>OU015434.1:17500-2831049 GCA_907164795.1 Hemaris fuciformis
CGACCCAGCATAGATGTTACCGCCCGTGATGTGCTCGGGCGGCCGCTGGGCCGGGTCCCTACCAAAATCAATGCGCCGTAATACCGACTAAAAACCCCGCGACGGCCACCATCAGCGCATTCAGCGAGGCGGCCCCGGCATATCCTGAAGCAAAAGCTATGGATTGGCGCGGGACCGCCTCTGCGCGGTGCCAAAAGGCACACCAAAATGTAATGTTAATTACTCCTCGGGGGCCGCCAAGGTAGGGGCGGCGGCCCCGCGTGGCCTCTGGGCGCCGGGCTAGATGTTCACCCGGCGCCTCCTACGTCGCCTGTTGCGACGAGCGGGATCGGTCTGCTCCCGATCCCGCTCGGCGCTCTCCTTCTGCGAAATGACACGTTCGCAGAAGGAGAGCATAGCTTTCCATGACCTCCGGCTGCCGACCATGGCGGCGACCACAGTCGGCAGCGAGAGGTCGCTCCCTACGACCGCTACGAGAGCGCTGCGCTCCTCGTCCCAGGCTGGGCACTCCTCCAACGTGTGCTGAGCCGTGTCCACACGGCAGTTGCCACAATGGTGGCACACGGCGGCCTCCTCCACTCCAACGATGCGACACAGGTACGCACCGAAGCAGCCGTGCCCGGTGAGCACCTGCGTCAATCTGAAGGTCGGCGCACCGTGGCGCCTGTCCATCCACTGCTGGAGGACAGGACGCACTGCCGCGACGGTCGCCACGCCAGCACTTGGGCTCTCCAGCCTGGAACTCCACTCCTCCACGGCGGCGCTGCGGAGGGAGGCCAACATGGCCTCGACCTCTCTGGGGGCTGGTCTCCGCCCGGTTCGCCGGAACGCCTCCTCCCGCCACCAAAACACGGACGAGAGGGCTTGGGCGTCCAGCTGCCAGGGCAGAGTACCCGCCAAACACAGGCCGCCTCGTGCGAAATCGTGCGGTACCCTCTAACGATTCGCTGCGCCACCATTCGCTGCGGACGATGCAGCAGGCGGACGCAGCGAGCGCCGAGGGAATTGGCCCACACGGGACACCCGTATAGGGCCATGGACCGCACGACACCAGCATATAGGCTTCGGCAAGGGAAGCCAGGACCATCGATGTTGGGCAGCAGGCGACCGAGAGCGCCTGCTGCGCGGACCAACTTCGGCGACAACATCTCGAAATGCGCACGGAATTCCCACCGACTGTCCAGAATCAGTCCAAGGTACTTCATCTGGGAGCCGATGGGAATCCGCACGCCATCCACCGTCAAGTGGGCCTCCGGCGGTGGCCTAGACTGAGGTCCGTAAAAGCACAGAGCCTCAGTCTTGTGCAGGGCCACCTGGAGGCCGAGTCGCCGAATCCTGCTCACCACCAGTTCTGTCCCGAACCCGGCGAGCAGGGCGGCCCGCTGTGGGGTCCTGGCCGTCGCTGTCACCAACGTGTCGTCCGCGTAGCAGACGACAGCGACGCCCCGAAGGTTGGCACCACGAAGAACCCAGTCGTAACCGATGTTCCACAGGAGCGGCCCGAGAACCGAGCCCTGTGGAACACCGCACGACACCGCCCGACGGTGCCACCCGTCGGCGCCCGGATACACGACGTACCTATTACACAAGTACGCCTGCACCAGACGCCGAAGGTAGGGCGGAACCTCGTGGTACCGCAGTGCCTCATTGATGCAGGCCCAGGGCATGGTGTTGAATGCGTTGGCGATGTCGAGTGACACCGCCACGACGCACTTGCCCCGGGACACTGCATCCTCCGTCAGTGCCCTGACCCGCAGAATAGCGTGTACCGTCGACCGGCCCCTCCGGAACCCGAACTGGCAATCTGCCAAGTCCGGGCCCGTGCTCTCCAGATGCTCGACGAGGCGCGCGTGCAAGATACGCTCAAAGAGCTTGCACACCTCGTCGAGCAGCACGATGGGCCGGTACGCCGACGGTGACTCTGCGGGTCGCCCCTCCTTCCTCAGCAGGACAAGCTTTCCCGTCTTCCACCGCGACGGGAAGCTGCCCTGCTGCAGGCACGCGGAGAACAGGCTGCGGAGCCTCGTACCCAGCGACTCGACGGCGAGCACCCAAACACGTCCGGGCACCCCGTCGAGCCCCGGGGCCGAGTTCTTGCCCCGCAGCCGAAGCACTGCCGCCTCCAGCTCTTCAGGCGACACCTCCGGGATATCCCTTGCCGAATCCAACGACGATGGCGCCGATGGACGTGGCGCCATCGGTGGAGGAGTGAACTCCTCGGTGGCCGGGAACAAGGCCGCGACGACGTCCTCGACGAGGTCTGCCCGGAGACTCTGCGTAAGCGGGGGCGCCCATGGGCGGAGCTTGCTCAACGCCACACGGTATGGACGCCCCCACGGGTCTCTATCGAGAGACCTCCGGGACTCCTCGTAAGCCGCGGCCTTTGCTCGTGCAATGGCCACCCGCAGCGCTCTCTTCGCCCCTCTGTGGAGGCCGTAGAGCAGCCGCTCCTGTTCGTCGTCGCCAGGTTGACGGACCCGACGACGACGGTGCCTGGAGAGTCGGCGTAGCGCAGCCGCGCAAGACGCGCGCAGCTGCGAAAGTTCCGCCGACCACCAGTACACCTGACGCTTCGCCGGGAGGCGGGTGACCCGGGGCATCGACGCGTCGCAGACGCGCGACATCGCCACCCCGAACCATTCCGCCTCCTGCTCGACCCGCACCGGATCGTCTGGTGCGGAGAGCCACGCCATGAACAAGAGCGGCCTCTTCCGCAGCCTCCACATCGAGGCGCTTAGCGGCCCACCGCCGGCCGCCCGTGAATCGGGTAGCGGGACCACCACCGGACATGGTAGGGGCCCGGGAAGCAGAGACGCTATACCGGATATAACGGTGATCGGACAGCGTCTCCTCATCGACCAGGACCTTCCAGCCCCGGACACGGCGGGCAAGGGCCGGGGTGGCGAACGTCACGTCTACCACCGAACCGCCATTATGCCGCACGCACGTGTCCTCCGACCCCCGATTCAGGACGACCAGCCCTATTGAGATCGCCCATTCCTCCAGGGCCCCACCCCGCGCATCCGTCACCGACGAGCCCCAAGCCAAGGACTTGGCGTTGAAGTCGCCAGCGACTAGCACGGGGTGGGACTGGCTGCCTTGCACCACCAGGGCCCCCAGACGGACCAGAAAGCTCTCGAATTCCGCCTGGGACCTGTTGGGAGAGAAGTACACTCCTACGACCCAAATCCCCCCCAACAAGACCGCCACGCATCCCGAGCCCTTCGCTACTTTTTCGAAGGGCGGGGATCCGGCGGCGCCCCGAGTGATGACGGCCACCGAGCCATCCAGGTCCCCAGCCCAGTCATCCCGGGGAGGGACAAAGTATGGCTCGGAGACCACAGCCACTTGAATCGACCACTGCGCCAGGCACTGAACAAACAAATCCTGCGCCCCGGCGCAGTGATTGATGTTCGCCTGGAGGAAGTTAAGTGCCATATTAACTATGGGCGATCTCCATCATCTCTGAGGTGGGCGGTTTCGGCCGCGTCACAACCTCAGATCTCGCACCGTGTAAAGGGCGGTGCGGGACGGAGGAGGCGACGCAAGCCTTAGCGCCCACCCTGTGCCTGCGGGCTTACCCGCAGCTGCACAGATTGTGCAGTGCGGGTCCGCGAGGCAATCGCGGGCCTTGTGGCCCTCTTGACCGCACCGGTAGCAGATCCCGGTGCGGTCACACTCCGCGGTACATTTGACCCTTACGTGCCCCCGGTACAGGCACCGGAAGCACCGTAAGGGCCTCGGCTCCAAGAGCCGGACCCCTGCCGACACCCAGCCCACCAGGATGCGTCTTGCCCTGGTGACCTTAGCCGCCGCTTTCGCCGGGCACCGGAGCCAAACGGCGCCCAGACCCGAGCGCTCGGCCCGAACTTCCCCCACCCGAATGTCTTCGGGCGAGCACTCGCCGAGCCGGGCGACGGCCGCTGCGACTGCCTCGGGGGTGACGGACTCGTCCAGCCCCGAGATGCGCAGCTCCGCAGTCTTGACGGGTCGGGTGACGCGAACGCCCTCCGACCCGGCAAGTACCTCCCTCATCTTGCTGATGAGGGAGTCGGCCTTTGCCTCCGACTCCGGCCCGGGCACCTCAAAGATGTAGGCCCCAGTGGCCCCTCGTCTTGCCTTCATCCCGGCGATGCCCAGGCTAGGGAGGTCCACGTGAGTTTTGACCTCGCTCAGAACCTGGGCATACGTCGTGCCCCGCTCCAACGCCTCCGGCAGCACCGTCAGAGTGACGGCGGCTCTCTGCGGGAGGCGGAGCTGGGGCACCGGCTTGCGCGGCGGCTGTGTCGGCTGGGGTTTAGGGGGGGCGGCGGTGTTTCCCCCCCCAGACTTCTTCTTTTTCTTCCCCCGCTTCACCACCTCGGTCCATGGTGTGTCCATGGACTTTGGTGGCGGGGGGAGAGGACGCGGAGCTGGCGTCGGCGGGCGCGGTTCCGCGCGCTTTCGGTTCCCCCGCTTCCGCGAACGTGGTTGACGGTCGGGAACCGCTGCGGAGGACGTGGCGGCATGCTGAACGGCCGTGGACTGGATGCTGGCGGGAGGAGCGGGTATTGCGCGGTCCCCTCCTCCCCTCTTCTTGTCTGCGGCCAGTGGAGGCCGGAGAATCTGCTCCGGAGGCAGCCTTAACAGAATCGCCTCGAGCTTGGCGTCGAGCATCGAAATTCGACGCTCTACCTGCTCGAGGCGAACCACGTCTACTGGAGGAGGAGCCTCCGGCGCTACTGTCGGCTGCGACTGCGGCCGAACCGCGGCCAGGTCCTCCAGGACCTTTGATTGAGTGGCCAGGGCCACCTCCAACGCCATCACCTTCTCGCGGAGGCTAGTGTTTTCTGCCTCTACGCGGGCTACCTCCGCCGAGGGTGGCTCATTCGCCAGCTCCATCAGCTCCTCAACGCTGACGTTGACGTCCCTCTGAAGCTCCCCCTTCAGATTTCGGGACGTCTTAGACACGTTGCGGAGCCGATCCGCCATCCTTCTGAGCGCCTCCTGGCGCGTAGAGACTGGCGCTTCTGGAGCCTTCGGCTTCCTGTATGGGTAGGCCTTCTTTGCCATGGCCAGCGCCGCCTCGTCTTCAGCTCTCCTCTTCTTTTCGGCGGCCCGCTCCTTGCGGATGGCCGCCTTGTATTCTTTACTGGCTTCAGCCACAGACTCCTCGTCTGTGGCTGAAACCGGACCACACCCTTTTGGCACCTTGAAGGTGCCAGACTCATTGGCGGTGTCTCCACCGCTTCGAGGCCGCCTCTTCGAGAGGCGTCTTCTCTTGGCCCGCGAAGAGTCGCAGCTCAGTCCGGACTCGGAATCGATCCGGGCTGGCGCGGTCCTCTCCGCGGACGTCTCCACTATTGAAGCAGCGACTACCTCCCCTGGCGCCAAAGCGTCCAGGGAAGGCACCCTGCTCAACACCACTGAGCAATGTTTTGACTTTAAATTTTTAAATTCCATTTTTGTTCCCACGAGTATGGGGGAAATAAACGGTCCACCCAGGCAGTGCCCCCTGTACCTGGGTAAGCCTAGCGTAACCCGCCAGAGGGTCGGCCGGTACTCTGGCGGGGGTCGCACTAGAGACTGAACCTCCCATCAGCCATGCATCCCCTCACGGTGCGCCGCCGCTTGGGATTCGGGGTAACTTTTTATAGAGGTTTTCTCCCTCGCGGCCCGGGCGGTTAAGCCAAGGCCCTCGCGCCGGCCGAACTGCGAGACATGACCACAGCTTCGACCGGATTACGAGTTCGACGGTGGAAATGGGGTTCGCCCATTTCCTGCTCGGAAGCAAGAGATTGCTGTCCGAGCCCGCCGAAGACCCGGGACAGAACCGGGCTGGCCCAGAAATACGGGCCCCTCCGCGGCGCGGTCAACAGGACCGTCCGCCTGGTGTCGGGATTTGGCCGTCGGCACGGGCCGACGTTGCCCAGGGTGCACCGTCCCCGCCAGCATCCGGACTAGCAGGGCACACTAGGAGGTATCCCGACCTTGCACCCCAACCTAACCTAACCTAACCTAACCTAACCTAACCTAACCACGCGGACGCGTTAGATACGCGAGCCATGTGGACATCACGGTCTGCACGGAGGACCTTCTCGAAATGGTGCATGACTGGAGTGTCGCTGACGGCGTCGTTAGTTCAGACCACAATGTGATCTTTTTAAAAGTAAGAGGAAAAAAAAAAAAATGGAAAACCCAGAATTTAAGAAAACAACTAGAAAATACAACACAAGGAAAGCGAACTGGGACCTATTCGACACAAAGTTAGAAGTACTAATAAGAGATCAAAAAATAGACAAAAACACAATAAATGAGATAACCAAGAAAGACGAATTAGATAAGAAAATAGAAGAATACACGCAATTGATAATAGAAGCATGTGAAGAAGCTATACCGCATAAGAGAGAAAACAAAAAACTTAACTTACCATGGTGGTCCGAAGAACTCGCAGCGCTGAAGAAAGATACCGTCACCAAGAAGAGAAGGATCCGCTGTGCAGCCCCGGTCCGCAGAGCCGCAGTCGTCGACGAGTACCTGAAAGCAAAGGAAAAATATGAAAAACATGCGAAAACAGCACAGACCGAAAGCTGGAAGAAGTTCTGTGAAATACAGGAAAAAGGAACATTCTGGGACGGGATATACAAAATAATTGGGAAAACGAGGAAAAGAATAGAGGATCCACCGTTGTTGAAAGAAGGTAAAGTCCTTAGCCCGGAGGAGTCGGCAAAGTTCCTGGCGGAAGTATTCTATGCAGAAGATCGGAAAGCAGATGACAACCAACACCACAGTCAAATAAGGGATAAAGCTGACCGAATAAATGATGGACTGGATGATGGACATCTAGATCCGCCATTCACCATGCACGAACTTTTAACGACAGCAAAGAGTTTCAATCCCAAGAAAGCCCCTGGAGCAGATGGTCTCACAGCTGACATCTGTAAGCAAGCCATCCGTAAGGACCCAGAGTTGTACCTATCATTGGCAAACAAGTGCCTCCAACTTGGCCACTTCCCTACCATCTGGAAGGAGTTCCCTTTTTTGTTCTCGAGTGGCCGAAGCATCCGTGCCCCGACAATACCTGCGTCAGGCGAAACGTCGCCGCACCGTGGCGCCTGTCCACCCACTGGTCGAGGACAGGACGCACTGCCTCGACGGTCCTAGCACCAGCACTGGGATTCTCCAGCCTGGTTCGCCATTCCTCCACGGCGGCCGTACGGAGGGAGGCTTTTATTGCCTCAACCTCTCTTGGGGCCAGTCTGTCCCCGCGACTTGACGCCTCCTCCCGCTGATGATAAAGACGCGAGAGGAATTTGGCGTCAAGATCCCACGGCAGGGACCCGGCCAAGACGCAGGCCGCCTCGAAGGAGATCGTGCGGTAGCCCCTGATCAGTCGCTGCGCCAGCGCACGCTGAGGCCTGCGCAGAAGAGCGACGCAGCGCCTGTTCAGGGACTCGGCCCATACTGGGCTTCCATACAACGCCATAGACCGCACGACTCCCATGTACATCCTTCGGCAAGGGATGCCTGGACCTTCCAGGTTGGGCAGCAGGCCAGACAGAGCGCCTGCTACCCGCAGCAGCTTCGGCTGCAACGCCTCAAAATGGGCGCAGAATTCCCACCGACTGTCCAGCAGCAGCCCCAAGTATTTGAGCTGCTTGCCGATGGGAATTCGCACGCCCTGAACCTCGATGTGGGCCCCAGCAGGTGGTCCCATCCGAGGCCGGTGAAAACAAATGGCCTCGGATTTGTGGAGGGCCACCGTGAGGCCCAGCCGCCGAATCCTCCTCGCCACGTTGCCAGTTCCAACCGCGGCGAGGTCGGCGGCCTCCTGGAAGGTCCCGCCCGTCGCAGTGACGAGCGTGTCGTCGGCGTAACAGAATACGCCGACGCCCCGGGGGTTGGCACCACGGAGCACCCAGTCGTAGCCGATGTTCCACAGAAGGGGCCCAAGAACCGACCCCTGTGGAACACCGCACGACACCGCTCTTCGGTACCACCCGTTGGCGCCCGGATACACCACGTGTTGGAGAGGTACGAGTGCACCAGACGCCTGAGATAGGGTGGCACCACGTGGTACCGCAGTGCTTCCTCGATACAGGCCCAGGGCAGGGTGTTAAAAGCATTGGCGATGTCCAAGGACACCGCCACGACGCATTTGCCCCGGGCCACCGCTTCCTCCGCTAGTGCCTTGACCCGCAGAATCGCCGAGATGGTCGATCGGCCCCGCCGGAACCCGAATTGGCAATCGGCCAGGTCCGGGCCGACCCTCTCGAGATGCTCGACGAGGCGCGCATGGACGATGCACTCGAAGAGTTTGGCGACCTCGTCGAGCAGCACGATGGGCCGGTAGGCCGATGGCGACTCAGCGGGTCGATTTCCTTTCTTCAGCAGGACCAGCTTCCCAGTTTTTCATCTCGATGGAAACTGGCCCTGCTCTAGGCACGCGGAGAACAGGCCGCGGAGCCTCTCCCCCATGAACTCGACTACGAGCACCCAGACACGTCCTGAGATGCCGTCGAGCCCCGGGGCGCAGTTCTTGCTCCGCAGCCGAAGCACTGCTGCTTCTAACTCCCCGGGCGACACACCCGGGGGAGGACCCTCCGGGGTCTCCCTTGCCGAAACGGACGACGACGACGATGCCGCCGGAGATCTCGGCGGCATCCGTGGAGGAACGACGACGATATCGGTGGCCGGAAAGAGGGCGGCGACCACGTCCCCCAGGAGCTCCGGACGGAGACTCTGGGTGAGGGGGGGCGCCGGCGGGCGTAGTTTGTTCAACGCCAGCCGATACGGGCGCCCCCACGGATCGCGGTCCAGAGTCCCCAAGAACTCCCTTCTGGCCGCAGCCTTCGCCTCTTTGATGGCCACCCGCAGCGCTCTCCTGGCCTCTTTATAGAGGCCGCGGAGCAGCCGCTCCTGGTCCAGGTAATCAGCCTGGCGTATCCGCCGGCGCCTGAGTCTGGCGAGAAGGCGGCGCGCCACCTTACAACAATACTTTAACTGCGCGAGCTCCGCCGACCACCAGTATACTTGGCGCCGCGGAGGGAGGCGTTGGACTCGGGGCATCGCCACATCGCAGATACAAGTTAGCGCTGCCCCGAACTATTCGGCCTCCTCCTCAACCCGCACCGTAGATTCCGGCGCGGGGAGCCAGGCTTGGACCAGAGCGGCCAGTTCCAAGGCCTCTATATCGAGGCGTTTTTGGGCCCATCGCGGGCCGCCCCCAATCGGGGCGTTCGGTCTGCCGCCGGACTGATTGGCGGCGGGCGCGGAGACATCGAACCGTATGTATCGGTGGTCCGACAATGTCTCCACGCCCACGAGGACTTTCCAGCCGGCGTGCGACGGTGTCGGTGGCAAACGAGATATAACCAAAACGTCGCTCGGCCATCATCGTCACTCCAAAGGTGGCCGTGAAGAACCCACAAGAGGCCGTCCAGGCTTTAAAAAAAAAAAAAAAAAAAAAAAAAAAAAAAACAGTGTTACAACATACCCCACTGCGAGTTTTTTGAAATAACTTTTATTAAAAAAAAAAAGTCGCTTACTTGGTGTGAAATTTCACTTAATATAATCAAACTAAACAAATGCTTAATGTATATGTATAAATCAACAAATGCTTAACAATTTGAAATCTACGATAATCCATTTTGTATAAGGAATAAAAAATACATTACCTCGCTTTTTCAGAGCGCCTGCACATAACCGCTTCCTGCGCCGTTCGGCGGGGCACTGACCGTGGTTATATGATAGGATAGGTATTACGTAGTAGGCTAGGCTGAAAACCAAAAGAATTTTCTTCTATTATGTAGGTAAAAAAAAATAAAAAAAAATGCTTGTTACTACTTACCCTTGTTACAACTAGCCCCACGCTCCCCTACAGAGCTCCGTTCGGTCCGGCGTACCGAGCGAGAATGAATCATTCTCGATCGAGCGGCTGTATTTATACCCTACGTTGGACGCACAGTGGGGATGCGTCGACGCTTCGACAAATATATATATATATATATACTCAGCCTATCGCCATCCACTGCTGAACGTAGGCCTCCCCAAGAAAGCGCCAACCATCCCGGTCTTGTGCAGCCCTCATCCATCCGTTACCCGCCACCTTTCTCAAGTCGTCGGACCACCGTGCTGCAGGTCGTCCTACACTACGTTTGCCTAAGCGCGGTCTCCACTCCAACACTAATAAAGTAATGAAGTCATCCGCCAGAGAACCAGAGTCATTGACATTGCCCGCAAGATTAGCACGCTAAAGTGGAAGTGGGCCGGCCATGTCTGCCGACGGTCTGACGGCCGATGGAGCAGACAAGTGTTGGAGTGGAGACCGACAAATATAAATAAGGGGAATTTCTTCAAAACAAAAATGTGTGTGTGTGTGTACCAGAGTACACAGGTAAGAAGTGAAACTTCTTTATGACATATCGTTTTTCTACTATTTACAACTTCACAGAAATTGGATAAATAAGTCTTTATTTATCCAATTTAGAATTAATAGTGTTTACTATAATATTTACAGTCATATTTTATTAATACTTGCTAATTTAAATAGATTAATATACATTAACTGATACTTATAATCAAAAGGTGAGGTTAACCACACATAAATATTAAAATCACGCTCACGTGTTGGTTTTATCAAACAAAGTATATAATCACTCACTTTTTGCTTGATAAATCCAATATATGGACCGTTTATTTTGAAAGTGGTGTAAGTCCGAGTTCGAGAAAATTAAAGGTTACTATATTTGTTGATTTAAAAATATAGGCAAATCATATGAGGTTTGGCATTGTTTCTATTGTTTTATCAACATTTAATTTGTTTATTTAAATTTGTTTTTGGCCAATTAGACTACGATAACTCATATTTATGTGCTGTAAATGGACTTACACCACTTTCAAAATTAGACAATTGTAAAAATAGTTTAATTTCAATTTTGAAAAATCAAATATCGCTTAAAATATACTTCATTTTAATATAATTTTGTTTACAAATACGCATAACAACAAATAAAATTTGATTTTAGACGGCAATTACATTGTCATTACAAGATACTGATTACAAGAATTTACTTATTCTCTGCATGTGGTAGTGTTTCAAAATATGCATGATGCACCGGAGATATATAGGGTAGTAGCTGCTTCATGTCTTTATATTTTTCGTACGTAATAGGTCTGGCATTTTGGTACAAAGGCTCCAGGGTGACTTTTTCAAATTTTAACGGTCTTCCAGGACGTAGAGGTAATAAATTGATAATTTAAAATTCTGCGTCCGTCATCGTTGTTTTATAAAAAATGGTATATGGGGCAATTTTGAGGAACCTCAACCAACATATTTGTAACCAATTGACCTGTTCCCCATTAGTATTTTTTTTATCTGTTTTTTAATTGCATTTTGGAGATTTTTTGTTGAAATGAAATTCTCCCGTTTCATTTCATATAACAAAACACTGATCGGCATCCATCTGCTATGCCACCTACCTCTGTCAATTGGACTTACATCACTTTCATAATCGATGATTATGCAATTTCATTTACCGACCGATTTTAAGTTGTACAAAACATGGATTTTTTTTGAGAAATTAAACATGGACTAGTCATATATAAAAAAATTACATTAAATTAAGCATGAATTACGTGATAGCTCATTTTTCTCAAAAATGGACTTACACCACTTTCAAAATAAACGGTCCATATTTCGTTTGATAAATCCAACACGTGAGCGCGATTTTAATATTTATTTGAGTTCACCCTCGCTTATTGATTGTAAGTATTTTCTTATAGTCGTGATGGCCTCAAGGTTAAGGCACGCGGTCGTGAATCTCAACGGTCGCGGGTTCAAACCCAGGCACACACCTCTGACTTTTCGAAGTTATGTGTGTATTCACAATGAATTATCACGTACTTTAACGGTGAAAGAAAACATCGTGATGAAACCTGCACATCTAAAAATTGCCAGTACCACTAGGCCAGCGTGGTGGACTAAGGCCTAAATCCTCTCAGTTGTAGAGGAGGCCCGTGCCCAGCAGTGGGACGTATTTTGGCTGATGATGATGATGATGATGATATTTATTATAATATTATTTACAGCTACACTGGCTAACCTGGTGACCCCGACGTGATCGGAACGAATGCCTTAGATTTTTTATTACTTGAATAAGGGATCTAAATCTTAAAATGTGTTTCACTAACTATTTGCTTGGGGATATTTCCTATTCAACATTTTATTTTGATCAAATATGTCATAAATAAATCCAAATTTTGAGCCTCGAAAATGACTCTAAAAGTGAATTTATGAAAACCTTCGTTAGTTATAATCTCGTTATTTATCAAAATTAACACAAAAATCTTAAAATGTTATTTACTAACTATTTAGATGACAATATTTCCTAAAATAATTGGTATGTGGCGTACACAACATTTTATTTATTTATAAAATATATTTATTTATTATAAACATTTTATTTCATGTATATTTATCATAATGTTATTTACAGTTACACTGGCTAACCTGGTGACCCCGCCGTGATCGGAACGGTCGCAGGGGGGGAGTGATGTGGCGTACCTAATATTTTATTTATTTATAAAATACTAGCTGACCCGGCAAACGTTGTTTTGCCATACATATAAAATTCTCGTGTCGCGGTGTTTTTTTTGCAAACTCCTCCGAAACGGCCTGACTGATTTTTATGAAATATTATGTGTATATCGTAGGTAGGTCTGAGAATCGGCTAACATTTAAGGGTTTAACATTTAGGGGTATGATTATTTTTTTTCTATTGACCTAACGTTTTTATGTTTTATGATTCAGCATTGATAAATTATTATAATCTTAAATTTTCACCCTTCTATGATGAACCTCTATTTTTTTACTGGCCATTCTAATTTTTAAACAAAAACATATGGGCAAAATCTGTATAGAGTAAAATTTTATATGTATATTCAGTAAGGCTGAGAATAGGTTGTTATCTATTTTTTATACCCTTAGGTGTTAAGGGGGGTCCAACCCAAAAGTTATATTTCATTTTGTGGACATTTTTAAGTTTTTATTTTTTTATGATTCAGCATTGAATAATACATACAACCCCAAATTTTCACCCTTCTACGAACAACACCTGTTTTGTAATCGCTATTTTTATATTTTTATAGCTTTTGCCCGCGACCCCGTCCGCGTAGACTACAGGGTTGGGTGCAGAAAGATAAATAATAAGTGAATCTATAAATCGTTCCTCAAGTGCCCAAAATGGCATTACTGAATTAAAAAAACGGTGCCTATGTCCTTTTTTAAGGTCCCGTTTTTATCCATCACATCAAATCACCCAAATCGATCAAATGGTTTAGGCGTAAAAGTAAAACTCTGAAAGTTATTTTCGTATTTATAATATGTTTATCCCATTGGAACATTACATTTTCCCGGGATGAAACATAGCCTATGTTACTTCACAGGGTCTTATTTATGTTCATACCAAAAAAATTGTTATTGCGTGAAAGAGTAACAAACATTACATTCCATTCACATTTATATAATAGTAAGGATAACCATTCCCACGGGAACACTAAATTTTCGGGGATAATAAGTATCCTATGTACATCGGTGGGTCCCACCTATCTGCATACCAAAAGCCATTCAAATCTTTTTTCAATCATTGTCCAATTATTTACCCTCCGTTTTTTTTAATAAGAAGTACCTATCCTATCTCCTTTCTAATACCTCGAAGACTATGTGTACAAATTTTAATGATTATAATCGGTTAAGTAGTTTTGGCGTGAAAGCGTAACAAACAATTTACATTCACATCTTCTATATATATAAAAATGAATTGCCGTTCGTTAGTCTCGCTAAAACTCGAGAACGGCTGGACCGATTTAGCTGATTGTGGTTTTGAAATGTTTGTCGTAGTTCAGGGAAGGTGAAAGCGGTGAGAAATTAGGGAAAAATGGCGAGGAAGATAGTAAAAACAGCAATTTCATTTTCCCATATAAATTGTTCTAGCAAATTTCCTGTCAAACATGTAATGTTTATCCCGTCGATACGGATAAAGGCCCCCTCAAATTAAAGAACGTATTTAAATTAGGGTTTCGAATCGACAACATATATCCACAATATTCGAATAATTGCGTATTTTAGATTTTTTAAATGTAGAATAGTGTCAGTAATAAAAAAGGATTGACATGTTTATTGGTTGTCAAATATTTATGCGCGCGTTCAGAAATTTATTTTGTGTAACTAAGGAAAATATATCAAGCCTCATTATCCAACTGAATTTTTAAACTCCTTGGCTGTGCCTGGTTTACAATTTACAACTGAGGGAGGGCTCGGTAGTCATCATTGTTCGAAATCTAAAACACCCTAAACTATGCAATGAAATGCGGCTTATGTTAAGAAAACTGTTGAGTAATGTGATTCACACAACGATATATATAATCAAAGGAAAACTTAAAGATGAGTTGGTTTGGTTCTTCTTGAAGTTTCAAGTTTCTCATTTTATAGTTGGGTCGATGATCCAAACGGATATGCCTGGGATTTTATTTTTTAACGGCTGAACCGATTTTAATGAAATATTCTGTTTATTCAGGTGGATTCGTAAATGGTTTAGATTTGCAATTACACCAGATAGGTGGCACTGTGATCGAGTTCTGGGATTTTAATTTTTAACGGCTGGACCGATTTCAATGAAATCTGTGTATCTTCAGGTAGATTCGAGAATGGTTTAGATTTGAAATTGGACCCGATAAGTGGCGCTGTGATCGAGGGCTGGAATTTTAACTTTTCGCATTTCAGAACATAGGTAACTCCAAAATCTTAAACAATTCATTTTCATATCCGTTGTCATACCCGTTGGGATCAATGAAATCCTTAGATCAATCTAATTGATGAATTCTCAAGCACCAATTATTCATCTCTAAGTTGTCTTTTGAGTATCGTCACGTAAATAACATTACTCAACAATTTTCTTAACACCAAGTGCATTCCATTGCATAGTTGACTGTTTTAGATTTCAAAGCGTGATGACTACCGAGCCCGCCTTCGTTTGTAAATTGTAAACCAAGGAGTTTAAAAATAAATTTCTGAACGCACGCATAAATATTTGACAACCAATAAATATGTCAATCCCTTTTTATTACTGACACTATTCTACATGTTTAAAATCCAAAATACGCAATTATTCGAATATTGTGGATATATGTTGTCGATTCCAAACCTTTATTTAAATACGTTCTTTAATTTGAGGGGACCATTAACCGTATTGATGGGATAAACATAAAATGTCTGACAGGATATTAGGTAGAACAGTTTATATGAGAAAAATGGCCCTGTATGTGAAAAATGATTTTCTGTTGAAATTTTTCCTGAATTTTCTTTGCTATAAACCTCACGGAGCCCGAGACCTTTCCAACGAATGCAAAACCGTGGAAATCGGTTCGCGCGTTCTGGAGTTATAGCGTCAGGGAGGAAAACCCGACTTATTTTTATTTTTAAAATATATTTATTTATTATAAACATTTTATTTCATGTATTATATTGCATATATTATATTTATCATAATATTATTTACAGCTACACTCGCTAAAGGTAATTAATATGTTTATACGACGAGTCTTTCATCAATTTTAAGGGATTTTAAAAGTACTGTTTTTGCTCAAATTACGCTTAAACTGCATAAACTGCATTGTCGTACGATGCGCGGTTCGCGAGATATTCGATAAAACGTGTTTTCCAAGATGGCGGCTGAAGTGAAACCCCCCCCCCCCCCCCCGCCGCGCCAACTTGGATTTACATTCAGGGGACACCCTTGAACATATTCCAAAAAAAAAACAGGTCCCGTACGTTGCAAAAAAAACCCCCGGCGCTTGGCCTATGCCCGGTGCAAATCAGTCCGCCGCAAGTAGGGATGAAACGATACCATTAAGGTATCGATAGTTCTACTCGATACCGTATCGGTCGTCAAGTATCGATACTTACTCGTATCGAATCGTTTTTGGAAAATTTAGAATAAAAATCTTAAAATGTATTGGTATTTTTTTCAATAAGTACAAAATTATAGGATTTCCATTCCCTCTGGCGCAGTTGGCTAGACACCAGCTTGCGAAACGAGAGGCCGCAGGTTCGATCCCCGCACTGAGACAAATGTTTGTGTGATCCACAAATATTTGATTCGGGTCTGGGTGTTTGTGACACCGAAAAGTCTCTCGTAGTTTCTGTTACCCACGACACAGGACTCGTATCGACTGTTGGGTGTATTTATTTATTTAATTATAGGAATTTATGAAAAATGTCTGATTTGCAGTGCTTCCCAATAATTTTCCAAATGTTTGCCGGTTAGGCGATTTTTGGAAGCAGTGACTGTTGCGCCTGCTTTGGCAAAGAGCATATCGCAAGGTACATAGGTACCTACCACGTTCAAATATATGCGTGCTTGTATGCCAACTACACAAAACTAAGACTAGGATGCGTTCAAAAACTTCAATTTAGTATATGGATTTTTTTAATCGATGTTATAATGAAATAGTGACATTGGTATACTGATTACTGATATGAGTACTTTTGACCGATACCTACTCGATACTTCATTTCAAAGTATCGATACTAAAAGTACTTGCTATCGGAGAAAAGTATCGAGTATGTACTTGTATTTACTCGTATCGTTTCATCCCTAGCCGCAAGGCCCTTCAGAGAGAGGATGTATCACTCTGCGCTCTGTCGTATTTTGGTTTCGTCGATGTTTTCGCGGTTTTCTGACTGCATTCCGAACAATGATGATGATCAGTGATGATATAAATGATGTATTTAACATTTTATAGACTCAATAAACATTATTTCATTAATTTTCATTGCATATCATTAACTATCGACGCTCATATTTACGCAAGTCATATTTACCGAAATTCCACTAGCCGCGTGGCGCATAAACGCTCTTAAATGATGACTCAACAAATACAAGTAATCTTGTCACAACTCGCAAACAAACCGAGAAATCAGAGATCTACGCCTGCCAACCAACGTAAACAATGGTCGCATATCGGCCACATTGCTTGGCACGACAATAGAACGTCCCGGGACTAGTCTAGGTACTCTGTAGTAGCTTTAGAGTTTCTACGAGAGTATTTCTATGATCACTATCCTTTCTCTTTTAATTTTTACGTAATTAGGTGCGAGGTTCTTGCTGCACGGTCATATTTTCAGACTCAGCAAAACAAAAAAGAACAACAGACAGACAGAAACATCCTGCAGATGTTCCGACTGCCGATAAAAATTAGGTGAATTTTTAATTTCTTGTACTTGTATTTTGTACTGTAAATTATTATAAGAAATGAAGCATTTATCGACTGATAGATCGAAGTTCACCAAGAATTTGCTTGAGGACAGCAAAGAGGGATGAGAGCAGTCGTTACACTCACCACGAGGTGTAGTATTGTAGCTTTGCAGTGCCAGTATGTCATTGAGGTGATATCTACCATCAGGTGAGTTCGGTTAATCTTTCATGCGTATTATGCTGTAGCTTTTGTAGACTTTTCAGAGATCATACGAAGCTTGTGAACGCATCCACGTACTAGACCCGTCGAACTGTCGCAGTTTCATATAAATAATACAAGTCATAGGTTAAAAGTTTTTTATTGGATGATAAACTGAGCGAGTGTCTTGTGAGCGCTGAGCGCGGTGCACAGTGGCACGCTGGTGGTCTCTCGTGCGTCGCTTACGTCACATCATATATTTATAATAATAACCCTTATTTTGCTTAACGTTATATTTACAAGACCAATTCAACATATTTGTTACAACAGAATTCATTAAATTTCGATTAATCGACGACGACGATTACGGTACGAGCTTGGCTCACGTCCGCTATTATATGTACATACACTAGATACAAGACGCCGATTGGCGGCCGCGTCTGCTCCAAAATCACTGCCCATTCGCACTAGATCACCTGTTTGTGTCACATTTTATGCACTTATTAGTTTTATTCGTCACGTAGTACCTATATCATTACACACTGCCATCTTACGAATGACTAGAGTCACAGAAATCGAATAGGAGCGTCCGTCTCGAGGGGGCGGTGTTAGAAGTGCGCGCGCGCGTGTCCGTTCCAGCGCGCGGCGGCGGGCGGCGCGTCCTGCACGGAGGAGCTGCTCGTGAGCTCCGTGTGCGGCGCGGGGTAGTAGACGGTGGGCGCGGGGGAGGGCGCGCGCCGCGACCGCCCGCGCGACGTGGTGGAGCGCGCGTCCGAGCGGCGCAGCGTGCCGTTGCGTGCCAGCCGCAGCGACACGCGCTCGCCGCACGATGCGAACGAGTCGTCGCGCGTGTGCTCGGGAGAGTCGCGCGCGCGCCGCCGCCACCGACCCGCGCAGAACATCTTCAGGAACACGCGCTTGAACTTCTCCCCGAATATCACGTATATCACGAAGTTGACGCTGCTGTTGATGGTGACCAGCAGGTTGGTCGTCTTGACGAGGGGGTCGAGGTTCTCGAGCTGGTCGCCGCTGAACACCTCGATGGAGTTGGTGACGAGCGGCAGCAGGTTGCACAGGAAGAACACGAGCACGACGACGAGCAGCATGGTGGCGAGCCCGAGTTCCCGCCGCTGCACGCGCGACAGCCGGGCGCGCTCTGCCTGCGCGCGCCGCACCTGCCGCACGATGCACGCGTTGAGCGCGGCGAGCGCGGAGAACGGCACCATGTACATGACGATCATGTACATAGAGTGGATGTACACCACGATGTAGGTCTCAGTGCGGAACTTCAGGTTGGCGGTGACGCAGTAGACGGGCTCGCCGTCGGCGTACCGCTGCACCACTTCCGCCTCGAAGAACTTAGGCGCGTTGTAGGCGAGCGCGAAGGCGGCCGTGCCCAGCACGTACCAGCGCGCGCGCGACGACGTGCACAGCGCCTTCGCGCGGAACGGATGGCACACAGCCACCCAGCGCTCCACCGTCACGATGAGCGTCAGGTACACGGACATGGTCTGCGCCGCCGTGGCGAGGGGGTACGCGTACGGCGTGAGGTGCGGGCACACGTGGTAGTAGTAGTGGCGCAGGCGGCCCGTGTACGGGTACACGGCCGTCAGCCCGAACAGCAGCACCGAGGTGACGATGAGCACGGTGTCGCACGCCGCCAGCCCCACCAGCAGGCAGTTGACGGAGGAGCGCATCTGCGGCCGCGACAGCACCAGCACGGACAGCGCGTTGCCGAGCAGCCCGCCTGCGCCGATCGCGTTCAGCAGCACGCCGTGCACCACGAAGCGGAACAGCTTGTCGGCCGGCTCCACGCCGTAGTCCGAGTCGCAGCCGTCGGGCTCCGGCGGCTCCACCGTGCTCGCGTTCATGTTGGCGGTGCGGGGCGCCGCACCATCCTCACCGCGCCGCCACCGCGCTGCAAACGCGCCCCAAATGCGCCTGCAACAACAACACACATCTTCACTTACGATATTATTCAACCAAACAGTATACAAACGTTTTGTTCTCTGCTATCGAGCAGTATTTAAATTAAAAAGTCTGTCAGTGTCACGGTGACACGGCGCGATGTCGGCCATCGATGAGTGCGGTCGAGCGACATGCTGGGCGTTGATAGTGTCCCTACTGGTAACGGCGGCCGGCAGCAGCCGCTATGGGTTCTACCGGCAGATGGGCGGGGAGGGCCGCGGTAGCTCGGAGGGTGGTGGCACGCGGCGAGTGTTCGGCGGCTCCGCGGCGGAGCTGAGCGCGTTTCCGGCGGCGTGCGCTCTGCTCGACCGGTACTGGGCGGCGCGCTGCTCGGGTGCAGTGGTGGCGCCGCGCTGGGTGCTCACCGCCGCGCATTGCGTGTCTCCGCGCATCGCGTATATAAAGTACAACAACCGGAGGCCCTCCTCGCCAGATGGCGACGTCGCACCCGTCCACTACCTGTACCGGCACCCCGGGTGAGCGACAGTGATCTGATCACGATCTCTCGCCTGGATCGGCGAAGCTAACGGCAGGTCCGTGTCGCAGGTACAAAGTGTTGCAGGAGGACGAAGGGCGCGGCATGGACGTGACGCTGCTGCACCACGACGTGGGACTGGTGCGCACGCGCGTCGACATGCGGCTGGCGAGCACGCCGCCGCTCGAGCCGCTCGCCGCCATGCGCCTGCACAACCCGATCGATCTCCACGATCAGGAAGTCAAAGTGAGCAGGCGACCGGAAATGACGCAACATGGGTGTAACTGAAGGTGAGCGAGTGAGTGAGATTGAGCGATGCTGCAGGTGTTCGGGTTCGGGCGCACGGAGAGCTCTCTGCTGGGGGAGGAGTTGTTCTCGGTGCGGCTGCGGCTGGTGTCGTGCGAGCGCGGCTCGTGGTTCCACTGCGTGTGCGGCGTGTCGGGCGGCGTGTCGGGCGAAGGGGGTGGTGCGGGGCGCGCGGGCGGCTCGCGCGGCGTGTGCTCGGGCGACTCTGGCGGGCCGGTGGTGTTCGGCGGCGCGCAGGTGGGCGTGACGTCGATGGGTCCGCTGGAGTGCGCGTCGCGCGGCGCCGTGCCCGACGCCAGCGCCACCAGCGTGTTCACGGCGCTGTACAGCTACGCGGCGCTCGTCAACTCCACCATCCACGACACGGACCGCGAGCTGCAGATGCGCATGATCTCCGGCGGGGGCGCGCGCCGATCTACCCGCCTGCTGCTCGCGCTTGCCGCGGCATGCAGTGTAGCCTTAGTACGGTGTGCCGCTCATGTATAACACGAGTTTTTAAACAATAAAATGATTTAATTACTGCTTAATTTAGTTGAGGAATATGAAAACTTAATGAGCGAGAGAAAGCGCTAATAGGTGCGTCACTTCTTTACTCTGAAAGGATCAAAATTACTCGCTTGCCAAAAGTATTTGTCTCCAGATGATCAGTAAATATTGAGATGCGACGCGAAACGAAATACATAAATATTACGTAATTACGAATATGTTTACAAGATGACCTCGACTTCGCTCGATCAGCGTTTAAATCAAAGGTGTAAGAGAAAGAATCTATTAAATAAAAAGGAGTTTATAATAACATATTTTTGATTTAGCTAACAGTCATTTGATCGAGAAAAAGTGAAAGTGTGAAAAGTGTCAAAGTACAAAATAATTTATGTTAGTTTAAACAAAATCATTGTATCCCTAATTTTGATTGAATATCGACAAGAAAAGCAACAGCTCGTATTGGCTTCACACTAATAGTGCACACTGGAAACACTGGGTAATTATTAACGAGTAGATAGTAGCCTCCCGCGTCCACCTGCCACAAGTTGCACTAACATGTACACGACAGTCGCGTGCCACGAATTTGCTCGGCACTTACCGCCCATTACTCCACGATGCCTGGCGAACTCTCCTGTGCCATTTATCAGTATTGTCAAGTAACTAGGAGAGGTCATTGTTGGGAGTACTGGCACGGCGACGCTAGAGGACGCTCACGAATGTGTGTTTGTGTATTTTGCATTATCATTTTTCTAAAATCGTTGTTCGAACACTTGGTCAAAGTCAAAGTCAAAGTCAAATTATCTTTATTCAAATAGACTTCTACAAGTTCTTTTGAATCGTCAATTTTACACTTTTTAATATTTTTTAAACTATTGGTGTTGGTAAATGACATAAATAAATAAATGATAAGTGGTGTGAATGTTTATCACGAGAGATGTGGCGCGAGCACGGGGAGTGCGACCTGTGTACATACATATGTGCGCCAGTGGCAGCGCGCGACACTCTCGCCGACTACTTAGCTAATGAGGAGGCTCGCGTTGCACCACCAAAGTGATGACAACAAGAAAAAGAATTTTTGTCGCAGCGCACGGAGACACGCAGCCTCACTCTATGGTTCTCACTTAATTATGTAGATGAGAGTCGAGCACGGTGACGTTTAACAATACTGATTCACCGTTTTAATGTTCTTACTAATATTATGAATGCATTAGTGAGTTTGTTAGAAAATCATTTTACGACTGAACATTATGATAATTTTGAAGAATTTTACTACAGACGTACATATGTGTGTACGTAGTTGGTAGTCCGGAAACTGTTTAACAGACATTTGTTTTTATAACATTCATAGCAAAAACAGCTTTGCTAAAAATCCAAAAATGTTTGTTATCACATCAATCTATCTCGTAGAGCGTGGGGCAATGTTGTTACTGCACCGTAGCTGCTACGACGTAGGCATGAAGCAGTTGATTGCTACGGCGTAGCAGAACACAAACGCGCTTCCTACCGTTAGTGAATGCAGTGCAGGGGTCATTTAGAGCGCTGTGATAGCGTGGAAGTTGTATCAGGAAATAAAGGTAACAAATTTTATGCTCTCTACCATCTGGTGAGGTGTTGTCAGCTTGTCGTGCCAATAACATGAAAGTGTCGTATGTTGAGTAAACGTATTGTACAATTGAAAGTTGTCAACTAAAGTAATGGTATATCATTGAAAAGATCACAATGCAACTGTACCGCAATCGGAGGTCACCGTTATTCTCATAATTCTAAAAGCCCTTAGGTAATAATTAGTAGATATTAATTTGTTGTAGACTAATTATTGTATTTATTGTATTTTAAACCTTTATGTATCTATTTATGTATATTTATTATAATTTTATTATTTATTTATGATATTTATGTTTTATATATTGTATTTATGTATTAGCTTTAATATCGTGTGTAGTATATCATAATTTAATTTACACCTACGCTTTTCATCTCTGCACCATCTAAGGTTCGACTGGAAGAGAATGCCTCAGGCATTAAGTCCACCTTTACATCATGTATGTATAAAGTGTAAATAAATAAATAAATAATTGTCAGTTTAATAACTGCCTCGTGGTCTCGCGGTACAAGTATGTGCCGTGCGATCTAGAGGTCCTGGGGTCAATTCCCGGATCGGGCAGAGGGTTTTTCCATTAGGAAATTCTCGGTAACAGCACGGAGTCTGGAATTATGGCCGAAAAACGGCAATAGGCTTGCGCCCTATTACGTGGGACTGATAAATACTTGGCGAAATGTGGGTGCAGAAATACACTTCTGCCTACCCCTTCGGCGTGAGTTTATGTATGTATGTATGTAATTGTCAGTTTCTGTATTCCGTTGAAGCCAGCGTGTGTCGCCCACACAGTTGGGAAGTAAAATATTCTCTTTATTTGATGACATTTTATGCGTACTTTGCGTTGGCGGCTGAGAGCTGGCGAGGTACATTTGAGTACTAGTGAAGGCGGAACATTTGAACTGCGAGTGTCCGTACAGTGACAGGCATTCAGCTCGCGCCGGTCGCCATCACTTCACAGTCATAGTTATACAGCTCGCTATATGATGCCTTACAATTTGTACATTTCACTAGCGTTCGTTTTCATCGCATCATAAAGAGTTTTACGGTCGGATCATAAATTAAATAAAAAATGGTGCGGCGGCGAGCGATTGTTGCTACCGGTGTACCCACTTTCATTGGCTGGAAGACAAATAAAATGTTTATTTCTGTTCGATATCAAACCAGATGCGTGCCGTTTGTGTCATCTGCCCTCTCCCCCCCTCCTCCTCACCCGTTCCCTGTCACAACACACGTCGCGCTCTACCTACGCACCGGCCATGGGAGCTGTGACAATAGAAATGCTTAGCTAGCTTCAGAATGCGACTACAAATAATATGAATATAATACGTACTAAAATAACACTGAACCAAGAATGGACTAAACGTTTTGTTTGTGTGTGTGTGTGCGCGCTTATCCGAACTGATTAATATAATCACAAACGGTTGTCTCCAGTGAGACGAGTGGCGCCCCGCGCGCGCTCTCCGTGCGGCGTGCCCGTGTGTGCGCGCTGTTGGCGCACTGTAGTGCGCGTCACACTACATTGTCGTGTATTGCGTGGACGCATAAATGGCGTGTGTTCTCATTATCGTGTTTTTGCGAGAGCAATACCGCCCCGAGGAACCTTGTTGTAGTTTCTATTAAAAATGATATTTTTTGCTTTTTCTACATCTAAGTATACATGTTCTCATATTGTAGGAACTCTTTTGAGTATATAATATGTATGACAACATCGGTGCTAAAGAAAGTAGAACGTGAAGTCGCGGTTTATATTCCTAGCCCTAGGCAAATAACACCAGAGGTTTCCGTTGTCTTCAGTTACCTTCTCGATGGGGAAAGTAAAGCACAGGTATATTGACCTTAAAACCAAATTAAAACAATATAAAGTTAAATTGTTCGGCTGTGCAAGTGCGCACACCATCAGCATCGGCTCTGCTCTGTGCGTCACAAGCATTCGGTAGTACCTATGTTTACTGCACAGCGTCGAGGTCGATGGGTTAACTTCAAGTTGCTGATATAAATTTTTTTAAAAAAAATCTAGTCAGTGTAATAAAAACCGAGCTGGTTCCATTTAATTTCGGCGAAGTTGTGTTGACGTTGTGATTAACAATTTAGTTTGCGCGACGACCGGTCCGAGGGGTGGAGGTGCGGGGGGGAGCTGATCCACTAAACTACGTTAAAGTACAAACTTGTAATGCAAACACAAATAGGTAGTCAAAATTACAACAGGCAGTAGAATTAAAATGTGGCACGCGTGACGTCACTGAGTACTAAAGCAACGGACCAAATTGTTGGCGTGGCCGCGTCGGCTGCTACCAAACGTACTATGAATAGAGCAACTCTTCTTTGCGCCAATTGATTGTGTGTACGCACACTTCACTCACAACGACGCCAGCGGACACTCTCGGCTTGATTATTTTTGAAGAATTAACGTGTGGACATGGAATAAGTTAAAATAAAACGATTCATTGTTACTCAGACAAACCACAAACAAACATCAAATAGAAATGTTTTCTGTTATAGGTATTTAGTTTCTCTTTCAAGTCATACTGTAAGCGGTATATATATACGGTACCCCGTATGTACGTTGTTGACACTAAGCCGCTACACTTGTATCACTGTCGCTTGTTACGGGTATCCCTCTGTCGATCTAATATCGCACAGACACACAAACACTCAGTCAATATGAAATAACGTGTGGTAGTCCCGCACCACTTCCGCGTCACCCGTGACGTGGCGTTACGAGCCAACTTTATGTCCGGATTTTTATGTAGTATCGCCGGTTATTAATAAGCTTGTGGGGTCTGTAGGGAGGGGGGGGGGGGGGGCGCAGTTTATCGCGCCTCAAGTTTACGACGACAAATTATAGCTCAGCCATAAGGTGCATATAAATACACACGTACGTCAGCTGTCAGAGAGCTGTTTAGAAGAACGAACATGCTGTTATCGAGATAATTCCGTACACTTTTGCGATGTGACTACATCCATTAAGTTAAGAAAAACCTATTATAGAGAGCAGTGACAACAGAGATGGGTAGAACCGAAACACAAGGCTCGTAAACACAACACAGGAGTGCGTGTGTTGCTGTGGCATGTTATTACTGGGCGCGCGGCGCGTGGGAGTGCGTCGGGGCGAGTTGGTCCCAACAGTTATTTCATGGTCCGCCGCTGTGTCATATGACATGTGGAGTCAACTACTACAATTGATGACACCAGCGCGTGTTGGGACGTGCGCTAACGTGAACACGCCCTGTACGCCTCGAGTGGAGGGCCCTAGTCTGTGCCGCGGCAGTAGCAGTTTCACCGCTAACTCCAACGTAATGGAGAGAGCGCCCCAATCATTGTGAGTGGATGCGTATGTATCTACGTATAGAGAATACGAAGGGGATACATACCCAATGAGAGTGAAACATTTTACTAAACTGGCGACGTATCAATTGAAACTGAAACTGTATTAGTAGAGATGGGCACGCGAGCCCCCCCGCCCCCCTCCACGCCGCCGCGGCACGAGATGTTTACAGATTATCGTGAGCGTGCTGATTGTACTCGAGCGCATCTTTCTCGAAGAGATTAGCGAGATCACATGAACTCACTTACTCGTAATGAATTTCATTTAATTATTCTTAAGTACTATTCACGAGAACTACGCTGCCATATAATGAGCTAAGATGTTTATTTTTTATTGAAATATAATTACCACTGCATAATGATCGACCCGCGCGATAATTTTTACATATCTGGTTCCTAATGGAGTAATCACTTAGAGGCGCGGAAGGGAAATAATTAGAAAATGTCGTGGTCGCTAACGGCGCAGGAACTGGTAGGAAAGGTCGTGTGCGGGCGGCGGGGCGGCTCGGCAGGGAGGCGGAGTGTCGACACCGACTGACACTGTCAGTGGTCGGGGCAGCAGCACGCGGCGACTGCGCTGCAGCGGCGCCTCGCTCCCCCGCCCGGAGCTGTGCGCCGTACTCGGCCCGCGCGCCGAGCGCCGCACCAGCGCGTCTAATATTGGACGGGTTCAGTTCCGGCACTCTCGCCAATTAGGTCGTGCGCATTCATTCCACTGATGTTCGGTTCACATAAATCATTGCGACACCTCACATCACGTTTAGCAACCGCTGCGGAACGCGACGGTTTGCTGTTTACTGCGCGCCTGCGTCCGAGACAATGTCAATCTCGCGCGTAATGTTGTCTATGTCTGTCACCGCCAAATATGTGTATAGATGTGTAACGGATGTGATGTGTTTACAGATTTCATATTAGAAGAACTTCGCAGGTAAACATGTGCACAAACTATGGGATAACAGAATTTCGGTACGCCCAATGTGATTGTTCTCTCTCTTCTAGTGCAAGATACGATGTCATGTCAAGAAATTGATATCCTGCGACGCAGCTTACATTCGCCCGATGTGGAGTTGATCGTAGTACCGTGACGGTCCAGTGCGTGCGGTGTGCACATCACAACGTCCCCCCCGTACCCCACACCTCGCAGCCCGCACTGTGGCTCCGTGGAGCACTTCTCCGGCGACACCAAATTGGACGTCACTCACTATTAAGGCGGTCGGGACGAAACCCGCGAGTAATTGATAAAGTGGGGAGGTCCACCGGATATTACGTTCCGCCTTATAACGCATTGATCGCGGAAGATCTGGCCAGGTGGAGCGCCGCGCTCTCTGTTTATTGATCAGGAACTTTTCGCTCGCAGCCCAGCTCTTTTGTACATTAATTTCAACTCATTGCACCATATTTTAGTAAATAAATAAACCGGTAATGCATAATATAAATAAATATAAATACACCCAACAATCACATACATAGTTCTGACCCCACACTAAGATACAAGTCTTGTGTCGTGGGTATCAGAAACTACGAGGACTTTTCGGTCTCACAAACACCCAGACCCGAAACAAATATTTGCGGATCACACAAACATTTGTCTCGGTGCGGGGATCGAACCCGCGGCCTCCGTTTCGCAAGCTGGTGTCTAGCCAACTGCGCCACGGGGCTGTCATGTACATGCACAATGAAAAATCAAACTACATCTGAGTGTTGTGGAGTTGATGAGCATCGGATATCACCAGAAAAAACAGACGAATTTTATCGAAGACTCGTATTTGATGAATATTACAAATAGTATTTACGTAGTTAAAATCTGCTAGTAGTTCCGATCGCAGATGAGGTGAGTCACGACTCACGAGCCCGTTATAATAAAGTAATAAAAAGTAAAACTAGCCAGAGCACCACTTCTTACATAAGGTGTGCGCTGGCGTGCTGTCCTCCGCGATATTATTTCCAAGTATCCCGAAAGCAATAAGAGCTCCGTGGCGACGCCGTGCCAAAACACCCGACGGCGTGTCGAACTGGATTACATGTGTGGCGGCGAGTGCACGACGTTCAACCTCACCAACAATTACATACATATTGTGATTTTTATTCTGAAAATGAGTGTATGTAAGACGTGTACATTGTGCAGCCTGGCTTCAGGGAATATACAACAACTCTTATTAAAGTTTCTATTCACTTGTAAGGTACCTGCTAGGTGTGTCTCCTCATTTCTTCGTTTATTGCAAGTGAGAGTTTGCCATACTGCTCTGCCATCGACAATTAATTAAAGCGCAATCCGTTGAGTATTGGTTAAACCTCAGACTCTTGTATTGCACGTGAACAGCATCATCACATCAATAATTAGCATAAAAGCGCGGCGGAATGTTTATATCTTTGTACCGACGAGTAAATCGAATAAGTTGCACATTTCAGTTAATTTCTGACAAACATCCACCGCTCGTCACTCGACGATTCATTTTGATGTTTGGAATTTAATTCAAAAGCCTTTTATTCTACGTCCAACAATATAACATTCTTCGAGTTGAAGGGAAAACGTTACATTGAAACAAATTTGCTCAACGCAAACGTTTCTTTGATACACGGTTGTTCTCCTTGTGTATGAATGTAGCCACTCTGTGAGCACCACCGCAAACTCCAGTTTCTATCTAATTCTCCTCAATTTAATGGAGCTTGGCTTCCCATTCAAGCCGATATGTTTATACTCACTAGGTTAAGTGGTCGTCAACTACAACAATAATTATATATTTTAAATAAGTTTGCAGTTTGTGTGATGTTCGCGAGCGTAAATGCTGCATCGATGTCGAAAGACGCACTATTAGATCCTACGCAGATATGTACATCAAAGATTCAATATTTTTATCGCTCTTATGCAATCAAACAAATTGAAAACGAAGTTAGATTTTTTGTTACCATAACAAATAATAATGGCTCCATGAATTAAACTTCAAACTGACGTTAATGCATTGGAAAATTTGATCCTTATAGAATAGATACGAGGTGGAACCGTCATAGAAACATCATCGACCATCATCAACATCATCCTCCTAATTGTGACAGAGGGAGGGGGGCCATATTGTTACGTTTCATACGAATTTCTTCACGGAAACTCAAAACCACTTTGCTTGAAATGAGCCCAAATATTTTCATGAATTAGTGAATCCAAGAAGTTGTATTGTTGTTTGTCGATATGTGATTGACACGTCCTAATGTTGTGGTACATGAACAATGGTGAATAATAATCCAAATGTAGCTGCGAGTCGTCGCCGGCGTGCACACACTTTGCATCACACACATAACGTGAAGCGGACCGCACACGCACACACACACACACACACACACGGACAGATTTATGACAACACTTTGAACTTGTTATCTTTATAATAAATTGGTACGTTTTCATGAATATTCACGGCGTTTGATGTGAGACGATATTAACGACGTGTATTTTAAATAAATGTGTTGCGAGTACAAGCGAAGGCGACGCGCCGTCTGTCCGCTCTCAGAGTGTACCATTCTGCAACATATCTTCATCATTTGGCCGTTATTTGTATGAAATGGTTTACCACACATATCTAGCTAGAGCGTACGCATCCATCTACAAATGGAGGTAAATTGCACACGTTTTTGCCCAAAAGTTGCCAAACATCGTATTCACAGTACATTTATTTTCCGCAGTAGTTACAATCTCAGTACTGTAGTGCTCGACCGACGTTTAATGCTACATATATCACATACTAAACTTAAATTCTGCTTGTGTAACTAGATGGTGTGGGTTCGACCACGCGTCGGGAAAAATATTTACGTGATCTACAAACACTTACATTACAATTATACAATTACGCTAATACATCCCTCCCCCTCCTCGCGTGGTTTTCCTCATTGCTGCGGGTCGTGATCACTACACATACGCTAATACGTACGTATTCGATATTGATGACACTGAAAACTGTCTCGTAGCTTTTGATCAGGTTTATTTGTGAGACGCTCACCCGATCGCTACTTAATCAAATATATTAATCATTGCAAAATCCGTGCTTTGGCAATGGAATTCAACACAGATTCATATATTTATAGAGACGTTTATACAGACGGATTATAATCAGTGATACGAAATAAAACATAAGACATGTGTTATAGTCGGTGGCGGCAGCGCGGCAGTAAGGCGGCGCGCGGCGAGCTGCAATAAAACACGGTCCAACTCTTAAGCCTCTCGTGATAAAAGTGACCCGCTGCGAGCGTCTGACACAGAGTAATGCACGCCACCTTCTGTCAGATTTGTTATATGTCCACTTTTGTATCGATGATTTTCGATGGTCTTGCAGCAATTAGCGATGACGGCGGCGTATATTGAAGACGCAGGTCCAGTGGCGTGTCCGCTGCGCCTCTAATTAACGTCAGTCAATGGAACCGATTGTGTGCGCCATCAGGGTGAAGCGTTGATTACGAGTAGCGCCACTGTCGCGCGACCGATACTCCGCCACCATGCCGAGCACTCTACGGCGAGCCGTGAACCTTTTACACTATACACAATATATTCACATTGCTTTTGATCACATTTGATTAGGTGCGTTGACTGATTCAGTTTAGTGAACTCTATTTTCTGCGGTTCAAATAGTAGCCATTATAAATAATAATTTCCCGTTTTTGTTCGTAGCCAAATCTATACTAATATATAAAGCTGAAGAGGCTAGGCTATATAACATCACGCTATGACCAATAGGAGCGGAGCACCAATAAATAAAGTTTCAAAATCGGAGGTATATTTTCCTTTTGAGAACTTCCGCTGCGTGCGCTGCGGAAACGGTTAAAGTTTCGCTAAAATAATGTATGACAGAATTGTTCCCCTTTAAAAGTTCTAAAAAAAAGTCCGCGACAGCACGTGTCTATCTTTTAAGGTTGGCTCACTATAACCTTTTTTATGCTAACCAAATTTGTTCTAAAATAAAGCATTATTTGTGAAGGTGTTTTCATAAAGATGATATTAATCCTTATCCAAATAAATACGTTATTCATCACAAGTATTTAATTTAAAAGAAATTTGCCCTTTACATCATTTGATTTCAATGAGTATCTTAAAAGATATCGCAGTTTTAAAATAACACCGCAGCGAAAAAATTATCAAGCGCGCAATTATGATGTACGAGAACAATGCGCCGGCCGGCCGGTGCGCGGCGGCACACGTTTCACGTCTATTTAACCGATTTGAATGATTTTTTGATATGGACATAAATGGGACACTGTGGAGTAAAATAGACTACTATTTTCTTTCTGATACCAACCCTGAAGTCTACGCGGACGGAGTCGCGAGCAAAAGCTAGTAACTTACATATATATTATATATTATTTTGAATAGAAATTTAAAAGACACCATTAACATATCGCATTCGGTGATATTATTCATCAATTGTAGCAAAGTAAATAAAGTAAAGTTCCGCGACGAGCGTGTCTCAGGGTAATAATGTGTGTTAAAACCGCAGAAGTTCATTGGTAGTGAAATGAAATGCTGACATGAAGCGCGGCAGCGAGAGCGCTGGCTCTGCGTGCACCGTCCGGTAGGTCGCGCCCAGTACTCGGTCATCAGTACACTGGGTACCAGATCAACCAAGCAAACAAACGTACCTCTCAAATCTGTGGCCGGGTCAATCATCACTAACAAATCTGATATACTTAAGAGATGGGCAGAACACTTCAACCTCCTACTCAATGTCGATCGTTCAGCTGATCTGACTTACATAGAATCATTGCCGGATAATCCTCGCCTCGATAGTTTGGACGAACCTCTAACATTAGACGAAGTAGTAGAAGCTATTAAACTACAACAAAATAAGAAAGCCGTGGGGATTGATAATATACCTGGCGAACTGCTTAAATACGGCGGAGAGCGGTTACATAATGCAATTTGGCAGCTCTTTTCATGTATGTGGGAAGAAGAACAAATTCCTCCTGAGTTCAAAGTTTCGCGCATATGTTGTCTGTACAAGAACAAAGGAGATAAAGCTGATTGTAACTCGTATAGGGGCATTTCGCTTTTATCAACCCCTGGAAAAATCTTCGCACGAGTGCTTCTGCGTAGGCTACTTATTCTGTCTGAGACCATTCTACCCGAAACTCAGTTTGGGTTTCGTCCCAACAGAGGTACTTGTGAAGCCATATTTTCATTACGACAAATTCAAGAAAAGAGTAGAGAGCAAAACCAACCATTGTTTCTCTGCTTTGTCGATCTAGAAAAAGCTTTCGACAGCGTACCTCGTGAGGCGCTCTGGATGGTTCTTGGAAAACTGGGCTGCACAGACAAATTTATTAGGCTCATAAGGCTTTTACATGACGATATGAAGTGCTGTGTGGCTTCGAATGGAGAGTTTTCCGACTTTTTTTCAGTAAGTTGTGGTGTTAAGCAAGGTTGCGTATTAGCGCCGACTTTGTTTGCCCTCTATTTCGCAATGGTCATACGAGAGACCTTAAATAATACAAAAGACGGCATACATATCCGGTTCCGTACTGACGGCAGTGTCTTCGATCTTGTAAGGCTGAAAGCGCGCAATAAAGTATCACACCAACTGATCACCGAGATCATGTATGCCGACGACTTGTGCTTTGTAGCGGATTCTTCTGAGGGCCTGCAGGCCCTGGTCGAAAAACTACACAAAGTTTGCTGTAAATTTGGACTCAAAATCAGTATCACAAAAACAGAGGTGATGCAAATGGATGCCTCAGATCATGCACCCCTGAATATACAGCTTGGCGGAAAGGCCTTAAAGCAGGTGGAGAAGTTTAAATACCTCGGAAGCTATGTAACAGCAAAGTGCGACCTTGACGCGGAGATCAATAGCAGAATCGGTGCTGCATCGGCTGCTTTTGGTAAACTTCGCGACCGGGTATTCCGCTCACACGATATCAAACTGAGCACTAAAATCAAAGTATACATGGCAGTAGTTATGCCAAATATCATGTACTCATCCGAGACATGGACTCTGTACCGCAGGCACATACGCACGCTCGATAGGTTCCATTTGAAATGCCTCCGCGACATAATGAACATCCACTGGTCTGATCGCGTAAGGAATACAGACGTCCTTCGTCAGGCCAATGTGTGCGGTATGGAAGCCTACCTGATGCGGCGTCAGCTTCGTTGGTGCGGACACGTATCTCGGATGCCCGATGAGAGAGTGGCAAAGCGCATTTTCTTTTCTGAACTGAAAAATGGTAAGCGGAAACGCGGTGGCCAGTACCTTAGGTATAAAGACGTTCAGAAAAGACACATGAAAAAATGCAAGATTGAACACTCTTGTTGGGAATCGTTGGCAGAAGATCGGCTTCAGTGGCGCGGCACAATCGAGACGAGCGTGAATGACTTCGAACGCGAGCGGAGGCGCGAACTGGATTTGAAACGCGACCTCATAAAAAGCAGACCACCGGCTAAAATCCGCTACAACTACGTCAATGGTACCTTGACGTGTGCACGCTGCTCGCGCGCGTTCGCTGCCAAGATTGGCTACATAAGCCACACAAGAGCATGTCAACTACGCTCAACAACATCTTAACCCTACCTATGCTGAAACAGTCGCCATAGCCGAAATCGGCCAGGATGACATTAAAAAATAATTACCAGATCAACCTCATATCAAAATACATACTACATACTTTGAGATTGATGATTGTAATTGTTGCTTTGAATCCGCCTTTAGGAATGAATTACAGCTATTGCTAGTGATGCTGCGACATGTTTGACATTTTTCATCGTGGGCTATTGTACTAAATGGAAAAACCGAATAACACTTTGCTCGACCCGGGAATCGAACCCAGGACCTCTATATCGCACAGCACATACCTGTGCCGCGAGACCACGAGGCAGTTCCTGGAAGTGAGTGCTCATTTAATACCTACACCCATACACAACCAAACCCAGTATCGGCGTCTAGTCAGGGTGAGAAGGCAGGCCCGCAGGCGTCGGCATCAAGCCACTGCAGCTCTACATTAGTGGGTAATTTGGCTTCTGTAGAGTCTAAAGTCACAAGAAGTATCTCCCACTTATGTAACACTATCGAATACTATTATTTATGGAGATTTTTAGTGTTTTTCGCAGTTTACTCAAAACTCAAGCCTAATGGAGCAAAACGGACTGCGAATTTGAATTCAGGGCATCAAAATACATGGAAAAAAGTTGGTCTGGTCAAAAGTACTGATCACTTTTTTGTGTGTGCCGGTGTTTTTTAAGCTGTGTCTTGACGACGGAAGTAAAACATTAGACATCCATTCGAAATCACTGCTCCCTTTTAAATCAGAAATATGCACCGACATACGAGCATGCAGTAAACAATACTCAAATATTGTTGTTGAGTGAGGGCGGTGGCGATGCGTCGCCAGCTCTTGGCATCAAAACGCGAAATACTGAATGAGGAGCGCTCGTGAAACTTCGGCCAGACTCTTTACTCAACTACTGCTATTAATCAATCCGAAACACGACTACTCTCCTTGTGACGTTACATATAATCAGAACTTCTACTCACTTTCTAGTTGTAAGTTTTCTTTAAAATGTATATTTCATCATCAGCCCATATACTCGTACGTCCCACTGCTGGGAACGGGCCTCCTCTAGAACTGAGAGGGCTAAAATGTATAAAAGTTTTATTTCTATTCTGTCAAAAGAAAATGAAGAGTATTTTTTTAATTTGTATATAATTAAGTTGTCATTAAAAAAACATGCATTCATAAGTTGGAAGTTACTAAAAAGCTAAAACATTGAGACGAAGTTAAGAGCAGTGACGTAGGTCCATTCCAAGAGGTAGCACCCAGTTCTTGGGTATTTTTCGTTTCAATTCATAGATAAAGCCACAGACGAAGTAAACGGAAAGTAAGGGTGCCCCGATTTTGGCTTATCTAGTTTCGTTGACACGAAACTAAGTAAGAAACTGCGATGTTCCATTTTGGTAGTAGACGCTTAGTTATCTCGGAAGGTGACCTGTTTTTACAGCACAACGAGCGTGATTTATTGCGAAACTCACAATGTGTCGGTATTACAACACTGGTCGGTCGCTGTGCACTTTATTGGAGAGTGTGTGGCGTGTCCCCGGTGCGAGTGCGTGCGGCACACAGCGCGCCGCGCACTCGCCGCGCACTTGCCGCGCACTCGCCGCGCACTCGCCGCGCACTCGCCGCGCACTCGCCGCGCACTCGCCGCGCACTCGCCGCGCACTCGCCGCGCACTCGCCGCGCACTCGCCGCGCACTCGCCGCGCACTCGCCGCGCACTCGCCGCGATCGCCTGCCGAACGATGTGCTGCTTGACGTCGTGTGGTGTAAATATTTTACCGGCCGCCACTCATCATGAATGACGTGATGAAACATTGGAACAAACAACTCCATGTGCCAAGTACTGCGCGCACTGTTCGATGTGGATATAATTCAATTTTAATAGTTAATGTGTTCCAGACAAAATCATTAATGCTGCGGGAAAGTCCCAAGTGTATGTATGTGGCGTGATCTATACCTAATATTCGGAGGCAGCGTTGCGTCGGGCCGTCGCATATAATATCTTTGAAAACGCCCGCAATCACAAATAGCTGAGTCGCGAAGTAGGCGCAGTATTCTCAGACCTACTGGTTTTGTGCCTTCATTTCTGATAAAATATTAATGGCAAGGATAATTAATCTTTGTAAAGGCCATTGGAACTCATTAACATAGCGCCGAGGCGATTGTCGCTTGTCCAAAGTTAAAGCGTTTCATTAATGAACCCAAGCCCTACACTGTTGTAGTACGTATGGAAAACGATGTCTGTTTTTAGAGTTGTTGTTCTTTTATGGGGCAATGTATACGCTTCTATAACAAACTTCCGAAGGCTATTAGGGAGCTTCCCTTGAATAAATTTAAGGAATTAATTAAAGAAAATTTTTACAAAAAAGCATACTATAAAATTTCAGATTTTATTGAAGATAATAAGCCTTGGGAGTAAGTAAATTGATCGGAGTTGTATTGTGTTGCTACAGTTTGTATGGTTATGACATGTATCGTAATGACATTTATCGTTATGACATTTATCATGTAAAATTGAAACTATGTCAATTTAAAAAATAATAATTATATTGCTATTTCTATTTTTTTTAAAACATTTCGTGTTGCTGAGGGAGTTTCTTGCCGTTTCTTCTCCACAGCGATAACACGTTTCGAAGCGGCAATAGTTTAGTTTAAAATAGCTTAAAATTGACGATTCAAAAGAACTTGTAAAAGTCTATTTGAATAAAGATAATTTGACTTTGACTTTGACTTTGACTATGACGCAACATACATTGACCTGAGTATGCCGGCGCACGCAGTGACTGAGGTCTCGGCCCGCTGCAAGCCTGTGCCAGCGCTTGTGCGGCGTGTGTCTACTCCTCCTGTGATAGAGGGCGAGCCAATTGCTGTGCTTGTTGGGCACATATTCCAACCTCGTGTTGAGATGAGAGTTTCATGGAAATCAATCATACTTTGTTCGTCCCAGGTGTAGACCTCGGAACCGCAATAAATAACGATCGTTTATTAAGTAAATGTTAACCCAACTAAACAGGCTTCCGGGAAATGGCATCTAAGTCTACAAATATCAACCAGGAAAAAGGTATATATATTTGAATTATTTAATTAATTGAACGACAGCCTCGTGGCGCAATTGGCTAGATACCAGCTTGCGAAACGAGAGGCCGTGGGTTCGATTCCCGCACCGATACAAATCTTTTTGTGATCCACAAGTATATTATATTTATTTCGGGTCTGTGTGTTTGTGAGACCGAAAAGTCTCTCGTAGTTTCTGATACCCACGCCACAAGAATTGTATCTTAATGTGGGGTCATACCTATGTGTATGTGACCGTTGGGTGTATTTATTTATTAATTTTGAGCGTAAATGAACTTTGGCTTGTTTATATTTTCATTTCGCTATAAAGCAGATAAATCAACAAAGGTCGTAAATTTATAGCAGATATTAGTAAGGCATTAGGAAGCGGTCGGGCGAGGAGGCGAGAGGAAAGGAGAGGAGGCGCGAGACGGCGGCCGATCGACCGCGCCGATAAACTGACCCGCGCGACTCCATAAAAACACTTTTAATTGTGCTATTTGTATTCCGCTCGGGCGCAGTGCTCATAATATTTTAGATTATGTTTTACACTCCTCCGGCTAAAATTAAATGAAGTGTGGAGGGCTCCCGCGACTGGTCGCACTCACGCGGGCGGCTCGCACCACCACACTGCACGGAGTCACCTACCCGGAACACGGTATATCCTCTCGTGTCCACACACGTCACACTCGGCGACGCTACAGCACAGTCCCAGTCGCACCTGTCCGCCATTCAAAACAAACTCGACAGCGTCCCCGCACTGTGTCAAATCTCCGTCGCCTCTTACAATTTAGTGTCGTAAAATGACTAATAGGCAATTTGTATGCGCGCCGTAAATCCCACATTTTAAATGTATACAATTTGAACAAGATTATTTATTTAATAGTTTTTAGAGCCATAATAAACGACATCAAGACGTGACTTAATGGATCGTCCTAATAGAGTATTTAAAATTTTATGTAAAAGTTCTTGGTAGAAAAGGGTCAAAGTACATACGTGAGTGAGCCGCGGAGATACGAGCCTCTGGAGCGGAAAATATGAACGGCTTTCAACACATAGATAGACAGATGTTGTCGCCATAACTAGTTAAGGGTAGATAAATAATAATTGATAACATGTTTGTCGGTAGTTTGAGATGTTATTATCACGTTATGGTGGGGCGGTCTCTATATAAGCACGTTCAGTGCTAGCAGGAGTCGATTGTTGTATCAAGTCTTCGGTTGAACAGACCTAGATTATGTACCATAGTGTTATTGTATATATTATATTGTGTGACGTGTAATAGTTATGTGTTATATTGTGTAATTATAAATTATAGCTTTTGCCCGCGACTCCGTCCGCGTAGACTACAGGGTTGGGTTCAGAATGAAAATAAGTTGTAGTCTATTTTACTCCACAGAGTCCCATTTATGTCCATATCAAAAGTCGTTTTCATCGGTCAAATGATTTAATCGTGAAAGCGTAACAGACATATAGTTACATATAGTTACAGTCGTCTACACGTCGTTTCATCATTCTAGCTTCAGAAATGACGAATTTCCACACAAACTTTCACCCCTATTTTTATTTTACCCCCTTCTTTAAAAAAACCTTTGTATTTTTTTACAAACTTTGAATGACATATTTATTTATATTTATTCAACAGCCTAAAAAATAAGTTTAAAGCTTCTAGCTTAAAAAATGACAATACTTCCATACAACCTTTCATCCTCCCTTTCAACCCCTTAAAACCCCTTTTCCGGGATAAAAATTAGCCTATGTCTTTTCTCAGGGTCTAAACTATCTGTGTACCAAATTTTATTTAAATCGGTTCAGAAGTTTTAGCAGGAAAGCGAGATAGACAGAGAGACAGACAGTTACTTTCGCATTTATAATATTAGTAAGGATTAAAAAAAATTGCCTATTCCTTTTTTAAGGTCTCATTTTTGTCCATACCAAAAATCATCCAAATCAGTCAAATGGTTTAAGTGTGAAAGCATAACACAGGCAGTGTTACTTTCGTATTACAATATATGCTCATCCCACGGGAACCCTACATATTCCCGGGATAAAACGTAGGTTATGTTACTTCATAGTGTCCCATTTATATTCATACCAAAAATCATATAAATCGGGCGAATAGTATAGACGTGAAAGCCCATTCCCACGTGAATACTACATTTTCCGGGATAAAAAGTATCCTATGTTGCTTCAGTGGGTCCTATCTACCCCCATACTAAAACTCATCTAAATCGTCAAATGGTTTAGGCGAGAAAGCATAACACGGGCAGCGTTACTTTTGCATTACATTATATGCTCATCCCACGGGAACCCTACATATTCCCGGGATAGAATATAGTCTATGTTACTTCATAGAGTTCTATTTAAATCCATAGCAAAATTCATATAAATCGGGCGAATATTTTAGGCGTGAAAGCCCATTCCCACGGGAATACTACATTTTCCGGGATATAAAGTATCCTATGTTGCTTGAGTGGATCCCATCTACCCCCATACTAAAAATCATATAAATCGGTCAAATGGTTTAGGCGTGAAAGCATAGCATAGGCAGTGTTACTTTTGCATTACATTATATGCTCATCCCACGGGACCCTACATATTCCTGGGATAAAATATAGTCTATGTTACTTCATAGGATCACATTTATGTCTGTACAATAATTCATTCATATCGGTCAAACGGTTTAGGCGTAAAAGCAGAATATTGACAGAGCTACTTATACCCATTCCCACGGGAATACTACATTTTCCGGGATAAAAAGTATCCTATATTGCTTTGGTGGGTTCCATCTACTCCCATACTAAAAATCATCGAAATGGGTCAAATGGTTTAGGCGAGAAAGCATAACACAGGCAGTGTTACTTTCGCATTACATTATATGCTCATCCCTCGGGAACCCTACATATTCCCGGGATAAAATGTAGTTTATGATACTTTATAGGATCACATTTATGTCTGTAAAAGAATTCATTCATATCGGTCAAACGGTTTAGGCGTAAAAGCAGAATATTGACAGAGCTACTTATACCCATTCCCACGGGAATACTACATTTTCCGGGATAAAAAGTATCCTATGTTACTTCGGTGGGTTACATCTATCTCCATACCAAAAATCATCGAAATCGGTTCAGTAGTTTTTGAGTTTATTCGTAACAAACATACAAAAATACAAAAATACAAAAATCCAAAAATCCAGAAATACAAACCTTTCCTCTTTATAATAATAGTATAGATAGTATAGATATGAATATAGAGATGTTGAGATAACACAAATAAGATTTTCAGCAAAAAGTTTAGATGAATTTATTCCTCGTCATCAGCCAATATACGTCCTACCGCCCTAGCTGAGACGGTTAAGGCCTTAGTCCACCACCCTGGCCTACTACGGGTTGGCAGACTACACACCTAAGAAATTCCTATGAAATTTTTAGGCGTGCAGGTTTCCTCACGATGTTTTTCTTCGTAAAGTACGTGATAATTCATTGTGAATACACACATAATTTAGAAAAGTCACAAGTGTGTGCCTGTGGTTTGAACCCATGACCGCCGAGATTCTCTATCGTGCGCCTAAAACACGAAGCCATGACTACTATAACAAAACAATCAAACAATTTCTTCTCGTCAACTACTGTTTATAAAAGGTATCGTATGTGTCGGCCGGCGTAATGGTGATGGCCTATCTCTTCTCAGTCTTAATGAACGGCCGTGTTCGGAAGTGTATAAGTGCTGTATGCTTCGCCAGATCTATGTATAGGACATAGGTATAAAGGCTTACATTGCTCCGCGTAACAATCAGTAAACACAGTTTAAATTAAAGATTAATCGAACTGGTCTCTACGCAAATCCAGTGTATGCAACCCGCTACTGGACATCACTCATCTCCTACAATTACACCAATGTTGATAGTTCAGAAGAGTTCTTTATGAAACATGTACATGTACCATTAAATGGTTATTAGAAGTTAAATAATGGCAGGTGGACATGCAACCACCACGAAGGAAAGAGCTCAGTTGTACGTGTATGGCGAATTTGGTCAGGTCAACTGGGAAGCACGAAAAAAATCGTACCGACTAACATTGATTCTTCGTCCATTATCGACGAGTCTCAAGTGCAGTGATTGTATTGTACACATGCCGTATAGGTCACATCGGTTCGCGAAATAATAATGGCCATGAATGAACTCATTCACTGCAGTCAGCACGCCGACAGCGCAACCTGAAGTTAATTGGCCGTTGATTACATTTGCTTCTGTTAAATAATACTTTAAAAGCGCACTATTTCTCAGTGGTTAATACGTTAATACTTCAGAAGCACAAATATCCTTGGCGTAATTTGACTACGGTCAGGTCAAAGTGGCCGCCGTGTGCGTGTTGCGTCGTGTCGCTGCAGTGTCGGCGTGGTGTCGGCCGCGGCTCGTCACGCATATTAATGAGGACATATTTGCGGCGCGCGGCACCGCCAACCCGTCTGATTAGCTGCGTGTGTGCGGCGCGGTGTTAGTGTACACGTCACCCGCCTGATCCTCGCAGTGGATAATCTTACGGCGATATTATGGAGGTGGTTAATGTACCAGTGATTTGTGTGAAATATGTACGAGCGAGAGCCTCGTTACCCACACGATGCAAGTATTTGTATATGTACTTGGTTGTTTTGCTCTCGATAATGTTCCATCAATCTGGCGCGTTTATGTTTACAGTTCGACCGACGCTACACAGCAATATTACAAGCTGCTTTTACTGGCAGCACTTAGGTGTGGCGCGGACAATAAGCAAGATATTAACACGTATTAATTTTAATTGAATGTCTAATGATATGTTTACATTCACAATATCTACACTTTAATATTATATAGAGGTAAAGTTTGTGACTTTGTAGGGGGTAATCTCTGGATGTACTGAACAGATTTGAATGATTTTTGGTATGGAGATAGGTGGGACCCACAGAAGTAACATAGACAATGTTTTTATGTTTCCGGAAAAATGTAATGTTCCCGTGAGATAAACATAATATTATAAATATGAAAGTTACTCTGCCAGAGTTTTAATTTTACGCCTAAACCAATTGACCGATTTGAACGTATTTTGACATGGACATAAATGGGACTGTGTTGAGGTAAAATAGATTATAACATATTTTCTTTCTGAACCCAACCCTGCAGTCTACGCAGACGAAGTTGCGGGCAGAAGCCAGTTTTCAATATCAGAGTAACTTCTGTAAGAATCTTATTAAAGAAATCATGACTCATACATAAACAATATATAATAATACACAACACTTATTGTTATTGCATTTAAAGGAAAATCTTTGATATGTTTGTTGCGATACAAAACGTTGGAGAACAAAATTTACCAATTTTTATGCTAATTAATAATTTTATATCCTGGTATTGCTAATACATACTGTATTAAAGTAAAAGTTAGTCGATGTAATAGCTAGTCTAATGTTATTGTATTGCCCTGCAGTGGGACATACATGGGCTGCTGATGATGATGACGTTAGTCGATGTGTTGGTGCACGGTAGTGCGCGGCCGAGTGAGCGCGCCGGCTTGTTGCGAGTGGTCGCGGTCAGTACTCACTCTCAGTACTCAGTACTCAGACTGAGTAACTCAGTGTGTCGGCGAGTGCCGCTGAGACTGCACGCACTGCGCCGGCCGCGCACCACACACCACATTACGTGCACTCCCCGACTATACTTCTCACGGCCAGTCAGTTCCTATGCTCATAGCCTAGCTCCATATTCACAAATATATTAACATGAGGTTTGCCAGTAGTAAAACTTCTTCAGAGTGTATTCAGACCGTGATCGAAAACTAAAATAGCCAAGGTCATTACAAACCCCCAAGCGTTAAAAAAATCCCGACAAAAAATAAAAAATTCGACGTTTTCCTAACAACCACACACATTTTATGTCTATCGCTGTTAGGAAAACTATTTTATTTTATGAATATAAATACTTATAATAATTGTTGTGAATAATTTTGTCGACGCGAATTTTTTATTGTTGTATTCTATTTGATTGTAGTGAATACGTACTTGAATACTGAAGATTGAGTCATTTTGGCATTTCAGTATTATTACATACTAATATACTAAAAGAAGTGATGGCCTCGAGGTTTAGGCGCGCGGTCGAGAATTTCGGCGGTCGCAAGTTCAAACCCCAGGCACACACCTCTGACTTTTCGAAGTTATGTGTGTATTCACGATGAATCATCACTTGCTTTAACGGTGAAGGAAAACATGCACACCTAAAAGTTCTTAGGAATTTCTTAGGTGTGTAGTCCGCCAACCCGCACTAGGCCAGCGTGGTGGACTAAGGCCTAAACCCTCTCAGTTGTAGAGGAGGCCCGTGCCCAGCAGTGGGACGTATTTGGGCTGATGATGATTCTATTTGATTGTACAAATTAATCAATTTGAGGCTAATAGGCGAGTGCTGTGAGCGGAGCGATTGTCGGGGGTTCCGCGCCGAACGAACCTTATTAACGTGGGAATGGGTGTTTTCTTCAATACGAGTCCTATTTGCAAGTGAACGTTTATTTGTTTCTCAGCGGAACACTCTGTAATAACAACTTTTCATGACGAGTGTACGTATCTGGTTTAATATTCAATGCTCAGAGTTTAGATAATATGGCGGTCAATAGTTACACATACCATAACTTCACTGAGCGAGATTGGAGCATTAGTTTCATCGCAGAGGGCGAATCACTTCACTATTGGGTCGTCAATTTAACTTGAATGAAGTAAATAAAATGTTTCCCTGTCGGCCAATACCCTTTGCGGAGGGTATTTAAACGAATTCTGTAGAGGTCTCGGGGCAAATACTAAACGAAACGTATTGTCGGCGGCGTTCTGTCCCCACACATTATTCACATGTTGGTCGAATTAAATCTCTTCTTGGTCCAAGAAGTCTACCTACCAAATAACGCGCTTTATGTACGAGGGGGGGGGGGGGGTTGAATAGGCACATCATATTTTAGTTTTTGTCGTGGTCGTGGCAAAGTGACCGCACTGGCGCCTTAAGATAGAAACAATACAATCTAATTATTATTTCTCCCAGGAGTTCTTCCAGTTGTATTTTGAGTCCCGAGTTATACCTGGAGCGAGCGTATTGCCTATTAACATATTATATCTACAGGTTAATTTGTCTCTTAGTACGAAATACGAGAAGTGAATTAATTGCTTTTATGGACTACTGTACATAACATAATCTTACATCATAATCATAAGCTTACATGTATTCCACTACTGGGCATCTCTACCGCTGCACTCGTAGATTTCACATAATATGTGTGACAAAAGAAAAGTAACAGTAGACACACATATGGATTGTTGACGTCACATCCTTTTACTGAAACAATGACTAGCCGGCATATTATGGAAGCTGTGCATTTCCAGTAATATTTGACTCGAGTAGTTCTTTATATATTGCACAGGATCGTGCAGTTGTGTTGTCGCGGTCGGCGACAGTGTTGCAGTGTTGGCACGAGCGCGCGCACCTGTCGCGCGACACTCCACGGTGTGAACGCAACGTGCAGCACACATTACTCTCCGCGCCGACCTGTCCTCGCACTACAATATATTGCTTCTTAATATCTTGTGAATGAACGAATGTACAGTGTGCGTGGCGCCCAAAATGTCCTTTATAAACTATTCTATATCTGCCTGCCTCAACCCATGCACATATGTTTGTGCACGGGATTCCGGAGGGCTCTTAGAGATGTTGCCTTTGTTTAATCAAACTGGCATATATTCAAGTTTACGTGCCATCATTACTTTCTCCATAAAACTGAGCGATAATTCATTTCCAATATATTAATTAAAATGTCGGGAGACATGTGCCACAGATTTGATTTGATCTGCACCTAATCAACTACTTAATTCTTGGCAACTATCATTGTGTAATGAGTGCGGAGTGCGTTGGCCATTATTTCACGAGCAATGTATGTAGTAACGATGGTATAGCGGCCCACGGCGGACATGGTGTTGATTTACTGAAGCCAGTTATTGTTTATTACAAAAATAATCAGGCTGAGGGCGTAAGTTTACTCTGTTTCATGTATTGTTCAAAACATTGGGACACGTGGCGCAAGGCGTGTGGCGCGGCCGGTGTGTCGCGTGTCGGAGTCACGTCGTTTGATCAAGTTCGTTTGTTAACAAGTCAATAACCCAATTGATTGACATGCGAGCTTCACAATATCGCGACGTGGCGTACTGGATTCTATCCCCTCATATTTTAATTGTACGAGTAATATACATACACACGTACTCGTACTGACAGGATACTACGATCGAATTGCATCTAACCGTGTTGTAACACATTGTGTAACTGATAATTTAACAATAATTGTAATCTATACTATTATTATAAAGGGGAAAGGTTTGTATTTTTGTATGTTATCTTTCAGCGATAGGACCGCCTGTTGTTTCACTTTTTTATTTATAATTCTATTTATATAAATTCTTGTAAATGATGTGGGTATCAATAAAGACTTGTATATCTGTCTATGTTTGTTACGTATAAACTCAAAAACTATTGAACCGATTTGAAACATTTTTGATAGAAGCGAAATGGGACCCACCGAAGTGACATGCGTGACTTTTTGTCCCGGAAATATTTAATGTTCCCGTGGTATAAACATACACTACTGGAAAAAATTAAGGGATCAAAAAATAAATACCAATTTTTGGGTGATTTTCAACAGGCCGTAATTTCGAGAAAAATGGTTGTATAGGAAATTAAAAAAAAGTGAACTGTAGCTCCAAGTGTCTAATTTCTGGATTAGAACATTAAAATTTTGTAGCGTCAGCGGCTTTTGAGTAATCTTAGAAAAACCAGCAACCAAAAAATAATTCAATTTTTTTTAGTTTTTCTTTTTGGTCTACGGGCGTGGAAAAAAATGTTTTTACTTAACCACTATAAGGATCGGATATGATGTTCATTTAGCTTTAATTTCTTGTTTTTAACACCTTGATACGTTCACTTCTCGCCGAGATATCGGTCTTCAAATGGAAAAGGATCCTTTTGTCTTTAATTATCGATATCTCAGCAACCAATGATTGCACAGCAAGTTAGAGGTAGGTTTCAAGAACTTGAATGAATATTCTTTAACGACTAGCTTTTGTTTTTTGGAAAAAACATATGTTCTTTTTGACACATGAATTTGAAAATGCAACAAAAAAGGGGCTTTTGGCGGTTTTTTGGAAAATCAAGTGCTGGATGGAAAATATTGAGGAAACCAATAATGTTAAGTGTGCATTTTACAATTCAATATGTCCATAAAAACCCTACCAAGTGCCAAATTAATCCAGCCAGCCGTTTTTTTGTTTCACTCGATCGAATTTTTGGAAAAATTAAAAAAAATTAAATTACTACGTTTTATCGTTCGAAATTAGATAAGCATAATATAATACTACAAATGCGAAAACAACTGTCTTTATTATGCTTTCACGCCTAAATCATTTGACCGATTTGGATAATTTCTGGTATGGACAATAATGAGACCTTAAAAAAAGAACATAGGCTACTTTTTTACTCAGTAAGTACCATTTTGGGCACTTGGTAGACGTTAGGTGTCATTAAGCGATTTAAGGTTCTTAAGATTTATTAAGTGATTATAATGAAATTAAGTGCGGTTCAGTGCCATGAAGTGATGTTAAGTGCACTTAGGTTACGTTTTACGTAACTTTGGTTGCGACTGGTGCCATTGATAGACCATATGTGACGTAATATGCCATTATTTGATGTTGAGTGCCATTTTTGGAACTTATGAGATGTCATAAGGGTTATTAGGTGAGCTTGCCTCGGCGGTATTTCCAAACAGATATGACTTAGGGGCCTTCAAGAAGAGAGCCTATATTTTCCTCAAAGGCCGGCAACACACCGATGATTCCTCTGGTATTATGGATGTTCATGGGCGGTGTTGACCACTTAACATCAGGTGGCTCACTTGCTTGTTTGCCTCCTTTCTCCATAAAAAAATTTAAATAAAAAACGACTTTCGGAGACGTAAATAACTTCAAGTGACCTACTACAACGATTAGATAAATTTTAATTTATAGATTCATTTATTTTCTTTCTGAACCCAACCCTGAAGTCTACGTGGACGGAGTCGCGGGCAAAAATTATATATACTGCAACGAGAAATGTCTCAAGTCATTGTCAGCGATCCATACAAATTGTTCATTTGTTTTTTTGGAACCCGTTGAAATTCGGATCCGCCTACAGACTCTGGGACGCCCCACAGTTACTTGGGTGACTGTGGTGGTAGTCACGGCGTTTTTTTTTTTTTTTTTATACTGGCAGGCAAAGTGACCCCATTGCACCTGCTGGTAAGTGTAATGGAGTCCAGAAAAAGTGCTGACCAGCGAGAGATGATGATCTCCCGTTGGTCGACGCAATCATGCCGGCCGAAAACCTCTTCACCTATCTTGTGAAGAAGATTGGGGGACTAATACCATGGTGAACAAAGGACCGACCGCGCGCCGGCACGGTTATCTTTTCACCATGATTGAAGCAATCAATCCAGAATACAAGTACCCTACTACTAACAACCGACCGTGATGTCTCTGGGTTAATTAATAAACAAAAAGGTTGCACTAACGCAGACTCTGTCTGAAATGTAGTGTTTTGGCATTTATCGAAATAAAGGAACGGTTATTCAGCAGAAGGAAAGCTATTGCCGATGCGATGTCGAGTGATTACAGCGAGGTCGGAGCTCGGCGTCGGCGGCGTGCGTTGCGTCGACACTGATTGACAGCTAACCTCACACATTCACCGCACAGACAAATTACATGACTTAGTCTTGTGTGCGGGGGGCGAGAGCGACCAGAAACAGGGCTGAGAGCACGGCTGCGACGCGAGTAATCACAGTTTCTTTCTGTTTTAGAGAATTATTTCATTGGGCTTGGTCAATAGAGACGAAATACATAAAAAGGACGTTAAAATATCGCATCAAATAATGTCGTTAGAGAATATTGAATTCACCAGTCTCCGTCCCCGGCTTGTCCCGCGAGCGCGCGCGAGTGCGGGCGGCGCGCGACCCGCGGCGCGGCGCATATTAATCTATATTGATGATCAATTGATGCCACATTATTATGTGCGCGATTAATGGCGGCCGGCGCTCACTAATATTGCTCAGATGACGCGACACATCCTTTGATGCGCTTCCTTTACCCGCCTCCGTTTCCACGCCGCGAGATCTTTGTCATTCCTTCAAATAAACCGTCCGTCATCGTCTTGAGGTTGTGGAATTTATTAGTATTCATTTATGAGCCATCCACATATTAGCAGTGAGGCACAGGTCAGCCGGGTTTCATGTTGTAAATACGCTGTACATTGTAATGAGCCGCGTCTAAAGTATTAATACAAATTTTCTTGAGGATTTTTTTTACACAAACTTTTGTACCCTACAACTTCTGTTTATGCAGCACAAACCTTTATCTCTCTCCGTGCTTGATTTCATATAGTGGTGCCTAACCTAGGAGGCGCACTATGAATGCATATTGTTGGGCGCGAGTGTGCGGGCGACCGGCGACGCCGCGGCAAGCGCCTCGGACACGTTGACACACTGAGCGCATACATTCAGTGCCGCTTTGTACAACCAGAAAAATACAAGTTGACGGTGACCAGGACCTGCAGCCCGCCGGCTCCTTTTAAGCTTGCAGCGCAGTATCAGGAAACAGCCGTTACTACTTGGTTATTACTTGTGATAATGTTTACATGTGTATAATTTAAATTTAATAAAACGATACCTATACAATCTGTTGAGTATCTAATTAAAGTACCAACTTTGTTGTTGAATTAGTAGTCTAATTTATCATTAACATACACTATACGCCTTTTGCGGGACAAAAGCTACGGATTACTGATTTGTCCACGTTTTTACATCATCAGAGCAGATTAGTTTGTGTAGTAATTGATTTGAATAGTAATTGTTAAAAAGAAGCACGCATGAGATAACATTTCCGGCTGGTGGAAAATAACATGTTATTCGTAATTATCCGCCCACGCTTGCGACAGGAAAACTGTATAAAACACATGTAGTGAGTCAGCCCCGTCGTGTGCCAGCGCGGTGTCGCCGGCGTCGAGTCCGACGGAACATCTCCAAAACTTCATCACTTGCAAAAAATGTGTATTAGGCCAAGCGCCGGGGGTTTTTTTGCAACTTACGGGACCTGAATTAATTTTTTTTGAATATGTTCAAGGGTGTCCCCTGAATGTAATCCAAGTTGGCGCGGCGGAGGGGGGTTCACTTCAGCCGCTATCTTGGAAAACGCGTTTTATCGAATATCTCGCGAACCGCGCATGGTACGACAAAAATTGTAGAAATCATTATTGTAGATAATAATATTTGCCATATTTTTATTTGAAACTTGTTTTTGTATAATGCATAGGTTTCTAATTATAGCGCTCCAAACAGAACTGACGCGTCTACGAAAATTTCAATACACACACAGGCGAGGGAACGACCCTAGCGTCACGAGAGGACAAAAATGGTTAGGATTTATACCTGAATACTATTGGAATGTTAAGAGGGGGAAATTCCGAACGACCCGAAATATATACTGCAACTTATAGGCGCATAATTGAATATACAGCATTATAATCTCATTTACAGCGTTATAGCTCCTAAACTATAAATTCTACGGGAAAAAGTTTCCGATAAAATTTTATAGGTAGGTAATTTTATGCTCTACAATTCAGTTACCATTATTTTTAATTTTTAACAAAAAAAATTAACCATTAACTAAATATTTAGTACAAACCTTATTGTAAAAAGTTTGATAATTAAAAACCTATGCGTTATACAAAAAAAAGTTTCAAATAAAAAAGATGGCAAATATTATTATCTACAATAATGATTTCTACAATTTTTGTCGTACGATGCGCGGTTCGTGAGATATTCGATAAAACGTGTTTTCCAAGATGGCGGCTGAAGGGAACCCCCCCCCCCCCCCGCCGCGCCAACTTTGATTTACATTCAGGGGACACCCTTGAACGTATTCCAAAAAAAAAAATACCAGGTCCCGAACGATGCTTAACTTACCAACTTTTTTGCTCCGGCGCTTGGCCTATATAGATAGTTCCGGAGACATCGCCAGCTGTTTACCAACTACAACTGTCACAATATTCTATTATTTTATTCTGGATTGTGTATGTGGGCACGGATAGCGCACACCGCCTGCACAAAAAAATCTCCGGTCATATTGATTCCATACGTCGGTACCTCGTATTGCCGGCACGTATAATAATATCGCTAAATGTGTCGTGTGTACGGCGCGTAGGTAAGCTATAGAACCACTGTTTTTATTACATACGAGTATACAACACAGCAAGGCACAGAGGTGACGTTTACACGACGGTAAACGTACGCGCACATTTATATTATGCATATTTCAATTTAAAATAATTATAAATGCAAAATTAAGCTAATTCTTTTACGTTTAAAAAATGTAACTCAAATATTTATAGATCCCGAGAGATGGCTATCGACTACTTGCTACTTTTCTTCGGGATGATAGTTTTCAGAAAAATGCAGACATAAACATTGCATGCACATAAAAACATCATCATCATCATCATCATCAGCCCATATACGTCCCACTGCTGGGCACGGGCCTCCTCTACCATTGAGAGGGTTTAGGCCTTAGTCCACCACGCTGGCCTAGTGCGGGTTGGCAGACTACACACCTAATAAATTTCTAAGAAGTTTTAGGTGTGCAGGTTTCATCACGATGTTTTCCTTCACCGTTAAAGTACGTGATAATTCATTGTGAATACACACATAACTTCGAAAAGTCAGAGGTGTGTGCCTGGGGTTTGAACCCGCGACCGTCGAGATTCTCGACCGCGTGCCCAAACCTCGAGGCCATCACACAAAAACAACAGTCACTAATAAAATTGTGGCGGAGTCCGCTCACTGGTACTGGTTGGATGCGTTAATTCGCCATTACTTATTTGTTTGAGAAAATGACTTATAATGAAGGTATAGGGTAAAAAGTCGTGAAAGTGTAATTGCTAATTGTCACGTAAAGCGAACTGTCGTCGCGAGCCGCCTTCAAATATTACGATAATAGTAGCGCGCGCCCAACAACTGCTGTTACCGCCCATTAAATTCCAACCGCGCTTCACGACTTACTCGGTATTTTCACTAGATGGCGCATTTTACTGGATTTGATATGAAACAGGCTTATTGGTGTGCTGTAATTTTGTCGTCGTATACAACTATTGCGGTTAGCTGCCGAATATTGGCTCTATGATTCTTAGAGAAATGAAACTCTTAAAGACTTTTATGACTATTTCGCCAATTGTTGTAATTGTTTGGTACTGTTAATAGCCATATGGCTGGTTACTTAGCTTTTCAGGGATCCTAAACATAATCCTAGACGATCAAAAAACAAGCTAAGCTAATTTTAGTACAATACTGTAATGTTTAATAGTTTTAATCGAACCACTTCCTCCAACGAGATTTCTTTAAAAATGTACTTAATCTATAATATGTATAATGTCATTTGCCTCAGTTTTTCAGAAACATTTAATGTCAGCGTCACACGTGCGAGAAAAGCGACAATAACCGTCCATTCATGAGTAGTAAAACTGCGGATATTTTTATAGTGAGTGGGAGCTCTCGACACCAGACAATAATCTCCGTGAGCACCAACTCTGTATAGACGACTCGGAGACACATTTTTGTATATAAATTCAGATTGATGACCTACCAATGGCTTGTCTGAACTCGCACAAACAGTTTGATCACATTACATCGTGTTTCTGTATGTAGTATTCGAATCTATCACCGATGAGTACACTTTACAAACGTGCCATCAATACGAGTATTATTTACACTAAACCCAGTTAGAAACTTTGTCTGCACGCGGTCGCATCATTTTCATCATCATCATCAGCAGCCTTTCTTACGTCTACTGTTGGACATAGGCCTCTCCTATGGCACGCCACTGGGCTCGATCTTCGGCCCTCCTCATCCAACCGCTGCCAGCCACCTTGCGAATATCGTCACCCCACCTAGCCAGAGGGCGCCCTACACTACGTTTGCCGAGTCGCGGTCTCCACTCCAGAGCCCGTTTCCCCCAACGGTTGTCGGTTCTGTGACAGATGTGACCTGCCCACTGCCACTTCAGCTCGCTAATCCTTTTAGTACATTGTAAATAATAAATTAAATTGAGATTGAATAAAATAATAAATCTTCATATTTAAAGTATTTGGTATTTTTTTAACACCATGGGTTACATTATTGGACTTTTAGTATGGATCCCAAACTTTTTTGAAAATTTAATATAGCCTACGTTCACCGGAGATAGTGTAGCTTCCCAACAGTAAAATAATTTTTCAAATCGGTCAAGTAGTTTCGGAGCCTATTCAATGCAAACAAACAAACAAAAAAACAATCAAATCTTTCCTCTTTATAATATTAGTGTAGATATCTAGAAATAAAACTTTAAAAATGTTTGCGTAAATTTTGACACCGCGAAGACGATATCGCGTCAGACTGCGCACGTAATCCTCGAGGCCATCACAAATCCAGCAATGTAATTGAAAACGCCGATCGGTTCAATTAAGTGCACGAATGCAATCCTTATAATGACGGCAGACGGCCGCGATTTGCTGTATATTCCATTGTAGGTATTAGTGGTTCACAACGCTGGAGCTACTCGGAACGCTGCCATCTACATCCATAAATTGATCCAACTAGACTTCGAGCATCATTACACATTGCAATACAATCAGCCGCGAGGATTCTGACTAAATGTTATCAAGATCGGATCAAACCAACGTGAAGTAAGTCTGGCCGTCGCGTACTGTCTGTGAGATTGCAGGAATTTCAATATGTCTAGATCATGTCTCTCGTTTGTGACCTGACTCATGACGATGGAAAGCGTAAAGGGGTACTAACCTCTTTGTTATAACATTTGGTGTGTTTTTGGGAACAGGCGAATTTTTTCGTCTCAAATCCTTTGCATTTTTGATAAACACGACATAAGAGCTTATACTCTATACAATAAGCTATTTAGGTGTCTATACAAATAACTGTACATTAATACCTTTCGATACCGCAGTATAAGTTAAAAAGTTACGGTTGAGAAGTCTCGGGTTCAGTCTATTGGTCGTAGAATGTTTAATTTTCCTGCAGGATTTTTTCAGTACATACGTGGAGTCTGGAATGTACCCCATGAACGCAATCATCATTATCAGCCCACATACATTTCACTGCTAGTCACGGGCCTCCTCTTCAACTGAGACGGTTTAGGCCTTAGTCCACCATGCTGGCCTAGCGCGGGTTTGAGGACTACACATCAAATAAATTCTTACGAACTTTTGAGGTATGCAGGTTTCCTCACTATGTTTGCCTTCACCGTCAAAGTATCTCATGAATCAATGGGTATATAGTATATACACATAACTCCGAAAAGTAACAGGCGTGTGCCTGGGGATTGAACCCGCGACAGCCGAGATTCTCGATCACGCGGCTAAATCTTCCAGGCCATCACTACTTCGCAACGCACATTCACTATTAACGCAATAGGCCCGCCTATCATTACCTGCAACTGGATATCTGTCTGAACTTATCTGCCGAAATACAGCTCTGCCTAATTATTCTGTGTCATTTAGCAGTGTTTATGATGGTTAAAAAGTCAAAGACAAATAAGATCGTCGACTGCACGTAATGTCTGATTGCCAATAACTCGAGATTTCTCTTCGAAGCGCAATTGCTACAGATGTTAGAATTGATTGGAGCGACGGCTTGCGGCGTCACCAACATCCAGTTATTGTAATGCGAATGTAGTTGATATTATGGAGGGTTCACTAGATTTTATAATATTTGGTTATTTAAGAATGGATTTTTCGGTAATAAACCGTTTTTACCGCTTCTAAAAGTTTTTTTAGCGTATTTATTTTTTATTATCGAGATAAAAAACTTTATTATGTGTCTAATTACGGATATATATTGTATGCGTTGTTTTGCTTACTAATCACTTCTTTGTTTGGTCCATCGTGGGACAGCTCTCATTACTTTAATGCGGAATATGTTAAAAAAAAAATCAAAATTAATTAGGATGAATAGTGCTATGATGGTCGTAATACCGTGGGATGACCATAACAATAAAAAATATGTTTACGCGACCGTTATAACATTCTCCGACATGTGTAAATATTAATGCTTGTATTTGTATTTTCCTAACATTTCTGTGCACTACTCGACTGGGGCGTTCTTTGGAAACTTGTCAGATAATGTGCAGGATGCATATTATTCTTATGTTTTATGTTTAAAGATGCTTTAACTTACAGTATTCTGATTTCTCGATTTATTCTGCACAGCTCAGATATTTTCTGCCACAACCACAGCTATCTGACGAATATGCAAAATTGTAGATCGGTGCTTAATTCTGATAGACATAAGTAACGGCAGTTTTGTTTTAAATTGACGCACTATTGTGCAAAAAATTTACATCGTTGGCCCAGAGTTAAAAATATATTCGAACGTGTAGGTTCACTAGTAATTTTATTATAGGCACCTTTTTTGGTTTTCGTGATCGAATTTCACGATAACAATTAAATTTAATAATACCGTCAGCAGCAGCAGCAGCATACATATATACATAAATACGTCCCACTGCTGGGCACGGGCCTTCTCTACAACTGGGAGGGTTTAGGCCTTAGTCCACCACGCTGGCCTAGTGCGGGTTGGCGGACTATATACCTAAGAAATTCCTAAGAACTTTTAGGTGTGCAGGTTTTATCACGATGTTTTCCTTCACCGTTAAAGCAAGTGATAATTCAATGTGAATACACACATAACTCGAAAGGTCAGAGGTGTGTGCCTGAGGTTTGAACCTGCGACCGCCGATATTCTCGAACGCGCCGCCACGGTAATACTATCATACCGTATATTGTGAACTCGGCCGCATTTTTGAAATAAATACCTACAGCCGCGCGGTACGTAAACATGCGATAGGGCTGCGAACCTGCAGAATTTTAATTCAATCTGCCTACTTTGACTTTCTATCTACATATTTTTGTGATTGTAGATATTTTTTATTTAAACTAATAAAATATTTTGTGAATGGAATAGGAAGTGTTCAATAAAAATGCATGTTATTTTTTGATTGGAAGATTTCATGCAACCAAAAACAGCACAATATGTATAAACACAATATATATTGAAAATAGCCTCTTGCACTTATTTTGTATAAAAATCGCGCGTTTACTGCTTAAATACAACACCATCCGTTCGTAACTGCGGCACATTCGCGACTGCCTGCATGCCACCGCATGCCGCGATCGAGGCGCGTAGGTATAACTCGCGTTTCGCCCGTTTGTATGAAGTTAAACTACTGTATTACCGTGGCGCCGCCTAAACCTCGAGGCCATCACTGCTTCATAATACCGTCATACAGCAATTATTTTAAACAGGTATGTGGGATATTTTTTTTCATTTTTAGCATTAGCTTGGGTACCTAACACTGATGTCATCATATACAAGGTGTACGATAATTTAATGTCTAGAAATCGGCAAAGAAAAAAAAGATTTTGATTGATTGTTTGGTAAACTGAAAGCGAAGGGCGATAGGACTGGGAATCAGTTAAATGCAGATACTTGTACGTGTGCACTTGATTGTTTAACTTGTCGGATTTAGAACCTCCTGTCGTGTTGAAAATAAATTATGCATATATTTTTAATTATTATCACTTAGATGTTATTAATCTATACTATTATTATAAAGAGGAAAGGTTTGTATTTTTGGATTTTTGGATTTTTGTATGTTTGTTACGAATAAACTCAAAAACTACTGAACCGATTTCGATGATTTTTGGTATGGAGATAGATGTAACTCACCGAAGTAACATAGGATACTCTGTATCCCGGAAAATGTAGTATTCCCGTGGGAATGGGTATAAGTAGCTCTGTCAATATTCTGCTTTTACGCCTAAACCGTTTGACCGATATGAATGAATTCTTTTACAGACATAAATGTGATCCTATAAAGTAACATAAACTACATTTTATCCCGGGAATATGTAGGGTTCCCGAGGGATGAGCATATAATGTAATGCGAAAGTAACACTGCCTGTGTTATGCTTTCTCCCCTAAACCATTTGACCGATTTCGATGATTTTTAGTATAGGAGTAGATGGAACCCACCAAAGCAACATAGGATACTTTTTAACCCGGAAAATGTAGTATTCCCGTGGGAATGGATATAAGTAGCTCTGTCAATATTCTGCTTTTACGCCTAAACCATTTGACCGATATGAATGAATTATTGTACAGACATAAATGTGATCCTATGAAGTAACATAGACTATATTTTATCCCAGGAATATGTAGGGTTCCCGTGGGATGAGCATATAATGTAATGCAAAAGTAACACTACCTATGCTATGCTTTCACGCCTAAACTATTTGACCGATTTAGATGATTTTTAGTATGGGGGTAGATGGGACCCACCCAAGCAACATAGGATACTTTATATCCCGGAAAATGTAGTATTCCCGTGGGAATGGGCTTTCACGTTTAAAATATTCGCCCGATTTATATGAATTTTGCTATGGACTTAAATAGAAACCTATGAAGTAACATAGACTATATTCTATCCCGGGAATATGTAGGGTTCCCGTGGGATGAGCATATAATGTAATGCAAAAGTAACGCTGCCTGTGTTATGCTTTCTCGCCTTAACCATTTGACGATTTAGATGAGTTTTGGTATGGGGGTAGATAGGACCCACTGAAGCAACATAGGATACTTTTTATCCCGTAAAATGTAGTATTCCCGTGGGAATGGGCTTTCACGTCTATACTATTCGCCCGATTCATATGATTTTTGATATGAATATAAATGGGAGACTATGAAGTAACATAACCTACGTTTTATCCCGGGAATATGTAGGGTTCCCGTGGGATGAGCATATATTGTAATACGAAAGTAACGCTGCCTGTGTTATGCTTTCACACTTAAACCATTTGACCGATTTGGATGATTTTTGGTATGGACAAAAATGAGACCTTAAAAAAGGACATAGGCTATTTTTTTTAATAAATTAAATATTATAAATGTGAAAGTAACTCTGTCTGTCTGTCTCGCTTTCCTGCTAAAACTAATGAAACGATTTAAATGAAATTTGGTACACAGATAGTTTAGACCCTGAGAAATACACATAGGCTACTTTTTATCCCGGAAAAGGGGTTTTAAGGGGTTGAAAGGGGGGATGAAAGGTTGTATGGAAGTATTGTCATTTTTAAAGCTAGAAGCTTGAAACTTATTTTTGTTGATTAGATATAAATAAATATGACATTCAAAGTTTGTAAAAAAAATGTACCTACCTTTAAGGGAGTAAAATAAAAATAGGGGTGAAAGTTTGTGTGGAAATTCGTCATTTTTGAAGCTAGAATGATGAAACGACGTGTAGACGACTGTAACTGTATGTAACTACATATATGTCTGTTACGCTTTCACGATTAAATCATTTGACCGATGTAAACGATTTTTGATATAGGAGTATTTCTCAAAATAAATGTACGTAACGAAATGGTAGTAATGAAATATTGTTACGAAATAGTCCTAAGATGTAACTAAATAGTAAAATAAGGCTTGTTATACAATGGCTAACTATAATTTATTTAATCTAGTAAGTATTCGTGTTTTTTTTTTATTATAATACATTTATCCTTTTATTTATTTATTGTACATATACATAAACTAGCGACCAACCAAATATATTTAGTTGCATATATTGTAAAGGGTTTAAAATAAAACAAGATAGTATTCATTCATTTCTGTATTAAAATCAAATTAAAAAGGTTTATAAATTTTATAACATCCTTAATTTGAATCACTATCCATTAGCGCTTCATAAATTTCTTCCGTATTTTTATAAAAATTGAATTTTGTCCGAGACAAATTTGGTTTGATAATCCGTTTTTCAGACTTTGGTTTATCTATTGCTTTGGCGCGTGAATATAGTTTTTTAGCGATAACTTTTGACAAATGTTTAACACGGATTTCTTCATATTTATTTGGCTTTTCCTTTTTTAGCCTTTCTCTATAAGCTTTTTGCCTTTCAGCATTGGTTTTTGGGGGCATTCCTAAAAAAAAAGGAATGCTGTAGTGGGTATCATCAGAGTAAACTATAAAAAATATAGTTTTATACATACCCATAGCGCGGAGAACCGATGGCCGATGGTGCCAAAAGGTTCTCGAGTGGAGGCCGCGTACCGGAAAGCGCAGCGTAGGACGTCCACCCACAAGATGGTCCGACGACCTGGTGAAGGTCGCGGGTCGTCGCTGGATGCAGGCTGCCTCCAACAGGTCACTATGGAAGTCATTGGGGGACGCCTATGTTCAGCAGTGGACTTCTTTAGGCTGATAATGATGAATGATGATGACATACCCATACATGTTTTTAAACAAGCTTTTATCTTTTATTATTACAACACACACATACCCACCTTCACACACACAAAAACTTAATAAAAACTTAGAATTAATTAAAAGCAAAAATATAATTGTATGCACTCAGCCCTATACTGTACATTTTCGTTACGTAACGAAATTCTTAAAAATCGTTACGAAATTGTAATAAGCATTAGACAAAACGGGGTTATAAAAAGTCAATGGTTTGATAAAAGCTGATACTGCAAACACATAAACTTAGCAAATGATCGTGTCACACGTATTACAAAAAGACGAAAAAATAAAGACTTACCGTTTTATAAAAAAAGCCTATAATATTACCTGTCTCGAAAAAGTAATCTCACTAAACACCACTCGTTTTTACTGATTTCACAACAAATGTCATGGCGGAGACGTCAGACCAACAAACAATCAGAAAGAAGCTAGTGTTTAAAGTGCAAATAATTAACGGATGCGTTTAGAAATTATGTGGAAGTAGAAATAAAACGTAACTAAAGAGTAGTAACTAAAAAGTAAACGAGTACGACTCATTTTGATTTGTTGCATTAAATTAATAATTCATTATGAAAACCCCATAGAAAATCACATACAATTAATTAATTAATTAATGTAGACCGATAATATACAAAAATGCACAACATTTACGTATCCTACAGCATTTTATGGAGTATAAACCCATGAGAGAAGTAGGGTGGCAGTTAGATTTTTGTATGGAAGGTAAAAAAACGTTATTTTAAAAAAATCATAATAATTGATAAATAATAAGATTGTATTGTAAATTCTTCGTTATTTTGAAGACTAATATTTATTCTACAAAATTGTGAAGTTATTTTTTTGTATCATTAATTAAAAACTTGTAGATTTTTAACTATTTCGAGGCACACTTTTTTTTTCGAAGATGTACATTTATTTTGAGAAATACTCATAGACATAAATGGGACTCTGTGGAGTGAAATAGACTACAACTTATTTTCATTCTGAACCCAACCCTGTAGTCTACGCGGACGGAGTCGCGGGCAAAAGCTATGCTTTATAACTTAAAATTATAAATATTAGTTTAGAGTAGAAGTAAGGCCGAGGCCATAGTACAGTATCGTATACCCTTTATGAGCTAAGATAGTCCCACTGTTACGCACTCTACAATTGAGATGGATTATAAAGCATTTGTAATTTTAATATTAAAATTCTTTTTATATCATACACGTCGTGGCTAAATCGCCGACATGGCGTTTTTACCCATGGTTTGGGAATTTAGTCCTGTCCTCGCTACCGTCTAGTCGGTAGCGAGGACAGGACTTGTACCTAGTGTAGGGTCAGAACTATGTGTGTCACTGTTGGGTGTATTTATTTTAATAAATTCATTTTTCAATTGGAGTAGTTTTTATGTATTGTATTTTCATTTTACAACGGAATAGTACCTAGGACGCACAATGTGTTGCACGCAATAAGTTTAACAATCTCGAATACTATGTTCCGACAATGAACCTAACACGCATGTAATGTAAATTGCTTCTTCTCCGGAGATCAATCAATCGTTTTGGTACAAATTGATCCAAATTTACACATAAAAAATGAGAAAACTTCGGAAAATAGGTGTGTTTGTCGATGTCGTCAACTTCGCTTAGTTCCATATACATTGCGTAACGATGGAGAGGCGGCAAGGCGCGGCTCCTTACTCACTAAGCACACGGCCCCGTCCACTCCGCTAGTGTTTAAGCGCGCACTGATAACGGTATGGATGTTTCCGCATTATCACTGTACACTACGTACTCACATAGAACGGGCGATTCTAATGTTTTTTACATTTGTCGGCTGATAGCAACTGTATGACGAATTGCTTTTAGCTTTCTAATATTTAGATTATACTATGTACAGCGGCCCGATTGGATGGACAGTATTTATGTCACTCCATACATTTGAAGGTCACATTAAAACCCAGTCCATCAATAAAGTGTGAAAAATGTAAAAGTTCAGCATTACTACCGATACCATTTATTGTTAGTGCGAAATATAATGCCGTGTATACTCGTAAACAAAACTGCATACGTGACATGTTATGTTGCTAAAGGAGATTCTTCTCCACAGCGCCAGCGCGTTTCTAAGGGGCACTAGTATAACTATCACTTTGATTCCACCAGGTACGAGCGACAAGCGACAAGGAACCCTGCCGGGTTTCTTGTTTTATACCACAATACCAAATACTAATATTAGCCGTTATCTATTTGGAAACCCATACAAATCGCGTTTCTAGCAATTAATTGTTCATATAATACGTTCTTTGGAACGCACTCCCCCTCGAAATCAGGATGTTGACAAGCCGTTTTTCTTTTAAAGAAAGGGTTCGGCAACTTTTCTTTAATCGTATGTCAGATGTATCATAGTATGTATATGTATGTGTAGTCATGTATTCATATTATATATTTTCTATGTATATATTTATATTTATCTATGTATGTATATATATATATATATATATATATATATATATATATATATATATATATATATATATGGCATTGTCGATAGTTATGCACCTATTCGTGTTTCGTGCACCACCTTGAGGTTGACTGGCAGATAATGCCTTAGGCATTAAGTCCGCCTTTATACTTTTATGTATATGAAGCATAAATACATAATAAGTTACGTGGATCACTTGCTGGTCCGATAATACAATTTAGAACAAGTAATTTAGTTTTATTTTGGCAAAGATGCAGATACAAGAGTGAAGAATGATTCCGCACTGATGTGCGGACCATAAAACGTTCAATTTAATCGCATCGCCGAGTTTTTCATGTTTTTCTTTATTATTATTTTTATTTATTTTTTGACGATATGATTTAGCTTTGTTGATGTCTTTTAGTTTAGCCTGTACACTTTAACTACCTTTCATTTCTCTTGCTACATCTCCATCCTTGGTTGCACTTTTCTACTGTACTTGTTTTATTGTACTTTTCTACTCCACTGTACTCCTTAGTTTTAGTGTTGTGTGTACAATGAAGTTTTAAATAAATAATAAATAAAAAACTAGGAATGGAATGACGTACAATATAATATAAAGTATAGTCGGGTCGTCGACAGTCTCAGCCAACAAACGAAATGCGATATGAGTCGCGTCGACTATGGCGTAGCTCTTCCAAATTTAAAGATATAATTTCGGGAAAACAAATACTTGCCAATCTTCGTGGTCCAGATCCTAAGACGCCAGGCTACAAAGGCGTAGTCAAGCGTTTGATCCAGGAATCGGTACAGGTACCGAGAAAATATTATACTGTTGGGTGTATTTATTTATTATTATTTATTATTATGAGATCCAAAAGTAGCTTCTAGAAACAACAAGTATTTTTAATAAAAAAAATAGGTGGAATAGATAAGGTAATTGCGCCATTAGTTTTCAGTTAGATATTGCGCGGCGGCGCTATCGGCTCACCACAGCCGCCCACCGCTCGCACACGGCGCACCGCGCGCGGGCCGGCGGTAGCAGCACCGTGCCCACATCGACACACTTGTGCCCGCCTGGGGAAACACAGGCTGATGACGGTGTTATCAACCTTATGTACGCCAGTCGCTATCTATATGGATACGAAGATCCTATCCTTGTCTGATTGGGTCTCGGGAATCTTCCTCACCGAACAAGATTCAGCGACGTTGTTTCATGTCAGTTTTCAGTTCTTACGGCGTGACTATTACTTGCACAGTAACGAGCGGCTAATGTCCGCTTAAAGTACCTGCGTTATATGGCCGGACGTGATGTTAGTCCGCCGCGAACTTGCGCACTACCGCACTATAAAATGATAAATTACCAAAAAAATATTTACGCAAACATGATTCCGGTTTGTGGTGTGTGCGGCGAGTGTGCGCCCGAGCGGCGTGCCCCGCGGAGATCTATCGCAAATATTGGTCTCACAAACTGTGTTTGCCTAAACCTGATATAATTGTCACGCAACGGGCGACCCAGCCGTCCCTAGTGACGAACACAATATTATCCAATTAATGACTGCCTCGTGGTCTCGCGGTACAAGTATGTGTCGTGCGATCTAGAGGTCCTGGGTTCGATTCCCGGGTCGGGCAAAGTGTTATTGGGTTTTTCCATTAGGAAATTCTCAGTAACAGCACGGAGTCTGGAAATATGCCCGAAAAACGGCAATAGGCTCGCCCCCTATTAAGTGGGACTGATACATACCTGGCGAAATGTGGGTGCAGTAATGCATCTCTGCCTACCCTTTCGGGGATTACAGGCGTGAGTTTATGTATGTATGTATGTATGTATTATTAATGCCAAAGTGAGTTTGTTTGTTGCGGTGTCACCGCGCTTAGCCGGAGAACCGATTTTGAATAATTTTATTTTAATACGATTGCTGCTTCTTAATCCAGTAAGATATTAGATACCCGGGATGACACATTTACCTTTTCTTATTACTCATCCACGAATTACGACTTCATCCCAAAAAAGTGGATTAGCGGACGAATAGGATTAAGCACTGAGCCGCGCGACGCACTAACTCGACTGTTATCTGATTTCATGGATTTTCTATCAATACAGACGACGCAAAATAGTTTTCTATTCTAAGGACCTATTCTTTTCCTTGATTTTTATATTTATGCTATAATAGTTTTTCCGAAGCTTCACATTGGGAATACTTCATGTGTCTAATGCAAATTAATGTAAGCTTTTTTAGTGGATACCCAGAATCCGCATAAATGTGAGAAGAATATATCGTAGGTTGTGTTGTTTGTTGCGTAATGAATGTCCACTTCAGCGAGGACAAGTCGCAATAGTAAAGTGATACATAAATCACTGACGACAGTAGTGCGGTGTGGTTCGTCGCGGCGCGGATCTTTAGCTAACAAGCTGAGAGCATTATATATCAAAGCGTATTTATTAAATGATCGACTCTCGGGGAGGAAGCTAACGGCGCGGAGTTGTTCGGTGACAAATCTGCCACTTACGAGGTTACGCATTACACAATAAATAAGAGATATAATATATCGACCGCACGGAGCGGAGAAAAAGCTGCCGCCTACGAGGCACACATTTTTTTATATGAACGTGCCGCTTTGTAACTTTGTTGTTTTATGTACTTTCTTTATAGTTGTGACGACATGTTCGTCCCGAGTCCCGCGATACAGAATAGGCGGACTCGCACCGCATCCTTGTGCCATAATTTATATGATAACATTTTTATGTTCCAGCACCAACCGTACCAACATACTTTACATTATTTTTATACCAAACCTGGCTAATTCGCGGCATACTCGATGGGAAGTGCAGTGCGGCCTTAATTAATTAACCAGTCTTGATAATAATGTCAGTATGTTCCTATCGAATCCTGGAAGACGACACACTTGCGTGTCAGCTAATAGCACCGTTTGTAGGTACTTGGTACCTGGGCAATTACAAATATTCTAAAAGTATCTAGTGTTGAAAGAAACACGCTAATAGTATTTTAAAACTGAGTGACTTCGATCGTAAAGGGTTTGTTTAATGTGAAACAAGATGAAAGCCTACCGCGACATAAAGGGGCCTCTGCGAGCGATGTGGTGTGTGCGTGCCGCCCGAATTCCAGCCATAGGACAAATATTCACCGTATGGCGTGTGGGCGCTGAGGGAACTATTTCCACAAACTAACTACACCTCACATCACTTTCTTCTTTGCTTTAAAACAGTATCTTAATAGATGTGAAGAAATAATTTAAGAGCCTCCTTGACGGTAATCATATCGTCACGGTGAACTGAATCAATCAATAGTTAACATTCTGGATGAAGATGGTCAATTCAAATTCTGTAATGCGCACTTCATCCGCATCATGTGAACATGTGATCATGTTGAACACCTTCCTGGATTTCAGAGAAACTTTAATTGATTTATTTAGCGGCTCTATGCTCAGTATGCGCATCATAAATCTTCTTGACACGTGTGTATGTCGTTTAGCAACTATTAGCGCAAAATACTATAGCTTAAAACCGTTTGCCGTGTTGTCTATGTGACTCTGGAAACTTACACCTACGTCATGCAAATTGTGTTTAGTGTTGATTTGATTTTAATTTTTTTTTTATTATGGTAACACTAACTTTATAATTTTATTTTATGATTTTTACAATAATTTAGATAATTTTTCGGGGCCTAGTTGGTTTTTGGGAAGTATTACATTTATGTTGAAAACAAGTATTAAGAAATGTTCTTCGAGTTGGAACAGGATTTGCGTCAATTACTTAGATAAATAAGTACATAGACATTAGGTATAAAAGAGTTAGCAGCTTGGTGCGTACCTCAGGTATTGTGTCGTAGATGTGTTGTTAGTATCCGCCAGGGAGATTGTTGGCAATTGTTCACGAATGTATCCTCAATGAGCACTGTGACACACACTCGGCACTGGTTTATTTAACACTCAAGATATTTTCAAACTTTTCCAAAGTTTTCACTAGAACTTGAACTTGGTGACGGAGGCGCGCGCGACTCCGAGTGTCGCTGTACGTGGAGATCAGCGACTTGCGATGTCGAACAGAAGTTTGTGATGTTCCGCGGCGTGTGTCGGAGTGTGTCGCGCGCGGCGCTGTGTCGCGGCGACAGTGGGCCGCGCTGTGCCGCGCTGTGCCGCACGAACCGAACACTGCTCCCCCTCTTCCCGCTCGCTACGTCAGTGCCCACGCAACTCTACAACTCGGAAAATAATTTCCCACTATTAAATTAATAGCTTCTGCTTATGTCCCAGGAACATATTTCTCATGATACTTTATAGAATATGATCAATTTATATGTGAACTTCATATACAGTTTGGATACATTAATTACATAAATATAGTGTCTGAGAGATACGTTGCGGCGACATGTAAAAGGCGGATGGGAGTAATTGGATACGAACAAATCAAAAGCACGTGGATCGGATGTTAGACCATGTCAGTTGAATATTTAAATGACAGGTTTTAATTTATTTAATTTTATATTTGCATAATGGAATACAATCAATACAATGCGAATGTAAAATAATAAAGTCAAATAAGAAGCCAAAGTTTTCCGTTTTACAAAATATGCGCTAGCAGGTTCAGACGTTGAAGATTTATGCATGCTTCTAATAATAGCGCATGCATACGTAGTTAACAGTTGCAGAATCGATAATTGTCTGATTAATTCATCGATAGCATGTAACTACCTATGAAGTACACCTAAACACGTACTCTTTATATTGGCACGGCGAAGTGCTTCCCATTTATTTTTCGATGGTGAAGTACTATGACGCGAAGCAGTTTGGTGACTCTGTAGCAGCTGCCACAGTGCGTCCGTCACGAGGCTCAGTTGTTCAGACAAACTTCCACTGGCGGGAGACGACTATCGCTTGTCACTCGTCACTCGTCACTGTCACGGAGTGACGTCTTGCGGACCAATTTTCTAACTAAAATACACAATCCCGGTTGTTGACATTTGGCAATGGCTGCAGCCAATAACCCTACATACCTTGCTAGTTCACTGGACGAATAAAATATTTTTTTTAAACAGTCAATGTTGGGCCAGTTTGATGTATAAAAAATTACCGCGAAATCAGTGAAGTAGTCAAAATTTTTGACTTTGACGTTGTATATTGATAACAATCTTTGACATTAATTTACTAAGAGTTACGTGAATCTCGGTTTCAAATTAAATTTGTGGCCAGTTACATTCAAATAGGTCAGTCTAGTGTCACATTGACAATTCGCGCTGCTGTGCGGAGAGCTCCACACCGTCCATCGATATTCTTACTATTGCACAATGAAACACATGTCACTACGAGTATCATAATGCAAGTGCATACTCTCAGCAGGCCGGCTTGAGGGTATCGAGTGAAGAGTGATCGTGCAAGCATCAGGTACGGTGATTCAGTTTGTCGTGCCCGTATTAAAAGAGAAAACACTGTAAAAAATAGCGAAACTTCGATTTTTTTGACGTGTCAATGAAATTTATTTCACCTATGAAATATTTTTGCCAAAAATATTCTTGAGCCATTTTTGAAATTTAATACGAATTATATTTTTTCAGTAACAAAATAGAATGTTGAACAATTCGACGGACAGGTATTTTTATGGAGGTGAGTACAATGGCATAAAGTTATAAGATTTTCAGGACGCCTCATATAACTGTACAAGGTTGGTTAATCTACTCTCTAAGTTAGATAAAGCAATCGCGTCAATGATATAAACGCTTGTTTTAACCAATCGTCAAACTCACACTTATGCGAGCACGCTAGTGACTACTGACTCGATACACGCAGACTGTTGCGTTGGTTCGGCGGTGCAGCCCTGTGTCGTATGGTCGAGAGGTTCCACGTTCAATTTATTCATGGAGAAAAGTCAGTTTTTTGTAATAGTTCTTTTAAAGCAGTACGGAGTACGAAGGTGTCCGGCCAGTCAATTAGCTCACCCACAATGTTAATAATGAAATAACCATTGTCGCCAGGCAACGGCACCAATGAACCCACCGTAAACAGCGACGTGACGCGCAGTGTTGCCATGTTGGTCGGCAACAAACTGCGGCGTACACAGTACACACACGAGTTACATACCTATCATTACGAGGGTCATACTGCTGCTCGATGAACATATAATTTATTCTAAATTACATATGAATAGTACAACAATTTTATATAATTTGCGCACCATTTGGTACACGAGTACAACACGCTAAAACACCGGCGATCCATCATCGTTCATAAAAAGATGAAGTAAAAAAATAAAAAAATAAATTAAATAAAAAACTTGTTTTAACATTTATGAGTTTTGTTGTTTAATAAATCATGAAACCCGACAAACCGGTACAAATGATTAAAAGGTGTGTCGAACATTAGAGAACCGCGTCAGCAGCGCACAGCGCCGGCAGAATTATAATTATCAAACCACATATTAATTGTGCGATTACCATAATATATGACAACGTGTGCTGTATTAGATATTCCGCGAATTGTTGGTATTTGAATATATTTTTATGATGTTACTAATGTTTAATAAGTTAAGTGCCTCGGCTTCGACATCGATTTAATTTTAATATTTAAGCCATTTAGTTGTAGTAAGTTATAGTAACCATTCATAGTCACGTAATGTTTAAAAGTAATTTATTACATTACACAGTGTAATGAATTTGTGGCGCAAAGTATTGATATACCTACTATTGATATAGCTTTTAATTTAAAACTAAACGAATTGAGTGTTGCTATTATTACGCTCAAGGTGTAAATGGTAAAATCAGTACCGACGCCCGCAGGATACGGTCCGACACAGGAGAAGGTAGCGCATCGCACTCCACGTAGCCATCGGAATTTAGCTCTGGCCGCGGACCGCGAGTCTGTCCATGATCGAGAACTGAATAACTTGCCAATTGCGAAATTGTCATAAATGAGGATGATAGAGCAGATCGGGACCGTGCGCCGATAAATTGAGTTTTATTTTTTATAGCTGTGCCCGCGACTTCGTCCACGCGGAAAATTTATTTTTAATAAGAAAATTTATAAACTAAAAGTAGCCTAAGTTACTCCTTATTAAATCAGCTATCTGCCAGTGAAAGTCCCGTTAAAATTGGTCCACCCGTTTCAGAGATTAGCGGGAACAAACAGACAGACAGACAGACAAAACAGACACTCCAATTTTATTTATTAGTATAGATATTTTTTTAGCCTAAGTTATTCCTTATTACATCAGCTATCTGCCAGTGAAAGTCCCGTTAAAAGTGGTCCACCTGTTTCAGAGATTAGCCGGAACAAACAGACAGACAGACAGACAAAACAGACACTCCAATTTTATTTATTAGTATAGATATTTTTTTAGCCTAAGTTATTCCTTATTACATCAGCTATCTGCCAGTGAAAGTCCCGTTAAAAGTGGTCCACCTGTTTCAGAGATTAGCCGGAACAAACAGACAGACAGACAGACAAAACAGACACTCCAATTTTATTTATTAGTATAGATATTTTTTTAGCCTAAGTTATTCCTTATTACATCAGCTATCTGCCAGTGAAAGTCCCGTTAAAAGTGGTCCACCTGTTTCAGAGATTAGCCGGAACAAACAGACAGACAGACAGACAAAACAGACACTCCAATTTTATTTATTAGTATAGATATTTTTTTAGCCTAAGTTATTCCTTATTACATCAGCTATCTGCCAGTGAAAGTCCCGTTAAAAGTGGTCCACCTGTTTCAGAGATTAGCCGGAACAAACAGACAGACAGACAGACAAAACAGACACTCCAATTTTATTTATTAGTATAGATATTTTTTTAGCCTAAGTTATTCCTTATTACATCAGCTATCTGCCAGTGAAAGTCCCGTTAAAAGTGGTCCACCTGTTTCAGAGATTAGCCGGAACAAACAGACAGACAGACAGACAAAACAGACACTCCAATTTTATTTATTAGTATAGATATTTTTTTAGCCTAAGTTATTCCTTATTACATCAGCTATCTGCCAGTGAAAGTCCCGTTAAAAGTGGTCCACCTGTTTCAGAGATTAGCCGGAACAAACAGACAGACAGACAGACAGACAGACAAAACAGACACTCCAATTTTATTTATTAGTATAGATAAAACAAAATCCTGGCGTTGAGTAGGTACAACAAACTGCGGTTAATTTTGTTGATTATGTTATTATATGCTTCAACAATACGAAACATTTGAAGTAAAGTGTGTAATGGCGGTGAAATGGCTGCGCGGCAATATCGTTCAACACTTCTAATAAATGTAAGCCCACTATACAATATTAAATGGAAGCGCACAGATTCCGCGGACATATACAATTATATCGCTCGGACATGAACGAGTTCATTTCGCCGCTTCGCGACTAAAACGTGGCAAAACATAAAAATCAAAATGATGATTCTTTACATCCTTACTTATGCGCAAAACTATTATGGTAGAACCAGAAAGCATCAGTTTACGTATTTTGTGTATGATACAATGGTACGGCACAAATCGAGTCCCCAAACAGTACCTACCGCACAGTGAGACCGTAATACTAGACGACGGCGTGGAGTAGCTCTTGCACTCATATCTGAATAGTATAAAAACAAGTTGTATCCTGAGGTCTTAGAAAATTGCTCTTATAAAACACACGTATACTGTGTTAGACTATGTGTCGTCGATTTAGAGGCCCCTGGTTCGACTCCGCAGCTATTTAAGTAATCTATTAACGAAACGACAATAAAACGTGGCTCGCCCCTTATTACATAAAACTTAACACACAATTATCAAAACGTGACTACAGAAATACTACTCTGCCTACAGGGCACAGGTTAATATATAAATAAATAACAATAAATACACCCAACGGTCACATACATAGTTCTGACCCCACACTAGGATACAAGTCCTGTGCCGCGGGTATCAGAAACTACTAGAGACTTTTCGCACTCACAAACACCCAGACCCGAAACAAATATTCGTGGATCACACAAACGTTTGTCCCGGTTCGGGAATCGAACCCGCAGCCTCTGGTTTCGCAAGCTGGTATCTAGCCAACTTTGCTTGAGTATATGTACTCGTAATTATGAGAGGCTGGGTCCGCGAGCCCGCGCTCTCGTGCCCCAACAAATTATAGTTCACGAATAGTTAGCGAGTGAGACGACGCGCGGCATTACGGGCGCTCGCTTTATTCCGCTCCATAAGTATAAAGTTGTTTGCTCTCGTAAAAAACCGCAACCATCACAGCGCGGTGAGGTGCGCGTAAACACAAGGAGCTGCCGACATTCGCCTCCTTGTATGTACAAAACACTCGTTATACCGCCACATGACCATGAGTGCAGCGCGGTTCAAATAATTACGAGTGATAGTAAATTAGTGCAAGTGTAAGTAGTGTTGGTCTCGAGGTTTAGGCGCGCGGTAGAGAACCTCAGCGGTCACGGTTTCACACCCAGGCACACACTTCTGCCTTTTCGAAGTTAAATGTGTATTCACAATGAATTATCACGTACTTTAACGGTGAAGGAAAACATCGTGATTAAAAAAACGCTACAGTTATTGGCCCCTATACAGTAATTGGCCATTTGAACTTTGACGGCCTAAAATAAGCAATAACCTACCCGAATAGTAGATTTAAAACTGCAATAATGGCAACACTTTCATCATCTGTCAAATAGTTTTAACAAAATTCCGCTAGGGGTACTGGTTCCTTTTCGTCGTATGATAATTATAAATTATTATTATTATAAATTCTTAGGAATTTTGTTAGGTGTGTAGTCCGCCAACCCGCACTAAGCCAGCGTGGTGGACTAAGGCCTAAACCCTCCCAGTTGTAGAGGAGGCCCGTGCCCAGCAGTGGGACGTATGTATATGGGCTAATGATGATAATGTTGTACACACTCACTATAAACGAAGATTTTTGTTGAATTCAATTTTTATTTATTAGCAATAATTAGTCCATTTTGTATTCATTTATGAGTATATAGCTTTTGCTCGCGACTCCGTCCGCGTAGACTACAGGGTTTGGTTCAGAAAGAAAATAGTAGTCTATATTACTCCACAGAGTCCCATTTATGTCCATACCAAAAAATCATTCAAATCGGTCAAATAGACGTGAAACGTGTGCCGCCGCGCACCGGCCGGCCGGCGCCTTGCACATCATAATTGCGCGCTTGATAATTTTTTCGCTGCGGTGTTATTTTAAAACTGCAATATCTTCTAAGATACTCATTGAAATCAAATGATGTAAAGGGCAAATTTCTTTTAATTAAATACTAATTTAATTAAATACTTGTGATGAATAACGTATTTATTTGGATAAGGATTAATATCATCTTTATAAAAACACATTCACAAATAATGCTTTATTTTAGAACAAATTTGGTAAGCATAAAAAAGGTTATAGTGAGCCAATCTTAAAAGATAGACTTATGCTGTCGCGGACTTTTTTTTAGAAATTTTAAAGGGGAATAATTCTGTCATACATTATTTTAGCGAAACTTTAACCGTTTCCGCAGCGCACGCAGCGGAAGTTCTCAAAAGGGAAAAAATACTCCCGATTTTGAAACATTATTTATTGGTGCTCCGCTCCTATTGGTCGTAGCGTGATGTTATATAGCCTATAGCCTTCCTCGATAAATGGGCTTTCTAACGCTGAAAGAATTAATCAAATCGGACCAGTAGTTCCGGAGATTAGCGCGTTCAACCAAACAAACAAACAAACAAACAAACTCTTCAGCTTTATATATTAGTATAGAAGTATAGATATGCGCCGGGACGTCTTCAACTGAGTCGGCAGCAGTGGCGTGTGATTGTGGCAGTCCGTCACCACGTTGAGTCGGCGACCTGCGCCCCGCACCAGCACCACGCTTGATTGTTTTTATTGCTTGTTTAGTGGAGGAGATTGCTCGCTACCCGACAATCTTGCACCCTAACTACCATTTCATTCCAGTATATATTTTAAAAACTGCAGAGCCATGTCTTCTGTAGTTTGACATAAGGTCGATGTAAGTGAGTTTTTAGCAGACTCAACTCATTTTTATTAGAAGAATCTTGCCCTACATTAGGTAACTACTGCAATTTCGCCACATTCTAGGATCTGCCTGGGAATTTCCGTAAGAGATTGGCATAATTGCGTCTACTGCACTCGTTTTCTGCATGTGTTCATTCCATTTAGATCTTCACAATACGACACGGGTCGGGTTCACAGCACGAGTTGACACATAATTAGGATGAAGCAACAACAATGGGTCGGTGCGCGGTCGGCGAGTTGTTTTGTTACACCGATGTTAGCAATGGCTCTGGAATAAATTGAAATAGAGGGGAGGCGCGGCCGCCGCACTCGCCGATTAATTAGTGCGTGCAGCGTGTGTTGTGTGCCGCGACGTGTCGTGTCGTGTCGTGTGTTGTGTTGTGTTGTGTTGTGTCCGACACGACTCCACACACGACACGGATACAATCACGTGGACAATTATCATGGCCTGCCGACAGATCTTTTCGCAGCGGCCGCGTCTCACTCACAATGCTGATTTTTTGCTGATTAAAATGGACTGTTGATATAGTGGCTTATTACGTGAATAATGTTTCAGTTCCCTGGTCATCGCCATTGCTTGTGTTTTTCGTGGTGTAAGATTTTCCTGAGAGACGGGTTGTTGGTTGTGAGCAAAAGACTTGTCCGCGCACGCAACATTAAACAATCAGTTCGGGCGCGTTCCTCTCCCCCCACCACCCCGCACCCCGCACCCCCGCAACCTGCGCACAGTAGGTAGGTACCTACATGTTCCCATTACAATATATTGCTTAATGTTTCATACACCTGATTGTGCCTTTAAATCGATAGTCGATGTAGTTGTTTTGGGACATGTTACTTTTCTAGATTTTCGTCCAGCTCGTCCGTTTAATGAGATAATCCATTAGAAAATTCTCACTAGAAGCACAGAATGAGAGAAATTGCCGAAAAGTAGTTAATAAGCTCGATCACTATAACCTACCTAAGTACCTATAAGATATACCTACACTATCTGGCATACAGCCTTTAGTGTTGGAAATATCAAGTTCGCTGAAATTATTAACGATTTTGTATCTATACTTCTATACCAGGGGTCGGCAACCTTTTGAGTCAAAAGAGCCAAAAATTATAATTTACAAAATTACAAAGTTTTTAAAGAGCCGCAATAATTTTTCTTGTTAACAATAAATAGTACGTGAATAAATAAAAAAAACTAATCTTTATATATGATATTTTTCATAAGAAAAATATGTATTTATTCATATATAAGTAGTGCTTTTCCACAACAAATTAGATAATCACTTTTTATTTAAGTAAAAACTTAACTATACAAGGCACCCATTTCTAGACTTTAATCGTTCCTATAGCTATAAAACTATGATTAGAGACATCTTTTGTCATTTTAATATAAGCTACTGACATTTATCTATAAAATATCTCGTTTGTATTTTTGTTTATAACGCACTCCATGTTAAATATGAATGAATGTGATACGTTAGTCATTTGTCTGAATTCAAAAATAAAAATAAAATTGAATGAATGTTATTGAACAATTTTGACTCGGAAAAAATCTACAATTGAGCAAACACATTCAATAGGAGCGATGGCTTTTGCGTTGGTTATTCAAGTAAAAAAATTAACTTTAATAAACAATGTAACTTGTATTTAAAAATAAAAACAATAATATACATTTCAGCAAACAAATGCAATGGGAGCTTTGGCTTAGCATGGTTTTAGAAAGTTTAGATAAATTTGGCGCATAACTTTTTGTTTTAAGTTTCAAACACGACTCTAAATTGTAATTTGTTAGTTGGCTTCTTACTTTAATTTTAAGTGCGTTTACGCTCCGCGCGACTAGTCGAATTTCGGTAAATATGTCGCACACTAACGCCAGCGTCGGTAGTTAATGACATAAAATTAAATAAAATAAAGTTTATTGAATCTATAAAATGTCAAATACATCACTGTCCACTGATCATAATCATTGTTCGGACGGCAGTCAGATAACCGCGAAAACATCGACGAAACTAAAAATCCACAGAGCGCTGAGCGATACGTCCACTCTCTGGAAGGCCTTGCGGCAGAGTGATTTGCTGTTTGCACCGGGCTGTGCGCAGCGTTTTATAGTACATCTTAAAATATTAATAAAAAAATAAATAAATGAAATTTCTTCAAAACAAAAATTGTACGTTTTCAAGTACACGTACTTCTATTATAAAAAGGTGTTGTTTTTTAAATTAAGTATTATATATGGGTCAAAAAAAGACTGTATTGGCAGTAATTTCTCAATATTTCGAATGCCTTAGATTTTTTATTACTTGAATAAGGGATCTAAATCTTAAAATGTTTTTCACTAACTATTTACTACTACACTTACTATTTCCAATTCAACAACATTTTATTTTGATTAAATATGTTATAAAATAACCCGAATTTTGAGCCTCGAAAATTACTAAAATTGAATTTATGAAAACCTTCGTTCAGTTATCTTGTTATTCGATATCAAAATTTACACAAAAATCTTAAAATGTTCTTCACTACCTATTTAGATGACAATATTCCCTAAAATAATTGATAATTGGTAATTAACATGTTTGTACGATCAGTCTTTCCTCTATTTTAAGGGGTTCGAAAAGTACTGTTTTTACTGAAATTACGCTAAAACCGCGTAAATTTTCGAATTTGCGGATTTCGTTACTATTTGTTTTGAGTGAATTTACTAAGAATTTTAGAGTGGTTTTGTTGGTTTTGAATTGCTGAAATCTGTCAGCAAATTCATTTTTTTTTTATAACTTTGCTGTAGTAATTCGTGTTAATAGTTGCACTGGTTTTATTGCGATATAGCTTTAAAAATTTAAAATGAAGTAATTTATCGCTCTGAATATCTTCTGCAAAAATAATAATTTTTTCTTCGAAACAAACCAATTCTTCTACCAAAACATAGGCTAGATTTTCCTTTCCTTGCAGTTTTAGATGTATCACCTCATTTAATTTCTCCGTGATATCCACCATAAAGTAAAGATTTTGCAACCATTTGCCGTTCTCTAATTCAGGGTGATTAATGCCTTTTTCATTGAGGAATATATTTATTTCCTTCAAACACAGAGCAAAACGTTTCAACACCTTACCTTTGGAAAGCCATCGCACTTTAGAAGAAGAAGGAGAAGAAGAAGAAGTGAAGAAGGAGGTCAGAATACTGAGTCTCCATTTCGTTTAAAAATTCTTTAAACTGACGATGGTAGAATGTTTTTGACAAGATGCTGTAACAATCTTGATTGCCAAATTCATGACCTCAACTATTTCGGCCGGAAATGTTTGGGCATAAAACGATTCTTTGTGTATTACGATGTTTATTTTGTTCTGAAGATTCGTTGTTGTCCCTTTATTTTTTCCTGTCACAGACAGTTTTTTTATATATATAAAGTAAATAATATTTGCGCATGGAACTAAAGAGCCGCAGCTTCACATCCAAAGAGCCGCATGTGGCTCGCGAGCCGCAGGTTGCCGACCCCTGTTCTATACTAATAAATAAAATTGGAGTGTCTGTTTTGTCTGTCTGTCTGTCTAAAAAATAATAATTAAAGAATCGGCTGTTAGGCGGAATGAAGTTCGCCAGGTCAGCTATAAATGCATATGGATGTATACACGGTACATATACCAAAATAACGTTTTTTACCATTTTTGTCTGTCTGTCTGTCTGTTTGTTCCAGCTAATCTCTTAAACCTAAACCCACCAATTTTAACGGGACTTTCACTGGCAGATAGCTGATTTAATAAGGAGTAACTTAGGCTACTTTTAGTTTATAATTTTTTTTATTAAAATAATTAAAAATAAATTTTCCGCGCGGACGAAGTCGCGGGCACAGCTAGTTAAAAATATATATATCCTCAGTATATATATATTTTTATGATGTGCAGCGCGCTCCGGTAGCTAGTAGGTATAGTAGCTGCCACGAAATGCTTTTGCAACGATTTTGCTAACTTTATTTTTCCATCCACCTGACTATATTATGATAATGCGCTATGGCTACGTTTTGTCCGGCGTACACACACGTCACGGTGCATAAATATTTGTCCGTAACCGTGAACACATTTGTACTGCTTACCATTTAAAATTCTCGTGACCACAACTATCGTTGTTAGACGTTCCCAAAATAGCTACAAAGTTGACCCCCGGTCAGGTAAAGGTCGCCATGAAACAGCAGTTTTACCTCGCGGACATACACTACACACGCTGCCTAACTTTATACTAATGTATACTAGCTGGGGCGCGAAGAGCTCAATATAATCGTGAATTTCATCGAAAAGGGTATGTTGATACGCCGTGATTGTGCGTTGCGTTGTTATTTTAATATAATACAAGAAATGAATAGAGCCGTGGATGAGGATGATTTCCCGCTCGCGAACAGTCATTGTAGTGGCTCATTGACGTGTGAAAATAGCCGCGCGCTGATACACGGCCGGAGCACGTCTCGCCTGTCCACTCGCTGGCGAGGTGGCGTAGTGGCTGAATACACACTCGCGTGGACTCGCGCCAGACAATTATTGGCGGCCGATGGCGCGGAACGATACGCCGCCCGCTATTGTTGCACATTTGCAAGCTTTTAATAATCCCTACACGACTAATAATGCCCGCGTGTGTCCACTGTCGCTAACCGCCTATTGTACTCTGGACTGGGCGCACAAAACAAACCGCTCCATTAACTTCACCCACTGACCTACGCTCAACTAAAATTGCGGGTTAAGCTGTGATCTGAATGGACTAATGGATGGAGACCTTGCGCCGGTATCACACTAATAGCCGGCTAAATATAACATAATATATTGATACAACATTGAAAACAATGTTAAAAATACATATCCACGGGCAGTATAAATAGTGCGGCTATCCCGAGTACGTAGTGGTGGCGCGGCGTCCATAATCGTTGACCTTTCTAAATATATGTCCGAGTGTGTGCGGCGGCGCGGCGTCACTCCGCCTCTAACTGCTGCAATTCAGCTTAATAGTGCTCGCACCTGGCACCGGCCCAGCACACACATGCAGACAGATAGCAATGTGCAGTAAACACACGTGACGACAAGTTCCAGCATTAGCTGAAGTTTGTTGTCAATTACAGTGACAGGTATACGGGCGCCCAAAATACAGCGCGTGCGGTGACGGGCCCGGCGTGCCCTTCTCTACCACGACCGACTGTCGTACAGATTATTTCGTGGTCATTTAACACTTTCAATCAAACCTTGTGTTTAAGTGACGAAGCAGATATTAATCTATTTGTTTTATGGTTCTCAAATAGGCGTTTTTGGACTTCATTTGGCGTAGAATGACAATGTTGTCTAAACTCGCCCATATAGCGATGTAAGCCTTGCGTAACCAGACAAATTATAGAAAAATACTTTTTGTAATTCTATATATTTGCCGGACATAGGCCACTCCTATGGCACGACACTGGGCTCAATCTTCGGCCTTCCGAAGTGGAGTGAGAGAGGCTGGTGATGATGATGATGATGATATATATTTGCCTGTGTTAGATTCCTACCCGCATTTGAAGCAAATAAGAACAATTTGGGTTTCTGATTACTCTACGACCTTAGTGACGCAGCATTATCTCTGGTCGGCGGCTAAATTATTTCACGTCAATTTTCAGACTTATAAGCCTATTCTGAATAATGTAGCCGATGTTGCCTAAAAAAACCTGGCATTATACCGGTGTTGCATGGGAGTACGTATGCAGTTGCTCATCAGTAATGTAGATGAGTGACTTTCAATTGGTATTCATAGATGCAGTGTCGGCGGGCACACGGAGCGACGTCATTACTGTCGCTCAGTCAGTGGCGCCACTCGCGCGTGTGACGTCACACCGTGCAACAAATAACGTTTAATTACACACGAACCCCGCGATCCCATGTGAGCGATGTTAGTACTGGCCGATGTCACATTCACATGGCCGTTGCAACATATCATTCTACATTGCGCTAGCGTGTCACCGCGACGTCGTCTGCGCGAACTTGTACTGGATCTAGAGATTAATGAAAATAATCACAAAACATATAATATGTCGTTTAATTTTATTTTTTTAAAACCCTACAAGATCCCCTTTATAATAAAACCAACACAGTAAATGAGCTTTGTATCAAAAATGATGTGATCAGACTTTAGCTTTTTGTTCGACTATTATAAATGTTGCGTTCATATGTGATATAACAGTAAATTTTAAAGTTAATAGATAAATATAATATTTTGTAAAGAATTGAAGGTAAATATAAATAAATTATACAACTGGAAGAGCTATGCCGAATGACTTTATAGCAACAACCAACATATTTCTTGGTTCAATTATTTATCAAGTAGCTCTTGCAAATATAAACAATTCGAAAATATATTTCATAAGAAACAATATAAAAAGGCTCGAGCTCATATTTGCATATCCATGTCAGCTGTCAGTCGCACGTGAGTCTCGAGATGTGGAGCGAGCGCGCCAGTGGATGCCTAATTCCAGTTGAAAAAGGCTGGACTTCTTCCTTAAATATTAACCACAACGTAAAGGGGAAAGTGCTTGTGATTGACGTGACAGTAAATGCGGCAGATATTTTCTTTGTTTTAAATAAACACATACATGCACACACCCTCTTGTACCTATCCCCGAGAGGGCAGACAGAGATATATTTCTGCACAACGTGTCGCCACTCATGTAGCAAGCACCATGAACAGAGGACGCGCCTATTACCGGTTTGTGGGCACATTGAAACAACCACACAAACTCCCCCAAACCGCTAACGTACCAGTAAGTAAGTGTTGCGAGTAACTACGAGATACTTTTCACTCTCAGAAACGCACAAATTTTATGCCTATAGTGTACTTCATGTTGTAATAATATCAAGTGAAAAAAGGCGAAGAAATGTCGTGAAGCCGTCACGACTATAGTATTTCTCGGCTAGAATATTTGAATAAAGAAAAATGTGGATGATCGTGGTTTATGTATAGTCTCAGTTCTATTTTAGTGTATAGGAGTTATAAATATAATTTGTTTATCCGTAAACAATAGTTTGGACGTCGGCACTCGGCCAGCGCGAAGCGGTCGCGGAGCCTCGTGCCGGCCCACTGTGTGTGCGTACTACACATTACACTACAGAGACTACACGGCTCGCGAGAGTGATGTGTCGTGTTGGTGTGGTCGGCGAGATAAAGTTTAACTCAACTACATTACGTGCGAGTAATGGCGTAATGAATCACTGGCGGCGATACTCCCAACACATCGATAATACGCCGCAAGCACTCGCCCCGGCGGCTTAGCTTTAAATAAACCGTTTATATTGCGAATCAAATGCAACACAAACATTTAACACACAGGTATGATTTATTGTCATTATACAATAACATTTACATGAATAACCGCACCGTCTGATGTAAAATCTATTGTGAGGAGAGCGAAATGTTTTAATTTACATTGTATATCATAAATAATCTCTAAATTGTTATTTATTTGGTATTCCGGAAGCTTATATCCAGCGATATAATAACGTACATTGACACCACATTGCGATAATATTTATCGATGTCGTTTAATCTCGCCACAAAAAATATTATAAAACGTACGAAACTCAATTCGGCGGCGGAAATGACACGCGCGGCTCACGGGGCCCCCCCCCCCCCCCGTCCTCATCCCGCCGCCAGCGTCGCGGCCGTCGCAGAGACACCAATTGTTTTATATTTACGTATGAGATTGAGGAGCGGGAACGTCTCAATGAGTGTTATGATATCATTAGAGGGCAGCGCCAGTGTGACGAAACGCTGGCCGATATTCTCGCGGATACAAAGTGGAAACAATAGTTATGCAACTGTGAGTCGGGGTCAAGTAGCGCAACAAACAGACACAGTACGGGCCGGGGGCCGATACGGCACACAATATTAAACGGTGCAGCCCCGTGGCGCAGTTGGCTAGACACCAACTTGCGAAACGAGAGGCCGCGGGTTCGATCCCCCACCGAGACAAATGTTTGTGTGATCCACAAATATTTGTTTCGGGTCTGGGTGTATGTGAGACCGAAAAGTCTCTCGTAGTTTCTGATACCCACGACACAAGACTTGTATCTTAGTGTGGGATCAGAACTATGTACATATGTGACTGTTGGGTGTTGGGTGGGTGCACCCACGGCACTCGCACACTCGCGGTCTTATTAATAAAAATTGCTTATTCTTCTCTTACTCCAAAGTTACACCGGTATTAGTTAATTCTAGAGTAGTCACGGAATAGCTACGTGTTAATAACGGTATTAATAAATACGGAGTAGGTTCGGAGTAACAATACAAGCGTTACACTGAGATTAAGGTGTATTTTTTGGCAACCCAGTGATATTAAAAATAAAAAGAATGAACAAAAGTTCTGAGGTAACAAACATAAAAAAAAAAAAAAAAAAAAAAATACAGACGAATTGAAAATGACCGGGTCGAATAAAAAGTTAGGTAAATTTTGAAATTTGACTTTTATTTGTCAAAGTCAAATGTCAATCACAACATATGTAATGATGCATGCGTGAATTTGTGCAATTTTTATATTATCAGAATATTATTTTTTTATTTGGAAAGAAAAAGAAGCAAAGAGGCATTCGTTCCATTAACTGGGATGAAGATGAAAAGGTAAGCTCGTGGCAATATTTTAATGTATAAAAAGTATAATTTACAATTTTAGAAATGCTTAATTATTGTTTCAGCAATTATTTCGCTCAGTTCTAAAGGAATTTGCGACGATAATAGAAAATAAGTCATTAGATAATAACGGAAACAAATTGCACAACGCAATGGTTAACTATGCTAAAAGCTTGAAAGATCAAGAATACCAGAAACGGTTGGATATTGGAAGTGGAGCTGAATATCCAAAAAGAAAAATTTAAAAGAGCTACTCTAGAAAGGGCGATTATAGAAATAAGAAAGGCGAAAAAGTTTATGTAAATTTTATTCAATTAAACAATAAACATATCTTGTGATATCACCATTTTTTTAATTAAATTAAATGCTCTCAATTCTTTATTTACATTTATTGTGATCGCACATACACACATCATTTTATACCTTATTAAAATAGAAACACAATCAAATTGATATCAACAAAATTTCATAATTGTATAGTTTCTTTGGCACATTAGAACAATATATATGCCTAATTTTTTTAAAGAGACCCACATGGAAGTGGCAATCAAATATATATATATATATAATATATGAAATTATATTTATTTAATCTATAAAATGTCAAATACATCACTTAGATTCAGTCATTTCAAAAGTTGTTGTACCACCCTGTTCGGAAGGAAGTCGTCACTAGAGAAGAACGGGCAAGAAACTATATATATTCACACACTTTTGTTCACTGTCAGAGGCAGGCATTTTTATCTATTGACCCCTGTGTCTAATTATTGCCAAAGCAACTTGTTTGCACACAAGGGATATTGTTGGCTGACTAAACTGACTCAGATCTCCTGCAACATCTTGAATCTGTAAAATAGATAAGTGATTCAAAATACTAAATACCGACAATTCTATTATTAAATCTTTGTAACACAAATGAGATTAAATTTTGTATACAGGTTATACTATCTATATGCAGTTGTTTAATAGGATAGAAGTGTAATGTACAAATAAATAGTTAAGTAGTATATTTAACTCATTTACATCTAATAGCCTGATAAACTGCTAACATTATACTAAATATTTATATTTATTTGAACTCAAACTTGGCTATTAACAGACTTCAAGCAAGAAAGTATATAACAATTAGGCCTAATTAGGGCAATCTAGCCTAATAATAGTACCTATAGTTTATTGAGATAGTTTATTTACCTCTCCACAAGCCCAAGTCCTAATTGCAGCTAAAACTTTCAAGTGAGGTGGTATAAAGCCTCCTCGTGCATCTCCAGCTAAATCATTTTTCACCATTTCAGTAAGATATATGCAGTTGAGCGTGTAAATCTATATTTATATTTAAACTCATCTTCTTCAAGGTCTTCAAAAGGGTTATTGCGAGGTTTATACAACTTCACATGCCTTAATGGTAATATTTATTCAATTCCTTCTATTGTTCTCAAATGTCAATGAAATAATATCTATTCATTTTAATCCACAATAATTACAAAATCAGGCACTATTAAGTAGTTTTGTTTACAATCAAGACTCCTCTGTTTGCTTTTGCTATTTTCCAGTCAATCCGCACTTACCTCCAACTATGCAGACCCGTAGAGCTGTTTCTCAGGAGGCTGAGCTTAAGTTGAGCAAGGCACTCAAGGAACTCAAAGCATACAAAGACCAATGCAAGCAGCTTCTACAAGAGCGAGAGGAAAGTGAGGATGAAGTGAAGAATGTTGTGGACAAGAACTCGGCACTCAAAAGGGAGTTGGCTTCATTACACCACAACTATCTTTTGGTGACTGAGGAACGGGACAAACTTCAAGCGGTGACAGAGTCATTCATACATTGTTCCACGTTATATGAGGAGTCCCTTTGTAGGGTTAGGGACCTAGAAATAGAATTAAATGAAGCTAATAATAAAATGTTACACTTGGAGAACCAAATCAAACTCTCTCAAACTGTCGTAAACCAAAGTTTGTTTAATGAATTGATAGGTGATACTCTAGAGCACACTCCTAAAATAACTGACACTATAGATCTTACAGGAGGTGACTCACCAAAGTATCAACATAGTATATACAAATCAAGCCATAAAAATATAAAAAAATACATAAAAATAAACCGACAAATTAAAAAACTCAAATATCTTAAATCTAAAAAAAATCACCAAAAGAATAACTTAGTGCTTAGGAAAGAACGTAAGGCTTTAGTGGCAAAACTTAATAACTATGAGATAAAACTAGAGGACAGCATAAAAATTTATGAAATTGATACCCAACGTTTGCTATCAGATATTAAAACCTTGGAGGAACAATTAAGTCTAACTTATAATAAATACTTAGATTCACAGACTCAGATTAAAACACTGCTCCATGATTGTGAAGAAAATAACACAAGCGGTGTTTCCACACAAACAGTTTCCACACTGTCCAACTCTGCAAGTAGGTTAGTTAACCAATCTGTAGATGCAGAGGAGGATATCTTGCACACATCACAAAATCAATTAAACCAGATTACCACACACTGCAATAATCATAATGTTCCAAGTGTAAATAATACCAAGCATAGTTCAATTATTGTTACTGATGAAGTAGGAAAGGGTATTGGAGTTCTTCTAAAGAATACCCTCAGTCACACACTGATCAATTACTGTATACCAGGATCTAGTTTCAATCATATTGTAGATATGTTGTCAGAAAAGATATATGATGAAAATTCATGCCTAACAGTACTTGTAGGAAGTTGCCACAACTTAAGGAAAAATGATGTCACTAAAGCCTTTGAAAAAATGTTAAAACTTAATTTACCTAGGATCATATTGTGTGCCTTCCCATACCTAAATAATGTATCAGATAAATTAAATAATTATATTCATGTGTTAAATAGACATATGCAATTTTTAACTAGTCACTATAGTGACAAATTTTCATTTTTTGACACCAATATATTTATTGGAAAATATTGTAAATTGACAAGAGATACATTGTATCTACCAAATAGATTTTTAAGACTTATTGCTACACCTGTAGCTAACTATATTAACACAGTCATAAGTAGTATGACAAAGTCCCTTTGTACCCCCACAATTAGTAATGTTACTAAAATTAATGTGGTGAATAATTTAAACTTTTAGATATGACAAAAGGAGACGGTTCTGAATATTTAGTTTTATCTCATCAAAATATAAACCGTTTCTCTGGCAAAATATTAGAAATAGAACTTTTTAGTGACACATTTAATATAAGTATACTGTGTTTTACTGAGACTTGGTTGAAGGCACACCTTATGAGTTTTAATGTGAATGGTTTCAGGGTCGCTAGTTCGTTTAATAGAACCTCGGCGGAAGGTGGTGGTTCGATAATTCTTATCCGAAATCACATTAACTTCAAAGAAAGGAAGGACATCTCCTGCCTCTCTGTTGAACGAGTGTGTGAGGTTGCATGTGCGGAAACTGATTTATATATAATTTTGTGTGTGTATAGGCCTCCTTCGTCGAACTTTAATATTTTCCTATCCACAATGGAGGATATTCTTAAAAAAATTAAAAATAATAAGATGGTTTTAGTATGTGGGGATTTTAATATTAACTTAATGGTTAATTCAGTTGATAAATGTAAATTTGTGTCATTATTTAGCTCATTTAATTATACTTGTTTGTTTTCTGAACCCACTAGAATAACTACTGAAACAGCAACCTGCATTGATAATATCATAACCAATTTCGAAGTAGTTGAAAAGTATACACAAATAGGAGTTAGATCGGACCATAAATGTTTGTTAGTCAAATTGAAACATAGAATAGAAAACATCCAAAAAATGATTAAGTACAGGCCATTGACAAGACATAACCTAGGTAAATTTAATATCAACTTGAAATCAAAAATTAATATTTTAGAACCTAATTCTGACAGTCCCAACGATATATATTCTTCATTACTTGATACAATTTGCAAAGAATTCAACAAAGTGTGCAAAATTAAAACTGTGAAAATTAATTCTAACATTAAATTTAGTACTTGGGCGACCAAAGGCATCCGACGTAGTAGAGAAATTTTATATAACTTGTATGACAAAAGGTCCTATACACCTGATGTCAATTTTATGAACTATCTCAGGCAATATTCTAAAATATTTAAAAAAGTATGCATGCAAGCTAAAGCAGCGTATATTAGTGAAAAGCTGAGATTATCTAGCAATAAAATAAAAACAACTTGGCAAATTATAAATACAGAAACTGGGAGAAATAAGGTTACTGATAACAAGATAACCTTGGCTATAAACAACAACCTGGTTTCAGACAAAGTTAGTATCGCTAATTACCTAGAAAAGTTTTTCACAAATATACCTTTAGATATAACCAAATGCTTGCAATCATCAGCAGTCTTGGCTGAATCACTTTTAAAAGAAAATGTTGTAGGAAATATGCCCATTTTCAGTTTTGAAAGAGTGTCTTGTTCCGAAATAATAAAAGCTTTTAAAAATCTTAAAATTAAGGCTACTGAAGATATATGGGGACTGTCGGTTAAGGCTATTGAAGCTATTATATTTAATATTGCTCCAATATTGACGGTAATATTCAATTCTTGTATAAGTGACGGTATTTTTCCCGACTTAATGAAAATCAGTAAAATTGTGCCCATATTTAAGTCGGGGTGTCCAAACAATCCATCAAACTTTAGACCCATCTCAATACTACCAGCTCTTAGTAAGGTCTTCGAAAAGATCATGCTCACTCAAATGCAGGAACATTTTAATAGAAATGGGATATTACATAGTAGCCAATTTGGTTTTTCAAAGGGTCGGTCTACGCAAGATGCAGGAACATCTTTGATGAAATCTGTACTGGAAGCCTGGGAGACGTCACAAGATGCTCTTGGGGTTTTTTGTGACCTCTCGAAGGCTTTCGACTGCGTTGATCACCAGACCCTTATTACGAAGCTGAGTTACTACGGCATAAGTGGTTCCTCTCTTCAACTTATAATGTCCTATTTATCGGGTCGTGAATAAAAAGTATGTGTGGACGGCGTCACCTCAGTAGGATCAACAGTCAAAATAGGGGTTCCTCAGGGCTCTATTCTGGGCCCCTTTTTGTTTCTAGTTTATATAAATGATCTCCCTTACATGGTACAGAAATTTACAGACATAGTTTTGTTCGCTGACGACACGTCACTAATATTTAAAATAAATCGTAAGGATAAAGATCTAGCTATTCCAAATCATGTACTTAATTTAATTTTGAATTGGTTCTCATGTAATAATCTTCTACTCAATGCAGGAAAGACAAAATGCATTCGATTTACATTACCAAATGTTAGGAATGTAATATCACCTGTTACATTAAACGCAGAAACACTTGACTTGGTGACTTCAACTGTTTTCCTAGGAATAACTCTAGATAGTAAACTGCAGTGGGGTCCGCAAATAGAGCGATTATCTAGTAAACTGAGTGCCGCAGCTTTTGCGGTTCGTAAAATAAGAAAACTCACGGATGTTTCAACGGCTAGGTTAGTGTACTTTGCTTACTTTCACAGTATAATGTCTTATGGCATTCTATTGTGGGGATCGGCGGCTGATATTAACAGCATTTTCATACTACAGAAAAGAGCAGTCCGCGCCATCTATGATCTACGTAGCCGTGATTCCTTACGATCCATATTCAAGGACTGTAATATACTGACCGTGCCGTCTGAATACATTTATCAAAATATTATGTATGTACGTAAGAATGTATTTAGCTTTAGTAAAATTGGTGATATACATAATGTAAATACCAGGGGTAGACATAAACTTGTGATACCCTCATTAAGATTAGAAAAAACCAGTAAGTCCTTTGTAGGCAACTGCGTAAAATTTTACAATAAGCTCCCCAAATCTGTAACTGACCTATCAGATAATTCATTTAAGGTGCACATTAAACGTGTTCTGATGACAAGGGGATACTACAATATAAATCAGTATTTAGAGGATAAGGAAATTTGGCATTAGATCTCTCCCGCACATCGCCATCACCACATCTTGGAACCCAGAACCTTTCACATTCTTCTTTCTTAAACCAAATCATTTGAATAAATACATAAATAAATATAAATTAACCCAAAGCTCCAAGTGTAACTTAAACCATTATAAAAACATCAAATACAAATTGATATCTAATATAAAATGTGCACAAAATAAATAAAATAAAAATAAAATGACGACCGATCGAGTAAATAATTCGAGCAAATTTATAATAAGAAGGCAATTTTTATTTGGCAGGTCATATAATATAATTATGTTATCCTTACTGGACCAAATACATGCCCACTGAGTTGGACTCGCTGGATCTACTCAGGTGTGGGTCGCGCCGCGTAAATTCCAGTAGTAAAGTGAGCCCGCTGAGTTTGTTTCGCCGGGTCTTCTCAGTCAGGGTCGCGTTTGGATCCGGTGGTACCATTAAAACAATACGTGACGTTTCGGAAATACACAAGGTCCATCTCGTTATTTACTTTAAAATAATAATAATAAGATTTTATGTATTTCCTGATGAAAACTAAAAATAAATTATAAAAAAAACCGTAAATATTTTTGTACAAATTTTATAAAATGAACCATAGTTAAATTATAATGTAATAATAAAAGATTTTTCTTTTCTGTATTGACTTGTCATAAGTGCTATTTGATTGCCTACGTGACCAAATAAAGCAATTTCATTTCATTTCATTTCATTTCATTTCATTTCAGGTACCTACTCGAACGAACACCAAACAAATACGAAAAATATTTAGGTTATGTTTCGTTACATATATATATCTCAATGGAAGTTGGAAATACAATACAAATCTATGCTTACTCAAGCGTTAAACCATGGGTCTCCGCGGAATAACTTTTACTCCGGGAGTAAATGTTGATTAGTTAACTCCGTCCTTACTCCTAGTTTATTAATACCATTTTTGCCTACTCTTTGCGTAAGTCTTGGAGTAAAGTTATTCTGACGCAAATCATAGTTTATTAATAAGGGTGTCGGTGTTTAACTCGCGCTATTGAACAAATTCATTTATTTCTCTAGCTCGTTAACATATTTTACTACTTCACAAAGTTTTCTCATCTTGTTTGTATTTCATTATCTTCTGCCTTGTCGTTGCTTTATATGGCAATAAGGCGACCGCTTCTGTTCGCTCTATACATTCTGTTAAATGAGTTTAAAATAAATGTGCGAGTTAAGAGGATGTACCTTAAGTATCCAGGTAAACGAAACGGTTATAGGCTTTTATTCAGTTGTGTTTCTAAAATAAATTACTACTTTTTATTGATAGGCTGTTGTTTCTGTAAATGTATATGTAAGTAAACTCTCGTTATGCACGAAACTGCGCTTCACCACTGCACAAGGTCGAGTTGGTGTGACTGTAGCTTTCGTGCGCTCTTCAAACAACATATGGAATGAGAGTAGTGCCATTCTGCGCTACTCGCAACTTCAGACATTAAGATAAGACGCTTCCCAGGGGAACCTTATCTAAAGATAATTGAATTTTCCAGAGAAACGGCCAGTAATAATACTGAAAGTATTTAAAAGTGAAAAAGTTCTTTTTCAGGGTGACTAACACGGACAGTTCAAAACAATTATCTGTGAGCTAAACTAGTATAACTTACTGTCGTTGGTTCGTTAAACTAACGCTGAAACATTTGCACTACCGACATGTACATGGCGATATATTATAGATCGCGCTCGCCCGATACTTTTTTTTTTTTTTTTTTTTTTTATTTTATTCTGGCACGGCAAAGTGACCCCATTGCACCTGATGGTAAGCGCAATGGAGTCCAGAAAAAGTGCCGACCAGCGAGAGATGATGGTCTCCCGTTGGTCGACACAATCATGCCGGCCGAATACCTCTTCACCTTTGTGAACTGTGATACTGTCTGAACGTATAAAATAAAGTAGTAAATGTAAATGTATGTTTACAGTAACTCAATGCTAGAGTACGGCGTACGCGGGTCCCACGCACGAGCCGGTTCATTGAGCGCGCCCTCACTCACGGCTCCAATGTTGGAATCATTTGGACTCAATTGGACCTACACGACTTCTGTACGTACTCCTATTCACTCTGGTAGTGTAATATGATATGCGTTGCTCGCTTTCACCATAAATTTAGGAGACAAAAGTGGGACGTCACAAGAGGAGGCGGTAAAATCGTCACTGGAATGACATCTGCGCCGGACACATCGCGCGTCGCGCGGGAACCCGCTTACGTTTATTTCATTTTTACGACATAAATTTATTACTTTTGAGTTTTTATTTAAGTGGACCCTTCGCCGCATATATATTCGGGCACGAGTCCAAGGGACAGTCCGCGCGCCGTTCAAACGCATGGCCTACTTATTGACCCCTCGGTGTTTCCTCACTTGTTGAAATTCTTTGAGAAGTTACAATTGCGTTACAACTACTTAGTTTGGTGTGTGTCGCTATATGGTTGTTTGGAGCGTGCGGACGTAGACAAAAGTAACTCACAGCCGTGCGCACAAAACAATGTGACGGTAGCGGCGCGCCCCCGGCAGCGTCCGCGGCCGCTGATAGCGCCATTGTGCACGAGCCGGGGCCGCGGTCACCGCCGCACGGTTCATTCGCTTGTAAAACATACGTTGTTGCCATAATAGCCCTATTATCTGCACACCCCGACATACGCACGCACGACTACGCAATTATTACTAATATATTAAAAACTCAACGAGGAACATTGTCTTCTTGAATTGATACAGTTTTATTTTTAGCTATCATTTAAATAATTGTCATTCATATAGGTAGTAAAGTAGGTACTTAATACTTAGACAAAACAACAGTATATGTATTATATTATTGAAATATAAATCGATAAGGTTTATTACTGGAGCACCGATTGCATGCACGTGGTATTGTTGTAACTTTACACTTGTTAATGTATTTTGTTCGCGAAGTTTGCGCGCAACCGTCGCCCACCAAATGTTGTCTTCGTAAATAATTGAGATAATTACTTATAATAGAATATAATGTCAGCTTTCGTGTGAGTATTTTGTGATCTTTTATAGTTCATAGAGTAATAGTAAGTAGTGATGGCCTCGAGGCTTAGGAGCGCGGTCGAGCATCTCGGAAGTCGCGGGTTTCTGGAAGTTATGTATGTATTCATAATCACATACTTTAACGGTGAAGGAAAACATCACACCTCAGGAGTTTTGAGTAATTTCTTAGGTGTGTAGTCCGCAAACCCGCACTAAGCCAGCGTGGTGGACTAAGGCCAAAACCATCTCAGTTGTAGAGGAGGCCCGTGCCCAGCAGTGGGACATCATCATCGGCTAATGATGATGTCGATAGTTCATATCAAAGATCATAAGTCAGAGTATCTATGTGTCTCAGCAGGCCTGGCCACTTTCTGTTTGTAGAGCACCTACTTACTATCATGTGCGGTGTAGTAGCGTCGCCTATAAGTGTAATTATGCGTCACTTCGGATAATCGATCTGCGCTATATTTTAATATAGATTCGTAAATCATGCTTGACAAAAAATAATGTTGAATCTAATGGGGCCACTTTTAATTTGTAAAGAAAGGCCTTGCGGGAAGTATCATAATTAATTATTTGTGCCGAAAAAAGAAAACAGGATATTAGATACAAAATAAGAAAAGAAATAGATCCTCGGGGAACCGGCCCTCTCTTTAATTGAAATGGATTGAGCCTTAGTCCACCCAGTTAGTTGGTCAACTTCTGGTGCTTGTAGAATAAATACGCATGCATATTTATGCACGTGCACTCAAAGTCATAGGTGTATTTGGGTCGTAAGAATTCTGCCACGGTTTCGCCTGCCTGTCATGAGAGTAGACTAACAGCGTTATCGAGACGGACCATTTCAAAAGGACTTATCGCCCTGAGACATCTCAGGCCGTCCCAAATGCACATAGAGTTTCATTAGGGACCTAACTCAGCCAAGCGGACAATTTGGAGAAAAAGAGATCCTTAAATACTCTTTTCCTGTTTTAAAATATGACAGAAGTGAATCTCGACATCCACGTTCTGCCAGATTTTTTGTATGTGTTACGATGACGAGTCTTTTACCGCACGTCAGTTACATTTCAAGACTTCGTGTCACTGCTGAGAATTACTTAATAGAATAACTCTTTATTCTACTCTCTAACGAGACGTGAATGAATGGTTAATATGACAAATGAATATTGAAAACAAGCTAATTGTTTTACAAGTATAACACATTAATTACGTAATTTATTTTTAAAAATACATATGTAAATAGCATAGCATCGAAATACTTTCAAAAACCTTGTAAAAAAAAAACAATAGGTATAATTTTTAAACTACTGCATGGTTCAAATTATATGAAAGAAATATACCGTGTATATACAATGCCTGCACCTGGTGACTGAAGTTTCTAGGTTTATCCACAAATAAGTTATAGGGAGTCGAAAATGGCTTAAATACTAGCTTCGAGAAAAGTATAGTACAGCCGTGCCGCATTTACTCGACTTGGCGCCATCATTTACTGCGCAACTTCACCAAACACACTATCAGGTATGCTGTGGTGACACCGTGGGACTCCCGCCCGCCATAACAACACGTTATAACAATTCATTGTTATTACGTTATGTTATTCATTGCTCCACCGAGTGCGGACAATACCCACTATTAAACTAATGAACGCCTTAATTTGTTCTATTCCAAATGGACGCTTCACTATGAATCACGAGTAATGAAAAACAATCAGCTGCGTGTATCGATCGACGATCGAATTGGCTCTGAGTTTATAAATTAGCTTTCTGTAGCAGAACGGCTGTGAATTTGATGCCCGAACGGACTAATGTAAAGCCTACAAATTTAGTTCAGCTCTGAGTATTCGAAATGTTGAATTGAATTGTTCCAATAAAACAATTGGTTCAACGCAAAATCAGAAAGTATAACCCGTAATGTGAGCTAAAAAGAGTATAAAATCATTTTGATCATATATACGTATGACCCAGAGATCCTGGGTTTGACATTTACTTTGGTTTGAGCAGTGTTATTGGCTTTTTCAGTAAGCATGGAAATTAGAAATATACAGGGTAATCAACAATATGCACAACCATATTTAGTTAGATTTTGAACGCATGGCGAATTACGATTAAAGTGTTCTATGTACCTAGTAATAATGTTAGATTAGCGATGATTCGTGCGTCGCTTTTCAACGCCTGCGTGCAGAGTGTACTGTGCCCGCGATCCACACGGCACACCGCTGGAAACACATCGAGTGGGCGCAGAAATATCCACCAATATCTCCGCCATACACAGCACTACCTAATAAATTACGCAATACGTCTATTTATCTTTGTTCATAGTTATCAAAGAGGTCGTGTCGGCACTTTCCATTGGAGCAAAGGAGCACAAGTACTCGTATTACAGCTGAGGAGATTCTTTCCGCGGCGCGAGACGTCAGAGATGGACGATATCGATCCGCTTGCAAACAAATGAGCGTTCGGACAAGTGCGTCTCGACAAATTGGTCTGTTTCTTTAAAAATGACTCGACACAAATTTATGAACGCCCATTAATATTTAGGTAAGTATACAATAATTTGCTATTCTTCTTAAACATTGTTCCAGTCGGAACGAATTTTTATCTATTCTCGCTACTTATCCTGACTATACCTATTATTATGATGATTCACGGAAAAACAGCTGAAGTCTGAACAAGTAATAATGAAAGGACTGTTCAACGTCGCGGAAAAAAAGTAGTTTATTATATGTTATCTAAAATGCAGGTAGTGTGTACGAATTTCCATTTGTTTTCGTGTCACAATTTATTTATATTGTAAGCCAATACCAATGAGAAGATGCTACAATAGCATTATCAACTAAAACGTGGTATTAAATACTAATTAATCTCAAGGAGGAGCGACACAAACACCACAATAAAACGTAAGGAAGTAGTGGTAGTGGAACAAACGGAGCGCCAATAAACGAGTAATTAAAAACTCGGAACCACGTCAACACAACTTACGATACTTCATGAGTCGACTTTATTAACTACCTCTTCATGTCATATGCTGGTAATGTTAATCATAACTTTTGATTTTCTTAAGATACTAATAGAGTACGGTCGCATGGCCCGCCTTTAAATACACACTGATATAACAAATATAAAAGGATTTTTTCCCAAAAAAAAAAGTAATCGCTCGGAAAATGTGAAAGAGAAAGGAAGAAATATTTAGAAAACGACTTAAGGCTGATATTTTTTTAAACTATATTTCTAAATTAACCTTTTCAGTATCTTCGTGAATATTTTTAAAATACAAATTTTCCGAAGATAACCAATATCAACGTACCGTATAACAAACAGCGAATAAAATCTCGACAATATCAGAATCCGCTGAGTTAAATTGTTGAACGTAATGTATTGAGCTGGCGCCAAAAATGCAAAAGCAAATTGTTTGTTGAAGAGTCGACGTGGTCGCTGTTAGTAATGAGTTCCAGTGGAGCTAGAGCCCCGATACACTGCGAGCATTTAGAAATGTTATACATTTATTAGAAGACTTTATTTCCATATATATTTTTTCTTGTTAATTTTAATTTTTTTAAATTACAGTTTAAATTTAATTACAATTCGCGAAGTTATTACATGTATTTCACTTGCACTGGCTGACACAATTATTTATTATTATTATGCAAGATACATAATTACACAATTACACCTGAGAGTTGGCGATACAAATATGTATACTCGTAGTAGGTACCAACTACGAAAAGTGTTGCTTTACGTCGCTCATGCGAGTTTGTGAGCTATTCATTTGTTTTGATGAGTGAGTGAGTGGCGGCCTCAAGGGCTTGATGCGCGGTCTGCCGACACAACTTCGCGGTCACGAGTTCAAGTTCAAGGTACTTCAGTGGCTTTTCATGCTGCTAACAAAGTAACTACTTGGAAGCACTTTATAGTCTGTTGTAAACAGTTTTATTGTGAGGTACTCTAAACGTACAAGAGATCTGCACATGCATTTTTAGAGGTCTTTTATGTCCATCAAACATCTCTGGACCAGCCTAGTGGGCTACAGGTAAATCCCTTACAATAACAGAGAAGCTCGCACCTACTCGTGAATCGTATAGAGCTATCATAGGTTTATACAATCGAGACAACATGACTTCCTGGAACTGACTAAGTGTTGGTAACATAAATTTGTAATAGTGACAGTGACAGACGCGTAAAAGATGCATAGGGCTCACAGCGAAACACTTTGTGTATAACGAGCCATTATTCCCCGCAAATGATGTATTTGAACTGGAGTTAATAACCACATACAGCTGTGAGTGTGTGTGCGTGCGTGTGTGTGTGTGTGTGTGGGGTGTCTGCGCCACGCCAATAACGTTCAACCTCCGCGTAATTGCACTGAAGTCGCGTTCACTTGCACGCAATTATACTGAGACGCATTACATAAGATTACAGTGCTAATGTTTGTTGTAAATTTGTGGAACATTGTTGCTTGGCCACCGGTGCAGTTTGGAAGACTGTAGACTCTGCCAAAAGAAACCATTATGCATCATAAAATAATCACACCGAATACGTGTATACCACCCACATCTAATGTTTTTTTTAATCTGCATGTCTTTTTTGTTCAATAACATTCAAACGGTTGAAACGTACCGCAAATTATGTTTAAATGGCTTTAATTAAGCTAAAGTAAGTTAATAGCATGTAAAGTATCGAAATAATGAGTGCTGTCTGTTCTGACTCGTACGGACTGGCACAACATCAGTCCCACAAAAATCCCGTAAAAATATATTTCCTACTATTTGCCTCCTGTTTTCCTACATGTAAGGGTTCACCGCTAATGCGACTCGCTTGCACTCGCACCACACATCTACATCCAAACACTTCGTCCATAACATAAAAAGGCGCGTTTAACTTTTAGGCGTTTATTAAGTAAAGTAATACTTTGAAGAGGGTTGGAATAGGAAAATTTATTGCTTTTTATTGACTCAATAATACATTAGCGTCATCCCGCGGGAGCCGTGGCGGTGGGACCCAACAATTCGCTCATTGGACGCTATTACTGATGTTGCGGTGCCGGCGCGTTACCCAAATTACACTTTTTTATTGCAAAAACATCGTAAGTAATTGAACATTATTGTGTTGGACTGCTGATATGATGAAGTTTAACTCGATATAAAAAACATGTCAAGATACCTAATATGGCGCGTTTTAAATGTGTATTCTATTTGAGGTATAAGCAGTTGGTGTCATGGTTTTAAACTCAATCGCACACAATTGTAGTTATCACGATATTATTAGCAAAGGGCCGTATTAATAATCATTGATAACTATATCAGTCAGAGAAAGCGTGTGTGTTTGTGCGTAACAATATATCCATAGGTTAAACGCAAATGTTCTGTACATTGAAGCGTTTGTTCAAACTGTACTCTGGAATAATCATAACAGAGTGTTGGTGAGATATCGGCTGAGTATTGCAAGTACAAAGCGTGCAAGTTGCCGACGGGGCCGCGGAATGTAAACAGCTCGTGCAGTGCGCCGGGGACCCAACACAACTACTTGCGCATACTCACAAACAAACAAACAAACAACATACTCCTGCAACTACTAACCAGAGCGAAGCCACTTCTCGTACCTGCATTTATCTAACATATTAGAAATGTTGCAGTACTTTAGTCATATCCAGTTTACAGTGGAACAAGGGCTCTCTCAACTGTAGAGATCTGTGAATACAGACAATATTTGCAATTTCTCTTATTTTAATTCGTATTTTAATTAATAAATTATGTTTAATATAAAACTGTAACAATAGACGGACAAGTAAGTAATCTGGTTTTCGATATCAACGTTTGAAGGGACCATTGTAACATTTTTATATTACTGTAACATGTGTAGCTGTGCTACACGAAATCCACGAGAAGCAATAAAATAGCGTTTTGTTCGGTGAATGAGACTGCCGCAAGTGTAATTTGTTACAGGTTGGACATTCACATCCGGCCAGATAGCAACCGCTGTGGATAAGGAGTAAAACCCGCCACAGTGAACCAATCGTTATGCATCCGGATAGTATCAGGCCCCCATAATTGTATCGACTAGCGACTGTTGCTCCTCGTGTCTCGCCTGCCGACTCTATATTCGCACCGCACGCGACACTGTCTTTTATATCATCATTACCCCTTATACGTCCCACTGCTAGGCACATGCTACCTCTACCATTGAGAGGGTTTAGGCCTTAGTCCACCACGCTGGCCTAGTGCGGGTTGGCGGACTACACGCCTAAGAAATTTCCAAGAACTTTAAGGTGTGCAGGTTTCATCACGATGTTTTCCTTCACCGTTAAAGTAAGTGATAATTCATTGTGAATACACACACAACTTCAAAAAGTCAAAGGTGCTGTGCCTGGGGTTTGATACCTCGACCGCCGAGATTCTCGACCGGACGCTTAAATCTCGAGGCCATCACTACTATGTCATTTACTCGTATATGCCATGTACGAACTATTGTTGAAAATTAAATTTATGTCTGTATTTATACTATGTACTTCATAAGCTCGATTCCTATCGAGCTTTCTCCTATCCTCATGTATAAATAAAGGATAATTCCAACGGCATTGACAATTGTTATTGCCCTGAGGATACATTTCTCATAACCTTGTCGGTAACAGATCAAAAGCACAGTTGTGTTTCCTCGTGTCCTACGTAGCGTACGTTATAGCGGTTGACAGCGGTAAACCCAACGATATGAAATTAGTAAATCCACCCTTCTCTTGTGAAACATTAACAAGATAAAATCCTTATATAAAACGCATATAAGACAGAACTAAATATAATACATCATTTTATACTAAGTAATTAAAGATGAATCTATAAACTCAATAATAACCAATACACAATTTAGAATGTAGAAGATAAATTAACTAAGTAACCTAAGCACATACATACATACATAATCTCACGCCTGTATTCCCTAAAGGGGTAGGGAGAGGTGCATTTCTGCACTCACATTTCGCCAGGTGTGTATCAGTTCCACATAATAGGGGGCGAGCCTATTGCCGTTTTGCGGGCATATATCCAGACTTCGTTCTGCTATTAGAATTTCCTAATGGAAAAACCCAATAACACTTTGCCTGACCCGGGAATCGAACCCAGGACCATAAGAGCGCAGGGCATATACTTGTGCCGCGAGACCACGAGGCAGTCACTAACCTAAGTAATTAATATATTTTTTACAATTATACAAATCTGCTCCTTCACAATATCCGGAAATGATAAATAAATACTTGGAAACTATTGGTGCAGAACACATACTCCTAAGTTACTATTTAAGGAAAGTTCCATTCATCACTTTTCTTTAATATACATTATGTACAAACTTACGTAATGACAGCAAGCGATTTTGTAAAGTTATGTGCCGGGTCACGCCGCCTCGCGCCCCTCGCCACGCGCGTCTAACTGAATAACTCTTGCAAACCCTTCTCCAACTTTTCCCGATAGAGTATTATTTAATAGCTCACGCTTGGAAAGCATATGAGAACACAATCCATAACGCCAATGGAAATTTTTAACGCACTGATCCAAAATATCATCAAAATTTAATAGCTAGCAATTAAAGTGGCTGCCCGTTAATTGTGTAGTGTCTAGTTTTTCATTGTTTATTGCGGGGTCAGGATAATCTCATTTTTATGTAAAATCGCTTTTGTTAAATAAAGATTTTTATTAGAGAAATAAAGCTTAAAGATTATTCTTGCGTGCTTAAGTTTGGGTCTAGAAACCAGTTTAGCGTAGGTAGTCTACACATAAGGGACAATGCCACAAAGGTCGCAGGAAATAATCCTTTACTTTACTATCGTCATCAGCCCAAATACGTCCCACTGCTGGGCACGGGCCTCCTCTACAATTGAGAGGGTTTAGGCCTTAGTCCACCACGCTGGCCTAGTGCGGGTTGGCGGACTACACACCTAACAAATTCCTAAGAACTTTTAGGTGTGCAGGTTTTATCACGATGTTTTCCTTCACCGTTAAAGCAAGTGATAATTCATTGTGAATACACACATAACTTCGAAAAGTCAGAGGTGTGTGCCTGGGGTTTGAACCTGCGACCGTCGAAATTCTCGACCGCGCGCCTAAACCTCGAGGCCATCACTGCTTTACTATACGCTGTTAAAATCATTGAGGGAAGTCGATATTCTTACATATAAATTAATTGGTGTTATAAAGAAATAGATATAGAATATATTTACACATAAAGGAAGCCGCTGCATGCGGAGCGCTTTGGAAGTCTTTGGGGGAGGCCTATGTGCAGCAGTGGACGTCTTTCGACTGATGATGACGGTGATAATATAGAGGATTTCCCCATAAACTTTTATAAGCAATTTTAGTAAATGAACTGATGCGTACAGCAAAACGCTGATGCAAGTGAAACAGTTGCGAGTTGATTATCCGAGAAGTGGTGAAGGGGCGACGCCGCCCGAGCGCCTCGTGCGGTTACTTACAATTCGTTTACGGTGTTAAGAGATTACACAACTTGCAAGTTTATCCAACTACTTACCATCTTACGGGACCCCAAAGTCCTTTTGGGATACGATCTTAGTAGTTTTACATTTTCGTAATAGTATTAACTTAATATCACTCCTGTAGCGTGTAGTATTGTACATACCATACTATGTATGTAAGATTCAGCATATTATGTATATATTCCGCAGGCTGAAATAATTCTGCCACTTGGTGGATAATTGTTAATTACATAAGTTAAAATAATAAAAAAAGATAAGATAAAATAATTTAATACTTTAAATTTCTGTTGAAATATTAGTTTTCACTTTTCGCTTATTGTACAAAAATACTCTACATATACATATAACCATCTTTAACAAGAGCAGTGTTGTTTATGTTAAAAAAAACGGTGGCACTCCGGGAGTGTCAGCAGAAGTGGAAACTTCAACATTAACGTTTTGCATTTTTGAATATTTTGCAATGATTAGGGAATAATTTCGTACGAATTGCTTTATTAATCAGTATAAAAGTAATATCATTTACGTCGTAAAATATAATATTTATTGCGCTATCGTACTCAAACATGACAATATACATTACATAACGCGTCTTACGCATTTTCGATCAGGGTCACGTGATTTTCGGTTCAATATTTTTTACCCATGCAAAAAAGGTGCACAGCGCCGCTAAAGCAGTTTTCACTTTAAACAATTGCTGAATTTTAAAGTTTTATGTTTGTATCTATAAATCATTTTTTCCAAATCACATTTTTGAATAAAAGACAAACAATTTCAAAGTATTATCCACCCATCTGAGTAAATCCGCATGTCATAATATGGCTAGCGAACCACTTATGGTGCGATATAAAAAGTTGTATGCGTGTTGTTGTGTTGTGTCTCTTGGTCTGTAAAAATTATCAAAATTGGTTCCAAAGTTCGACGTGATGGCAATATACACAAAGTTTTACCTACTTTGTTATTAGAATTTCAAATTAGTTTGGAAGTAGAGGATAGTATTTACATAATTTTTATAAGTTCCACATCTGGCGCTAACTGATATTGCACATACTAACCCAGTGTTGCATTTTCTAGAGCTGGAGCTCACAACACGATGCTATTTATTTTAGAGCTATCAAATCTGCCATTCAGATAACAAGGACGAAGATGGTCGCAGGAGCTAAAAGATGTGGTTCTGCGTATCAAGGTCGTCGATTTAATTACTGCATAAACAAATGTTTACTTTTCCGGGTCAGGACGATTAAATACGTAAACTTGACATAAGTATACAGGGTGTATTCAGACCGTGATCGGAAACGAGGGCAGGTAATAACAGGTGGTTACAAACCTCCTGGCGTTAAAGAAAATCCAGACAAAAAACAAAAAATTGAAGTTTTCCTAACAATCATAGGTATAAAATGTATGTGGTTGTTAGGAAAACGTAAAAAAATATGTTTGTCGGGATTTTCTTTAACGCCAGGGGGTTTGTAATGACCTTAGCTATTACCTGCTTTAGTTTCCGATCACGGCCTGAATACACCCTGTATAACTTGTTCTTACTAAAATAAGTTGAATACTAAAGCTTTTTATGGAGCAATGCGAGTGAGAGTAGATCGATCGCGCCGAACACGGACATCACATAATAATAAAATAAAAAGCCTTTTATTTCTAGCTAGAAGGTAATAAACAGTAAATAAAAATTAAAAGTAACATAAAAATATCTTAAAAAAATAAATAAATATAAAAAGTGATTTAAAAATAGAAGTAACTTAAAAATAAAAAGTAAAATTTAAAAATAAAAATAAAAAAGTAACTTCAAAACAGAATATGAAATGGAAAGTAACTACAATTTTTCTGTGTTTATTCTTCTGCTAGAACCCCTCTGCAGGTGAAGGCCTCCTCCAAGGCTGTCCAGTCTTCTCTAGATTTGGCTAGTTCAAACCAATCCACACCGGCGACTTTAACTACGTCATCTTCCCATCGTGCGCAGGGTCTTCCTCTTCTCCTCTTACCGAGTGGACCTTTCCATGTTGTAACTCTTTTGGTCCATCTCTGGTCTTGCAAGCGTGCTACATGTCCAGCCCATTTCCATTTTAGAGTCAGCGCTTGTACCAGTCCATCTTTGGCCTTAGTTGTTTCTCTGATTTGTGTGTGACGTATTTTTTGGATTTTTTTGATGTTCAGCATGCTACGCTCCATTCCGCGTTGACATGTTACTATTTTGTTTCTAACGTTATTGCTGAATTTCCACGTTTGGCAGGCGTAAGTTAAGCAGGGCAAGAGGCAAGAGTTCATAACCTTTGTTTTTATGTATATTGGTAAGTTGCCTTTGAATATATCTCTTAAGCTCCAGTACCTATTCCAAGTCAATTGTGACCTTCGTCCGACTTCTCGTTCGTTATTTTCGCGAGTGAAGCTGATTTGCTTACCTAGGTACAAGTATTGGTCTGTATATGTCAGAGGTACGCTGCCGACTGATATTGTTCTCTTAACGCTATTTGTCATCAGCATGGTTTTGCATAGATTCATTTCTAAGCCTACTTTATTACTACTTATGTTTAAGGAATCTATCATGGATTGGAGATCTTTCCCAGACTGTGATATAAGGACTAGATCATCCGCAAATCGTAGGTGGTTTAAGCACTTCGTTCCAATCTTTATGCCATATATACTCCAGTCTAATTGACCTATTACGGACTCTAGTGTAGCTATAAATAGCTTTGGGGATATCGGATCTCCTTGTCTCACACCTCTTTTCACAGGGAACCACGGCCCGATTTTATCTAGTTTCACTCTACTTCTGCTATTTCTGTAGATATTCTTGAGTACTTGTATATATTCTTTTTCTACGTTCTGTATTCTTAATGTTTCCCATATACTATCATGTAACAAGGTATCAAATGCTTTTTGATAATCTATGAATGCCAAGTAGAGTGGACTTCTCATTTCTTGAAATTTTTCAATGAGAAGTTCCAGTGTGTGTATGTGGTCTATAGTCGAGAATCCCTTTCTAAAGCCGGCTTGTTCTACCGGTTGTCTCGCATCAAGTGTGGTACTTATTCTGTGATTTATTATAGAAGAGAATAATTTGTAGACGCATGGAAGAAGACTTATCGGCCTGTAGTTCGCGATATCTTTGGAGTCACCTTTTTTGTAGATTAGGATTATATTAGACTCAGACCACTGGGTAGGTGTCTCTCCTGTTTTCAAAACGAGATTAAACAGGTTTGTCAATGGTTTCGCGAGCTCTTCTGATGCAATTCTTAAGGTGTCATTGGTGATTTTGTCTGGCCCAGGACTTTTTTCCGTTTTTAGGTTTTTAAGTGCCATTATGACTTCATTTATTTCGATTCTGGGAATCATTGTGCATTCATTTTCCTTGCCAGTATGGAGGACTATTGCGTTATTTATATCTTGTGGGTGTTGAACGCTGTATAGATTTTTATAAAAATCTGTTGCTACTGTAATGATTTCACTTCGGTTGTTTAGTACTGTTTCATTTCGTTTTAATCCGTCTATCCATGTTTTGTGCGTTCGCAGTTCTTTATATGCTTTCCTTGTGCTTCCTGTTGTGTTTATGTGTTTTTCTATGATACTTTGTCTGTGTTTAGCGTAGTCTAACTTTATATATTTGCTTGTAAGTTTATAAAACATCACATCACATAATAAACGACAATTACTTTCGAATCCTTTTGTTGGACTGCGTCGTGGTCTCGCGGTACGAGCGTGTGCCCTGCAATCACAAGTACCGGGTTCTATTTTAAGTAAGGAAGTCGGGTAATTTGAAAAGCGGCAATGAGAGATGAAAAATGTATTTTGATATCCATAACGTTTTAGTTCTTAAGATCGAAAAGTATCTCGGAGTGTTTGACGTCCATGTCACAAAACTAGTTCAATACTGAGACTCTGAGACATGTGAACGTGAATGTTATGTTTTGTAACCAACTGTATTCATGATGATTTTATCTTACGTTTGCTATTCGTGATAGGATTCTCACAATACGTTTTTATATTACACTTTTATAGCGTTAAGTTATGAGTAATAAAACATAGGAAATAATTTCGTTTATGTAGAGAAGCTGGTCGAGTTTATGTTTTAATAGATAAAACTTCATTTTCCATTGTTTCCATTCGCAGCAAAAACAAGCGGGTCACGTTTTGCATTTTCATTCAGAGGTACTCATTCTCGGGAGGTATTAAAAACTCGTTTAGAAGCGCATAATATCCGAGCGATGCGGTTATTCTACGACACATTAATTACAAACGCGACCGAACGAGGTTTGTGGGCGGCCGCGGTCATGCTGTATCAAATAAATGTGAGATAAATGGAGGACAGACCGCATTTCGCTGTATTAATTTTGTATAAAATCAAATTGTTGGTCCGCTGAGTGCGGCCGCGGTGTGGCGGTGTGACGGCGGCTCCACATTTTCACTAATGTTTTAGTGTGAACAAATGTAACGTTTTAACTAATTAATGATGAGCGGCTACAACGTGAACTCAGTGTTTGCTTCGTTAACACCGCGTTTTATTTATTAGCCTGAGTTATAAAGATATTAGGTTTAAGATAAATGTAGTGTTTGTGCGCCCCCGACGGTTCCGAGTAATTACTCAGTCAACGTTTTCGATGCCACTGTTCCAAATGAACACAATCATTTTTTAACTTAAATTATATTCATCACACATCCTCTAAATATATTTTTGTATGATTAGTAATTAATCTAAAAGTATTTTTGATTACATCAAAGTTATTGCTTTGTTGAGGAGGAAAGACAAATTGTGGCGTAACACTTTCTGAGAACACACAAATCCTCTAATATTGAACAAAGGCTGCGTCCACACGTGTTCGTCTCGGCAAATTCCCTACCACGTGAGGGGTGTTAACTCGGATTGTATTTGTCGCAAGTTACTTGTTGCCGTGTGCACACAGCCTAAGTCAACAGGCTGCACGTCTGGCAGACGGGTGAGCTACAAACTTCTACAAGGAAGTCATATATTTGTTCATTAAATGTTTCAACAATGTATTCAACCAATTAACATTAATTAGAATAACAATAATAAGAAGTTGTTTTGAAATATATGTGCGAAATAATTTTTCGCCCACTCTCTCTCACGTTTAACGAACGATTAAAAAGTGGTGCATTTAAACAACCATTTTTAGGTTACTATTATATGAATCGGTTAATTATGTAGTTAAAATAACACTGTAAATAATGGCATTAACATTGTAACAAAACTATAATGCCTAAATTCAAGAATCTCATCATCATCCTCAGCCCATATACGTCCCACTGCTGGGCACGGGCTTCCTCTACCATTGAGAGGGTTTAGGCCTTATTCCATCACGCTGGCCTAGTGCGGGTTGGCGGACTACACACCTAAGAAATTCCTGAAAACTTTTAGGTGTGCAGGTTTCATCACGATGTTTTCCTTCACCGTTAAGGTCAGTGATAATTATTTATTGTATTATGAATACATACATAATTACGAAAAGTCGGAGGTGTGTGCCTGGGGTTTGAACCTGAGGCCGCCGAGATTCTCGACCGCGCGCCTAAACCTCGAGGCCATCACTACTTCAAGCCTCTATGAAGCACATAATATGTTACACGTCACCTGACGTGTCGCGACCGAAACAAAACGTCTGTACATACGTCACGTATTGAATTATGTACTGTTAGTAGAAACGCACTCGCGACAACCGCGCCTCACGCGCGGCCGCACCAAGTGTAATGTGAAAACTTTAACACAGACATAATGTACGTTTTAATCCACAGTGTACTCCCATGTATCAATATAGAGGTTCGTGATTTAAATTGTGCAGTGACATAATTACGCTATAACACAACTCATTTTAATGTTTGTCTATATTTGAAACTAGCTGACCCGGCAAACGTTGTTTTGCCATAATATATATAAAATTCTCGTGTCGCGGTGTTTTTTGGCAAACTCCTCCGAAACGGCTCGACTGATTTTTATGAAATATTGTGTGTATACTGTAGGTAGGTCTGAGAATCGGTCAACATTTAAGGGTTTAACATTTAGGGGTATGTTTTTTTTTCTATTGACTTTATTTTCTTTATTTTTTATGATTCAGCATTGATAAATTATTATAATCATAAATTTTCACCCTTCTACGATCAACCTCTATCTTATACTGACCATTTTAATTTGTTTTTTTTTTATTAAAATGTAAATAAATGATAATAGGACTGAAAAATTATAATGATACGTATAACAGTCATTGCTTTGATCGATATACATAATCGGTTAAGTAGTTTTGGCGTGAAAGCGTAACAAACAAAACATTAACATTTATAATAGCTGACCCGGAAAACTTCGTATCCCCTAACAGTCATTGAATGTTACATATTTACATATTACCTGAATTTTATTTTTGATTGTATGGAAATAAATATTAAGTTCAGCAATTTATTGAGATAAAAATACAGAAATATATAAGTACGAAAATTGAATGCATCAATCGTGTCTCCGCAAGTCATGATTTAATTAAACATGTACATATGGGATGGGATGCAGTCGGTTTCAATTCTCTTTATTGAAGCATCAGTGTGGTGGACTGAAGCCTAAACCCTCTCAGTTGCAGAGAAGGCCTATGCCAAGCAGTGGGACGTACATATATGGGCTGATGATGATTATGCACCTTGTGATATACATTTTTAATATATTTTTTAATTGTCTGAAAGATCACAAACATCTTTTGTTAATCGTCATTGCGAAGGCATGAACTGAACTCGTTTGAACTCAATGGTCATACCCGTTAGGATCAATGAAATCTTAGATCAATCTAATTGATGAATTCTCAAGCACCAATTCATCTCTGAGTTGTCTTTTCAGTATCGTCACGTGAATAACATTACTCAACAATTTTCTTAACACCAAGCGCATTCCATTGCATAGTTGTGGGTGTTTTAGATTTCAAAGCGTGATGACTACCGAACCTGCCTTCGTTTGTAAATCAGGTACAACCAAGGAGTTTAAAAATACATTTCTGAACGCACGCATAAATATTTGACAACCAATAAATATGTCAATCCCTTTTTATTACTGACATTATTCTACATTTTTAAAATCTAAAATACGCAATTATTCGAATATTCTGGATATATGTTGTCGATTCAAAACCTTTATTTAAATACGTTCTTTAATTTGAGGGGACCATTAACCATATTGACGGGATAAACATGAAATGTTTGACAGAATATTAGGTAGAACAGTTTATATGAGAAAATTAAATTGTTGTTTTTACCATATTCCTCGCAATTTTCTTAACTTTTTCTTTCATAAGAACCTTCTCCTAACAATAGCAAACACAACAAAAAAAGAATTAGCGAAATCGGTCCAGGCGTTGTTGAGTTATGCGCTTACCAACACATTTTGCGATTCATTTTTATATATAAGATAAGCTGTATGTATGACCCTTTTTATGAATACGCTGATTGGAAAGCTTAAATCAATCGCGGCACATTTTATTTAATAAAAATATTAGAAAAGTGGAGCAAATTGTAACATTACGCGCACATTTTACCATGTTATGCCTAATTTTAATTATAACAATAACTGTACCTTTTCATAATAGTACCTACTCGTAATTGCTAAATGGTCAATCTTGAAACAACTGATAGTCTGAACGCACAGACAACCGTATACGAATAAAGAAAGACCAAACATAACCGTGTAACATAACATACCATGTAAGCCAAGCGATGCAGTGTAATCTGGAACCCCCGGAACCGCATATCGTATGTACAATGTACATAGCCACGGGGAAACCAATATGATTGGAATTTAATTCATACGATATTTGCACGGTGTCCCGTCGCGTTGCGTGCTTACATAACCTATGGCTCTAATAAACGATGTTTTCGTACTCGACTATAACTCGGTATTGGCACCAGTACTCTGTAGTGAGTGCTCTCACAGTGCGCACAAACAGTCGCTTCCGACTCACTCAATGGACACTAGTTTGATGTAAAACGAGATTAGATCGCACATTAAGGTGTAATCCCACAAGGTATTGCTGTTAAAGCGACTCAACATCCCTGAGTTTCATGCTGACTGCCCCTTGTGCTACAAAGGAAAGTGCACAGTTACCGCTTCATTCATCGTATTTCAAAAACGAGCTTTATCCGATTGGAATGTTAAGGCAATAGCATAAACTCCTATTCATGGCCCCGTGTGTTTTGAATTCATCAAAAAGGGAACAAAGCCAACAAACTTAGTTTCGCAATTATAATTTATAACATTTGTAAGGATTGATTGAAAGCTAGCGTCCTTCATGTCTGCGCGTGCTGTTATTGATTCCCGATCACAGAAATTGAAGTTGTATGTAAAATTATTTACGTAGTATAATTAATGCAACAATAATTGTGGTGAAAAATTTCTGTGGAATTTTAAAGGTTTTTCTTATCTTCCTGACGTTCCGAAATTTACCGCCTTCAAGGTTACAGATGCACTGAGCTTATCGTTACTAAAATAAAGTTAAAATTGTAAAATTTGAAGAAAGTCCCAATTAAATACCAATTAAATTACCAATTAAATACCAATTTAATGCAAAAATATATTGTAAAATACGATAAGCACCCAAGCCTAATAGAAACATTTGTAATTATCTCCTGACATTTATAGGCAAGTTCGGCAAATTAAATCGTTACTAATACTAAAAACGATTTGCCGTCATATTTAGTTCCGTAAAGACTACTTGAAGACGCTTAAGTTTTCCCTCCTTTTCCCTTTGTTTTTCAAGCTGAAAGCGCGACTATTCAATTCAAGTGCTGCTTAAATGACGATGACTTTGCATCAGGTGCGGCGCTGAAAGAGATTCAAAACGCGAACACAAAGCAAATTTAAAATGGCAATCAGTGCGTTTACGGCGGCATAAAGTAATCGGTGTGTCCGCCGCGGCTTGTGATTAATCCACGACACAAAGCGCGGACACTCTCCCCGCCCTCGGTCACACGACACTATTTTTTCATACTCCTACCTATGCGCTGCTCTTTGTGCTCAACGTCCCCGGTGGAAGATTTCATCACTCTTATAATTGCTCGGCGCTGCGAGATTTTCTTTTTTTTTATGTCAAACACTGCACCTGATGGGAATAACAGTGCCGTCTAAATAGAGTTTCGGCTGGCGAGAAACGCACGCTATTACGGCTTACCGGAAAGACAAAAATACCTGCATATACAGGTGATCCAGAAACGCGACATTCCTTCATGGACAACCACTGTGACTATCATCTGCACTTAATTATATTAACTTATTGAAAATGGTACTTTCAACCACAACATCAGTGGCTGTACTTCCATAGAAACCCATATTCCATAGAAGCGTTAAACGTTCATTGTGTAATGTCTAGTTGTAAAATAAAGATTTAAAGCTAAGTAGTTGTTAAATAAAGATTTAAAGCTTAAAAAATATTATTCGGAATTTTGAAAGGCAAACTGGGCTTTTGGGCTTCTATGGAAGTACCGCCACTGTACAAGATATTATGTTGAAAATCATCTGCCACGAAGTCGACCAGAACTTAAAATATAAATATTGTGGTTGTAGGTAAAAAGCGTACACAAATTTAAAATGTTTTATAAAATGCATCGCTTGTCGCCGCAAGTAGAGACAGATAATTAAATACTAGAAAACAATCAAAATTTGCGTCGCTGTAAATGTGCCTCGTCAGTATTCATATTTTTTATAACTCATAAAAAAACGGCATCGAATATTGAATACAAATCACACACACGAGCTTGTGGCGAGCTGGGCCTCGTTTAATTGTATGGACAAATTGATTTTACTGTTAGTCGTATGAACGTGCCACCATTGCTAATGTGTACGGGTAGAGGGTAGGTACTCGTAGAGGTCAATGTTTGAAATATCTGCAGCAAATTGGTGCAAATTTAAATCCACACAAAACGTATTACTCTAAACTGGGAATCAATACATCACAAGCTACGCTTTACTCTTGTGTCCAGTAATTATCTGTACCTATTGCATACATACATACATACATAAACTCACGCCTGTATTCCCCGAAGGGGTAGGCAGAGGTGCATTTCTGCACCCACATTTCGCCAGGTATGTATCAGTCCCACGTAATAGGGGGCGAGCCTATTGCAGTTTTTCGGGCACATTTCCAGACTCCGTGCTGTTACTGAGAATTTCCTAATGGAAAAACCCAATAACACTTTGCCCGACCCGGGAATCGAACCCAGGACCTCCTGATCCCACGGCACATACTTGTACCGCGAGACCACGAGGCACTCAATTATCTGTATTGATAGTATTAGGTTACGTATTAAGAGTGTGGAAATTGTTTGATGGTTCAATCTGTGGCCAGTCGGAGGCGGGGGCGTCCGGCAGCCGCGTGTAATTACCGCGCCGCAAACAGCACACACTACCCGTATCGGGAGTTCGGTCAATGTTGTTTCTCAGGAACAATTACGAGGGCAGTCCGATAAGTACTTAGCCTCACCGCCCGATGGCACCACTATCGTAAGATAAATTTACCATCATGTAGCACATCTTCGTAGACGGCTATTGTCAAAATTTCAGCCGAATTGGATTTGTAGTTTTGTTTTGACCGCGTGTGTAAGCGGACGTGTCCGCGGATTTTCGAAAAATGGAAAAAGAGCAATATCGGCCGGTGATTTGATTCTTGTTTTTGGAAGGGAAATCGCGCAGCGATATCAAAAAGCGCTTGGATGCTGTTTACGGTGACTCTTCTCCTTCAATGGCGACCGTCAAAAATTGGTTTAACGAGTTTCAACGTGGTCGCACGTCAGTTTTTGATGAGCCACGCCCAGGTGCCCCAAAAACGGCTACCACGGAGGATAACGTGAGAAAAGTCCCGATCTTGTATTGGCAGACCGCCGATTGAAGGTGCGCGAGATAGCTGAGACAGTAGGCATCTTAAAAGACCGCGTGGGTCATATCCTGCATGAAATATTGGGCATGAGAAAGCTGTCGGCTCGATGGCTGCCGCGTTTGCTCACTTCGGACGACAAGCGCATCAGTGACACAACTTCAGAGCAGTGTTTGACACTGTTTAGGTGCAATCCGAAGGGGTTTCTGCGTCGTTTCGTGACCGTCGACGAAACATGGATTCACTGGTACACACCAGAGACCAATAAACAGTCGAAACAGTGGACTTTACCCGGCGAATGTGCTCCGAAGAAGGCGAACACTGTCCCATCGGCCGAAAAGGTGATGGCCACCGTTTTCTAGGTTTCACAAGGTGTGATTTACATCGACTACCTGGAGAAGGGCAAAACGGTCACAGGGCTCTACTATGCCGAACTATTGGGCCGATTCAACGCTGAATTGTAGAAAAAACGGCTCCATTTGGCGAAGAAAAAAGTGCTCTTCCACCATGACAACGCACCGGCTCACACCTCCGCCGTCGCAACGGCCAAATTGGTCACATTAGGCTACGAACAGCTGCTCCATCTACCGTATTCTCCAGATTAGGCCCCGTGTGACTTCTTTTTGTTTCCAAACTTGAAAAAGTCCGTCGCCGGACAGAAATTTGAGTCGAATGAGGAGGTTATCGCCGCCACGGAGGCCTACTTTGTAGACCTCCAGAAAACGTTCTTTTCAGACAGCTTAAAGAAGTTGGAGCATCGCTGGGTCAAGTGAATCGAGTTGAAAGAAGACTGTGATGAGAAATAAATCGCCACTTTTCCAAAATTTTCGTTTTTCTTTTGTAGGCTAAGTACTTATCGGACTGCCCTCGTACATCCCTCACTGATCCATACTGTATACATATTGCGAAAGTTATTTACCAGTTGCGTTATTACATCTGAATTTATAGACTAACTAGCTGTGCCCGCGACTTCGTATGCGCGGAAAATTAATTTTTAATAAGAAAATTTATTACTAAAAGTAGCCTAAGTTACTCCTTATTACATCAGCTATCTGCCAGTGAAAGTCCCGTTAAAATTGGTTCACCCGTTTCAGAGATTAGCGGGAACAAACAGACAGACAGACAAAAATTGTAAACAACGTTATTTTGGTATATGTACCGTATATACAACCATATACTTTTATTAAAAAGCGGTTATTTCAATATCACAAACAGACACTCCAATTTTATTTATTTGTATAGATTAGGATGAATTGGGTATGGAGATGGACAGAGAATCGAGGAAGGCCTTTTTTATGAAATAACAGCCATTTGAAGCGGAGTCCAGCCTTAGGTATTATTGTAAACTAGGATGATTCAATCTTTATTTATTTTTTTGTCTTGTCCCCGAAATTAATTTGAAATGATATAATCGCAATATTGCAATCAGAAGACGTTCGTTGAGAAATTGTGATCAAAAGTAACATTAGCAGTAAAATAAATGATGTGCATCCGGAAATAGCGTTATAAAATAATCCCAACACTTCTCTCAATAAAAATAGAAAGAAAATAAAATGTGTAACGAGTCTTGCGCGTTTGCGTGGTAAACCGCATGTTTAAAGCATTTTTATGCCGATAGAGTTTCCTCAAACAGATCTTTATAGTCTCATTTAAATACCAGTTTTATAAGCATTTTAAAACGGAACACGAGTGTCCGAACATGAGTAGCTTAGGTCTAGCTAACATTGAAGATTTTATATTGTACCCACATGTGAATTCACTTACGTATGAGTATAAAAATGAAAATACAGCTCAAATCAATGTCTATCGCATTCTATACAGTAAGTCGACAACACTGGTTATGATATTTGATAACTCTAAAGGCAATTCTATCGGCCGTATCCGACTGATAGTTTATTTTGCCCGCAGCCTCGCTACCAGCGCTACTTCAATTTATGGAGCAAGAAGTTGTAGCCAGTTTTGAAAAGCGATCAATTCATATATTCCCGTTAGTGAACAAGCCACGGGCGGGGAGTGGGGGTCCCGCGGGACGCCGGTGAATCAGTCCGCCAACAGCTCACAGCGTGCTGCGCCGGGAAGGCCCTCGACGGTCCCACCAACAAAACTTCGCTTGTTTTGTTTCGGAACGCCCGAGTGGATATATTGTAAATACTCGTACCTGGCCATATTTGTTCGCCGAGGTTTGACTTGTGAAACAAACAGCCATTATTGATATTCGTAGAGCGTTTTTTCTGCCGCTGAGGTATGAGAACGCTTTTGTTTGCCTTTTAATCTGAAACATTATACCAATGTTCTTCACAGCAAAAATATTTAATTAGATATGACAACACAATACGATAGTTAGATGATATATTTTTCATAATTACATCAGATTTTTTCACAAGAATTCTACCTATAATAACAGTTTATTGAAAGCCGTGCAAAATAATGTGAAGTAAGTAATCGGCTTTAAGTTTGATTTACTGCTTATAAGGGTTAAAGCCGAGCGCCAATGGACCGTCAAAGTTTAAATTAGACCCTGCAACTTTTAGAAAACCAATATTCAATACGTTTTCTACTAAACTTTAGAAAATTTGGCACCGCTAGATACTCGAGTAAATTATCGAGGCAAATATGAATGAATATCCTTATTCCATTTGAAATTCCACACACACTATAAGTAGTACTAAGTAGTGTACATCGTTTCGATTACATTGAAACGTTCTGTTCCGAATTATTTTATATTTATGTCAGATTGTATGCGTTCATATTAGTCATAATCTTATTGAATGAAGTTTACTTCCATGTTTACATGGAAACTACACATAACCTTGAAATATTTTTAAACTTAGCGTTTTGTTGGTAAATTCGCGATGTTATTACCAACTGCTTAAGATAATGAAATCATAAATCAATTGCAGCTTTCGTGTACCAGGATGTACGATGGCAAGAACAGAAGTGGCAACAGTAGTACGAGTAGTAGTAAATCTCGACAACTCAATCACTTTCATTGTCCGGTGATCACTCCCTACGGGGGAACAAATGCTGATGTAAATTAATACCAAACAAAATTATTTTAAATACATACATACATACATAAACTCACGCCTGTATTCCCCGAAGGGGTAGGCAGAGGTGCATTTCTGCACCCACATTTCGCCAGGGATGTATCAGTCCCACATAATAGGGGGCGAGCCTATTGCCGTTTTTCGGGCACATTTCCAGACTCCGTGCTGTTACTGAGAATTTCCTAATGGAAAAACCCAATAACACTTTGCCCGACCCGGGAATCGAACCCAGGACCTCTAGATCGCACGGCACATACTTGTACCGCGAGACCGCGAGGCAGTCAGTATTGTTTTAAATAACAGGATATTTTAAAAAACTTGTCAATTTGCAATGTTGTAGATCGTAAAAACCGTCACCAATTATATCCATTGACTATTCATGAAGAAAGTAAGTGTCTAGACAAAAAATACGTGTCAATTTCTATTTCGCAGCTTGAGGAGCCGATCGAACACTTAAAGTCAATTTATTCGCCCGCAAATCTTGTTAGGTAAATTCTTTGTCTCAACTCTAAAGGGGTTTAATTACGTAAATCTCTTTCAAACTGCGACGAAACGACTACTTTATTCAATTTATTAAAATTGTTTGTTGATCAAATTAACACTTATTCATAGTTGTATTAGCCAGCTTACGTAGTTGCCAAGTTGGTATTTTCTGAAAAATAGTGATCCGTCCTGAATTAACTTGAATAATAATATTCTGTCACTCCATAACAATGTAGAGTTATATAAATAAAATGAAAAAACAATTGAAATTGAATTGACAGCCCGTGGCGCAGTTGGCTAGATACCAGCTTGCGAAAAGAGAGGCCGCGGGTTCGATTCCCGCACCGAGAAAAGTACTTGTGTCATCTATAAATATTAGTTTTGGGTCTGGATGTTTGTGAGAGCGAAAAGTCTCTTGTAGTTTCTGATACCCACGACACAGGACTTGTGTCCTAGTGTGGGGTCAGAACTATGTATTTGACTGTTGGATGTATTTATTTTATTTTAATTTTAAACATACCCTAAAGTAATACGCATAGTCTTGACTCGTCGCAAGCCAAGTGTTATGTTATATGTTAAACTAGTCCTTTCGCTCTCACAAGACACCCAGACTTAAAAGAAATATTTTAAGATCACAAACATATGTATTTGGTGGCCGGGAATCAAACTCGCGGCCACTGTGGATGCTGTGAGTTTTTGCGAATAACTACCAAAAAAAAGGAGAAAAATATAAAGATTTTTTGTTTATATAATCATATTAGTTTAGATCCAGTGTGTTACTACCGTTTTAGGAGAAATTTTGAATAAAAACTTCCTTTTTTACGTGGGGTAAAAGCATTTGTTTCTCTCGGGACGGCGCGCACTCAAAACGAACTAAACTCATAGCTCGCGCACTTTATTCAAGAAACCCGAAATATTTAGTTATTTTTGATAGTATTGTTTCATGATTTGGACCCAAAACAGAAAGACGGCGCAGTTCTGATCACTATAGCTATGTGGTCCAATACTTTAATTTGTACTCAAATTATATCAGTGTATGCTCAAAGTATTTTTGTTTTTAGTCATTTATAATCGTTAAAATTATACTATTTTTTATCGTTTTGGAACACAATGTCGTTATGAAAAAGAAGCGGCGTAATCAACACTTTTCCTGCAACATGAAATACATATAATATTTCGTATTTTATATAATCCTATCTGAAGAGCCCTTCTCCGCCCGGTTGCCATTTTGAATTATGTTCTCAAGCCGCGGTAAAACATTTTCCTGGGATATAAATCACATCCATGTTCATACCAAAAATCATTCAAATCAGTCGAGTCGTTTATAAGTGCAATCATAACAAACAAAATCAATTATAATACATACATACTTAACCTCACGCTTGTATTGCCCGAAGGGGTAGGTAGACGTGTATTTCTGCATTTACATTTCGCCAGGTACATACATATGTCGTGCGGTCTATGGCGTTGTATGGGAGCCCAGTATGGGCCGAGTCCCTGAACAGGCGCTGCGTCGCTCTTCTGCGCAGGCCTCAGCGTGCGCTGGCGCAGCGGCTGATCAGGGGCTACCGCACGATCTCCTACGAGGCGGCCTGCGTTTTGGCCGGGTCCCTGCCGTGGGACCTTGACGCCAAATTCCTCTCGCGTCTATACCATCAGCGGGAGGAGGCGTCAAGTCGCGGGGACAGACTGGCCCCGAGAGAGGTAGAGGCTATAAAAGCCTCCCTCCGTACGGCCGCCGTGGAGGAATGGCGTACCAAGCTGGAGGATCCCAGTGCTGGTGCTAGGACCGTCGAGGCAGTGCGTCCTGTCCTCGACCAGTGGGTGGACAGGCGCCACGGTGCGGCGACGTTCCGCCTGACGCAGGTGTTGTCGGGGCACGGATGCTTCGGCCACTACCTGTGTCGGGTGGCTCTGAAGGAGGAGTCGGCCGTGTGTCACCACTGTGACAACTGCCCGGACGACACAGCCCAGCACACACTACAAGAGTGTCCAGCCTGGGAGGTGGAGCGCAGCGCTCTCCGCGCTATTGTTGGTGGCGACCTCTCGCTCCCGGCCGTCGTCTCTTCGATGGTCGAGAGTCCGAGGTCGTGGCGAGCGGTGCTCTCCTTCTGCGAGCACGTCATGTCGCAGAAGGAGAGCGCGGAGCGGGATCGAGAGAGAAACGATCCCGCCCGCCAAAGACGTCAGAGAAGGAGGCGCCGGGTCAACAGAGATAACTAGACCCGGCGCCCTGCCCTGTGGCAAGGGGGCGTTAGAATCCCACCACGGTATCCCCTGCCTGTCGTAAAAGACGACTCAAAGGGGCCCTTGGGGTCGCTGGGCGCCCTCACTGAAAGTGACCCCGAGAGGGGCGGCGGCACTGTGGCCTGTGTACGTCGCGGGCGCCCATCAACAACCCGGGCGCCCGAACCAAGCTAGTGGGGGTGCAACTGCGCCCCCTACACACTCCGAGACGGCCGAGACAAATACGTCTCGGAGGCGCACCGGGCGGCTGCGGCATTACGGTTGGCGCTTCTCGCTAACGTACCGTGGTCGCCCCACTCGGCGCGGAGATGGCCACCGGGGGGTTTTGGTCGGTATGCCGGTTTAGGGATATTGTTAGGGACCCAGCCCGGCCCTAACATCTGCGCGGACATGACGTCGCCGCGCGCCGGGCTGGAAGACCGGTGACCCCGACATACGCTTCCCGCCCCCCTCCCCCGGGGCTGGCGGGAAGTAGAGCCATAAACAGCTTTCCCCTCGAGAACAAAAAAAAAAAAAAAAAGGTACATACATATGTATACATGTATGTATAATGTATATGTTCCACATAATAGACAGCAAGCCTATTGCCGTTTTTCGGGCAAAATTCTAGGCTGCTACTGAGAATTCCCTAATGGAAGGAAGTCGAACCCGGATCCTCTAGATCGCACGGCTCATACTTGGGCCGCTACTTACTTACTTCTTTATAATATTAGTATAGATGTAAATACTATTGCAATAACATATTGACATATATGTATACATGTATCTAGATTAAATTTGGTAGTATGTTTGACTCGAATGCACTTATAGAAAGCAACAAAATGGCATTACAGAACTAACGGGTGCGATGCAACACTTGCGCACACACAAAGTAATAAAATAACGGCGCCAAGGAGTCATTAATTGAGTTAAGTATAAGTTGGACAGTTCCGGCGCGCGGCGGGGCGAGTGTTTGCTCGCGCCACACAACTCACAAACTTTGGATATTTGCGCGGGTAACGTACTTAAACTACACTCGAGGTTATCTACAGGAAACAACCGCAGAATACTTGCAATTTTACCCTTATGTATAATTTATGTATGTATAACATATAAAAATTCATTTAGTGGTACTGAACAACATAATATAAGCTATACTTTAGGTATAAATAAATCGGTTCGGGGCGATATAATCCGTAAGTTAGGCAATTGCTTTTGACATCAAGTTAATTTTCCTAGAGTTGATTTAGACATTTCAAAACACGGCTCGGCTTGCTATCTACTAGTCTCGACTTCTATTGCCAAGTACTTCTGGAATTTCTGGAAACTATGGAAGACTCACCATTTGAGTCTTCTGATGCTAAAATCTACAATTCTGTCAGATAACCAATTTCCTTTATACACGGTTTTATTTTGTGAACGAAACTCTTGGGATGAATCAACGTTCGAAAAGTCGGATGTAAAAGGGTGTAGGAAATTCCGATTACATCTCTCAATCGTCAAACGACGTAATCGCACAAAAATCATTCCGTCACGAGCGTGAAGGCGAGGTAATTTTCTCGGAGGGAGCCACTCTCGGCACTCTCGGCGCCCTGTGCCCTCCGCCCGCGGTCCGCGCCGTAAAGAGGCGAGACAAAGGCCGTTGGAATTAATCAACATAATGAGACGAAGCGGAGCGCGGCTCCACTCGCCGACTGAAATATTAATACATTACCAGTCCCGATGTCGCTGCCTGATCTCTGAACTCCATCGTGTTAGAAAACTCCATTCGCAAATTGAACTCAAACTCGACCATACAATCATGTATTGTGGCCTGCAGATAAGCTTCCCATCAAAATAGTGCTACATAAATATTTTTCTAATCACCAAGTAACTGCCAGTGAGTTTTTCCCTCAGCAACACAAAGTACGATTTCATTTTTAAATATTCCCTAACCCATGTACCTTATAAAGCAATAGAGGGAAATCTGTATTCGGAAATTTGTATTATATTTAACAGTCAATTTAATTTTTTTAGAGAGAAAAAGAGCACACCCAGCTTTAAATGAGGTGCATTATCATATTCGTTTACAATAACAAACACTAAATGTGTATTTTGAAAGAAATTTGCACAAATAAGGAGTTTTGTACAGTATCTACTCACTTGAAGTATGTCAACCAACATAAATATTCTAAACAAACGTATCTTTGATAACGATGTGGAATGTGAAGCATAACGATGTACTCTAGTACTGCCGCGCGTTTGTGCGACATATTCTCTTCAAAAGCAAATGCACTTGGAATAAAATGTCAACCCCTGACGCTGTAGGGCTGTGTAAATGTCATTATGGCAAATGGTTTGCTAGTATGTAAATAAAGTATTCCTCGATGATATAATAAATAAATAAATAAATAAATACACCCAACGGTCACATACATAGTTCTGACCCCACACTAGGATACAAGTCCTGTGTCGTGGGTATCAGAGACTACGGAGAGACTTTTTTGGTCTCACAAACACCCAGACCCGAAACAAATACTTCTGGATCACACAAACATTTGTCTCGGTGCGGGGATCGAACCCGCGGCCTCTCGTTTCGCAAGCTGGTGTCGAGCCAACTGCGCCACGGGGCTGTATATTTTAATATACATGACAAGGTATTGAAAGACAGCAAACTTATGTCGTTTATTTATTTTATTCTTTAAATAGAACACAATTACAAAAAAGTATAATAATAATAAATACACCCAACAGTCACATACATAGTACTGACCCAACATTAAGATACGAGTCTTGTGTCGTGGGTATCAGAAACTACGAGAGACTTTTCAGTCTCACAAACACCCAGACCCGAAACAAATATTTGTAGATGACACAAACATTTGTCTCGGTGCGGGGATCGAACCCGCGGCCTCTCGTTTCGCGAGCTGGTGTCTAGCCAACTGAGCTACGGGGCTGTAAAAGTATGAGAAACATCATAGTGTTACCTACATATTATATACCAATATAAATATACACATTTACAGCACTGTAGCACGATGGTCCGACGATTCGGAAAAAGTGATGGGTAGCGGACGGATGAGGGATGCTCAAAACTGGGATGGTTGGCGCATACTTGGGGAGGCCTACGTACAGCAGTGGTAGGCAAAAAGCTGAGTATATATACCAATATGCAAATGCAAAGAGCGCATGACGGCATAAGACAGCGGCATACTGTTTGCGGTCACGGCATACGAGTTTATTTTACTAACATAGCGCGATTATAGATATTTCATACAGATTATGTGCACAATATCATGAGCATATAGCATTTTACATAAGAATGACGAATGAATTTAGGCTTGTACTGGTAACTTTTCGTGATGTCGTGATGGCCTCGAGGTTTGGGCACGCGGTCGAGAATCTCGACGGTCGCGGGTTCAAACCCCAGGCACACACCTCTGACTTTTCGAAGTTATGTGTGTATTCACAATTAATTATCACGTACTTTAACGGTGAAGGAAAACATCGTGATGAAACCTGCACACCTAAAAGTTCTTAGAAATTTATTGGGTGTGTAGTCTGCCAACCCGCACTAGGCCAGCGTGGTGGACTAAGGCCTAAACCCTCTCAATGGTAGAGGAGGCCCGTGCCCAGCAGTGGGACGTGTATGGGCTGATGATGAATGATGATGACTGGTAACTTTTCCAGATGGTATGTATGTCCAATCTTAGAAGCTATTAATATAGATCATAAAAGTAAAAGCTCGATTTACTCTTTATACGTAACATTTAGTAATTCCATTTAGGGGAAAAACGCGCCTACGAAGCTGTTAGTAAATGGCGGCACAAGTGAGAGCTTGGCGCCGTCCCCATCACATCGGCCCATTTGTACCGTGCTACAGTATGGCTGTTCTGCTTTAAGGAATACTTAAGGCGCCAATACCAATAATACAAACATGTGAATCTCAAATATTACTAATACTAGTGGACCCAACAGACTGTCGACTTGTTACAGTACTTGCACTGAACAAGCTTCTGATGTTATACAGGGTGTATTCAGACCGTGATCGGAAACTAAGGCAGATAATAGCTTCGGTGATTACAAACACCGTGACATTAAAAAAAAAACTTGACATAAAATAAAAAAATACGTTTTCCTTACAATCACATCCATTTAATATCTATGATTGTTAGGAAAACGTTATTTTTTTTATTTTTTGTCATATTTTTTTAACGCCAATGGGTTTGTTATCACCGCAGCTATTACCTGCCTTAGTTTCCGATCGCGGTCTGAATATTATACATCCTGTATAATACAAAATAAATCATTTTTTTTTACAAAGTTTGTATAGACAATCAGTACATATAGCACATATCGATGTAATGTAATACGCCGTGCCATCGAAAGGTCCCGTGTTCGATCCCCGGGGATAAAGATTTTATTTCAGTAGCAGCATTAAATCATAAAATGTGACCAACAGGTATAGCTATAGGCCGGCCTCCTATAACATGACACTCAAAAAACAACTGGCAATACGCGAGCCAATAATACATACCTTAGCTTCTGTAAGCTGTGTGTGAGAGTGTGTTCAAGTGTTAAGTCTTGATAATATCTCAACACATTACTGTCTTTAGTAACTTTTTAATACATTAATCATAAAGCTACATTGCTTACAATAACATTATTCTACGCACGTCGCTTCTGAGAAAATAAGGTGCGTTGATACAGAAAAACTTCTATCTTTTTGTATACAATATGTCAGGTTTTACCAAAGTGGCGTAACTGTCGCCGCCGTATGTATGTACTTGCAAATTGACGAACTCCGCACCCGCGCGACTTGTACCACGTGCTGCCACGAACCGGCGGTTTTATTATATGCACATACATTACCCTCACAACACTAATACTATTAACGTGGAATTTATTGTAGAGCTCAATCACGACGCAAAGTTTGAACAGTGTTTTAATAGTAGTTTAGAAGAGGTAACAATTGAAGAACATTGATTCAAAAACAAATGAAAAAGGAACCATTATGTGCAAACTGATCATCATTATTAATGATTCCTTACAACACAATACACCAAAGATGCAATACGCTCGATATAGCCAATCGAACTAACCATTCTATCCAACATTTCGGGCATTACTAGTAAAAAAATGTTTTTTTTTTACCAATCGACGTTTACCACCAAAATAAAGCCGGTAACGGGGCTTAAAATGACGAACTGAAAACATCGGCCCTCAACTCGCGCCTATATCCAGTTTACATCCAAAGTCCAAACTGGTGTGTCGCCTGGAAAGGCTCTTTTTGAGAATGACTAAAATCTTTTCTCGGGTTACAAGATACGTTTTGTCGTGTAATTAAAAACTAGATTTTGCATCCTTATCCTATTATGTAGATAATTAATTTATACTTACAAATATGATATGTTACGAACCATTGATTTTGTTTTTTCTCCTTTCACCGCTAAAATACTTAACCGTAAGTGGAAGAGGCAACGCCTTTGTCAGTTAAGACTGCGGTTCGTATGTGCTGGCCTGACCGGGGTGGTCTAGAAAGTTTACGAAAAGCAGCATTCTTGCATTCTATTCGACGAGTCCAACTTTCGATGGACTAATTAATTGTTTGCTGTTAGTTTATATACTAGATCTAGATGAATATGTCCCATCAGATAGAGACCACGGTATTTTATGTCAAATCTGTTCTACTTGCCCGCAGAAACGTTGCGTTTCAGAGCTACATACTAGCTGTCATAATTGTGTTGACTACAGAAACACAATTATAAGCGTTTCTAATCCGTAGAAATTCAATTTAGACTACACTATTTTCACCATGACCTGACAATGCGACTGCTAAGCCTTGCCAATATAAAAAAAATGATATATGCCCCGCGGTCCTTCAAACTAGCTCGGTGTACATTCACTTCTAATACTCGGCCCGGGACAAATGTCCTCACATATTTCGCGCCACGTTCAACCTCCTAACAAAGATTGAACGCCCTTCAGGCGAGGCCTTCCCCCCTCCATCAAATCACCCTACACTTATTAAGGAACATTTTTCACGAGAAATATACTTTTAAGATGTGGAGTACGGATCGGATTCTGTGTGAATACAAAGCCATTTCGACTCGCGAGAGCAAAACGATGTCGGCCGACGTCACAGAAGAAAGCTATATTACGTGTCATGTTGCAATGAGGAGAAGCTCGGAAACAATAATTATTGTACTACCATTTAATTCTCGCAACAGAAAATCTTGAATTTCTCCACTTTAATTAAGTATAGATCACTTAGTATAATATTTTATACGGGCAAGAAAAAGTGACAACACTGTACCTACCTGGAACCAATTGCGATGCTATATGAGGGGCCTAGCAAGGACAATCTACTGTCAAAATCATAAGTCGCCTAGCAGTAGGTATAGAAAAAAAAACCTACATAAACTTATTTTTTGCAATTTATGGTCTGATTTTGACACAGTCAGCTCATAATAAATATTTTATTTTATTTATCTGGAAGATCGCCAATAGTCCACTTTAATTTAACTTTTAAAACCTTTCCTATATTGTTTTTCATTAAACAGTGTACAATAACATGTCTTCATATAAATTTAGCATCCATTAATATACCACGAAATGTTATATCTGACATTCAATTCATTACTCATGTGCCACTTGTTTGATAGCTGTCGTAGATATAAACCGCTTAAAGCAATTATTTGCAGCCTTTTTTCGTTCTTTCAAGTGCGTCTAGACTTCAAATGTTTGCACTTTCATTAAGTTCACATCAAAGTGCTAAATGTCACCCACGTCATTTAGGAGAGCGTTTATTTTTAATTTTCATTATAATAAGTGCATCTTGAAATAATTCGATGTAATTAAAGTTCTTTGAGAGCGTCTGCTAGGCGTCAATGCCATATTACAAACATTTTACAGTTGAGTAAATTCGGTGCGATTAATTAGCGCCAAATTATGTTGAATGACGTAGCGCAAACTTGACTTGAGATGTGACGTTAAGTCCTCGCACTTTGGCTAAGAGTTATGCACTGTTTTCAATACAGGACCATGAAATTCTATTTGTACCCGCGACGAAAACAGACTTGAGCTCAGAGAGTCATTAAAATATTTGCGCCATCAAATGTATGTCAGAGTGTTGTAGACACAAAATGAAGATCTTTTTTTAATTTTCTTACCGAAACAATTAGATAAAGTATGTACTTAGATTTAATGCCATCCTACTACGGCAAAAATCCAGCCGGTACTAAGAAGTTTTTACCGAGAACCAGCCGGTGCAACGAAAATGTGGATTGTGGAGTACAGGAGCCTGCTCATTGCAATTACTGTAATTATGCCGTTGTGTTTAATTATTTCATTAAGTTTTAAACGAGTCGTTTGTGGACTGAGTGGTGCGGTCGCGTGCGGTTACAATTGACACATTTAAATTTAATGACAACGCGCAAGTAAATAAGTGATAGTCCAGATTAATTTGACTTTATCGATTTTACGGTCGCGAGTTTATGCCCGGAGCATTCGTCATTTTAAACTGCGTATATCCGGGTAGAATCTGGCACAGTTGTGTGATTTAGACGCAATCATTTGAACTATTTTATTGCAGTACATTTACCATCAGCTTTAAGTGTGGGTTCAGAACAAGGAAAACCTTTTAAGATTTTTGTCAGGAATTTTTACCTGAAGGATCTTCACCAAAATTGAGTAGGAATGTGAAGTAAACCGACCTACACCTTCGTAAGCTAAGATCTTATATTTTTAGTAAGGTGTATGATTAGCATGAGGTATATAAACCAACACATTTGTGAAATTATCGTTCATCGACGTGTTTACGAGTATTTGTGAAACCGAACAGCTTCACATAGTTCGTTATAAAGAAGGCACGAAACTCGTTTCTTAAGATAAGAACTATGTATGTTAGTATCAAATGCATGTGTCTATTTAGTTAGAAAGATGTGTAGCTTCCCGACTATGCTCAAGCGGTGTGGAGGCGCGCGATTAAATACCAATTAAATTATAATGAAGAGGATTCACATCAGCCGGAGCATTCCATAACGAAGACAACTCGATCACAAGATGAAATGCTTTTCACACCACTTGTAACTGAAACGGCGCGGTATTGAGATTCACTTTACACGCACTACTCACTTTTTTTTCTTTTTTTGCATTTAGGTACAAATACCTAAATATTTGAAAAATAAGGTGCATATAAAAATAATTGGTCTCTCGACAGTAGGTAGCATTGTATGAATCTCTTCCTCTTCTCGCAACAGTGATAAATGACTGAATCTAAATACCTAATGCTAAAGGTTTTAAATATTCAATAAATTGTTTTCATTCCATTTGATTTTATGAGGTATTCATAAAAAAAGTATTCCCGACAAAACATTCTTTATCATAAATTATGTAGGACATTATTGTAGAACAAAGCCGCCCCCTCTAAATATTAGATAGCTTCTTAAGCGTGAATAATGACTAACGTATTGATACGTCTTATTGCAACGACATAAACTAATGTTAAAAAAACTGTTGTTTTTCAATTCTCTCTAGACCTTTCTTTCAATTCGATTGCGCCAAAATCGTGAGCAGAAGCAAACGATTCATAAAGCAAGCCTTACATTATCGAACTTAGGTGTTTACAAGTTATAAAATAAACGTTTTAAACTTGAAATATTTTTGCTTTTAACTAAACTGTAGTGAATAAAAGCTAAGAAACTCAGCGCTCCGTTTGAAGTGTAGCGCCGCGAATAGTTCCGACCGGCGTCCGATACACAAACCGACAGACGACACACTCGCCGCTCGCCGGAACTGGACGCCCAGTCCAACTGAATAAAATACTTGAGACGTTGCATGTGCGACCAGGCGCAACAATGTATAACATACTCTTATTTTATTTTGAAATGTCCGTATGAGGTATTTTTACGTCAGTCCGCAGTAGGTCAGCCTAGTGGACTAAGTCAAAGACAAAATATTCTGAACTCAAATCGTTTTTCACTATATGTCTAAATCGTCTTTGTTAGAAATTACACTTCTGAAGCGCCAGAATGTTTTAATGCTGCGTAGAAGAAGCGGCTTAAGAATCTACTAAATCTCTAACTCTTATTAGTTGAAAATGAGACTTGTAGTCAGCAGTGAGTCGTGTATGGGCTTATTTAGTACGAGATGCATCTTATACAGTAGTGAAATTGGAATTGTTTCGCAATTCCGATTTAATGTTAGGTACAACATACATACCAGTAAACTCGACGACTCGTAGGCCAGGTTGATAAAAAAATGTTTAATAAAAATGAGAAAAAGTGATCATTCACTTTAGTTGTTTTTCCGCATGGCGATGTGCATACTGTGTTCGTTGGCTCGCTGCGACTATTCCCGGCATCTGGCTCCAACTGTCGTATCGCTCTCGTGATTTATAATAGTTTCTGTTTTCGTTCAGTTTGCATTTAAACAACGACACAATTGCAGTTTAATCCTACTCGTATAATATGGATTTTAACAAGATGCAAACAGTTTAAGAAGAGTAAACGAGTTTAGAATATTAAAATTATACTATGGTACCATAGTTCTAATATAGGCAGTTTATATAAAATAAGTAGTAGTAGTGCTAGTCCGTGTTCGGCATATAGTATTACTGTTTATAAAGTCAAAGTCAAAGTCAAATTATCTTTATTCAAATAGACTTCTACAAGTTCTTTTGAATCGTCAATTTTACACTTTTTAATATTTTTTTTAAACTATTAAACTATTGCCGCTTCGAAACGTGTTATAGCTGTGGAGAAGAAACGGCAAGAAACTCCCTCAGCAACACGACATGTCATTTTTTTTAAATAGCAATAAATGTCTTTTTTTTATCTTCAATAGATTACCATTCGCCGATCGGCAAGATGCTTTCATGCCGTTATTTTGAATGCTTTATTGGCGATCGAAGGCTTTAGGTGATGCGTGAAAACAATTCATCGACCTAGTGCTCGTAACCCCCCCCCCCCCCCCAACAGAATAATAAAATTGTCTGTTGAAGAAAGTAAGATTTTTATTTCAATGGAAATATCTTTTTCATATTAATGTCATGGGTAAGCTTTTTTCCTGTCGCAAATGGAGTCAATTTTAGTAGAACTATGGAAAATTTTAATCTTAGTTCTGACTCAGTATCAAGTCGATTTCTGTATTTACTTTTTATCATGACCAGTTGAGAAAAGTAAGTATGTTGTAGCCACTATGTGTGCCGCACGTGCCTGCTAGGCATCAAGTCATCATTACGTAAATCTTGTCGCGAACCCTCTGCCGTCGAATGGCGAACCCCTAGGGATTCGCGAACCCCACTTTGAGAAACCCTGCTCTATACGTAATAGACATTTAACAATATATGTTTATAGGATAAACTTCGAGATATGGCGGTAAACCTATTGCGTAATAGAAAGCCTTAACTTTATATTAAAGTTCTTTCCTACAAACAAATTAGTGTTGCAATGGAGTTACAAAAAAGTTTTCAAATAACTTTTTCTTTATTAAAGAAGCATTTTAGATGCTGCGTAATGGCGCAATGATTGATGATAGATCGCGGAAGTCCGACGGATACGCGTATCCTCTTGCCTAGTGTTGGCGCGAGATACGAACTGTCACAACGCGATAATAAATTGATAATAATCGTCGTTTTATGCGCGAACTTGCGACCCATCGGACGATACCTCCGCCCTCCCCCGCCAGCCCTTCCCCCAGTGTCCTTGTCTCCCTCCACCAGCACCGCCTTATCAACATTACTCTTGATTTACAAGCAGTTGTGACTATGTTTTACACGAGTTTTTGCTTTTTTCAATCGACGACATAACTTTAGCTAAGTGTCGTATTTATTAAATGATAGATAGATATTTTCCTTTTGTTATTATTATTTCATTTAACTTATGCAAATAATAAACTATATAATTATGTTGTTAATGTAATAGGTCTAAGCTGGAATCAACTCTACACTTCAGAGAGGTGAGTCTTCTGCATAATGCACGTTGCCAGACTCCACGTGTACTAGTTTTTCTTACCTCCGTCAAATGGTAAGCATCTATAATTACTGGCTGGCTACTGGCATGCGACTATGGTTTTAAAGTCCAATCGACGTTGAACTAAGCTATCGCACACTTAATAAAAGAAAATCCCAAAAAAAACCTATGAAAAAGTGTCGCCCGTTCCTTCTCATATACCGAGCCGTAAGTTATGTGGACCATTCATAACGTGCGCGAGTACCTCAATATGGAACGAATTGACTTTCTAATAAGCGTCATAAACATCGTAGCCTCGTAGTAAATCTCGTAGCGACTGCTACGAATACCTGTAGACGTAGGCTACTGGGCCCAGGAGATTGTAAGAAATTAATATGAATTAATTACTGAAATAATAGGGTGAATGAGAAAATTGGGTGGGTTAATGAAGCGGAAATGATTAGTTAATTGAATGAACCGGTTGGGAGCGTGGGCAGGCGGGGGCCCGGCGGCCGGCGCGAGCGGTCGGGACCCCGCTAATGACGAGGTAAACAACTGAGTAAGTTAACGTCGAGTGAGATGGCTTGTGAATGAAGGAAACATATGTACGTATAAGCCTATAAGTAAAGAAGTGCCAGATCCGATGTACGGATCGAAATTTACTGGTAAAATTCACTGTTCCGAGCGCTACGGCATAATTTGGCGTGTACGATCAAAAAAGATTCAGTTTTCGAATCTCCCGAAAAGATTTATGCTAATAAAATAGGTCCGATAGGCTTCAATGTGCTACTAATAAGGACCTCAAAATAATTTCTACACAAAAATAAACCTTGAAGTTGTGTGCGTGAATCAACAGTACTGGACGAGTAGGTAAAGTTTGATGGGAGCTTGCGATTGAGTTATTCCTGGAGACCTTACGTATTAAACCTTGTGATGTGAGCCGTCAGACGCCACAAACTATGCTAATACACCAGCAGCGTTGACAAACATTAGCATAGCCGGCGGGAACAGCACACTGTGCACACCACACGCCAGCACACGTGGCCGTGGCGTAGGTGTGGCGTAGCTGTGACACGGAACTAATTATTCCACTGGCGCATGTAGCTTTAACATAAGAAGGCACACGGCTGCGGAGTCACGTAACTTCGATTGAAATGGCGTGTTTAGGTATTTGAGTTGTGCAATAAAAATTCATTTAAGCAGTATAACTATTATTTACGGTTATAAACTATAAAACTAGTTGTAATTATAGGCTTGACATTCCAAATTACTATTAAAAATTTTAGTGTGATGTGTTTCTAGAAACGAAATTCAAAACCGTTGTAGTAAACGCGAAAGTTTGAAGTAGTTTGTAGCCTTGCGCATTAGGCGCAGTTAGGATCGAAGACGAAGACATACACCTCTGACTATTCGAAATAGTGTCTATAGGTAGGCGGCGTCGGTGTGCCTGGTTGCGGGCACGTGGCGACAGCGCCTGGTGTTGCGTGTGTGATGATGTGCCGGATGGTGATTAGTGCGGGCGTGAGCACAATAACAGGCACAAAGCAGTTTAAGTATAATGTTTACATGTCTTTATTCACAAAAACATCATGAAGCTACTTGCACTACTAAAAACATGTTAGACGTGTAGTCCTCTAACTCGCAACAGTCCAGCGTGGTGGACTGAGACTTAACCCTTCTCAGTTGTTGAGGAAGTCCATGCCTAATGATACAATAGATATGAATAATACGTGTTGTCATCCTCAAGTTTCTCCAGTAAGCTTCTTTGATCTGGCTGTCTGAACCTGATAATAGGTATATTTAGTAAATCTTAAAGTTGACATTACTTTCCAAGATATGGAAAAAAGTTATTTTTTAATAAATTCTTGTCTATACGTGTCCCATCGTTGTGTGTTCATATTGTACGAAAAGTGGAACACGATAAGGCAGCGCTTGTATCGTGGTCGGTCGGCTCCGAGCCATTAGCTGTTTATTGCACCGACTATGCATTTCGCCAGTCGTTTGTAGCGACGACCTCGTTCCAAATAATAAACTGACCAGCTGCAAACCATCCTATCTTTAACGATTTCAATAAAACGAAAATGACACTTATGAGTGTTAATTAAAAGTGCAAACAGTAATGTCACCGCATACACATCCTAATCCCAATTAAGAGGCTAAAACTTCAGTCCAAGATAATGCTTTATAGTGGTTTGGTGGACCGTTTATACCTAAGATTTTTCTAGGGAAAAACTAGTATCGTGGCTTTCCCATGACGGATAGTCTATCTAATCTACTATAATGATAATTAAGTATATGAACATGTATATGTGTATAAGTTTGATAAGTCGTCAGTCCAGTAATGAGGCATGTCGGCGCGGCTCCGAGGGGAACCCTACTTCATTCCGATTCAACTTGATTTTTGAGGCAAGGCTCGATCACGATAATTGAGTTATGGACGAAGGGAGAGTTATGTAGGTCGGGCTCTTCCAATATACTTTCTTGTTTATTTTTATTCTCGATTCATTAAATCACTCCTCCCTTACCTGGATTTGATTTTTTCAATGGCGGGAGAACTTCCAACTTACGGTTTCAACGTCGATAAATTCAAATTTTTGTCAGATAAAAATCCTTTATTACAGCAGCATTTCCTCACAATTTTATCTAAAGACAAGTAAGGTCAGTCGAGAAAAAACTACTTGGGACGCCTTGCCACAGGGAAAATAGGTTTCTTGGGAGAGCGGCGCCGCGTGACGCCCCGAATGAATAAATTATACATAATCCAGCGTGTACACAGACGGAGCCCAGCGCGGACACTGCTTAATGGATACAACAAACGAGATCCAAATTACATCACAATATGAATTAAGCCCTTTGATATCGTTCGTCCATTCGTCCCTTGAGATTTCGCGGATATATGCAGATTTAGCACTCACAAAATGTTTTTAAGGTATTTGTATCGCGTAGAACGAGTTTTCGTTACACTGGCTCTGCAAGCTTCGGTAACAGCCACCTAGGTCTAAGTTCGCCGGCATAATGCCAACCTTTATATCCGAAAATTAATTTAATATAATTAAATGAAACAATTACTTCCATATAGAAATAGAAAGCCTTTATTGTTGAAACTTATTTTAAATACAAGAGTTACTTATTTTACCTTATTATTAACTTATAGACTATTATACAATTGAATATAAGATGTTGTACTATTTTAAAAACTTAACTAATATGTACCTATATAATCAAACGTTATTTTAAATTCCGTAGCGGTAATATTATTCTTCAACTTGTCTTCCGACAAAGGCCTCCTCTAAAGATTGCCATTCTGCCACTTTGTTACTTGGCACGCTTATTTTAGCAGTAATTCGATACAAAATGTACATTTGTATCGAATTACTGCTAAAATAAGCGTGCCAAATAACTCTTGGAGGTGGCATCAGGCCGACTGCTATAATTATTGTTTACTCGTGCTCACTTCAGAAAATCAGTAATGAATTGATTGCCGCCTCCTTCATCAAAACCGAGTGATGGTAGTGTAAGCACGACGCACACACTTAATATTACATGTATATAGCTGTCTTTACTTAATAGGTACAAGCGATTTAAAGCGTTTATTCACAGCACAGTACCTACATATACAGCAAAAGTCACGACACAAGAAGATATAGTTCACACAACACAATACAGTCACGAAGATTAACTATACGAGTAGAATCAGAAGGATAGGAGACAGATAAAATAGTACGAGAATATTACAATAGACACAAAAGGCAGCTATTAAGCGCGGACGAGATAAGGCGGCGAGGTAGCGGGTTACACGGGCTTCGCGAGCGAGAGAGCGGCGCGTGAGTTGAAGCGATGACGCGCATCGCTTATCTCTTAGCAAAACAGGTTTACGCCCGACCCGTGGTACGCAGTGTCTCCAATGTACTCCACATTTAATAAATTGGGTTCTGTAAGTGTAATGTATTGTAATGTATATGTGTTGTGTAATGCGTGTGAGTGTAACTGTGGATAAATATACATAATATTAAATATGTTAATAAATAAATTAAATATTAGGTACGCCACAACATATTTTCTATGATGAGGTACATAGGTATAAGTTTCGTAATTCTAATAAACCATACAAAAAATATCATTCAATGAATGCGATGCTGTGAGTCGTTGAGTAAATAACAAAAAGTCACGAGTTCAAATGTTTATGTGATCTTTAAGCTCTTTTTTTTAAATATAAAGATGAAATTATTTCATAAACAAGCTCCTCCTGATTGCTCTAGCAATCACCAGCTCTGTTACAATGACAATCGCGAACACACCACTACACTTGGCTGCTGGTTTCCGCTGAAAAAGCCCAAAACTTTGTCAATTTAACTCGCCTGTTCATCACAATAGGAAATTAAGCGCGAAGTAGCGAGCGCCACTCTCTTACAATAACAATTTTGCAAAACAATATCGGCGCAGAACGGACCCGCCTTATCAGGCTTCCATTTACGTGTATAATTGAAAATTTTCCTCGACCGCGAGACCCGCTGTCTCTCCACGTTACGTCATTGTGAAAAAATATACCAAGATGTTTATCCGCGGCGTTATTGTGTGTTTGGATTCAATTAAAGCTATTGTAAATATCGTAACATTACATTTAAATAATTAATTAAAGAAAAATATTTGAAAGGAATTGCATCTCTAACATCAATTAGTACCTGCCATGTTTGTATGTAAAATAATATTTTTACCGATTATGTTAATAAATAACTATAGCTATTATACGGACAAACATATTTTACACACAGGTATATTGTTTTTAATTGATAAATAATTCGTATCTAATTATATTGATTATTTTATCCTCTCTTCATTTCGCGTTCCCTTTTTGAACTATTCGCCTGCGTATTTCACACCGTACGCCCTCACACTAGCGCACACTAGATTGGTATTTATCGTGAGTATTGACAAATATCTACACGTTCATTAAATGCTTACTGATTGTATTTAATTGTATGTAATTGGTGCCCGAAAAACGGCAATAGGCTCGCCGCCTATTACGTGGGACTGATACATACCTGGCGAAATGTGGGTGCCGAAATGCATCTTTGCCTACCCCTTCAGGGAATACATGCGTGAGTTTATGTATGTATGTATGTGATTGTATTTACATTCATTACGCAAATTTAACAACTTTAAACAAATTGATTTAAATAGTCAAAATAATTCAGCAATCACTTAGAAAAAACTACGTGACTCTTTATGACATGAACATTAAATGAGAGGGGTACATTCGTGCTAGTTTAATATAAATGAAGAACGTTGAGCCGGCAGGTGTCAGGTCGTCGACTACATCTCCGAGGGATTCGATTACCTCCCACACATATCTGTACATAACGTCAGTGTGAAGTAAATTAGTATGTGATTATGCTAAATAAAAAAGAGATTTATTACAAAAGAGTTTTAACCTTATAATTTTAAACGCAGCTTTCTTTATATTATATGCCTTAACATTTAAAAAATTGAACCATTTTAGATGACTTTCAATTATAGATAAAAGCCGCCTTTTCCCTAGTTGTTCACATGCAGTCTCTAAGAAATACTTATGGTTCGCATAAAAATCCTGTGCAGGAATCGTACTCGCGGTCTATCGTTAAACGAGCTGACCGTTAAGCAACTGAGGGATGGAGACTGCAACACAGTTCAAAGTGAAAGTTCATCGAACTATGTGTAATCATAAGTCTTCAATTCATTTGGTGGACGAGACAACGACATATAGCTGGGAGGCATTTATATCGTTTCAGCGTCTTGCAGCACAATTGTGCGTGGTATATGTACATAAGTCTTGAATATGTATATAATTGTACATGCATGTACATAAACTGTCATCCATATCCCCAAAGGCGCTTGCTGAAGCGTATTCCTACCGTTTTCTGCGCAAATTTAAAGACGCCGTGTTACCAATAAAAATTTCTCAACGGCCAATCCTAATAATACCCTGCCAAATCATCGAATCGCACCCGGCACTTCGAAATTACATTGATAAATTGACGACAAAGCACTCTTGGAAAGTGTGAACACAGCACTTTGAACTTATTCATCATCAGCCCAAATACGTCCAAATACGTCGTTGGCGGACTACACGCCTAAGAAATTCCGAAGAACTTTTAGGTGTGCAGGTTATATCACGATGTTTTCCTTCACCGTTAAAGCAAGTGATTATAATTCATTGTGAATACACACATTACTTCGAAAAGTCTGAGGTGTGTGCCTGGGGTTTGAACCTGCGACCGCCGAAATTCTCGACCGCGCGCCTAAACCTCGAAGCCATCACTGCTTCACTTTGAACTTATTAGCAAAGTATTTCTCTCGTCAACATATACACCTACAACATAAATACGAGAATAAAATTACTAAACAAAAACAATATGGAAGTTCCAAGGTAATGTATGTATCGCTCGGATTCAATTGGCAACTCGGGGCGAAGTTGCTTTATTTCGACAAGATCAAAAGAATATCGGCCAAAGTTCACCCTCTCGTTTTCAATCAACAACTTTGAGAATCGATATTTCATTGAGCCGCGCCTCGTTGGTCGACTAATATTTTCATTAAAATTGTGCCTGCGTGTATTACAAGAGAAAATTCAATTCAAGTATAGGATTTTATAGAGATAAAACTGCTATCAAGACGAAGAATCCCATTAAGTATATACATATGTACATATTATACCTAATTTGAATTGGTATTTGTAGCCGGCGTGGCGGCGTATGAATAGGGATCGCATTCTCATTTGAAATAAACGTGAAGTCGACATTCTAAGGAACACTGTGTATATTTTCTTAAGGTGCCATCTTTATACTAAAAACCATTCAAATCGGTCCAGCGGTTCAGGCGTGAAAGCGTAACAGACAAAAAGACAGACACGGTTATTTTCGCAATTTAATACTATTATGGAAGTATTATCATCATTATCATCAGCCCATATTATGGAAGTATAATATTTATTAAATGATGAATAAATCCAATCCAATTATGTTTCTACTAGACTGTGGTAAGAATACCATAAACATTTTATTCGTACTTTTATATCGCTAGGTCCTGGCGCACTAGAAAAAGCAATTAATAAATAAAACTGTGTTATAAAAAGTGTGTTATTTATACCAAATTATTTCGCTTGTAAAATTTTGCTCGAGCAATTAAGAATTTCTTTGCAAGCGTCAGAAGGACGTAAAGTGCAGTCATTTGATAAATGACGTAAAACGAACAAAGAAAGGTCCCTGGGCGTCTAACTGTAGATCTTGGAACATCCATTAAATCATGAATAGTTTAAGAACAAACGTAGTCTCAGTGTCATTACGTCACGAGTACTGTTGATTACAAACGAGCAGCTCAGTTCTAAGAACACTTGTAAAGGCTTTGAATTTCAGTCCACGTGCTGCACAGCGATCGCTAGAAATTAGTTTATATTAAAAATACCTCAGTATAAAAGTGTCTTCTGAAATTATGGCATAGTGCAGTTATCGAGAAGACCCTAGAAACGAACTCACGATGTAGGTAGAACAACTTGTAAAGGCTGGAGTTTAGAAAATTAATTATTATTTAGCAACAAATTATTATTTTCTTCAGAGATAATCTTTTTGAGTATTCATCAATAAATTTCAGTTCCATCAATTAACTCAACTCCACAGTTATGAACAACGATCATATCTCGTTGTTTCATAAACATTGAATTAGTTACATGGTTTAAAATCAAGCCGCGAAGTAGTTTCCTGGCGCCAACAAACACCCGTCCCTGTGGGAGTTAAACTCATTCAATCGGAACAGCTGCTATAAAAGTGCACTTGACCAATTTCCCGTTCGATTAATCTCGAGGCGGACACTTCGCGATCGGTCTAATTCCGCGATTTTCACTATAAAATAATTCTCCTAAGCCGACAGATTAATGGCGAGTCAAATGAAGGTTCGGCGGGGCGCTCGTGAATCGTCTCACTCGCGAATTCTGTAATGCCCAATTACAACGAAACTTACGCCAGAAGTTTTTAAGCCATCAAACGCGTTCCGCTGGCAATAAGCCGAATTTGCAACTTTCCTAATTCTTTACATTGTTTGAAGACAAAATGGAGTCTTACTGCCTGAAAGACCATGAACTCCATTATTAAATTGACTTAATAATAAGTATAAATTCTTGTACCAAAACAGAGACAAATTCAGTGATGTGGAAAAACAGATTGATTACCTAACTTTTAATCGCAGCTCGACAGAGTGGCAAAGTATTTAATCAAAACTAAACAATAGCTGATGACACGTGGACGTAGAAATACTCTACCTACACCCTCGGGGAAACAGGTGATAGTATATGTACATATACATATATGTACATATACATATATGTACATAACTGACAATAAATACTTTTTTCACAATTCTCTTAGTCTGTGATAGTTGTGAAATTACCAATTCCTTCTATTTCTTCATTTTCGAACATCTTCCTCCAATTGACAAAGTCAGCCACGTATTACAGAAAATTGTAGACAACTATAAGCTTGCTTAATTTATTCATTCATTCATCATTAAGTTCTACTGCTGAAGATAGATCTCATTTCTAAAGATTCTGAGTGACTTGCAATTCATTACTCACTTACTGCTTTTGCTGCAGTTTTCAAACTAAATAAAAAACGTTAATTGGTACGAGTACTATCGAAATTAAGTACCATTACTTTCGTGGCTAAAGTACTTGGCAGGAGGCCCGTAATTAGTGGCCGGGAATCCTTCATTATTGAAAGGTATTATTTTTATTCTCAACAAAAACCTCAAAGGCTATTGTCAATGTAAATGTTTAAAAAGCTTTATGTTAATTAACCACTTTTTATGAAGACTAGTGAAACTTTACACATAAAAGATGAACATAAGAACTGTCCGTATACACATTGAAGTTTTAATTAATCGTAGCAGATCATAAAGTGTAGGTCTCACATGGGAAAATTGACATACTGAGCACCATACAATGTGAACTTGGTTTGAATCTCCGAGATCATAAACATAAGGATGTAGAATTTTATTGTCGTGGAGTTCCGCACAGCTGTAGTGGGCCGACGAACCAATAACAACAGGGCCCTCGCTTATCTCGAGGCGGCCGTCATAATCGATACAGAGATTCCGAGCTACGAAAACTGATACTATTCTGTGCTTCGAGCAAGCATATCCTTCATTTCGTATTATTGTACAAAAGACTATTTATATAAAAAATCTATCGACGCGCCCCAGCACTGTTGCTACAGTGTTTTAATGTCAACGAAATTTTTATCCTGAATTTTATTAAGTGTGTATTACTGATCTTTATCCTTATATCTATAAGGTATTCTCAACTATAATTTTCTTTAATCGTAAAAGCGTATGAATAAATAAATAAATATGCCAATTTGTCACATACGTAGATCTGACCCCACATTGAGATAGGAGTTTTGTATCGTGGGTATCAGAAACTATGAGGGAGTTTTCCGTCTCACAATCACCCAGACCCGAAACAAATATTTGTGGATCACACAAGCATTTGTCTTCGTGCGGGAATCTTGAGGCCTCTCGTTTCACAAACCGGTGCCTAGCTAACTACGCCACAGGGCAATGAATTATAAATACACGGATCATTAGATTTAGGCGTCTGGGATTTGAATCTGTGCCTACGGGATAGAATAAAAATGACCTTCATCACCATGAGTTAATTTTGTTTCGTGCTGCCAGAACCTATTCCCAGGCTTAAAGTTGAACTTAAGAGGTAATTTTGTCCTTTCCACCTAACCACTATTGTTTTCTTAATAGCCGATGTTCATAACTGCGAGAGAGAGTTCTAATAATAAAGGCTAGCGACAATATTGTCTGGACCAAAATGCCGAACTGCAACAATAGATTTCATGGCGCGAGATTTAAGATATTTGAATGAAGGCCGCCGGGTCTTGTAGCCGTTTATTTATTAAACGTTTCCTACTAAGCTTGTCTGATTGGCACCGAATTATATTTCAGTTTATAACAGATACGCATTTTTGTATTAACATTTTAAGCACATGGATGCTACAGTCAATCTATTAATCTTGTTATTCAGTGAATGAGTATTATCGCCACATTGACTATTCTCCGGTAACCGAGGGTCAGTGAAAATAAAACACAAGAGTGAAGAAAGCTAATTGTCAAATTTCTCTCGATAGTTTGTAAAGCCATATTTTTTGATTTTAGAATTTTTCTACAGGGTAAACCAAAATGGATTTTAAAAAGTTTCTGAAATACACAAATAAATAAAACTTCTGCCTTTGTATGTATAAAACCGCCATTAAAAAAATATTATGTTAATATTTCAAGTCGTTATTTGTTGTAAGCGTAGCATAAAGATTGTCTTTGACGAGACTTTCTTAGTTACAAAAAGGCGGATGAATTCAAACTTTCTCAAGCATTTTTCTTCTTTAATGAGAGAAGGTTCACATCACAGGTTCACATAGACGAGTGATCACGTCAACGAGACATAAATATTAACTGTACTATTTTTGCCTTTTTATAATGAACTGCTAGTAGAGAACATTCTTTTCTGACGGTAATTGTCAAAAAAATAATTTATTGTCCATGCGGCAGCGGTACAATTTCACCTGATTATGGGTTAGCTCTACCATCGTTTAAGTAAGTCCTCTTCCAACATCGCTTACGGAAATCGCTGCGCGCAAGGATAATAAGGAAGGCATAAGTTAAAATGAGATTTGTGAGATTTATTGTTGTATACTTTACAATGTGTGGGGCGAGCAGAGGGAGCGAATCGGCGTCAAATGAAAAAACTTTCGTACACGCTTGTCGGTACGGTTTAAAGTTTCGCGGCTTTGTGCCCTCCTCTGTTATTAAATGCGCTTCAGGGACGCAGTCGGCGACATCTGTCCGGGGTCAGTGCACCCACACACACACACACACATACCTACTACACTCAATATTAGCGTGAGAATGTAGGTTGTCAAAGTGTCGTCCTTTTTTTAAGTAAACAAGTATTGTTATATGAACTAAAACCCTGTCTCGTGGCAGGGAAGAAACAAAAAAGACTACCTTGTGGTCTAGCGGCACAAGTTGTGCCGTCCGATCTAGAGTTCCTGGGTTCGATTCCCGGGTCGGGCAAAGTATTATTGGGCTTTTCCATTAGGAAATTCTTAGTAGTAGCACGGAATCTGGAAATGTGCCCGAAAAACGGCAATAGGCTCGACCCCTATTACGTGGGACTGATACATACTGGCGAAATGTGGGTGCAGAAATGCACCTCTGCCTACCCCTTCGGGGCTTACATGCGTGAGGTTATGTATGTATGTACTCAAACCCTATCAATGGCCATCATCAACAATCGGCGTCGTTTATGATTTAGCATGGCAAAAAGCCTCCACTTTCAGATTCCCAAACTCTGTAAATGTTAGAATATAATACACGTTACGTAATTGCATTTCGGCAGTAAGTTCCCCGCCGTGCCAAGACAGATATTCCTCTAAATCCGCGCACACATTTTCCCGGCGAACGGATATTAACCGATCAGCATCGACACACGATACGCCGAGCTGCCGCCGCGCCTCGCGAACACCCGACCAACACTTCCCTACTTGCCTACAATAAATTGCTTTTAGGTTATACGAGTTGGTAACTCACATCATTCAACTATATGTATTGGAAATACCCTCAAGACGGAGGAATTTATTGTTTTTTGGTATGTTAGAGTAACAATTATTCATGTGCTCATAGAAAATATGTTATTAGCACTTAGTTTTCACATGCACGCTACATGTGCAAGTATGTGTAAGTCTAAGAATGGATGTTGTCTTGCTTGTTCTGTACTCATAATGTTAGTTTTATAAAATTTAAATAAAGCCAAAAACTAGCCAAGTTAAATCTTTACTTTGAATTACATCCTTAGTGAAAATATTTCATCATCATCATCATCATCATAAGCCCATATACGTCCCACTGCTGGGCACGGGCCTCCCCTACAACTGAGAGGGTTTTAGGCCTTAGTCCACCACGCTGGCCTAGTGCGGGTTGGCGGACTACACACCTAAGAAATTCCTAAGAACTTTTTTTAGGTGTGCAGGTTACATCACGATGTTTTCCTTCACCGTTAAAGCAAGTGATAATTCATTGTGAATACACACATAACTCCGAAAAATCAGAGGTGTGTGCCTGGGGTTTGAACCCGCGACCGCTGAGATTCTCGACTGCGCGCCTAAACCTCGAGGCCATCACTGCTTAAATATTTGTTATGTACGTAAATAATATTTTTTGTAAGTCTATGACTGAACTAGGCTTCAATTTCACATTGATGTTTTTGATGGGATTTTTTTAATACACATTTCTTCAGTAGCAGGTACGAGTATCGTATTACCGATCAGGTTAGAAACGTCGTATAATTGAGTAGAGCTATAGGAATAATAACGACTGCTTTACATCTATAAGGATTCACAAGAGAAACGGGAAGCAAGCGTAATCAATCGCCTCGAGAGATGTAATAACGGCTGAACTAAATATTAACAAGCCCGGCCGCTTTATAAACAGACTCGCCCTTTGGTATTCCGTTTGGAGATAAATTTGATTAGGTCAATCAGGCCGAGCCTTGCTAGATTGGGTTAGTGTGCCGAGCGGCAAAGATTTATGTAAATTTAACTGTGAGTGATTGAAAAAGTATTTGTGAACTATCGCTCTGTTGTATTTAGCACAGTGCTGTCAAAACAGAACATCAAGTTAGAAACGTACAACATAGAATTACATTATCAGAAAGATATTACGATAACCAATGTTTGTAAATTGCAAAAGTAATTTTGTGATAATTTCCCGCTGAAATATTCGTAAGTATTGGCGGCACGCTCCGCCCGGAGCGGGAACTCGTCTGTGGAAACGGAACGATTAATCAATCCCGCCACTGACGGCTTACATTGGATTTTAATTCCCCTTTGAAGAACCGGCGATTAAAAATATATGAAACGGACATCAATCATACTCGGCGGCGCCCCCGCGGCTCTCCAAATACGCACCGCTCTCGGCGTAACTACATTTATACATTTGATGTTTCACTTAAACATTATATTTTTATAAAGTGATGTTACTTTTTTGGAAACACTTATCCATGATGGAAAAGACGGTTGAAGGTAATTTTAAACTAAATTGCCCTTTAGCTAGCACATTTCCATAATTATTCCACATCTCACTTACTGTTTTCAATTTAAAAGAAACACAAAAGTTTTATACCAATCAATTAATAATTTTATTATCTTATATTTAAAACAAAGCGCCCCATCCTGTTTGAATAACTATCAGGTTTTATATCTCATGCTCCATAACATTACAACGTTTCGCTTATTCAGAAAGCGTACAATCACGGTGATTGCATATACCCTAGGGAGGCAACGTCAATAGGGAGGCGACCAATTAAACCCGATGCAGTGCGATACACTCCGAGGTCCCGAGGGATGGTGGGGAGCGGAGGGGAGCAGGACCAATCTCACTGCACCCGCCTGATAAACCCACAACCCATTACTCCAATGACGTATGAACTACCACTTAGTGACGTACATCTATTACAAACTAGAACACTGTGCTAGGAAAAGAAAAATAAGTTTTGTTGTCACAGAAGTGCATGCAATTTTAATAAAAAAAAATGAGAACATGTTTTAAATTGAAGTGAAAACTTCTTTAGCCGCGTTAGATACTTTTGTGTAGGGGAAACTCTTATGGGTTCGCGTGACCGACTTGCTCATGACTGGCGCACGCGCAGTGGCTGTATGCTGTGCGCGTCAGACGCTGTTTGGAGGGCTGAAATCTAGTGCGTTCAATTCACCGACATGCTTATATTATAGCAGTATATATGTAGCTATACAGCTGACTTATTGTCACACATTAGTACTATGTATAATATGTTATAAGTGGAATTGAATGGATTTAATAAAATTATTAATTTTGTCACAATTTGAAGACAACCAAATTATATGTACCGGGGAAAACCCAACCCAGCGACAATTTTTCAGTTTAAATGTGGAGCTAAAGCGCTAAATAAGTAAATCTATATAATAAGTAAGTTGTACATCCATATTATAAGAGCTGGGTTGAAAGGATCGAGGATATTCAAGGTTGACCAAATCAATTTTAATACTATCAAAGCTACGGACCGAAAAAAGGATTAATGAAATAAATAATCTAACTTAATAAATGATTGATAACGATACAAACTGGCATTCACTATTTCAGTCACCACTTTTTTCGTTGTATTTCATCATCATCATCATCAGCCCATATACGTCGCATTGCTGGGCACGGGCCTCCCCTACAACTGAGCGGGTTTAGGCCTTAGTCCACCAAGCTGGCCTAGTGCGGGTTGGCGGACTACACACCTAAGAAATTCCTAAGAACTTTTTTTAGGTGTGCAGGTTTCATCACGATGTTTTCCTTCACCGTTAAAGCAAGTGATAATTCATTGTGAATACACACGTCGTATTTACGAGTATGAAACTCAATTAAATACTTAAATAGCCTATCAATCCAATACCTATAATATTTCTAGACTTAGCAAAATAAACTGCTTTATATTCCACAGGTGCCTTATACACGATCGAATATTATTAACAGAAGCTCATTGTGAGTTCAATCGATTCCAAAGAGATTCACCAATCAATCAGCTTGTTTCATTGCAGGAAACCCCCAGCGGCTTCAGAAGGGAATCGATAAAGGATTAAATTAACTCTTCAGTCAGCGCACCGTCTACTTTGTATCGCTCGGGCTAAAAATATATACAATTATGCAAAGACTGAGTGGTTCAGCGGCATGGAGATGTCCTGGTACATATATTGGGTTTTGTTAATAGAAATTATTCTTAGCAGTAACTTGGAGCATGTAAATGTGCCCTATAAACCTACCCCATCGCGTACCCACACGTCAAGTGCGAGCCGAATTTTCGGGTTTGAATGTTTTTAGGGTAAAATCCGTTTTTATTATTTGTTACAGCGCCTCGCAGAAGCTTTGGCGGAGCAAAATTTTGTAACAAATAAAATCTATGTTTATACTGTTATAATTCATCAAAATAGTTGGAACTGAACAACTCGTAAGTACAGTGAGCTGCGACTAGCAATTATGATTATCCTTTTCCAATTTAGACGAAACAGAATATCCGACCATCACAATTTTTATAAATATTTTATAAAGAGCAATAATACTAATAATAATAGTACTTGAAAAATCTAGCATCTAGAAAATACCTTTTACTGTACTAGCATTCTGGATAAAGCGTCAGTCATGTTATGGTTAACACATAGAGCAGACAAATATACAGACGGAAAAACGCAAGTGGTACCCGTTTATTGTTACCTATTGTTATATCGGCTCTAACAATCTCGCTAGCGCATGAGCCGAGATCTTATCGTGCTTAAGTTAATGTTATGATTTATATTTCACTAGATATCGCCGACCAAAATTTACGAGGCTTCCAGTTTTAGTGGGAGCTTTTACAAAAATTGAGGAAACAATATTTCCGTAACAATTGACTATTAATGAAAAAGTATTTTAACTAATCTACATATGTGTGTTTTGAATTCCACTGTTGCCGTATCTCCGACACATTTCCAGACTGTGTCACTGAAAGTATGCCTGATGCCTTTAGATCCCACGGCACCCTTGAGGCAGTCAATGTACGTATATGTACTTATAATTGTATACTTAAAGTTAAACGATAATGTGTGTTACAGGAAACGTTATTAACACAATAATGCAAAAAATGTACATTAACATAAAAACACTTTGAGTTAGAAGCAAGTCTTTCATAAGTATAAAGGCTATACGAGTACAGCAACAACAAGGCACGTTAGCCGAATGGTAGAAACGACGCTAACTAAACGGTTTCACTGCACCGCGTTAATGAACCACTCGGGGATAATGGCTCAGGTCCGGCCGATGCACACACTGACACTCATACAAACACAAACACAGGCACACACAAAAACGGCAACAATTACTGTAGTGAGGTTTTCCACGCATTTCAGATCAACGTGCTAAAAGATCGTGTTTAATGGATAACTAACTTGGTTTTACAAAATAAACAGAAGAAAATAAACCATGGACTTCAAGAGCAAGATTTGTTCAAAGTCGCATACGCACATTATGATTTTCTTTATTAACACTACTAACGGCTGAGCTCAACTTCGGCTAAGGATCTATTTTCGTATCAATTCAAATTGATTGAGTAGTTTAGGCGTGAATATGTAACAGACTGTGTTAGTATTGCTTCACTATATTACTATAGATCCGCCTGATCAACGATCAGAACTTGAGCTAATAAATTTACGTTTAACAAGAATAAAATTGTAATTACGTCCTCATGTCAATATCCCGGAGGGATTGGCATAAATTTACTTACATATTAGGCATAATTAAGTCATGATAGAGGGTAGGCCAATGGTCGCTTTACAGACTCCTTGCTCAATAGCGTTTACACCGGTACTCCTCAACGTGGATTGCCATGCTCTGTTATGGGCTGGGGGAATTCCAGGGGGCGATGGCAAGTTAGGATGGTATTATGATACCCCATGATAATTACATCGGTATGTATGTAGAAGCGCTACGCCATAGCTTGGCCTGCGGTACTAATGGACCGGTTCTCTCGGCTTCACTCACATAGAAAACGATAGCGACCACTGTACGTAGGTTGTCAAACTGGCCATTGTGGCACATGCGATTGTTTCGCGGCCCCTGTTTATGTCCGAAAGACTTCAGGCCGGCAAAGTTGTATCCACTGGTGTATTAGAGCGTAATAGAACATGGAGCGTTTAGCCACCTTCCACCTGACTATTTAGTCAGCACTACTCTTGGCATCTGATGCTCGTTGTTCTTAACAGAACGGTCAATGGTCGAACCGACATATAAATGTATGAGTCATCATCATCTTTAACTTCTTTTGTTTTTGAAGGATACCTTAAATCATATAGTTTTCAATAGCCTATACTAGATCCAACTGCTGGGCAAAGGCCTCCCTCTTCTTCTTCCACTCCTCTCTATCATGTGCTATAAATCAGATTACATAAGGGCAATAAGTTTGAGAACCTGTTGTTGAAATAATGTGAAACGGCTTGGCTATATAGCCTTAACGCCGTATGGATATTAGCCAACAGTGTGACAATGGCCGCGCATTCTACACACATACATAGGTATATCAATATTATAAGCGCCAACTGCCTTTGAATTTCGATACTAAAACCCGCGCTTCGACAGCAGGAGTAGGGGCATGGAGGGGGGAAGGTCGTGATTTAGTTTCACCTCCGGCCACCCCACTCAGAGAATTAAACGAGGTAGACGCCACATTATGCTATTGAAGGCAAGATTTATAATATTACACTAGATATAAAGGAAATTAATAATGGACCATAAATCGAAAATTTAAGCATGTTTAAATTCTTTGGTTTGACTTGTATTTAGTTTAAATACCTCGTGAGTCTCGCGAGTGAGAACATTTATTAAACATACCTACTACATATATTTAACAGTTATTGGATTGTCCCTTTAGGAAATTCTCAGTAGCCGCGCGGAGTTTGGTATTGTGTCCGAAAGACGTCAATACACTGGCACTATACTCGTATTACATGGAACGTGTAGAATTTTGCAAACATAATAATAAAAGTATAAAATAAGCTTCCGCCAGCCTTTATAATTATACAATATATGTAATTAATGTTTCCTCCCCCGTAAATAACTTACAATTTTTTAAACACTGAGATGTACAGACACGCGTCCTTTACTTTACTTTATACGAGTATTAACTAGTTCCGCGTTTTGACTGGGCTTTATTCAAGTGACCCAGTTGTTGGTGGGCGTTCAATTCTTACACGGTATCATCTGCCCTTAACAAAAGGCGACTAAAATAAGGCGAAGGTGTTGGACGCACTACAGAAAGCGGCGATCGGAGTGTGTCAGGCTCTTATTGTAATATTTATTTATAAATCAGTCCACACGTTACAACAATTAGGTACTTATTTGCTATGATAACCACACCAGGCACAGCCTGTGACGTGGCTATCTTGAAGTAGGCTATCCTAAGTTAAGTCGCCCCCGATTCACTAAAAAGGCAACGTAAAAGCCTTCCTCTTGTAATTAAAAGGTTATTTTAGGTGTCACGTACCTAATGGGGAGTCAAGCCTATTACAAATTATATACAAACAGCAATATAATGAATGTTAATGGATCACGAGGGCCGCGGTGTCGCGGCGCACATTGGCACAGGAAATTCCTCCATTAAACAGTACTGTAAAAAGATATTATCGTCGAAACATCAGCTTAATGGCTCTGAATTGAAAAGCGCAATCGCCGCGTAATGTTTATTGCATATTTTATGCCAACATTAGGGCCTGACGATACCGCTGTGCCGCAAAATAATGAAGTCTTACTAATTATACATTAAAACATAATACAGTAATAAATGAATGAATATATGAATAAACACTTTATTTTATTTATTTATTTATTTATACATGTATGATGTATAGGTGGACTTAATGCCTAAGGCATTCTAATTCATGCACTTTAATGGCTCTCTATAGCCCACGCAAATGTGAGTTTCGTAAATAAATAAAACATATTTATGAAACTACTGACCTAAGCAATTACTTGTGAATCTACTAAGCATTTTTTTTATCGATTGTACGGTCTTTTATTCCATAGATTCTATAAGTAAAAACGCCACAGGCTCTTAACATCTAGAATAATGTCAAGAATAGTAAGCAATCTTGCGAATAAAAAATTACTTTAACATTATCAACCAACTAAAAACTATCCTTCGTAGCTTGCATAATATATGACCATTTTAATTTGTAGTCCCTGAGAATTTAAGTGTCCTTCAGGGACAAAAAGGACCCGAGTGAAGCGACGCGTTGAAATGGCGGCCTGTATAAATATGCCACTACCCGCCGCATGTCCCACTAAAACTTTTAATTTGGAGTGTTTTGTCGTATTTTCTCGTTAATACATAAGGTGTTTGTGGAGCGCGTCTGGTGCGATGTCGAATTAATGAGATTTCACTGTGTACACTACATAAATCCTAAGCAGGCACACGATTTAAGCCTGTAATGGATGTTATTATAAATGTATTATCATTCTGTACACAGTAATATCGAGCGCTTAGTGCTGTCTGCATAATTAAATTGCATTTAGCCTGTAAGGAATTATATACGTTTGGAAGTAATTCGATTAGCAGCTTACGTGAACTTCAAAACTACTTCCAGGTGATTTTTTTAAGTAATAATAAACTATAGTAAATTAGACTTTACAAAATACCCGTGTACAATCATTTGCCGAAATACAAAATATCTAATGTGCCGATCACGGCTAAGGAAAAAAATACTCTACAAAATTTTGTCCCTATCGAATTTTTGGCCGACATGAGAGCGAGCAGTTAGTCTGGCTGCGTCAAGGGACATTACAACATTCACTTTATCAGTGCGGGTCGTGATCGACAAAAATACTATTTCATATTTATATCATCGCATAAGAATAATATGTTATTTGATGTTACTAAGTAAAGTGTATTTTTTGGAAACCTGTTTTTAAATTTTTATAATTTTTTCTTGTTAATATCAAAATAATGTTCATTTATCCAAAATGCAGGCGGGTCGACGGGAGGTGCAGTAGGGCGGTGACCGAGTGGTGGCCGAGGCAGAGCAAGCGCAGTGTTGGCCGACCAGCAGCAAGATGGATGGACGATCTGGTAAACGTAGCTGGCAGATCCAGAATAGAGACGAATGGCAAGCTAGAAGAGAGGCCTATGCCCAATAATATTTGTTGCATAGCTTCATCGAAGTAAAAAATAATAATAAGCAAGGGACGAAAATCTATTTTATACTGTTTGGAAAATGAGAACCTACTTACGAAACCAAACATTTACCTCGGCCATAATAACTTTATTTTACCCAAAACGGGGTGAGATATTTACGAGTATATTTTTACGCGTTATTGTTGCGGGCTGGCCGGGAGTTTGAAGATACTCATCCCGCGGGAACGTTCTGTTTGTGTCGGGTACAAATACCGTACGTGAGCCGGCGTAATACAAACTACACGCACGAACAATTTATTAAAAGTTGTTGCTCCGAGCTGAATTTAAAACGACCAATCTAACTTTTGTCAAACAAATGTTCAAAACCGATCAAAGAAAACGGTTATTTGTCAGCCTTTGCATCGCGTAAATTTTAATGCATCGGAAATACCTACTGCACAGAAAAATACATATTTTAGTGCGGACACACTCACTAATGGAATACTAACGGGTACGACACACACATTTTTTGACAGCCCCGTGGCGCAGTTGGCTAGATACCAGCTTGCGAAACGAAAGGCCGAGGGTTCGATCCCCGTACCGAGACAAATGTTTGTGTGTTTCGGGTCTGGGTGTTTGTGAGACCGTAAAGTCTCTCGTAGTTTCTGATACCCACGACACAAGAATTGTATCTTAGTGTGGGATCAGAACAATGTATGTGACTGTTGTGTGTATTTATTATTATTTATTTATTTTATTTCGCCATATTTAAGGCACTTTCGACAATTTCCTAATAGAAAAACTTATAAAACTTTGTCCGTCTTTGTAAAAAAAATAAGTTTTGAATTCGAACCATGGACGATAATTTTCATTGATTCAGCGAACGAGCAAGCGTCTCTGAATGTTACGTTATCATCATTATTGAAAAATACCGGTTGGTTTGTTGGTCAAGGTGTATGAAGGTATCTTAATAGGAGAAAATTGAGAAGTTGGTGGGGATAGTCTCCGGTAATCGTGCTTACTTTTACTCCACTTTGCTATGGAAGTGTGAAACTCCCAGGTTTGGCCATTCATATTTTTAACTAAATCTAAACTAACGCCGTGGCTGTATCACTTCAAGATAAGGTTTATAGGACAGCCCCGTGGCGCAGATGGCTAGACACCAGCTTGCGAAACGAGAGGCTGCGGGTTCGATCCCCGCACCTAGACAAATGTTTGTGTGATCCTCAAATATTTGTTTCGGGTCTGGGTGTTTGTGAGACCGAAAAGTCTCTCGTAGTTTCTGATACCCACGACACAGGACTTGTATCCTAGTGTGGGGTCAGAACTATGTATGTGACTGTTGGGTGTATTTATTATTATTTATTAAATTACCGAATAATATTCGAAATTCGAAATGTAGCCTATTTTATTCAAATTCCTGGTAGTCATTCGTTCAAATCAACATCATCATCATCATCATCAGCCCAAATACGTCCCACTGCTGGGCACGGGCCTCCTCTACAACTGAGAGGGTTTAGGCCTTAGTCCACCACGCTGGCCTAGTGCGGGTTGGCGGACTACACACTTCAAAAATTCCTAAGAACTTTTAGGTGTGTAGGTTTTATCACGATGTTTTCCTTCACCGTTATAGCAAGTGATAATTCATTGTGAATACACACATAACTTCGAAAAGTCAGAGGTGTATGCCTGGGGTTTGAACCTGCGACCGCCGACATTCTCGACCGCGCGCCTAAACCTCGAGGCCATCACTGCATTCGTTCAAATAAAAATTTAATAAAAAAAAATATGAAAAAGAATATAACTTCAGAAATAGTTTCAGTGCGGGAGATTTTTACTGAATTTTTATTTCAACGTTACTCTTTTTATGTTCCAGGTTGAGTAAAAAAAATCGGCTCAAGCACTATGTTTGCAATGTTGTTCTATGTATTGACACGAATATTTCTATAAAAAATATTTTTGTCAAAACTTCAAACTCCCCGAGGTGTATTGAAAGCATTTTCACTAGAGTTATGTCAAGGCCTTTATTGGCCAATATGAATAAGTTATTTTTAAAGTTTGTCGTAGACTCGTATTCGCTTTGCGCTCGCTTCATAAGTCGTAGGCGAGGCGTGAACTTTGAAACGTCTCGGCAAGAGATAACTTATTAAAAAAAACATAAATCGTGCTTCATTTCCACACGGGCAAGTTAAAAGAACGTGCCGTAACTTCGGAACAGCAGCGGCTTACGAGACCCACCTGCCGCCTTATTCTCGACACTTCTGCGATTGTTTTAAGTCTAATATCACCTATCTCATTCATTTTCACAAGCCACTACCATTTGTGTGAAAGGGACATACGCATCTCGTGTTTAAATGAATGTCTTGGGTGCCGAATAAGGATCCGAAGTGGACATTCAAAACAAAGTTAATTGCGAGTCGACCTGAGCACGGTTTAATTGAAACATTGTCCGGGATTAGCGTGGACTTGTCGTGATCTCGCGAGCTCTTACACCGAGCCGTTGTCCTCTTTTAAAAAAGTTATTTTACTAAAAAACATTCAGGTCACCCCTGGCTTACTTTTTAAGACCCCAGCCCTTTGGGGATTAAAACATTATCAGTGGCTTCTACGCTTAAGAGAGGAAGGTGATAAAAAATAATGACAAGATGGCGATAAACGCTTTAATTACTCGAAAGGATTTTGCCAAAGTGAGAATTTAAATATAATTAGTATAGTATGTTGATTACAATCTGGAGGTTGTCTGCGTCATAATGATGTAATTACTGCAAACATTCAATCACTCCTAATTACCATTCAGATAGACAACACCGTAGTCAGCCGTGTCGATCTATGGAACTTTCCTTTAATAAACAAATGTTTTTTTTTCAGTATTGAATAACGCGTTAATAAACGTTATAAATGCAACTTAACTTTGAAATCCCATTTGCATTACGGCTATTCTAAGACGCTGTCTATAAGTAGGCGCCCAACAAACTTAGCTTAGTTTGTTAACCACTGTAATTCTGTGCAACTAGCTGTGTTTTTAAGTAAATAAATTAATAAAAAATAAATTTTAATTTGGAACACTAGTTATTTTTGCATTACATTGACGTCACTTAAATTAAATTAAATAAATACACCCAACTGTCACATACATAGTTCTGACCCCACACTAGGATACAAGTCCAGTGCCCTGGGTATCAGAGACTACGAGAGACTTTTTCGGTCTCACAGACACCCAGACCCTAAACAAATATTTGTGGATCACACAAACATTTGTCTCAGTGCGGGGATCGAAGTCGAACCCGCGGCCTCTCGTTTTGCAATGTGGTGTCTAGCCAACTGCGACACGGGGCTTTCAAATTATGTTCAACAACGACCTATCAGCAAATAACGCTACAAAAGTAGTTAAAACATAAACTATAGCAGTAGCCGCGATCAAACTAATAGATACTATAGTTGCATTAAATTAATTTGTCGGAGTTAAGAGCGTGACCCGAGAGCTGACGGGTGGGTGCGGGGTGCGGGGTGCGCGGTGCGGGGGGGACCTCTCACAATTTCGTTAAAGCACTTGACATCCGGCCGAAGTATGAAGCAATTAGTTGGCGATGCACGCACGGAACTCCTCTGCGTACAATACACGTAATAACGTGGCGAGGCTGGAACTACCCGCTCTCACTCGATATTCACACATTATACCAAATATCACGTGTTGATTGATTATAATTTCTAATGCGGAAACGACAAGCAGAATTTCCGCTATGATATTTTTTATTGATTCAAGGAAAGTATATTGAAACGCTTAAAATTACCTTAAATAAAACAAGCATGACAACATAGTAGCTTAATATGAATATAGTATCAAGTAGAGAAAGATATCCATTAGTCACTAGACTCGACGACAGCCCAATGAGATGTTGCGCTTCAAGGGTCTAGAATTGTAGGTGATAGGAAAATACTGGATAGATAAGCTATTTCTAAACTTGATGACCGAATGAATTCAAGACCGTGTAATTAATTTTCATTTGTGTTTCAATAACGATAAATATAATTAATGTAATAATTTCGATTTTGATATATTTTTAATTGAAGCGCCTGTTTTTATAGCAAAAACTTTATGATACTCATTTATTTTAGCTTATTTTTTACATTTTTAAATATAAAGTTTTATAAAAAAAATACATTTAAAAATATAAAAATAAAATACCCGCAGATGGCGGGGTCTACGACCCAAGCCACCGGTGGTTAGGGTTCAAGAGTTAGAAACCGCCTCACGATACGTGCCGTGTCCAATAACACTGCTTTTTGTATCTGGGTTTTGACCCAACAATCGATTGAGAGCCTCCGAAGATGTTGGTCGAGGCTCTTTGGTATCAACCCATTGGCAGTAACGACTATCGGAACAATAACTGTTGAGTCTACATCCCACATATCAGTAACCTCGTGAGCCAAATCTAAATATTTAGATATTTTGTCTTTTTCGGCTTTCACAAGGTTATCATCATGCGGGATAGTAACATCAACCAACATTGCCCGGCGCGCCAGTCGATCCACTATCACAATATCAGGCTTATTTGCAACAATAGTCCTGTCTGTGATAACAGATCGATCCCAATACAGCGTTGCATGACTATTTTCGAGAACCGGATGCGGGACATATTGATAATATGGCACTTCGTCAGTCACAAGGTGATATCGAAGAGCAAGTTGTTGATGTATGATCTTGGCTACTAGATTATGTCTATGTAAATACTCGCCGTTAGCAAGATACGAACAACCCGAAATTACATGTCTGATTGATTCTCCGGGACGATGGCATGCCCGACAAATGTCGACCGTACCGTCCTTCATGATGTACTTTCGATAGTTGTTCGTCTTGATAACTTCGTCCATAATTGCAAAGACAAAACCCTCAGTTTCCCCAAAGAGGTTACCAAAACGTAGCCAAGTCACAGATGCGAGCTGATCCACATCGGACCCGTTAAGAGCTCGAAAGAACCGCCCATGTAGCTCCTTGCTCTTCCATATTTCCCTGCGTTCCGAAACACCCAGTACCATAGGTCTTCGCCAGTTCTCGTTCGCTAAGGAGAGTGGGGTGAATCCTTTATCCGTCATGACTAGAACACCATGCATACTCTCATCACTGTGTAGGAAATAATCCCTGAGATTGCATATTTCACGGTTATGAAGATCTTTGGCATTGAGTAAACCTCGACCCCCACATCTTCGCGGAATATACAATCTCATCACAGATGAGCGTGGGTGATGCATACGATGTGCAGTCAGCAGAGTTCGGATCTTTCTATCCAGGGCATCTAACTCTGTCTGAGTCCATTTGAGTACGCCAAAAGAGTACATAAGAACAGGCATAACCCAGCCATTAAAGGCACGAATCTTGTTTCCTCCTGATAAAAGACTGTTAAGTACTTTTCTCAGACGGCTAAAGAAACGTTCCTTCAACGACAGTTTTACATCTGAACTTAGTATACCTAAAGATTCAGACATACCCAAATATTTGTAGGTTTCGGCTTCAGAGAGGGACCTTAACCTAACAGTTTCTGAGACTTGAATGTCATCAGAGACCACTATCTCACCTCGCTTTACATGCATAACCGCGCATTTATCTACACCAAACTCCATATTAATTGAATTGCTAAAATGTTGAGTTATTTTTAACAACTCAATTAATTCAGTGCTTTTTGATGCAAATAACTTGAGATCATCCATATAAAGCAAGTGAGATATCGGTTCAGTCCCTCTCCGTAGGCAATATCCTAACCCTGAATCCAAAAGTAAAGTGCTGAGAGGATTCAGGGCTAAGCAAAACCAAAGAGGACTCAGACTGTCCCCCTGGAATATTCCCCGCTCAATCCTTATAGGCTCAAGACAATCAGAAGAACACGTGGTGCCTGGATATTTCAGCACAGTGGTCCACTGCCCCATACATGCCTCAAGAAAGTTGCATAAAGTTGTATCTATCTTATACAAATTAAACACCCTCCTAAGCCAGGTATGGGGCACCGAATCATAGGCCTTCTTATAGTCTATCCAAGCAACCGATAAGTTCTTCCTATTTTGTCGAGCCTGCTGACAAATAGTCATGTCAATGAGAAGGAGTTCCTTCGTACCACGAGACCCAAGCTTGCATCCAGTTTGACCGGAAAATAAAATACTGTTGTTTTTGATGTGGATTGAAATTTTGTTTCTTATAATAGATGTCAAGAGCTTATAAATAGTTGGGAGACATGTAATTGGTCTGTAGTTTTTTGGGTCCGTGGTAGTACCAGACTTATAGAGGAGGTGAGTAATACCTGTTGTCATAAATGTTGGGAGAGATCCAATGTTAAGCGCTTCCTGGAATTGTGCTGCCAAAAGGGCATGCACACTTGGAAACCATTTTAACCAGAAATTTTGCAGACCATCTGCGCCAGGCGATTTCCAGTTTTGTGTCGACCTGATCGCAACTGAAACATCATTGGGACTGATTAAAATGGTTTCCATAGTAGAAATATCCTTACATGCTTGATTGACAACACTTATCCAGGGACCTTCAGTGTGAGAGACAGACGACGACCAAATGCTTTTCCAATATGTATGCATATTGGAAGCACCCGGCAACCGCCCATCTTCCACACTTTGTTGGGAATGCTCCCAACACCTATAGACCCTCTTTTGATCACTTTGGAAGGCACGATTTATACGAAATCTGTCACTCCGCTTCTTATAGCGCCTTATGCGATTTGCCCATGCATAAAGTTTTTGCTTAAAGAAGTCTATGCGTTCTGTGACACAAAGCCTATAATCTCCTGGTTGGATGTTGGTACCAGAGAAGGCCTGCGTCACAAAACGCATAATCTTTGGCCTATTATTACCCTCCTTAAAGCAAATTAGCTTGCTGATGAGAGTTCGGGCCCAATCGATACGATGTTCGATCCTACGTTGCCAAGCTGGTACTGTCACAACTTTGGGTGTGGTTCTAACTTGATTTAAAAATTTCACATTAGCCACACGACAAGCTGCGACAGCTGCGCAATACAACATCGAATGCGTATCAATTAGATCCCGACTAGACTCCAAGTAAGATGGTAATATGGAGTCTAATGTTCCCATCAGCGCCAAGTTCCTTCTATGGGTAGGCAAACGTGGTAAGCAAGGTCTAGAAGAAGCGGGTATAGGTGCAAATTCCGAAATCGCATCTTCCAAAGCCCTTCTCAAACGCTGATTGTCATCGGAACTTACTATGTTGTCCAAATTGTTTATATCACAACTAGTGTCAGGTGGTGGTGACGGGTCTACTATTTGTTGTGTGGGAGCAGGATCAAAATTCTCTTGGACAACACGTAAATCTGCACGCAACCGATCAAGTACTTCATCACCCAACGCTTTACGACGTTGAATGTATCGCACTTGATCCGATAATCGTTGAGCTGATACATCGATGGTTGGCTCCAACGCCTGAAACAAAGCAAGCATTTTAGAGCGGTACGCCGTGAGTTTAGTTCCCCCCTCTGTCGCCCCAAAGTAGGCCCGCATGACATTTTCATTTATTGATGTTGTCCATCTCATGCGGCGCACTACTCCACCGGTAGCGGGGGCCGTAGGCAGGACACGAGGTCCGACAGGTCCCAAGCATGCCGGAGGAGGTCGTCGTCCACCTCGCCGCGCAGGTCTTAGTGGCGGCGGGGACGACTGCAGCCCGTCGATTTGGCTCGACACATCGTTACCCGGCGGTGGTTCGAATATCTCCGATGCCGACGCCCACGACGCGGAGCTTGACGAGCTGGAGGGTGATGTTTTGCGTGCGTGTGTCTTTTTGGCTTTTTTGTTCATTCCAGCTTTAGATATATATTTGTTTGAATTTTTGCAATATTGTCATGGTGACATTGTCATATGAATTAATTTTTAATATTCTTATTTTTCCTGATATATTTTCAATAAATAACGTATATCCAAAGTAGTCTGATCTGTCTTGCATAATATTATATTATTGATGATTTCAAAAACAATAAAAATATATTTAATAATCAAAAACGAAATAAACACGTTATGCCGGAATGAATTAGTGTTGCCATATGATTATTATTATAACCCTAAAATATATTTCTATCCGATATAAGTGTCATGACTGGTCGACCCACATCAAAATGTGCTCAGTGTTCACGCTATTTTGACACATTTTATCTTAATCCACTGCCTAAATTGGCGTAATTTGCAAAAAGCCGACGATGAAATGAGACCTTGAGGATTCTATTTCGTTTCCAAACATTTTGTTGCTGAGAATATACATAGCTACGTATAATATACTGAACACGAGTGTGACCCATAGTGACTCATCAATAGTTGTGTTCCGGGGTCAACTATTTACCATCAATCTGACATAAATGTGTCAACTGGTGAGAATACTCTCATTTCTCAACACTCTATTTTGATCTCATTACCAATAACTGTCATTTTGCTTTTCCACTGCTAGCACAAATATATCATTATCATCATCAGCCCATATACGTCCCACTGCTGGGCACGGGCCTCCTCTACATCTGAGAGGGTTTAGGCCTTAGTCCACCACGCTGGCCTAGTGCGGGTTGGCGGACTACACACCTAAGAACTTTTTAGGTGTGCAGGTTTTATCACGATGTTTTTCCTTCACCGTTAAAGCAAGTGATAATTCATTGTGAATACACACATAACTTCGAAAAGTCAGAGGTGTGTGCATGGGGTTTGAACCTGCGACCGCCGAAATTCTCGACCGCGCGCCTAAACCTCGAGGCCATCACTGCTACACAAATATATAAATACACCCAACAGTCACATACATACTTCCGACCCAATACTAAGGCACGAGTAATGTGTCGTTGGTATCAGAAACTACTAGAGACTTTTGATCACACAAAAACCGAGACCCGATACAAATATTTGTGAATCACGCAAACATTTGTTTAGGGGCAGAGATCGAACCCGCGGCCTCTCGTTTCGCAATCTGGTGTTTAGACAACTACGCCACGGACGCTGTCAACCATAACCCTTTTTTTTTTGTTCTCGAGGGGAAAGCTGTTAATGGCTCTATTTCCCGACAGCCCTGGGGGAGGAGGGCGGGTGGTCTTCCAGCCCGGCGCGCGCCGACGTCCACGCAGATGTTAGAGCCAGGCTGGGTCCCTAACAAAATCCCTAAACTGGCATACCGACCAAAACTCCCGGTGGCCATCTCCGCGCTATGTGGGGCAACCACGGTACGTGAGCGGTCAACCATAAACGTATTGAAACCCCCACATATCATTAGTTACGTCAGATGGTTCAGTGGTTACCCATTCGACTTCGTCGGGATACACACGTTCTTTTCCTTCTATACAATATTTTGTATAATCCTCTCACTCCTTCCTATCTAAAAGTCCGATTCAAATTTCTTCATGAATCACATGAGAGATCCTTAAGGTCATCAGAAAATTTAAAGCTGAGCATGCCCGTGCATTCCACATCATTCATGGACAACTCTTTTACTGTTAAGGCTATTCGGTTGTGGAATGCACTCCCAGTTCAAGTACGACATGCACAAACACTGTCTCAACTTAAAAGACTTGTGAAAGATCACTACTCCTGTTAGTCATTTGGAAAAAAATAATGCTTCGACCGCTTATTCTTATGTATATATGTATGTATTTATGTATATTTGTATGTATTATGTATGTATACATGTTTTGTATATATTTGTGTAGGGGCTATGTAAATTAATTTAAATTGATTGATTGAATTATTAATAATTATATTGTACACATGAACTACACTCCCTTCTGTATTAGCAATGCGTCTTCGGTCTGGACATGTTCCATTAAACAAATTTATTTTTATGATGGGGAAAACATCATCGCCATTTTGTTCTTATTGTGACAAATTAGAAGATGTTTTTCACATTTTAATGGAATGCTTTCGAAATGAAGATCACCGAGTGCAACATCGGTCAATTTTGGAAGGCATTGGCGGATGTAATAGCATCTTGGCATGCCCCTTATCTAAAGAAATTAAGATTCTTATTAAATTAGCTAAAGTAGGATTAAGACGTAGAATTTAGTATGTTTGAAGCTGTATAGAGCGACATAGTCTTAAGTTAGATTAAGCTCTTTAAATAAAGAAAAAAAAAAAAAAAAAAAAAAAAAAACTACCCTCCCTTCTATCACTTGTTTATGTCCATCTTATGGTTGTCTCTAAAAGATCGCCTCGAGCGATAAGACCGCCAATTGTACTTCATTCTTTTTGTATATTGTTTTGTTCATTAATTCTTAGCGTACAATAAAGAGTTTATAAATAAAATAAATAAATAAATAAATGGTTCATGTAATAGTACGTTAGCTTTGTGTGTGGGTGTTGAATATGTGTACGTCATTGTGGTGATTTATCTTTTCCAATTACGTAGTGATTTGAGAATATTGGAATCCACCCATTTTTGCTTGGGTGACTGGGACCACTCGACTGTGAAATTGTCTTAAATGATGCTAATGGAGCCTAGTAGTAGCTTTGTATAGCCCGACAGACAAATATGCGATTCACGCAACTTGATCTATTGTAATAGTGGTACTACAAAATAGTGAAGGGTTTAATAATAATAATAAATACACCTAACAGTCACATAAATAGTTCTGACCCCACATTAAGAAACGAGTCTTGTGTCGTGGTTATCAGAAACTACGAGAGACTTTTCGGTCTTTGTGGATCACACAAACATTTGTATCGGTGCGGGGATCGAACCCGCGGCCTCTCGTTTCGCAAGTTGATGTCTAGCCAACTGCGCCACGGGGCTGTCAATGATGCACGGCACGGGGCATGATATGTGTTGGTGGAGGAGGTTAAAAGATCCTTTAAGAAGAAGACGAGGGAAGAAATAAATTAAAGTTAAACTATTCGTAGAGACTAAAACGCGAGAGAAAATGTCATATTCTATACTCTATGTTTACAAACATAAACTTAATCCTTTAAATCCTTTATCCCAGAAGTAGTATCCAGGAATGTTTTTCATCAAAATTTCATGATATACCTAGTTTAGTGGGTCTTATATAAATATTTTTATCATCGGAATGAAATGCAATGTCAAAAAATAAGGAAGATTAAATACCAAACTCAACTTGTTTTAAACAACAAAACAAAAATCGCCCAAAACGTCGTATAAACGTACGGGTACCTACTTATTTGCCTTCGACCCGTCGATATGTTGCTAAAATTCACAGATCGGAACTACCGGCCAATTTTCATGTTCAGTAGTTTCGGCTATTTCAAATAAAATCTACGTAATGGCTGGCGTTGTGAATAAATAAAATATCGATTACCGTGGAACACGTACCAATGAAGCTTTTCACATTTCACTTGTCGGAGCGACACTACAAATTGCTACGCATTATTAATGGTTCCGATCGGGGGGGCGATGTCATAACATCTTGAGTTTATTAATAGTGCTCAAACGGCAGACCTTGGAGCAAACATTTGTCTTTTATTTTAATGGTGTGCCAGCGAGCATTGGAAATTTGTTTAAAAACTGAAATATTGGTTTATAAAGCCTAGGTCGCCGTAAAAGTCTTGATTATTGTTTTTTTAGCTGTTGATGGTAAAATCTTCGCATTTTTTTTTTTTTTTTTTTTTATTCTGGCACGGCAAAGTGACTCCACTGTACCTGATGGTAAGCACAGTGGAGTCCAAAAAAATTACTACCGACCAGCGAGAAACGATATGGTCACCCGCTGGTCGACACAATCATGCCGGCCTGCACAAATGTTTCTTCACGCTTCGCTTAAAGGATCCAGGATCATAGGAAGGAGGGAACACGTGAGCTGGCAAACTATTCCACAGCTTGATGGTGCGGCAGAGGTAAGAGTAAATTAATTACCTAAATAGAGACTACCCACCGCGCACACAAAGTATAAATTCTGCCGTAGTGATTCACGCAAGTAAGTAACGTTTGGAATCAGCTCATAGTCTTGCGGTACAAGTGTGTGTTATTTGCGATTTAAAGGTCCTTCATTTAATTCGCGGTTTGGGCAAAATATTGTAAGGTTTTTTCATATGAAAACCGGAACAGGAAATCGTCCCTATTAATGTGGGGTTAAAGACAACTGTCGAAACGTTAGTGCGGCGATGCTGGATGTATTTATGTATTTATCCATTCATAAAGTTTTATCATCGCGTATATGGTACTACCCCCTGTGACTACATGCGAAATTCAAGTTAATTTTCACTGTAACAAAGGTTTGCAGGAAACCGAGCGAGATGCGACGTAAGTTAATTGAACCTGTCGTGTGTCAGTGTGTGGAGGTCAGTACTGCGGGGGCGGCGCTTGTTGACACTAATGGAGCATGTACTTATAATTGGCTCCAGAAAAGACCGCCACAAGAACTGTTTACAAACACTTGTTTTTCACGCATTTTGCATGGTAATAATTTAGGAATTGTATCTACTGTATGTAGGTGTATTGGCCGTTTACACGACATTAAAGGCAAAAAACAATTGTTAAATTTTGTTCTGCCTATATCTTTATTTATTTTCAAATTAAAATGATACGACTAGATTGAAATTGGGCATAAACTAGTAGATAGGTAAGTAGTTTAAAGGAAAATATCGTGAAACCTACGGGAATGGACACAAGGAATTGTTTGTTTATGCAGTCTACAAATACGAACCAGACTGCCGAATGGCAAAAACTACGATATTTCCATAATAAATAATTATAATGACTGCCTTGTGGTCTCGCGGTACAAGTATGTGCCGTGCGATCTAGAGGTCCTGGGTTCGATTCCCGGGTCGGGCATAGTGTTATTGGGTTTTTCCATTAGGAAATTCTCAGTAACAGCACGGAGTCTGGAAATGTGCCCGAAAAACGGCAATAGGCTCGCCCCCTATTACGTGGAACTGACACATACCTGGCGAAGTGTGAGTGTAGAAATGCACCTCTGCCTACCCCGTCAGGGTATACAGGCGAGAGTTAATGTATGTACATAATTAAAAAAACACACGCTTTTATTCCACCAAAGGGTGGACAGAGACAGATGACGTTTTTCGAGCAAAAATTATTGACGAAATTTACTTGTATGTTAACAAATTTACTTAGATTCTGTTATTCTATGATAAAAATTAACTTAGAAATTTATTTTACTGCTGCTAAACTGACATTGGTCCTCGAAATTTCGTTTGGTTTCAATACAAAATACGTCATATTTCGGTGCAGCTGCTAAACTGTTAATTTCTAGGAAAGCACCGTTTGAACTGGTCTGAAAATAAAAGTCGATCGGCCTCGCACACAGAGGGTTTCACACCACATCACGAAGCACGACTTAAAGAAAACCACGTGTAATTACCAGCGATTTTCTCCCAGCATTTACGCTATAATTACTTCAACTTTGAAATAATGAGGCGTACAAAATTTATATTTTACGAATAGGCAATAATAAATCGCAGCTTGTAGCCCACATTAGACTGTACTTATAGATATTTAACCCTCAATTTGTATTAACAATTATGTAATACACATTCTGCACTTTTTTCATTCACTGCACATCGTTTATGTCAAAGCGAGTTGTCACTCGAGTTATTTTACACATACATACATACATACATAACCTGTATTCCTCGAAGGGGTAGGCAGAGGTGCATTTCTGCAACCACATTTCGTCAAGTGACAATAGTAGGTGGCGAGCATATTGCCTATTTTCAGGCATATTTCAAAACTCCGAGCTGCTATTGAACATTTTCCTAATGGAAAACTCAATAACATCTTACGCAACCCGGGAATCGAACCCAGGCCATGAAGGCATGATCAGTTCATGATCGCACGGCGCATACTTGTACCGTTAGACCAAGAGGCAGTCTTATTCTACTGGACAAAATACACATAGATTGCGAAAGTTTTTAAAGGTACAAAATCGCTTCATAGCCAGCTTAGATTTAAATAAAGCAGAACTAATTTGCTTATAGAATTCATACACAAAAGCCCTCTCCTAAATAAGCAACTAAGGATTCATAAAATGTCATGATGAGTTTTCAGGTAACAATCACAATAAACAGCTATAACACGTTTCGAAGCGGCAATAGTTAAAAAAATTAAGAAGTGTAAAATTGACGATTCAAAAGAACTTGTAAAAGTCTATTTGAATAAAGATAATTTGATTTGATTTGAGTTAATAGAAAAACTGCAAATACATAATAATGTCAAAGTCAAAGTCAGGTCCCTTGAGCGGCGATTTGTTTACCTGTTGTATTTCCATACAGAAGTGCCGGCGTGCCCGTGACGTCACACTCCCCGCCGGCACACAATGAATGAGCGCTGTATTTATAGTTTAATTAATATTGTCGGCGCGTCGGATTGTGTCGTTAGTTTCAATAGCGTTGATCCGACCTATTAAATTACCATTGCTCGCCGCCCACTGGTAACTAACTTGTAAAGGTTTAATTAAGTTTCTATTGCTGTTTTTAATTAAATAAATAAATACACCCAACAGTCACAAACAGAGTTCTGAACACACATTCAGATGCAAGTCTCGTGTCGTGGGTATCAGAAACTATAACAGACTTTTCGGTCTCACAAACACCCAGACCCGAAATAAATACTTGTCGATCACACAAATATTGGTCTCGATGCGGGGATCGAACCTGCGGCCTCTCGTTTCGCAAGCTGGTATCTAGCCAACTGCGCTACGTGGCTGTCAATTATAAACTGTTTACTAAGATTACAAAAAAATAATTAGACAAGACCCTCAAGGTCCATGCTAGGATGATAGGTTTCAGAGACAAAGTAGTTCCTTGTAAAAAAATATAGTCGACTCATGAATATAAAAATACCCATTTTCGTTTTATTTTAAAACAAACGGCCTTAGTCATATTGAAATTAAATGTATGTTCCCGAATTAATAGATATTTCATAAAGAGGCTTTTTGTAAGGTTCCAAAGCATAAACAACGTTACCCAAGATATCTGTTTATTTTTTCAAACCAGGAGTTTTCCAACACAAGTTTTGACCAAAATATTTGCACTGAAACTGTATTTTTACAAGACAAACGTTGCAAACGTGTTCAATATGGTGTGACATCGCCGAACGTTTGTGGTATCATGAAATAACACAGTATGGAGCGATAAAAAATCATATGTATCGCGCCAGTTCTACGAAAATGTTGGCTAAAGTTTCAGTTTTGGTTCCAGTATCTTACAGTAAGAAAAGGGAAATAAGCAAATCAGAAAATAACTCCCGACATTAATCATGGAGTGTGTGCATGTCGGTAATCATAAGTGAGTTGGCAATCATTGTTAAAAAATAGGAGATCAGAAAGTTAGTATTACTCAATCATTCACCAATTCACACATGACTATTGGGTAGGTACTTGAGCTACGACTACAACACGAATAAGTCGCTATAACTAGGTTCGTACTACTCATAGAAAGTCATTGTTAATAACGTAACGACTTCATTCGGCGTCCAGAATAATTTAATGTGCATATCTCATTCTCCTTTCTTTCATCTTTTCTTTCAAACTTTAAATTATTTTCGCGTATAGTGAAAGTCGTGATGGCCTCGAGGTTTAGGCACGCGGTCGAGAATCTCGACGGTCGCGGGTTCAAACCCTAAGCACACACCTCTGACTTTTCGAAGTTATGTGTGTATTCACAATGAATTACCACGTACTTTAACGGTGAAGGAAAACATCGTGATTAAACCTGCACACCTAAAAGTTCTTAGGAATTTCTTAGGTGTGTAGTCCGCCAACCCGCACTAGGCCAGCGTGGTGGACTAAGGTCTAAACCCTCTCAGTTGTAGAGGAGGCCCATGCCCAGCAGTGGGACGCATGTGGGCTGATGATGATGATAGTGAACACAGTAACTTTGGTATGTATGTCGGATTCAACTTTAAAAAAAGAAGCAAATCCCCAGCAGAGCTGATTATACACCATAGCTCAACCATCCAAAGAAAAAAAATGAAATTTTTCGAAAACGACACAAGATAGTTTTGAGTTTCGCATCATACTTTATGTTCTATAACTATGTCTCAGGGTTGACCGAAATGCAATAAGATAAGTACAACATGTTGTTGAAGCCGGGATCCAAAGTTATCCTCCTTTTTGTCAACATTTCGTAAATATTCATTGTTATATTTGGGGCAAAGTGCGCCGAGTTCTCGTCACATCGTTTCCCGGCGCAGCCAAAGACAAAAGACCTTAACAATGGAGATTCTCCGGCGAGGAACAGCCTAAAACATCCGCAAATAATACCACTCTATACATTTGATACTGCGGGGTGAGGGGTGGTGGAGGGTGGCGGAGGGAAGGACGCACAGCGCACCGTTAATTGTGTTCTCGCATAGCCGTGTACATAATGATGTGAAAACATACCAGATTACAAAATTACTTCGTTATACAACATGAAGAAATGTTATACCGAGTCCATATTTACACACAAAAGTTAAATGGTTCATGTCTGCATCCACAAATTCTAATGAAATCATTAGATGTGTTTTAACTCCTACGTAATAGGGAGAAGATCTCACTACCGTTTTTCGGGCATTTATCCAGACTACAAGCTGTTTCTAAAGAGGTTTTAACCGTGACTTTGTCCGCGTGGAATTCAAATGAGGATAACTTTCGCGCGTGACATTAAATTTGAATAAAATAAAGCGTATTGTGTTCCAGTCTCAGCTCTGTCTATTCGTTCAGTATTTCCACAGATTTACACGAACAAATAAACTGAAGGACAAAAGAATGAAAACCTTTCTTTTATGCTTTTATCTTTCACTCATTATAAATTTTCCTCTTTTTACAAATAGATATATATGGTATGTATGTATAAAAAATACGGACGACTTGATAACCTCCCCTTTTTTTTGAAGTCGGTTAAAAATATATTGATTGAGGTACACGGCCCATAATATAACCATTTCATAAATATAACCTACATGAGTTTATCCATTTATCAGGGATATGGGTCACTAAACGCATGCTTCTTGTGCTTATCATATTACATAACATACTCCACTGCATCCTCAAGCTCAAAAAATTACATCCTGCAAGTTCTCTTACAACCGTCATAGGGTCATTAGTAGTCACTATATATTAACCAGATTTTCCACCTGATATACGCTACGATAAGGGTTAACAATACTAAAACGAAATCTGACGCCAACGTTAGTCACTAAATGCATTTGGTATACTTTAGAGTGCATCAATGATTGGCAATGCTGTACGATAAATTTGTGAAAATATGAATTACATAAGGTCTACTCTCCTTCGAATATTGTCGGTATTTACGTAAGTTGTTGGAAGTATGTGCGGGTGCGGATGTGTGCGGCGCGGAGGTGTCGAGTACGGAGTTCATCTTCCGCCAGGTTAATGCCACCGGAGCCGCGCTGCCGATACGCGGCCCGCTCCCTCCTACAACTTTAATAGCGCGATTAATACTTGTCGACTGCGCTGCCAACACTCTGATAGTGCTCGACTGTGAGACGCCGTAACTAAGCTGCATTGGTTTGACCTACACATTTACTAGCGGATATACTTGACTTAGGATAGATAGAACACTTGTTTGTTAGTATCGTGCTGTCTAAATACAGCATTACATAGAAGATCAACTCTCCCTCGACACAGCTGTGTATTCTCAGGAGTTTCTTTACTTTAGATTAACCAAAAGATGAACACTACTGGACCCAGACCTTAAAGTTTACCAGGAAGACATTACATCTTTTGCGAGGACGTGAAATCCTGTGCTCGTACCTAACATCTACTTGACAGCCTTTTTATCATATTATGCTCAAGCGACCTAAGGAAGAAGGAAAAAGATATCAAGTGGTCTGACAAACTATTCTACAGTTTCATTGTAGACTGCCTCGTGGTCTCGCTGCACAAGTATGTGCTATATATACAATAGGCTCGCCCCCTATCACGTGGCAGGGATACATACCTGGCGAAATGTGGGTGCAAAAATGCACCCCTGCCTACCCCTTTGGTGAATACAGGCGTGAGGTTATGTATAGATGTATGTAGTTTTATTGTATGACAAAGATGCGATCTTAGGAAGCAATTTGTTCGAAGTTTTAAAGAACACGAAGCTATGGATAAAATTTAACGTTGTTCAATTAGGAAAGCCAGAGTAGAAGATACATAAGAAGTGAGTTGTCCAAAGCAGACAGTACGTAGGGAATCAATGAAGACGTTCCACAATCATCAATTAAGAGTGACAGCGTGTAAACAATTGCGGCGGCTGTGGTTGGGGGTAATGGATGGAGGCGTCACGCGTCGAGCGCACGCCGACACGAATGACCTTTATAAATATTACTAAAATGTTCCGTGTTTATTTTTAGTTATATCGCTGCGGGAAATAGAGCTGTTCTTCTAAATACTTTTAATATCTTCTAACCTGCTTTCAGAATAAAACAACATTTGTTTAAATAGCTTCATCGATATTCATAACATATACATTCCACTGTTTATCTATCAACAAAATATATTCTAATGATTTTATCTTCTTTATCGACCACATGTTCACAGATATTATGTACTTGTATATAACGACCAATGTCACATACACTTTTACAGATGTTATGTTCTCGTATTTTAGAAAAATCTTTTGATTTCCGCATAAAATTATCATCTTAAATCCAAATTCCACCTCTCTTATTATGCAAAATCAGATCGGGATGAAAGTTTCTGGTTTTACTATTTGTCTCAGCTTATTGTGCTATTAACTACGGCTGTACTGGCCCTGAACGCTGTAAGCGTAATAAATTGATATTATCGCTAATATTAAAATTGATATCCAAGATAAATAGCGGAGTTCCCTTCTAACCTTGTTAATTAATTGTTTAGAAGCAGTAGGAATACTATATCTTCTCGTACATGTGTGTTTGTCTCTCGTATAACTAATGAAATTGGCTTGTCTGTAACGCTTTCGGGACTTACACTAGCAGACAACTATTTTTAAGGAGTAACTTATGCCACTATGTTTACTAAATTAAATTTGGGTAGGTACCGCGAATTTTTTTACTCTATAGCTAAATTTTAGGGCAACGTCGGAACAACGTCGCTGATGACCATTAGTTTACTTAATACAACCAATTGCCAGATATTGACATAAGTAAGACAGTTTTTTTTATTCATTATATTCATTAGTTTCAGTAGTTACTTGGATGCCATATTTGATTTGACAAGGTAAGTGCTTTGGTATCGAGCTATAGAATTTGTGCTACAATAGACTAACATTGTGACCTCGGACTGACCTTATCCAAATCATAGATATAGTCTAGCATTAGTATTTTTTACGAACGCACAATAAACGTTTATGGGATCGCTAGTTACTGTATAAATATGCAATCTTTATTACTAAACAATACGATCTAACTCCAGTAAGGGGCGCAGTTGAATGCCTCTTGGCGACGAGATGTTCCTTATCTATCTTGCAACGAAGGACGCTCCGCCCGCAGACCTCATAACTCAAAGGGTGACAGCGGCGAAGGGCGCGCCGGACACACACACCAGCCGAACGTCGGCGGACATTCATTAATTTCGGACACCCCGCAGCCTGTGTTTATTGGTACTAATGGTCTGTCAGTAAGCCACCCCCTCCTCTAGCCTGCGTGATCCTTGTACATACATATGTGCGTGTGTCGTTGCCTCAACTATTAAAGCGCCATCCTTTGAATATAAGAACATATTTGCATCTAATATCTTCTGCTACAAAAGTATCCTTCAGTGATTATTAAATCATTTTTTTTAATCTACCTCCTGAAAACTTAGCCCAATATATTAAAAAAAAATATTAAGACAAACGAATCGATCTCGAGGCTACGAAATAAATTGGAGCTAATTAATATCAGAGGTTTAATTAAGGCCTAATAAAAATATTTGTTCGGAACGGGATGTGCATGTGGAATTGTGTTTGGAAAACCGCCTGGGATAATGGAGATATTATGTTTGTAAGGGGCTATGTGTTTTTAAAGCAATTTAGATTATCTCCATTATTCTCGCCGTTGTGCATATTCACATCACTTGTTTAAAGGATATCCAATTGAGGTATTTACAGAGAATAATTTAATTACTTTATCTGCAACAACAATCAGTTGGCAGATCTAATGTTCTAGAATCCGCGATCATAATCGAATGAATGAAATATAAATGAATGAAATATAAACTTACAGATGTAGCATATTGCGTTGTTATAAATTGAATCTCCATAAAATTTTATATTAATATACCCCCTACAGTATATCTCATCTTTATTAAAACGACAGCTTACAGCGTGCCCCGCAAAAATGTTCACACAATTAAATACTCGAAGTTTGTTGTGAGAAAATAAAAAGCTTTTTGGGTCCGCTGCAGAGGCTTTGGAAACTTGATGGATTTCTTTTTAAAATACCTCCAAACATTCCTCCATATTGGGCAGAGTTTTAATTAAAAGCCCTCGGAGACTGTCGCGGGAAATGGGGCCTGTTTTTATGCGCCAAGTTTTTAGAGTGAACACACTCGTAAGCTGTATTGATGTACGGCGGGGGGAGACAAATCGGCAGCCACGTTTGAAATGTATTCAATATTGATTAATCAACCTTGGTCACATCACTATAAAATAGTTTAGTTTAGTTTTTGTCGGTTTGAAATGTTAATAACACGTATATCATACGGCCTGTATTGTATGTGTAAATCAGAAAAGAAAATACAGACGTCCATTTGCTCTTCAATGAATTTGCTATTGATCAGCTAATAATATTTTACTAGAACCGGAAATAAAACCCGGAGCCTCTGAGGAAAAACGAGGCAGGCATCATAGATACCATCATATATGTATTACTATCCTGGTAATTAAAAACTATTGAGCACTTCTAGCAATTTTAATTAGTATCTTTAATAAAAAATATCTAACAAAAGCAAATTGTAAATTTTAAGAAACAATTTTAAAGTTTCTGTGCAATTCCGAAACAGTTTAGAGAAGTAGTGTGGGAAAGCAATTAAACAGTTCTCGTAGTTGTATCGACACGTGGCTATCTCCACATTTGATACTATTTGGTGCAGTGTGTGTACTTTCAGTAGGTACTGCTAATGGAAGTATGTATTATCTATTTCTTAACAAATAGCTATATAAGAAGTAGAGCAGACAATATGTTATCATGTTATACAGCACTTGTGATTACAGAAACAGTCATGGCCACTCTTAATAAACCACTTTCAATAAAAACTAATGAGTTGAAACTGGCAGTCCCAACATATAGGTATTATATCGTCATCATCATCAACCCTTTTACGTCCCACTGCTGGGCACGGGCCTTCTCTACAACTATCCTTTTTGAAGTATTTATAAATGATATTCTCGGCTGTCTTATATTTTTTTTTATCATAATATCTTTAAAAGATACATACATACATACATAAACTCACGCCTGTATTCCCCGAAGGGGTAGGCAGAGGTGCATTTTTGCACCCACATTTCGCCAGGAATGTATCAGTCCCACGTAATAGGGGGCGAGCCTATTGCCGCTTTTCGGGCACATTTCCAGACTCCGAGAATTTCCTAATGGAAAAACCCAATAACACTTTGCCTGACCCGGTAATCGAACCCAGGACCTCTAGATCGCACGGAACATACTTGTACCGCGGGACCACTAGGCAATCTTTAAAAGATTTTAACATTATACTTGGTATATATATGTACGAGTATATTTTAAATCAAGGCAACGTAAAGTAAAACTGTCACAAGTCTGGTCTGTTTTAGACACATCGCTCTTCATGGCACTCAATGGAGTGGATGGCATGGAGATCTAGCCTCCATCCCCACCTCATCTCGCCACCCCCAACCACGACACAGCATTTTATTGATTCATAATATAAGGAAAAAACGGTCTTCGATACATCACGCATGTACACCACTTTTCGTTAAACGCGCCAATTTATTGGATATTACATTAATGAGATCAATAAATGAGCAACATTATATACTACGGACCTGTTAGTTTACAAAAAAAAATATTTATTTCAAAGGTCGTTTCCATGGGCGAGAAAGTAAATGACCGGGCGGGAAGAGTCCCTGCTAATAAAGCTCTAAATGGGCTCAACGTGTCACAGAAACTACTTTTCAGCTGGTAGTCAAATGTGCAAAAAGTGACCCAAAAGCATCGTTATACAGGAAACACTCTCAACTTTAGAGTCCTAGGAGTGGGCGGTTGACGATGATGAGCAGCTAGAATGTTCTGTAGAAAAGGAGAAATAACAGAAATTATTCACGGTCATGTATGATATCAATCACATAGATTTAAATCGAATATCATTAGTTCAACCTTGAACAAATTCACGATTGAAACAGTAATATTTCGTTCATTGGTATTATTCAGTGGTCATTCGCCCCATCGGACCTACGTTTAGGTCACTTGCTCTGACTTACTCAGTGCTCGAACCGCTAGTATCCCATAGGGGCTAACTTCATCAATCAATTTTACCGTTAATTGTCTGCAGACTCAATAACAAACTTAATCAAAGACTCATGACAAGGTGCAGGGTATATAGTTTATGACCCATTTAAGGTCATCGCAGTTATCATAAAGATGACGGGCAGATCCAGTCATGACATCAAGCTAAGAAGCAGTTAAAATGATCTTTATAACTGCAAAAAAAATAAGCCACTTGATTTTCATAATGTATCTGCATTAAAATGAATTTATGTCAGCTTTTATACTCTCCGTCGTAGGGTAACTGGCCCTGCCTCCACCCCCCCCCCCCCTACCCTAATGTCAAGAGAGTTTCGATAATAGTAAACCAATCAAAGTCAGTCGACTAGCAAGACATTATTAATGATATACATATATGTTGCACTCATAAAGTACTCACTGTCTACCAAAAATATAAATGCTCATGCAATATGTCATGTTTTACAAATCAGGCGAACGTGAAAAATATGCAAGTGTCGCCGAACCCAACGAAGCGATGCTGTTGTCAAATTCCATGGGCGCAGCCAGCTGGGCACATGCATTGTGACGCGACTATTCGTTTTCATTATTGGCTTTTATTTATATTCCACCCTGAGCTCGGGTTTTTTTCCAATAACAACATATGAAAAACACTAACATCCCATTAGCCTGAATTTCATTACCCATGAAGAGACCCCTACAAATATTTTCCCAATAACATCCAATCTCAATAATTCAATATATTTCGGAATCGGCCCGCTCAGGCATCCGGTCTTCCTGGAACTTATTCAAATTAAACACATCAGCCGGTCGTAATAATGTTGCTAACATTGAATTATTGGCGACATCGCAGTGAATTGCGAAGATCTTGATGAAAAGTATTATAAGTACGACTTTTTAATAGTTAAGAATAAAATTAACGCCATTAGGGTACGTACGAATGACGAAGAAGCAAACGAGGAATGTCAGGACCATAACTATTGGCACTCAATAGTCTTTGCCTATCTTTGTGGGATTCATACGTGAGTGTGTGTGTATGTAAAATTAAAAGTTTCGTAAAGGTTCTGGGTTCGATTTTCAGATTGGTAAAACGCGCGCAATTTGCCTGAATACCAGACACTGCCTTGCCGTGGCGTGGGACTCAAAAATATTGAACAAAAATCTAGAAATAAAAGTCTAACTTTTAAAATACGTGTGAGTGTGTATTAAAATGGAAGTGAATACGATATTTGCTGTGTAATATAGACTAAATACCAAGTAAAAACAATTATATCTTCTAATATTATAAGAACCGGGATAATCAGTTAAAATTAAAGAGGTGGCTTTATACTTCGACAATCGTCTTTAAACTTTTTACAACTGTTTATTTGTTCTACAAGTGTGAAGACACCAGCAATTGCCTCGGGCCGTCCACGACGCCCGCCCGTCGTTCATTTGTTCCCGTCACCGCGACACCGCGACACCGAGACACTTCGCCACACGTCGCGAAGTCAATCCCGCGGATTTGTACTCCACTACCAGTCGCTTTATTATACAATATATTCTAATGCAATGTTACTTACTGTTGCGGATTCTTTAATATAAAAGGCCAACTTTATGGACAAGTATATCAATAAACAGGCTTAACAAAATTAGGAATCTCATTATTTATCTTCGCAAATATTATTATTAAGTTATGAAACTCATGTTTAGAATTTATTTATTTATTTATGGAAGACTAACAGCTACAATACAACTAGGTTAAAAAACATAACAATTAACATAAAGCCAATAATAAGTCTTCACTTATAGCTAAAAAAATAATTGTTTACTAAAAAAGTTCTATACCACAAAAAAAGCCCCACAAGCAACTTGTGGAAAAAATTTAATAAAAGCGGGAATGTGGGTTCATATCGGAAGTAGCTAGTGATGGCGCCGCCGCGTCCACCCAACTGCGTAATACGCATTGAACCACACTCAAATTGATATTAGAAAGTGACAATTTTTACTGGAATTCTTCCCTGGCCTGTATAAGTGGGGTATTTTGAGCAAATACACAAAACGCATCAAATACAACTACAACGCTGTATTTGTTTGTTAAATTAGAAATGTATGTTTGTTTAATATTATAAACTTAGGTAGAATAGGTAAAATCCTTGAATAAACGACGTAATCTTTGGGAAATGGGGCCTCTACCAAATCACAAAATTTTAATCTTACAATAATTAATCGAACATGGAACTTCTTAGTTCTCCTTTCCAATTTAAAGCACGGAATATTTTGGCTGATACAATTTTAACATAATCATCAACAGTCACACTTGCTACCAATACATTAATAGTTCAAATAATGGTTTATGAAACACCAAATCGATGAAATACTGCGCATCACGCAAATAAATACTGTAATTAGAGTTTGCAATTCCGCGTTCCCGCATTCCCGCATTTTTTTGACTCGGCAAGGTAATTCAGCTTTTACTGAAGGCCTATTAGCTCCATCAAAACAGCGCGGGCGCGTCAGTCAGATCGATCAACCGATCGAGCGAAGTAAAGGATTAAAATTGGTTTATTTGTTAGTTTAGGTAAGATAAGTCCATATTAACACGCAGGAAACCCTATTGATTGCAAAATCCCTACCTAACCTCATAAGAACTATGAAAAAGTACTTTTTCTATTAGATATTGTATGAATGTTTCTATTATTATTATTTTTTAATATAGTGTAACTAAACTACAGGTAATAAAGCATTATTATACGCATATTTTTGCATTTTTAAATTTTACTGCGGGAAAAAATTACTGCGGGATATTGCAAACCCTAACTGTAATACGTTTACGTTATTACAGCTTCCCGTTCTGAAGCGTTCCATTTACACTCCATATATTTCATACGGGAACGCCGAGCCAGCATAATATATTGAAACAGGATACGTGTAACTCAAGCTTGCGTGCGATAACGGAGGAGGAGATTCAATATAAATCTGAGAAAGTTCCCGCGTAACTCTCAGCAAACAAGCCGAAGGATTAGTACCGAATCACCAGATATTACAAAGTAATATAATTTTAACAAGTCAGCTCGATTCGCCGCCCTTGTTCAGGTATTCGCAAATCATGCGATAAGTGAAAAACTTCCTTCGTCCCGTCTCCTGGATATTGTCTCAAATTTACCCGCGACTTCGCTGTCAATATTCTGGTAATTAATGCTTTAAATTCAAGAATATGACGACACGTCTTCCGTCCCGTCTATTTCTGCATCGAGATTTACTTAAATAGGTTTAGCTATGAAAGCGTAACGATCTTACTTTCACATCAATAAGGATGGTACAACCAGCGTCATACACTCACTTTACGAGAACGTGCTAAAATATGTACTCTATCAAAATAACTGCCTCATAATCTCGAGGCACAAGTATGTGCCGTCCGATCTAGAGGTCCCGGGTTCGATTCCCGGGTCGAGCAAAGTATTGGGTTTTTACATCGGCAAAATCGGGCAAATTATATTTATTATTGTTTTTTTTTGTCCCCGCTGCAAATTTGTAAACGATTTAAATAATTGTCACCGTTTTCTGCGATACAAGCCTAGAGCCTAGACCAGAAACCACCAATACACTGTTATACATTATATGACACTGTATATGTTAACTCCTTTATGTATAAACACATTAAATAACTATCGTCTAAACACACCCGTACTCTCAATAATACCGCTCAAAATATGAAATTTTCCCACAAAAGTCTAAAAGTTTGTTAAATCAATCTCGGCAGATATGGCGGCAGGTACGCGACGACATTTGAGCAGTGTCAGTGAGTCGGGACGGGCGCCACACTCAACTTCGCAAATTGACAAATTATACCAACTTCCAAACATGATAGAGTAATTTGCTCCGACGGGCTTTTTGCGTGATTTATTCAAAACTTGCTCGATACAGGCCGCAGAGAGGAGAAAAATTTTCAACAACAAATAACAATGTTTCGGCTTTCAAATGGATAATACCGTCTGCGGTGAAAACTTATTTGCGTTCCACCGAGACTACTTAAACTGCTTTAGATTCATGGTTCCATTTAGGGATAATTAGTTTATGTTCTTGCAATTTAAAATTGTAAAACTTATTTTTTTAATTGCACGGGTTTTTCGCTAATGAAATAAAGTACCTAATAAGCTGTTGCGATGACATTTGAAGTTTCAATTGGTAACCAACAAAGACTTAAAGATGGCAGAAATTGCTATATATTATGTACGAGTATTTTCAGGGTCAATGATGAAGTCAGATGAAGTCATGATAAAGTCAGATTTGTGTGTTTAACCTATGGGTAAACAAGGGGTAATGGTTTGAGAAAACTTATTTACATAATTTTGTTGTTTAGAGAATATAAAAAATCTTACCGACGTATTACAAATTGGAATATTTTATTATGTTTGCTTTAGACATTACTTTATTGCTTATACACATATTTATCATCTGCAGAAATTTAAATTGGTATACTAAACCATTTGTGAAAAATATTCAATGCTGTCGACAATTTGGCAAAGAGGCGGGCAGGTGCGCGAGATAGCTACAGTTACGCGTAAATAAATGACCCACAGTTAGATAGCAAATATTGGGTTTCTACATCGAGTACCCGAGTGTTCACACTCACACAATTGTTTTTACTGGGAATGTTTTTTTTACCTTCGAACTAATGTAACTGTGAACTGGTTTGATAAAACAAAATGAATGCCTAATTCAAATGAGGTTTTTAAATAACAAATTAAACGAATAACTATGGCTTCATTTACTTAAAAATAGACAGTGGTATCCTCACATATTAAGGTCCTTCTCCAAGAATTCTATTGGCTTTAGCCTACAACGCATTAGACCAGGTTGAGTTTTAAAACATAGCCATACAACATTCCTTGAGTAATTACCACTCCGTAATACTATTGTTACAGCACACACGATTACAGACAGACAATCCAGCTTACTCCCGTGTGAGCAATGCAATACTATTAGTGATCTGTTGACCGCGTAATTAAACCATTGCGTTGTCGGAAACAGTGTTATTATCGCACGAATGTGTTAACTGCGAGATGGACGACGTACTATTGCTACCTAATTGCAACTATTGTTAAAGAGCTTTTGTATACAAACTTATTTATGGGTAGGTAGATACAGCTGTTATAACTAGAATGAAGCCGCAATACTGAGCGGGCTGGTGTGAACCAGCAGGCAGGTATGTTACCGTCATCATCAGGCCATATACATCCCACTGCTGGGTACGGGCCTCCTCTACAACTAAGAGGGTTTAGGCCTTAGTCCACCACGCTGGCCTAGTGCGGGTTGGCAAACTACACACCCAAGAAATTCCTAAGAATGTTACCGTATTTAAAAAAAAATTGCATAAATTTATTCTCGTAGTGTAGACTGGCATGTATTTCTAAGTCCACATCTTGCCAGCAGTTTTTAGACTATCGAGACACACTGGACATATCTTCAGACTCCATGGCGCTTTTGAGAGTTTTTTATAGACTAACCCCTTAATCGAATCCAACACTCCTAGTACGCAGAATACACATTTTTAACACAGTCCCTTTATAATTATTTTAGACGATAGTATAGGGTTACTTGTAGTAAATGACTTACTCTTGTGTTTGCCATTACTTGAATGATTTATTACATGAATACTAAAAGCATCAAAATATGACAGTTGGCAGCTCAATACATTTTTACAGGCGGCAGGACCGAGAGCGGCGATGCGAGCGTCGGTCCGACGTTCATTCACTATCAATCATTCACACTGGGAGGACCACATCGGTCAGTGACTCACGGAACGGCGCCGCAATAAAACACAATATATTTACTGACACGTTACTGGCACGTCATGTTACTTGGCGAGCACATACTTTAAGACATGTTTACCCTAGCTAAGATTTCACCCAGATATGTTATTCTGCTTAACTGAAGATCATGTAACTTCAAAAATGATGGCATTAGCAAGTGGCTAAATGCAATGCTATCGTAACATCTGTCACTAATCCACTCATCATCATCATCATTATCATCATCATCAGCCCAAATACGTCCCACTGCTGGGCACGGGCCTCCTCTACAACTGAGAGGGTTTAGGCCTTAGTCCACCACGCTGGCCTAGTGCGGGTTGGCGGACTACACACTTAACAAAATTCCTAAGAACTTTTTAGGTGTGCAGGTTTTATCACGATGTTTTCCTTCACCGTTAAAGCAAGTGATAATTCATTATGAATACACACATAACTTCGAAAAGTCAGAGGTGTGTGCCTGGGGTTTGAACGTGCGACCGCCGAAATTCTCAACCGCGCGCCTAAACTTCGAGGCCATCACTGCTTTACTACATGTTTACCCCTAGCTAAGATTTCACCCAGGTATTTTATTCTGCTTAACTGAACATCATGTAACTTCAAAAATGATGGCATAAGAAAGTGACTAAATGCAGTGCTATCGTAACATCTGCCACTAAACCACTCAATTAATTGCAATCTAATATATAGACTGATCCCGAAATGAATATTTTTTAAATGACGATATTTTTAAGCATGGTCTATCCTTTAAGAGCCTTTTAATATTAATATTATATATACTAATTTGTCAAAGAACTATTATAAAATAGCTATTAACCCCCACACAATAGCACAAATTACCGACATTTCCAACATTAGGAGGCAACAAACAAGTTTCATTTATAGATGTATTTGAAAGGTTTAATTAAACGGAGGCGCGCGATGCACCGTCGGCCGATGTCTAATGAAACAAAACGAGCATTCGAACAAATTAATTGGACGTGCAGTTTGCTCCATATATTTTTATTCAATTTCCTTGTTTTCTCGTGAAGCTCATAAATGAACAACCTTGGAGAATTGAACACGGCAAATGGAGGGAATCGCTTCAAGGAAATGTTATCCTTAGCTTTGTTTACTTTGCGATTTATTGCTAGGTACTATATTTAGGGTTTTATTAATTGAAAAGGAATATTGAATGTAAAAATCAGTGGCTTGTTATGCTTTAATAATCTGCTCTAAATTATATATCTAAATGATGTAATATGTTCTAATCCTTTCCAATCTGGATTTCGACATGGACATAGTACTGCTACGGCGCTGGTGCATATCACGGATGACATCCGAGCAGCCATGGATAACGGAAAGTTAACAGTGCTATCTTTGCTTGACTTTAGTAATGCTTTTAACACTGTTGACCATGAAGTATTATTGTGTACTTTGAGTTCTTTTAACATATCTCTAACGGCAATTGACTGGTTTCATAATTACCTGATGGGGCGTCGGCAGCGCATACGTTTGGATGACTCTGTTTCATCATGGAGCAATACGACTGCTGGTGTCCCTCAGGGCGGCGTTTTATCTCCTTTACTCTTCGCATTATTTATTAATTCTATCTCTGATCAACTCATTTCCTCCTACCATCTATATGCAGATGATTTGCAGATTTATTACCATGCTCCCCTAGACAGGGTGAACGAGGCTATCATGTCAATTAACAAGGACCTTACTAGTATAGCTAATTGGAGTAAGTCGCATGGGTTAATAGTAAATCCATCCAAGACCCAAGTCATTATTATCGGCAGCCCCAGGATAGTTTCCAGGATTGATTTCACACTGCTACCCCAAATTCTATTTGACGGTTGTGTTATCCCTTATAGTGATAAAGTCAAGAATTTGGGTATAATTTTTGACAATAACTTATCCTGGGGTCCCCAACTCCATGAAGTCAGCCGTAAATTATTTGCTGCAGCGGGGTCCTTGAGAAGACTTCGGAATTTCCTACCTATTCCCACCAAAATTGCACTTGCTCAGTCTCTTCTTTTACCTGTCCTTGATTATGGTGATGCTAGCTATCTCGATCAGACCGAGGCCCAATTTGAAAAACTTGAGCGACTCCAGAATTTTTGCATTAGGTTCATATTTGGACTTCGCAAATATGACCACGTCTCTGAATTTCGAATTAAACTCAAGTGGCTACCTATTCGCCTTCGCCGAAATACTCGTATTCTCTCTCTTCTTTATCGTATTCTTTTCCTTCCTTCTTCCCCCTCCTACCTGAAGGAACGATTCCATTTCCTAAGCGATACCCATGCACGACCGCTTAGATCACTAGAGAATTTGTCATTAGAGATTCCCAAGCATAATTCCTCTTTTCTTGGCAATTCGTTTTCAGTCCATGCTGCTCGCTTGTGGAACGAACTTCCTCTATCTATAAGGCAAGCAAAATCCTTGTCTACTTTTAAGACTAGTCTTAAAGCACACTACTCATAATCTTTTTAATTTAAAAATATATTTGTGTATTTACTTTTTAATTTTTTTTTTATCAATGCTTTTTGTTTTTGTTTATTGTGTATTTTTTATTATTATTTTAATTAATTTCCACGACCACCCCTTTTATACACTTTTTTTTTTTCTCTGGGTAGTCTGGAAGAGATCGCAAATAGCGATAAGACCGCCCTTTGTGGCACAATAGTTTATAAGGTAGCTTTAATTTAATTTTTATTTATGTATGTGGTGCACAATAAAGCATATTAAATAAATAAATAAATAAATATGTTCTGTATTTCGACAGCCCCGTGGCGCAGTTGACTAGACACCAGCTTGCGAAACGAGAGGCCGCGGGTTCGATCCCCGCACCGAGACAAAATATGTTTGTGTGATCCACAAATATTTGTTTCGGGTCTGGGTGTATGTGAGACCGAAAGTCTCTCGTAGTTTCTGATACCCACGACACAAGACTTGTATCTTAGTGTGGGATCAGAACCTATGTATGTGACTGTTGGGTGTATTATTTTATTAATTTTTATTAAATCAAATTACTTTTGTAGATTGTGCCGTAAACTGAATCGAAAAGAGCAATGATAGTGTCTTGGTCGTTTGTCAGTAAACGCTGCAGAACCAAGAACGTTAATAAATTATTGACGAATACAATAAAGGAGCTTAGAGGCGATGAATTGATATTTAAGTATTAACAGATGTGAATGATACATTATACGCTGGTTTAAAAAAAAAACACTTTATAAAACTTTGTGGCGGTAAGGGGGCCCATGAACATTCATTATAGTACGCAGGACGCGGACTCCGGCGCGGGACACCCACCCCCTATTAATATTCCTTAGATTATCATTTAACACGGCTGATGGCGCACACTTGTGGCACACACACAATTGTTTCCGACAATATTCCACCAGATTAAGTACAAACAACTCGCTTAAACCATTTATAATCAAGTTAATGGAGTAATCTTAGCAACAAAATTTATCTATATTTCTACGTAAAATAGCTTTTTTATTATCTGTTTTTTATTATTTTTTTGCTTGACATATCCAGGCGCTGTTGGCCAGACTCAGCTTGCGAAACGAGAGGCCGCAGGTTCGATCCCCGCAACGAGGCAAATGATTGTGTGATCCACTAATATTTGTTTCCGGTTTGGGTGTTTATGAGACATAAACGTCTTTCGTAGTTTTCGATACACACAACACAAGACTCGTATCTTAATGTGGAATCTGACCTGTGTATGTGGCTGTTGGATATTTAGAGAAAAACATTGTAAGCAATGCCAGAGACATAACCACTTCGCCGCGCACCAAACTGGAGATTCTATATAATACTTCAAATCAAATATTGCATTTTATAGCCATAGGGAAACGTAAAAGGGAGTTCATTCTCAATGTTTAAGTACTTCGTAATCATTAATCTCAGACCATGATTACATTTAGCTCTTTACAGAAAAGCTAAGTATACATCCATTTACTAGAATACATTAATCGTAAGTCTTAGCATGGAAAAATATATAAAATTAGTTTTTACGGCCATATCAATGTACTCAAAATAATTCAGACGACTTAAATTGATAAAGGCAGAGCAGAACTCATGGCGAATAAACTACTCAGCTCGGCTTAATAGTCCTAGGAGTGTCGTGATAAACAAGTAGGTGAATTAAAAGAATCATATAAAAAACTAGCTTTTGCTCGCGACTCCGTCCGCGTAGACTTCAGGGTTGGTTTCAGAAAGAAAAAAGTAGTCTATTTTACTCCACAGTGTCCCATTTATGTCCATACCACAAAAACATTCAAATCAGTTAAATAGACGTGAAACGTGTGCCGCCGCGCACCGGCCGGCCGGCGCCTTATACTCGTACATCATAATTGCGCGCTTGATATTTTTTTCGCTGCGGTGTTTTTTCTGTATTTTTTAAAACTGCGATATCTTCTAAGATACTCATTGAAATCAAATGATGTAAGGTGCAAATTTCTTTTAAATTAAATACTTGTGACGAATAACGTATTTATTTGGATAAGGATTAATATTATCTTTATGAAAACACCTTCACAAATAATGCTTTATTTTAGAACAAATTTGGTTAGCATAAAAAAGGTTATAGTTATAGTTATAGTTATAGTTATAGTTAGGTTATGGTTATAGTTATGGTTATGGTTATAGTCTATCTTTTAAGGCCAACCTTAAAAGATAGACATATGCTGTCGCGGACTTTTTTTTTAGAACTTTTAAAGGGGAACAATTCTGTCATACATTATTTTAGTGAAACTTTAACCGTTTCCGCAGCGCACGCAGCGGAAGTTCTCAAAAGGAAAAAAATACCCCCGATTTTTAAACATTATTTATTGGTGCTCTGCTCCTATTGGTTGTAGCGTGATGTTCTATAGCCTATAGCCTTCCTCGATAAATGGGCTTTCTAACGCTGAAAGAATTTTTCAAATCGGACCAGTAGTTCCTAAGATTAGCGCGTTCAACCAAAAAAACAAACAAACTCTTCAGCTTTATATATTCGTATAGATGAGCTTAATCTTCACACGTAAGATGTAATCAAAGCCAAATGTCATCCTTAATCTAAACGAGATGCCATACTTGTGCCCAGGCACGACATGAAAGAAACTGGGGTGTCAGCAATAACATAATCCACACAACCACACCGCAATACGAATCTTGTACCGCGGCTTATGATTTATTTGCGACACAATCATAGAAACCAATCACAAACAGATCACGATCGGATCGCGGCTCGTCACAGCCGGATTGGCCACGTGCGCGCTGAATTAATTTACTAAACGTATTGGAACGGATCCAATTAGCGGGACGTGCCGCCCTTACTTTACATATGGCCAAAGGGCTCAGGTGGGCTTAACTGACCACGTGTACTCTTCGATGGCTTAATAATTTTTCAACCCCTTTACAATGTTTGTCTTCTTAAAACATTGGGAACGAGCTTGCTTATTTATAAACCTTATGTTTTGTCAAGGACTTTTCCTAGACCTAAAACTTTAGTCCCTCGATGTTAGAGTGCAAAGTAAACGCCCAGTTAGCTAATGCTAACCACATTTCACTTTCGGGGCTGAAACTGACTCGCATTAGTATAAAAGGTCTCGCTATAAAACGCCCATACATCTCGCAATATTATTACTTTGATGGTTTTTATCAACTTGATGGATTACACTTACTTAGACGGCCTATAGCCACTTATATTTTAATAATAAATTGTTAATAATATTTCTCGTATTATGATTTTTTTTTCTTTATTTATTTCGGGGTTTTTATCAAAAAAGATATGACAACCCCATCATATCTTTTACATAATTATATCTACATGTAACTTAATAACATACTAAGTGAAAACTTATATTAATAACAATAACAAGTAACAAAGGAGCATGGAACGCTGTTACTGGATGAATTTAATTGATTAGGTGGCTTAACCGTATAGCTATATCAGATTAAGCCACCTAATCAACAATTCATGCAGTAACAGCGTTCCAAGCTCCTTAAAAGGCGAAATTTAGAAGTATCAATAATATTTTTTTGTTGGAGCGATAAATTGTTTTCGATCGTAGGATTGTTATATGTATATGTATGTAAAGTGTGGCTCAAACTAAATGTCGATTGATGGAAGGGGCTATAACTCTTTCTCATCACTCGAGTCTATTATACCAGCCCAACCAATATAGCTTGCACACATACGTACATAAAACAAAGAGCAAAAGAGTTGTTTCAAGTGCACGTGACAACGGAATCCCAACAGTCGAACATGATAAACCGACCGACAAAGATAACTGTGATTCTCCTATTTATAAAGTACAGTTTGACAGCGCGGTACAGCGCGGTAAGTTTATAATGCTGGCTTGTGCGGGTAGGCAACAAAATTAACGTAAAATCATATTGTTATCCAAAGTCAATTTGATTTCATTCGTCTGTAAATCTAATAAGAAGGGTAACTGTTTCAAAGAGTTCTTTTTTCGGCAACCCGTTAAAACGAGAGGGCAAATTATTCCGGCTATAAAGCTAATTAAAAGGGGTTTGCAAATAAAGAGGATTCCGAAATCAAAGCCCAACATTTACTACTTGTTTTTAACAAGATAAACCCGATCTGGGTCTTTTTGATCTCCTTGGAGCAATAGACTTGCGGCCTGTTGTGAAATAAGATTCTAGATCTGTAGATTCTTTTTAATATTTATGAACTATATATTTAATACTAAGTTTTTGGGAATTACATTAGACCCCAAACTTCAGTGGGGTCCTCACATAACAACATTAGCTCAAAAACTGAGTGCAGCAGTCTTTGCGGTGAGCAAAATACGTCAGCTGACCAACATTGATACAGCTAGGTTAGTGTATTTTGCTTACTTTCATAGTTTGATGAGTTATGGAATTCTACTGTGGGGTGGTGCTGCTGACATAAATACCATATTTTTACTACAAAAGCGAGCCATCAGATCTATATATTCGCTTGGCTCTAGATATTCTTTAAGAGAAAAGTTCAAGGAAATTGATATTATGACAGTGGCATCTCAATATATACACGCAAATCTTATGTATGTTCATAAGAATATTGATAAATTTAAAAAGGTTTCTGACATACATGATAGAAATACACGCAATAAAAATAAGTTAGTTATTTATAAGACCAGGCTCCACAAGATCAGCAAATCTTTTAAGGGTTACTGTATACACTTTTACAATAAAATCCCTATTCATATTAAGGCCTTAAACTACAATAAATTTAAAGAAATTACTAAGAGACAGTTATGTAACAAAGCCTATTATACAATTTCAGAATATATGGAGGATAACGAAGCTTGGGTTTAATTAATAATTATTTTAATCCCAAGTCTGACTGAGTCTTCTTCAATGGACATAGCTGTTTATACATATTTACTTATTAGTTTAGTACTTTGTAAGCAATTAGGTATGTCATGCTCGCTGAAATGTCTGTGCTTACGGCGGCGTCGTGTGTCGGGTCGGTCACTTCCCTATGAAATGGTTGAGGAGACCGATGGCTGGCACATGCGTCATACTCGTGAACGGGTGCTGTTTGTGTGGACTGGTCTGCCTATTTTTGCTTATTTGTATTTATGAACTTAACCTTATCCTAACTTAAACTTAAATTTATAATTTAACCTAGTTAAATGTCAGTTTCTCCATTCAAGATGACTATGTTATTCTCATATTCAATACAATAATCTGGTATAGTATTAATGAGCTGCTCTAATTTGAGAAATTCATTTTTTGTATCAATATTGTAAACTATCTCTTGATTGGAAAAGAGCAACACTAGAGTTTCTTGCCCGTTCTTCTCTAGTGATGACTGCCTTCCGAACAGGGTGGTAAACCAAATTTTGAAATGACTGAATCTAAGTGATGTATTTGACATTTTACAGATTCAATAAATAATTTCATTTCATTTCATTTCATTTCATTTCATTTCATTTCATTTCATTTCATTTCATTTCATTTCATTTCATTTCATTTCATTTCATTTCATTTCATTTCAATGTTGATATTACAGTTTTTTTATAAATTCGTCCCGGCCTGCGGAGCGATGCCGCTGTCCTATACAAAAGCCTGATGACGGCCTGGCTCTGCCACTTATAAAACAATCATCATCATCAGCCCATATAAGTCCCACTGCTGGGCACGGGCCTCCTCTACAACTGAGAGGGTTTAGGCCTTAGTACACCACGCTGGCCTAGTGCGGGTTGGAGGACTACACACCTAAGAAATTTTTAGGTGTGCAGGTTTTATCACGATGTTTTCCTTCACCGTTAAAGCAAGTGATAATTCATTGTGAATACACACATAACTTCGAAAAGTCCGAGGTGTGTGCCTGGGGTTTGAACCTGCGACCGCCGAAATTATCGACTGCGCGCCTAAACCTCGAGGCCATATTACATATGTATTAACTTTATTATACACTTAAAGGTTAGGTAATAGCATAGAATCACATTGTATCAAGTAATGTCTGCTTACGAAAACAATTCGTAAAGCGATTATTTCTTTTACCCATTATCCGATTAATAACTTTTTATATCGGTTGTAAACGGGAATGGGGGGGTCGAAATTTATCGTCTCGAAGGCCAGGCTGGGGGCCGCTGAGCCAGCGCACCCGCTTTATGTTGCTTGTTAACGTTAACCGAAATATCTCAAGAACTGAACTTACTATGGCCAGAGACCCCTACATAAATATAACAAAAATACAAATACATTTCATCATTATCAGTCAATATACGTCCCATTTCTGGGCACGAGACATGAACGGGCGCAAAGAGATGCGACACCAACGATTCTTCAACCTTGTTTTACGTCCATCGACACAGTACTCGCACATGCATAAAGTTTCCAGCCTCCTTACAATTAAGATCAATATCTTAAACATTTTTGAAGTTATACTTCTTTAGGCGCGTTATGAAAAAATGATGAGAGTGAAATTTTAAGATGCGCGCGCATCTGTGACACAAAATTATCAGTATGAAGTTGTCTGCTTAACCGCTCATTAAGTCTCGAAAAAAAAATGTCCATTGTAGCTAAGTTCACACTGCATTACGCGCGTCATGTTGGCTGCATTATTTAATCTGCATTTGTGTCGTTTCCGGTCAAAAGGACGAGTTATTAAGCCAGCTGTCTCATTAATGGTACTAGGCATTCAGAAAGCTAGAGAGGTGAAATGCTATCATTAATAAGTTTTGTTTTTAATTCATCGTGGTTTAAATTTCGAATGGATTATACGAGTATACAGTTTTTAATGCTAGTACTTTGTCCTTGCTGATTTATGATGTCCTGGTAGTTGCGTAGAACATAATTGACATTTTCTTATTTTCAATTTTAGTTTTAATTTATTACTGTCACTATTCTACATTAAAAAAAAAGTGTGTGTGTACTTATGTACACGCGTTAGAAGTTATACCACACGACTGAAGTAAAACTTATAAATGCGCCCAATTAAATGTATGTAAATTACGAGTGCGTTCAGAAATGTAATATGTTGTGTAAACTAAGAACTATGTATGTGACTGTTGGGCGTATTTATAAGTTTTACTTCAGTCGTGTGGTATAACTTCTAACGCGTGTACATAAGTACACACACACTTTTTTTTAAATGAAAAACTAGAGCAAAATAACGCAATACAAATAAATTATAAGCAATATATATTCGAATCATCAATAGACCACACAAAGTAATGAAGGACATAAATAAATTAGAAGTCGCCTAAAAATTCCATGAATTTTCAATTTAAATTACTTGTTGTGAAATCGAGTTAAACTTTTAGAACAATTTAACTTTGATCCATTCGTTCTTGGAACAGAGTTCCTTTAGTAGTATAAAAGATTTATTTAACAGTAATTACGAGATTATCACAATTTAATACGCAACAAAAACAAATAAACAACTTTTTCAACATAAAAAAGTTTCACAAACCAGCATGGCATCGGAAACACATTGCTCGTTTTTGAGAATGATATTTATGTACTTAACTTAAAGTCGTGATGGCTTCGAGGTTTAGGCACGCGGTCGAGAATCTCAACGGTCGCGGGTTCAAACCCCAGGCACACACCTCTGGCTTTTCGAAGTTATGTGTGTATTCACAATGAATTATTACGTACTTACTTTAACGGTGGAGGAAAACATCGTAATGTAACTTTCACACCTAAAAGTTCTTAGGAATTTTTTAGGTGTGTAGTCCGCCAACCCGCACTAGGCCAGCGTGGTGGACTAAGGCCTAAATTCTCTCCTATCCTCCTACCTCCGCCTACCCCTTTGGGAAATTAGTTGATAAGTAAGGTTATGTACTTATATATGTACATATGTATGTGTGTTTGAGGTTGTCTGGTAGAGATTGCTTTTAGCGATAAGACCGCCAATTTATTGTTCCTAATTTTGTTCTTTTCTTTGTGCTAATGTTCCTTTTTTTATTGAGGTGTAAAAATAAAGTTATTATGTTTGTGAGACACTCATACCATACTGGTCGAGCCCCCCTATTCCACCGCATTTCCACGTGGCTCTTTAAATAGGTTTTAAAAAACAGTGATATAAATCAGGTTAATTGACCTATTTAAACTATAAAAGCTCACGAGAGGGAACTCAAAGGAGTACTATTTTTTTTAGTATTATCCAAACATTTAATCACCAATCTGCACACTCGTTTCCAGGTCGGCTCGTCATCTATTGCGTAGTAAAACTCACTCGATGTGCGTCGAATAATTTACGATTATAGACATCGTCTTCGCAATTAACTCATCTTCTCAGCTTGTACACTCATTAATTTAACTAATGAATCTCTTTTACTACAAACGGCCCCTTATATTACACTTTACAGTTTTATATGCTACCGCAGTATATAAACCTATGTCTTCCTAAATAAATACAATGTCTAAATGATGACATTTCAAGTTTTAAACCACATCTTGTAAGCAATATTCTGGAGTGGTGCGTCAATCGACCGAAACAATAACGCTGTCCTGCAGGATATCGCCAATTTTACAGAGCAGAGTTTATTTTTTTAAAGCAAGGCTCTCTAACTTTCACAAACAAACTTTTATAAAGAAATCCCAGCTTCCGTCTGTTCATCGTGTCCTCGGAATTCCTAGTTTACAGTCCGTAGTTTTTTATTCCACAGACTTTTATCCCTGTCGGTAACAATACATTCAGTTACGTTTCAAATCAATTTACCATCCAAGCGGAACCCAATTTAATACATTTTACTCTTCAATATGATTGGCAACTGGATCACACAATAACGGAATCCACAATAAAATACGGAATAAAATGTGGAAGAAGTGGAGCGGGGTTAGCATTATTCAAAGCGTTTAGTTTCCGGCGAAAGCGACGCGCCGTCGACTGAGCGCGGTACAAGACGCTTCTCCGCAGAATAATGCGATGAAACGTGTCCACGAGCGCACCCTGCGGAAATAAATGTATTGGATCTCCTCACACACACACACACACACACACTCGGCTAGGAAACACCGTGACACCAGTCAGCTCGTTGTCAAGCTATTGCCATATCAGCCCGTATATATGCTGTGCGCTGGTAAATTTTATATGCGCAGGAGTGTACAATAATTGAACATATGTAGTGTCCGACACTTTATAAGGAATCAAGAATACTATTATATGGTAATTATGAAAGAACACATTAAAATTTTAAATTACAAAGTAGGCGGCAGTGATAATAACTTAAAAGTACCAAAAAAAGTGAATTAACACGACGCTACCTTCATACAGTGGTGCAAGACTTGGAAAAAATAACGGGGAATACTGCAGTCCCAAAACAGACTAAACAAACCCGCTATGAGGTGCACGTGCAGCTGAATGGCTTGCTAAATATAATTGGTTCACGTTTCGTATTTAGCTTCGTGTCGCTCGTGCTGCTAATCAGATGTTCAGGACATAGGCTCTTAAACTTGCAATCACTACCAACTTTTTGATACGCAATTACTTAAGCCCCCCTCACATATTATCTCAGATAACCTTGAAAAAATCAATGTTATTTATCTTCAAAGATTCAAATTTGAATAAACTTTTTTTAGGTATATGTTTTCTTTCGCTATAATTTCCTCTGACATTTCTATTACAACTTGGCATCCTCTCACCTTACCACCAACGCCTCCCTCCCTTCACCCTAATGGTAGATGGATAGGGTAATGGTCCTCTTTGAGAAATCCAAGTTCAGATGAAAGCCAGGATAATGAGGACGAGTCGAGTTCTAGACTCGACAAAGTGGCCAGTATTTCATGCGAGTTTCGTCTGGGCATAATGTTACTAAAAGCACTGCACTCTAATTCACCGCGTCCAAATCTTCTCAAAGTCACTTTCACATGAAAATGTGGATTTATAATGAAATTTTAATCCTCTGCCTTATTATTAAGTTTATAGTTATATTTATACAACTAAAAGTGAATCTGTCTTTCAAACAAAATTTATCAAGATCGACTTAACGACTTGGCGTAGAAACAAGAGGTGTGCAGTAATTACATTCGCTTGCAGCATTTTGGTCTTCATCCTAACAATACCTATCCTAATAATAATATTTAATTAAAATAGATACCGTCGGTTAACAGAAAATAACTCATAGAAAATAAAACTAATTACAACACAAACATATGTACGAGTATATTCACATTTAAATTTTGAAGAGCTCGATATACTAGACCTCTGAAAGTTGAAATATTTATAAACTTAACTCTATACATCTCAAAAATCCTAATATCGAAGTTATTCTACAAAGCAACGTGCAAAGCAAAAAAAGCAGTGATGGCCTCGAGGTTTAGGCGCGCGGTCGAGAATTTCGGCGGTCGCAGGTTCAAACCCCAGGCACACACCTCTGACTTTTCGAAGTTATGTGTGTATTCACAATGAATTATCACTTGCTTTAACGGTGAAGGAAAACATCGTGATGAAACCTGCACACCTAAAAGTTCTTAGGAATTTGTTAGGTGTGTAGTCCGCCAACCCGCACTAGGCCAGCGTGGTGGACTATGGCCTAAACCCTCTCAGTTGTAGAGGAGGCCCGTGCCCAGCAGTGGGACGTATTTGGGCTGATGATGATGATGATGATGAACGTGCTTGAGGGCTTTCAACTGGAGCTTTCACCAGATTTACACGTGGACTACTGCCAGACCGACGCAATCATCTGGTCTTTAGCACAACTTTATGCGCTTTAAGATATTTACTTACTTCGAACATTGTAGTTACACAAATCTACGAAATGAAATAGAATTCAAATATTTCCAAAAAACAGCGTTTTCCCCCAGCAGCACCTGCGTTTTTTGTTCTGAGTTCTGACCCTGCATTTAGATACAAGTCTTGTGGCATGGACATCGGAAATCACGTGACACTTTGACACACAAATATTTGTCTTGGAGCTGGAATCGATACCGCGGCCTATCATTTCCCAGGCTGTTGTCTAACTACTTCGCCACAAAGGCTGTATGTTTATGACAGCCGCAAATTATGACATCAACGTCACTCGCTCACACATATTAACTATAAGAATCCATTTACAATGTTATTCAACCGGTCAAAATGTGCTGTAAAGTGACGTGGAGTAATTAATTCGTTTACATTAGCTCGTGATTGTTATTGAGGTGGCACTCTGCCAGCACAACTCCAGTGTCCGCTGTCCAATCTCACCAAATTAATGACAACTTCTTCCCCCACTTTTATTAACACTACTTGTTTGTTATACTAAAGCTGCTCTGTTTAGGCCACTTACATCACTCTGAGATGAAAAATCACCCAATTAGCAAGTCGCTTACTAAATACCGCTACATCAAAACAACTTCTGACTGCTGAAAATAAATTATGCTTTGTGTGAATTGCTTCATTTTACTTGGGACCCTTTGTGGATGCTTCCTGTGCATCTTTTAAGTATGTAGTAACTATTTGTGCCATGAGTTCAAACTAGCAACTGCTCAGATCATGCATCGCAAAGACTGCACGCCTTAGCGTTGACTCTTTGCGCACTTAGTTTCATATTAAAGCTAAAATTGACTACAGAATAAATGAATCAAATAACAATAAACGTAAAATCGAGTCTCCAAAAGACAATATCATTCAAGTTATTATCTTGAAGCATATCTCATCGCACCTTCAGAAAACTCAGATTGAACATAAAAAATATAAAAGAGGAAAAACGCTAAAATGCTGGCGATGTAAATCGCGCAATATTGTGAACGAGACAATTTATCTCCACAATCGGATTCCCTATGTCGGCCGTCGATGGCGACAATACCGTCCTAATTGGCTTATTTCCGTTCATTTCGCGCGCAGAAGTCCACAAAGGCCTTCTTTCGATTCCGAGCATTATGGAACTTTTGTCGACAAACGCCATCGACCCCCCACCACTCTGCCTCTCCCCGCCGCGGCCAGCACCACCCGCAACAAATCATATATCGACGGATTGACACATACGGCGCGATAAAGGAGATATAAAAACGACATTTTTGACAAGGCTTTATTTGCATTCAAAGTAATATTGAAAGCGTCGCGTCGCGCGGCCTGGCTTATCTGCGGCAGGGACACTGATCAACCCCCACAAATGACTTTCATAAAATGAAAAAGACGTGAGTCAGCCCAAAAGAGCGCCATTTGTCTGCCGCCCTATATAATACAGCCTTAATATGACATATAAAATGCGCATTAAATGAACAAGCGTATACGAATGTATGATTAGATGTACGCCCCGCGCCCACACAATCCATTACAGGCGTTATGCAGTGAAGCGCGATAATAACTGCTAAACAAATCAGCACTCGCTCCAACCCGTTGTTTCTAGACGCGCTCGCTGTGTAAAATTATTCACCTTGATTTATACTCGATTGGTCACCTTGATTGATTGGTATTAATTTATCTGATGGATCTATTTTATCATGAAACAACATTATATAAAATTTGGACTCAATTTCCTCCAACAATCATTTTCTATAAATATCAAAATAATCTTAAAGACTGGACGACAGTAACCACTGGCCATGAGGGTCATTAGGTAATGTTAAAGAACGCAGCCGCTCAGGATAGATTAAAACCCAAATTCGATAAGAATGTAAGTAAATCCATCCATATTTTTCAGTGAAATAAAAAGTGAAATTTTAAAAATGGTTGCAGCGTACTTTTTTCTTTTTTTTATTTAATTTTATTCTGAAAACTGACAGCTACATACATATTTATGGTGTCGCGACACAACTACATACATACACGTTTAATTGACACGCAATCATAAAAACAACACGCCTTTCTGTGGACACAAATTCAGTTTTACAAAGTAAATGGAATTGGTTACATCCACTCTAAATGAAATATGAAATGTGAATGACAATGTTTGACGAACGCCAAAAATATGGTCTCTTTTATATCGCTCTGTTAATAAATGATTACGTTTTATTTTGTACACTATCGTATGTTTTTCTTTGGTTACGATTAATCGATAAACGTTTTTATCAAAGAAACGTCTTTCTCATTTTAATCCCAAATGTATATTTTTCTTACTTTGTTTACTACCATGGTTGCTTAGTTAATAAAATTAATAAATATCAACCAAACAAACTGAAACTTTCCAAATCTAAATTCAACTTAAACCACTGCTATTAATCGATTTTTATCAAAGGACACGTATGGAAATGCTATAATAACAACATCAATGTGACTTTAAGTACATTTAAAAGCGCTATTATTTCCAACAAAGCGTACTCGTTGTCGCTACGGCGCTCATAAATCGCACTTACCCGCCTATTATCCGGTGCAAAAGCCGGGTAATACGTGAAAATATAGCTGATTGCGTCCAATTATATCTTTTATCTATAATAATTTTACCAGTTTTCCGTTAGATCAACAAGTACGCGAATTAAATATAATTTTTCATTAAACGTATCCATCTGATTCTTTTTTGTTTAATTATTATTTGCCATCAAAATGCGTACTAGCCTCGAGATTTAGACATGAGGAATATCGAGACACCATCTCAGTAGTCGCCCCTTCAAATCCCTGGCACATACCTTAGACGTTCTGCAGTGAAAAACGACTTCATTAGGTATTTGAATTTTCACACGTTTCTAGTTTCTACGTATAAAAATGTAACCTTTGTATGGTATGTTCGTGAGGATGTCTACGAGATGTCAAGAAAGAGTTCTTTTACTGTGTTACCCTACCGGCTCTTGACCATCGTAGTGAACTACGGGCTAGCTGAATGAATGGAATCTGAATGGAAATGGAAACCTTTGCCAAGAACGTATATATCATCAATGCTATTACTGACTGACGTCCACCACTGGACATTGAAAACTATTTCCTCCTAACCAAGTCTCACATATTTTATAATAACGCTGGTCTACCTACTTTCTTTTTCAAATATATTTAAATTTATTGCAGTCGAGAAGAAGATAAATTTCACTGACAACAAAACATCTAACAATAGGATTTGTTGTTTACAGGAACTGATTTATGGCCACTAAGCCGAGTGATCCGATTCATCTTTCATTCGTTATTTGTATCTCTGGAGATAACCTCGCGTTTTGAATAAATGCTTAGATGAACTACCAATCTGATTATTTATAGACGCTAGTTAGGCTATTTAGACTAATTTATTGATTAGATATTTTGACTGTATTACCGCTGATTGAGATCAATCTCCCGTCGCCATATAGGCGAAGTTTTCTAAGTATATTTGTAAAAAATATATAGAATGTCAGATAAACAATATCGTTCTATAAACCTGTTACCGCATTATTACTATTTGATTTGTCTTTCTAAATGCAACCACGTGATTTTTACGTTCCGTTATTGTTGCAAATCGTACACAAAGTATTTTTTTCTGGACTAAAATAAAACTAAGGACACCTCTAAGGCACGCAGGCTTCATCACAATTTTTCTTTCATTCTTTAGCGCATTTTTCGCATAAAGCTAGAATATAGATGTTTGTAGTGCCTCGTGGTCTCGCGGTACATGTAAGTGCCGTGCGATCTAGAGGTCCTGGGTTCGATTCCCGGGTCGGGCAAAGTGCTATTGGGTTTTTCCATTAGGAAATTCTCAATAGCAGCACGGAGTCTGGAAATGTGCCCGAAAAACGGCAATAGGCTCGCCCCCTATAACGTGGGACTGACCCATACCTGGCGAAATGTAGGTGTAGAAATGCACCTCTGCCTACCCCATCAGGGAATACAGGCGTGAGTTTATGTATGTATGTCTTTATTACTCATTTGAAAATTCTTTAAAGTTATGTTATACTTTGATAAAGCTTCAAATTGCTTCCAGTGTAAAGAATAATAAAAGGAGTAATAATGTATGAAAGTGAATGTGTGAGTAGCCGTGCTTATAACAATGCACTCTGTTTGCGCTAAATATTAAACACATACTCAGTTCTTTCAGGTACAATCCCCAAGGCGATCGTCTAGCCTGAGTACTATTAGCTGCCGTAAACGAGGGCTTGAATTCTATTGGATAACCAATCCACTTTGTGTTGGATTTTTTTAAGTATACATATTAAGCATTCCAATGTTATGGGGGTAAAGTAAATGCTACTTAAAGCATTGGTGTGATAATCCTTACTAATATTATAAATGCGAAAGTAACTCTGTCTGTCTGTCTGTCTGGCTTTCCTGCTAAAACTACTGAACCGATTCAAATTAAATTATTTTAATTAAAAATTATTATTAATACACAGCCGGTATTTTAGACCCTGAGAAAGGACATAGGCTACTTTTTATTGCGAAAAAGAGGTTTAAAGGGGTTGAAAGGGGGGATGAAATGTTGTATGGAAGTATTGTCATTTTTAAAGATAGAAGAGCTTGAAACTATTTTTTTAGGCTTTTGATTAAATATAAATAAATATAACATGCAAAGTTTGTAAACAAAATACATATAAGGATGTAAAATAAAAATATTAGAGTTTATGTGGAAATTCGTTATTTTTGAAGCTAGAATAGTGATTTTTTTTATTTGGCTATTAAGGGAGTAAAATAACGATAGGGAATAGGGTAAATTTGTAAGGTTTATGTGAATGTTTTATGTGTTTACGACAAGAGACAATGCAAGTAAGAAACTTACCAAGCGCCGCGCCGTACACTATGAGCGGTGCGTTGCCGCACACCGGGACTCTGTGGAGTAAAATAGACTACAACTTATTTTCTTTCTGAACCCAACCATGTAGTCTACGCGGACGCAGTCGCGGGCAAAAGCTAGTTATAAATAAAATAAAAACTCTCTATTTTTAACACCACCACCATGTCACATACATGTTGGGTGTATTTATTTATTATTTACAATAAATAATAACTAACATTAGGTTCAACCAATACGTTAATAGTTAATTACGTAAAATTAAAACTCTGCAATAACATACAGCTACATGCCGAATAATGTAACTATGTTACAGTAACAAAAAAACTACAACAAGGAGAGTTGTCGGCCGTTGACATTTCCCGATTTGTCCGGTCGTTCCCGAGGCTGACTAATCCCCGACGGCGCGCGGCGGCCGTCATATTTCGCGCGCACTCGCCACACCTGTTGACAGCCGCCGCTTGATTACCCGACTTCCCACTTGATCCCGCGGGATTTGTACTCAGGCATATATTGAAAAAGTCCAATAAGAGGTAAAATAGCTTTTATTCCTTTTAGCATTTAAGAGCTGAAGACATTACGATAACACTAATTTAAAGAAGTAATTCGACGTTTAATGTTTTTATTACACTGGTATTGAAAAATATTTTGATTATAGAATAGCAAAACCTTTTGATTACAAGTAAAATGCCGACCAAATTATTAAAACTTTACAATTTTATATCATCAGTTAAAATATAATCAAAAATATAATACAGTTACTGACATATGCACTCTGATTTTTAAAGACTAAATCGAATGTATAAATCACTAAAGTGGTTTAAGTTCCTATCCGAATTCTAGTACATTTGCTAAAACCTCCAAAATTTCAATACCTCACAAATAGTTACGTAGAGCTCAATAATGATTGTCTGGACCTTAATCTCTCATCAATCAAGCGATGCGATGACAAACGACTGCGCTGCGATCGCTTCCAAATATTAAACCTGTCACTTGGAATGCCATTATAACATGAACTCAGTGAAGCTGCAAAAGCAATTAGGAGAATCGCAGCATCGCATTAGGCGAGCGAGGCATCGGAGGCTACGTAATCCATTCAGCTATGTAATACCGTCTTAATTTGCGAATGCTTTTTGAATATTCTTCGTATTCAAGTACTGACGTATTTTGCATGTGAGGTTGTTTCAATAATATAAATTTCGTGGTCACTCAATGTCGAAACACCAAATAGCCAGCAGCGGGTTTAAACCCCTTAAAATCATACGTTTTAACTGCAAAGGGAAAAATGTGTACGTATTAGAGATATGTACATGGCACAGTCCGTTAATATTAACTAGGCAAGAAGGTGAACTAACACCACTAACCCGTTTCAATAGTAAACGAGAATATTGCCCAGCACGACGTACGACTATATGACCAAATAGACATGGTAGTGCAGAACACGTAATCTGTCACCTATTCTAGGTCTTATGTCGACCTGTAATATTCAATTTAATTGAAAGCTGAAAAGTCACTATGCATATTAACATTACTAAGGCAGAGAGAGTTGTGTAAGGATCCTAGCTTTTGCTACTCATCATTCCACGAACCCCATATTATGAAAACGTTAGTGGATATACTGTAACTAAGATTATTATTAAGACAATTAGTTACCGTAATATTCCATATTATTCACAAACAGCCTCACGTTGAGACTGAAATCTCCAAATCCGCGTATCATTTTGGCAGACAGGCAAGATTCACTGCAGTCGCATTACATGCACCTGTCTGTCTGAAGATGAGATTTTCGAGTAGATTTACCAACGCTTCATGCATTACGAATATTATTACCAACGTCATACCAACTTGACGCTTTATGACTACGCCGATCTTCAAGCAGCGAACAAAGTAGAAACATTAGGGCAACCCAAGCGAACAAATACGAGTAGCTTTAACTGAATAGTTGTCGCATTTATTATTAAAATTTGAAATTTCGCACTACATTTAAAATAAATGTACATAAGTAGATGCTTCCAACTGCACCGGAAAAATTTAGTTCAAAATGCATAATTTAGTCTTTTAATAGTCGGTCACATTGTGGTTAAACTAATGGATGGTATACTTTTTGGCCTCGAGTATTTACAATCAGCTCCTTTTTTTCTGAAAGGAATACTCTTTCTTATGAAGGAATAAATGTGTAAGGTTACATTTGTAAAGTTTATTATTTTGTGTAAATATTAATAAAATGTGGGTAAATAAAAATAACAAAAATGGGGTTTTAAAGTGGGGAATTGGTGGAAGGAGGCTATAAATATGGGCGAGACTGACAGATTGGAGGATATTCGGTACCGAACGTTCCGTACCGAACGTTTGTAAGATTCCAAACTGATGATTGTGTTGAAAAGTTTAAGATGTTTACACAGTTTAATAATCGAGTGATTATGTATCAAAAGTAAAGGAAGTAGTTACAAGTTTGTGGTATCATTTCTGGATGGTGTTTCTTACAAATGGTCTATGTAGCGTTGGTAAATCTTATTATGCAACGAACATAAATAAAGGAATTTTAATCAAAGCATACACAACAATTGTGAGCAAGCAAAGTTTCAAGTATCAAAACTTTCCATTATTTCTAAGAATAAAAATAGTTCAGAAGAACTGTTGGCCCGACTTTATTATGTCGGTATTATGACGGACTACACAAGTGGAGTGCTGAATGAGAGCGAATACTCAATTGGTATTAACAAGGAGCATTCTCCGCTGCAATTATGTGAATCGTAAGACAAACTGATCGTTTATTTGTTAAATAGAAGCTGGAGATTTTTGTCAATAATTAATGTTAGGTAATTGTTAAATACATAAAACAAAAATCATAATGTTGGACGACCACATAGAAACATCTTCATTACAATGTCCATTGTTAGAGATAGGCATCCTTTGAATAATAATAAATCGTAAATCAACAGAGATTTAAAGCAAATGTCGGTAGATTAGATAATCTACCGACATTTGCTTTAAATCTCTGTTGATTTACGCGCAAACCGTAATTTAAAGATAGTAAGTTCTTACATACTTATATACTCTCACAACTGTATTTTCAAAGGAGCAGGCAAAGTTTCAGCAGCAAAGTTGAAATACAAGCTGTTCGCCGTTTATCGGTCAATTTTCCAGTCACCGTGCTGCACCACCAATCAAATTTAACTCCACTGAATAGCATCCAAGAGTTTCTCACCGAACGTCTTACACTAATGCCGCAAGACTAACGGTACAGTAAAAGTGAGGGTAATTAAATATCTGTATATATGACAGCCCCGTTGCGCAGTTGGCTAGACACCAGCTTGCGAAACGAGAGGCTGCGGGTTCGATCCCCGCACCGAGACAAATGTTTGTGTGATCCACAAATATTTGTTTCGGGTCTGGGTGTTTGTGAGACCAAAAAATTATCTCGTAGTTTCTGATACCCACGACACAGGACTTGTATCCAAGTGTGGGGTCAGAACTATGTATGTGACTGTTGGGTGTATTTATTATTTATTTTATTTATTTATTATTCAATATTGTGTACAAGAGAAGCCAAAACATACAACTAATTCATTAATCCCACTGCAACAGAGCGAGCGAGGTAGCGGTCCCTCCCGGTCTTTCTGAGTAAGCCATTCCGAACACGATTCCTTTGTATCTACTGTAATCATGTAAATCTTCCGTTTACTGTGGCAAATCTCGTTGATAAAATTATTCTACCCTCAGATGCACGAATAAAGTTAAATAATTAAGCCATAGCCATTTCTGAAATGAACACGATTCCGTTATATCATGAAGTATGTTTTGAGTAAAATTGTTACGTACAAAACACTCACACACCCACGCCTGAACAACCAATAGCAGAGAAACATTTCTACACTCATGTTTCGCCAGCAGTGTTTCAAATCGTAATAATTAGTAATTGTTACATATAGATTAGACAACCGTGTGAGCGGCTCAATTCTATTTATTTATTATACTAGCTGTGCCCGCGACTTCGTCCGCGCGGAAAATAAATTTTTAATAAGAAAAATTATAAACTAAAAGTAGCCTAAGTTACTCCTTATTACATCAGCTACCTGCCAATAAAAGTCCCGTCAAAATCGGTCCAGTCATTTCAGTGATTAGCCGGAACAAACAGACAGACAGACAAAAATTGTAAAAAATGTTATTTTGGTGTATGTACCGTATATATAGGTACATATATATTATTCATATATACATGTAGTAATAAATGGTTATTTCAATATTACAAACAGACACTCAAATTTTATTTATATGTACGTAGCCTAAGTTACTCCTTATTAAATCAGCTATCTTCCAGTGAAAGTCCCGTTGAAATCGGTCCACCCGTTTCAGAGATTAGCGGGAACAAACAGATAGAACGGCCAGACAGACAAAATTTGTAAAAAACGTTATTTTGGTATATGTACCGTGTATACATCCATATACATTTATTAAAAATCGGCTATTTCAATATCACAAACAGACACTCCAATTTTATTTATTTGTATGTATGTATTGAGTATTGATGTATAGATTAGCCCTGAAGTCGTGGTGGCCTCGAGGTTTATGCACACGGTCGAGAATGTCGACGGTCGCGGGTTCATACCCCACAAAGCATTATCACGTACTTTAACGGTGAAGGAATACATTGTGATGAAACCTGCACACCTAAAAGTTCTTAGGAATTTCTTAGGTGTGTAGTCCGCCAACCCGCACTAGGCCAGCGTGGTTGACTAAGGCCTAAACCTTCTTAGTTGTGTAGAGGAGGGCCGTACCTAGCAGTGGGACGTACATATATGGGCTGATGATGATAATGATTAAACCCGCTCATACACGTCACGCTGGGTACGCGGCTTTACCATGCTGGCCAAGTGCGAGTTAGCCGTATACATACGAGTACCTAAAAAGATCTCCATCGTTAAGTGCGTGATTATTAATTATGAAAAACCTTTAAAAAGATTAACGCGTTTGCCTCATGGTCGCCGAGATTTTGTGTCACCTTATTCTCGAGTCCATCAGGAGTTTTTATTAACATGCTTCTTGACAAATAATTCATGCGTATTCCACTACTACCCCTAGATCTAAATTAGAAACTCTTTAATTGCATTTCTTTATAAATAAGACTTGAATATCTATGTCTCGCCCTCGGGTACCAAACGAAAGTAATCGAAACAACACAAGTATTTTCAAATGAAATCTAACAAATACATCAACACGAATTTAAACAAAGCTAAAACACTTCTCGGGAAAAGAAATATATTTTGCAAGCAATGAAACCGATTGGATTATATGAAGACAGCGCTTGGCAAAGTGTTCCGGAATACTTCGCTGAGATAACGCAGCGGTAGTGCTTGGTTTAAAAGCAAAGTATCGCGCGTCTGCACCCGGCCAGCGTGCACTCCGCATTCGGATCGCGAGACAAACATATTATAGATTTTTAAACGCCAGCACTTTGCGGATCATTACGCTAGCGAAATTCTTCTACCCACGCTTACATAATATTCAATATACGCGAGAATGGTCCAAATAATCCATTTAAAAAGAAAATATACAAGTCGTTAATTTGATATTGAAGTTTATGGTCTGTGTATACATATGTAGGTAGAATACTGGCTGAATTCCCAAATCGCCTATTGCATTTTTCATGAGATTTTCATTTCGATAATGAATAATACCCTCCTTAGTTTACGTAATATTGTGTATTGTAATATTTTTGCTTTTGAATATTTAATTATTTAGTAAGATTCTTTTGAAGATGATCCTACACGTATGGTAATAAATAAAAATGAAATCAATTCTCCAGCAGTCTGTCAGTATTGAACGATGAGAGATTATCGTATCTTACACAATATTCCAACAATTTAATCTTGAGGTGCATGTTCAAACTTTAACATAGGTACCTACTATGCGAAATATAAAGTAGTTTTGCAATAAAAGTCGCGAGCGTAATATTCACCGCAAGAAAATTCCACAGAAACTGTGCAGAGACGAACATATCGTAATAACAAATACGTTATTTGAAACAAGGAATGCTATATTAAATTTATCGGTAATATATTCGTGACGGGGCAGTATCTCATCGCGCTGCACAATGTTCCATTCTCAACGTGCACTCGACGTATTTCTTCAAAATGTATTATTCATTTAAATCGTATAAACATCTTACGTCTTTGAATGTGGTTCAATAAACAAAATGAAACATTATTCCATCTCGCATGCCGAGGTCTGCTCTGCTGACGTTGAGAATAAAATTTTGTGTTGGAAATCTATACATGTTATTATACTGGAATTAGACCCGCTCATAGTATTATTTATTTTTTATTTTATTTGGGAAATACACAGAACAATCACAATCAAGCTCTAAGAATCCAAAAATCCCTAATTTGTCATGATCCCGCAATGAAATTAATCAGAAAAAAGATATAAAGGAGTTGTACAGAAAAAGTTGTTCGCTTCCCTCCACATTAAAACGGGAAACAAAATATTGAACTATGAGTTGTCGCCCCAGAAAAAAAATACAATTGGCGAAGCTAGACGCAACTAACGCACCTCGGGTAGACAACTACATGTATAATAGATGTAGATATGTCTAGATACTATAATATACAAGAGCATTTACATACAGATGATGTGCCACACAACATAAATTAATTGGTTCAACAATGTACGGTAACCTTAATAATGTTTAATCTTACTTTGTGTACCAGTCGCCAACCAAAAATATGCACAAAAACGTTTATATATGTGCGTTGTATGTATAGAAAAATAAACTTATGATAAATTGTCAAATTGTTTCCAAGTATTAAGATATTGTAAACGTTATTACGGGAGATTTATACCATCTTCCTCGTTCATCGTATTTAATCAGGATTTAACCTTCATGCAGAGATTTATGATAATGGGATCCTCTCGCGAGCATAATAGAACTCGAGACGCGTCCCCCGTCATCTTACAAGCAAGTGTATTACATGAACTTTGTACAAAGAAACCTTATTTACAAGCGTTTGAGCAAGCAATAAGTTATGAAGTGAAACTCCGTCTAGTGAATTCAACGCTCAACGAAAGTTAATAAGTATGAGGCTAAAAATGTGTATGAAAGGACAAGTTTAAATGGAGTAAAGACCGCAAGCTGTGCTCCCCATTCCGGGCGCGCCGACCTCCCGGCCACAGCGGTTACGGCGCTCGTACTAACTATAATTAGTGAAAGGTGAAACTTTAAAAATACTAATTATATTTTTTGTGTTTTCTCCATTTATTTATTTATTTATTTACGCTTTATACATAACATATGTAAAGGTGGACTTAATGCCTGAGGCATTCTCTACCAGTCAAACCTTAGGTGGTGCAGAGATGAAAAGCGTAGGTGCGTAAATTGATTTACGATATACTACACAAGACATTAAACAACATACATACATACATACATACGATATAAAAATCATAAATATCTTAAGTAAATATATAGATACTAATATAATACAGATATACATATTACATACATAAATAAATACATTTATATAAACAAACTATTGTTCTGAAGCATCTGCCATACTGGATGTCAACAATTTCCGTACTTTCAACTTGAATGAGTAACGACTCGTACACGTCCTGATTTCCAAGGGAAGTGCATTCCAGAGGAGTATAGACTGCACAGGAAAAGAAGAATGAATGAATTCGGAGGTGTGAGATGGGCAAAGAAGAAGAAAGTTATTGGCAGATCGAAGATTTCTCTCATGGTTGGCATGTAAAAATTGAAAATAGGGGGTAATGTAGGAAGGGGCATTAGGAGAATTTAGGAAAGAATATAGTGTAGTGAGCGCGCGAAGATTTCGACGCTGACGAATGGGCAACCATTTGAGTTGGGAACGGAAGGAAGACACATGGTCATACTTGCGGAGATTGTATATGAATCGAATGCAGTTATTAAGAAGTCGGTCAAGTTTATTGAGCTGGTCTGCATTCAGGTCAAAATAGCACACATCACCATAGTCGATAATAGGGACTATCAAAGTTTGTACAAGCATAGCCTTGGTCCGCGACGGTAGAAAGTTTTTGAGACGGTAAAGAGCTCGAAGTATACCTGTGACTTTTTGGCTAACATAAGCCACTTGAGCTTGCCAGGTCAGGGTGGAGTCAATATGAAGTCCAAGGTTCTTCACAGTGGAACATAGCGCGATAACGGTGCCATTGTAAACAATTGGTGGGACAACTACATTGTTTAAATTTCTCATTTGACGTTGGCTGCCTACAATGATGGCCTGGCATTTGTTGGGATTCACAATCACGCCAAAACTCTCTGACCACCTTTGAATATGCTCCAAATCTTTGTTCACCTTAGCTATTGCATCGGATATTGACTCCACCCTGGCCTGAGCACATAATTGCAAGTCGTCGGCATACAGATGATACGAACACTGAAGATTCTGGGATATGAGATCAATAAAAACAGAGAACAATAATGGAGAAAGAATGCCACCTTGAGGTACGCCAGAGTCGAGCCCAAGCAAACATGACGAGGTCGTGCCGACGCGCACTGACTGCTGACGTCCCTGAAGATAAGTTGAGAACCAATCCACCGCATCTGACGAGATCATTAGATAGGATAGGATAGATAGTAGGATATCGTGACTAACGGTATTGAAGGCGTTCGAAAAATCCACCAAAGCCATTACTGAGACCTTGGTGTCCTCCATGCCCACCCGAATATCGTTAGTCACTTTTAGGAGAGCGGAGACAGTGCTGTGTCCAGGTCTGAACCCTGATTGGTAGGGACTAATTAACTTATTCTGGTATACAAACCTGGACAATTGCTTGTGGGCACAAGCTTCAAGCACCTTGGATAGGAATGGGAGAATGGAAATTGGGCGAAAATGATTAGGCAAAGACGGGTTTGGGATTTTTGGAAGAGGGATGACTACGGCATTTTTCCACGCGGTTGGGAAAAAGCCAGTGCTAAAGGAAGAATTAATAATATTTGTGATAGGTTCCAGGAGCCAGTCAAGGATTGCTATGATCATGCGATCATACTTACGTTGTCACAGCCAGTAGCGTTGGATTTAATGGAAAGGATTATCTTTTTGATCTCGTCCGATGCAACTGGAGAAAAATGGAAAAGATTGATATGAGGTCGAGGAAGATCAGCTAAAAACTCCAGTGTTCGACATTTGGTTTGGTGATCCATAGGTACAGTTGTTGTGAAGTGAGTGTTTATGTCATCCAAACCAATTGTCTTCTGGAAATCAATATGTTTTTGCTTGCCAATGCCTAGTGTTTTTAAAAACTTCCAGACATCAGCAGAGCGAGAAGAGGAGATATTATCGAGAATATGGCGGCGTTTTGCGTTACGTATCATCTGGTTACACCGATTTCTTGCCATCTTGTAAAGATTCCAATTATCCTCTGTACGATTCCTACGAAGCTTCCGGTATACCCGATCTCTCCGTCTCATTGCCAAACGAACTTCGTTCGTCATCCATGGAGCAGGAGGACGTTTGAGTTTGATCTTCTTAACCGGAGCATGCCGGTCAAATAGTGAAAGAATGGTATTATTAAAGATCAAAACTTTTTCGTCAACTGTGCTCGCTCTGGTCAGATGTTCCCAGTCCAGCTCAGCAGCATCTTTACAAAGCTTGTCATGATCTATACGGCCAAAACAACGCATGAACAGAACTTTAGGCGGAGATCTAGGAGGTTTTAGGACATAGGACAAATAGATAAGGTCATGGTGAGAGAAGCCAGGAGCTTGCAACTGACCATGACGCGATACAAGGGAAGGAGAGGAGGTAAGGATTAAATCAAGCCAAGTGCTATCTCCATCAGTATTGTGGTGAGTAGGCTGGAGGGGAAGGATGTGCAAGTTGGCGGATTCAGTGATATCAAGGAGTTTACGGGAACGGGAGGAATTGCAGGCCAGGAGGTTGGTATTGAAATCTCCCATGATGATATAGTGTGCATATTGAGACCCTAAAGATTCCAGAATCGTTTCGAAACTGGAGAAGTAGTCTAAAGAAGGAGGACAGTAAACAACACCGAGTACAGTTTTCACTCCCCTGAAGCAAACCTCAAGAAAAAGATACTCAACGGTGGGATTGCTATCTGAAGGTGAGGAAGCTAAAATTTTATATTTGAAGAAAGATTTGAGATAAATAGCTACGCCACCTCCTCTCCTACTGATTCTGTCGTTTCGAATTAAATCAAAATCTTGGAGAGGGTATGTGTTGGAAGAAAGTTGAGGTTTTAGCCAAGACTCAGAAATCAAGACGGCATGAACGTTAACGTCCGTGAAAGTTACAGATAGTTCGCTGTAGTGACTAGGTAAACTTTGCGCATTAATGTGACAGACATTAAAAAAGCTTTTAACCGATTCACTGAAAGTCTGTCGCAGCATATCACCCAGTCCTGATGGACTACTAGTTACTGATGTAACTGAACGAAAACTATCATCGCTGTTTGAATGGTCAGAATCCACAGAATAAAAAGAATCGTTATCAGAATAGCTCATAATTAAATAAATATTAAAATAAAATAAATATGGTATACAGTAATATAATACCTAATACTATGAAAAAAACAAATTAAATAATATTAAAATTAAAACGTACCGGTTGGTGCTATACTCGCATTTCTGCACCACCCGCCAGCTGATACACATAAAAATCAAAACATTATAAAAAAAAGATAGACAAAAAAAAAACATAAATTAAAGAAAAAGAAAAACAAAAATAGAAGAATGGCAACAATAGCGATTTCCGAACGGATTATACAATGTCAGTTGTCAAACATCATATGTCATTAGAATGACATTTGGGGTAGTAAAAAAATAAATAATAAAATACACAAAGACAACTAGTTACAAATGTTGCGGGTATGAATAATTAATACAGTTGTAACTGACTTATAACGGAACGACAATGTGCTCTTAAGTGTAAACAATAATACGGCGAAAGTAATTAATTTTTACGTGCTTTTGCGCTCAAAGTTGTGGAACTACTTTGACCAGTGCAGATTGCGGTCGCAGGCTTGTTGTTTGTTGACTTTGAGTGCTGAACTGTTAGTTAAATTTTAAATTTATTTCATATAATATTTAAAAAAGTGTATGTGATTCGTATTTAGAACGCTTCTGTGGCGTAGCTTATGAAGCGAGAGGCCACGGGTTCAACCATCGTACCATAGCATATGTTTGAGTAATCTACAAATACTAAGCCCTAGATATTTATGAGACTGAAAGTCGTCGTTGTTACTGATGACCACAAGACTTGTGTCTTAATATGGAGTTATTACTTACTAACTGTTTATGGGACTATGACGTGGGACTCATAACATCAGTATTATTGTCAGTAATTCGTAATGCTATATCATGTCATATTTCCTATATTCTATGTGTGCGACAGATGTGGAATTTTAGTTGGTTCGAAGTGTTAATTGATATTAAACCTATAAAAATCCCGATTGGATGCCAGTAACATAACTGTGTCGCAAATTGTCAAGCATTTGTATAATAATGTGTACTCCACACGCCTGCATGTAGACACTTGATCCAGTTAATTCCATCTATCTCTATCCGCTAAGCTGTCGCAGCGAGCGCTGGAAAATCTCGCATGAAGCGCATCAAGCCAAATCTAGCGCTCTAATACGCTTAGGCAGAGCGCTGATGGCAAACTGCCGACGCCAACGAAACCGCAAATCATACGAAATAATACGACATTATGCCGACATTACCGCGCCCATAACGCCCGGCCTTTTAAATACATGATGCAGCAGAATTATCAACAAACATCGTTATCGAAGAGATCACCTTCTGATCGTCAGCTATTTATAGAATATACCTACGATACGCCTACCTGATAACTACAACTATTAAAGTAGTAGAATTTGTGGATAAGACAAGCGTAATGTTATTACATTGAACTTTTCTTCAGACAATAAATGTTACCTACAAAGCCAATCCAGAGGCGACAAATTCTCTCATTTTAGCCATACTGACTTTGGCTCAATATTACGATGGATTTTGTATCAGAAAATAAATAAATTGTGTTTGAGAATTTTCATAGCCAAACCAGTCTCAAAGACTAACAATAAATACTCCGAGGAGAATGTTTTATTATCCTAATTGGCCGGCAAATCCCATGAGCTGACAAAGCCAACGTTTAAGGATTACACGCAGAACATATTTGAAGGGAAAAAGCCCGCTGTTATCAGAGTGTGAGTACAGCGGGTATCGGCGACGCGGAAGGCAAGGCCGCATTGTCGCGACACACATCAGCCCTGATATTGTGCCCGGCTTTTTAAATTTCCTCCTGATAATCTGATAAACTGTCAAAGAAATTTCCACAATGGCTCCGGGTGGCACGGTTGATTGTGTGCGTAAATGTGACGTCGCCCACGACACAACACGCGTGCTCCACATATATTTTTTAAGCAGCTCTAAATGTTATTAAGTTTTTCCTAAAAAATGTTGCCACAAATAGAAAAATGAAGCTGTCCTAACTGATGTTATAAATGAGTAAGTTTGTTTGTTACGCTTTCACACTTAAAGATACTTATTATAATAAAATGTTGATTGATAAATACGTGTGACTTTGGAGAAGGTTATAGGCTATTTAATATTAAAAATATGAGATTTCCAATCCTTTTTTGTTGTAATGTTGGTTTCCAAAAACTATTATATGTAAATGCGAGGGGAGCTACATGTAAGACCCTTAGTAGTTAATTCATTAGGTTACTGCCTCGTGGTCTCGCGGTACAAATATGTGCCGTGCGATCAAGAGGTCCTGGGTTCGATTCCCGGGTCGGGCAAAGTGTTATTGGGTTTTTCCATTAGGAAATTCTCAGTAGCAGCACGGAGTCTGGAAATGTGCCCGAAAAACGGCAATAGGCTCGCCACCTATTACATGGGACTGATACATACTTGGCGAAATGTGGGTGCAGAAATGCACCTCTGCCTACCCCTTCAGGGAATACAGGCGTGAGTTTATGTATGTATGTATGTCATTAGGTTACGTCCGGCGGCTTAGTGAGACTAGTTTCTATCTCTTATAATATTGTCAGGCAAATTAATAGGTAAAAATCTTTAGGTATTAGAATAGAATTTGATAAAACTGATAGAAAGGTCAACCACCCTACAATTTTAGTTGTATGGCAGACTTGCACATTGAATCACCGGAGCCAATTGTTTTACTTAATTTTGCAACACGGCGTCTCAAAGTCTCAAAGACTTGATACATGATGGTTGAATTCCAATGTTTATTTACATACATGAGTTGAGGCAGCTCTTGCCAACATCCAGACACAGAGATTGCGGAGTATACACAATTTGAATTGTAAATGAACTCCGCAAATTGTATTACATTTTATTCAAACAAAATGTATTTTTCAGAATTGCTTTTAATACAGCGCGATACGAAATGGAATTCTTTATTGTAAAGTTTAATTCCTTTGTTCGAAACGTAGTTGTTGAAGTTTCAAACATTTATTATCGTATCGTGGTACTATTGGCGATCCTATTCTACGCAGTTTAAAATTTCAGCTAGAGTCAAATGCTCAAGATTGTATGAGCATATAATGCAAGGTTGGATGTAAAATGAAAACTTTTGTAAGAAAAATTACTATTTAAATTTTAGCGAATTTTTAAAAACACAAACTAGACTAGATGTATGCCACAATTTCTAAGCTCAATAAATTAAAGTAGGCCCTACTTTAACTAAATTCTTAGAAACTTTTTAAAGAATAAAGTGACGACATTGTAATTACCATTCCGTCCAAGTGACTCTATTCTGTGTTCTATGCATTTTAATGTTAGTACTTCTACAATTCTAAAATGGACGAGCAAAAACATTGGCCCATGGGCGGACAGATTACTATATTTCCACACAGACGAATGACGCATATACTTACATCATGACGTGTACAGACAATAGTGATAACCAAATTAATTTTACGAACATAGATATGCCTAAAACTTGCCTGCACACGTCACGCCACGCCACGCGCACTCAACACTCGCGCGACACAACATGAAAATCACAACATAAATCGCTTTAGGGGATGAAAGAGTGTTGTAACACAAATCGTTTCTCTTCCCTTTGTGTCTGAAATCATGTTGACACGGCTTTCGAAGAAAATTGTTTTTGCATACACGTCACCAATGAATTTAAAATTGTACGGACAAGATCAAATTGATGAGAAAATTCTAAGGCCTGGATCAATAAGGGGTGGTTGAGGGGCCCACAGAAACTAATGAGGGATAACCTCGCGTCCTCCGTGACCTCCCTCTGACGTAACTTTTGTGCCATCTAATTTATGTCCTGTGTAATGTTATTTCGTTAGCAACTTAAATAAATAGTCGGAATGAAGACAAGCATTTAGTTGTTGGAATATATGGTATAATAGTTTAATTAAAAATAGCTTACATGAAACACGTGTCAAATTGGATTTAATATGCCAATAAATTGAACAGGCCAACATGAGGCATAAATGAGTCAAATACATACATGATTCCACATCAAGGTAACACGTCTTATGTCGTGATTATCAGAAACTATAATAATAATATTAAGCAGTGATGGCCTCGAGGTTTAGGCGCGCGGTCGAGAATTTCGGCGGTCGCAGGTTCAAACCCCAGGCACACACCTCTGACTTTCCGAAGTTATGTGTGTATTCACAATGAATTATCACTTGCTTTAACGGTGAAGGAAAACATCGTGATAAAACCTGCACACCTAAAAGTTCTTAGGAATTTCTTAGGTGTGTAGTCCGCCAACCCGCACTAGGCCAGCGTGGTGGACTAAGGCCTAAACCCTCTCAGTTGTAGAGGAGGCTCGTGCCCAGCAGTGGGACGTATTTGGGCTGATGATGATGATAATAATAAATAATAAACACACCCAACAGTCACATACATAGTTCTGACCCCATATTAAGATACAAGTTTTGTGTCGTGGGTATCAGAAACTACGAGAGACTTTTCGGTCTCACAAACACCCAGGCCCGAAACAAATATCTGTGGATCACACAAACATTGAGATCGAACCCGCGGCCTCTGGTTTCGCAAGCTGGTGTCTAGCCAACGGTACCACGGGGCTGTCAAACTAACTACGAAAGACTTTTCGATCTAACACGCAGACCCGAAACAAATATACAGGTGAACCCAGTATCATGGCTTTAAATTAAATCACGTGTTGAATTAATCATTAAATCACTTCAATAAAATAATCACAAAAATTGTGTAATAACCGGTTGCCAAATAATAGTTTTTCCAAAATCGCGATCTTAAGGTTTTCTTTCTGCTATTCATATCGCGCGGCACCCGGCCCCACATTGTAGAGAAGTAATAAAGTATGTGGCCATGTAGATTATGCGACGTTGCCGCACCGTGCCGCTAATGAGTATTTCCAATAACGTTTTTCTTGAATCGAAAAGCGAACTCGGGACCCAGTACAAGATTAGTATCATAAAATGTGTTTGAAGTTATGTACATTATTTATACATACAACGGTTGGGAGTATTTAAGACTACTCATTTAAAGATATATCTATGCGTGTTACTACATAAGTGCGCAATTATACACGTTTCATTACGGCAATTTACGAGGATGTCTGAACCAGAAACAAGGCTGCTCAATTGACAAAGTATCGCTTTACAAACAGACTCAGTGACTGTCCCGAATGTCCGAATACCAAGAATAAAAAACAGGGCTGGCGGACGTAAAGGTATATTTCTATAGCCACGTTTTGCTAACTTCGTCTTTATATCCTACGTAGCAGGGACGAGTCTATTGCCGTTTGTCGTGCAGATGTCGAAGCGAGTGTAATGGTGTGTATAAAGTCCTATCTCGTGCATATCAGAAACTACTAGAAACTTTTCGGTCGTCGATGGATCCCTCAAACATTTTTATCTGTGCGGACATCGAACGCGCTGCATTTCATTTGTTTTTTGACAAGCAACTACCTCGCAAAATGTTTAATCATCACCAGCTCATATACGTCCCACTGCTGGGCATGGGCCTCCTCTACCATTGAGATAGAAGAATAGTCCTCCACGCTGGCCTAGTGGTATAAAAGTTCTTAAGAATTTCTTAGGGTAGTAGTCCCCCAAACTTTATTTAAAGCCTAATATGTTATTGTTTAAATAGAGTGTCAACTTCCAAGAAATGACTAAGATCATCCCCCGCCAGCTAACTAAATCAGGAGCGACCAGTGAAATGTGATAAGGATGGCAGTATTAAACAAGTATATTATTAACCGCGTATGTTTTATAAACTGATGAGAGACGTGCCTGACAGCCCTAATGAGGTGACGTAGTAAGGCCACTTCTCAATTCTCGGAGCATCTGACGGCCGCGCCATTACCGCTAAGGGCCAAACAGATTCGCTTTTTTACTCGGCGGGAAAATGTCGCTAAACGAAACATACAACCAACATCCGGGAATATTGTCCTGAATTAATTTCGACCATGCAAAAATGGTGTTGTACATTGCCTCCAATTTCATAAAGAAAGAAACCTTTTGTTATTTCATAATAACAAATAACACTATTCAAAACAAACGACTTATCCCACACAAAGATAAACTTACATACATACATAAACTCACGCCTGTATTCCCCGAAAAGGTAGGCAGAGGTGCATTTCTGCACCCACATTTCGCCAAGTATGCATCAGTCCCACGTAATAGGGGGCGAACCTATTGCCGTTTTTCGGGCACGTTTCCAGACTCCGTGCTGTTACCGAGAATTTCCTAATGGAAAACCCCAATAACACTTTGCCCGACCCGGGAATCGAACCCAGGACCTCTAGATCGCACGGCACATACTAGTACCGCGAGACCACGAGGCAGTCGATAAAGATAAACTTATGTCGTAGATATTAGAAAATGTCACACCTTTTGGTCTCCCAAAAATATAAATCGTAATAGGTATCTGTTGATATGGCAATCGAACACGCGGGTCATCGTTTATACACCCAAGTATAGACCGCTGTCTTTTAAGTCCCACGCGTATTTGGAGCAAGTTCGAACCCATTTCTAAAAAAATACTGAAGAACATTTCCAGAGTCCCTAATGCTACTGGGGATATTCTTATGGACAACTCAATTTTACACATTGCCCCCGACGTGAGTTTAGCAACAACACACCTCTACCTTTTGTACACACAGCTGTGATTGCTTGTACATATGCACTTTCCCCGATCCGGGAAACAACCCATATCTTCCTCGCTTTACATCTCTGTGTTTTACAAATCAACTGCTAATTATAAATCATCATCAGCCCATATACGTCCCACTGCTGGGCACGGGCCTCCTCTACCACTGAGAGGGTTTAGGCCTTAGTCCACCACGCTGGCCTAATGCGGGTTGGCGGACTACACACCTAAGAAGTTTTAGGTGTGCAGGTTTCATCACGATGTTTTCCTTCACCGTTAAAGTACGTGATTATTCATTGTGAATACACACATAACTTCGAAAAGACAGAGGTGTGTGCCTGGGGTTTGAACCCGCGACCGTCGAGAAATTAATTATAAATAGTATCGTATATTTATAAGACATACTCAGACACGGACGAGCGATTTGCTCCAGATGCTCCGGAAATCCGCATCTACAGCATCATTAGGATACTCCAAATATATAATTAGATTCATTAGCAACAGGAGATACACTGCATCTATACAGATAAAGGAAAGTAACATTTTGTGCTTTCATTTCCCAAAGTGTTATACAAATTTTAATATACCGTTTACAATATGAATGAAATGAGATACTTTTAAAGCCAATATAAATTCAGTTGGAAAGCATTCATTAGTCCGACTGTATATAATTTGCACTCCGTATTATTCATAATGAATAGCAGTAATGATTGTAAACCGAGCTGTTGTCAGCACTACGTATGATATTGCACAGTTTATTCACAATTTATACACCGGGAAATCAGATTAAAGCAATAAATTAAACTAAAAGGACCGATTTTTGGCAGAATCTAATTTGATAATCGTATTTTTGAAAATAAAAGTTAATATTCTAAATGTAGTTAATTAACAAAAAATTCTAAATGTAGTTAATTAGTTAAAAAACGCAGCGACTAAACAAAAGTTTTGTTGAAAAGATTTGTATTTATGTATAGTTATGACCGACTGGGAGTATCTCGATCGGAAACATTATATCATTGTACTAGCTTTTGCTCGCGACTCCGTCCGCGTAGACTACAGGGTCGGGTTCAGAAAGAAAATAAGTCTATTTTAGGTACTCCACAGAGTCCCATTTATGTCCATACCAAAAAATCATTCAAATCGGTCAAATAGACGTGAAACGTGTGCCGCTGCGCACCGGCCGGCCAGCGCGGCGCCTTGTACATCATAATTGCGCGCTTGATCATTTTTTCGCTGCGGTGTTATTTTAAAACTGCGATATCTTCTAAGATACCCATTGAAATCAAATGATGTAAAGGGCAAATTTTTTTAAAATTAAATTCTTGTGATGAATAACGTATTTATTTGGATAAGGATTAATATCATCTTTATAAAAACACCTTCACAAATAATGCTTTATTTTAGAACAAATTTGGTTAGCATAAAAAAGGTTATAGTGAGCCAATCTTAAAAGATAGACATATGCTGTCGCGGATTTTTTTTTAGAACTTTTAAAGGGAAACAATTCTGTCATACATTATTTTACCGAAACTTTAACCGTTTCCCCAGCGCCCGCAGCGGAAGTTCTGAAAAGGAAAAAAATACCCCCGATTTTGAAACATTATTTATTGGTGCTCCACTCCTATTGGCCGTAGCGTGATGTTATATAGCCTATATCCTTCCTCGATAAATGGGCTTTCTAACGCTGAAAGAATTTTTCAAATCGGACCAGTAGTTCATGAGATTAGCGCGTTCAACCAAACAAACAAACAAACAAACTCTTCAGCTTTATATATTAGTATAGAATATAGATTAATGAGCTGCTCTTATTCGGGAAATTTAGTCTTTCTATCAATATTGTAAACTATCTCTTGATTGGAAAAGAGTAACACTCGAGTTTCTTGCCCGTTCTTCTCAAGTGATGCCTGCCTTCCGAACAGGGTGGTACACTAAATTTATTAGCTGAATCTAAGTGATGTATTTGACATATTATAAACTAGCTTTTGCTCGCGACTCCGTCCGCGTAGACTACAGGGTTGGGTTCAGAAAGAAAATAGAACTGTATTTTACTCCACAGAGTCTCATTTATGTCCATACCAAAAAATCATTCAAATCGGTCAAATAGACGTGAAACGTGTGCCGCTGCGCACCGGCCGGCCGACGACGCCTTATACTCGTACATCATAATTGCGCACTTAATATTTTTTTCGCTGCGGTGTTATTTTAAAACTGCGATATCTTCTAAGATATTCATTGAAATCAAATGATGTAAAGGGCAAATTTCTTTTAAATTAAATACTTATGATGAATAACGTACTTATTTGGATAAGGATTAATATAATCTTTATGAAAACACCTTCACAAATAATGCTTTATTTTAGAACAAATTTGGTTAGCATAAAAATGGTTATAGTGAGCCAACCTTAAAAGATAGACATATGCTGTCGCGGACTTTTTTTTCAAACTTTTAAAGGGGAACAATTCTGTCATACATTATTTAAGCGAAACTTTAACCGTTGTCGCAGCGCACGCAGCGGAAGTTCTGAAAAGGAAAAAAATACCCCCGATTTTGAAACATTATTTATTGGTGCTCCGCTCCTATTGGTCGTAGCGTGATGTAATACAGCCTATAGCCTTCCTCGATAAATGGGCTTTCTAACGCTGAAAGAATAAAGTAAATCGGACCAGTAGTTCCTGAGATTAGCGCGTTCAACCAAACAAACAAACTCTTCAGCATTATATATTAGTATAGATTCAATAAATATTATTTTATTTCATTTCACACCTATTAGATGCTGCAGGAAAAACTATCTAGACTTTTCATATCTCAGAGTTACCTATGTTACTCTGGATTCATACCTGCGAAAGCCTGTGTGGTGCCTCAGTTCCGCACATGTTAACCGCACTAGGACATCACACACTTTTCATATTTAATTATAGCTAACAGTTTATACGTAAACAGTTCCAACCATTCATGCTTATATTTACTTTGATATTTCGCTCATAATTCCACATTTTGAATAAGTGATCGCAACACGTGAGATTTTTAAAGCAACGCAATCATGTGTACGTGAGTGATTCCTTCAATGCCATGAGATCTATCATTAAAATTGTTGCGTACAATATTTCGTAGTGTACAAATTGAATAAGAAATAAATCAGCTGGGAGTTCATTCAGCGGACAGCTCAGTGGCGCGGAAAAGAGGATTCGCTCGAAATGCCGAGATCACTGACAGAACCAAACTTCTCAACACTTCAAGTGAAAACTGACAAACAGCTGCGAATACTTCGCTGGGAATTTCGATACACTCAAACTATTCTATTTGTTAGATTCGTGCCTAGGAATTACTGAGTATTCTGATATTGCGTACTATAGTCCTTACTTGTGATTTACCTTATCCTATTTAAATGAATTATAATAGAAATATTAGAAGGAAAGAAACGATTATAAGCTACTTTATATCCCAAAAAAGTTAGGATCCTTAGGGATATTCTTTTATGACATTGGTTATCATACCTACTATGTTATTGCGACCGAAGCTGTGGGCACAGTCAAGTTACTGATCATCAGCCCATATACATATGTACGTCCCACTGCTGGGCACGGGCCTCCTCTACCATTGAGAGGGTTTAGGCCTTAGTCCACCACGCTGGCCTAGTGCGGCTTGGTGGACCAAGGTTGTCCACCAAGTTACTCATAAATGTTGTTAATTTTTGTCTAATGTCAAACACAGAAGTTATTTATATGTAATGCTTTTAAAGTTACAAATCGCCTAAATTTTTGGATAAACATAAAATATAACAGGCAAAGCGAGAGTTCCCTAGAGGTACATACCTATAATCACATGAGAAAGGCCGAAAAAAATTGAGAACGCTGGCGCCCAGTCAAGTATATATTCCGAACTGGACGCTGTATGAGCATTCAGGATAAGGATACATCACCTGAGGCTCGTTTAGTACAACTTTAGTAATTACCCGACGCATTTTTATGAATCTACTCGAAAAATTATATCATAATCATATATCATAATCATAGCGAAAAAACTGCTGGTTTTAGCAAACTAAAAATATTAAAATGTGTCAATCTACCCTCCCATAGAAAATGTGTAAAATACACATACATAAACTCACGCCGGTATTCCCCGAAGAGGTAGGCAGAGGTGCATTTCTGCACCCACATTTCGCCAAGTATGTATCAGTCCCACGTAATAGGGGGCGAGCCTATTGCCGTTTTTCGGGCACATTTCCAGACTCCGTGCTGTTACCGAGAATTCCCTAATGGAAAAACCCAATAACACGTTGCCCGACCCACCCGGAATCGAACCCAGGACATCTAGATCGCACGGCACATTCTTGTGCCGCGAGACCACGAGGCAGTCGCAGTGTAAAATAAAATTTATCAAATAAAATTAATAAATACATAGTACAATAAGTATATTACACTCACGCCTTATCAAAGGGGTGGATAGAGAGATATGACTACAACAACGTTTTTCGGCTGTCGAGAATGTAACATTTCACTCTTTACGACTTAAAAGTTACTAATAATTACTTTCTGTATTTTCTTATAAAATTATATGAAGCGCACTGTATATGTGTATATATTCTACGAACATAAAATAGTTAAGACACATAGTCCTAACTTGCTAGATGAGTATTAGAAACTAACATTTAGACCTCGTGGCGTCTTTCACATATAAATTCTTAGGAATATTTGCCAAATTGTTTAGTATTTAAGTGTCAGTGTCAGTATCAGTATGTAATTGACGTAACTCAGACAAATTTTTATACCATCGAAATGAAACTGCTCACATTGTAAGTAAGGTCATAATTAATAAATAATAATAATAATAAATACACCCAACAGTCACATACATAGTTCTGATCCCACACCAAGATACAAGTCTTGTGTTGTGGGTATCAGAAATTATCCTTCATTTCGTGAGGTCACCGCCATTTGTCACCAAGAGCATACACCCATCCAATTACTGACCGCAATAAATTCCGCTAACAACTAGGTATGAGGTCTCAATGCGGGATGCCCTTCAGTTATTGGACAGGGATTTAGACGATACTTCCTCGGCGTACAGCTAAAACCTCGCTTTAATAACACATTATCCCTTCCGTCCCGAACCCGATGTGATCTCGGGCGCGCCATTATTTTACAGACCAAAGGAGCTAACAGCATTCATTTGCTCATCCACAAGTAAAGATGTTTTAAAATAGCTATATATATTCAATTCAACGTATGGCATATACGTCCCACTACTGGGCACGGACCTTCTCTACAACTGAGAGGGTTTAGGCCTTAGTCCACCACGTTAGCCTAGTGCGGGTTAGTAGGGTACACACCTAAGACATTCCTAGAAACTTTCGAGTGTCAATCATGACGGTTTCTTCACCGTTTAAGTACGTAATAATTCATTGCGAACACACACATAGCTTTGAAAAGTGAGAGGTACATATTTGCCTGGGGTTTGAACCTGCGACCATTCACGACCGTGCGCCTAAACCTCGAGGCCATCACTACTATGAATACTATAGGCCTCACCAATGGATACGAGCTTAATTATTGCTGTGAGAAATAATTCCTTCGTCCATCCATGCCAAGTGCAAGTTGGTAAACATCTTTCAATAAAAATTATACGTACCTATGTGTGGAGTAGTCCCGATGTGTCGGACCGTTAATGTGTAATATTTATTACTAATTATTACCGAGCTGTTTTGTGTTTTCCAACGACAAAACTCCGTTACACTAAGCCAGTCACTGTATACTGTATTTTTATTAATGGTTCACAGAGACTTTCTGTGAGATCATAGTTCCAACCAAGCCAACCGAGCCCTAACTGACCTTTTATCATGAAACTATTTAGGTATGCTAATAAACAATTCTATATGGAAATTTAACTATGACAAGGAAAAATTTTCAGTCGAGAAAACGTTTCATTACAAAAGGAGCGAAGACTTGAAATTTCACTATCTTTAAAAAGAAATTCTACGAATATTTTTTGTTCCTTTGGTTGGATAATATCGCCGGATCGTGACTGATGTGAATCAGAGTAATCTCTAGTCTGACATAAAATACTCGTACTTTTAAATAAATTCTTAATATAACTCGAACTTAATGAAGTTAGTCTTCAATTCTAGTCTGGCTCTTTAATTGTAACTCAGTTTTGATCCTTTTTCAATGTGAAACTGACCTTCATCCTACCACATTGAAGGTGAGATGAAATCTTGACATTCGCAGAGTATTCAAGATTTGGAATTTGCACCGAAATGAGAAATAAAGCCAGCAAATCAAGCCAGTCTGCTGGTGTTGGCAGAACAAACGAATATTCGATATTTCACTCTTGATTTATGCATTTGGATATTGTCAAAAACAGTTTGAACAATTGAAACAAACCTGAGCCCAATCGTTTGAGGCGGAGCTCTTAAACTGAAGTTTCGAAATTATTTTGTTATTCATCAATCAAACTCTTTGTTTAAACGGCCTTCTATGAAATGTTCAAAAGCGTCAAATAATAACTCTTGAAATGTATTTTACGGATCAATATAGTATATATGTACATATGTATAAACTAGCGAACCGACTACAAAAAGTTTTAGTATATTATTCCTTAACTATATAGGTATTATAAATAAGATGGTCGGACGACCTGGTGAAGGTCGCGGGACGTCGCTGGATGCAGGCTGCTTCCAACAGGTCCCTCTGGAAGTCATTGGGAGAGGCCTATGTCCAGCAGTGGACTTCGATTGGCTGATGGATTGGATTGGATATAGGTATTATTCCTTCATTTGATCCCCTCTTGCCCTTTACTTCCCCTTTCATGAATGAATTAAACATATTTTGACAGCCCCGCGGAGCAGTTGGCTAGACACTAGATCGTGAAACGAGAAGCCACGGGTTCGATCCCCGCACCGAGACAAATTTTGTTTCTGGTGTAGGTGTTTATAAAACCGAAAATTCCCACGTAGTTTCCGATACCTACGTCATAAGACTAGTATCTGAGTGTGGTGTCAAAACTTAGTGTTGGGTATATTAATATCTTTACTTTCCTGTCGGCTCTCGAGTGCTAATATCATCAAATACGATCTACGACTCTAAAAAATATATATAATTATGTAATGTTTATTTGTTAACGTAATATCATTTATACGTATTGCCGTGTTGACCTCAGTTCAGGTATAAAAATAAATCGCGATGTGTGCGCGGTGATGTGCGCCACTTGTATCCAACTGGACTGAAACATTTCACACTATGTTATGATACACTTGTTTATATCATTTTGTTATTACACGTACGTGTTCCGGTCACGTGCTACACAAAAGAAGTGGCGCAGGTTCCGTATCCAGTCACACACACAAAATCAGAGATTATATTCGTCCACCGCTATAGGGCATCGTTGTCATTCCGTATCCAAGATTATGACGTCTATGAAATGATTAAGATTATTTATTACACTAGCTGACCCGGCGAAATTCGTTCCGCCTAACAGTCGATTCTTTATATTATTTTTTTGTAGCCTAAGTTACTCCTCTTATTACATAAGCTATCTGCCAGTGAAAGTCCCGTTAAAATTGGTCCACCCGTTTCAGAGATTAACCGGAACAAACAGACAGACAGACAAAAATTGTAAAAAAAGTTATTTTGGTATATTTACCGTGTATACAACCATATGCATTTATTAAAAAGCGGTTATTTCAATATTACAAACAGACACTCCAATTTTATTTATTTGTAGTAGTATAGTATGTATAGATACATACATATGTATGTTCACGCCTGCACCTACATTTAGCCAGGTATGTATCAGTCGCACGCATTAAGATACATTGTTGTTTTTCTAGACTCCGTACAGCTACTGAGAATTTTCTAATGGAAGAACCTAGTAACTCTTTGCCTGATCCGGGACTCGAACCCGGAACCTCTACATCGCACGGTACATACTTGTGCCGCCAAATTAAGAGGCAATCACAACTTGTTTCGAAATCAGGTTCGGTGTAAACAGAAAGACTTGAAGTGTGGCCCCGGGATAAAGTAGTTCATATCCAGACTAGATCGATCCTATCTCCGCACGGGCCAAACGTAAGATAACTTTAAAAAATACTTTAGACGTATTAAATTCTTTGGTTGAGAAGGGACCCTGAAGTAGTAGAATTCGATACCGCACATCTTTGGAGTAGTATACAATATTTTGCTTCGTTTTTGTGCAATTCATCACAAAGCGTGGGTTTCACTGGCGATGATAAAATTATATTTGAGTGCGTCTATTGTTCGGCACGCGATTTATTTCCACTGAAAACGTTTCAATTTGTTACATAAATGAAATGTATTCAACGTTCAATTGACGTGGAACCCGAACTTGACCACTGTAATTGTTCATCGCCGTAATGAAATTTATGCAGAAATTATTGGAATTTTTACAAATTGCAAATAAATCGCATTACACTTGACTTATTTCTACTAATGTAGCAAAGCTGTTCTACGCAAAAGAACAACGAACGGACGCAATACAACAACACTAGGGTGCCTACCAATACCAATCTGCTAGCCTGATAATGGTCGGTGTATTGAGTGGACGTGCTTTCGGTTAAAATTTTAAATTCGATTAGTTAAACTGTGTTTATATACTTTCCAAACTCGTGAATTTTGCAAAATTAAGTTGTGAATGTACTCACCTTTGTGTTGCTGAATGTAATCCAGCTCTGCACCACTACCAGTCAGCGTTTAACTTCACCAGAACAACACTTCACTTTAAGACAGTTAATATGACTTCACTAGAGGACATCCAATCTACACAAAAGACGCTTGAAGACAGCTTTTCGCAGCGAATGGCTCAACTCGAAGCTTAACTTGAGACTGGGGGAGCTGCCAAGGGCACCGTCGCTCGGGTTGCCGAAGAGTTCCGGACCTTTCGGGAGCTCACGCTCAACATGCTGCGATTGCTGAGACAGCAAATAACTCAATGCGCAAACATGGTCGATGCGATGGAGACCAGACACCGTCGTAAAGCACTACTTTTTCACGGCGTGCCGGAGACTGACGACGAAAACTGTAATGCCGCCGTGTTGTCCATAGTAAACGGTACGATGTTGGTGAAGGACGTCACAGGTGCCTCTATCACTGCCTGTCATCGTATAGGGACTCCAAACAAAGAACACCGTCGGCCTGTCTTAGTCAAGTTCTCCAGTGTACTTCATAGGACAGCTGTTTGGCGAGCCAAATCCAAGCTGAAAGGCTCATCTGTTTCGGTTAAGGAGTTCCTGACAAGATCGCGACAAAACATACTCAGCAAAAGTCGGCAGCATTTTGGCCTGCGGTCTTGCTGGACTCAAGACGGCACTGTTGTAGTCAAAGTTCCGGATGGAAGCCGAGTCAAAATCACAACACTAGACGAACTTAATTCCTTATTGGCAAAGTATCCCAAGACATCAAGTTTATCTTCATCGGCAGTAATAAGCCACGAGTCCACGGAAACATCGCGCTCGAATATAAAACCGCGTAAGCCATGACGATCGCTCAGCGTTTACTAATTCTTTTATTTCATACTAGTGGACCCGACAGACGTTGTCCTGTGCACAATTTTAAATTCAATTTTTTTTTTTTTTTCTGATCTAAACCATTCTCTAATCAACCTGAAGACACACAAAAAAATTCATCTGCCTTCTTTTGAACAAAGAAAATGAATTGTTTAAGATTTTGGAGTTATGTTCTGATATGCGAAAAATTAAAATCCCAGAACTCGATCACAGCGCCACCTTCCGGGTCCAATTGAAAATCTAAAGCATTCTCGAATCCACTTGAAGATACACAGAAAGTTTCATTAAAATCGGGCCAGCCATTAAAAATAAAAACCCCAGCACTCGATCACGGCGCCTATCGGGTCCAATTTCAAATCTATGTTTAAGAAATCAATTAAAGATAAGCTTTACAAAAAAGCATACTATGAAATCTCAGATTTTATTGAAGATAATAAGCCCTGGGAGTAAGTAAATTTCTCGGAGTTTTGTTTTGTTGCTACAGTTTGTATCGTTATGACATGTATAATGTAAAATTGTAATTTTTTTTTTAGAAAAAGAAAATGACATGTCGTATTGCTGAAGGAGTTTCTTGCCGTTTCTTCTCCACAGCTATAACACGTTTCGAAGCGGCAATAGTTAAAAAAAAAATAAAGATGTGTAAAATTGACGATTCAAAAGAACTTGTAAAAGTATATTTGTATAAAGATAATTTGAATTTGAAAAATCATTCTCGAATCTACCTGAAGATACACAGAAAATTTCATTAAAATCGGTCTAGCCGTTAAAAATTAAAATCCCAGAACTCGATCACAGCGCCACCTATCTGGTCCAATTGCAAATCTAAACCATTTACGAATCCACTTGGATACACAGAAAATTTCATTACAATCCAGCCATTAAAAATTAAAATCTCAGGCATATCCGTTTGCATCATCGACCTAACTATAAAATGAGAAACTTAAAACCTTATAATGAGAAGCAAACCAACTCATCTTTGTAAGACTCCATTACAACTGGGCGTATTCAATGAAACTCCGTCTGAACTTGTTAAGTTTATTATACACTTTTTATGTACAATTACACTGTGTCCATCTGACTTACTCTGCCTCGTCCTTATCCAACGTCTTTACTGTTGCTCGTCCCAATGGCCAATTGCCCTACTTATTATTTTCTCGACTTTTTATTAATTCTCAACTACCCCACTATTCTAATGACAGTGTTGCCATAATAATTACATTTTAAAACTAACTAAAATATTGTTTTCTTTTTATTTCTAATTCTAAGAAATATGTATATTTTTGTAAAACCTTACACTCGACCATCCTGACGACGTGTATGTCCTCATACACGCATCAAGTGATAACCTTACACAACGGCCGTCAACTAATGCCGAAAAACTAATTTTGTAATTTAATAACATCAATCAAATTTAAATGTATCTTAAAAAAATAAAACCCCATTCAAAATATGGAATTACCTTGCAAATTAAAGCTATAACTTTTAAAAGATCTGTGTACGCTATGTACCTTTCAAATATATATTCATGGTTCAAACGCCCATTAGTTTGCCCTGAACCAATCACTTCTTACCAAACCAATCAATTCTTGGTAGCTATGCTGCTTGCTATTGTCGTATTGAACCGAATCAATCACTTCTCGGTTGTCATGTTGTTGCCTTGAACCAATCATTTCTCAAGGACTTTTCCACAACAACTGAACCAATCACTTCTCAGTTGTCATGTTGTTGCCTTGAACCAATCAATTCTCAAGGACTTTTCCACAACAACTGAACCAATCACTTCTCAGTTGTCATGTTGTTGCCTTGAACCAATCACTTCTCAAGGACTTTTTTCACATCAACTGAACCAATCACTTCTCAGTTGTCGTTTTGTTGCCTTGAACCAATCACTTCTCAAGGATTTTGTATATCATTCATTAGTCAGGGTGCGAACCAATTCAATTCTCGCTCCCAGACCTGCAACAAAAACTTTTTTTTTTTGAAGTTTGCATATCTCTTATTCATATCATTATATCATCACATCATTATACAATTATATCATCATATAATTATATAATTATATCATCATATCATTATATCATTATATCATCATATCATTATATCATTATATCATCATATCATCATATCATCGTATCATCGTATTATCGTATCATCACATAATTATATGATTATAATATCAACATATCATTATATCATCATATCAACATATCATCATATCAACATATTACCATATCATCATATAAACATATCAACATAATATCATCATATCATCACGTTCCACTGCTTTGCACGGGCCCCCTCCACAAATAAGAAGGTTTAGGCCTCAGTCACGCTGGCCCAGTGCGGGTTGGACATATAACACCTCATATTCACATAATATCAATTGATTTTCAACCATTTACAATTATCAGGTATTAGTTAAAATAACAGGTATCAAAAAGGTTCAATCTTAATCACATTTTTATTTTAACTATCATTTATTGGCATTGTATCACTCAACTTGTCCATTTGATTTTGGTGGTATTGCCACTGTATTTAAATCATGCAACCTTTATTAAGGCAAAATATTCTAAAGAGATGGGAAGTAAAACAACTATCTCTGTGACTATTCAGCCTACCAAGACCACTGAAGGTATAAAGTATGTCTTACAATGCATTAATCCGTTTTAGGAATTAGTTTTCCTTACGGATTTAATTTCACGGAAGGTGACTAATATGGAATATATGAAACAGCAAATCTGCTTTTTGTTTTGGAATTTATTTCTTAACAAAACGATTCACCCCTAAGAGTATTTTCTAGCCCTAAATACTTCTCGACACATTCTATTTGCCAGTGCGCGCCATATGCGACTACCCACCGCATGGAATCATTGTTTTCCAAATACAATTATTGAACAATCTTATCGCGTATGATATAATTATTTCTTGAAATTCAATTTCGTTTCGTATCATTATAGGAAGAATAGTGCGACCCCTACATAACTCTCCCAATTCAAGTGTCAAAAGCCGAACGTCATCTATACTATTATAATAAAGAGGAAAGGTTTGTATTTTTGTATTTTTGTATTTTTGGATTTTTGTATGTTTGTTACGAATAAACTCAAAAACTACTGAACCGATTTCGATGATTTTTGGTATGGAGATAGATGTAACCCACCGAAGTAACATAGGACACTTTTTATCCCGGAAAATGTAGTATTCCCGTGGGAATGGGTATAAGTAGCTCTGTCAATATTCTGCTTTTACGCCTAAACCATTAAACCGATATGAATGAATTCTTTTACAGACATAAATGTGATCCTATAAAGTAACATAAACTACATTTTATCCCGGGAATATGTAGGGTTCCCGAGGGATGAGCATATAATGTAATGCGAAAGTAACACTGCCTGTATTATGCTTTCTCGCCTAAACCATTTGAACGATTTAGATGATTTTTAGTATGGGAGTAGATGAAACCCACCAAAACAACATAGGATACTTTTTATCCCGAAAAATGTAGTATTCCCGTGGGAATGGGTATAATTAGCTCTGTCAATATTCTGCTTTTACGCCTAAACCGTTTAACCGATATGAATGAATTATTGTACAGACATAAATGTGATCCTATGAAGTAACATAGACTATATTTTATCCCAGGAATATGTAGGGTCCCGTGGGATGAGCATATAATGTAATGCAAAAGTAACACTGCCTATGCTATGCTTTCACGCCTAAACCATTTGACCGATTTATATGATTTTTAGTATGGGGGTAGATGGGATCCACCCAAGCAACATAGGATACTTTATATCCCGGAAAATGTAGTATTCCCGTGGGAATGGGCTTTCACGCCTAAAATATTCGCGCGATTTATATGAATTTTGCTATGGATTTAAATAGAACCCTTTGAAGTAACATAGACTATATTCTATCCCGGGAATATGTAGGGTTCCCGTGGGATGAGCATATAATGTACTGCAAAAGTAACGCTGCATGTGTTATGCTTTCTCGCCTAAACCATTTGACGATTTAGATGAGTTTTAGTATGGGGGTAGATAGGACCCACTGAAGCAACAAAGGATACTTTTTATCCCGGAAAATGTAGTATTCACGTGGGAATGGGCTTTCACGTCTATACTATTCGCCCGATTTATATGATTTTTGGTATGAATATAAATGGGACACTATGAAGTAACATAACCTACGTTTTATCCCGGGAATATGTAGGGTTCCCGTGGGATGAGCATATATTGTAATACGAAAGTAACACACAGTGTTATGCTTTCACACTTAAACCATTTGACTGATTTGGATGATTTTTGGTATGGACAAAAATGATACCTTAAAAAAAGGACATAGGCTATTTCTTTAATACTTACTAATATTATAAATGCGAAAGTAACTGTCTGTCTGTCTCGCTTTCCTGCTAAAACTACTGAACCGATTAAAATAAAATTTGGTACACAGATAGTTTAGACCCTGAGAAAGGACATAGGCTACTTTTTATCCCGGAAAAGGGGTTTTTAAGGGGTTGAAAGGGGGATGAAAGGTTGTATGGAAGTATTGTCATTTTTAAAGCTAGAAGCTTGAAACTTATTTTTGTTGATTAGATATAAATAAATATGACATTTCAAAGTTTGTAAAAAAGTGTACATTTAAGGGGGTAAAATAAAAATAGGGGTGAAAGTTTGTGTGGAAATTCGTCATTTTTGAAGCTAGAATGATGAAACGACGTGTAGACGACTGTAACTATACGAGTATTTCTGTTACGCTTTCACGATTAAATCATTTGACCGATGTAAACGATTTTTGATATGGACATAAATGGGACTCTCTGGAGTAAAATAGACTATAACTTATTTTCATTCTGAACCCAACCCTGTAGTCTACGCGGACGGAGTCGCGGGCAAAAGCTAGTAAGTAATAAAATAGTCATAAGTAATATCTCGGCTGATATTTATTTCACATGATTCTCAGTTATCTTTAAGGAAATAGATTACACGATAGAGTAGGTCACAATAAATTTCATAAAATAAGAGCAAATAGCGCTTAGCGATTCGAGTAATCAAAGGACTTATGAAAATTTAGAAGGTAGTCTCTTACATTCTGCACGCCATTAAATATTTTCTCAACAAGTATACTAAATTAATTTATTGAGTATGCTACAGGTTAAAAGACTTTACTGCCTTATTATTCCCTCTTCTATATATAATCCTCTTTTGTATGTCGTTAATACTCGGTCTCTGCGTTCTACTAACTCCTAACAAATAAGGACGCCTATCCATTCCTCTTCCTTCTATGATATATAATTCTTTTTCTATACCAGCTGTAAGACTTTGGAATGCATTGCCAATTTATATAAAGCGTGCCTTTTTCTTTCATATATATTTTTTTAATCTTTTAAATAAACATTTATCTTTAACATAATATATATTGCTGCTTATTGCTTATTATTATTTCTTGTATTTCAACTATAATTTTCAAATACTATTATTTAGAACTTATTATTTATTGTATTGTATTTATGTATATACAAAATTATTTATGCACCAATTAAAATTCTGCTATGTTCACCTTATGGTTGTCTGGAAAAGATCGCTTAAAGTGATAAGACCGACATTTGTATGTGCATTCTGTTTTATTAACAACTTATTAATTTTCTGTCTATTTTAAAAACTTTATCAAAGCTAAACACTGTTAAAGCATTCTTTCATTCACGTGGAAATTCTATTACACTATACTAGACTTTGGCGCAACCCGGCTTAACTCCTCCACAGCTTACTTCATATCAGAGATAATCAATTTTATTTTATAAAAATTGTACACATAAATAAAGTAACTGTAATAATATGTATAATACGAAATATGTATAATAAAGTAATAATACGCATTTTCGATCAACATTATCACATCTTCAAATGTGTATTTAACATCACTAAAGTTTGACCATGTATTAACAAATCTTCAATATATATTGACGAAACGTAGGCTTAATATAACGTACCAAGCCAAGAATATCATTCATCATGTTATGTCGGAAAACTGCAGGCGAATTTGCTAGCCCAAACGGCATACGCTTAAACTCGTATTATCCGTACGAAGTAACAAACGTAGTATAACGCTTTCTATTCTCCGTGACGGGTACTACACTAAACCGTAACTCACTGAGCTTGGAGGCGGTAATACTTAAAATAGTGTAAGACCTAAATAAGTCTAGTTTATCTGTACGAATAGAGTTTCCACGAGCTGTAGCCGATTCTCAATAAACCTCATTAGAAATATTAGTAACATTATTTTCACGTTTCCCAAAGGTTCCCGTTAACGAGCTTTTCCATTAATCCTTTCAGCACGGCAGACAAAATTCTTTCGCAATAAATATGAACAGTTACAAGGAGTTATTGTTACACTCTGATTAACGGAGTAAATATAAAAAAACGCCAATTTACTAGCCAGTAACCAGTAAATAACCAGTAAATAACCTAACGCTAATAGAACTCTATAAGTGTAACTAACGCAATTCAGTAACTATATTCAAAACTAAGCTACACGCGTTTTTTTGTAAACTTATGACGTGTGGTTGTTCCGTGAAAGACTGTCCTATTAGCATAGACTAACCTAACATCTACAACTCTACACAAAACTGGCATTTACGCAGTCAGTAGTTGAGTCAAGAGTACATCTACCCCCTGATCGTATTGCATGCATCAAATTTTACCAAGAGTTTTAGGAATCAGAAATAAGGATGTCCCTACTTACAGTTAAAACAGAAATACCTTGAGTAAGATACTTCCTGTCATGTACTCCTAGACACATTGAATGCTGGTTTCTCATAGTAATTAGTCTAATAGGTTCATTCAGTCTATCATATCCTCTGAGTATTGGCCATTCCTATAGAAAAGCGCTAATATATTTATTAGGCTATTGCCTTTACTGCCACTCTTGCCACGTGAACACAATTAAATTTAACTCGTCGCGGCTTTGGCCAATCCTTGCATTATCTGTACTGATATATGAAACATAGTCGTATCTCAACCACATACAGAAACGCATTCATTTACTTTCTTCAACAATATATCTAATTGTTATTTTTATTAGTTATAGGGTCAAAATATAAAATAATGTTCTTGTGAAATTTAAAATTCAATTGATTATGCGTTCTGTGATAACGACTGATAATCTTGACCACGCTTCAAGAATTGTAATAATCTTAGCAAATCATTAGCGGAAAAAGAGGGATTACATGACCTGCTATAATCCGTGCGATGCTTACGTTCTCGTTCCTCGTGTAGTCGTTCGCGACGAGACGCCGACCTCGCGATGCTCCTCTGACGAAGATAGTTCGCATTCTCAAAGAATCTCATCCTTTCGCGGCAGCTCTCGTTCCAACCTTTCGACTACTTGCCGCTCCGGTTCTAGCCGTTTTGCTCGGCTCTGGTCCTGGCGGCAGCGGCTGCGAGCACGGCTTCATTTCGGCGGCTCATACGGTTTTGTTAAGGCATTTTTATTCTGCTCGTTTTACCATTCGCTCTGGAAGAGTTGGGTATCGGCACTTCTGAGATGTAAGACTCCATTACAACTGGGCGTATTCAATGAAACTCCGTCTGAACTTGTTAAGTTTATTATACACTTTTTATGTACAATTACACTGTGTCCATCTGACTTACTCTGCCTCGTCCTTATCCAACGTCTTTACTGTTGCTCGTCCCAATGGCCAATTGCCCTACTTATTATTTTCTCGACTTTTTATTAATTCTCAACTACCCCACTATTCTAATGACAGTGTTGCCATAATAATTACATTTTAAAACTAACTAAAATATTGTTTTCTTTTTATTTCTAATTCTAAGAAATATGTATATTTTTGTAAAACCTTACATCTTTAAGTTTTCCTTGGATCTAATCGTTGCGTGAATCACATTACTCAACAGTTTTCTTAACATAAGCCGCACTTCATTGCATAGTTTAGGGTGTTTTAGATTTCGAACAATGATGACTACCGAGCCCCCCCTCAGTTGTAAATTGTAAACCAGACACAACCAAGGAGTTTAAAAATTCAGTTGGATAATGAGGCTTGATATATTTTCCTTAGTTACGCAAAATAAATTTCTGAACGCACGCATAACTATTTGACAAATAATAAATATGTCAATCTCTTTTCATTGTATTCTACATATTAAAAATCTAAAATACGCAATTATTCGAATATTGTGGATATATGTTGTCGATTCGAAACCCTTATTTAAATATGTTCTTTAATTTGAGGGGGCCTTTAACCATATCGACGGGCTAAACATTACATATTTGACAGGAAATTTGCTAGAACAGTTTATATGGGAAAATGAAATTGCTGTTTTTACTATCTTCCTCGCAATTTTGCAATAATTTCTCACCGCCTAAAACCTTCCCTGGACTACGACAAACATTTCAAAACCAAAATCAGCTAAATAGGTCCAGCCGTTCTCGAGTTTTAGCGAGACTAACGAACGGCAATTCATGTTTATATATATAGAAGATTTCTTGGATATGTAAGCTTCATCAAACCGCATCAAGCCGCTGTAATGGACTAAAATCTGAGCCCTCTTATTAGTAGTCTTCTGCCCAACAGTGGGACGTAGACATTTCCAACACTTAGCGACCACTGCTATTTATCAATGTGTGATCAGTCTGCACTAAATAATTTATCTATTCTATTCTTACTACGATTAATAGAACCCGGTCTTTAGTTTACCAAAAAAAAACTGTTACGAATCAAATCATTATTTCCTTCGTTACAAAAAAGAGATATACTTGTATAAATAGATACAAATTTAAAAATATAATATCATTTTACGCCAATCTATATGTGTAAAATATTACGTGACTGTATAAAGAAAATAAATATGTAAAGGTCACTTACCAGTTTTACTAATGAAGCTAGATGACCATCGCTGACGGTTGTCATGGTCTGTAGACCCACTAAATAAGCACTAAATTATTCTTGAAAGCACACAGACACTCAACTCAAATTTTACACTCAATTAAGCTTAAAAAAAACTATGTGAAATGAATAAATTAATTTCACTGTATCACTATATTCTAATGAAAGGAAGTTTCCTCTTCTTGCTACAATAATTTAAATCTGCTTCCCGAACCGAGTGGTGGACATAATTACTCAAGACACACACTTGAAATTTTATTGTGGCCACCAGCCACACGACACACACAGTCACATACGAACACACACACAATTCACTTGCAAACGCACAATTTAAATATCACCTCACGCTATGATAAGTACCGATAACCAGGTACGCAATGATTAGTATTAATATAAATAAAATATATAAGAATACGTGCTGCGCGTTCGTACCCGCACCCGAGACTAAGTTACATCATGTAGCGGTAAAGTATTGTACAGAAAAATACCCTCAATTTTTTATAATGGCGATAACAATAAAATTTAAATACTTAAAATAATTTAAAATGGTAACTATGTTTTTACGCTGTTACACTTCTGAAATATCTGTTGATGGTTTTTGGTACTTTAATAAACTGAAGTAGCCGTCCGCTTCTTTGGTTAGGTTCTTATAAATATTTCTCTTTACATAGATAATCAAAAATATATGTAGATATAAACCTCTGTCTACATTTAATTATAGCTAGTGGACCCGACAGACCTTGTCCTGTGGACAATTTTAAATCCAAAACTTCAATTTTTTCCAATCTAAACCATTCTCAAATCCAACTGAAGACCAACAAAAAATTTCATTTGCCTTCTTTTGAACAAAGAAAATGAATTGTTTAAGATTCTGGAGTTATATTTTGATATACGAAAAATTAAAATCCTAGCTCTCGATCACAGCGCCACCTATCGGGTCTAATTTCAAATCTAAACCATTCTCGAATCTACTTGAAGAAACACAGAAAATCGGTCCAGTCATTAAAAATTAAAATCCCAGAACTCGATCACAGCGCCACCTATCTGGTCCAATTGCATATCTAAACCATTCTTGAATCCACCTAGATACACAAAAAAAATCATTAAAATTGGTCCATCCGTTAAAAATTTAAATCCCAGGCATATCCGTTTTGATCATCGACCTAGCCATTAAATGAGAAACTTGAAACCTAAGAATGAGAACCAAGGAGTTGTCATGTCAATCCCTTTTTATTACTGACACTATTCTACATTAAAAAAATCTAAAATACGCAATTATTCGAATATTGTGGATATGTTGTCGATTCGAAACCCTTATTTAAATACGTTCTTTAATTTGAGGGGCCCTTTAACCGTATCGACGGGATAAACATTACATATTTGACAGGAAATTTGCTAGAACAGTTTATATGGGAAAATGAAAATGCTGTTTTTACTATCTTCCTCGCAATTTTGCCATAATATCTCACCGCTTAAACCTTCCCTGGACTACGACAAACATTTCAAAACCAAAATTAGCTAAATCGGTGCAGCCATTCTCGAGTTTTAGTGAGACTAACGAACGGCGATTCATTTTTATATAAATATCAGCTGGCGGGTGGTGCAGAGTATGTTTGTTCAGATAAGTACTATATATTAAGTAATTTCTGCGCCCTTAATATTTTTTACTTATTTTTTATTATTATTTAATACCTGTTATTTTATTATAATATATTTGTGTAATATTATTATGTATTCTGATGATGACTCTTATATTTCTGCCATTGAATCTGGATCCCATAGTGACAGTAATTGTGACGACAGTTTTTGTTCGACCTTTCCCACTACTGAAGATTTGCTGCGTGAAAAATTTCAAAACCCAAACCGTTTTTTCACAGACAAAAATTGTAAAAAATGTTATTTTGGTGAATGTACCGTATATACATATATATTCATATATACATGTAGTAAAAAATGGTTATTTAAATATTACAAACAGACACTCCAATTTTATTTATATGTACGTAGCCTAAGTTAATCCTTATCACATCAGCTATCTGCCAGTGAAAGTCCCGTTAAAATCGGTCCACCCGTTTCAGAGATTAGCGGGAACAAACAGACAAACAGACAGACAAAATTTTTAAAAATCGTTATTTTGGTATATGTACCGTGTATACATCCATATACATTTATTAAAAAGCGGTTATTTCAGTATTACAAACAGCCACTCCAATTTTATTTATTTGTATAGATAAACCGGCAGAGTCATCTTGTTGAGGTTAAGTGTATTTATGTTTAATATATTTATGTATATATATATATATATATATATTTATATGTATATGTATTTATTATATAATATGTATAATTATGTATATATATTTTTTTATGGGTACATATCAGTGGCGGTACTTCCATAGAAGCCCAAAAGCGTTACACGTTATAGTGTAATGTCTAGTTGATAATTGTTTATTGTGGGGTCAGAATATTCTCAATTAAATATTAAATTGCTTTTGTTAAATAAAGATTTAAAGCTTAGAGATTATTATTCGGAATTTTGTAAGGCAAACTGGGCTTTTGGGCTTCTATGGAAGTACCGCCGCTGGTACATATGTATGTATGTTTGTATCTTTTTCATATATTCTTTTGTTATTCTTTTTTACACCAACCATGCTGCATCTCTCCACCACCCTAAGGTAGACTGTTCGAGAATGCCGCAGGCATTAAGTCCGCCTATATACAGTTCTGTGTATAAAGTTTTAAATAAATAAATAATTGAAAATACCCATCTATAATTAAATTCTCTATCTATTGTGAAACATTCATTATATTAATTGCCAACAATTCCGATAACGCTGAATCTGCTAGGTATAGAGATCAAATTCTCTTGAGTTCGCGAAACGGCGCCCCAATTATATTGGACTATTAGTCTGCAAAACTGATTTGCACTCTATCTAATTACTATTACCAGTAGATGAAATACATTTCATTTTCATTTGGGTTGGTTGCTTAAATAAATATAACTTTTTTATTCTTTTGTACTGCTACTGAGATTTGCAAAGAACAAAATTCTTAAAAAAATGCCCTAGTAGACGTAACAAGATATCGGCTGGTGCTTCACTCTTTCGTGGTCTCTAAGGTGAGTTTCCCAGTTGAAATCAATTTGACAATGAAACAAAATAACTTCCCGTCACTTTTCCATGACACTTTAGTTGCACGACTTTCTAACCACCGATGTAATACTACTTTTATTTTGCTACGACGCGTAATAAAAAATACATTGAAATGTAAAATCTTGCAACAGCAAACTCGAACCAAAATAAACATATTACCACTCTAGTATTGTTATGTAGTTGAATCTGTTGAACAGCTGAACGTGCACAAAGCTTGAAGATTACGAAACGCAATAGAAAATCATGTGCAGTGTAGTCGTGCAGTGTTTGCCAACAGACGGCGTTCACAATGGCGCTAAATGCGGGAGAATAAGCTCGCGCCATTCTGTACGCCGGTTGACATTTTGCCGGTCGATTGCACGCCGCGGCCAATATCACGCCAATGTTTCCTTCCGCCGGCTATTCAATCGCTCGATTATTGCCTCGTGAGTGCCGCCTTTTGTTTTCAAATAGTCTATGCCAATTTAAAGCGAGCCCACCGAGCTCACTCGATTCTGCGCTCGCGAGTAGAATTCTATTTGAGTGGTTGTTCGTAGCGTGTAGAGGTGCTTGTGGCACCAAGTGCATATGTGAGAGTCGTTTGCGTAGAAAAATTAATAGAAATAATGACGCAGTTTGACAATTTTTAACGTGTACGCATTGAAAATGCTAACATTTTTTAATACACGCATACATTCTATGTCTCACATCACGTCAGGGCTACCTCATTTCCCATTGGAAACAATCTATAACACTTTGTTAGAATCGAGATGCGAAGCCGAGGCTTCTGTAATGCACGCGCTAATTTATGCTGCAGGGCCAAAAGGGTAAATAGATTTTGAAATTTTCCGACTATAACCTGTTCGTAGCCGGATTTCGGAAGCTAAACTTGGTAAATGCTTCCTTGCGTAAGTACACCGGGAATTATACCTTCCATAAGGCGATTGCTATGCAGTTATATGAAACACCGCCACCAAATTGAGAACCACACAATCCCATTTCTCAAACGCAACGTAATAGCATTGCTCTACTTTGTTTTCAGTGGGACTGAGCCAGCGCTTCCATCGAGATGACCTGTATGTACCACACTTCCATTTCCGCTTCGGTCTCAACCTTTTTACCTGAACGTCTTGACATGCCGTATGTATTAACATACATATGTACATAGCCTCATGCCTTATTTCCGAAGGAGTAGGCAAAGGTGCCTTTCTGCACCCACATTTCACAAATTGTGGTGTCGTCCCGCGTAATGGAGGGCGAGCTTATAGCTGTTTTTGGGAACAATTCTAGACACGGTTCTGCTACTAAGAATTTTGTAATAAAAAAAAAAACAATATAACTTAGCTCGACCTGGAAACCAGACCCAGGATCTAGCGGATATAGCAACCTAGTGGATCGCACAGCACATACCTACTTGTACCACGAGACCACGAGGCTATCACTGTATGAATTAACATCGCACTTTAGTGGATAATTCGAACCTCCAACTCTCAAAATACTTCAAAATATGTTTCATAGCACCCGACTTGTTTCAAAGTCAAAACTAAATGTTTACTTACTTTTTGTATGATTTTTTGAATATTAACCTACTTTTATAGAATAACACTACAAAATTATTTTTATAATTTTGTTTTCATGACTTAATTAGAATTTTCAGTACACAAATACAAAAAAATACAAATTTTAAATATTTCCTCTAAAACATGTAATACAGAATTCTGAATAGATTCAAGGAATTGTATTCGAATGAAGCAAACAATTTACTAAATAACAGTTACATAGTCTAGCTTTTGTATCTGGATTACCAGTTATACATGTTTATTGTTAGTATTCTTATCAAGCACGACATTCTCTTATTTAGTTTCTTGACAGAAAATATAATACCTTTACGTAAACGCGCTTCAGACGTTGAAGACAAATACAAAAAAAAATGTACTAACGAGCCGATCCGGCGCGGCTCGACTCCATCTTCATTACTACAGACCGCCAAGGCAATGACTTCGTTCGAATCGACAATAAAACTTGTTATCTCCTTGAAGGTAAGGTCTTTTTGTTTTGCAAACTTCAAACAAAATTACATATTAAACTCATGCTTTCATACAAACCTGGATAAGTCGTGTGATTCGTGTTTTACATTGGAAAAAATACCAAATAAAACAATTTTCCTGGGTTAAAAAGTAGCGTGTGTAAATAAATATTACATATTAATTCTTACGTCTGGCATATTACATCTAAAATTGTTGTTCCGTTTTCCATAGTTAAGTAAGAATCGGACATACATACTTTTACAATGATACATATCGCGTCTGTGCTGAGTGGGCGAGTCTCAGAGCACGACGTTCTCATTACAAGACATTTTGGAAGGGATTGATAAACGATACGGTGCGCGGGCGGACTTATTGAGCCACCATTACTCATAGCGGCGACCAGGCGCCACACGGACGCACTTTTCACAGCAGAAGGTCATTTTGTTTCCACTTATTTTTTATACCCCTACATACTCATTGTGAAATATAGATTGATCTGTAAATAAAATCTCTTCATGCAATATTGTATTACAAGACTAAAAAAAACAAAGACATATCAAGGGATATTCAATCATGACTCCAGCAATAAACTTAATCGTTACTGCATAATTGCCGCATTTCTATTATTACCTATTTGATATCATGGTAGTAATAGTAATAATAAATAATAAATACACCTAACAGTCACATACATAGTTCTGACCCCACACTAGGATACAAGTCCTGTGTCGTGGGTATCAGAGACTACGAGAGACTTTTCGCTCTCACAAACACCCAGACCCGAAACAAATATTTGTGGATCACACAAACATTTGTCTCGGTGCGGGGATTGAACCCGCGGCCTCTCGTTTCGCAAGCTGGTGTCTAGCCAACTGCGCCACGGGGCTGTCAAGTGTAAGTAGTGTAAGTACCTATATATGTACGAGGAAATCTACACATCTAAAAGTTCTTAGGCATTTCTTATTTGTGTAGTCCGCCAACCCGCACTGGGCGAGGGTGGTGGACTAAGGACTAAACACTCTTAGTTGTAGAGGAGGCTCGTGCCCAGCAGTAGGACATATATGGGCTGATGATGATGATGTTGATAATTTTATCAATGGTCTTCTTTCTTCAAGGTCCTTGATATTGCGAAATACAAAAGAGAAAAATAAATTTTACAATAGAAGGTAATTTATTATGAAATCGCTTGCATACAAGTTCCAATAGAATAGATTAACGGTAGGTATATCTTTATGAGTTATGAACAACACTTCAATTAAATAACATAAAGTGAGTTTCTATGGTTGTTCGCAAAGCGCTCGGAGACTTAATCACATAAAGTTATTGCAAGCATAAGCGGGCGCCGTAAAGCGGCCAATCTGCGACTTTTGCAGTATTCGCTGAGCTCTCGCTTTATGGATCAAAAGTCACGCCGATAACGCTTACTTTATTTCGTGTGTACTTAAATATCCAATTTATGCGAGTCAATATTTTATGTGTAAGGTTTATTTTTATGTTCTACACAGTCAACAATATTTCCCATAACGTGTGTTAGGGCAAAATTTAATCACATATTTATTATATGAAAATATGAACATCGTGAAATTGCATCGGCATTTTTATATATACGCACGTATTCGCTAAAGGGTAGGCAGAAATGTGTTTCTTTTCACCAGCTATTATAAAAGTGAGCCTATTTAACGTTCTATATGAGAGCAACATACATATGTATATGTATAATTCGGATAAAACAATAATAGACTTCACTCTTATTATAGAACCGTGCCTCTAAGGTAATACAAAACACTAGAATATTCCTAGAGAAACAACTAAAAGTACGGTACTAATAAAAGAAATGTTGAGGAACTTCGTGGGGCAAAGTTTACGAACACTTTGTATTCCTCTCGCTGTGAGTTAAAAAATAGTTTTAAGAAGCAGCGGACACTTTGAATGCGGGAAAAGTTCATAACTTTTAAAAAGTGGATTTTACTTAGACATTATTATTATCTTAAATAATGTTAAGGTACTTGTACTTTGAAAAGTTTAAGTATATTTTACAAGCAATTGACGCAGCGTATTTTATGTAAGTTGCCTGACAAAATACTAGTGTTCCCTATCGACAAGCGGGAATGATATAGAGCGTGGTTGAAATCCTTGTGGGCAAAAAGGCCTCGTGCCTCTAAAGTTTAGGTCGTTGAAGATCTTTAAATAAATCCCATGTATTTATGCATACGAATCAAAATTTTGACTGCGTCGTGGTCTCGCGGCACGAATATGTGTCGTAGAATTGTTGCCGCGCCGAGTTCGATTCCCGAGTCGGGCATATTACGCGGGACAGATGCATATTGTGCGAAATATAGGCGCAGGAATGCACCGCAGCCTACTCCTTCGGGGAATACAGGTGTGTATCAAATATATGCATGTATCAAAAACTGATACAAATGAAAAAATAATCTTAATACATATCCACAATTTATCCCTATTTAAAGCTATTTTATAATAAAGTGCTGACGAAAGAGTTAAAAAATTCAGCATATATCCAGTAATATGTTCCTTTCTACGTCTGTCGGTCGCAAGCAATGTGTTCTAGCATCGAGATGAAGCAAAACATCGAGGCGCTCCAGCCGGCGTGCACCGCCCACACATCGCCGCCAGATTACACCACATATTGTTCCACTCTAATGCCGAGAACGTATAACATAGCTGTATGTTACATAAGCTAGACGTAGACTTACGTCTGTTTCTTTGTAGGCAGAGCTGTACTTCAACAGACCAGTGGCGGTACTTCCATAGAAGCCCAAAAGGGTAATAATGTCAAAATGACGACAAAACTTGATAGGGAACGCAGTTGCATTGGCATATTACATCGTGGTCACCTTGAAATTCCACCTGTGAACAAGTTATTACAGAATTAAATATAAACTCACCCATGGGAATAATAAATTTATCAAAATAATTTCTTAAAATGCAATTTGATCATTAACAGCTGGTGTGTTCGCACTTTAAATTCAAAACAAGTTATTTTTCGTAAATATAAATATAAATTTTGTTAATAAATGCAGCTGTCTATCTTAAATTCTCTCACAAACAATCCTATTAAAATATACTTAACAAGACTAACTTTTAAATTTCCATTTGATAATCTTGGGACGTCAACGTCCTTTAAAAGTCTAGGGATTATTATTCCTTCGTAAAAATAGATACGCAGTTTTTAAGAAAATCTCGACGGCGTATAACCGATACCGATAACTGATAAGATTTAAACCTGACAAAGGAACATAAGAAAAAACATGTCCAAGACTGCCTTGTTAATTGCGCGACAAAATTTGGCGTGGCCGATCCAGTGGTCCCAAGTTCGACCCCAGCCGGGGAAAGTGTTACTATACTAAGCTTTTCAATTAGAAAATGTTTAGCGACAGCACGAAATGTGACTATGGGGCCAGTAAACGACAGTTAGCTCGCATCCATTAACGTGTGGAAGAAAACACACGCGGAATGTGCTGAGTAGAAATATGTCTCTGTTTACCCTTTCGAGGAACACGTATAAGAATATGTGTGCTATGAACAAAAGTATATTTAAATATTTTATTAGTCATTTAAATACAATCTTATGGTCTGAATAAGCAGACGTCTATGTGACGTCAGCGACTCAGTCAACCGTCATCGGCTTCTAATAGACGAGATACAAAAATTGCGAAATGCAAATTGTTTTCCAGACGATTGTGTCGACATTAGTGCAGCACGTTGTCCCGCGGCGGAGTGTCGGCGACATTGTGCGCCCAACGGAGCGGACGCGACTAACTGCCAACACACACAACGCTTATATTTTCATTGTTCAAGCAATTTTACACCCGCCATAGCATTAAAATCACTTTACATTCAACCTGAATTTTTATTGTTCGTGTAATCGCTGTGTAAAATTGTTTTTTGGGAGATTTATTTGTTTCAGATTTGCCGCGCGCCGTGGAACGCAGAACCGGCCGCCATTAACTTTATTTGAAAGCGGGATCAATAATGGTGCTTATTTATTGGTAGTATAGTGTATTTTTTATACTGGCACGTCAAGTGACAAAGCTTTACCCGGTGGTAAGTACGATGTTGTCCAAAAAGAGAGATGGGTGTCTCTTGCCACTCGATGTGCTCATGTCTTCTTGCTGAACTGCCTCAAATGTAAAGAGTCTATATGATGAAGGAGACTATAGGATGAAGGTTCTCGTGGGATGGCATAGTATTCCACAGCTTTATGGAAAATGAAAATGTATTGAGTTAAAAAAAAACATCCACAGTATTCTCATTGTCAAATAAAAATAGAGTTAAATGAATATATTAAATATACCATACAGTTTTTTTTTTTTACCAGAGGAAAGCGCTTTAAGCTCCCCTGTTCGGTACCTCGGGGGAGGCCGAAAAGGGGTATGTCGGGGTCTCTGGCCTTCCAACTCGGCGCGCAGAACAATATTTGTCCGCTTAGCTGAGTTGGGTCCCTAACCAAAATCCTACGCCAGCATAACGACTAAAACCTCTCGGTGACCATCTCGCGCATTTAGGGCGGTTTTGCGGCATCTCAGGGCGAGAAGCGCCCCAAATGGTCCGCCTCCGCCTAGCGCACCGTCCGATTATGGACTCCTCCAAATTGGGAGGGCTTGAGATGCCCTCCACTTACACTTTTTTGGACGTTCACCTCTTGTGAACGTCCGCGACAGTCAAGCGGTCACGCCCTCTGCCGCAAATCTCAGGGTTGCTGCCACCATTGTGTACCGCCCCCGCAGTACGCCCAGCCACCCCAGTGGCCCCTGTTAGTCGCCTCTTACGACAGGTAGGGGGTACCGTGGCGGAATTCTTACACCCCCGATCCACAGGACGGAAATATACCATACAGTAACCATAGTCTTGACGATTCCTCAGTTACCCTATTTCTTTCCCTCACCTCTCCTATCATTGTTCAAAAAATTAAGTTTAAATAATTCATAGTCCTGATAATGTTACAGATTCGTAGCAGGGACATTGCTAATGTCGAACTACATATATTAAATACCGCGTACTGATGCAATTAGCTCATTCATCATCATCCCATATACGTCCCACTGCTGGGCACGGGCCTCCTCTACCATTGAGAGGGTTTAGGCTTAGTCCACCACGCTGGCCTAGTGCGGGTTGGTGGACTACACACCTAAGAAATTCCTAAGAACTTTTAGGTGTGTAGGTTGCCTAAACCTCGAGGCCATCACTTCTCTTGTAATGTATTATAATTTTAAATTGTAGCCTTTACAATATTTACTCAAAAGCTTTGATTGACTATAATGTTATTGAGTATTTACTAATTACATAACATTTGTAAGTTGAAGTCTAATTTAAAATTATAAAATTTAGTCAACTAAGTTGTGTAACTAAGTTGTATAAAGGAAACTACATTTAACTCGTTCAACCTTCAGCAAAGCGTAGTTAAGTAAGTTGTGGTTAAAGAGAGTTTCCTCGTGAACTAAAACTTTATCTACAACGTTTACCTGTACCTAATTTGAACCAACGCATTCTTTGCATAACTGTGGCCACACATTCTTCAGAACACGAAATGTGATTTGTATGTGAATTTTAAATAGTAAGTTGTGCATGAACAGTTACATGGCTCTATAATAATTTCCTTTGCATAAAAATATCCGATGTTATAAATCTTATAAAATTGTCAGCTAAATTTTTCGAGTTATACATTTATGTTAAGCCATCTAGCTGACATGGTTGATAGATTTTTATGTACCTTAATTTTTTTAAAGAACTCTCAAATGAATAGATTGTAAAACTACGCTGCTTAAACTGTACTTAATCAGTACTTAATCGAGATATTGGTACACTTTTATTGGAGACATTAAAATAAACTTGTTTACCACTCTTTTTTACTCCACAGTAAAAAAGTGGTCTATAAAGATCGTATCGATGGAATTAAATCAGATAAGAGCACAAAAACATCGGCGCTCCACATCGAATGATTGATGAAAGCGCGGTCCTCTGTCCGGTGTGAAAACATCAAAATGTATTTTGTCCTGTGGCCTTTGTGGCTCTCTGTATAAAAACACAAAACTCGCCGACACTAACACATATAACAGTAACCGCATCGTTTTTCTCGTTATCAGTTAGCCAAATGCCACGAGTGAATGAAATGGGGGAAAACAATGTCCATTTACATGAATTTGTCATGTATGTGTTGGCCATCAGAGTCCTACATTAATATTGATTATTTCAGCTTTAGAATATACATATAAAATGATATATGCGTGTCGTAATACAGAAATATTTAGTTTTTTTTTAAATTTAAGTGACTAGTAATGCTTTTTACGTATTACAAAGCCAATGGTAGGCCCATTTGTGATAGTCTGCCAATCCGCACCCGGCCAGCGTGGTAATATAAGGCATAGAACTAGAGGTTGCAAACCGGGCCCGGCCGGGCCGGGCCCGTCCGGGCCCGGTCAGCGGACCCGATAAGTAAATCGCGGCACGGGAGCGCCTACTCGTAGTAGTTACTGTTGTAAAATACTCGTATCAATCATTCTTTCACACTGAAAAATAATTGTTACTTTTTGTTTTGTTATATTATACTTGTGAAGCCTATGTATCGTAACCAATTTTACTTTACATTTTGTTAGTTAAGACTAAACAAGTTTGGTTGTTTGTAGTTACAGTACAGCCTAGCCAATAAGATTTCGCTATTTGCTCAATTAGTAATAATAACATTAATAGCCAAAGTTTAAGAAAAAACATAATACATACCTACTTTACTTTTAGCAAATAAGAATTTGTTTTGTTTATAGTATAAACCAATTATACCAAAGCTACCATACTTTATTTATCTATCTAATTTAAGTTGTTATAACACGTTTAGTAGGTACTTTAAGCTGCGTTATTAGTTTCTTATTTTAATACTTTGTTTTCAAATAGACACGATAAGGAGTAAAGAGAAAGACCTGCTTGTTTAAACTTATAAAAATTAATAATTACTAATACTAATTTAACTTTTCCGTTCATAAGTCAAAGTAATCTTTTTTTTTGAGATTAATTATTGTGATAATTGTCCATAAGCCAGTTTGAAATGAATATTTACCTTGCATCATTGTCTTTTCCATTTATATATAGAAAATTTTCATAAAATACTTTAAAGATTTCATCGCTAACAAACCCGGCCGGGCCCGGCGGACCCGGCCGGGTTGGCGACGGATGCAACCGGGCCCGGCCGGGTTGGGAAACATACCGGGTTGCAATCTCTACATAGAACCCTCTCATTTGCAGAGGAGACTTGTTTCCAGCAGTGGACGTACATATATAGGTTGATGACGTCACACAGCTTTAAATTACTTTGAAAAGGGTGTACGCACGACGTCAAATACGGACAATACTTTAATTACCTAAGTAGATAATATCTGAAGTAATGTTATGTGTATATTAAAGACTCTGACCAGGTACAGTGTGACTGAAGATTAATAACTAAAGACCTCTTTAAGAATGTAATTTTCTTGTGAAGTATTTTATTTGATTAGTTCAGAAGAAGGTTGCGCCTACGCGGAACAGTCGAGACGAGTTTGGCTAACGACTTATTGCATGACTAGCAGCTTCACTCACTTAGCCGCTTAGTTAGCGAGGCAGGGGAGGATTACATTTGAAATTTAAAAAGACGGTTTTATATCAATTGGAAATATATTAAACACTTAGTCTGTTAGAACAAGTGGCAATAGTTACTTGTTACTGCTACCGCCCTTCTCGAGAGAAGTTCCCATGACTGTAACACGGCGATATCCCCTGCGATTTTCGTATATCCGATAGTAAGAGAATCAACAACCTATCTATCACTTTTTATCTTTTTACTTAGGTGGGTTTTTCTACTCTTCCACGTCAAATAAAAGAGACAGCAACGAATAAAATCTCATTAAATTCGCCAAAAATAAGATTTTTTTTTACTAAAAAATGTCCCACCAAAACAACAAAATTGACTTGGCCCTATGTCATTTAAACACAGAAGTTGAATTTTTAAGAGCTAGTTTCCTGTTATAAGTTACCTACAAATAAAAGACTGTCGACAGATCTCGGATGCAATTTCTCGCTCCGGCAAAGCATTATTAAGCTTTTAAGGTGTTTAGAAATATGACCGGTAGACAGCAACATACACAGTTAGGAAGCCTGGTTGTAAAAATACCTCTCTCTGCTTAACCTTCGTCGTCGTGAGTGTAGGTCTGTATTTAACAATCAATGTTTATGTCAGTTTTATTTCGAAAGAAACATAGTTTTGTAATAAAGTCTGTGTTTTAGGCGCCTTTTATCACTAGATTTACGACTTGTGTGTTCAGAGATGTTCAGAATACTAGAAAACCGGGTTAGTCTAATCTATTTTTCTAGCTAGACTGCACACTTATCAATATCTTTACGGCTCGCCAGTTCTTTTGTCGCCATCTCGCAGACATAATCAGCTATTTGTTACACTTACTTAAATGGTTTCCATTACGCAGCACATTTGGCCTACTCAATACTTTCTCTGAGACTTGTTTCGCCCATTTCATTTATACCCTATCGTTTCTAAGAAGATGTACCAACAAGAAGATGTACAACCTTACGGTTGTCTGGAACAAATCGCATTCAGCGATAAGACCGCCATTTGTTCCACTCTTTTTCTTACCTATTTTATTACTAATTCATGTTTCTGTATGTGTTGTGGTGTACAATAAAGTGTGATAAATAAATAAAAATAAATACCAAAATACTTTTCTTTTTTCATACGTATTTAATGGTAGTGCTACGCCGTAGCGCGGTAATACTTATGATAGTATTACTGTGGCCGTGGTTTGCTTGGGCTGCGGTAACATTAGAGCGGTTCGATCTTGATGGTACCACTATCTCGAAGGAAATCTATGTAAAGCAATAGTGTTGCTTTTGTCCAGTGAGTGGGATTACCGGTGGCTCAATTTGCTGGTGGTACAAAATCGATGTTTGTACCGATAGCGACCACCGTACTTAAGGTCTCATCATCATCATCAGCCCAAATACGTCCCACTGCTGGGCACGGGCCTCCTCTACAACTGAGAGGGTTTACTTAAGGTCTAATATCCGTTATAACGGACACACGTAAATGTTCGTCAAATTTGCACTTTATTAATAATAGTGTAAAGTACAATGTACTGTTCTTAATTCCGACTACAAAATTGCATCCAGCCAAAGTTGAGCTCGCAATATTCATCAAGATTACTGCAATGTACAAACTAATGACACCAATGGAACGATTGATAATCCGGCAGCGAGCGGTGCCCGCTGCTCGCTAAATAAATGACAGAACAACACATTGTCGCGCCATGATAAACGGCTCGGGGATTAAAAAGCCACGCCAACAGCGCCACCAGAACACTTTGTGTTTGTTTTGCATAATTTTTATAAATCGCGTCATATTTTTCTCGGGGAAATTAGCAATAACAAAGGGCGGATATTACAAACAAACGAACCCAAACCAATATCAAAGATAGTCGTCAAAGATAATCAGTATCAAAGATATTTTCTAACACAGTAAATTTCTACGAAACACTCGGATTTCACACAAACGTTAATTATTTTGGAGGCTTTCAGAGGAACACTGAACTAGTTCCAGTATTGGCTAATTCCATAATGGACTTCTATTCAAGAGCTCTTACATTTAATGTGTTGAAACAAAATGCGTGATGAATATCGTTCCATTCGTTTACATTGGAAATATAATATGTATACGTAATAAAATACTTGATAAAAGTAAAGCGGTACAAGTACATATGTGCCGTGCGATCTAGAGACCCCTGGTTCTATACCCAGGTCGGGCAAAGTGTTATTGCGTTTTTTCATTAGGAAATTCCCAGTTGTACTGCTGTTGCACAGAGTTTGGAATTATGCCCGAAATACGACAACAAGCTCACCCCCTATTCATTCAGACAATCGGCGAAATGTGGATGCAGAAATCCACCTTTGCCTAGCCTTCCGAGGAATACAAGCGCGAGTACATGTATGTATTATATACGGCTAACCTATTAGCTTATAGTGATGACCTCGAGGTTTAGGCGCACGGTCGAAAATTTCGGTAGTTGCGGGTTCAAACCCGAGCTACACACCTCTCACTTTTCGAAGATATGTGTGCATTCACAATGAATTAACACTCACTTTAACAGTGAAGAAAAACATCGTCGTGATAAAACCTGCACACCTAAAAAAGTTCTTAGAAATTTCTTAGGTGTGTAATCTGCCAACCCGCGCTAGGCCACGTGGTGGACTAAGGCCCAAAAGATTTCCAGTTGTAGAGGAGGCCCGTGCCCAAGAGTGGGCCGTATATGGGCTGATGATGGACCTATTAGTTTCCGCGGCATAAAATGTCGCTATATTAAATGTCGGGTTTGGTTTGAATATTATTTTATATATTAGCACATAATGCAATTTTTCTAAGTCCTCACCTGTTTTCGTCGCCCATGAGTAGCGAAAACGAACAGTCGATCGTCTCCACGAGCCCGCCCACACCTCCTTTGGTATTCTCTTCGCGCTTTCATTAAATCTATCAAGGAGGTCAGTTATATTTAATCAAGATCCCGAGTCACCGTCGTACAATTTCAAAGACAAATAAAAAAACAAACTAAACACCAGAAGCAGAATAATCTTGTATTCAATGTAGCTGATTTTGAAATAGATTCCATGGTAGACGTTGTAATTGACGCGTGCGGTCGACAGGTCTTAGGTTCGATTTTCGGGGAATCGAGAAGTGTTAATCTCCTTATCGATTTTTTTAGCACAGCATAGTTTGAAAATGTTCCCCGTAACGTGGTATTTAGAACATGGGTTTAAAGCACACCTCTACTTATCTCTAAGTTAACGGTGTTATATATATATTTACTTTTTTTTAATGACTTTTATAATTGGCATAAGCATTTGGTGAAGTTTAAACTTCGACTGCGTGGACCACAAAATACGTACGGAACGAAATAACAAATGAGTAAGTAATAAAAAACAAGGGATAATAAAAGTTCCAAGGTAAACCGACGAAGTCGTTAATACAATGTCATGCTGTGTATTCTGTTGTATCCAGGTTATAAACAAACTTTATGACATTTCGGCAAAATTCAACTAATTAGATTCAGTAATTGAATTTCCAACTTTCAATTGTTTGATTACGTTGTCCATTTATTAATTTAGTAGAATCCACGCACTGTCCCCGCAACCTTTTCTACAATAAATCTGTTTGTGAGTCTCTGTGTTGTTATTATAATATAACTAGCCACTTATCAATATATCAACACTTATTTGTTCTATCATAATCGTTTATTCTATATATTTTTCAATAATTTTGAATTGGCCCCGCGCAACAAGTTCATAGTATATGCCGTGCGATCTAGAGTTCCGGATTCGATTCTCAGGTAGGGCAAAGTGTTATTGGGTTTTTCCATTAGGAAATTCTCAGAAGCAGCACGGAGTCTGGAAATGTGGCTGAAAAACGGCAATAGGCTCGCCCCTTATTACGTGGGACTGATACTTAATGAAAAGTGGGTAATGCACCTACCTTTCGTGGAATACAGAAGTGTGATTATGTACCTATACTCGTATATAGGTAACGCTAGTTTGAACGTAGTAGACAGCGAAACAGCTTGCCGGGTAGATTTCCACATATCTGAAAAATGACGCACCTTGTTATTCCAAGAGTATAAATAATGTGCGTAATCATCCAGTAGAAGAAAAACTATAAAAACCTTAACACAAAACTGTCAAACATAATATAATGTTATTGAAAGGCGTGTACCAAAAAGCCAAGCATTTCCTTTCATACTTTATCAAACAACATTTGGCACAATCATAGAGAACAGCACAAAAGAATCGGCTCATCATTGCTAAGCCATTTGTATCGCGCCTCGAGCCACTATCTACCGAGTCCGCCCACCACACAAACCACGAGAACTATTTGATTCATCGCGTATTTCGCCGAAACTTTCCTATCTGGGACATATTTGTACCAATGGATATTTAATTCTCTGAATATACGTTACTCTGTATTAGTATTTTTTTGTAACACTTTTTGGACTCGATAAATTCACGATTCTGCTTCAAAGCCATAATATTAAGGATCGATATATCTAGTTATTGTCAGCTGGCTTTTAAAGTTCCACATAACAGATATGACAATATCTCAGAATAATCACAAACCCATTAAGTATAAGCTGACTTCAAATCCGCAATGCATAGTAATAATTTTGGAGTAAAAAATATTTATTTAAAGCTTGGTGGCGTGAATAGTATGGACCGCTTTATAATTCAGCTTTTTTAAGACAAATGTGTGTTTATTTGGAATAATTAAAAATTGCTAACTAATCTAATGTGCTGTACATAAAATATAATTAAAAGCCATATATTCATTAATTATCAGAAAACGGATTATCTTGAGGCTTCAGCTGCTTGTAATTATTACTTGGAATGGTAATAAATTATTTATCAATCCTTTATTAAAGTAATATTACATCTTTTTTAATACAATTTATTATGTTTATTAAAAGAAGCAACCGTTACGTAACGGTGAAGGAAAACATCGTGATAAAACCTGCACACCTAAAAGTTCTCAGGAATTTCTTAGGTGTGTAGTCCGCCAACCCGCACTAGGTCAGCGTGATGGACTAAGGCCTAAACCCTCTCAGTTGTAGAGGAGGCCCGTGCCCAGCAGTGAGACGTATATGGGCTGATGATGAATGATGATTATGAATGTTACTTTGCCTAATTATTGTTGGTGTGTCATGATGGTGCGTGTGAGGTAGAACACAAATGACGAAGAACACTTGTATAAACGTATTATATTTTTGAAAGCATATTAGGTATGCACAGTACAACGCTCAGAGAGCGACTGTCGCTTATTACAAATCTTATTAATGATGAATCTAATATTGATATTATTGCATCACCCAAAGTGGTGTGATTGCTTAGTGGGCAATTGTCTATAAAAGGTATCTAATATGTAGGTACATTACGATTAACTATGTTTAATAAAATAAAAATAAAAATTACACGGTATCGTGTTTCTTTTTTATGTAAACGCATTTTGATGGAACTATAAATTGGTATTGGAGTATATCAGGCCATAACGAGTTCCTAGGCATTGTATGATATTCTCACAAAAAGTTAACCAGTAACTTGTACTAATTCAATGGTATCAAAACAAAGAAATAACAAAATTAATATTTTCCTGGCGTAGTAAAGTTAGAGCAGGGACACAAAATACAGTTTTTCCTTATACGTAATACTTCCTCCACTTCATCCATGGTTTTTCCCGCCAACCGCCGACCAAAGTAATAAATATTTTGAGCCATTAAACTGACATAGGGAGAGTAGACTTACAACATAATTACATTCTTAACTTAAACTCTGCCGTCATGAAATATGTCTTACGAGAAACTTTATTGTTATTAGTAGAACATTTCTCTCATAGACTAATAAGTTCAAAGAATGAATAATTTGTACGAATAAAGTGTTAAATAAATAAATAAATTTATGAAAGATTTTCATCATCATTATCAGCCCATATACATCCCACTGCTGGGCACGGACCACCTCTATAATTGAGAGGGTTTGGACCTTAGTTCACTACGCTGGCCTAGTGCGGGTTGACATACAACACACCTAAGAAATTCTTAAGAACTTTTAGGCGTGCAAGTTTCGTCACAATGTTTTCCTTCACCGTTAAAGCGCGTGATAATTCTTTGTGAATACACACATAACATCGAAAACTCAGAGGTGTGTGCCTGGGGCTTAAACCCGCGACCGTCGAGATTCTCAACCGTGTGCCTAAGCCTTGTGGCCATCACGACTTATGAAAATGAACGATTTTACTTAGAAAAAGTCATTGATTTGTCACTGTTTACAAAAACAGCGCCCTCCGAATCATTTCACTTAAGCCTCAGGTTTGACCGGGCACCGAAACAAAAATTAATTAATCCACAAATAGTATATTTATATTTAAATACCTCCTTGCAACTGAGACTGCTTATATAAATGTCTGTGTAAGTAACCTCTGCTAAAGGAGAAACTTTAGTTTGCGAAACGAAACTCTTTAATTAAAGTGGTGTTTCTGTGACAGGACTGGGCCGTGGCTCCTCGGGGACTCCATCCGACCGCACATCCTTCTGAGTGCTTAACTAATTTCCAACATAAATTATGCCTTAACGGAGTTAATAACGCAAATAATAAAGAGAAGAGTGTAAAATAGCACCGCTGGGGGACCGTCGAGGTTTACTCGAGTGCATAAACATTGTTACGTGACTCCGGGGATCGAGCACAACAGATAGCTGGCAACTTCGCCAACACCGAGCGCCGATAGGCTCCCATCGCCAGCAACAAATTCAATTTATTGCCGCTTTAAACTTTAAAATCGGACGTACCAAAAATTATCTCTTGCGATTTACTTCAAACAATATTGGCGTTTATGAATTAAAAAAACAACTTTGTACAATAATGGCCTCATGCATTGAGCCACACTCCAAGCGACGCGACATCTAAAATTGAATAAATAACGTTTCATTTGATTTTTCTCGGATCACAACACGTGGCATTTTCTTATTAATATTTCAACGGTTTACCAAGTATATTAACCATAAAACAACAGCTTAACAACAAATATGCTGCTTTTAGTACTCACGGTATTTTGAATTAAATCATAAGCACAAAGACCCACATGCGATCGAGAGTTACCGGGATCGATTGCCGGTCGGATTCCCCGTAATTTTAATAGCATCACGAAGCCGTGAAATTGCAATGGATAACCTCCTGTTACGTGCAATTCAAAATACAGTTGAAGGTTTAAAAATACTTCTGTCTCTGTCTTCGGAGATACAGGTTTGAAGCTATGTTACTTCCGATAATATCAGCACGAATCTCAAGAATAAAAGTAGTTTTTCAAAAGGACATTAAACGCCTCGTAAATTTGTTTTTCTAACGTAGAAGCCGGTTAGTTTCCGAGGTTAAGATGAGATCGCTAGATAATTCAAATGATTAAAGTTTGTTTTAACGAGTCTGCGGTGAGTGTTGAGGGGAAACGGGGCACTTGCCGTTTGTTGGCCCGTTGCAGTTAACAGCCGTCACTGCCCGCGCTCCTTTATTGTAACCGGGATGTTGGCTGCAACATTTTACATCCCGAGGGATCGACGCTTACTGTTTTGCTACTATGTTATGGAGTGTATTCTTAAACTATGAGAATGTTATATAGGAATAAGATTATGTGCCTATAACATTATCAATATTTTTTTGTTTCAATGTTTGTAAGTAAACATTTCCACTTCAACAGCTTTCGACGAAATTTGACACACAAGTAGCTAATTATCTGGCTTAACACACAGGATACTTATTATCTCATACTCTAGGTTCCTGTAGATTTTTTTTAACTAAACTAAGTACATATATGTTAGGTATATGTAAGGTGGCTGACAGCAGTTGGAATAGAAGGGCCGAAGATTGAGCCCGGTGGCGTGCCATAGAAAAGGCCTATGCCCAGTTGATGATGATGATGTATCAATTGAAATTAAAAATCACCACAGAGCTACAAACCGGTAGGTAAATAAAATAGTTATTTTCAGCTTGTTAGGTACTCTACCTAACGATGTCATACTACTGAAACAGTTTCCAGTTTTCTCAGTCGTATTAAACGAGCGCGAGAAATGGAAATCGGCCATTCATGAATTGCCATTTCTGTATTTGCCAATCGCCATCTTTTATTCACTGCACAGTAGTCGGGAGCAGTCACCCGTATTCGGTTTATATTCCTTACATTGTAAATTACACCATTAAATTGTAAATATTTATAATATCTTGGTAAAAAAGATTATTTAACGTAATAATCTACACTGATATTAAGTTATAAGCGGTTGACGCAAATAAAGGCATATTATATTTTTAACTTAGTACAAAGGCTTTCCGGCTTAGTGACAAGGTCGCCACATAAATACAATCTATGTATCTCCTGTGTCAAATCCCACTGTACGGGCCTCCGTTATAGCAGGGTTAAGGTCTTAGTGCACAGAGCTATACAAAATACTTAAAATTTAATAATTCGCTCATTCTTACAAGTCATCATCCATCATGGATATTTTGTTCCAAATAAATTTCGGTCTTCATTTCGGACGAATTTAATCAAAATAGTTGATCTGCCTAACAATCATCACAGTTACGTCTAAATTGCAAAGACACTGTTCAATATGGTCTCTGTTTATCAGCATCAGCCCATATACGTCCCACTGCTGGGCACGGCCTTCTCTACCATTGAGAGGGTTTAGGTCTCAGTCCACCAAGGCTGGCCTAGTGGGGGTTTGCGGACTACACACCTAAGAAATTCTTAAGAGCTTTTAGGTGTGCAGGTTTCATCATGATGTTTTCCTTCACCACCGTTAAAATACGTGATAATTTATTGTGAATACACACATAACTTCGAAAAGTCAGAGGTGTGTGCCTGGGGTTTGAACCCTCGAAAGCTTTAAACCTCGAGGCCATCACTACTTCTTGGTAATTTTTTTCAATTCAATAGAGCATTAGCGGAAATTCCGCCGAGCGCAATATTTTAAATATTGTACCCTATGTCCTTCCTCAAAATTCCTCCCATTTCCATACGAAAATTATTACAAATCGTTCCAATGGTCTAGACGTAGGAGAATAACAGACAGACGGAATTACTGTCTCATCTGTTATATTAAAATGGATGAACGTAGAATATCTCGGTATAAAAGGATTTCTAACAGATTAGAAAATCTCTCCCGAGTCGAACATTGCATCAAAATTGAACACTTCACCAAGTTTATCTCCAGCTTTTGTTCAGTCCAAAATCTCAGACAAATACATCCATTTTATGTGCTTAATATTGTCTGGTCATCACATGAAATTGAACCGTAAGGTTGTTGACCCTCACATGAGTACGAACACTGCGACTATTCATAGAATTTTCCAATTTAACAATACTAACGTTAAATAAACATTATATTCTAAACTCTTAGTGGAATTTTACAAGTTACAACTGTTTCATTTATATATTTTTTTAATAACTGTATACAATCAACAATCAATAAAATGGCCCACCAAATTATGAACCTAGTATTTTTTCCCAGACACTTGGACATATTTAAGATGCTGTATTTTTATACTGAAAAACAAAAACTAATGTAGAAGCGGAGACAATGAATATTGGCCTAAGAGAGGACCTACATAAGTACACTATAAAGGAATAATTCCAATAAATTAGTCTCATGAAAACACGTATAATAAGAAAAATATATAATCAATATTAGTCCTTTTATTTGGGGGCAACGATATCCCAGACATATGTATGTACATTTACACTAATAAAAGTTAACCCTTGATTTTACGTTGGGGTATAAAATCTCTGTTTGTATGCACCCATACAATATTCGCCAAACCACATAAAGATACTATTGGGAAATACGAGAAATTTAGTTTATTTTGCTTGTGAGTTTGAAATGTATTTTATTGCGTACACTGGCATCCAGACTTATGAGACTTGTGTAGTTTTGGAATTCGTAATAACAGGTCGGTACAATCGGCACCAATCTCAGTTTATATGCTCGGGAATTATTCAGACGTAAACCGTGTGCCGTCCGAATTGACCGCAAATAATACAAGTTGTGCGGTTTACTAAATTGTCTCCATTTGTACGATATTCAAATTCCAAGTTCTGTTTCAGAATTAATTAAGCTTGTTCGAATGGAAATGTCATATTTATTATACACATATATATACATGTCATATTTATTATAACTCGTATTTGATTTTGAATATTTCGCCTTCTTTCGCCTCGCCGCATTTTCATCATCATCATGACATCATCAGCCCATATACGTCGCACTGCTGGGCACGGGCCTCCTCTACCATTGAGAGGGTTTAGGCCTTAGTCCACCACGCTGGCCTAGTGCGGGTTGGCGGACTACACACCTAAGAAATTCCTAAGAACTTTTAGGTGTGCAGATTTCATCACGATGTTTTCCTTCACCGTTAAAGTAAGTGATAATTCATTATGAATACACGCATAACTTGGAAAAGTCAGAGGTGTGTGCCTGGGGTTTGAACCCGCGACCGCTGAGATTCTCGACCGCGCGCCTAAACCTCGAGGCCATCACTACTTAATTTGATTATTATTTTTATCACAAACATTTATCGCGTGAAGCTTATGTTTACACGAGTATGTAGATGCTCCTACTACTACCACATGCAGTGACTGAAGTGTACCATTTAGTGTTTACTTCTAAAACAATAATTATCGATAATACATTTTTCATTATAAACGTTTCCATCCCTAAAGCGACAAAACCAGGTCTATAACAATTTTAATAAAGTACTTATGTTTATAACGATAACAAAATGAAAGAGCCATCAACGGGCCGGTGTATCTACTTCCAAGTGGAGTTAAGCCCGACCCAGGGCACATTATTTGGCGACATCAACGGATATGTAGGACGACCAGTCGAGCAACTAGTGGAGGCAGCTGGGCGAATTAATGTGAGCTCGTCAGTCGCCGCCACCGCCAAGCCTTAAACTGTATTTAATGTAGTGACACCGACGTGGAGACAATCTACACAAGCAGACGCTACGCGACACAACACAATCTCTATATTCGCGTCACATGCCACGAAACTTTGCTTACTTGCAAGATACAACTCTGTATTACGTACAATTGACTTCGTTATCATACATACATATATAAACTCACGCCTGTATTCCCTGAAGGGGTAGGCAAAGATGCACCCACATTTCGCCAGTTATGTATCAGTCCCACGTAACAGGGGGCGAGCCTATTGCCGTTTTTCGGGCACATTTCCAGGCTCCGTGCTGTTACCGAGAATTTCCTAATGGAAAAAAAACAATAACACTATGCCCGACCCGGGAATCGAACCCAGGACCTCTAGATCGCACGGCACATACTTGTACCGCGAGACCACGAGGCAGTTCGTTATCATAAGACCATAAATATCTACAGTAATAGGCTTTGGCTCAAACATATAGGTACGAAGTTATAATTATTCATATTATGTTTTCGTACGTGCGATGCATGCAGAGTTCGCCGACACTGCACAGATGTGGGTAAATGCAAAATTCACATTTGAAAACTTTTTCGTGGCTGCAAACGTAACCATTTATTGGGCAGAAATTGTACGAAATACGTCCAAGACAAGTTGTCTGTAAACTATTATGAATAACATGAAATACAAAATATTTTACAAAAAAATAAGCTTCATTTCTTATTGAAGACTAATGGAAATAAGAATAAATAAATTCATAATGAGAGATATAGGTTAATTTTCATCTTGGACACAATTATAATATAAAAAGTATAATAAACGAATAAGACTTGACAAACGAACTAAATTAAAGCGTAACATTTTTTTAATATCTAGCGAGAAGAAAAAGCAAAAACTGATGTGTGTCACTTTTCAAGATTTCGTTCAATATTTTCTTGATATTACGAGTATATGTGATTATTGAAATAAAATTTTTTCAATAACACATTTTCCACAGAGACACGTCAGGATATGATAAAAACAAATAAAACCGGGCATAACAAAAAATATAACCTTCCAATCCGACTAATTTTGGTCAACGAAACTTGGCTTGAATGTATCTTGATTAAAGGTTAGAAAGTCGCTATCGTAATGGACTTAAAAAGGGTTATCAGACATCCCGAAGACCTTCGCAAAATGGTCATCAGGGCGCGTGACATCGTTTCTATCGCTATCCCCCGTCTTATTTCATACTTTTTTTAAATAGAAAACAAATTCAATATGTATTTAAAATCAAAAAAAAAACTGACAGTAATACCGGAAGTGACAAAAAATCTGTAAACGAATTTTATCGATGCGTGTTCAATTTAGCAGACCAGATATTAAATATCAGTGACAAAGAAAATTATTCCAGACGGAATCTCGGCGGCCGAATAAAATATTCCTCAACTCGTAAAATTTTATTGGAGTCCTTAGCAGCTTATTAGTGCTATTGTGCGCTACCTATTGGCCGCCGGTCTTTGAATACCGTCAAATTATAGCTGTCGTTGAATTTTTAACAAGTTTTTGTCCAATTGAAAAATTTATTATTAAATTGAATATTTTTATTAAGCGGTCTCCTCGCTAATGATGTTTCTAAATTAATTGGAATACTTTTTAAAGGAGTTTATTAAAAGGCGTCCCGAAGGCGCGCCGCTCACCACACCACGCTCGCCACCAACCGCTTTGACTCTGCGCTGTCACTGAATAAACCTTTTTAAAAATATGCGAGAAATCCAGCGACATCCTTTTGAGAAAAGTATGTGATTATGCGTCGCCTGTACCCTTTAGTGAACATGGTTAAATATTACATTTTTAATCTGTATTCAGTGGCCAACGGGTAAATGTACGCAAAGAAAATAGAATTTAATCTGTGTAGTTTCCAATACGCTCACGTTGCTTTATACGTAAAAAATCTTGGCCAGTAGCTAATAACATTCTATCGCTAAGCCATTGTCGGTTCTACTTTTCCAATAAGGTCGGAGCGGAGTTTTTATGAATTCCTTACCTACTCGTATAAACTGTTGCCATCTTACGTAACAGTCTATTGTTTTACGCAGAATATATTAATGTCGTCGGGACCCGGACACACGCTGGACGTAAATCTGAATGATATTGTGGGCTGTCATTTTTTTATTTCAAAGGGGAAAACATCGGACCCTACGCATTACCATATGTCCGATATTATGATGTTTTACGATGTTTGTGCATACAAATGTTGCTTATTTTGATAAATTAGCAATGTACCTACATAAAAAGTAATTATTCTAATAAGATTACTACGTCATCTGGAATATTTTTTGCATTAGATGAACATTGAGGAAATATTTTACTCTGGATTCCGACGTCGTTCGAGAAGCATAATAAGTCCTGAGTTCATTACTGAGTCAATTTCTTCAAATACGAAATGTGGGGGTAGATGGTACATTTAGTTTGTTCAACAAAAATGTTTCTACAAATAATAATATGAACCTAGAGGAAATGAATACATTTCTTAAACAAATTACAAACGAGTCGAGAACAAAACGGCAGATTTAACGTAAACATAATTATACTTGAAACATAAACTAGCGTCCATCAACAAGTTCACAGTGAAGTGAAAGTTCAAAGGTGAAGTCTCTCGCCGCAACATTACGGAGGCGCACGACACACAAAGTCGGCTAGACCGACAGCTCCCCTGAATCTAGTCTTGGCGTAAAGTCTATGCGAAGTAAACAGCTAGTAGAGGGCTTGGGACTGACAGGACACCCTACCTACTAAATTACTCTCCGTTTAGGTAAAATTTCACTACATGTGCGTCGATCTTTCATCGTTGTCTAACTTTGTGTTAATACTTTGTAATGCTATTTCAGTCTATATTGTTTAGCTAATAAAGCAGTTAGAATTTATGAGTAAAGGCTATGAATCTCAGAACATCCATTAATATTATTGCCAAATGATTTACGTCAAGTCTCGGAATAATGCGTCAAATATTGATAGATAGCTGCGGCTGACACATCACTAATGTTTCAACCAATCATATACGAGTATAATACGAAAAACGCACTATTTAAAATGTGTCTGTGATCAATCATAAGTCATATCAAAAGAAGCACTTAAAATAAATTGATTATTATACGAGTTTCAGAAACAGATGGGAGTACGGCGTGTTAAGAATATTTATGAACTCACATAAGCAATATTTTAAATGAAAATGGTCATTAACTGTTCGCACTGCCACAAACATACGCATCAATAGCGAAATTAATTGTTTTAGTATACTTGAATGCGGTGCTGAATGACTATAGAATGAACCATAAAATTTAAATTGGATGCCGTCCATAAATCCGCATTTTATAGCACGATTGACCTACAACGTAGATCCCTAATAATTATCGTTTTATGATGAAACTGGCGCAATCAATATTATGAAGTGTATACGATGTGTGGAATATTAACGTACTATATAGACAGATTTAAAAGTCAGAAAATAATAGATCAATATTATATTATAAATAGTCCCTAAATAATAATTGGATTAATAAGATTTGTATGTACCCATGTATAAAAAACAAACATTCATAGCTTGCTACCTTTTAGGGGCTACTATTACTTATGAGGTAAAATCTCAAGGGTGTAGAATGGTTCAATATTAATTTTTGTGGGGAGAGATATAGCCATCAGTAGCTGTCATTTAAAAGGGTAATAAAATAAAAACAACAATGATCATTCATAACATAAGTAAGTCTCAAACATTGTGAAAGTGTTACTTAGTTTTATTTACGATTTTATGTTTGTTTTTTGTCTTGTTATAGTTATGTTTTGTTTGTTTTTATGCGATATATTTTATTTTATTTTTAATTTGTATATTGTAATTTGAGTATTGTATTATGTATATAGATGTTTTAGAGTTCTTCGATATGTGTAAATGGTATTAACCGTATATGTTGAAGTAATATAAAATAAATAAATAACATAAATGGTTTATTTTTGGTAAACAAGCGCAATATTGTTGTTTAACAAAGAAGAAGAGCGTAGTGTAGTGTAGACTTAATATCGGCTCAATTAAGGCGATACTCCCGGGAATAGACAATTGCGGAGAATACGAAGATGTGCCATATGCACGTAATGTATGAATCCTGTGGAGCTCGTATGAGCTGAGAGCACTAGACACCGAGTATCCCGAGCGCAATTAAACTTACTTGGTAATCGCTAGACTAATTAATTGCTTTAAAGTATTAACGGAATTAACTCTGACAATATGTAAAGAGTATAATTTTTTTTTAAATAAAAAATGAGTTAGAATAAAAAATTATAAACTTTTAAAAACATCAGATATTACACACTTTTCATATTGTTAAAAACATAGTTGCATCTGAGATTGAATCACCGTCGGTCGCTTCCACAACTTCAACTTTTTATATAACTTTGAACTGACTTTATCATTATTTTATCTCTCAGACCGAAAGTATATTAACTGATAGATACTAAATACGAAAAATAACACATTGAACTGATTTTACTTTATTGACAAATATTTACTTAATGCTTGCTCCCGACACAAAATACACTAACTTAAAACTGAGTCGGAAACTTTTCTAAGTAAACACCCTTTATTTCGAACTCAACTAAGTTCGTTCAACATAAATATGACTAGAAGAAATCGTAAACCTACAATGTAATCTTATTCTAATAAAAATGTTCATTCTCTTATAATGCGTACTAATTTTCGAAAATCATGGTGCTTTTTTTTGTTTTTTCATGTCAAGATTTTGTATTTTCACAGTAAAAAAGGGGTACTCGATGGTAATCGATGAAGAAGCTTTTTTGATGCATCCTGTACCGTGTTTTCACTGTCGTGCCAGAATAAGAAATGAAACTGTTATGCAAGCACTTGTAGGCCACTGGTAATTTTGATACCCACATCAAAATTCAAAAAAAATTGTAACAACAATCCCTTGTTCACTGCTCTAGAACTACTTATACTATCTCATGTTATCAAATTTTGAAGTGAATTGCAGATCTTTTTGATGAGATGGCAACCTGCACTGCATTCAAGACAGCTCATCAACTGGTGACAAACGACTACGATTCCTGTTTATGAATGCTCTATAAAATACGCTGATTCGTTTGGGTTTTTTTTCTCAGCCTATCGCCGTCCACTGCTGAACCTACCCAAGATAGTGCCAACCATCCCGGTCTTGAGCCGCCCTCATCCATCCGTTACCCACCACCTTTCTCAAGTCGTCGGACCATCGTGCTGCAGGTCGTCCTACACTGCGTCTGTCTAAGCGCGGTCTCCACTCCAACACTTGTCTGCTCTATCAGCCGTCGGACCGTCGGCAGATATGGCCGGCCCACTTCCACGTTAGCATGCTAATCTTGCGGGCAATGTCAATGACTCCGGTTCTCAATGATTCGTTTTATATAAATTTAATTCCTGAACGCCACAAAAAAAGCTAACTGACCATCATTGTTTTATGTACCTTAAGTACATACTCTTAATTTCTTTGGTCCCAATTCATAAGTTCAGTCAGATGTTGCTGAAAAATGATAAACCGAAATAACGCCCTCTTCGATTTCTACACAACATGTAAAGTTACTGTAATATAAAATATATAAACATGGATTTGTGTAATAAACGAAGCTCTCCGTCTTAAATGTAACAACTTAAACTTTGCAGTAACTCGGAAACTTGTTACGTAGACTTCGTACATTCAGATAAGGGTACAGATACGAGTATATGACACTGAGTATTATAAAATAAATAAATAAATACACCCAACAGTCACATACATAGTTCTGACCCCACACTAGGATACAAGTCCTGTGTCGTGGGTATCAGAGACTACGAGAGACTTTTCGGTCTCACAAACACCCAGACCCGAAACAAATATTTGTGGATCACACAAACATTTGTCTCGGTGCGGGGATCGAACCCGCGGCCTCTCGTTTCGCAAGCTGGTGTCTAGCCATCTACGCCACGGGGCTGTCAAAATGGGTTTTATAAACCTTATGTTTCTTCCGTGGCTAAATTCGTATGCTCAAAAAGTTAATTTCCGAATTGGAAATATATATTTTTTAGGTTGTTCCCTAAATAAATATGTATTTACGAGCACAGAGTATTAAAATGTACCCGATATTACGTGGAACACAAATATCTGTACTGTGCCTACCAGGAATAGGTACAGACGGTAAAGAATTTGTAACATTTAAATATATTCATCTGAAGGATTGCCATTGTTGGCTCGTAATCTCTCCGCAAACACCCTAGTCACTAAGTTCTGAAAATACCTATCTCGTATTAAGTAAAAGTTGGATTTAGTATCGTGAACGCTGTGTTCAGACGAACTAATTCGCAGATGTCTGGGTCCCAAAGGGATGTTTGTTAACTTACATGATTAATGCGTATTCGCGGCTTGTTTATTACATTACGCCGTATTCTCGACACAAAACAAGTCCAATAGTATTTTATTAAATAGTTATCCTCCTCGAAGTGTAGGTTTTGTGAAGAAAATAAACTTATCTCCATATTCATAGTTTTCCGAGTGAATTATTTTTAAGGCCTCTCAGTTGTAGAGGAGGCCCGTGCCCAGCAGTGGGACGATGATGAATGTCCGCATACTTTATATTCTCTATTCAGATACGCCTTAAGCGTCGAAGGGTAGACAAAGTGTATTTTTTTTAAACAACTCTATTTCTTACGTAAAAGTGGACCTATTGCTGTTTAGAAATCTTTTCATACTCTGTGCTGTAACTCAGAATATTACATAACTCAAATGAAAAAGTATCCTCCTTCATCTTAAAAATCACATTTAATATAACGAATGTAGTTAATCGAATAGCCCGGAAAAAAAAACAGAAATACGTAGGTGTTGAATTTTTGTAACTTGGCAAAAAAAGGTGAGATAAAAAGAGGCGATGACAAAAGACGCCCGCGGTACATTAAGAAGCGTCCCTGCGGATCTCTACAAATGAATTTGGACAATTTGTTTCTTTGTAATTATTGTGGCCGGGTCGCTTTCATTATATCCCGAGACATTAACAACTTGGCGGAATTTTAATTACAATTCTGAAAAAGAACACGCAAATAATTAATTCGCTTGAAGATTTGTCACTTAATATAAAATTAAAGTCAGACATTTGCAACTTTAACAGCAAAAAATCGCCTTGGTAAGAACAATTTCCTAATGTTTTTCATATGAAGTATAGCGGTGAAGTCAATAAAGTAAATTAAACTTTACAAAAAAGACTCACATTGTATTACATAAACCGTATCATTGGCCTCGTGAGTGTGCAACGTGCCGTCGAGATGTCCTTGGCTTCTTATCCCGTATCCGGATCGAGAAAAGTATCTTTATGAAATTTTCACTTACAGCACAGACACCCAGAACACGCGTCCGAAACGTGGTGGAGGAAGGTAATACCGTTCGACCTTCATAATGTAGTACTTGAGTACTGCTGTAAAATATGGGGAAGCCATAAAATTCTGCTAACCCTTTCTAGAGTACAGGCGTGAGTGTGCACTTGTATGAACTCGTATAACTTATTAAATCACCACCACCATCAGCCCAAATACGTCCCACTACTGGGCACGGGCCTCCTCTACAACTGAGAGGGTTGAGAGGGTTCTTATTAAATAATAGAAAAAAATCTTTTGTTTTTTAGATTATAAAGCATTATGAATTATGAATATGATAAATTTATTTGTTCTATTTTTCTAATTATATCGATATTTAAGATCATTTTTAAGTAGTAGATATATTTTCGATTTAATATTTTATATAGAAATAGAGGGGGTTGGAAAAGAATATGGCTCCAAATTTTATAAAATTACGCAAGGAAAAGCGGAGTCCAACTGCTAATCAAAAATACCTCTTTGTAAATCATTTAAAACAACGCCACCTAGCAGTATTTGCAGCAATATTTCGCAGAGAAGTTTATAATACATTTCAAACATTTTTATTATACAAATGTAGATGGCGTTATAAAAATATCAAAATAAATATGACCCTTAAATGTTTTAAACATTTCTTTTCTACTTGTTTTTTTATTCAAATTTTCTATAAAATACTTCTAGATCTCTATTTACAACAAACTTTTAGGTAAACGGTCGTTGAACTTTTTCATTCGGTACGACGTGTTCAGTTCATTCTTTTGCGCTATGTTGCCAATCAATTAATGTAGTATTTTTTTATTATTATTTTGATAACAAAATATGCATAGGATTCTACGTATTTTATTGCCATTAAATTCATGTCGCCATTAGTAGTTTTATTCTCTTCAAAATAACGAATATCTATAATAAGAAATTTTAAACTTCTGATGACATAAAAATAATTAATACGGATATAAAGATTAGTTCTTGACATATTCTTTTAGTTCAAATGGGTATGAATTGATTACTCAATCTAGTCAAATATTGTCTTGTTGGCTTTTACATTGGCTGTAAAAACAAAAACTGGTAACACTGCCCAATTCTGCTCAATAGATTCATTTGTTCGGTCAATCAATCAGTCAAGTGAATCGGCCGTAGTTTTCGGTCGTGTGAGTGTTTGTGTTTGGTGCGGTGTTAAATTTTTTATTATTATTATTGTTTACTAAACTTGATAATAGTTTACAAATAAAAGTTCCGTTTTAAAAACGTAATAGGTGATCGTGCAGTATGCAGTAGCAATCGATCATTGCAAGTGCTCAACAACTCCGCGGAGGTGATCCCGGGTGGCTCTTTGAATAGTGAATGCGTGTTTCGTATCGTGGTGTTTTTTGTTTTGATTAAGAATAAATGACATTGTGGTGAACAGAGTGCACCTCGCCAGTCCGCCGCCTCTACCCGGTGTCGTTCAGAGGTGTCCATGGATTTTTAACAGGTATGAATCGATCGCAATGTGCGGTCATACAGGAGATCGGAATGCACCGGACGACTACACTGGGTGCACTGTTTGCCGAGCGGGCATTGTTATCATCCTGACATCGCATTCCGATGCGTTATTGCACCGCAATTGGCGGCTCCCAGCAGGCCAAGGGAAAAGCTATGAAATGTTTATATGTAACTAACATGCGGCGTGTAACGAGCTCGTGGTTACAGTTAGAAGGCGGCTGGCGGGGTCAACGACGCCGCGCCGACACATTACTATTATCGCGCTCCGGTGATCTCGATTTTATTTGTCAATTTCATTACTACTTGTTGCATTCGTATTGGAAAATTTTCGGGAGGCTGCACCCGCCTCATATCAAACAACCGTTCTTGTTTTGCATGCCCTGCATGATATCACACCAGTAAAATTCGGCCTACAAGATTTTTGTGATTTTGTTGTTATTTTTTTAATGTGCTCTGGCATAACAACTTTGGCGAATAGGTGTGAGCTTAATTTTACTTTATATACTCCTGAACACAGCCAAATCATACATATTACTAACAACAGTCCATTTGTTGTATAAAGTATGATAAAGTAAAGGATAGTTTAAATCAGACTCGAAGTCATTTTATACCAATTTTTTTTTTTTAAATGGCTTATGATTGATGCTGCAACATGTTGAATGTTTTGTTTTTAGCAAAACTATGTCAACATCAGTTTTTTGGAATGTTCAATATTAATCTCAAGCTGTTAATATATTACACAAACAACATGCATGTGTATTTATTTGATTTGCTCATTTGCTGTGCTACAACAAAATCAACTTGTTTTTATTAAAAACAACACAAGTAGACAGTGCTGTTTATTTTATGTTGCCATGGTGCTTACATTTTGTTTTGCATTCCCACTGCAGTCGCTTGAGCTTGGTGCCGCTGCTCCAAGATGATGGTGGAGACTATCCTCGAGTCCTCACAGGACTTTGGTGAGTATATTAAAATGATACCTATATTAATAAAAGTTATTGATCATCATAAACTTTCAGCTATTTGTGCTAAATATTGTTTTATAATTAACATGTGTAGCTCAGTATTCCAGCTTCATTACTTTGCCCCAGTTGTTTTCAAATGGCCACTTAAATGATAATATTGATTGAGATAACAACATATGAGGACAAATTGTAAGAGGATGCATGCTAAATGTCTACTTGTCGTATTTGAATACATTAAATCTAATAGTTTTATCACTTTAGACAAAATTATGTTTAGTTCAAATCTGTATCTTAAATCGTTAATATTACTAATTTTATTAGAGAAGGAAAATTTGCACATATACGAATCTTTTGCATGCCTGAAATATGTCAGAATGACTAAAATCCCTAATAGTCTAGGATAACAGTACCTGTAGTTATTAAAATACAATTATAAGGTATTAATACCATTACCATTGGCAAATACTAATCTATTGAAGGATGTAAAGGATAAAGTAAACAACATTCATAGTGGTAAGGTTTTGTCATAGATTAATTTCTTTGTGCATTATCAATTCTGTTTTTAAGTAAAGCATACCTTTTTCATTTCTACATGTTTGTGCACCGTACATGTGTTGTAAAAACTCTTGAATTTTAATAAATAAATGTATGAGGAATATGTACAATGACTGTGTACTTGAACTTTCCTCCCAACACTTATTAATGCTAACATTTCTAACATTACTGTGAACACAAGTGAAACACAAAATGAATGTGTCAAGTGCTTGACATGTCAATATGAAAACTTTTACTGGCAAGTGTTAAATGACACTCAAATAGCTAAATTTGGCAATAATTATCATGTTGATATTGTCACTCTATTTATAATACAGGAACAGTTGTAACAATGAGAATAAATAATAGGAATGATTATTGGAAACTACTTGAGCCTTTTAGACTCACAAACACTTGAAATATTTTTTTGAAATATAGAAATATTTGCTATACAACAGAACCAAACCTATCACTTGTTTCACAGTCAAGCCTTTAAGTTACCGTGTCAAAGAACTGTTGTCAATTATATTGTTGATAAACATTAAAATAGTTTATCCATTGTTGACATAAGTATCCATAAGTAACAATATGCATTATAGTTCAGAACATTGGTGTAATTACGCGACAGTATGCAGCGCAGTGTAATGGGTGCGCCTAGTGGTCGGGTTAACGATCTGAGAATGACCGCGTGTCGTGGAGGATGCTGCGCTCTAATGACTTGTCATCATTAATTTCACGGTCTCGGTTTATGATACTTTCCTGCCATGACATTCCACATACCCACACGGTCTTTACATCTTCGAAACCACATTACATTAGAAAACAGATTTAAGTAATTGACGATCTTTAGAAACAGAGGTCACAGATGATGCATGTTTGCAGGCATGTCGAACGGATCACTGCCACAATGGAAGCGCGAGCTGCTGCAGAGGCGCGCGGCACGGTCTCGCGTGGCCGCGCCGCCCGCCGCTCCCCCGCCTCCTCCACCACCACCACCTCCACCTCCGGACGACGACGAAGACGAGGAACTGCGCTATGGCCCTGGCATAGTCAAGCGCCTGAAATCTCGCTACCTCAGCCTGGCGCTACGCGACGCGCCGCGACGCCGCCCATCCGTTCTCCGTCGTGCTGCGTCCCTCGAACACTTGCTGGATGAACGCCCTCCGCCAACTCCTACGCCGCGGCCGACGCCCAGCACCCGACCGCCTCGCCCGGCGTCGGTGGCCGCTCCACCCGCCCCGCGATCATTCGCCACGCGCCGGGAGTCCGTGAAACGTGCTCGTTCTGTCGACGCACTAAGCCGTCTGGAGCGCGATGAGCCTCCGCCGCCGTCGCCATCTCCTCCGCCACCGCTCGCGCCGCGTCCCACTCAGCTCCGCACGGCGCGGCCGCCGCGACGCCCGACGCCGCTACTGCGAGACACGGAGCGACCTCCCCCGGATCTGGTGCGTTCAACACTGCGTAAGTTCGAAAGTGCTCCACCACGACGTACCCAACCAGCAGCGCGCGTGTCGGCTGTGTTACGGGGCCTCGAGCCACCCCCGCGTACATCTACACCGGAACCCAGTCCCCCCGTAATAGAATCACCGGTCCGTTCGCCCAGCCCGCCACCCCTCGAACTGTCCGCATGTGAAGAACCGGAAAATGGGGTGCCAATGGCGGGAGCTCGACTGGTGTCCCGTGCGGCACTCGAAGGCATCGCCAAAGCTGGCTCTACCACGCGATACTCATTCGAAGCGCCGCGAGCCGGATCGCACCTACCGCCTTTAGCCGCTACCAATCAAGTGCTGGTTGGACGTGCGCGGCGCGTGGGAGTCATCAGACCGATGCCGGCGCCATCCCTCCGCACGGAGCGAGACACACCACCGTCGCCGGTCCCGCCCGCGGAGGAACCCACGTCAAAAATAGAAGAAGCGACTATACGAGTGACTTCGCCTCCACCCACTGAGCCCGAACAGTCAGCGGCTGCTCGAGTAGAAAGACGAGACCCGCCACCATCAGCGCTGGTGGAGCCGATCCCGCGCGTAGTATCGGAGTCAGTGCGCGCGGAGTCTCCGCGGCAGTCGTCGCCGCCGCGGCCGGTGTGCGCCGCCAGCCCCGAGCCGAAGGCCGCCGAGCCGATCGCCACGACACCATTGACGAACGGACATGCGGCTCCCGAACAGAAAGTGAACAGTATCGCGTCCCGGATCGGCGCCGCCGGCATAGAGCGGCCGTGGAGCGGCTCCGGCGAGAAGAAGCCGGTGGAGGTGAAGGAAGTGAAGGAGAGCGCGGCGCGGCCGTGGGGGGCGCAGCGACGGACGCGCGCGCCGCCGCCCGCCGCCACCTCCGTCGTGTTCAACTTCTCCGACCGCAAGGAAGTGCCCGACTACATCGAGAACGACGGCCTCATACTGCGCAACAGGAAGAACAGGATCAAGGTGAGTCCGTGTCGCTTCTTAGTTGTACTTACTTCGTTCGGTTGTATTGTATTAATATGTAAACTTATTTGTAGTCAGACGAATATAATTTACAACGCCGCAACAATACATTAATCCAGCACGTAATTAAAGCGGAAGCTATGGATTATAAAATTGATATGGTGAGCCCTGGTGCTCGCTCGTTGGCTGCACTATCAGCTATCGCCAGTGTGTAGCATTCCGGCCTTATCACCATATCGACGTTGACCGCTCGCCACTGGTCGACGGCGCGCCTTACATAATCAATAACTTTTTTGTTCATAACATTTACAATGTAACGCTGTACCACTTCGGCGTTTCTAAAATTCTACAAAACGATTGTTACTATCACAACGAGAAACTTAAAAAGGTTTGTTCTAAGCTACTGCTAAGGCACATACAAAAGTCGTTAAAAATAAATTAAAACGTTTTAAAGTGTTAAAAATGATATTTCCTAATTAAAACATCTAGAGTAAGATAAGTTTAATGACCTACCTAATTGTTTAAAAACTTTACAAAATAAACACAAGACGGAGTAAATAATAGAATTCTAGTCACAGCAATATCGGCGTGAGTGTGATGAAACAGATTGTCGGCGCGTATTCTGTAAGCTCACGTTATCGTCTACTCCACTTTCTATGCTACGTTGTTTGAATTCTATTGATTTAAATGTATTTGTATCGCGTGTTTGGGCCAGGCTGCGACACCGATACTGGAGCACTGAGTTACATACTAAAATTACCTGACCGAATATCTGCATACACCCAAAATAAAAACATTGTCTCTCTACTTTGGTCTGCCATTTTGTCATTATATTTAATGGTTTTCTTACTTAAAGGGAGCGGTGTGGAAAAGTCACTGTCTGGCGAATATCTGGAATAATTGTCGCATTTCATTCCATAAGCGAAACCATCAAAATTCTAACACTTAACGTCATCCCCTCCTTTTCTCCACTCGTATCTTATAAGTGCGTAACTTTAGTCTTTTGTTTTGAAGCGGAATAAATACCCAGGGGTGATTTAACAGCAGTGAAGTAAGCAGCTACCTTATTTCTCAGTCCTGTGTAAAATTAACCAATATTGAACATTCATTGTCCAAGACACAAATCGTTGGTGTTGCAATATCCAAGCAATTCGAGACAGACACCCCTATCGGTACGCTATCTGTGGGACCGGTGTCCCGGCTTTGTGCGCAATCCTACAACCAGAATTACAACATGCCTCAAGAATTGCCACTTATGTCCTTCTAGCTCGATACGAGTAGTAAACTATTGTAGATTTACGATACGAGCGGGCGGTACCGATTTACTGCGCAGAGGCGACAAAATTACTGTTGTATTGTCGATGTGTATAGATGTCAGCCACTTAACTAGGCAGCCTTTATTGTTTGGACGCTAGGATCGTATCGTGTACCATTATCACATATTTACTCTCAAGTCTGTATTCTTAGCGCTAACTATTGCCTTCAACCGGGTAATGGTCTTGTCCTCAAATGGAACCCATAACTTCCTTAGTCAGACTACATTTGAAATAATGACCTTACAAGGTTTGAATTGTCTGACAATTAAATCGTTGATGTTTTTGAAACTATAATGTGTAACTTATTTCCTTCTACCGTACTGGTATAAAAAAAAATTATACAGATCAAATAACACAGTAGGTGAAAAAAAAACTACGATTTTACCTAAAATGGATGGACTGTATGTAAATAATTTATTTTCTACAAACGGTGAAAGTGGTGAGGCCACTCTCGATTTCGGCGAGATGCGTGGTGTCGGCCGGTGGAAAGTGTCCCGGGGCGCGCGGACTCCGCCATGCTGGCCCATGCTAATGAGACGAGCGCGGATGGCACACGTTACGCAAACTCTTGAATAACTGCAGCTCTCGCGCCGAATACAACGCGCTCTCATCAAACACCATCATGTATTATTTATAACACTATTACGTTAACATGAATGTGACGCGAATTCATGACATCTACTTTATTTTCGACGCCATTGGTCTCGCGGTGTCAGTGCGCGACATGCGATCGAGTAGCCCCGGTTTTGAACGTCGCGTGAGGTGAAACGGGTTTGTGTTTTTTTATTATAAAACTAGCTTTTGCCCGCGACTCCGTCCGCGTAGACTACAGGGTTGGGTTCAGAATGAAAATAAGTTGTAGTCTATTTTACTCCACAGAGTCCCATTTATGTCCATATCAAAAATCGTTTACCTACATCGGTCAAATGATTTAATCGTGAAAGCGTAACAGAAATACTCGTATAGTTACAGTCGTCTACACGTCGTTTCATTATTCTAGCTTAAAAAATGACGAATTTCCACACAAACTTTCACCCCTATTTTTATTTTACCCCCTTAAAGGTACATTTTTTTTACAAACTTTGAATGTCATATTTATTTATATCTAATCAACAAAAATAAGTTTCAAGCTTCTAACTTTAAAAATGACAATACTTCCATACAACTTTTCATCCCCCCTTAAAACCCCTTTTCCTTGATAAAAAGTAGCCTATGTCCTTTCTCAGAGTCTAAACTATCTGTGTACCAAATTTCATTTAAATCGGTTCAGAAATTTTAGCAGGAAAGCGAGACAGACAGACAGAGTTACTTTCGCATTTATAATATTAGTAAGGATAAGGATTTAGAAAAATAGCCTATGTCCTTTTTTAAGGTCTCAATATTTGTCCATACCAAAAATCATCCAAATCAGTCAAAATGGTATAGGTGTGAAAGCATAACACAGGCAGTGTTACTTTCGTATTACAATATATGCTCATCCCACGGGAACCCTTCATATTCCCGGGATAAAACGTAGGTTATGTTACTTCATAGTGTCCCATTTATATTCATACCAAAAATCATATAAATCGGGCGAATAGTATAGACGTGAAAGCCCATTCCCACGGGAATACTACAATTTCCGGGATAAAAAGTATCCTATGTTGCTTCAGTGGGTCCTATCTACCCCCATACTAAAACTCATCTAAATCGTCAAATGGTTTAGGCGAGAAAGCATAACATAGGCAGCGTTACTTTTGCATTACATTATATGCTCATCCCACGGGAACCCTACATATTCCCGGGATAGAATATAGTCTATGTTACTTCATAGGGTTCTATTTAAGTCCATAGCAAAATTCATATAAATCGGGCGAATATTTTAGGCGTGAAAGCCCATTCCCACGGGAATACTACATTTTCCGGGATATAAAGTATCCTATGTTTCTTGGGTGGGTCCCATCTACCCCCATACTAAAAATCATCTAAATCGGTCAAATGGTTTAGGCGTGAAAGCATAGCATAGGCAGTGTTACTTTTGCATTACATTATATGCTTATCCCACGGGAACCCTACATATTCTTGGGATAAAATATAGTCTATGTTACTTCATAGGATCACATTTATGTCTGTAAAAGACTTCATTCATATCGGTCAAACGGTTTAGGCGTAAAAGCAGAATATTGACAGAGCTACTTATACCCATTCCCACGGGAATACTACATTTTCCGGGATAAAAAGTATCCTATGTTCTTTCCCAGGCTCCAACCTATCTGTGTACCAAATTCCATTTAAATCGGTTCATTAGTTTTAGCAGGAAAGCGAGACAGACAGACAGAGTTACAATCGCATTTCTAATATTAGTAAGGAAGGATTATTATAAAATTCTCATTAAAAGTACGAAGCGTGAAGCACCCTATTTTATATGTAGGATCTAAACAAAGTTGGGACACTTAGAAATGGATCCGTGCCTAACCTTTCGGAAATAATGGTGTTAACAAAATGTTAATTTCAGTAAAGAAACAAAACCAAACCTTGTAATAACTACAGTTTCATCTAAAAATATTAACAACAAACATATCATGAACATAACATGTCTTCATTGTTTTCAATCATGTAGTATAAATTATTGTATAGTGTACTAAAAAGTATATAAATAAATAAATAAATAACATGGAGTTTTTTTTCCGTGTAATTAATACATTTTGCAGCTAACATACATGGCCCTATTAGGGAAACAATGGAGGAAAAACAAACAGATCGGAATTAATTGCAATCCCCTTATATTACATTCAATTAAATGATTCCATAAAAATGTGTTACTGTGAGTAATATACAGAAAATATACATACATTTATATAAATCAAAATAATAAATACAGCCAACAGTCAAATACATAGTTCTGCCCCCACACTAAAATACAAGTCTTGTGTCATGGATCAGAATCAGAGACTTTTTTGGTATCACAAACACTCAGAGGCGAAACAAATATTTGTGTATCTTACAAACATTTGTCTCGGCGTGGAGACCGATGTATCGCGGCCTCTCGTTTCACAAGCTAGTGTCTAGGCAACTGCGTCACAGGGTGTCAAGCGGGATAAATAAAATATAACCAATTGGCAACTGCAAATAGCACAACTGGCTTAACCTAAAAGTATGGCGAATTGACCCTAAATAATAAGTTATATTTAATTTGGTGCTAATAAAGCATACCTACATTATGTGCAAACGCGAGTTATAATAGTTTTGTTCTCAACTCGAGGTATGGAAAAGTATGCATAGGTTACTAATCCAAATTTCAATATAAAAAATATCCGAGTAATATGTTTTCCTATGTATGTTCATACTTCATAGCTCATATGTACATAGAGAAGCAAGCCTCTGTATATCAAAAACTCTGTAGTTGTAAATTTATTACAAAAAGCCGGTTTTTTCACTAGCATTACATAATATAGAAATAAGCCCTGTTGAGTTAGCTATTGGGCAGATTTCCAGGTCTCAGTCAATTGAATTATTATAGAAAATAAATCCATCAAAAAGGTTCAAAAACAGATTAAATATTCTATGTGAAGGGTAACACTCGTTGAGAAACAAGTACGTCTTCAACTTTTATATTTCTAACAACTTTTATATTTTAAAATATCAATCCGTCTTGCAACTGACAATTCCAACGACTGAGCTCAAACTGCTCAGCGACACCATTTTTATACACATCAATTGACGGTCTTATTTTTAAATATTTTTATAAAGTCCAATAATTAATTTATATTAATCAAGATTATATTCTTATTAAAGTTATTGACAATTTTAATTATACTTATAAGTAATAAAATCATCAATATGTAATTTTACTATTACTACAATAATTTAGTAAAAGGTCTGTACGCATAAGCTTTTAATAATGTAAATATATAATATTGTAAGGTATTATAATGAAATACATTTATAATTACTAAATATTACTATTTGGGCTAACATATGTGTCAAAATTTTAATCCACATAAAAACCTGTATCGTAAGCGCGTTTCAAGATACTTTTTCACTTTCAAAAATTCCTAACCGCAGACAAATATTTGTAACTCGTACAGATACAGCCCTCCGCTAATACAGGCGTGATTGCATGTAAGTAATAAATATAACCAAAGAACCTGTCATTAATTATTATTATCTGTTATATACCAGTTTCCCGATAGCAACAACACAATACATAGGTCACATCGGCGATTTGTGATGGCGCGGTTGCTTTCACTGGCGCGCGCCATTCCATCCATCTGTTATGGTATAACGGACCATTGAACACCCATCGGCCACCACTCTACTTTCAATTTTCATTTCACACCATTTTTAGTCAAGTAAAATTATTTTAGCGTAATTAGACAAGCTAACATAGTTTTATATATTTGTCCTTAATACCTCTACTGAGCATTTTAATAAGTTCATTAAATGATATTTCTTAGGTACGTATGTGAAATCCACCAATTCGCGCTAAGCCAATATAGTATATAACTAATTTCTAGTCCCTATATCATCATCATCATCATCAGTAGCCTTTCTTACATCCACTGCTGGACATAGACTCCTATGTAGGCCTCATATAATAGAAGTTAATGGCAGAATGTGCAAACACATGTATTTTTTGTGTTCAAACTACATAATATGTTATGACGTAATTAATTATGATCGAAGCGATGTATTCAGAATTGATGATAGAACATAAATTTTGTATGAATAATTATCCGTTGGCACTATTCGTTGCTGTTAATCAAACTTCGTAAATAAAGAAAGTTTTTATATAATTTATACTTAACTAAAAAAAAGTACATACATACATAAACTCACGCCTGTATTCCCTGATGAGGTAGGCAGAGGTGCATTTCTACACCCACATTTCGCCAGGTATGTATCAGTCCCACGTAGGTAATAGGGGGCGAGCCTATTGCCGTTTTTCGGGCACATTTCCAGACTCCGTGCTGCTATTGAGAATTTCCTAATGGAAAAACCCAATAACACTGCCCGACGGGAACCTCTAGATCGCACGGCACATACTTGTACCGCATGACCACGAGGCAGTCTCAAAAAAAAAGTATACGCAATATATAACAAATCAAACGCATAAATTGTATTGGGAAACAATAAGACAACCTCTATTGGCTAGATTAGTATCTAGTTCGCGTGGCGACGCAATCTGGATCGGCGCGGTGGCTAATAATACATAGTATCGAGAGGGCTCTCAGAGAGTTGGAGACGAGTTTGTATTCAGTGGAGCGGGTGATTCGAGCAGGTGGCGAGCGAGACTGCGTCAAACCCGACCCAACCGGTAATGGGCCAATAAAAAATACACCACGATTATATTACCTCGGGTACCTTGCCCTAGTCACTGCATTTATGTCTTACGATTAATTGTAACTTTATGTGCTCGGAAGCGTTTTCTACAGCACAATTGAATTCGGTTTCTCTCACATTGCTAAGGAATCTAGTCTATAACAATTTATACTCGTAGTTTAGTAGACGCAATAAAAATTATCTGGTATATTTAAACACCCATGCTGATCTAGCACTTATTGGTAGACTTCCCATATGCTCTAAATTCTTTATTATGCCGCCATACATCATCATCAGCCGAAAGACGTCCACTGCTGGACATATGCCTCCCCCAAAGACTTCCAAAACGCTCTGTCGGAAGCGGCCTGCACCCACCGTCTTCCCGCGATCTTCGTTAGATCATCAGTCCACATTGTGTGGGGACGTCCAACGCCTCTATACATAATCAACAATAATAAGAAAATCATAAAAATACATACGTAGCTAATAAACAGTTTTATCGCTCAAATCTATCGCTTCCAGACAAACAAAATTTTTAGCCGTACTTCTTTCTTGGTGTTGTTTTTCCTGTGTTAATAGCATAGCGACAATTTGTTGATAGACATTTAATAAACCATATGGCGGTGATCCAAACGATAGCACATCGCTGTGTGTGGGCTCGAGTAGTGAGACCGGTGCAATGTGTTAGTCCCACGGCCGAGCACCAGTGACCGGCGACATCTCGGCCACTCGCTCTGCTCACCTTGATAATTACACAGATGCATTATTAATGACCTACGTTCATCTAAATGCTAACGTAACACCTAGGCGCCCGCTATAGTCCATCCACTCGTCGATATGTGCAAAGCGTATAGCGTGAATTAATTTTTATTTACGTAGTTCTGGTAACTTCATAGTGTTAAGAAATAAAATATGCAGTGAACGGTTTGGCATATAAAAGCGGGCATCGCATGGACGCGTTGGCTAATGTATGTATTCATTTTATTTGAATATTAAAATCTCTTGAGCCCGGCCGTCCCTTTCTACTAAGGCATGTTGGGCTCTCAGCATCCACATTCACCTTATGCGGACTTGATATACCCAAAAAAACTTTATAGAGATCTTTTATGTGTATGCATCACATTAAAATAAATAAATTTTTAGACTTTTTTGATATTCATCGTAAGCAACTAATGTTTTGCACCATTATAGCGTTACTAAATATTGAAATGTCAAAATTGATTAAAATTATTAATATATGCCACATGGCGGACTCAATACGCCATTTTTATTTAATTTGAAATAAATTATGCAAATTCACATTATACGCCTCATGTGTTGTAAATATGTGTAAAACATGTTGCCAGTATAAAAACGACGTATTTCTGCTTTGGATTTGATACTTGTAATTGCATTGAAGTGGAACGCTAAAACCAATGAACCATTTCGTAAATGATTCTGTATCACAGTTGAAATCATGATGTTCTAAGTCATTAAGCACACAACTCACACTTCACTGATAAAGATGAACGGAGATATAATCAAACTGCGGACCTGCATACAAGTTCTTAGTTATGTGAAGAATCTCCAACCAGGGCTCTTAAACACCAGTGGGAAATATATGGAGTGATATCGTAGTAAATAACTTATCATAGATAACAGGTATCTCATATCTCAACATATGCACAAGTGTTTTGTATCAAACACTTGTGTTGTTCATCTGAATATAATTCTAGGGTAATTACATATATTATATTATAGTTCGCGGGACACGCTCGTTTACTAATAGTGAAAAGTAAATGTAAATTCATTTTTGGGTTTAGAATATCCAAGAAGCAAACAGACGCCAACGACAACTTAGTTTAATCTAAATAAAAGATGAAATATCTGAAAATTAATATAACTTGCAATCCCAAAATGATGATCTAAATTTTTCATACTTTAAATGAAAGTGAAGAAATTTGTCCCGGCATTATATTTCGACTTTATGCAGATTGCACATATGTATAATTCTATAAACCTGATCAGCATCACGCAGAAAAGCTGTATATATATAAATAATAATGTTGACATAAATCCCTTAGCTGGTATCTTTTGTAACAAAGGCATCTGCAGCTTTCTACAAATAATTGTTAATGAGTGACGAAGCGGCCGACCCGACGCGACAGAGCATCCAACCGGCAAATGCGTTTTGATTGAAAACATCAATAATTTAAACTCAACCGATGACTGCTCACTGTTCCGTGGAAATTTGCTGAATAGTTATTTTCTCGAGAATTCGTTATTATTCGTATTCGCTCGGGAAAATATTTGTTATTAAAAAAATCGTGTCATACTTCAATACCTTGCAAGTAACTTTTAGAGCTCCCACAATATATTTCATATCCAGATCGGTCGACCGAAGATAATATGCTTCCAGTTTAAATTGCATCTCCACACTTATTTTAACAACCCGGTTTTAAAAGTAGGATGGTACAGTAGACTGGAAGACTATTTCACAAATTGACGGTGCGGCAAAAATAATTACTGGGACTTTTAGATGAAACTGAGTTTAGTTTTTAATGGCCGTCTTTATCATATCCATTTCATATCATATCACATCCCCTCGGCACGGGCAGCCTTCTAATTATATGTAATGTGTTTCTTATCTGATCTTCATTAACTGTGCTTGTATATCCCGAAGATTTATTTTTTGTTTTAAAAGACAACATGTATTCTGATTTATTATGATTTTATAAGTTCTTTACTTATTACCATCTCACCTCTAAACCGCGTTGCATGTGCAACTAGAGCAGTGTTGTGAGGGGCGCGGCGGTGTGCAGGCGCATGATTCATATGTAACGGACCGCCCTTGTTGTGAGCCACTAATTACCACAACACACACACAAACACACCTCGCAATGTACGTTACTGTCAACAACATACCATTATATGCTAATGAACTCTACCGTTTTTGTGATACATTTATACGACCAAATCACGAAATGTGTCTTCCAATTTATGTATTTGTATTGACCGTTTCAAATGACAAAGGGATTTCTATGTCGCGGGTCATTGACATTAGATAACTTGACGAACAGGTTAATCATTTAGCTTCGACCTAAATTTGATCCAATGTTAAATATAGAACATAGTCATCACAATATTCCAACCATAACTCGTCTCCGAAATTTTCCACTCTGTAAACCATACCAAACAGAGGACACTCAATAATTTGTGCTATAATTTTTATATTTGAAGTATGAAAACTAAAACGTTTTCGTAAAAGTCAATATTTTAATTCAGTTCGTAAAACAAAAAGTATTATGACAGCGTTTGGCGAGTGTTACAAAACAATATGTGTGTTGCGAATGTGCGTGTCGCGATTATTTCACAGCGGTGGTCTTTATACAATGTCTAAATTATTTTATGTATGCATAAAATATTTTTTTCACACTGCATGTATGCAAAAACTTCTGTTACTTCAAATACCGTTTATAAAAGCAGGAGGCCCCTATTATATTCATAAAATTTTCTCGTGTACACAAACAATTTTGAACATTTTAGCGGACACCGTTACAGGTTAGTGCCTTCAAATACTGGAGCAAAAACGTGACAAAATAAAAATAAAAATATCTCATAAACACTTAGCACCATTTCACTAATATGATATGAACGCAAAAAAGCTAAAAGAATCGATATAGTATTCGGATAAGTATTAAATTACTCAGCAATCTAAATTTAATGTTGTCCAAATGATTAACTTACCGACTAAGCACAATTAAAAAAAATATTATCAATGTGTTGCGCACTCCCTATTTTTGTAGTGATAAGAAAAAGTGAACCTTACCAGTGGTGATACCACACCTGAATGTAAATACCGTGGGGTCTCAATGGAATGTCGACTAAACAAAGTCTGTTCGTAGCTGTTAAAATGAAACTTTAATTAAAATATAACTTTGTGCGAACCGAAAATCGCACCCGAAACATCTCGATCGCACGCCGCACTGTTAGGCCGTAAGCCTTGAATCGGAAGTTGTCAGCTTTAGAAATATACATAAAGTAGGTATAAACATTAGACTCGTTATTATTAAATAACTGTTATCCTACAGCTTTTTAAGAGTGATTGCAGTAAAGACTCCTCTTCTGTAGTGGAAAACATCAGCTGATATAAGTAACACCAATGCAAAAATGGGTACAAAAAATCGATCAATTTAAAGTGAAAGGGCACTCGCGGCGATAAGGCGTTATCACTCGGATGGGCTACAATCTGTTTACTTTTCGTTATACATACAGATAGGAGGTTTTATCAGCTGCATACATTGCCTGTTTTTTTTTTTTTTTTTTTTTTTTTTTTAAAATACACCCAACAGTCACATACATAGTTCTGACCCCACACTAGGATACAAGTCCTGTGTCGTGAGTATCAGAAACTACGAGAGACTTTTCGGTCTCACAAACACCCAGACCCGAAACAAATATTTGTGGATCACACAAACATTTGTCCCGGTGCGGGGATCGAACCCGCGGCCTCTCGTTTCGCAAGCTGGTGTCTAGCCAACTGCGCCACGGGGCTGTCGATCGATGTGTGTTTGTCATTGGATTCCATTAATGACATGATCTATAAAAAATGATATATGCCTATAGGTACATTGACGATTCCGCGAAATGTTTTATTACGTATAGCTATAAATAATATAACGGTGAAGGAAAACATCGTGATAAAACCTGCACACCTAAAAGTTCTTAGGAATTTCTTGGGTGTGTAGTCCGCCAACCCGCACTAGGCCAGCGTGGTGGACTAAGGCCTAAACCCTCTCAGTTGTAGAGGAGGCCCGTGCCCAGCAGTGGGACGTATTTGGGCTGATGATGATGATGATGATGATAAATATATAAAACGCGACTTGTCTTATTTTTCAAAAAAGAAACCCAAGTATGGCTTTTTGGAAATATACCCGCTGAACGGCAATATGCTCGCCTCCCGGCCTCCTTTTCCATGGGACTCAAAAACATGTGTGAAGAATCGTGGAAGCAAAACCTAGACATATGACCCAAAGAGAATTGTAACTAATTTCCTATTGATTCTCCAATCAAGTCTCTTGTGCACATACCATTGATCAAGACTCATCCAAATTACTTATTCTGCTAGTCGGATACGAGATCTTGGGCTTTATTCCCAGTAGTCGACCTACAATCTCTATTAATTCTTTGAGTAGCCCGTAGGAGGTAGCCGTTTTTACAGTGTAGAATTTTATACGTATGGTCACTTCAATTCCATACCCCGTTTAATACAGATATTATTATTTTTGTAGAAGTGAATTAGGTTTAGGCGCGAAGTCGAGAATCTCCGCGGCCGCGGGTTCAAACCCCAAGCATACGCCTCTGACTTTTCTAAGTTATGTGTGTATTCTCAATGAATTATCACTTACTTTAACAGTGAAGGAAAACATCGTGAGGAAACCTGCACACCTAAAAAGTTCTTAGGAATTTCTTAGGTGTGTAGTCCACCAACCCGCACTAGGCCAGCGTGGTGGATTAAGACCTAAACCCTCTCAGTTTTAGAGGGGGCCCGTGCCCAACAGTGGGACGTATGCTGATGATGTGGACTGATGATGATGATGAATTAATTCACTCATACAACTGGAAATTAAATGAAGTGCGTTTCCGTAAAAACAATTCATAAAGTGTATTTCTAACTGCGCATTTGTGTGGTATACAAAGTAATACAACAGAATATAGATAATATAGCAAAGATACCGTGTTATATTCATAACAATGTTCTGCAGACATAGAGGAAGCCTTTCAAGTTGTTTTACAACACTTTTTTGCACTTTATTATATTCTGGCGTACGAGTTAGTGATGTAAACACACAGTCGCAATATAACACGAAGATATCTTATACCTTTCATCCTGAATATTACAGTTTATAAGTTCCACAGAAATTCCAAACTAAATCATTTAAAATGCACAGAAACATTACTGTGGCCGGATCTTTTATAGATTATCGATAGACCAACAAAGCTTCATTGACTAATAAATTTAATCTACTGGGTCAATACCCTTTGCCAAAATATAACCGTTCGTCTAACAACGCTTTGGTTTTTATTATAACACGGCAATAAGTTCACAGGCGACATTTGTGCCGCGGTCGAACCGTTTCCTGTAATGACTCACCGTTTACTCTGTACTTAGTGTACTAAGCTGGAATTATATTAAATAATCATTCTACTTGCCAAAGTATTTAGAATTCACTATTGGGTATCGAAAAACGTGAAATATTGTCTATTCTAACTGACTGCATTAGTTTTATGCCGTGACGGCAACCGGCATGGCTATCGTTCTCTTATGTCGCCATGCACCCTTTATTGCAATCTACTAACATTTCATGGCAACACATGGAATGTTTCTTAAAGTATTTCCATCTATTTTATATATTACCGTTGATATTTCACATCTACAGAGCGTCTTGTCCAGAGATAGTAGGTTTAATCGGCCGTTTGATTCCACTTACTAATTAATTCCATAGCTATCAATGACGTCACATGATAAAAAACAAAATGTAGGAAGCAATTATTTCTGTTAAACCACAAACTACAACGAAGATGTAATTATGTAATCAAACTGATAATTGTTATACAATGTTTAATGGAAAGTATGAAGACTAATGTTATTTTCGATCATTGTTATGTTTGTAGATTCCGTTCGATTTTCATCAATAAGGAACAGACGGGCGAATAAAATTTGATGACGTTCATTTTTAGTTATGTGTTGACCTCGATGTCTGAACAATTTAAGAGGTAAAACATTAGTTTTATAACAGAATCACATTTAATATATTTTCGAAACACAGATGAGACTGTGTGATCCTGAAAAAGCCTGCTTAGAGGTTGACAGGAAGTATGATTCAATTTACTACGCCTGCATTCATGCAATGCCACTGTTATTTGTAACTTTAAAGTATGTGGGCTTAATTTACTGTTAAAGTGAGCAATAATTAATTTAATTAACAAATACACATATAACTTCGAATAGAAGTGCTTTGACATACATACCTTCTTACTAGTTTCACCGGTAATTAATTATACTGGTAAAATTTTAATTGACACAGACCCCGTCCGTAGTATGTTATAAACAGGCTACTTAAAATAAGGCATAACAAAGATATAAAATAAGCTAGCATACAGCAAATGAAAGGTGTCATCAAGGAGACTGATTAGAATCCTCGGTTAGGGTGGCGCGCTGCATCATAAGTCACGAACCAAGCATTGAGATCGAGAGCAACTGCGTTGGTATTCAAGTGCCGTCGCCCCGCGGCGTTTATAGTTACGGAAACATGTGTAATAATTGCGATCGGGTAGTGACGGCGACACTGCAACAGTGGCGCTTTCTCGCAAAAACACGTGCGCATGCGCACACACACATACATACTTAATGGCGCATTGTTCACAAACAGAAATAATTCGATTTGTTCGTACACTAGTGGCACTAAATTAAAAATACAGACGACTTTCCACAATTTTACGTCTAAGCAATAAGATTTTCTATTAACATTCTTAATTGCCAATTCTATACAATTACTTTGCTATACATATAATGCTTCGAATAGGAAGGACTTGCTTGAAGCTGAAAATGTTACAATTGCGTCAATAGAAGGTAATAATGTCACGGACGGATTATTTAAATGAAAATGACCAATCATAAATAGTTACAGTAGTTTCAACTCGTAATATGACATATGACGTAAACTGTAGCGATTTGTTAAACTCGGAAGAACGCGACAAAACTAATGGCCGGTGCTTATCTCTGGTATTTTATTCCTTATTCTTTAATCTACTTTAACATATTATTCTCTTAAGCGATTATTTAACATTATTCTCTTCATTTGATTACTTAAAATTTCCGAAGCATTACCATCAATAGATCGTAGATCTCTCAGACAATAGATCTTAGCGTAACTTATCCTAGGTTTATGCATTATTCAAAGGCTACTTCTAAAAAATCAGATACCTGGGACTTTTATAAAGTTCTTGGTACACTTGATAAACAAATAGTTATGACAATTTAAATAACTTTGATGTTTTAGTAAATTTACCCTACTAATCTCAGAAGAGATGTTAAAATTCTCGCGGAATCTAGCTACGTAGATTGTAGTGCGCGAGTAATTTTGTAAGATATTCTACGTATTATCAAGTTGTTGACACTGCGGCGCAATTACAGGTGACGTGCGGGCCGAAAAAATGCGTTCCCATAGAGAAGGCGCGCGGTGAGAGTTCGCGTGGTTTGCATAATTATAACGTTATGTTTAATGACAATCGAGTGAGGCAAACAATACGAGCGAGCCTCGGTTATTGCTTATTGTTTTTTTAATGTCATAAGACAGTGTATTCGGAAGCCCATTGTGAATATGATAATTTTATTAGTTAAGCATAAGCACATTGAAATTAAATTTTTCGCGTTGACAAGCTTTGCAATACACTCTGTATATTTATTTTTAACCCAGCCAGAATATTTGTGCCGATCAAATACTAATTTATAGACTCAAATTGAAATGTAAATCTAGTTTATTTTTTTCTTGGTTTTTATTAATGGGGAATATACAACATTGAACATTAACGTAGACTTCACAAATATTCGTTTCTAATCTGCGTAAAAAGATTTTCGTCCATTCTTATCAACAAAATTTGTTAGTTTTGATTCAGAATTATATTTAAGGCGAAAGGTACAAGTCCAATAATAAACACCAATTTATTAAGGACGATAAATAAAACAAATTATACATTCTGATGACCCTTAATGTAATGTACTTATGTACCTATCCGTTGGACGTTTACGCCTAAGTGTTGTAACACGTAATCGGGTAAAGCTATATTTTCATAAGTTAAGTTAACACCCTTGTTGGTTATTAGTTGCTAGTTACAGAGCAGTGAAGCCTCACGAGGCGGTCGCGCCACCACACCGCGCGCAGACCCACCACTAAACGTTACACCGCGGCCTAGGGCTTAGGCTTAGTGAGCTAAATGTCTACAAGTAACGTGTATTACTAAGGCTATATGCGTTTAAAAATATACCCGTATTGCTTTAGAAAACGAATAATGGAGAACATTAGTCCAAAATAATGTGTTTTAATATTTTTTGTTACAAAGCATTAATATCTTATTTTGGGATTTCCGAACTATTTACACGAGTAGATATATTATAATATTAAGATCATGTATCTAAATTGAGGCCCAGCATGATTTAACAAGCAGTGATGGCCTCGAGGTTTAGGCGCGCGGTCGAGAATTTCGGCGGTCGCAGGTTCAAACCCCAGGCACACACCTCTGACTTTCGAAGTTATGTGTGTATTCACAATGAATTATCACTTGCTTTAACGGTGAAGGAAAACATCGTGATAAAACCTGCACACCTAAAAGTTCTTAGGAATTTCTTAGATGTCTAGTCCGCCAACCCGCACTAGGCCAGCGTGGTGGACTAAGGCCTAAAGCCTGAGGAGGCCCGTTCTCAGCAGTGGGATATATTTGGGCTGATGACGATGATTTAATGGGGAGTTTTCAGACTGAGATACCATTATCTACCCACTCGTGAGATTAACACTACTGTTGTTATTAGGAATGTCATTTAACTGTTATACCAATTCTTTTCAATATTATTGAGTGCACATAAATAACTTTTAATGTCAGAAAGCTGACAAAGATAGAAATAATGTGTGTTAGTCCACTTAAAATTGCCGCATAACGCTAAGCCAATCTATTTGTGTTGCGAAATTGCTGACCAGTGCACTGACGCGTACTTTTACAATGGACCACATTACTCATCTAATTTCATTTACTTCATCATCCATATCTGATAAGATTGCCGATATTATCTTTAGATTTAAATCAATAGTTCTTTTGTACGAACTGTCGTTCAAAACTTTAGGCCAATTCTGGATTGGTTCAAAGAATACTATTGGAGTAACACACATCATCACATCATCAGCCCATATACGTCCCACTGCTGGGCACGGGCCTCGTCTACAACTGAGAGGGTTTTTAGGCCATAGTCCACCACGCTGGCCTAGTGCGGGTTGGCGGACTACACACCTAAGAAATTCCTAAGAACTTTTAGGTGTGCAGGTTTTATCACGATGTTTTCCTTCACCGTTAAAGCAAGTGATGATTCACTTGGATTTGATTATTGGAGTAACGTGGAATGGAACTCGATAAGTGCCATAATTCGATGGCTACTGATTTTAACTATCTCAGATCAAAGTTTAAGTGACTATTAGTTAGTGACAGCTTTCATTGAGGCGCGTCAGAGTCAGAACCACTGGAGGTGATACGAAAAATTTATAATTTAATTTAATTTGGCTAATAGATACCACATATTTATATTAATTTAGCTAGAGATGCGAATAAAAGTTACTTTGTTCGGGGAAACACCACACAACAATTGATAAGCGCTGACTCAATGGTTGTGACATCCCGAGCCTAAATATTTGGAAATTTCAGTTTTCGATCCGATGGAACCCGGTCCACCATTAGCCAGAAATAATTTTATCATATAAAAAACGTTTATAAGTCACAGCGCCATCCGTACGTAGGCATTGATATGAGCTCATAACGTTTCGATACGATCTGTTCCACCTGCAAACGAATTGAATTCACGGCCGCTGTCACCGAGTCACGCAGCTTTCGTATTTGTTTATCGATATGGAAGCGGTGTGGGCGACACGTGCGAGCGCGGTGCCACTTTTTGCACGTGCACAGAGAAATCGCACTCCCTTCGCACTCATTCACTCCTTTTCAACGAGAGGAAAGGTGTTAAGCCGCCCTGCCAGTACTATGGAAGGATTGGGCGGGATATGTAGCTAAGTACGCATGCATTAACGTATAGTTTGAGTCCCATAAAAAATAAGCCGGCATACCTACTAAAGCCTCTCGGGTCTTCGTAAGTATTGTGGATGGTGTGTGATCCATGAACAAAAACGTTCCCGATTCGTTTCACAGTCAGATAGACCAGACCAGAACGGTAGTACTAGTCCTCAAATTGTATTCATTTTAAATATACCTTCGAGATCGTTATATAAATTGTACCTAAGTAAAATTATCTGATTAATACATTTGTCTTGACATTAGTATTAGCTTTATGAAACGAATGCAGATTAATTTGATAACGCAAACATTTTTCACTAATACTTCTAACATTTGTAATTAAGATAATCCTGACAGAGATAGCAATAGTATTTAATTAGAAAATTATGAATCGACGTAATTACTCCAAATGTGGATTAAAACATATGTATTTTGGAGATTATTAGTTTTTAGCAATTTATCTATTATGTTTTTAACGATAACAGACTATAAATTATTTTGGGTTCTAAAAGGACATATTATGTATGTAATAAATAGAACAGGTAGAAATAAAATGAAAACTGAGTCACCTGCTATTATAATCAAGTTGTAGGCAATGACTAATCTTTAGTACTTGTGATGCCTTAATGTAATAGGAAATCATAATAATAATATTGTATGTAAATATATAATCTTAACTGCCATAGACAATACAGATCCTACACAGTCGTGCGAACTAATCATCCATGAAGGATGCACTTATTTATTTTATGATTTGCAAATTTACTGTAATGTTTAAGCGGCTATTGTATAAATTTAGTACACAGCCTACGTGTCACCTTCACCTATTTAGATGTCGATTGCGATAAACTGATAATGTAGCGGTTTGGCCATCATCAAAACATAGCTACAGGCTCTATATATTTACTTTTCTAAATTATGATTAAAAACCCCCGTGACACAATTAAAGGCTAATTTTTACACAAGAGGTATATTAATTTTTTTTACCATCCGCAGATACTTTTGGAGCTCTAGAAATTTGTTACATCAACAATCTTTTCTTGTCTCTGGATACCTAATACACAAGACTGTTTGATTGTTGGAATCTCCTCCACAATTTCACATGTAAAAAGAAAGCTTTCAATATTATTAAAGTAACCGGAAATCCTGTCTTACTCATCCCACGGCAGTCCATAAAGAAGGATATGACAATCCGCTGAGGCAAATGCGTCACCTTTTTACTGCCAATGGTGAATTTGAGTGTAAGGGCTCGAACTCACTGGCGCGAAAAATATGCCCACTGGCTAAATATTGCCCGTCTATCGCGAAGACATTACTACGGCTGGGTGCTGTTTAAAATGTAGTTTTTTTAGGCTGGCAACAAGCAGATAAACTAAGAAAAAATCTAGATAACGCCATAAATAATGCAATGTAACATTAATGAATTCACGATAGTGTGTCTCCCAGAAAATTTGTGTATTGACAACTGATATAGGCCAATACTTCATTAATCATTGACAAATCCTTGAAAAAAGATTGACAACTCCTTGAAAGAAGATACACAAATTGACAAATCATAGTTGAGTAACATTCATTCTTAAAGCAACCTAGATTGGTTTTCTAATCATAATGTAGTATTTACAATGTCTTGAGTATATCGAAAAAAGTGTTCATAAAACGTATAAAGTTTAATTTAATACTATATTTAAATAAATATACTGTTAAAAAATATCGCTGTCTCCACGAATATAAATGGAAAACATATTAGCGTAACCTAGATTCAGGCGATTTTCACAGGTTGTCAGTAAACAATAAGCATTTAACACAAAACATATCTCAATTACATTGTATTCTATGCGCCTTTTTCGTCAAACTTATTTTGTTAAACTATAACAAAAATGACATAACAATAGCCTGTATTTAGACGCCGCTGCCCGTTGCACACGCGGTCTGAAGCACACATTGCGTTCATCGCAGAACTTGTATATTTAGGCAAATGTTATCGCCAATGTCGATAGCGTTGTAAATTTGTCCATTGTGGTGTTATCACGTATTATCGCCTTATCTCGGAGATTCGCCGTCGTTTTATGAATAAGACAAGTTCTTGCAAGGACAATGTCATACTACGTAGCACAGTTTTATTGAGTTGATAAGAAAGAGTATTTTTTTTAAATACAAATATTAAGCAATGGAATGTGCATGAATACAGGAAGCTGTACACTGCACAGTATTAACATTTTGTGGATGATTGCGACTCCTTCGAAGAAACATTTACTATTAATCAAATATGGTTAACGGAATGTCTTGCCTGCCAGGAAATCTATAATCTGCCTTAAAAGTAAAACCAGCGGAATTCACTTTAAATTCCAGTACCTATATAAGGCAGACACTAGATTCTGTTTAATAACGAAAAAGTGATGAAAGGACATATTTGTATGATTGTGATGGTCGATATTTTGCTAAGAGAAAAATATTTTCACATTGTTTCTTACTGCTAACAGATATTCTCGTTAAATTAGAGTCTATAAACAGCGAGTATTGATGCGCTGGAGCACACAACTCGGTGACCACCGTCATCTGGAACTGGTTTGAATTCATGTGTAAAAAAACTGTGTGTGTCGGACGCGACGCTCAGTGCACTCGCGCCAGGTTCTCCGAAAGGTGACTTGATCTTCTACTCGCGACTCCAGCGCGGCGCATTCTCAGCGCGTCGGGCGCCACAGTGTACGTTTTTTGGTGCGGACTGCTCATTACCAACATCCTTGTTTGTCGCAATGTCAGTAATTCATCATTCAGTTTCTTGTGTTGTTACCTTTTATAAAATTGCATCCGCTTAATCTTATCATAAATACCTAAAAACATAAGAGCAATTGAATATTATCGTAGCGACATATTTTGTACGAGTAATGGAGTCAATAGGCTATCAGCAAATCAAACTTGACGTGTGGAAAAAATCCATTGCGCATTCAAATATCTGCGAGAAAAATATGCTTAACAAATACAAAATTGCGTTGCGAGATGTCGAGTTATTAATCGTATAGACATATTGATTGCAATACTTGGCGCTGGCCTTTTGTAACGTTATCGCATAACATCGTGTCCTTGACGGGGCGGCGGCTCGAGATCATATCGCAGTAATCATATCTGACGTAACATTGCAAACTTCACATAGGAAATGCACAAAAATACGTTAATAAACATACTTTTCCACAAGCATAATTATTAATGTGCAATAGCGACAAAAACTAGCAATTCTTTAAACACGCGTAATATGACGATTAGCCATCTTAAATGAACTTCAAATGCAATGTCATTGTATTGGCAAGTAAACGTTAGCCAATAACCAATATCATAAGAGTTAATCTTAAGATACGAACAAGCCACGCTGCCGTAATAGAACCGCGAAGATCTACGTTCGTGACTAGATTTCAATTTTTTGCCACCGTCCGATTATCTCATCCGATAGCGATGTATAATGCACCGAGCGGCCGCCGCGCGATTCGTACCGTGGACCTGCCGATTGCGATCTCGGTTCACTTTAATTATTTTCTTGGGTGAATTTTGATAGTATCTCGCTTGCTATTTGTTAAACCGGCGGAGGCGGGAGCGAGTTTTGCACATTTTTATACGACTTTTTGCACGCCCGTGACAAGTTTATTGTGTACGTTGTGTCTGCTTATTTTTATTGTGTTTATTTTTCGTCACAAATGTTGTAAAAATGGAACACTAAATTACACGAAACAAATGTGAAGGAATATAATAAACGTGGTACCATGAATACCCGCCTACCATTGTTATTCGCAACATGACAGCGATGCCGACAGCACCCGTTCCGCACTAATTACTCATGTCAGAGACGGGGACCCGCACTTTACTCAACAATTTTATTGACCTATGCCAGTTGTCGGCAACCTGCGGCTCGCGAGCCACATGCGGCTCTTTGGATATGAAGCTACGGCTCTTTAGTTCCATGCGCAAATATTTTATATTTTATTTAAAAAAAATCATTTAAAATCGTTCTGAATCGCTTAACGAGGATTAGGCACCATTTATATCTCTTAGACACTTATACTCGCTTATCACTGCACCCCGTCCCTGTAACACACGTCGTCACTATCGTCAGTCCGTCGGAAGATCCTGAATGACGCCGTCGTTGGATGTTTCTATGTATGTTTTAATTCGCTTTCGACGAAGGACACTTTGGCGTCTTCACCAGGGATTTGGCTGTGGCAGGAAAACATAAAGGGAGAACAACGAATCTTCAGAACAAAATGAACCACGAAATTCTTACGTTTCATTACATAATAAACGAAGAAGCGTTTTGTGCCCAAACGTTTCCGGTCGAAATAGTTGGTCATGAATTTGATAATCGAGATTGTTACAACATCTTATCAAAAGCACTCTACCAACGTCAGTTTAAATAATTTTTAAACGAAATGGATACTCAGTATTCCTACCTCCTTCTTCACAATAAAGTGCGATGGCTTTCCAAAGGTAAAGTGTTGAAACGTTTTTCTTTGTGTTTGAATGAAATAGATACATTCCTCAATGAAAAAGGCATTAATCACCGTGAATTAGAGAAGGCAAATGGTTGCAAAAATTTTACTTTATGGTGGATATCACGGAGAAATTAAATGAGCTGATACTTCTAAATCTGCAAGGAAAGGGAAACCCAGCCTATGTTTTGGTAGAAGAATTGGTTTGTTTCGAAGAAAAAAATATTATTTTTAAAACACATTCAGAGCGATCAATTATTTAATTTTTAATTTTTTAAGCTATATCACAATAAAACCAGTGCAGCTGTTGACACGAATTACGTCAGCAAAGTTATATAAAAAAAAATGATGAATTTGCTGAGAGATTTCAGCAATTCAAAAACAAAACATGGTTATGTCTAACATTCTTAGTAAATCCTTTCAAAGCAAATAGTAACGAAATCCACATTGACCCATTTGGAGCTGATACTGGATCTCTAGAAATGAAATTGATCGATTAAAAAACGTAAACCTTTTGGAGTGGAAAATTTATAGAGTTGAATATCAAATTGGAGGTCCAGAAATGTAGTTATGTACGTAACGCAACAAAAGTGGACAGCTTTAAAAGAAATGCCGCGAGTTGAGGCACTTATATTCAACTCATGGAATAGTCTTCCAGATTACTACAGTGAGGTGAAGAAGATGGTATCTGGAATGCTGACTATCTTCGGATCGACATATTCGTGCGAGCAAGCGTTCTCTTCCATGAATATATTTTATATTTAAACATTTATTTATTCGTTAATAATAGTTACATTCTACAATTTATTTAAGCAACAAACAAAATTTTTCTTATACAATATTTAAGTAGTATTTAATCATGAACTGTTATATATTTTTAATTTAAGTTATGAATTCATTTTTAAATATATTTTTATATTATTTTTCACATTTTTTAATCAATAAGATTATTATTAAGGAAGAATATATTTTTAAAATAAAGTAAGAAGCCAACTAATAAATGACAATTTAGAGTCGTGTTTGAAACTTAAAACAAGAAGTTATGAGAAAAATTTATCTAAACTTTCTAAAACCATGCTAAGCCAACGCTCCCATTGCATTTGTTTGCTGAAATGTGTGTTATTGTTTTTATCTTTAAATACAAGTTAAATTGTTAAAATTTTCTCCTTTAATAACCAACGCAAAAGCCATCGCTCCTATTGAATGTGTTTGCACAATTGATTGTTATTGATGTACAAGTTAGTGTTATAAGTAAATATTTTAAGTTTTTACTTAAATAAAAAGTGATTATCTAATTTGTTGTGGAAAAATACTACTTATAATGAATAAATAGATATTTTTCTTATGAATTAGTTAAAGATTAGTTTTTTATTTTGTATTAAAATTTTATTTATTCCAGTACTATTTATTGATGACAAAAAAAAATTTTGCGGCTCTTTAAAAACTTTGAAATTTTGTAAATTGTAATTTTTGGCTCTTCTGACACAAAAGGTTGCCGACCCCTGACCTATGCTATCATCCCACTACTGCGTGGGATTGCTATTTAATAAAACATACATAAAGCAGAATCAAACCGAAAATTTTATATAAAATGTTTTGAATTTAAAATAATACGTAAAATGACTTATTGGCCAACCTTAAGCGATTTACATACACGTCATTAAAATAACGTTTACAGCGATTATATAAAAAGTAGTATTTTACGCCTTCAAATGCATATTTATCCAAAGCATTACAAATATTGCCATGATTGAGAAACAAACAAACCAACAATTAATCTTGCAATAAGTGTGAGATTCCTAGACGAGTCGCTCTAATGGCTACACAGATGTCGACATACAAACATGGTGATATGTTATTGTTACACCAAAAAATATTTTATTTATAGATTTTTATAACTGGTTCGGATATATGAGATGCAATTAAGTTTGTTGCTACTTCTGAGTTCTGACGTCATCAGCCCCTTATATCATTAGTTTCCTAACGTTTCTGTGTTGATCATTTGCGTTTATAGTTTCTGTAAGTTATCCACTATAACTACGAAGTAAGATAATGTCCAATACTTTTCATTTCATTGTTAATGCACGTCCAACTGTATTGGCGATCTTAATTTTACCTATCTTGTCATTTCGTTTGATACAATTACCATATTATTTCATACCGAAAATGAAATTATATATAAATATTTGTGTGCATAATGCAATCTGAAAAAATATTGCGAGCCATGTTGCTACATTTTTTTACCCAACATTGATTACGTGATAGCATTATGGTAATATTTTTGGAAATACAGTCGTGCATCAAAGGTCACTGAGAAACAAGGTTGCCAACATCACAAAATGTTATGTAAATTAATCAGAAGCGTTACACTGTACGCATCGCCCTATATTTTGTAACAGATTCTCGTCCACTCCCATTTTTTTTTTTTTTTAAATAGCCTTTTTATTCCATGCAAAACAAAAATTAAAAAATAATTTTACAATTTTTGAAATATTGTATATAAAGAAGAAATATATTTATTATGTTATATAATTAATTGAAAAAAGAATCTAATTAATTTGATTAATCTATAATAATTTTATATTAGTAATATAATTTAAATATCATTCATATTAGGTACATTATTATTTAAATTTGATTTTTATATATTCAAGATAATTATTATATGCATGGACCCCTCTCAGGTGAAGGCCTCCTCCAAAGATTTCCAGCTGTCTCTATCTCTGGCGACATGAATCCATTTCGGTCCTGCTATTTTTCTAATGTCGTCCTCCCAGCGTGTCAGAGGTCTACCGGCGCGCCGCTTGCCTTGTGGACCCTCCCATGCAGTCACTTTTGATGTCCATCGCCCATCCTCAAGACGTGCTACGTGGCCCGCCCACCCGAACTTCATTTTTTGAGCATATTTGAGCGCGTCCACCGCTTTGGTAATACCTCTTATGTGTGTGTGACGGACTCTATGTGTTTTTCTTATATTTAGAATGCTGCGTTCCATTCCTCTTTGGCAGGTTATTATTTTATTCTTGATGTAATTTGTAAATTTCCACGTCTGCCAACCATATGTAAGATATGGTAAAATGCAAGTGTCCAACATTTTTATTTTCACTTCTGTTGCCATGTTACTCTTCATTACTTCTTTGTAACTCCAGAATTTATTCCATGCAATTCTTGTTCTGCGCTCCACTTCTAGTTCATTGCTATTGCTGTCCAAAGATATCTGCTTTCCCAAATAGATATATTGTTGCACGTAGTGTAATGGTTTATGTTCTAGTGAGATGGTTCTTTTGTAACTGTTTGTCATGGTGTTTGTTTTTGCTAAGTTTATTTCCAATCCTACTTGTCTGCTAGCTTCGTGTAATGACTTTATCATGCGCTCTAAATTTTCACCGGTTTCAGATAGTAGCACCAAGTCATCTGCGAACCTTAAATGACTTAGGTATTCCCCTTTTACATACAAACCGCACTTGTTCCAGCCTAATTTATTTATAATGGACTCCACTCCACTATAGTCCACTCCCATAGTTTATTAGAAAAAGATAACATACATTATATAACATACATTCATGCCTCTCGAAGAGATAGGCAGATGTGCATTTTCACAACCACATTTCGCCAATTGTGTTTTCACCCCCCGTAATTGGGGCGAGTCTATCGCCGTTTTTCGAATATTCTACCCACTCTTTGCCCGACCCGTGTACCGAACCCGGGACCACATGATTGATGATACGTGTGCGACCACAAGGCAGTAGGAAATGGTGAATGGAATAATAAAAATAGATACAACTGTATCTATGTATGTATTTAAGATATCATCCCAGCTTTATTTCGTCACCTATACTTTATTTACGGTATGCAACCTAAACCTTTGTCGTCGTTCTCGGACATCGCAACGTCCATACATAATCATCATCATCATCAGCCCATATACGTCCCACTGCTGGGCACGGGCTTCCTCTACAACTGAGAGGGTTTAGGCCTTAGTCCACACGCTGGCCTAGTGCGGGTTGGTGGACTACACACCTAATAAATTCCTAAGAACTTTTTAGGTGTGCAGGTTTTATCACGATGTTTTCCTTCACCGTTAGAGCAAGTGATAATTAATTGTGAATACACACATAACTTCGAAAAGTCTGAGGTGTGTGCCTGGGGTTTGATCCTGCGACCGCCGAAATTCTCGACCGCGCGCCTAAACCTCGAGGCCATCACTTCTTCATAATACATAATATTTTTATGCAAGAAAAAACAAATTAGATGTTGCTTAAATATTTTAATTTTAAAACATCACTACTTTCCACATATTATTTAAACAATTCCTGTATGTTCAGTGGTCTACTTTTATATGACATAATACGACTATAGTCTTGTTCACTGTAATTATACAGTTTTAGTATTTGATAACACATTGTAACCATATGTATAATAATAAAAAAAAACGGATGGCACTCCGGGAGTGTCGGCAGAAGTGAAAACTTCAACATTAACGTTGTTCGTTTTTTAATATTTTGGAATGATTAGGGAATAATTTCGCACGAATTGCTTTATTTATCAATATAAAAGTACTATCATTTACGTAGTAAAATACAATATTTATTGCGCTATCGTACACAAACATGACAACGCGACAACAACGCATGACAACAAACGTCTTACGCATTTTAGATCAGGGTCACGTGATCTGACGCTATTTCAACATTTTTTTACCCATCCCCAAAGTGCATAGCGCCGCTAAAGAAGTACTCACTGTGAGAATTTCTTCAAAATACGTGGATTAGCTTGTTGTCGAGTCAATATTTATAGTTATATAGGCTATGTCCTGAAGTCATTGTCAATACAAACACAAACTAACTAAGTGCACGTTTAAATTAATTAAAATAATAATGAAACACAAGGCTGAGCTAGATGAATGTCCCCAGTGTAATTACCGGGCGCATATTCAACATTGAAAGGATCCGGAAGCAATCTGAGCGTTCCCTATTGAAATGCATCGAGCCTTGAGTGAATCGCGCCGAGACTCAGGTGCAACAATGCGCCCGGAGCTGATTGTTTCCTACTCCACAACAATGCACTACAAATGTCTGATAACAATTATACACAGACACAGCTGATAACGACGTGTTCAATTAACATTCAATGTTAACCTGCCTTCAGATAACTGGTGCGGTTGAGCGAGTCTATTCTGATTCATGTTTATTAGTTGGTGTTGCTCAGATTTGGAATGTTTTTTGAATGGTAGGATATTCGTATCCGCCCGGATAGCGAGCACCGTACACAGGGCGTAAAACCCGCCATAGTGGCACATGCAAGTGTGCCGCGTTCCGGGATCAGCCAGTGTATATCCGGTTTTCGAGGGGGCTTCAATCATGGTGAAAGGATGACCGTGCCGGCATTTTTTGGCCGGTTTGTCGCGGTCGGTCCTTGGATCACCATGGCATTAGTCCCCTAAACTTCTTCACAAGAAAGGTGAAGAGGTATTCGGCCGGCATGATTGTGTCGACCAACCGGAGATCATTATCTCTCGCTGGTCGGCACTTTTTCTGGACTCCATTATGCTTACCATCAGGTGCAATGGGGTCACTTTGCCGTGCCAGCATAAAAAAAAAAAAAAAAAAAGTTTTACTCTTGAGTTTAATTGGCGGGCTGTGTTTAAAACAGGCATGTCCTACTGCATAGCAAAGACAAAGAGTTAGCTCATCTTTTTTCATTTTTGGTCAGGTGCCTGTGTCATGCAAGTATACAAACTAATTGCCAAAACCATGCCAGGTTCTCTTAATGCAGTAAAAAGATTTTAGGAAAGCATCTATAGATATCTTAAAAATCTTAACAAAAGATTTAAAAATAATACAATAAAAAAATACTTTACAGCTCACAATCCGTACTGTCGACCATTCGTTCATGTAACTCCAAGTGTTACCAAACAAACGATTTGTGGAGCAGTTAAATATAAATACAGTTTAGTAAAATTCGATACGGTTTTATGTCAATATCGTGCGTTGGCTGTTACACCGTGTCGGCGACGCGACCGCAACCCGACACTCCACCACCAAGGATTACCACCGACACTTTACTGCTCATTCTTTAGTTGGATTTGTATACATATCAAATAGCGCCAAATGCCTCATTAAACGTGCGAATCGTGAGGTATATATATTTTCTTATTAAAGCCATTCATTTTGCAGGATTATTCCGTCTAAAAATTATGCCGAGCCATCTCATTATTTCTAACTTAAACGTTGCATATGTAGCGCTTTCCGTATCCGTATTTTTCGCAACCTGAACTAGTTTCTTAGGTACAAATAAATGGTAATTCGCCATTTTGTCCTAATATTACGTTCAATGGAATGACATTTAGTTTTACCAGTGACATAATTCTTTTATTAACCATTCTTTTATCTGTAGGTATAATTATTGTCTCTTAGCCTAATCCATGCTTGTAAGATTATACTAAACCAACAAGTATTCCTAATTATGGTCTCTATAAATAAACAGTTAAAATACTGCTCAAATGATTTAAACATATTAATAGAACACGTTTCACAGCATTATTGTCGCGCAAATAGTGAATAATTAATGTATTATGATATCGGATCGCGATCGTAAACGAGTTATTTAATTGCGTCCGCACTTGGCTATTAAAGTTGAATAACTCTCAGTCAGCCGGCAAGGTCGCTAACCGCTTACCAACAGTGTTTTGTGGATGGGCAATCCTCGCGACAATTAATGCTTCGTTCCACTAATAAAAAGCTCATGTTATTTTTAAGGTTAGACTGAGTAATAAATTAGACCTCAAATTTAATTGAATGGGTTGTTAAATCACTTCATACCAATAGACTCGGCGCTAATTTAATGACTGCCCTATGGCCTAGAGGTTTCGCTGCCGACTGTGGTCGCCGCCATGGTCGGCAGCCGGAGGTCGTGGAAAGCTATGCTCTCCTTCTGCGAACGTGTCATTTCGCAGAAGGAGAGCGCGGAGCGGGATCGGGAGCAGACCGATCCCGCTCGTCGCAACAGGCGACGTAGGAGGCGCCGGGTCAACACGTAGCCCGGCGCCCAGAGGCCACACGGGGCCGCCGTCCCTACCTTGGCGGCCCTCGAGGAGTAAGTAACTCACATTTTGGCGTGCCTCTTGGCACCGCGCAGAGGCGGTCCCGGTTCAATCCATAGCTCTGGCTTCAGGGTATTCTGGGGCCGTCTCGCTGAATGCGCTGATTGTGGCCGTCGCAGGGTTTTTAGTCGGTATTACGGCGCATTTATTTTTGGTAGGGACCCGGCCCAGCGGCCGCCCATCCACGGGCGGTAACATCCATGCTGGGTCGGAAGGCGCCGGTGAGTCCGACACACCCTCGCCCCTCGGGGGTGGGATGGTCCGTAAATAGGATTTTCCCCGCGGAAAAAAAAAGGGCCTAGAGGTTTATCGCTCCTAACAGAACCTCGCGTGTTGGCTTACAAAGCTATATGTTTACTCACAACTCCAGCCCGACCTGAGACAAGAATTTTATTTATTTTCTCGCACCAACGAATTGTATAACTCCAGGACGTATTTCGTAAAGAACCATTTTCAACATAAAAAATGTATTGAAGCCCGATAAAAATTGTATTACAAGGATTACATTATATGGAACTCTAGTCTCCATGTCTGCCATCCACATACCACTAAACAACTATGAATTAGGTACGCTTGTTAAATGAATATCGTGATAACTATTTTTCGGCACAATATACTCGTAAATCGACTCATGAGGATACGAGCGCTGTGTCCAATCTACAAACTCGTTAGAAAGTATTACTAATTTGGATTTGTAAACATCATGCGGGGATCCTTTCGTTTATTCTAAATGACACGGACATCACACAACATGCGAAAAAATGCATGACAAAGTAATATCGCAGCTTTAACAATATTACCAGATACAAATGGATTTTCTTTACATGTTTTCTGTATGTGGCGTTGCCGCAAGTGTTCTTTGGAAATTGAGCGTAGGCTAAGAAAGATTAGGTCAGTAGAATTTCTCATTTTACGCGATTAATTATGAAATATATTAAGTGACATTACACAATTGTGAAAATGTAGTTCAAATAGAATTCCAGTGCGTACAGCGGTCACGTCGGTGATAATGCATGTAAGCATGACTTACAAAATATAAAGTAATATGGCATTGTGGATGTTGGTAACTGAACATCACGCTATGTAAAACGCACGCCCTATAAAATTTTAGAAATAGAGTCAGGAGCGAACTGGACTTAAGACTTTTCATAGGCGTTTAGAACATAAATTTGAATTTTAAAAAACTTATTAAAGTTACTAGGTCCAGAGCTTGTCTGACGGAAATATTAAAGTGAAAAACGAAAAATAAATCTCTTATTACCATGGAATAAATAAAGATTCTATTAAGATTAAGAATTCTATGTAGGCACGTGATCAACATAATATTATCCAACGATCGAGTTGACCGAATCTCGATTGTGATTTAAACTGGAAAGTACAAATTTAAATTTTAAATTAACCATTCATCACTAGCAGTTTATCAAATAATTAAAACATAAAATTGTAAATTTGAAAGTCCTTGGCATAACAGAGTTCTACATAGATCATCATCATCATCAGCCCATATACGTCCCACTGCTGAGCACGGGCCTCCTCTACAACTGAGAGGGTTTAAGCCTTAGTCCACCACGCTGGCCTAGTGCGGGTTGACGGACTACACACCTAAGAAATTCCTAAGAACTCTTAGGTGTGCAGGTTTACATTTACATAGATCACATTCACCGTAACATAACATCGCCACCACTTCAAACGTGAAGTATAATAACGTTCACAAAAATATGGTATTTCTAATATCTTTCGCATAAAACTTGTAAAGAAATCTAGCGTATCGTCTGATTGATGAGGAGCAATCAATTATTTTGGCAGTTAATTATTATCGAATGAATCTTCCGGTGATCTTTGGCCGCGCTTTATCAAAATTTAACTTCAACTTTCTCCGTTTGTGACGGAAGCGTGTCCGTCAGCTTATGCAAATTTACACTCAAATTTTGGTCACCTGCCACATTTATTGAAAGTTACAATAATTAATGTAGCAATAAATAAAAATATCTTACATGTTATACAAACGCAAGTTGAATCTTGTATAAACTTTAGTGAGTGGTTGTTAGTTAGTTAAGGAAATGAAAATTTAAAGTAAGACTAAGGTCAAATTAATGCTTAAGGCTTTCATTTAACCGGCTTTACCATTCTATATATTATTTTACTCTTGGATTTACTATTATTACTTACTAATATTTAGGTTACAATAAAGACTCTCCGTAGCTTCGTCTGTTGTTTGATTGAAAATGTCGAAATGAAACACGCAAACTAATTTGACTTGAAATTGATTTTTTCTGGACCTATTTAAAGAAATATTCCAAAGATTTTTTTATTGCCAATAACCCATTGAGCGTCCTCACACCTTGAAACAGCAGTTTCAATTAAACTTGGCGTTTTATAAATACATTACTGTTTTCGAGGCCGTAGCCTAGTACGGGCTCATTGCTGCGAATGGCCAAAGTTGTGCAAGGGAGGCTCCCGTGTCAGCGGTTAGCGGGTCGGGTGCTCGCGCCGGCGCGGTAATCGATCTACACCTACATTATTATGTTTCATACTCGTACATTTATATCATTACACGGTGCTTCACTTCTTGATTCATGTTTAACGTTAATAATCCTAATAGGACTTTCACTAGACGACAAATTATGCATAACATATTTTGGAGACACAAATATTATATTTATTATCATCATCGTCAGTCCATATACGTCCCACTGCTGGGCACGGGCCTCCCCTACAACTGGGAGGGTTTTAGGCCTTAGTCCACCACGCTGGCCTAGTGTGGCTATATTTAAGAAAATTAAATATATTGCTAACAGGCCGGCAGGCAGTAGGTAAGTATAGGTTTTTTAGTATAATTTTATCATAGTCTTGATATTTTTGCGCGAGTTTAAATTTTATCTTTACTTTAAATGATCGGTGTTGCCAATAAACAATCCTTGTCTAGTATCACTACATTGGAAAATGTAACTAGTACATACATCGTTTAACCTATGCAATATTCATAATATTTACCTAATATATGTTAAAACATAATGTAGTATTGATTTGTCGCGCTACGGACTGTGCCGTATGTGTGCGCGGGCGGCTCGTCGCGTCGCGTCGTGATAACACCTCAATAAACCCACTAACTGCGGCTACTATATTCCACTCTTATCAAATGCTCCACTATTCGTGTTCTAGGAATTTTATATTGCCCCTTTGATGGATATTAGATATCTTTATTACACCCGCCTCCCCACTCCGCTAATAATAAATATGTAAAAATAAATTTATAAGCCTAATAGGGTAGAGGTATATAAATTTCCAATTACATATTACTTGCGAGATAAAACTGCTGATAGTTTTTTGTTCAAATCATGCAAAACATTCGTGTGTCTATAACATTATTTTATTTTATTATCTTAGCTTTTATAAACGAAAGATTCGTATATGATAAATACAGTAGGACCTACCAACTCAAATACCAACAAATTGGACGCATACAGGCCGACTCCAGAACACGATACCCTGGGATTTATAACTATGATCAGTTTAAAATAAATGTAACTCTACTAATGTAATGTCACAGTGATTGCCTCGTGGTCTCGCGGCATAATTATGTGCCGTGCGGTCTAGAGGTCCGGGGTTCGATTCCCGGGTCGAGCAAAGTATTATTGGGTTTTTACATTGGGAAATTCTCATTAGCAGCACGGAGTCACGGCACGGATGTGCTCGAAAAACGGCCATAGGCTCGCCCCCCATTTTGTGGGACTGATTGATGATTGATGACTGTGGCGAAATGTGGGTGCGGAATACAGGCGAGAGGATATGTATGTATGTATATAACTTGTGACAGCCCCGTGGCGCAGTTGGCTAGACACCAGCTTGCGAAACGAGAGGCCGCGGGTTCGATCCCCGCACCGAGACAAATGTTTGTGCGATCCACAAATATTTGTTTCGGGTCTGGGTGTATGTGAGACCAAAAAGTCTCTCGTAGTTTCTGATACCCACGACACAGAACTTGTATCTTAGTGTGGGATCAGAACTATGTATGTGTCTGTTGGGTGTATTTATTTTATTTATTTATTTAATTAATCCTCAGTTTAGTATGTGCGAAAAGAATGCGAGATCAGAATCTCGTGTCTGTGTCTGAATGTCATGTTCATGACAGATCATGACATACAGGTGGGTGAGACTACCAACGACCTTGGTTAGATAAAAGGCGTAAAAACGTCCGTCTGTGTGGTCATAGTGACCGGCCCACTGCGTCTAGATCGTCCGCCGAGCGCTAGATAATATGCAAATTATACCTATCGCTATCATGCCAATATGAACAATAATTGCCGACCTATTTCCATTCAATTACAAGTACGCGCATTGCGTGCATTACGTTATGAATGGACAGCGGTTATGTAGCGCTGATCTACATATATTGCTATGTGTGTTAATTAAGATTTTAAAGCGGACATTGACTTATAATTTAATAATGTTATACGTTTCTAGATACACTTTTTACAAAAGTAAGAGACACGTTGTCTTCGAATATCCGTTATTCGCACAAAGAATTGGAATGGACTTAAATAAACTAAAAGTTATTTTCCAAAACCCTTCCATTACGCCTGAGTTGATGTTTTTGTCTAAGCCGTATTTCTTTGTATCATCATCAGCCCAAATACGTCCCACTGCTGGGCACGGGCCTCCTCTACAACTGAGAGGGTTTAGGCCTTACTCCACCACGCTGGCCTAGTGCGGGTTGGCGGACTACACACCTAAGAAATTCCTAAGAACTTTTAGGTGTGCAGGTTTTATCACGATGTTTTCCTTCACCGTTAAAGCAAGTGATAATTCATTGTGAATACACACATAACTTCGAAAAGTCAGAGGTGTGTGCCTGGGGTTTGAACCTGCGACCGCCGAAATTCTTGACCGCGCGGCGCGTCTAAACCTCGAGGCCATCACTGCTTCTTTGTATATTTCTTAGTATAACATGAGTAAATTGTAGCATAAGCATTAGTTAGCTCGATAAATTCGGTTGAGTCTAGGTTGCTGTACTCACATCTAGCTGTTAACTACTACTTACGAGGGTGCCATGTACGTAGTCAGAGGGGTGGAGAACAACGAGATCGATAGAAGGGGTGACGTCCAGACGTGGTGCGCAAAAATTTTGCCGCCGCTGCTGAGGGGAGTCATACCTACAGAGTACATAGTACATACTATCGGATCGCGCGTCTAGTGTTTGTACACATGTACAGATAGCTACCAAAATTGACATAAGTCTATATTCAACCCTTACACATAAAAATGTCTACTAACTGTGCTCCACATTCATTCTCTTGCGGATGATCACTTGATTCCTTTTTTCTTAATGACAACACTGTAAAACATGACCAATTAAAAGGTGTAAAATTCCAAAAGAGTTTCTTCATCACAATTTTTTTTTTTAATACAAAAGTGTTAGGTGAGAATATAGATAATTTTGTGCACTATGTGGCCAGTTGCATCATAGATGTTTCAAAAGTCCACTATATAATAACTGTGGTGAATGATTCATGCAGTAGGTATAATAAGTGTCCACAGATGTACGTATATGTCGGCGATACGCCAGAATTATCGTGTCCAGACTCCATAATAACAGAAACACACACAATATAACTTGGTTTATTTTCAGACAATTTCTAGTATAGTACAGAGATAAAATGACAGAGGTCTGTCTTACATCAAGGTTAGTTTGGGACTCCCTTTCGAGCCCAATACAATTCGTTCTTATACTACCTGGGCCTCTCGCCCCCGCATCGGTCATCCTTACGTTCCCACGCATACAGTTACTTTCTAAAATCCCGTAACTAACATCTATTAAACAACCGTTAATTTAGAGACCATTCCCAAATCCCTTTTTTACAACATTGTCTAAGGAATTCGTTAAATCGGCAATAAACATGGACTTTACAGTAATATTAACAATTAAAGACAATAGAGCGCAAACTACAAAGAGCAGCCCTAACGTTCAAGCATTTTTTGTGTCTATAAACATTACTTGCTTCTATGTACAAAGCGCAATAAAACAATCAAATATACGAGTAAAAACTTAAACCTAAAAATGACCATTCTACACACATATTACTAATTTAACTTAATAATCAAACACTACTTTACAAATGGCGCTATTAACAATATTTAAATTCTCAGTTTTGTGATCACAAATAGCTATTTAAATATTAATCTTAAATATTAATTATATTTATGTAACAATATAATCATTATTTATTAGTTTGCGCCCATACGGCCATACTGACTCCAGCGCGTCCCCTGCGCTGTTTTAACAAGGCCTCACTCATTTCGAGATCTAGCCAACACACAAGGCATCACTCATTCCGAGATCTAGCCAACACACAAGGCATCACTCATTCCGAGATCTAGCCAACACACAAGGCATCACCCATCCTGGGCTCTAGCCAACAAGACCAGGATCAAGGATACGCATGGTGGCCAGCCAGCGTTTTGGGAAGGATATTGGATAGGAAAAACAAAATTTGTCTCGTAAACACATCAATGCATATACATAAAATAATCATCGTCATTCATCATAATCAGTTGTATCAATGCAATGCAATTACATAGATCCAACAACGTCAGTAGAGGAGGTAGAGGCCTCCCCGCGTAAATCGTTCTCTGACAAATCCTGCGCCCATACGGTCAATTCATCTGAGTTGCTAGATTCATCCAAAGGGTCTGATTGAGCTATGGGAGCGGGACGTAAGGCATCGTGACTAGCAATCTTTTCTGAACAGCCGCGAAGGTTAACATGCTTAAGCCGATATCGGTCATTCGGTAATACTTGTAAAATTTCCATTGGGCCTTCAAATTTAGAGCCTAACTTAGTAGTGTGGCGTTCGTGGCGCCGCATTAGGACAAAATCACCTACCTTAAAAGGGTGGATTGTGGCTTTACCTTTATCAAAACGTGATTTATCACTAAGGGACCGCTCGTCCATCCGCTTTTTAGCAAGGAATCTAACTTCATTCAAGTCGTCTGTCGGTTCGTCATCGTCAATTTGCAGTATTTTAATGGCAGGTGGAGAACACCTTTTTCCTAATAATAATTCCATGGGACTTTTACCTGTACTTTTTGAAACTGTGCAGTTTATTGCTAGTTGTAATTCTTGTAAGGCTGTGTGCCAAGGCCTATTAATTTCTATAACAGACATGTTATCCTTTATAACTTTCATCAACCGCTCGACCTGCCCGTTGGCCCTACTAGCTCCTTTTGCTACAACATGGTGTTGAATCCCATATTGTTCGCAAAAGTTTTTAAAATCTGTAGAAGTCATGCTTTTATCTTGATCAGTAATTAATCGCGATGGAGTGCCGAATATCGTAATTAGATTTAAAAAGCATTTGATTGCCGTATCGCTTGTGCGATCGTTAGTATAGATCATATGGACATACTTAGTGAAACCATCGATAAATACAAAAGCATATTCGGATTTATTGCGTTTGCCGTTCATTCTGCCAGTTATATCTGCATGCACAGTATGGAAAGGTATTGCTATTTTGTCTATAGGATGTAAGGCAACCTGTCTAGCACCCGATACACCTTTTCGAACTCTACACATAACACAGTTTTCTACAAATTTTCTAACTAGCCTGGACATATTAGGAAACCAATACTGCTCTCGTAATTTTGCAAGGACTTTTTCCCATCCAAAGTGTTGGAGGTTATCATGGTAATGGGAAATAAGATTCCATCTATAATTACGTGGGACTATGATTAATTTATGCGTTTTGTTATTTATTTGTACTTTTCGCCTAAGTAATTTATCCTGTAGTATGACGTAAGTATCTGCAATAGTTTTAGGGATCGAATCGCCTTTTAACTGTTCAACAATATTAGCTAAAGTGGAATCGCGTTTTTGTTCGATAAGGAGCCAGTTATGATCAAGGGTAGCTGTATTAACGGACCATATTAATGAGCTAGATTTATTAATTTTGGAACACTGGTTTAAATGACATTCATTATAACTTTTAACTGGGTTACGACTGAAAAAGTCAGCATGGGCAAGTTTATCGCCCTTGCGGTATTCGATTTCAAATTGGAAGTTCTGTAAGAATGCCCACCATCTGTGTACTCTCGGAGTTAAATCGCGCTTATGACTTGAAGCTTTTAAAGAGTTACAGTCTGTGACTACTTTAAATGACCGGCCATGAAGGAAATGCCGAAAATGTTTTATAGCCTTTACCACAGCGAGAGTCTCCAGTTCATACGAGTGATATTTACTCTCTGTATTTGAAGTTCTCATACTGAAATAGGCTATAACTAAAGGATTTCTGTTTTCTCTCTGAATCAGTACAGCACCATACCCAATAGAGCTGGCGTCTGTATGCAACTCTGTCGGCAGGTTGGGATCGAATATAGTTAATACAGGGGAAGATGTAAGTATGTTAATTACTTTCCGTCGAGCAATGTCATGATCTTCAGTCCAATTAAAATTAATATTGGTTTTAGTCAAGTTGTAGAGAGGGGCCATGATTTTAGAAAAATTAGGTACAAATTTTCTAAAATAGCCAGCTAAGCCGTTGAATTGTCTAACTTCCTTTATATTTTTAGGTACCGAGGAGTCAGTTAAAGCCTTGATTTTTCTTGGGCTTGGTCTGACGGTACCATTTTCTATAAGGTTACCAAGATATTCAATTTTAGTCTTAAGAAAAGAACATTTGGAAATGTTCAAAGAAAATCCTGCACGAGTTAATCTAGTCAAAATAAGTTTTAAATTGATCAAACCTTGCTGTACAGATTCAGATATTACCAAAATATCATCAATATAAACTAATGCTATATTATCTTTATAATCACCTAAGGCAACATTTATGGCACGTTGATACACAGATGGAGCATTGCAAAGACCGAAAGGCATGCGTAAATATTCAAACTGTCCATCTGGCGTCACGAAAGCAGTTTTTTCGATAGAGTCTTCTGCTATAGGAATACCGTGAAAACCAGAGGCCATATCTAGGCAACTGTAATAACGGGCTTTGCCTAATCTATCAATTTGGTCTGCTATTAAAGGTAAAGGATAATTATCTCTAATCGTATTGGAATTCAACTCGCGAAAATCAACGCAAAGACGGTCGGTGCCGTTCTTTTTCTTGACTAATAAAATTGGGCTGCTGAATGGGGAAGAGCTATCTCTTATTATGCCATTTTCTTTTAAATCCTGAATCATTTCCCTAACTTTCTCGCGTTCTACAGGAGACAAACGATACGGTCGACGCTGTACAATTTTATCTGGATTTTTTAATCTAATTTTTAGCTCACCGGTTGTCACCCGTGAGACATGATTTCTAGACGTAAAATTATCTTTGAACTCATTGATAATATTATAGATTTCATTAATTTGTTTTGGGTCAGTTAGGTCGGTATCTATTTCGATAGGGGGAGTTTTTGAACACTCATTGACAATAAACTTACGATTAACAGATATATCGTTTTCGCTGAGAGTAACGCTAAGGCCAGGTATTTTTAGAAGATTAAACCCTATTAAAATATCAAATTGAGTTTCATTGTCACCTACTACGTAAAACTCTAGCTCTAAAGTGACATTATCGATTTCTACCACAGTTATAATGCTTTGTTTTGAGATAACCTTTTGACCCCCAATGCCCATAAACTGTACTTCAACTTGTTTACGTTTACCAGGAATTGAACCAGCAACGCTCTCTCGAATTAAGGAGCAATCCGCACCAGTATCAAAAAGACAGTTATACTGTTTGTCAGCAATAATTACATTTGTTGTACTACGTTTAACAGATGAACAATAATTAATAGATTTATTTTGAGCATTACGTTCGTCATTTTGACGGCGGTAGCAATTTTTCTCTAAATGACCCTTACGATGGCAGTAATTACATTCAACAACCTTAGTATTATTGAAAGTACCACGAGAACTGTAATTATTGTTACTGGAATGTGACGAAATAACGTTAGGCTTAGAGGGATTTCTCTCTTTGCAGTCCCGGGACAAATGGCCGGGTTTATTGCAACTGAAACAAACTACTTGATCTTTTGAAGGTCCCGTAACACGTGATTTTTTAACATCATTATATTTACTCTCTCTATTTTCGATTTTACGTTTACGAAACGTTTTAAGAACTGATACTAATTTAGGAAGTGAATCGGGGGTATTTCTCAGCAACTCAGATCGAATAAACTCAGGGTAAATACCGGTAATCAGCGCTTCCACCACCTCTGCGTCGGCAGCTTCTGGTCGAATTCTCTTAAAAAGCGTCCACGCCGTTGTAGCGTACTCTGCGTAGCAGCTCGCTTGGTCCGAAGTGTAGTTGCGCCATTTCTGCACGTCATCCGCATACCGGAACTCCTTGCCAAACGTATGAATCAGCTCCTCCTTCACTTGTTCCCACGTGGTTGAATGCAGGGACCAGCTGTCGGCCCATGTCTTGGCTCGTCCTCTTAACTGTAGAATGGCCTTCATTCGAGCTTCATGTGGAGGGACCATCAGCTTCGTGATAGTTTCGTCCACGTTAGCGCACCAGTCCCTGATGTCGTGCGATCTCTCGTCAGGGTTAAATGGTGGTAGGTAGAAGTCATGGTGCCGCCGAAGGGGTGCACCTTCCGTCAATAACGTTGCTTTCACAGCGCTTGTTGCAGCAGTCTTCGTGATGGAGGTCAAGAGACCCATTACTTGTTCCATAGTGAAGGTTGTCCCATTCGAGGATTCCGATGTCTCTTGGGGTTGTGATCCCACCGCTGCTGTCGGCGATACGCCAGAATTATCGTGTCCAGACTCCATAATAACAGAAACACACACAATATAACTTGGTTTATTTTCAGACAATTTCTAGTATAGTACAGAGATAAAATGACAGAGGTCTGTCTTACATCAAGGTTAGTTTGGGACTCCCTTTCGAGCCCAATACAATTCGTTCTTATACTACCTGGGCCTCTCGCCCCCGCATCGGTCATCCTTACGTTCCCACGCATACAGTTACTTTCTAAAATCCCGTAACTAACATCTATTAAACAACCGTTAATTTAGAGACCATTCCCAAATCCCTTTTTTACAACATTGTCTAAGGAATTCGTTAAATCGGCAATAAACATGGACTTTACAGTAATATTAACAATTAAAGACAATAGAGCGCAAACTACAAAGAGCAGCCCTAACGTTCAAGCATTTTTTGTGTCTATAAACATTACTTGCTTCTATGTACAAAGCGCAATAAAACAATCAAATATACGAGTAAAAACTTAAACCTAAAAATGACCATTCTACACACATATTACTAATTTAACTTAATAATCAAACACTACTTTACAAATGGCGCTATTAACAATATTTAAATTCTCAGTTTTGTGATCACAAATAGCTATTTAAATATTAATCTTAAATATTAATTATATTTATGTAACAATTTAATCATTATTTATTAGTTTGCGCCCATATATACCTACAAGGTTTCCGTCTGAGCGGACAGCTCATGTTACAACCATTTATCGATTGCAAACCGGCCTCATATTGAAAATGAAAATATATTTTACAATACGATGACAGTTTTTATAAAAATTATTGAAGATTAGAACACTGATTGTAATCAGAAACCGACACCACATTTTGATTGTCCAGTAAACGCAAACGCAATACATATTTTACATATTTGATATATACGATAAAATGTTTGACTCAGGAGATGAAAGAAGGGATTATGGCATTAAAATAATATACGATTAAAGGTTAATTGAACCATCAATTTTACTTTTAACTAGTAGAGTTTTGGCTCCAGCTTAAATGGATCGATACAACGAGCCTTTTCTGACTCAGTAAGCTAATAGTTCTGTCAACATCATATAGTCGGGAGCATAATGCACCCAATTATCCCGTCTTAACCATCTCAATCTGCAATGACAAGGAAATGGCCCGAATACTATTGTAAACTAGAAAATTCAATAGATCCTTTGAGAGGAAAGAGCCCAGCTGGCGGAAGAGAAGTGTATAAACTTCTTCATATTTACAACGAAAGAACTTGCTGTGGAATGTTTCCATAACATTGTACGAACCTCAATTACGCTCGTGTAGAAAAAACGCGACGTTGTTTATACAAAACAAGTTTAATATTTGGAAATTAGTTAGGTTTGTTATAGTATGTTCGACACCTCGCCAGTTTTTCTGTCTTGTATGGATATAACATTTTACGCAGACATAAGTATTCTACATATTATTGAGTCTATGGAACTTGTGCTGTCGTATCTTATTGATTCAATGATAGAACTGATTCACTTTCGACCACCTCCACGATCCCTATCCTCAAAGCCACATAAAACATTGTGCTTAGGTTACCCAAACGTTATAGGTCATTTTTCAAAGATTTTCTGAAGTTATAAAAAATAAATAAAATATTTTTAAGTTATCTTCGAGATACATAAAATGTTGAATAATATCAAACTGTGCCGTGTATTGAAATTAAACTTTGCAAAATTGATTGCATTTGTCATGAATATTGTCATATAAGTACGCGAACTAAACGATTTGCAAAGAAGCAAATATTATGGAACGAGGACAATGCGCCCACGTGTCGCTGGTATTATTGACGCGCCAGTGTTCAATGTCCATTTATGATATGTATTGCTGATATCTACTAAAGTTTGACAAAATAAATTGTGCATTGTATAAAGACAGTGATGAGAAGATATCTTTTTCGTGTCGAAAATCTTGTTCTTTGAATTTCCACCTAACTATTACTACCTAATACTTCAGGGATACAAGCGTGATTATGTACCTATGTATGTGTCGTTATAATAATCACGACTTTAAAATGTTCGTTTTTGTTATATCTAACTTGCTTCTGATAATAAAAATAAACTGTTTTGGAATTGCATAAGCATTAAATCAGTCGCTTTACCAAACTACCAAAGATTATATCGTGTGCGAATACATGTTACGTGACTGAAATGTTATGGACATTAATTTATGTGGAACGAAAGTAGCGCTCGAATCAAACGAACTGAGATGAGATTGTTGACAATCGACGATTACAGCTAATCGTGACTTGGTGAAAAACAAATGCATTAGTCTTCTTTGTGCGTGAAATCCGAGGCAAATTCATTAGACTTGATTATATTTAAGCGGCGTTCATTGTACAGAATTAATTGAGACGTGGATAGTGTCGCCGGGGCGTCTAAACCTTTCGTTTGGTGGACGGTCACGTGCGCGACTCCTGAGGCGCGTGTCCACACATGTCGAACGCACGTGTGCAAATAATGCACCGATGTAATGGTTGATTGGCAAATACGCGGGAATATGCAGACGTGTGCATCGCGTTCGTTTTTCAAATTATTTTCGGCGCGCCGTTCACATTCCAGCCGAGAACACGATCAATAAAACATCTTGGCTTGTGAGAGTTGACATTTCTTTTTTTTTTGTGAATAACTGGCATTCCATAAACCAGCCAGCGTCGCGGTAGTCGTGCTTAATGACACGTTTGAAATAAAAATATATAGTATAGATAATTATATTTGTTTATGGTAATTGAAAATAAAATAAAAAACCTATGATAACAAGCAGTGAAATAAACCTCAGTAAAACGACACGCACGTGCCTCATTCCTGTATCTCGTCTGTCGCTAGTATTATCCGTCAAAACACATCGAATCGCGGTGTCGTCCACTTTTACTTTCGCTAAACAAGGTCGTCATATAAAGCGAAATGTGGTGTGCTACATCCAACGGTTTTCCCCGAAACTTATCGCGCATGTGACACACAGGATGGTGATTAAGTTCCTGTTTAATGGTGTGTTGGGATTTTGCTTCTGTTTGTTAAGGAAGTTACATACAACAGTAGGAAATATGAATCTGATTAAAATGCGCATTAAATTCTATAGATACGTGAAAATGACCAGTTATGGTAATGAGTAATCGAGATCCTTGAGAATTTATGCAAAGCTAAAATAGACTGTTAAAAAATTTGTATGTAATAATATCTACATAGATATAATTCAATCAATATAATTATAGGCAGCTCTTCCCAAGAGCAATCAAATAGAACCAAAGAATTATGTTTTGACCTTATATGAAAATACACGAAACTACAATTTGCAATGCGATAATGATTACAAAGCCGTCCGTGGTGGACATGCGTTGATATGTGATAATCGCTGAATGTATAAAAATACATAATCCGAGATTATGATAAGTGCGTTGTCGCCGGCGTGCCGGGGCGGAGCGCCACTCGCCCAGTACCTTCCGAGTGGCCCGTGCTGCTTGTGTACCGCGGCCGGAATGTGATCTCATCCATCATGCCGCGACGGCTACCCTGGGCCACCGTCGGGACTTCACTGTTCCGGTTCAAGGTATCGTACTCTCAACTCCGCGTAGGCTTATCTGGCTACAATATTTTTTTCACATATCTCACAGTGCAACGGAATTTTTTCAGTTTACAATTTAAGAAGGGTGTTGTTTGTCTATTTCGTATTTCCTGATACCATATTCCTCCCAGTGCTGGGGTAAGGGATCAGGTAATTTAACATTGTGTTGATTTTGACACGTAAGTCTTCAAATTCAAATAGAATCCAATTATAATCTTATATCTTTAAATGAGCAATTCTTGTATATATATATATATATATATATATATATATATATATATATATATATATATATATATATAATTGGAATCTCGGAATCGGCTCCAACGATTTTCATAAAATTTAGTATATAGGGGGGTTCGGGGGCGATAAATCGATCTAGCTAGGAATCATTTTTAGAAAATGTCATTTGAAAGAAAAATAACAAAAATGAGGCGTTTGAGTAGTCTCAACTGAAAAATATGACTCTTCCTGACATCTATTGGCGAATAATAATACTATTTTTTGTGAGCAACTAATTGCTTTAACGACACAACAGCAGATGGCGTTGTTAAGTAACATTATTCATATTTCATCATTTTATTAGTAATTTGTACTTAAATATAATTTCCAAAAAACACAATTAAAAAAAAAATTCCGAGCAAAGCTCGGTCATCCAGGTACTGATATATAATTTACCTTCTTTTACTGTTTGAAATTCATGTTGTTTTGCATTCCAAACAAAAGACGAACCATTAAATCGCAACCACACGACATTGTACGTAGCTGTGTGCCATTATACAAATTGCGCAAAATACCCGACAGCTTACTTATTTGCTTAACAGATTGCCACCAATTTATTGACACTAAACATAGTTCCGCATTTCCCAGCACCTTGTTGGTATTTACTTTATGTTATTTGTGGGCACCACCAAGGTCGCGCTCGAGTAAATGCCCAGAAGTAAAATTACGTCATACGAACACGTATCATATTTATTATCAGTCGTTTTGATCGAGCTGGCTGAAGCCAATTTATATCAATATATGTATATAATTTCTACCGACGCGCGTTACATTTAGTGCACCTTTGCAGTTAACAAATATTTTTCGCAGTGGGACATTGCGAATGTAATCTATACAAATATTATAATGCTGAAGAGTTTGTTTTGTTTGCTTGAACGTGCTAGTCTCAGGAACTACTGGTCCGATTTGAAAAACTCTTTCAATTAGGTAGCCCATTTATCGGGGAAGGCTATATATCATCACGCTAAGACCAATAGGAGAAAGCAGCAATGAAAAATGTGGCAAAAACCGAGAAAAAATACACCTTTTGAAGTCTTAAGTTTCGCATACGGAGTTGCGGCCAACAACTAGTGTTTTATAGTCTCTGCTACACCACCGTTTTACACTCGAACCCATTACTACAAATTCAGCAATTTAAGTACAAAGCTTCGGGTATCGTTCTCTCATTACCGCATAATTTGCCTGGGAATGAAAAATATTGAAGTAATGTTGAAGGAATGTCGCACATCTCGATATCATGCGTGTCAACAAACGACAATAAACAAACATGACAAATGTCTGCCCTGCGGCGCGTGCTCAGCTGATAATGAATTAATAAAATAAACACGCATATACGATAAAACAACTAACACTATTTGTGGTCACCCATGACATTGCGATTAATAAATAAATTACTTTTAAACAGGGATCATATATCTCACTGCTTTGCTTGGGGTGCTAGGTCCAATCTGCTGGCCTGAAGGTAGCCATTCATGAAAAACTATTGAAATTGTATTAAAGAACCCTTGGTATAGTTGATAATGCATGGTAGATTGCATAAATGTAGTAGTGTCAGGTCCGAACTCGGAAAAATGTAATATTTCAAACTGAAGGTAATGGAAAGGTTTTTTGTAGCTAAAATCAAGAAGAGACTGACAAACTCTCCAAAAAAATATTAATAAGCATCTTACATTAGATATCATAACTTAGGATTTATTTCAAAATCGAAGACACAGCATTTACTAAGTCCTAATAATTCTTATGAATAGACTACCTAGGCCTGTCTCAACTAACTAAAACAATAATGTTAATGATTACAGCTGACATAATTATTGTTATGAGTACGATGTAATGGCATGTAACTTGGGTCATGTTTCCTAGTCGACTATCCGTTCGCGGCGCTTTGATAACACATTAAATTAATTATTATCATGTTATTACGTGTTCGTGTCAAAGCATTGATTTATGTACTATTAACCTTTTCACACATTTAGTTTCATAATGTAGAATAAAAAATAAATTGCCTGTTTTTACTACATACATACGTCATTCTTTTAATCTAGAACATAGAGTCTCATAGAAGAAATAATTTAGAGTAAAACCGTCGGGACAAGTATATACAAAGGTATTTCCTAAAATAAGAATTAACGGTCTTAATTGTCAATGATAGGTTAATTGAAGCACAAAATAATTGTGCACTGCAATGTAATAACTATTCAATAATTTCCCCTTAATGTATGACACATGTATTTCACAAAATACATTATTTTATATTTTTCAAATAAATTGAAACTATGCGGAATAAACACAATTTATTAAACTCATGTTACTTACTCCTCACGTCAATAAATCGCTGGTAGGTACTAATGAAATGTCCATTACAATGAGCGAGGTATGCGGTGCGTCGCGCTGCAGCCCGCTGGTGTTTTAACCTCTCGTGGGGCGACGAAACGCGACACGCGGACACACATGCACGCACTCTCCACGCACAGCATCACCATCCATTTGGCTGTGGCTTCGTTTAACAACTGAGCGGTGGATGGCGATCTCTTTTATATGTGACTTACAACCACCATAAAATTAAGTTTTTTTTTTCACTTGATAAAAAAAATGGGGGAAAAGTGTTTTCCCTCTAATTATTATACTTATAATTTTAATGTCCTGACAAGTATTAGCCCTAAAGATCCAATATTCTGTATGGAATATAATTATGAATTTATATTTAGAACATGACTTTGCGCAAATATAATTACATTCTACATTGATAAGGATGAAACGATCTCTGAAAGGCACAGTAAAGTTCCACAAGTGTATGTGAAATGTGCTCCCTGCAATCATTTTTAATAAATAATCACTCCTCCCATATGTCATAGTAAAAGCAGTATTGTATCGTAACAAAGAGCAATAGTATTGTCAATTATCGCGTGCTCGTATGAGTGTGTGGTGTGTACCGGATTGCGCGGGCCACGGTCACCGGGTGGACGCCCGACTGGATTCCAGCGCGGGCCTCCTACCGCAACAACTCGTTTTTGGAAAGGCGATTTTGTACCCGCGCCCGTGAAAACACTTTTCTACTGTGTACACGACATTCCCAGACGGGAAATCATTCGGTCGCCACGTCACCTGCCCATCGACACCAACGAGTTCGTCGTGTTGGTGAATTTGAAAGCGATCGTGTGAGACAGTGAATTTTACATCGTAGTGAATTTTACGCAGTTTTTGCTTTTGCAAAATATACATACAGAGGGCGAGTGGGATTAATTTATTGTACAACCACTCTGATCATACATGGTCATTAACATACAGTCCAGATTACAGCTTTTTTATAATAGACATTAAAAAAAACACAAACACATTATTATAAAACCGATTCAATTTAAATTCCATATTTTAATCCATCATAGCTGAAATTCTTTTGAATTTCAATCACAACTGGTTCTAGTATATTTGTGTCTACTTATACACTAACACTCAGACGCGTGGTGACCGTGTCATGTGTAGCATCAGGAAACGCTCGGGACATTATCAATGTCGCCTACATTACATGCCCTATTTATTGGTTCATATTAAATGTGATTTAAAACACTTTGCGGCTCTTTTGTTTTTCGTTGACACATCTGTTTTGTTAGTAAGATACATGTGCCCATAGCTACCGTAAACGAAGTGTAAAACCCGTCGTTGTGATTCATGAACGTATGTATATTATTTTCCGGAATAAGTGTATGTAAACTCTGTTTTAAGCAGGCCAATATAAGGTCTGCAGTGATAGGATGTAATCGAAATCGTTTCTTTTCAATCGACACTACTAGAACCACACTAGCCATAGCACTAGCACTAGCCATTAAAGAGTGTATAATACATTAAAAATATCTTATTATTGCAACAATTACCACAATGGTTTATGTCAATAAACACAGCACGTAAGCTGATGACTGTATTATAATATTGTCGACACAATGTGTTTAAAACTGTCATGGTACATGTTATCCAAACATAAAAGGTAAACGGCATGTATTAATTAAGTGTTAACTTTGTTTTTCAACATTTCATTATTGTTATTTATACCATTTATTACTCATACAGACTGGATGAATAATTATTGTTCCAATTATTATTATTCTACACTTGTTCTTGCAATGAGGACTTGATGATTTCCAAAATTTTATACATTTTGTGTCCTGTTCCGTGGCTAGACATAGGCCTCTCTCAATAGCAAGCCATAAGCTTTTCACCCTCCTAACATTCACTCTGGGAAGATCTTACAGGACAGTTGAAACAGCGGCCTCAATTTTTGAGCTATTTTACATTTCCTGACGGTCCATGGTGTTTTTTCCAGGCTGGCGAGCCGGGCGTGGTGGTGCTACGGCCGGAGGCGCTGGTGCGCGGGGACTCCGGCTCTGAAGATGAGGCGGACTGCGGCCCTCCCTCGCCGTGCGGCGTGCGGTTCGTCAACGACAACGTGCTCATCAATGGAAGGTCGTCCATGCCCACCAGACCCAATAGGGAGCGAATCGCTAAGGTAAATTGGATCATCATTGTTTGGGTTGGATTCTTTGGTCGGAAAACTTGATTTTTCGTTATGACATTTTCATTAGTAGCATAGAGCCTGGAAATTAGCTCGCGAGAAACGGCTAAAAATATTTTGAAAGCGAATAATATTTTTTGCATACAACTCCTTTAGACAATATTGAGTGATCCATAGCAATAACCGTTAATACTACATACATACATAGCCTCACGCCTGTATTCCCCGAAAGGGTAGGCAGAGATGCATTTCTGCACCCACATTTCGCCAGTATGTATTAGTCCACGTAATAGGGGGAGAGCCTATTGCCGTTTTTCGGGCACAATTCCAGACTCCGTGCTGCTACTGAGAATTTCCTAATGGAAAAACCCAATAACACTTTGCCCGACCCAGGAATCGAACCCAGGACCTCTAGATCGCACGGCATATACTTGTGCCGCGAGACCACGAGGCAGTCCGTTAATACTATTTATAACAAAACTACCACTGTTACGTGGGCTATCCCGCTTTCCTCGACCTTGTGCCATGACACCTGCAAGAAGCACTCTCGCCGGCACGCAACGACCTCTACGTAACAATGTCGGGGCGAGCGCACGCACGGCCTGCCGACCGGCCGCGCGGAACGTTCCCACACACCGAGCCGGCAAACCTATGCGATTCACACAATTTGCCCGGCATTGCCAGTCGATATTTCATTTCGACCACACTGTATTGTGCATCATGTGTCAATACGATCACTTTTTCTTGTCACCGCGAAAAACAAGATCACGTTGAGTTAATTATTTTGTCCATGGCATAATAAAACAAAAACATAAACAATAAAGGAACAAAAAATATCAACGGCAATTAACCCGAAATTTAATGTCGGACTAGCAATCGGGATACAGTACCATTATATAATGACCATTGTTAAAATATTAAACTAACAATGTACCTACTTTATAAACTTAATAAAACTTACTATAAAAAAATCTAAACAAAGTTAATTGATAAAAGAGGTACAAGGAAATCAAAGAACTGTAAAAAATTGTCATCGTGATCCGTGAGAAAAACGGCTTAGCATAGCGGCTGGAATCTCTCCGATTCGATGCAGTTTGGTTAGGTTGGTAGGCCGCGGCGGCGGAACGAGATTGTCCTCGGTCAACTGTCGCCGAAAATACGCCGTCAACGGTGACGGTTCGTTTACTGTTTAGTACCGTAGTTTATCAGCTAGCTATGGATATTAAAAGAAATCGCAATTCACTTAGCAAAAGATATTTCAGTAGAACGTCTTCGTAGAATCGGCAATGTACTTATTATGAATTATAAATTTGTATCTTATCGGCCAGATTTGTATGCGCAGAAATGAACTATAATCTCGATAAATCACAATATACGCTACAAAAATTTGATGTGGTGCGTGGACAATATGGCTGGCTGTCGGGATTCCTGACCTAAATAAGAAGATAGGTCATAGAAAGAATCTTTATTTTCAAAGTTTTAAAATTCCCATGCGCATTATAAACTGTAGCAAATTATATAACGTCGTTGCACTGTCACTGTGCCTAACGGTTTGTCACTAAATTTGTTCTATTGTGAACTAAAAGGAACCAGTGAACCGTAATGCATCAAACTTTTACATTATATTTGTGGCGTTTTTATAATAACTCTAATAAGTATACTGATCTGTGGGACACCGATACCACGTCAACTGATACCAATATAGAGATACTGATACGCCGCAATGTAGCCACTAATCCCGCGTTATTTAGCCAGCCTTGGCCCCGACACTGACACAAACTGTACCAAGGATTCTGTCTGATATTGGCCATTGTTTGTTTCCAGTTGAAGCTGCAGTTCGACGACTCGATGACGCGCACGTTCGAGTACCCGTCGGAGACGTCGCTGTGCGAGGAGTCCCCCTCCGCGGGGGACGCTCTCCCCGCCGCCGCTTCCGCCCCCGCACCAACACCCGCGCACACACCCGCGCCCGCGCCCGCACACACACACGCAGACACGCCGCTGATGGCGTCGCTCGCCGCCAACACACACATAGGTAACGTATTAATCAGATATACAAAATATTATAGTTATTAAATATTCCTCAAAGTATAATTAATCATGTAACCTCAATGAGTATATGTATGTATAATTAACAATAGAATAGGCATTAGTGATACGATTGTAATACATGTAGCAATAACCGCTACCCATATTAACATAGCTTTACCCTAACATCATCATCATCATCATCAGCCCATATACGTCCCACTGCTGGGCACGGGCCTCCTCTACAACTGAGAGGGTTTAGGCCTTAGTCCACCACGCTGGCCTAGTGCGGGTTGGCGGACTACACACCTAAGAAATTCCTAAGAACTTCTTTTTAGGTGTGCAGGTTTCATCACGATGTTTTCCTTCACCGTTAAAGTACGTGATAATTCATTGTGAATACACACATAACATCGAAAAGTCAGAGGTGTGTGCCTGGGGTTTGAACCCGCGACCGTCAAAATTCTCGACCGCGTACCTAAACCTCAAGGCCATCACGACTTAAGTTACCCTAACGCATGTATATTATTTTAAATTACTAACACTTATTTAAAAAATCTATTTCATTTTAATCATTGTTAAAAATCTTAAAATATAACCATCTAATCTGTTTCTGTTACACTTAAATCGACTACTGTTGTTTTTTTTCAACCATAAATGTATAATTTTACCAGTGTTGCTAGTCAGAAAATACAAAAGGATGCGTAGGGTAATACCATCACACTGAACCAAGTCAATATCGAAATATTTATAGAAATTTCTAAAGTTAATTCAAATATATTTTATGTTAATTAAAAGTGAGAACATTATAATAATACGAATACTACTGTGTGAAGTGTACACGCGGCGGGTGCGCCGGAGGAGAGTGTCCCGCGTGGCTCCGTCGCCGCCACTACTCATACCGGACCACACATTCGTGTGAACTAGCCTGCGCTAGCGTCCTTATTGCTAATCTATCTGATACTTTATTTACTCTCTGTACTGCTGTGGCGAATCTAGGATTCAAAGTATTATTTAGGAGAGAGAAACAGGGGATGTAAAAAGGGTAAAGTTAGAGGTCATCAGGGTCGTTACTCGTAAATGTCGGTCTATTACAGCTCTATAGTAAATTTTTATTATTATTGTGTTATGACCTCTGGATCGCAAAGCATATACTTGTAACGCGAGACCACGAGGCAGTCTTATTGGGAAGAGTTATTGGCTTTTTCTATTAGGAAATTCTCAGTAGCAGCACGGAGTCTCGTATTGAGCTCGAAAAATGGCTATGGACTCGCCCCCTATATTACGTTGGACGAAATCACAATCGGCGTAATGTGGGAGCAGAAATGCACCTCTGCCTATCCTTTCGGGGACTACAGGCGTGAGTATATGTATGTATGTATCAAATTACATTTTCATTAGTCCGGGTATCTCCGTATTTTCGTTAAGGGAGGAAAGGGGTTTTTTGAAGGGAAAGTTTAATGTCGTAGCAAATTTAGGCCCTGGATTCGCCGCTCGTGTATGCGAAAGTAATTCTATTTCTTCTAGTTATATGGATATATTGTACAATGAATTAATACTTTGTAAATATTATATAACAACTACTGCCGCTACGCATTTCTCTATCTGTCTGCACAACTTTTATTTTGTAGATATTTCTTCTTCTTTCTTTGCACTAAAGTGAAAAATAGGTAAATAATAATAATTATAATGGGGAAATATGCCGTACCTACATATCCGGGTGATTATATTAAAATGCTGTTTCATTAAAACGGTGCACATGCACGTACCTAATCGTGACGCGTTATCCTTCCACAATATAATTTAAATAATCTTTATCTTACATCAGATATGGCATTTAAAAGCCTAATCATGTTCAGTCGTCAGTCAACACGTGTCTCCTTCCAGTATCAAAAGTTTACATCCGATTCAGGTCCATTATAATTGTCAAAATGTGGTGATAACAGATCTAACCGATAGATAATACTGCAGACTACATAATGTGGCGCCTTCATTGTACGTACATGGTCGATCAATACATGATAAAAATATTATATTTAAAAAATATATCTATGTATTTTTCATATTAATCGTCTCCTAACACGCTTGTATTTGATATCAAAATAGTTTTTTTTTCACTAGGACAAATTACACGTCAATTAACTCATGTGTTCAATTCATTTAACAAATTCAAAGTACAAACAAAATTATATCACTCATTTTGATTTTTTAATATTTCAGTGCTTTTGGGTAGGTAAATCTACCTATTCCGTATATAACACTGTTATTTATTTCACCAAATAACATTTTTATTGGACTCAAATGATATTTTTAAATTTAATAAACAACACAGTTGATTACTCATAAGCAGTGTTGCCAGTGTATACGGTTTGGGCGGGATTGTAATTTTTTTGAAAATAAATAATAAGTAATTTTTTCGTCATCAATAGCTATGTATATTTTTTTTTATATATTTTTAACCCAAATCAGTACTGCATGTCTTGCGGTGAGAGTTTAAGGTCTCTGAGTGTAATTACCTACTTATCACGGCGCAACGATCCAACGTGAGTCCTAGCCTCGTGACACCAAGAAACACCGTTTAGGCATATCCTGTGCTGTCTCTTGCTATGGAAGTTCGCACAGGCCTTTCTCAACTTGATCCTTCCAGCGGTACATTAGCCGTTAGCTATAATTAGGTCTATAAAATCTGTATTTTATTCCCGTATTGTTTGGTGCTAGTGTGTGTGTGTGTATCTTGTAGTGTAGTGTGTGTGTGTGCGTAGCGTCGGCGGCGCTGAGTCGGTACACGCCCAGCAAGACGTTCGCCGCCGCCTTCCAGCTCGGAGTCACGCGCCACGACGCCACGTCAGCCGACACCACCGACAGTAAGACTTACAACATTATTATTTATTATTATCTTCGTGTTTAAACAACTCAATTGAGTACCAATGTTTAAGTGATGTTAACGATACTGCAAATTGGTCATTATTCTTAAAAATAACAATAATGATAAAATTGTTGTGAATTTGGATATCCTGATATTTTAAAGTATCGCTATTTACATAGTAAAAATACATCAATCACCCCTTACTTTTGAAAATATACAGGGTGTATTCAGACCGTGATCGGAAACGAAGGCAGGTAATAGCTAAGAGGATTACAAACCCCCTGGCGTTAAAGAAAATTCTGACAAAAAATAAAAAAAATTGCATTTTCTATACAACCATCGGTATTAAATGTACGCGGTTTGTATGGAAAATCTATTTTTTTTTTATTATTTGTCAGAATTTTCTTTAACGCCAGGGGTTTGTAATCACCTTAGCTATTACCTGCCTTCGTTTCCGATCACGGTCTGAATACACCCTGTATATAGTACAATTATGCTCCAAACATTTGTTAAATAGTCTAACGAACATATTTTTCAAGGACTTTTATCCTTAAGCCAAAATAATATTTTTAAGCAACCGAAGCCAACTAGATATTCACCCAACTGTGGCGATTCGAGTGTTAATGATGTTGCATGAATCGCCAGGTACAGTGAAAAATGGCGACAGTAGTAAGGAAACGGGCGGCTCGGCTCGTGACGCCGGCGAAGAGGGCGAGGAGGGCGCGGCGGGCGAGGGTGTGGAGCTGTGTGAGGGCGGGGAAGGTGTGGAGGCGGGGGACGCGCGGCCGTGCGCGGCGCACGCGGCGCGCTCGTGGAGCCAGGCGCGCACGCACGCCACCGACCTGCTCTTCTAGGACCCGCGCCGGTACCCGACACATCTATACACATCTATACACATTACACACCACACACGCGGCGCGCTCGTGGAGCCAGGCGCGCACGCACGCCACCGACCTGCTCTTCTAGGACCCGCGCCGGTACCCGACACATCTATACACATCTATACACATTACACACCACACACGCGGCGCGCTCGTGGAGCCAGGCGCGCACGCACGCCACCGACCTGCTCTTCTAGGACCCGCGCCGGTACCCGACACATCTATACACATCTATACACATTACACACCACACACGCGGCGCGCTCGTGGAGCCAGGCGCGCACGCACGCCACCGACCTGCTCTTCTAGGACCCGCGCCGGTACCCGACACATCTATACACATCTATACACATTACACACCACACACGCGGCGCGCTCGTGGAGCCAGGCGCGCACGCACGCCACCGACCTGCTCTTCTAGGACCCGCGCCGGTACCCGACACATCTATACACATCTATACACATTACACACCACACACGCGGCGCGCTCGTGGAGCCAGGCGCGCACGCACGCCACCGACCTGCTCTTCTAGGACCCGCGCCGGTACCCGACACATCTATACACATCTATACACATTACACACCACACACGCGGCGCGCTCGTGGAGCCAGGCGCGCACGCACGCCACCGACCTGCTCTTCTAGGACCCGCGCCGGTACCCGACACATCTATACACATCTATACACATTACACACCACACACGCGGCGCGCTCGTGGAGCCAGGCGCGCACGCACGCCACCGACCTGCTCTTCTAGGACCCGCGCCGGTACCCGACACATCTATACACATCTATACACATTACACACCACACACGCGGCGCGCTCGTGGAGCCAGGCGCGCACGCACGCCACCGACCTGCTCTTCTAGGACCCGCGCCGGTACCCGACACATCTATACACATCTATACACATTACACACCACACACGCGGCGCGCTCGTGGAGCCAGGCGCGCACGCACGCCACCGACCTGCTCTTCTAGGACCCGCGCCGGTACCCGACACATCTATACACATCTATACACATTACACACCACACACGCGGCGCGCTCGTGGAGCCAGGCGCGCACGCACGCCACCGACCTGCTCTTCTAGGACCCGCGCCGGTACCCGACACATCTATACACATCTATACACATTACACACCACACACGCGGCGCGCTCGTGGAGCCAGGCGCGCACGCACGCCACCGACCTGCTCTTCTAGGACCCGCGCCGGTACCCGACACATCTATACACATCTATACACATTACACACCACACACGCGGCGCGCTCGTGGAGCCAGGCGCGCACGCACGCCACCGACCTGCTCTTCTAGGACCCGCGCCGGTACCCGACACATCTATACACATCTATACACATTACACACCACACACGCGGCGCGCTCGTGGAGCCAGGCGCGCACGCACGCCACCGACCTGCTCTTCTAGGACCCGCGCCGGTACCCGACACATCTATACACATCTATACACATTACACACCACACACGCGGCGCGCTCGTGGAGCCAGGCGCGCACGCACGCCACCGACCTGCTCTTCTAGGACCCGCGCCGGTACCCGACACATCTATACACATCTATACACATTACACACCACACACGCGGCGCGCTCGTGGAGCCAGGCGCGCACGCACGCCACCGACCTGCTCTTCTAGGACCCGCGCCGGTACCCGACACATCTATACACATCTATACACATTACACACCACACACGCGGCGCGCTCGTGGAGCCAGGCGCGCACGCACGCCACCGACCTGCTCTTCTAGGACCCGCGCCGGTACCCGACACATCTATACACATCTATACACATTACACACCACACACGCGGCGCGCTCGTGGAGCCAGGCGCGCACGCACGCCACCGACCTGCTCTTCTAGGACCCGCGCCGGTACCCGACACATCTATACACATCTATACACATTACACACCACACACGCGGCGCGCTCGTGGAGCCAGGCGCGCACGCACGCCACCGACCTGCTCTTCTAGGACCCGCGCCGGTACCCGACACATCTATACACATCTATACACATTACACACCACACACGCGGCGCGCTCGTGGAGCCAGGCGCGCACGCACGCCACCGACCTGCTCTTCTAGGACCCGCGCCGGTACCCGACACATCTATACACATCTATACACATTACACACCACACACGCGGCGCGCTCGTGGAGCCAGGCGCGCACGCACGCCACCGACCTGCTCTTCTAGGACCCGCGCCGGTACCCGACACATCTATACACATCTATACACATTACACACCACACACGCGGCGCGCTCGTGGAGCCAGGCGCGCACGCACGCCACCGACCTGCTCTTCTAGGACCCGCGCCGGTACCCGACACATCTATACACATCTATACACATTACACACCACACACGCGGCGCGCTCGTGGAGCCAGGCGCGCACGCACGCCACCGACCTGCTCTTCTAGGACCCGCGCCGGTACCCGACACATCTATACACATCTATACACATTACACACCACACACGCGGCGCGCTCGTGGAGCCAGGCGCGCACGCACGCCACCGACCTGCTCTTCTAGGACCCGCGCCGGTACCCGACACATCTATACACATCTATACACATTACACACCACACACGCGGCGCGCTCGTGGAGCCAGGCGCGCACGCACGCCACCGACCTGCTCTTCTAGGACCCGCGCCGGTACCCGACACATCTATACACATCTATACACATTACACACCACACACGCGGCGCGCTCGTGGAGCCAGGCGCGCACGCACGCCACCGACCTGCTCTTCTAGGACCCGCGCCGGTACCCGACACATCTATACACATCTATACACATTACACACCACACACGCGGCGCGCTCGTGGAGCCAGGCGCGCACGCACGCCACCGACCTGCTCTTCTAGGACCCGCGCCGGTACCCGACACATCTATACACATCTATACACATTACACACCACACACGCGGCGCGCTCGTGGAGCCAGGCGCGCACGCACGCCACCGACCTGCTCTTCTAGGACCCGCGCCGGTACCCGACACATCTATACACATCTATACACATTACACACCACACACGCGGCGCGCTCGTGGAGCCAGGCGCGCACGCACGCCACCGACCTGCTCTTCTAGGACCCGCGCCGGTACCCGACACATCTATACACATCTATACACATTACACACCACACACGCGGCGCGCTCGTGGAGCCAGGCGCGCACGCACGCCACCGACCTGCTCTTCTAGGACCCGCGCCGGTACCCGACACATCTATACACATCTATACACATTACACACCACACACGCGGCGCGCTCGTGGAGCCAGGCGCGCACGCACGCCACCGACCTGCTCTTCTAGGACCCGCGCCGGTACCCGACACATCTATACACATCTATACACATTACACACCACACACGCGGCGCGCTCGTGGAGCCAGGCGCGCACGCACGCCACCGACCTGCTCTTCTAGGACCCGCGCCGGTACCCGACACATCTATACACATCTATACACATTACACACCACACACGCGGCGCGCTCGTGGAGCCAGGCGCGCACGCACGCCACCGACCTGCTCTTCTAGGACCCGCGCCGGTACCCGACACATCTATACACATCTATACACATTACACACCACACACGCGGCGCGCTCGTGGAGCCAGGCGCGCACGCACGCCACCGACCTGCTCTTCTAGGACCCGCGCCGGTACCCGACACATCTATACACATCTATACACATTACACACCACACACGCGGCGCGCTCGTGGAGCCAGGCGCGCACGCACGCCACCGACCTGCTCTTCTAGGACCCGCGCCGGTACCCGACACATCTATACACATCTATACACATTACACACCACACACGCGGCGCGCTCGTGGAGCCAGGCGCGCACGCACGCCACCGACCTGCTCTTCTAGGACCCGCGCCGGTACCCGACACATCTATACACATCTATACACATTACACACCACACACGCGGCGCGCTCGTGGAGCCAGGCGCGCACGCACGCCACCGACCTGCTCTTCTAGGACCCGCGCCGGTACCCGACACATCTATACACATCTATACACATTACACACCACACACGCGGCGCGCTCGTGGAGCCAGGCGCGCACGCACGCCACCGACCTGCTCTTCTAGGACCCGCGCCGGTACCCGACACATCTATACACATCTATACACATTACACACCACACACGCGGCGCGCTCGTGGAGCCAGGCGCGCACGCACGCCACCGACCTGCTCTTCTAGGACCCGCGCCGGTACCCGACACATCTATACACATCTATACACATTACACACCACACACGCGGCGCGCTCGTGGAGCCAGGCGCGCACGCACGCCACCGACCTGCTCTTCTAGGACCCGCGCCGGTACCCGACACATCTATACACATCTATACACATTACACACCACACACGCGGCGCGCTCGTGGAGCCAGGCGCGCACGCACGCCACCGACCTGCTCTTCTAGGACCCGCGCCGGTACCCGACACATCTATACACATCTATACACATTACACACCACACACGCGGCGCGCTCGTGGAGCCAGGCGCGCACGCACGCCACCGACCTGCTCTTCTAGGACCCGCGCCGGTACCCGACACATCTATACACATCTATACACATTACACACCACACACGCGGCGCGCTCGTGGAGCCAGGCGCGCACGCACGCCACCGACCTGCTCTTCTAGGACCCGCGCCGGTACCCGACACATCTATACACATCTATACACATTACACACCACACACGCGGCGCGCTCGTGGAGCCAGGCGCGCACGCACGCCACCGACCTGCTCTTCTAGGACCCGCGCCGGTACCCGACACATCTATACACATCTATACACATTACACACCACACACGCGGCGCGCTCGTGGAGCCAGGCGCGCACGCACGCCACCGACCTGCTCTTCTAGGACCCGCGCCGGTACCCGACACATCTATACACATCTATACACATTACACACCACACACGCGGCGCGCTCGTGGAGCCAGGCGCGCACGCACGCCACCGACCTGCTCTTCTAGGACCCGCGCCGGTACCCGACACATCTATACACATCTATACACATTACACACCACACACGCGGCGCGCTCGTGGAGCCAGGCGCGCACGCACGCCACCGACCTGCTCTTCTAGGACCCGCGCCGGTACCCGACACATCTATACACATCTATACACATTACACACCACACACGCGGCGCGCTCGTGGAGCCAGGCGCGCACGCACGCCACCGACCTGCTCTTCTAGGACCCGCGCCGGTACCCGACACATCTATACACATCTATACACATTACACACCACACACGCGGCGCGCTCGTGGAGCCAGGCGCGCACGCACGCCACCGACCTGCTCTTCTAGGACCCGCGCCGGTACCCGACACATCTATACACATCTATACACATTACACACCACACACGCGGCGCGCTCGTGGAGCCAGGCGCGCACGCACGCCACCGACCTGCTCTTCTAGGACCCGCGCCGGTACCCGACACATCTATACACATCTATACACATTACACACCACACACTGTGTCGCCAACTGTTAGAAATCTTTCCGCCTTAACCAACTTCAACACTCACTAAATTCAAACCAGGGATGTTATGGAGCTCCGTAACCGTAACCGAAACTATCGGATATCCGAAATAAAAATATATCGTATAACCGTATCCGTTTCAGAAGTTTCGGATAGTTTAAGAAAGTCTTGTGTAAAGTACTAAATTGATTTTTATAGACAAAAAACGACCAATATCGACTTAATTTTGGACATTTTTTTTAATCAAGGTAATGTAGATTGTACAAAATGTAAACAGTGTGATAAAAACTTTAGCCGGAAAGAAGGCGTAGTGCCTTCACTGAAACTTCATATAAAATCCAAGACACAGTGATTAGTACAAAGATATTTTATTGCTGGAACAAAATAAGCAACTAAAACCAAAAACATCCAAACAGCTAATACCTTTACAAGAATGTCGAAAACAGTTATATTTTACTTCAATCTAATATCCGTAACCGAAATTATCCGAAACTAACGGATAATCCGAAATAATTACATATCCGTAGCCGTATCCGAAACCGATATAATTTTATTCCTTTATCCGTATCCGTATCCAGATCCGAAATATCATATCCATAACATCCCTAATTCAAACTAAATCTACGACACGTATATCATTTTCAATATAATAAAACAAATAACAGACATTTAGTGATGTGATTATGGAGCGTAGTGCAATAAAAAAACGAACAATTAAAATTTTATGCTCAAAAATATCCCCAAAAAAAAATCTCCTAAATTTAGGAAGAAAAGTTGGCATCACTGACCACACACTCTGTTATTGTCCCATAGATAGATGTCGCTGTAGAGAAAAAATACTTTCCATTGCTCGAAACGATTCTCAAATAGTAAAGCTTAATTAGATATCTATTAACATACTATGAAATAGAATGACATGTTGATTTTATAAACTTTGCAGTGAATAATGGGACTATCTAGTTTTCGAGTTAATTTTACAATAATTCTGTATATGTCATTTGAAGCGCTTCGAATCAGTCAACGAACGTACTAGTTTATAAAAATACCCAAAATTAATTTATGTATTATTTAATATTTGCAGACGGATGCAGAGTCGAAACTGGGATAAAAAGCCAACAAGTTGTTTATGTTAATTTGTATTGAGACAATGCAGTCTTCCACTACCTGCTCGCGCGGTCGGACTCGGCGTGGACAACTCATATGAGAAGCTTATTGTGATAACTAAACATACACAAGGCATTCGGTGCCGCGACCAACGACGGAACATACGGAGCGTGGTCTCCGCGGAACATCGCTCGCTGCATTGTGCATACAACGACTGACATTTATGACTATAATGAATTAAGTAACGTTTAATTCTCGCATGTAGCCAAAAAGCAAGTGCCGCCATGTCATTGTATAATTATTATAGGATAACATAGATTAATTACAGGTAACTTTTTAAATGATTTTCATATTGTTATTGATCGGAACTTACAAAGCGAATACGCGTAATCGTTCCAACCTATTGGTCGACAATTACCGTGTATTTGGATTGTAACATTTAAAAATTAATGAAATTGTTGAAACTCTTATACGAGTGCAACATTGCTCAAGTGCTTTGTGGAGTCCGCGTGTAGATTAAGAAATACCGAGTCATATCCCTAAGTACTTAATGGCTATTCAACAAGTAAATGGATGCTTGACTGATTAGCTGATAACGACATCAATTAGCATTTTTGATAACTTTTTAAACGTGACTTTATGGTGAAAACTAAATTGTTCTTTGTCTATGACTGACCATAGACAAACGGACATGTGCTATTTTTGTCTCTGATCGATGCAAAAGAGAACTTTGTGATGTTTATTTATACTCATTCCACAGATCATTCCTAAATTTTGTACGGCGTATTTACCGACAATTTTCTACGATTTTTAATAAAAACTTACGAGAAATGACCGTCTACAATTAGGAACGTGTTAGAATTAGATTTTTTAAAATAAATTGTATAAAACGATACTGGTGGAAATTATTTTTATTTTGTATACATATTCTTGTTTATAATATAATCTTTAGGAACGGATTTTTGCTTCTTTAACCAAAGTTTTTTGTCATGCATATCACACGCTCTAATCTGCTTGTATGAAAGTATAATGTGAGTATTTTATGAGTAAAAAAAGAATTATGACTTTCGTTAGAGAAACAAAAGTCCAATGAAGCCGTGCCTACGCCAAATAGTCACAGCGATGGTACAGCGCATAGCATACGAGTATGTGAACCGATTGCATCGCCGAGGTGTGTACTGTGTAAGTAAGCAAGTGCCTGAACATGTGAGTAGCGAGGCTCAAGCATTTATTATCGACTATAATGTAATGTAGCGCTAGTTGTAGCTTGTATACGTAGGGTGTACGCGTATCGCTCGGGCACGCTGTAAGAGTGTCATATTCTTAGTGTTTTTGTATAATAAGTGCTCACATCGTACATACGGCGGAATGAACATTCAAAATTCATTGAATTTCTACTAAATTATGATCTTCATATATTCTATATTATTAAATCAATTGTTAATTAAAGGAAATATAATTGTCATTTTTATGGCACCATTATGTAATTTATTGTGATGTATAAATATGTGCCGCGGAGCAATCAATCAATTGAAGTGAGTACCGAGCAGTGTGTTACGTTCAAGGTTCAAATGATTTGCCCCGGACCCCTGACTCCACTGATTGAATAATGTGGCCCCGCGCATTCTACTCACCAATCACTGGCGGACGCACGTAGCATGTGAACGCTGTATGTACTGTATGTACGCTGTATGTACTGTATGTACGCTGTATGTACACTGTATGTACGCTGTATGTACACTGTATGTACGCTGTATGTACTGTATGTACGCTGTATGTACTGTATGTACGCTGTATGTACACTGTATGTACGCTGTATGTACACTGTATGTACGCTGTATGTACTGTATGTACGCTGTATGTACTGTATGTACGCTGTATGTACACTGTATGTACGCTGTATGTACTGTATGTACGCTGTATATACTATATGTACACTGTATGTACGCTGTATATACTATATGTACACTGTATGTACGCTGTATGTACTGTATGTACACTGTATGTACGCTGTATGTACTGTATTTACACTGTATGTACGGTGTAGCACGGGCCGGCCGGCCGACACTTGCCAATGCTTAGTTATATTGACCTGTGCGTATAGTTCTTCGTACAACGGCGGCGACCCATGGCGGACAAACCGCAATTAAATTAAATTATCAATTCATAATATGCTCAAGTGATTCCAAGTAGCGAACCGCCATGTCTCCGACCTGGTTATTTCCCTTACATTGTAGTGCACTGTAGGTATTTTATATTAAAGTAAACTGAGGTACGAGTCAATGACCTCATGATAAACAAGATTTTCTTTTTTTATCAAATTACTCAAACCAAATATATTACGATTACGAAATGATTATAGTTCAAAATAGCATACATTTTAATTGCACCTATGTAGCTAACACTAAAATGACACTGCCTAAAATATATTGTATGACAATAATTTTAGATTCGCTAGATTTGTGATCTCGTTGATTCGCTCTCAGTTGAAACAGAATGACATTTAATTTAATATGAAGCGGGTGAGCGCTGGTTTATTTCGCATAGATTGTAAAATTGTGATGTCCTCGTTTAGTGTCGGTACAAAATGGCAAGCAGGCTGTTCTGTTTGTATTCGTAATGTTAAGCAGGAACAGGTGGCGTGTACGGGAACAACTCGTATTGTTACATAATTCCAATGATGATGAATACCGTACATCGACATCTGTTCCAGTATATTGTAACCGCAACGGAGCTTAGTCAATGCGCTGCGTGCTACTTTATTATCCATATTAGCTGTATTGATGCTGTAAAAGCAATAAAAATGTAATACAAATAATTCTCTCTATTATTTTATCAACGAATTACCCATTATGACCTTATATTATACACTCTGGTACCTGAAAAAGTTCGTTAAAGTTGTGGTTTCCATTAGACCTTAACAGTCTGATATATTCCAATTGACAAAATAAAAGTTTTTTATCTTTTGACCTTACCAAAATAAGGTCCACTTGTTCAGTTATACTAATATTACAAAAAGGAGAGGTTTTTTAGATTTGTAACAAAAAAATACTTAACCCATTTTAATGATTCTTAGTTTGGATAAAGATGTGACCTTTAGAAATAACATAGGTTATCTTTGATACTATTAGATATATTAATGCAATTCGGAATTGTGCCCAGGCAAAGAAGGTGGTGGTTGTAATAACCTCCCCTTCTAAAAATTACACTTCAAATTTTCAATCCCGACTGATATTTCCTGAAGTATAAGCGTTCAAACGAAGTTACCGATCGGAACGCACAATTCAAACAATCAAATTTACCGACAAAACCACAGTCGGCGGTTAAGGACTTACGCCGTAGTCCATATTAACTATAGTAGAGGCAGATGTGCTCTTGCAAGGGGTGCTGACTTATTTTTCAGCTTCTAAATTGCACTGCGCAATTGGCGCGAAGCCGGCTGCAAAACGGAGCGCCCCAGGACGAATTCCGTCTTAACGTAGTTATTATCAGCCCACTCATGTACTTTTACCTATTTAGTTACCTACATAGCCTCCGTGGGTATGGGTTCACGCATGCATCCCAGAGGTAGAGGAGAGGCAGAGATGCATTTCATCAACCACTTTTCACCAATTGTGTTTGTGTTTCATCCCACGGAATAAGAAACGGGCCTATAGCCTTCTTTCTCCGAAATTAACCAGACTTCGTGCTTCCCTGCATTCCCTGATGTGGGACTCAGTAAACAATCGAGGTATATTACCATTTTAAAAGTAGGTACTTAGTAGTTGGTAGGGGAAAGTGGCGTCATCACGAAAGATAAATTTTAGCACAGGCAGCAATTAGTGTGAACTGTGAACCCATTGAAAGCAAAAGTCGATGTAGGGCGCCGTACAAGTATTATGTAAACCAACTTTTTACAATATTATTTAACACCCCCCCCCCCCCCCCCCCCCCTACATCAGCAATAATAAGCGAATCTTTTACTCCCACTCCCACGCATAAGCGCGTGAGTTACATAAGTAAGCTTTGGTAGACATATTTTTTTATTATGTATTCTGGTTTATTTTTTGATACAATAAATTGGAAAAAAATGCTTAAGTTATCACTATCAACCTACCCCCTCCCCCCATCCCTCATGTCATCAAATATAAGCAACGCGAAGACCACCTCCACCAACATTTAGTGCTTAGGTACGTAAGTAATAGGTACTCTAATTGCGTCTATGTATAAAATTACTTTTATTTTTGTAGTGAAGAATTGCTAGAAAAAACTTCATATAGTTTTATGTTTATAAACTCTACAAATTTGAATAATACATACATTAAGGTATTCAATAAGACTATTTAATTTCAAACAAACATTTAAATCTAGGTATTTATAATGCGAAAAAACAATGCACCGTCCACTTTTTAAAATCAATGTCACGATGCCATGTTTATTATTATTTACATAAGTTCTCTCTTAGAGCCTTAGGTATTAAAATTTCCTCAGTTTTCCCATAAATTCAAGATTAATCCACACTATAATTACTATAATATACTATACTATAATGTACTATACTATAATCCTCCCTAATAAATATAAATGCGAAATATAAATATAAATGCGAAAGTAACTCTGTCTGTCTGTCTGTCTCGGTTTCCTGATAAAACTACTGAACCGATTTAAATGAAATTTGGTACACAGATAGTTTAGACCCTGAGAAAGGACATACATAGGCTACCTAAAAATGTAAACCCTTAAAGGTACCCTTAAAGGTAAAATAAAAATAGGGGTGAAAGTTTGTGTGGAAATTCGTCCTTTTTGAAGCTAGAATGATGAAACGACGTATAGACGACTGTAACTATGTATATGTAACTATATGTCTGTTATGCTTTCACGCCTAAATCTTTTGACCGATGTAAACGATTTTTGATATGGACATAAATGGGACTCTGTGGAGTAAAATAGACTACAACTTATTTTTCTTTCTGACCCCAACCCTGTAGTCTACGCGGACGGAGTCGCAGGCAAAAGTTAGTATTACATCTTTTAATTATACACCTGAAATAAAATTATCTGTATGAACTTGATTTATAAAAGCGTAATTATCGTATCTAGTATTGCGTTATCTACATTGTCCATATTTATGGATAAACTAAACCTTTCTCCAAAGGAACCTATTTCAGTGATGTAACTTCAGCCGCATAAAATACTTAGTTTTTATTTGAAATGCGCCTGTTGCATAATAACTTAAATCTAGATCCTGGAACATGCGCACTTCGATTTGGGTGAAAGAGGCAAGGCGTCGCAGGGTAAATCAATACGACGATGAAACCTGCTGCGACATAAACACACAAGCATAATGTCTATATATCCGAATCAGTTTTTATTCTATAAGTATATTTTATTGGGTCAAACTCATCAATGTCCATCCCTAATTTACGTCATTCCTTTTTAAATCAGTATTGAAAATAATAATGCAACTTTGAAATCAAACCACAGAGAATAAACAAAATACAATATTTTTGCGCAGGTGCGCAATGTATTATTGTGTGTTACCTATATCGTTTGTCTTCACATGATCACTCGGTTCACAGCGTGCTAGAAAGAGACGAACAATATTTTTAGACAGCTGCGCGGTACGCCAAAAACATCAGTATTGCGAAGTGTCAACCGATTTGTATTACTCCCTAACCCGTCTGGAAGTATTTTAGGTAGCAAAGCAAAATAACATACGATTTTGTTGTTAAATAAAACATAGTGTTAAAGTCCCAGTCCCCAATATAAAGTAAAGCTAAATCGACAAGTCTACACGAAAAAGTAGAATATTTTTGCGGTCCCATTTTGGTGCAATATGTGAATCGTCGAGGTCGTAAGAGCATTCACCACTACATCTGACGCAAATCGCCGTGTCCGAGCATTTTTTGTGTTTATTGACGGACCATTTTACGTAACGCACGGCCGCAGCGCCATATCTTATCTATCCCGGGGGCTCGTCGCTACGCAAGCATTCAATAATCAGCTGACTAGCGGAGTCTAGTGTTACGTATGAGCGCGATGTTGTCGGTGTGTTCGAGGGTGTTCCGGGGGCGCTCGCTGGAGCGTTCTATCTCCAGCGTTGTGGAACTGCCCCAGTTTCATAATAGCGCCGTAGAAAATGAGCCGGTCCTGGCGTATCGCGCCGGCAGTGGAGAACGCGCAGAACTCGTCGAGGAGCTGAAACGCACCGCCGCCGTTACAGAGGAAATACCAATCGTCATCGGCGGAGAGAGCTTTAAGGATGGGGAACCACGCTACCAGGTGATGCCACATGATCATTCTAAAAAGATAGCCATGTACTACTATGCTAGTGAGAAAACGATTCAGAAAGCTATCGAGGTGTCAGTCGATGCTCAAGCTCGTTGGGACCGAACACCTCTCAATGAACGTATTTCCATTTGGCAGAATGCTGCCGAATTAATGGCTGGAGCTTACCGTCAAAAACTCAATGCTGCAACAATGCTTGGACAATCTAAGACAGTTGTCCAAGCAGAAATAGATTCTGCTGCAGAATTAATTGACTTCTTTCGTTTTAATGTATTTTTCTTAAAAGAAAATGCAAAATATCAGCCTATAAGTGAAAACCCAACTGTAACAAGAAACTCTCTCAGATTTCGCGGTATTGATGGGTTTATTGCAGCTATTAGCCCCTTCAATTTTACTGCTATAGGTGGAAATTTGGCCTATACACCTGCCCTTATGGGCAATGGAGTGGTGTGGAAGCCCTCAGATACTGCACTATTATCCAACTGGAGAATCTTTAATATTATGAGAGAAGCTGGTCTTCCTGATGGCATAGTAAACTTTGTTCCTGCTGATGGGCCAACATTTGGTCAGACCATAACAAGATCACCATATCTTGCTGGTATAAATTTCACTGGATCAGTACCAACATTCAACTGGCTATGGAATGAGGTTGGAAAGAATCTGAACACCTACCGCAACTACCCTAGATTGATTGGAGAATGTGGAGGCAAGAACTATCACTTTGTGCATCCATCTGCAGATGTAGCAACCGTAGTGAATGCTACAATTAGGTCAGCATTTGAGTATTGTGGACAAAAATGTTCTGCTTGTTCAAGAATGTACATTCCCAAATCACTGTATGAACCCATCAAAAAAGGATTATTAGAAGAGAGGGCAAAACTTAAATTTGGTGACCCCACAGATTTCTCTGTGTTCTCAGCAGCAGTTATTGATGATAAGGCATTTTCCAGAATTACATCCTACATCATGAATGCTAAAAACAACCCCAAAAATAAAATTCTTGGTGGTGGAGAGTTTAGTGATAACAAGGGCTACTTTGTTCAGCCAACTATTATTGAAACTACTGACCCTCATGATAAGTTGATGACTGAGGAGATATTTGGTCCAGTTCTCACATTGTATGTTTATGATGACAACAAGGTGATGGAAGCGCTTTCCCTTGTTGGATCATCCACCAAGTTTGCACTGACTGGTGCAGTGTTCTCCAAAGATCTGGACTTCCTTCAAACAGCACTTGAGGAATTAAAGATGACAGCAGGCAACTTCTACATCAACGACAAATCGACGGGATCTGTGGTAGGTCAGCAGCCATTTGGTGGCGGTCGCATGTCAGGCACAAACGACAAGGCGGGCGGATCCAACTATGTCATGCGGTGGACTTCACCTCAATCCATCAAGGAAACATTCGTACCTTTGCGAGAGATTGACTACCCTTACATGCGTGATTGAATACATCAATAAAATCATTATGATTGTAATTATAAAATATATCAGTACAATAATATGAATATCTTGAATAGCTAGTTATAACTTAGTGTGATAGTTTAATATGTTTCAAAAACTTACTTCAAGTATTATAACGTTTGTTTTATCGTATACAATTTATAGTAGTATTATATTTGTGATTTCACATTAGGTAGTCTAGCGTGATGTTATACGAGTTGTTATTTATGATATTTACCTTATGTGATGCGTTAAAATTTTCGTGTACGGAATTCTGCGTGCAGGATTAACTTAGTTTGTAATGTATGATGTAATTATTTGTGTTATTTATTATTTAATAACTGTTGGGCGTACACTTCGCTTGTCGACTGTTAGTGACTAGTAATCTCTGACGAGTATTATTTGCTTTTGCTTATCTTTTTAATTCCATATAGTTTGCTCTCTCTATCTCTACATTTAATGCATTTAACGCCGCGTATGTTGTTATCACCGTACTGCTTATTAATACTATTGTTTTTTCCAACTGATAAAATTGCGTTGCTTCTTTCTATTCTTAGTCTATCGGGGTACTAGTTCCTGTTGTTTTGGCGAATTCGAATTTGGTCTTGTAAATTTAATAAATGGATAGCTACATTACCCTTGTTTTACTTGTTTCCCTAAAACCTTAGAATGTTTTAAACTCCCTTTATTAAGTAATGCGACTGCCTTTAGTCTCACGGCTTAAGTGTGCGCCGGGGGATACAATTGCCCTGGCTTCGATTCTCGGGTCGTACAGTGTTATTTATTTTCATTTCATTCATTTTGTGTTGTTATATTTTTTCCATTTAAGATTTCTTAGAAACAGCCCGACGTCTGAAATCTGAATATGTACCCGATATACAACAGGCGCGCCCCCTATTACGTGAACTTAAAAAAGATGAAACGTCAGTAGACATATACACTGACGTTTCACCTATTTTTAAGTATACCTATATATATGTGCGAAACAGTCAGTGAAACATTTTTAACAGAACCTATAATAAGTACTTATTCATCGTAACATAAATGACTGTTACGTTAACTGTAACACGGCGTCAAAACTGAATTGGCAATTACTGAAAGACCCTTTCTTTAACAATTACTGTAACTGCTGTCTTAGTAAGTTGAGTCTATCTTGAGTAAGTTCTAACTTTGTTGATGTGTCTTGGACATATTACCTACGTTAATTTTTATAAACAAACACCTATATTATCCTCGAATTGGAAGACAAAAGTTTATTAATACATCCATGATTCTCCAGTTGTTTATAAGGTCCCTCGTCATATAGAGCAAGCTTGTCGTATAGGTAATGCGTACATTTCGAAACTTCATGTTGCTACTAAGAAATTCCTAATGCTCTGCTTGACCCAAAAATCGAACCCTAGACTTATCGATCGTACGCCGCCTATTCATGCCGTAGACCAATGTTCAGCAACCTTTTGGCAGGCAAGGGCCGCAATGTGGCAAAATAAACTAAAGGCGGGCCGCACTTGTGATATTTACCCTAGATTCTTGACAGCCTTCTTTTCTGCTTTGACAGCCCCGTGGCGCAGTTGGCTAGACACCAGCTTGCGAAACGAGAGGCCGCGGATTCGATCCACGCACCGAGACAAATGTTTGTATAATCCACAAATATTTATTTCTGGTCTGGGTGTTTGTGAGACCGAAAAGTGTCTCGTAGTTTCTGATACCCACGACACAGGACTTGTATCTTAGTGTGGGGTCAGAACTATGTATGTGACTGTTGGGTGTATTTATTATTATTTTATTTATTCTACGTAATTGGTCATATCCCACAGAAAAAATGAAAATGCTAACATTCACAATCACGGGCCGCGCGTTGCCGACCGCTGCCGTCAGTCATCAGTGTTTCCAGATTGGAAAATTGAAATTACAGTGTTTTCCTATCAAAAATCGACTGCCTCGTGGTCTCGCGGTACAACTATGTGCCGTGCGATCTAGAGGTCCTGGGTTCGATTCCCGGGTCGGGCAAAGTGTTATTGGGTTTTTCCATTAGGAAATTCTCGGTAACAGCACGGAGTCTGGAAATGTGCCCGAAAAACGGCAATAGGCTCGCCACCTATTACGTGGGACTGATACATACTTGGCGAAATGTGGGTGCAGAAATGCACCTCTGCCTACCCCTTAAGGGAATACAGGCGTGAGTTTATGTATGTGTATGTGTCCTATCAAAAAATACAGTAAATAATTATAATCACAATTTTAGACGTTTTTATTTATTCTCTGTCACTTTAGCCGGTTTTGTTTGAAACACAGTGGCAAATTGACTTTTGCGAAGTAGTTTTTTTCCTGTATAAGTGCTTGCAACCTTCCCATGTCTTTTAGTTTTAATCGCTACCTTATCAACCAGTATTGACTCATTACACAACACACAAATTGCACGATAATTATCCTTGGATCATGTTTTGGCCATTTTTTAATCCATTGTGTAGACAATGAACTAAAAAAACTAACCACTCATCTCTAAAAATTTTAATCAGACAATCAGTCGAGTCCCATAAAACCGAGCAAACAATATTTACATCCAACGAACAACGAAACACAATATTATGCTAAATGTAAATGTCTCAAATCAAAGCCCACACGGAATCTCGAATCTTAATATCTTATATAATTTGGCGCTCCGTAATAACTATTTTTATTTATATACCTTTATATTTCTTTAGATCAAGTGTTAGTATTACGATTTATCAGAAGATTTTGTATTGACAAAAAATACAGTGATTTCATACACTGTATTCCGCATGTTACAGTATACAGTAAATAGAGTAAAATTACAGTAAATCTACTGTAATTACAGTGCATCTGGAAACACTGGCTGCCTTAGACTATCGCGTCATGTACCTAGATATGTACTTATGTCATTCTAAATTCCAATAGGTACCTATTTATATATTTTTTAATTATCATGCGACGAAAGATTTACAAACATATGGTAATAATTAAAACTACTTTTATAATAAAGGAAAGATTTTTAAAATCTAGACGAAAAATATTATTCCTCACAGTCAAGATACGAGTAGATGCAAAGTGGAAAACTAAACGTTTATTGACAAATAATTTGACATCTGTCAGAGCTGCCGCAACTACCACAGATGCAAAAAATGCAGTTGTTTCTAGAAGCAAGTAGAACAAAATAACGCGTTTTGGAGTTTACAAAACCGTATAATCTTCGAATTGTGTAAAATGTCGAATGTATTTGGCTTGATAGTATCTGGACGGCTGGTGAGTGCCTATTAGTGATTTAAGTTTATGTCAGCAAGTTCAAAATATACCATTTTATGTATTGCTTCACAATTGAAATTGTCTTATAATCAACCGTAAAGCATGCAGTACAAATTAAGGACCTACGTTTATTCGACGGCTGTAACTTGGATGTAATATAGTTATCATTGTATACCATATGTGCTGCCCATGGAAACCATTGTATGACTGAAGATTACCCCAGATATAATAATCGCTATTTAATTAAAAGCTATTGATGCGAATAGTGTATATCATTATTTGTTGACACGTTTGGTTTCCATTAATATAATTATCTCAGTTGTCATTGAAACAAAAGTGGAAAAGTTAAATTGATTTTTCTTTCGCTACAAAGTCCAAACAATTATCTTGAATAGCTGACAATCAACTATATTTTATTTATTAAATATAATTTACACTCATTTTAGAATGTAGATCCTGACATCAACCAGGTAGAAAGAAATAGAATTTAGGTCAATTTATTGGATAATATTTAAATTATCTTATAATTAGCTTGTAGTTTCAATACTTCAATCATTTTTAATGCAACTTGTAATTAAAACAAGAAACTAGTTTAACAGTGTCAGTTGAAGGAAGTTTTTTTTAGAAATTACCTTTAAAACAACATATTTCTTAAAGGCATTACTATTTAATATACAAAATACTTGATAACTTCCAACAGGTCCAAACAGATTTCACGCCACTATCAGAGACTGGATTCTTGATGACAATTACTGAAGCAGACAACATCAACCATGTGGCGGTGTTCCTAACGGGTGCTGCACCACTGCCCCCAGGCACTGCGGGCATGGTGTACTGGAGTTGGCCAGACCCAGCTGCTCCCCCAAATTGGCAACTAGTAGGCCATATATCTAATGCCAAACCTTCCACTATTTTCAAAATATCTAATTTAAAAAAGCTGCATGAATTAACAAGTAAGTATATTTAATTAATATTATCTATATCAAATTTGGTACCATAAAAATTTAATAGTTCATGTTGATATTTGATTGTATACTGTGCAAAATGTAATATATATTTTTTTACACCTAAACTTAATGCAACAATATGGAGGTGATAAATAGTGAATTATAGCATCTTAGGACATTAAGCCCAAAATTTTCTTTATACTATTATACTACTGGGAAGTTTTGTCACTATAACATGTTATCTGGCTTTAATAATCAATTTAAAATCATTTTATGGATGTTTCAGGTGAAAACAAATTCATGAGTACATTTGGTCAGCAGCAGATCTGTCACAATGCACAGATAGGCATATCCATTGAACCAGAGGCCAATGTGCAATTGCTTGGTTCTTTCATTGTAAGTATTGTAACAAAATTTAAAGAAAGCAAAAGCTGCAGTAGATAACTTTTGGATCCAATCAATAGCCTCAAATTAATTTCAGTGCAAAATGATCTAATTGACCAACATCTTAGTCTTTTGAATATGCTTGAACTCAGTATATTGTTGTTTAAATTGTTGTCATTTTATAATCAAAATGAAATATATTTCAGGCACAAGAAACAAATAATTATGTAACATTTGCCCAAAAAATGTTAGAGAACTTGGTGAACTTTGTAGCATCATTTTCTGTGACCCAAGACCAAATGACGCCCACACCTGGAGTTTCATACATACCACTAAACACTTTACACACCTGGTATCAGAACTTTGAAAGACGGTTACAACAAAATCCCAACTTCTGGAAAAACTAGTATCATCTTTACAGGTAAGATAAGAGCATTTTTAGTTTCTGAATACCAAGTACCAGCCAATTGTAACTGTTATTAATGTAGCAATAAGAAGTGTGGTTTTAATTGAAAATATGTACAAAAACAAGCAATGAAATGCTTCTGCTAAATAAATGCATATTTTATATATTGAACTTGCATTGTACCTTAACAAGTGTATATGCAATATAACAATGCAGGGTACCAAATACTTGATGCTTGGATCATTACTTTGTGTAGAATGATACTGTGTGCCTCTGTCACTTTACTCACTATCATCTCAAGCAAACACAGAGGCTGTGCATTTTTCATATTATAAGTTATAGTCCTTTTTATGTACATTTTAAGCCCATAAATCAGAAAGGGTTATTTATGTCATACCAACATTAAATTATTTATTGATCTGTCAATGATTGGCTTTTTTTCTTTTTATTGCACATACTGTGTGGATTTAGCAACATATAGATTTTCAGTATCCAAATTGTTACATAAATTGAAAGTGTACTAAATACTCATATTCTCCAAGAATCATCTCAATTATTAATGGTTAATTCATTGTTTATATTAAAAAAATACTTTTACTTAAAATGTTAAAACCAAACTATTGTAGACAAAATATTGGCAGTTACCTATTCAGCTCTTAAGAATGTTTGCACTGTACCTACCTACTGCTCAACACCAGGTGTGAATACCAGTGGAGCTATGCCTTAAATATAATTAAATTTAATTTAGTTGATTGAATAATACAATATAGAGATGTTATATTATGATCTATGAAGGTACAAGTTTCGACTTTTCCTTATTACTGCTGTTGAGTGCTCCTATTATTGTTCTCTCCTGGATGGATATCTCAGTTTGCTACTGATTTATTCTTCATGTATGATTGGATGTGAGAGAATGCATATTTTATTTTTCTTAAAATTAAATTCTCGCTCTGGATGCACTAAGCAAAAACAGCCCACAGCAAAACATTTAATATCTATTTCTGAAAATAGTTATCAAAGTTAGTATGAACGAAGATAATTCGAACTTATGTGTTATGATCCTAATAAAATGTGTATTCATTATTGAAAACCGTTGGCTGTATGTGGGATTATTTAGTCAGAACTTGTGATGGTTATTTACGTATACACAGAACACTTGCCATGCTGACGGTTTGATAGATTTGGAACCATGTGTATTAATTTATCTGTACAGTAGACAAAGACTGCTTAAAATAATGTTTTTTTTAATAAAATTATATTTTGTCAAATTGCCTTTTTTTTAACTCCTTGCAAATTGAATAAGTAATAAATAAGAGACACTGATCATTTGGTATTGAGTTTATTCAGAGGTTGTCAACAATGAGGTAACACATGTTGTGAACACAACTATTAAGGCACTTGCACACGACGCCGCGCCGCGCTCGCGCCACCGATACTCTAGTTTGTACTGATATGTAACTAATCTGAGATCTCTTTACAACTAAACATTAGTAAATTAAGTGAACACCTTCATTTCCGTGTATACTCTAACTCCGTTCTGTCCGCCGTCGTGCTTACAACCAAATTCTTCAGTATTTACCGGAACCTTAAAACTGGGCCATATTAACCATAACAGTTAGTATAATAATACAAACACGTGATCGACAGACAGACTGACAAGTTCTCGCGATACTATACTAACATACATACTACTATAAATAATTCGCAATAGCGGAGACACCAAACCGAGCATTTCTGACTCGTGGCATATTATTACGGTGGAATCGCTCCTTACTTTGGCTCCTAAAGAGGCTGAGACCTCCGTAAACTACATAGGTGGAAAAGTCGCCGGAGTGACCCACGCAAGCGTATCGCCTTGAAAAGCGTACTTGAGACGTGTAAGAACTTATGATATAAATACAATAACAACTAAAAAGATGCCTCCATTAAGATGTAAGTACTAAAATAGAGTAGTTCTTCATTTATTTTATAAATATTTTAAGTTTGAAATATTTTGCCGTTACTTCTGGTATTTTATTTGCGTTCAAAAAATAAATATTAGTTGTCTTCATTCCATGTCACGATCTCCATTGCTGCATGTGAACATTGCAACTATTCAAAAAATTAAATATCACATGTAGCATATAGATTGAATATTTCATGCAAACAGTTTGTACTGATCACTTGTCAGTTTATCTCCACAATCTGTTTTGTTATCATTAATGTTACATAAGTCTCCTAGGTAACAAAGACCCACATACATTATATTTCGATTTTTTGAGTATTTTGTTAAGATTAGTATCTAATATTTTGTCTTAATATGGAAAATATTGCACTTTGCAATCAACTTTGAAGTATTTAAATAAGAAATATTCATTATTTTTTTGTAGCACTTTTTTTACATTATTTATTAAATAGTTTCTCAGTGTAATAAACCAAAACTTCTTTTTGTTTTATATGTAGATACAATCACAATTTCTGGTAATCATCAAAGGAAACAGAAATCATATTTCAAGTTTATGTTAATGAAATAAAAGTAGGCAGTAATTATTTACATGCCATAAATATTAAGCATTAATGTTAAAAAATAATTAAAATTGCTGCAAGACAAAACTAAGTCTGTTGTTGCCCTATGGCCGAAAGGAATTTTATGTATTAATGTATTTTAAGTTCACAGCCATCTAATTCAGCAAAAAATGGTCATATTCTATATAGATATATCTCACAATATTAAAAAAAATTTTTTTAATATAATGGACAAAGCACTGCATAAGCAGATAGTATTAGATACTATAACAATAATATTCCTAATGGGCCAGAGCTCTGTTGTCACCTCACTGAAGACTTAATTGAAAAACTATGTATAAATATTGTATACAGCTTGTTTATATATGTATGTATGATGGTTCAATGTAATTGGCACATGAAGATATTCAGATTTCATTTGTTTACTTCTAGAATAAGTTGAGGCGCCGAAACAATATGCAATAGCAAATAGGGAGTGATTGTGATGAACAATTTCATGTGAGTCACAATTTCTTTCATCATTATCGCCTCTGATATTTTAAATCTTGTATTTTAATTGCATATAGAGGAACACTATTGACCCTGCTTGGTATAAAACGAGTCTATCCTATTTTAAGTCATTGAACTAAAAACAAGATAAGGAAGACATGCACTTAAACCTGTATATGAACTATAAATATGAAGGGTTATAAAAATTATGTATTAACTTATTCTTGTATACAAAAACGACACAAGTTTCAGTGGCGTTACATAGTGTCGTAAATACATATTGGGCAAAAAGCACCATACTGCAGATTGTCTGCACGGTTATCAAATTAAACATAGTACATACTTATCTATATGCAGGTTAACACATGAAAAATTAAAATATCACTAAGTCAACACGATCAGGAAGAACTGGACAAACAGCGGGACTGATGAGGTGCAGTCCGCGTAGTGGCAGTGCAGTGAGGTGCAGCGCGTGGCGACGTCAGGCGTCCGCCAGGAACGGGTGGTGCAGCGCGGCCGCCGCCGTGATGCGCGAGCCAGGGTCGGGGTCCAGCAGCCGCGCCGCCAGGGAGAACGCGCTGTCCGGGAACCCCGCCACCCACACGCCCGCCTCGAACTCCTCCGCCTGCAAACACACAGTGGACATGTGGTATAAGTGTGTAGTTCAGCCTGTCAGATCGTTTATATATTTTCTCATACACAACACAAACTCTGTATCTCACTATACAGTCAGAACCATATAATATGTTCCTCTCACAGTAGACATGCACTGAGTGGCGACTAGTGAGTGCGATGTGCACAGTGCAGATGTGTAGATACCTTCTTGGTGTCGTCCCGGCAGAGGCACTGCGCGTCCGGCAGGCGGCAGCGCGCGCAGGCGGGCGCGGGCGGCGCGGGGTGTGGTGGGGGGTGTGGCGGCGCGGGTGGCGGGGGCGGGCGGCGGCGCAGGCGCGCGCACAGCTTGCGCAGGCACACGCCGCGGCGGTACGAGGAGGCGAGCACGCGGCGGCCGAGCGCGTCGGCGGCGCGCTGCAGCGGGTGCGTGCCGATGAGGTCGGCCAGCTCGGCCAGCGCGGACACGTCGTCGGCGGCGCGGAAGAACGGGTACCGCGCCGACAGCGCGCTCGCCAGCACCACGCCGCACGCCCACATGTCCACCGCCGTCGTCTGGTGCGGGTACTTCAGCAGCACCTGCCGCAACACACTGCCGTACAGGTGCTCACAACCATGGATACTTATACACCACAGTTAGAACTTTATTTACCTCCGGTGGTCAACATTCCAAGAGTTACAAAGGCCACTATCTCCTTAAAATATTCTTAAAATTTATGAAATTTCCATGACGACTAGAAAAAAGAGTATAGACAAAAGTTCCGTAGTAAAAATAATATAGTACCTCTGGCGGTCTAAAGCCCTGTGTGCCAGCGCGGGGGGCGCGGGGCGGGGGGCGCGCCGCACACGCGCTGCACACACGCGCCGCGCCGGCGCAGGCGCAAGTCGTCTGCAAACATGCAACATGCACAATAAATAATAATATTTCTATTGCTCGTTGGATCTTTATACCTTGATATATGGCCAGATAGCGCGGTGAGGAAATCTACAAACATCAAATCATCACAGATGTACGGGACTGAACCATTGTGACGGACGAGGCCCACTTAAATCGTAGAATGATGCCAGTAGTACAGCAACATAGGACTAATATTTTATTACATGCGTAATCAACGAATTTAATATATTTAAAAAAAATACTGCCTCGTGGTCTCGCGGCACATGTATGTGCCGTGCGATCTAGGGGTTCTAGGTTCGATTCCCGGATCAGTCAGTTTTATTGGGTTTTTCCATCAAGAAATTCTCAGTAGCAGCACGGAGTTAGGAAATTTGCCCGGAAAGCGGCAATAGGCTCGCCCCCTATTATGTGGGACTGATACATACTGGCGAAATGTGGGTGCAACAATGCGCCTCTGCCTACCCCTTCGGGGAACCCAGGCGTGAGGTTATGTGTGTATGTTAAAAATAATTCTGAATTACATTATCACTCGTATTTAAACACAATCGCATGTCTAAAATGTGTTGTAGTATTATTAGTAGGTATACAAACACACCCATGTAAAACAGGGAAAATAATATAAGTAAATCACGATTAAGGGATTTTAGGCGACAGATAAGAGGAACCACATAATGATATATATTATTACTTCAAATAAAACTAACTTTGGGAGCGTTGGCTCGTGGTGCCAAGGCCTTGGGGGGCGCGGGGGACGGGGGCGCCTCCTTCGGTCCCACTGTCAAGTCCAGCGCAGCCCGCTTCGCCTCCGGAGACGTATCGTCCTGAAAATCACACATCCTTATAGACAACAAAGTCCGTAAGTTTAGTGTAGCTTTGTGTATGAGTTGTAATCACTGGACATAAGAATTACTTCATCTCGCGGTCGCTTCCTGGAGGTGTGCGCGTGTGCGGGGGGCGGCGCCGCGCCGTCCTCGGGCGGCGGACACAGCCTCTGCGCCAACCCAAAGTCTACCAGCAAATATCTGAAATTACGGTAAATGTTATTTTATTCATAAAATATTCATGCTTTAATGCTGAAGGCATCAGTAACAGTGTTTATTTACATAAATTTATGTAAGTATTAAGATTATGTTGAAATTTGGTACACATATCAATTTCTGTGATCCAAACGCAGAGGTGTGAATAGATGGAATCTGTATATAGGAGGTAAAAGGAGGGAAGGTGGAAAAAATAAAAAAAATTGAGAACTGCATCGTGTGACATGTCAAATGGATGGTCTTGTTGCGAAGATCTTCAAGTATTTTTTTTAACATGGAATTTATTGGAAACATCTTCTTCTTCTTCTTCTTTTTAATGTAATGGCTCCACCGTTTTCCAGTGATTATGCCAATGTCAAGTGTTTATTAATTTTTGACGATACAGATGCCAAAAGACAAATTCCATTTACCTGGACAATGACAGATGAGAGAGGTTAAGCAAGAAAGAAAGAGAAAAACAAAAAAGAGATGGAAGAATGATAGAAATAGTGAAAGCTGTAGTTGAATATCAAAAAAAGAAACAAAGGAAAATAATTACAAAGCAAGATAGCTCTGACCACATAATTAATTACTATTTAGATAAAATTAGCCAGCACCAATAACTACTTATTGTATTTACATATAAATATAAAGTTATTATACTGATAGAACAAGGGTGTCAGTATAAATACATGTAGCAAGTAGTGTGTAAAGTTATAGATAAATATTATTTACTTTAATAAATTTACATAAAATGTATATATGGGGTGTGAAAACACGAGTTAGTAAAAACATTAAATTGACCGGCCGTGGAAAGTTCTGGGGTAAAATATCATACATGGGGATGAGTATTCTAGGGCAGTTTAAAAAGATGTGGTCTAAAGTGCCTTCATCCAGTCCACATTCGCAAAGGGAATGATCTCGTACACGTATTTTAGCCAAGAATACCGGGGAACACACATGGCCCAATCGCAAACGAATTATTGCAGAAGTTTCCTTCTTGCCTATATTCCGGAAAGTGAAAAACCAAGGTTTATGAGGAATAGTGGGTTGAAGAGAACCATAGCGGATGCCTTTGACGGTTCGACTGCGCTGCCAGCAATTACTCCATGATGACATAAGGTCAGCTGTATACAAACACAACATGTCATGTGGAAAACAATTGTTGTGAGATGCCACTCCAGAGGTTATAGCGTTACGGGCACATTGGTAAGCTGTTTCGTTACCTAATATACCGCAATGGCTAGGAATCCAAGCGAGCACCACTTGAAGACCAGCAATATAACATTGACGAAGTGAGTCCCTAATTTTGAGGGTTATATAAGTAACTTGTTTATGGAAAGGATGTTTGAGGATATCCTGAAGAAGACTAAGAGAGTCTGAAAAAATTATACACCTGTGTAATTCATGAGAAAGAACATAATCAATAGCTTCTAGGACTGCTATAGCTTCTCCTGTGAATATAGATGTTAGAGGTGGGCATTTAAAACTGAGAATTATTTTGTACTTTGGAATCCACACGGCCGCACCCACAGCGTGATCTGCAGACATTTTCGAAGCATCTGTATACATAGTGATCCAACCGTTCCAACTTTCTGACAGTATGCTACTAAACTGTGCATTAGCATCTACGTCATTTTTATGGATACCAAAATTTAGAATTACCTTAGGTTTGAAGATCAAAGACGCGTAATCAAATAAATAGAGGATATGGGGGCTAGTACGAAATACTGGGGGGAGAAACTGTAATTTTCGGAAACTGTTAATCAAGGGGGGGGTAGTTTTGTTAGACCAGTACCTGGAGTTAAGAATTAATTGGGATAAATTGTTAAGTTTATCAAATAAAGGATGACAATCATTTTGGAGAATTTTATATAAAAAACGATCGCTTAAGTATTGTCTTCGAAGGAAAAGAGTAGGGTCTGAGCACTCAACCTGAAGGGCATTGACAGGAGAAGATTTCATTGCACCAGTTATTATGCGAAGGGATTTGGCTTGTATTTTGTCTAATATAGTAAGTGCAAGTTTATTACATGGTTCGAGTACAAAGCAACCGTAATCAAAATGACTACGTATAATGGCATTATACAGTAGTTTCTGACTGTAAGGGTGGGACCCCCAACGGACACCCGAGACAGCCCTTAGGACATTAATGCTCTTTTCACACTTGTCACTAATATATTTTAAATGGGGTACACCTGTCATTTTGCTATCTAGAATCACACCTAGAAATTTAGCCTGATTTTCGATACTAATAGGTTCGCTATCGACAGATATCGAAATAGAGGGATTACTTCTCTTGCGGGAAAATATTACAGCCTTACACTTAGGAATAGAGAGACTAAGGCAATGTTCATTCAGCCATTGATTTAAATAGTATAAAGCAGCATTTAATTTATTTGCAGCATCGATAAGACATTTAGAAGATGAATATAGGGCAATATCATCTGCAAATTGCAAAACATTTCCAAAACAATTGACAGAATGTTCTAAATCAGCTGTATACACATTATAAAGAATTGGACTAAGTACAGAACCTTGCGGGAGGCCCTTCCATACAGTTCTAGAGGCGCATACGGAGCCATGAGCATTAAAAACAACCGAGCGACCCATATAAATGTTAAATATGAAATTAATCATCCTCGGCGGAATACTCAGCTGTAGCAATTTCTGCCTGAGCAGGGGAAGATGAACATTATCATAAGCGGAGCTAACGTCTAGGAAAGCTCCAATGACGTGCTCTTCACGAGTGAACGCTATGCGAATATCAGTAGTGATAATGCTCAGATTGTCCATAACGCTTCTGCCACGCCTAAAGCCGAACTGAGATTTAGCCAGATGTCCTCTGTTCCCTAAAATCCATTCTAATCTGTTCTTTATAAGATGTTCCATAATTTTGCATAGGGTTGATGAGAGGGCTATTGGTCTATATGAAGAAGGAAGATTGGGGTCCTTTCCTGGTTTGCAAATAGGAATGATTATTTGATTCTTCCAAGAATCAGGTACTGTACCATTGAGGAAGAATTGATTTAAAATGCTTAGAAAGTATATTTTGGAATTTGGAGAAGAATTAATAATAAAAGAGTAGGGAATGCCATCAATACCAGGAGTAGAATCGTGAAGCTTATCTAGGATACAGCAAAGCTCTTCAAAAGTAAATGGATCATTAAATTTATCAGAAGCCAATGAGGGAAGAAGAGGAGGAAAACAATCCTCAGAAGGGACAAAAGGCGGAGCAATATTATTAATAAATTGGGGGAGCCAAATGTCTATGTTATTGGAGGATAAATTAAAAGAATTGTTTAAGGAGCCCCGGAAGGACTTTATCCTTCTCCAAACCAAAGCAGATGGGGAACGTGGAGAAAGCGATTCGCAGAACTTTGACCAGCCCTGAGCTTTCTTTTTAGCTAATATGCGTTTCGATTTAGCAGAAACTTTTTTAAAAGTCAAAAAATTTTGTTGTGACATATCTGTTACAAATGTAATTTCAGCCTCGTTACGCAATTTCACAGCTTCTGAGCATTCAGCATCCCACCACGGAGGGGACGGCATTTTACCACATGCTGAATTTTTAGTAGGGATAGATACATCTGCTGCTGTGATAAGGGCAACGCAAAAATTATTATAAGTTGTTATAAAATTCGAACTTGGTGTATGTGTATTAAAAGAAATAAGTTCATCTAGTTTGAGACCAAAAGTATCCCAATCAGCTTTAGATAGTCTATATTTTAATAAAGGGGTAGAAGTAGGGCTTGGGGAGAAAGAATTACGCCAAATTGACAACAAGGGCAGATGGTCACTTCCGAAAGAGAGAGGAAGAGTAGACCAAGATATAGAAGGACATAAAGCAGGAGAAGCGAGAGTTAGATCCACTGCACTAGGATTTTGAGCGGGGGAAACTCTTCTTGTTGGCGACCCATCATTCAGCAGACAAATATTCAAGTCGTCGAATAGGTCAAGCAGGGAAGTCGAAAGGGCGTCATTACAAGCTGACCCCCAAAGTGTATGATGAATATTAAAATCTCCCATGATGATAAGGGGATGAGGTACTGCCATCAAAAGTCTTCGAATATCATTAATTATATTTATGTTGGGATGGGGAATATATAAAGAAATGAATGATACATTTAGGGCTCTAACACCAACTATATGAAAAGAGGAATTATGGAGTGGGAAAGCAATTTGTGAGAAGACTACAGATCTTTTAACGAGAATGGCACAACCAGCCCATCCATCATCCCTGTCATCCCTAAGACAGGAATAGCCCGGCAGTCTGAAGGGAGAGCCAGGTCTAAGCCAAGTCTCCGAGATGGCAAAAACGAGGGGGCTGTGTTGATTGATGAGGTGGATAATTTAGTTTTTTTTGTGGCGGATGTTCCTACAGTTCCATTGTAGGAGACTGTTGGCCATTTTGGAGCTTAAAATTATGGAATAATTGTTCTAATAAATAAGAGACCTTGGGAGGAAGGGCATCGCTGAATTTGAAAGCTATATTTAGAAGGGCAGACAGGAGTAGCTCAATAAGATTTTCATTGGGGGAGGGAGAGGGACAGGACGGCATGCGTTGGGATGAATCCGAAACTTCTTGAGAGGAGATGGCACAGCCATTAGGCATAAACGTTTTAGGGGTTTGGGTTATATAATTGTGGCTTTTAATGTCATAACTTTGAGGAGCAGGACGATTAGGTCTAATATTTGGTTGACGTTCAATATGGATGGATGGACGACGTTGAATATGTACCTGTTTTTGTGTTTGGGACTGGAAAGAGGAAGTAGTAGGGGAGGTGGCATGTTTAGTAGGGCTTGGGTTGGAAGGTTTTGTAACGTCAGCAAATGTCTTACGGACTGGACGGAATCTTGGGGATGCCTCTGAAAAGGAGATGTTCTCCTCCGACATTACCAACTTAATGGCCTTTTGCCGCAAATGTTCAGGGCAATTAGGGAATGTAGCCATGTGTGTACCCGAACAGAGTAAACAAGAAGCTTCGTTTGTGGGAATCATACAAGTAGAACCTCTATGATCCCGTGCACAACGATAACATCTTGGAGGTGACCTACACTGAGACGCAACGTGACCAAAACGACAGCACTGGCGGCACTGGATAGAAGGCAGGTGGTATAGTGAGACTGGCATTGAAGTGTTAAAACAAAACACTTTATCAGGGAGAATGTTTCCTCTGAAAGTTAAAACTACAGTTGTAGATGGAGACCATTGAATTATATCATCCCTTATTGTTTTTCTATTAAGTCGACGAACTTTAATAACTTCACCGCAACCGTCTTGGTATCTTAGGCCCAAGATAAAATCATCTAGTGACCAATCTGTAGGCACATCCCGCACCACACCCAAACGGCATAGTTGGAAGTGAGGATACATGGCCACCAGATTGTTCTCTGTTAAAAAATTTGATGAAGCAAAATTATTGGCTGACTCGGCAGAACTGAAAGATACAGAAATTTTGCTACGGCCAACCGTTTTAATGCTGCCTGGAACAATGTCAGGTACATTATTCTGGAAGAGGATTTTTGCTATTTTCAGTACCTGGATGGGGGTGTTTAATTTTGTGCAAATGTGAATAGTAAAGGGACCCTTATCTGAGGAATTATATTCAAATTTCTTTTCATAGTCACTGCACGTATAAACCTCTTGGATAGATTCGGCCGGTGATTTCGTTTTTTTTGGAATTTCTTTATGTGGACTTATATGCCGTTTAGTGGCCTTTTTTGATGGACCAAAGGAGTCATCGGTACCGCCACCACCCCCGTCCGGAGGTTTATCATCTTCTAACTCCATGTTAAAAGATGATAAAGAAATTTAATACTAACCAATACGCTCACAACACAATACACACACACACACACGCAAATTATAAACAACAAAACAAAAAAAAACTAATTAAGTGGTTTAGAGAAACTTAGAAAAAATTAATTAATGTAAAGATTCCGCAAACACGTAGTTAACCTCTCGCTGTCAACCTCGGAACCCATTGGAAACATCATTTAATTCTATCTCATTTAAAGTCAAAACAAAATGTCAATGTGAACGAATTAGATATTATGACTAAAAGGTAGATAACATGCTTAGTTTTTTTGATTTATACTTATTGTGGTTGAGGGTATATCTTTACTCCCAACAGAAGCCACTGTGGTATAGAACTTAAATGTGTAATAAGCAGGGATTGGAGCATTTGTCATACGGTATTATCAAGAGATTAGAGACCACAGGTTTACCTTCATGTGCTTCTGATCAGTATTCAGAATCAGTCAATGGTGAAATAGCAGTGTGTGCTTCACATATTACTAAATGATTAGTTACTAGTGTCAATTGTTATACATATATATATTTAGGCAACAGTAAAATATAATAATAATCAGTCATCACTATGATTTACGTAAAATTGTGTTGAAAATGTTTACCCAAGCAGCCATATGCTGCTTTTCTTAGCTTTTTTAAAACTTGTTGCATCATTTAACACTTTAACTAAAAATCACACATGATCCTTTCACTTTCACTCAATCATTAATGCCAAATATGTTTATGGTGAATATTTTTCAATTTTAAGGCAAATTAGCTCGAAAAGGCTCAAAATCAACTGACTTGAGTTCATCACATTATGCTCATGGTTGTGAGTATGATTCATATTTATCAGGATAATAAATAAGGTTTATAAAATAATATCCTTAGATCGATTCAAGACTTAACTTTAGCAAACTCGACTACTAGGCATCGTGTTTGTGTCATGCCTGTTGCATGTTTACCTTCTGTTGTCGCGGTCGTAGAGGAAATTGCTGGGCTTGACGTCACGATGTATGACACCAAACGAATGCACATGTTTCAGAGCAACCACCAGCGCACGCATGTACTCTCGCAACTCTGCCGCATCCATTTCGCTTACATACTCCTGAGAAAACCATGTAATTATTACCCTTGTAGCTTCACTAAAAGCCCTAAAATAATATTCTACACAAATAAATTATATTTGCTCTTCCTTCCTTTAATTATTTGTCATTAATGACTTATTGTAGTGAATTCTGTACATTACATTCTAAAAAATAAAGAAATAATGCCTTCAGTTATAAACAATTATCTGTCAGATGCACTACAAAATATAACAAATGAAACTAGCCAGAATAAACATTAGATATAAATCACAAAATCACAATAATAGTCTAGTCAACAAGTTCAAAAACGTGTTAAATAGAAATAAAGCTCCTAAAAATATGTGCCATACCTCATTCGATTCGGAATGACGTCTAGAAAAATGTTTTTTAAGGGCATATTAGCACATAAAAAATTGCAATAGTTATTAACAAAATAAGAAAAAAAAAGAAGGTATTTAGTTTTTCATTAATAACTTTTAAAATAATGATATTTAAGGAATTATGAAAAAAGATCCTGAAAGAGGAGGAAATTTCCAATAAAAAAGTCCTTACTCCCGGAACTCTATCTATATTATTTATAATTTTTATTTAACGCTGGAAATAGCGCTCCGCGAGGGCGTTACGGCATAGGCGCGTCGTCTAAAAAGCCGGTATATCACCTAAAATAATTTATTTCTAATATTAAATAACAATTTAAAAATTTGAATAAATTATGGTGTAATCTAGACACTTGAACGAAAATAACCACGGCGAAAAATATTTTTTTTGACCACTTTTCAAAAAGTTACACCATTGTTAATTAACTAATGTTTTTCCAATCTCTGTTTTTATAAATTACGGCATAAAAGTTTCAAAAATTAGTCTAAAAATATTTCGCTTCGTGGAGCTCTTCTTAATTAGGTACTTAATAAAGTTATGCAGAAAAAAAATATTAAAGTTTATTATTTTGTTAATTATATTTTTTTTAAATTAACTAAAAATGAAATTTCTAAAAAATGTTATCAAAACATATTTTTTTTGGTAATATCTTATTATTGCTGTTTTTGCATCTAATATAGGTATTAATTAACATTGGAAAAAAAATGTTACGTCATTTATTAAGAAATTGTTTATAAACAAATAAACTATTTTGCGATTTAAAAAAAAAAAATTTTTACTATCTTATTGCAAAGGTAAAATGATGATTTAAAAAAGAAAAAAAATCTTAAATAAAATTTTTTGTTGTTTATAATCGTTTTTTTTATATTTCTATTGTTTAAATAATTAGTTAAGAAATTATTTTATTCTTAATAATCATCATTGACCCTTTTCAATGGAATAACAGAGATTTTTTTTTTTTTTATTAATAATTTAATTGTTTATTAACTTAACAATTTGTTATAAACAAATAATATTAACCGTTATATTTTTTTTCGAAAACTTCAAAAAACTACAAAAACAACTATGTATAACAAAGTTAAGAAATTTTATTTTTTAAAAAATTAAGAAAAAAAATTTTTTTTTTAAATTTGCTTAACTTTGTTATACATGGTTGTTTTTGTAATTTATTGAAGTTTTGGAAAAAAAATATAACGGTTAATATTATTTGTTTATAACAAATTGTTAAGTTAATAAACAATTAAATTATTTATAAAAAAAATATATTTCTCTGTTATTCCATTGAAAAGGGTCAATGATGATTATTAAGAATAAAATAATTTCTTAACTAATTATTTAAACAATTGAAATATAAAAAAAACGATTATAAACAACAAAAAAAAATATTTAAGATTTTTTTTTCTTTTTTAAATCATCATTTTACCTTTGCAATAAGATAGTAAAATTTTTTTTTTTTTTAATCGCAAAATAGTCTATTTGTTTATAAACAATTTCTTAACAAATGACGTAATAATTTTTTTTCCAATGTTAATTACTACCTATATTAGATGCAAAAACAGTAATAATAAGATATTACCAAAAAAAAAATTTTTTGATAACATTTTTTAGAAATTTCATTTTTAGTCTATTTAAAAAAAATATAATTAACAAAATAATAAACTTTAATAAAAATTTTTTGCATAACTTTATTAAGTACCTAAGTAAGAAGAGCTCCACGAAGCGAAATATTTTTAGACTAATTTTTTAAACTTTTATGCCGCAATTTATAAAAACAGAGATTGGAAAAACATTAGTTAATTAACAATGGTGTAACTTTTTGAAAAGTTGTAAAAAAAAATATTTTTCGCCGTGGTTATTTTCGTTCAAGTGTCTAGATTACACCATAATTTATTCAAATTTTTAAATTGTTATTTAATATTAGAAATAAATTATTTTAGGTGATATACCGGCTTTTTAGACGACGCGCCTATGCCGTAACGCCCTCGCGGAGCGCTATTTCCAGCGTTAAATAAAAATTATAAATAATATAGATAGAGTTCCGGGAGTAAGGACTTTTTTATTGGAAATTTCCTCCTCTTTCAGGATCTTTTTTCATAATTCCTTAAATATCATTATTTTAAAAGTTATTAATGAAAAACTAAATACCTTCTTTTTTTTTTCTTATTTTGTTAATAACTATTGCAATTTTTTATGTGCTAATATGCCCTTAAAAAACATTTTTCTAGACGTCATTCCGAATCGAATGAGGTATGGCACATATTTTTAGGAGCTTTATTTCTATTTAACACGTTTTTGAACTTGTTGACTAGACTATAATAATAGTGTACCCATTACTCTCTATTAATCTTCAACATAGGTATGGTTTGACATAGTACTCTTTAATTTAATTTTATAAATAAGCAAAAACATAATAATTATGGAATATAATTCCATTTAGCAGATATAAATTTTACTTTCAAAATTCAAATGTGTTTTAAGCAGATTTTTTCTACATTGTTTTGCTTTTATAAAATAAAACCTTAGATAAATATATTACAATCTACAAAAAAAATATTGCAAAATTATACTTACTGAAAACTTCCTATGAGGTATATAAGGCATAACAAATACTATAGTGTCTAAGTGACGAAGGCACAATTCCACTCCTATCACATGATCTTTGCCCCTAAAAAAAACATACACATAAGGCCCAGCTGAAAATAAAAGGCACTAGTATTTTTTATCTATACTACTACCCGAAAGTGTTCACAAAGTCTATGACTAGACCATTGACAAAGATGAGATCATATGTTCAAAAAGAAAGTGTGTCAACTTGTGGTATTGAAGTCATAGTTTCAAACTTAATTTTCACACTCTAGTTGCCTGTTCCACTTTATTTTTAATGGCTATTTTAGAATTTTACTTTCAAAAGACTTCTTAAATGAGTATATGTTGGGTATTGTTTGAAGTGGAATTACATTATTTATGAGTTTTACATAATATACTTTTGTAGCTTAAATTCATTTGAGAACCCTCAAATCTACTCACCCCATATCCTGCAGACATCTCAACTCATGTTCAACTCTGGCTGGGTGTGCAGTAGGCACAAGATGTTTAATAGCAAACCATCTTTTCTCAGAATCAGGTAGTGATGCATGTTGTCGCAATGAGCCAAGGTATACTGAACTGAATGTCCCCTCACCAATTTTCTTATGGACTTCAAAAATCTTGTCTAGCTTCGGTAACTTGTATAGCAGTTCAGTAATTTGATGTTCTGTCAAATAAAACCCCGCAATGTCAAGAAAATTTTAATTAAATCATGAAGTGGATGACAAAAATGTCTTTAAGCATTATGTTTCTATGTACAAATTTCCAAGAATGGTACTTACTACAAAAAAAATTTTTGAAGTTTATATAACCGAGATTGCAGTTCTTAAATTCACAAAAAGTTATGTTATTCATCAATAACTGCTTTATACAATTACACATTATATTATTGCCATTAATGAGTAATGAACAAGTGTTAGCCACAGAGAAAACTAATAGGACAAAAAACATCAAAATTTAGGATGATATTGATATTAATTTCTATAATTGTTTTGTCATTCTAATCTAATAAAAAATTGAGAAGCAACACAAAAGAGAACATGGACTCACAATTAACACAGTTAAGTTTAAAATACATCAGGGGTCTATATTACCATGATTAATTTTTTAGAATTTTTTATAATAACAATTATTATTTAAAACCAAACCAAATAATTATTGATTCAGAAAAAATCTGATGTCCTAGATTCAGTGCGCAATATCGAGCATTGATGAATCATTTTTTTTTAACATATATATCTCACGAGTTTGATACCAGCATAAAATGTATAACCTTAAGGCATTTAGCAGTAAGGCTCTGCGATTATGACACTATGACCTTATATTTCACTTGCAAAAAAAACAATCGTGTAACCTCAAAGCCAACAAATTATCACATAATGCAAACCTAAGCATTAATTTCTATCATTGGTATGAAATAAAGAATACATTTTGATACAAAATAGCACCTACTTTCGACGTCATCCTTAGAATTGGTAGACTGATCTTCATTTTTCTTTTTGAGAATTTCATTAAGTCCATATTTGCGTGTTTGCAGTACGTCTTTTTGCACTTTTACTTCGATTCCCCTAATTCTAGACATATTACACAATTTTTCATATTTTTTTAAATAATAAAAAGCATTTTATTTTCATGGTTTAAAGTAAAAACTTAATACGAAACAAATGTCAGAATCGGGAAGACGTTCATCTAGCCCAAAATCAGAGAAGAAAATAACAAGAAAAAGGTTTCCTAAGTTACCATAGTCAATTTTATTCTTTTGTCTATTGTCATTATCGAGTCATGATTCGTGTACCTGTTGTCTATGTTGAATACCAAAGATCATAATAAAAAAAAACAATTTATGAAATGGCAATTCAAAATTTTACTGTCATATTCGGGAAAATAACAAATCAAGTTTCAAGTTTCAACTTTCAATTTTGACTTTGATATCGATAGGAAGTCTCAGTATTTTATGCGAAGCCAAAATTATAACAAATTGATTTAATTTATAACAGAGTATAAGTGTACTGCTTATCAATAATGTTTACGAGAAAAGTAGCACTAAATCTGTCGAAGAGGACATTCAGAACTGTAAGTAAATTAACTAAAGAAGGTTATAAAATTTATGATACCCAGAAAGTATTTTTTATTCTTGAATTAAAAGATGACTAAATTCATGAAGATAGTTCATTTTCATAGGCGACATATGCAACGAAAGGGCCTAAACCAGAAATTCCGAAGAATCCATTAAATACAATTTACTCGGCCAGCAACCAGAAGGACAATGGTGTGGTATATGATAGAAAACCATTCAAAGTAACGCTGGAAGAAGGCAAAACATACAGCTGGTGTCTTTGTGGCCGCTCTAAATCACAACCTTTGTGTGATGGCACACATAAGGATATTTATCTTAAAATTACACAAAGGTATGTATACTGTTCATATAAATAAATATATTTTCATATTGAAACTGATCAAAACTTGTCTCTTAAGGAAATATTAAATTATTCAAATAAAAAATAAACATTAAACAAATACTTTTTGTCAATGATAATGTAGAAGTTAAATAATTCTTGAATCAACATTCTTGATAACTTGATAAATATATTAAAGTTGATAAATCAGTTTTGTTACACAGATTTTAGTTTTGTCAAGGTAATTTATGATGCCTTATTGATAATGGTATACTCCTGAGATAATAAAATAATTTTATCTTCACAGCTAATATTTTGGGGGACCCTGACCTAAAAGAATTTGATTTTAACAAATGCACTATGGGAGATTTTAATTCCAAAGCAATTTTATAGTAAAATCACATAGTATGTGTTTATGGCAGTTCACATGTTAATTAAAGTAATCACACACATTGCTTTTTGCTTCATTATCTTCTTAATAAAATGTTGTGAAAAGGAAACTTTCTCTTGAGTCATTTATTCATCAATAAAAGTCGTCACTTTACTTCCTTTCCATCTGTCACATGCTCATGCCTAAACCAATAGACCAATGTAATTTTTGATACTGAAATACATAGGACCTTGGGATAGGCTACAGTGGCGGTACTTCCATAGAAGCCCAAAAGTGATACATGTTAATTGTGTGATGTCTAGTTTATAATTGTTTATTGAAGGGTCAGTCTATTCTCTTTTATATGTCAAATTGCTCTTCTTAAATAAAGATTTTAAGCTTTACGATTATTGTTCAGAATTTTAAAAGGCAATCTGGGCTTTTGGGCTTCTATGGAGGTACCACCACTGATAGGCTGTATAGTACACTATTTAATATAATTGCACCCAGGTGGAGCTAAATATTTCTCAACTATTAACCATTTTATCTCCCTTTAATATCTAGTGTAATAGACAGAGTAAATCAAAATGAATTTGTGAAGGAAAGTCTAACTTCCATTAATAAGAAAAACAATGATAGAAATGTACATAACATTAGATTACTTAGAATTGTCAATTCAAGTGTTTTTGTTCTTTCATTGGAATTGCTCTCTTATTTCTACAATCCATTCTGTAACAACCCACACACTCAAAAATACTTATAAAAAATATTTGTTTCAGACCTGTGAGATTCACAGTGGAAAAAACTAAAGACTACTGGCTGTGTAATTGTAAACAAACAAAGAACAGACCTTTTTGTGATGGGACACATAAGAGTAAAGAGGTTCAAGAGGCAACAAATGTAAAGGTTTAACTACAAGCATGATTCCTGGTCTTGCCTTATACCATGTATTGAAATTGCTTTTTTTGGAGGAAACAAGAAAGCAGTTCCATTGCTTCTTCTTAGAATGAGTATCAATTTAGATAAGAATAAACTTGAAGTTAGTGAAGAATTAATGTGTTTTTTTTCTTTTACATCAAGATAATTAGAATAGAAAAGCTACACTTTTAGTTGACATAATTATAGTTAAAAAAATATACCTAATTTAAAATATATAGAAAATTATGAAATACAATTGAGATTAACCTTTGTATACAAATTACAAAGAGCAATAAACTAAACTTTGTACTTGTCTTTGGTGTTCATTTTATTGGTGTTGACCTTAAAAACAAAACATAATATAATTTCAAACATGGTTAAAGGTCTAAATCAATTTAATAAATAATAAATTCTTGCAATATTCAGTTAAAGCTTTATTTATTTATTCTTTATTGTACACCATATAATAAGAAAACAACATAATATGTATAAGCAACTCTAAATAAGGTAGTGTTACAAATGGCGGCCTTATCGCTGTCGGCGATTTCTTCCAGGCCACCGTTAGATGGACTGGAGAGATTGGAAGCATAGAGTGGGTGGTCACAACTTACGTAAATGCTTGAAATTAAAAAAATAATAATAATATGATGTACGCAAAATGTTTAAAGATATACAAAATAAAAATAATAAATACAAATATATGAATTAGTAAGTACTACATACTAATTCAGTAAATATAAACATACATACTATGAGATATACATATAATATAATATGATATGTGTATATAATATATTAATCATTAAGTAGGAAATAAGTAAATAAATATATGAACGGAAGAAAGAAGAATAATATACTTTATATAGTGAGTGATAAAAAATGTTCCTTGATGAGTTTTTTGAAAATGAAAAGTGATTTGGCTTCTTCTTTTTACAAATGATAGCATAATTAATGTAAATAAAGTATGTCCTTTTTGTCGTGTAGTGTTTTATATTATCACTTAATTTAATTACATATACTCTGTGGTCTGTGCCACAGGGCAACACTGAATCGTAGGCTGTCAAAAAGAGAAACTTCGCCGCTTAGCGTTTCGGTGGGTATTTAATATCTACGTAATATATATTCCAATCAGATTAAACGACGTGTTTCGACGCACAGACGACTAGCGTACTCCGCACAGTGCTCCGGTGCCGTAGAACTCAATATAAAAATTAGTTTGTTTTGTATTAAGCGAACTTAGTGTATATTATCGTACATTAATTGAGGATGGAGGGAGAAACCAAGTTGTTCACACGCGAAGAGTTGAAGTCGAGATGCAGCCGCGACGACGCGGTGCTCATCATCCACAACGAGGTGTACGACGTCACCAAGTTCCTTGTGGAGGTGAGTTTTATATATATTTAAATGGACTACCTGCACCGTTTTGAAGTTTTTCAGCACGATTTAGCCGTGGTATTGGATTCACATACCTATAGGTAGGTGGCCTAATTATTACAAATATTTACTACAATCTATAGAAATATCCCCAAGTAATACATTTTCCAATAACTCAAACATTATATGGGTTATTTTAGTTATATTGGTTTTACATTGTAGGTAAAAAAATGCAATATTTTTCAGATTTCGCATAGTTGAGAAATATCCTTATGTGAATATTTCATTCCAAGGAAAGAATTTCAGTCCATAAATAGAAATCGGATAATTTAATTCTTAGTGGACAGACTCCTGGCAAAGGATATAGGATCTTGATGGTTGTAGGTTCATTACAATATATTCCTTTGTAAATCATTGGAAGAGCACTGTATTCAGTATTGGATCTATAAGTGTGACATATCATTATGGTATTTAAATAATATTAAAATCATTTTTTATGAAACAAGTGTTAATGCTGGTGTAACATATTATTTATTCAATGTTCACAATTTTAATATTTTGAAATAAGCTTACACACCAAACATCTGTATAAATAAATGACAATGTGTTTAATGTGAATATTTTTAGTAAATATTACAAGTTGTTTCTTTAATTTTTAAACTCTTTTATTTATCAAATAAGTTTTATTGATAGCTCCACTTGTGCCAATAAGAATGTTTTAATTTTAATCACTATACAACATACAAGTTAATTTCTTTCTAACAGGCCACCACCCTATTGTACACAAGTAAAGACCTTGGACATTAAGTAAGCTAAATGTTATTGATCTTAAAAATGGATCAGAAGTAGATCAAGGGTTTGTAAAGTTGATTCATTGATTGAATATATTGCATCAGTAAACCTCTTATCACATTAGTTTTAATTTCTCCTCAAACTCATCCTTTAAATTTTGTTGTAAACAAATAATCCTTTATTTTTTTTTTGTAACTTACAAACAAGTCTATTATAATTCAAGTTTTTTTGCACCAATTGATTGTTAAAAATTATTTATAGATATCCAAAATAAGTAAATTCCCTTATGGCGGAATACTGAAACGCTACTTAATCTGAGGGGGACTTATATTTATGTGGCTGTTATAATTTAAGCGGTATATACTTAAAAAATGTCATGTAAAAGAACTTTTTGTGGTAATGTTGCCATTTATGGAAATTTAAGTGGGCATTAGTTAATCACAGTCTTAAAACCGATAAATGATATTTCAGTATACCGTTTAAATTATAACAGCCACTTAAATATAAGTCGCCCTCAGATTAAGTAGCGTTTCAGTATTCGGCCATTAGTGTAATATGTGCTAATGTTAATATAACTTTTTTTATTTGCTTGTGATTTGATATGGATAGACATTTTGAATGCTATTACTTAGTAATGAATAAAATTATATTCATTGATTGTATATTTGCCAAAAATGGTGCAAAAAAATATTACTACAATCACATTATTCACATTACAAGGAAAATCAATAATCCCTGTACCCAATATCTGATAGCCTTATCAAATGCACACACTGCCAGCTTATGTGTGCAATTGCACAGTAGCATAATTATCATGCATATATGTAATGTATTTTATGCACCACTTGCATATTGTAGCATCATCAGTTCATTAATGGTTAATGATTCTATCTTCTTTGTTTACCTTAAGAATTTCATGAAGATGTATTTTAATTATATCATAATATTTAAAAACTGCTACTGAAAATTTGGTGCTGTTCTTGGTTGGGGAAGCTTAAAAACAACAGGTTTACTCAATCACTGAACATTAGTTGATCTAAGCACTAAAAAGAGATTTTATATGGTTATTGGCTTAAAATGCAAAATTTATTGAAAATCAAATCATAATGATATAACATATAATACTAATTAATATTATTCAGCACTACAAGTTTCTATTGACATTGTATCAAGATCAAAATAAGTGAAAATCTACTATGAAAAATTCCAAAATAGGTATTTAAAAAAAAAAAAAAACGATTGATTGAAACATTTTATTTTTAGTTTATACAATTATGAGATAAAAATATTGGAATGAAAAAATCAATAAATGTGGTTGTATCATTGAAATTGACAACACAAAAACATCAATAAGCTATAACATATGTCTGATATCCGTATCAGGCATTGTGATGTTAGGCGTGAGCTACAGTCACTCGATGTCCGAAAAGCCAGTGGTCCTGATGGTATCCCGGCGATTGTTCTTAAAAAATGCGCAGCCGAGTTGTCTCCTGCACTAACACGCTTATACCGCGCGTCTTATCTTTCAGGTGTGGTGCCTCAATCTTGGAGAGAGGCTAATGTGCAACCGATCCCTAAGAAGGGTGATCGGTCAGACCCTGTCAATTATCGCCCAATCGCCATAACCTCAGTGATCTGCAAGGTGATGGAGCGGATCATTAATATCCAATTGGTCCGCTACCTGGAGGATCACTCGCTGATCAGTGATAGGCAATACGGCTTCCGCCGTAACCGGTCAACGGGTGATCTTCTAGCGTTTGCCTTGCATCACTGGGGGGAAGCGATTGATCGGCATGGCGAGGCTCTTGCCGTGAGTCTCGACATAGCCAAGGCATTTGATAGGGTCTGGCACCGTGGCCTTCTCTCCGAGCTTCCGGAATACGGTCTTCCCGGCAACTTGTGTTTGTGTGTGTTTGTGGATTTCGAGCTTTCTGCATGGGCGTAGAATGCGTGTCCTCGTCGACGGGCACGCTTCACAGCTCATGTCAGTTAGTGCCGGGGTCCCACAAGGCTCTGTGCTATCGCCCACCCTGTTTCTTCTGCATATCAATGATATGTTGCCGCTTGGCAACATTCATTGCTATGCAGATGATAGCACGGTCCATGGGCGGTACTGCAGTAAGCCACCGGGTTGCCGGGTGGATACTGAGAGTAGACGCGAGGAGCTTGTCATTGAGCTCAATCGGACCCTGGAGCTCATTTCTACTTGGGGTTCCCGGAATCTGGTTGAGTTCAATGCCAAGAAAACCCAGGTCTGTGCGTTTTCGTGCAAAAAATCCCCGTTTTCCCCTCTCCCCAATCTTCAGGGCTTTTCACTCGCAATGCGGAAAGGCCTTAATATCCTAGGCGTAGATATTCGCTGCGACCTCAATCCAAGGACCCACATCGAGGGCATTATATCTGCCACTTCGCGTAGGGTCGGAATCCTGAACAGGGTGCGCCGGTTTTTCACGCCCGGTCAGCTTTTGCGCTTATACAAAGCGCAGGTTCGGCCGGGTATGGAATACTGCTCGCACCTCTGGGACGGTTCCGCCAAGTACCTCCTCGATGCCTTGGATGGTTTGCAGCGACGTGCCATCCGCATTGTGAATGATGCAGACGTTACAGCCAGCTTGGAGCCGCTACAGTTGCGCAGGGACATTGCCGCACTTAGCGTGTTCTACCGTCTGTATCATGGTGAATGCTCTGAAGAATTGTTTAACCTTGTCCCATCCTCTCCTTTCCTCACCAGAACCACGCGTGCTGGCATGCGAAGCCACAGCTTTATGGTCACAACAACCGCGGCTCGAACTAAAAAGTTCGCTAACTCTTACTTTTGCCGCACCATCAAGCTGTGGAATGGTTTGCCGGCTCACGTGTTCCCTCCTTCCTATGATCCTGGATCCTTTAAGCGAAGCGTGAAGAAGCATTTGTGCGGGCCGGCATGATTGTGTTGACCAGCGGGTGACCATATCGTTTCTCGCTGGTCGATATTATTTTTTGGACTCCACTGTGCTTACCATCAGGTACAGTGGAGTCACTTTGCCGCGCCAGAATAAAAAAAAAAAAAAAAAAAACATGCTTAGTCGCTTACACACATGTTGAAGGTATACAATTTTTAAAACTATCCAATTGTGAATGTATTAATTTCACCATCGCATGACACTGTTGATATGGATACTTTTAATTTTTATTCACTACTAGTGGACCCGACGTTGTCCTGTGCACAATTTAAATTCAAAAATTATTTTTTTTCCAATCTAAACCATTCTCAAATCAACCTGAAGATACACAAAAATTTCATCTGCCTTCTTTTGAACAAAGAAAATGAATTGTTTAAGATTTTGGAGTTATGCACTGATATATGCGAAAAGTTAAAGCCCAGCCTCGATCACAGCGCCACTTATCGGGTCCAATTTCAAATCTAAACAATTCTCGAATCTACCTGAAGATACACAGATTTCATTAAAATCGGTCCAGCCGTTAAAAATTAAAATCCCAGAACTCGATCACAGCGCCACCTATCTGGTGTAATTGCAAATCTAAACCATTTACGAATCCACCTGGATAAATAGAAAATTTTATAAAATCGGTCCAGCCGTTAAACATTAAAATCCCAGGCATATCCGTTTGGATCATCGACCTAACTTTAAAATGAGAAACTTGAAACCTCACAAGAAGAACCAAACCAACTCATCTTTAAGTTTTCCTTTGATTATGTATCGTTGTGTGAATCACATTACTCAACAGTTTTCTTAACATAAGCCGCATTTCATTGCATAGTTTCGGATCTTTTAGATTTTGAACAATGATGACTACCGAGCCCGCCCTCAGTTGTAAATTGTAAACCAGACACAACCAAGGACTTTAAAAATTCTATTGGATAATTAGGCTTGATATAATTTCCTTAGTTACACAAAATAAATTTCTGAATGCGCGCATAAATATTTGACAACCAATAAATGTCAATCCCTTTTTATTACTGACACTATTTTACATTTTAAAAATCTAAAACACGCAATTATTCGAATATTGTGGATATATGTTGTCGATTCGAAACCCTTATTTAAATACGTTCTTTAATTTGAAGGGGCCTTTAACCGTATCGACGGGATAAACATAACATGTTTGACAGGAAATTTGCTAGAACAGTTTATATGAGAAAATTTAATTGCTGTTTTTACTATCTTCCTCGGAATTTTGCCATAATTTCTCACCGCTTAAACCTTCCCTGGACTACGACAAACATTTCAAAATCAAAATCAGCTAAATCGGTTCAGCCGTTCTTGAGTTTTAGCGAGACTAACGAACGGCGATTCATTTTTATATTATATAGAAGATTACGATTACGAAGTAGGTATGAAATGCTATTTACCGTAACTCCGTAAACACATGCTTCAAATGTTTACGAGTTCCATGAACAAACCGAGAGTATTGGCACAAACATACAAAGAAAAAGATAAATATTCCATATTTGTTTCTTTTATCACATCACATCAAAACAATCTTTTGTTTTTATGGAATTTAAAACATAATAATTCTTATTGACATATAATTAAAATTTGCATATTTAAATAACCAAATATTTACGAAATAATGATATTATGACGGAAAAAACAGACATTGTTTAATAGAACAAACTTTTTTTTTATCGCAATATTACACTAAATGATAATTTTTGACGTAATGTAAGGAAAATTCTAATAGGAATCTATTATGGTACGGATTTCCTTGAATAAAATAGTTTTTGTTTGCGTGGCGTAATGAATATTTTTACATACCCAATAGCTAACTCCTGGATCCATAATTTCCCTTAAGATAAACAGTAAATCTTTGTTTACAGTTCATTCACTTTAGTCAATTCATTTCGTGGACTAACAGTTTATCTATTTAATTAAAATAGTTTTTTTTTAAGGATTTTCCATTATTCAATTGTAATTTACATATGTAGAGAAGATGTAAAAGTCGGCACTGGCGCCTTATATAAATTCCTATAATTCGATTATAATGGATTCCTAATAAATAATAATGATTGTCCCTTGCCCGTTTTCTCATTTGTGATAACCTGTAGGTAAGTAAAGTTGCATATCCACAGTCTGATTTCGAAACGCGACTCACTCTTGGATCTATGTGGTGAGTTTTTGTATAATTTCTAATATCGGCAGTACCAGTTTCATGTCCCCAGCAAGGCTATATGGGCAGAGGTCTGTGGAGTGTTTATTGACGTAAACAATCCATGCAAAGTGCGTCATATATTGACCTCTATGTTAAGCGAGTTCTTAGTGTTTTACCATGAGTTTAGGAATTAGGATATAATAATCGAATTACGTTTTGAACTTTTGCAGTCTTTTAAGAAAATTAAGCTAATTGCAGAGCTATCATCATATAATTGGACTTGTAGGGAGACCGTATCTCAAGTGAATTGTTCAAGTAAACGATAAAGTTACGTTCTCAGTGGCATACTTGTAATTGTTATTGCGTCTGAAAAATGTTTTCGACAAGAGTATAGTTTTGTAGTTTCAGAGTTACTTATTGTATACAGTCAACACCGAATATAACGACGTCGTTTATAACGACAGATCGGTTATAACAACCGAATGGCAAGGTCCCGGCGGAAAATATATAAACTAATAGCTATTGGTTATAACAACCGAAATATACGGTCCCTTCAATGTCGTTATATCCGGTTTTTACTGTATTTACAATATTTACCCCTAGCCATAAACATACATGACCTAACATATATGAAAAACATTTTGCGTCTATGATTGCTGTAACATTGATGTCAATGGAATTGGATCTTAATTGAAATATTTATAAAGTGTGCTCCGCAGTTTCAACAACCACATACATATATACTAATATGTTCTAGGACAATCCCACAAGCACCGTTCATTGATTAACCGAATTGAAAAGTAGCTCAATTCATTCTCTACAATCGTAATACGTTGTAGAGACGATTGCCGCGTTGTAGGCTTAGTCTGCCTGTCGTAATTACCCGTACTTCTTACTTTTGTACATTTCAATTTAAAAAAGCAAGGTGGAACGAACCCGTTTTTACATATACTCAAAATGTAAATACTACATTTTGTTACATAATATTTTGTTGGTATAACGCATAGTAAGATCCGTTTTGTTCGTTTTCTTGTACACAACATGTTTTATATTATCGTAGCGGACTTTGCCCTAAACCCTTTCAAAGAGAAAGTAAACTTGCAACTTACCATTACTTGCTTTTAATGTAACAATATTTGAGAAGATAACCCCTTTATGCTTGTAAACTGAAGGTTTTTTCATTGGATATTGCAAAAAAATAATAGATAAATAAGACTACTTTCACTTTTCTTTCAGTTTTCTTATGTGGATAATATGAATTGGACATAGTCATGGCTTAACTATTTTTCCGTTGGCGTCACCGAATTGATGTATGATATTGTCAACTGTGAGAACCCAGCTAGTGAGCTAGTAACTTGACATAGTAATGTGAAGTACATTTTGCATCGTCAAAGACAATGTCAAGCGTGTAGAGTATGAAGGTCAGCGATTATATTATAAAGTTGAACTTTGGCCCGACGAGCTGTTTACCACCTCTTCCGCAACTATGATACGTATTGTGTAAAAACTATTAAATTATGCTTGTACAAAAAATTACTAAAACGTCACTTACGTTTTATTCTAACGCTTGGAGTAGTGTATGTTGATAGAATTCGAAGTCGGTTTCGTAGCTGCAACGAGCATTTGAAACCATTCTGTACAGTACTTAACTTTTTAGTGCAAGTGGGTAATTGATTGTACTTATTTGTAACTGAAAAGTCGAATGTTATCCAAAAATGGACATAGGTATTCATACTCCCTTATATTGAAAAACTAATAACCTCTTCCCTTAATTACAATTAAACGTATAATCGCTTTATTTTCAATCATTTTTGGTGAGAATGTACTTCTTCATGAATATTTAAACGTATAAAAGATTTTTTTAGCATTCCGGTTACGGTGCAATTTGCAAACACGAATTTTTTCCAGCAATTACCATTTACGTAAACTTCGCAATATACTTTGGTCAACAGTTTCGATTGTATTTTTCATTTTAATGATGAGTTTGCTTTTAAATGTGGGTTTAAAGAACGTTGACGTTATATTGCCGATAAAAAGCGTTAATATAATTGATGATTTATTTTCACTCATTTTAAATTGTAATTTGAAAAAACAGTGGATAACAAACAAAATTTATATATTCCAGTTCCATTATTCACATCGAACAGACGTCATGAGGATGAACAAAATTATGGTACCGTTTATTGCCACTTCATACAATCGTTCTTTTACAAAACGTAAATAAATACGATACGATCTTCATAACGCGTGTTACGCTGTGCTTCACTGTAGGTATTCTTCAAGATTCTATTGTCAATTTTCCAAGCGTCTAAAGTATTAAATTGTTCAGCATTATTGTTATCATCAGCCATAAGACGTTCACTACTGGGCATAGCAATTCCCCAAAAGTATTTGTTGGAAACAAATTGCTCGCAAAAAAATCTGATCGCAAGTCTATCTTTTGGATGACTGTCAAACGAAGTGCTTGCGGAAATATTAATCAGTGGACTTTTATAAGTAGGTATTTCAGAGCTGTATAATACGAATGCGAGAGAAATATGTATTCTCGTTGACTGCCCGCAATATGAAGGCATTTGGTATTCAGCACCCCGCTTGGTATTTACAGTGGTGCGGCGCAATGGGGGCGCCACGAGGAATTTCTCATTTTGTCGCCTCTATGCGAACCGATAGGAATTCCTTCTGGCAGCTTTTATTCCAGATATTTCGATGAATGTAGGCCGGAGTAAATAGTGCTTCCAGATCTAATTTCTAAATAATGTGAAAGATCATTCTTATGAAATATTTTCATTGGCATTCATTATACGTGTCGTTAATTCTTTTGAAAAGTACTTTAAACGGCAGTCTCAATTTATGTCCTATAACTGGTTCATCATAACATAAGAAGACTTGTATTTTATTTTGAGGCCGGAACTATGTGATAGATGAGTGCGTTCATTTAAATAAAATCAGAATAAGAGAATACTTGGCAAGTATATATACATGAAATGTAGTAAAGGTAATTTTATCACCATGAAAGGATTGCGTCACCCGTTGAATAACACTTCAGTAATTATGGAATACTTTATCGGGCGTTGTAATGATAAAATCGATACACGAACATCATTAAGAAGCGACAACACACGTTGACCTAATAATAATGGACGATTGTAATTAAGCGTTCTTCTATACGTAAGTGCCGAAACAAAGTTAATGTTACACGGCTGTTGTGAAATAAGGTAAATTTCCATGCTGATTAAAACTTTTAAATGGTTAGATACTTCTGCTTTTAATTAAATTGTTTTTTATTTTTATTTATTATATTATTATTTATTTTGTAATAGTATGGAGAAATAATGTTAATTTATGTGTGTGAAAAGACGAAATTAAATTACATTTAACTAAATAATAACTTTACTAACTGAATTTGAATTACGTGTAGAATTTAAAGTATACAAAAATTATAAGGTCATTCAATAAATATATAACATTTAATTTCAAATTTACCTACTTGAATAAACAAAGAATGATGAGACAATAAATGGAATTAGGAAGTTATTTATTTAGCCATGTATTATGTCGTTTATTTAAAATCCACGGAGTACCAAGATGTTTTCAAACTCGTAGTAGTGAAAATATTAAGATGATAAAGCGAAGGAAAAGTGAGCTCCTTAAAAAATATATTTGCAGTCAACTTGGCAAGTGCATCAATGCTTCTGGTTTTGCTGCTGCGAGTTTCAATGGGGTTGTACTAGAAAGTCAGTCCTGTGGTCGACCGGCTTTTCAATTATGTTTTAGAAATCAATTGGCTACAAAATCCATTTTACTTTATCTGACTTGGAGGATTATACTCGGTACCTCTGCTCTTGACTTACCGGAATAGCTTATACAATATAAAAATATACAATTTACTTTTTATTAAAATGGTTTTTCCGTTCGGATATCGATGACCTTACAGACAATATTGCGTGTTTGGCCTAAGTAAAATTGTTTCCACAGACCGGCAAAACAGTATCAACATTCTTGAGATACTTTAACCGTTTGTCATCATTCGAATTGAACTGTATATTTGTCAAATGGATGTGCTTCCGTCCGAGGTATTTTGATATACTTGGAAAGAACTTATATCTTGAAATAATGGAGGTTGATTTGCTATACTATAATGGATTCATGGAATTAATTAATTGTTTATCTAGGTAGTTTTTTCGATAACAATATAAAATATTTGTTTATCTAATTGTTGTATGATACTGTATGAATAAGCACGACCTCGCGATCGCCTGTGTATTGTCATAGAGATAACAGTCATCCAGTAATTGGAACCTGCATAACGTAGAAATAATGGATACATTTATAAGAGAAACTTTGTGGTGTTACATTATATTTTCTCGTTTGTATTACTACAACTATTAAGAAGTTTCCTATATTCTTAAAGCAATCAGAAAACGTAAAATAGTTATCGGTTTTATCTGAGAATCCGATTCTAAAATTTAATTTCATGCTGTGCCATTTTTTAATGTTTTTTTTCTTTCGGTGTAAATGACAATTTCAAAATAAACTTTGATGGGACCTCTCCTTTGGTAGAGCTGTTTTAGACCTTAGTCTACCACGCTATATTGCGTGATTCAAAATGATCATCCAAGACAATATACTTATAGACTTCACCTTGAATGATTATACGATAATAGTTAAAAAATATTTATAAATATTACATACATACATACATAACCTCACGCCTGTATTCCCCGAAGGGGTAGGCAGAGGTGCATTTCTGCACCCACATTTCGCCAAGTATGTATCAGTCCCACGTAATAGGGGGCGAGCCTATTGCCGTTTTTCGGGCACAATTCCAGACTCCGTGCTGCCACTGAAAATTTCCTAATGGAAAAACCCAATAACACTTTGCCCGACCCGGGAATCGAACCCAGGACCTCTAGATCGCACGGCACATACTTGTGCCGCGAGACCACGAGGCAGTCATAAATATTACTCTTATGAAAATAAATTAGCACCTAACAAAGTGAATCTTAATTAAGAGTGAATGACCTTAAGCATTATTTTTTATTATTAATTGCTATTTTAAAATTCCTTTGATGTTTGTAAAAACAAACAACTATCATTCTGGTTCTTTTATACCGAAATCATAAACATGGTTAAGGTGTTTCTTACTAACACGGAAAAGTAAGTGCATTACGTTGCAAACAGTGTCAACTAGCAAGTAACGGCAAACTAATTAAGACTTTCGAAATAACGTCATGGAATAACTTCATATTTCTCTTAAAATTTCTATATTCACCTTAATTTTATGTGTAACAATTTTGACCAAATTTTATAAAACTTTGTTGTCTATTCGCAGCATCCAGGCGGTGAGGAAGTGTTATTAGAGAAGGCCGGTCAAGACGCAACGGAACCATTCGAAGATGTCAGTCATAGCTCCGATGCCAGGTAATTTTAAAACATTCTAAAAGAGCTAGAAAGCGACTCTTTTTAGTTTCACTAATATGAATTAATGTAATAATTTTTTTCTTTACTCTCAATGCTTAAAACGTTGAGCTGTTTTTAATAATTTTGGGTACAGCTGTAGATGGAACAATGTCGATTAGTTGGGGTCTACTTTTACTAATGGAAAAATAATTAATTGAAGCGATATCGCCGCAAAAAAAATCAACATTAAGTGTACAGATGAATATTTTCTTGTAAAAAAGGGGATTTAGTTTCCAACACATTTCACTGGCTTTAAAGAAATTGGTGTCACCTCACCCTAGTAAAGGTCGTAAAGAATCCACAATATACTTAACTAGGGTATGACACATTAGCCTATTTTGCAACTTAATTGTTTGACGAAACAAAAACTTAGTAGAGGCGTGAAATCAGTAACCGGGTCACTGGCTCGCGAGTCGCGGCTCGGCGGCACACCAAGCTTCATTTTTTAAATTTTGTTTTAAGGCTTTGTAAAGAGTTTGTGTCTATGGAGGAAGAAATCCAATTGAATTGCTTTGCACGCCGATGTAGGTCAGGGGTCTTGTTAAGTCGGTTTTAAAATCCGTCAATGTTATTTGATGTACAATTCTTAATTTCAAAGCTTACGTGTAGATCCCTTTTTTAAGAAACTTAGGGAAATGCGCTTATTTGATTTGTTGACGAATGTAGTAATATTAAAACTGACTGACATTTCTAAAGCTCAAATAAAAAATTGTATTTCAAGTACGTATACAAAGGTGCGTAACGGCGTGTCTTCGTCCGACCGTCAGGAATATGACACTGACCCGTGCACGTCGGAAGCTGAACTTTACTCCGTGATAAACATAATGACACTATCTTAATGTTGTCACAATTTACAAGGGGTTATATGCATATGAATATCAGCTCTATATACAACAACTCTCAAACTCTATGTACAACAAATAATTTTAACATATTTCCAAGCAAACTACAAAACGGTATACTATGACCTGTGCACTAAGCATGGCTTGTATCGCTGAGGTCACACGGTTCTTAAGAATCATCAGCCCATATAAGTCCTACTGCTGAGCACGGGCCTCCTCTACAACTGAGAGGGTTTAGGCCTTAGCCCACCACGCTGGCCTAGTGCGGACTACACACCTAAGAAATTCCTAAGAACTTTTAGGTGTGCAGGTTTCATCGCGATGTTTTCCTTCACCGTTAAAATACGTGATAATTCTTTTGTCTTTGTGTTTGATGGCCTCAAGGTTTGGGCACGCGGTCGGGAATTTCGACGGTCGCTGGTTCAAACCCCAGGCACACACCTCTGACTTTTCGAAGTTATGTGTGTATTTACAAATAATTAATACGGTTCTTAAATAAAAGTAAATTATTAAATGATGATAATGCTGAAGCCGAAGAAACAGTCTTTGGTCTTTTTGGTTCGGTAATTTTCGCACACCTCCATGCGGCCATTATCAAATGGTGAATTGTCTGAAATCATGTAATTTGCTAGTAAGCAGCTGTAGTTCATTATCGATTTATAATATCTAATCAAGAGAAGAGTATATTAATTATTTTATATTACTCTAAACATATTACAAAATATTGATGCAAATATGTGTGTTCTAATAAATGTTTTATAATTACGTACTTCCCCACGACATCTTCAATTAAATGCAATCAAAAGTCCCCACGAATCTTCCGCAGTAGCAACAACAAAATAAATTATGTATCAGTATGTTATCATTTAGTTATTATCGCTGCACTTAAAATAACAGCACGGGTCATTGGTTGTTATTGCAGTGAGCCTTCTGCTCGTCGTGTGAACAGGAATAGTCTAGTCAAGGATCTTATTAGTGGCATCAATCAGATCATGGATTTCATCTTTCTGTGCGAACAATAAATCAATGGCTAGCACCAAACTTATTACCTGGTGCGGGGTTGTTCTTTTGCCGTGCCAATTAAATAAACTTACTCATGAGGGTGTTTTGTAACCTTTCGTCAATGCTATAACAGACAGTATATACTGTGTCCAAAAAATAAAGTGACATTTGAATTTAAACGGCGCGCGTCGAAGGACTTGGAGAATTTTAATTTTTTTTAAGTTGGTAGTAATGTCCGTGACATCTATGTCAAATTTACATGTCAAAATATTCATTAGTGTTTGAGATACGCGTCATTTTGTGAGCTGCTAAAAGTGAGTTTTTCGTTTTTCGCGATGTCGAAATTTGTTGAGCAAAGGATTTGCATTAAATTTTGTTTGCGGAATCAATTTTCTGCTGCGGATACGTTGAGGATGGTGCAGAAAGCCTTTAGTGATGAGGCTATGTCTAAAAAAAATTTTTACAAGTGTTATAGTGAGTTCCAAGCCGGCCGTGAACGTGTCGAAGACGAAGAGCGTCCTGGGCGACCATCAACCTCAACCGACGAAGCTCACGTCCAACAAATCAAAGATTTGGTGTTGAAAAACCGTCGATTAACGATTAGAGACCTTGCTGATGAGGTTGGCATATCGAAAGGCTCGGTCAATACTATTTTAAAGGATGTTTTGGGCCTCGAGCGCGTCAAATCTCGACTGGTACCGAAAACTGCACTCGTAATTCGTGATCATTTCGCCAAAAACTCAACCCATATCGTTCCGCAACCACCGTATTCACCTGATCTGGCGCCGTGTGAATTCTGGCTGTTCAGAAAGCTCAAAAAATCGCTCCGGGGACACCGTTTTGATACGATAGAGGAGATTCAAGCCGCAGCGAAGACGGAACTGAAGACTATCCCGGAAAGTGACTACAATCAGTGCTTCGAAGATTGGAAAATCCGTTGGCATAAGAGCATTGCATCGGGAGGGGATTACTTTGAAAGGGATGAAATTGATTTGGAAGAATAAATAAAGAATTTTCGAAATAAATACAATGTCACCTTATTTTTTGGACACAGTATGTTAGCTCAACATCTCTATATTCATATAATTACACAATATAACACATAACTATTACACGTCACACAATATAATATATACAATAACACTATGGTACATAATCTAGGTCTGTTCAACCGAAGACTTGATACAACAATCGACTCCTGCTAGCACTGAACGTGCTTATATAGAGACCGCCCCACCATAACGTGATAATAACATCTCAAACTACCGACAAACATGTTATCAATTATTATTTATCTACCCTTAACTAGTTATGGCGACAACATCCGGCCGTCCTGCGCACGCATCCGTCCTCGGATAGCGTTTTAGTCTGGTGCGGTTGCTGAGAACAGAATAATAAGTGTTTTTAATCCAAAATACATAGCGACCAATATTTGAGTATTTCCAACTCTACTGTTCCATCAGCGGTCAGCAGATCGGAAACTACTCAATCATGTCAAGTAATTTAACTGTTCCATCAACGGTCAGTTATGTTCAACGATTGGACTTATGATTTTTCCTAGGCGATGCCACTGGCCAGCCCTAGTTACATACCAAACTGCATCATATCTATTTTACACGGATAGATATTCTATGTTTAACTTGCGATTTCCCCTAGGCGATGCCACTGGCCAACCCTAGTTGCACATTACCGCAATCAAACTGCAACAGATCTATTTTACACGGATAGACATTCTGTGTTTAACTTGCGATTTCTCCTAGGCGCTGCCACTGGTCAACCCTAGTTGCATATCACCGCAATCAAACTGCAACAGATCTATTTTACGCGGATAGACACTTATTGCATAATTTGGGTATCAAGATACAATCGAAGCATAAGCACCAGACAACATTTTATAAGTACCTGACAACATCCTGGACCATTTGTACGCCATTGTTAAACTCATGTTACTCAATTCATAATATCACGTTTTCTGCAAAAGTTATTCCCTCATATACTTATCTTTTCTTCCCTCTTCTCCTCATGTCCCATTAATTCGTATCGATTGTGGCTCAGTACATACTTCAATTAAAGCCTTATTTTTTATATATACTTAATCAAAATTTTCTTAATTATTGGGAGCCAAAATATTAATTTCTTTCTATCTATAACATATATAAACAGAAAAATAACCATGATTTGCTGTAATTACTTCTCAAAAATATTTTTTTTTTTTCGAAAGACACTACTCAGTTTTGCTTTACACTTATTTCCTAAAGATACATATTTAAAAAGATAAAACAATTACGCTCGGCCTCTCCTGCCAATATGCCTGACATAACCAGTCATTTCAGATATTACAAACAATACATTTAAAAACAAGGTCATTATTGCAAATAAAGTTTCTATTTAATGCATCTATTATCATGCTGCCAATGCCATCTGTGTCACCGGTTTATGTACTATCTCAAAAGTGAATTCTTGCTTTAACAACGACCATCTGTTTTAGGATTCATTTCCTGCTTCTTCCTAGTACATCATTACAATCAACTACTATGGCTAAAATATATTTTGACTTGCGATTTATCCACTATAAAAATGTATTGGTATTTCACTTTTATTTGTAACCTGGATTAAAATGCAACCTACAGCGTCATGACTGGCGTCTGTTTACATAATTACATGTGTAGCAACTCAGTTTTAATTCAGTTAGCATTGTTCTGTACCCCACTAAACATCTTAAAATTCAGATATATTTTTTTATAAATTAAAAAAAAAATACGGGACCTAGAAATTGTCGCACTTCCTGTTTGTCAGGTCGAATACCCTTTTCAGAATTTTCATACTCTATTTTTCCAACTTTAAAAAGTTAATAAATTTATTGCTATGCCATTTTGTAAAACTGCAATAGTTGCTCAAATCTTATATTCCCTTCTACAGTGTTCGTAGCCATCAATAAATTTATGTAACACTAGCTTTCGCCCGCGACTCCGTCCGCGTAGACTTCAGGGTTGGGTGCAGAAAGATAAGTGAATCTATTAATCGTCTCCCAAGTGCCCAAAATGGCACTTAATGAAAAAAAAATAGTAACCTATGTTCCTTTTTATGTTTCGGGTTTTATCCATAACAAAAATCATCCCAATCACTCAAATTTTTAGGCGTGAAAGTATAACAGCAGTGTTACTTTCGCATTGACAATATATGCTAAACTCAAAGGGTATATCCGTTGGGATCAATGAAATCCTTACTTAGATTTCGAAGCGTGATGACTACCGAGCCTGCCTTAGTTTGTAAAATTTAAACCAGGTACAACCAAAGAGTTTAAAAATAAATTTCTGAACGCACGCATATATTTTTGACAACCAATAAATAAGTATGTCACTCCCTTTCCATTACTGATTATTCTACATTTTTAATATGTAAAATACGCAATTGTTCGAATATTGTGGATATATATTGTCGATTCAAAACCTTTATTTAAATACGTTCTTTAACTTGAGGGGACCATTAACCGTATTGACGGGATAAACATATTTGACGGGAAATTAGGTAGAACAGTCGATATGAGAAAATGAAATTGTTGTTTTTACCATATTCCTCGCAATTCTCTTTTTTTTTTTTTTTCGTTCATAAGAATCTTCTCCTGATAAAAGCAGACAAAACAAAAAAAATAATAATAAGCGAAATTGGTTCAGTTGTTCTCAAGATTTGCGCTTAGCAACACATTCACCGACTTACTTGACAATCATCGTTATATTTTGGACAATTCACACACTATCTTTAAAAATTATAGCCTATGTGTTATTCTAATATTTAAGCTATATTATTGTAAACTTTCATTAAAATTCATTCGGTAATTTTTGCGTAAAAGAGCAACAAACATCCATACATACAAACTTTCGCGTTTATAATATTAGTAAGATAATGCTATCAAATCTTAGTTTTCCCAAACACCGTGTTCATAAGTGTTTGGAAATCAGCTAGCCCATTGCAAAGACCGACATAGTGGCAATCAAGGGTAATAAAAGCCATTTTGCCTTTCAAGTTTCCTCAGCTATATTTTTATTATATTACCAACTCGAATAAATTAAAACAATTACAACCCCTCAATCATCTACCAACAAGACAGATCTTGTATATTGCGAACTACTTTCTTTAATAACAGTAGTCACTTTTGTGTTACAATGATGCGCGCGCATCTTAAAATTTCACAACATTTCTCATAACGCGCCCAAAGAAGTATTAAAAAAAATCAGCTTTTCAATTCTGACTAGAACTATTGAGTTTTCCGACACTATTTGAGCGGTTTCTTGATTTACCAAGTATGGAATAAACATTAAATAAAGATTGATCTAGTAAAGCTATCCTGTACCTGTATATATATATGTACAGTATTCCTTTATTTTCACTACAATTTCTTTAAATTAATTATCATTAAATTATCAGATAATTCATCAAAATGTAAAGACTGATATTTAGAGCCTACTTAAAGATCCGTTCAATAAAACTGGTTCATATAAATTAAAGTGAAAGACCTAAACTGCCCACATTAATGAAATATGAAATTACTTAGATTCAGTCATTTCAAAATTTTGTGTACCATCCTGTTCGAAAAGTAGTCATCGCTGGACAAAAAAAAAAAAATTTTGCTGTTTTTCAATCAAGAGATAAGACTAAACTTTGCGAATTAGAGCAGCTCATTAATACAATCTCACTGTTGTATTGAACATGAGAATAACATGTGACCGACCCGGCACATGATGCCGCCGTAAGCACTACAGCGAGCATGACATACCCAATTGCTCACAAAGTACTAACATAAGTAAATATGTATTATATACAGCTATATCCATTGAAGAAGACAGTCAGACTTGAGATTACGATAATTACTTATAGGTAACTAACTCATTTATTTTACGTGTATTTCTCACATGTATGTCAGAAACCTTTTCAAAAGCACTTGTAAAAGTCTATTTGAATAAAGGTGATTTTGACTTTGACTTTGACGTTTTTTTTTTCAATGAATCCGATTTCAAACCTTGAATGTAAATTAAGACCTGCATGCAAGTTTTAAATGACCAAATCTGTTCAAATATCACACCTTAATCTTGTCATTTTTATTTTAAGTGAGTCATACCACGTTTTCGCAGTATTTAGTAATTTTTTGTACAGTCTGATAGTGCAACCGCAATCGGATCAACTAAAAGCGTGCATTAGTTTAGAAAAAAAATAGTTCACATTTTAATATTGTCTACCAATCAAATCTCAAATCAAATCAAATTGTGGTGTCCCTGATACTAGAAATAACATTTTGACTTACTGCACGAGACGCAGCTCTCGTGCGCCTCGATTTCTTCCTCCTGTGTCTAGGTGCCGCAACTAGTTACTACCTGATACTCCCGTTTTCTTTGTAGTTTCGTGGTATTGGCGTGGTTTTCGGAACACTTCTGATGTTAGCTCAACATCTCTATATTCATATAATTACACAATATAACACATAACTATTACACGTCACACAATATAATATATACAATAACACTATGGTACATAATCTAGGTCTGTTCAACCGAAGACTTGATACAACAATCGACTCCTGCTAGCACTGAACGTGCTTATATAGAGACCGCCCCACCATAACGTGATAATAACATCTCAAACTACCGACAAACATGTTATCAATTATTATTTATCTACCCTTAACTAGTTATGGCGACAACAAGTAGTACCTATTTGACTCTTTTTTCCAATGTATGTTGATATTTATGCATATTGAAATATAACGGATGATATGAAAACTGAGACATAATAATACTAACCGTCATTTTATGTTAAAGTATGTTGATTAATCAAAAAATACTAATGAAAATTTACATGTTCAGGGCCCTGATGAAAAAGTACAAGATCGGCGAGCTGGTGGAGTGCGATCGCGTGCCGAGCAAGAACTCGTTCGCGCCGCAGTGGAACAACGACAACCCGCAGGAGCAGGGCAAGTGCGTTATCGGCTAGTACTACCACACCATCACCTACCACCACCATCTTCATTAACATCACCAACTTACACTGATAGATTATACCACTCACACCACAGCAGTACAACTACTATAGCCGCATCATTATTTCTTGGATCATCACGAAATATCATAACAATAATTAAGTTATGCAGGCGTAAAGGTTTAAGGACACCTGACATAGTTGACGAGGTACTTGTTTTTTTTAATACATAGTCTAAGTATCCTTCATTTATTTCAGTCGTAAACTTGTCAAGATCAGATCCCTAAGATATCAACGTTACCTTGTGTTCATAATAACTCTTAATAATCATGTTTATTAATAAGAACAACGCCATCAGAAAACCCAAATCCTAAATGTTTCTAAACGAACAATAAAAGTATTTTTTCGACTAACAAGACTTGGATGCTCAAACTCACAATTTGTTCTCGAAGGTTTTAAGTCCATTGAGTGTTTATGACGAAATAGTTGTATTGCTGTGTCACCATTACCGAATAGTTATCACAAGTGCAGTACTCAAACTAGCGTTAAGGTATTTTTTCCATTTTCCACCTTGAGCTTGTTTACTGAACTCGAATTTCTGTGATCAGGATGTTTGTATCGAAACTTGTTCACTTAAAGTATTGAACGTAAATATTCTAGCAAACATCTTTTAGTGTATATTTAAAAGAAGTATAGTCGCTATTGTTATTACATATACGCACATATATTATTCTTAGTTGTAAGATTGTAGATTATGGGTGCTACCACATATTCACCATCACATTAATCATTTGATAATCTTACTCAACATTAATTAATCGAACACAGATAGTCATACAAAACGATCTGAATTACGAAACATAAGAATGGCCCACTCTGGTGAATTAACTATTTATATAAAACCGAAATTTAAATACAAATCACCACCTTGCCGACACGAATGCCCAATTAATTACATCTTATCTTTCGACATATTATCTTATATGTATTATTATTAACAAACACATATAATATAAATCTGTTTACATGTATTTCCTTGTTGGAGTATTTAACACTTCCAAATAAAGCATGCACTAACTTACCACGTGGTAGCACCCCTCGCTCATTTGTACCATTCCAAATTTACTTTTCACCATATCGAGCACGAAATTATTACTACATAGCACATGGCACTGTGTGATTTATATTAGCTCGTGTTATTCATGTACATGGAATTTTATTGTGATTAAACGAGATCTGCGTAGGAATCAGACGCTTTGCCCTAGTACATAGTGTAGTCAGCTAGAGAACTTCTACATATACTTAGAAGCTTCGTTGTTAAATTAATTGTTTTGCGTGTAGCACCAGAGTTGGGTGTAACGCCACGTCGGAATGTAGTATAATTTTATTGGACACCACGTCACTCAACAGTTAACAGTAAAATATAGTTTTGATACTTGTAACATTGAATATTTTTATTGTATTGATTAAATCCATAGTTAAACTATAATGTGGCGTGGAGCTCGGTGCTAATTGGTATATATTATAGATCTGCGCTTGTTGTATCTAGTTGTATGCACAGCCCTGAGGACACCAACATACAATTTGAATCAAAGTGTGTATGTTGTTTAGTTAGATTGTATTGCGCTGGTTCGCAATAGTATTAAATTGTGCAAATTGACCTTTAGTTAGGCGTGTGGCAGTGACTGACGTAATCTAATTATGCTCCAGTTCCTTTGCGCTATGGACAGGAAAACTAAACTTTTATAATATGCCAATTTTCGCTAATGCTTGGGTTACATATTATAGATTGAAATCTGTGCGGTCTAGGCGAAGCCCGGTCTAACTAAAGGTTAATTGTTTTAGTTGGTGCCTTAGAATCTTAGCAATATCTTGTTTAAATGAGGCAATAGTCGCAACTGTCTGGTCTTTCGGTGCTCTCACTAATTTTCGCCTGGTCTATGACGTTATGATATGTATAATATGGTTAATAAAATACATTACAGCAATATAAATAGTCATTTCATTGTTACCTGTACTCCATCCTATTTCTTAACACACAGATCCATGTGCTTGCGTTTTAATTTTGCCTTTATTTCATACATTTAAATCAATATTTATTTCCCACCTTTTCATTTCTTTTTCTTTTATCCTTCTTTTGTTGGTTCTGCATGCTTTTGCACCTTAATAATATTTTGAACCGTGATCAAACGTAGTTTAACTTTATTATAAGTACTTATTAAACACAAGGGAACTTTCTTTATAGAGACTTGAATCAAGTCCACTAGCATGACAAAATATTATCATTTTAATATGTTATTATTAGGAAAATTATTATTTTTGTTTACTATTCAAAATGCTTATGGAAAGTAGAGAAATCTGTGAAGTCATTTTTGTACTATACAACTTTGAACAAGACTACAAAATGTTCTCTTTTTTTATATAAAACTATCGTTTCAATAACATGGAGCTACATGTAATAAAAACTCAATAGGATCACTCGATAAGAAATAGCAAACACTCGCTTACAAAATAATTAGCGGAACTTATTAATTTGTTAAAGTAGGTAGTTTTTTGTAATATTTTATTGTGATTTAATAAGGCATTGAATGTGGTTTTTCTCTATAAAGATGGTGTTGGCTACACAACGACATGAACTAACCTTTTGTATTTGTAATTGTTTTAGCTCCATTAAAGTTAATTGATTCATTTTTATCCGGGTTAATATTATGTTCTATTCGAAGAAATAGTATTATGGAAACAAAACATTTAAGTATACAAGAATGTAAATGATTTTCATCATTAAAATAATAGCAATAAATTATATATTAAGCACGAATTTGCATCTGATAAACCAGACAATAACAACGGGCGGTGAAAAAAAATCCGTACTTCAAAGATGAATGACTGCGCGACCTCAAGTCCTAAAATAACCTCATCACAACATCGCGTGCAACACGCTAGTGAATTTGGTAAACGTACGCCGGTTCATTGTAATCGTATAGGGGAGTACGACGCGATGATGGTCTGATATGTGGACATAATCATGCATAACTTTCGATTTTACATCAGACGCCTATCCGGTTATATTTCACCTGTAATAATAAAGCTTTATTTAATTCCACCATATTTCACCTGTAGCCAGAATTTTTAACTACATATTTTCTCATAGCAGATATCAGAACAGAGATTAAAGAGATAAGTGAATTATAATAGGTACACATGCCGCATTGTTAGTCGACTTATTTTCTGAATAAATAAAAAGGTTGTGCAATGTCTCGGTGATCGTCACCAACCATGAAGTAATTGCTTTGAGAACCGCACAGTCACGAGTCAGATTTAGGTGTTTTTATTTCCTCTTGTGTTTGATGCATTCGTTAAGTCTATGTGGACTCTTCCTTGGCAACGTCCCAAATCAAGGCGTCAATGCTCTTGACCTAGATTTTTTCATTTCGTGGTTGAATCATCTCAAGCAGTCGAAGCTATCTGCAGTATCTAAAAACTGCAGTCGATCCGAAAAATATTCAAATTGTCGTAGCTATTTGAATTGACAGTATTGAAAATTATACAGAGACCTGCCTCGATTAACATGCCTTGGTAGTTTATCCTCCTGAGACCTCGCGTACTTTATAAAGCGCTAAATAAACCGTATGCTAAAGCCCGAATATTTTTGAACATCTTATTTCGACATCGGACGACTGTCCTTCATGTAGCATCAATTCCCGAAACAACAAAATAATTTGTTAATGAAAATTTAATAATTTGTTTTATTTATACAACTACCCTACTAATTCATTAATGAAAAAATATCTAAACACAAATAGCCATTGAGGACAATGGCAAATAATATATGGAACCAATTTTTTTAGTGAAAACTCGGGATAAACCTTAGTTTATGTTTTATTTAACTGGCAAGGTCTCGGCGTTTGCAACAAAAACAGTTTAATGCTTTATAAGGTACATTCGGCCGTAGGTACTTGCAAGTGATTTCAGTAAATGCTTAAGTCTCAGGAGGATATAACATGACACTAACGAATCTGCTGTAAGCTTTTGTTCTTTTATTTCATTATATTTTATCATGAAGTATAAATTAGTTATCTAGGTCTATTATTTAGTTGTAAATATGTAGTTGCGTATGCTATGAATGAATGTGTATTATGGGCACGTGTTGATGTTCTGTGGCAGCTGGAGTTCGTGGCTGACGCCGCTGCTGCTGGGCATCGCGGCGACGTTGCTGTACAGGTACCTGTTCGCGTAGTGCTCGCCGCCCCGCACGCGCCTTACCTCATCCGCCAACATTCTACTACCAAGCAATCCAACCCAGGCGAAAAACAATCTGCACCGCAATTTAAATTAAGTATAAATAAGTTATTTCTATTTCAGTGAGTTCTGGTGGGCATGACGTATTCGAGTGACCAGAATGTCCATGTGCTATTTGAGGTTTATTCCGACATTGAATTTGAATTGACTTATGGGATTTGTATTTATTTTAGCACTGAGTGCAAAAAATAATACCTATTTCGATGTCCGTGAAAATAATTATGATACCTTAAATATACCTGATGTACCCATAAGAAACTGCGGTCAAAACGATATTGCCTCCATTGAAGAGATAATTTTTATAAACTATTGTAAGTAATGCATAATATATTTAGCAATTTATGATAAGCGTGAATTTATCGTGGTGCACGATTCTAAAGTATATTAGTGTACAAGCGAGCGGTGCTTGAGGGAAGACTAACATGCACCACAGTTTAAAAAGCCTTAAATACATGAGCAATTTACGTGTACGAGTTTAGGATGTGCTTTAGTAGCGTGGCGGAAATGTATCCCTAAGAGTCCCAGAAGAACTAAGTAATTTATTTGGCGTCGTTATGCCGCAGTGACGCCATGTTTATGCTGTTGCTGTTTATTTAAGGAGTTTATATAAAGACTACATTAGTCGTGTAAGTGGAAAGTGCATTTTTTTTTAAACCTATGGGTTGCCCTGAGGCTATCCAAATTTTTTTTGGCAATGTAACATTTGTGTTGTGTTTTTGAATTTGAATTACAATTTACAAGCCTATCCAAATTATAGCTGTAATATAGGATATAATTATTTATCTTTTGGTCTTCAGTATACATGTTGATAATTAAGTTGCTCGCTTTGTGAGAATGTTAAACAAGTGTGGTGTTGCCAAAAATACTAGAGTGACATATGGAGTATACCCGTTATAATGTTTTTTTCGTTAATTATTTTGTGGTATGTATATATATTTACATGAATGGATGAGGGTATTTTTAGGTGCTGATTTTTCAATATAATAAATTATTCGCCCAGCTTAAGAATCCATGAGTTTTATATATATTCTACATATAAATGTAATGTCAATTATTACAAATTGTCCATTTATGTATAGATGTTTCATACAATATTTAGTAATTTATGCACAAATATATGTTTTAGTGTTAAAGTGCTGTGTGCAGATGTGCCCTGTTTAAAGAAAACATATTTTGTATGCTATAACAAGCTTATGTTGTGATAGCATACTATAACTCACTTTGAGATGTTTAAAATTTATTGAAGAGGAAGTACATTAAGTATTTCATCACTAAGGGAATTTTTATGAACAACTAAAAAGTTTCAAATAATAATTTGTACAACAATGCATTAGGGCACATGTGCAGTGTGCACCATAAAGGAATTTTAATATTGACTACAGCTATTGCTAGTCACTGTTGCATAAAGAAACCTTCATTAAATATACCAGTTTCATGGAAGTTGATGACATTGTAGGTTATTCACCTTATAACAGCTGTTTGCATACAAACAACTTATTAATTAAATGCAAGAATAATATGTTGTAAATGTATTTCCATATATGTACTTATGACCTCATTTTCAGATCATCTTTGAGTTTCAAATATTATTTAAAAAATATATAAATTGGCCCATGAATGATTTGCAATATTACTAAGACACCATAAACAACTTGTTTTATTATTATGTTTATCACCCTGGCAAGGAACCCAATCGTTAGTCTTTTGTTGCTATTTGGGATTTTTTTATTAATGTGTGAGTAAATTGTAGAATAACAAATTAAAGCAATGACCTCTCCATTTTCCTTAAGTTATTAAATGACACACATTTAATGAAAGCTAGCTGATTAATTTTAGGGAGATTCATTTATGCCTCATAGCTACATGGTTATCCTTTACTATATGCTTATTCTAGCTACACTCTTGTTAAGTAAAAGTATTTGAATTTGTATTTACAACATAATTCATGAATTTACTTCTTTATTTGAGCAGTGACTATGTTTTATCATTTTCAAATTTGTGATGTATGTATGATTATTTTATTGATAACATCATTATTTGTACATTTTGCAGTTTTGCATTTTATTTGTTTTAGTATATAAAGTTGTGTTGGAAGAATAAAGGTGTATGACTTTTGTTACATTATACATAAACATTTGATTTTGTGTTTTATTTATTTTCTTAATACCTTAACATTAACTTACAGATATTACAATTAAAACTCACAATAGGTAACAGTCTTCAAATATATTAGCTACTTATCTAATTAATTATTTCCTATCAACCATAACATGATACACACACTTCGGAACTTTCAGACCTGGAAGTAAAAACAATATTCACTTAAAGTAACATGTCAACAACAATTTAACAATATTGTAAAAACATATTTGTGCTGAAACTAATGAAATATAACTTTTATATTATAATATTTATGATAGTAAATAATAGGTTAGAAGCATATATGATATCTTACCCAATTATTAAACACTGGTTACAGTAGAGCAAATCACAAAGAGAACAGCTATGTTGACAATTGCCACAGAGAAACTTCTCACAATAAGTACATCTGCTTTCCATGGTACGGCTACAACTGCATTGCTTAGATTCACACTTGTTTTCAATCTGAAATAAGAGTTAGCGGTTATTCTTGGGTCGTCTTAATAATATTAAGAACAATATTAAGTCAGACATCAGTAAGACACTAGGACAAAAATAATCACTATAGTCTCAACTAATACATTTTATTAAGGTTTGTCTCAAGTAAAATATGTTTTTTTTTGCTTTCTCCTACATCATAAAAAACATACATACATAACCTCACGCCTATAATCCCCGAAGGGGTAGGCAGAGGTGCATTTCTGCACACACATTTTTCCAGGTATGTATCAGTCCCACGTAATAGGGGGCGAGCCTATTGCCGTTTTTCGGGCACAATTCCAGACTCCATGCTATTACCGAGAATTTCCTAATAGAAAAACCCAATAACACTCTGCCCGACCCGGGAATCGAACCCAGGACCTCTAGATCGCACGGCACATACTTGTACCGCGAGACCACGAGGCAGTCATAAACAATTAGCTGTTAAAAGCATTAGAACAATAAAATAACAAATTTTATGAATGTATTTCCAATGCAGTACCTTAAAAATTATTAACTACAACAGTATGAAGACTAGTTAAGAGTATGTGTGTGTATTTAATCTTTTTATTGGGCTTTTAAATGGTAAATTTAAACAAAAAAAAAGCATAAATAATATTTGTTACAACTACTACGAGACCAATCCAAGCGCAACCGACATAATAACTTAAGGCCTTTCTCAGGGACAGAGGGAGCCTGCAAAAGTATTATTACAGGCGTCATTTAAATATAAAAACTATAATATTCGATGCTGAAGGCAAAGTTATAAGTTACCCAAAAGTTCACTCACAATGTTACCGGAATGCAACAGGCTGCCGTCCTTGGCGATAAACAACTGTTTCATTTTGTCTTTCTTAACTGTATTCGTTTCACAATTACTGACAATATCGCTAGCTTGTGGTTTCTTAGCGCCTTTAAAAAGCATATCTAGTGTTTTTTCTGAAATACGATGAAAAGATTTGAATTTAAGATGAAAAAAAAGCGCGGGTACACTCTAAACTTTTCTTTTATTACCATAAACATCCTTTAAGCGATATTCGTTGTTGTTAAACTGCTTCAATCCGACGTGAATTTTGCTTTGAGGGATAAAATCTTCAATGAAAGGATTGGCTCTTTTAGCCATATTTAAGTGATTTCTTAACTTGTGTTCTGTTTGTAAACGAAAAGTTGGTGTGTTTTTATTTTCCCGTTATGCTATAGTATTGAGTATTGTGTCTATTAATGTCAAATGCCAATGTCACGTCTGAATATTTTTTCATAGATAACGAAATAATATTACCTATTATTGAATGTAAGAAATCAATGTAATTTTAAAGTAAATGGTATTGAATATTAAATTTTATTTCATACCAAAATTATAAATACTTTTTCTAATGAATAGTTTAAATAATCTTCGCGTTAATAAACACTTAAATATTTCTTCATTCACTTATTGTAATAACATGGCGACACTGCCAACAGGGCACCTTCGATCGATGGGCTGCTGTCAACATTTTTTTCTAAAATATTTATAAAATAAATCGTGCCCAATACGTAGTTGCTTCTATCCAACAGTTAAAGATTAGTCCACGTCTATGAATAAGTATCATTATTTACCGTCATAGTATTAGTGAAAATAGTGAGAGTGAAAGTGTGTTGTGTGCGCCTCAGTTTTGTGATAGTGACGAGGCTGGTTCGGTTGGAAGCATATGTGATACGCTGCCTGCCGAATGTTACGTAAGGTGTGATAGCACGTAACATGTCGTGGACGAAGCAGCGGAAGGGCTCGGGTGCGCCGCCGCCCGGACCCGAGCGGCAGCCCTACGCGGCGCCCCAGACTCAGGTGAGCGGTGCACAGGTTATATCTACATAAACGTAAACAATGACGTGGTCCAACCACACGCAATCGCAATTTTACAATCATATGATTGATAAACTATCATTTCCACCTGTTTACTGAAAGTACACATCACATAAGTAAAGGTACTAGGATAAATCATATGTTTCCACAAACCTAGAAAGGTTTGTGTATAAAAAATTGTGCTGGGTGAAAGATGTAATTATAGTCTGCCCAGAACATATGGTTAGTAAACAAGTTTTCAATACATTGAATTACCTTCATTTGAGCACTTGTCCTTATCCATTTTTCTGATCAAAAGCACTTGAGCTTATGAAAAGTTATAAATTCTAAACCAACAAAAAGAGATTAATAATTTATTTATTTTTATAACTGAGAAAGTATTGATACTTAATAATTTTATCACTATTCATAAAACAACTCAACCCTAGACTCCAATCCAATTACAATATTGTTACTGTTGAAAAATTAGGCTTGTTTGGAATAATAAAGCTGTTTTGTATGACAGGATAGGTAGGATATGCATGGAATGATTTTACTTCTTTACATAATTTCTTTATAAAAAAATAATTTTCGATCTTGTATTGATTTTTTTTAACATGTATTTCAAACATATATTTAGAGTAATACAGTTTCCCCTATGTTATTGAGTTTACAAATAACACATTTTTTTTAAAATCATTCATAAAATCTACACCTAATGATAAAATATTGTTTACAAACTTAAATGATGGCATTGTTGCAGCAATTTGGGAATCAGCAAAACATGTACCAAAATTACCAAGGTACAACTGGGAATCCTCAGCAACAGTACTGGCAGACACAACAGATGTCTCAGCCGCCTCAGTTCAACCAACAATATGGACAAACCTACCAACAGGAATACCCAACAAATGCTAATGAATTTTATCAACCACAGAATCAATATAATCAAAATTACAATCAGTACAATAATCCTCAACAGGGATACCAACAAACATTATATCAAAATCAACCAATGCAACAGCAGAATTTTACCCAAAAGACAAACTCTGATGGTTGGGAAGATAGTTGGGATTGGAGGTGGGATGAGGCATCAAAGTTACAAGGGCAGAAGTCACAAACCATGGTTCAACAGCAAGGAATACATCAACAACAGCAGCAACAACCACCACCTCAACTGCAACAACCACCTCCTCAACTGCCACAACCACCTCCTCAACTGCAACAACAACAGCCTCAGCTACAGCCTCAGCAACACCCTCAGCAACACCCTCAGCATCAACCTCAGCAACAACCTCAGCAGCAACCTCATCAACCACCCCAAACATATAACCAACTGTCTGCTTTCAATAATGCCAACGTGATTGAAGAAAGTTTCGGAGGAAATGATAGCTGGAACTGGTCAATTGAAGAAAAAAGAGAAGCTAAAGAATCAGTTGCACAAGAGGGGGAGAATGAAGAGCCTACACCAATTCCTGCTGCACATTCTGTAGAGGATAGCTCTGGACATGCACTTTCAGCTGTAAACAATACATCAGATGCTAATCAGCTTGGTGAAGAAGTTAAATCTTTAAGCGACAAAGAAGCAGTTAAGGAACGCTTACCAAATTTAGCTTTAGGAAAACGCTTTCATCTAGATAATTTAACACCTCAGTGGTCGATAGAATCACAAATGTCACAAGAATCCAGTGATGGACCACTAACTCAATCTGAAGGAACATATAGAAGTGAAAATCAGTCTAGAAATTCCAGCAAAAGTAGTCCTGGATTGAATACTGACAATTCTAATTTTAATTATTCACAACCAAGATTGGATGAATATCATCAGAACAGTGAGTGGTCAAAATCAGATGACCCTACTCTAGCTGAAAGTATACATAATGGTAGCAGACGTCAGAGTCATGATGAAATTGTGAATTCGTTGCAAGAAATGACACTTAACAATCATGAACATCCTAAACAGGAATTACAAGAATATATACTTGAAAATCGAATAGAAGCACAGCCACCACCTGCTGCTTCTCCTGCTAACTCTGCACCAGCTGGTTCGACAAATCAATTTCAGTTTCAAGCAGCATTACCTTCTCAACCACCAACAACAGCAAGTTTGCCGCCACCGCCGTCCACAGTAATACCTCGGCCACCTTCATCTTCTGGCTCAATTCCTCGACCACCGTCCTCTAATTCGTTACCCCGTCCACCGTCTTCGTCTGCTACGTTTCCTCCCCCGCCATCTTCAACTTCATCCTTACCTCCTCCACCTTCCTCAACTGCTAGTTTGCCTCCTCCTCCTCCGGCAGTTACAGGTTCATCATTTCCACCAACTTCTTCCTCTGCTACAATGCTTCCTCCTAATTTTCTACCACCATCGTCGTCAAATAATCCGTTTAAACACGCTGGACCATTTGCACATAAAAGTAACGCAAAACCTAATGCAACGCATATGCAACTTCCTCCCGTTTCTAGTAACAACTTGACATCACCTGCTGTGGTTAATAAAATGTCACAACACAGAGTACCGTTAGGATTTGAAGCGAATTTGGAGACCACTCCGGATAATTCAGAAAGACCTGATCAGCCACAAATGACAGCGTTTAGACCAATGCCAGTCCCGCATCAAGTTCCAGACAACTTGGAAGTAGCGCCGCAAAATGATAGGAACGAATATTTACAAACAGCACACTTGTCAGGAATCGACTACGGTGAAAACACTGACTTCAGTCGTAATGTACCACCTCCCGGATTACGGAGGATGGTAGTCGGCCAACAAGAATCCGAATATAATCAAGGGTTAAATATTTCTGGTGATGAGCCTCCTCCAGGTCTTGCCCGAATGGTTCCGGGTCAGCAAACCGAAGCGGGGAATGTTTATAATCAATCTAGCGGAAATTATATGGATCGTCACATCGATGGACAGACGACAGACATTAACAACAGCGGCCGTTACAGACAAGCGGACGGGCAACAGACTCCTGATAATTATAGTCAGCCGCCCTCTGGGGCAGCAAACGACAGGAGGCCCGTGGGCTTAGATAGAATGGTTCCTGGAGAACCAAGCAACGACGAATATTCTCAGTATACGAGTTCCAATTATGGTGGAAATGAACAGAGGGTGGTGACCGGAGTGGATCACGTCTTTGCGCTACCAATCGACGCCGGTCCATCAGATATTAGAGAACAAAACGTTGACGGATCGGATTATTCTGAACAAGCCCCCAGAAATCCACCCAGAAATGTTATCAGTGATGTATCTTCTGACTTTGTAGGACCACCTGAAGAGAATCAAAGAGAAGTCATTATGGAGGGTGAGAACCTACAGGATTTGAGTATCATAACATCATCTGATTTGGCGTTCTCCCGGGAGCAGATGTTAGACGGTGCAGACATGACTTTAACTGAACCGGGCAACGATAGGAAAACTGACGTTTCAGACTCTATGGAACTTCCGGCATCCAGTTCCAGGAGACAATCTTTGAATCGTGTTAATACATCTGGCGATGATTCTGAAAGGGATAGAACATTTAAATCATCTCCAAGGAGAGACAGGGATAGGCACAAGTCATCTAGAGATCGCGATCGTGACAGAGACCGGGAAAGGGAAAAGGATAGTAGATATCCTAAAGACGAGCGGAAATATGACAGGGAGGACAGAAGATCGGGTAGAGATGATAGACGCTCAGAAAAAGAAAGGAAAGACAGGGACAGAGCACGCGGCCGGAAGGACAGGGATGAAAGCCCTGAGTCACGTCGATATCGGCGCAGCACTAGGAGCCATCGATATGAAACCGAGGACACTGACTACTACAGCGACAAGGAGAGGGATCGCAGGTAAATATAACAACGCCGTCTTGCAAAATATTCTTCTCATTGGTTACGTTTATAGTGTTAGGTGTTTAACATAAACTTATATTTATTTAATGCAGCACGAATGTCGCCGAATAGAGCGTAATTGAGCTTCTCAAGTTTTTAAGTTTATTCGAATAACAACCAACAACATTCTTGTTGTTGTTGAGGTTAGCCTCCTATATTGTGAGACTTAAAACTCAGCCGAATGCCTTGCGTGGGCAGTAGCGGTACTTTCATAGAAACCAAAAAGCGTTACACGTTAATTCTCTAAATGTAATTTATTCTCATTTATTTATATCAAATTTCTTTTGTAGCAAATTATTAACTTTTGGGAAACAATTTACCGTCGTTGAACGGAGAATTTGTAATCAAATTCAATGTTGCAATCAGCCAATATTCTCAAGTACCTACATGTACTAAGTTTAACATCTAGATTTCGCATAACAAAATCGCGCCCGAAACAAATATTATACTTGTAGGAGTAATGCTCTATAATTTTATTGCGATCGCCTCGCACTATACCTACTTGTATCGCTCGACTATTTCCGTTTAAGAGGCCCATAATCACATTACGATCTAAATCCACCTCGGAGATAAACTGGCGAGCTTTGTGTTATGCGGTGCATGCATGTATAGAAACATCAATAGCCATGAAATAGGATTGATACTACATCGAATATGAGACTACAGTTGCATATGTTTGTTTAGAAGTGAATAAGTGAGATAGTTTACAAAATTGTGGCTGGCATAAGGTTCCTTGTCATGTTACTGCTAATAAGAAACGAGTGTACGAGAGAGCAAAATCTTCCAACTACGCTCCTACCCTTTCTTCAAACTATTATCCTTTGATATATGTTTCAACCTTATTTAATACTTCAAAAAATATATTTGATGGTCATAAGCAGAATTCTCCGCGCTATGTGCCCGGTCCATTGCCACTTCAACTTGCTAATCCGCTGGGCTATGTCGGTTACTTTAGTTCTCCTACGGATCTCCTCATTTCTGATTCGGTCTCGTAAGGAAACCCCGAGCATAGGGCCGATAGGGCAAAAAAGTTCTCGAGTGGAGGCCACGTACCGGAAAGTGCAGCATAGGACGTCAACCCAAAGGTGGTCTGACGACCTAGTTAAGGTGGCGGGTCGTCGCTGGATGCAGGCTGCCTCCAACAGGTCACTGTGGAAGTCATTGGGGGAGGCCTAAGTTCACCAGTGATAAGCAGAATATGCTCAAATGCGTACATAATGAAGAGTTAGTTTCCATATGTAAGTACAATTGGAATTGTGGTAAAGTGTAGTTGGTTGTGCAGGCGTTACAGGGAGGGTTCGTACACGTCGCGGCCGCCGCGGCCCGAGGACAAGGAGCGTCGCGGGGAGGAGCGCGAGCGCAGCCGCCGGTACAACACCGCGGAGCGCGAGCACCGCTACGACGACGAGTGGGACGGCAGCCGCAGCCGCCGCAGCGACCGACACGCCGACAGGCACGCCGACAAGCACACCGGATACGGACGGTACAGAGACATCGACCCCTCCAGGAAGCACGGCAACATACGCCGCGACAAGGACGACGAGCGCAGGAGAGGTGAGAACCATTACTACCGCTAACATCTATACCTTATCTGTATCAAACCAGATATGCCCAACTGATTGGGAGTTTGCTCTACAGAAAGGCGTTAGATCTCCGCCTACTATGATGGCCAATACTGGTTTTCTCAAATACCAAACTTTGCAATTACTAGAAAATTTTGTGGGTTTATCCGAGATTGTATGTAGCTCCCTGGGATTTTTATAGTAGCATGATAACAACTTTATCAGTTTATATGAACGGGGTAGGTATTTTATTTACGACAAATGTGAGTTAAGCGTTGATAGTTCAACCATTTGTAGTATTTACAAGAGCTAGAGACTACAAAAGCTAATATCATTGAAATTATAAATAAATACATGCACGTTACATTGTATTCTGAGACATGGCCAACTTGCTGAATATATTTAAGGCATTATTCTATATTCATATTATTATGTCTAAAAATAGTTGATCAGCTGAGAAGCTGAGGTAATGTCTGAGTGACTTCCAACTCTGTTTGAAAATTTACAATTGCAGCATATATCATTATTGGTCAAAACTACCAAAAAAAATCTTGTATTATTCTGTATTAAGTCAGCTTAGGAGGCTGAAACCTGAAATCACAACACCAACAAAACTTCATAGAGATAGACAATCTTTGAAATGTTGGATCATAGATACTATTTAAACCGTTTATTTTATTTATTACCGTTTAAATTCCAAAGGCAAGCGAGAAAGGTCAGCAAAAAAATAATTAATTTGTATAATCAACATGTTATGGAGAATTAGGAATGTTGTACTTGAAACGTGATTGTACTCAATTATTCGTTTGTTAATCGTGCGGTGTGATGCAACGGTAGGCAGTTTAATCACAACGATGCAATTTGAATCGTAATTAAAACGTTATTACGACAAAATATTTGGATACCATTCTAGTTCTCAATGTAGCAATGATAAATATAAACAGAATTTTGACAGCCCCGTGGCGCAGTTGGCTAGACACCAGCTTGCGAAACCATAGGCCGCGGGTTCGATCCCCGCACCGAGACAAATGTTTGTGTGATCCACAAATGTTTGCCTCGGGTCTGAATGTTTGTGAGACCGAAAACGTCTCTCGTAGTTTCTGATACCAACGACACAGGACTTGTGCCCTAGTGTGGGGGTCAGAACTATGTATGTGACTGTTGGGTGTATTTATTTATTTAATTTGGAAACCAAAAAATAAATACTAATACTAAAATTTCAATTCTTTCCTATACAGTACTTATCTTTTGACAAAGTCCAGATTCAGATTTTCTAAATCTAAAAATTATCTGTTCAAATAATTACGCCTGCTGTTTAATGCATTCAAATTTTCCAAAGAATTACGTAAATCAAATTTATATGAACGTCAAATCCGTGTGGTTTCCAAACACCTATGTCTAACTACTGCGGCGTATTAAAACAATGGTAGTGACGTCACAAGACGCTACCACAATAGAATTTGTAACTAGCAATTACTACACATATATGTATACAGGCAAGACTTTGTCAAGTAAACCACAATATATTTATTAATTTTGAATGGAGAATCCGTATATTTAAATTTTGTTATGATTAATCAATGACAATATATTTATCTTATAAATAAAATAAGGGCCTGTTACAAAATGAAATCACTTATTTCTTAATATTATTCTAGGTAAATAGTAAACGTAAACATTATTTTCTTATAAATATAATACATAATTCAAAATTCCTTTAAATGAATCCCTCATGTTCATACCCCTTATTTGATTCACTAATGACATATAAACAATATACTGTTAACTTCTTAAATGAATAACAAAGAATGACTCCTGAATTTCCTGTCAGGTTTGAATAGTTTTAAATTTAATCCCTTAAGTTTTTGTTTAGTTTTCCCCGGTAACTAGACTCTTTTGAACCTTTTATCAATATGAAATGAAATAATATTTATTGAATCTATAAAATGTCAAATACATCACTTAGATTTAGTCCTTTCAAAATTTACTACCCAGTTCGGAAGGCAGTCATCACTAGAGAAGAACGGGCAAGAAACTCTAGTGTTGCTCTTTTCCATTCAATGATAGTTTACAATATTGATACAAAGACTAAATTTCCCGAATTAGAGCAGTTCATAAATAATTATTAAAAAATAATAAATTTCATTAATAATTATTATAATGGTCTATGGATTTGAAGCATGAGTATAAATATTTTGTGCAGAATGTCCCCCATTGTGCGGAAACCCTCAACATGACCTATGACGTCATATCACTTAATATTCCCAGTGTTGATTATTTGCATTCCCACCTGCTTTTTATATTTATTACTATATGTATTATGTTTATTTTGTGTATAATAATTTATGTATATGTAAATATAATTTGTTTTTTCAGTCGTGACGTTTTCGAGCGATGCGAAAACTAATGATTGTAACAGAGAAGGTACAAATGTGAACTGTATATGCCTGGGCGTGGTACTCATGCACACCTAAACACATACATGTATTGTATATAATATTGCATGCCATTTTATTTTTTTGCAAAACCCACATTACTTTAATACCACACACGTCACATTGTTTTATTTTCGTTGTCTTCAACATAAATTATGACAGTTTCTTCTATTTTTCAACTCGGCTTTATTTCTTTTTATATTTCTACCTACCCCTTTCTGGGATAGAAGTACATGTTTGATATTACGCCAAAGTCCATTGATTGTTATTACAACCGAGTTAATATTTTTTTTTAAATATAATACTCATACAAGTGGTAATTTAAATATATGTATGATAGAAATAATACCGTTCGAAAATAAACCATTATTATTTTATGAATATTAGGATATTTTTTTAGTCAAAACATAGTCTGAATGCGTGAACAGTGCGGTGTAATCAAGCTTCAGCTGCAGATGCTACCATAACATGTGTTTTTTTGAATGATTGCCTTTTTAATAAACAGACATATTTTTATTTGAATGTTGTTATGGGTCTTGATCTGGTCATATAAGCAGGTCATACACATGTTTTTTTTTTATATGTATATATGAGCATATTTAACCATTTGAATGCGCCGTTAAAATCTCTTGAGATAATATTACATTTTAACTTCATTACATATAAACATACAAGTGTTTATTTTAATATTATTCACTTTTTTCTATGTGACTTGAGAATACTCCTTATTTGTCTCGTAATATATTGTTTGACATTTTCGTCACAAAATATTAATTACATTATAATTTAATATCTTCTTGAATTAATGGGATTTACGAAAATATTTTTCCCGCATAATTTTGATACATCAATTTTAAATTTCTTTTAGGCCGCCTCTTACAAGGACTCAGTAATGAACGTGATGCATTGACTTTTTTTATTTTTATTAATGGGGTCAATGTCTAAATTGAGATGTCAGTCAATAAGTTGATGTCAGGTGTTTGTTATTTCCTTCATGTAAAGTAAAGTGGTGGATAGTTGAGTGAGTGAGTTTGTTGCAGGCGATCAGTTCTCGTCTCCGTCGCGGCCCGAGTCCCGCGAGGCCACGGTGACCGACGATGACCTCGCCGAGTCGCGGCGCCGGCCCCGCAGGCACCACCGCCAACCTGACTCCTACTACGATGGTGCGTTCATTTATTTTGTCCAGAAAACAAATATTCTACACAGAAGTAATCAGTGACTGTCTAGTTATCCCATGACTTTTTAATTTTTATAGATTTGCATTATATTGATTCTGTTGCAAATGAAGTGTCTACCTTGATTAAGCCAGTTACTCTCAACTGGGCATGGTAGGCCCACATATATGTATGAATGGCAAGCTACCTGCTGGAGGAGAGCTAAGTGCGTGGTTCCGGTGCAGGGTACGGCGCGTACTCGGACCCGTACGCGGCGCAGCGGCAGCAGTACGAGTACTACGAGCGGCTGCGCCTGTCCGACCCCGCCGCCTACATGCAGCTGTACAAGCACATCATGGCGGGACACGCGCCGCCCGCGCACTACCCCGCCAACGTGGCGCCGCTCTACGGAGAAGGTACCGCCTTGTCTTCTGTCATGTCGCAAACATTATTACGCTAATCGTTGCAGTAGGTCACCACCGGAGGTCATTTCTGTCTCTGAAAATCGTCTTAAGTGACATTATGAAACTTTTCACCAACTCGGATCGTCTCATATATTTATCGCGAAAATGTATCTAATGTCTATGTTCTAATGTCTATAATCTAGGTGCGCCTAATGGCACTTAACATCGCATAGTGACACCGAGCGCCATGTAAATGCACATGATAATATTTTACTGTACTAAATGTGACTTAACATCATAATGGCACTTAAAATCACTAAAATAAAATCACCCTTATGACTCATAAGTTCCAAAAATGGCACTCTACGCCAAATAATGGAACCTTATGTCACATATTATGTTGTATTAACGGTACCAGTCGTAACTAATATTCCTTAATGACACCTATCGTTTTCTAAGTGCCCGAAATGGCACCTATTGAATTATTTAAAAAAGTAGCCTATGTCCCTTTTTAAGGTCTCATTTATGTCCATACCAAAATTCATTCAAATCCGTCAAATGGTTTAGACGTGAAAGCATCACACAGGCAGTGTTACTTTCGCATTACAATATATGCTCATCCCACGGGAACCCTACATATTTCCGAGATAAAATTTAGCTTATATTACTACATAGTGTCCCATTTGTATTCCAACCAAAAATCATATAAATCGGGCGAATAGTATAGGCGTGAAAGCCCATTCCCACGGGAATACTACATTTTCCGGGATAAAAAATATCCTATGTTGCGTCGGTGGATCCTATCTAGCCCCATACTAAAACTCATCTAAATCATTCAAATGGTTTAGGCCAGAAAGTATAACACATGCAGCGTTACATTCGCATTACAATATATGCTCATCCCACGGGAACCCTACATATTCCCGGGATAAAATGTAGCTTATGTTACTACATAGTGTCCCATTTGTATTCCAACCAAAAATCATATAAATCGGGCGAATAGTTTAGGCGTGAAAGCCCATTCCCACGGGAATACTACATTTTCCGGGCTAAAAAGTATCCTATGTTACTTCTGTGGGTTCCATCTATCTCCATAACAAAAATAATCGAAATCGGTTCAGTAGTTTTTGAGTTTAAGAGTAACAAACATCCAAAAATCCAAAAATACAAACCTTTCCTCTTTATTATAATAGTATAGATAATATGTCGATCTCTTAAAAAACTAATCTCTGCTTGGGACTACGTAAGATATCCTCAGTTCAGTGATTCACAATGAATTATTGTTTTCTGTAACGGTGAACGAAAACATCAGAGGAAACCTGCGTACCTAAAAAATCTTAGTAATTTTTTAGGTGTGTAGTCCGCCAACCCGCACTAGACTAGCTTGCTGGACTACGGCCTAAACCCTCTCAGTTGTAGAGGAAGTCCGTGCGAAGTAGTGAGACATATACATATGTATATGCTGATGTTTTTTATTTTAATAAATACACCCAAGTCACACACATTGTTCTGACCCAAAATTAAGATACAAGTCTTGTATCGTGGGTATTAGAAACTACGAGAGACTTTTCGGTCTCACATACACCCAGACTCGAAACAAATATTTGTGGATCGCACAAACATTTGTCTCGGTGCGGGTATTGTACCCGCGGCCTTCCGTTTCGCAAGCTGGTGTCTAGCCAACTACGCCACGGATGAATGATGATGCTGATGCAGTGATGTAACGGAGTTGTTCTGTGGCAGGTTACTCCGGGCTGTACGAGGGCGAGGAGCGCGCCAGCGTGCACTCGGGCCGCTCCAGCGCCGGACTCAAGCCCGCCGACCCGTCAGTACCCACTCACACACACTGCTGCACCGCGCACATACATACTGCTTACCCAAATACACACTACAGGCTGTATTGCAACCTTTAGAAGGTGTTCCACAGTACTTTACAAAGTCAAAAATAACTTCATTTCCAACAAGTCATTTTAGCAGCGTACGGTCTTTCCGTTCGTACAATTTATGATTACGATATGTTCCTCTTAACGAAAAATCAAGAAAAGACGGTTTAGTTTTCATCAAAACTAAGTCCTGTCTCGCTGTTTAAAAATAATTGAGGCCCTCGTAAACACGCTTTGTACATACAGATTACGCACAGTTAAATTATATAAGAGGGCTTGAAGTAATAATCTTCACAACATTACATAATTTTATCATAAACAATAAAAGCAACGCCTACATGCATTATACAGCTTTAGTCACTTTAGTAAACATAATGTTCCATTGCGTACTATACACAAAACCACTGGATATATATTTTATCATACGCGTGTTATATGTGTGACTAGTACTACTGGTTTTTCAAAGCACAGACATATGGGACCATCACATTAATTACTAATCCTCTCATATACATACATTACTATGGCGGTACTTCCATAGAAACCCTTGCCTTACTAAATGCCGAATTCGAATCTTTATTTAACAAATGCAATTTGACATATAAATGATAATATCCTGAGCCCACAACAAACAATTATAAATTAGACATTAGACAATTAACGTGTAACGCTTTTGGGCTTCTATGGCAGTACCGACACTGATACATTACTAACTACATGATATTTTTTATGAGCAGGGCTGCCAGATTGTATAATTGGAATGGATGGAAGGCTCGAATCTCGACTTTTCGACCATTTATCTAGCTAAGTAAAATTAAAAAAAAACCAAGAGCTACTCTCGAGTCTCGAATTTTCGACCATATATGTTGGTAACTAAAAGCATAAAAAAAAAATATGTATAATGCGATCAAATTTCGTATAATTGCAGATACTAAACCGTATAGCTGCGATTTATTTGCTGGCAGCCCTGTTTATGAGTTTATTTAATGGCAGCATTCATTACATATTCGTATGGATGAAAATACTTTATGCTGTACCAAAATTCAAAGCTTTGACTACATAATAATTAATTTATGCTGTCATTTGTTGAATCAAGTTTTGAATTATACAGAGTGGTGAAATTGTAAAATGAAATGAAAAAAAAAATCGATGAATTGAACCACGATATTTAAATATTTCATTACTCTGTATGAGGGCGTGTATATTGATGATTGGCTTGTGCTTAACTATCACACGACATACGCAGACCAACGCATACAAATAATATCTCCAGATGTCGTATTGAACATGCAGTAAAGTGAGCCAGTATTGCGGCATCAGTCGATAATTTTCTATCGACTTTGCTTTTGAACAGTGCATGACTTTCACTAGCTCATTTTTCATCAGGGTCCATACTATCTTGGAATTAATTCATAGTTTATTATCGTGTACATATTTTATTTTCGGTGATTATACAATTTTAGTGGATATTAATGGTGTCAATAAATTACTATTATCGCAAAGTTGGTAACATAATTATTAAGAATATTAATTCGGTTTATAGGATATTTCAGTCGTTTCATATTTTGCAAAGTTGCTATGTACATAAATGTTTATAACTTTATGACAACATGGATTGACATCCAGCTCTAATTATCAAGAGGAACACATTCATCTCTCGACACTCAACGCAGCCACGTTGGTTCATGTATTTTCACTCTACGTTGAAAGGACGTTAAGATCGGAAAGGGGGATTATGTCGATTTCCATATATAGTTTTGATAGCATAAGTAAGGTAGTATGGCCCGTTGAGCACGGTGTATATCTGGAGGTGTCGTTGTGTGCGTGTGTCTGTGTGTGTGCGTGCGCGCGTGCGTGCGTGCGTGCGTGCGTGCGTGCGTGCGCGCGTGCGTGTGGTGACGCGGTGGGGCGCAGGTTCCTGGCGGGGTACCGGCACGACGCGCCGTCGCTGCGGGACGCGCCGTCGCTGCGGACCGACGTGTCCGACAGGTAACCACACACTGCACCCTCCCACTACACTACACATCAGCTTTGTCAAACTATACACCTTCATAATGACAATGCTTTAGTTGAAAAGTACAATACCTAAAAACTTATTTTTTTATTACAAACATATTCGAAAATTAATAAAATAGTATAGTTTATGCTAATAGATAAGAATCTTACATACGCACGTACCAGAGAGCTAGCGCGATACTTCTTGCGCTAGAACAATTCACACCAATACGTTTAAAATAATTAGGCTACCAACTACCTTTAATTTGCAAGAAATTATGACATAATTTCAATATTATAAAAAAATCACTATTGAGTCATGTCCTGAAAACGCCATAGCTTGAAGTACGCAAGGCTAGAGAGAATAAGAACCACATATTTCAGCTTTGCAGACCACATCCTTAATATTGTACACGGATACTTCACTTCTCCTGCTTTTATTTACTGTCAGTCACAAGCTAGCTATGGTTGCGGTAGGGCATGGTTAATCATGGGTCATAAAAACTGATAACGATATCGTAAAATTCTTTTATAGCATAACATTATGAATGAAAATTATGCATTTAAAAAAATATGGGTTTACCGTTGGTTTTTTAATTTTAATTAGTAGACACTTTGTGACATCTGTGACATCATTCCTTTTCAAAACAACGGCCCAACGTAAGACCAGCGTTGGCTGTATTGCCAGCATATTGCTGAGTTGGTGCCTTTTTGTTACAGACAGAGTTTTAAGTGGTTACGTCTATTTTATTTTATACTTTTGTTCTGTATTATATCTGTAAACAAATAAACTTTTTTCTTTCTTTCTGTTTGACTTCTACTGTTATTACCGCTAATCATAGCCTGATTACTGATTTGCAATATACTCTTCTCAATAGGAACTCGAAGGTTTTTTTTTTTAATTTCATTATTTAATCGCACGTGGCTATAGTATTAAATATGGCGTGTATATCGTTGTACAACAATCATTATCTCATTATTTTTGCATTTGATCATTGGCACGTATTTCATATTTTGGATTAATCGACATAATGGATTTCTGGTGGTATGGGTAATGGGTTGTATAAAAGCTTGCGTCATGAAACTTTATAGCTTTTGGTTTCTGAAATTGACTTAATTACAATGTTTTAGATAAATAAATATGATTAAAGTTTCTCGTTTTAGTAAAATCTAATTGAATGCAATTATTGTTATAATTTTAAAATTAATACATTTATGCTATATTCCTCTGAAAAATTATTAAGTGTAATTACAAGATCGATGTAAAAACATGTATATTTTTTTTTCCTTGTGTATATAATAATATGATATTGTCCGATTCCAGAGACCTGAACACGGACGCGTCGCTGAACCTGCAGCTGGACGAGTCGACGGTGCGCTCGGAGAGAATGACGCCATACCGGTTCTCCACCGCGCACGTCAAGGTAAATGTTCTCATCATTTAGTTAATAAAACTACATAAAAAAGTTGTCAATTTGGGTCTATATGTTAGTCCAGAAATCTTGATGCAACTGTGACTATATAATATGTGTAAAAGTTTTATAGGCTAAAAATAAATTAATCACTATTTCAAATTATCTAAATGGAATTAAGGCCCTTTACTTTTACACTAGATTTAGAAATCACTTTAAAGATTTATTCGGCCAGGGGCCGTTACAAACATAATTACTAAATAATTAACATTACTGAGGATAACATTTAAAACATAAGACACGCGTAGACGTTCGGGCAGAGCTACCGCACTGTACAACGGCCGATGAGGGAGTGCGCTAGCTTGGGATGCTCAGCAGCGCCCTTTATATAGGCTGACGTGATGACGACGACTGCTACCCGCGACACAAATTAATTTCTAACACCAGTTTATAAATAGTTTGTTTGTGCCCCTGTACTGTTAGAAGTGAGTGCATGTGTACCTATAATGTGTGTGTGTGTGTGCAGGGCAGCATCTCGTCCCGCGACCTCGTGCTGGTGCGCGGCTCGTACCCGGCGGACGGCGTGCCCGCCACCGTGCAGCTGCTGTCGCTGGCCGCCGCGCTCGCGCACGACCCGCAGGCCGCCGAGCTGGCCGCCTACCCGGGACCGCTCGTCAAAGGTACCGACATCCCTGTGCCGTGCCTCAACACTGCACACATGCAAATATATACTAAAGTAAATAACACTTAGTTTCATCGCTGTTTATAAATTACCAATGATATTTACTTTCTAAAGCCTCTAATACATTATTACACTTTTTTAAGTTGTCTTGAAAAATTAATGTCCCTACGATGGGCAAATGAAAAAAAATATATCGATATATATCGTATTGATAATTAAAAAAAATATCGATATATATCGTATTGATAATTAAAAAAAATATCGATATATATCGTATCGATTACCTCAAGTAGTTATTGTTTTTTTAAAGAATTTTATTCTATATTTTAGCTTGAACAAAGTAAAATTTTAAAAAGGCTCTTTAAAAAATATCTAATTTGATATTCAGGAATAAATATCGAATATCGATATTTTCAAAGTAAAAATATCGACAATATATATCGATTACTTTCTGAAAAATATCGATATTTTGATATATTGATATTTTATACCCATCCCTAATGTGTGGTCACCTATGACAACTCATTTGTTGTCTAATATGGTAATGTAATGTATATACTCGTGTTTATTGCGCAGGCGTGACGCACAAGAAGAGCGTGATGGAGTACTGCGCGGCGCGGTGCGGCGACGTGGTGGCGCGCGACCCCGTGGGACACGTGCTCGTGTGGCAGCTGCTCGCGCTGCTGCTGCGACAGAACGGGGTACGCACGTCCCTCCGCTACCCCACTCACTCAGCGCACTCGTACCAACTCGATAACACCATCATATTTATCGATTAGTGTAATTGGTGTAATAACCGTACTAATTGAATAAATAAATCACTTCGACCAACGAACTTTATCAAAACGGTGTTGAGTAAACTAACATCGATACAATCCAAACTTCATATCGAATTAAAGCATATCTGTTTGTTTTACGACCGAACGCCTAAAAAACCTTTTTGGTGCAGACATAGAGCAGAAAATAAATCTTTGTGACATTATCCAACCTGCTATTACTGACACCATGTGTTAAGATACAGTTGTTATTTATTGACAGGTGGTAGTCGGCTCCGATATCGCTGAACTATTGATGAAGAATACGCACGAGTACGAATACAAGCCGACGCCCGCTAAAACTAATGCACACAATGGTAAGTTCGATATCAAAATCTCTCGAATCATTATATTAACCAAAAATGACACACGCTAATATAATAGACAGGTTTTGTGATTGTTTGAAACTACCATATGATATTATGCCTCATAAACTATCGTTCGAAGCTAGTATTTGTTGGTCACATATTAACAAATTGCGCATTTGAAATAATCGATAACAAGACATAAGCTTGATGTAGTTTATTTAGCTTAATCGACCTGTATTCACTCCACAAATGTAGACAACATTTCATATTTCCGTTCATGCAGAGAGTCGTCGCGAATCTTCAGTCTCTGGAGAGATGCGCGATGACGAAGCTAGAAGCTCTTCGCCTGATCAGCCGTCCTTGTCAACTTCTGACATCACTCGTAAGTTAAAGAAAATCGCTCGATAATCGTTATACTTGTATTTTACCAGATGTATTTTTTTAATAATACAGCAGAATTAATTAAATTTTCTTTAAGTTCCTAAGTCGATAAATTATGTGTGACTTACCTATTGTGGAAATGTGGAGAGGCAATGAATGCACTGAATTGAAAAATAAATTTGGTCATTAATTAAGAGTACTGCAAGATAACGATTACTTTCTACCAGTTAGCGTATTTATGTCCATCAACATGATCTAGACCAACGGGCCCAAGACCTAACATCATCGATCGATAAATAGATTGTCGAATATTATGTCCTATTGTTAACAATTATTAAAATATTGTTCCAGACCAAGAGTCGCCGAGCTCGCCCGCACAGCCCGCCATCGACGAGAAGGCGGCTTTGGACAGACTGCGGGAGTACCTTATCTACGGAAATAGATCCGACGCCATCGGTAAAAATAAATATATATATTGAAATAAGCGATTATTGGGATTTCTATTATTTCGAAACTTGTAAATTTGGGGACTGCTTCGTGGTTTCGCGGTTCAAGTATGTGCCGTGCGATCTAGAGGTCTTGGGTTCGATTCCCGGGTTGGGCAAAGTGTTATTGGGTTTTTTCATTAGGAAAGTCTTAGAAGCAGCACGGAGTTTGGAATTGCGCCCGAAAAACGGCAATAGGCTCGCCCCCTATTACGTGGGACTGATACATACCTGGCGAAATATGGGTGCAGAAATGCACCTCTGCCTACCCCATCAGGGAATACAGGCGTGAGTATGAGTGAGAGTTTAAATTTATTTTCATCGACTTTTTGTCTTGAATGTCGATAACGGTGAATGGCCGAGAATGTTGTTGGGGTTAGTTTATTAATGGTTAAATGAAGTAGTTTTGTTCAGATATAGCGGAGTAAGGTATGTGTTGTGTGCAGAGTGGGCGGTGTCTGCGCGGCTGTGGGGCCACGCGCTGCAGCTGGCGGCGCTGGGCGGGCGGCGCGCGCGGGCCGGCGTGTGCGCGCGCTTCCTCGCCGCGCTGCCGCGACACGACCCGCTGCACACGCTCTACGCCGCGCTCGCCGGCGCGCCGCCGCCCGCCGCCACCGTCAGTGCACACGCACACACACACACACAACACTTTTATACATATCAATATTTCAAAGCCAAACATTATATCATGTCTACAAGTGATAAATCATTTAAAACAAACTGTATAAAACTTTATATTTTTGCTGAGAATCGATTTAAATATCGATAATTTTCTCACCATCGTCCTTAAACAACAAACAATAACGTACTACTAGTTATTGTTTTTTTTTTCTACCGCAATAAAAAAAATATCGTATATCTTTGTCATAAAAACTAACTTGACCTCTTGTGTTTTAAATTAAATTGCAAATAATAAATCTATACTCAACCTTACTATTCTCCTTCTTCTAACTACCTTCATATTATAATATTTCGAAAATACAAAAAATTTTTGTTGCCCTGAAATAAAGTTACTCAACATAGCAACTTTCATCACGATATTGAATTAATTTCAATATATGTGACTAGTATGTAATTGTGGACTGACTGTGCGCAGTGCGTGTCGGACGAGCGCTGGGGCGACTGGCGCCCGCACGCGGCCATCATGCTCGCCAACACGTCCGCCAGGCCAGACCACGACCAGCGGACAATCATACAGCTCGGTAAGCACTTTGCCTCATCATATTCTTCACATTAATAAAATAATTTATTATTAAACTCTATAAACTTAATACATTTTTATTCGTCATACCAACGTATGGTAAAACGTTATGAATGTTTCCTTTAGTTTAATATCGTTTCGTATATTCCAGGCGACACTTTAGCCTCCCGCGGGTTGACCTACTCGGCGCAGTTCTGCTACCTGTCAGCGGGCGTGCCGTGGTCCCGACACCCGCTGGCGCCGCTGGCCCCGGGCCCGCCGCCAGCCACCGCCCCGCGCCTGTCGCTGCTGCTGGCCGATCCCAAGGCCACCACGCTGGCGCAGTTCGCCACAAACAAAGCCATATTCGCCTCGGAGATATATGAATACGCGGTCTCGCTCAACCAGGATTACGTCATACCTGAACTACAGGTACGAAAAGTATATTAATCCTACATCTATCTTGATTTTACGTATCGATTATATCTATTGTCTTTTATAAAAAGAAGTGATTTTTATCGATATTTTCGGGTGAGCCGTAATAGAGTATATGGAAAATATCGATGTTTCAGTACAATACAAATGCAGGTTACTAAGCACTAGGGTTTTCAAAGTTGATGACGTCACAAACAAAGTGGATTAATGTCCGAGACGTGGTGTTGTATTTGACGTGTTGGTGTGGTGGTGCCGGCCGTGTGACGTGTGTGTTGCGCAGGCGTACAAGCTGGTGCTGGCGACGCGGCTGGTGGACGCGGGCGCGTACGAGCGCGCGCTGGCGTACACGGAGCAGGCGGCGCGCGGCGTGACGCACGAGCCGCAGCGACACTCGGCGGCGCTGGCGGGCGCGCTGGCGCAGCTGGCCGAGCGCCTGCAGCACCACGACCCCGCGCTGCAGCCCGACGCCGCGCTGCTCGACGACCCCGCCGACAGCGCCGAGCCCTCGCCGCGCCACCACCAGTGGCTGCACGACGTCAAGAGCCTTGCGCACATGCTCACGGTAACTACTCACAATACTACCCGCATACTCTAAAACTCATATTACACCTGTAATCTTTATCGATAAACAAACTCCATACAGTCTTCTCGATTTAAGTATACACCATCTGCATCTGTAAGTATGGCAAAAAGAGCACATTTATCATCGATGTGGATCCCAGCTCGTTGTATTGAGCATGTCCCCGCTAGAGTCCCATAACGTAGTGCGGTGTGGCTAACTGTGTGTGTGTGTGCGCTGCAGACGGAGCAGGCGTCGCAACCGACGCCGCAGCACCAGCCGTACGATTACGCACAGAACCAACAGTACACATGGGGGGAACAGGTAAGTTCGTGTTTGGACCAGCTCATCTTATCGTAGTATGGATTTTGACTTGACATTTTCCTTGTCTATATGCGTGTGTTCGGCTCCTTTATTAGTAAGGAGTTACAAAATTGTATTTATATGTAAGAATAATTAGTATGTAACTGTTATGTACAATCCTAACAATACTATGAGTTTCACGTTTTATATTGTAACATAGATCGTATAACTTGTTAGTATTCGACGTATCTTTGGTCAATATTAAATTGTCTACTGTGAAAATTCAATCTCGAATAATATTCATTATACGAATAATATACATTAATCGATGCTGTTATTTATTCAATCAATATGTAATTAGTTGGATAACAATTTAATAATTATAATAATAATTATTATACAGCATACTTAATTTATAAGGAATACTTATCTTATAAGGAAACAAATCCGAATGTCATAAATATGTGTAAATAAAATATTAAAGAAATGACGTCAATAGTTACGGATGTTCACCGTCCAGGCGCAACAGTACCAACAGCCGGTACAACCGACGTACGCCGAGCCCACTGAGGAGACCCCCGATTACGCGACGCAGTACTACAGCCAGCAGGTGCCGCAACCTGCGCCGCAACCCGCGCCGCAACCCGCGCCGCAACCTGCCGCGCAACCCGCCGAGCAGGAGCCCGAGACACTACCCTACACGTACGGGGACGACTGGAACAGGACCGAGGAACAGCACGCGCAGTCGTACGCCGACCCATACTGGCAGGGTGATACCAGCTACGGATATGGAGAGGTAAGTGCCACATTACTTTCTCATCGAGCGATCACAAGGATACCTTACTTCGGTTATTTATGTTAGGATGATGGCGCTTTCCATGCGCTCGCAGAATAGGAACAAATCGCAGTCAACTAGATCAATGAGTCGAATCCATTACATCGCATCTGATTTGTAAGGCTAGCTAAAAAAATTGTCCAACTAAAATATTGTCACTAAACATCATCCGATGCCGATGGTGGTGTTTGAAGTGGTGTTTCATGAACGTCATCAATCACGTTAATATTTTTCCGAGTGCTAGTGTTTGGGTCTATCCGCTAAAGTCATCGCTAGTCGCGTGCGTGAGTGACACGTGACTCGCAGCACCGCCACCGTGCGCGTCCGCTTCGCTAGCCACAGCCATCGCCGCGCAGGCGCCTTCTCTCGCGTCTTTACATGAGCTCGTGTCGCACCCGCGCTCCGCCCCGTGCGGCGGCGCCTCGAGTCCGCCGGCCGGGCGCCGCCGCACGCGGCCCGCCCAGTGACGCGACTGTGTGTCGGTGCCGCAGCGCCGGTCGGTGGCCCCGCGCGCCGCGCCCGCCCCCGCCGCCACACCCGCGCCCGCGCGCCTCCCCCCGCCACCCACGCCGCCCGCCACCCGCGCCTCACCGCGTCCGGCCCCGCTGCCGGCGCCCAAGTCCGCCGACGCTTTCGAACTAATAGAGTTCCACCGGTCGCCGGCACTCCGCCGCCGCATTCACCCCAAACCGGACGCCATCAACGTGGGATTCGCCGAGGAGAGTTTCCGCTCGCCCACAACGAGGCTGAGGAGCGTGTCTCGCGGTAGTAGCGTCGACTCGGCCGGCAGCAAGTCCTCCTTGAAGAAGGCGCAGCTCTCGGACCTCGACATTCAAATAGCGCACAGCCCGCAGCTGGGCACTCCGGTGCGCTCGGATAGACCAAAAGCGGTGTACCCTACGGAAAAAACTCCATACGGACGTGTGATATCGAACACTGTGGACTCGTGGGCGAGACAAACGGCCCAAGTGAAAGAAGGGAAATACAAGCCGCTGGTATTCGGGGGCACGTATCCGATAGAGGTGCCGGCATCGCCGCCCGACCAGCCTGCCAAACCGATGCCCGTCGCCGACATGAAGCCGACACTCGACAAGGAGGCGCATCGACGCGAGCTTCGCAAAACGATCGAGCAGAGCCTCGACAAGTTCGAGGAAATGCTGGCGAAGCGCGACATGGGCAAGGAGTTGCGGCACAAGGCGTTCTCCAAGCGCGCGGTGGAGACGTTCGACATCGACGAGCCCACCGACCTGCTGGCGCCGCCGCCCGCCGCCGCGCTGCGCGACCCCCACTCCAAGTACTACGTGTCGCGCCCGCACACCTTCAACATCGACGAGCCCGTCGCCTTCATATAGCCGCGCGCCAACACTTACAACCACTGTGATAAATTAAAATCTCATTTTAAATTATTCCGACGTTAGTGATTTGTCATTATGTTCAAAACATTCAATTTCCTAACCGCAACGGAATTCGTGAAATTTAGCATAAGCTACATCCACAAACGATGGCGTCTTCCGGTAAATAAATTCTTTATTATAAACTTCACAATCACATATTTAATTGTATCTGTTTTTCTATGCGATGCAACAAATTATTATCGGAGATTCGTCAGCTTTTATATTAGTTTAACACGCGATCTTCATTTTTATGTTATCGATGTTATAATTGTTGTGTCACGCGTTAATCACAAAGTAGATGGCATTATTTGTCGTGACTAAATGTATAGAATTTTTGTCTTTTGTATAGAATATAATTATAAAATACAAAATAAACAGCACGTTAAAATTAATAATAATGCTAGTATGATTGAGATGAATTAAATTATGAAACTTTGCCATAGGATGTAATACTTTGACAATAAATAAATACATGAAAGGTGATTTAAGTGGACGTAAATAGAAAAGCGGAAAAAAATGAAAATATAATAAAACCTGGATCACAGTGCTTCAAGAGGAAGAACAAATAAGGCAGGGGAGTGTGCGACTCGACAAAACGCATTTATTGCATTTAAAAGCATGTTGTAACGTACTCGTACGCTTTCACATTGTGCTTTATGTGTCGTGTCCGTGGTCATGTTGTTTTTTCAATCCGACTCCATGCGTCAGTGGCGACGTTAGGGGAGAGGCGGGCGCGGCGGAAACTATGTTACAAAAAAAAAAATTCAATCATTTTCATCCATTTTTTTGCTTCACAAGTAAACAATGGAATTAAAAAAGATCGGCGTCTAGGTGTCCTGGTACAATTTAATAGTCCCGTTGTCACGAGGGCGATTAATATTACTCGCTCTAGCGATGCCACGACGCATACATTTTACGTTTTATTTACTTTTGTAGTGCATTTTGTTTTGTTTCATCCTCATTGACAATTTATAAATAAGATTTGTCTACTAATTTGTGTTTTCTGAACTCATTCCTGCACGAGAAGTTGACCATCATCTTCTGAAATAATATTATTTTATAAGCATTTCAATTTTCAGTCAGTCAGAATATAAAAAATCTCTGTTGCAACCATATTATTATGCCCCCCACGAATCAATCTCTACGTCTATATTTTATCAACTAACATTTACATTATATGATTTATTTTTTGGATTGTTTACCTTCTGTAATTTTTTCAGAAGTTCATGAGTTGTCCTGCTGATTTGAATTTATTTACCTATTTTAATTTTTATATTATCCTGTTTTAATATTTTAAATTGTTTACTTTGAAATCTAAAGCAGCCAAGGTGCTTTGCATTTTTAACATTTGTTATTATTTTATTATAATTTGACGTCACTTTTAAGAGCACGCTTGTTTTAACTTATTTTTCCAAATGTAATTACATTCCTTCCCCGCCGCACTGACGCCAAGATATCACGGAATGTTTCTTTTGCGTTGTTTATGATTTTTTACTTCTCATTAATATTTATTTATTCCTATGTTTTGCATTTACACTCTCGCTTGAACGCGCTTCAAGAAAGGCGATTTAATGCATCAATAGAATGTTTTAATCATAGTCCCAGCGGATTAACAACACGTAAATGAAAGCATTTAGATTTAAGAAGCGTTCACTCTCAGATAAATTAAAATTAAATTAGAAATCTTAAACAATACTAGCAAAATGACGTCGGTACGTTTTTTGCCAAATAAAAACACTGCACAAGGCGTCGGCGGCTGGTGCAGACAGCCGCCACGTGGACGATAGTTGTGAGGTAGTGCGTGTACGGAGTATGCGCGGGCGCGAGGTATCTTGGCGGCGGCGGGCGCTGGCCCTGTGTGAGCGTTGCGCTGGATCCGGTGCGTGTGGCAGGCGGGCGCGGGGGAGCGGGCGGCGGGCGCGGCGGGCGCGGCGGGGGAGCAGCGCCCCGCCATCACCATGCCGGGCGCCGCGCACGCCCGCAGCGCCGCGCACGCGCCCTACGCACACTACGACGACGACCGACCGCCCAGCACAGAGGTACTTCTACACTCTACACACTACTCCAACCTTTGTTACATTCAACATACATACTTATCTCAGTGCAGTAATAAATTATAAAGTTCTATTATAATATTCACAAAATAAATATCGATAACAATCTAACCAGTTTGAACCGCAACTGCCACCATCGACACTAAGTGTTGTTACTATGTATCGCCAGCAAGGAGACGGTGAGAACGACTCGCCCAAGCAGAAGAAGCAAGACGGCAAGCAGAAGGACGAGCAGTCGAAGACGGACGGCAAGGGGCGCGGCTGGTTCGGCGGCATCTTCACCAAGCTGTCGCTGCGCCCGCCCAACCAGATGATCCTGCCGGACGACAAGAACCCCACAGTGAGTCCCAACCACTACCACAAATATAAAATAACAGATGTGCCAACTTTGATGTAGCCCTATTACTGATTTGTGTGCTAGATAGCAGATTTTTATAAAGTTTTATTGTTCTAGAGTTTAAAAGTAATCTAGTCATATTGGTGAGAACTTGTAGTTATTATCACTATTATATGTGGTGTAATTTTATAGAATCACAAATAATAAATACTTATTTGATATTAGTTTTTTATAGTGTTGAAATTGAAATGATATTTTTTGCTTTGGTAACGTGATACGTTTACTCTAAATGAAATATTATACCCTCTACTTCCTTGAGTTATTTTTTGTTTTCGATCCTCGTCGTGTCTTATATTCGACGCATTTATTATATCGAGCTCATATCATGAAAAGATATTTGTAATTCTTTGTAAACTTGCACACTAAAGTATTTGTCATAGCTCAATGTTCTTGTTATGTACTCTTTACTTCATGTTCTTACTGAGTATGTATAACATGTTTTATCTTCTTCTACATCTAATAATATACTGATGAAATTTTATATAACAGCAATGATTGTTAAATAGGAATGTTTTGTACAAGTTAATCGCTATTTAAAAAAAACTATCAAAAACATATGTAATAAAATGTTTCACTTATATGTACTTCTGTTTATGTATTGATGTTTGAAACAATAAAGAAGTGTTGTTTTCATCGACTTTTATTATAAACACATATCCGTAGCGATACAAGCGCCCCCTACACACTGTCGTGGTTATTCAGAACATATAGAAACCATTATTTGCACTTGGGTGATGTGTCGTTTGTGATGTGGTATTGTAGATCGTATGGGACGAGGATAAGAAGAGATGGCGGAACCTGGACGGTGATGGCGAGGAGACGAACCAGCCGCCGCCACCGCCACCCAAAATGGCCGACTTGGCGCCTCCGCTCAGGTAATTCACTCGCCTGCTACTTCAAGTTTGGTTCACCTTACTATCCAAATGACGGAAATGTTATCAATATCATGTCTTATGCTACTATAATTTCCCTAGGATTTGAAAGTATCAGATATAAATTTAGAACTACTAGCTATAGTCTGACTCCGATATTTTTTGAAAAACATTTATAAATTCTATGCTTTAAAGATCCAGATACAACACAGGTGTCTCTTCCATTGGCTGTAATATAGGGTCTGAGACCAACGAGAATTTATAGTTCTAGACCAGTTAGCAACATCTAACCAATATATGTTTGGGGGAAATGTGTAAATCATCGTGTATTTTGCAGGAGTAGTTCACCGCCGCTGCAGATGTCTGCGCCGACGGCGATGCCGCCCGCCGCGCCCGTCTCCAATATATTCAAAATGCAGAAAGTCAGACGTACGTATCTTCAACAACAACTAATTTAATTATTTATTGTCCACAATTTCAACAATATACTTGTATTAATATGTAAATGTATAAAACAACGTATCGATGCAAATTATTCATCTAAAATATCTCATGTGAAGACAAAGTCATCAGCAGCACGGTAATAGTATCATACAGTAGTTTAACTCGGCCGCATTTTTGAAATAAATACCTACAGCCGCGCGGTACGTAAACTTGCGATAGGGCTACGAACCTGCAGAATTTTAATTCAATCTGCCTACTTTGACTTTCTATCTATTTTTGTGATTGTAAATAGTTTTTATTTTTAATTAAACAAATAAAATATTTTGTGAATGGAATAGGAAGTGTTCAATAAAAATGCATGTTATTTTTTGATTGGACGATTTCATGCAGCCAAAAACAGCACAATATATACTTGTCATATTAAATAGGCACTTGCCACCGCCCGTTTGTCACTGCGGCACATTCGCGACTGCCTTGCGCATGCCCCGATCGAGGCGCGTAGGTATAACTCGCATTTCGCCCGTTTGTATGAAGTTAAACTACAGTATGATAGTATTACCGTGTCGGCAGTCATCATTACAGCGATCATTTTTGGAGTTAAATTTAATTAACGATCATCATCATCACGGGTCTTCTCTCTAGTTTTGGTTGGTAATCATTTTCGTAGATCTTGTCAGTTGTCGTTATTGTGTCGATCTCGCGAATGAGCAATGTATAAATAATCGAGAGACACATAGGTGAACGTTGTGTTGTGTTGAATGTTGCAGACATCAAGAAGTCGTACGTGGACGTGTTCAACCCGAGCGGCGCCGCCCCCCGCGCGCTGCCCCCCGCCGCCGAGGTGCTGGGCCCCGCGCCCCCGCCCCCGCCCACCTCCTACTTCGTGCCCGCGCCCGCGCACCAGGTCACTCCTCATGCAGTATTTCACACACACAACACACACACACATTCATTCACACTAACACGTAGGTACACCCACACGCACATCCACTAATAGATGTGCCCATTTTTGCCTTTACAGCACTTAACTAGAATAACACTTCGATTATTCGAGTAATCAAACCCGGAATCTTTAATCATAAGCCGCACAGTTATGCCGGAAGCCAACGAGGCATATATTCCACTTACAGTATATAATTATCTTTTCAATGTAGCAATGTTCTGGTGTAACCTTGAGCCGTTCGTTTGCAGTCGACAGTCCAAGTGTCCATACCCCCCTCCCCTCACCCCACCCCGCCACCCTCCGTGTTCACACCACCCGAAGAGGTAAACTAAGTATTTCAACCACCTATCATAGTAATTACATTGCTCTAATTTAAACTTTCTGCGCATGCTGCAGGAAGCGGAAAACTTACCAAATGGCCACTAGCAGGTAAATATTAAAAAAACGTGAGGGTTACGTCGGCTCTACTTACACCTGCTATTTACAATATCCTCTTTACTTATTTTAGTGAAAGCTTAATAGAGTTCTTGGTATTTTTAGTTGCTTTAGTTTTTGTAAAACATACCGTCGCATTTTTAGCGGCCTAATAGACAATGCGAGGGTGATTGAGGTAAAAAGTATTAAAATTGGAGACTCACTTTGATTTTGGCAATTTGAATTTTGGCATTTTTTCAATAGTTTCCAGCAATAAGTTGGTCCGAAGCGCGATATAATGTTTGATTTGTCGTTACAGAGCGGTATCTACGAGCCGTCGCAAGTGCAAGCCGACGACGAGCAGTTCCGCACCGGCATATAGACCACGCCACTCCTACACACGGCCACCACTCCGCCCACTCTCTCTCTTCGAATAACCTTGCTGACGTGGCGGTTCGTTATCTTCACACTATTTCACGCTGAGATCACAATCTATCGACAGCAGCCCAAACCGAATTGATTTCAGCAACAACTATGTTTCCTCATTGTTATCATTTTTACAATTAAATATTTTATCTACTTAATAATTACAGATTTATTTATATAAATGTTGAATATTTTACATGGATAGTTTGGAGATAACAACTATGGTCTATTACATAGCATAGATAACGAGAAATGATATTACAAATATAAATAGCGTACTCTTAGTTGTAACGAGACATATTCTGAAGGGTTTCAAACAAATGTTAGACGAAACACGCCAATGCTATTGTGTTTTTGGATCTCATACCGGAGTAAGCACCTTCAGATGTGGCCTGGTGGTTACCAACGACGCTCCTGTGAAGCTTACCAACTAAGTACCACATTAGTTGAGGTTTAGTGACGAAATGTGAACGGAACGACGCGTTTGTTGCAGCACTCGGCTTTAACAGAACCGTACAAGTCGGTTGTACCAGTCAGCGTGTTCCGAACACGTGAACGGTGTAGCAACATCTATACGGGACATTTAAGCGGTATTAATCATACAATCAGTCCTATTAATATAATTCGTAAGTTAAATACACCGCGTTCTGTTAGGCTGCGCAGTGCTGAACGCCCTAACTCATAGTTGAATAGTTGTGATAAACTTAGTTTTGCTCATTGAATTATTTTGTTCAATTCTTGAAGGTGCTCGATCTGATTGAGGCCATCACTCGTCGTTTTTAAATGAAGATCTCCTTTAATCAAATAGCTGTTACCATCAAGGGCGATTCTATTCAGTTCGGTGCCTTCATGACATGCTCTTTAATTTTTATCTACTATATGACATGTTTATTCCACTTTCATTCTTCACTAAGCATTTTCTTTTGTATTTCGTTTAAATTATATTGCCTTTTGACTGTATTTCATTTCAATGATTGAATTAGATCGGTAGAATAAATGTATTATTAATATTAAATATTGCAATTTTATTTTTATTATTTGTTTTGTCTTTATTTTCTTAATGTTCGGGCATGCGAGGGCAGAGTTAACTTATTGCAGATTCAGATATTATGTAAAAATATAATAATGTACTTCGCACAAGGCATTAGAATTTAATCATAATTTATATATTAGAATTTAGTGCGAGGATAAATTGTTCTTATCAAATGCCTGTATATTCGGTTTTATTTATGAACAGCGGTGCGCTAACAAAGTTCTGCCTTCAGTCTGTATAGTGTAACGGTTGTAGGAATGAAATTTAATTTGTCTGTATTCCATTATAATGTGTAGGTGCAACAGAATTTATTTTTACTATAAACAGTAGACAATAATACTTTGATATTCTCTCGCTCATCAACATACTTTCCATTGTTTTGTATAGAGAAGCGTGTACAGATTGTTGACGTGGGTAGCTGCGGGTAGCGGGACAGGTTGTATAAAATGTTTAAAATGCCTTAGTAAACTCGGTGAGGGTTGGAGCGTATATCTATATGTAAAAAGGCTTGATAATGTATGTATATTTAGACGTCGAACTCAACTACAGTTGATGCACTATTAGTTGTCAATGTATTATAAATGATTCAACGTATGGAATATATTTAAATAAACTGTTTATGTTACGCTTTACACTGTTGTTTTATTCATTAACACTAGTTAGTACTTGGTATACAATGGTGCGCTAACGCTCCGCGTCCTCCGTGTCCCCTTGCAGCGCGGCGATAATGTGCAGCGCTGCCGTCGTGATCGTGCTTATTACGAACGCCGCCATAACCAATGAGCACGCCAACATCGCCTTGTTCATTTTATCATTTCACTACATGGCGTTGAAAATATTCAGCTTGACATTATTCTCTGTTCTGTCACTCTTGACTCACCCAAGCACCACAGAGCACTCGCAATATTTTTGTAACTTTATAAAAGAGATCAAATTGGTTTCGGAATGTTTTTGTTTGGTGTAAGTATTTTCAATATATTATTTCACGATTATTTTTTTACTATTGGTTAATTTTCAACCATCGTAGAGTAAAATGAAAAAAGTTTCGTATTTCTTTTTGTCAGAGTTGTGGGTAGTTGCAGAATTCAATGACAACTGTGACGAGTCAAGTAGGTAGTTAAACAGTAATCGTGTTCGTGTAAACGTTAATGCCGCGTTCATCGTAATATTTCGCGAGTACACACAATCGTAGTATTTGCGATTCGGGTCAGAAGCAAATCATGTTATCATTACGTATGTTTCTGTGTACATTTTGCAGAGGTTTCAAAATCCTGCGGTTTCATTTCATGCTGGTATGTGTTTGTTAGTTTAGGGCGAGCGCGTCATACGAAGTTTCGTAAAAGAAAGTTTCCTGGTACAGCCATATTCTTTTACTGCGGATTTTGTAACTATACACTGGCGATGGAAAATCTGCTTTTATGGGGCACAGTAAATTGCTGAGGGATTCAGTTTAAGTATAAGAGAAGTATTTACCCACTTCGTCTATGATTTGCCCTGCTTCTGCCGGGTATTATTCGCAACTTGAACCATTTTGTGTTATCTAAAAAACACCCTTACGTAGTTGTTATTTTTATCAAGGATTATTTTGAGAAAAAAAAGCACTAGTTTACAAAAACGGGGTTTATTTAGTGGAAGTGACGTAATCGAGCCATTCCCTCAGCACGGCGATGTTGACATAGAGTTGGGGCTCGCACGCGACCCCGCACTGCGAGTTGTCGCTCATGACGCCGAGCAGCGTGCCCCCGCGCAGCAGCGGCGCGCCCGAGCAGTAGTTGCAGGCCGCGCCGCGCGCCCACAGCGAGCCCGCGCACAGCGCCGCGCGCCCGCACGCGCCCCGCCGCAGCGCCGCGCCCGGGAACAGGTGCCGCAGCGACACCCCCGCCACACCCGCCGCCCCCGCCACACCCGCGCACTCCCCGTACGGCACCGTGTACACGCTCACCGCGTGCACGCGCTTGCCTTGCGGACCCGCGTCAACTGTCCTACAAATATAAATTCCTGTTCAACATTCTAACTAAATCTTAATCTCCTCAAAACTATTTTACTCATTGTCTACAAATAATTCAAGATGAAACAGTACACTATTAAAGATACACTAATTTTGCATACATCTGAATATTAGAAGCATCTTATTAATTAAAAATATTTTGCAAAATACTCATACCTGTATGGTCCGAAACCCAGTAAAGTAAACCTCTCGCCAACGGTTATCATAAAATAGTCAATTAAACTTGGCAGTTCTACTGCATATCCTGATCCACTCATTAAACTATCCTCGCTCTTAAGAGCCGCTACATCGTAACTCCTGTTCACACCTTCAAACATCGGATGTATTTGTACATCCGAAATCACATGGGTCCTGCCCTTCCTCAACAATCCGTAATCTTCAATCATGACGAATGAATCTAAAGAGTCTACTTCCTCAATAGACTGTATACAGCTGGCAGCGGTTACGACCCAAACCTCCGTAATGATGGTTAATATGCACCCAAAGGTGAGTTCTCTATGTGGATTTACTTTGACAAGAGCGAGCACATACTGCTTATAAGTATCTTCAGCTTCTTCGCCATCCGATGCATCTGGCTCAAAGTAATTTTCATCGCCGTAGTCATAAATCGGTAGCGCGGTCCACAGCTCCTCGGTGCTCTCACCATCACCTTTTGTACCGAGGTCTTCATTCGATAATTGGTCTGATTTAGTATTATTTTCCAATACAACTATATCTGGAGGTTTTGTTTCTCCTCCAGTTTCATCGTCATATGCAGAATATTTAGTGGTCTTATGCTTTGGTGTCGTTTCATTAACAGACTTCTTAAATGTTGTAGAGTCGTATATGTAATACTTTGTATGAGCTGTGGTCTTTTCTGATGGTTTCCAAGTACATTCACTACTGGGTGCTAAAGACAAGGATGTTTCGAGAGCCGCAGTTGTTTTTGGAGTTATAATACGCAGTCTATGCGTAGTTGTTTTAGAAGTTTGTGTATTATAAATATTGTCATAAATGGTATCATCAGATCTACAAGCCAAAAAATGTCGTATCAAAAATACCAAAAACACTAACACTAGAACCAAAAGAATACCTTCCAAAATAGACAAGAGTACTTCTATTTTTGTAAATGATTTACACCAGCCTTTAAATTCTTTGCAAAATTCATTGCACATTATTTATAGTATTATTCATTATTAAAATACTTCATAGCCTACTGGATATTATTGTAAGTTTTGAATATAGTCTGTTTCCACTAAAATTTGCTAAATGACAATAGAAAACTCACCGCCGCGAATTCTATTCCCGCATACCGAAATGTCTATCAAAATATTTTAAGGCTATTAAAATAGAAAAAAATGTAAAATTTTTGTACTAAAGCTTGATTCCGTTAAATTGAAATCTGTGGTGCAGTTGATTACTAGACTACACTAGCTCATGAAACGACAAGACATATTTGTTTTGGCTATAGGCATTCATAACCCCAAAAGATTGATTTTCTTATACAACACAAAACTTATCTCTTAGTGGAGTGGGTCAGACCCACATAGGTGGTCTGGTTGTTGGACTATTGGGTTTATCAATTCATTTTTATGGGTTCCATAGTAGCCCAAAAGTCCAGTTTGACTTTCAAAATTCTTAAACCTTTAAATCTTTATTTAACAAAAGCAATTTGACATATAAATAAGAATATTTATTTGACAGCCCCGTGGCGTAGTTGGCTAGACACCAGCTTGCAAAACGAGAGGCCGCGGGTTCGATCCCCGCACCGAGACAAATGTTTGTGTGATCCACAAATATTTGTTTCGGGTCTGGGTGTATGTGAGACCGAAAAGTCTCTCGTAGTTTCTGATACCCACGACACAAGACTTGTATCTTAGTGTGGGATCAGAACTATGTATGTGACTGTTGGGTGTATTTATATTTAATATATCCAGATTCCTGACCCCACAATATACAATTTTAAACTAGACATTACACACAACAACACTTTTGGTCTTCTATGGAAGTACTGCCCCTGGTTATAACAGATCAAGGTTGTATTTTATCTAATTCATGTACACATGACCATTGAGAATTCCTTAGCTGGCAGTGCACTATGGGAAGTTCTTGCATGCTATTCAACATATCAATATATTTTGAATTATGATTAATTTGCTAAGATATAAACTCTACTTTTCTTTCATGTATATTTTGCTGTATACACAGAGGGCTAAACAGAGATGTACTTTTTGATTTGCCAGACAATTTTACTATTCGTTCATTTAAGCAACCAACATGATTTTTCAGTAATTACCTGCAAATTCTGACTTTACTCTTTTAAGACCCTTGCACTCTTTTTTAATATCAGACTTCATAATAAATGCTAATGGCCTTCTAAAAGGTCGGTCTCTGCAGCCAAATCTTAGTTGGCCAGCCTCTTTTTTTCCACCAAAGCCTCCACCCAAACGTCTGGGTTTCCAATTAAGCATTTTTCTCCCAACTTCCATGTCAACTAAGATCTCAGAGCCGTCAATAGATTCTTTATTCATATTTTTGTATGCTTTGTCAGCATGGTTGGTGTTTTCAAATTCTATAAAGGCATATCTTTTAGATTTTCCAGTTACAATATCTCTGACAATGTTACACTGTAATATTTTTCCAAATTTGCTGAATTCATGAAGGAGGGTATCCTGCAACAAAGAATGTAATGTTGACCATTACAATTCAAACTTATATTGATAAATAATATGTCTCTACACTACAGCAACAACATTAAAAATTCATCCCTGTATTTAATATTGTAGTTTCTATCTCCAAAAATTGTTTTTGAATCTTAATTTAATTAAAAATTCATTCAAATACAAATATAACAAATGTATTTCTTACGCAGTCCAAAACCCCTTTTAATAGGAAAGAATATTTTGATGTGTAAGCTGTACACCTGAAAAACTGTAAATGAATTTTGGGAATATGTCATTTCCACCATCACTAAAGGTCCACTTATTTCCCAATTAATAATTGTCTCAGGCAAACCTTATGTATGAAATCACAAGGCTTATTGAACTTTTAATAGCAAAAAGTCCAGAAATTTGCCTGATAAACAGTAATTGCTTCTTATCACATGGAACTTATGATAAAATAGGGAAAAAGTGAGTTCAGAAATGCGCCCGCCTACCCATTCAGGAATAGAGGCGTGAGTATGTAATTTTAATTATATTGCTCATGTCAATGGAACAAGGCAGATAAAGGAATGGAAGAAGGGTAGTGTTATTACAGCGAAACATATTAATAGAAGTAACATACCTCGGTCGTTCTAGGATTAAGCCTTGCAACAAACAATGTGTTGTTTGGATTCCCTTTTAGCGATTTATTTGGAGTATAGTTTGAGTTCATAGCCCTCACAATAGCCCGGTCGTGAGGCTCCGTGTCAGTACCTATTGTTGCGAAAAATTAATAGATGTTTATACAAAATGAAAGAAAACATATTCTTTACAATTATTTTTGAAAGTTACCATCGATGGATCCAATTTTTATTGGATCATATTCAATTTTGGCAAATTTTAAGAATTCAGGTTCTTCTCGAGACATTTTAGAAGAATTGTTTACTAATTTACTTTACTTGACACTGACAGTTCTGTCGGAGTTCACCATTCGCAGTTAACACGAATAGGGATGGGTAAAAAATATCGATATGTTTTTTAAATTATCGATATGATGTGTCGATATTTTTTTAAATTATCGATACGATACATATCGATATATTTTTTTAATTTGCCCATCCCTAAACACGAATAAGTCAAAGTTTTGCCTACTCATTAGGGATGTCGGAAATCCAAAAAAATATTTAAAAAAATATCGATATATCGATACGATTTGATTACGTACTTGTTGTCGACCAAAAAAAAGGATAATGTTAAATGTTAGACAATAAAAATGTAAATATAAAAAAGGATTCCTTTTAAGGATTCTTAATCATAAAAAATATCGATTTTGATACCTTTTCGAAACTTGGAATTTTATATCGATATATTAAATATCGTTGAAAAATATCGATATTTTATAAGATATTCGGCGAAAATCCAACTTTGTTTTTTTTTCAAACAATCAACGTTTCAATCGTCACTGGCTATTTTTTTCTTTGAACCACTATCATTAAACTCTATCCTTACTAATATTATAAATGCGATTGTAACTCTGTCTGTCTGTCTGTCTGTCTCGCTTTCCTGCTAAAACTACTGAACCGATTTAAATGAAATTTGGTACACAGATAGGTTGGAGCCTGGGAAAGAACATAGGATACTTTTTATCCCGGAAAATGTAGTATTCCCCTGGGAATGGGTATAAGTAGCTTTGTCAATATTCTGCTTTTACGCCTAAACCGTTTGACCGACATGAATGAAGTCTTTTACAGACATAAATGTGATCCTATGAAGTAACATAGACTATATTTTATCCCAAGAATATGTAGGGTTCCCGTGGGTTGAGCATATATTGTAATACGAAAGTAACACTGCCTGTGTTATGCTTTCACACCTAAACCATTTTGACTGATTTGGATGATTTTTGGTATGGACAAAAATAAGACCTTAAAAAAGGACATAGGCTATTTTTTTAAATCCTTATCCTTACTTAATATTATAAATGCGAAAGTAACTCTGTCTGTCTGTCTCGCTTTCCTGCAAAAATTTCTGAACCGATTTAAATGAAATTTGGTGCACAGATAGTTTAGACTCTGAGAAAGGACATAGGCTACTTTTTATCAAGGAAAAGGGGTTTTAAGGGGGGATGAAAAGTTGTATGGAAGTATTGTCATTTTTAAAGCTAGAAGCTTGAAACTTATTTTTGTTGATTAGATATAAATAAATATGACTATCAAAGTTCGTAAAAAAAATTACCTTTAAGGGGGTAAAATAAAAATAGGGGTGAAAGTTTGTGTGGAAATTCGTCATTTTTGAAGCTAGAATGATGAAACGACGTGTAGACGACTGTAACTATGACGAGTATTTCTGTTACGCTTTCACGATTAAATCATTTGACCGATGTAAACGATTTTTGATATGGACATAAATGGGACTCTGTGGAGTAAAATAGACTACAACTTATTTTCATTCTGAACCCAACCCTGTAGTCTACGCGGACGGAGTCGCGGGCAAAAGCTAGTAGATCATAAAACTGCGCGTCTACTCTTAAACCAATCTCCTACCTATTACCCACACCTCCAATCATAGTCCATACATTTTTTTATCTATCCGTCTGATCAGCATTCAGATTTCTGCGCATGCCATAGCCTTCTCGTTAACCCAGCTCTCCTGTCTATATATTTTGACAAAGCCTATGATGGAATTGTAGGTATATTCTGCCCTTTTTAGTAATTCCTCTAAATAAACTCATTATGCAATGACCTTAAATATATAATATTCAATGGCAGCGTCAATTTACGGATTTTGTTTGGTTTGTAAAGCGCATCTAGTCGCGCAACTTTTGTATATAAAATAATAAAATTAAAAGTTTTTTTTTAAGCAATTGCACTTTTTTTATTTTTACTTCAAGAAAACTATCATTTGCGTTGCGATATTTAACCAATTTTCATGCAAATTTTACGCATGTTCGAATTCATATTTCAAGCTTTTTATGTTGCATATAATCCAGCCTCTACTAATAACATAATTTAACTCAATTTAAAAGCAACAGGTATGATGCATCAAAATAAAACTCATTTGATATATTAAAAAAGCATGTTACACTATGTTATGTCTACCTGAAAATATCTTTCAATATACTCTTTATAATGTGATAATTATAATCATGCACAGCTATTTTACACAAATCTGTAGTTTTTAAATGAAATTCCTCTAATAATAAACAAATTCTAGAAATGAAGCTTTATTTAGCTTTAGAAAACAGACAATTTATATTGTTTCACATAATGGTAAGAACTGATAAAACTTAAAGGCACCTTTGTAATTTTTCATGACAATACAGTACATACTGAGTCAGTTCTGTTACATTATGGTAGCAAATATGTATACAAAGCTTACAATATGAAGAAATATTGTTAGTCTCATTAAAATATATATACCTAAGTACACCTAAGACATTCTTCATAACAATTTATAAATTTAGAATATACATCAGCAGCATGGTAAGACATTCAAGAAATATTAATCTGATGCTATGGCATCAAATATGGCCAAAGAATTTTAAAACAAAACTGTTACATACTGTTAGATTTTGCAGTAAAAAGACAAGTAGGCTTTTAAAAGTATGAAATAATATAATTATGACAAACTAGGATAGGTTTCTTCCTTCCCTGCATTTATTGTCACATAAAATATTTATGCATTTTTAATGAGACTAAAACATTTATGTTCAGGCCAAACATCAGTGATTTTAATAACAATTTTCAAGATACAAAACGAAATAGAATTTAGCAGTACAATGTACCAGGTTTTTTATCTCTTTATATTACAAAAATAGATAATTGTAATAAAAACTTGAGAGTTGTGTATTTTTCATGCAAAAAATAAAAAAAAGTATGTGAACAAAAGTATTTCCATCAGGAAAAGTGCAATTACTACTCCTCCCCAATTAGATGGTTAATATTATACAACATGAGTACAATTTAGTGACAGGGTAGTTAATTCAAAGTGCCCATGAAATTAAAACCTATGTAATTAAAATAAAGCTGTATACATGTTGTATACACAATTACTGTCAACATTCAAAATGTTATATAAGTGGAGTGGACCTACATTATAATAAAACCCAAATTTCATAAACAATACAATGGGTACTATGATATATCAGCAATTGGCGCAAATATGTGCTGAATGTACGGCGACTTTGAGTGCCAGGCGAGGACGCACGCAGCCCAACACTGGCGCTAAGTCACGGTGCCTGCTGGCATCATGCTTAATAGCTGGGTAATTAAATCATGACCTAGTGAAGGCGTCACAGCTGATCTGAGTACTAAAATAGACACATCTATCTTTACTTGGGCACATTATTATCATAAATAAAATTCCAACTTTGACAAAAAAAAACTGTAAAATTACATTTTACAATTAATAAACCCTCGTAAGCCTTATTGCTTAAGTCGTCACAACGTCTAGTGGCACGGATGGTTCTCATGCATTGTTACATTGTAGAAGTTTTCTAATTTACATATATCATAGGTATAGGTTGGTACAGAGTTGTACTAGGACCAGGTTGTATCAATATCAAATTAATGTAAAATAGCTGCCTATACCAGTGTGAGAATTGTTTGCATGGAGTATTGACGCGATCTGTTTGGTATAATTTTTATAACATAAGTTAATACAATAAAATAATGGAATTTTTAGACACATCTAAATGTACATACTCTCTCACTGAGTCACAGATTGAGTTCCGAATCCCGCAGGAGCGCGCTATGTGGGCACGGGCTAGTTAAGAGAGGGAGAATGACCATCGTCCCAAACTACATCAATGCTAGGCCACTTAGTTTGCAAGCATGTGAGCATGGGGTCTGTTGTAGCAGCACGCATTGGACACTCAAGCAAGGCTGCTCGTCCTGTGCGGAAAATCACACGACCTCCTGGATTGCTGCGTGCTAGCCCATTGTAGTGGTGCAAAGTAAAGGTGTCTGGTGCCCCACGTTCACATCCTGGGAAAAATTCATCCATGAATGCACTTAACAAAATTATTCCCAGATTTTCAGAATCAAGTTTCCGCCTCATCAGCTCAACATATTCAGGCTCACTGACTAGGTCAGCTGCACACAAAACATCTTGCAATGCTGCTGATGGAATAAAGTTATTGCCTTCTGGATCAAATGAACGAAATATTCGCTCTGCAGATTCCCCAGCCGTTTCTGGCGCTGCCAGTCGCCTTTCTAGTGAGAACAGCACTGTTAGGTGGGTTTCAGAAGCCAACACCCACACTGGATGTTTGGGATTTTTATAAAAAGAACCCACTGTGCAATATTGCATGTGCTCCATGATTGTAAGGAATCCTATATCATTCTGCCTCTCTATACCTCTTAACCGTAACCCTCCAACCACCTGATCATGGTCCCACACATGTGCAACAGCCCTCCCGGTGAGCATCAAATTTATGAGTCCTTGTGAACCATAGCCATATATGGAGTGTATCAAGGGGTCTGAAAGCTCAGACAGCTCTGCTTCCACTATGTCTATACCTTTGCTTAGTATGACACTGTATAACAGTAAAAGAACACCATATTTGTCCTTCAATATCCGAATGTTTCTTGTATAGAATGCTTCTACTTCAGACAAAGTCTGAAATGAGTGTACTTGAATACACCGATGAAAATGTTCAATAGTATCACATGACTGTTCGTCCACACTGACGCTGTGGCTGCCGCTAGTGTTCGCGTCCACCTCTGTTTTTCGGTACACTGCTACATTGTACTTTGGCGCTAGACACTGGCTTAATATAGTACACACTGCTCTCACAAGCAAAGAATTGCACTTCTCCGAGGTTAAATCCTGAAAACTGTGTCCTGGAGTCTCTGACAGAAGGATCTTGAGAAGAAAGCCCTGAACAGGTGCAATTGCAGCGCAAGGTCCACCTTCCTGTTGAATCAGTGCGCTGGGTTCGTCAGGGCTAAACTGGAATCCTTGCGCCCATCGGCGGAAGACGTCCTCTTTGACGTGATCGCCCCACAAAAGGCGACGCGTGCCCGCCAGCTCGCGCTCCAGTGCCACACTGCCCGCACTCATATTTTCTTTATCCGTAAATATAGCTGAACTACTGGTTTCGGTTGCGGTCGAACCATACAACATTTGCATAAGTGTTCCGAAGTTCACTACACCTGCAATCAAACCATATTGTACATAACAGACGTCATAACACAAACATATAAAACACGGATAATGACCTAAGGAACAGGAAAATAAATTAATGTAAAACTAAGGCCACAAAAAGAGTATAACCACGTAGTACTTACTGCCGATATCCAGTGCATGACTTCGCACGTTTGATAGTTATTTTATTATTTTCCAATGTTGATTAATCATCTGAATCGTTTCAAATAGCATTATAAATCCTCCATAAATTGTTAATAAAAACTTTTCATCAGAAAAGAAAAGAAAAGCTTACGACATATATGCTGCCATTTTTTTTACGATAAGTAGCAACATTTTGAAATGTCAATATCGTCATTTATTTTAATTAATTTAATTTTAAGGTAAAAAGGTTTATGCGTTTAATAAATTAAAGATCAAAAATTCTGTTATAAGTAAGCATAAGTATTAAAAAAGTCAGAGCATTTATATAGGATTAAATAGTTTAACGTTTTTTTAAGCTGGTAATGTGTTAAGAGTTTTTATTTTTATATCGTTATATTTGGCGGGAAGTTTAAATTGTTATTTTTACTAAAGAAATTCAATAAAGTTTTATATTACCTACATTCTTATGTACGGACTACGGATATTACATACATGTACAGATGAAAAAAAAATATTATCTTAGTTAGCATTTAGTAAAATAATATAATGTGGTGTTATCGTCACTTGCCATTGTGAATTTTGGATACATATTTTGTAATAATAGAAATAGGCTATAATTTATAACTGATATAGAATCGGTTTAATTATATTAATAATTAGAATAGCGATTGAAAAACAGAAAATGGTACTTTTTATTAATAATTCGAGAAACATGTTAATCAACATAACCGGGAGGTTATGTTATATACATATTACATAGGTACTATAGGTAGGTAGGTATTATGTTACTTTCTTAACACAAACAAGTTTCATCTCGTTTCCTCTAACGCTAAAAGAAGCTTATCAGAGCCAGACAAAACATTCGTAGGTTGAGAAATATATTAGCAATGTTGTTATTTTCAGCTTTCATTTTATATGCAAAAAACGAATAAGTATTATAGGTAAACAGAAAACTGTGTAGCAAAAACTTATTTTTGCAACAGATACTTTTGTCAAATGATGCATTTATCAAATTTTCGGTTGGTTGGATTAAAGGGCTCGTTTCCTAGTGGACAAATATGAATAACAAAAAAAGCTGTCATTTCACTGCAGGGATGTTATTGTCACGGCAGTTGCCGTGTTATACGGCAATTGGGGTCAGTTGGAAAAAAAAAACACGGTACACGGCAGAACATTCATTGCCGTGTAATAAAACACGGCAATCAGATGATAAGAATTTAATGCATTTTGAAAAAAATAATATGAAACACGGCAATTTCTCAATTTTTTCTACAAAACACGGCAGTTCGACATCCAAAACACGGCAATTAATTTTTATTTTATGGCAACCCTGTTTCACTGAGCTATGATCATGATCAGTGTCAATTTGTCAGTCAGTCAGCCATGGGCTTTGTTTTGTGATGTTCTGTTGATTTTATTTTTATTTTCGTGACATTAAAGCTTGTGTTTTTCGTATGATTTCGTTAAACTTAATTAACAAGACGTTATTATTAAGTAAATTATGTTTTAATGAATTGATATTATTTCATGTAGTTGTATAGTTTTTGTGTGTTTTTGTTGTTTCGACATAATGACGGTGGATGTTGTTTGGAGGCGACGCGGCGGTGTTGGAGTGGCAGGTTGGTGCATTTAAATGTTTTTATGTCAATTTGAGAATAAAAATTATTGATAAATCAATCTATAAGTATTCAAAATCTCTTGCATGCTTAGAAAGCTAGACGGCTACATATCCGTAAATGAATTAGTGAAGGTAATTTACGTATGTGGCAATTTTATATGCTGTTTTTCAGTGAGCCTTACTCATAAGTTCTTAAAGTGAAAGACAATGCCTGCAAATGATTCATATGAATGTATGCTTGCGGAATCCGTGCATTTTGTTTACAAATATTTTACTAAATAAAAACACTGTTTCTTTACTTTACTTTTGCAAAATAGTTAAATAAATGTACAAATTAAAAGTATTTATTAGATAAAGTAACTGTAAATGTACCCATTTGGTAAATTTGTCTGCTGAATTTGGTAGTGAGTTGAAACTGTGTTGTTTGTGACTGTTATACATTGTACTTGCAACTACATATTAGTATAACCCAGATTTTGATCAAACCAATTTTTGATAACAATTGTAGCAGGTGTTCAATATCTTACCATGTATTAAGGTTTAACCTATTCTAAATACATCTTAATCATAAATAATCAAAATCTGTTCCAACCCCTGTTAACATGTTTCAAAAACAAACAATTCATTTTATATTCATAAATTGTGCATTAATAACTCTAAAAACCAAGACAATATATAAAAACCCACATAATAAATATTATTTTAATATATTATATAAGACAATTAAAAGGATTACATAAGAAATTGTATCAATTCTTCTTTTTTCATAAATAATCAAATTATTCTATGTTCTCTGGTTTATAGCTTTTGGTCACTTCCCTATAAATTTTAAATACATATTAATTAATACATTATATTCATATATGTTATAGGTTGACTGTAATGGTATTTTCACTTCTAATTTTGTTTAAATTTTAACAAGAGTTAATAAGAGTATAAGAGTTTATAAAATTTTATAACAGCATTATTTTTATAAACTTGTATGTCAAGTAATTGTTTTTTTTTTAATTTATTAAACATAAATTTGTCATCATGGTAAATAATATAAAATTCTAAATTTGTATTAAGTACATAAAGATTACAATTGTATAGGATATTATGATGCTAAAACACCAGATTGATTGTGATATAAGAATTCTGCCAGAATATCTCTTGCCTGTCGTAAGGAGCGACTAACTGGAGTCTCTGGGGTCGCCAGACATGCTCCCAAGGCAAGGTGTGCCCGTAACGAAAGCAATCCCGATATGAGTCGTGACGTGCGAGACATTGTGTCTTCGAACGATAGTCATACTTGCTAAATGTCCACAACAGGGTCAAGTAAGGGTCCTCTAAAATCCTCTGATCATATTTAGACAATATGCCCAGTGCCACAGTGCCTTTCGTAATATATCGTATTGGTACAAATGCTCATGACGACTACTGAATGGTTTTAATTATTATTTTTAGAAAGGAATTGATTTGGGACCCCAACACAGCTAAGCAGATAACTGCTACTTTAAACTTTCGTATTTTGAACCCAATAATGCAACTTTAGAAAGACTATAACATAATATAAAATATTAATTCATGGCCTTGTTGCACATGGATCAGGTATCTTTGTTATGTTAAAAATCCAAAGCAGATAGTCCACATATGTGTCAGTGCATATTAATGCCTGTACTGATTATAATTAGCTAGTTCAGCTAGTTAAGTAGATACATATTTGATTTTTAATTTCACAGCCTATTCTATACCAGGCACATTTTCGAATTCCGTTTTGTTTCTTAGAATTTCTTAACGGATAACCGAAATAGCACTGCCCGAACTAAGAATTGAACCCAACTACACGCTAATCCATTGCAATAATGTACTGCAAGCATAAATTAATAATTATGCCTGCAGGTCCACTAGGGCAGCCGACAAAACAGGGCAGTATTATCTCTATTAAAAGGTGTCTTTATTATTTGATATCGATAATCAAATTAATTTAGTCAGAAAGACGTATGTTTGAAAATGATGTTGTTACGAACATAATTAAAAAAAACCCCGACACAAAAACCTAAGTTAAAAAGTAAAAAAATAATTAAAAAAAAACTCAATTTTGAAGTATGTGTTGTATGTATTAATAATTATAAAAAAAATACTTCGCGTTGGGGGATCGCTCCAAACCTAACAAATTAATTACAAACAGTCTATTACCTAACTAAGCAACAGAGATGAATTTAAAAACAACATTAAGAAAACGGTGCTTTAACGGTGAAGGAAAACATCGTGATAAAACCTGCACACCTAAAAGTTCTTAGAAATTTCTTAGGTGTGTAGTCCGCCAACCCGCACTAGGCCAGCGTGGTGGACTAAGGCCTAAACCCTCTCAGTTGTAGAGGAGGCCCGTGCCCAGCAGTGGGACGTATTTGGGCTGATGATGATGATGATGATGATTAAGAAAATAAAACTTTTATAAAATTACACACACACACCCCCACAGACATGTCGAACTTATAACACCCCTCGTTATACGTCGGAGGTTAAAAATATATTTTGTTAGATGTAATGCAAGAACACTAAACATGCATCGCGAGTCATAAGTAATGAGTAATGTTAATTACTGCAAAAGGAAATTCTTTAATCCATATTTTAACAGTTAATCCGTTTGGTAGTCAACAACTTCGTGTGAAGTGAAATTTGGCAAGTTTCGGTGGCCTCTCGCCGAGTCTGAAATGAAAGCAGCGTTCTTTATTGTTTATTTGATGTGTGTTTGTATGTATATGTATGTGGTAGTGAGGCGATGGTTCTCGCGAACGTTGGAAAGTGCCATTGAGTGTGTACGGAACTTTCTTATCTAAATTGTCCAAGGTCATTGTCCTTATTCCGAACACATTGTTTAATGCTTAACGTGAAAAACGGGAATTTTTCATGCATTTCGCAACAATGATTCCAAACGTGTTACCGCGTCAGTCGTCTTAACATGTAATCCTTAGCCGCAGATCAATGTATCCCAGAGATGTACTCAAGTTTATTTTTGTTTCTTATTTACAATCTTTTTAGTGATGGTTTCAACGAGTAGACACGCGGTCTGCCGAGACACAGTTTCGTGAGTCGAGGGTTCAAACAGGCAGTCTTTTAGAATTTATGTGTATGTATATTCGAAATAAATAATAATTAATTATCATAAACGATGAAAGAAATAGCTTTAGGAAACAGGCATGTATATTGTAAATTTCCAATAAATACTGGTAAAAATATACATGCTTTCTCATGAGCTTCCGCTTTTATAATTTTACTAAGATGAACTTTGTTCAATGTAATTAATGGTACATATTTAGTTTAATGTTTGATAGTGATTCGTCATCGGAGTTTTACTTCATCAACCACAGCTCATTTCCGCCCAATGTATTTTGATTGTGTTCCGGCATCAACAAACAAAGAATGTACGGAAGTAGCATTAGACGTAATATTATTTTTGTATTATTTCATTAAAGTTACCTCGTCAGTAATTCTTTTATACAAGTAATTACATTGCCGTGATGTAGTATTAATGCCTCGTTCGTTGTTTGTTATAGTATTCATATTCAATATTTGAACAGGACCGCCCTCGGGTTTTGTAAAGTGGACTGTATATCACTTATACTATTGCAACACCTATTGTGTGTTGCGTGCGTGGCTCGAGAGCCCCCGGGGCGGCTGTTCCTCACTATACTAACTGGCCGGATTGCGAAGGACAGAAATGCAAAACACGTTACACAGCGGGCAGACGAATTTATTAACACGAAATTAATAGATACTATTAGCACAACACAACAAGGAGAAACAAAACAATACGATACTATGTACGATTAGGTTATTCAAAATTACACGCGAAAAGGAAGTTACACAAAAACTATACAAAATAAACTATTAGAAAAACAGGGATCACTAGGCAAAAACGAAGGGCTCTTCAAACAATAATAGTTTCCGGCGCGTAGCTCTGCGACCGGGTCCGATGGCACATGTGTGGTGCGGGTCGCGCTACGGGGGGCGCGGCACAGGACGCGGCGTCGCCTCCTCGGGTCCGGCAGCACATGTGCGGCGCGGGTTGCGGTGCGACCGGGCTTGGCGCGAAATGCGGCGTCGCTTCCTTCGGTTCGGCAGCACGTGGTCAGCGCGTCGGCGGCGCGACCGGGCGTGGCGCGAAATGCGGCGTCGCTTCCTTCGGTCCGGCGGCACGTGGTCAGCGCGTCGGCGGCGCGACCGGCGGTGCAGGCAGTGGACGCGTGTGCTGCGACAAGCGCCGTGGACGCCGGCGTGTACCGGAGGGAGCCGGCACAGGCGGCGGCGGGGCCACGGCAGGCGGGGGTGCTGCGAGCGGCGGCGTGGGCCGCGGGCTGCGACAAGGAGACCTCTCCCGAGACGGGCGAGATGGCTTGGTATGCAGCGACGTGCCACGGGTGTAGCACGGGACGAATGGCTCGCAGACTTGCAGTCCACACGGCGCCTCTGCAGGGATTTCTTCCTGGCGGCTATTCAGTAGCAGGGATTCGTTCCCTTATCCCTGCAGAGGTTATTCCCTTCTTCCTTTTCTTGATTTGTTTCTTCCTTGATGGCTCGCGACGACTGGATGACTGGATGATATCCCTCGAAACTGCACGCCTTATATACAGTTTCGAGGGTGTTACCGCTCTTGAGCGGAGCTATCCCACAGAGAGATCCTTCCGTGTGGGCGGGGCGCCCGATGGTCCAGGTAGCGCCCTTTACAGTAGCGGTTGACGCATGTAGCCGTCCGCATGCATCTCAACATTACACACAACTTACGTAACATTGTCTATCGCTATTATAATTATTACTATTCACTATCACTATAACTGAATAGTTATTGATTGAATATAGTGAATACTATATTCACAATATCTATAAATTCCCTCCGTCCTGCACATCCTCCCGCCGTGCATCACCCAAGTCCCACGTTTGGTGATGCATTATTTGTGGTGCAGGCGGAGTGACCACCTTCTGTGGTCCAACGAATCACACTATCTATTTGGAGTCTTCGGCGGCGCAGACCACAACTAGTTTCTTCACTGGCCTGCGCAGTATTCCACCCTTAGTGTCTACATCGACGGTCCTGGTGATTCCGTCGGGTCCCGGATACGTGGCGTGGACCCTTCCCTGGATTCGGGGCGGTGTCCCGTCGATTATCCGCACGACGTCTCCTATTCGGACCTCCGGGTCCTTGTCGTGCGGCTCCCGCCGGTTGCGGAGCTCGGGGAGGTATTCCCGGAGCCAGCGCGTCCAGAAGGCGTCCGCAAGACGTTGGGCTGTCCGAAGATTGGCGTGCGGTCCATGTACCGGTTCTGCCGGGTAGTATGGCGCGTTGAATGGTCCTTGGTGCGCCTAGTGTCGGTCGTCCTTCGGCCGGCTTGATTGGTCGCTTCGTGCGACTCCAATTTGGGTCCTGTGTCTTCAAGCGTTTGGCTTTCACTTTTGCCGTAGTCCGCAGGTTCTGGGTCCTAGTCGAAAATCTTCGGCAGTCTGGCATTATCTTCTTCGGATTTCCTGCCGCTCGGACGGCGACATGGAGCACGCGGGCTCGATCCTCCCCCGTGTCTTCCACTCGTCGTCTCTCGTCTTGCGGTTCTTTGCCTTCCCAAGTCCTGTGTGTTTCGAGCGCCCGCTCAGTCGGGTTGCTCGCTGGTCGCCTTGGGTACACGTCGTCATCGGCTCTATATCTTCGTTCTATTTTTATCGGCTTCGTGTCCAGACTTGCCTGGCCCACGAAGTTGACGACGTGTCCTGAGGTTCGGGTTCGACTGCCGTGGATGACCCATCCCAACGAAGTCAGTGAGGCGACGGGCTGATGCTTCTTCCCGGCTCTTACCTTCTTTGCTATTAAAAGGTGCCAGTTGTCCTGGCCTATCAGAATCTGTGGCCTCACTTCGCGGGTGTTAATTTTTGTGGCGATACCTCGCAGATGGTGGCAGCCTTTTATCGCCTCCTCGGGGATCCTCTGCGCCGTCAGCCGAAGGTTGTCGACGGTGCGCGCCTCTATTTTCTTCAGTAGGGGCCCCTCTCCGCGCAGGTGGACCGATACCCTCCTCGATGTCGAGTCGGTCCTAGTCTCTCCGTTATACGCGCTGATGTGGAGAGGTTCCTCGGGTCCCTTGGCGCCTATTCTGTTTGCTAACTCCCGGTCGATTAGTGTAACGGTGCTGCCGTCGTCCAGTAGCGCGTAGGTGTCAACTACACCTGCCGGTCCCTGCACTTGGACCGCTGCGATCTTTAGAAAGGCTAGCCGAGAAGTCCAGGCGGAATTTACTTGCTCTTCTTGCGGCGGTCTTTCGGGTTCTTCGCTGGGGGTCGCCTCGGTTTGCCTGCGCGCCGCATGCAGTTTCCTATGATGAAATCTTTCGCAGTTGTCTATGCCGCAGCGTTGGGGCTTGCAATTGTGATCTCTGCCTTTGTACCTCAAGCACCGGAAGCAAAGGCGGTACTTTTTCGCTGCCTCCCAGCGTGCTTCTATAGTGGCCGCCTTAAACTTTGAGCACTCGGCGACCGCGTGTCCCCCGTTGGTGCACATGTCGCACTTCACTGCTCTCTTTTCAACAACGGTTGCATGTACCCGCTGCGCTCTGCGTGGTACATCGGGAGGGGCTCTTCGTGGCGGCGCGTGGTCGGTCACTATTTCGGCCGGAGCGAAGGGACTGCACAGTTCCGCCTCCCGGGAGATGAATTTGCTAAACTTCCACAGGTCGGGCTCCTCCCTGGGGCGTGTGGCGGCGAATTCGTACCACAACCTCTTTGTGGTAGGTGTTAACTTCTCTATTAGGCCCTTGGTGACCTCCGGGTTGAATAGATACATGCTGCAGTTGAGTGCCTGCAGAGTGGCTACAGTATTTTCCACGCGTGTGGCGAACGTGCACAGGTCACGCGGGGAATCGGTGAGGCGCGGCAGTGTCCTCAGCCTTTCTATTTCCGTCGACGCGATGGCGTCTGGTCGCCCGAAGCGCGTCTCCAGTGTCCGCATGATGGTGTTGGGGTTCGCGTTGGTGATCAGCAGGCCTTGCACGGCCTCCTTTGCCGTGCCTCGAAGGCTCCTCCTAAGCCGGGCCAGGTTCTCCAGGGGCGAAAGGTTGTGTGCCGTCTCTATATAGGCGGCGCGGAACGTTAACCACTCTTGTACTATCCCACTGAAGTTGGGTAGTTCCGCGAATCTATTACGTGCCTGCGCGGCTTGTACGGCTGTGGTGATTGCTGAGGCCAGATTATCTATGTCTGACTTACCCCTCAGCATCATGGTACCTCCCGGGTCTCGAACATCGGGCGGTTGTGGTGGCGGTGAGGCGGTGCGATCCTGTCTCCAGGGCTGGGCGTTGATTCCTGGAGGAGGTTGCTTCGTCGCTTCTTCTTGCCTCCGGTGCCATGATACGACGACCGGAGACGGCTGCGCTCTATCCAAGTTCGGCTGCCAGGACGCGGCGTTGGTCTCTGGCATGTGTTGTGCAGCTTCACTATTTTGCCGGTGCCAGGCGGTGACAACCGGCGGTGGCAGCACACTATTCGGGTTCGGTCGCCAGGACTCGGCGTTGGTCTCTGGCGGAGCGGGTCCGACCTCTTCTGTCGGAACCATGTCGTTGCAGCGCGGTAGCGGGGGTGCGGCAGTGACTCCCGCCGGTACAGACGCCGGCGCGCCCGCGGCCGCGGGTGCGGCTTCCAGCGGGGCGGGCTCGGCCTGCTGCTGCGTGTGGCGACCCTCAATCGCGAGCACCCTGCTATGTGTCAGCCAGGTGTGCACGCGCGATTCCTGTTCGACGTCGGATGCCACAGATTCGACGTCGTCATCTGATCCGTCGTCGGCCTCAATCATCGCTATTCTTGCCTGCGCCAATTCTATTTGTAATCGGGCTAGTTCTGCCTTGGCCTGTGCCAACCGGAACGCCCTTGTTGTCCTTTTGCTTCTTCTCGTTGATGGCGGGCGACTCTTTCGCGGTGTGTCCTGCGGCGGGTTCGACGTTGTGGCGGCATGTTGCTCCTCCACGGTGTCGACGGACGGCACGTTGGATTCCTCCGATGTCTCGGCTACCGTTGTGCCCGTTGCTTCCGTCGTGGCTATCGTCGACGTCCCTGTTGTGGCGGACACCGTTCGCCTCCCCACTGAGCGTGTCACCGGCATCTCTGTCAATCGCTAGATCCGGCTCGAAGGACCAAAATGAACAGGACCGCCCTCGGGTTTTGTAAAGTGGACTGTATATCACTTATACTATTGCAACACCTATTGTGTGTTGCGTGCGTGGCTCGAGAGCCCCCGGGGCGGCTGTTCCTCACTATACTAACTGGCCGGATTGCGAAGGACAGAAATGCAAAACACGTTACACAGCGGGCAGACGAATTTATTAACACGAAATTAATAGATACTATTAGCACAACACAACAAGGAGAAACAAAACAATACGATACTATGTACGATTAGGTTATTCAAAATTACACGCGAAAAGGAAGTTACACAAAAACTATACAAAATAAACTATTAGAAAAACAGGGATCACTAGGCAAAAACGAAGGGCTCTTCAAACAATAATAGTTTCCGGCGCGTAGCTCTGCGACCGGGTCCGATGGCACATGTGTGGTGCGGGTCGCGCTACGGGGGGCGCGGCACAGGACGCGGCGTCGCCTCCTCGGGTCCGGCAGCACATGTGCGGCGCGGGTTGCGGTGCGACCGGGCTTGGCGCGAAATGCGGCGTCGCTTCCTTCGGTTCGGCAGCACGTGGTCAGCGCGTCGGCGGCGCGACCGGGCGTGGCGCGAAATGCGGCGTCGCTTCCTTCGGTCCGGCGGCACGTGGTCAGCGCGTCGGCGGCGCGACCGGCGGTGCAGGCAGTGGACGCGTGTGCTGCGACAAGCGCCGTGGACGCCGGCGTGTACCGGAGGGAGCCGGCACAGGCGGCGGCGGGGCCACGGCAGGCGGGGGTGCTGCGAGCGGCGGCGTGGGCCGCGGGCTGCGACAAGGAGACCTCTCCCGAGACGGGCGAGATGGCTTGGTATGCAGCGACGTGCCACGGGTGTAGCACGGGACGAATGGCTCGCAGACTTGCAGTCCACACGGCGCCTCTGCAGGGATTTCTTCCTGGCGGCTATTCAGTAGCAGGGATTCGTTCCCTTATCCCTGCAGAGGTTATTCCCTTCTTCCTTTTCTTGATTTGTTTCTTCCTTGATGGCTCGCGACGACTGGATGACTGGATGATATCCCTCGAAACTGCACGCCTTATATACAGTTTCGAGGGTGTTACCGCTCTTGAGCGGAGCTATCCCACAGAGAGATCCTTCCGTGTGGGCGGGGCGCCCGATGGTCCAGGTAGCGCCCTTTACAGTAGCGGTTGACGCATGTAGCCGTCCGCATGCATCTCAACATTACACACAACTTACGTAACATTGTCTATCGCTATTATAATTATTACTATTCACTATCACTATAACTGAATAGTTATTGATTGAATATAGTGAATACTATATTCACAATATCTATAAATTCCCTCCGTCCTGCACAATATTATATGTTTCTGCATTACATTCACGGCGCTACGTATTATTTACATTGTACTTAGTTTTTATATACTTTGAGGCTGTTGTTTTAATCGGGCATAGAATGATGTATCTTTTTAATTTCCACCTCTCCACTCCACTCCACCTACTGGAGTCTGAGACACCAGACATAAAACTATAATCTATGGTTTTGTAGGCACGCACTAGGCCAGCGTGGCGGACTAAGGCCTAAACCCTCTTAATTGTAGAGGAGGCCCGTGCTCAGCAGTGGGACGTATTTGGGCTGATGATGATGATGGTTTTGTATTATCTCTAATGCATTGTATATTTGTTATTATTATGCACAAAATTACTTTTGTAAACGAATGTATCTATAAAATATATAACATATTAATATTAGTTAAAATATGAATATTGAAAAGTAATATTGGATTTTAAAGGCAATTTTTTTTCGTTATTCGATATTCTATGTATGCAATACGTGATCTGTCATCATGTGGATTGTGATCGCATTACCTCTATTGTAAAAAAACTTAACATTTATGGAGTGTAAAGCGTTTTAAAAGTATCGCCCTTGTTATTCATTATGCTATCACCATCAGCAGTAATTATCACGGTTCATTGCTGGTCGCGGACCTCGCACAATGTCACGACGCGATGAGCGCAGGTATCTGAACACAAACAATTGAGGTGCACGATTTGTAGGGATCGTAGTTTAATTTCCTAATATCGTTGCCGTTTTATATTTCACTATATTCAACTTATAACACACAAATGGTCATGAAACGCCCACTGTTTGCGATAACTGTAACCGAGACCACTTTGTTGCTGGCTTATTGTTAGCAAAAATGTTTATTAGCCTTTTCTAGTAAATAGGACTCGCTAATTTTAATTCTTTTCTATTCTATATCATCGTAAAAGTTTGTTTTGTGGGTACAATCTTACTTTATAATTAACATGGGTTAGACTTTCAACCAGTCCGGAAGACTAAATAAATATGAAAGCACCAGCTTCTTTCTAGGGATTTAGTCTATGTTCATTGTTCAGTATAATTAGAAGGCACTTAGTTTTGTAAAATGGGTTGATAGATTACACACGCAGTTTCATTCTGTACCAATGTGCGAGGAATGCGTCAGCAGCCAGGTGCCCATTACGACCCAAATGGTAGAACGACATTCCGAAGTTTTCAGACATATTTGCTGCAATTAAATGTCTTTTTACTCACTCTCAATTTTTTAATAAAATGTAATGCATAAGTTGTACTTCATCAAATATTCGAATATCCCTCAAAAAGATACCATAGCATATGCATCTTATCCAACTAAATCATTTCCGTTAATAAAATATTGGTTGTCTTGCCGGAATGTTAGTATGTTTTTCAATGAGGACGTTTGTATAACCTATACGTAAACCTTTAATATGGTACTATTGTGAATATTGTTGTCAGGCACGCAATTTAGCAAGCTGGTTAAGGGCCCAAGTTACCGGACAACAAAATATTAATCTTTTAGCTGATTTTTTTAAAATGGTGATTTAAGTAAATGAAATCTATTATTAACGCAGTTGCGCTTTAAATGAATTAAAATTTATATAAGAGTTGGTAGCTTTTCGTGCGTTCACTCTCGGTGGTGCGTAAAATTTTACATTCTCTACCGAAGGTGTACATGTTAAATTATACCAAATGCACCCGACCGTCGTCGAGACTGTATTATAAAGAAAGATTTGAGAATGTTTTACATGTGGGAGTCAATATTGAACTCTAGATCCATTAATGCAGGTGGGTCAGAGATTGACGACGCGTGTCGCCCCACGCGCTGCATTAACAGTGCACGTGTCCTTAATAAAATTATTACCAATGCTTTAAAACACCCTGTTATGAACACTAAATGTTATCGATTGTACTTCCTTAGTCATTTAAATTAGTTTTAAAGACCCTTTGTTGTTTGCGAACGTTGCCTTGGAAACGGATACGTACGCTATGGCCCTTCAGCCAGATTGACGTTCGATAGCGTTATTTAAACGTACGTGTTTTGTTTTTGCTAGATTTAGTAAACAAATTAATGCACTAAATCACACGTATACAATTCTGAACCTTCCCTAGAAATAGAAGTCTGTCGTCGGTGTAAGACACTGGGGATATCTATTCGGTCTTGTGAAACACCCAAATTCGACACAGTTGTTAAATTTTCATAAATAAGGCCATTAACTTGGACTGCCTCGCAGTACTTAAAGAAACTATTCAACTCTTTGTCTTTTTAATGATAACACGCTGCGCTATGTTAATTTTCATTTAGAAGCCTAGCTTGGAACAATAGCTATTTATTTACACTACATTATATTTGGATAAAAATATATGTACGTAAGGTGATAAAACTAACAGTATCGTGTGAAGCACCTAATTATGATTTATAATGTCACCAAGCGTGTTAATAGCGATTCCTGCGAAGCCGTCAAAAGCGTTTACGTGTTAATATTGAATGGACACGAACGTTTATTGCATCTCGTCGCATTACTTGAGAGAGTAGACGGCTCTTAAATGTTATTATGGTACTATAAAGTTATTTAATACTTTGCATGCTCACGTGTCCTATATCTCCTATAGTTCTGTGTTCTTTAGTAGCAGATAACCGTCAGGTGCAGAATTGTTGGTTTGTTGTGTCGGTATAAAAAAAGATTTGAAGCCATGGATAAGATTTCTTGGTAACGGTTTTATATGTTCGTAATTATAGTATTTAACATTACATCACGTACGTTCGCGGTTGGCAGTCATATATTTTGCAAGTTTCGATAGTCAATAGTAAACAATAATTTGATCGCCAGATGTATCCAAGGCACGTATGGAGCAGGTGTGCGCTTGGTTGATGTTCATTAAACATTCCCAGTGAAATGGCGTGTCCTGTTATGTTACAACCCAATACGGCGTCTGTGGGGAACAATGAACCCGTCACAACACTTTTATGACAAATTGTCATCGATCATAATAATATCCTAGCTATCGGCTATTTCGTCACAGGAAAACCCGATATCAATTGATAGATAAGAAAATTGATCTTAAGATTCTTTAAACCAAAATACAGTCGATATCTTTTATTTTATTATAGTTAGATAATTATTAAAAAATAACAACTAAGTAACATTTTACTTATCAAATCATGTATAATATCGATCTCCGTCAGTCGATCTAAAAATTCGCCAGAAAATGTTTCTGGTTTACTTTTCAGTATTCTCGCAAGTTAACTATTGTATACAAATATCTCAATAGGTGATGGAAACAAGTGGCTTAAGTATGTAAATGAAAGCGGTGCATTAATAGATTGGTATATAGAACAATGGCCACAACAGGACGTTAGGTAACAGCGCCGCGGACGCATCGCCGCTTGCGTAAATAGCGGCGAAGGTAGTGGCTAAATCTTCTTACTGCACTTTGTTGGACTTTGTTAGTAGCATAGGATTAATAATTGCATAAGTTGTACACGTCACATCACGTGAGCGTAGGAATCTTTTATGTAAAGCTAAACGTCAGTTGCTGATCAAACACGAAGGTTGGTAAACTAGGTAAATTAATCTTTACGCAAAATTTTGTGGGTAAAAAGAAATGTCAAATATTGTAATTTTATAAAAAGCCCAAGGGAGAAAAAAATCACAATCCCAACGAGCTCCACTAATACTTATAAGCCAGCGTGGTGAACAAAAAGTTTATTCCCTAGATTGAAGGTGGCTCGTGTCCAGAAATGAGACTCTGTTTGATTCAATAAAGATTTGACCTGTTATTTACTTTTAGCAAAGAATTTGTAAAAATCATGTAAACATTTAGAAGGTTGTACATACAGCAAAATTTCTCGAGTGATAAAGGAATACTGTATTCTATAGTAAAATCGAACGGTTGAAAATGTCTTACGTTGGTATAAAAACGTAATGCTATTACAAAAGTAATAAACTATTGTATGGATGTTGTGTCCCCTCTGGCGACAGTGAGTCCATTAACATTGAAAAGACTGAAGAACTTCTGTCCATTGTAATATAATAATAAACTACCTATTTACTGCCTCGTGGTCTCGCGGTACAAGTATGTGCCGTGCGATCTAGAGGTCCTGGGTTCGATTCCCGGGTCGGGCAAAGTGTTATTGGGTTTTTCCATTAGGAAATTCTCGGTAACAGCACGGAGTCTGGAAATGTGCCCGAAAAACGGCAATAGGCTCGCCCCATATTACGTGGGACTGATACATACTTGGCGAAATGTGGGTGCAGAAATGCACCTCTGCCTACCTCTTCGGGGAATACAGGCGTGAGTTTATGTATGTATGTATGTACCTATTTACATCCGTTATGTTTTTTACTGCCGAAATGCCTCACATTAGAATGTAATTAAAATAAAAAGTATAGCAATAAACCGCGATTGACTCATGCATGCCACACTTGCGAAATAGACAGGTTTTATACGCACAATGGTTGGCGAAATCCCCCGGTCGTGTCTAATTTGCTTACGTAGCTATGATTAACAAGATTGATTAAGATAGTAATATTTTGAACACTTTACACATTGTGGTCTTTTGAAACGAAAATTGTACATACATACATACATACCCTCACGCCTGTATTCCCCGAAGGGGTAGGCAGAGGTGCATTTCTGCACCCACATTTCGCCAGGTATGCATCAGTCCCACGTAATAGGGGGCGAGCCTATTGCCGTTTTTCGGGCACAATTCCAGACTCCGTGCTGCTACTGAGAATTTCCTAATGGAAAAACCCAATAACACTTTGCCCGACCCGGGAATCGAACCCAGGACCTCTAGATCGCTCGGCACATACTTGTACCGCGAGACCACGAGGCAATCGAAAATTGTATAAACGATGATTACTATTAGCCCAATTTCAGTACTGCCATTGTTACCTGTTATTCGCAAGGCCGTACGCGAAACTTACTTCAATAATAATATTTTACCCGGTTTTTGCATTATTCATTGCTGCTTGGCTCCTATTGGTCATAGTGTGATGATATATAGCCTTGACAAATGGGCTATTCAACACAAAAATATTTTTTCAATTTGTACTGGACCTTACTGAGATTAGCATGTGCATCAAACAAATAAAATAAAAAATGCTTAAAATATTAGTATAGATTTAAAATTATTATAGTTCAATAGTATATTTAACTGGGACAGAACTTTACAGAATCTCGTTATACAAATCTGTATATGAAAACATTTATCCTACAGCTACTTCTGGTCTTTCAAATAACCGTTACCACTATGACGGTCTTTTAGTTAAGTTAGGTAGGGTCAAAATAATCAAGGAATACCTAGCCAATATCGCTAGATTATAACGTTAATTCTCCACACATCCTACTCGTATCCTTGATGGTGTATTTTGCATTAAAATATTCTACACACCGTTACTCGTAATGTTATCTATATGAATAAATAAATAAATTAGTCTCGCATTGAAAGGTTGGCAGCAAGCCGTTCGTGACTCATTTGTGTGTTATCTACAAAGTGCAAGTTTTAAGAGTGGGGCGGACTGTTTGATTTGTTTAAATTAATACTAAGTGACGGATTTCGTGATTGTTACTTGAAGAGGTAAATAAGAAACGCTGAAAAAGACATGTCCTTAAATTTCAACTTTGGTGTATTTTTTGTCGACAGTTTTTTTTAGGTAAATCTGTTTTAGTATACGAGTATATATGCCTTTCGCAATTCCACCATAAGACATACAGTCGTATGTAGCGTACCGATAATAGTTTTTCTACAGTCGGATTCGGCCTTAGGAGTTCAGGTGAGCATAATTTTGCTGGCGGATAGAGGGCAATCGCATTTGACCTTTCTTTTCCTAATAGTGGAGTTAGATGGTAATACATACATACATACATAAACTCACGCCTGTATTCCCCGAAGGGGTAGGCAGAGGTGCATTTCTGCACCCACATTTCGCCAAGTATGTATCAGTCTCACGTAATAGGGGGCGAGCCTATTGCCGTTTTTCGGGCACATTTCCAGACTCCGTGCTGTTACCGACAATTTCCTAATGGAAAAACCCAATAACACTTTGCCCGACCCGGGAATCGAACCCAGGACCTCTAGATCGTACGGCACATACTTGTACCGCGAGACCACGAGGCAGTCAATTAGATGGTAATACTTCTAATCATTGCCAATAAATATTTCTAATCCTATAAGAACTCAAGGCGTACCTACAATTACCATTCAAAACTCTCCAAACCTCAGATAGCTGGAAATAGCTTATGTACATTAAGTTCCAAAGCACTTGTGTCAAGCCCTACTAATGGCCTTTCCCTGTTAACGTTTTTGCCAATACCGCCGCAGCAATCAAGGGCGCCACTTAGCGCGGCACAGACACTTCACCATGATTTACCCATGATCTTGGTAATGGCGTGTTGCTTTTTCATAAGTGTTGCCGAGTTCTCACGCTGTTCAATGGCGGGTTTTTTCCTATAATACTTGCGGGACCCGAGTGCCGTAAGACACGAGAGCTCTGGAAGCAAGTGGTTGAAGCCGTAAGCTCTAGTGGATGAGCGGGGTGTCGAGTTTCACTAGTGTACGGTTTTTTATCGGATTACGTGAATACCATTAGCATACTTAAAATGTTTAGTTGAGATGTACTTTATTTGGAACATTCTCAAACTGAAATTGTATTGGATTGTATTTTCTTTGTTATTCAGGCTTAGGTACTTTGAATCCTATATAGCCTATGAGGCGTTGTTGGTTAGAAGCAGTCGGTACTATCATAAGCAGTAGGTTGATCTCTGCAATGAGGAAAATATATATTTTATCAATGTAATTCTTGTCTGGTTCTGGGAATATTAAAAGTTTAATATATTTTTTTTACAAAAAGACATGTATTTTAGCATGAGGTAAAGACAATGGGTGTGACGCTTGCAGATATTTATAAAAGTTCAGTAATAAAAAATAATTTAGTTCTTTGACGTATAAAAGAAATACGAGTAATGTATTTCAGTAATACAAGTCATTATGAATGTTATTTATTGTACATTGTCTTCAGTTTCCATAATATTTCCTCATGCAGTTATCGTTAACGGAAACTTCAATTCATTAATGTTATTTGACTAAATACAAAATATAAATGAACAGTTTTTGATCATTTAATTAAATATCAATTATAATGACTGTTGGGCGTATTTATTTATTATTATTTATTAATTTTATTGTGATTGCGAACAATACAGTTTGGATTGTTGCTACTTGTACTATTGAGTACGATATCGCGGCGCTCTATCCCACCATTTGATTGTCGTTTGATTGAAAGTCTAGTTTCACGGCCAGTGTAGGCAAGCCGCATGATATTTTTTTATTTTATTCAACTAACTCTGGCTCAATTTTTTCATCAACAATTAGCAATAATAAATAAACCATTGCTATAGTCTTTCGACCATGTTTTTACGGCCTTTACAATTTTATTACAATACTATTCAGTTAAAGAATGGTTCAGTTTTGTTTGATCCGTACTGACTTCTTAGGTCGCGTAATGGTGAATTATATTTTAGGTACCGATTTGAACTAACACGTGGAACGTGTTTCATATTTACTATATTTTTTTACTACAAATTGCGCACTTTTCTTTCTATTGGCGTAATTTTGGTCGCGGCTTAATATTTCTCTTACTTACTCAACGATTCCGTTCTTTAAAGTAGGTTTCACTGTAAGATTATTTTGCGGAAGTTTTTATTGTATTTATGCTTTTTGGTCATCATTAAACTGTTGACACTCATTCAACCTTTCTAGACACCTAGGACTTACTGACATCTTTTATCCTGGATTATTGTGTAAAGATAATGCGTAATAACTCATGCAAAAGTATACAACATGGAGCTGTGTTGTTCCTCGTCTATCTCTTGTCATCTTATAAGAACGAGTTGCGTGCTATACGTGTGATGTAGTCACGCACGCCGCACGATGTATGGCGCGTGTGCTGTGTCGAAATGTCAATGCTTTCAACATTATGTTGTACTAGCTTTTGCCCGCGACTCCGTCCACGTAGACTACAGGGTTGGGTTCAGAAAGAAAATAAGTTGTAGTCTATTTTATTCCACAGAGTCCCATTTATGTCCATACCAAAAATCGTTCACATCGGTCAAATGATTAAGGCGTGAAAGCGTAACAGTCATAATATAGTTATTTTCTCATTTATAACATACCAGGTAAAACCAAGGAGTTTAAAAATAAATTTCTGAACGCACGCATAAATATTTGACAACTAACAAATATGTCACTCCCTTTTCATTACTGATTATTCTACATTTTAAAATGTAAAATGCGCAATTGTTCGAATATTGTGGATATATGTTGTCGATTCAAAACCTTTATTTAAATACGTTCATTAATATGAGGGGACCATTAACCGTATTGGCGGGATAAACATAAAATGTTTGACGTACGTGACGCGTACGCCAAAATAGCCCGCAGATAGCAGATTTTTCCCGACTTACTTGACAATTATCGTTATATTTTGGACAATTCACACACTATCTTTAAAAAGTATAGCCTATGTGGTATTCTGATGTATAAGCTATATTATTGTAAACTTTCCTTACAATCCATTCGGTAGTTTTTGCGTGAAAGAGCAACAAATATCCAGACATCCAGACATCCATACATTATTACAAACTTTCGCGTTTATAATATTAGTAAGATTGTTCACTTGGAGTTTTTCATTATTCCTGAAAATATTAAAACGATCTTAAACGATTTGTATAATAAACATTTATTAGAGTATTACATGTATAATTCTTCTTCTTATTTTAATTTTTATAATTCTTGATGCAAGTAAAAAAGCAATGAAAAAAGGCAAAAGTATTACGGCACATGAGAATTTAGTTAAGATATTCTACATTGCTTGTTTTGTAACTGGTTCGTGTTACACTTAAAAAGTATTTAAATGGCTAGGACATTTGTTCATCTGAAGGAGGAGTCGGCCGTGTGTCACCACTGTGACAACTGCCCGGACGACACAGCCCAGCACACACTACAAGAGTGTCCAGCCTGGGAGACGGAGCGCAGCGCTCTCCGCGCTATTGTTGGTGGCGACCTCTCGCTCCCGGCCGTCGTATCTTCAATGGTCGGGAGTCCGAGGTCGTGGCGAGCGGTGCTCTCCTTCTGCGAGCACGTCATGTCGCAGAAGGAGAGCGCGGAGCGGGATCGAGAAATCAACGATCCCGCCCGCCAAAGACGTCAGAGAAGGAGGCGCCGGGTCAACAGAGATAATTAGACCCGGTGCCCTGCCCTGTGGCAAGGGGGCGTTAGAATCCCACCACGGTATCCCCTGCCTGTCGTAAAAGACGACTCAAAGGGGCCCTTGGGGTCGCTGGGCGCGCTGCGGGGGCGGCGCGTCCTCACTGAAAGTGACCCCGAGAGGGGCGGCGGCACTGTGGCCTGTGTACGTCGCGGGCGCCCATTCACAACCGGGGCGCCCGAACCAAGCTAGTGGGGGTGCAACTGCGCCCCCTACAACTCCGAGACGGCCGAGACGTTTACGTCTCGGAGGCGCACCGGGCGGCTGCGGCATTACGGTTGGCGCTTCTCGCCAACGTACCGTGGTCGCCCCACTCGGCGCGGAGATGGCCACCGGGGGGTTTTGGTCGGTATGCCGGTTTAGGGATATTGTTAGGGACCCAGCCCGGCACTAACACCTGCGCGGACATGACGTCGCCGTGCGCCGGGCTGGAAGACCGGTGACCCCGACATACGCTTCCCGCCCCCCCTCCCCCGGGGCTGGCGGGAAGTAGAGCCATAAACAGCTTTCCCCTCGAGAACAAAAAAAAAAAAAAAAAAAAAAAGGACATTTGTTCAGGTTAAGAATACATTAGTTACAGTTATTGTTTCCAACATTATTTTATATACTTTTGTGTTTCCAGCATAATTTTAAAGAAAATAACACAAAACACCAATAACTGTTCAATGTTTTATTGTATAGTTCATCATACAAGTAAACACACACAGTTCGCTGATATGGAGGTTATTCAATATTTACAAAACAAAACTACCGGTTTGGTTCGAAGCGTGTAAAATATAATCGATTATAGCCGAATACTAGCGGCATAATTGCAATTGCAACATTAGCCAACAATTAATTTTTATTGCTCAAACTCGTTAGCGGCCACTTTCCAATATTTTTAGCTAACTCGGGAATATATCTCGAGTTTATAGCAGTTATAAAAACACCGTGGGAACACCGCGTTAAAAAAATTTTTTTCCGTGTGTTTTACAAAAGGTGTACTTGGATGTGGGGTTCTCTGATATCCAGTTATGGTAACAGTTATTTGAATATGACTAGGGTTTGCAATCCCGCAGTATTTTTTTCCCGCAGTAAAATTTAAAAATGCAATAATATGCATATAATAATGCTTTATTACCTGTAGTTTAGTAACATTAAAAAATAATAATATTAGAAACATTCATACAATATCTAATAGAAAAAGTACTTTTTCATAATTCTTATGAGGTTAGGTAGGGGGTTTGCAATCAATAGGGTTTCCTGCGTGTTAATATGGACTTATCTTATCTAAACAAATAAATAAACCAATTTTAATCCTTTACTTCGCTCGATCGGTTGATCGATCTGACTGACGCGCCCGTGCTGTTGTGATGGAGCTAATAGGCCTTTAGTAAAAGCTGAATTACCTTGCCAAGTCAAAAAAATGCGGGAACGCGGAATTGCAAACTCTAAATATGACTCAAAATGATCGCAAATCAAGTTATGATTTCGTGACTCGCTATAATTTAATAATGATCGCTGGAAAATAACAAGCGCGTCACTAAGAAATGTTGATTCTTTAGGTTATGTTCGGCCTCGCGTTCTGTAGGTAATATAATACATAAGTCGTTCAAAAGAGAAAGACCAAATATTGTTCAGCTAAAAAAGACGTTATAAACGCATACATTATTTATGTAAATATAAATATACTTATTAAATATATAATTATTTCATAGTTCGTAATTCCGTAGTATTGTGCTATATGAAAGTGGTTTGGCATTCCTAATGGGGATCGGCAATGTGTTGTAGCATCCTTGTGTCCTACATACAAAACATGTTAAAATTTCCGATTCAATGTGATGAATTCCCTCATTTGGCTGTGGGCGTCATACATACAAACAACATTTCTTCTTTCCAATGGCTGACCACAGAAAAATCTGATGTTATTATAAAGTAATGCAAGCGGTACGTGTCGGTTCGTAGATCACGGCTCTACCGTCATTGTGCCGTCGGACGGTAACCACTGGTGGTAGTGGTGGCCATTTAGTACCGTTACGCGACACTGCAGCGGTGGATTAAGTTGTAGGCGAGTCACCTTGTGCTTGCAGGTCGGCTAATATCTTAATAGCATTACCAGGGGAGGTACACCAGAAATAGTGTGAAGACGCGCAGTGGCTTCGCTAAATCTCTTGTCGTGCACAGCTTTTGAACTCGACGTCAACCATTTTATAACTTCCGCCTATTATATCTCTAAGCGAAGCCTTTGACAATAATCGCACTTTTATTTATAGAAACATGGCTTTGTTACAACACTTGTGCTGGCTAGGTAGTGGTAATCTATAACACACAAATACCGGAACGCTAGAAATCTGCTTGTGTTATAGTGAGTTTTACTCTTCATGTGAGGTGGTCACTATCCACGCAAATACAAACATCCTACCACCAAGTACCGAATTGTAAGTGATAAATAGAAATCAAAAAACTTCGCACGATTCGGTCGGTTGAAATCAAATAAACGTAAAACAGTTGCTTGACCTAACATTTCCCATGCTATAAATTACCGAATCAAATACAATAGTTACGATAACATTAAATGTTATCGGGTCAAATATAATAAAAACGATAAGTTATTTTTTTTGGGAAATTAGGGATTTTTAATTAATTTATTTTAAATGTACCAAAAACATTTTCCTCATTTTTATATGTGTACAAGGAAAACGATAAGGATGTTCCAAATAAAAAAAAAAGATTACTGCGGGTTTGTCCAACGGTCATGTAAATTTTCCGCGCAGACACAACGTCTCACGAAGCAAAAGTCGCTTGGATTTACCGCTTGAAACACCGCCACATTTCTCTTTTCGCACAATTGTAATTTTTCTATCGGCGTAGAGTAGTGTTGTCTATTGTTCTCGAATATCTGTACCGAGTGCAGTGCGATGGCAGCTTGACAGCACAGCTCAGCAACTCAGCCATTCGTCACACGCTTCGATGATTCTAGAAACATTATTTATCTTATTTAATTTTTGTGACTCGAAGGCCACTATTGCATCAATATCTGCGCAGAATCAATTAAATATGAAAGACTTTCAATTTTTATCGGAATTAGTGCATTAAAACATAAATCTGTACCTATTGTTTACTTTTTTGTGTGAAACTCTAAGGAAGTCCATGTTATAATTTAAATAATATATCGCTAATTCTTAAACAGTAAACTAGATATACGAGATCTTATTAGGTCTATTTAGTCTAGACTACTAATTCAATTAATATTCTCAACTATAGACAGGACATCACAAGACTGTTATTTGTATATATTAAAAAAAACGAAATATTGCTCGGTTCATTCGGAAAATTTCTAAGATTCAATCCAAATCACATAGAGAACGGTGCATAATATCCACCAGTTATTAAACTTAGTTTTACAAATTTTTACTGAATTGTTTTTGTTAGCAATCAAAAATAAGTAAAGAAATTGCAACTTAAGCCTTAGATAAGTAGGTACTTACAGTGTTAATACTTACCATAAATTTATTGCTACTTTTGTTTGCATTTCTTGCCTTCAATTGCATTGTTTCAACCTTGGAATGTATGTCATTTGGTGATCTTTAAATAAATAAAGAATAATATCATCTATACAATACAAGTAATCGTAATATAAACAGTTGAAAAACCAATTGCGCTAGAACTTTCAGCGTCCGCAGTCATTGTAACGCCGACCTAACCTAACTGGATGAAACTCGTTTCATTTTTTACACGGCCGCGGCGGAGGCGTGTCTTTATGATACACTTTTTTCCAGATTGGATTAGTCGTCTAAAACCAATGGATAAATGCGCCTTCAATAGAATTACTATACAATAGTACCAACGTTTCGAAGTACACTAAAGTAACAATTTTGGAATACATAATATAGTGTTAAAGGTTCTTTATAACTCAAAGATTCAAATTAGAAGACAAATATATGAGGGTTTTGTTGCTTGCATATAGTTTGAACTGTTTTTAAAAGTGAAATCTATACACTGATAGCTGTTAAACAATTAGATATAATTAAAGATACAATTTTACGATCCTTCTTTTGATTTCACTTACTGACAATAGTTAATGTCGTTTGTAAATTACAGCGATGCACGTGTACGTCTGAATCATTTTTATATAACTTTATAGCGGTTGTACTAGACCGCAAACGGAGTATATCCCCTGCCGAGGACGATCGATCTTCTATCTATTACTGATGGTTAAGCAGTAGCGATTCAAGTCAATTGGATTTTAAAGCGCTTTGTATTTGCTTCATCATCATCATCAGCCCATATACGTCCCACTGCTGGGCACGGGCCTCCTCTACCATTGAGAGGGTTTAGGCCTTAGTCCACCACGCTGGCCTAGTGCGGGTTGGCAGACTACACACCTAATAAATTTCTAAGAACTTTTAGGTGTGCAGGTTTCATCACGATGTTTTCCTTCACCGTTAAAGGACGTGATAATTCATTGTGAATACACACATAACTTCGAAAAGTCAGAGGTGTGTGCCTGGGGTTTGAACCCGCGACCGTCGAGATTCTCGACCGCGTGCCCAAACCTCGAGGCCATCACGACTTGTATTTGCTTGCAATTTTAAAAAACAATGCGGTCATAAACGTCATTTTACACATTCGGTACGACGGTTATGTACATTTTGAGAGAATTTCTAATGAAATTTTGGAACAGCAGCTCGTTTCTCAGGTAAACTTTTGTTGAATGAAACTGGGCCGAAACTTAGTCATCCCTTAACGGACCGGTGTTCTACGAAGTGCGGTGGTTACCGGAAGTCAAAGACCTGCGAGCCATGAGTCACCGGTGGTCGCAGCGCTGCTGACGTCACCGCCTCACAATGCGCACGCGCACCCGCACTACCGCGCGACTATATTGTTTATAGCTTTATGGATTTCTTGTCGATGGCTCAATAACTAGTTTATTGTTTTTGTAATGGTTTTCCCGTGGTTGTGAGCAGAACCATTATCAAAACAAAATAAGTACATAGGTACATTGTCGAATTAGGTTTAGCTAAACGTAGACTTACAAGTTACAACCTAGGTTATGTTATAAAGACAGCGTTTGAGCTCCACATGAAGTGGACAGTCAACTTCAGTCAGCGCGTAGGAAGAAGTTGGATTTCAGGAAATGTTTGGAGATGACTATTTCCTATTGCGGACATATTTTGCATGCTTATGCTCATAAACGAAAATAAATGCTGCTATACGAATAACAAAAAATATCTTAAATTAAATTAAAATGATTTAGGTCCGGAAATTACTACTTTAATATGATAAAAACCGAAATACGGCGACGCTGCAACTGCGACCAGATTATTTTCCTATCGATGTCTGTCGTAAGTCGCCTTTGTAATAGCTTCGGACCGCGTAACTTATTTATGTCAACAGCTAACTTAAATAACAAACATTCTGGTCGATGCGATCGTTTATATACAAATACTTTTGAGTATCTGTAGTTTCAAATGGATGTTAATACAAAAATCTCTTCATTATATTACGTCTTATTATGCCCCATGTTTCAACATTAATTAGTGCCTACGTATAAAATAAAAAGTCGTGATGGCCTCGAGGCTTAGGCACGCGGCCGAGTCTCGACGGTCGCGGGTTCAAATTCCCGGGCACACGCCTTTGACTTTTCGAAGTTATGTATGTATTCAAAGAAGACAAAGAATTATCACGTACATTAACGGTGAAGGAAAACATCGTGATGAAACCTGCACACCTAAAAAAAATCTTAGGAATTTCAATTCAGTCTGCTTCAGTTATCTGAAACGAATATAACTTGGTCGTTTGGAAGTGGCTTTAAATTTGCCATGACAACAAACTAAAATCGTTAGCACCTTGTATGCTTGCTGTTAAATTTATATGAACACGGAGTAATAATATTTATATGTTGTCTATCACGACGAAACCTTCAAAGTACGAACTTGGAATATTATTTCTAAACGTGATGTTCTCTGCAAAGGCCAAGTTAGGAGTAACCAACCATAGGTATTATGAGTAGCAACCATAAGGCCGCGCGCACTTTGGACACGAATTCGCATCGTACAGTATACGTACGGTCGTGGTCGTACGAATTGAGTGCGCACACTGTATACGTTTTTATAAGTCAAATGAGCTGTGTCAGGTTAATTAATTTTTCTACGTCCATTTCTTATGTCAAAACGTACGAATGTTTTGTAAAATCCCAACGAGTTCGGATTGTTTTCGGACGTCTGAACTACACGTACGTATACGCACGACTTACTCGCACCCAGTCTGCGCGCTCCCATAGTACTTGGAATGTCGGGATCGTTCGTACGTGTTCGTACGTTTGCGCACGAGTAAAATTCGTACGAAAACGTGTCCAATGTGCGCGCGGCCTAAGTCATGACTGATGTATGTGGAGATGATATATAAGGAGATGTATGGATGTTGATAAGCGAAACCGGCGCGTCATCTTGTGGTATAACTTGTGGTAGTCAATAGTCTCTCTCTACCCCTGTAGCATTCAGTGTAAGAGTGTATGTCTGCTTGTATTTCTAGATATTTGTTTCTGTATTAAAGGAATTTAAAGTACCTACATCACTGCCTATAGAGATTCCTAAACCCATTGTAATAACTGTTAATAATACGTATTGAAGACTCAAGAGATTATGAAAACTTATTTTTGGGTTAAAAAATATTTTAATATCAATCTCAACTGTTACATTTTTGTTCAGAAATATGATTTTTAATCTCATGACAACATATTTTCTGGCTCACAACACCAGTAACCGAATATTACCGTATTAATGTTTAGTGCTGGTGAAGGGAAGGGAACCATGTACTATCGTTTTGTTTTTTGTTTTTTTTTTTAAATAAAATAACTTTTATTGATTATAGCAGTAGGTACAGACACAAACTAAACTGCCTTGTAACAATTTTACCAAAAAATCGTCTTCACGCGCAATATCCATTGAAATGCTTGAAGTAACGGGCTATTGTTTCAACCTCAGCACAGTCACCACGCACCACCACCGCGCGATTCTACACCTTATCACTTTTTGTTAAAAGCTCTTCTTTCCAACACCTCCAAGATTCTCATGAAGCTGATCGGATCGCTTGCGCCGACAATCAAATTTATACTCTCCATTCATATCTATAACGCGTAATTCGCTTTGACAATTACAATGGGGTTAACAGGTATTGTGATTTTTTGCGTAAACCATCAGGCTATAATGTGTCTTCTCGTGTTGAATTAAGTTTTATATTGGTATGCAGGTGTGGTGGGACCGGGGACGCCCTCGCATATTTTTTGTCCACAATTGTTATGCGTGGCCGTCGCCATGTGCCCATAGTCGGATGTTGGTTGTGCGTGTGATTTACGTGCTCGTGACATAACCACTGGCCGGGCCCAAAATAAGACAACTTTATTGTGTATGTATGCACCAAAGCGGTATAATGAACCAAAGGTTACTTGATTGAGAACACGATGTTACACTTAGGGTGTGAATGCGGCAGTCAGTGCCCGACTAGACATTGGTAGTTTGTATGTTTTGAAATGGAATCTATGACAATGGACATGTTTTTGTATATCTCCACTTGACTAGCGACTTAAGTTTAGCCTATAAATGTGCGGTTACTTGCAAGGATAGATGTGTCGACTAGTGGGTAATATTCACAGTCGTTTCTTGCTAGTCGACACTCAATTGGTACCAATTATTAATTGGTAATAATTATTAATTAAGCTACTATTACGGTGATAATTGCTGCGCGTAAAGTAATACCAGTAGAAAATTTGTCTAGACGATCAATAGACAGCTACAAACGGTTGTGTAAAAAAAAGATGTATTACCAATCCAAGGCTTTCTCTTGGATTGATAAACTTTATTCCATTATGTTAGTTTACTGTGTTGTTATACATATATTTCCAAGATATTCTATGTGGAACACTTAAGGTGTTCAGTTTTCCCCACTATATCACCGTAACAAGTGCATGAAAATCATTTTGAATACGAACTAAAGAACGGATAACATCAAAGACATAGTTGTGTGTTCACGGTAAATTTTCCAGCACACTAAAACTTTCTTGCAAGTTATTACCAACTATGTCATTAAATATAGAAAAGAGATCTGCTATCAAATTGATGGTATGTATCGTGTTCCCACCACGGTGGTTGCGTCGACGCAGCAGTTCTTGTACCACGTTCAGTAATTCAATAGTGAGAGAGTGGATGTGCTTGTAACGGTGTCTAACACAGTTGGAGACACAATTCACTGTTCTGCTGCAGTGGATACCGCGACAGATGAACGGTTGCTTTGGACGATGATAAATGTAGAAACTGACATGCGAATAACACTGTCTAAAAGTATAAAGTGCGCGATAGCATAAAATATAAACTTATTTACGTATAACATTAATACTATACATTTGCATTTTAACAGCGTAATTGTAAAAAATAATTAATTGTATATTGCTTTCTCTTTTTTTTTTTTATTTGGCATTAATATTAAAACAAAAATATACCTACCTACTTCGTGATTGTATCGCCACGGACCAAGTAACTCGACATTAAAAAAAAATGGCGTTCATGATAAGTGAGGAAAATATTGGGGACGATTTATCTATTTTATGAAATAGGTCTCCAACCATTGCGACATGTGGCTGGAAGGTGTGCAAGATACTGGAATGTGGTCTAGTTTTTAATCATTATGTTAAGTAAAGTATGTAGCTATCGCACGATGCGGCATTAGAAAGTTGCGCGACCCCAGGAGTGTTTCCTTATTTGTAACATTATATCACATCGATCGGTTGACCTGAATCAATTTCACTCTGGCGTTATAACACCTTTTATTAGATTTTAGTGTCCGCGTAATGATATTACGTGTTGGAAACAAATCTAAACATATTTAATACCCCAATCTCATCGTGCCTTGGAAGAAAATTTCACACAAATATTGTCATTAATGAATTTGAGAAGCCTTCAATTGATGCAATTTTTTTTTTTATTCCTTAATTTCTATTTCTAATTCAGATTCTTATTCTCACGCGTCCTTTAGATGTCGAATGGCTACATTGTATATCTTGTTCTTCCTTAACTGTACTATATTTAACATAAATACACTTACGCCTACAAAGTAGGTACATACTCGTATATAGGGTTAGGCAAAGTTTTGTAAGTTATTTTAATCCCTCGTCATCATCACTAGCCCATATATGTCCCAATGGTGGGCACAGGCCTCCTCTACAACTGAGAGCGCTTAGGCCTTAGTCCACCACGCTGGCCTAGTGCGGGCTGGCGGACTACACCCTAAGAAATTACTAATAACTTTTAGGTGTGCAGGTTTCCTCACGATGTTTTATATAATTCATCGTAAATACCCACATAATTTCGAAAAGTCAGAGATGTGCGCCTGGGGTTTGAATCTGCGGCCGCCGAGATTCTCGACTGCATGTCTAAACCTCGAGGCCATCACTACTGTTTTAATCCCACGTAATAAAAGAAGTTGGAGATAGAGAGATAAAGATATGTTTCTTTATTAACAAAGATGGGTCCAACAATATAGAAGGCGAAAAAAATTAGGAATAACAATCACATGAAGTGGTATAATACATACATCATCAACATTACTAACATTCAATATACGGGTGTATGTATTTGTTTATATATATTTTTACGCTACGTTGATCATCTATGCTGATTACGTAGAATGTAATATTAACAGCGTATCGAGCAAATTGTCAAGTTCGGTTAAGGTTTTGTTATATCGAGCGAGGCGTCCTACATAGAGCGGAATCCAGGTCATTGCAAGCGCTAAACTGTCCACACAGACACGTGCCTATTATCATTTGATATTATCAAGCATGCATGCGGTTTGCGAGGAACGTAACTTTTGTCACAAACACGTGTACCGTACAATTTGAAATCGCACCTGATAAAACTTTAACGGTAAAGGAAGCCTCGACGTGATCTGCATACCTTAACGTTGTTATAAGAATTTTGAAGAAGGTTCATTGTTTAAGCCGCATCAAGCCATCATGGTTAACTAAAACTTATAGTTCTTGTGAATCTTGAGGTTTGTTGAATTTGTGTTATTATATAATATTTAGTTATTTATTCAAACAATCACAATAGGTAGTTGTTTGAGGTCTGCCAGAACGGTAATCGCGTTTCAAGTTAAATAGTGAAAGATATTGTCTAAGTTTTTAAAGTCCCTAATAATTTTATTGTTCAGTAAATTAAAAGTATTTTTTTCCTGGTCACGTAACATTTTAATCACGTGTTATTGTAACGTGTAATACATTAATCTCACGCCATGATAGAGTTTAGTTAAAATCGGACGAATACTCATCTAGAAAGTTGTATAATTCTACTTTGACATCCAGTTTTGTATGTTCAGTGTTTCGTGCAAAACTTAGTGTCAAATCAAAGTTGAATGCGTTTCGAATCCCAGCGTCCATGTATTTTATTGCAACGTATCCAATCTCGTCGGCCGTGATGGCGCGCCCTGTGTAACCTGTACCTGCTATGCCGCAACTTAGTAAGAAACAAATTAGATTGGTACAGCCAACAGGCTCCGAAAATGTTTGTCGTTTTATGGACAAGCCCCAGGCTGAGTGAAGCGCTTCGATACGTCTAGTTGCATGGTATGGTCATACCACCTGTGAAATAAACATAGAACTGTAAGAATTATTTTAGATTTGACGCCTGCAATAGACTATTACTTTTTAGAAGTCGTGGTGGCCTCAAGGTACACACCTCATGACTTTTCGAATTGATGTGTGTATTCACAATAAATCATCGTGTACTTTAACGGTGTAGGAATCCATTAAGGTGTGGAAACCGACACACCTAAAAAGTTCTTAGGAAGTTCTTAACAAGTCCGTAAATCCTCACTAGGCCAGCGTGGTGGACAAAGGATAGGTACTTTATTCCTTTTTTTTTCCAAGCCTTTTCAGTTGTAGAGGAGGCCCGTGCCCACGTATATGAGCTGATGATGATGATAATGATAAGTAGAGTTTTAGAAACTAAAGACTCGTTGGATTTGCATATAAATAAATATCATAGTACTCGTACATAAATAAATACAGTCCGAGTTACAGCGGATGAACACGATTTCAAATGACATTGCTACTGCATTACTTCTATCGAGACCACGTGTATTTTAAAGAACTGGAATGATATTTACCATGTTTCAGTGACACTTAATTTAAGATTTTGAACAGTGTTTTTTTAATAATAATAGAAAAAAACTAGTCAAATAAAAACTTATTTGTTTGTTACGAAACATGCTTAAACTGCTGAACAGATTTTAGAGTATTTTGGTACTGAGATGGAAAGTCGTAGACGATTATAGCCTACTTATCATGTAGGTTTTATCATCATCAGCCTATATACGTCCCACTGCTGGGCACGGGCCTCCTCTACAACTGAGAGGGTTTAGGCCTTAGTCCACCACGCTGGCCTAGTGCGGATTGGCGGACTACACTCCCAAGAAATTCCTAAGAACTTTTAGGTGTGCAGGTTTTATCACGATGTTTTCCTTCACCGTTAAAGTACGTGATAATTCAATGTGAATACACACATCATTTCGAAAAGTCAGAGGTGTGTGCCTGGGGTTTGAACCCGCGACCGTCGAGATTCTCGACCGCGTGCCTAAACCTCGAGGCCATCACGACTATGTATATACTTACTATGTAGGTTTTATAGGTTTACATTTTTTGACAATATCGATGTTAAAATGAGCAAAGCAATCATACTTTGCATAAAAGATAATGTACGAGATATACATACAAGTTCAAACTATTTAACGATTCATTATACATTCAGTAGCACTACGTGCCTCTATTGAGTTGTGTCGCTCTGTAAATAAATAAACATCACGGCTATGTATGGAATCTGCTTGTTTTTGCATACAATACGATACCAGCCGTATGTTTGTATAATTTTATGCAAGTTATTAATGGCGAATTTCGTTGCGAGTTTATTGTTATTTGCTAGGATTATCGACTCAGGGCCGACAGGCTTAGTCAAAGTCATTTTTTTTTTCAATTAGTCTTTTACACTTACGTACTTTTGAATCGACAGTTTAAATAAGCTACCGGTCGCTTCGGAACGTGTTATCACTGTGTAAAAGAAATGACGAGAAATTTAAAATAATTTTCTTCAAATTTTTACTAATATCGTAAACTCGATGAGTTCGTTTTTAACGCGATGTCCCCCATATTACTGAAACTATGGAGATCTGAAAACGTTACTTTTTAGGTTAAAAGTTCGATTCCCGAGAGATCATTTTATAGACATTGTTTAACAACAAAATCTACAGTAACGCGAGCGGCGCTGTAGTTAATGATTAGCCGTCCATGATAAAGTATAAAAGTATGTTTTTGCGTTTATAACCATGGTTGAATGGAAGTGAAACGAATATTTTTATAATGTTGCAAGTATCTGGAACTTTTTTGTTCATTAGCTGTCTGCTCGACTTGGCTATGAAGACTACTACGAATAAATAATCCGATCAAGTTCTTATTAGAAAAATATGTCATCATCATCATCATCAGCCCTTACGTCCCACTGCTGGGCACGGGCCTTCTCTACAACTTAGTCCTTAGGCCTTAGTCCACCACACTGGCCTAGTGCGGGTTGGCGGACTACACACCTAAGAAATTCCTATGAGCTTTTTAAGTGTGCAGGTTTTATCACGATGTTTCCTTCACCGTTCGAGGTTTAGGCGCGCGGTCGTGAATTTCGGCGGTCGCAGGTTCAGACCCCAGGCACACACCTTTGACTTTTCGAAGTTATGTGTGTATTCACAATGAATTATCACTTGCTTTAACGATGAAGAAAAATATGTATGTATACCAAAAAAATAATTGACTTTTTTGTACTAACGAGAGAAAAGGAGAGTAAGAGTCATGTCTCATCACGCGATAGTCGACAGAATCGCTACGGCCTGTTGAGATACTTCTTTACCCTATTCTTCCAGGACTCAGAATTATCGGAAAGATCGATCACGTAAATTGGCAAACTGTCACAGAACTTGATTGTAGAGTAATGGTACGAACTTGTAAATCTTTTAGTAAACTTATTTTTATTGTATATTTTTTTGCGAAGGTTTATGAAGATTACAATACACATTAATCAGAAAGAATTATGATAAATCGCGAGTCCTCTACTTTGATTACTTTATAATATTTCGAATTACGCTCCGTGGGTGCAGACAACGTGTGGGACGCGTTTGAGATTCAAGGCGAACGCTCTTACGCGTGTCATTAGTAACTAAACAATATGAATTTGTATATTTAAATATTAGGAAGAAGATATTGCAGCTGAATAAACGTAGTCTCAAAATTTTATTATATTTGTTTTCATTAAATTATTATTATTAAGAGATTACACGAAGAAAACTAAGTCTAAAATAAAAGTTTTGAATATTTTGGGGCATGCAATTGTTTTTCAATATCTATAGGCAAGTCTTTATACCAAAGCGTGAGAAAGCAATTGCGATAATTGTGTCACTGAACAGTTGTTAAACTAGCTGGCTGGTATTTTACTATAAAGCGTAACATGGCAGTGCATAGCCAGTTTGTAAAATAATATTTAAAATTATATCTTTTATTCTTGTTTATTTTAACTACCTTCAAAATCGGTCGTTTTGATCCATATTTTTGACGCTATTACTTATTCTAATGTTAATGCTTGTTTGTTCCAGGCTGCTGCCTCGTGCTGGCGCTGTGCACATCATGCCTACCGCGCAGTGCGTTGGCGGCCGTGCCAGTGGGGCCCTCAGACCGCCCTGAGGCCTACTTCAACGGCAGCTCATACATCCGCCTCTCCAGGCCCATTTCGCTCAAACAGCTCGTCGGACTTAGCTTTCGGACATGTGTCGGTAAGCACTATACTTTAAAATATTCTAGTTCTAGTAAAACCTTTTGTAACTTTTTATGGGGGGTTTCTTTTTGTATGTATTGCTGGCAATAACAATATGATTTCAAAGTTTTATCACATCAGTTCCGCCAACGGCATCAATGATAACAATGCGGGCACATCAATGCGCAGTCGTATCCGCAATTTCTGACAAAATAATGTCACAAATATTATTCAAACGAAGACAATTATATTAAAACTAACTGATTACTTTCATGGCCTTTCACCTTTTCCCAGGTATTTTCCTTCACATTCTATTGTTTAAAAAAGCCGGATTAATTAGAATGTTTTAGGAATTATCCTAAAATATTAAACGCTATTCAAGAGCCTTGAAATATCTTTGCGTGAAATATTTATAATTAACCTAAAACGTCGCAATTTCGAAAACGCAATGTAGAAATAGTATCTCAATTATTTGTAACGTACGAGCAATGGAAACGCGTCGAATTAGATGTTGCGTTTCAACAATGATCTTTAACGAAGCCGTAAAGTTTCGAAGCACGTAGCATTTTGGGTGTTTCATAACCTTACACATATTATATCACCATACATAAGTCTTACGAAGATATAAGTTTAAGATTCCGGAGTGACCAACAACTGATGATAAGTGTAGTGCGGTGAAAGACTGCCGGGTGACCAAAACATGTTACGGATTTTTCTGTCTAGTCGAATCGATCGTGTCGGTCTATGCATTGACTGATATTTGGGCGGATGCCGTTTTTTATTTTTAAGCACTATTAATAACCATAGTGGGATGTGTACGGTCAGTTTAGGGGAGGAAATGTACCTATACTTATAGAAGGGGAGATATGTTAGGACGGTCAAACTTCTGTTAGCCTTTCACGAAATGTTGTTTACGAATGTAATAAAAGTTGTATAGAAAGACGTAGTTTTCTTGAGACTGCTTCTGTAGATGCTGATAAAACGCACAATGAATTATGGATCAAATAATAACTGCATAATGATCGCAAAAAACATGAATTTTATGATTAATTCTCATCTGCAAGGAGCACTGCCCTTCCGTGCCAAATTTCTATGGCCAGAGACGAGTTTAGTAAATAAAAACCCTGTGGTAGCGTTCTGTGGCTGCAAGAACTGGTCGTGGACAGGCGAACATCAATCAAGCAGCGTGTCGCAAGATATTTGGTGAGAGCGTTCGGCGGCGGCTGGGGTTTTTGCAAGACCATTACGCGAACTTACGATGTAATTGGCTGCATGCTTCTCAGAAATATTTGCTCATGATATATGTATTAATTGGACGTTTTTCTGTGTTGCAATATGATTAAGTGTGTCTAATATGGGGATACGATGCAGGGCTTCTTCTATTTATGTATGGAGTAAATAGTTCCGCGTCCACTAGGGTTACATAAATAGTTTAATTGGATTTTTCGAATTACACCCTTGCTGCGGCGTACGCTCAATCAAACTATCTGCAAATGACAAATCTTCAATATTATCAGAATCCAAAGATATTTATAAATCAACGAGTAGTAAAAATCTGTGACTTTCATTCTATATCTGCGACCAATTTTTAAAAAAGGTTAACGTCGCAATTATGAGTTCATAAATATCGTCCAGTCCTCAGAACTGTGAGCTTGTATGAGAGGTGGTGTGCACCTTTAATGTCAATATTGTGGGGGAAACGAGACGCACTCGAGCGGCGCGCCGCCTCCTCCCACCGCCCATGCGAGTTGCCAACCTAGCGAATTTTCTAGATATTATTAAAATCATGGCACAAAAACAAACATTCAATCTTTAATGTTACTTTCCTCGACATCACTTGAAGTCTCAGGTTATATGTTAAAATTTGATTAGCCATACAAGCTTTAAAACTCCAGTTTCGCAGAACGTACATGTATCAATGCATGCTATCGATAAACATCCTTTTTTCTAATCAATATCTTAAGTGGAAAATATATGCACAAGTCTAACTGGATATATTGAATTTCCTGTCATTAACTTCACAGGCATTTAGGTTGACCATCTATGAGGCACGGTTTTGCAATAGTATGTGCATAATAGATATAACTCGCTTGCGTGATTACACATTGGCTAATCAGTGTAATGTGCCATATATTCTGTGTGTCTGGGAATGTGATGGATGGTCTGGCAATAGTTGGGTTGCGATGGGCGGATGGTGCGAGGCGTGCGGGATGGCGCAGTCTGCCGCCCGACGGTCCATCGATTGATTTGCATCGTGTTATCTGCGAAAAAGGCGCCGCCACATTAACAATTATGCACGCGTTGCGCGCTGCGACGCTGCACAGCCTCACAGCTCCGCGCCGCGCACCTCTCGTTGTTTTGTTAAAAGCCCGGTTGGGCGAGGGCCATACGCGTGCCGCACGGGAAATTGCACCGTTTTACAATTTTCAACAAAAGTCTTTTGGTGCGGTTAATTGTATATTTTAATTATCATGTTAACATTTCGGCTCACTATTAGTAATATCGTCCTAACATGTATAGCTGTTTTGTGTTTAGTGTAATGTGTCATCTCATATCATAAATCACGTTTTCATTGATCGCAGACTCGGACACATCATGTAACGCGACTGGTATTTATCATTCACATTTTAGTATGCTTGTTAAAAAAACATCCTTGTGTACCAATTATATGTATTAGACTGCGCGGTCTGGCAAAAGTGCTAACGTAGTATAAATATGATACAGTGAAACCTGGATAAGTTAGAAACCTCTTTTATTGAGCAATGCTATGAGTTCCCAGCACTTTTTCATTAAATTATCTCTATTAATGGGACTTTTAGAACCTGGCTAAATGAGATTTGATTGTAGGATTTTTTCGATACTTACACTTATTCATAACACCAAAAATACGCATTTTTATCAACTGTTCCACCCCTATAAATGGAATAATGATATATTTCGATCTCTATAAGGAGGCCTCTGTTAATTACATTTTGGACCTGTCTAATTGGAAAACTGGATGAAAAAAAAACCTTTTTAAATGACCCAACTTTTTGATAAGTTGAGATCCCAATTAACCAGGTTTCACTCTTTCTTTGAGCAATGTTTGTTTTCGAATGCTTATAACATGAATTAATGCATGAACGGCTTGGTGTTATTTATAATTCACAAGTCGATAAAGCCACAAATCTACATACATTACACCAGTGTTTGCGATAAATTGGAATAAAAAGTAGTACAGTGGAATAAAATTATTAATGTTGATACATTTTATGTTCCGCTGTAGTGGTTTTCCATTAAGCTTGAATTTTGTAACTGTCGTTCGTATTTAATATTAAATCCCTCTGCCTTTCCTATCTTCCTAAAAAAATCAAATTTAATTAAATTCAACAAATTATTATTCATAAGATTCTGCTATAAAAATTAAATCATACCCGGTATTGAAAAAAAACAGTCATTACTTTGTAATTTTCACAGGAAACCGTGGGTTCAATTCCCGCTTTTAGGTAGTTCGTATTACTGAGTATGTTCGTGTATGTTTGTGAGGCCTTATTTATGGACAACGCTACTTGCGTTTTAGTGCGGAACAAGTGTGACTATGGGTTTAATCAGTTTATTTGTAATTTTGGATTTTTTGTTACTCAAAAGTATATATTTTGGTTTTCGTGATTGTGAGTGCAGTTTGATAAGAGCGTGGTAGTGTTTTTTTTTCTCGAGGGGAAATCTGGTTATGGCTCTACTTCCCGCCAGCCCTAGGGGAGGGGAGCGAGAAGCGTATAGTAGTAGCGTAAACCCGATGCGCCTCCGAGACGAAAATGTCTCGGCCGTCTCGGAGTTCTAGGGGGCCGCAGAAGCACACCCAATAGCTTGGTTCGGGCGCCCAGTTGTGGGTGGGCGCCCGCGACGGACACAGGCCACGGTGCCGCCGCCCCTCGGGGTCACTTTCAGTGAGAATGGGCTGACCCCGCAGTGCGCCCAGCGATCTCAAGTCTCAAGTCTGACTCACCTTCTACGACAGGCAGGGGACACCGTGTGTATTCTAACGCCTCCTTGCCACAGGGCAGACCGCACCGCGCAAGGTCTTATTGTATCTGTTGACCCGACGCCTCTTTCATTGATGTCTTTGGCGAGTGGGATCACTTCTTTCGCGATTCCGCTCTGCGCTCTCCCTCTGCAACATGACGTGCTGGCAGAAGGAGACCACCGCTCGCCACGACCTCGGGCTCTAGACAATCGAAGAGATGACGGCCGGGAGCAAGAGGTCGCCACCAATAACTAAGATAAAATAAGAGTGCTGCGCTGCACCTCCCAGGCTGCACACTCATCTAGTGTGTTGGGCAGTGTCGTCCGGACAGTTGTCACAGTGGTGACACAAGTCATTCAACCCGACTAGACAGGTGTTGTAGATTAAGAGGTAATTTTTCTGTAGAGGTCATGTCTAGATTCGTGAGTAAAGGGAACCGATGGTTGCTCTTGAAATGCAGTGCCATTCTAACCTTCTAAATAATTTGATATAAACAGGAAAACATTCACGAGCTGCCTAGATTTAGTTAACCCGCACCAGGCCATCGTGGTAGACTAAGACCAAAACTTTTTCAGTTGTAGAAGAGGTCCGTGCCCAGCATTGAGATGTATCTATATAAGCTGATGATGATGAGATTTTTTATACTTAGAGAAAAGCTCCAGCCTTTTCAAAATGCAAGTTTAGTTATAGTTTGGTTCTTTTTTATGTTATCAAGCATGCTCGTTTGTATATTATAAAATAAAATAATTTTTCAATTCGCCTGGTTTCAATATCCTTGAAATTAAGGTATTATCGAAAAATCTTATTGACTTTAATCAATTGTGACAATAACCCAGTTAATTTTTACCAGTTTCAAAATGTGTAAATACATAAAGTGGTACAGTTACTTGCGCTGTATCGTCACACAGTTATTTTCAAGCATAAAGAATTAACTTTACGTCGCGAGGTATATTGTCGCGCGCTGTTGAATGGGGCCAGTTTAGATTTCAATCTGATATGGACATGACTCATTTGAAATGGTTATGACAACTCAAATTATTTTAATTGTGCCTTTTTATTGTAACGAGGGCTGCCTTAGGGTGTGGTTATTACGTTCTTGGTAACAGGTATTTTAGTATAAAAGGCGTACGTACGTTTACGTAAAAAGGTTTATAATTTCAATATTATGCCCGTACCAACTTGAGCGTTATCCATCAGAAATTTGTTAGATATGTGTCACCAGATACCTGGACTGAGGACCTAACTCCTTTAAACCGTAGATAAGGTAGAGTAAGGTATAAACCCAGTAGAAATATTCGCACTTACGAACATAAATCGAATAACGCGTAGTGTTGGATTTTTCGCAAGTGATCCTCTACACCCCGGCCTAAATAGATCTACATATATTAGATTACACTTGTTTAGCGAAATGCAGTTGAATATTTTAATAATTGACTGCCTCGTGGTCTCGCGGTACAAGTATGTGCCGTGGCATCTAGAGGTCCTGGGTTCGATTCCCGGGTCGGGCAAAGTGTTATTGTGTTTTTCCATTAGGAAATTCTCAGTAACAGCCCGGAGTCTGGAAATTTGCCCGAAAAACGGCAATAGGCTCGCCCCCTTATTACGTGGGACTGATACATATCTGGCGAAATGTGGGTGCAGAAATGCACCTCTGCCTACCCCTTCGGGGAATACAGGCGTGAGTTTATGTATGTATATATGTGTATTCAGTTGAATGTGGTGCAGTGTGTAATTGTTCCCGTGTGTTATCAGGACGGTCACACGCCGTCGCCACAGCTCGCGTAGATCACAGTCGTGGTGAGTTACATGACAAAAACGCCCGCAGCAGACCGTTACATCATTTTCCACTTGGTTCAGAATCCGTCTCACTACGCGCTACCGTTACTCCACCGACACTTTCCACCGTCTCTGATAATTTGCCATCTGTAGCAGACGCTCTGTGGAATTTCATCTTGTTATGGTTTGATCTTTATAAATGGAATATATTTCTTCCTCTTTGTCTTCATATTCTAGTATGTTGCTCGTAATGTTTTATTGTTAATGTGTTTGTTGTTGCTATGTGTTTGTTGTTGTTTTATATTACTTATTGAATGTCGATTTGATTCTAGGCTTGGTGTCATAAGAGGCGTATATCTAGTATTTAACGTTGAATTATACATAACATTTAAGTCATGGTAATTAGGTAATATGCACTTCAAAAGTTATATGGAATTTTACAATCCAAATACACTTTGTTTATGCTAGCACGACAATGTCTTTTTATAATAAGTGCAGTGCAGTTCAAAGACTGTTTTAAAATATCCCTCACCAATCTACAATACCATGTCGGTCTGTTAAAACATATTGTAGTTATATCACTATTTTTATTTGTTTGCAGGTGGCGAGTTGTTTTCACAAAGGTTCGAGGGGTACACACTACATGTGACAGCTCTTTTCGAGCAAGTGGTGGTGTCCTGGGCGCGGCCCATGCAACCGCACCGCGAAGTGGGACTGGCCAAGGAAACACTCGACAACAGATGGCACTGGGTCGCGCTGCGGTACAAACCCAACCCGCCCTCTCTGGTGCTGGAGGTGGATCAAGAAACACAGGTAAGAGCAGTTTGTAAATAATTACTTGGCTAAATCTGAATTGGTTTCAAAAAATCAAAAACTGTTTCGGTGTGGCGTTTCGTTTGTGAGTTTAAATGCCGTATCATCATCAGCCCAAATACGTCCCACTGCTGGGCACGGGCCTCCTCTACAACTAAGAGAGTTTAGGCCATAGTCCACCACGCTGGCCTAGTGCGGGTTGGCGGACTACACACCTAAGAAATTCCTAAGAACTTTTTAGGTGTGCAGGTTTTATCACGATGTTTTCCTTCACCGTTAAAGCAAGTGATAATTCATTGTGAATACACACATAACTTCGAAAAGTCAGAGGTGTGTGCCTGGGGTTTGAACCTGCGACCGCCGAAATTCTCGACCGCGCGCCTAAACCTCGAGGCCATCACTGCTTAAATGCCGTATGCAATTATTATAGTATTGCTTTTTTTATTATTATACTCACTATAAGACTACTTAAGAAATGTATAGGCGTTATGGCTTAATTTCAATTTCCTGTCAGTTCGAAGACTGCAAAAGTAATTTATCGGAATGCCTAAAATTCTCATTTTTTTCCCCCCTTTCTTTTCCCTTATCAAACGACCGGCAAAGTATCCACGATCGTCCGATGCTATAATCATGCGCAGTATTGATATTATTAGCAGTCGATTGTCTCCGATGGTTCCGGCTCTCTTTGGTGCGCAATCTTCAGCACGAGGAAAAGATTCATAAACCACAACAAATCCTTGTAATGACCGTGATGCTTTCGAAGTGTTTGTTTTCCTTCCTTGTAATTTCTACTTTGATGAATAAAAAATGCTGGGAGGAAAGATATTGCTTGATGGATTTTTTTTTATTATTAAATTTCTTAGCAGAGTTTAAAGTTTGTCATGGTAAATACAGTTTACATTCTTTATTATTTTCCTTAAGCCTTTAAGTTTGTGGTAATTTACTGTCACATATGACATTGAAAAGTTAAAGGTCTCACTCATGTCTTAGCCTTAAAACCTTTTTGCATTTCTTAATTACGTTGTCAGATGAATAAATATCATTGGCTACCTCCTCAGGTGATATCCAACGTAACATGGAACCCGGAGTTGTTATCTCCGGGCGCGCTGGAGGCGGGCGGCGCGACGTTGCTGGTCGGGAACCAGCTCAGCGGCTGCATCCACGAAGGTCCTCAGCTGGAGTTCCACGCAGCCGGGGCGCAGCTCAGGAACGTGGTGTTTGGACATTGCCCATTGACGACTGACGAGTGTGAGTATAACAATATAGTTCTACATACGCTTATACAGGGTGTCCCAGCAGTCGACGATAACCCGGAAACGGGAAATAGCCCAAGTCGTAAGAGTTATCAGAAAAATATTAAAAAAAATATAAGTTATGTATTTAGAAAAATATAGGGATTTCAAAAAAATCTAGAAAATCTACACCCTGTGACGGTTTTTTCACTACTGTTGCTGCAAATCTCTACTTTTTTAAATTATTATTTTTGTTATGTAATCCTGAATAATGCCCCTGCAAACTGTTATCCAACATTTAGAGCCACGTTGCTACACTTCGGAAGAAAATGACATTGTTTACCAAACCGCATATTTAAAATTTATCATACGCCCAAATTTAACTGACTGTCCTGAAAAAAAAATGTACTACGCGAGTTTGGCAAGTAACTTTAAAAGTTGGCGCATTTAATAAGGAATCTAAAATGGTAAAACACTTACTATATTATTTTTTAAATGTGGCACAATATTTTTTATTTTGCGAAGAAACCCATTTGATCAAATTTTCTTATTAACTAATGATGACATGATGATGAACTGATAAGTGAAATGGAGAGAATTGTTTTACGATGTGTGAGTGAGACAGATACTCCATTGTCAGGTAGTCCATGGGCACCACGCATCGGAGCAATGATCACTTTTTTATTTTAAATTTTGGCTTTTTTTATTTGGATATCTTAGATTTATTAAGTAATTGCTTAACATCAAATATTTCTTTAGTAAAATTTACAATACATGTTCAAACTTCCTTCCTTCAGCCGCAATACACGCTCGTCATCTTCTTATAAAAGATCGGGTTATCAGGGGCGAAAATCTTCTATTCCTAACAAATTCAGCTACTTCCATTTATTTTTTGCCGTAGCTCAGGTAAATTTTCAATTGGCTTTAAACAAAAAAATTCTTTCACCGTTCCCCAGTGAAAAATAGCCTAAAGGATTTAAGTCAGGTGAACGGGCTGGCCATTGGATTGTGCCAGCTCGTCCTATCCATCTACTCCGGTATTCCTAATCGAAATATTCTCTAACTGAACTAGCGTCACTATCTGTCTCACTCACACATCGTAAAACGATTCTCTCCATCTCACTCAAATAGTATCTTAAAATTGCTGTCTCGAAGAGCCGAATAGAAACATCTTTAGTTAATAAGAAAATTTGATCAAATGGGTTTCTTCGCAAAATAAAAAATATTGTGCCACATTTAAAAAATAATATAGTAAGTGTTTTACCATTTTAGATTCCTTATTAAATGCGCCAACTTTTAAAGTTACTTGCCAACCTCGCGTAGTACATTTTTTTTTCAGGACAGTCAGTTAAATTTGGGCGTATGATAAATTTTAAATATGCGGTTTGGTAAACAATGTCATTTTCTTCCAAAGTATAGCAAGGTGGCTCTAAATGTTGGATAATAGTTTGCAGAGGCATTATTCAGGATTACATAACAAAAATAATAATTTAAAAAAGTAGAGATTTGCAGCAACAGTAGTGAAAAAACCGTCACAGGGTGTAGATTTTCTAGATTTTTTTGAAATCCCTATATTTTTCTAAATACATAACTTATATATTTTTTTGTATTTTTCTGATAACTCTTACGACTTGGGCTATTCCCCGTTTCCGGGTTATCGTCGACTGCTGGGACACCCTGTATACGTCCCACTGCTTGGAGCAAGCTTCTTTTAATACTAAGAGGAGATGGGCCTTGTGCCATCACGCGGGATTGCTACGGGTTGGCAAACTACTTACACCTAAGTTATTTTAGGTAACTCTTAAGTGTGCAGGTTTCCTCGTGATGTATTCCTTTACTGTGAAAGTTCATTGTCAATGCACACAACTTCGAAAAGTCAAGGCTTTAAACCCGCTACTGAGATTTATCCCGACCGTGCCATTATGTATATAATTGCTATGTAATTAATTTCATTGGTTTCCATGAAATCTTAATACTTTGGTAAACAATTTTATGTAAGCTTTAAATAATACCTATTTGTGACGTGTTTGTTGCAGGTAAAGACAGAAAGGACGTGTTAAGGATACCCCCAAAGGACCACTGCTACAACGAACCATGCATGAGACACGGCACTTGCATCTCCAGACATGACAGGTGAACACCAATGCTTTTTGTACATTACTTACGGGGCAGTGAACGTTGTTCGAAGTGGACGAATATTTGGAGCGTAAAGCTCTTAGTATTTTTGTTGTTGAATGAAATATCCCCATTTGCCTTTCGTAGGAAATTTTAAATTCATTGTTTACAGTAGGTAAGTAATAATGTTGTACAATGGCATATTATAGTGTGTCTAGTAAGCTAAGTGCATAATAACTTAAGACAGAAGGTCCCTGAAATGGGGACTGAATAAATCCATCGACTTCGTATCACATGGATCTCACAACTTTTTACGGTAGAACTGAGTTGCAAGACTTGTTTCTTTTACAAGTTTTGTTTTTGATGGCATTATTGATCATTGTGTCGTTCGTGTTCACTACACCCTATGCCCACTTGATGACTAAATTTTCGTATAAATAAGTGTACGAAGGTCATATAATTATATATTCGGGCCTTTGGTGGAGACTGGAGGCCTATACTTATACATCAATCGACGTTTTTTTGTTGATAATGTTTATGAATGTCAAAAATGGAGATATTTAATTTAATACTGTTATAATGAAATAATTTTCCCAAAATTGTCGCAAACTTGTCCTGCACCAGTAGCGATGATGATGATGGTAGTGTTGTGTAGTGTTGTGTGGTGTTGCGAATGAGCAGCTATGAGATGGGTGCAGTTCGGTGTACAGGTACGAGTGCCACTGCACGGCGCGCTACACGGGCAACAACTGCGAGGTGGACGCGGGCGACCCGTGCGCCTCCGCGCCCTGCCTGCACGGCGCGCGCTGCGCGGAGGACGCGCGCGGGGACATCGCCTGCCACTGCGCGCCGCACTACCACGGTACCCACTCACAACACATACTACACAAACACATTTCTCGCGATGCGGGGATCGAAACCGCGGCTTCTAGTTTCACCAGTTGGTGTCTAGCTGTTGTCACGGAACCCGTCCATAACACATTCACATTACTTATTATTTATCAAAGTCATCAAAACTATATACGATAACACTACAAATAATTTGCACTACGTAAATAATATTGTAAACTATTTCTTGATAGGAAAAGAGCAACAATAGAGTTTCTTGCCAATTCTTCTCTAGTGATGACTGCCTTTCGAGCAGGGTGGTAAACTAAATTTCGAAATGAATAAGTGATGTATTTGACATTTTCAATATTATTTCATTACGATTTTAAAGCATATAGCAAGCATCCGTCTTTCTATTTTTGTCAATTTTACCAGTCATCTGGTATCAATCGAGAAATAGAGCGCTTAGTGTGTTATTATAAACAGAACAGTATAATTAAACAATTCGTGTTGAATCTGGAAAGGCAAGAAGATAGTTTTGTATCACGCCTATAACTGCTTTCAACACTTCGTTACGTGTAATATTTTACATAACAACTACCTATAACTTACATGATTTCAATGGCATCCGGATAGGCGGGGAAATATTGTTTATTTCACACAAAGACACGCGAAGGTGTTATTGTAGTGATGATGTAAAATTAATTTAATGAGAAATATGTGTACTCTTAACTCAATCATAGGGGCCTATATTTAATAGTAGACGCGTGAATGCCCCTACACAGCTTTTAAAAAGCAATTCGTTAGAATATTTTGATAAGCATTTATTTGATCCTTTAATGTCCATAAGAAGTCAATGGTTGCTTTAATTTTGAACTTTTGGCGAAAGATTATGTATCGTCTCTTAATACATTAGGTTCATAATACAGTAGAACCTCTATAAGTCGAACATCAAGGAGGACGCCAAAAAAAAACGAGTTTTCGGCTTATGGAGGATTTTGACATAGGCGGTTTTTATATTCGACATAAAGAGGTTGAATTTCATTTTTATACAATTTGAGTTATATAAATAGCTATGGTCGATATACAAAGGTCCAGTTTAATTTTTCGAGCTTCGGAGGGAAAATATGTACCAAAATGGCTTGTAGCGACTCATTGATTATTTCGACTAATAGAGGGTTGAGATTTCGAGTAATGCAGGTTTTGGTGTTTAAAGGGAAGGGAACAAAACTTTTTTCGAGATTTGAAGATTTTCAACTTATCGAGGTTCGACTTAACGAGGTTCTACTGTACATACGAAAAAGGTCACCCTTTATGAATTAATTGTGAGTGGAAACGTCGCCATGAAATTCAATTTCCAAAAAATTATATCTTTTGGTAGTCTACGTTGCAGAAATAATAATTATCTCATCAAATTGAGATTTAGTGTTGGTTATAACTGTACAATATATGTATATTTCAATTTAAAGATTTATTCGGCCAGGGGTCGTTACAAACATAGACCAACTTGAAATTACTAAATAATTAACATCACTGAGGATAAATTGAAAACAAAAGACACGCCTAGACGTTCGGACAGAGCTACCGCACTGTACAACGGCCGATGAGCGAGTGCGCCCGTTATATAGGTAACTAGCTTTTGCTCGCGACTCCATCCGTGTAGACTACATGGTTGGGTTCAGAAAGAAAATAATTTGTAGTCTATTTTACTCCACAGAGTCCCATTTATGTCCATACCAAAAAATCATTCAAATCGGTCAAATAGACGTGAAACGTGTGCCGCCGCGCACCGGCCGGCCGGCGCCTTGTACATCATTGCGCGCTTTATCATTTTTTCGCTGCGGTGTTATTTTAAAACTGCGATATCTTCTAAGATACTCATTGAAATCAAATGATGTAAAGGGCAAATTTATTTTAAATTAAATACTTGTGATGAATAACGTATTTATTTGGATAAGGATTAATATCGTCTTTATGAAAACACCATTTACAAATAATGCTTTATTTCAGAACAAATTTGGTTAGCATAAAAAAGGTTATAGTGAGCCAACCTTAAAAGATAGACATATGCTGTCGCGGACTTTTTTTTTGGACTTTTCAAGGGAAACAATTCTGTCATACATTATTTTAGCGAAACTTTAACCGTTTCCGCATCGCACGCAGCGGAAGATCTCAAAAGGAAATAATACCCCCGATTTTAAAATATTATTTATTGGTGCTCCGCTCCTATTGGTCGTAGCGTGATGTTATAAAGCCTATAGCCTTCCTCGATAAATGGGCTTTCTAACGCTGAAAGAATTAATCCAATCGGACCAGTTCCTGAGATTAGCGCGTTCAACCAAACAAACAAACAAACAAACTCTTCAGCTTTATAAATTAGTATAGATATAGGCAGCCGACGTGGTGACGTCGACTGCTACCCGCGACACAAATTAATTTCTAACAGCATATTGTATTTGCGTGTGACGCAGGCACGTACTGCGAGCTGGAAGTGTCCCTGGACCCGCAGTGCGTGGCGGGCCCGTGCGCCAACAACGGCAGCTGCAGCGTGCCGCCCGGCGCAGACTCCTACGTGTGCGCCTGCCCGCCAGGTCGGTCCCACACCATCTCACTTCTACATTAGATGCTCTTCAAAAACTGCTCTTAGCTGGCGCTTAAAAACGATCATCGGCCAGTAAACAAACACTTGTGTTTTGAAAAGATATGGTTAGTTGTCGTAAGAAGATTTTTTCCGGCATTATTATGACAGCCCCGTGGCGCAGTTGGCTAGACACCAGCTTGCGAAACGAGAGGCTGCGGGTTCGATCCCCGCACCGAGACAAATGCTTGTGTGATCCACAGATATTTGTTTCGGGTCTGGGTGTTTGTGAGACCAAAGTCTCTCCTAGTTTCTGATACCCACGACACAGGACTTGTATCCTAGTGTGGGATCAGAACTATGTATGTGACTGTTGGGTGTATTTATTTATTTATTTATTATTGATACGACAAAATGACTCCTGGTCTCGCGGTTCAAGTATGTGCCGTGCGATGTAAAGGGCCGGGGTTCGATTCCCGGGTCGGGCAAAGTGTTATTGGGTTTTTCATTAGGAAATTCTCAGTAGCAGCACGGAGTCTGGAAACAACGGCAAAAAAAAACGGCAATAGGCTCGCCCCTTATTACATGGAACTGATAGATACCTGGCGAAATGTGGGTGTAGAAATGCACGTTTGCGTACCCCATCAGGGAATACAGGCGTGAGTTTATGTATGTATGTATGATACGACAAAATGTACGGTATAAATAGAGTAACCTCTAAATTTTCTATCATACATTATGTTGGCCTGTTCTAATTTGTATTCGTATATATCTATCCCAAAACTGTTATGGATATAAATACAGTTATGATCAAATGAAGTACTGATTTGCGAGGAACGATTATTGATAACGTAAAAGAATGATGTGTTGTAGGGTACACGGGTCGCAACTGCGAGACGGACGTGGACGAGTGCTTGTCGGCGGTGGGCGCGTGCCTCAACGGCGGCCGCTGCGTCGACGCCGTCAACAACTTCACCTGCGACTGCTCCGGCACAGGTAATCTTACGCCCTGCGCTTCCTCTTCTCCATCATCATCAGCACTTACGTTCCACTGCTGGCCACAACTTAGTCCTTAGGCCTTAGTCCAACATGCTGACCTAGTGCGGGTTAGCGGATTACACATATATACACAACATTTCTCTCAAACTCCTCCTTACTTTTTTTATTAATTTTTAAGACAAGACAACCTAATATTCCACACGGAGACTCGTTGAGCTTCACAATTCGGTAGAATTTCTGTGCATAACACAGTCGATCCTCGTGTATAGGAGTAGCGGTATCAGATACGTTGGGATAGTCTCTGCTGTTGTGTATATAATAGTCTAGTCAACAAGTTTAAAAACGTGTTAAATAGAAATAAAGCTCCTAAAAATATGTGCCATACCTCATTCGATTCGGAATGACGTCTAGAAAAATGTTTTTTAAGGGCATATTAGCACATAAAAAATTGCAATTGTTATTAACAAAATAAGAAAAAAAACAAGGTATTTAGTTTTTCGTTAATAACTTTTAAAATAATGATATTTAAGGAATTATGAAAAAAGATCCTGAAAGAGGAGGAAATTTCCAATAAAAAGGCCTTACTCCCGGAACTCTATCTATATTATTTATAACTTTTATTTAACGCTGGAAATAGCGCTCCGCGAGGGCGTTACGACATAGGCGCGTCGTCTAAAAAGCCGGTATATCACCTAAAATAATTTATTTCTAATATTAAATAACAATTTAAAAATTTGAATAAATTATGGTGTAATCTAGACAAAAAAATTTTCTTAACTTTTTAAAAAATAAAATTTTCTTAACTTTGTTATACATGGTTGTTTTTGTAATTTTTTGAAGTTTTCGAAAAAAAATATAACGGTTAATAGTATTTGTTTATAACAAATTGTTAAGTTATTAAACAATTAAATTATTTATAAAAAAAAATATTTCTCTGTTATTCCATTAAAAAGGGTCAATGATGATTATTAAGAATAAAATAATTTCTTAACTAATTATTTAAACAATTGAAATATAAAAAAAACGATTATAAACAATAAAAAAAAATATTTAAGATTTTTTTTTCTTTTTTAAATCATCATTTTACCCTTGCAATAAGATAGTAAAAAATAATTTTTTTTTAAATCGCAAAATAGTCTATTTGTTTATAAACAATTTCTTAATAAATGACGTAACATTTTTTTTACCAATGTTAATTCATACCTATATTAGATGCAAAAACAGCAATAATAAGATATTACCAAAAAAAAAAATGTTTTGATAACATTTTTTAGAAATTTCATTTTTAGTTAATTTAAAAGAATTATAATTAACAAAATAATAAACTTTAATATTTTTTTTCTGCATAACTTTATTATGTACCTAATTAAGAAGAGCTCCACGAAGCGAAATGTTTTTAGACTAATTTTTTAAACTTTTATGCCGTAATTTATAAAAACAGAGATTGGAAAAACATTAGTTAATTAACAACGGTGTAACTTTTTGAAAAGTTGTCAAAAAAAATATTTTTCACCGAGGTTATTTTCGTTCAAGTGTCTAGATTACACCATAATTTATTCAAATTTTTAAATTGTTATTTAATATTAGAAATAAATTATTTTAGGTGATATACCGGCTTTTTAGACGACGCGCCTATGTCGTAACGCCCTCGCGGAGCGCTATTTCCAGCGTTAAATAAAAGTTATAAATAATATAGATAGAGTTCCGGGAGTAAGGCCTTTTTATTGGAAATTTCCTCCTCTTTCAGGATCTTTTTTCATAATTCCTTAAATATCATTATTTTAAAAGTTATTAACGAAAAACTAAATACCTTGTTTTTTTTTTCTTATTTTGTTAATAACAATTGCAATTTTTTATGTGCTAATATGCCCTTAAAAAACATTTTTCTAGACGTAATTCCGAATCGAATGAGGTATGGCACATATTTTTAGGAGCTTTATTTCTATTTAACACGTTTTTGTACTTGTTGACTAGACTATAAGGGAAAAAAGGATAGTTAAGGGAAAAAGTATTTTAATTGAAACATTTAAACATTGAGTTTTATTGAAAAAATAGAAGATTTTTTTCTACTCAAAAAATCTTAACAACATTTTATGGCATTCTATTCTATGGTCCAGTTTAGTCCAAAAATATGTAGACAATGGTATATTAAGTTTTTGTGGTGCGTGGCAGGCTACACGGGCGCTCGGTGCGAGATGAACGTGAACGAGTGCGAGGAGGAGCGCAACATCTGCGGGCACGGCGTGTGCTACGACACGTACGGCGGCTTCGTGTGCGCCTGCCAGCCCGGCTACACCGGCGAGCGCTGCCACCGGGTACGCCACCCACCACTCACCACCTACACTCTACACAATACACGGCTCTTCATTCGAGCTTTCAGCAGCGTTGCTAAATGTTTACGATATAAGTGGAATTCGTCAAAGTACTTTATACATTTCTTCTTACCTCTGCCGTACATCATCGTCAATAATTCTAAAAAATAAGTTGGAGTGAGGAATGCGGGGATAACTAAATTTGCACAAAATTTTGTCACTATCGATTACTATGAGCCTTCTGAGATTTTTTATTTTATTTATTTATTTACACTTCCTTGTACAACAATTATAAAGAAACTTATCTATTAAAAAAATAAAATAAAATAAAAAAGTTGGCCTGACATTAGCTTGTAAAATGAGAAGGTACTGGTCAGATGTTCGCCCTGTAAACGGTTCTGGTTAGTATGTATGTCCATGACAACACGTGCATGTGACAGTGTGTGTGCGCAGATGTCTGCGTGTGCGTCGGGCCCGTGCGGCGCGGGCGGCGCGTGCGTGGAGGAGGCGGGGGGCGGCGGGTTCCGCTGCGTGTGCGCGCGCGGCTTCCTGCCGCCGCTGTGCGCGCCCGCCCCCGCACCCCCGCCCCCGGCGCCCGCCCCCGCCGCGCCCGCCGCCTGCGCGGACATCGCCTGTCCGCCGCGCAGCCACTGCGAACGACCTGGTAATGCAACACGCATATCTTTTTAACTCTATACCAAAAACAATTCGTTAGAGATGGTTCTTGCATGCACTTACTGCCAATAACAATACGCAGCAACCCTACTAAAAGAATTCACTATTTTTTTTTTTTTTTTTTTTTTTTTTTATTCTGGCACGGCAAAGTGACCCCATTGCACCTGATGGTAAGCGCAATGGAGTCCAGAAAAAGTGCCGACCAGCGAGAGATGATGGTCTCCCGTTACTATTAAGAAAAAAAAAAAACAGAAAAGAAAAAAAAAACTTTATGATTTTAAAATATTTTATACAGTAGCGTAAGACTATTAAATCTTACTAGAATATTTAATTGTGTACAAACAATTATTATAGCCGTCATCTTTGTGAATTTACCAATACATATTATATTATAACAGGTACGCCGAGCGTGGTGACCGGCGTTGTTATATCCAAACAAGTGACCTGCATATGCGACGTTGGATATTATGGTGAGTGAAATACTTAAACTATGAACTAATTACAAAATCTCTATATAGCAAAATACAATATTATTCAATCAAGAATAGATTATATCGCACATCTAGATCTAAAGGGAGTCAACTCCAAAATCGACTTTGAGTTATGCACACCATCAATTTCCCGAACCGAAAGCCTATCGTCCAATAAAACTTGGCGCTAAATTTGTAGCATGTTTATGTTTTTTTTCATCACTTAGGTGCCCCCGGGCCGTCCCCCAACTGCACGACGCTGGAGCAGGCGTGTGAGGTGGGCGTGTGCCTCAACGGCGCCACGTGCACGCTCGCCGCCGACCACTTCAACTGCACCTGCGCGCCCGGGTACAAAGGTACGCACACACACCACTAAACTACAATGTCATACCTGCCCAAATGCTGTTTCAATGTTAGCTGAATGTCTAGCTTTCTCCAGTGGCGGTACTTTCATACAAGCCCAAAAGCGGTTGACTTAAGTTTTTTAATGTGTAGTTTCTACTTTTTTATTGAGGGGTCATAATATCTTATCTTATATCTTTAAATGAGCAATTCTTGTATATATATAATTGGAATCTCGGAATCGGCTCCAACGATTTTCATAAAATTTAGTATATAGGGGGTTTCGGGGGCGATAAATCGATCTAGCTAGGAATCATTTTTAGAAAATGTCATTTGGAAGAAAAATAACAAAAAGGAGGCGTTTGACTCTTCCTGACATCTATTGGCGAATTGGCGAATAATAATACTATTTTTTGTGAGCAACTAATTGCTTTAACGACACAACAGCAGATGGCGTTGTTAAGTAACATTATTCATATTTCATCATTTTATTAGTAATTCGTACTTAAATATAATTTCCAAAAAACACAATTTAAAAAAAATTAAAAATTCCGAGCAAAGCTCGGTCATCCAGGTACTACTCATTTATACGTCAAAATGCTTTTGTTAAATAAAGATTTAAAGCTTAAAGATTGTTATTCGGAATTTTGTAAGGCAACCTGGCCTTTTGGGCTTCTATGGAAGTACCGCCACTGGCTTTCTCATAGTCGCAGATTCAACATTTTTTACCTTGAATTGACATCATTGAATCAAATTGTCCATTATTATTTGTGCCTTCAGTGTTGTTTTATTATTGTTATCGTACGTGCATGTTCTACTGTTTGGACCGCATGTTGTGCCGATTTGATGCTCTTGGCGATAGAGGCCAAGATCTAGATTTAGCTGTTTTGTGTTAGTCATTATTTAGGGGTTATCGGCGAAAGTGGGTAAAACTGGGAGTCTACTATGAAAATTTTAAGTATCGGAACCTTTCAATAGGTAACAGTGATAGATTTATGAAATATATTCTTCTAGTTCACTTGTAGATATGTCTGAGTTTATAATTAACATCATAACTTGTTACGAGAATGCAATCCGAAGTGTATTGATACATTAAAAACTGCGAACATACTTAAAAATCACTGTAAACCGCAATTTTTCCGCATTTCTGAAGTTTTAGTCGAATTAATTGAGATATCGTCTAATAACGTATATTGCCAACCTGTTTGTTATTCAACATAATTTGCGACGAAACGAGGCGCGAATTTGTATGTTAGTGGTAGGCACCCAGTGGCGCCGTGGTATATGAGTGCACAGACCGGTAGTGCGGTCCAAGCGGTGAGTGTTTGTGTTAGTGTGTTTGTGTGTGGGCTGCAGGCGCGTACTGCGAGCTGGCGGCCGGCAAGGCGCTCGCCGACCCCAAGCCGCCCGAGCGCTGCGCCTCCGCGCCCTGTCTGCACGCCAACAACTGCCTCGACCTCGTCGTGAGTACAGCTTGCCTCGCATACATATGTATATCTACATTACATACCCCATGTTTGCATTCGTTCTTCATCTGTGTGCGTTTATAGATCCCGTTTTGGCTACTACACAACAAGATATCTTCAAATTGTGATTATTCAATTGCACTTCAGATTGATTATTATATTCGATAAGCAAAAAAGATTCGGATATAAAAATACAATGTTTAAAGTCCACAATAATTATTGAATTAAAATTGCCACAAGTTAGGGTGTAAAAGAGTGGTGCACGTGCAAACGCTGGTGTGAGCACGTATTGGTTGCGGCGCAGGGCGGCGGGTTCCGGTGCGAGTGCGCGGCGGGGTGGACGGGCGCGCGCTGCGAGGTGTCTGCGGGCGCGGACTGTCCCCGCGCGTGCCTCAACGGCGGCACGTGTCGGCCGGGCGCCGACGGGCCCGCGTGCGAGTGCCGCGCCGGCTACGCGGGGCCCGCCTGCGAGCGCGCGCTCGACTGCCGCGCCACCTCCTGCGCGCACCACCAGGTGCCGCATACATCCATACCAATACACCCAACAGTCTCATACATACTTCTCGCCCCACATTAACATACGAGTCCTGTGTCGTGGGTATCACAAACTACGTGAGACTTCTCGGTCTCACAAACACCCAGACCCGAAACAAATATTTGTGGATCACATAAACATTTGTCTCGGTGCGCATCGAACCCGCGGCCTCTCGTTTCGCAAGCTAGTGTCTAGCCAACTGCGCCACGGAGCTGTCAAAATATAATACATCTAATAAAATTTACATCCTCGCCACGTCATTGAAAATACTAGTTTTTATCTACCAACACACTTTGACGATAAACCAGCAGCTGGCCCATATAAAGTATCAAACTCGCAAGAGACGATCATTGGCCGAACCTAGATAATATAATAGACTAGGCCAGAAATTAGTTTCCAGTATAAACCAATGGGTGCTTTATCAATAATTATAGTCTAGCACTGGTCAACTGTTTCTTTAAACTAAGTTTAAACAGGATTATAAATGGCTGATTATATATGAAATAGCAAATAATTACGAACGTTTAAAGTCTTGCCAAGCTGGTAATAATCAAGATGGTTTTGCTCCGTCAGACAGATACTGGAGGGAATGAATGAAAGAGGATGGGTTGTGAAAACTAAGGAAATAAATGAAATATAATTTAAACTTTTGCTATTTCATAGACAGTGAGATACGCTAACGACTAAACGGATCATAATAATTGTTTTTAGAAGACAAACTGTGCAATAGAAAGTTAATGTTTGGAGTTTCTGATTCTCATAACGGGAAACTAAGACTAATCGTGTGGTGTATTTATTATTGTTGTTCCTGGATACGACAGGAGTGTGTAGAGCAGGGCAACACGTGGCGCTGCGCCCCTGCCGCGTCGGACTCGGCGTGCGCCTCGTCGCCGTGCCATAACGGCACCTGTCTCGCACTCGACTCGGGACTCTTCCAGTGCCAGTGTCCCCCGGGAAACAACGGTGAGTACCCACACACCACATCAAGTGTCTCACTTTATAATTGTTGTATACCCGTTGTATATTTTAGTTATATTTTAGAAAACATTGGTGTAGACTGTAACGAATGCAAAAAAAAAAGATTTTTATAGATTACATTTTGTATTTACTGCGACTTACTTAATACGCAATACATTCTTATTGTAACATTTCATCAGTCTCCATGTCTCTTGTAACAAGACAAAACCACTTTAAATGCACTTTAATAACGTTCATTCCTCTTCGGAAAATACTGTTCCTATCATGTAGGCGGGCGTGTCGCGCACTCTCTTGCCCTTCAAGTTGATCGAGTAAGGGAGCAGCGAAGGATATCGCTGGTGGATTCCTCTCCCTTCCGGCGTCCACGCTCTCACCTTGCACACTGTCCGCACCTTGGCGGATACCGACACCCACGCCACCGACGATAAAACAATATCCCCGCAGCACCACTTTGGCCCCTCGCCAGAAAACTCCAACAATGTGTCGCATTTCTTTAACCCTGGCCACTTTTTCAGTCTTTCCGACCCTCCTATTGGCGCTGCGAATAACTCCGTCCCCAGAAACTTTTCGTAGACTTCGTCGGCGTCTTCTGTCTTCGTAACTGTGATGGGCAAACTTTCTGAACAAAATATGGTAAAGCGGCAAGGCTCCCTGCAGTCCACGTGGTCTATGCGAGCGAGTCCGCCAATGAAAATTGTCGAGCCCTTATACAAGTAGTAGGTTTGAGGTTTGATAAGTTTTTTTGGAATGACTAATAACAACTCTTCAGTAGTCAGAAGTGATAGTACTTGATCGGGATGTATGACGCCTGGTGTATCATAAAGCCATTTACTATGAGCGAAAAGCTTGTGTTTTTCATCCAAGACCATCATCCTTTGTTGGTCTGGTAAGTTCTCTGTTAATGGATCTTCCTCAGGTATTGAGAAAGAACGACCAATATGCCCGATCAAGGCTGGTGCTTCAATAGGCTCTTTTCCAATAAGTTGCTCTCTACGGATATTCTTTTCAATTTCCAAAAGTTTCGCGTCACTTTCCAATCTTTTAGTTCTCTGGTACAATTTCCATCCAGAGGGCCTATTAATGGGGAATTTGAGAAGGTTCAATGTAGTTCCTGGCCACCTACTTACAGTTGCTCTCTTCACTATATCCACAGCATGCACTTTGCAGTAGTCAGATTGCAAAAGAGCATTGAAAAGAGAACTCTTTCCCACATTAGTTGTTCCAATGAGGAACACATCACCTTTGCAAAGCCAGATTTTGAACATAGCTGATATCAGATTTTCAACACCATAGCTTGTTTTTGCAGAAATTATTGCAGTATATTTAATGTTAGCTTGTCCCAGTTTTGTCTTTTTTATTTCTGTGATGAGTGATTCCTTGATCCTTTTCAAATATCCGATACTGTCACCTGGTATTAAATCAACCTGTAATAGTCAGAATGTTCATTTATACATATGTAAATGATATTTTCATGAGCATTTAATTATTCAATCAAAAGTTTATATGATGCGAGTTCTAAAGTATTCATACCTTATTAGCAACAATAATGATGGGTCTCTCTGTGCCTATTATATCCACAATGCCAGGCCATATTGAGCATGGGAAGTCGAGTAAGTCCACCATGACCAAAACCAGAGATTTGACATGTCTGAAATTATTAAATCAATGTTAGACAGTGAAGTCATAGTATTTTTGCAATACTAGACTAATTTAAGGTATTAATCCTGTATACTGTATTATTATACTTTGGGAAATGTTATATTGTTTTTATTTATACATTATTTATATATATTTTTGGTTCTTTCATTTATTTATTGTTACAATTCTGAAGACAACTACTTGAACTACAACCTTTCATTCCAGTCCTGTAGGTTGTCTGGAAGAGATTGCAGCTAGCGATATTACCTCCTCCTATACCTCTTATTGTGCCTATAGTTATTGTCTTCATTGATTTTGATTATGTTGTATATATTATTGTATAGTGTACAAAAAAGGTATATAAAAAAATAAAATATATTACAATTGTTCACCTTATAGATTGCAGTAGCTTTTCATATTCCTCAGGTTTTACGCTCACATCCAATGCAATATTATACTCTTTGAGAAAATGACAGCGCTGACACTCTGTCATCTTCAAATCCACCAAAGTAGTGTTCTTGATTATCTCACTTGGTAAATACCCGGGAATCGCTGGATCGCTGCAATGCAATAGAGCACCACATCCACCACATGGTACTGATGTTACCCTGGCTGATGGGTCAGGTGTACCATAATAGTTATTCCATTGATCATCCTCCTCTTCAGCTACAATTTTACTGTCATCAAAATGTTCATAATTGGTCATCCATTTATTGATATTGGAACGGTCAAATTCCACCTCTGATTCTTCCTTATTGATATTGTTTTTTATTTCTTGTGTAAGATTAGTAGCTTCGTCAAATTTTACTTCAGTTGTATTGCCAAATGGTAACTGGTGGTAATCTGTATCAGGCTCAATCACTTCTGATCCATGTTCTTCCTTCAACAACCTATCTTTATCAACATAATATTGTAATGATATGGGTAATGGAGGCAAGGACTTTTCTCTCGTATCCTTTTCTTGGTGCTTTTTAGCCCTTTTTATTGTTTTCAAATGATACTTGAAATGACCTAATTCCAATTTGTCATGGTTTATATATGAGTTGAAAGTTATTTTATCTTTATATTCCTGTAACAAATATTTGAAATCCTCGGTTTTATTCCGTTTTTCATCATTTCTAACATTTGTTGTGCAACAGCGATATATTTTTGCATTTTGCAAAGAATTAGTTCTCCGACATAACCTCAAAACTTGCGGCAAGGTATAAAACATTGTGGCGAGTCTCACAAAGCGTCCAACAAACTATATGCACACTAAATATTTATAACACGTGTCCATTCTCGTTTATTATGTTACAAAACTTCATTAAATAGTAAAAACAGAGGTTTCTCAATTGTTTTGACACACTGAGTCATGAGTGACTGATTGAATGAACTGTCAATGTCATGTCATACCAACTGTCAAAATGTATAAGGGTTAGTGATGTGAAATGTTACCGATTACATTACTACATCGTTGTGTGGATGGATATTGACATTTTAATCGATTTCATTGTTATGATAACATTTATTAGTAAATATGTATTTTATTTCATCGAGAATACATAATTGTTATATAATACTCATTTGATATTTTGATTAAATAACGTTCAATCATATTTGACTTGGATTTTCCTCTTAGCTCGTTTTACTTTAAAACAATTTGTTACTTAGAAACAAATTGACATACGATTAGTTTTAATCGCTATTTTATTACGGCCTTTAGTGTTGCTGATCTATCACTGAAGGTGATCGCGTTTTTAGTGTTTGAGATAAACACATCTTTTTTAAACTTACAATGTATAATCACAATGTGAATAGAAGCAATCTCGACGTAATGTTTTAACATTACTTTTAAGTAAATCAGTTTGTAAATGCGTAGACAACTGTGTAAACTTCTGTGCGACATGAGTGAATAATAAATTATTTTAACTTATATTTTATTGAGCGACAATTGGAATTAGCTTCGTGAATGAATTCGTTACACTCAATTATGCCGTATCGCATATTGTTTATTTTATTACTTGGTAATTTTGAGTTTGTTATTCAAAAGATTCACTTTACTTTATATAGACTTTTAATGTAATTGGTGCTATACCTTTGCTTTATTTTTAGGAAGATTCTGCGAATCGGATATTGACGAGTGCGCTTTAAAGCCTAAAATATGCAATAATGGAGTGTGCGTCAACGTCCCTGGCTCTTATCAGTGCTATTGCACGCCAGGTATGCATTTATAATTTTTTTATCTATTGTATTTCAACACTCGATATTTTATTTAGTTTTCCATTGAACAGGGTATACGGGTGACAGCTGCGAACAAGATATAGATGAATGCCTCTCGTCGCCGTGTAAAAACAACGGCATCTGTCAGAACTTGGAGAACAACTATAAGTGCACATGTATGGAAGGATATGAAGGTCGGATAATTATGTCAATTACATTACACATTGTTTAAGGTCTTGCAATATTTATTAACTGTATATCTGTGGCTGCAGGAAAGGACTGTTCAATAAATATAAACGAATGTCAAACGAATCCGTGTGCCGCCGGTTCGACGTGCGTGGACGGTATCGCCAGCTACTCCTGCGTTTGCCAGGTCGGACTCACCGGCCCCAACTGTGAGATCGACATTGATGATTGTGAGGTGTGTGTATTGATTGGCTACTTGCTATTGGGATAAGATTTTTAGATCACACAACCACAACTTGGAACTAGATAGCTGGATGGGAGCTGGGGGGAATTGGAGCCTACTAAGGAAAAAGGTTAATAAAAGTCAAATTTATGGATACTTTAGGAACTTTTTATTACAAACTAAATCTTTACTTATTTGACTATCATTTAATAACAGTGTTAAAGTTACATTATTAGACATTTAGTCACAGATAAACTTTAAAGAAAAAAACAGAATCGCTCTCATTACCCGACTTTGCGGGAAATGTGAGCCTATAAATTCCCATATGTGTAATGGGAACTACTTAATTATTAAATCAGCCTCAAAAATTTCTGTCAGTCTAAAATCTCACTTATTCATAAGAATTTTAATATAAACGTAAAAAAAAACAAGCAAGCAACCAAGTTCCCTTTTCCTTGGTATTTTGGCATCAGAGCCATATAAGCTCTGATTACCCGACTACCACCATTTTAAAATTAAATAAAATTATATACTGAATCTAGCTTGTAACGATATTATACGCACAAATACTCAAAATTGATAAGATTAGCTATAAAATAGAACAGGTTGGATTGTAAGAAACGCATAACTTCACACATACCTGGCCGATGAAATTTCTTATTTTTTATAAGCGCGGACCAAAAAATGGAAAAACGTTCGTGGTCACACAACACGTGGCACTGGCGAGTCTAGCGCCACAGGGAGACACGATCGCAGCGTGCCGAAGGGGCCCAAGTGGCAACCGAGTGAATATGAGTTGTAGTTTAGGCTCTAGTCGCACCGCTCCTATTTCCCTCTGGCTCCCATTACCCTCTGTTCCCCTATTCCATTATATTGCAATAGTTGCATTCTAAATATACTACAACAAACTATAAAACAGCCTATCACTTGGACGATGTACGGTTTGGTTTGCGGATTTTTATAAATATTCATTACATCAGTCTGTAATGCTAATCGAGGATATGGTGGCAAAATAAGGGCATCAATGTAAACTTTCCACATTAATGATTTACCAGTTGACCGCCAGGAGCCACTTTAACTATAAATGGTTAATGTTTATATTGAAGGTTAGATTATTTGTAACTCTCGGTTTAAATTTAACGAGCTATTTGCAATGACCAAAAAATTAAGATTGGTAAGGCCTTTGTGTTATGCTTGGGTAACATATAACAATACTGAATTTAAAAGGTCATTAATAAATTCACAAGCAAATAAGTATTGGAATCTTACTTCTGTATTTTTTCTTCAATACCAAATGCATTCCTAGACTGACACCCTAATTAGCAGTATTTGCTTTACCATCAAGTGAGCCGCTCCAATAATGGGCACATAATGAATGACATGAAACTCTAAAGAACATATTGTGTGGTCAGTCCCAACCGTGCAAGTCTGGGGGGCGTTGCATCGACGGACTGAACAGCTATAGCTGCGACTGCGCCGGCACCGGGTTCACGGGCGTCGACTGCTCCGTCAACATCGACGAGTGCGCGCCGCTGCCCTGCCACCACGGCGGCACCTGTATCGACGACGTCAACGACTACCACTGCAACTGCTATCCTGCTTACACTGGTGAGTGTAAATATAAATATTAAGATATTCGCCGATTAAGGCCGTAGAAAATCCACTTTATCTCTCCATGTACACAAAACATTTATTTCTATGTGTAGTATTGTATAAATTACCATACCTTTTCTAATATTCAATAATCTATCAATAAGAACTTGTAAAAGTTGAATTGTTATTGTGTTGTTGAGTGATGGAGTTACTACCGTATATCGATTGCGGTCACTGTGGTTAACCATCATTTGACACGTCCATCTCATAAACGGATGGCCGCGCACGAATCTTATTCTTACAATCACGCCTGCAACCCTATTTGATGTTGATTGATAAGAATACGTCAGAAATTACATATGTCGGGTTTAATTTTCAAGCTAGGCATAATTTACATCAAATCTTTTGACACTCGCTATTTGGGAGGGTCCCTATATATATTATTTTCTAAACCTGATTCACTCCGAAGTTATGTGTGTAGTCATAAAAATATCATCGGTAATACTTCTTGAGGCAACTATCATACATAATCACCACAAAGAATGTCTGCGGTATGTGAAGTTTATTAAGTAGCCTTAAGTCAGCGTGGTGCAATAATGCTTATCATTAATCAATCGTAGGCGAATAATAATAAATGGAAAAACTCAATGAGTGGAATAGTTTCCATCCTCAATTTTTATTTGCGCATTTTATGATATGAATAAATTTATTACAGTCATCGTGAAAGATTCGAGGACAATATTAAATATTTATGAGATAATTGAATTGTCTAACATCTCTCGCGTGAACAATTAAGTTAATTACTTTTAACCTTGGCCCGAGGTAACGGTTTTTTTAAACTGTAGTTGTTTCGTATTCGAGGTAAAAACTGCGAAATAAACATAAACGAATGCGAGAGTGCTCCGTGCAAGTACGACGGCGTGTGCCTGGAGCGCAGCGACTCCAACTTGTATCAGCCACCGGACGCACCGCCCTTGCAAGTCGGTCCACAAGAACAGATGTTACTTCCCGCTGTCTTCTACCAGCCGTTCTCATTCGAAAATGCTAGTGGGTGAGTACAATTTTCCTTTTAATTTAATTTACTTCTTGCATACAAGTGTAAATAAGTATCGATTTTTGTTATAACATCACATCACTAGTGCAATGGCGCCAAAACCGTTATTATAATTATCACTCAAATAGAGATGTGATTTGGAGGGGGAAAAATCGATTATTTTTTATTCTTTATTGTACACTATATAATAAAAACAACAATGGTATAAGTAACTCTAAATAAGGTAGTGTCAGAAATTGCGGCCTTATCGCTGTCGGCGATTTCTTCCTGGCAACCGTTAGATGAACTGGAGAGATCGGAAGCTTAGAGTGGGTGGTCACGATTTATGTAATTGTAGAAATTATAAAATAAATGATATACGCAAAATGTTTAAAGATAATAACATCAATAAATACAAATATTTTAATAATAAAACTAAAGTTTTTACCCGTAAAAGGTTTGTAAAGTTTGTGAAATAATATTGTACTTTTAGATTCGAGTGCGTGTGCGTGCCGGGCACCACGGGTTCTCGATGCGAAGTGAATATAAACGAGTGCGAGTCGCAGCCGTGCGGCCACGGGAAGTGCATCGACGGAATAGGAGGGTACACGTGCGAGTGCAACGCCGGCTATGAGGGAGACCACTGCGAGATCGAAATCGACGAGTGTCAGAGGTGAGATTTCAACAACATTTTGCAACTTAAGTGAGTCTTATACATTGGGATTTGTAGTCGACATATTTAAATTTAATTGTGTGGTCGACAAATCTATGTATCGTGTTTAGATGTCGTTTCCATCAATAACTATCTCGTAAAATTCAATACAACATAACTCGTGTCTTACTTTGATCTCAGATCTTTTTAAAATAAATCTGTGCTTAAGTAATATATAAGTTTGTTTGTGTTTGTCCCACTTCGGCCGATATTTGCCATAACACGGAACAGAAGAGTTAGACCCTAGCTCATCGGCCTGTCGTAGCGGGTTGTGTTACATTGTGGGCTGCATGTCAGGTACCAGCCGTGCGCGCACGGGCGCTGCTACGACGGGCGCGCGTCGTACCACTGCCTGTGCAGCCCGGGCTGGGGCGGGCGCAACTGCTCCGTGCTGCTGGAGGGCTGCCGCGACCAGCCGTGCGCCAACAACGGCACCTGCCAGCCCTGGCTGCGCGACGAGACCGAGCACCGGTTCAACTGCTCCTGCGCGCCCGGGTACTACGGCACCACCTGCGAGAAGGTACACGCACTTCATTGCAACATCTCTTTTGTGTCATTTTATCATTCACTAGCTCATGCAGCTGCTATAAATGATCAGAATTTTTTGATACTAGAGTTTGAAGAGTTGTAACAAGAGTCAAACAGTGGGTTGTCAGTATCATGACATCGATCGTTGACTCTATTAATAATGGATTAATTTATGAACATGACTGTTGATTTCAATAGTATATAAAAAGTACTTGTTGATAAAACAATATTCGTTTTATTTGTAGATAACAACAATGTCACTGGAGAAAAGCAGCTACGCGGAAGTGAACACATCCCGCGAGGAGGGCTACGACATTTCGTTCCGGTTCAAGACGACGCTGGGCAACGGACTGCTGGCCATGGGCCGCGGCCTCACATACTTCTTCCTCGAGCTGTCCAACGGACGACTCAACCTGCACTCCAGCCTGCTCAACAAGTGGGAGGGAGTCTTCATCGGGTCCAACCTCAATGACAGCAAGTGGCAGAAGGTAACAGAAATAATCAAGTGTTGACTGATTATAAATTTGTCAAAGATTACTATTATAGGAAGATGTGAGAAATTTAAGTGATTTTTTGAAGTTATACTTCTTTAGGCGCGTTATGAAAAAATGATGAGAGTGAAATTTTAAGATGCGCGCGCATCTGTGACACAAAATTAACAGTATGAAGTTGTCTGCTTAACCGCTCATTAAGTCTCGAAAAAAAATGTAAGTGTCAAATGGATCAGGAAGGTTTTAATATGTTTCAGATCAAGTATTTTTTCAAAAAAGTTTATGTTTTAGATTTATAAAATGTAGAGAATAGTGACAGTAATAATAAATTAAAACTAAAATTGAAAATAAGAAAATGTCAATTATGTTCTACGCAACTACCAGGACATCATAAATCAGCAAGGACAAAGTACTAGCATTAAAAACTGTATACTCGTATAATCCATTCGAAATTTAAACCACGATGAATTAAAAACAAAACTTATTAATGATAGCATTTCACCTCTCTAGCTTTCTGAATGCCTAGTACCATTAATGAGTCAGCTGGCTTAATAATTCGACCTTTTGACCGGAAACGACACAAATGCAGATTAAAAAAGTGGGTGTGTACTTATGTACACGCTTTAGAAGTTATACCACACGACTGAAGTAAAACTTATAAATGCGCCCAATTAAATGTATGTAAATTACGAGTGCGTTCAGAAATGTAGTATGTTGTGTAAACTAAGAACTATGTATGTGACTGTTGGGCGTATTTATAAGTTTTACTTCAGTCGTGTGGTATAACTTCTAACGCGTGTACATAAGTACACACACACTTTTTTTTGTTTATTCATGCCTTGTATAATTGAAAACTTTTAAGCTATATTCATCGTTTAAGAAACCCAAATATCTAGTGTGTAGTCTGTCAATTCGCACTAAGGCCACCCGTGATGGATGAAGTTTGTTCGCGCAGGTGTTCGTGACGATCAACTCGTCGCACCTGGTGCTGGCGGCCAACGAGGAGCAGACGATCTACCCCATCAGCCAGATCGAGGCGTACAACTCGTCGGTGACGTCGTTCCCCACCACGCGCCTGGGCACGGCGGGCTCGTCCTTCGCCACGCTCACGCACGGACCCAACTTCTTCGTCGGCTGCTTCCAGGACGTCGTCGTCAACGGACAGTGGGTCAGTCTGCACCACTAACTACTTATAACTCGCTACTCACTACTCGTCACTTATTTCTAGCGGCACGATTCAGTCTACCCTGTTTTGTATAATTCCTTTAATGTCCAACACTTCCTTTATAAGTGCTATTGTTAGTAATTGATTGTTCTGTCAACATTCGGCTTAAACATCGAAAGGATTGCGCTGAAATTCGGAACTCGGTGTTTTAGATATTATGATGTAGATGTTTGCTAAGAAATGCAATGTCGGTTTTACATTTCCTGCACGAAGTGATATGTACCCAGTTGGATATAATTATTGTAAAAGCGAACATGCGCAGGTGCTGCCGTCGGACGCGAGCAGCAGCGCGGTGGGCGTGGCTAGCGGCGGCGGTGGCGGCGGGGGCGGTGGCGGGGGCGAGGAGGGCGCGCGGGCGGAGCTGCGCGGCGTGCTGGCGTCGTGTCCGCGCACGCCGCAGTGCTCGCCCAGCCCGTGCCGCGCGGGCGGACACTGCGAGGACGCGTGGACCAGCTTCGTGTGCACCTGCCCCCGCCCCTACCTCGGAGACACCTGCCAGTACAGTCAGTGCACACCCGCCACCACTACTCACACCACGCTACATTACTTATATACCAGGATATTGTTGCTAACCAAATTACTTCTTCGGACAGTCTGTTATTTAGTTTCAAAAAATTGTAGTTTCTATGGCGAAATTGGTTTAGCAACTGGTACGATTTTTAGACTAATGTTTATAATTATCCACAAATAATTTGGTACTTTTAGAACGTTTAGGTATCCGATAAGTTTCTCGTAGTATGTGAGATTGATGATCATTATTGTGCATTGTGTGGCAGACTACACGGCGGCGACGTTCGGGCAGGAGGCGGCGCGCGCGCGCTCGCTGGTGGTGGTGAGGGTGTCGGAGGCCGCGCGCCGCGCCGTGCTGGCGGCGCTCGACATCTCCATGTTCATCCGCACGCGCAAGCCCACCGGACAGATCTTCTACCTCGGCTCGCTGCCCAGGTACACGCCGCGACACACCACTCCACACCACTCCACACCGCACTGCATCATCTTCGTGTTACCTTATAGCCACACAAATATATATATGTCACCGTAAAATTGTAAACACCGTTATATTATAATCTATCTAGCGAGATTGTAAACTGTCGAAAAATTGTGAACCGTAATGGATATAAACGCAGCTCGCGCGCTGATTGGTTGAACACTAACCTAACGTAACCTCAATCTATGGATATAGAATGGTCTACTGTAAGGCCGACCAATCAGAGACAGCCTTCGAATAATAACACGTTACATTGTAATCAGTTCACAATCTTTCGACAATTTACAATCTCGCTAGATAGATTTATAATCTAACGGTGTTTACAATTTTACGGTGACGGATATATATCCACATAAAAAAACTAGGTAGACACGCCAAATGTCTCAAAAATTCATCACTATTCCAACGCGAAACCATTTCGATCTGAAAAATTTTCATAGTTACAAGAACCCGCGAAATTCAATATTGACGTCCTGGGTTGGATTCCATCGTCAAGTAAAATATTATTGGAATCTTATAAGGTTAAAAAATTAATGAAAACACTGCCTATCCCCTTAAAGCTAGGTTTGATTTAATGTATGCATTTATTATTTGTTTACTCGCATGATTATTAAAAACTCAAGAAAGGAATCATTTTTAACACCAATATGCTGAATCGTGGCCTCATAATTTAGTGAATATTATAACATGCTTGAGATAAGTGAATAATGTTCCTTTGTGTCAGATACGGGCAGACGGAGGAGACGCAAGTGGGCGCGTCGCTCGCAGGAGGGGAACTGTTAGTGCACCTGCGGTTCAACCAGACGCCTGAGAACTACACGGTGGGAGGTACGAGACTCGACAACGGACATTTGCATCTCATCGAGGTAACTATTTGCTTCTTACCTTTTTTTTTTAATTTGCTCCACGATTTATTCCTGAACCGACATTTTTTACATTTGTAAGAAGTATTCATCTCGTGTATTAAATGATTTAAAATCCAGTTTTTAACATTTTTTATTTTCGTCTAAAATATTAAAAAAAAATTGCATTAAATAAATAGATGGAATCACTAATTACAATTGAAGAACAAGCTTAGCACTCGTTACAAATTGTCGAATATGTTCTTATGAATAGTAGTGATGGAAATGATGCGATTGTTTTTAGGTGGTGCGCAATTCGACCCTCGTGCAAGTGAAACTCAACGGGACGGAATACTTCCGCAAGTCCATTTCGGGCGCGAAACAACTTGATGCTGAGGTGAGGACCACTATTATTTTTGAATGTAGATATAAAGTTTGCACGGGTAGTGAAGAATCAATATCATCATCATCAGTCCATATACATCCCACTGCTGGGCACGGGCCTCCTCTACAACTGAGAGGGTTTAATATAATCTTTGTAATTTCAACTTATGAATGAATATATCTTCAGGTATTTGTCATAGTTGCAATTAAGTCTGTGCTCCTGGAGGGGCAGGTGGGGAAGTACATCTAAATTTTTGATTTGCCAGTTATATTTTGAGTGTCATGCACTAAGGGGTGCCACGGAATGATTACTAGTGTATTGGTGCTCATGGCGCTGCGGCTACAAATATAGTGATGTTTTGTTTGCAGGTGCTGTACTTGGGCGGCCCCCCGCCGATGCCGCAGCCGCCGCAGCTCCCGGAGGCGGCGGCGCTGGTGTCGCCCGCCTCGTCCCCCGCGCTGCCCGCCGCTCCCGCCGCCCCCGCCGTCCCCGCCGCCCCCGCGCCCGTGTCCCCCGCCGCGTCGCTGGCGCCACTGTCGCCCAGCACCGCGCTGTCTGCCCCGCAGGCGCCGTCTCCCTCCGGCCCCTCCGCTCCCCCGGCGCCCCTCGCTCCGCTGGCTCCCCCCGCGCCCCTCGCGGCGCCCTCCCCCTCGGCGGCGACGCTGCCGCAAGTGACCACCTCCACGCCGCCCACCACCCCCGCCGCCCTCGACCTACCTGACGACTCCGCTTACTTCAAAGGTGTCATTCAAGATGTACAGGTACGTACAAACATTTATAAAATTAAATACGCCACATTATTCAATTTTATAAAGTTTGATTGCCTCAAAAATTAAGTTTCTTTACATACTTAATAGTAAATGAGTACTTGGCGAATATGTGGAAATACGGGAAATAATGTACAGGTTTTGATTTACTTGCGAGTTCTGACTGTACGGAAATTATATGAAAAAACAAATTGTCATAACATTTGATTGCGTTAACTTAGAAGCTTCATTTTTTTACAGCTTCAGGAAGTCGTTGAAGTTAGTATTTGATGTTACTTTTAACTCGAAACATTTACGCGTTATCGTGTAGAAGACGAACATAGTACATGCATAGAATTAAGAGATCAAGATCACAGAATACTTGTTATTTTTCCTGTTTTCTACTATTAAATAACATTTTTTTGTATATTTTTTTTTCATAATTATAGGCTCAGTAGTTTCTTAGATAAGGTAGACGGGGTAGAAAAGATTAATTTTCGTCTACTTTCTTCAATAACACAAAAAAAACATAAAAAAATTTTTTTAGGCCACAATCAATCATTTTTATGTGTGATATATGGACACGGTACACTTTTATTATTGGTTTAATTTTTTAGTTGACCCCTTAAATTGACTTCTATTTTTAAAGCTCATTTATTTTCGTTATACGTTCGTTTTTGGGTCATAAATATTAATATTATGTGTACCAAATTTAAATCTTAACGGTCAAGTAGATTGAGAGGAAATTGGCTGACACAGACAGACACGACACGAGTGATCGTATAAGAAGTTCCATGTTTTTCTTTATATAGGTAGGGAATAAGTAATGTACAAAGCCGTAGCTATAAACATTGATCACATAGAAAAATGGTATACTTAGAAAAACAGCAGTTCATTTTTTTTTGTACTTAAAAAAATCATTCTCCATTGTTAAACGATCTTTGATGCTAGAAGCGGCTAGATATAAGCCCCATTAGGAGTGTGTAGTTGTCACATCACTTGAGCGTTCAAACAAAAAGCAATACCTACAATTCTTTTTTAAAATATAAGTACATTTGTTTTTGAATTATTGCGCAGTTAAACGGTGAAGGAAATTATCGCGGTAATATCTTGACACCTCAGAATGGTCCACCAGGTATTTGCCAAGTACGAAATCAAGTCTCATCGCCTGTCCCCTCATATTATTTAATGTCAATGAAATTAATTTAGTATGCGATATTTATAGACAACTGTGAAAAAGTATCTCAGTTAGTCGAAATGAGTGTATCGATTATTGAAAGATAGACGTTTTTTACTAATTGGTACTCGGTATGGGCAGCACCGTTGTTATTAGCTCATATGCGTGTTGGCTGGGTCTTTTCTATACCTGAGAAGGAGATGTGACGACGTTTTCCTTGACCGTTAAAGCGCGTTCCAAGGTTGTGTTTACGAGCGAGCGTGTTGGCCAGGTGTCGAACGGCGTGAACGTGACGGTGGTGGAGTTCTTCCCGCTGCACGTGGCGGGGCTGCAGCTGCCGCCGCCGTTCGGCGAGGTGTGGCTGGACCCGGCCGGCGTGCTGCCCGGCGTCGTGTCCGACGACGCCTGCGCCTCGCGCCCCTGTCTGCACGACGCCGCCTGCCACACCACCTGGAACGACTTCACGTCAGTCGCACCGCCATACACGCGCACGCACACGCACACGCACACGCACACGCACACGCGCACGCACACACGCACGCACACACGCACGCACACTACCGTGCCAGTCAACATACAGCTCAAGGATACATCTATATACACGTCATTAACATTACAATACTTTTTTGTATTTACAATATTAATACGGATTAGCCTAAGTGCCACGTACTGTATACGCCCAACCAGTGATCCACGTTAATCGGGATTAAACATGCTGAACACGATTGTATTATCGATTGGCATGTGATCGAATTCATAAATAACAATGGCAAGGAACAATCACACAGAAAATTCTAATTTAATTAAGAAATAAATCATCGTATTTGTTTTTAGTTGTGTGTATATGTATGACTGTCGGTTGCAGGTGTACGTGTCCCCGCGGGTACAAGGGCAAGCAGTGCGCCGAGGTGGAGTTCTGCCAGCTGCAGGGATGTCCGGCCAACTCCGTGTGCCGGAACCTCGATGCGGGGTGAGATAATGCCACCACTATATAAAATCAAGTCAATATTAAACCCTTTTATTATTTTATCTAGTTGTGTTGCAGTTGACGACGTTTAATATTTTTATGTCGACTTTTTTTGGACAGTAAGACGCGGCACTTTCTCTTGTAGTGTTTCAATGTATTTATGTATAAAGTTTTATCTCAACTATATTTAATTTGTCAAAATTACCTATGGGCTCTAAGATATTTTATAACATTGCAGCAGAGGTGCATTCCTCATTGAGAATTTCCTAATGGAAAAACCCAATAATACTTTGCCCGACCCGGGAATCGAACCCAAGACCTGTAGGTCGCACGGCACATACTTGTACCGCGAGACCACGAGGCAGTCGATTTTATAACAGCGTTTTATTATTTGAAAGTGTAGTTGAGTACACAGTAAGGAGGTTGCGTTGCGCGTTGCAGGTACGAGTGCGTGTCGGACGCGACGTTCGACGGCGTGAACACGACGCTCACGTACAAGCTGCGGGTGCCGCGCTCCGTCGCCATCCCCGCGGACGAGGTGTACCAGCCGCCGCACACGCTCACCATCACCTACAGGTGCCGCACCTCTTCAGTCAATATTCACACATCACCATTAGTATTAGCACCAGTAACAAATATATATTATAAACTTGTATCTCTGTCTATCTAGATAAATGTTTTGTGACAAGACAATTGTCGGATGTGTTGATGTGTGTAATGTACTGCAGGACGAAGGCCGGCGGCACAGTGTTCCGCGCGGAGAGTGCGGAGAGCGCGGAGAGCGCGGAGGAGGGCGCGGAGGGCGCGGAGGGCTCGTGGTTCAGCGTGGGCGTGTTCAAGGAGCTGGTGTCGGTGCAGTGGCGCCTGGCGGGCCGCCTGCCGCGCGCGCTGCGCATGCGCACGCAGCACTCGCACCTGCGCTGGACCACCGTGCGCTTCACCTTCCGCAACGACCAGATCACAGGTACAACATGCAGCAAGCGGTGTCTAGTCATCATCATTTATTAATATACCTGCAAGTAAATCACATTTTAATATAACTGCGTTCATTATCTTAACATTAGCAATATTTTATTACCATCACATACATTTTTAATGGGACAATCATCTACATCAAACTCATTATAATAATTTTTAGTTTTTATTCACAAAGCAAAAATATATTGTTAGCTTCGTGTAATGCTAAGTAAATTACTGAACTTGACTGAAGTAAGTGTTATAAAATGTATGATGGTGGTGTTGTGCCAGGTGCGTTCGTGGACGCGGAGGGTCGCGAGGAGGTGGGGCTGTCGGGCGCCATGGACGTGCGCGCGTGGCAGCGCCTGGTGGCGGAGGGCCGCGTGCACCTGGGCGGGGCGCCGCGCGCGCTCGGCCCCGCGCGCCCCACGCCGGCGCCCACGCTGCCGCCCACCGCACTCGTATGTGGCTCTTCATACTTTACTACTAATGTTAGCAATGTCACCTTTCACCACAACAATAACTCGTTTCGCAGACCGACGGCTCGACAGATCCCAGCGCGTGGGAGTTTACCGATGGCGAGGATCTAGCTGGAGATAACTTGGAAGGGAAATACTTCAAGGTATTCTTATTATTTTTGTATTTTTAGCTGCTTCCAACAGGTCCCTGTGGAAGTCATTAGGAGAGGCCTATGTCCAGCAGTGGACTTCCATTACCTGATGGATGATAATGATGATGATGATTTTTGTACAACTCAGAAATGACTATATTTGTATATTTTACTTTAAATTCCCGAAAATAATATCAAAGCATCTTGTGTGGTTTTCAATATTTTAACGAATGGCCTGTAGTTTCCAAATTATTTTGTTTATTATATAAACAGTAAGTTGGCAGCCATTTCGGTAATTCTCCATTGTAAACATAGTGTATAAATGCAACATTGGGTAGTGTATGTGTGCGTGCAGGGGTGCGTGGGCGCGGTGCACGTGGGCGCGCTGCTGCTGCCGTTCTTCACGGAGGAGGAGCTGTTCGTGGGCGCCGCCGCCACGCTGCTCGCCGCGCAGCCGCACTACGCGCTCGTGTCAGTGCACCACGCATTACTGACTAACTAACTAACTAACTCCTTCCACCTCGCACACTCCACTATAAATCTTAACAACAGACTATACCCTATTCATCTGGGCCTGAGACAAAATGTAAACAAAGAAAACAATGTTTCTTAAAGTTTTATTTCACCATTTTATTAATACTTTATATTGGTCCAGGTTCACTTATGGTTTTAAGCACGAAATAGTCAATATAACAAAAAATAATAATCAACAAATAACTTTAAACTTAACAAAACAAGAAACTTAATGAAAACAACAAAAGTGACAACGGAATAACAAGAAATCAACGAAAATATCGGGAAGCAACATTCTCGTATCAACAAGTTGATCGATAGTACAGATGGCGGATATAACCCGACCGATGACAAAACGACACATTTTAATGTAAAATGTTCGCAGTACCAGTGGTCTATAATTTAGTAGTATTTAAATGCGTTCGAAGTTTGGGAATCGAGTCTTTTTTGGGTGTTTTTACACGTAAACGATGTAATAAATAATTAATTTAAATTTAAAAAATAATTTAAGGCATTTATGTTATCGAGTTCAAATAAGTCTGAAAGGATTACATTAGTTTTACAGACATCATTCTAAAATATAATTTACAGTGGTGTACTTCCGTACTTATTTTTATAAAATATATTCACTTAATCAATCGCGACCTATAAAGTACCTTTTTATAGTTTGTTTACCTTTTATCCCACGGCCCACTGAATACGGTATAGTTGATATCAACTGTAAAACAAAATTTCATATTGATCTGGTCTTACAGTGTTTGGCAGGGTTGTTTTTTTCCCTTAAAAAACCCCAGTAGCAAATACAGAGATAAATATGCCAAAAAAGGCAGTTGAGTCAGCATCTATTAGATGGGATTTAAAATACTCCAGCTATATTTTAGTTCAGTAAAAATTCTTATGGAAGATCGATGATTTTATTTATTAAGTGTAATTAACAACATGACATCTTTTACAGTCAGATACAAAACAATTAAAAATGTATTATGTTTACATAAGGTTTCTAATAAATTTATACACTTAATAAATACGAACGGGGACACATGGGTACCTGTGGCCAAAACAAATGGTAACGATTTGTGCTATGATTGTATGTACGTGCAGGTCTGGCCGTCCGTGGGGCGCGGCGCAGGGCGTGGGCTGCGTGCTGTGCCTGGAGTCGGACTGCGCCAACGGCGGCCGCTGCGCCGACCTGCGCTCCTCCTACGCCTGCACCTGCCAGCCCGGCTACTCCGGGGAATACTGCCAGGTACACCCGGCCGCACCTTCATCGCCCTAGCTCTCCACTGTGTGCGGAATAGTATCGGAATTACAATTTTTAACAACTATATTGAGTATTTTTTTGCATGTACAGATCGACGTGGATGAATGTGCGTCACATCAATGTCAGAACGGTGCCACTTGCCAGGACGGAGTCGCATCCTACACTTGCATATGTCCAGAAGGATTTGAAGGAGAATTGTGAGTAGAGATTACACGTTGTCGCCGTTATATCATTACACCATAATAAAAAATATTATTTTATCAGAACTCATTGTATTTTAAATGGCAGAGCAGGTAGATCTGAGTTATTATTTGATACTTAGGTATCATCACTGGTTGAAAATTTGTATTCATCCATGTAACGGTATGCGAATGGCTGCAGGTGCTCGGTGGACGTGGACGAGTGCGCGTCGAGTCCGTGCGCGCACGGCGGCACGTGCGTGGACGAGCCGGGCGGCTTCACGTGCACGTGCCCCCCGCACTGGCGCGGCCCGCTGTGCACGCTGCCGCACGCGCGCTCCTGCGCACACCGGCCCTGTCTGCACGGCGCCTGCCGCGACGAGCCGCCCGGTAACCAGCGCTCGAACCAACCTGCAACTTCATTCACCGTGAGACATTGCTCACTGCCGTTCTGTTTGTATCCAGATCCCCCCACTGGCAACCCGTTCACGTGCACGTGTACGGAGGGCTACGAGGGTGTTTACTGCGAGCACGCGTTCTGCGAGGTGACGCCGTGCGTGCACGGCACGTGCGTGAACGACAGCTCTGGCGCGCGGTGCGCGTGCGCGGCGGGGTGGCGCGGGCGCACGTGCGCGGAGGAGCGCGACGGGTGCGCGGAGGCGGCGGGGGCGCAGGGCGCGGGGGGAGCGGCGTGTCTGCACGGTGGACACTGCGTCACGGCCAACGGGCAGCTGCTGTGCGACTGCGCCAACACCGGTACGTACGCACCGACACCACACACACGGACCAAGTGCGGGGGTGACACAGCTTCCGGATGAGAATACGTACGCAAGTGCGGGTTCGTACATACATACATAAACACACCCCTATATACACCGAAGGGATGAGTAGAGGTGCATTTCTGTAGACAAATTTCTACAAGTAATGTTCGTCGTTATGGAGGCGAGCCTATTGCCGTTGAGCACAATTCCAGACTCCGTATTACGACTGAGAATTTACTAATGGAAAACCCAACAAGGCTTTACTCGACCCGGGAATCAAACCTGGGACCTCTAGATCGCACGGCACATCCTTACACCGTGAGACCACGAAGCACATGTGCGTATGTGTCAAATGTTCTTAAGCGTATGATCTGGAGTTCTTATGTGGACTATGTAGGAAGCGTGTACTTGATGATCCATGCATGTGTCACACATACATCCATACACCCATACACACGCACTTGCAAACAAACACGGAAACTGTATGCGAGTGCTTTATATTCATGCGTACAAATATTAATAATAACTGCCAATACTAACTACCTTACCCTCAGGTCTTACAGCACCACGAATCACGATATACTTACCACGCCAATAACATAGTTTATACACACGGCAAAAACACCTGCTGAAACACAAACATATAAAGTATTGTTGTTCAATATTGAAAGTGAGTATCGATGTCGCGCGGTAATGTTATCGCGGCCACAGCATCGGCGCTCGCAATCTACCTCCTTAGATAAAACCATTGATTGCGATAACACGGCGCCGTCGGTGCTCAAACTTTGTGCACTGCGTTTTTTTATTACAAAATTTAATGTTTTACTACTGGAAATATATTTTCTTATCACATTCAGTTATTAAATAAAAATATTGATAATGAAAAAACCCTGTATACATTTGGAAAAATTACAAAATATTAAAATTAGTCCATACCCTAACACAAATTTTAACTATAATGAAAATCATGATTACAATGAAATAAGGCAATGTAAAGAACAAAAACTCAAAAAAATTAAAATTTATTTACACTTTCTTGCTTGAACTAAAATATATGGAGAAAATAATATAAAAAAATAACAGAAACAAGAGGCGGTCTTATCGCTCCTTTATGTATCCTAGTTGCAAAAAAAAATAGTTCCCTATACCTATAATATGAAAAGTCTAAAGGGCGATTATGATTCACTCGCGATTTACATCTCGTAATATGTAAATTAGTGTAACCTTCTTGAACATGTCAGTAGAGGCAGCAAGCCGAGGCGCGCCTCCCATTGCGCATGCGTCATTATTACCAATGCTAAGCGCATAAACCGCACACCTAACCGACCTTATTTGTATACCAAATGAATCATCGACACATTGTTTATGTACTAGGATACCGCTGTTGCTGCTGTATGTTTGTTTACCGATGTACTGCGTATTATCTAAGATGCGGGTTCAATACCTAGTGTTACTCTAAAAAGGAAAGTTTATATCTATACATATTATGTATTTCGATCACACGAAAACAGCATTAAAAAGAGATTAACACATCATTTTTATCATAGAACATATAAATTCTTAGTTATCTTTGAACAGCTTTGAAAATACGTAATAAAAGCTGTTAAATTAAATGGTTAACGAACAATAATGGGTATCAAGTACTGCATTCATTCACTTGATTCCAACTAGCCAACCAATTGTTATACACCCACATTTCGTAAAACATTATTTATTTTATTAAATCTCTCTACAAATCATTACAATGATAAAAATCATTTTGTCTAATTTGACTATTAATTTAGAATAATAGACCTAGTTGTAATATTTTGATTCGCATCAAGGAAGAAGAAATGGCGTACGTGTGAAACCCGAAAGTTATTTGTTTCTATGAAATTCTTTGTTTCATTGGAGTTTACCAGTTATTTTAAAATTTCCTTTCATTGTCATTTAGATTTAAATAAATGAATAACGTTGATGAGTATATTGACAACCCCGTGGCGCAGTTGGCTAGCAGCTTGCGAAACGAGAGGCCGCGGGTTCGATCCCCGCACCGAGACAAATGTTTGTGCGATCCACAAGTGTTTGTGAGACCGAAAAGTCTCTCGTAGTTTCTGATACCCACGACACAAGACTAGTATCTTAGTGTGGGGTCAGAACTATGTATGTGACTGTTGGGTGTATTTATTTATTTATAAATAAATGGGTATTGGAGAAAAAATATGTCAACTTTAACACATCTCCTCCGCTGCAACTCTTGTGTTTAGGATCGCAGTGAAATTTTAATTCATGCCGAGCGCAAAGACTATGGGTCCTAAAATGCCCTTAACCCGTAATTTAAAAAAATGAAAGACCTTTACCACAACGAAAAAGTACTGAAAAAAAAATCTAGCTCAAGCATTATTGATTAAAATACAGTTAAGGCACCTATTATAGGGCATTACGCGAATTGAATCAATTAGTAGAAGGGCTAGAGCATGTCACGTAACAGTTGTACTACCGTCACGAGATAACAGCTTGAGGAAAACTGCGGTCGGCCGACACTCGGACAAAGTTTGTGAATCAGTGGCCTCGCGACACTCCGCCGCGCTCAGTCGCTGTCAGTGCGCTAGTGACATACATACTCCTCTCGAATGTGGGAGAAATGGGGGCCCATACAAGGATAGTGTGTGTGTGAGTGTGTGCAAGTGATACTACGTGCACAGGATGTGGACATTTGTCACTGCCATTATTATTATAGGTGAGGAATATTTATATGACAATTGACCAGTGGATTTAAATCTTATCGCCTGATTGTTGATAAGGAATTAATATTGGCGTTTATAGATTTAATATAACCCGAACTTAAAGGTAAACATTATTATTATTTTAAGCGTTAAGTTCCCTTAGGATAACTTCACCAATTTTAAATATTTACTTAATAAATAAATATATAACTCAATGACTTAGACACCGGCTTGGGGTGACAAGGCTAAAGAAAAACAAAGTTTTTTTCACAAAAAATTGCTTTACGTATTTTCTTTGTATTGTGTATAAAGGTTTCTCCTTGAAATCACTAAAAATATATTCGCACACAATGATGATTAAAGTAAGATCAAAACTGCAATAAAATGATATTGTTATGCGTCACGCGTGATGACAAAAGATTACATCGCGACGTTTGCTAATTGATTCTGCAATGTATTGTTTATTGCTTTATTTATATTAGCAATTGCAAGTCGCAGTCTGTTTGTACAACACATTCGCGTATTATCATCAGGTAATACAGGATTTAACTTGCTTTGAGATGGCTATAGCCTTAAGCTTCGCTCCCATCAATATCTTTTAACACAATTCTGTGTAAACATGTAAAGAATGTTTCCTACATTTTTTAATGAACAAATTTGTTAATATTCCTATATACTTCCGATTCTTTAGAAAACCTGCTCTCATATTTGTAATACTTGCCAATGAGGTAAGTTAAATGTAAAAATAAAAATAACAAACTTCTATTGTAACTCGTGACGCAGCGGGGAGAATCCGAGGTTCGAATGAAGAGCGTCAGAATTTTGACTCACACCCATACTACTGTACTACTCATTCATAACGTAACCTTGGTGAGTGCAAAGCTACGATTAAAACTAACTTCTTCTATTAACGTAATTAATATTAACTTGGATAAAAGTAATTGTTGATGTGATGCCGCGGCCGGCACTATTTATAGGCACTTTAATTAATTACCTATCATAGTTTGTTTACTTCGCCTACGTATTAGACTGGAGGACTTCTGACTCGTTGAAATGTTATATATATTCATATCATGAATGCCTTTAGTGGCATTACAAGATTTTTAAACACTGATTATGTAAAAAATATATATTCCTAGGGTCAATTTTACCCCTTGCATAGATCATTCATAACACAAAAAAAAACCTAGTGTCATAAGATAAAAGCATACAGTTATTCGATTTTAAATAAATGCATCAGAACGATACTATATTAAAATATTTACAAACAGAATCGCTCGATTCAATTTGGATTTTAATTTGCAGTTTTATTTATTAATCTTTTTCTAATCAACTTGGTTCAGCGTGGTGTACTAAGGCCTAAACCCTCTAAGTTGTAGAGGTGGCCCAGCAGTAGAACGTATATAACTGATCATGATAATGAATCAACTTGAGGTTTAGTGGTTTACTTGAAACGTCTTATTGCAAAACAAAAAATTGGGTGTTAATTTTATTTGATGGTCTATAAAATTTAATTTTTACTTTAACGGTGAAGGAAAACATCGTGATGAAACCTGCACACTTAAAGCTTAAAAGTTCTTACAAATATCTTAGGTGTGTAGTCCGCCAACCCGCACTAGGCCAGCGTGGTGGACTAAGGCCTAAACCCTCTCAGTTGTAAAGGAGGCCCGTGCCCAGCAGTGGGACGTATATGGACTGATGAAAATTTAATTCAGGATTTGATAAATTGTGGTTTACACAAGTTATTGTTTAAAATTAAAATATTTTTCTCCAGAAGTTTTTGAGAATTACAGTTTGCGTAAAATTATATTTGTAAGCCATAATGGGTTACAAATTACAAAGGGTCAATTTTTAATGATATGACTTTATGTGCCTAATAAAATTATTACTGCTATTTGGAAAAAGTATACTGCAATCAATAAAATCATTGTCTTTGCTTACTTTGACCCAGTGTGACTAATTATATTATCTACGTAGTGGGATTCTACGCAAACAATATATGTATTGTTATTGTTAATGATAAAATAAAAATGACAATTAAATACGATAACTATTAAAAATTCGTTTCTCATGAGCCTAAAAGTATGTCCGACAGGTGGAATTCTAATTTACCATTTGTACAGGTTTAACAATTTTATCTGATATCCCGAGATATCCATATTCAGCATATTATGTTAAATATTACATTATATTTAATTAAGAGTCGACGTTTTGTTATTTGATAAAGGTCTTGGGTTCGATTCCCGGGTCGGGGAAAGTGTTATTGGGTTTTTTCATTAGGAAATTCTTCGTAGCAGCACGGAGTCTGGAATTGTGCTCGAAAAACGGCAATAGGCTCGTAATAGGTGGCGACCTATTACGTGGGACTGATACATACTTGGCGAAATGTGGTTGTAGAAATGCACCTCTGTCTACCCCTTCAGGGAATACAGGCGCGAGGTTATGTATGTACGTATTTAAGGATGAAGGTTGTAAAATTGTTATGTTGTTGTTATTAAGTAATGTATTGGTGTTGCGGCTGATGCTAATGATGTTGGATCTCGCCGAGTGTAGACAGTGATGTGCGTGGTCGTGGTTGCAGGCTGGACGGGCGTGCGCTGCGAGGTGGACGTGGACGAGTGCGCCGCCGGACTCGTCAACTGCAAGCCCGGGGACTGCCTCAACCTCGACGGATCCTACACGTCAGTACCCACTCGGCGGGCAGCGCGCGTGCGGCGCGTGACGTGCTGGTGACGTGGGCGTGACGTGTCGTGACGTGTCGTGACGTGTTGCAGGTGTCTGTGCACGCCCGGCTTCTGCGGCAACGAGTGCGCGCTGCTGGACCCGTGCTTCGGGGGCGCGGCGGAGGACGAGAACGGCACGCGCGCGGGCGCGGGCCCGTGCCTGCACGGCGGCCGCTGCGAGCAGCGCTGCGGCGCCGCCACGGACTACGTGTGCCACTGCGTGGACGGCTGGGGCGGCAAGAACTGCTCGCAGCAGAGCGTGGCGGCCGGCGCGGAGGGCGGCGGCTCGGCGGCCGGCGTGGCGTGGGCCGTGGGCGGCGCGCTGCTGGCGCTGCTGCTGGCCGCGGCCGCGCTGCTGGCGCTGGCGGCGCAGGCGCGGCGCAAGCGGGCCACGCGCGGGACCTACTCGCCCTCGGGCCAGGAGTACTGCAACCCGCGCGCGGAGATGATGCACCACGCACTCAAGCCGCCGCCAGAGGAACGACTCATATAGCCGCACCACCGCCCGCCAACCAGGTACGTTCGCAAATTACTATTTGCACTTCCACTCCTCATCGGTGGACACATTTCCAAATTCTCCGCAATATATTTGGTAGTATAATAGAAGTTACCCTTCTTCTTTCTTCAGCGTAGAAGATCCGACTTCTAAATATCCAAATCTTCGGTGTGATCTTGTTCCAAATATTGACATCAAAGTTTTTTACAATGACTGCGTTAGTCTCGCCTTGGTTCTCAATGCTTTTAATACCAAATCGACAATAAACGGCTGAAAACCATAACCAATTAACGTGAAGAGGGACGATTACCTCCTTTTAATACCCTATTTAACCCAAAAGCCACATGGTTATTAGTAGGAATTCTAATATGATACCCAAATATGATATCTTTTAATCCTATTCATTTATGACTAAAATTATCACTTCGCTAGACAATTTATTTTAATGAAATGTATTAACAACACTTATCTATCACGTTCCAGGTGGCGTCATGTGAGAAGCATCAAGAATTGAACAAATTAACGAAATTAGATGAAAAACACGAAATTAGATCGCATATTTACCAAAATGTGTGTGAATGTTTGTGAGTGTGATTGTTTTGATGACTGATAAGTATTTGTATGTGTGTGTGCGTGTGTGCGTGTGTGTCTGTGTGTGTGCGTGCGTGCGAACGTGCTTACGAACATGTTGTACCTGTACGAGTGATGATTTAATATGTTGACAGTGTGAGACTTTAGTAAATTAATTCTATAGTTTTAAGATTTATAACGCGGTCTATCTACTTACTGTGAACCCCTTAACATACGAACATCTGTCACAATTATAACGAACTTTATACACAAAACACTTATCAAATAAAACTAACTGCTATTTAGCTAACTTAACTTAAACTTTGTCAGTTACAAACACTGTGACTCTTCTTAATTTAAATTTATCGACATTTTAAACTTCAAAATATCGACCTAAAACTATGTAATAATTTGCATCATAGTTCGATTATGCGAGTAAAACATTATATCCGCCTGTTGTACTTAAACATCTTGTAGGAACTTGTGTACTTATTGAATTTTATAGATATTAATATCGATGCGGGTGTGAAACATTCCACGGCTCTGATTTATTCTCTGTAAGTCAGAAGTCGAAAAAATATTAGTGTAAACTTGAATGACGCTCCTAATGAAATATGAACATTCCATGATTTTTTTACATGAAATGAATTTATATACAAAAGATTTAGTGATTATTTTTTGTTTGACGATTGTCAGAAGTTAGTTTGAATATAATGATATATTTTGGTATGAGGTGGTCGGCGAGACCACGCGTGTTTGTAATTTATGTATTAGTGTGTAAGTTGTGTTTTACAATCATACTTGTAGTACTTAAGCATATATAAAGTTACAGGAACTTAACTAACGCCGTCCGGCCTGACGCGGCGGGGACCGCGCAATGTGCCTCAATTTATGTACTGTATCCTATTCTTAGATTTATATAATACTCTAGATGTCCTTTTGTATTCAATTTTTCTGTTGATATTTTTCAACGAAAGTAAGATTTCTATGAATTTATAACTAAATTGGCCCCAAAAATGTTACTTGTGTATGAGTAGCAAATATGGCGGGCAATACTAAAATTATCTCATTATAGACGAGGCCTAGGTCCAGCAATATTATGATGTATAATAAAAGGATAGATATTTTTATCACTAGTATAAAACTTAAGGTCATAATAATAAGGCATGTTTATCTTACTGTAGATATTTTCCTCGGCCACATTGCAGCGGGACCTCGCCGCAACGGCAATAATATATCGGTATGATACGGGATATATGATGTAGTTTGTAAGACTGTATGTAGATGGCGCTGTGCCGACATAGCGACACTGCCGTGTACTGTAGGGGTAGATTGTAGGGATGCAACGAGTGCCTTCTCTAATGTTTATATGTACTATGTAGAGTGTATATGTGGTGTCGCTGTGTACACACCGCGCCAGCACTCGACACGCGCCACAGACTCGCCATCTAGATTACTTCCTCTCATCAAAACTCACTTACCTGAGTCACATTTTTGTTCATAACTAAATATGTTTATTGACAGCCCCGTGGCGCAGTTGGCAAGATAACAGCTTGCGAAACGAGAGGTCGCGGGTTCGATCCCCGCAACGAGATAAATGATTGTGTGATCCACTAATATTTGTTTCGGGCCTAGGTGTTTGTAAGAACGAAAAGTCTCTCGTAGGTTCTGATACTCACGACACAGGACTAGTCCTAGTGTGGGGTCAGAACTATGTATGTCTGTTGGGTGTATTTATTATTATTTATAAAGAAAATAATAAACCAACATAAAAGACCTTTATTTTATACTCCACAGATTAGGCAATTAATTTATTCAAAATATAATTTTAAGTAAATATGATTTCAGCGATGAGAGATCCGTGGCGCGTGGCGATGTGGATGTGTTAGTATGTAAGTGTAGTCGGTAAGGAACAATTGAAAGCGTGCAAGATTCTAAATTACATTGTAGTGAAGGCGATCTCCGCCGCCACAGCGCCCACACCGCTCGCTCGCACGAGACGCGTCACTCGCTCACATTCCATGTACTGGCGACATACTCAATTGCTAGTAACATATGTAAGGAGCCGTCCATTAATCACGTGATGTTTTTAGCATTTTAAACCCCCCCCCCCCCCCCGACCCTTTTGGTGATTCGTAGTGAGGCTTAAGACTAACCCCCCGCAAAATCACGTGTATCTTTTAGTACCTACAAAGAATCTTATAAGTTTTTGAATATTACCTTTGAATACAGGTCTAAAGTAGGCATAAATCTAATTTTATTCTGAAATTAAGGATCATGATAAAAATGTCTAGACCGAAAGGTTACAGGTTGTTTTTGACTGACTTTTCTGTTTAGAAATCGCGCGTTTGACGAAAAAATTAATACACGTGATATCTTACTACACCCCCTATACCCACTTGTGATATTTCGTGATTTTTGCCAAACGCCTCCCCCCCACCCCTTCGAGCTTCACGTGATTAATGGACGGCCCCTAAGTATTAAGTATATACATTTTCATACTTGTGTACATAGACTGATGTATTGGAGTAGTTAGTATGTAAATGTATGGGGCCGGTGTCGCAGTCTGTCTGTACATAGTGGTGCGAGTGTGTCGGTGCGCGGCCGCGGGGGGACGCCAGTGCCTTACAACAAGTCTGTATATCCACTTATACTAACTGTACTGTATGTTATACAAAGTATTAGCTAGCCTGTAAGTACTCGCCGCTCCGGGGCCACTCAATGCTCACTGTTCTTACTATATGTACTTTTATATCGTCAATTTACTGGCTCGGAGCGCCATGTCTATGTAGAGTAGCGTGCCAGTGTCGACTGGACAAAGTGTACTTAAAGCCGCGATTATAAATGTTGGCGTGTAAGTGGTCGATTTTAAGACGCTTTGTAGTGCGTAGAATTACTTATTTATTGTTAAAAGCAATTTCTAGTGGTGTTCAGGTATCCGTGCCTTCACCCATGTGATGAGACTCTTACTTGTCAAGTGAATTGACTGGAATGTGTTCCATTGTACATAGTGAATAATATTTCCTCAAGTCAAACTTAATATAATGTATTTGCTATTAATATTACTTAGAATCGACCTTATTTTATACATTACTCGTGTATTGTACTGGTATAACTTTGAAACTTGTAAGACTAATATCATTTTTCAAGTGTATTAAGGATTATGTATTCTATTAGCGACGGTGATGTTTGTAGAAATTCAATAGAATTTTTATTTAAGTACATAATAATAATGTATGCTACGCAAGTAACGTACAATTATAAATATGTATGTATATTTTATTTAATGGACCGCGTAACTAGTAACAATCATAATATATAGATTTTATTCGAAAATAAATTGTGTGTGTTCTAAATATCAAGAGATCGATTTTGATTCATAAACTTTTTTTAGTGTATTAACTCGTAATAATATCATATTTATTTCCATTTAGAAAACGCGGTAATGGATACATTGACTTTTTCTAAATATTATAACCGTCCTCTGATTTGAAACTATTGTACAGGCTCTAAATAAAATAAGTTTTTCACTACTAGAAGTAATTTGGAATTATGAAATGTATGCACATTACACATATATTAGCAAGCACTATCAACTGGAGAATGTAGACATCAATCAAGTTCGTGCTTTATACTTAATTGTTTTGTAAAGATGAGTTTGGCGAAATGGACGCGGGCTGGCTGACGAATGATACATATACGTAGACAGATTCAACTCATTAAAATATCTTTCTGTTTGTTCTTCGTTGCGATCCAGATGCAGCGTGCGGCCAGCCCGGTGTTGTTTACTTAACATTAAGTAATAATTTATTTTGTACATATAGTAGTAGCGTGCAGCTGTGTCGCGGAGATTACCTAACGTTACCGTCCACCACACGTTGTACCAACGGACGCCGCTCGCCGACATACACGTACACACGTACACACACACTCACACAATACTTGTGTAGTGAGCGCCACTCATTCGCTGCATGAAGTTGAGAGATCGGGTGTGTGTCGGCGAGCGCCGGTCCGAGTGTCAGTACTGCGAGATCAACATTTACTGTCAGTGTTTTACACAGCACTTAAGCCTATTGGCATTTACTCAATAAATAACATAATCATATAAATTGTTTCATTTATTGTTTCCTTCATGGGGTCCACTGGTGTTCACTGTAGAGTTAATGCAAGAAAAGCCGAGTTTAATCCGCTATTTGACACGATGTTTTGTGACAGGTTTTTGTTGGAGTACCTGTTTTTATACGAATTGGTCATTCTGTAGTGGGGTAGCTTTTTGAAGTTATACTTCTTTAGGCGCGTTATGAAAAAATGATGAGTGAAATTTTAAGATGCGCGCGCATCTGTGACACAAAATTAACAGTATGAAGTTGTCTGCTTAACCGCTCATTAAAACTCGAAAAAAAAAATGTCCATTGTAGCTAAGTTCACACTGCACTACGCGCGTCATGTCAGCTGCATTATTTAATCTGCATTTGTGTCGTTTCCGGTCAAAAGGACGAGTTATTAAGCCAGCTGACTCATTAATGATACTAGGCATTCAGAAAGCTAGAGAGGTGAAATGCTATCATTAATAAGTTTTGTTTTTAATTCATCGTGGTTTAAATTTCGAATGGATTATACGAGTATACAGTTTTTAATGCTAGTACTTTGTCCTTGCTGATTTATGATGTCCTGGTAGTTGCGTAGAACATTATTGGCATTTTCTTATTTTCAATTTTAGTTTTAATTTATTACTGTCACTATTCTACATTAAAAAAAAAAGTGTGTGTGTACTTATGTACACGCGTTAGAAGTTATACCACACGACTGAAGTAAAACTTATAAATGCGCCCAATTAAATGTATGTAAATTACGAGTGCGTTCAGAAATGTAATATGTTGTGTAAACTAAGAACTATGTATGTGACTGTTGGGCGTATTTATAAGTTTTACTTCAGTCGTGTGGTATAACTTCTAACGCGTGTACATAAGTACACACACACTTTTTTTTATTTTATCAAAACAAACATAGGAAAGTGTCAAAATACAGACCAAAAGGTTTAAAAACGTTATGATACAATTAGCTCATTGAACAGTGATTAACAAACAACTTTTACACGTTCCACGTATTTTGCTTGTGACAATATTGTAGGAAAACCTTCAAAAGCTAGTATTCGAACACAACTATTTTCTTAAGCATATCAAAACAAGAATAAGAATCACACCCATACGCGCTATGCCGAAGTTGGAGACAAAGAGCTAACCCTTCATAGTACATCGGTGCCTGGCAGTAGAACGAACATAATATATCAATTGATATTAATATATTGTTATATTGTTTTGATATGATGAAAAAAAATATTGCTAAATTATATATACTGTCACCAAATTGCATCGGTACTGATTTAAAAAAAAATCATGAGTGTCGTTGGACATAGAAGGGAAAAGCGGGCACCTAAGCTTATATTCGTTTAATAAATAATAAGTACTTTTAAAGCAGAAGAAAATGAGGGGCAGAAATCAAACAACACAATGTATATTTCTAAACACGTCCTTTAATCAAATACTGTATGTACAGGCTGTAAGACATAATTATGATACAATAACAACGCGCGCCGTGGCCCGGCGCCGAGTCGTGCACACTGCGCCACACGCGCCATAGAGAGCGCTACATGGTGCGCCAAACAGTGCGCCACACGGTGCGCCATACAGTGCGCCATGCAGTGCGCCACACGGTGCGGGACGCAGTGGTCGCTGGCTGGCGCCGAGCCAATACAGCGCACTTCATGCGCGTCTATTGGTAATATATTAATTATTACAACACGTGAGCATGCGTTTGACGATCAACCCTGTACGTTACACAAAAAATAATAAAACAATCACTATATATATTATATAACCCTGGAAATTGTTTACGAATAACAGAGTTGTTACTTTTCGATCATCAAACGCAATATCACGCACATTTTCGTTCTAAATTAAATATAGGATATGAGACGCGAAATGTTGGGAACTCATTTAACCGGCGAAAAGCGTCGGCACCGCAATTTACTTATGATTGATGTTGAAATCCTAATATTTGCCTCAATACATCATTCTACGGCGTACAAAAATAAATAACGTTTGGAAGACTTTTGGAAACGTGATCTTTCTCAAGCGTCTTCCTCGCGCGGCGTTCAGTTATTGAACGTCTGCGCAACGACGGTAGACTATGTCACTAGAACTCTAGACATATCCTATAAATTAATCTGGAACGCGATAATCACTATCGTCGGCAAGCCTCGCGCTCAAGCTATCTATGCAAAGGAATGACTTAGATTTACCTCCTCGCACTGTTTCAACAAGTGAGTAGGGAGTGGGGACTGTCCACTAGTGACCTCGGTCCTAGCACCATCTCGTGAGCACTGCAGCGCCACCTGGCGCCTGTCCTCGCACCACCAGGACGTCACAATTATAAAAAACATTACAACAACAATGTTTTACAAATTGCGTGTGTGTGGGAACGTTGGTAGCTGGTGGCCAGGGCCAGCGGCCGAGGGGAAGGAAGTTTGCGTTCACAAACCGGAATCAAACGTCAAGTGGAGGAAGCACGGACGCTACTCAATATATAGGAACATTCAGTCGTCGTGTAGGTCGTCGTTCATTTCAAAGTATAAAGAGCCTACTTACATTATAAAACAAAATAAAAATATTGTAAAATCATACAAAAAGGTGGAGCACGCGCGAGCGACCTCGCCCGCGCCTGCTGCCGTACATTTATAATAATAATCAACATTATTTAGTTACACATTGTAAAACAATTTGTTTTATGGCATAATTTACATTACATTAAACAAATAAATATGCATTGTATCGTCATCCGCAGCGGGACATATAAAAGCTAACACGTGGCGAGCGCGACCCGCGGCCGCGTCGCGTCAGGTATCACTCAGGTAGTGCGAATCTCTCATAATACTGTCCGCGTACATGACAACGTCACAACTCCGCACACCGACCTACAATAAATAACAATACGGACTAATCGCACGCGAGTGTCGCACGCACGCACTCACGCACGCACACACGCACGCACGCACCCTCGCACGCACGCACGCATGCACGCAGATACCAACACACGTGCACGTTCGCATCTCTTCAGTAGCGACTGTTTGACCACAGAACACCTATTGCTGTGTTCACAAATTTATGGAAGAGAGCTAAATTAACACAAATAAAAACGACTGCGAGCGTCTTTAATTCTTAAAGGCAATAGATTGGTGTTACTGGGCCGTGACAGGCGCGCGTGAGTCTCGGGCCCCACCGACTGGTCCAAGGAGTAACTATGGAGATCAGGTATTGTCGTTTGTACTATGGACGCAGGCAGGCCTAGACTCTACGGCAATGGTGTCGCAGATACGTGTATGTTTGGTTGTGAGTGTGTGTGTGCGTGTGTTGCGGTTCACGGGTCGTCCGGCCTCACGTCGCCGCTCACTCACGCCGTTGGCTACCTACGAAACAAACATTAAATTAATATATTGTGCGTACAACCAAATAAACAGATAAATGGCAATTTTTGTATGTTTTATGTTATTCGTTTCTTGTTTTTGTTTTTTCATGCGTTTTTACGAAGTTTTTGTGACGTTATCGTCAATATTTACAGACTAAAGCAGAGAAGGTATCACTATAATGTAAATGAACAAGTTGAATAACAGTGGCAGCCGATTTTAACCAGGGTACGTAGAGCATGAGCCCGCGGGCCGAGTGTGTAGTGTGTAGTGTGATGTGTGCGGGTGTGTGCGGGTGCAGTGCGGGTGCAGTGTGGGTGCACCTGTTGTCGTGCGGGTGCAGCACGACGCGCTGGTAGTCTGCGCGCGCGAGCTGCTGTCGCTGGCGGGAGCCGAGCTCGGCCGTGCCGTCGCGCGTGATGAACAGCTGCAGACCCGACGCTGCAACAACACACGGAGCGTCACACTCTATATACTAACCAGGGGCTTCGACCACGCGACTGAACTAAAACTTCTTTAGCTCCATATACATATATTAATTTTCTACAAAAAATATTAAATATGTTATGGATTTAATTAATAAATTATTATTTTTGATTAGATTTATTTTTTACATAACCTGGCTATGACAGAAAGAGAGAAAGAAAATGTGTGCTCGCACCTCTCTCTCTCTTGCCCCTACAGTAATATACGTAACTCTCTTTTTCTATCACCACTAATTTATATCTCCCTTTCAAATTCCATTCGCCTCGTCCGATTACACTTTTCGTAACGCTCTCTTCAGGCATTCACCTTTTTACTCCCCTAGTCAAGCGTGCGTAAAAAAGTTTTACTTAAAAAATATCATTTATAAATGTTTAATAAATTGAAATTATATTGAAAAGTACTAACAGTAACATTGTGTTAATATTGAGTTCAAATAAAATATCGATAGACATTATATCATAAATGATGAATATCATGAAGAGACCAATTTAATATTGTATTTACACGAATTGGTAATTGTTCGTTAGACAAAGAGAGTTAGTGAGATGTGTGGTATGTGGTGTATACTGACTCTCCGCGGAGTCGTCGACGGCGTGCTTGAGGTCTGTGGCGGCGAGCAGCTCGTCGATCAGCGAGTCGGGGTTCACGCGAGTGTTCTCCACGCGACACGACACCACGTGCTGCAACAAACGGACAGTACATTATTATATTAACACAACACTTTTTTTTTAAGCACACACACACACCCAGGCTTTGTTAGGAATTGTATGTGATGGGGGACGCATTTAATTCTGTTTATCCAAGGATGGAACCCAATAATATTATCAAATTTATACGGCAATAGTGACGAGAATATTATTAATGGTTTGAAATAGAATAAGACCTGTTTACCTGTAAGTATTGATAGGCTCGAGATTTAGGCGGGCGGTCGAGTATCTCGGCAGTCTACAGTACAGCTGACTTTACGAAGTTATGAATGTATTCGTAATGAATTACCACTTACTTTAACTTTTAAAAATATCTTGAGGAAACTTGAGACACTCTTAATAAGGTTTTAGGTATTGATTAGATGCGTAGTCCGCCAATTGACACTGGGCCGGCGTGGCGGACTAAAGCCTAATCATTCTGAGTTGTAGAGGAGGCCCGTGGCCAACTGTGACCGTATATGAGTTGATGATGATGCTGATGATGATGAAGATGTGTACCTGCGCGTCGTCAGGCGGCGGCGGGGGCGGCGGCAGCGCGGCTCGCTTGCGTCGCTCGGCGGCGGCGCGCGCGCGCTCCAGCGACCCGCCCTCCGACGCAGACGCAGACCCGGACGACGGGTTCCTGCACGCACACACACACATACACTGCCGCGTCACTGCACCACCACGTACTCACACTAGCCGAAGGAACAACCATGCACGTACCAAGCACACACCGCAGCCCGCAGCACGCCACAGTCTACTTCCTCAGTACTTTGTCACTGCGGCACTGCTACGTTAAAAGCCCGACAAACCCGTCTAAGCGATGAAAAAGCGGGGATAAGTCAGCCCGGGATCGAAACATAACTAATAGGTTTATTTGGCAAACTCATACACCGATAAGCTCTAGTACAGAGGCGAAGTTTAATATGAACATGATCATGCAACAAATTACCAACGTTACACGAATGAAAACTTTATTCATAACATAACTCATTATCATATCATGACAAGTAAATATTATATAAAATATTAAAATCTAATAACATTTATTTGTACTAAACTAAACATAACAATATACGAAACATACAGTTTTAATGCGTTCATAACATTGCATTAAAAATCAATCAAATAGATTCATAAATTGTAATTTTTCTAAGTACTTTAGCTTACAAACAGAGAGAAAAAATATGTTTAAACTGAAAAGGACGTAAAAGTAAGTTAAAAGGACAATATCTAGCTGTAAAGTGTGTCGGGTTACGTTTACAATCGTTCTGTTTGGCGAGCAAGGTGCGTGACAAACTAACACCGACACAACACGACATCTAGCGAGCACACGCGCGCTTCTCACGTCGCACCACGTACTATACTCAATCATATCTCAGAAATATATATCGGGATTTTAAACTATTAATCAATGTTGGCAGTTAAACTGTTTTTACATCCCACTTGATATGATTGAATATAATTAAAAGAAAAACGACTCTGTTCAGTCAAAAACAAATCTAGCATTAGTGGTACACGATGAATTGGAGGTGCGTGCGTGTGCTCCGAGGGAACAATCATCGATCCGTATGTGTTGCACTAACAGCGCGGAGCTGGGGCGGCGCGGCAGGGAGCCGGCGGCGGGCGGCGGCGCGGGGGCGGCGGGCGCGGGCGGCGGGGCGGCGGCGGGCGCGGGCGCGGGCGGCGGGGGGGCCGCGTCACGCAACGCTGCGCACGCGCCGCACTCGCTCGCGCCCTCCGCGCCGGACCGTCTGCCGCCACGCAACGTACACAACGTGTCGCACTTGCAACATCCTCTCCAATATTACACATATCGATATCACAACTTTAACACGAAAACCCGTCCTAAACTGAAATTGTTAAGTAAATGTGATTGCAACAATACTTCCATCACCATATACATTAATTAAAACGATGAGTACAATTCCCACGTACATTGAATTGTTGATAATAAACATCCTTAAACAAAATCAACTCATATGTTATACAATAAATGTAAATATATAGATACATAATTATTACAAAGGCACGCATTTGTTACGAGTTCACTTCAACAACAGTAACAGTACATAAGTAATGAGATGAGAGACAAAACAAAAAAGAACAGTGGAAACGATAGAGAAGTAAGCCCGAAGTCCTGTAAGCATAACCCGCAACCACATTAGTACGCCGCAGGAGTTTTAGAGGGAGGAATGCGCGGGGGGGACACGCGGGAGGAGGGAGCGGGTGGGAAGAAGTGCAAGCAAGCCACGCAGGGAGGCACTCACCTTATGTGATCCGTGTAGCTGTGCCGTAAGGACGGCTGCCAAGCCTCCTGTCGACACCGCGACGAGTAATCGATTCTTTGCATCACACCTTCTATGACATCCGCTTTAGGGGTGGAAGTTAACACTTTCTCTTCATTGAGGGCGTGATTGGAGAGACTGCGGAACTTGTGTCTGATGTCCACCGGCTCAGACACGCCCAGTTCCGCCTCAGGATCGGAAGGTATGCAGTAGAACTCGTCCTCTATGCAACCCGACAGTCTGTTCGCATTCGACACCAGAGAGCACTTCCTGTGCGCCAACGGAGTCAGAAATGGAAAGTTATTGAACAACTCCTCGTTTTTCTTGTTCTTCTCGAGCAGCGCCGGAATGGTGTTGAGCGATTTTTGCTTGAATATTTGAAAATTGGTGAGCGGTTCGACCGCCGCGCTAATGATGGTCGCTGCCGTTTTCTTCTTCTTGTCAAAGTAAGTGGGCATCGCGAACGAGTTGTCGTGTCCGTTCTCTAGGAGCGTGCTGTCGGGAGTCTTGTACTCGTCGGGGCCGGGCGACTGCAGCGCGTGCCGGGGGATGACGTCGGGCGGGCCCGAGAGCGTGCTGTTGGGCGTGAGGAACACGTCTGAGGTCTCGCTCACCACCGTCTTCTCCAGCAGCAGCTTGGCGAGCGCTCTCCCTGTGTGCTTGCAGGTTTGGGAGGGGACATATAGCGTGGTGGTGGTGGTGGTGGTGCGCTCTAACCGTACGCTGCGGGGCGACGGCGACGACGCGGGGGGGACAAAGAGGGGGGTAAAAAAGAAAACAAAAATTAATAAAGCAAATAAATAGGCCGCCGCTGTATACGATATAATAAGAGTTAGTTACGTGCTTAACACAATCATTGTTAAGGTAGAAGCGGGGTTCTGTACAGGAGGGCTCGCGGCGCACGATGTGGCGGCACTGTTACGTATTACACTTGTCGCTGATGGTCACACGGCTCCGATATACAAGACCAACCCTCGTGAGTATAGACGTGTGCAAAGAAGTACCATAACTCCACACAAAATATAAGTTTTACATTTATCAAATACAGAGTACCACAACATATTTAGGCCACACACAAATATATGTATAAAAGACTCTACGAGATTAAATTTCATGCAATATTAGAGTTGCTGACTTACATTCGTTTGTCACTGTACTCATATTGGTGACGTATGCAAAACACTCAACACACACTACACGCAAACTTTTGTATTTAATAAAATAATAAATAAACAGGCGATTTAAAAAAAAAAGTACACACACCCTATGATTTAAATTTTAAAATCAAAAGGCTTTCACGACGGACTGGCAAACACACCGATTGAGGAAAATCAGCAAAGTTCGGAACGCGGTATTTTTCGTATTACCAGTGTAGGATGCATCATACAAATGTTACATAGTAATAGCTTTAGATGTTGTATACACTAGGGATGGGAGTCGTAGTCGTACCTATTATGGTGGGGTCTCGTGGTGTCTCCTGCCGAGTCTCCCTCCGAGCTCTGCCGGGAGTGAGCCGACGCTGCGGACGAGCTGCCGTACCCTGACGCCTGAAACGCACCGTTGATAATATTTATTGTAGCCATTCTTGGCTTTCATCTTACTATACATTTCTATATAGGGGTATAGACCACATTATTACCACTGGATGGTTTTGTAAAATTGCTTACAATATATATTTGAACAATATCAACTTTTCTAAACACCAATTTCAGCTAAACATATCACACTTTTTACCAAAAAGAAATCATAAATAAAAAATGAGCACAATTTCTCATATCTCTTACTTTCCACAATTCTACACTACGTTTGCCAGTAAAGAAATTCTAGCCCAACCGAGTAAAACCATGAATGCAGTTGGTCTCACCTTACTGCTCATATCTCCCGAGGTGTTGGAGGAGTTCCTGGAGTGCGTGTGCTGCTGCTGCTGCAGACAGGACGCGCACGACGTCGGCACCGCCGGGCCCGTCGTCACCACGCTCACCGTCAGACCTGCAAACATGTACACATACATACATTTAACACCATGTCTTAATATCTAATTTTCTTAATACCAGCCCCTACACTTCTGTGTTCTCGACAGATTTCATGATGCACTTTAGTACAACAAAGCTTTGGTTCATAATATATTCAAACAACTGTTTTTTCTAGGTTGCTAGGTTCACCTATCGAATCGAATTTCTACCATTTAGATAGTTGGTAGAACAAAATGCATGTAATATATTGAAAGAACAATTTATATAAAGAAGCATACCAGGATGGTCAGGTATGGTGGCGGCTAGAGGCGACTCCTCGGAGTCAGGTGTTGGCAGCTCGCACGAAGGCATCAGCGTCAAAGGCTGCGAAACGCCGCCCTCTGGAATCATTTTGTTTCAACATTACACCAAATAGTAGTCTCTAAATAACTTTAAACAACGAGGCTGCTAGTATATGTCTTTCCTTATATTTGTTTTTTTATAAACGCATCGGATTTGGATTTGAAAGTATTTTATGCACATTGCCACCGGGTGAAACCAACTGGACTTCTAGTATTTGCAATATTTTCCGTAGTATATGTATAAATGTTTTACATACAAGGAATTGTTTTGTAAATGGTTAAATGGTAGATAAGTGCAGAATGAGTGTTTGTAAGTATAGCAGTTATAACACTGACCGAAATTCTTCTTCTTGGTGAGTGATCCGAAGCCAGAGCTAGCCGTGGATGAGGCGCAGTCGTCGTCGGGAGCGCCGCCGCCGGGCGCGCTCTCCGACCCACTGTCCCCACCGCCCTTGCTCTCCGCCACCTCCTGCTTCCGCTCCGGACTGTAAACATACAATTGTTTCAATGAGTCAGCCGAAAATATTCCAGTTGTAGGCCGCTTTTAATTGTACGTTCTGGAAATCGCTGGTGAAGGAATTACTCCAAAATTACAAATTTCTGTAGCTGCTTCGGCTATTGCTGCCGCTGATAATAATAAGAAATTAGACTCGCAATGGTGGACTTGACAAGTGACCGAGGGGGCCACAAGTTCGACCCTGCGCCGGCACTAATATTTGTGTGATCCGCGAAAACAACTGTTTTAAAGATAGGTGTTATTACGGAAGGTCTGGAGCTCATTAACAATGATTAGTGGGTGTTACAAAATCCATATAGCTAGGTTCCTTACACTTTGAACAGTGGGTCCCCGGAGATCATGTTCATTTTGATGCGCAGCCGCAGCACAGAGTTGTCCTGGCGGCGGCGTGGGTCGTAGCCCTCGAGCAGGCAGCGCCGCGTCGTCTCGCCCGCGCCCGCCAGCTCCGCCAGGTTCACGTCGCAGAAGCCCAGCTTCTGGTACGACCTGCCACCTGGAACACACATGCAAGTTAAAATAAAACATGGCTTACAGGCAAGGATGGCTTATGGCCTTATTTGAAAATGTTTTAATCCAAGTCTTTCTCCTAAAACACTTTTAATCCTTATAGGAATGAACGGCTATTGTGTATCGACACAGGAGGACACTGGAGTACATCGGTACTCCAGTCCACCTAAGTCCCGAATGAACATGGGCTTCCTTTAAAAATAGACAAAAGAGCGCGCTGTAAATAAAATTATATAAATCTCTCAGGCTTACAAAATTCCTCAACATGTATTCCTAACTCGGAAAGCGAGCGCTGATCTAATAGAAATACATAGACAACTTTGAAAACTCTCGGAAGTTTATTCACGAACGTCTCTTTCGAGACCCACAAAAAGTTCGTATAGTTATACTCAAGGCACATAGTTCGCAGTTGAAATATTCAAAGATCAGTATTGCGATAGAGTTTTTGAGACACTCCACTATCACTTGAAATTACTGAATCTATGTAATGTATTTGACATTTTATAGATTCAAAATTTTTTTTTTTTTTTTTTTTTTATTTCACTTACTCAGGGTTGGGCAGTATTTGAATCGAGATGGAAAACTGGGAAGCTGGTCCTGCTGAAGAAAGGAAATCGACCCGCTGAGTCGCCATCGGCCTACCGGCCCATCGTGCTGCTCGACGAGGTCGCCAAGCTCTTCGAGCGCATCGTACATGCGCGCCTCGTCGAGCATCTCGAGAGGGTCGGCCCGGACCTGGCCGATTGCCAATTCGGGTTCCGGCGGGGCCGATCGACCATCTCGGCGATTCTGCGGGTCAAGGCACAAGCGGAGGAAGCGGTGGCCGGGGCAAATTCGTCGTGGCGGTGTCCCTGGACATCGCCAATGCCTTCAACACCCTGCCCTGGGCCTGTATCGAGGAAGCACTGCGGTACCACGTGGTGCCACCCTATCTCAGGCGTCTGGTGCACTCGTACCTCTCCAACAGGGACGTGGTGTATCCGGGCGCCAACGGGTGGTACCGAAGAGCGGTGTCGTGCGGTGTTCCACAGGGGTCGGTTCTTGGGCCCCTTCTGTGGAACATCGGCTACGACTGGGTGCTCCGTGGTGCCAACCCCCGGGGCGTCGGCGTATTCTGTTACGCCGACGACACGCTCGTCACTGCGACGGGCGGGACCTTCCAGGAGGCCGCCGACCTCGCCGCGGTTGGAACTGGCAACGTGGCGAGGAGGATTCGGCGGCTGGGCCTCACGGTGGCCCTCCACAAATCCGAGGCCATTTGTTTTCACCGGCCTCGGATGGGACCACCTGCTGGGGCCCACATCAAGGTTCAGGGCGTGCGAATTCCCATCGGCAAGCAGCTCAAATACTTGGGGCTGCTGCTCGACAGTCGGTGGGAATTCCGCGCCCATTTTGAGGTGCTGCAGCCGAAGCTGCTGCGGGTAGCAGGCGCTCTGTCCGGCCTGCTGCCCAACCTGGAAGGTCCAGGCATCCCTTGCCGAAGGATGTACATGGGAGACGTGCGGTCTATGGCGATGTATGGGAGCCCAGTATGGGCCGAGTCCCTGAACAGGCGCTGCGTCGCTCTTCTGCGCAGGCCTCAGCGTGCGCTGGCGCAGCGGCTGATCAGGGGCTACCGCACGATCTCCTACGAGGCGGCCTGCGTCTTGGCCGGGTCCCTGCCGTGGGATCTTGACGCCAAATTCCTCTCGCGTCTCTACCATCAGCGGGAGGAGGCGTCAAGTCGCGGGGACAGACTGGCCCCGAGAGAGGTAGAGGCTATAAAAGCCTCCCTCCGTACGGCCGCCGTGGAGGAATGGCGTACCAGGCTGGAGGATCCCAGTGCTGGTGCTAGGACCGTCGAGGCAGTGCGTCCTGTCCTCGACCAGTGGGTGGACAGGCGCCACGGTGCGGCGACGTTCCGCCTGACGCAGGTGTTGTCGGGGCACGGATGCTTCGGCCACTACCTGTGTCGGGTGGCTCTGAAGGAGGAGTCGGCCGTGTGTCACCACTGTGACAACTGCCCGGACGACACAGCCCAGCACACACTACAAGAGTGTCCAGCCTGGGAGATGGAGCGCAGCGCTCTCCGCGCTATTGTTGGTGGCGACCTCTCGCTCCCGGCCGTCGTATCTTCAATGGTCGGGAGTCCGAGGTCGTGGCGAGCGGTGCTCTCCTTCTGCGAGCACGTCATGTCGCAGAAGGAGAGCGCGGAGCGGGATCGAGAGACTAACGATCCCGCCCGCCAAAGACGTCAAAGAAGGAGGCGCCGGGTCAACAGAGATAATTAGACCCGGCGCCCTGCCCTGTGGCAAGGGGGCGTTAGAATCACACCACGGTATCCCCTGCCTGTCGTAAAAGACGACTCAAAGGGGCCCTTGGGGTCGCTGGGCGCGCTGCGGGGGCGGTGCGTCCTCACTGAAAGTGACCCCGAGAGGGGCGGCGGCACTGTGGCCTGTGTACGTCGCGGGCGCCCATCCACAAACGGGGCGCCCGAACCAAGCTAGTGGGGGTGCAACTGCGCCCCCTACAACTCCGAGACGGCCGAGACTATAACGTCTCGGAGGCGCACCGGGCGGCTGCGGCATTACGGTTGGCGCTTCTCGCCAACGTACCGCGGTCGCCCCACTCGGCGCGGAGATGGCCACCGGGGGGTTTTGGTCGGTATGCCGGTTTAGGGAATTTTTTTTTTTGTTAGGGACCCAGCCCGGCACTAACATCTGCGCGGACATGACGTCGCCGCGCGCCGGGCTGGAAGACCGGTGACCCCGACATACGCTTCCCGCCCCCCCCTCCCCCGGGGCTGGCGGGAAGTAGAGCCATAAACAGCTTTCCCCTCGAGAACAAAAAAAAAAAAAAAAAAAGGGTTGGGCAGTATTTGAATTACTTTGTAATTGAAATACGTAATTGGAATACAAATACGTATTTTGTATTTGTATTTTAATTACTTTCATAAAATGTAATTTGTAATTTGTATTTCAAATACGTGAAGCCGAAGTATTTTGTAATTAGTATTTCAAATACTCGAGGCTTCAAAATACATTTATTAAAATACATTTAGCCTTCATTTAGTATTATGTTTGTGCTCATCAGGACCTGCAATAACAAAACAAAAACCGCCTTCAAAAAAAACTATTCCAAAACAAATAAATATGCATTATTTTGTATCTTGTAATTTGTATTTTGTATTTCAATTAAAAATAGCTAAAATACTGTATTTTATATTTCAAATACCTTACTTAAATGTATTTTGTATTTCGTATTTTAATTACTTACGATACAGTATTTTTGAATTTGTAATTCAATTAAAGCAAAGCATGTATTTTGCCCAGCCCTTACTTACTATGGTAAATTATTATTCATGTAAAAATGTATCCTGGCCGTTGCATAATACCTAAACTTCACAATGTACAACCATTACCAGTACTGTATCATTAAGTTTTATGAGTTATGTAACATAAATACACTTTTTAATGTACCATTTAGCACAATAAATGAAACATTACGCAAACAAATGGCAAAGTTACGGTCATACGAAGTAACCAGAGAGTAAATTTCACTTTCAACTGTAACTGCATCACAAAGCGGAGGTTCAACTACAGTTGGTCGATAGTTTAGTAACGTGCCATTCCTCGGCTCGCCGTGAGGAAGTTTGCAGTGCAAGTTAGTGAAAAACTTCACCATTCAAGAAGATAAAGGCGATTCACAACTTTCACGTTCCGCTTTTGGTTCCACGTGATAAATGAGTTTCCGACATTTTGCTAGCGATGGCGTGAGCGGACATATTTTTTTGATACCATTGTAATATTGTATGTTAGGTTGAAGACATACTTTTCGATAGCGATTTCATAAGCTGTTGTGACGACTACGAAAAAATTATGCGTTTTTTTGGTAATCTATCTGTTTACTTATATCGGCCTATATACGTCCCACTGATGGTAACGGGCCTTCTCCAAAACTCTAAGGTGAGTGTCTGGGGTTCGAACTCGCGACCACCGAAATTTGTAACGTAACTAGGCGACCTTATAGCTTTCCTATTCTCACAGTTAAGCACCGATCATCTTTAAAATTGAAGATAAATCATTGCGTTGCCTTAGAATGTCTTGCAAATTAAATCTTTCATGCTTCATAACCTTCGAATATCTTCGAAAACCTTCATTATAGTGGTGTACGTACTAACCTTTGCACTCCTTGCGCACGGAGACTCGCATGAGCGCCGGCTCGAGGACCCCCGTGCTGGCGTTGGCGCACATCTTGCACATGAACGAGAACTGCGCGTTCCACCGCACCGCGTGGTTTCGCACCTCCTCCCTGCAACCAACAATATAACAATAAACACGAAACCAATTTCTGCCCGAGATGAGAGTGAGGTGTAAAACATTGCAAGTTACGAAGTGCAGCAAGAGAGCATCATGTCGGCGCGGCGTGTGCTCCATTGAGGCCGCCTGCCACTCGGGCCCGCCTAATGGATTGTGCCTCACTCTGACCATCATTGTATGCACGGAGGCGTACTGCCTAGTGCCATCTGTCGGTACGTGCTCCCACCACTGCACTTGAATCTATTTTTGCAAAAAAAAAGTCCCAACTAATCCAAAATTTTAATGTGGCAAACTATTAAAAAAAAAGCGTAAAATGAAATGAGTTGAAAATAGAGAATTGTTCTATATGTTTATAGCATAATCTTGTCTACGTACAAAGCTAGAGAAATAAACAACGTGCAGCTAATTAATTAGTTTCTGGCGTTCCCGCACTTGAGCCTATTGTCAGGAATATTAAGCAGCCAGTACCTACTTGATATTTATATGTATGTTGTTAGTAAAATTGAAAGTATACACTTTTATCATCATTGTCATCGTCAGCCCATATACGTCTCTCTGCTGGGCACGGGCCTCCTCAACCATAGAGAGGGTTTAGGCCTTAGTCCGCCACGCTGGCCTAGTACGGGTTGGCGGACTACCTATGATGATGGAATAATTGTGATTGGATGTAACTTTTAAGCCCCCGTTGCAATGTGTACACAGGGCACACACGTCACACACATGCATATGTATAAAGCTATATAGCTTGCCACAATTTTATTTATTAGTAAAATTAATTTATTTAAAGAAATAAAGTGAAATATATTACGATTTTTCAGTATCCGTCCAATTAAAAGAGACAAATTTCGGTACAAAATGTCATGTGAATTAAATGTTATTTCTCGTATTCAACAAATATAACAAGGCTGCAAATATTGTAGAAGAGCGAGAGTTGTTCCTGCCTCCCGTTGCTCGCTTTAAACCAGATAGCAGCGCATTTTTCATTTTATCCGCTAGGAACGTTTTTGAGTGCGTCACAGTTGCATTACTATCGTACAGTATGACAACAGTTAAAGTTATAATAACATGTTATTATCCATGCTCGTTAATAGAAAAAAATTAAAATCAGGCTTATATGCGCAAAGTAATCTCTACACATGTATATTAATTATCATTTTATAATTTGACATACATATATTTTACACTGTTAATACAAAAAACAAAACCATTAATTACTTATGACAGATTTACACAGTTGCAACCCATATTTTATTTCTAAAGCAGTTTAGCTTGTTTACTTTCAATCCATATGCAATGTAGCAATCAACATTTCGCTCCGAAAAGAACATGTGAAACGAACTTGGCAAGATTCTGTCCACTCTTTATGTCTTGTCACTCGGTATTAAAAACGCCACTGCTGTCTTTTACGCAACTGTAGCATTGTGAAGGCTGTATTTGCAAACGGGCATATAGAGCGTACGACGTGCACTTTTACCATTAAACTGCGCACTCGACAACCGAGATGGAGCAGCGTCGCAGCTATGATAACACTCCACCATGCTAATTGTGCAAATGATTTCATTAATTGTCTAGTCGAGCTGAGTGGCTTAGAACAGAGCTTTAGGAATATATTACAAGGGATGGTTACGTGCCATTGGGTGTTACAATCTTTTCAATTTACTTTGCATCGTTACTTCGAACAAATCTTTGCCGGTTCAAAGGCAACACTCCTATTCATTAGCTGAAATACGAGTAACAAAATAAGGCGACACAAGACTTTGGTAAATTAATTGACAACAAAACAGAAATTCGGCACAATAACACCAAGGTTCAGACGACGTCCAATAATAGACCCGGTTGATTACAGCGTGTCGTTTACATGCGAAATACCCTGCCAACAGCGCACAGGACTGGTTGATTGAATGACTAGGCTAGATTGTCTAGCGTGTCTTCCTATTTGCTGAGCCTAGGACGGATTTAAAAAGGACTTTTACTGTGATCTAAGGCGAAACTTTAGAACTCAAAAAACAACATTCACTAATCTTCATTTCCGAATATCGTACTGTCTGTATTATTTATATTTTTATGTATAAGTTATTAATTTCGTTGCTTCTTTATTGGAGAACAATATTTAATATTCACTAGTATGACATCGACTGCCTCGTGGTCTCGCGGTACAAGTATGTGCCGTGCGATCTAGAGGTCCTGGGTTCGATTCCCGGGTCGGGCAAAGTGTGCAAAACCTCGAGGCCTATTGGATTTTTCCATTAGGAAAATTCTCAGCAGCACGGAGTCTGGAATTGTGCCCGAAAAACGGCAATAGGCTCGCCCCCTATTACGTGGGACTGATGCATACCTGGCGAAATTTGGGTGCAGAAATGCACCTCTGCCTACCCCTTCGGGGAATACAGGCGTGAGTTTATGTAATGTAATGTGTAGTATGACATCCATATTTCGCCAGTTAGTACTAGACACATGTCAGTCAGATCTCCATTACTACAGAATAGGGGACGAGCCATTTTCCAGGCACAATTCCAGACTTCGTACTGCTACTAACACCACGCCGCACACTGATAACGGGAATCAGCATCATAAAGAACCCAAATGAGAACTTATTCATATAGAATATACGACAACAAAATTACACACTGTTCTTAAAACAGCAAAAATATCGTACATATTAAATCATCTGGTATCTGTAGTTCCCAGTCACATTTCCTATTCCGACCCGTGCCGCCGCCGAGCACGGCATAGTGCACAAGCAACGTTGAATTGGCGCTAATTCGCGACGACACGTGTTCAGCACGTAGGATACAGAGACTACAGTCTGTCGTATACAGTGCGCAGTACGTGCAGAGAATTACTACACGCACATACGTCGGTTACTAGCCAGAGATAATTTTTAGATACATAGATTCATGCTGTTCCAGGTTATAATATCCAAAAACACGTATAATTTTTTCCACCCTGGTTTCCGAATGGGCAACATATAAGACTCTTTGGGGAGCTGCCTTATTTTATACTGACACGGCAAAATGACAATCCCGCACCTCACAGCGTTTATAGACGTGCCTCTCGTCATACATATCAATTTTGCAAGCTCTACTTCCTGAATATGCTGCCCAAAAGACTATTATTTTCTTAAGTGTACTGTAACAATAGTTTTGAGTACTTAATAGGCCGCGGCTAAGTTTCACACCTGAAATTGCGGAAGTCCATTAGCAGCAACTGCCGCTCACCACTAAACAGATTGCGAGCTCGTGTTAGTCAGCAATCAGTATTCGGAAAGTATTTCACATCTCGTTAACATTATAAATGAATATTTGATTAATCTTCTTTGTATATTTTACTACGACGAGTATTTAGGACCAATGCAATTCTTGCGTAACTTTACTGAATTGAATCATAGTAAATTCTAGTAAATGTGTGGAAATTTGTATAATTTTTTATACGTTACAATATTTTGCGCAACACCTACTTGCATTGATATAAATGTCATCACACGTGCAACAATAATGTATTGATTACATTAAGAGAGGGGTCGACAGGCGCTCCGGTGTGGCAATGCTGCGCGACCTCTGCCGGAATATTGCATACTCACACACCAAAGTGATTTTCTTCGAGGATAAAAACCAGCAGTTTTTTGGTTATTAATATTTAATTTTGCTTATACATATGTAAATGGATGTTTCTCAAACGCATGTATGTTGCCTCAGCTACCTATTCTTGTTATTGTCTTCGATACGGCGACGAAATCATTTTAATGGTAATTGGTAAACCTTATATATTCTTAATCAACAAACAAATAATTAACTATATATATATATATATCCCAATTATTTAAAAGTCATAAAACTTAAATAAATAATAACATTCAAATGATTTAAAGAACTGTTTTTTTTGGTTTCTTTTTTTTTTTTTATTGCCTCAGTAGGCAGACGAGCAAGCGGCCCGCCTGATGGTAAGCGGTTACCGCCGCCCATGGACTAAAGTAATGCCAGGGGCACAACCCAGCCGCTGCCTACCGTGTGGTGAACACTCTTTTTAAGCCTCGTTTAAAGAAGGACAAGTCATAGCGCTCGGGGAATACCGAAGCAGGGAGTTCATTCCAGAGCTTGCACGTGCGTGGTAGAAAGGAACGCTGGAAACGCACCGTACTACTACAGATTGTCTCCAGGTAGTATGGATGAACTCCACTGCGATGTCTGGTAGTGCGATGGTAAAAAGGTGACGACGGTACCATGCTGAACAGTTCCTCAGAACACTCCCCATGGAAGTCGATAGAACACACAGAGAGACCCGAAGTCTCTCCGCAGTCTTAACGACTCCACTTTGTCCGTGAGATTGGGATCATCGACGATTCGAAATGCACGCCTCTGCAAGGAGTCAAGTGGGTCGAGCAAGTATTTGGGGGCCCCTGCCCAGAGATGAGAGCAGTACTCCATGTGAGGCCGGACTTGCGCTTTATAAAGCGTCAATCTATGGTCCGGCGTGAAGTACCGCTTGGCTCTGTTCAGGATGCCCAACTTTTAAAGATAACTAAACTTATAAAGATATGTTAAAACTAAAACTTAAGAATTGAGGTCCGTAATACAATCAGTATTTGCAACATAGGAAATCGAAATAGCAGTTTCAATTTAAATCTATTACAATACAGAATGACAAAATAGGAATATTAGAAGTTTTTTAATGAAATTATCGGTATTTAGCATTTACTAGTAAGTTTAATGGAAAATACTGTTGCCGAATGAAAGCATTCGCGTGTCAGGAAACATTGTAGCAAGCGATTTTTTTAAATTTTAATGTGTTCACATCAGATACGGTGGGACGGTCAATGACGGTCGGTTGGTCAGCGACACGCATTTCCGCCGTTTGTCCATCTCTGATAACATAGCAACCACCTTAGATCATTAAGATAAGTCTCCCTAATGATTTTCGTTTTCGGTTAAGTATACAAATACGAGTATTACAAAGAATTTTCTTTTTTCTTTTTAGTGATTACTATCACGGATTTGAACCCTGACTATATATGCATACAATTGGTTATAAAAAACTCATTAAATATAATCTATTCAATTTACCACATAATATGATGTATTTGTTGTTTTTTTATCTAGTTTTCGCCTTAAAAAAAAATTATGACTCCTCGTTAGCCCCGCGGAATAGGTAGGCGAACATGGAGTTCCGGATTCGATTCATGGTTTACTAATGTTGTGACCGCTTTAGCGCATATTGGTTGGTTAATCTATGGACCTAGTTCATACATACTATTGTCAATTCTGCAAGCCCAAATTAGCTAGGCACTTTTTAAACTGGCACGACAGAACAATTACACTGCAATTGGCGGTGATTGCAACGCTGTGTAAAGTTTAAAATGGTCTAGTACTGTTTCATGACAATATTGTTTAAAACAAATATAACACTTACTTCCAACGATACAACTAAAGATATCAATTTTTTTTTGCAAAACTGCGGAGAATAAAATGAAGACATACATACATAAACTCTCGCCTGTATTCCCCGAAGGGGTAGGCAGAGGTGCATTTCTGCACCCACATTTCGCCAAGTACGAGTATGTATCAGTCCCACGTAATAGGGGGCGAGCCTATTGCCGTTTTTCGGGCACATTTCCAGACTCCGTGCTGTTACCGAGAATTTCCTAATGGAAAAACCCAATAACACTTTGCCGGACCCGGGAATCGAACCCAGAACCTCTAGATCGCACGGCACATACTTGAACCGCGAGACCACGAGGCAGTCTAATAAAATGAAGACACCGAGTAGCAATACATTTCTCTGTGAGACAATTGTAGTATGACGCCGAGTTTATCAGATATATTAGCCTAGCGTAGTAAACAAAGACCCCTCTTTATTGTAGCGCGGGTCAAGAGTGAGACATTTACGACGTGATATATTTACGATCCATTATATTGATCCTCCGACCTAAATTCGTTTACAATACGAGCTGACCAATGTGTGTTTACGATTCTTACAAGCAATATAATTTCATAGAGATTCTGACCTCTGTATAGCGATATAATATTGTAAAATATGCACAAATTTTAAACACGGTACATAAGAAGCACTATAAAATATTGCGCCGACTTGTGTTAGTTTAATATTCAAGCGGGCCCTTGCACGCACGCATCGAAAACCGTCTGCCACCGACACGCTCCGCCTGCTTGAGATAACGAACCTTATAATTATCTCCCATAACGCATAAATATATTTTTAATAAGCACTTTAATTATGTGTAAATTAACCTTTTCCGTCTAAGTTTGTGGAGTTAAAGAACTCATAAAGTTCCGACCACGCCACTTTAATGCGTAAAACAAAGTTCGCCTGAAATAAATTGTCAGTCTTTGGAAGTTGTCGGTGGTGATGAATGAAAAAGGAAAATAACAAGGAGAGAAAACAAACCCAATAACTAAATCCCAGTGCTCGATCGAGTGTGGCAAAATAACTTATATTGATTTATAAGTATTAGGCAAAATTCTAAAATTTACTTAAGAACCGTGCGTCAGTTTTGCAGTCCAAAGTATCGATTAATAGCGGACGCTAAACTACATAGTTATCTCATCCGCCCACAGCTCATTTGTTTAGTCATCCGAGTACCAAATGGCGATCATTTCCGTTTCCAAATACATAATTTTATAATTCAACATCTAGTTTTTATGTACCGATGTTAAATCATAATCTGATACCAATATCCATTTCAATTTACTGAAAAAGTATTGCAACAGTGGTCAAAAACTCAAATAAAAATAATATGTGCATTTATTCTATTTACCGATAAGCTTTATCAATCCACGTTTCAAAGAATAAATCTATTCATAGCCTGATATACCGATTGCAGTTAGTAATATTCTTACGAGTTACGAAATACAAAAAGACTCGCACCGAGATCGCATTTCACTTGCAAACTTTTTACTTTTTAAGATAGCAAACTGTGTGTAACATATAATCATGCGTTATTATATGAAACATAAGATTGTATAAAAGAACAATGACCACAGTGCGCATGGCCCGCTGTGTGGTGCACAACGTCTCATTAATTCTATTGCGAGACGCAACCGCATCGGTGCTTTGTAAGTGTAACACATGCCACCCAAATTATATAATGACACTTATTCGAGATTTATCGTCCGTGCTTTTGGATTGAATTTAAGTTGTAATTTCCGCCATGGGAATGAGGCGCACTGTCTTTTTCTTCCATTCCCAATAGCTTTTTCCACAGTGGCAAGAAGCAATATAATTTTCAATGAAATTGAAGGTATGTATGTAGATGGCAATCAAATTCATGGCTTTTCATTATTATTATTATACATTCTATATTACGTCACAAAGCAAAATCTAATGTGGCAATATATTGAAGTAACTGCCATGTTCTGAAGGCATGTAAAAGCTTTTATATATGTAATTCACAAGCTCAAACTTAAATGGATGGAGATTGAATTGATCGAATCCAATAGGAAATTCTTGACATCTTTGAAGATGACCAAAGTACAAGAGAAGTGGATGTCTTGTGACTGAAGAATAGAAAAAAACATACCTACACTTTCATTCAGAAGATTCAGATGTTTAGGCACGCAGTCGAGAATCTCTTCGACCGCGGGTTCAAACCCCAGGGACACACCTCTGACTTTTCCAAGTTATGTGTGTATTCACAAAGAATTATCACGTATTTTAACAGTGAAGAAAAACATCGTGATGAAACCTGCACACCTAAAAGTTAGGAATTTCTTAGGTATGTAGTCCGCCAACACGCACTAGACCAGCATGGTGGACTAAGGCCTAAACCTTCTCAGTTGTAGAGGAGGCCCGTACCCAGCAGTGGGACGTATATGGGCTGATGATGATGGTGATGCACTTTCATTTTGAGTCTATAGTCTACTAACCCTGCGGGAACCGAAGATTGCGCTAAAAGCACGAATACAAGAAGGAAAACAATTTCATCGGATTTGTCTCATATTTGTGATCTATTTCCAATGTACACATAGAGGATTGCGAAACGCGTACGTTTGGGTTTCATGTGAACATTGTTGGATGGAATTCCACAAGGCGGCGGATTACAACACGCGGTCCCGATGGTCCGACCCCATTCCTGCGGGTTTACGAGCGCCGCGACGGGCGCACACTCGGTCCACAACACCCACGGACATACGTACCGCGAAGGGGGAACTACGGTGAACAATTACTACCGTCCGGAATTGCAAAATTATCAATCGTAACAACACTGATAGATGAACCGGCTTTGTAATAAGTTTAAATATTCTGAAATGTAAGTGAATCTTAAATCGCTATCGTGATATTTATTAGGAAAGTCTTCGTAGCAGCACGGAGTCTGGAAATGTTCCCGAAAAACGGCAATAGGCTCGCCCCCTATTATGTGGGACTGATACCTGCCGAAATGTGGGTGCAGAAATCTCTCAGCTCTGCCTCGGGGAATACAGGCGTGAGGTTATGTATGTATGTATGCTATTGCGATATTATACTCGTATATATGCGAACATAATTTAAATTTGATTGTTCTGGTTGATGGAGCAGATACGAACGTAATTCTTATCAGGATTTTAGAAGCTTGTACTAAAGATAAAATGAACACCAGTTTCATGACGTAGTAACAACAATTTAATTCATAAACAAACGCCAGTATGCTGCTAAGTTGGCAATTCCCGAATACTGTTAAACGAAACCTTTAAAATTTCGCCGTGAATCCGGTTGAAGTGCGTCTGGCTGGAGTAGCCGGGATCTGGTAAACAAACTCATTAGATTTGGGGAATTAAAACGGGCTACGCTCGGGATTAGTACTGCATGTTGCCAAAAATATAGTTGTGCTAATAGTGAAGGAAAAGCGAAACAAAAGAGAATAAAATATTTCAAAAATGTATAACTTTAGAAGCGTCACATATTATGCAGTGATTTTATTACTGTCTTTCTCATTAATATTTTTATTTAAGATCACAGTTCACTGCGGTCGGTATGATAGATTTATGATATTGTCTTTGACATATTGCATAATTTGTGATTATTTAAAGTTCAATGTAGTTTATTTGTGTTGAACGTCATAATAATACGAAATAGACCGAGTCTGTAAGTTTGATATTCGAATGATCTTAGTTTTGGATTCGATTGGTGATATTTAATCATGGCCACGGCAGAATATTACATATATTATTTATGATAAATAATGCAGATCTTATATTTCGCAATGACGTGTGTAACGGTTTGGTTTGTGGCAGAGGGTGGCTAGAGTAAGACGGCTTTTTTTTTTAATTCTGATATTACAAAATAAATAAAAATAAGAATTTTCTAAACTTACAGATGTCATTTTGATCGTACGTTGTGATGACTACCCCGTGGTCTCGCGGCACAAGTATGTGCCGTGCGATCTAAAGGTCCCGGGTTCGATACCCAGGTGGGGCATTGTTATTAGGTTTTTCCATTAGGAAATTCTCAGTATCAGCCTCTAGAAATGTGCCCGAAAAGCGGCAATAGGCTCGCTATTACGTTGGACTGATACATGTACTGACGAAATGTCCTGCCTACCCCTTCGAGGAATACAAGCGTGAGGTTATGTATGTATGTCATACGTTGTGATAGGAGTCGGATGTATCAGAAACTACGATTATACTTTTCGGTTACAAAAAACCCGTTCAACATAATCTTTGGATTACAGATAAAAAAATATTGGTGCAGGAATACCATCCGCGGCGTTGCGTATTACAACGTGGTCTCCAACAAAATGCGCTACATATAAATTGGTTCTTTTATACAGATTTAATAAGTTATGTTGCATCATTAACATAATATATTAGTTATTCAGCGTGAATGTATACAATTAACCAATCGCTGTGGAATATGCTAATTTATTTTTTACTTAATTACAATCAAGATGTTGTGATATTCATCTTTTTATTAATGTAAACAACTAAAAATAACATCGACTTTATCCTTTAAATTGTTATCAAAAAAAACTTCTCAAAGATATTTCAAATTTATTGGATGCACGTAATTAAAAAATAATGGATCCGGTGAGGAAGATTGATATGTTGTTTATGTTAAACCGCCTAAATAAAATAATTAGATTAATATTGCAAACATCGGATAGACTATAGGATAAAATAAATAAAGCAATTTAGCTGTTTTATAGTAAATTGTGCCAATTCTTTATAGAACACACTGCAGTCAATGCTTGACTGTTATTTTAGAAATACATATTTTGTTTTTCAGACTACGTTTGTGCAAATCAACAATAATTTTTATATTAGGATGGAGCTCAGGATTCCATGTAACTATAAGATATATGGATCCATAGAATACAACAATAGCACATTCAAACAATTCTAAAACCCAGAATATTACACTCGCATGCAGTCCATCCGTGGATAGTGTGATGCATTCATGTGATATCGGGTATGTTTTCCGCGCGCGTGTCACGCACCAAGGTTGGCAGATGCGGCTGGGGGTGTCGGGTGTCACACACATGGTCCGGGGCCACAGTCTGGCCTGCCGCGCCTGCCCATTCCACGCACGTACCGTGTGCAGGAAGTTTTACACGGCCTTCACTGAAAATGGTACATGCGGAAAAACCTTTTGAGGCGGCTAAGGCGATTATAACAATATACGAGTAATTGTTTTCCTAAAGGCTTCATGGCGATGATTAATGCTGAGAAAATTAACAAGTAGGATTTGTCTGGTTGATCGTGTGCTATAAAAATCTCGAGCTTAATACCCGAAAATGGCAAAGTACAATTGGATTTTCAATTCGCATCTTCTAATTAGCAATACTAAGTCTACAAATTTGCACGACAAATGGCATGAGGGTCACATTTTATTACGTCCCAACAGTATAAACAAGGATAAAGGAATAAACGTTTACACTTTAGAGAAAGTAGAATCCAGGCTGCCCTTGTTTCGATGTATAATGTACTGCATAGTGAAATGGAGCAGTACTGACAGTAAACAGCGAGTGCAGGAGTGCTTCCGCGAACGTGGCCAGTTCCTGGACACTGTCGGCGCGTTTGGCAGCAGTGCCAAACAGGTGGGCGCAGTGAGGAGTGAGTGAGCGTTGACTCACGGGATAGCTCGCACTTCACCTTCATTGTCAGATATGACATCAGAACGTAGTTTTATACGACTTGACAAATGCAGAATGAAAATATTGAAAGAAAAAAAATAGTCTAAGAGAATAATACATCCAAAATTCAGTTACTGGTACCATAAATACGAAATTTTTCGCCCTCACCGAGAGCCTAAAGAAATGTTAGTGTATAATACAAATATTGAAACTAAGTTAAAATCCGCGGCCTCATAGCTTACAGCCTGGTGGTGATTAATATGAATGATTTTATAATAATAGAGTACAAAGTTTAATTGATGACGTTCGTAAACTTGTTTGTGAGTATGCATTGTCAAAGAAGTGTCTCCAGAAACTGCTCAAGTGACTAGTTTAAACGGTAAAGAATTTGGGAGATTCGAGATTCAAATTCCATGAATAGCAAAGATTCCATTAAAGACATAAAATGAGGCAGACGTTCGTAAACAAAATGTTCTGAAAAAATAATCATATTTTTTAAGCGGAGGTTTTTGTTGTGTATTTGCTAATTCTACGACAGACCGGAGAAGGAAGCACACTGACTTGACTATTAATTGTTATTATCATAGATCCAGTGGCGGTACTTCCATAGAAGCCCAAAAGCCCAGGTTTCCTTTCAAAATTCCGAATATTAATCTTTAAGCTTTATATCTTTATTTAACCAAAGCAATTTGACATATAAATAAGAATATCCTGACCACATAATAAGCAATTATAAACTAGACATTACAATTTAACGAGTAACGCTTTTGGGCTTCTATGGAACTAACGCCACTGCATAGATCATAACAAAGTCCATTAATAACATCGCAACATCCTATGCAAAATCTAAATCAGAAAAGGCAAAGACTGGTCCATCAAGTAATGTGGGCTGCGGATATGAATCTCGTCATAAAGTAAACGTCTGGTTTGTGTTCACATTTGTTCCAATAGTTCTAGATCAAAACATAAACTCGTTTTGGCCCGAACCCGATTAGCCTGATACGTTGTAGGAAATGATGGTTTTCGTTCAAAATTCGACCGACATCTCAGCGATGTAAAGTGTTAATTTGCTAAGCAAGTTATGTGGATAATTACGGGAGTAATGGTTGAGCGGCTGGTCCGGATTGCTCGCGCGTCAACAAACAAGAGCGGCACAGGGGGAACAGGGAACGGGGTCGTGTCTCCCTGTAGGAAGCGCTGCAACCGCAGGATGCATGCCATAAATTGCTTTATTGAATACGAGCGTAACCGAGCGGGGATTCTGTCATAGTATGTACATGTGGATTACGCAACGACCGCACGACCACTTCCAGTCTAAACACGACTTCATTATATGTCCTGAGGGAAATAGTTTTTTGCAAACATAACTTATATATTTAGTAAATGTAATTAAACAATCGGAAAAATTGAAGTTAATTCCATGTTGCCGTAAAACATTGGGTTCAATTAAAACATACATTAACATAAATTTTCTTGCTTTGCGACGGAATATCACTCCGGAAATCCCATCTGCATTACTAGCTTATACTTTTACGTATAATATTACAACAGTCATAAAATGGTGTAACCGTACACACGCGTCGAGTCGTCGGTGCCGCGCCGTGTGGAGCAGCTCTGTGCTGTGTGTTGATGCAACTGCCACTTTCCTTATTACCCCGCTCCAAATTGTTCGAGTGCATTTTATTGCCGCGGATAAATCATTGTTTAACGCGCACGCCGGAATGGTTTATGCTAGTACTGGAAGTGACGACTACCGGTTTAGGAAAACTACTAATTTATATCGTATTCCTATAATACGGGTGGTAAGATCTATGTATAATGAGCTATTTTCAAAATACACATGTAGATGTTGTTTAATTTAAAGATAGTCGGTTTATCTCATATTTCGTCAGTAGGTACTTAGGAATTGAAATATACAAAAACATGCATTATGCAGTAAACTAGAACCATCCGCGTCTTATGCAAACTTAACAAAGGTTGAAAGTCTTATAAGTATTTCAAAATCGTTTCAGTTACGGCGCTCCCACACAATTTGCTACTCAACGTCAAGTTCGTTTCATCGTCAGCCCATATACGTCCCACTGCTGGGCACGGGCCTCCTCTACAACTGAGAGGGTTTAGGTCTTAGTCCACCACGCTGGCCTAGTGCGGGTTGGCGGACTACACACCCAAGAAATTCCTAAGAACTTTTTGGTGTGCAGGTTTTATCACGATGTTTTCCTTCACCGTTAAAGTACGTGATAATTCAATGTGAATACACACATAACTTCGAAAAGTCAGAGGTGTGTGCCTGGGGTTTTAACCCGCGACCGTCGAGATTCTCGACCGCGTGCCTAAGCCTCGAGGCCATCACAAGTTCGTTTAGTGTAAACAATTGGAGTTCTTTCGTTTTATTGTTGACGTTCGTAAAGATTCAAATGATGATTGTAAAATTTACTCGTTGTATTATTGTTTACACTAAAAGAACAAGGAATGAACACACTTATTCTAGGTCCAGCTCTTTTCTTGTTTTGTCAATACCGGCCTTAAAGCTGCAAAACATTAGATAAAAATACAAGAGAAAAATATATGTGCATAGAAATCGTGAGCTATTTATTTAGTGTTCTGTATGTTATAAAAAATAGTGGCAATATCCCAATAGTGGTGCACAATGATCTCACCACCGCTGATTCACCAGTTCAAATAGCAACGTACGAATACAAAATACTGAATATAATCATTCCCAAACACGTGCCAAAAGCTTGCCGACGCAGTTTATTCCATATTTTATTAATGTCTTCGTGGTACAGTGTTGACGTAGAAAAAAGTTTCTTAAAATCTTGTTCATTTATGTGTTCTCTAGCCACATCTGATAATTACTACTTTATAAAAAGGATAATTTTCTTTAAGCAAAAGTCAAAGAAAAAACTCACCACATTACTAAGTTAAGTGATGAGAGTCACTTATTTGACCAGCTCTATTACCTTCAACAGCTTCACAATGCTGAGTCAGTATAGAAAATTACCAAATATAGTATTGGGTAAATACATGAACCGTCACAAACCTTTATTGTAAATGTAAGCAATATGCACAGAGCGATGAATAATGACGACAAGTATGATGCCATGCGTGAATCCTAGATTACGTCACTGAAATAACTTGTAAAGTAAAAAATATGAACAATTGATTTAGTTATTCAAATATGAAGGACAAAATGACAAACTAAAAAAATATTGAGACTACCGAATGCAGTCGGGCAATGCCAAGTTTCATTGCAAGGAGGAAAATGTGGCTCTTTGCATTGCCAAAGAAGTGCAAACACAAAAACAAAACTCACCACGATTTTCTTGGAAAGTGCTAGAAGAAATAATATCAGAAAACGGGCCGCTCGAATATTGACTACTGCGATATTTCGAAAAACAGGTTCTGTATTTTTTAATAATTATGACAAAAATACCGAATGCTTTCACATTTTCAAAAAGTACGAAGTTTTTTACTAACAAATTGAAATGACAACAAATGTAAGTGAAAAGTAATTGCTACGAGTACAAGCCATTTGTCATTATAAAATATTAGTTGCCGTTGTTCACTGAGAAAAGCGATTCAATCACAGTAACATTACAGACGTCATAACAGTTTGTTACTTGTGAGAAATGTTCTTCGACTCTTTCCTTGCAATCGTTAAATGTTTAACTGTTTTAAAAGGGTAAAGTGAAAATGACCACACACCTGCATATGATGGTAATGTGGTCCAAATATAGGATCGTTTGGCGAGACCAGATTGCGATTATCTATTTCCAGATGCTGTAATTCTATGTTCTCGTTTTAGGTCTTTAATACATAAGTCACACATACACTACCGACAAAAAGTTTGGAAGCACTTTTAGTACTCTCAATTACTTTAGAAATAATATAAGATATAGTATTATTTAATTAAGAATGATTAGGTACTTAATTAAAACAACAATTAAACTATGAAACAAAACCATATTATTATTACTAAAATAATATTATATTTTATTACAACATCGATAAAATTTATTATTATCAATTTGCTATTTGTTTTTACAAAAATTAGGGTGCTTCCAAACTTTTTGTCGGTAGTGTATGTACATAATGAATATCTTATCACCAGGAAATTATAATTAGTTTACTTAGATTTACAAGTGATTAATTAGTTAGAAGGTAACTGTTCATGATTTTTTAGTTTATTAAGAACGAATAATTTTATCCTGCACACGTAATGCAACATCTTTTAAGGCGCAAATAAGCAAATGAGCTTGAGTTAGATGGTATTGCACCGTCGATGTTTTTGTTAACTAGAATACAGTAAAATTCGCCAAGTGATAGAAAGTATCGGAATAAGGCCTTACCTCTCTCAGTTGTAAAGGAGGCCTGTGCCCAGCATTGGGAAATATATGGGCTGATGATGATGATAAGGATGTGATAGAAACTGTTGTAGATTTACGGTAGTTCTTATCAATCAGTCCAGTACAGACGGTCCAGTCCAAAGTTACAACCTATAAAAGATCATCATATCGTCAAATGGTAAACCATTCCTGGTCCTCAATGGTCACTCAATATCAGATAAGCCACTTGCTCATGTTTTAGTAAGACTAAGCCAAACACAAAAGCATGTGACAGCTGGTTACTGAAATATATTTATTTCTCTTACTCTTTATCTCTTTTATTTGACTATAGATCATACGATAGTCTTGATAATATTGTATTAAATTCGAAATGCGAACACACATACCAATTGTCATAATGAATTTGGTGCAATAGAAAAATGTAGATTAGACGTAGTAATCCTTCGCAAAATAAACTGCCTAATGAAACATAAAAGTGAATCGTTGACACGACAATGAAAAACCCATGTATGACGTGTGCATTATGAATGGACCTTGCGCTTGAGGTGACGCGCGGCGCGGACGTGGCGCGCTGCCAGCGTCACCTTACACTCCGCTATTTCCGATCACTACTTCTGCATTTGGTATTTAAACTATGTTAAAAGGGAGCCTTATTGTACACGCATGAGCTCATCATCCGCATTTTTCTCATAACAATGAGTTAAAAGTATCCGACCTTGTTGAATGCAGGTTGATCAACATACACACATAAAATCATAGCTCCCTTTTATCTCACATAGATTTCGTCACATGAAAAACAAACCAAGTTTGGCTGGTTCAAAATACAGACAAAATATACTACTAATAAATCGATAGAAAAGAGCATGACTAGCTCAGTAAAACGTCTTTTATTGATTAAAACAGGAAAATGAGCGATCTGGGATTTATTCGTTATATACTACTCTTGAGAAGACAAAAATGAACAATGCCAAGAACGAGAAAGAGATTGAACGAGACATATTCAATATATGTGCCATAGCTGGGCTGGGCCATCAACGTATTGCAGATTTGATTACTAAAGAATATTCAAGTGATATTTCTATCTCAAGTGTGCAAGTATACATTAATATCTTTGTCATAACGTGGCCCTTGGACGGACACACCTACATTTAAAAACAGTAGAGCAATTGGATCAAACGCAACTCGTGACGTGTGTATTGTAAGTGACGCGTGGCGCGGTGTGGCGTCGTGCCAGAGCGACATTCACGCCACTAGCGCGACACTTCCCGTGTGCTTTGGTTTTGTTGTGCCGTTTGTAAATAACACCTGACAATAAATAACACATTGAATTAGCTTTAAATTGATGTCTGACCTGCGTCGGATGACCTAACACATGTCAATGGTTAGATTTTCGTGTTGAACAGTAACAAGAACATAATGGGCTGATTACATTGGTAATCAGCTTTAGGCTTTTATCAGGCTCGCCTACGCTTTCGGGGATATAGGCCTGTGTGTATATACCTATATAGATGATACTATTATTGATAATTTTCATTATTAACGTAGGCGAAAAAGCTATCAAACCGCCTGGTTGCACATGGCTAATACGTTCTGAACTGAATGAGCAAGATTCACGAACTCACATTACATAAACAAAACGTCACCCAGTTCAATCACGTTTATTTAACGTATGGCCCGAATCAAAGAGATATTGTTTAGAAGCGAACTAGATCACGTCCGAAGACGATAAAGAAGCTCACAAATAGATGTGTTTACGGTATTTACCAACAAAACAACAAGCATTGACGGGGAGTAGTAGCGGCACGTACCTAGTAGCGTTGCGTCGCTGCAAAATCGTAAAGAACGCGCCACACAACTGGGTCGTCTGACTCACCAGCGCAGATGCAAACCGCTCACAATCACTCTTGTTCACAAAAACTACATAATTATTTCCAGACCGAATATTGGCATATCATTACTATAGATAAGTAATTCCCAAAGTGGTCCAGGTGGACCTCCAGGGGTCCACGGGAAACTCGACGGACGGACGAACGTAGACCACGTTGGGTGTGACAAATCATGGGGGTCCACAATCGTAAGCAGGGGTCCATGAAAATAAATTTGGTTTCGAACTAAAATGTTGGCTTGACTTCTAGTATCAATATAGGCAGATAATATTTTAATCAGTAAAATGCGTATTGTTTTATTTTTTAGAGATTTGGAAATTGGTTGTAATGTAGCTGCAGGGATTCACCGGATCTATCAAAATTTTGAAAGTGGTCTATGAAACAAAAGAGTTTGGGAACCTCTGCTCTAGATCATAGTCCTAAACCTTCATGGTAAAGCGTGAGCATGATCCATTCCAAGGAAATCGCAACGGAAATTAGGAAGCATAAATTAATTTCAATCGAATCAAACTTTTTGATATTGTAATTTTTATAGACAAAGATAATGAACAAATAGTCTCCCTGATCGTTTATTAATCAAAGACAATTAAACTATCGTTAGCTTTGATATAAAATTAATAGTAGAACACGACAAACACATTCAAAATGAATCGAAAGATTCATGATCGAATCAAAACAGTCTCGGTAATAAATGACGAATATTCCTAAAATATAAGCGACGAATATAAAATGAAGAGCGTGTTAAAAGTCGATGATATCGTTCTATATACACAGATGACGGCAGAACAGCTCACAATCACAGAGTGTCGATGGTCCGCGCCCCCGCGCCCTCACACAACAAACAAACAGGCGCGGCGCAGTGCCAAATGTAAAGACCAGCGCATATTGCAAACGAAACTATTAGGAAAACTGAATATTATGTTTTGGGCTTTATATATCCATCGATGCGTTCAAATGTTGGAGATCCAGATCTGTACATATCGATCTGAATGAAAGAAACTTAAGCATTATCAAACCCTAAACAATTGTTTATTTAGCATGTTTGATCCTGTTCCCATAGAATATACGTATAAGGATGGTTAAAGTTAGACGCAAACCACTTAACCACAAGAAGTGATCGTGTGTATGGTCGATTTCTGTAATAACACACTATAAAGTCATCGCGATGTCCGATATCTTTTCCTTAACAAGAAAATATATTTATATGCAAAAAAACACTACTGCCACTTTATTTTGAAAACGTGACGTTAAAAGTGGCTTATGTGTGCACAATATACTTATAACTCACACGCATTCCGTTCTTTTTTCATGGAACATCCCTTAAAACATAAATTTTTAGTAGAACAAGATAATAACACAAATGATTTTCATCCCCGTGTTCCAAGCACGATATCGTAAAAGGTACATAATATGCTTTTTTCGAAAGTTCACACGCAGTTTGCGCGCGCCCTTACTAACCGCGGGGTGTTCCCCAACGCTTCAACATCACATTTGTATAATGGCACTTTATATTTTAAGATGTTCTTGACAGTTTGGAAAAATACGCTACTTAAACAACTGAATCACCCGTAAATTTCTTTAAAATATCTTATAATGGCTCTCTTTCCGACTATTTCGTGGAATCGCGGTATATGTATGTTCCACGCGACCTTAAAGTCCTGGTTTCGATTCATTTTATCATTGGAAACATTCTCATTAGCAGCATTGCGGTGCCAAGTCACCCCCCTATTATGAAGAAATGTGGTTATAGACATTCACTTGTGCCAATTTAGCCTCGTGGCGCAGTTGGCTAGACACCAGCTTGCGAAAGCAGAGGCTGCGAGTTGGAATCCCGTAACGAGACATATATTTGATCCACAAATATTTGTTTCGGGTCTGGGTGTTTGTGAAGTCGAGAAGGCCCTCGTAGTTTCTGATATTCACGACACAAGATTTGTATCTTAGCGTGGGGGTCAGCACTATGTACATATGTGACTGTTGGGTGTATTTACCTATATATCTACTTATTGTAACCTTTTTCACATATCGAATACATTTGTACCGTCAATAGCCTGGTTGTTACACTTATTGTAGTCACCGTAACGTCGGATTGCGTAATAGGATTCATCTCTGTTAATTGTCCGGCAACCATAAAAGTGAGGTAAATATAATACAAAATGTATTAATACCCAGTGTGCACCAGCTTAATTAAATAAACGACGATAGGAATTATTTACAGTTTCTCTTCTTTCTCTCTTGCATTTATATTATTTAGCATAAAACTGTAAAATTCTAATATACTCGTATACCTAATTTCTGACAGTAGAACATAAAACACATTTTTCAAAAGAACTACATGTAGGTACCGACTTTTGCTCGTGACGGAAGTGGGATGTAAAAGTGTATCTGAAAGAAATAATTGTTATATAAACTACTTGCACATACTTTATATTGATCCGAACATTCTTACAATTTACTCTCATACAGAAGTTATTCAACACGCGCGAAAAATCACCGCGGACAACAAACGCACACAGACAGAAGTATTCCCTTACTCGAGAACTTTTCAGCTGCCGAATGCGAAAAGTTGTACGTATCCAGTGAATGAATGAGTGGGAGTGCGCGGTGCGTGCACGAGACTCCTTACCTGGAACAAACAACAACTTATATGAGCAAAGTTTTCGAGGACCCCGCGGGAACACGAGGAACATTATAAACATCTCACACACGGTACAACACCGCGTCATATATTACTTAGAACAATCAATGTTAGAAGCGAAATATTCTTATCCTTCTGGAGACCACAGTTTAGAGAGTAAATCCTAAATAATTATAATCTAACCAAATATGAGTACATTTGATCAAGGCTCTTAACAAAAAATACGCAGAGAATTTCTATATTTTATTTCAGCCAATAAGGACTTAGTAAACAAACGCAATGGTTTAATTATAAAAGAGGTTTTATCCAACATGTGTATGTGTTTACAACAGCACGACTAGACACGGCGCGGTTGTAATCAATGAGTGCAGTTCCCCGGGGCAGCAGGCGCGCCGTCGCACGAGATATATTCATTTGAACACTAGACCACAGCCAAGTTTAACTACACTTGTCCGTCTAACACTGAGGAATTTATAGCGCACAATGAATTGCGACACTCGTTATTGTATCAAGTTAGGAAGTGTTCGACAATATTAATTGAATCGAGCGGAAAGTTTTAAAACTGTATCGCAGTATATGTTCAATAGTTGTGTTGAAGTTCAATAAGATTCTATGTCCCTATGTATGGGTTTCATGTTTTATCCTTCGAGATAAAATATTAAAAGAAGTTAGTGGTACTCTAGGATGAGGAATTTGTGATGAATATGCGTCTCCGATGTGAAGATTTTTTCGCAATATTTTGTTTGTCGTATGGTTGCATAAAACATTATGATTATAGATAAAACTTCCATCAATGCCATATGCATGAGGTTTCCTATTCCATCATGCTCAGTACCTACACAATAAAAGTAATAACTCTAATAATGTAATAACATATTCCAATGTGTGAATAACATGATTATTATATGCAAATTACCAAATTATCATGTGAATATGACGACGAGACGTTCCTCGCAAGGTCGCCGCATACAAAACACCTACAACTTTGCGTTTTCACGACCTTGGCGAGTCACTTTCATCTCGTCCTAGGTACAATTTGAATAACAACAGTTTATCGCGACACTGCAAACAGATTCACTAGTAAAATATTTTATTAATTCCTGCTCGGATTATCTTTTGTAAAGTCGTACTAATTACCTGTGGCCTCGTTAATTTGACAGAAACTTAATTGATAATATCGCTAAGTAATAAGACAATTTATATCTTTTTTGTAAAAGGAACATTCTGTGGTGCTGGATATGTGAACAAAGGCGCATAATTGATTTAAAACAACGTTGAAATTTTTATTTATCGCAAAAAGCGACATAGAAATAAAAAAAATGGTTCCTTTATCGAAAATACATGTGATTTTTTACCATGAAAAACAATTATACAATAGTTACATAAAAGTTAATTTATTTTATCATCGCCTTTCCGATAACTATAGCTAGCTGCGAGGTTATTCGTGTCTAATCTACACTAATATATAAAGCTGTAGAGTTTGTTTGTTTGTTTGTTTGGTTGAACGCGCTAATCTCAGGAACTACTGGTCCGATTTGATTAATTCTTTCAGCGTTAGAAAGCCTATTTATCGAGGAAGGCTATACTATAGCCTTCTATAGCTATAGGCTATATAACATCACGCTACGACCAATAGGAGCGGAGCACCAATAAATAATGTTTCAAAATCGGGGGTATTTTTTTCCTTTTGAGAACTTTCGCTGCGTGCGCTGCGAAAACGGTTAAAGTTTCGCTAAAATAATGTATGACAGAATTGTTCCCCTTTAAAAGTTCTAAAAAAAAGTCCGCGACAGCATATGTCTATCTTTTAAGGTTGGCTCACTATAACCATTTTTATGCTAACCAATTTTGTTTTAAAATAAAGCATTATTTGTGAAGGTGTTTTCATAAAGATGATATTAATCCTTATCCAAATAAATACGTTATTCATCACAATTGCTGGTGGTAGGATATTCGTATCCGCCCGGATGGCGACCACCGTACACAGGGCGTAAAACCCGCCATAGTGGCACATGCAAGTGTGCCGCGTTCCGGGATCAGCCAGTGTATATCCGGTTTTCGGGGGGGCTTCAATCATGGTGAAAGGATGACCGTGCCGGCAATTTTTTTGGCCGGTTTGTCGCGGTCGGTCCTTTGATCGCCATGATTGATAGTCCCCCAAACTTCTTCACAATAAGGTGAAGAGGTATTCGGCCGGCATGATTGTGTCGACCAACGGGAGACCATCATCTCTCGCTGGTCGGCACTTTTTCTGGACTCCATTGCGCTTACCATCAGGTGCAATGGGGTCACTTTGCCGTGCCAGAATAAAAAAAAAAAAAAAAAAAAAAACAAGTATTTAATTTAAAAGAAATTTGCCCTTTACATCATTTGATTTCAATGTTTTATAATGTTTATTCGAAACATATTACGTACATCTGTAATAGGGACATTTCAAAAGGTAATATATACAACAGGTAGGAAAACACTATCGTTGAAATAAAACACGAAAGTAAATCCCCGGAAAAATCCTAGCATGTAGCAATTAAATAATGTGGGTCAGTGCTTGTCGATTGGAATCTGCAAGTGGCGCGTGATTTACGACGCGTCCGATCATAATCACATTTTGTAAGATGCGCGAAATACTTTCAAAACATTATGTAAATACATTATACAACACTCCGTTTTTATTTACCGTATTCTTAAATACTTTGTCATTAACAAGATATATTTTATTGTTGATTGTCTACAAATATATGAAGTTCATAATTTTTTTATGCGTGATTATTACAGCCTTGTCTCAAGAAAACTCAGATTGTATTATTCCTGGATGTTGTAGGCAACGATATATTTATTTACTACACATAGATATCAGAAAAAACGCTTTTAAACGTTATTTATCTGACGATACAGACCAAAAACTTTTCCAATTACGGAGTCCCGAATTTAGGTTCCGCTTTTGGCACCTGCGCTGCCATTTATTTCCGGTGCACTCGTGAATGGAGAGACGCTTTGTTTATTTGTAAACCGCACGCGAGGGCTCTCCAGCGAGGCTTTTCTAGGCATAGGTACACTCTCTGAGTTACGTGCATTCATTGCACATTGCACTTGGCAAAAAGATGGAGTGGAGGGTTGTTTAATGTATGATAAAATTAATTAAGTTAGTCCTCATTAGTATATTTCTATGCATAAATTTACATACCGTTAAATCTATTGTATAATAAACCGGCACACTAACACACCGCGACACACAGGCGCAATCGCCGTGTACAACATAATTGAGGTAAACGCGTCGGCGCTTTCCGCGAACCCGCACAAGACGTTGCACTACCTATCCGTAAACATCGATTCTCGGAATGGTCGAGACGAACCGAGCTGCAATTATCACTATGATATCATTACTCTACTGATGTCACTTACGACCAGTTCTATTTAAATATAATTATTACTAAGTTCTGCCGTTTGAAACAGGTGTTTAAAACAGGGACAAGCACATACATATTGTTAACCCATGCCAAATTGTTATAAACTAACTCAAAGGCAGAATTAGTGCAAATCGATGCTCCGCTTACATAGGACTAGATCAGACTTCTGCAATTAGTCAACGTCTCGAATACTTAGATTGTTCTCCGAGCTACGGAGACTCGAATCACCCGACACAAACGGAGATTTGGGTGGAACGAGCAGTTCAAATGGAAAGTTCTCGAATATTGGCAATAAAGAATCTGGTCCGAATTGATTGAAACAGATCGTCTCAAATATGTGACGAAGGTCGCAAATGAAAAGCGCGACACATCGTCCCGTCCAATTACCGGCACTGTGCGTGGCGCGCACTGTCTCAATTGAGCTGGTGCGAGGTCGCATCTCCACTTGACCTCCGGGAGTGCCGAGTGCCGAGAGGCGACGCTGCGGCGACGGTGAGGCGACGGCGATCGCGTCCGACACTCCGCCCACCGGCCGCTCGTTTGTTGACCGTTGACCGCTGCGTCCTTGCCACTTAGCGGCCCGATGATGTACGATTTGACGTGTCATTATCGTAATTTCGATATGCCTACTCAAAATCAGATATGAGAATACACGACGCCAATAAATCAAGAGCAATTGAATCGCATCAAATTTACTTATTTATTATTTTATGTACCGAGTCTCATACCTACCTACTGTCTCATACCCAATCATTTAACATCGTGCACTGTTATTTAAACCCGAAAAACGTTTCGTTCGTTTCTAACCAACTTGACCTGCGGAAATGTCAAAGCGAATAAACTCGGGAGAAAAAATTAACAAACTCCTCTTATTTCCTGCTGCGAAGGAAATCTGTTCTTTGATGTTTCGCTTCAGATATTATAAATAAGGTCTCTATAAATTCGTTATTTAATAAGCGTGCTAAATATAAAAGTCTGAACAAATTGAATAGACAACATTTATTTTAACAATTTCCGTTCCATGATTAGGTACGTACGTCGATAAAATAGCGGCATTTCTGTAACTGCTAAAGTAATTCCCAAAGCGATAAATAATTTCAAAAACGTTAAGGCAAGGCGTGCCTTACCTTTTAAGTGTTCTAGTCATACAATGTAATCTATAATATTTTATTGCACAAACACGAAACGAACCAAATGTTCCAATTAAAGTCAATAATTTTTTCGCCTTGCTTAAAATACAAATAAAAGAAGAAAGTAGCGAGGAAGCGTAGAATCAATTGTTGCAAAAAAAACATACGTTGACACTGTAGGTATTGCAAAATTATGCGGTGGAAGGTAAGGTGCCAATTTAAGACAATTGTTACAAGTGGAAGATGGCGAGAGGTCAATGACTGCGGGATTATTGAAATATTTTTAAGGGGAAATGCGTCGTCTTGATGAAGAAAGTTAGTACATGTAAACTGTTCTTAAGATTCAAGGTTACAAATGTTTAATATGTACTCTTTAATAAATAAACATATGGCAAAAATATTAGATTAGGAAACGCAGCACCTTGAATTGAAATAAAAAAAAAAAACAATTACTTTACAATAAGTCAATTACATACAAATTCTAAAGATGAAATGATTACGGGCCATAGTAGTAGGCCACAAAAGAACTGGAAACAGAAACAATGTTTTTTTTTTAAATTTACGGTAAGAACATTTATTTGTTAGAATGAAAAGGACAAGTATAAGGTTTCTAAAAAGCAAAGACATTTAGGCATTCATTCAGGCAGACATTTAAGCAACATTTAACTGGCCAAGTATCAAATTGCGCAGTAAACACAGTCGGAAACTTTTTCTTACCAACGGCAAGAGCGGTTAGCAACGCTAATAGCTTTAAACGTGTAGCCCTTGACCCAGGCGCGGTCACGAAACGCGGAAGTTACTTCTAATTGGATCTCACAGTTCAACGTTGGAAGCCTTAATCCAATCCCTCCCTCAGCCCGCGACTTGGCTAGTGGCTACACAGATTTACAAACGGAAACTATGTCACTACCACTGGAAATAATATGTACAAACATCGTCAATTTTCAACATATGAAGCAAAAATAAATCGTAGCATCATGCGGTCAATAAGTGAGTAAAGAGCTATCAGTATTTTTTTTATTTTCCTAAAGCTTTTATGACATATACTATACATACAAGTAAAGTTCATTATGCTTGTGAAGGGTAACACTCGTTGAGAAACATGTACGTCTTCAACTTTTATATTTCTAACAACTTTTATATTTTAAAATATCAATCCGTCTTGCAACTGACAATTCCGACGACTGAGCTCGAACTGCTCAGCGACACCCTTTTTATACACATCAATTGACGGTCTTATTTTTAAATATTTTTATAAAGTCCAATAATTAATTTATATTAATCAAGATTATATTCTCATTAAAGTTATTGACAATTTTAATTATACTTAGGTATAAGTAATAAAATCATCAATATGCAATTTTACTATTACTACAATAATTTAGTAAAAGGTCTGTACGCATAAGCTTTTAATAATGTAAATATATAATATTGTAAGGTATTATAATGAAATACATTTATAATTACTAAATATTACTATTTAGGCTAACAACTCGGCCTTCCTGTTAGAAGCGAGTCCCCTCGCTTACTTTTAAATTAAATTAATACATAACAATGAACTACAAATAGTAATATCTATTTTTATTTAAATAAACTATCATTTTTTTATTTTTATTATCTTAAAACTAAATGTTAATGCAACCTCTTTATATTCAAACAGTTACACGATATGTACACAACTATTATACGTCACACATAATAAATAAAAACCTTTTGCCCGACCCGGGAATCGAACCCAGGGCCTCTAGATCGCACATCACATACCTGAGCCGATGGACCACGAGGCAGTTCACCCTTTTACAATTATTTTTTAATTTTCGTATTTCTACAACGCGTACGCGTTGAGTTATAATGGTGGAGAGACGTATCTTAATCCTTAGCTGGTTCAGGATTGATTCGTTAGTGCGGCGAGCTGTCCACTTGATACCCAGCATTTTCCGCCAGCACCACATTTCGAACGCGTCAATCCTTTCCCTTGCTCTTGCCTTCAGGGTCCACGTTTCAGAGGCATATAAAAAGATGGAAAAGACTAGAGTCCGCATCAAGTTAACTTTGGTCTTCAAACTAATCCCGCGGTTTCTCCATATCTTCTCCAACCCTTTGACCGCCGCTTTTGTCATCTGACCTCGTCGCACCACTTCTTTCTCGCAGTTGCCGTTGGAGCGTATCAAAGAGCCCAAGTAATTGAAATCCTCGACTGTGTCCAAATCTCGGAGTTCAAACGTGCGAGGATTGGTGTTGTACCTGTCTACGAACATCAATTTAGTCTTGCCTCTGTTAATCTTCAGGCCGTATTCTAAACTGATTATCTCCAAGGCTTCCAACATTTCCGCTAACTCCTCCTCGTTCGACCCCACCAGAGTAGTATCGTCGGCGAAGCGTAGGTTACTTATGCGGTTTCCTCCTATCTTTACCCCGCCTTTCCAGTTCTCAAGTACGCTACGCATAATATGTTCCCCAACAAGATTAAAAAGTACCGGGGAGAGTATACAACCCTGGCGGACTCCTCGTCTTGGTTTAAAAGGCTCAGAGACGGTGTTCTCTAACCTTACTTTTGACTGCCCATCAAAGTACAAATTCTGAACCAGGAATATTAGGTGTTCGGGTATACCCATCTCGTCCATAACGCGTAGCATTTGAGACCAGTTAATGCAGTCGAAAGCTTTAGCGTAATCGATGAAGCATAATGCTAAAGGTGTGTTGTATTCTCGGCTTTTTTCAATTAACTGTCTCATGTTGAATATCTGCTCGCGTGTACCCCGATTTCTAACGAAGCCGGCTTGTTCTCTGGCTATGAGTCTGTCGCTGAAGTAGGTTAGTCTGTCCTTAATAATATACAGGAGGATTTTGCTCGCATGTGATATCATCGAGTTAGTTCTGTAGTTCTCGCACTTACGAGTCGACCCCAAAAAGTTTTCATTCAAAAGTGCCAAAAACTTATCCAACGCAGTATTTGTTGAAACTTGTAAGTTCTGATCTTTCTAAACTAGTTCGATGTAATACACTAGCGTCTCTTGAAAAATCATGTAATTCTATTCTCACATACATGGTTTCCAAACTTACGACTCTTCAGTCGTTCCATGTCTCGTCGCCTTGGCTCAAAGTAGCCATATTATCTTCCAAAGGCCATTGATAATGTACAACCCGTAGCGGTCTTAATTGCTTGTCTCGGTCTCGACTCTCACTCCTGGAAATGCCTCGGTACCGACCCAGGCTCTCACTCCTGAGAACCTTTCAGTCGCGACCCTGGCTATCCCCTCTAAGAACGCCTCGATCTCGACCCCGGCTCTCACCCCTGAGAACCTTTCGGTCTCGGCTCTGGCTATCCCCTCTAAAAACGCCTCGATCTCGACCCCGGCTCTCACCCCTGAGAACCTTTCGGTCTCGACCCTGGCTATCCCCTCTAAGAACGCCTCGATCTCGACCCCGGCTCTCACCCCTGAGAACCTTTCGGTCTCGACCCTGGCTATCCCCTCTAAGAACGCCTCGATCTCGACCCCGGCTCTCACCCCTGAGAACCTTTCGGTCTCGACTCTGGCTATCCCCTCTAAGAACGCCTCGATCTCGACCCCGGCTCTCACCCCTGAGAACCTTTCGGTCTTGACCCTGGCTATCCCCTCTAAGAACGTCTCGATCTCGACCCCGGCTCTCACCCCTGAGAACCTTTTCGGTCTCGACCCTGGCTATCCCCTCTAAGAACGCTTCGGTCTCGACCCCAGCTCTCACTCCTGAGAACCATTCGGACTCGATCCTGTCTCTCGCTCCTCGAAATGCTTTGGTCTAAATTCCGGTCTACACATCTGGGCTTACTTTGGTTACGAACCGGTCCCTCGTGCTCAGAATTGTTCACACCCTCTTTCTCGAGATCCATAGGGAGAGCTAAAACTGACGTACCGGCTTAAAACACAGTAGAAATGTCATACCACTTCGTATAACATTTATAATTACACTAGATGAAAACCCGGCCTCACTCGGGTGAAATGTTACTCATAATACACATGTGGATAGATACCTCTGTAGTTATCGGTTCTCAAGGACTATTAAAGGCAAAGCAAGGTATAGATTCCCATAGCACCGTTTATTGTGCTTATTAAAACACAGTACATTAGAACCGAGATGTTGGCAATGATTAAGAAATAATCATAAATATTCTCTATAATGCATCACAGATTAATTATAATAAGATTTCTCTATATACAACAATTTTCGTTAATTGTTTATCACATTTCAGGTCGTATTATTATTTACAGCCTTCGGGATTATTTAAAGCCATTAGCTTTTTCATGTTCATTGTTCACAGTCATAAACGGAATCAGATAAGAAAACATCATTTTCATTAATATAGGGCCGAAATCTTTTAGTCTCTTTCCGTGGAGTTATGTTTTAATATAATATATCCTCCATTTGTAGGTACTTAAGAAAATTTTATGTTCACGTAGACATGTAGACACGTACATGACATTTTATTTCTCAACGGCTACTGTTGAGTGTTACCGGCAAAAACTTAAGTTTTACGATTGTCCTTTAAATCACTCTGAACACAAAAAATGGGAGAAAAAAAATCGTGTACGAATCACTTACATTACTTATATCCAGGCGTAGATCGAAAACAATTGAAGTTGTTTTCGGTGATCCCTCTTCTGAAGCTGAAGGGTAACACTCGTTGAGAAACAAGTACGTCTTCAACTTTTATATTTCTAACAACTTTTATATTTTAAAATATCAATCCGTCTTGCAACTGACAATTCCGACGACTGAGCTCGAACTGCTCAGCGACACCCTTTTTATACACATCAATTGACGGTCTTATTTTTAAATATTTTTATAAAGTCCAATAATTAATTTATATTAATCAAGATTATATTCTCATTAAAGTTATTGACAATTTTAATTATACTTATAAGTAATAAAATCATCAATATGCAATTTTACTATTACTACAATAATTTAGTAAAAGGTCTGTACGCATAAGCTTTTAATAATGTAAATATATAATATTGTAAGGTATTAATATAATGAAATACATTTATAATTACTAAATATTACTATTTAGGCTAACACTTGCCTGATTGGCTTGTTAATCGATGTATATCTTGTTTAATACCTTGAAATGATCAAATCACATGCGAGCGTATTAAGTCATGTAGTTTGTTGTTATAAAAGTCGGTTGTATATTTTTGTTGGTGTTACTTAATCACCACGCGAATTGAATATCTAAAATGATATAACTAAACTAATAACTACTCTACATTAGAATTTTTAAACTTCAGAACTTTACTAATATTGATGGTGATTGGAAGAATTCGCAAAATTCTTAGTAAACTTAATTTCAAATAAGTTAAACGATATTCACATGAATGGCGTATTATGGATTGAAGCGTGGGACCGGCTGATTAACACAGTATTTGCGTTTGGTTATGTCATTTGAGTAACACCGAGTGCCCAACGTGCAGTAGTGACATCACGCGAGGTAGCACCTTGCATCCGAGATTTCTATACGGATGCGGCAGTGGACACGCTTATTATTAGCTTATAGACATTGGACAATCTTATCTACGGATATGTGCTGCATTCGTGTAATATTCGGGGAAAACATATGTGTAACAAGCAAAATGGAATCTTACATTGTATTGTACAAACATATTTGGACATCTTTTTCTTTTCGCGTCCATTCGTTTCTCCAGTTTCCAGTAATAGGTACTAATTGCTTTTAAATTGAAGAATATTTATAAAATTATATTATTTGTACAACAGGCAGGCATTCACCAATACTGAACTACTGGCGCAATCACTTTTTGTAAGAGTGCCCGTTGTGTGCAAGACGGGCGAGTGGGCATCCCGTCTCATTGGCAGGCGAGCGCAAGGTCGCGCAAGGCCGAACGATTACCATCCACGGAGGCGGTGAAAGGAGAAAAATGGCGGTCCCATTTTCACAATTTGCATTATGCTCATTTCATTCGAGTGTAAATTTGGTATATATACCAATAATGAACACAACTATAAGTTTATTTTATGGGGAAATAGCTTGTAATCTTCTAAATTCTCTGAGGTCTATGGGGTTTATTAGTTGGGACACTAGATTAGTCTCACATTTCTTAGATGGCTATGATTACTGTTTTTTTCATAAGGCAATAATCGTAGAAAATAAATAAAAATTATAATTGATCATTTTCGAGTAGCCAGAAAAACTAACTCTTTTTTTCCACACAACCATACAGAACATTTCGTTTTCTTCATGTTACGCTTAAGGCATAAGGCCCATACAATCTGGGTAATGAAATATCAACATTAAACATTACTTGTAACATACAAAGTGTGACAAATGATTCGTTTGCGTTCGCGTACAGTTTTCAGTTTTTGTGTGCGAAGCGAGGCGCGGAGCACGGACGGCCTGCGTTTTGCAACCGACGCAACGGCGCTCACCAATTGTATAATATATATAACATTGTTACGTAAATTGCACGGCATTGTTATTACATATATTGTAAACAGCTTGCACTAAAGCGTGTTGCGATTTTATACCATTCGATAACACTACAGTATATTTATTGAGAAAGAAAACAAATCATTATACGTCAGATTTACATACTATTCCATATTTCCTTCCTTGATCAAATATATAGGATAGGAGAGTAGTTATATCGAACTGAAGTGTGAATGAACCAGGGCGTAGGGGTAAGTACGACCGTGTGTCACCATTGTGACAACTGCCGAGACGATACAGCCCAGCACACACTAGAAGAGTGTCCAGCCTGGGAGGTGCAGCGCAGCGCTCTCCGCGCGATTATTGGTGGTGACCTCTCGCTCCCGGCCGTCATTTCTTCGATGGTCGGGAGTCCAAGGTCGTGGCGAGCAATGCTCTCCTTCTGCGAGCAAATCATGTCGCAGAAGGAGAGTGCGGAGCGGGATCGCGAACGAAATGATCCCGCCCGCCAAAGACGTCAGAGAAGGAGGCGCCGGGTCAACAGAGATAATTAGACCCGGCGCCATGCCCTGTGGTAAGGGGGCGTTAGAATCCCACCACGGTATCCCCTGCCTGTCGTAGAAGGCGACTCAAAGGGGTCCTTGGGGTCGCTGGACGCGCTGCGGGGGCAGTGCGTCCACATAGGTGACCCCGAGAGAGCGGCGGTACGGTGGCCTGTGACCGTCGCGGGCGCCCAAAAGAGGTGCCCAAATCGAGTAAGTGGGGGTTTACACCTCTTAAAAATCTGAGGGCCGAGACGCTCTCGTCTCGGAAGCGCACTGGGCGGCTGCGGAATCATTGTGGGCGCCTCTCGCCCACGCACCGTGGTCGCCCAACTCGGCGCGGAGATGGCCACCGGGGGGTTTTGGTCGGTATGCCGGTGTAGGTTAGGGTAGGTTAGGGACCCAGCCCGGCACTAACATCTGCGTGGACGTGACGCCGCCACGCGCCGGGCTGGAAGGCCGGTGACCCCGACATACGCTTCCCGCCCCCCTTCCCCCCAGGGGTGGTGGGAGGTAGAGCCATAAGCAGCTTTCCCCTCGATAAAAAAAAAAAAAAAAAAAAAAAAAAAAGGGGTAAGTACGAGTATTTTAACAGTCGCGTTTGGGCGAGATAATTTTTCTCACTCTTTTGACGATAACACACGATAACATGTATAGTGATATTTGTTTACTACAATACGATCTATTACAGATTTTTTGACCCGCCATTGATATTTGTTAGTTTTGTTTGATTGAATTTCGTTTCACAAACCAAACTTTCAGCTCAATGAATAAAAAATAGTATTTTCTTTCAAAATTTTTCATCGAAAGAAAAGCGCTCTTAACTCCACCTTGGCTCCAAACCCTTTAAAGAGTCAACTCATTATAGAGTTTATCAAAATTTTTAAAAACAGTAACTTTGAAGAAATTCTTTTTATATTTCTTGCAGAGAAAAATATTCTAGCCGTTCCGACACCAAAAAAGTTGTATAAAATTCATGAAATACAATTTTATGCGAGTTGAGGGCGCAGCCAGCGGAGTCTGGGAGCGAACCCTCTTCCCTCGTAGGAAAGAAGGAGTAAAGCTCTAGCTATTAGGAACAAATTGGAAATCCACAGGGATGTAAATAAATGTCGCACGTTTTGTACAATTGTTGCGGTGCCGACCAACTTATCTGTCTGTTCGCCACAAATTCTATTTCAGCGATTTTCCTAAAGGAATATGCGAACCTTCTGTTCCCCCTAACAGAATATAAAAAGTATTTTGCAATGTAAGGACATTTTGTTTGCTCCTTGAAACCGAAAAATAACGAACGTGAATGTATCACCCACACAGAGTATTATTTACATGACCTACAAAATTTACTTACTCACAATTTGCGGCCATTAACATAGCAAATAAAGAAAATACAAAACGCAATATAAAATCGGAATTGCTTGATGGTAATTGTACGTTTGTCATAATGGTGATTGCTGATTGTACACTGTTGTACAATACTTCAAGGTCATTCCACTTGGATGATCATTGACTCGGCCTAATGCGATCTCCGCGGAACGCCAAACAAGTAGCCGACACAGAAGTAATCGACGCTTTGTTCCATCAAGATAATCTTTCAAATAATTTAACAGATTGCCTCCATGGCGAATGCTAAAACAGTTGAAAATAACAACACAGTGCTGCAGTCCCAAACAAAGACAATGTTAGAATTGAGTATAGTATTACATATTTTTTTTTAATGTTATTTTTAATTTCTTAAACACTCAATTTATTTTCTTTTTTCTCACATTTTATGTTACAACATAAACATTTGGATATACAAATTAGGAAACAACAATAATATGCTGACGTCCTAAATTAATTAAATTAAATACACCCAACAGTCACATACATAGTTCTGACCCCACATTAAGATACGAGTCTTGTGTCGTGGGTATCAGAAACTACGAGAGACTTTTCGGTCTCACAAACACCCAGACCCGAAACAAATATTTGTGGATCACACAAACATTTGTCCCGGTGCGGGGATCGAACCCGCGGCGTCTCGTTTCGCAAGCTGGTGTCTAGCCAACTGCACCACGGGACTGTTAAAATTGCTCGTTATCGGTAAGATTGAAAGTTCCACGATTAAATAAAGGCAGATAATTTTGCTCTAAGCATCAATATCAACCATAGCTTCTAGTTCGTAGTACGTTTTTCTAGTAATTGCGCGAAGAGGAGGGAGGTACGGAGGGGGGTGGGTGTATTTACTGTGGAGCAATGAACTTACCCTCGTCGTCTGTAACGTACTAATCCCCTTGTTTTCGCGGTTCGTCTACCGTGTGTTTCAGAGTTGACTAACGATGTCTCGTACGGGAGATTTAAACAACTAGATAGCTATAACATTGTTTTTCCTTTATTTATGTATATATATATATATATCAAAAGGTTGAAGAGTTTTGTGTGCGGTCACGATGAATTTTGGCCTACTTAACCGATAAAGGAAAACATCATGATGAATTCCGCATACCTGTGTATACCATAGTCCATCAAACAATAGTAGGTCACTCACTATACGTAAGGCGTGTGAGGCTGTGACGTATATGAACTGGAGATGTTGCAGAGATACAAATACAGTAGGCTCTGAAGCTCTTAGTTTTTTTTAGCCCACTATTATTAAAACACACGAATGTCTACATCTCTGGATCGATGGGGTAGGCGATACATTTCTACACATACTTTTAGGTAACTATGTTAAAATTCACGCGTAATATGGGAGGTGCTTACTGATGTTTTTCAGACACATTTCGGAATTCCGTCCCACTACTAACAGGACATCTAGATCTCATGGCTCACACCAGTACTGCGGGACCAACAAAGGGAAACGAAGATTCGAGGTAGTAATGCAATGGACCATCTCTAAATTGTAATAATCTCTAATATATCTTGGAGCGTATTCAACAGCTGTCGTGTGCAGCCCACGGAAATGTCGCGCCAATGACAAGTTCAACAGACGACGGTGTTGAGGCCGCGCGGCGGGCGTTCACTCGGCCCGTGCGGGTTCGATTGCCGGCGAGCGTTGACCCGACCATTCTGGACGCATCACATTCTCGCATAATTTATATCTCATTTTGCTGCATTAGAGATGTCGTTAATGCATTGCCTGTATATTGGATGCAAACTAATGCACTCATAAAACCCACGCAAGTATTAATAAATATGAACCAATAAAAATGTCGTGTGTTGCGTCGATTTGTCTTTACAACGATAAAATTCAATAATAAAATGCAGTAAAAGAAAAGTGTGCACTAAAAAGATTTAAAGAATTATCAATTTGACAATTGTTTATGTGAAAAACATATTTATCTCTTACAGCTTTTAATTATACTTTAGGGTAAACCTGAAATAGAAGTTACTTTGCTACATTGTAAAAAAAACTGTAGTTACAGTGAACAGACCCTAACACGGTAGATACTTTAAAAATAGAAATGGAAAAAGTAAGTCAAGGGCAACCCACTGCTGTGGACTGTAAGGGATTAATGAAAATATATAGCGAGGCGTTCGCCTTGAACGGTTTCAGGTATAAAATACCAAAGAAATTTGTAAAAAGAATCATATTTTCATTACGCGGCATGGAAGATATGTAGGCAGACGCAATGTTTATTATTATTAGCACTAAGTTATTGAAACATTTGTGTGCTAATTTAAACTGTGGAATTCGAAAGCAAAACTATCATATAACGTTCACTGTTTCAGAGAATGCCTATTATAAACATTTCTATTTTTATATGCAATTTAGCGAAAATATGCCCGTCTACAAGATATGTACATGCCTTTCCTATGACGTCAGGTGTGGCAGAGAATTCGGACATTGGCAGAAGAATATTAAGATTTTCATCACAGTTAAAGCGACCCATACAATGCCTATAAGCCGTAATTTCGAGTAGAAGAAACTCACGAAATTTTTCTTGGCAGCACGTTTCATTTATTAGTAGCTTAAGTACAGACGCCGATTAAATAGTATAATGAATTATCTCAGTAATAACACCGGTTGTAAACCTGACAGGCAACTATAATCGTATACAACGTTAACAAGTTTAGTCACCTAAAGAGGAATAAACAAATGTGCTGTAATTTGAGAATCGCCTAGTAGTATCTTAAATTGGACAAAGCTATAGCTGGTAAATTTTGCCCTATCCCACCACATACCCGCCACTGTAACTCCTGTACTCCAGGATCAACAGCGGCACGCACAGTATTGACGCCGATCAGTGAAGCTCAGCGAATCTAAGGGGACCTAAATTTGTCATAATCCCGCAACGAAGTTAATCAGAGACAAATAAAGGAGGAGTTGGTAAATTGGTTGGTATAACTGGTATTAATTGTCATCATCAACATCATCACCCCATAATATATGACATATAACTGAGAGAAGATAGGCCTTGGTGGACCACGCCGGCCCAGTGCGAGTTGGTAATGTATATAAAATGCATTATAAATAGATAAATTTTATACTTTGTACCAAGGGACATTCAGTTACTACTGAAGCGAATCTAATAACTCTTTCACTTATAGAAAGTAAAACAATACCAGAGTAACAAAAGGTATACTTTATTGTCACGGCGAAAGACGATAATGCAATATAATTAAATAATATGAGACACAACATTCTTATATTTTTAATCATTACAAACAGTTGAAGAAAACGGAGGGTATTTACGAATCAATACCTACCTGACACAAACACAAGCCTTTAGTAAAGCTTAGTAGCTTTTAGTAAGATCCTTAAAACATATCCGTAACTTCACAATGTCCGTTGTTTGTCCAATAAAATGAACCCTAAACCTTAAGTTATCATCATTACAAACTAATTCGGTCGGTCGGGCCTCACCGGGCCGCCCAATTAACACGTACGTAGCCCCATAACCTGATTAACTGGCGGCACGGCCCGTTCCGTTCACCATCAAAATAAACATTGTGTCGACACTCGGCGCAGCACAGGCGCACGCTCACACCGAGCTTTTATCCACTGAAAGGGAGGGAGAGTCGCCTGCATTAAAATGTTTATCTCCCTTCGCTCATGTATGTCTGCTAATGGTGTGAGAATTTGTTTATGCAGGGAGGTTTAAAGCATAAACATGGCTAAAAAATAACGTAATTGAGATTGGCAGTTAAACATTTGGGCCAAGATTTAACTATCAATGTTGTCGTTAAAAGTCAGTTCGTGGCTAAGTTACTAATTAACTATAATAAATAAAAGTGATTACTTAGTTTAATAAAGCTTATTCAGAGAGCGAATAGTTGAATGATTAATAAAAAACTATCATATCACTGAAGTCTATCTCTGTGTACCAATTTCTAATATAAATTTTAACTCGCCTATTACTTACAAGCTTTACGGAAAATACCCAACAATTCGACGGACGGACATACCGTACGTGTACGTATTACCAACAAAAAAGCGGTGACCATTGCTGTGTGTATAGACATTAGTACTGGGTGTGCGTTCGGCCATCGTCCAGCCCGGTGTATGTGGAGCACAAACAGCGAGGCACGTGGAGCGACGCTAGTACTCAGCTAGTACGCACGCCCACGCGCCGCCATTCAACCAGGCTCATTCTTACAACCGTGGAAAAACTATGTCACTACACAACTTGCTCACAACAATGAAAATGCCTTCAGGGGTCGCTTTAAAATATTTGCTTTTGATTTTAAAGTTTGTTCTGTTTATGCAGTTGCTATTAAAATCGTTCAAAATGTAATGAAATTTATTGTGGGTAGGTACTGAAAATTCATATCTTGAATACCTTACTTTTGAATATTGACTAGTGTATTTAAATTAATTTGTTACAAGTTATTTCGAACACTACTTGAACAAAGATAAAATCAAGCGCAAAAGTATGTCTATAAATCACTATTTTTCCCAATAAGTCCGACTGTTGGGTACATACCTCCTCTACTGTAGGACTCAATCGACTATACTTACCTAGTACGTGTTAGATGACTTAATAGACCTAGAAAATGTTTTCGCAAAACTCTTACTTGTACAGATTTCCTCACAATACTTTCTTTCACCATTAAAGTTCATTATGGATACACACGACGTGAAAAAGTGATAAGACAGTATAAACCATCTCCGCAAGCCGTATCAACCACACACCTACACGAGTTAAACAGCCCCTTTGGAACGCCACCTCAGCGCTGAGTACGACAATTTATTTCCTCCCCGCTGAGGCAGGCGCTGCGAGTTCCGGAGGCACAACCGCAAGTCGTCACGACACGAGCCGTCGCGACGCCGTCAATATGACTCCATTACCGACGCAGATAAACTTATCGCACGGGACAAATGTAAAATGAACGGCTACGTGCAGGGAATAATCATATTAAACATACTAATATCGTAGATAGTAAAGCAAATGGGTCGGAATATGAGTAGAGATAATGAAGTTTACGATATAATAGTATTTTACAACGAGGCCTTAATAAACATGGTGAACATACGTGCTTTGAATTACTGGTACTTAATAATAATACAATATAAAAAAATACTTTGAAGCACTAAATCAGATAAAAATCGACCTGAGGATGGTCAGTTCAATAAATTTTATTACATCAATGAATGGGCACATGGTTAGGCACATGGATTTCTATTTCATCAAGGTCCAAAAAAATTAATCAATCAGGGTCCGTCGTCCGTCATTACAGGGTTACTGGCTCAAGTACATATTTGTTTTAACGACACCAAGCCAATACTTCTTTCTTTGAACCCTCGGCTTACATAACATAAATTATAATATTGTTATATATTAGATTGCAAATTATTTTACAATCCTATAGTTAGCAGTATAGCTAAACAGTAAAACAGAAAGCCAGAGACATTTTTCCTCCGTCCTCTTTTCGTGATTACGATGCAAATTTTAAATTCCTACTGGCACATTGTCTTTCTCGTGTCGAATAAATTTCCAACTAATGTCCCTTTACAAAGACACAAGAATTTTCAAAACGTACAGTGCTCTTAACATTTCATGTTTCTCACGTTTTCATAGGCACCGTGTACAGTAAGTTCATACATAAAAACCGAGACAATCGTTCAGCTTAATATTAGATGCAGTTTATTTTCCTCTACCCGAACATGAGACGGTACCTATTGCCTCTCATTTCACAGCCGACATTTCATTATCCCCTGTGAAGGTATATGTAGGCTAGAATCTAGATAATATACACATAGCTGTACGTGGTCCATTCATGCCGAAGCTACGTGTGCCGTGCGAACAATGCGCCGTCCTCACGTAGTGGGCACGTGGTCGGCCGCACCACGCCGCGTCTCAAGGGCCCGCAACTATATGACTAATGGTTTCATTAATACAGCTCGCGAGACAATGGTCGGGCTATTGATTGATTGTCAACTGAAATAGGTGTGCGGTGAGAGGTCGTATGCCGACACTCCATGCGAGATGGATTGGGTGTAGACACGATTGCGTTTTGTGTATTATTATTATGTCTTCGTTCTGTTATACCTCCCCATAACTTCATACCTTAGCAGCATTTTCTCATCTAGTAAACATAGTATTCACTCATTCCTATCAAGTCCGAGATCATCCCGCACATACTTGCACATTTTGCAGGCTGTCCACAGCGTAATCAAAACCTGGCATTGTATAAAACGTTTATACTACTAAGCTAGCAAGCTCCTGAAAGCATTTTCGATTCTAATAATATCGCAGAATTGTGTAACGGAAAACAAAATGACACATAGTTATAGTTTTGCCTAAAAGCGATATTTATAAACAAAGCATCTGTTTTGGTTGGTGTATTTACGTCCTGTAGGATTTCCAAACGCATAGTTTGTAGGAGCGCATCCGGCGCGGGCAGACGCGCTGACTGCAGGCTTGTTATTATAGAAATGTGTCAAAGTTTAGTGTTGTTGATAAGGAGCCGGATGTTTATACTATTATTAAGTCTGTTAACGAATGCGACGCGGTGTCAGAGGTGCCACCGTGCCGGTAAGGCCGCTTGCACGCTTCAAATCAGACTGCTATGTCGCAACTGTACACTTCACTAGCAAACAAGTTATTTATATATAATATAGATAAATATAAAAACTATCGTCATAAATTAACTTTATACAATATTGAAGTCGATAAGTCCGCCATGGGTGCTTAATATGAGTTAAAAAATAAAATAATATGCAACTTTAGCAGTGTTTTTGCTGGAATCGAACCAGACTTTCATTAAAGCAATCAGAACCGAACTATATGCCGGTTTATCCTCTTCTTCTGATATTATTTATGGAACAAGAAGAAAGCAAGATAATACTGCCATTAATCACCATCACGACAGAGAAGCGGTCGATGCTAGCCAGCGGATTTTACCACTAATATACAGGTTCATTGTTCAGGCGAATTCGGGTTTCCTACTTCGTTCACCAAATACCTATAGTTGAAATAAAAACGCCGCTGCGACGACAGCCTTACTGTGTTATTATACTTCTTTTGATCTATTGCACGTTTACACAAATTAAAGACGCGGGACATCGTTAATGGGTTGATGTCATGGTTTTATTTTTAAATGTGAACGCTTTGAGAACATTCATTGCGCATTCTACTATTTATGTCGGACAGCGGCTGGATAATTAAAGAGATGGAGAATCTTTACAAATATTACGTCTTTTATTACATTTTAATAGCGAGAAGCTATTTTCCGCGGGATGATAACGAAAATATATTTTCTAGTAATTAATGGCGCCACTATCCAGCACCACCGTATAATGCTTTTTTTTATAACTGGAACGCTTTAGAATATTTTAACAGCCCACATTTCAGTCATTAAAAGACAACAACGCTTAATTTTGGAGGAGGCCCTTGCTTAGCAGTGGGACGTATATAAGCTGTTAAGGAAATTGAATTTGTTCAACTATTTCCATTCTAGTCTTGGATTGGAAACCTGAGTAAACTGCTTGCAGTCTAATATCACGCTACAATTTGTATATCAACAAGCTGTATGAAGCTAGTATATTGCATTTTTTTTAACATATACAGATATTCCCTCTCTCAATGGTAGATGAGGCCCACTTCCAGCAGTGGGACGTATATAGGCTGATGATGATGATCATATAGACAGCTATTCCACTTTTAACTACGAGATGAATAAAGGAGCATTTATAATTAAAATCTTCTGAAATTCATGATATTAATTGTTGTTCTTAGGAACGTGTCCACCGGGTCAACAATGTTTTCGTTAATTAAATTCTCCAACTTAGCGAAACAATTAAGAAGACAAAAACATAATTGTTAGAGTCACTTGAATGCGCATCGACGTGAAGACATCCTATTACGTTGATACAGATCGATAACACGACGTGAGCTTGCCGCTTCTATCTCAAACAAATTACTGACAACGTCAATGAACTCTGGTTTTTACATGTTGTTTCTTAATTGTGAATACAGTTGGATAAAAGTTAAATTAATTGAACCGTGCCGGATGTTCTTATACATTTAAAAGGTTGAGATGTTAGAAAAATGATTAAAACGTCTCTACTGAATATATAACTATGAAATAACTGCGTTTCAGATCAGATCATCAGCCCAAATACGTCCCACTGCTGGGCACGGGCCTCCTCTACAACTGAGAGGGTTTAAGCCTTAGTCCACCACCCTGGCCTAGTGCGGGTTGGCGGACTACACACCTAAGAAATTCCTAAGAACTTTTTAGGTGTGCAGGTTTTATCACGATGTTTTCCTTCACCGTTAAAGCAAGTGATAATTCATTGTGAATACACACATAACTTCGAAAAGTCAGAGGTGTGTGCCTTTTTTTTTTTTTTTTTTTTTTTTTGTTCTCGAGGGGAAAGCTGTTTATGGCTCTACTTTCCGCGCCAACCCCGGGGGAGGGGGGGCGGTAAGCGTATGTCGGGGTCACCGGTCTTCCAGCCCGGCGCGCGGCGACGTCATGTCCGCGCAGGTGTTAGTGCCGGGCTGGGTCCCTAACAATATCCCTAAACCGGCATACCGACCAAAACCCCCCGGTGGCCATCTCCGCGCCGAGTGGGGCGACCACGGTACGTTAGCGAGAAGCGCCAACCGTAATGCCGCAGCCGCCCGGTGCGCCTCCGAGACGTATTTGTCTCGGCAGTCTCGGAGTGTGTAGGGGGCGCAGTTGCACCCCCACTAGCTTGGTTCGGGCGCCCCGGTTGTGGATGGGCGCCCGCGACGTACACAGGCCACAGTGCCGCCGCCCCTCTCGGGGTCACTTTCAGTGAGGACGCGCCGCCCCCGCAGCGCGCCCAGCGACCCCAAGGGCCCCTTTGAGTCGTCTTTTACGACAGGCAGGGGATACCGTGGTGGGATTCTAACGCCCCCTTGCCACAGGGCAGGGCGCCGGGTCTAATTATCTCTGTTGACCCGGCGCCTCCTTCTCTGACGTCTTTGGCGGGCGGGATCGTTTCTCTCTCGATCCCGCTCCGCGCTCTCCTTCTGCGACATGACGTGCTCGCAGAAGGAGAGCACCGCTCGCCACGACCTCGGACTCTCGACCATCGAAGATACGACGGCCGGGAGCGAGAGGTCGCCACCAACAATAGCGCGGAGAGCGCTGCGCTCCATCTCCCAGGCTGGACACTCTTGTAGTGTGTGCTGGGCTGTGTCGTCCGGGCAGTTGTCACAGTGGTGACACACGGCCGACTCCTCCTTCTGAGCCACCCGACACAGGTAGTGGCCGAAGCATCCGTGCCCCGACATCACCTGCGTCAGGCGGAACGTCGCCGCACCGTGGCGCCTGTCCACCCACGGAGGTGTGTGCCTGGGGTTTGAACCTGCGACCGTCGAAATTCTCGACCGCGCGCCTAAACCTCGAGGCCATCACTGCTTATATAACTGCGTTTATTAACCTTCATTTATATTTTTGTCATTACAAATACGCCTTAGGCACTCATACTTGGCCTCACCGCACCTCAAACGTTACCCGAGGCTTTTTACCGTCCAACTCTTACCAACCGCGCGCGTAACAAAATAGTAATTTATTTTTGAATCACTCAGTTATTAAAGTTTAATATAGAACCGGAAAGCAGTGATGGCCTCGAGGTTTAGGTGCGCGGTCGAGAATTTCGGCGGTCGCAGGTTCAAACCCCAGGCACACACCTCTGACTTTTCGAAGTTATGTATGTATTCACGATGAATTATCACTTGCTTTAACGGTGAAGGAAAAAGCCTGCACACCTAAAAGTTCTAAGGCATTTCTTAGGTGTGTAGTCCGCCAACCCGCACTAGGCCAGCGTGGTGGACTAAGGCCTAAACCCTCTCAGTTGTAGAGGAGGTCCGTACCCAGCAGTGGGACGGATTTGGGCTGATGATGATGATGATGACTCATACTTGGCCTCACTGCACCTCAAACTTTGTTTGTGGATGCTTAAACCTACCCGAGGCTTTTTACCGTCCAACTCTTACCAACCGCGCCAGTAACAAAATAGTAATTTATTTTTAAATCAATAAGTTATTAAAGTTTAATAAAGAAACGGATATTAACTCCGAGCCACCCCAAACAGATTCCGGTCCGTGGGGTGCAATCGATAGTCAATCAAGTAAGGTTGTAGAGTACGTCACGCGACGCACCCTTGCAAATTAACTGCGCCTCGCGGACCTGACAGACAACCTGGCCAGACTTGGATGTATGCAGGTGCTGTGCTCAACGACCCAATTAGCTTAGAAGTAGCGTCGGCGTATAAACTATATAGGTGTGTGTAGTCCCGAGTGTATACTTAAATATGATATACCTACGGTAAGTGGAGGCGAAATATGATGTTTTAGTTAATTAGGTTTATGTAACGTAAACTATTTCTCTACACGTCTTTATTTTTATTTATTTTTTTTATACTGGCACGGCAAAGTGACCCCATTGCACCTGATGGTAACCGTAATGGAGTCGACAGCCCCGTGGCGCAGTTGGCTAGATACCAGCTTGCGAAACGAGAGGCCGCGGGTTCGATCCCCGCACCGAGACAAATGTTTGTGTGATCCACAAGTATTTGTTTCGGGTCTTTGTGAGACCGAAAAGTCTCTCGTAGTTTCTGATACCCACGACACAAGACTAGTATCTTAGTGTGGGGTCAGAACTATGTATGTGACTATTGGGTGTATTTATTATTAAAAGAATGGAGTCCATAAAAAGTGCCGACCAGCGAGAGATGATGATCTCCCGTTGGTCAACACTATCATGCCGGCCGGATACCTCTTAACCATTCTTGTGAAGAAGTATGAGGGACTAATGCCATGGTGATCAAAGGACCGACCGCGACAAACCGGCCAAAAAATGCCGGCACGTTCATCCTTTCACCATGATTGAAGCCCCCCCGAAAACCGGATATACACTGGCTGATCCCGGAACGCGGCACACTTACATGTGCCACTATGGCGGGTTTTACGCCCTGTGTACGGTTGTCGCTATCCGGGCGGATACGAATATCCTACACCAGCAAATAATTTACGTAATTGGTGTGGAATGAATTTTACGACTAAGTAGAAGATTATCTGGGCGTATGTGACCATGGCTTCAAACTTAGGCTACACGTATTTAAGTTTCCAAATTACGTTACTTTTTTTGTAAAAAAATTCGGTATTTTAACGGGGAATTACCCATAATACTATTAATTTCCATTACTTGAAACCTAGGAATACAGTGGTATATGAAGAAATGCAGAAAATGTTCTCTCTCATTTCGTTGAATAATTTAATTTTAAAAATAAAATAAATAACTTTTCCCATCGTCATGAATCTAGTGACAGTGGCATCAAACTCCGCCCACCCTGTTCCAAGCAACAGTGACTTGCAATTTATTTCACGTCTAAAGCTCTTTATACGGTAGCTAAGTAATCTCTTGGACCGGCAAAACGGGATTGAGGGAGATATTTTAATTCCTCATTCTAATTGGGAGATAAATTTTAAATCCTTTTGCGTGGTAGCAAATGGCTGTGGATTGTTGAGTTGATCTATTCATTATAATAACCATTTTGGGATTCTTAAACTCACGCTTTTTTTTATTAAATTAAATCTGATTTTATCATTAAAACATACCTTGATTTTGCACCTGATGCTGTCATGGGTTCGAATCCAAGATACGTTTATTATGTGACCCGACTTTGGAAATATCAAATCCATGAACATGAATTATTTATACACAATATGGCTTCAAAAAGCCAAAGGTGTGGTACTCTGCGTTCGAACCCACGACTGATGACATAAAGCTATGGTGACATGAACGTGTTAGTACCTGAAACAATAAACATAACACCATTAGAATGCGCGTAGACGTGGACAACACGAGGACAGGAACGGGTTCCGTAAAATAATCTATAATGACATTGTCTGACGATCCATCATTAAAGTAAGGCGGTGGAGTCCACGCGACCCAGTGCACGAGGCAAGACAATTATTTTGCCAGGCCGGCATCAATCATCCCGCATTGACGTGCCGCGCGACTCGTAAACAAAGCCGGCGTAATGATTGAGTGACGGCTACAGCGACATGACATAATTTTTTAGAAAGTACACATGTAATTTGCCTATGTGTGGTTTGAAAGAAACTTCTATCAAAGTCCAATTTCAACTATTTATTTGTTATTTATTGAATGATGTCCAATGTAGGACATTTTGGACATGTTTCCTTCCATTTTGTCGTAACGAGATATAGGAAATATTCGTCAAATATTTTCTGGAAGACACATAAGCCAGCAATATCACATTAAAATTGACGAGTTCTCAATCAAAATCGAAACCGATAGTACCTTTTAATTTTAAAATCTTTCACAAATTAATTACCAAATGAATCGAATTAACTACAAACGTGTAGGTACCTATAATGAAAACGATGTGTCGCAATAACAACTTTCGCGTGATGCATATTTAATGCTGCATATGATAGTTAAAAACTACACTTTTGATACAACATCGCTATTTTAATTGCCTCAGTGACAACTACATTTCGACTCAAAGTTTGCGAAACGAAGCGTATTATAAACCAATTCCGCGAATTTTCCTTTAGAATAATTAGCTAACTCGATTTCGTAAAAAGTTGGAGGATATCGCTGTTAACGGAATTTAGGCCTCGGATGAAGATTTATAGAGTTCTGCGGTTTTAGTTGCGTTTTATTGCTTCATCGACTATAAGTCGAGTTTACATTCGAAAATCTGGATTAATTAAAAAAGGACCAGATGATGGAAAAATTATTGTACTTATTCTATAAAATAAACAATGCGTAAACTACTAGTTAATATAAGCCAGTTATTATGGTGACGAATTGTGTTTTTAGCGCTCTTTAATTTTTTATTCAATTTTTTTTTTGGAAAAGTAAAGATATTGGTAACATCATTCATCATCATCAGCCCAAATACGTCCCACTGCTGGGCACGGGCCTCCTCTACAATTGAGAGGGTTAAGGCCTTAGTCCACCACGCTGGCCTAGTGCGGGTTGGCGGACTACACACCTAAGAAATTCCTAAGAACTTTTAGGTGTGCAGGTTTTATCACGATGTTTTCCTTCACCGTTAAAGCAAGTGATAATTCATTGTGAATACACACATAACTTCGAAAAGTCAGAGGTGTGTGCCTGGGGTTTGAACCTGTGACCGCCGAAATTCTCGACCGCGCGCCTAAACCTCGAGGCTATCACTGCTTTTTTAGTTACGTTTTATTGCTTCATCGACTATAAGTCGAGTTTACATTCGATAATCTGGATTAATTAAAAAAGGACCAGATGATGGAAAAATTATTATACTTATTCTATAAAATAAACAATGCGTAAATAAACTACTAGTTAATATTAGCCAGTTATTATGGTGACGAATTGTATTGGTAGCAGTTTGGCATATTATTGTGTTCCATTCCACATAAAATAGAGAATAAGTAGTCTATAGTCAATTCAAATTATATCTAGACGCCACTTAAAATCAAGTGCAATGTAGTTACTTCGCCGTTCAATATAAATGTAATTATTTATGTTCACAAACTATCAACACTATGCTTGGTTTAGGTTCACAACTTTTAGGCAGGAAATTTAGATAAATTGCAGCCACGTATTAATGTTACGTACAATTATTAAGAACTAAAAATTGATATAGCTATAAACATATATTGTTGTGTAAAAATCACATCACCTTAACGCGGCACGTATACATTGCTTTCGAATTGAGGTGTAGCGAGTACACACACAAAGCGCAAACCCGTGGGTTATGTTAAAATAAATACAAAATACATAAAAGATAAGGATGTTATGGTCAATATATAAACTTACGCTTATCTTCAAATGCTACGGTCAAATATTTTATTTATTTAAATGAGCATTCTTTCGCTTTGAATATCACTTGGTCGCCATTCCGTGGCCCTAAGTACTAAAACCGGGTTCATGATGCATGTTGAACCACCTGACCGCACATCGAGTAGGTACCACTGGTGTGTACCGTGTAGGTTATCGGAACCGGTCGCGTTTCGAACACGGCCGCAAACAGTTACGGCAACACACTAACGCAATAACTCGATTTTGACGTAGCGCTTTTTTGTCTACTGTTGTGTAGGTATATAGCGTCCCTTTAAATCGACGCGAACATGGGAGCCGTTGGTTTTTTTTTACTCCATTTACATAATGCATATCATCATCATCATCATCATCAGCCCATATACGTCCCACTGCTGGGCACGGGCCTCCTCTACCATTGAGAGGGTTTAGGCCTTAGTTCACCACGCTGGCCTAGTGCGGGTTGGCGGACTACACACCTAAGAAATTCCTAAGACTTTTTTTTTTTGGTGTGCAGGTTTCATCACGATGATTTCCTTCACCGTTAAAGTACGTAATAATTCAATGTGAATACACACATAACTTGGTAAAGTCAGAGGTGTGTGCCTGGGGTTTGAACCCGCGACCGTCGAGATTCTCGACCGCGTGCCCAAACCTCGAGGCCATCACGACTTACATAATGCATAACAGTTACAAATATACATACATTGTGGTAAGGTTTTGTGAAACCTATGAGGAAACTTTCGATGTTTATTATACTACATACATACATACATAGACTCACGCCTGTATTCCCCGAAAGGGTGGGCAGAGGTGCATTTCTGCACCCACATTTCGCCAAGTATGTATCAGTCCCTCGTAACAGGGGGCGAGCCTATTGCCGTTTTTCGGGCACATTTCCAGACTCCGTGCTGTTACCGAGAATTTCCTAATGGAAAAACCCAATAAAACTTTGCCCAACCCGGGAATCGAACCCAGGACCTCTAGATCGCACGGCACATACTTGTACCGCGAAACCAGAGAGAGGCAGTTTATTATACTCTAGAGATTAAATATTCTTGAGTTTCACAAATTAAACTATTGCGGCCATCATTATATTTCAAACTACTTCGGTTGCTTTTAAAAAAAAATATTCACTATGGAATATGAGAGAGAGTACCTTTTGTAAAACATAATGAAAAATTACCACAATTCCTTGCCTGTTTACTCAACAGCTGTAACTGAATTGAATTTTATCATGTCTTCAAAGGCATAAATCGTGTGTACAGCGCTACAACGATATATCTGTCGCGTGATGTAATAAAGCAAGTTTATCGACTTTACATTGCACGCTGTGAAAATGTAAAATCACGATAGCTCTTCGACTTCATGAATATCTTTATTAAATTGTGTAATAAAGGAAATAAAGCCCTTTCCAATCAAACATTGCCTGATTATATTATAACAATTACAGCGTGGGACGTCCTCCGACAAGATGGTCGGACGACTTGGTGAAGGTCGCGGGACGTCGCTGGATGCAGGCTGCTTCGAACAGGTCCCTGTGGAAGTCATTAGGAGAGGCCTATGTCCAGCAGTGGACCTCCATTGGCTGATTGATGGATGGATTAAAACAATTATGGACTCCCAAACGCTTTTAAAGTAAGGTGCGTGTAAAAATTACCGATAAAAATTGTTTCTTAAAACTCCTTAGTAGTCAAAGCGATCTTCAAACAAGATCAAGTTTAATAGCTAATTGCCGTATTGCTGCTGATGTTTACTAGTTCCTAAACTGCAATAACAACTTACGAACGCTCCGAGCAGAACGTTTAAAAAACACCCCTGTTGTTTTATTGCTTCTTGCATTTTTTGCTGTAAGAGCAATACACAAAAAGCCACCTGCGCGATTAGAATAACAAGCGAGGCGCCGCGCCGCGCCCGCGACCGGCGCCTGCGCACACGCACCGCATGTATACAAAGGCGTTTGTCCGTCTATCTGTTTGTTTTACTTTGCTCGCGTGTTATGAAAAATAATTTAAAGTGCAAAAAATATGGTTATTTTATCGCCTATGAAAACGGAGTGCCGTAATTATTTATTAGGTTGTGTTCCACAAAAAAGCCGCTGAAAATAAGCAGCAGTCTTTTTTGTCTTACGTATATATGTGCGATATATATATGAATAATTCCATATGACGCAATAGCTATCCAAACCCAATATGCAGTACCTAACCGAGTCGTACCACGCTGCTTCCTTGTATTCACATACATATAGCCAAACTTCAAAGGTGCGCGTTGACGTACGGTGTGCAGACGAAATGTGTGTGTTTGGCCGCACGGTCCCGGCGCTGTGTTTAAACTATGCAGACAAAATAAACTCTATGGTATTCGCTGAAAGGTAGAAAAATTCGCGGCGTCGGCCTCTAGAAACTGGAATAAGGCTGCGGTGATGACAGCGACCATTGATGAATCGGGAATCTAAGCTAACGTGCCGTACATTATACAATATTACTACATTATCTTCCGGCAGAAAGGCAGAACTAGAATGAAAGTAGCAATTGTGATAATTATAAATAAATGATTCGAGATAATCGCACGTCTATTATAAAATATACATCTCTGACTGTTTGAAATGATGTATGAAGTTATCTTTAAGTTGAAATATAACCTGAAAAAATGAATATAAGAGCGAAACAGTGACTTCGGCTCATCGTAAAGATGGAAAAATGATTGCAACAAAATATTTAATTGCATCGGAAACGCCGTCGTTAGGGACCTAAGGGCGTGGTAGCTTCGCTGATATGTTCACGCTTGGTGGGCAGTGAGACTGGCAGCGTGGAATGCGGCCCTGCCGGTGTACTGAATTTGCACGGACGTTTAGCTATGTTGCGATATTCGCGTCGCTCTACTGATGCGTAATTCGTTAACTTGCTCAATTGTATTTCGGTAATGATTCCGTATTTACTACTAGTATAGGTCTCTTTAATTATCCATCCTAAGGTTGCCTGGAAGAAATTGCCTAGAGCGATAAGACCGCCTCTTGTTTTCTTTTTAATAGATAAGTTTGTTTATAATATTTTGTACATACAAGGTGAAGGAAGTTAATAAATAAATAGGTCGAGCCTTGGGCATGCGCATGTTTTTTTCCTAGTTATGGGTGTAATAGAATAGTCACTATAATAAAGTAAATGTAAGTCATATAAAGAAAACTTTAATGTCCGAAATTCCGCCACAGTCATGGTCTCCGTTCTTTAATATACGACTATTATTGTCGATTGTACCGTATTCTGCGTATCAAAAATATTGTACTTTTGGTAACATAAAGATAAAAATAAATAGAAGAGAACTTTTTGTTAAAAACTTTCATACTATTATAAGATATAAGGGCGGAGTACTAACGAACGAGTTATCAAGTAAGCGTAGTCGCCGGCCCAACCTTTACTGACCTTAGCCATGGATTCAGTGACCTCATCACAAGGCTATATTGGGATGCGGCGTGCGAGACGCGACCGCGATGACCTTCAGCCCTAAACGCTAATAACCATCCTAAACAAACAATAAAAGTTTGTTAACTGAAGTGTTTAACGCTTTGTATTGCTGTAAACACGTGTAAACAAGTATGTTAATATTTTGCTAACCAACCCGTTTTCCATTTTTCATTGTAAGCTCCAGACGAGGTTACCCGGATTAGTTGAGTAAGCTCAAAGTGTATTACAAAATGAATGGGGCGACATTGATATGCTAAAGGAATGTGGACGGCCGGCGGAGATTTGGCGAGACGAACAAATTCCGATGGAACATCTGCTCCATTCGGTGGTACTCGTATAACGGTCTGTTTTATAAATTCACTGGAACGACCTTTTACATCAGATTCTACGCTACTGTTTAGAAACAATACATTACGATGCTGTTTTATTAAAAACAAAGAAAAATATTACTATTTAAGTCTAAGTCTAAACTATGGAATATCCCGTCACTAAACAACCAGTAAATTAATTAATAGAAAAATATATAGCTAGAAAAAACGATCACACACGACATACAGACGTCTTCATTTAAAGTAAGTCAAATAGTTGTATTTAGAAACAGCTAATAGATGAATAAATACGCCCGACAGGTCGCGTTCGCCTAATTTCAATGTTCTTTTTAGCCAACCTTTACCACGCTCTGTAGGGAATGAGATACGTGGTGCACCTTTACGTTTTAATCACGAAGTATCCTTTTAGGGACATCGAGATTACGGAGGCAAATTGAACGTACACATCGCCAGTAGGTTTATTCCGTTCAGGGTTTCGAATGTGAATCAACCAGGATGTTATTGGGATCGACGCAGACTGATTGCCACGTTGCAGACGTTTATTTGTTCCATAAATTTTCTGTAGGTAAGCCGTTTTTAATAGGGAAATATAAAAGTGTTTGGGGGAAGCCTATACCCAGCAATTCATGTAAGGTGGGGGATAATTATGATGGATCTAATCATCATTCCAATCGAATAATTGGTTTACAGCATGAAACATATGTTTGTTTGTGTCGCAACATTGTTGCCGGCATTGTTGTTACTGACAGCGTAACGCCCCCGGTTTCACTTTCCACGCGAGCGTGCTCCGCTGGCCCCAGCGGCCATGTTTACAATTAATTAACAACCAACAACAATGATGAGCTGTTTAATCGCTCGCTGTTATCGATCGCCGTGGATAATGTCGTGCACTCTGTATTACCGCCTACACTTTTACTTGATACATTGTAACGTAGATAGACGGAGATAAATTACAAGCACAGATTGTTTACGTCCACACACTCATGCTTGTATCCCCGAAGGGGTAGGCAAAAGTATATCCCGACATCCTCGTTTAGGCAAGTGTTTAAAATTATAAGCATTTTCTGAATCCGTTTTACTACTAATAATTTCATAATAAAAACGCCCTAATGACTAACCAACACGGCAATCGAACACGCGACCCATCCATTGCGCTTTACACTATAATGCTCACAGTTTAATAAGATAGTATCATTTCAATATCAGCTCTTATACAGCACGGGTATTCGTAGCAACTAAACTTAACGGGTAATGTCCGTGAATTCCCCGCTCCGAGACCAATGTTTCCGTGCCACCCGATTATGTACAACAGATCTAGATACTATGAAACAAACAAGACCGAATGACACCGAAGCTTTCCACTTCAATACGCTGCTCCAGCGGTGTCATGCGGCGACGCAAAACGAACACCTTAATGACTCTATCGTGTGAACGAAAGTGAGGAGAAAATCAGCGGATTGGTCTCACTCGCGGTGCCGTTGAAAGTTCCCTTGTCGATGGAAAACACTAGGAGCCAATAACACTTGCGGGTGGTTTAACGTACGAGTATTTTATTACAAACGCTTTCAAAAATCTATGATGGAGTTTAAGCGAACTATGCGCTTCTAAATATGGTTTTTCGATGTTCTGTAAACCCTCCTATAACGCGGTTGTATGTTTTCGCGTTATAGGAAACCGCGTTAGACGAGATGCTTTGTATAACGCAATATGTACAAATGATTCACGTTTAAATTTTCTCGTTAAATGGTTTATAGTCGCATACAGTAATCCTCCATAATGTGGAACTAATATGTTTCGTTATACTCGTATATGTAAGTGCTGTAAATAATTTTCATCATTATAAATTTCAAAGTATATATAACACGATAAATTTCCGCGTTATTCGAGGGGAAATCGCATTATGCGAGATAAGTGAAATCGCGTTATACGAGTACCGTGTTATACGAGGGTTTGCTGTATTTCTGATACAAAAATTCGAGAACAACCGTCTGTTTAGGTCAATATACATTTATGGCTATTATATACTTCAAAAAACATATGTCTCGGGGTAAAGATAATTCTTCAATGTTAGAACACAGACAAAGAAGAAATTTATAATGAAAGTATTTTTGCTTCGAAAATATTTAATTTAGTCAAAATTTTCTGTGTAGGTACGTCCGACAAAAGAGGCACGCAACTTTTCTAATAATATGATACATATAACTAAACTTTAAGAATACGGGCAAACGCAATTCAGTAGGAAAGATGGGAATTACGAAAACAATTTAATAACTTTCAAAATCAAATCAATGACTTAGGTACTGAGGATGCAAAAAAAATTTATGGGAACTAAGAAGTATTTTCTTTGTGTTAAATTGCTCTACTACCTATATCTAAGAAAGAAACAAACATCTAGTACTGAGCAGTAAGCAGTCGTAAAACTCACTACAATATCGAGTTAAGGTAACAGCGTCAAAGCGGCGCCAACCCTCGTTACAGAAAAACAAATAGGGATAGTGAAACCTTTAGTAATGGATTACGGCCACGTGGCAGAATGGACCGTGGCAAATATAGGGCAATGTTTGTTTATGTGTCGCAGATGGATGCAACAAAACCATATTGCGAGATTTTACTTTACATATATGTACGTACTTTCTCATAAGTGTATATTATACCATATTCTGCATAATTTCCTATCGATAACTAAGACAAAAAACTTTAGAACAACTCATAATGACTGATGATACTTTTATTTATTTACCAAGCAAGATGTTTCCGCCGTTTTCAAACTAAAGAGATTCCGACGCGCATAACGTTCATCATCAGCCCATATACGTCCCACTCCTGGGCACGGGCCTCCTCAACAACTGAGAGGGTTTAGGCCTTAGTCCACCCCGCTGGCCTAGTGTTATGGTGATGGCTTCAACATCGGATGTATGTATATTCTGTGGACTTCCAGATAAATCATAATACCATAATCAAAACTGGAAAAGTACGCGCAAAATAAATATAAAAAATTCACAGGCATAGTCCTAACCCACACTGCGATAATAAGTCCTGTGTCATGGGTTTAACATAAACACAAGCGACTCTTGCGTCTCACATACACACAGACAATCGCACAAGTCTCGGACTCTTATTTCATAGCCTGCATCATAAACTAATTGCGCCATGGATTGTGTCAAATACATGAATGGAGTTCTTTGACCGTTGCCTCATGCCTATGGAACAGTGTAGACAACAAGACAGATCAAGTTAATTCTAGACCGGCAATAGTAACTAGGTAGTAGTTTTGGCCTCGAGGATTATAATTTTTCACTTACTATACAATGAAAGGAAGGAAAACATCGTAAGGAAACCCAAAAGTTCTTAGGAATTTCTTAGGTGTGTAGTCCGCCAACCCGCACTAGGCCAGCGTGGTGGACTAAGGCCTAAACCCTCTCAGTTGTAGAGAAGGCCCGTGCTCAGCAGCAGTGGCGGTACTTCCATAGAAGCCCAAAAGCCCAGTTTGCCTTACAAAATTCCGAATAATAATCTATAAGCTTTACAGAAAGCATTTTGACTTATAAATGAGAATATGCTGACACCACAATAAACAATTATAAACTAGACATTACACAATTAACGTGTGACGCTTTTGGGCTTCTATGGAAGTACCGCTATTGCTCAGTATTGGGAAGTATAAGGGCTGATGATGAATAGTAACTAGAGAGAAACTCCAGCCACACACAACAGCACCGTCGGCATACAAAGTTAAACAATCATTAGACGACATTGGTAATTTGCAGTTGTTTAACATAATCGCTAATACCTACAGATCACGTCGAACGCGAGTTAATTAATTGTTGGGCCAAACATCGCGTGTTCTCGTGATTTTCAATGATTTATCCATCACACGAACCACGAGGTAATTGCACTTGAATATGGCTAATTAATGCCATCCTCTAGTTTCATATACACATCATCTTGGTAACGGGTAGATCAATACGTCATCGATACAATTTGATATTTTAATGTAAAGTTTTGAAGCTGAAACTGTTTTTGAGTTTTCACTGCGGCAAAAAACCGTGTTAAAGCTTTCTATCCATTATATTCCATCTTTCGCATAATTTTGGATCTTAAAGAGTAAATTGTAAAACAAATATTATGTAAGAATTTTTCCGGTGCAATAGATCAAAGACCGTTATGCTCTAAATTTAATTTATCTATTGGGTTCTAAATTAGAAAACTTTGAAAACAATGTATTAATTCCCGCACAGAATTACGAGTACATGGACACAACAGTGTCACACTCTTACCAGATACATTTTATCAATATCACGCCATTTTTAGGCGCAAGAAATATTATAAAATGCAAAATAATAAATAACGCATGAAATAAAATATAAAATACCTTCATGCGCAACCACTTAAAATTATATAATTATACGCACAAACTATTAACATAAACCGGTCTCACAAGGTATCTTCAATTTGCTGCGTGTATAAAAAAATTCATGGCAAAAAGCTTAATATATATGGAACAATTGTCTATATAAAAACAAAGTTCTCATGTGCTTAATGACAGGAGGGGGAAATAGGAAGTCGTAACTGACAGTAATAAATTGTACAAAAATACTAATGAACAAGTAACAGTGGAAAGTAAAAGTGCTCCGTTTCACAAGAGCACAAACTATGAAGTAAAGCAATTAGCCGAGTATGTCACACAGTCATTAGCCGCATTCTTCCTTAAATTATCTCTCCAACATATTAAGGACAATCACAGAAAACTGTGGCATTTGTAACATTCATAGAATATATCTATCATTTAAGCATAGAAATAGTCTTCAAGCTTATTGTACGACACATCGCATTGATTGTACTTGCCTGTGTTAAAATGTATTTAAAGCAAAATGTTAAAGAAATTGTTTGATGTTTGGTAGTATCACACGGATAAGCGCCCGGACACGTGCACAAAACCCGTGAGTGAAAGTAAAACGGTTCCCCAACCGCGTCGCCGCAACGTCACAGCTTCGCTTGACGCTGTATCTCGTGATGCGAGCTCCGCCGATGCACCGAGATGCAATTATCGCCTCCGTCGCGACCCACACGGGCGAAAGCACTCGCGGTTCACACGCGAAATGGCGAACACGTATTCAATATCCAATAAGGTAATATTAACTGACAACCGGCTGGCGAAATTGTGGTTTACATTACTCGCTTGTAATCCGCACCTACACAAGGACAAGTTTTATTGACGTCAAATATACAGATTCTGGACACTGGATATATCAATTTCTTTGTTTCTAGATGTAATGAAAAAGACAAAATACAAATTTGGCATAAATATTGAAAAGAAAACTTTAAACATTCTACAGACATTTACATTAAAACAGTAAAGTACTTGAGCGAGTCGATTAACAATAGCGACAGCATATCTACATAACGACTGAATTTCTAATAACATTCATACAACAGTGTTGCGCATCGACTTTCTGGCAGCCCTCGTAGGTTTCCGGTGGGTGAGACCCTGGCCTCGTCGCTGCGTTGGCTCCGGCCTTGGTCACCACGTGCTAGTACAATGCGGGCTGCCAAGCCTCGCACATTAGATACCACCAGATCCGCGTACTGACTATTAATAAACCACACTATTTATAAAACTAGTGCGCCATTAATGCTGATAAACAATGCACGCATTTACTTACACGTCACATGCGGAAGATTATAATCTAATGGTTTTTAATAGCCTGGTTCTAGTAACTGTACAACAGCCAACGGGATGATTTATTAGCGACTATTGCCTCGATTAAAGTCCTACAATAATAGAAACTGTCATCATCATCATCATCATCAGCCCATATACGTCCCACTGTTGGGCACGGGCCTCCTCTACCATTGAGAGGGTTTAGGCCTTAGTCCACCACGCTGGCCTAGTGCGGGTAGGCGGACTACACACCTAAGAAATTCCAAAGAACTTTTAGGTGTGCAGGTTTCATCACGATGTTTTCCTTCACCGTTAAAGTACGTGATAATTCATTGTGAATACACACATAACTTCGAAAAGTCAGAGGTGTGTGCCTGGGGTTTGAACCCGCGATCGTCGAGATTTTCGACCGCGTGCCTAAACCTCAAAAATATAGACTAAAAGGTGTCCTAGGTCCCAGCTCAGTCATACTTTAACAATTTCTTTTTCAACTTTAAATCTTTATTTAACCAACCAATTTGACATATAAATGTGACAGAACACAATTAACGTGTAACGCTTTTGGACTTCTATGGAAGTACAGCCATTGGTATGTAGGCATATATTTATACAAAGTAGGAATTAATGCACATTTAAGTATTCAAAATCACAAAAAAGTTTTAAATTTAATTATTACAACGTAAACGGAATCCGAATCATTTCATCGATACTTTTTTCTATTTTTTATTATGATATGCAACTCGACTTCACGTTAGTTTTTATGAAATTAGTTCAACGTAATTATAAATCGTCGAAAGCAACCCGTACAATGATTACAATGACACACGGAATATTTTCTAGATTCCTCACAGATCGCCTAACAAAAGAACATTAATGCTAACAATGCGAGCAGATATCGGCGCGGCGCACCGCACACAATAGCCGTTGGCTGCAGGCACGTTTGTTTGCTTGTTGACAGACAAACAAACACAGGGGGAGCGTTCATTGTTTACCTTCCAATTTGCTATCGAAACGTGATATATGGCAAGCATTTGTGCCTGTCGCAACATCTCTGGGAACACTCGGCCTCGCTATCTGTTGCTTGGGCCTGTTTGCAAATTACTTTATTAGACTAAAATTGTATATACGCGTTGAGAATTATGTAGACTTATGGCCTTAATTTAAAAATATCGGATACGCCTGTCTTAACTAAGAAATGATGTGTGTCTTGCTTACTCTTAGATTATAAGTGTCGACACAACATCTCAATTAAGCCAGTTGACATAATATAATGGTACAAATAATTTGAACGAATATATAAGGGTACGTTAAAACGCTTAATGTTCGTAACAGAAATACGTTGGAATAGTGAAGTTGTTAGTCCTAGGGATGCCCATTACGATACGATATATCGGAATATCGATACAGCACTATACGATATAGCGATATTTGATGCGATATTTTGACCATACGATACGCTTCGATATATCGCATTCTTATAAAAATATCGCATTACCGTATCGTATCAAACTATGTCGGTGATTAATTTGTATAATTTTATATTTCCTATTACATCATCACTAAACGATAATAGACAGTGCCATTGAATATATTGTTATTAGTAATAAGAGAATGATAACGTCGACAAAATTGTTTATGGAACAAGAACAGCCGGCTTTTGTTTAGACTTGGAGGTAGATTTAAATAAATCTTTGGACTTTGTAGTACCGTCAAATATGATTAATAATTATTTGTTTCTTTTTAATAAATAAAATAATTTAGTAAAACTACTAAAAAGATAATCCTTTGCACGATATATCGCATATTAATTGAAAGGCATGCGATACGGTTACGATACGATATATCGATACAAAGGAAATCGATAATATCGCGTATCGATACAACCAAGTTCGATACAGTTACGATGCGATATATCGATACAATACACTTTTTTGGGCATCCCTAGTTAGTCCGCTGCGTACGGCGTAGCGTGTCAATGAATCCACATGTGGATCGTAGAGATGGAGGTGGCGCGGTGGTGAACGGTGGCGTGCGTCAGCTCGTAGCGTTCACCGTTGAATTCCTCATGGCGATGTTAATGACGCCTTCTATTTGCATATGAAAATTTATAACTTATTAGCACGACACTGTTTTCGTTGGAACACGTTGTGGCTTGGTGGTTTGTTTATTGATTTGTGAACGGCCGTGGCGCGCATCTCACCGCACCGGTTTATGTTGTAAGTTGTGAGTGCTTCCGTGTGTAATTTATTAATTAAAAGTTAATTTATTAAGTTTCAATTATTTTATGTTTTAATTTAGCTATGTTTATGTGAAATCATTTGAATTTACCAGCAAGGACTGTAGCTCAATATTAGTCCCGTTCGAAACCAAGGTAAACAATATTAGCTTCAAGTACGAGTGCACTTGCAATGAACCAACCTTCTTGATAAACTTAAGGAGGACAAGTAGAATCTACAAATACGGACTAATCCGTCCTAGTTTACTCACGCCTGGTGGTTTAAGATGTGGAGCCTCCTTAGACAGTAGGCCAAATGACATCTAAACATCATATTATATGAATGTCTCTTATCGGGCGGGGTGACCAAGAAATAAATATGAAAACGTGCCCGTGCTATAATAATTAATATCATACAAATAGTATCCAGGGCGCGGTAATAAAAACTGTTATGTCAGAAAAACAATATCGGAATATTTCCGTTTATTAAATCAGTCGGTGGCACAGTGGTAAACATCTTAATTAAATTAAACATCAGAGTTGGCGGACACGAGTTAGTTCCCTTCAATTTCAGTGACGCTGGACAACGAAACATTACGAATGTCCAGATGATTATTGACGACATGAATTTTTGTCGACTTCACTATAAGTTGTTACATATTTTTTTTGCTAAAGTTGGTTATAATTAGTCAATTATAATTAGTAATTTAGATAGTCATCTAAAATTTGTTATTTTAATTCACCGTTCGTTTCGTTAAGGGCGGCTGCAATACTAAGGCCCTAGGTTCGATCCAAGCAGTAAGGCTTGTGTGATACACATTTGTTTCAACTCTTTTGAAAGAACGGCTGGACGGCTGCGTATAACAAGTAAATAAGCGGCAAATGTAATCGAAGTAATTAATAGTCCACAAATAAAATTCTTTCTCCATACTCATTATATAGTATGGAATTATTAGAACTAAACTGTAAGACAAATAGCTTATATTCTCCATTAGTGTCTTTAGTTGGCAGTAGTCCAGCCGCTTCCGACCTCCCTACAAACGCTTCAATGCACAAGCACTCATTTAACAATGTAGTACCTAAATACAAACAACTTTCATTGATATTATCCTATCTACATGCTCATGTGTTGTCTAGACTCTAGACGTATAATGTAGAAGGAAGGGTCACATAAAAAGGTCTTGGTAAAAGTTTCTGATAGTGTTCATAGCGATGTCGTACATACATACATACATAAACTCACGCCTGTATCAGTCCCACGTAATAGGGGGCGAACCTATTGCCGTTTTTCGGGCACAATTCCAGACTCCATGCTGCTACTGAGAATTTCCTAATGGAAAAACCCAATAACACTTTGCCCGACCCGGGAATCGAACCCAGGACCTCTAGATCGCTCGGTACATACTTGTACCGCGAGACCACGAGGCAGGCAGGCAGAGTGATGTCGTCTGGCTCAGATTACTTCGAGCGATTAAACTGCCAATGTAGTACTATACTCCTATAATGTTAGACGTATACAATAGTTTTCATTTTGATGTTTTGAAAAGACGAAGAAATATAAACACGAGACAGAGGTGTGCTTAAAACGTTTCTGAGGTCCTTGCGTACAAAGAGACGAATATAAATTCACTTATATTTAGATTCCCAGTTCGGGTAGTTTTATTGGGTTCTTAAATTAGGAAAATCGAAGTGGCAACTCGGAATCTGTAAATGTGCCCGAAAATCGGCACTAGACTCGCCCCCTATTACGTGTGACAAAAACATAATTGGAGAAATGTGGGTACAGAAATGCACAGGGGTAAGATTATGTATGTATGTTATATTTAGTACTTATCTGATAGTAACGAGACAATATTTCATTACAATTAATCATCATCATCATCATTATCAGCCTAAGGAAGTCCACTGCTGAACATAGGCCTCCCCCAATGACTTCCATAGTGACCTGTTGGAGACAGCCTGCATCTAGCGACTACCCGCAACCTTCACCAGGTCGTCGGACCATCTTAATTAATTAATATTGTGACTTTATTCCTACTAGTCGGATGAGATAAATGCAACCCGTGCTGTCCTCACCGGGAAATGATGCATGTTGTAAAGTATGTGCCAGTAACCGTGGCAACAAGGCTGGCGGTGTGCCTCCGGTGTCGGCGGTGGTTCGATTAACGCACAATTGTCGCGCGGAGACAGCACGGTGCCTGATAGCCGGACGCCTCCGCATTCCACCGGCCCCCTGCATAACTAACCACTTCCCCCGCGCACACCGCCCGCGACACTCAAAACTATATCGAGTTGTAATGCATTACGATTTAAAGTTTATTTATTATGCTTATTACATATGACATTACGGTACTGAAGGTTCTTTTATTTATGATACCGACAAGACAGGAAACCCTTTTAATACAGAGCCCATGTTGTTAATAGTTTTGTAGACGTTTATTAATAGGCAAGATGTCTTTGTAATTAATTTATCCGAAAGTCGAATCGGGGCGAATAGTGCATAGTGTCTTATGGCATAAAATTGTTCCTACGATATATGATTCTTAAAATAGTTCTGCTATACATATTTGTATTTCTTGTGCTGCATAACATATACATATATATGTACATAATATATGTTACTGTATAGTATTATGAGTTGGCTGACTTAGCACTTGAGAGTATTATGGTAATCTCTAGAAAATCGCAATACACCACCGGAAAAACATCTGATAAAGAAGATAATCCTACTTTCGAATGGAACACTTATCGTTTCTAGAGCTTCTTTGATGTTAATACGAAGCAACATGTTCCTTCACAAATAACCTTATATTCAAACTATCGTAGACACTGATTACCATGCAATTGACTACAATAATCCTCGCTACAGATAGTAAAACATAGACTGCCTCGTGGTCTCGCGGCACAAGTATGTGCCGGACGATCTAGAGGTCTCGGGTTCGATTATCCGGTCGGTGTTAAAAGTGTTATTGGGTTTTTCCATGAGGAAATTCTCAGTAGCAGCAAGGAAATGTGCCCGAAAAACTACAATGCCTCGCATCTTATTACGTGGGACTGATATATAAATGGCGAAATGTGGTACAGAAATGCACCTCCGCCTACCCTTTCATACAGACGTGAGTTAATATATCGACCCCTTCCCGCCAAATTATCGTAAGCGACACTTTTTCGAAAATGCGTTTTTTATCGAAACTACTACTTTAAGCCGTAACGGACCCACCCCTGTCGAAATTTTCCCAAAAAAGAAAATCGTTATAAAGTTATAGCAAGTACCAAAATTATCGTGAACACATATTTTCTTAAAACTTTATCGTAAGCGACACAAGCGTTTTCTTCTTACGTGCCTTGCGATAGATTTTTTGTAGCGAAAACGATCCTATTTGTTTACTGAAGATGATCAAATTCATATTTTTTAAACTATTGGGGATTAGGGTGTGATAAAAGACAAAAAAATCCTTTTGAGAAGAGAGGAAGGGTGTGAGAGAAGGAAATCCTTCTGTCAGGTACTAAAGAGAAAAAAAACTTCATTTTATGTATGACATGGTGGCGTTGCTGTATATACATTTCAACACCTCGATTCACCGATAGTGGCACCACTGGAGAGACTCTAGCACATCCCAGGTTTCGATCGAATCAAAGGCTTTCTCATAGTCCACAGACGCTAAACAAAGCGGCAAGTTATATTTCTCGTTTTTTTTGTATAACTTGCCGAAGCGATGGATGTGGTCTATAGTGCTAAAGCCATTTCGGAAACAGGCTTGTTGGAGAGGCTGGAAGTCATCAAACTTTCGTTCGAGACGATTTGTGATGACCCTCGGAAACAACTTATAAACATGGCTCAGGAGCAAGATGGGCCTATAGTTCTTCAGCAAAGTGTTATCGCCTTTTTTGAAGAACAGTACGACCACACCCCTGCTCCACGCCTCTGCCGTTGAGCCCTGGAGGAGAACGGAATTGAAGAGCCTTTGAAGGACTTCAAGTATCGGCGTTCCGCCCGCTTTCAGAAGCTCTGAAGTGATTCCGTCCTCACCGGCGCCTTGTTGTTTTTAAGTTGCCTCAGGGCGATCTCAATCTCACACAGGCTGATGTACGGGATATCATCGCTAAAGTGTTGGATCAACTCGACTCTCGGCTCTTCAGCCGAGCTAACAGTCAGTTTGGGAACCGAGGTGTAAAGCTGTTCATAGAACCTCTCGATCTCCCTTAATACTAGAGGTATTAACACACACTCGTCGACACTATGCGGCCGTCGTCCGTCTTCAGCCTAGACAACTGTCTTTGCACAATAGATAAGTCTCTTGCAAACACTTTGGAGCCTCCGTGCCCCTCAATAGTGTCTTTGATGCTCACAGTATTGCGTGCACGGACATGGTGTCGCAAGGACTTCCAAATCCGTCTATTAAGCCGACGATATGCTTCAGCGTCATCGGAAGACTGCAGTGCCATAGATCGACGTTCGGCCATGAGGTCAAGAGTGTGGACCGAGAGTTTTTGTGGTCTATCTCTACGGCGAGATCTAAAATATCTACTTAGATCCCACCGTATGGACAGCTTCTACCAAACCGCTGTTTAGCTCGTCCACTGCAACGTTTGTTTTAAACAATCAAAGCGATTTGACAGCTCAAGTTGAAAGCTCTCGAGGTTTTGGATACAGGCGCGAGTAGGTCGAAGCAAAGACTTCATCAGGCGACGCCTTTCTAATTGGACATTGATATTCAATGAGCCTCTAACCATTCGGTGATCACTGCCGGTTTTCACCCTCAAATCAATTCAAATCACCTCACATCCAAATGTTTAATATAAATAAATATATTTTTATTAAAACCTATTTAAAATGTATATTTATTTATCAAATAGAGTTTCTTAAACATAGTAATGTTAACAGATATTGTTATCGTAAACGCCAAAATAACCTTGGTTTATGACAGCAAAAATAATGTAAGCGCCATAAATAGCTTAAATATTAATTATTTTTGTTTATTTTTCATTTATATATGTAAATATCTAAAAATTATTCATGTATGTAAAATTTTAATTTACTGGCACATTTCTGTTTAAAAATATTTAAAAAAAACCTTCTCCTGTAAAATTTGGTTTTTGTCGGTTACGCTAAAACGGCGGTAAGGGCTCGATATGTATGTATGCATGTAGGTGTGTATGTATGTATGTAGATAGTAAAACAACTAGCCAGGTTACCTTCTTTCCGTCAGGAAAACATTCTAACAATCATTACTTAACTAACTGTCACATACAAAGTTATCTGTTTGCCAAAGTATAAAAAGCGTTAAATTCAATCATAGCTTTAAACATTTGAATGCGGATGTCAAAAACCTTATCATATAAAGTTGACCATTATAAGGCGAACCGCCACACTCAACATTCCACGTCACAGCGTTTATACAGCATTTTAAAGTTACGCCATCGCGTAATTAACTGGCTATCGAAAAAATTAACACGCTACGTATATGAGGGGCCGATAAATAGCAATTCATCCGAATAATGCCGGCCAAGTGCGAGCTGTAATACCGAGATAAGGGGCTGTAGTCACCGCTGTATGTAATTCGTTAACATTTTATACGACTGCCTCGTGGTCTCGCGGTACAAGTATGTGCCGTGGGATCTAGAGGTCCTGGGTTCGATTCCCGGGTCGGGCAAAGTGTTATTGGGTTTTTTCCATTAGGAAATTCTCAGTAACAGCACGGAGTCTGGAAATGTGCCCGAAAAACGGCAATAGGCTCGCCCCCTATTACGTGGGACTGATACATACCTGGCGAAATGTGGGTGCAGAAATGCACCTCTGCCTACCCCTTCGGGGAATACAGGCGTGAGTTTATGTGTGTGTGTATTTTATACTACAATCGCAATGTACAATAATTATAGTTTATTAAAGCGTGACTTTAGATAATTTAGTAATCATTATTTTTCGCATAATATACTTTATTATGTATGCCGAATTGCATGTGTGTAAGAAATATATTATTTATTAATTATCAGGTTCAATTGTGATTTATGACTGGAAATAAGTAAACAAATTAGCAGTTGACGTAAAGTAAATTTTTAACACACCGTAATAAGCCCTATATAATATTTTTTATTCGAGTATTACGTCGAATGTTTGTCAAATCAAAATGTCAAATTTACTCTCTACAGTTACATATTGGTATATGAACCCAAGTCCCACAACGAGTATCTCACTTTTGCCTTTTTTGTGTAGGGAATTCTAAAGCGGCCATTTTGAGCGAGATGTGTGTGAATGATTAATGATGGCGGTGGCTAGTGGCCGCAGGCTGGGCGCCTCGCAAATTGTTACAGGCCTGGCTAGTACTCGTAGCTACTGACACTTGTTCAGCTTTGTGTAAATAACGTTCTATTTAAAAATACTCGCAAACATTGACCGTTCGCTTTTATAAATAGTAATCTAAAATTAGTAGTAGAAGTAGTGATGGCCTCGAGGTTTAAGCGCGTGGTCGAGAATCTCGGCGGTCGCGGGTTCAAACCCGAGGCACACACCTCTGACTTTTCGAAGTTATGTGTGTATTCATAATGAATTATCACTTACTTTAACGGTGAAGGAAAACATCGTGATGAAACCTGCACACCTAAAAGTTCATAGGAATTTCTTAGGTGTGTAGTCCGCCAACCCGCACTAGGCCAGTGTGGTGGACTAAGGCCTAAACCCTCTCAATGGTAGAGGAGGCCCGTGCCCAGCAGTGGGACGTAAATGGGCTGATGATGATGATGATGAATCTAAAATTTACCGATACTTTGATGTGTTTTAAATACATGTTACTAATTGCGATTACGTCTTTTTTATAATAAATTTCCAACAAATATAAATAGAATTACATATATTAGGGCCTTAATAACATGAACAAAAGGTCACCAAGAGCTAGAGACAAAGGGAACCAACCTAGCACCGCACCAAGAAGCAAGTACGAATCTTAAGTAACTTTACCAAATTAAAATGTCAATATTTCTCGTATTAGTCTCGACCACACATTTTCCTTGTAAATTATTTCATAGTCACGTAAATAATTTCATTCCAATCTGTTAATTCGCACAATTAGTTCATAGATTCATTGTCGCAAATAAGACTCCGCCTGGGGAAAACACCCGAGCAAGGGACTCGAGGGCATCTGGACACAGAATAATCAACGAAATCCAATTTACCCGAATCACACGAAAACGTTTAAAGGTGTGAAGGGGCGCGCATCCACCGGGTGTCGCACCATGTTTAATTGTGTGGAAATCCTCCCCAGCTATTAAGCAAAGCGGCGGCGACTGATTAAGGATAAGTGCGGTGACGCTATCGTTGAGGCCGACTTCATCGGGTAAATTTCTGGTGAAGCCCGAAATGTTAAGGTCAGCGGGCTTCTGAGATAATGCCCACACGTAATTGTGATTACTATTCCCAGAAATTTTCATTTTGATATGTGTATTTGTCAAAATCAATGTTCATTATTCATTTCAAAGGTATTATTTTAGAAGATTTTTTTACTCGTTACAAATACAATTAATTAATTACTGGTTTAATCATGGTGCGCTCCGTGTTTAGAATCGGAGTCTTTATATTTTAGGTTTATGGCAAGTTCCGGCAAGCGGAATTCAAATATAATTTGCCCTTAAAATGAATGCAAAAGACGGTCTATTTTAAAACAAGAAAGCAAAGAGTTTATTTTAAATATAATATAGTGTTTAAAAAATGGTAAGGTTCTTATTTATAGTAGCACATTTAAACCTCTGGTTACGAATTTAATTTCACACTTAGCTACAGCATTTTTAATGAAAATGTGACGATTATCCTACTCCGATACGCCCTCCGTCGACCTCAAAATAAAACGGGATTGTGTCAGTAGAATGAATATTACACGTTATCAATCAATAAATAAATTAGGCAGAGCCACGTATTATTTTAATCGGATAACACTTATTAGTAGGTCGTACATAAAGTCCACTTAAATTGTTTTAAAATATAAAACTATACGTGTTGGTATGGATTAGTTTAGGGCCAAGTGGATTGCGTGATTAACCCTCTTGTATTCTATTCCATAAAGGTTTTTAAAGATATAACGAAAAATAGAGCAGTTCGACGTTCAATTTTAACTACATAACCACTACTAAGTTAGTTAAGTATAAGTAGTAATAGGTGGCGCGTGTTCGAGAATCTCAGCGGCCGCGGGTTCAAACCCCAGGCACATACCTCTGACTTTTCGACGTCATATGTGTATTCGTAATTATTTATCACGTACTTAAGAGGTGAAAACCTGCACTCCTAAAAATTCTGAGGAATTTCTTAGGTGTGTAGTCCCCGCCGACCCGCACTAGGCCAGCGTGGTGGACTTAGGCCTTAAACCTTCTCAGCTGTAGAGGAGGCCCGTGCTCAGCAGTGGAATATATAGGGGCTGATGATGATGATGAAACAATAGTTATATATACCAAAGGTTATTATTACCTAGCGTGGTTAAACACTCAGTTTTGAGCATAGAGAATTCTGACCAGGAAATATTATTACAGCACTCATATAATCATCAAAACCAAAGACACGACGCACTTGACCGAGATGATTCAAACACATTCGGAGTAAACATAAAAATGGCGGAGGCAAAACGAATCGAGTGACCTATCGGCTGTCCGCTCGACGACGTTCAATTTCACGGCCAATAACTCTCGGAGCCCGGCGACTCTTATCATTTGATGGTCAGATATGTATATAGCCGTACAGTGTACCGCGCACTAATGTTTGTAGGTCAAATTCATAAAAATATATAATGGTATGTGACTTCTCTAATTATTATTAAACTGAGTGTTATCGTAGTCTTCGTGACGGTTGTGCTTAAAGGAGTTTGTCCGTTATGCTTTGTTTTCTAAGCGGACTAAAATATAGCTCGTGAAGCAATAATATAAAGTAGATCATATATTGATATCAAAATTTTAGAGGATTTTTTTTATATTGTCTCGTCGTAGTAACTACATCGCACCTGATGGTAAAATCGGTGCTTTCCAAACTAAGCATTAGGTAGAGATTCCCATCTATCTCGTCACACGATAAACTCAAGCTGGCCTACTGAGATGTATTTTCAATCTAAGCTTAACCAAGGTAGCAACTGTTTCGTTCTGTATGTCAGATTTCCGAATGCCAATTCGTCAGTAGTGGGATAGTGGGATAGTATGCTTTAGTGCTTGACCATTATAATAATGACGCTTGGTGAGAGAGAAGTGACATGATTTCTTGTCAGTCGGCAATAATAGAACTGCAACACTTACCATCAGATCTAAGTCCTATCCCTAAACTATGCACATACTTAAATTATATACTCTTATATTCTGCTTATACTCTTGGCAATATTAGCGTGACGAACCTTTATCAAAATACACAGCCGTTATCGTCCTGAACTTCCAACTTTATATTTGCTATTTAATGAATTGTTTTCCGCTTATATGGTTCAAGTGAAATTTTTTATCAAATTAAATAAAAATTTACGCATTATTTCCTCATGTTACGAAAAGTTATGAGTATTTGATTCGTCACTTAAAAAATAGACTTATTCCAATAAGGCAATTGAAAATTGATGGACAAATTAATTGCTTAATATATTAAGATTTCCCTCTTTACGTAAATCGAGATGCGTTAAAGAGGATTTGAACTTAAAGTTCTATATCAAATAATAAAAGATTATATCACCACTTGCTAGTTATAGCTCGCTCAAACGTCATAAAATACAGAACAGAAACGAATATTAAATGAGTATTAAAGTGATATACATATGCTATTAATTGCATCTGATAAAAGTATTTAAATGGGTACAGCTATTACCTACGGAAGGTTCACTTATTTCACAGATATACTGCGGACGCCCGGTTGTAAGTACAGTACGGTCTAAATAATGTCGAGGGCAGATTAACGATTCCGATTACTTTTCCAGTCGCCACAATTACGCCGGCTGTCCACATTAAAACAGTTAATTTTTTCTTAGCATCTAAGGTTCATTCCGAACCGATCATCCTTTCAACTCCGATAGCCTGTTGGCTTAATGGAGCGTGATACATAACTGGACCGAGGCGGGACCGACGTGGCTTCGTTACGTCACCGACACGACCGACCGATATTGTGTACAGGTCTCGTTTTGTAACATTATGACGTAATATTAATGACCAACAATTAGCAAAGGTCCAAGAGTGTAGCGTAACCGTGTCCCTTGAGTTTTGTTCAGTTATTACACAAGACGGGTCAGGAATTATGTGCCTCAAGTTCGATTATCTTTTACGTCGAAAACTACAACATTCACATAATTTCATAATGGCCTTGATGAAATTATGTTTTCAAAAAATTACCGTACGCATTGACGTCAGTAGCCATTAACTTTAATTCCTAGGAATCTTGAATTACGGGGATTAACAAAGATAAGCGTGAAGGCATTAATGACGTCTGACTCGACGAAAGTCCGAGATGCCAAGTGTATGAGATGTGTCAAGCACTATCAGTTTTGACTGAGACTGATTTAAGGTACTAGTGTTTGTGGTGCCAAACTTGAATTCAAACGTTCATCCTTGCGGGTGATAAAAATATACTGTATGTAACAACAAGAACCCGACGATATTAATATTGAATATGAAATATTGCCGCACAAAACTTGCGAACATCAGTTTCGACTGGTCGTGTATAAACGGCCTTAGTGTCGGTAATGCCAAAATTCCGCCATAACTGTGCACGGAGACTGCTTATCAGCGAAAACACGCGTGTCAACGGTATTGTGAAATTTAGCGGAGTACGCGCTCTGTACTCGCTATCGGGTAACACGACAAGAATTCTCGAGCATAACTTGCAAATTTGGTGGTACTGTTATAATACTAAGCGAGAAAATTACTGAAATGCGCCGAGTGGGTCACGAAATACGGTAGCTTTGTTATAATAACACCACATTTTGACAACATTACCCTCGTTAAAAACACTTGTTGTGTTGACCTTAGAGAAATAAAAAAACACATTGGTCATTTTTGCAATTTTCGCAAGCTATCTTTTTTAGCTCCGTATACCGAATAGCTGGCGAATCTTACCCAGCCATATTTAGAGACTCCGTGCAGCTACTAAGGAGTTTTTAACGAAAAGATATACTTATAATATAAGACAGTAATTCCTGATTGTATCCGACAATTTTTCACGGTACCGGCACGACAATAAAACAACTTTCATTTCATTTCAAGTCATATTAAGGAGTAAAACGTGGGTTTGTAATCCCTTATTCGTCATTTAATTTTAGTGCGTATCAGTCACTGTGGCATTTCCTAAAAACAAGCCATTATTAAACTTGTAGGCGGCGGTAATATTAAAAAAAAAAACTCTTATCGCGCTGAATATGACAACACCAACACAACAACACCAACGCAATTATAATAATTATGCACGGGAGGATCGCGATTCATGTTTTATGTAATTCCGGCGATAAAAATCAAACCGCCAGTCCCCGACTGTGGTAATTTATTCAACTATTGTAACCGTTATCTCGGACTAAACTCTGCGGAATAGGTCCTGTATAAATGTTCCCACCAACCTGCTAGAATGTTCCTGGAAGTTGCCGCCGTCGAGGAGGCGCACCTTGGCGAACAGGACGGCCGACACGAAAGGCACCTCGGTGAGCTCCTCGAGGCAGCACTGCACCTCAAACTTGTACCGCTTCTTCTTCATCATGAAAGCCATGACGCCGCACACATGGGGCCCGCGCGACTGGCCCGCACTGCCGCCGCCGAGCGCACTCACTACACTCACTGCCACTACACTTCACTTCACATGTGGGTCCACAGTGCACGTGTAAAATTATTTACGAAAATAACTAAACGACAACGTAACAACACTCCGAAATGCTTGCTTATGTAGATAAATAGAGCGGTGGAGCGATTATTTGGGCGTCAGCGCTTGCTCTGCGGTGCGATGTCGGATGGCGGCCGATCGCAACGTCGATCAGTCGCATAGCTGCCGATGTCATTAGTCTGGAAAACACAGTTGATGGTTAGCGACATTAAGATAACGTCGAAAAAATGTTACAGCCGACGAGGCCGGCTTAGCGCACGATAATAACTCATTCCGGCTCGAGATATCCACCGACTAGTCATTAATATTAATAACATGTTCCACATACGATTTTCATCTTTGTTTGGGCTTTTACATAGGAAATTTCGGGTTCATTGTTGGACCATATCTCAACTATCTGTGTTATTCTTGTATCTAGTTATCGAGCATAGAAAAATATTCATTCCACGTGCGTTGCGAACTTGACATTCACTAATAAAAACAAATGAATGTTTTGCCGAGCTGAATGTGTGCGCAGTGTATTAATGGTTGTAACACTAATAATGTTACCAAATATCGTGGTCTCATAAATATTAACACGTTATAGACATGATGCAAATGACTAAATTGAAAAGTTATAGAAATTGGCAAATGTATTTGAACTTTAGTCTACATAGTAATGCATACAAATTAATGCCATCCGAATTCGCCAATATTAAATCAGTTCAAATGTTTTTTACAAAATGTTTTTATATGGATGAAACCTTAAAATCTCCTTGGCCTAGTGAAATATTGCCCGCAGATTGGAGATTAACGCCAATAATGAAGCCGATGCAGTGCAATCGGGTTCTTTTACAAGGCTCCCGTACACAATTAAACACGTGAAAACGTGCTTGATAGTGGATAATCACTCGCTCAATCGGTAATTAAGTGCGTTTTAATGTATTCACTTACTAAGAACGTACCATCAGCTCCGATGTAGTCTAGTTTATCGAATCACGAAATAAAATAAATAACATGTTCGTCTAATTTTGATTTTTATTAGTTCGCACGAAAGATTAAGACGCGTTTTAAGATTTAATGGAGAGCGTTCGTATGTAGTTATCATAGATAACATATATCCATTTAACCGGCCCGTACGAGATGGTTACACAATTATTTGTGCAGTCCTACAAAATTATGTTGAACAACCGATATCCGGCTATGTAGTACAATCGAAACCCTTTCTGAACGGAACTACATCGATTAAGTGAAGTTTTTAGTTTGGCAGTCATTGGGACATTTGAGTTGAGATGACAACTTATGTTTGTGTATTGAAATTAATATATCTTTCGAAGTTTTTGGTATACTAAACATATGTAGATCGCAAGCTGCACACTTTTCCAGCGGGCCTTTACAAAAGTCGCTTTTCAATATCCAAAGTCACAAATAAAAGTATAAACCAGGGCAGTAACAAACGGCTGGTCGGTTCAAATAATTATGTACAATTCAATCCGACGGAGAAGTGACGGAGATTTATCTCAATTGAGACCATAAATCGTCCACTTTAGATCCTAGACAAGGCGGATAGCGAATCTATCTCAGTCACCAAAATGAATTACATTATTACGACAGACCACTGTCTAGTGCGCACACTCTAGTCCAAATGTAACTCTGCAGGAAGAGAAATACATTGTTTTTATATGATAAGCAAAAGATTTAGGGGCTCTTTTGTGGTTAATAAACCTTATAGCCCAAAGTAATTAACTAAACCCAACGTAGTGTAATCGCTTCACGAGTCACTGATATAAGATTTACGACTTATTATTATATTTGTATTACAATCATTGTAACCACAACGTATACTCTTTGATGACACGATACTTTAAAACGATTCGAGTGCGCGAGGTGTTGGTATATAAAACAGGGTACAATACACGTGAAGTACCGGTGGCACCGCAGCTCCATTGAATGCAGTCGGTTTAATTAAAACATCCTTTTAGACAGCAACGGTAACCGCCGCGCAACATGCATCGAAACGCGAGCACGTGCGCACTCGCGCCAATGCACACACACCGGCATGTATACTGCATTATGTTGCAATTATACACTCAATTGAGACAAATTAACCACAATACATATATACAGATATAAACAAGTATATTCACCTACTAGACTACGAGACTTCTCGAAAGACCAGACCAGGAACAAAGTTAAGTAGATAACAAAAATACTTATCTCACTCTCTCTCTCGGTCCAAATTAATATGTCCCGCTGCTAGGGACGGACCTCCTCTACCATTGAGAGGCTTTTAGGCCTTAGTCCATAACTAAATACTTAAATTATATAAATACCTGACAATGCCGAGTCGATACAGATTTGAATATCTGTCGCAAAAATGTTAAAGCTGCACCGACCTAAACTACAGAGTTTCCACAACAGTACACACGCGACTGGGTTGTGTGTGTCTCATGTGAGACTGACGAGACCTAACATTTTACACTCGCTTTTAGTCTAGATTAGTGACGTTGACGAAAGCCTAACTCCCACCTTCTCTTTTTAATTGAAAAAAAAGTTTTCAATGATAACGGAACTTAGATTTTTTGCTTGGACTTGTAAATACATACATTGAGTTATACTGGTCAATTGGCACAAATAAGTTATTAAGAAAGTGATTTATTTATAAACGTTGTTTGGCTGTATTAATCGACTAATGTATACATTGTGCACATAGAGTCTTTATTTGTAATTTACATGTCGTTTAGCAGAATGAGACGAAACATTGATAATATTTACAAGTTAGATAAATTTAAGGTAAGCGTTGTATATTGTTTTGTCTACATTTGAAATTATTTGTTTTTTCATAAAATACAAATCGAAACAGCTTTAATAAATTATCCATAGTTAACCTAAATTACAACCGAAGACATTACCCAATTTCTACAAAACAAAAAATATTTCCAATATTTACTATAATAGCAACTATTTGTCTACGAGAAAATATATCGATTAAACATTACAGGATAAGACAAATGATACGAGAGGTGGGTGAACTCCGGGAAATTGGTACGTAGCCTCGTCATGAGACTTTATGGAAAATACACTCACATGCTTGCCAAAGGTTGGGAGTATGTGGAACGGTGCCAGCTTAAGCACACCCCACCGCATCGACGGAAGACTTTTACATTGCCTGGAACAAACAAACGGCATTATTAACATCTATGTTTATTACAAAAACAAAAGAGTCATTTTGGTTTAAAAAAAAACTTAATAAAAATCATCATCATCATCATCAACCCATATACGTCCCACTGCTGGGCACGGGCCTCCTCTACCATTGAGAGGGTTTAGGCCTTAGTCCACCACGCTGGCCTAGTGCGGGTTGGCAGACTACACACCTAATAAATTTCTAAGAACTTTTAGGTGTGCAGGTTTCATCACGATGTTTTCCTTCACCGTTAAAGTACGTGATAATTCATTGTGAATACACACATAACTTCGAAAATTCAGAGGTGTGTGCCTGGGGTTTGAACCCGCGACCGCCGAGATTCTCGACCGCGTGCCCAAACCTCGAGGCTATCACGACTTTAATAGACTTTAATAAAAATACATCATATGATTTACATGTACTCATAAAGTGAATATTGCAACGATACATTAAAAACAAAACTAACGAGGACATTCACTTTCAGTCGAGAAAGGTGAACGTACATTATTGACAGCGAGAAGGTTTTACTTTAGGTGCCTTACATTAATTTCGGTAACTTCTTTATCACCTAAGAAATGTTTCGCCTTGCTCTATTGACTGAGACATGTAAATATTAATTGGTACGAGTCGTAAATCGATGAAAATTTATCACGAGGCGAAATACTTCAAGCATTATAACATAAAACATTACAAATTCATTAGCATCGAGATAAGTTCACGTATTATAGTAATAAATAATTTATACGGTTTTAACCATTGTATTTAAAAAAAAATCATTGAATATAATTGTAACAGAAACTATTGTTGTCTGGCAACTGTTTAATTGTGTAATTTTCCTACGATTCCAGTTGAAAATAGTACCTGCAATTAACTGAATTTTCAAATTGTTTAATCCGAAAAGTTCCAGAAGCAATGTTTTAACGTTATATAAACAGCATTTCCTTCTAAAAATAAAGTTATGAAGACTACCTCGTGGTCACGAGGCACAAACGTGTGACATGCGAACTAGCGATCCAGGGGTTTGATTCGCGGGTCGGGCAAATTTCCATTAGGAAATTCTCAGCAGCACGGCAAAGCAGTTTACATATGTTCCCGATAAACGACTATTATAGGCTGTGGGACTGATACATACCTGGCAAAAAGTGGGTACAGAAATACATCTCTGCCTACCCATTCGAGGAATACAGACGCAAGGTTATGTATGGATGAAGGTTAATGAAGACACATTTTTTTACTTAGTTGGACCTTGGCGCCAATGACATGACATTCGTTTGAGTTCCTAACAATACTATCGCTGAATCCAATACCATTAGGCATTAGCCAACCAATTAATATAGATTCCCACTAGAACTCTAACATAACTACGCGTACGCAAATAAATAAATTGAAGCGAGTTTAATTTCCCAGTGGACAACATTGCGAAGATATATTGAAATAGTTTGCGAAATACTTTCATTCAGATTGAAAGAAAACCTACCGCTAAAATAACGTTTTCAATATGGTTTCGGCGCACATAACTGTAAATAGTTATTTCCTTGTGTAATAAAACCAATTTTTAGTACATATTGAATGTCATGTTTTGTAATTTACAATGGCATACATAGTACATATCTTGTATCTCCGAGGTAATAGGCATTAGGTAAAGGTATTTATACACCTACCTTTCGCCAGCTTAATATCATGGTTATTGTGGGCCTATTGCCACTGAGAAATTCCTAATAGATAACTCTAATACAAATTGAATCGAATCTGTAGCCTTTCGAGCCAACGTCTAAATACGTGACGCAGTAATGAACAAGGTAATTAACATAGTCGAACAATAGAATCATATAGTATTTTATTTATACACAAAGTGATGTCTAGCAGTATAAATTTTTTATATCAGTGTTTACTGAAAATATTGATAAAATGGATAAATTAATACAATGTAAAGGAAAATGGACACGTACATATTAATAATGATTCATCGAACTTTACCGCTACGGACTCAGTACACATTATAATCCAGATGAGGATAAAAAACAAAATTACCTAGAAAAGTCTATAAATATTTCCACAGTTAATGCACTTCAATCCTGATGATAAGCGACGGGTTATTAGTGGAGGCGCTCAACTCGACAAACATAATAGACACAATTACACCACAATGCCGTATGCAAATCTGTAGAAATCCAAGGATGTGGAATCATCTCCTCGTTCACGTGTATGAAGCGAGTAAAATCAGGAATAATTGCGTGGAATTACTTGAGATTGGGCAATTGGTCGCGACCTTCGCGTGCTGAGAACTAACGCGATGTGCGCGTGCGCAGCCGTCGCGGCTCCTAAGGGGAGAGCGGCTGCGTCTGCGTCAGCGCACGGATCACGCCCTAACGAGTGCAATGCGTGTGATATAACGATCTCAACAGGCGTACATAGAGGGGACACGATCCAAATTGTAAGAAAATTACATGTGCAAGGCCGTTGACTAGTGGCCGTTATGTAAGTGGAACTTTGCCGGTTTCAAGCGGATAGTCAAACATCTCCACCTAAAATCTTTTGTAATACAGAATACATAATACCTGAAGTATATGTGCGATCATCTCACAAACTAATAGAACTTAAGATCTATTAGTTTGTGAGATGATCGCACATATACTTCAGGTAAAAATATGTTTAGAGTAATTAAGAATAATAATAGTACCTATTGTTCCACAAGGTTCAAGGCAAAAGTAATATCAGAGTAATGTTCATAAAACATCGTAGCCGTACCAACGACTACTTTTAATATCTAGTTTATTTTCATCTCGGAAGTAGGGAGAGGCTCTGATAACTGAAATTTTGTAGCGCGTGCACTTAGTTCACCTGAAGACCTGGCCGGCTGCCAAGCATGTAGAGCGTGTCACCTTGAAACTGTCCGTGCGTCAGGCGCCCATAGGGCCTCCCATCGACGGGCGCAGGGAACGTGATTTATAGAACATTATCTGCTAAAAATACTAACACAATGTATGAGCTATGATGCGATAAAAATACCAACTAAACCCCCAAAGTTTCAATTTTGAAGATATTGATGAATGTCGTACTATTTCTATATTTTTCATGTTTCTAAGAAATAATATTATAAAATTTTACCTCCTCTACAACAGAGAGGATTTAGGCTTTAGTTCACCACTCTGGCCTAGTGCGTGATGGCCAGCTACGCACCTAAGAAATTCCTAAGAATTTTTAGGTGTGCACTGTGCAGGTTTCCTCACGATGTTTTCTTTCACTGTTAAATTAAGTGATAATTCATTGCGAATACACACATAACTTCGAAAAGTCAGAGGTGTGCCTGGAGTTTAGAGCAGTGATGGCGTCGAGGTTCAGGCGCGCGGTCGAGAATCTCGGCGGTCGCGACTCAAACCACAGGCACACACCTCTGACTTTTCGGAGTTATGTGTGTATTCACAATGAATTATCACTTGCTTTAACTTGTGAAAAAAAAAGGAAAACATCGTGATGAAACCTGCACACCTACAAAGGTTCTTAGGAATTTCTTAGGTGTGTAGTCCGCCAACCCGCACTAGGCCAGCGTGGTGGACTAAGACCTAAAAACCCTCTCAGTTATAGGGGAGGCCCGTGCCCAGCAGTGGGACGTATATGGGCTGATGATGATGATGATGAGTTTAAACAATTTAAGGTCTCATAGACAACCTTCTAGGTTGTACAATAAGCGGCTTCATTGACAGAAATTGTGATTACGAAGTAATACGAGTAATAGAGAACGATATAGGATATTTCTTGCCTGGCGAGTAGAGTACCGCCACATCTACGTATGACTCCCTCATACACACCCATAGTCACAACAAACATGTTTAATAGGTTGTAAAATTATGGAAGTCTTTACCTACACCACAACGATCAGAGATGAAACATAAAAACAGGTCATTTTAAAATCACTATTAAATCCAATCCAATCCAATCCATCAGCCAATCGAAGTCCACTGCTAGACATAGGCCTCTCCCAATGACTTCCACAGGGACCTGTTGGACCTTCACCAGGTCGTCCGACCATCTTGTCGGAGGACGTCCCACGCTGCGCTTTCCTGTACGTGGCCTCCACTCGAGAACTTTTTGGCCCCATCGGCCATCAGTTCTCCGCGCTATGTGCCCACTATTAAAGCGCAACTAAAAATAGAATCGACATAAGCATACATGTATAATAGAAATGTATTCATTGAATTGTAAAATCATGTGACTGGGTAAAGTAGTCGATATGTGGGCTATGAGTCAGGTTGTTATCACTCGACGTTCCCGGCAGTCGCGAGGCGCCACGGCGACTGCTGATAATAATGCAAATGTGCTGCTAATTACTAACCAATATTCACACATTTAGGGCTCGCATATACATAACAATATCAATATTGCGATGTGGTGAAAGAAAAAACGTAGGGAAACCCACAAGCCCGAGAATTTTAACCAAGGTATTTCTTATATGACGCCCTGCAAACGCTCTAGGCTCACGTGTTGGATGAATGCATTATCTTTCATCATTACAGATAAAGTCATAAATGGGATGTATATGGGCTTATATAGACATAGTCTAAAAAAATATTAAAACCTTCATGCAAGCTTTGTCATGACGATAAAAATTGACCACGAATCTTGAAACCACAGGCTCGGTCCAGGTTCCGCGATAAATATTTGCAGATCTTAGTAAATTATTGTTTTATTTCTATTAAATACTTATCACTTCCGTAATAAAGTTATTCACTAGGATAAGAAAAACAAAGGAGCTATTTAGGCATCAATTAATGCAATAAAATTAACGTAACTGAGATATTAATCACTGAGGAAAACCAGACAAAGCTGGGTCGTTTTTCCTCCTCTACGCTGCAAATAGAATGGAATCCCCTACTTTATATAGAAGAAGACACACGGCCGGACAATCATTTGCACTAATTGCGAACAAAAAACATCAGCTGCCCTGAATATATTTCCGTTGCGATTGTATTTTTACAACGCCCACGCAAACCTTATTTTTTATCAACGCATCGATATATTGAGGAATCACTGATGCAGTGTCCTTTTTTAATTATTTTGTCCGGTGATCTCAATAATATCAAATGCATTGTTTGAGTACAAAACACAAATTACAAATTATTTTATTCAGACCTGTAGCAAGTACATTATTTACCTACAATGTTAGTTGGTTAACTTGCCACAACAAAAATAAAAACAGATCAAGTTCTTCATCAGGTTAATCTGTTACCAAACGCTTTTTAGAATATTGAAGTCTGTCAAAACTTTGGTTGCAACACAAACGCGGAATCTGTGACGCTCAATTTCTCAAGGGTCACAAGTTTGACATGGTTGTACTAATCGGTTACCACGGGGCCGAGACGGCTCTTGTCAATCAACACGCTTTGGTTACGCACGTGAGGTAAATTCCCTTTTTGCATTTTTTCCTGTTTGTCAATTTGGGGGGTTTTGAACAGTTTGTCAACCTGTATTTAAGCCGGGCAAATTAATTCTGGTTAATTAATTATACCACGATTTTAATCTGAAATTACTATAAAAATGTGGTTTATCTATCTAGGTAAGTACCTACTATGTATATTACTATAAAACCAATTGGACTCGCTTCGTTTTTCACCTTTGCATCACTATCACCCATATTCTAAAAGTCGTGTTTCTTCGAGGAAGTTGGCCCAGTTTGCAACTGTGCCCAATATCTCAAGATTCACAATGCACTTTGCCATTTAACAAGATACAACTAGCTGCGACAACCAACACCGGAGAGACTTAAGGACTTGTTTCTGGATGCTCCTTCTTCATGGCTTATTGGTCTCGCCGTCCATCTGTCAGGAGAACGTCACACCTGACGGAACCGAGGCAAGCGTGACGTAATAACCGGTGAAGCGTGCACGAAGAAAATCGATTACCGGCGCGCTGTCCCGCACGCTAACACCACAAAAACGCTCAAAGGAGTGTGCCCGGTAAATGTGCCAACTAAAGGTCCCGTAGTCTTCAAGTTTAGTTTGTTTAACAAGATACTATTGTTACAACAACAATAATAATATTTCAAAAACCTTGCAAATCATGGAATTCTTAGGTTTAAAGTGTAGTCTATCGGATAATCCACCTACTTATTTATAAATCCTAGATGTTGCGATTAGGAGAGAGCCCTTTTTCTTCACTTATTTTTAATATATCACGCCGGAAAAAAATTAAGCGAAGATCCTTAAAAATAGTAAATGCAATATAGATATTTTTATCCGCAACACTGGCAGGATTAATGCAATGGACGCCGAATAAGAAAAAATACGATAAAAATTTGCAAAAAGGCTTTTGACTAAAGAGGATATACATGGTGTAATTATAAGTTAAGAAGTTATAATGTAATTTGCTATGCAAATCGGTCCCAACATGATGACACTCAAATGATGGTCATAAATGACGTTTTAAAACTAACAATTACTTATAGCAAACACGTGTAAATAAAGTATGAGTACAGAAACTGCCATTAGTATGCATAAACATACTCTCAAGTAAACCTCGACTAATGATTTAAATACGAAATGCAGTTTTTTCTTTTACACTTTTTACACTTAGTAGCAACAAAGATAAATTTCAGTATTGAAACAGATGAAATCTTAAACGAAGTAATTGGGCTTCCTTTACGGACCAATTCATCATCATCATCATCAGTTTATATACGTCCCACTGCTGGGCTCGGGCCTCCTCTACAACTGAGAGGGTTTAGGCCTTAGTCCACCACGCTGGCCTAGTGCGGGTTGGCGGACTACACACCTAAGAAATTCCTACGAACTTTTAGGTGTGCAGGTTTCATCACGATGTTTTCCTTCACCGTTAAAGCAAGTGATAATATACACACATAACTTCGAAAAGTCAGAGGTGTGTGCCTGGGGTTTGAACCTGCGACCGTCGAAATTCTCGACCACGCGCCTAAACCTCGAGGCCATCACGGACCTATTCACTTTTAAAAAATGATTTTTTAATTATTACTCCCTTTTGTGAAACTCAATTTGATATTTGAATAAAAACTCCCTTGGAGATATTCAGAAAACAACAACATTGCCTTTCCAAAGGACGTAAAATATTCAAAAGCAGATTTCTCAGTTAAAAACGCTAAAATCCCCTCCGCAAATAAATTGAACCCTCGTCGGTTTGCTAGGAGTGGCAAGACACACGCAGACACTTGGTGAGATAGCACAACGACCGTCTGCTCGCGCTTTGCAGCTGACGTTTGTGACAGATTTACTTTCATACCACCCGTTAGGTAAGACGATATCATCTCGGCGTCATTAAATAGGCTTTAAAACCTTTATTTCTTGAAATAAGTTTGTTTTAACAAAGAAGACCCACGTATAAATCCATACAGCGATAACGTTTGAATATTATAGTGCCGGATTATATATCATCAGCCCATATACGTCCCACTGCTGGGCACGGGCCTCCTCTTCCATTGAGAGGGTTTAGGCCTTAGTCCACCACACTGGCCTAGTGCGGGTTGGCGGACTACACACCTAAGAAATTCCAAAGAACTTTTAGGTGTGCAGGTTTCATCACGATGTTTTCCTTCACCGTTAAAGTACGTGATAATTCATTGTGAATACACACATAACTTCGAAAAGTCAGAGGTGTGTGCCTGGGGTTTGAACCCGCGACCGTCGAGATTTTCGACCGCGTGCCTAAACCTCGAGGCCATCACGACTTACATAATTATATTATATATATACAGAAAATTGACACGAAGAATTTGACAATCCTTATCCATCGTCAAAGGTTGGATAAGTACGTTGGATTCGTATAGTAAGCGGATTACCGATTTGGCCCTATGATAAAATATACGAACTTACTGCTCTTTTGTATTGGAAACAATGAAGTATATCGAGACATGAAATGATCCTCAAAAAGCAATCCCATGAAGCCTTCCCCATCGGGGATATGAACGTAAGCGTTATAGTGTGATTTTATAAAACATGCATTATGCACTCAGTGTAAAAGACATTTATTTCTAAACCAACAGAGTACAATAACCTCACATTTCATAAACAGACTGTGTGTAATCCATCAACGGTTGAATAACTGAAACAATACATCAGTGTTACTCACTACGCGGACGTAACATTTCACACGGCGGAAGCCCTTAGAGTGAATACTCCGCGCCATTTACACAAACACACGATGGCCCACAAACCGGTTGTGCTTATAGCAACCAGTTGCATGTGTGATCGATCATGTCAGCGCGCCAGCTGGCGAGGGGACACGCGAGGGGTGCTCTGCCCCCTGCACGGCCGGTGCCGACGTCGCCTGATGTTGTGTGAACTCACGGCTGATTGGACACTCATAAACACTGCGTCCCAGCGCGAACAAGCCCACCATGTTATAATAACATCTTATACTGGATTAAGATTTCAGCCATTGTATATTAAAACTGTTGTATTTTTCCTTGGCAACACTGTTAATTGTACTATTTATCAATCTGTTCTATCGTTACTATAAAATCTCCTCTCTTCTCCACTTACTTATTTACTTTACACATGTATAATTTACTTCGAAAGTTTTGTTTTTGTATACCCATACACACGTCAAAGAATTGGTCATACTCTAAATATTGCAAGAATAGCCAAGAAAATTAATCCGCAACGAGTAAAAACTATGATTACAAATGACTTGCAGGTAGATTTTTTTAATTGACCTTAAGTGAAGCAAAAACAAAGGTCGTTTCGTAAATATCTTCAACCACTGCACTGGTAAGACACCATGAGTTTCAACTTTGAATGTCACATTGCGACACAAACAAACAGTGAAGCTGTCACAAAAAAATAATTTGCAGCGTTTAAGTATTGCACTGGATGGTAAAAACAACGGAACCGATGTGGCCAGCGGAGCGACGGTCGCAAATCACGCTGCCACTTCATGTCAAAAATTGCTTTGAACTATAAGAACTGGCAATTGACTGTCGGCCGTGCGTCCGAGCGGCGGCCGACGAGTTTCGGAGCTCCGATGCGAACAGCGGCGCAAATTATGTGAGCATGTGGACTGGAACGGGCTAATGTGGTGGAATGAGGAATTATGACACCCGTATTAAGTTTGGAACGCTGCGAGTTATATTCGGAACGGTGGGAGCTGAGATATGTTAACGTATCCTGCTCGAAGGAGTACGGAATGTAATATAACTTAAGCGATAGCTTTCTGGTGATGCCCAATATTTTCCAGGGATAAATGCCCTAAATTCCCTTTCCGATCCATAAAATTTTGTGAACGAAAACCCATTTTGACCCGTCGTTCCCCTGGATAAGAAAAATCCAGTGAAGGTTCTTACATTCCTACGTGAAGGATACTTTTACATTTACATTTTTAGTATTTAGAAGAAAAGTTCGCGCTTAGAGAAGCTATTGATTTCTCTCACAGCATTTTTTTTTACACAACACAAACTAATAATAGTTTAACAGTGATAAATGAGTTATGGTACCGTTGTATTGTTATCCTCGACCCACCATGAGGGTACTATAGCATACAGATATTTCCTTATTGTCTACTAATGTTCGCAATTCATTTTAATCTTGTATTCTATCGCTATAAAAACAAATGCCGATCGATTCCAAATTTATTCACTCAGAGCCTCGTATTTATTTACTGCAAATATCCAACGCAACGTAATATACCTCTTTAGTAAAGATTTACGAGTATAAATTCGCCATTGATCCGGGCGGGATGACGTAAACGCCGTAAAGCCGGCCCGCCATAACCGTCCGCTCCGGAGCGATTGACAAATAAACACGAGTTACGATGGTCCGTCCCCTCCGGAGGCAATCACTCCGGATTGCTGAAGCTTTTGCCAATGAGACTTGTCACTTAGACCGTGAAAAACCACCCGCACTGAATTCTCTTATTGTTCGGTACTATATACATATGTGTATAGTAAATAAGGGTGCCAATTTGTCAGCTGTACTTGTTACTTTTAAGGCTAAACTAGAAGAGTTAAAAATTTACTTAAAGTAGCTAGTAGTAGAAAAATCATTCTAGTTCAGAATGGTCACTCAATGTTTATATGTAAACGCCTAAACAATGACGTCAGAGTTGATTCTCTATTAACTCTACAATGTAAACTGATTTTATTGTTTCGACCCAAGCACTATTCTGCGAATATCAAATTGGCGAATATTTTTTTATTATTAATTGTTAGAACGCGTCGGTTTCTTACAATGAAATTTAGAAACAACACATTCGTTAGTTCTAATCCATAAACCATCACTTTGACACAAGGCGAGCTGGTACACTAGAACATTTTCATAGTGACAAGTAATAACGGCCAAAATATGAAATTACTCAATAGGAAATCATTATATTCTTGTAAATTGGGCTTAATTAACAGTAAATTAACTTCATTGCGCAATATACTGATGTTCAAATAGGACCGTCACGACAATTACAAACGTTACTTGAGAACATTTTATCATCAATACATTATTGACGTTCTCTAACGGATGGCAGCCAATTTATTACTCGTTTTAATCAAATAGTACGAGAAAATATTAGGAATAACATTTACGAACATAGTTTATATGTAAATTACGTCATATTTCGAGTAACAGAGCCCGAAACATCAACCACGATCAATTGCCAAATTAGTGAAGATTTTTTTTTACTATTTCTATCTGAATATTTAATATATTATGTTCAGAACATGAAGCGCGCAGTAGAATCAAGTCCTTCGTCACATAGAGAAACCCTCAGCATTGAATTGCTATTCACTAAAGCGCAAACGGTCGTATAAATGCCAGTGAATATTGACCAATGGTTTCAACGACATATTGCTATTTCATTCTCCTTCAAATGCTTAAAAATATACTCTGTTATGTAGTACCTATTAAAGTGATCAACGGATCGAGGGGTAATAAAGAAAACATTTACCACGCATAATCCCACCCCTCGTGCTCACGTCACAAAAACTACGTGAATCCACATACAAATGGGTTAATTAAAAAAAAAACATGTGAACATTCGACGGAAAATTAACAAGCGAATTGTTCCCAAACTTAGGGATGCCCAAAAAAGTGTATTGTATCGATATATCGCATCGTAACTGTATCGAACTTGGTTGTATCGATACGCGATATTATCGATTTCCTTTGTATCGATATATCGTATCGTAACCGTATCGCATGCCTTTCAATTAATATGCGATATATCGTGCAAAGGATTATCTTTTTAGTAGTTTTACTAAATTATTTTATTTATTAAAAAGAAACAAATAATTATTAATCATATTTGACGGTACTACAAAGTCCAAAGATTTATTTAAATCTACCTCCAAGTCTAAACAAAAGCCGGCTGTTCTTGTTCCATAAACAATTTTGTCGACGTTATCATTCTCTTATTACTAATAACAATATATTCAATGGCACTGTCTATTATCGTTTAGTGATGATGTAATAGGAAATATAAAATTATACAAATTAATCACCGACATAGTTTGATACGATACGGTAATGCGATATTTTTATAAGAATGCGATATATCGAAGCGTATCGTATGGTCAAAATATCGCATCAAATATCGCTATATCGTATAGTGCTGTATCGATATTCCGATATATCGTATCGTAATGGGCATCCCTACCCAAACTCGGCTCGGTTCGTTTACCGCCTCGCGTCGGAGACCACTCACGCAGTGTGGTAGTGACTAGCCGAAACTTCTCTAATCACGGCCGAATTCGGTCACAATGGAATTTTGTCCTAACTAACTATTCCTAGTTGCAAACCTTATGTATTTCATAGTTCGTATAACATGCTATAGGATCATTATTTGACTAACTTATGCGACATCCTATCTATTTAAAAAAACTTTAATATCCTTACAGTCGTTAAGGCATCCTTAACAGTGAAACTTTTGAATGTATAAGTTCGCTAGACTTTAAGAGGGAGTTTTAGTTTAAGAAACTCGGCGTTATTGTTAAGGAAGTTTAAAAATTGAGTATACTGAGGTCAAAGATCGCAGGTTGCAGTTGGATGAAAAGCACATAGGACGCTCTAAATAATATTGGAACCATTAAGAATACATATTATAATTCCCAAATATAAAATCACTTGACTACACAATATAATAATAACCCTTGTAATAATACAATATTTATGCGAATAAACTACTTTTGGATATCAAACTACCAAAATGTGTGACAGTCACAGTACGTGTAATCTTAATTGAAATTATTAAACATGAATTATCAAAGAGACTATAAAGATGACAGTCCAAATATTAATCCTTACATACTATACACCGTAAAACTGTTGCTATGATTGAAACTATTCTGTCTATGTAGCCGAAGCTGTCTGAAGCCGAAACCCGATCTCCGTGCGACCCTAGCATTTGGGTCGTTTTGAAGCAAATTGTGCAATAAAATTCACACACGAGTCTGGAGGCAGCAAGCTCGATATAATGTGTGCCGATATCGCTAGCGTGTGTTATTAGACTTTCCATCGAGACCGCAGTCCGCAGTCGACAGCAGACGGCTAACTCGGTAATTTTCTTTAATGATATTTGTCTACTGTGTTAAGCAGCTTTTTTCTGTACAAATGTCTGTACTTGTTAGGTAATAAACGTCATTAAGATGTATTTATGTGTGGACACGAAAGTCGACATACAGGCTATAATTGCTTCAACAGTGCGCTACATTAGCTACAATTATGACAAAGCATGACAAGAAAAAAATTTATTAATTACTGCGTCACTTATTGCATATGGACAGATAGAGTCACGAATTGTAGCAAAATTTTAATTGTATTCCGGAACAAAATATTTTATTACCAACCTCTTCGATATGGGAGCAATATATTGCGTAGCTACAACTGTTTCTATATGATGAATTTATCATTACGTCGCTTCATAAATCACTTTCGCGTACAATGTACATACATTATTATTTACGAGCTCACATTACGTTACAAAAATATTGTTATACAAGTCGCAATTATATTTAACAGCAGAGACAAGTTTCGGCGGTCGGCCCACACAGTTACATTGTTGATAATTGCCGGTGAGGGAGCTGCATTTTCAAATAGTGTTGGCGCAGGAGCGATGGCGCAAGTGCTCCGGTGGGCGCGCGTGTGGTACGGATGTGGGATGCTAGCTGGTGACTAATAGCGTCAGATATTACGATAGACATGCTAAACATAAATTAATATTGCCTATATTGTTTGAAAAACCTCTATGGCAAAGTTGATAACAAGCTGTGAAACGAGAGGTCGCGTGTTCGTATGATAAAAATTTCGTGACATAGGAAAGTCGCTTACGGCTCAACTTGAACCAATAGTGATTAATGTACTCGTATAATTATGAAACCACACTTATTTATGGTATTTCATGCAATGATACACTGAACTACGTCGAGCTTAACCACAGCCCACCTAGGCACTAGATAGCTGTTATTTCTCTTCGTAATGAGTTTCCTCTACCAGTCTTCATCTCAGACGGATTGTGTACAAAAGTTGTTGATAATATTTACACTTTCCCACAAACGAACTTGTTGCATGCATTTAACAGCCTCTTGCTCGCCAACTATGTAGCATCCATAAAACTAGTTGGAACGGTAGAACTGACCATCTCAAATATATTAAATAGGAGCATACAGCCGTCTAATGGTGGTGAGAGGCCGTCGCGGAGAGAAAGTGGCGGGCAAATGATCTGTGACTGACTGCGGTCATCGAGATGTGGATAGGCGCCGAATTTTCTTACGGGAAGTTACATGATCATTGCGCCTCGTGCTAATAACAGACGGACATGGAGCATTGTAAAAATATACCTATGCTTTTTCCGGTTTACTGTAGTATAACTTTATGAAACATCACAGCCTTTATTATTTCATGTCCAGTGTATTATGGTTAAGAAATGGTCTACTCCTCATATATAAGACTGCTATTTCAATGGCTGTCCAAGTTGATATGAAATCACTTATATTTATTACTTTCTTATAGCATATTAAATGCCTTATAAGAAATAACAACATGCGTTTTTTAAGAAGGGTCATTTAACCCCTTAAATCCTTTTCATAATAACATACCGTTCGACACGCGACGGTTAAGCATAAACAAATAAATTACCCAAGTAATCGCACGTGGATTGAAATCAAGCAGTAAGTACCTACACGCGTACTGGATGAAACGGAATCATAACTAGTACATTAGCAATGTTGGCAGAGATTACGCCATGCAACCCACCTTCCATGGCGCATCCTCCACGCAATCGTTGCCAAACGTCTAATTACAACGCATTAACAACTACAACGGAACCGCACGCACGCACCTATCGTGAAATAAAAACAACGCATATATTACGCGCGTGCACTTCCCTCGCAAGCGTTTTCATAGCTAGTAAATCAATGTTAAATTAACGATCTTTTTCATCGACCGCGAACGATTTTTAAGTGGCATTTATTGTCTATCGCTGGTAAGGAGTGGTAGGAACCGGCTTGCCTGTGCGCCATACGGCTTCAGTGTCGTGAAGTGGCGGCCACTTGATAAATGCAGTTGCAAAAACTGAGTTGGAAGTTGATATCTTACACCACCTGTTAATACTTATAAATTCATACTAACTGGCTGTTATTGCAATCTATAACGAGATAAGACGTAATATCGCACAATCTAACTCTACGATAAAAGCCACGTCACTAGGGACTTATGTTTATCAATTTACACTTGAAAACTGTTTATTACGCAGGTGGTACCTACTTAAAGTCGCAATGTATTTTGAAATGGGAGAGGCTTGACAAACTTGGAACAAGGCTTTCTTCTATTATGCCGTATCCTTCCAAATCTTTTTAAAGACCTGCGATTTTCTAGGATTAACAGTTGTCTATTATATGATGGTTTGTTGGCTAGCGTTTGTAACGGTTAAATATAAATTTAGGTATATACTGTCTCCCATTCATCCAAATATTCCAGTTTGTGTCACCAAGCGGAAAGATGCAGATTGACCCAATCTTCCACAAATTCGAGGAAAGAAGAATGAGATTAACTCTTTAATCGTTAAGCTATGCGTTCAATAAACATGTAAGGAAACAACGCCACAAGTTGATTGAGATGTGGCGGCATTAAGCGACGGCTGCAAGTGAACGCATGATGTATTACACATCAATGCAAATGGTCGGCCGTGTAATCTCGAAACGTACGCGGAAAGATTATGTAACTGTTAAAATCGCGATTAAAGGATTTGTTGAATGTATTACTTTAAAACCCCAGGGTTGGGGTTCAAACCCCAGGCACACACCACTGACTTTTCGAAGTTATGTGTGTATTCACAATGAATTATCACTTGCTTTAACGGTGAAGGAAAACATCGTGATAAAACCTGCACACCTAAAAAGTTCTTAGGAATTTCTTAGGTGTGTAGTCCGCCAACCCGCACTAGGCCAGCGTGGTGGACTAAGGCCTAAACCCTCTCAGTTGTAGAGGAGGCCCTTGCCCAGCAATGGGACGTATATGGGCTGATGATGATGAATTACTTTAATATAGCATTAGCCTTGCAAGCGAATGTGGACAATCGGACGCGGCAACACACTTCAGCTATCGCGGTTTATTTTGAAATGTTAAATTAGTAAGGGACGATGAGTGATTCATCTAGGACGTTCTAAATTTATCTGGCACAACAATGTGGAGAAATTGGGAAGAGTCTAAGTGACATTACTTTTGATAAGATCTCAGTGAAATTTAATAATATTGTCCGTAAAGCTGTGATAATGATATGTTTTAAGCAGTATTTCGACGTCCTACAGTATCCACCTACTCTTAAAACACATGGGCGGTAGTTTACGATAATTATTAAGTTATATTGGAAAAGTAACAAGTTATCATAGTGTGACTGGTTTTTGTAAGCAACAGTAATCTTCTAGCCTTAATATCTTGGGACTAAAAACGTATTAAATCACGTAACAGTTTAGTATTAACAACTTGGCACAACATAACCTACGAGGCGAAACGAGAGACAAGCAGCAAATCATACGAGAGAGAACGAGTAAAATTCCCACTCGGAGGTACATTTCACATTCACAGACACCCAGATCTTAGCAATTGTTTATACGCACCCCGCTTATTTTTGAGCACAGTACTGAAAAGACGACTGCGTCGTGATCTTGCGGTACAAGTGCCGAGCGACCCGGGACCCGGGTTCGATTTCCGGGACAGGCAGGGTGTTATTGAGTTTTTTCCATTACAAAATTCTTAGTAGCAGCACGGAGTCCGGAATTGTGCTCGAAAAACGGCAATAGGCTCGTTTACGTGGGACAAAAATACAATTGGCGAAATAAGGGCGCAAAAATGCACCTCTGCCTACCCCCTTCGGGGAATACAGGCGTGAAGTTATGTATGTATGTACTTAATAGTACCCCCAAGCCAATACGTTCGACGAAATTATATCAGAAAGGTTATCCAATTGCATGGTATGCTTATTTTTATTAAAATAACATCATTGCGAGTGCTGTATATATACCTAAGGTTGAATAAAGACTGATAACGATTTATGATAAATGTAAAGATATACGGACACGTTACAGATAAACGCTAAAACCATACTGTAGCAGGCGGAAATGCCAGTGAGTCGGCAGAAAGAAACTTCTAAACATACACGTTTAAAAGTAACATATCTTAACAACATCTAGCGATTATTGAAACGTGGATTAGAACCAGTGCGCCGACGTTTTTTTTTTTTTTTTTTTAAACTGGCACGGCAAAGTGACTCCACTGTACCTGATGGTAAGCACAGTGGAGTCCAAAAAATTAATACCGACCAGCGAGAAACGATATGGTCACCCGCTGGTCGACACAATCATGCCGGCCTGCACAAATGCTTCTTCACGCTTCGCTTAAAGGATCCAGGATCATAGGAAGGAGGGAACACGTGAGCCGGCAAACTATTCCACAGCTTGATGGTGCGGCAAAGGTAAGAGTTGGCGAACTTTTTGGTTCGAACCGCGGATGTTGTGACCACAAAGCTGTGGCTTCGCATGCCAGCACGCGTGGTTCTGGTGAGGAAAGGAGAGGATGGGACAAGCTTAAACAATTCTTCAGAGCATTCACCATGATACAGACGGTAGAACACGCTAAGTGCGGCAATGTCCCTGCGCAACTGTAGCGGCTCCAAGTTGGCTGTGACGTCTGCATCATCCACAATGCGGATGGCACGCCGCTGCAATCCATCCAAGGCATCGAGAAGGTATTTGGCGGAACCGTCCCAGAGGTGCGAGCAGTATTCCATGCCCGGCCGAACCTGCGCTTTGTATATGCGGAAAAGCTGACCGGGTGTGAAAAACCGGCGCACCCTGTTCAGGATTCCGACCCTGCGTGAAGTGGCGGATATAATGCCCTCGATGTGAGTCCTTGGATTAAGATCGCAGCGGATATCCACACCTAGGATATTAAGGCCGTTCCGCATTGCGAGTGAAATGCCCTGAAAATTGGGGAGAGGAGAAAACGGGGATTTTTTGCACGAAAACGCACAGACCTGGGTTTTCTTGGCATTGAACTCAACCAGATTCCGGGTACCCCATGTGGAAATGAGCTCCAGGGTCCGATTGAGCTCAATGACAAGCTCCTCGCGTCTACTCTCAGTATCCGCCCGGCAACCTGGTGGCTTACTGCAGTACCGCCCATGGACCGTGCTGTCATCTGCATAGCAATGAATGTTGCCAAGTGGCAACATATCATTGATATGCAGAAGAAACAGGGTGGGAGATAGCACAGAGCCTTGTGGAACCCCGGCACTAACTGACATGAGCTGTGAAGCGTGCCCGTCGACGAGGACACGCATTCTACGCCCATGCAGAAAGCTCGAAATCCACAAACACAAGTTGCCGGGAAGACCGTATGCCGGAAGCTTGGAGAGAAGGCCACGGTGCCAGACCCTATCAAATGCCTTGGCTATGTCGAGACTCACGGCAAGAGCCTCGCCATGCCGATCAATCGCCTCCCCCCAGTGATGCAAGGCAAACGCTAGAAGATCACCCGTTGACCGGTTACGGCGGAAGCCGTATTGCCTATCACTGATCAACGAGTGATCCTCCAGGTAGCGGACCAATTGGATGTTAATGATCCGCTCCATCACCTTGCAGATCACTGAGGTTATGGCGATTGGGCGATAATTGACAGGGTCTGACCGATCACCCTTCTTAGGAATCGGTTGCACATTAGCCTCTCTCCAAGATTGAGGCACCACACCTGAAAGATAAGACGCGCGGTACAAGCGTGTTAGTGCAGGAGACAACTCGGCTGCGCACTTTTTAAGGACAACCGCCGGGATACCATCAGGACCACTGGCTTTTCGGACGTCGAGTGACTGCAGTTCACGCCTCACATCACAATGCCTGATACGGATATCAGGCATTGTGTGGCCACAGCTAGGCAGCGTAGGTGGCTGAGAACCGCAGTCATCGAGCCGAGAATTGGCCGCAAAGAGGCGCGCCAGTAGACTGGCTTTCTCCTCCGGCCCATGGGCCAGTGATCCATCCGGATATCTCAGCGGGGGCAGCGAAGGACGACAGAAATTGGATTGGACAGCCCTAGCAAGACTCCAATAAGCACGGCTGCTCGTCGGATGGTCTGCCAAGGCACGTCCAATCCTGGAGACGCGCTGAGCATCCGCTCTCACATAAGCCTTCTTGCAGGCCTTGACGGCACGGTTATAAGCTGCCTTGAGTAAGCTTAAATTGGGATCCTTTATTGCGCGACCCCTGATCCAAGCGCGGTACGCCGCCTGTTTATTACCAACAGCGTCGGCGCACTCGCGATTGAACCAGGAGCGTCCGCGTCCTTTGCCGGCGATCTCAGAGGAAGGAATATAGTAATCCATTCCTAATCTGATCTCGTCGGCAATGGCGTCGGCACTCGCTGAAGGATCCAAGCCCTCAAAGCAGCGCTGCCGCCAAGGGATAGATGCGAAGTATTCTCGCATACCATCCCAATCTGCTGACGAGTAGTGCCAGACTTTGCGCTTAACCTTCACGGGTAGTGGAGGTGCAGCGCGCGGAACTGACGTCCCAACCAGGCAATGGTCGGAGGAACCCAGAGGGGCACCAACCGTCACCTGATACCCGGCTGGGTGACTCGTCAACAGAAGGTCCAGCAGAGAAGGCACATGACTCGACACATCTGGGATCCTGGTAGGCTGGTTCACCAGTTGCGCCAAATCATGAGTAAGAGCGAACGCGTGGGCAGCCCTTCCAGCATGGTCAGTCTTGGAGGAACCCAACCACAACTCATGATGTGCGTTGAAGTCCCCCAAAACTACCAATTCCGCTGTGGGGAACTGCTCCTGCGCGGCGTCTGTCGCCTGGCCAAGGTAGTTAAATAACCGGGTTGTCTCATCATCCCCGTTATGAGATCTGTAGAGGCACACGTAGACACGACTTTGACAGCCGAGGTCAACGTGTACCCACAGAGTGGAGAAGGAAGGATCCCCCATGCAGCGCAGACGGCGACAACAGACATCCGACCGAGCATACAAACACACCCCGGCCTTAGGCTTGAAGTTCTCTTCAAGCGAATAGCCGGGGTAGTGCAAGTACGATAGATCGGCCGGACAACGAATCTGCGTCTCCGTCAGGAAGAGCAAAGCAGGCCGGGCCGTCTCTAGATGGTGGTGGACGGCATTGATGTTCGAATGGAGCCCGCGGATGTTGGCGAACTCCATCGTGAACGCGGTGGTGGGGTTGTGCACCGCTGTAGAACCTGCTCTGATGTGTTGCACTGTCATGGGTGAAGGAAGGAAGTTGTGAAGAAGCTAGGGGGACTTATGTCATAGTAGTAAGAAGATCGCGACGGGAAATTAGCCACATTAGTGCTGAATGGAGGCAGACTGATCCATCGGACGGAAGGGCCCCCGTACCCTCCCGGAATAGGCCGCCGGGACCCCATATCCGGTCACCAACCGGCACGACGACCTACTCCAAGATTATGCGCGGCATGGTGGGGCAGCCTCTCGAGGTGGTTAGCCACGATTGGGCCCCTGTACTATACCGCGGGCGGCCAGCGGGACAACCGTTTCTACGGGTCTCCCTGGCCGATGGGTCAATACACCTCCAATCAGTCGAGGCAAAAATACCCGCACGGTCATCCCCCTACCACGACTGAAGTCCCCCGAAAAACCGGATGTACACTGACTGATCCCGGAACGCGACACACTTGCATGTGTCACTATGGCGGGTTTTACGCCCTGTGCACGGTGGTCGCTATCCGGGCGGATACGAAAATCCTACCACCAGCAAATTGATGTCGGATGCCAAAAATAAATAACTAAAATCGCTGGAATGGGTAAATTGAACTTAGAAAATATGCTGGGTCAGATAGGTCGATGACATGCGAAGGCTGGTGTTTTTTTGGGTTAAGTCGACATAGAATACGCACAACTTGCATAAATGAAGAAATGAGTTTACTACTCAATTTAACAATGCCAAAATTCAATGTGTTATGCTCGGCCCGGCTATATAAGACCGTATCGCAGATAAAATTAAGTGAATAGCATTAGTGTATCGTATAATTAAATTGCAGACACACTTTTAGTATCTGCGCTGACACTAGATATAATCTAAACATGAAGTCTAATTAATAAAACCACAACAACTTGTGAGTAACTTTAAATACTTTATATTTAATTGCTGAATTATTCTAATGACATGTATAAAAACATTATTATTACCCTCCCATATTTCATAAGAATAAGTACTGTAATATATCCATTGTTTGACTGTTCATTACCCACTATGCTCTGATTGACTGTGTATCGCTGAATTAAAAAGTCCACAATGCTCAAATAGTTCCATTGAAAACGGGAACAGGCCGCTAGTGAGCTAACAAAGGAATTAATGACAACGCAAATGCGGAATTTGTAATTAAATGCAGAGATTGCATAATTTTTATGTTGAGTTTGACATCGAAATTACTCTTACAAGATGTATAAAACCTGTCGTAGTTACTAATGAAATATTGTTACTAAAAGGTAAAAAACCGTATAATGTACGCCAGCCATTTGTAGCGTTAATAGAGCTGTGGGTAATCTAGGCAAGCTTAGTTTCAATCCCATCCACTATCGAGTAAATCACTTGCACTCCACGGATTATCGCATTACCCTTTAAGCAGATGAAGAGAATTTAATGGCTTAAGCATCCAAAAACTTAATCCTAACTCGTAGGTGCTTGTTTTATTAACTGACTTAGTAACTTGGACATTATTGATATTGATAGTAAGGTGCTGCTCAGATAAAATATGTCATTGGACGACAAAACATCTCTAATCATATGATATAATTATTATGTTTGCCTGCTTAGTTGTCTGTATTTATCAACCTGTGACAGAGGGACATACCTTTTCCTGCACGTTCATACATAAATGAAGTTCCCGTAGAATTTTTATCACGTAGGTAATCGTATTTTGCAGAATACGTCTTACTTACATGTATATTTTTGAGCGCTTTACGTGCCAATCTTATGGGAAATAAATCGTGTAAATTATTTTCGTTTTATTAAAAAAATACACTATTTATTTAATTAGTATCGACCACAAAACCTATTACTTTTATAGATCTTACACACCATAAATAAAGTCTGTTCCTATTTTCAGACCAAAAATAAATCACTATATAAAATTACCTGTATATGCAAATATCAACCAGCCTGATGGGTTACTGTTCCATATCTTACAGTTACAGCTCAGTCATTCGAAATAACGGAAAGCAAAGAGCATTATAAAACCGCGCGACAAGCCCGAACAGTTTTCATTGTCGCCTGAATATGTAACCAGACGGCGGTAACATGGCATTAACCGATACAAAATAACCTAAAAAGCACATCACACATTCTTGTGTATGCAATAAACAAAGCGACATTGACACGTTGAAAACTCTACTCTAGAATAAAGTTTATAGTGTTCATAATCGATTGTAGAGGACAGGGGTACGTTTAAGCGGGTGCAAAAAGCAAACACCACGGCACAGAGATGAGAAGCGGCCGGTCTAGAGCGTAGCCTGGCATGGCGCTCGGCACACGCCGTACGCCGCACGCTAGACATTCGGCTTTAGACCTAGGTTCATTGACACACTTGTACTCGTATTACTCGCTGGCGAAGGCGAGCACGAGCTCCTAAATGCATGGCGGCCAAAATCCTAGCCATATTATTACCTACATTACTTTTCATTGGTGCAGAACATCATCTACATCTCACCTTTATCTTACATCTTTCCCATGAAAGTATGTTTTCTAAAAGAAATCATTGCTATTTATTTGGCGCAATATTTCAAGAATTTATTCTTATTCTTATAATCCTAAATATATCAAGTTGCTGTCGTTTTTAATACCCTGAATAAAATACTGTAAGTTAAAGAATATGTAAGCTTATGTTATAAATAAGTTGAGTGTAAATTTGACGAGCGTCCTTCATAGAAAATGTTTTGCAAATTAATAGATCTGACTAGCCCGGTTCGAAACTCAGTTAAGTGTATCTCGCGAGTTCGCGGTAGCGTGGCACGATGACATCATCTGTGCTAAGTGGACGAATACACCAACATGATAGCAGCGAATTTAATGTCTTTTTTTTTTCATTCAAAACACTGTTTTTGCTCAATTCACGAGTGTGTGTGGGATGTGCCAACGATAGTCGAGGCTTCTTTGTTACATAAATTACAAGTTCCATTCTCACATTGAATGTTTGTATGCTCTACAAATATTTGTACAAACAACGATCGTATTGGAATCGCTTCCTATCATAATACATTTGGTGAGCGGAAGTCAATATTTAAATTAATTGAGAATCGTGCGTGAATATTTAAATACTATTCAAATACTTTCCTCTATAATTTTGTTGTTTATAAAAACAGCCATTGATAAAAACTAAAAATATGGAATATTAATAAGCAAAACAAAAACGTGGCTTGGTCAAAACCGCAATTAATTAAAATACATTGAGCGCCGTTATTTTCGACATAAAACTACAATTTGCTGTAGCAACAATATGTATGTTTATAGACTAATTCAAACATGCGACGAAAAATGAATTAAAAAAAGCAACCCCCTATAGTGTATAAAGTATGAGTCACGAGGCACCCTTCAGGTGCTTCCCTCGGGCAACCCTTCACACGGGCCACGTGTCCATGGCGACGTAAAAAAACAAACGGGTGTACCGGCGTGGTCGTCGGATGGAGGTCACCGCTCGAGGGTCGCCCCTTGCAGCGAGCTGACCGCCGCTAACGGGCCCGGACACGCTAGCCACATTCGCGCTCTAAATTACCAACAATTTGTTTTGGGACATCCACGTCACTGACCAAACTGGATGAAACAAGAACGCTTTTATTTTTTGATTGTAACAAATTAGGTATGAATTTGTATTCATCTACAATATAAGCATAGCCATAATTTTTCACGCATAATTGATGTGAGCAACACAATAGGAAACGATATCAGATTGATGATGGTCTAAAATTTTTAGTTCCCTTAATAAATAATAGTTTTCAATACAAATTTCACTCACGGTGAATTGTCGGCAGGGCGTCTCTATGCATTTTACAAATTTAATAACAATTGATTCCGTTTGATACACCAGGGTAAACCCGTTATTATACTCCTATTAACACGTACAAACGCAACGATGCTCATCATATATGCACAGGTATACGTTGGTACGAATAAGGAATGACAAATAGAGGAAGAAACAGCCGTGGGGCGTTCGGTTTGGGCAGCGCGCCGGAGGAATCCGTGTCAGGTCGCATCGGGCTCAAGGGCGCTCGGCTGAGACGCGCGGCGCGGGCCTGTCGAGCTCTCAACCGAGGTAAATAGCACGAAATGCAGACCTGAACTGGCCGACCGTTACCTCTAATACCCACCGAGATTGGAGTGAGAGAACGCACAACATTCTTACTATGAAGAACACTAACTACTTCAAGATAATACACCAGCTAGTCGTTCAGCTGTCGGATTAAAATATCTAAATCAGCCTTGATTGTGGTCACTCACGAGCTATGATTGTCGTGACGTCTTTATTTCTTGAACAATTATTGTATTGTTTAGTTTAATCATTGTAAAATTTTAATTAAATGAAAATACATAAAATTATTTAAAATGTTAGTGCCGACACAAACTGAAACAGAAATGAAATCATAATGGATTACTAATTCAGCCGTGAATAAATTATTACAACTTAGCTTCCCGGTACATACTAAATTATTTTTTCACTGCAGCAATATAATTACTTTTCAATAATCGTGTTCAGTTATCATTTATAACTGAACAACAATAAAACATGATTCACGCAACAACAATCTAAATAAACAAACTTGTTGACATTTCTACACGTTTAATGTCCAGAAAAAATAAATGTAAAATGTGGTCTAACCAACAGATAATATGAATTGTTTCTTTCAAGTTATCACAACTAAACATTCTTCTATTACGTCATCGTCATCGTCATCAGCCCAAATACGTCCCACTGCTGAGCACGGGCCTCCTCTACAACTGAGAGGGTTCAGGCCTTAGTCCACCACGCTGGCCTAGTGCGGGTTGGCGAACTACACACCTAAGAAATTCCTAAGAACTTTTAGGTGTGCAGGTTTTATCACGATGTTTTCCTTCACCGTTAAAGCAAGTGATAATTCGTTGTGAATACACACATAACTTCGAAAAGTCAGAGGTGTGTGCCTGGGGTTTGAACCTGTGACCGCCGAAATTCTCGACCGCGCGCCTATACCTCGAGGCCATCACTGCTTCTTCTATTACAATGTTATTGAACTTGTCAAATGAAAACTAGTAATATAAACACAACGAAGAGACACCCGTCGGAGCGGACATCTTAAACTCTCACGCTTGTGCAGCGCGGCCGAGTGTGAACAAAAGGCGGAAACCGCGCTATCGACAAACACTGACACAACATGCGATTGGATGTATTCATCAAGCGATGTTCGCTAAACAACACTCCGGCTCACAATAGATTAACAAAGCATTTCAATTATTAAATACTTGCACAATTGTATCCTATTTCAGCACGATGTTGACAATGGCACCTCTTCCTTCAAAAAGGTTTTACATTTTGGAGTTGATTAAGTACATCTGACTACAACTGTTGACGCAAAACATTTACAGACAAAGATGCAGATAACAAAAACGGTGTGATTTTATCGATTTTATTTACGAGCTCATGTCAATAGATAGCGGTATAAATGATTGTAAACTACAGCGCAGCGAACAATAACTCTCGCCAAATATTACTGGCAGTACAGTTATTCTTATTACATGTTTAGATAATTAAGAGTGACATTAACGCTGAGTAGTGCAAGTTAGTATCGGCGGCGTGGCGTCGCGGCGCTCGGTGACTTTGACCGAGGCGCGCTGCTCGCGACACCCGGACCGCACCCGACACAATGGCGAGGCCGCGATAATTCGACACACACGTTTCCCGCACACTTTTTTATTATTGTTTCCGCGATTTTTTCTACGACGCCAGCCACCACAAAATAAACGCAAAACGTACAAGGAAATCGGTAATTGAAACGACGCGTAGTAATTTCGACGTTTTTCGCGGCAATGTTTTTAGTCTTGTCTTCTCAATTGGTTACGCAGTGTTCGCAACGCTTCAATAAAATAATTAATTGCTAAATTATGGACCAATTGTGTCGGATTCTCGAGTGGCGTGTCGCCAAGAAGCAAGCTAGCAAATTGATCAATTGTTATTTGTTTGGTGTCTGTACATTTCGGCTTGCGCAAAACCTCTGTTGTCTGGGTGTGGTGTGGTTGAGTATCTGTTGACGTCACAATGGAGCGTGTCGCGCGATGTTTGCTCAAGTGTCTGGTGAACAATCCAAGTGCGATAGAACATTACACCGCGCCGGAGACATCTGCGAGCGGCGTGTGCGGCGTGCGCGCCGAGCGAGGCGCGACCACAGCCATCGAGACTTATCTTTATCGCAACATGAAAGTGCGACGACTATATTTTATCTACATCTTTCAGCACATTTGCCTTACAAACTTCTTTATAATATTGAAATGGCTATTACATGATATGATATACACATAGAAAAATTACATGAGAACCGAACCAGATTAAAAGTTACTTTTCTCTGCAAAAAACTTTTGTGGAATTAATAAAATTAACATGATAATATGAGAAACTGTGGGGTGTGTTAATTATTTATTCGGGATTCACGAGTTTAAAAACGAAGTACTTATATGTAGTAGAGAATACAGATAAACAATACCGCTTTCAATATTGCCGAACAGCCTAAATATTTAAAAAAAATGTTATCTTTTATCTAGTATCGAATCTGCATCAAAAAGCAATCTAAACGATTGTTTGAAATTGCAATTGTTTGCAAATAAAGCAGTCACATCTAGTGGGGTGTCCGTTCTCGACAATGACATTGTGTTTTACTATGGTGTCACCGGCGAGGTATACGGGTTAAACAAGACGAACGGGGTCACTGTCACCTGCCAACGTCACGCAATCGGAGGGATATGTGCACACTTCTTGCAGACGTTCCCACGATGTGTCTTGTATATTTTTCAAGGGTTCACACAAATAACGTTTAATTTATTTAAACTCTATACTCCCTTGTAAAGGATATAAGTACCGAGCTATGGTAAGTAAATTAAGATGTGCAAACAAGGTGCTTAAATAGTAAATCAGAAACTAAAGGTAGTTTATACGTTTCTTAAAGTGTTTATAAGTAAAATATAACACGCAAATTTATAATTATTTAGTTTTCAACGAGAGTCGCTCAGAAGTACGCAAATCGGACCACAAATAGGAGGTCGCACTGACATTATATTTCATATAAAAGAAAAATTAAGTTGCGGTAATAAAATCTTGACTGTCTCGTTAGCCTTGAAGTATACTCGTAGGTATGTACCGTACGATCTAGCGGTCCTTGGTTTAAGTTACTGGACCTGACAGTAACATTGGGGGTACCATTAAGACACGCTCGAAATGTACCCGAAAAATCATCAATAGGCTTGTCCAAATTACGTAGAACTTAGAAACATAGTATCGAAAAGTGATTTGAACCTTCGCAGGGATGCAGGCATAAGTGTATGTAATATATAAGTAAACGATTATGAAACGCAATAAACCCGAACCCTACTTGTCCGATATGGCGCCACGTGATAATAATAGTAGATTGGCAAAACCACTTCCACTAGTACACGTGACAGCGCATAAACTGGCAACGCAAGCGCGTCGCCAATCGCCATTCTTACCGAACAATAACGTGCACTCGTGATAATAATATTTATACAATGTTTTCTCCCTAAAACTAAACTTTAATAATCCCGATGCCTTAATACATGAGCTCCACCGCCATTAAACATCGCTGCGTGCCATGGAAAATAGTTTCAGGAAGGAAAATGAGGATGGGGAGGAGAAAATGAGGAGTCTTAGCTTTTTTGTGACAAAGTGGAATGAGTCCTTTCATACTTCAGGTCAAAAGATTGACTATATCACCGAATCCATCTCCTACATATGCTTAGATCTCACAAGCAACTATGCTTTCTTGAATATTAAAAGTAATAATATTATAAATTTTCTGTGTTTATAATAAGAACGATGAGCACACAAAATGCTTAAACAATAAGTCTTATACGAAATAAGGTAAATAACTTTGCAAAAAATAAGATAAGATTGTAACATATCTTTGCTAACGATTAGGATATTTGTGTTTACAAATATTTGTGTCGTGTGATATGCTGAAATAAAATACAGCGAAAGTAGATTGTCTAGTAGGTAAAGGTAATTTTAAACGTCTTCTTGTAGTCATTTTCTAAAGAAAAAATAATTACAATCGTCACTTTCTATTTGAGCAGAACACAGTTATCAACAAGCACATATAAAAAAATCTTAACAGTCCTTCTTGTACAATTAAATTTATTAAGTTCACAAGAAAAATACTCAATCAACGTTCACCTAAAAAGAAGGATTAGGATGAGGAAAGTTTCCACAATAACTTACAATAGGTATTGGACTCATTCTTTGTAAGATAGCTAAATGAGGACTCAGTTGTACTGCCTTTATCATCACATTCAAATGCAAATGAACGAACGTTCTAACTTCTAGTTTAATTACTTTACTTCAGCCTTCATTATTTACAGATAACAATAGCCTCGCCTTTTATTATCGACTAACTGTATTATTTCTTTGAAATGGCATTTATATTATTGCTTTTAGATAACACATGATGGAAACATTTTAAGTGCGCGTTGAAATCCGTTGTAAATTCATATATTCATCAAAACTTTTATGAACGTTATCTTTACTATTCACGGTAATAAACTTTTCAAATCTTTCATTAAACACAACGGGTTCGAGTCGATAGAATAAAACGATAGACGACTTCAATGTCGTTTTTTGAAATATATCTATGTATGTTTAAGTAAACAATTTATGCTCACATTTCAAATGAAAGAATACTTGCTATAAAATATACCTGATTTTTTAGTTTACGTTAAAATGAAATAATTAAGAGTAGGTAATACACATTCGTGTGAACAATAATCGCTTTTGGTAATCCAATTTTAAACCGGATACACTGAAGCAATGACAAAGAAACATTTTGAAGCACCTGTCATGATATTTCGCAACTGACGCAGTAGTATTAAACATGTAACGTTGGCATTAGGCAATAATAGTACGTTATCAATATTATCAGAGCAGACGTCACGATAACCAGCTCTCGGCGAAGTGAGGGAGCGCACGAACGATAAAACGCGACCCTGTCCCGCATCAGTGGAAACTGCAAGAAAAAATATGTTGGCCAAGCGACAACACGTTTTTGTGTCAAGTTCTCTTCGACAGATAAGTGGACTTTTTATTCGCCTGTATTTATTTATTTACTACTCGATTATCAAGTAGTAACCTACAATTATATCGGTAAATTGCACACGTCCTGCTGAGCACAAGATACTGCCTTGAAACGTTTGGATTTGGAGTTTAATCCAACAGAGCTGACCCAATTCGCTCAAGCTAGTTAATCCCCCTGCAGAATAGTAATTCTCAACTCCATTGTTGTTAAGAAAAGCATTGTTTAAGACTAAGCTTGCTTTAAAATTAATTATTTAAAGATGTTGCAGTTACTTGCTTCAGTCACGTTTTACAATGGCACCGTAGAAGTGAGCAATTATTGTAGTTAAGCATGAAAAAAGGTGAAGAAACTAGTTCAAGGGTACTCTTATGTGTTTCTGGCCTCGACTTTCTGAATAAGTGGGCTGGCGGAACAGCAAAAACTGTAATAAATATCTAATTACTTTTTAACCTCTATCAGGGCTGAATGTAAAAGTATCTCCTATTGTGTAAGATGTACCTTATTATCAAAACCAATAGAAAATGAAGGTAGGTATTTGAATCAAAAGGTGGTCTATTAATATTATGTGTCTCAGTAAAACAATCACAATCTCGTATTGAGAGTGTACAAACGTTCTTTGATAGCTCATATTTGCGGAAGTAGAGATGAGGTCACAACTGTTGCCTCGGCGGTTGCCTCACGGTTCGAGTCCCGGACCGGCAGCTCTGTGTGAATAACTGCGCATGCGCTTCGTTCTGCGGTGACCTCACGATAATGCACGCTCGTGACGCGAACTCCGTCACGCATTCCACGCGACCGACGAGAAACGGCTAGTACGTTTATTTACATTGATCTTAATTAATTACTGCTTACCTAACATAATATAAACAAACTGGGATCGACTTAGCTACCGTTACATGAATCAATTTCATTGTTTACATCTAGTCTAACAATAAACGACGTTGTTCAGTAAACACAGTTCATAATTCTTCAGTACTCACTCATCGATAACACGGCTGTCTTTGTAACGTAAACGTAGAAGTATAAAATATTTCAAATACGGAGAAATGTCGTGCCAATTTACAAATACTATTGTATGTGAACAAGTTTTGATATAAAATATCAATACAACTAATACATGTTGAGTCAGTGCGGTGACGTCGGTCACAGCTGATCGGTCGACCTTTGAGTAAAGGCGTCACCCACGCGCGGGTAAATTCTTAATATAAATACGTACGTAATCGGAAAGTCTCATGAATGGCAATGTTTGCAATCGACCCGTTGTTGTCACAAACAGATAAACTATGGTCTTATTCCGTATGGTCGTATGGTCTTACTCCTTCTCAGAAGACTTTTTGAAATGTATTAAGTAACTTTAAACACGCATCGTAAAAATCATTACATCTTTTCTTTCTTTTTTGTTTTATAATATTTGATTATCCATTTTGTTTTAATTATATATTCAGCACCGTTATTACTAGCTTTAAGATACTCCTGTAAAAAAACTCTCCACGAGACAGGCAGTGCCTAGTGTGGAGAGTTTTTGCAAACTGTTATGTGTAAATTTTTTCAAGGTTAATAAATAAATTTATTATTATATTATTATTATATGGCTTCTTAGTATCTTATCATATTTTATTTTAATGAATTTTTGTTCAGCGGTAAATGAAAACAGTTAAGCCCTATTTATTAGTTTTTATAACGATAGCCAATTTCATTAAGATATCATGATATCAAAACAATTATCAACTAAAACCGTCACGATGGCGTCACCCGATATTTCCAAAAATACTTCAAAAAACATCCCAAGAGAATGAATCACGAAGTATTTTGTTTTCAAATGAGGTAATTCATACAATTGGCATCTGCAATTTGTTTCGCGATTTACTTAGGTCGTGATTTGAATTGACTAACTTCAAGAGATAAACACATACTAAACAAAAGAGTCACGTCTGCTCACAGACGAAAATACAAAAACGAGTACATTTTCACGACATTACATACGATGTACTCACGAAATCTCGTAAAGATGACACTACAACTGCATGCACCGTGCCTCCATGCAATTTCTAATTTGTCCCATTTGTAAAACATATTTAAACTTAAAGCATATACTATATATTTGAAACTAAACACGTGGAAAATACAAAAAAAAGATATAAAAACAACTATTAAGTGCGAAAACGTGATTGAAATGCAACAATGAAATTCACTATGGCCTTCATAAAACTAAAATATTAAATCATCTAATTTGATTCGCTTGTCTATGGTAATATTTGAAGTGTATTAAGACATTGTAATAATCAAAATAGTACAATGCTGTGAGATAGCAAAATTTCCTTTAGTTTCTGATATGTACATAACATATACTTTGTATGTATGGAACAAGCAAAATTTGTATAAAACTTAATATCTTGGTATGGGTATGGCATCCTTATTAAACAGATGTGTAATTAATATATTTATGGCCGAATACTGAAACGCTACTTAATCTGAGGGCGACTTATATTTAAGTGGCTGTTATAATTTAAGCGGTATACTGAAACATCATTTATCGGTTTTAAGACTGTGATTAACTAATGCCCACTTAAATTTCCATAAATGGCAACATTACCACAAAAAGTTCTTTTACATGACATTTTTTTGGTATATACCGCTTAAATTATAACAGCCACTTAAATATAAGTCGCCCTCAGATTAAGTAGCGTTTCAGTATTCGGCCATTAGTGTTTTATTTTTTCAAAAGTAATATATTTTATGAAAGCCATTAAATGGCCCCAGCAGCTGTAGGCAAATTTCAATGGTGTTTTTAACACTGACTTATAAACAAGCTTTACTAGATACTATATAACCTAAAAATGTACAGCAACAGCTTACTCTTATATTTTAGAACTGGTTTAACATACATACGAATAGGTGCAAGCGTCCGGCAGTACGTAAGTCAAAAACCAGTTTCGCACGAGCGTTACGCGCTGAGAAGCGGCCGTGTAATTAGCCTGCGGTGCGAAATCTGTGCGACCTTCATCACAACCACGAGGAAGAGTCCGCGTTTTAATGTGAAATCATTTATGTTAATATGCTCGACACTGCACAAGACCACAGATGAACGGAAAGAACCAGGCAGCCGTGGAAACCTTCCATAACTATCCCAATGTTTAATCAACATCATATTGCTTATACCTAATGCATATGCAAAATTGAGTTCAAATATTCCTTTTATATATATCATGTATGATACATAAAGACTAATTTAAAATCAAGTTAATCGATATGCTTACATTAAACATAGCCTTCAACACTTTAACAAATCCTAACCACGTCGAAACAATAGGCAGTAATCACTATTCTACTATATTTATTACTTTAATCGCCACACCATACAAAACGTTTACAATCGTACATTGCGAAACGAATTGAACAACGCAACCCGCGTAATTACTATGTATGAAACGATAGGGACAGATAACGAGCCGATTAGAAACCAGAACACATCCTCCTGATCAATATTACGAATACGTAGGGTGAGCGAAGACGACCACAGGCGACCTTGCGCTGATGAAACCGTGAGACCTTGACGCGAATACCAGTCAACCAGAGACCTTGGAGGTGGCCGGTGAGTTCGGGCGGGGCCCTTTGGTAAATCCTGCCGCGTAACCGTTTGCACTTTTATGTAGCAGCCGAGCGGAACCGATGGCGCACACATAGCTTTTAACAAAATGATGAATATTCCTTCGTTCTCAACTATGGTACGGTGGGGATTATACTTATACTATCTCTCGCGCAATTTCCATTTAATTAAGTTTATACGTCGACGTAGAAGCTTCTACAGAATGTTTGCGAAATTTTATATGATAAACGAAACTATTCATAATTTAAATGCGGCATTTCCATTTTGTAGTTTATTTGTATAACATATGAAAAATCTGTTAATGTATGTCGATAGTTTTCACTGTTAGAATAATAGTTTTCTTCATTAACTACAGAAGGTACGTAAAGCCAACCTAGTCACATTATGCCAGTGTAATGGACTACAACCTTATCAATTTCTAAAAAAAATGACGCAAATCGTACTCTCAATCAGCAGCATCATAGCATCATATAAAAAACAAAACGGAACTTCCACGTAAATAAAAAAGGTAGGTAAAAATAACTAGGTAATAATTTTTTTCATATTCTCTGCATTCTGTAAATAAAAGCTTTTTTCTTTATAAAGTAAAGCTTAGTATAAATTACAATTAACAACAGTTCCCTATAACAATTGGAAGAACCTTCGATTGCATAGGCCGTTTAATGTAAGGTCGGCGAGCGTCAAGTGGTTTTTCCGTTTTACATAGGATATTATAGCTTAGAAATAAAAATAAAATCAATCCATCATTATAGCGTACTAAAACATTAAAACTTTTAGCGCTTTTAGTTGAGCACCACACAGCCAGGGTTTTCTTGTTTTCAAGGCTATTAAATTCTTTATTAACTCACATTCGCATGTTTGAAGACGCTAAGTAAAATGAGTTTTTACTCGCCGCTTTGAAGTTATGTCTTTTGAGAGGCTATTCGTTTTCTTTTTGCAAAAACTTCTTGCGCGGTATGTCCGTTATGAACGCTTTACAAAATTCGTTTTGATTTATAAAATCAAATAAATTTTAAGTGGAACTTGTTTGTGTAGTCTTTTCCGAAACTTTAACGAATAGAAAGAAAAACTGTATAGGATTCGGAACCCATATCACAGTTTTATATCGACAGCCTTTGTGGCAAAGTCACAAAGGGAATACATGACTTCGATAATGCAATGGGACTGAAAATTGTCTTATTATTTATAGTACGTAATATATATTTACTATTTATTTCGACCTATATTCTAATATTCAACATAAAATGAATATTAAAATGAACTAGGTAGATACAAATTAAAGCAATTTTAACATTTGAAATTAAACATCAATTTAAACTTTTTCAAATTTGGAATTGTTAAACATGCACAGATAATAATAACTCTATTAAAATTTAATGTATAACACAGCTACATATTATTATCGTGCACTTGAGAAGCACAAAAAAATAACATATGACATCCACATGTTTCGAAACGACACACTATATGGGTGAATGGATGACACGTGTGCATTGTGAGCTTGGAATTGCTAGCATGCGCGCCTAATGCAATCTTTGGATATTGAATATTTTTATTTAATTGTTCTAGCACGGCAAAGTGACTCCACAGATGGTAAACACAGTGGAGTTCAAAAAAGTAATACCGACCAGCGGGAAACGATATGGTCACCCGCTGATCGACACAATCATAGCGGCCTGCACAAATGCTTCTTCACGCTTCTCTTAAAGGATCCAGGATAATGGAAAGAAGGAGGGAACACGTGAGCCGGCAAACCATTCCACAGCTTGATGGTGCGGCAAAAGTAAGAGTTGGCGAACTTTTTAATTCGAGCTGCGGTTGTTGTAACCACAAAGCCAACAATAGTAGAGTGAACAATTTGATCAATCTGTGAACGACTAGTGAAACAAAAGCCTGAAATAATAACGCCTAAAATGCAATATTACTTATTTGCCAAATTAGTAGATATTTTTGGAAAATGTACAAGTGTTAAAGTTTAAGGGTAACACCTCAACATACCGATTAGAAATTACAATTACAACAATAAATATAATGTATACTGTAGATCAATATATTCACTAACATAATAATAAACCACATTACAAAGCCCACAAGTTAAATTGAATTTCAAAGTTGTACATATTTCTTGGAAATTAATATGGATGAAATTGAAGATAAACGCTAAATGTATGCACATATATTATACACAGAGAAACATAGCTAATGATTTACCAACAGGTGTTTACAGAGGTTGTAATTTTCAACTCAAACTTTCCCACTGACTAGCCGACGGCTTTCGTGACGTGTAGCGTCAAACAAAGCTTACGCGTCAATGAACATCTTCATTTTTCGCAAAATGAGTCAACAATGAGAATTTGGCGAAATTTGTTGGATTAAAACGTGATAAGAGTTTTGTTCTCGTAGGTGTCTTATTTAAAGTAGATTTGCTTTCGATATGACGAATTATTTATCTACATACTCTTAAATATAATAATAACAATAGGCTAAAGACCAGAAAAGGCGAACGAATAGTCGTAGCAGTATTCGTAAATTTGTGCCAAAGAATACCAACTGGTATTCTGGTTTTGGTAACTACCAAGCACTTTAAAAATGTGACTCTATTGATTATTATTGGTAATAATGAGAAAAGCCACATGAAAATCCAATGGATGAATAAGCAAAACAAAAATTTATAAATATTTTATTGATTGTACAACTAAATTACCAATAATATTTAGAAAATTGTTTGACAACCAGATCAATTGCATTCTTAATATCACAAAGCTGATAAAAAACAGGAAACCTGCACACCTAAAAGCTCTTAGGAATTTCTTAGGTATGTAGTCCGCCAACCTGCACTAGGCCAGCATGGGAGACTAAGGCCTAATCCCTCTCAGTTGTAGAGGCCTGTGCCCAGCAGTGGGACGTATATGGGCTGATGATGATAAAAAACAGTATCTTTTATGGAGTTGCCATAAATATTATTGTTCAGTTTTTAAAATAAGGCAATACCGAAACATGTCATTAATTTATCAGTATTGATCAAAGCTATTGTGTAATTTTTTCATATATATATTATACACATTGTAATATATCTATCATTGTATATAAGAAATAGAGTGAACTTTGGACATGCAAAAATACAAAGATTTTAAGTACATAATCTGCTTGTGTGCAAACTCATAAGAAATAACCATAATATTCACTAGTCTTTAATTCATATCCCTAACTGAAAATTTAGGTAAAGAATGACAATAAAAACATATAAAAAATATTTTTTTAATTAAAATTCAACATATTATAAATGGTTATCTAAATTTCTACCACATTATACTTATATACATATACAAACCTAGTTTATTAAAACAAAAAAAAATGATATATTCAAACATTATGCATCCAATATTATTTAGTTGTAAAACCTGCTAGTTATTAAAGGTAGTATTTGTCTGTCCAACACCTATGACTCAACCTACTTCACTTGTTATCATACAATATTGCACAAAGCAAATACAAGTATTGTACATTGTTAATAATCATTTGCACCATATGTTGAAAAGACTATAGTTCATAGGGCACAGACTTAAGAAAAAGTATTTTATTAAATTCCCAATTCCTTACAGTAATATTTAAAATAAGGTTCTTACAATCAACATCATGTAGCATACTTTATTGTTTGCCTCATATTGTATAAAGAAAAAAACATAACTTTTCATCAAAGCGGTTGAAATTCATAGAATATTTTCAGTTATTATTAAATCACTATCTTTAATGTAACTAAAATAGCTGTTCAAAAGTTGCTCTAAATTTTCTGCACAAATACTGATTTAAGTTTTAATAATTATGTCATTTAGATATTTATTGCCCTATTAAGAGTATCTATCTTCTCCTAACAGGTATTATAGTAAAATATAATTAATTGCTTATTAAAAAATTATAAAAAATAGACAAAGTGACAGCATACAAATTACAAAAAAAACTGCATTCCAGATTTATGCAATAAAATGAATGAAAAAAAATAAAAAGTGCAATATTTGCATAGTATATTTTTGTATAGTATAATCACCAGTCTGTTTTTAGATGATGACAGCCATTTTACCCAATAACCTGGTCAGCTGTAATTCTTTTGTGTTCGAGTTGCATGTTCTTACATTGTTGATAAGGCACGTCATGTATCTGACTTATATTGAAAATATCACAACAGGTGAATATAAAAAGGTTTGATGATAAATACATGATTTAACACTGTGTGAGTGTATATTCAAAGGCAAAGAAAAATATTTATATGAAAAATATATTTTGAGAATAATGAATAAAAACAAATTTATTTATAAAAAAAAATACCAACAACAAACTGACATGAGTAGCGTCTTTTAATATAGAAAGGCCTGATTTAAATAAGTCAGTTTCAAATCAACTGACAACATACAACGAAAACTATTTGTGTAATAAGGTAAAGAAGTTAATCATTCTCGAATTGAGTCCTTACGGCTTTTTCTACATTTTGAGCTGAAAGCTCTCGCAAATTAGGAAGTAAACAGTTGTCAGTCACGCAATAAATAATCACAATCAACCTTCCTACTCATGAAATCTAGAAGGTGACGATCGCGACCGTTGAAGACGCCAAAAGCATACAAAACAAAGTCTACATACATAAGGCACACCGATTCGCATAATTCTAGATATTAAAAATGTACAAATTGATAAAACAACTTACCAATTAAAAGTTTCACACGAAATAAGCTGTTCTATACATTTAGGCACACCTACACGAATTTTTTAACACCGTCTTGCGACCACTACAAATAAAATTACACATAAACATTCACTTTTAAATATAAACGGGGAAGAGTTAATTCCAGTAGGAACACATAAAATGGAACACGCAATATTGTCTGGCGAAACTTACGCCACCGAACGTTTAATCGGCCATTGCTCGGCTCGCTAGACAAGTCGACATGACAAGAAATGTCGTGTCGTTTGTTTTTTTTTTCTCATTGGACTGCCAGTACAATAAAAAACCTACTATTTAGAAAAAAAAAATGGTTAAAGGTACCATAACAAAATTATAAATCATAATATTCAAGTAGTCTCAAAACTTATTTTGAGTTTGACAGTTCAAAATTCATTTTATCGTGATTTAATCATTTTAGGCGTAGCTGCATATCGCCGGTAAAAGATATGAAAATTAAAACACACTGTATTAAAATAAATTATATTTTGTTTTTATTTGCAAGAATGTGACACCTACACGAACAATTCATTAAAAATGTAATAAAATTATGGAAATAAAAACATTATTTTTAATAGTTGTATAATAGGCTGGTAATATTTATTTTGTATCGCTTTCTTACTTTACTATGGAGAGTAAAGGTAAGGAATGTAATCTAGTACATGCAAAAGTGTCCGTCAAAATGTCTTGAATTGGGGGCGCCACATTAGCATCAGAACCATAAATTTTAAAGGAAGCGAAAATCAATAAACGTACTATTCACAATTCAGGATATAAACTCACTCTATCTACACGCGTTTTTCATAATAACTCTTTAATGTTATATTTACTACATTATTTTATACTACGCAAGTAGTTGGCATTTTCAATAAATAACTACTTTAGTCGACAATAATATTAAATTCATACCATTTTCTTTGTCTACACCAGCGCCATTCTGGAAGGTTTTTTAACTGTTATTTACGCTGACCACTGGACACTTTTTTCGATTTCCTACTATGGGAGATTACACTCCTTACCTTTACTCTCCATATTACTTTACGGAACCTACCTATTTGTTTCTTATTATTAAACTGATGACATTACGATCAGCACCCTTACCTACCTAAACAATTGTAACGTTTGTTTTTTCAGGAACCTTAAAAATTAAAAAATACACCAGGAATCTTATTATAATAACTGGTTTTTTTTAGAGATAAAAATATTTCTTACCACGTTTTTTGTAATTTTTCAGAATTATATCCTGTCTTGTTCTTTGCCTATCAATATTCAATAGAGAAAAACAAAATAACGTGGTACTGGTATGTCAATTTGAAATGTCAAATTTGTGTTATTGTTTTGATAATAATTGATTTTGTATCTCGTTGAAAATAAAAATGGTTAAATTTCGAGATGCAGCGTCTGCTTTTAAAACTCTGAATGGGTTATTGTGTGTCTATAAGCCGCCGAATGTATCTGTTAAACAAGTTCAACATACCATTGTAACCAATCTTTGCAGAGGTTAGTTATTTTAAGTCAATAACATTTTTATTTTGTTTAGGAATTAATACGCTTTATGGCAATAAAAAAAAAAGCGTAAATTATTTTAACAAAGCATATATATATAGAATATAACTTCCGAAACGCCAATATTCAGATTATGAAAAAAATATATTTCAGATCTAAATGCACTTCCTGACCGCCCGCTGGAGAAAAGAGTAGAAATTGTAGGAGCAACTAATGAGCCAATGGCTATTAAGTTAGTACCAAATTATGCTGACGACCCGCGTGTCTGTGGACCGCGATATATTCATGAAGACTTTCGCTGCAGCTGGGCTACACATCTAGGACTTTTTAGCAGTGGACTTTTGTGTAAGTCTACTCCATCTCTTAATAGAGTTATGCTATGTTTTATCCTTCCAAACATCCCTATCAGCCATCATGTCTTCATTCACCCCTTTTTCTTTCATATCTTCAGTCACGCACTCCATCCATCTTTTCTTTGGCCTTCCTCTGCTTGTCCATCCTTCAACATTAATATTCATCACCTTTTTACCTACATATGATTCATCCCTTCTCATAACAAGCCCATACCACAACAGATGGTTTCCTTTCAGCTTATTTATCACAGGAGCTACTTTCAAACTTCCTCTTACATATTCATTCCTCACTCTGTCAATCCGTGTTATGCCACACATCACCCTGACCACAAATAAATAAATAAATACACCCAACAGTCATATACATAGTTCTGACCCCACATTAAGTTACATGTCTTGTGTTGTGGGTATCAGAAACTATGAGAGAAGGTCTCACAAATACCCAGACCCGAAACAAATATTTGTGGATCACACAAACATTTGTCTCGGTGAGGGGATTTAACCTGCAGCCTCTTGTTTCGCAAGCTGGTAACCTTTTAATCGATTATTCATGATATATGATTAATCCTATTTAAAGATACTTACTAAGATACTTTAGTATTAGGCTACATTTTGTTTCCAAATTTTATTTTTAAATTTACTATATGATGAAGTTAGAATGAACAACATTCAAAAGCCTTTGCTCTTATGTGTATTGTAAAATTCTTATCAATTTTTGTCTTATTGGAATCCAATATTTTGTGTAAAATTAAAAACAAGTAAATTTTGCCCCATTGCAATTTTGTATGATCAAAAGAATGCTTTAGAATAGAAATTTATTTCTAATTGACATATATTCTGACTGTTAATAATGAAAAAACTAATTTAAAATACATGTTCACCTAAGACTGAACTATTTAAAAACTTAGGTGGAGGTGTTAGTAAACAAGCAGAAAATATGTTTATATACAAATTCCTCAATTTTAAATTGTTGCTTATATCCAATGACTTTTTATTTAGCCAAGGAAAATACACAATATTAACACTACTTGGTGAATTTTACAGAGGGTATGTAGCAAAAATAGCTAAGTTAAATGTTTGTTCTAGTACTAGGAATAAATGATGGAACTAAACTGACATATTACATAAATGTAGCTAGACACACCAGAGCCTACAAAGTGCATGGCCAACTGGGCAAAGCAACAGACACATATTTCTGGAATGGTAAAACTATTGAGAGAAGTACATACAAACATGTGACAAGGGAGAAATTAGATAGTGTTGTAGCTCATATACAAGCTGCACATCAGAAAACCATGTATCAGTAAGTAAATTATACATATTATCACTAGTGTCCTTAAATGGGTAGTAAATCTTCAGCACATATTCCTATGTATGTATATTACGGCCGAATACTGAAACGCTACATAATTGGTGTGCAGTGGACACATCTGAGGGTGACTTGCATTTGAGTGGCCATTATAATTTAAGTGGTATACTGAACTGAAACATCATTCATCGGTTTTAAGACCGTGACCAACTAATGCCCAATTAAATTTACAAAAATGGCATCATTGTCACAAAGTTCTTTTATATTATACCTAGTAGGTATAATATAAAATAATTAGGTAAGGTATTACCTACCTATGTACATTACATTTTATTTTTTTGGACAAGATGTCATTCCTTTTTACGCTGTATCATTTAAAATATAGAAATACTAATAGAATGTAATTAGATCAATTCGATTTATTTTTTTTATCATAAAGAAAAAAAATTACTTATGTAATAATATATATTTGATCTATAAATAAACTAAAGGAAACATATTTTTTTCATTAAATGTCGACGTAACGTTTATTCTTGCTGAGTGTGCCAACAATTTATAAATCAAAACAATAAAGATAAGAATTGATAATATCTGAAAATTCTTTAAATACTAAGGGTACTAGTTATGCATCAATAAATACTGATTAGCGGGATCTTCTAACACAAGTATGCTTAATGCTTAAAAGAAGATCCCTGCGTCAATGTATTTGTGTAAACTTTGGTCACTGAATAAAGTATTTATTATTATAATATTATATTATACTAATGTGGGAAAGAAACCTTGGTTTGAACCTTGTGAATCTAAATTTAATAAGACTCCAAAATTTTATACGATAATGAACAGACTTAGATTTGGTCGATGTAAAGCCCACCTAAATCGTATGCGCGTTATCTCATCCCCCATATGCACAAATTGTGATCAAAATATTGATCAAACGATAAATCACATAGTATTTGAATGCCCTGTCTATAATTTGCAAAGAATATTACTAATAGATAAATTAATTAATATAACATCCGAACTTGTTCCGCGCTCGGTTCAAGAAGTATTAAAAAACAAACATCAACAATGCAATGTATGAATACATTATTATCTAACACAATATTCGATTTTAAAGACAAAAATAAACTTGACGGAAAATTAAATTAATTTTTGACGAATGAAATGGACTTCGACCTGAAAAAGGAAAAATAATGCCTGAATTACAATGAAGACTTGGCTTTGGCCTAAAAATATGAACGAATGACGTAGGTACTTATTAATTAAATTAATGATATAACGAAGACTTGGCTCAGGCCTGTTTTCGTTTAACTACTTAATAATATTAAAGATGACAAGGCTGTATGGGCCAGAACCCTTTGCCTTCCCAAAAAAAGGGAGAATGGTAATTGGAAAAAAAAATATACCTGAATTCTGATCTGAAGTCCGAAAGATCGTAGCAAAACATTTTAATTTTAAATAAATTAACTTGTTTCCTATGAAATGGCAGATATAAAACGAAAACGGGGTTGTAATTACACTTCTTTCGAAAAAGAAATGTTGTTGGCGATCGTAATGGAGTACGTAATTATTTTTACGTTATGAGTATAACGTTATTTTTTCAAAGTAATGTGAAAAAACATGTTATCCCTTTTAAACATTTTAGGCACATAGATGTAATTGAAAATAAAGCCAACAATAGCCTAGTATTGAAGGAAAAGCAACTGGCATGGGCAAACATCACCACGAAGTATAATGCCGTAGCCAGCAGCGGCCCCAGAACATGGGCTCAATTGCGGCATTTATACGAAAACCTTAAACAGAGGACAAAGAAAAAAGTTGCTGTGGAAAATGTAAATCTCGATTTCAGTTTTACCACGAAGTTTTCACAATTACATAATTATCATAATAAATGCTATGATTTCAGAGACAACAGTTCTATGAAAAAGAGGCTGACATGGCTAGTGTTAGCTCAATTTCATTGAAATACTTATACCAAGCTTTAGATTATATCCCAACCATTGAAGAAAGACCAAAACACCAGAAAGTTGCATGTAATTGTAAAAGGAAATTACAAAATTCCTTCAAAGAAAAATATTTTAAAATCAAATTGAACAATGCTAGATTAGAAAGAAAATTTATGATAGAAAAACATAAACTTGAAATGACATTATTGCAAATGAAAATAAACAAGGAAAATTAATCCATAAGATTTTTTTATTTATATGATAAATTACTTAGATACAGCTTTGTATCAGTAACTACTATTTGGTGTGGAAAACCCAGATATGAAAGAAATATTTGTCTTGTATCATAAGCTGGTATCTACCCAACTGCATTACAGAAATGGTCTAATTATTCAATGTTAAATGAAAAGCGGTTTTAAACTGTAAAATAAGTATTTATTATGGTATTTCTAACACAAGAATTATCACTGCCACCTTGTGATGATTGCGTGGATTCCTAGGATGGTGATGTTTCTATTAAATCTTCATCACTACTTGTATGATAATTTTTCAACATTGCAATATTATGTAGAACTGTACATGCCACAAATGGACCCAGTTATGCCAAAATGTACCGACACAAATTGTCAAAAAACCTATATTCTCATTTGACATAATTAACCTATGTATGAAACAAGCCACACATTAAGAACATCTAGGTATAAAATAGTTCTGCTATAATTATCCAAAAACATTTGGCAAGCCTATGATGCACTTAACGCTGATTGTCATGATTTTTACAATACCATCAATGGTTGCAGTAATATACTAGATGACATTGATGGTATTGATAGGCCTGATTTTAAATTTGAGTGACAAGATTGAGTTAAAGGATTGAATGTACTGCCTATGGTTAAGTGATAAATAAAAAAACTATTTTGTCATTCCCAGTCCAATTCTGGGCATGGGCCTCCTCTATAACTGAGAGGGTATAGGCCTAGGCCTTAGTCCATTTTATGTAATCATTGAAATAAAATGCTCTTTTTATAAGTATTTTAAATTATGGTACATTTTGGCATAAGTACCAAGTTAGATAGTATAGTTAGTACCCAATAGTTGAAGCATAAGCAATTTCAAATCTAACTTTAAACAATATTTTCTCAAAATCAATTTTATGCAGTTGGTACTTTTTGGCATAATTCTGTCCAATTATTAGTAGGTATGTTTTTTATTTTTAATTGTATGCCAAGTTATAGGCATGGAAATCTACTTTTCAGTGTGCCAAAAACTCTTTTCACTGGGTTTGTTATGTGTGCCCCATTGTAGGCTTATTCAGACTTCAGCTGGTGTTCTTGGATTTAGTACAGGAGTTAAAAGATATTTCCTATCATGGGTAGCCGCTGTCCCCTATTATATTATATTATATTATAGCATATTGCCAAAATCACCACATTCAAATTGTGCACATAATGGTGTGAACAAGAAAGTACAAGATTAACAATATCAGGTGATTTTGATATGTGTGCAATCAATTGCACCAATCACAATAGGAAATCCTGCAATGACGTAAAATTCATTTGCAATATCCATTTGCTCAATATCGGTTGGCATTTTTATGAAGTTACTGTTCAGCTTGGCAAACTCTGTTTCCACGCTGAGGATAATACTGTGGACAGTGGGTTGTTCCACCTAAAATATGTCGCCTATTAGTCGCCCTTTGATATCTGCCAGTGGCGACGTATCGTAAAGCTATCAGCAATTGATCAATCGGTATAATCGCCATATTCCTTCTTGTAACTGGGTTGATGTCGTCTTCAAACAAAGAGCATATCAGCATACATAACGTAGTGTCCTTGTTAAAGCGGAATCTAATTTTGAATTCATCATCAGCCCATATACGTCCCACTGCTGGGCACGGGCCTCCTCTACAAATGAAAGAGGCCTTAGTCCACCACGCTGGCTTAATGCGGGTTGGACTACACACCTAAGAAATTCTTAAGAACTTTTAGGTGTGCAGGTTTCATCAAAGGTCAAAGTAAGTGATAATTCATAATGAATACACATATAAGATATACCTTCGAAAAGTCAGAGGTGTGTGCCCGAGGCCTGGGGTTTGAACACGCGACAGCCGAGATTCTCGACCGCGCGCTTAAACCTCGAGGCCATCACTACTCTCCTTACTCTTCGTCATTTTTCTCGAACGCGTTAAATTTCGGTTCATTCATTGTCCTGGTTCAAGCCGAAGCTACTTCTTCATCAGATAATAAAGGTAATGAAGAGATTGACATTTTTACGTTTTACCGAATTTAACAGAGGTCGCAAGTACTAAGTGCACTTTAACTGCTGCCAAAATTATGTAAATGGCTGTTAGCGTTTGTGAATACCGATTGCATCCTTAAAGGGTACTTAAAATTTGCTCACTTATTTTTTGTCTTCGTTAAATTTACCGCTTAAAACAAGTGGGCATTAGATGTTTAAAATGACCTTAATTCGTAAGTTGCGTTTCAGTATTCGGGCGTAAAACAAGTAATGTTGTTATTATGCTTCTTAAAATTAGAATAAGTTTATCATATAATTTAACATTTTTGTATTTCCATAAAAATATTTATTATCATTATATTAACATAGTACATGCACATAAAATATTATAGATTATTTTAAATACCCATTCCAGATTAGCAGGTGTTGACATGGACTCCCAGACCATGTATGAGCTTGCATCACAAGGTCCAATCAGGCCAGCAAACTCAAAAATACCAGTATTATATGGCATTAAGTGTGTGCATCTTGCTTTGCCAAATTTCACATTAGGTAAGTTGGTTGTTTGACAATCAATTACATATTTATAATAATTTAAATTAGGTAATTAATATATAATTACTTACTAACATCTAGTTATTGTATTTAATAAATATCTATTGCCACAATTTTTTTATTGTAAATATCTCCATGTATATAAGTGAAATAACAAATATGGCATGTATTTACTTAAATTTGATATTTAAAATTACATTCTAGCTTCAAAAATTACGAATTTCCACACAAACTTTCACCCCTATTTTTATTTTACCCCCTTAAAGGTACATTTTTAACAAACTTTTAATGTCATATTTATTTATATCTAATCAACAGCCTAAAAAATAAGTTTCAAGCTTTAAATATGACAATACTTTCATACAACCTTTCATCCCCTTTTCCGGGATAAAAAGTAGCCTATTCATTCAATTAGCAAATTTCATTTAAATCGGTTCAGACCGGAGACAGATCGGAGACAGACAGACAGAGTTACTTTCACATTTATAATATTAGTATGGATTATTGCTAAAGATAATTCATAGTTTTCTAATATTTATACATAGTTAACAAAATTACACATCTATTATAAAAAATATATATTTAGAAAATATGAATTATACATGACAAATACCATGCATTTAAATATTTTTCAGAAATCCAAGCAGTTAATGAATATGACAAGTATCTGTGGACTTTGGTTCATGACTTGGGTGTACAGCTGAAAACATCTGCATATTGCACAGGAGTACAATGTATAAGGCAAGGGAAATTTAATCTGGACATGGCTTTGTTGAGGAAGCACTGGCAGTTAGAACATATTGTGGACAATATGGACAAATGTCGCCAATTACTTGAAGAGAATGATATGATGTTAAAGCCCCAGACCGCTAAATTAAGTGTATAAATATAGTATTGTAAATATAATAATGAATAGCAAAAGTATATTTTTTTTTTCTTACCCAAACAACACAACAGGAGGATTTATAATATCAGAATTAAAAACAGCTGTTTAACTATGAATAGATATTTTTATGACTCTTTAGTACATCAATACATAATTGAGGATTTACATCCACTCATTGACTCAAATGGGTCCAAATGGGTGAACAGCATGTCAAAATACTTGTTTAAAATATTGAGTGAATAAAGAAGTAAAGGAGATATATAAACATGATACAATTAAATTATTTTACCACATATTTTTCTGGCAAACAAACCAATATTGTCTAAACTATGCACAGATTTCATACCAGTATAAAACACTAGTTAATTTTTACACATTACTAATAAAATTTTACACCAGTGGATCATTTTAATGACAAAGTTTTGATCTTCATTGTAGATCAAACATAAGTAAACCACATTACTGAATAGCATTATTAGTGTTTGTCATGTCTCTCACATCAATATCCTCACTTGGGATATTCGCCTTCGATGTGAAAGGCCAGCAAAAATCAGCTGGTGTGGGGAGTAGGCGTTGCGGGAGAAGTATTGGCTTGCTTCTCCATTTGCTCTATCTTCTTATGTCGTATCATATTTGATAAAATCCCATCAAATGAAGTGGTCTTCTTTTTAGCCGAACCTCTAAGTGTATCTTCACCCTCCCTCCGCACACGTAATCGCAGAGAACTTACTTCGTCCATGAAATCAAAATCGGATTTTTCTTCTCTAATCGGAGATTGCGGTATTTCTGGCTGATTTTCTTTACTGACAGGCACTGGTGAAGGCTGTCGCCTTCCTGGACATTTCCACTCAAGGCCTAGTGTACCATTTTTATCAATACTTTTGTAAAGTTCTTCGAGCTCCGCTGGGTCAGGCATCCAATTTTTACCTATAAATATACCACTTTTCGAAAGTTCATCATCTGAACACGGAAGATCCCATTCGTCACCCTGCAATTCAGTTCCCATAGCTGCCTCTTAAACCGGCTATACTTTTGTTGAAATATATCGTTGAGTTGTAATCACAGTGGTAATTAAATAATTACCAAATACCAATAAATATTTACACTTGTACTTTTTTTTTATTTGACATATATTTTTTCCCCTTTACAAGAAAAGCGCAGGTATCTAGCTCAAACAGCCTCTTCATACAACAAAGAAATTAAAGTAGACGTCACAATGTTACGAATTTTTCTAATTTTTTAGACGCTTTGACTTACCTAATTGTCGGGAAAGTAAAAAAGTTTTTTTTTAATTTTGCTGTATATGAATGGTTTCAAATCAGGAAGAGTGTTGGACAATTCAGCATTCAACATTAGCATGTGCACAAAAATAGAGAATGAAAATTGAAAAACAGTCGTGTTATTTTTTCAAAAATCCGTAAAGTAACCATACAGACCTTTTTTTTTAAAACAAGTGTTATAGTTTAGTAACTAATGAAACTTATGCCACGACTTCTCGGTATTGTGAACTTTGTTACTATTGGGCTAAAGCAAAGGGTCAAACCTTTTAAATGATCTAAAAATACAGTAAAACGGTACCTATTATCCCTTTATCTCTCTTTATTACAACCGTTTATCTTGCTTTCATAAGTTGATTACAATTTTTAGATGAGATTCTTTTTTTTTCATTATATTAGCACTGTAGCAGTAAAGGTAGCGAGGCTGTATGGTTGTCAACTCTTTTGTCATTACTTCATAAAAACATGTAAACACACGTGTTTTTGACAGTTGAAATGTTTAGAGTTTAGACACTAAAGTAAGTAGTAAAGTTTAAAACATTTGAATCTAAAAACTGCCTCGTGGTCTCGCGGTACAACTATGTGCCGTGCGATCTAGAGGTCCTGGGTTCGATTCCCGGGTCGGGCAAAGTGTTATTGGGTTTTTCCATTAGGAAATTCTCGGTAACAGCACGGAGTCTGGAAATGTGCCCGAAAAACGGCAATAGGCTCGCCACCTATTACGTGGGACTGATACATACTTGGCGAAATGTGGGTGCAGAAATGCACCTCTGCCTACCCCTTAAGGGAATACAGGCGTGAGTTTATGTATGTATGTATGTGAATCTAAAAAATCTGTGAATATTTCTTTAAAAAAAGTTAGAAATAAAAACAGTGTAATTATAGCTTAAAGTGTGTTTATTATTTAGTAACTGTACTATAATGTCATCAACGTCCGACAGTGAATCTGATACTGAAAATGAAGTATCCAGGTAATTATCATTTGAAAACATTATTACTCTATAAATAAAAATAGTTATGTATGCTTATATTTGATATATTTTTATAGATTAGGAGACTGCGAAGTGTGCGGAGCAAATAAAGCAATATACACGTGTCCAAAATGTGAAGTGAAGACATGTTCGTTAGATTGCGTTAGAATACATAAAAATGAATTGGAATGTGACGGCATACGGGATCGTACGAAGTTTATAAGGATGAAAGATTTTAGTGACACGGACCTTTTGAGTGACTACCGTATGTTGGAGGAGTGCGCGCGGTTCGTATGGAGCGTCAAGAGAAATGAAGCAAAGAAGTACACCAGGATCGAAAAAGATTTACCCATTGTATGTATTATATATTATGCGTATGTTATTTTGTTTGGTTAATAATACTCTATAATACATAAATATCCTTTTTCAGCATTTATTTAAATTGAAAATGGCTGCAAGGCAAAGAGGAATTGTTTTACATTACCTTGCCCAAAATTTTTCAAGGCACAAAAACAATACAACAAGGTACAATTACAAAACAAAAGTGATCAGTTGGCGCATAGAATGGGTGTTTCCTAACATTGAGACAGGCGTTATAAAATTTATTGATGAAAAGTGTCCTGAACAAAAGCGACTGTCAGAGTACTTGGATAAGTATTTAAACACTGATGCAGCATTTGAAGGATCAAAGGCTTTAACATATTACAAGTCTGTAGGCTTTAGTGGAGTTAAAATTTTACTCAAAGGTGTGTTGAATTCACAATGTACTTTAATAAAATATAATTAATTTGATTGCTATTTTAAAACTACTGTTTGTATGTTAACAAACAAACTTTAGTGTTGGATTCAGGATAAATATCAGTATTTTAATATTTAATTTTCATTCTTTTACAGCTGAAAAAGTCAAAGGTTCCTCAAAAAAGTTTTTTGAGTTGGACCCAAGTGAATCTCTAGCAGAGAATTTATCAGGAAAATGTATTGTGGAATTTCCTATAATATTTGTTGTGTTAAAAGACCATGCATACAATTTTGAAATTATTAGTCCAGGTGAGTCAAATACTTAAAATTAAATTAGGGGGGCTGGTAAATTGTATTTAGATAAAAAAAAAAAGTGTGTGTGTGTACTTATGTACACGCGTGTATGTAAGAGGTGTTGCCAGAGGCAGGGGCGAGTTATATACTAAAAACGATTTAAGCCTGACCATGCGTGACATACATATCATATAAGTAATAAATTTAAATTAAGGAAATTAAAATTATAATTAATTCTGACGTCACGACTCGGTCTTGACGGCACGTGACGTGAGCAGAATTTTAAAAGTAAAATCAGATTAAATTAAAATAAATTAAGCCAGCTGACTCATTAATGGTACTAGGCATTCAGAAAGCTAGAGAGTTGAAATGCTATCATTAATAAGTTTTGTTTTTAATTCATTGTGGTTTAAATTTCGAATGGATTATACAAGTATACAGTTTTTAATGCTAGTACTTTGTCCTTGCTGATTTATGATGTCCTGGTAGTTGCGTAGAACATAATTGACATTTTCTTATTTTCAATTTTAGTTTTAATTTATTACTGTCACTATTCTACATTTTAAAAATCTAAAACATAAACTTTTTTGAAAAAATACTTGATCTGAAACATATTAAAACCTTCCTGATCCATTTGACACTTACATTTTTTTTCGAGACTTAATGAGCGGTTAAGCAGACAACTTCATACTGTTCATTTAAGCAGACAACTTCATACTGTTAATTTTGTGTCACAGATCTTAAAATTTCACTCTCATCATTTTTTCATAACGCGCCTAAAGAAGTATAACTTCAAAAATCTGAAATGTGCTATATGAATGAGTATTTTTTGGGTTCAGAATATCAATTTATATTTAAATATTTTCAGAAGATGAATTTGATGATGAAAGTGAAAAAGAGGACCAACCACAACAAAAACCAATAGAAAAAGTAGTAACACAATCTAATGGTGCTGTTGAAAATAGTCACACATCAACAAACAATTTACAACCATCAAGCAATCACAGTGATCAACCACAAAGAAAGAGACCAAGAATGCTTCTTACAGAAAAGATAGCTAAAGAAAAAAAGATTGAATTGGAAAAAGAATTAAAAGCTGAAAGAAAGAAAAGGCCCAAAAATCTATTGTTCACTACTGGTTATTCTTCAGAAGAAAGTTTAGAAGATAGTGATACTAATAGCGATAAAGAAGGGACTTAATATTATTCAGAATATGTACCTATAATAATACCTAATAAGACAATCAAATTACAAACCCAAGAGATAAGTTTTAAAGAAAATGTTATTTTTTAAATAAATAGCATAAACATTTCCATGAAATTTGCAATTTATTGTACTTGTATAGCTAGAATCTGACTATCAGTTAATACAAATAAATAATCATTAGTAGCATTGATTCCTAACACTTCTCCATATTTGTCAATATTGAAAACATGTTGTTGTCCAACTTTGATGGCTTTCATAACTCCTGCTGTCCTTTTCCTAAGCTGGCAGTCTTGGTTGCTTGCACTTTGATAAATGAATATATGTCTTGATGATTCACACACCACACTGTATGAGAAGTTGGGTGGGCAGGTGACAAATTTCCGGTTTTGTTTGGATGATTGCACATATCCAAAAGCCATTAGTGTACCCTGGTGTTTCATAGGCCAAGTATCTGAGTTTATCAATTGGGCATATGGCTGCCAGATACATGCATCCACATCATGTCTGAGGACTAATGCTGGTACTTCTTGTGTCTCCAAGTTTAAATTGAAAAGAAATTGGTGGACACTGAGTGGTATTCTGTGGGTGATCTCGTGTGTCACAGCATCCATGCGTACTGAAATAGGAATATTATAGTAATTAAGTATTTTTTTATGTTAGACAATGTTCACTTTATCCTAAGTGACCTGCCATAATCTTTAAACTTACATTTTATTTTATTCAAATAAATAGAAATTAATAAGAAGAAAAGATAGGCTTGTTGTTAAAAGTTGAAGACTGTTAGGTTTCTACAAATCATCCTTAATAAATCTGGGGGCTCGGCAGTGCGAAAATGCGGCACGGCCGTACTATACTTTTCTCGAAGCAACTCAGGCCATTTTCGACACCCTATAACTTTGTTGTGGATAAACCTAGAAACTTGAATTTTTAATCACCAAGCAAGAATGGTTTAAACACTGTATATTTCAAATTTCATTTAATTCGAATCAGTAGTTTAAGAATTATAACTAGTCAAACTTCCCGATTTTTGATGATCGGTCACTGACTCACTGACCAATCATCAAAACTCTAAGGCACTTCTAGCCGACATAGAAGCTTCAAATTTGGAACACAATTAGTTTTTAGTGTATAACTCAAGGAAAAATTAAAATATCTTGCAATTTCGGTCTAGTTTTCTAGATACACAAACTGCATAAATAACTTGGTAATACCATATAAATATATAGGATTACAAAGTTACATTTGCAGTTAATAAATCAGTGCGCCTGTATATGTATAAGATAATGGAATATAGGTGTAGACAGATAAGGTGTGATGGTATTGAGGTTTAGGCGTGTGGTCAAGAATCCCGGCGGTCGCAGGTTCAAACCCTAGGCACACTTATCTGACTTTTCGTAGTTATGTGTCTATTAGCAATGAATTATCACGTACTTTAACGGGGAAGGAAAACTTTGTAAGGAAACCTTTATATAGGGTCAAGTAATTTATTCATTTAAAAAAATCTTTAAGTGCTGCATTTAGTGCCGTAAATCAACTCAAGCTATACCTCTGTTAAGCTTGTGATGTTGTAATTTTCTGTTAGGTACATTGACAGTACCAATTTATAGTGAAAGAGAGATTTTACAAAAAGATTAACTGTAACTGATGTTTGACGTGTGCGGCCCTATTTTTTTCTAACTAACGCAAAAAGTAATTATTATTTTAAAATAAAGAACACGACTCGTCTCGTATGTAAAAAGGAAGACTACCTACAAAAGTAAGCAAAGTTCATAAGACAGAGCGTGGGTTTTAAGAATATCCGTTGTTAGTACTCAAGAAGTAGAAGGTACCGAAAAGGAAAAAGTAAGACTTTCTACAAAAAGAAATCAGATCCCATAAAAAACAAAACTTAGTCTCGCAACTCATTTCTTCTACAGTAAAAAGTTGTGAGATCCATGTGATACCAAGTCGATAAATTTATTCAGTCTCCGTTTAAGGGACCTTTTGTCTTAAGTTATTATGCACTTAGCTTACCAGACAACATCTTATAGTGACCATATGAAAATTAATAATCTTTAATGTTTTAAATAAAATAGTTTGACTTGGTAATCGCTCTAAAAGTGAGATACATCGTCTTTTCAAGTTTTGTTTTTTATGGGATATAATATACATATGGCAATACATATTTAAAGGATCTCCATTTTTTATTGAAAATAAATTTTATTCATACCTAATACTGTGTCTTCTTCGGAAGCAGCATCACACTCTTCTAAGTCTTGTGTATTTAATCCAGGTGCAGATTTCTCTGCTTCTACTTCTGTTTCAGAACATAAATGGGCCAATCGCCGATGTGCTTCTTCCACTAAACTTGCATCCAATATTTGTTCCCCATTTCGGTCTCCACCCTCTATCAGCTCATCCCAAAGCATACTGTCTGATTTCGTTACTAAAATGTCAACTTGCCCATTAGCTTGTACATTCCATGTTGTTAATATACTGTCAACTTTATTCCTTAACTTTCCGTCAAGAAATGTTTTGCCTGCATAACTAACTTTTATTGATAATGGTGTGACATTTACCACTAAACGCTTTTTGTCAAAATTCTCTTGTAACTTCAATGTTACTGTGACGTCTTCTGTGGTCTGTAACCATGTATAAATTATTTTTCTTGGCTCTTCTACAACAGGCTCTTTTATTTCTGCTTCTGAGTCCATTGTGTATTTAAATGTATTATCAGAGGCTATGTATACTGCATTAAAACTAGATTCAATTGCTGCATAATGAACAATGCCTTTGCCTTGTATTTGCCTGATACTCATCTGTTTCCAAGATTCTCCATCGAGGACAAATGAAACCCAAGTAAGGATAGAGTTAAAATGTTTATCATTCTGTTCAACTGATTGAAGAAGACAATGCAGTATTTCAGTATTATCTTTCTGCTGAACTCTTGTGTCAACTATAATGAAATATTTTCCATCACCCAAAACCAAACTTGACTGTAGTGTTTGCCACTGCTGGTTTCTACAAGTGTGCATGTTACGGGGCCCAGTTTCAATAATGTGCAAATATCCTGTCCCATCGCTAACGGTTGCTAAGTGGCTTGAAGGAAATGCCAGGCACAAATTAAAATGTCCAGATGTTCTCTCCACATGAGCCGGGACGTCATAAACAATGTCTTTTTGAAATGTCTGGCTTGTACTTTCAAAAGTTATGTGTCGAATTTGTTGTTTATTATCAATGTAGTAATAATTGTAGCACTGATTCCAGTAATCCAGAATTAAGTGATTGTGAAGTGCGAAGAGCTTGGCATGAACGAATGAGTATTGTACCTCATCTGGATAAACTTTGTCAACAGGAGCCGGCAGCTCTACGCTAAAATGTGGTAAAGCTTGTATGTTTAATTTATAACCTTCGAAATCGTGATCCAGGAGACCTCTGTTAGGGCGCAATTCTATAAGCGTTGAGGGCATTGTCACAATGAAAAAAAATCTTCGATGCGTAGTTCGAAATTAAATCTGAAGACGTGTTAATATTTCATTTAACTTAACGTAACAAAAAAAATCAAACAAAGACTATAAAATCAGGATAACACGACATTTGACAACTTTGACAGACGACAGCACAGAAAACTATACTCCTTATCGGAGAAGAATGCCAACTCCATACAAAAAAATGAAGGTGAATTTTACTAGCGCCATCTAGTCTGCCCGTAGGCAACTTCGTATGACGTCACGCTGCGCGACACTACGGCGGGAAATTTAAATCAGGGGTTTATATAGGGGCCTATAAAATATAACCAATATTTTATTTTAGTATGGGAATTTTCACTTGTAAGAAAACAATAAACATGAATATAAATCATGATCGCTCATGAAATTCTTAGAAGTAAAAGTTCCCATATCATTTTTCAGGGGAATAAAACAATATAAATACACTAAATTATAATAACTTACTTCTTGAATACAGAGATATGGAGTAAATTAGATTTTTGCAATATGTTTACAAAGTCATTTATTATTATATTTCAATATTATAAAATTCGTCCACATGTAAATCTGGTAGTGGATTAGTATGACGAAAGGACTTCCTATCAAAATCCTCCACTGATATGAAATTTCATAGCTATGTAGCTGAGTCCAGGAATATTTCTAAATAGCTTTGATCTAGCTGGCCAATGAGGACTATTAGGTCTTAATATTGACATTGTCTGCAGTATGAATATAATTTTACATAATTTCAGCACAAATTTTCCTTAGCAATAAAATGATAGCTATATTTTTGTGGCATGACAACTACAGCAGTGTTTGCTCCATAAAATGTTACAATATGTGTTTTAAAAGTGAAGAAAGCAGATAACAGACTACACAGTAGTTACATCCAATATGCTTGTGTTTACTTTTTTTATATATTGAGTTTAACAACATTGGTTTACATAGGTACTGCAATTACCAGTAATTACATACATTATGACAGTAATATAACAATTTAAAAGTGAAGAAAGCAGATTACAGGCTACATAGTAGTTACATCTATAAGGCTTCCATTTACTTCTTTTATTTATTTGGTTTAACAACATTAGTTTACAAAGGTACTGCAATTATTTTAGTATTTTTTCCGCCATAGTTTATAGTTTAGTAAAAGAGTCCTATCTCACACAAAAGCTCCTGATACCCAAATCAGAAAAGAGTCACTTTCTCGAAAACCACGAATCACTGCACTTTAAACACTTTAACGGAGGAACAGAAGCTCAATTCGACGTTTTAGTGAAAATAAAATTGCAGAGAAACACGAATGAAATCACAACAATGAACAATGGCAGCTGAAGCGCTAACCAGTGTTGTCAGATGACCATTTCCATAGGTATAAAATAAATATAACATTTATTTTTACAATGGCAACACACAAAACTTTGCCCCCGTAGGTATCTTTTTCGCCCCGCACAAAGTATCATATATATGATATATATACACAAATAAGAATTATATTAAAAGTTTTTTTTTAAACCCTTAATATGTTGTAAATGAGAAAATAACTATATGACTGTTACGCTTTCACGCCTTAATCATTTGACCGATGTGAACGATTTTTGGTGTCCATACCAAATATCCATAAATGGGACTCTGTGGAATAAATATGTTATAAATGAGAAAATAACTATATGACTGTTACGCTTTCACGCCTTAATCATTTGACCGATGTGAACGATTTTTGGTATGGACATAAATGGGACTCTGTGGAATAAAATAGACTACAACTTATTTTCTTTCTGAACCCAACCCTGTAGTCTACGCGGATGGAGTCGCGGGCAAAAGCTAGTACTAAAATAAAATATTGCTTATATTTTATAGGCCCCTATATAAACCCCTGATTTAAATTTCCCGCCGTAGTGTCGCGCAGCGTGACGTCATACGAAGTTGCCTAGGGGCAGACTTTAGATGGCGCTAGTAAAATTCACCTTCATTTTTTGTATGGAGTTGGCATTCTTCTCCGTTAGGAGTATAGTGTTCTGTGCCCCAATTGCCGGGTAAATGGCATCCCTGGAGTGAACAGAAACAAGAAATAGGGATGTCAAAATTTATACGAATCGATAAAATCTATTCTCTGAATATTTACGTTGTCGATGAATTCATATATCTAATCCCACACAATTTTCTTTATCTAACATTAATTTTTATTGATTGGAGAGCCCTATGTCCAGCAGTGGACTTCCATTGGTTGATGGTTTGGATTGGAATCAAATGTCTATTTATGTCTGTGATCAGTTTCCTTCGTGTTTAATATTTACTAGCCATTTATTTGTCCAATTGCATTTGTTTGATTAATAATTATTAGATATTTTTATTTTATCAGATAAATAAAAAAAAAATACACAAGAGAGAAATCTTTAAGAGCTTAATTGTTTTGCGAATTTGTTTACGAGTACTCAATAGTTGCGATTTAAGAATTATAATTTTAATTATTTAGGAAGGAACAGATTCTTATTGACAGATGACAGATTCTAAGTTCTAACTGGTAGATTGTTGCTATTTTCTATTTCTACTAGCTTTTTCCCGCAACTCCGTCCGCGTAAATTACAGGGTTGGGTTCAGAATGAAAATAATTTGTAGTCTATTTTGCTCCTCAGAGTCCCATTTATGTTCATACCAAAAATCATTCAAATCGGTCAAATGGTTTAGACGTGAAACCGTAACAGATAAATAAAGTTACTATTAGTTATTCTTTGCCGCCGCGCATCGGCCTGCCGGTGCCTTGTGCATCATTATTGCGCGCTTGATCATTATTTTGCTGCGATGTTATTTTAAAACTGTGATATCTTCCAAGATACTCATTGCAACAATTATGTAAAGGGTAAATTTCTTTTAAATTAAATACTCGTAATGAATAACTTATTTATTTGGATAAGGATTAATATAATCAAAACACCTTCACAAAAAAAACTTTATTTTAGAACAAATTTGGTTAGCATAAAAAAGGTTATAGTGAGCCAACCTTAAAGATAGACATATGCTGCTGCGGACTTTTTTAGACCTTTTAAAGGGGAACAATTCTATCATACATTATTTTAGCGAAACTTTAACTGTTTCCGCAGCGCACACAGCGGAAGCTCTCAGAAGGAAAAAAACTATTTTGGAAAATTCTTTATTCTTGCTCCGCTCGTATTGGTCTTAGCGTGATGTTATATAGCCTTCCTCAATAAATGAACTATCTAACACTGAAAGAATTTTTCAAATCGCATCAGTAGTTCCTGAGATTAGCGCGTTCAAACAAACAAACTCTTCTGCTTTATATATTAGTATCATCATCATCAGCCCATAAACGTCCCACTGCTGGGCACGGGCCTCCTCTACCATTGAGAGGGTTTAGGCCTTAGTCCATATATTAGTATAGATAGAAGATATAAATATGTATTAAACTATGTCAAAGTATTAGGTAATAGGTATGCTTTTTGTAGATATAGCCGCATTAATGTAACAAAGATTTTTTTCTAGGACCATATTTTTTTCTAAATCATAGATTCGTTCTTTAATTTTAAATATTTTAGCTATTTCCCTTGAAATTATTTTTCTTTCGCAGCAGAAATATTGAGTAGAACGTACCTAATAGATAAAGGCCAAAGAGTATAAGATTAAGAGTAATAAGAGTAGACCTAGACACTAGACACAGACAGAGACGGACATATTTTATAATTTATAACGTTTCAAAAATCAAATGTTTTCAAACACCGCTTTCAGAACTTTTAGTGTACCTATATATTCAATGTTGTTTTTTTCTCAATATTCTTATATATAACAGGCTTAAAGAAAAATGCCGTTTGTAAAAAATTCTACTTATCCTGCCCAACCGTTCATTGAAGATTTATCACAGGTCTTATTTACCGTTATATTTTTTCCATTACAATGTGATCAAACTTCCCGGATTTACTAATTTTAATTGTAATTTCAGAGTGATTTCTTTATTTATTATAACTTACAAGATCTAATTACAAAAACTGATCAGTTTGATGAAGGTACTGTGAGGTGTAGAACTATTGGTATATTGCAGAGTTTAAATGGGAAATATTTCCTGACTGATGTAAGTATGCTATGATCCAGTAGTTTGCATAATTACCTAATTAATTTAGTTAAAATTACGTTTATTAGAATAGCTTTTTCTCAAAGATGTTTCAACAATCCAATTGTTTTTACCTAAATTGATTAAAATCTGTTAAATCGTAAAGCCATATTTCTGGGATATTGCTATAATATTTTAATTGCCATGATATTTTCAGTTGGATTCTCCAAGTGAATCAGAGGGTCTTGTCCAAGTGTCAGTGATTTACTTGAAGTCTCCACCGAAGTCTACAGTGATGCCATATCCAGTACAGATATTTGGCACATTGCAGTGGAGAAAAAGGCCAGTTATTTATGCTAAGCTTTTGCAGGTAATGTCTGTCAAATATGTTTCTATTTGATTAATAGCACCAAATTAATGTGTTAATTTCAAACTCTTTTAAAACACTATAATTGAAATTGTAGTATCTACATATTTTTTAATATCAACATAAACTTTGAGAGCAACAATTTTTCTGAAAATTTCCATTATTTTTAGGTATTAAGCCCATCTATGGCAATAATGTTGAGAGACACTATAAGCTGTGTTACTAGGGATCATTTAGCTAAGAATGATCCTCCATGATTATTGATTATTTGACCTCACTTGTATGGGAAGTATGATCATAATTACTATGACTGAAGTATCTGGTGAAAAGAATGTAAAACTTCGTAGCATAGAACTCCAAGGAAAAAAGCAATAAGCATAATTTGAGAACTCCTCATGTGAATGATATTGAGGAGTAACATTTTTTGCAAGTTTAAAATTAATATTGTATCATTTATTTTTTACCTTTTTAGTAATAGAATTTCTTTAGCTGATTACTTTATTTCTTGAGTTTTTTTTTGCAAAATTATTTGTAATTTAAAATTCTTTAGCTGTAGAGAATTCTAAATTAGTAGTTAAGTGTATCTGCATAAAGGAATAAGTAGTTGCAATAAATAGTATTTTATATATGTACCAACAATGTTTTTTTTATGGTATAGGAGGCAAACAAGTTAGTGAGCCACCTGATGTTAAGTGGTCAATACCACCCATGGACACCCACAATACCAGAGGAATCATCAGCGCGTTGCCGGCCTTTGAGGAAAATGGAGGCTCTTTTCTTGAAGGTCCCTAAGTTGTATCCATTCGGAGCAGTGCCTTACAAGTTGAGCTTCTGGCAGAAAATTTATATTGGGGGATATTGGCCTCCCCAGAATATGTAGGGCAGCCTGAATGAGAGTGCTGAGGGGAGGGGAGATTCTCCTGCACATAAAGTGCCACCAAAGTGGGTACCAATTGATAAAAATAAAAGAGTTTGCAAGCTGTAACTACTGAAGTAACAAAGATGTCACATCTACCTGGACCTGCTAAAAACTCTAGTGCCTCATGGCCATTGTGTGTTTTAGTTAAAGTCCTGAGGGTGGCACTTTGCGATTAAGAGAATTTGTTCCAATTGTCAATTATGATTTTGTAAATGTCTTTTCTTAATAATTGAAGCTGAATTGAGTTTAACACATGTTTTCTTAATATTTTTTCAGCCTTTTAAATGAATTCATAATATTTGTGTTTCTTGTGTATGCTAAAGGTCACATTTGATGAAGTGACCACCCTTCGTTTCTCACAATCTCGGTATTTTTGCTTTGTTAAACATCTCACGCCTGTATTCCCCGAAGGGGTAGGCAGAGGTGCATTTCTGCACCCACATTTCGCCAGGTATGTATCAGTCCCACGTAATAGGGGGCGAGCCTATTGCCGTTTTTCGGGCACATTTCCAGACTCTGTGCTGTTACTAAGAATTTCCTAATGGAAAAACTCAATAACATTTTGCCCGACCCGGGAATCGAACCCAGGACCTCTAGATCCCACGGCACATACTTGTACCGCGAGACCACGAGGCAGTCGCTTTGCTAAATTCGTTGGCAATTGAGGATCACCTAGAACTTTCAATGTCTTTATTTGTATGCTGGGTTGAATCCGAGGCAACAAAACAAACTCACCTGATCACTTTTGTTAAGGCATCTTGTTATTTAATTAATTATTCAACGAATACTGTTTTGAAAAAAATCCGCGCGACACACCTCAGTGGTTGAGACAACTGTAGCATCTAGTTCTACCCTACCAATAATATTTTTGAATGTCCACAGCAAGAAGGTATTCTGAAAATCAGTTAGTATGAGATAAGGGCTCGCAGTGGCGTAACTATAGGGTGGCAGGGCTGGCAAAATGCCACGGGCGCCCGACCCAAGAGACCACAAGCTCAGAAATAACCTAACATATTTACCAAAATTTTGTACCGAAGTACTTTAAAATAAAAAGAAGTCGTGATGGCCTCGAGGTTTGGGCACGCGGTCGAGAATCTCGACGGTCGCGGGTTCAAACCCCAGGCACACACCTCTGACTTTTCGAAGTTATGTGTGTATTCACATTGAATTATCACGTACTTTAACGGTGAAGGAAAACATCGTGATAAAACCTGTACACCTAAAAGTTCTTAGGAATTTCTTGGGTGTGTAATCTGCCAACCCACACTAGGCCAGCATGGTGGACTAAGGCCTAAACCCTCTCAGTTGTAGAGGAGGCCCGTGCCCAGCAGTGGGACGTATATGGGCTGATGATGATGATGACTTTAAAATTATAATTTATTAATTTAATTAAATTACAAAGTGACGATTTTTACTGGGAGGGGCCCCATCCAAGGATTTTGCCACGGGCCTCAGATGGTATAGTTACGCCACTGAGGACTCGACAGGCAGTTAATATAACAAACAATGCTACAAGAGACAACAGGTTCATTTCCCTCCCCAAGATGAAGTGTTTGCCATTCACAAATGTTATTTTTGGATCTGGGTACGTATTATATAAGATTTCTTAAGTATCTTATTATTAAATAACTTTTAGTAACAAGATACTTAAGAAATCTTATATAATACCCATCTGAAAGCAGTGATGGCCTCGAGGCTTAGGCGCCCGGTCGAGAATTTCGGCGGTCGCAGGTTCAAACCCCAGGCACACACCTCTGACTTTTCGAAGTTAGTTACACAATGAATTATCACTTGATTTAACGGTGAAGGAAAACATCGTGATAAAACCTGCACACCTAAAAGTTCTTAGGAATTTCTTAGGTGTGTAGTCCGCCAACCCGCACTAAGCCAGCGTGGTGGACTAAGGCCTAAACCCTCAGTTGTAGAGGAGGCCCGTGCCTAGCAGTGGGACGTATTTGGGCTGATGATGATGATGATGAAATAACTTAACTATTTTTTGTTATTAAAAGGACGCGCATTCACGATTTTGTATTCCAACAGACACTTTATCAGATTGTCAAACGCCTCGCCTATACTTAGTTTTGACTCACGCCGTCATCGATAACGGCGTGAGTGAGTCACATTTTCATCTTACGAAAACATGGTCTAGTGAACTACTTAGTTAATTTGTTGTTTACATCTATCAATAGTAGCCTCTGGCGTACACAAATACCTGTGAAATTGTTACATTAATTATTTTTATACGAAAATAAAAATTACTCACAAAAGATGCATATTTATTAAACCTTAAATAAATACAATAACAATAGGTGTGCCAAACTTTACAACATTCCATCACCAGGGATAATTTGCATTATAAAAAAAATTATTATATTGGCAATTAAGATATACTTACACAGCATCATGAAATGTTACAAATAAAGTTACCTAACTCAATAATTTTATCAAACGTCTAAATACCATTATAATTATGTCATAACTTGGTACATTGTATTGCAAATACTTAATTTTCATATTGCAATGGAATGCTTTATATAATTATTTTACATAGTTATTTGACATTGGAATATAAACTTTTTTGGATAAACTCTTGATTAAGTTATTGCATCTTTGCCTTAAAAAAAACAAGTGATTTATAATTTGCGTATGTACCTATGTCTTTTTTTCCATATTCCATTGATCTAAACTTTATGATATTGTAAAATAGAAAGTCCCACTAATGTTACAAGTCCATTGATTAAACCTTCCTGGAATAACAATCCTGAAGCTCAGAAGATAAATTTAACTTGGGTAAATTACACTTCCTGTGACACAAAAATAAAACTCTGCATTTGGGATCTAAATATACATTTCAGATTACAATTAATCTTTCATATAATTCAACATTACAAAAAGCAAACATACCAAGCCCCTGTTTATTTGCAGCGAATTACGCAGAACATTGTTTTGAGAATCCATCATCACGGAGAATTGCTAGTAACAATTGTTCAAAAGTATTTTTAGCGAAACTCGTAGTTGTTTTGTACAAGGGCTCGTAAAAGGCGTGACATTTTTGACAGTTGGATATAACAGGAGTGATACTACATGCCCTATTATTCTATGATTAAAATTTTCTAATTAAAAGCAACTGTCAAAAATGCCATAGCTTTTATCACAGAAGACGCGAAATGTACATTGGAGCAATCACCTTTATCACAAGTACAATACTTAGCAGCTAGAGTACCCAGAAGTACAGCACAACTACGAGTAAAATGACCGCCCCGGCTGTCACTTTCACAAGCATAGACTTTGTGTTGAGGTACGTCGCGTCTTTCTTGTATTTCTGAGACATCATTGACAAATTTTGGGTCTTTGTGTCCAGCTCTGAAAATGTAAGTAAATAATATTTAAGTATTAGTAATTAATATTTTGTAGTTCACGCGGAGCGGTTAGATGAGTCATGAGACTAAGATGGCATTGGCAATCCTATGCACAAATCTCTTACGGCCTCACTTATTAACATTAGCTAACGTAAGTACTACTTAATAGCCTGCTGATTGATTGACCTGAGACGTTAAAGAAAACGAGACAAAGCATGTTTAAGTATTACAGAAAGCTGAATAAAAATGTTTTTGAAAAAAAAAAAAAACTTCACACATTTACGTTACAATATTTCAAGCATTTTAGCACCCATTTTTGGCCAGTTGCGTTTTAATTTTCACGTAACAGGTGGCATGCCTCTTTTTGATTTTTTGTATCGTGCCAAAAGACACAGTCTGATTGTTTCTGACAGCCTCAAGTTCTAGCGGCAAAAGTGTGTGCCACATGATCTAGCAGTCCCGGGTTCCATTCCCGGATCGAGCAAAGTGTTAGTTTTTCCATTAGGAAATTATAATTGGCAAAATGTTGGTACAGAAATGAATGTATAATTTTTTCACATGATAGAAAAGAATGTATTGGAGATGTACCTGAAAGAATGGCGCCTCTTTGCAGTACGTCGTCAATGTTTTGCATCATGATACGCTGCACGTCGCCCAGCTGCCCGCCGAGCTGTGAGGCAGCCCCGGCGCGCCGCGCTCGGGCGCCGCCCTCGGCGTACTGACGTCTGGTGCGCTGCATCCACGTGTCGAACTCGATGAACGTGTACGGACGTGTCACTGTGTTCACCTGGAATTACAGATTATAGGGATTACTAACTATATTACATTCTAACCTCATCATCATCAGCCCAAATACGTCCCACTGCTGGGCACGGGCCTCCTCTACAACTGAGAGGGTTTAGGCCATAGTCCACCACGCTGGCCTAGTGCGGGTTGGCAGACTACACACCTAAGAAATTCCTGAGAACTTTTTAGTTGTGCAGGTTTTATCACGATGTTTTCCTTCCTAAACCTCGAGGCGATGCTTGTGTAGGCAAATATAATACTAACATAAAGTTTTGAAATGCAAAATCATTTTGTTTGCCCACACTAAAATACATATCTTAAGATTTATCATTGGAATTTGATTTTAATGATAAGATAATATCATTATTAATTCATTGAGTAATTGTGTGACATATCAAAATCGCAGGAAGGCGCAGGATGTAGGCTGCTTCCTATAGAGCTCTTTGGAAGTCTGTGGGGGAGGCCTATGTCCAGCAGTGGACTGATGATGATGATCATTAAGTTTTGAAATATTTTGTACATTGAAATAGTATACAAACCCTTTTCCCGTACTGTTGGAAGAACTCTTGAGCTATTTCTTCTAAATATGCAAATGCTAGTCGTTTGCTGTAGTTCCTTTCACAAAGAACCAAGTAGCAGATCTCATTTTCAATTAAATAGCTGCAAGAAGAAAGTTTCATCAATGATTTTTAACAATCACATTTCAAATTATAAAGCACTCTTGAATTTCATCAGTATAAGCAATTAACCATAGGTATTTTATTGTGCATATTACATGTGTTTGGATTTATAACATAAATTAAAGCATGAACTAAAAGTAAATAAAACAAAAAAACAATAAGCGCTAGGACTCACTGGAAGAGATAAGGTCCAGTTTCGATGGAACAGCGCATCGGCGACTGTGGACCTAGTTTTCTAAACAGCATTTTAGCCTGATTCTGGTACTCGAGAACATTGCACCCGCTCTGCGAACCACCATAGCAAAATAAATATAAAATCAAACTTAAAAATTACAATAAATGAAATAAATAAAATATTGAAATCGATGAAACATAAGCTTGAATACGAATACATATCTCTGGTCATATCACTGCAATTTTGAAGATAAAATGTGATTGGTGTGTCTACGAGAGTGGTGATGGAGTGAAATAAGTATGTTTTGACGTGAATAATGATATACCTGCTCGTCTTCCTGCATGGTAGCGGCCAAAGGTAGGCCGTCAACCACCCTAGCGATCATAGTCATTAACACCATTTTTATTGTTTGTAATTGTCTTTATTGTTACCATATAATAACTATAATGTTCAAATAATTATCGCACTTAAAATTCACTATTTTTTTCTTCTCATTATAGGCAAATTGTAAAACAATATGTTTTTTGACAGCTGGGCATACACGTCAAAACGTTTGACATGACAACAACACGTAAGGATGTTGACTCTATGGTTCACTCTATACGATTTCGAAGCGTTCAAGAAAAACCTATGACGTCAAGTATTAGCGATACCTACCTTTTAATATACCTATTTTGTTTTTTATTGAGTAGAGTTAATAAACCTACCTACATTTATTGAATCAAGACATATAAATAGATGACTACTATTGCTTTTGAGAAAAAATAGCATAGACTATAGGGATTTCGCCACTACTCTGAACCTGAGTTGAAGCGTTAGAGTCATCACTTAAATAATAATATACATATTTTCCAATTAAACGCCGTAAACATGAAACGTTGGTGACGTTTTTTAGACAAGCTTAAGTAATCGTACTAATCTACAGTATTAACGGTAGGTGGCGTTGTTTTACACCAGAATATTATATACAGAAAACAAGAATTAATATCGATTTCAGAAGGTTTATTGTTAATGTGACCGATAAGAGCATACAATAATATTATATAAAAAGTTAATAACATATTCTTTTTTGGCGAGTTCGTTCCAGTACGTTCATATAAACAACTGAAGAAGCGGCGTTAGAGAAATATGATGGGTGCATGACCAACCCTGGCCTCGTGGTCGAAATGAGATAATCGATATTAAGCAAACATTCCACAGAGTACATTCACTGGATTTACAGACACATAGATCTATTGAAGAAACTATACCTACTAACATCATCATCATCATCTGCCCATATACGTCCCACTGCTGGGCACGGGCCTTCTCTACAACTGAGAGGGTTTAAGCCTTAGTCCATCACGCTGGCCTAGTGCGGGTTGGCGGACTACACACCTAAGGAATTCCTAAGAATTTTTAGGTACTTATGCAGGTTTTGCTACCATTAAAGTACGTGATAATTCTTTGTCAATATACACATAATATAACTTCGAAAAGTGAGAAGTGTGTGCCTGGGGCTTGCACCTTCAAGATTCGCGATCGCGTATCTTAACCTCGAGGCCATCACGACTCTCGGCCTTCCCAGCCTTTTGTTCTTTTCATCTTAATATATTAACAGTTAAATTAAAAAATCTGGATTTTTTTGTTCCAGGTAGGTACTTAAGTATATTTCCAGTATCGTGGCGGCATTCGTCCCGAATAGACGCGCGCGGTGCAACAATAAACGCTTATCGCAACTCATTAACTAATGAGCTATCGTTCTCGACCGTCCTTTGTTAAGTGAGTTCGTCGGGTACATCGAGTTATTAATTGCGAATATGTTATTTGTAATGCTTTACAATGGAGGATGACAACAAACATATTAACGAAAATCATTGTTATGCAGCCCTACCAATCATATTCCAGAGCAATAGTTCTTTATCCGAAAGGAGTATGTTAGATGCAGACGCAGATGAGTTAGAGGACAGGACCAGAGATACGTCACAGTCGAGACCGATAAAACGCAGAAGGGAAGAAAATGAAGAGGAATGGACTACAATAAAAACTAAAGAGAAAAAGATAAAAGAAGACAAGTGCTCAATTGAGATCTTCATAACATCCAAAGAAAAATTACCCAGACAGTTTGCGCTGGCAAGATTATTCAAAGAAAAAGGCATTAAAGATATTACTAAAGTGAAATATCTTAATCCCTACAAAGTTCGAGTGGACTTCAGCAATGAGCCAAATGCAATTAAGCTCGAAAAGTGTAAGGATTTTATAGATAGCGGATGGAGATTCCAAAGACCAATGGTAAAGAATTTCTCATATGGCGTCATCAGAGATGTAGACCTCGATATGGCGGAAGATGATATCAAGGCTAGTATCACATGCCCAGAGTTGTTTGAACTTATTTCTGTGCAAAGGCTCAAGAGACGTAACCCGGATACTTGTCACATCGACCGATGGATACCAAGCGAGGCCGTTCGACTGTGCTTTAAAGGAGATCTTTTACCAGATTTTATATATACCGAGGGGCTGAAAATTAAAGTAGATCCTTTCGTTTTTCCGGTAACCCAGTGCTCTCGTTGCTGGAAGTTCGGTCATGCAGCGAAACAATGTCCGTACAAAAAGATTTTATGCCCTAAATGTGGTGGTGACCACCACAACTGCGAGACCAGCCTTTTTAGTTGTTTGAACTGTGGTGGGAAGCACATGGCTTTATCTAAAACATGCCCAAAATTTCTGAAGGAGAAGAAGCTCAAAGAACTCATGGCAGAATTCAATTGCACATATAGAAAGGCTCTGACGCTATATGTAGCACCATCTCCTCCATCAAACGTGGCCAGAAATACCTACATCGAAGTAAATGAGATTCTTGATACGTCACCTGTGCATGGCGTCAATCTGGAATCAACCTACTCAAGTTATTTGACTAAACCATATGCTGAGGTCGTCAAATCAAAAGTAGTAGTTCACAATGAAAAGTCCAAGACAGCCCCGCCTTCTTCAAGTAAACATCAGGTCAAGAAAACTACTCAGAAACCTCAGGACTTCATTGAGAAATCGGCAAGTCCTGAGCCGTCCCCGAAAAGAGAAGTACACTTTGATGAACTTTTATACAGACTGCGTGAGATTATCTTTCTAAAAAGTGGAACTTGGTCTGAAAAATTTAAGAGTGTTATTCAGTGTTGTGTGCAATGGTTGATTTTAGTTGTTGTTGATAACGTCTCAGATTGGCCTTTGTTAAAAAAAATATTAGATTTTATTAATGGATAGCTCAGAACCTGCCTTAAAGCTAAACATTCTGCAATGGAATGCACAAAGTTTAAAGCTTAAGCGCATCACGCTAGAGAATTTATTAATCCAAGAGCATATCCACATAGCAGCCATTAGTGAAACGTGGTTAGAACCAGAAAGTGCTTTGAAGATAAACAGTTATAAAGTATATCGTAAGGATAGATCAGACGGCTACGGAGGAGTGGCAGTCCTCGTTCATAAGTCTGTTAAATCTCAACTTATTGTAACGTATCTAAGCAATGTAGGTATCGAATTAATACATGTTAAATTTTTTAATTGCAATTTAATTGAAAATTTAATTTCTATTTATTGTCCCCCATCAATAAGGACCTCACAGAATGACTGGGATTCCTTGCTATCAATGGCTCCTAAGAAAACATTAATACTTGGAGATTTCAACGGCCATCATGTCAGTTGGTCTCATAAACTGAACAGCCGGGGTAACCAAATATTTGAGGCATTGACGGATAGCAACTTTATAATTTTAAATGACGGCAGTCCCACTCGCTTGAAATTAGTAGACAATAAATATCAAAAATCCTCCCCAGATTTATCTCTTGCATCATCCGATATAGCCACATTCATTGATTGGTCTGTTACTAACGAAACTTTGGGCAGTGATCATTGTTTAATTAAGCTCTCTGTCAATTGTCAAAACACTCGTTATAGCCAAAAGTCTAGCTTTAATTTCAAAAATGCTGATTGGGATTCATATCGTAAACTACTTACAAATCTTTTCCGTACTTTCACATTTTCTTCTGACCTCCAAAAAGATTACAATAACTTCATTAATAATGTATATCTGGCTGCTGATACATGTATTCCCTCAGTCAAAATCATTCAAAAACCTATAAGTAAGTTTTCACCGAAGCCTTACTGGAGCAGTGAGCTTTCAAAGTATGTAGCTGAACGTCGGTTAGCGTTGGCAAAATTTAGAAGAAATCCCACTCCTCAAAATTACGACACCCTTAAAAATAAAATTCACTTGGCCCAAAAGATGATTCGTGCAGCAAAAAATGAGGCTTGGTATAATTTTTGCTCTTCAATGGACCATACCTCAACACAGACCCAAATTTGGAAGAAAATGAAGTGGTTCAAAGGCTGTAAATCAACAACGGACCATATAAATGAGAATGAAGCTACATCTTTTCTTCGGAATTTAACGCCAGATTTCGTACCAAATTCTCAACCTTCGTTCTCTTCTAGTAATCCTGTTTTAGAAGTTGCTATTAACATAACAGAACTACAGAAATGTATAAAATCTAAGAACAATGCTCCTGGCTGCGACCATATTTCTTATTCCATGATAGAAAATTTACCCGTAACAGCAAAAGTGATTCTCTCTCAATTTTATACGAAATTCCTTACTAAAGGCTTTGTTCCTGAACAATGGCGCGATATTAAGATAGTTCCAATCCCCAAACCAGGACGCATTTCTCACGACATCTCGTCTTTTCGCCCAATATCTTTGATTTCGTGCCTATGCAAAGTTTTTCATAACATTCTAATGAATAGATTAGAATGGTTTATAGAAAAACATGGTTTCTTATCTATAAATACGACGGGGTTCAGAAAATGTCGGTCAAGCATAGACAATCTTACTAGTTTAGTCTCGTACATCCAAATCGGATTTTCAAAAAAACTTTTAACTACCTCTTGTTTTCTCGATATTAATAGTGCTTACGATAATCTAGATATTGGAGCTCTGTTAAAGATTATGGACAAAATCAGAGTGGGGGCGAAGATTTGCAATTATATTTCTAACTTCTTAAAGCACAGAAATCTTCAGATCCAAGTAGGCAATCATGTGATCAAGCGTGTTTGTTCTCGGGGACTGGCACAGGGTGACCCATTGTCACCCCTTTTATTTAATATCGCAACAATGCATATTTGTCAGAGTGTTAGCGGCGTTCATGTTTCGCAGTACGCCGATGATTTCGTAGTATATACATCTTCCTACGACTTATCAACAGCCCAGCAAATTCTACAACCGGCAATAGACAAAATTGATGAAATATTTCTACAACTAGGGCTCGAAATTTCAACTTCTAAAACAAACGTATGCATTTTTAAACGAGGTGTATTAAGAGAATCAATAAATTTACAAATTAGAGGCGTACCAATCCCCCTGTTAAGCACTGTCAAATATTTAGGTGTTTGGCTTGATCGCTCTCTGAGATGGTCTAAGCACATTGACGTCATCCGAGATAAAACTTTAAAATTTGTAAACGTTTTCAAAGCACTTTCTGGTTCAGGTTGGGGAATGCACCCTAAACATTTAAGACGTCTATACATTTCATCAGTTCGAAGCCGGATGGATTACGCGTGTTTTCTATTTGATAGCAGCAGTAAAACCCATTTGGCCAAGTTAGACAAGGTTCAAAATCTTTGCATGAGAATAATTGGCGGCTTCATTAAAACTACTCCCATTCACGTAATGGAAAATGAGTTATATCTTCAACCATTGCAATATCGAAGACATTACTTGGCAGGAAAATATTGTCTTAGATTGAAATCCTATACAAATAACAATGTAATTGTTCTACTAGAAGAATTAAAATCATCCTGCAGGCCGCAACTTTGGAGAAATAATAAGATTCCATTATTGGTAAAAATTCAAAATTCCCTTGAAATGCTCCCAATTCACGTTAGCCCACAATTAGAGATATTTTCATTGTCTACTTGGGTACACAGACTAGATTTAGCAAAGGTCATTTTTCTTAACATAGACAACTTGTTTAAGCCTAAGAAATGTTATAAAGGCACCGCCCTTAAGGAACTATGTACAACTTATTTAAACGTAAGCTACGCTGATTTTTATAAGATTTTCACAGACGGATCTAAGGAAAAGTCCAGTTGTGGTGCGGCCTTTTATGACCCACAAACCAATGGTCAACTTCAATTAAATTTAGATCCTAATATAAACATTATGTGCTCGGAATTAATAGCAATTGAAGAAGCTTTGTCGTACATTCAATCGATTGATTATAAGAATTTTGTTATTTTGACCGATTCGAAAAGTGCTCTTCAACATCTGATTAGATGTACGACAAGCTTTAGGGGCACTCCTGTTGCATATGATGTAATTAGATCCATCGGGGAACTTAACTCTAAAAACAAAAATATAATATTACAGTGGATACCGAGTCATGTTGGCTTGGATGGCAATGAGGCAGTGGACCGTCTAGCGAAAGAAGCAATCGATATGGGCGTTAGGTGTTCGTACAAAGCAAACTTCAATGATTTCCTGTGGGTAATCAAAGATCAATGTAATAAATTGTGGCAGGAGTATTTTAATCTGAGATCGTTGACCAAGGGTATATGGTACCAGACTATACAACCTCATCTTTCGCGTAACTGTTGGCTAGACCAGGCCAACATGTCCCGCTCCGACATCATCACTGCGGTTCGGCTTCGTTCCGGACACATTCCCTTAAACCACTTTCGTCATCTTATGTCAAAAGCCTTATCACCTAACTGTCCAGATTGCAATAAAGTTGAAGACGTTTACCATATATTATTGGAGTGTGTCAGGAATGAAGCCGAAAGATTTACATTATTAAACAAATCTTTTGATGTTGGTAAATGCAACAGTATTCTTGCTTTGCCAACATCAAAGGAAGCGATGTTGCTATATAAAATTGCAAAAAAAGGCTTTAGATCATGATTGGAATTGTAGTTAACAATGGGGGTGACATAATCACTTTGTGATTAAACCCTCTTCTTCAAATAAAGAAACAAAAAAAAAAAAAAAAAAAGTATATTTCGATAAGCAAGATGAGATTATTATAAGCAGTGGGTGTTGTTTGAAAAATTTAAGCTCCTCTGATTTAAAGTACTTACTGAACAACCACAGGAAATGTAGTCTTGTTACACAATATAATTTATGCCACTACTAAGCGTAAAATGTGGAGTGACGTCTGAATCGCAAACGTAACAAATAAATCCACCCCGACCTTAGTTTCCGCGAAGTGTAAGATAAGCTCCAGAAGACTTGTTTGAAGTGGCTCGGTCACATTTCATGAAAATCACAGGAACATGTTGGTATCTTTCCAAACGTCCGTACTTTACTAGCGATGACGTAATATTTATGGTCTCTATCCTTTCTAAATTATTAAAAATATTAGTAGATTTAAAAAAAATGTCTACTCGCAAATGTAGAAAATGCAATTTCATCATAAATATATACAAATCAACTCTACCTTAAAATATTTGTAAAAAGTTTTTTTTTAATATCATTCAGGATATAAAAACCAATTTTGGATAATTAAGGGTGTTGTCTTAGGTAGATGAAATTACTAAAAAAATCGACTTTGGAACCGTCAGTATCATGACTGCCTCGTGGTCTCGCGGTACAAGTATGTGCCGTGGGATCTAGAGGTCTTGGGTTCGATTCCCGGGTCAGGCAAAGTGTTATTGGGTTTTTCCATTAGGAAATTCTCAGTAACAGCACGGAGTCTGGAAATGTGCCCGAAAAACGGCAATAGGTTCGTCCCCTATTACGTGGGACTGATACATACCTGGCGAAATGTGGGTGCAGAAATGCACCTCTGCCTACCCCTTCGGGGAATACAGGCGTGAGTTTATGTATGTATGTATGTAGTATCATAGGTACATGTAGGTACTTATTGTGTATTTAAAATAATTTTAAGGAATAATTGTTGTCATGTGACTGAATATCTTTTCACGACTGAACGCCTTCGGTATTGTTTGTTAACCACATTGTGTTACGATAGGAAAACTCTTACTAATGCGTATAAGTCTTACAACGTTGACGTATGCTTTTATTGTCACTTTTATGAGGTTAAGTTGGCAACTGTGTTTTATGATTTCAAATATGAAAAAAACACACGTTATTTAGGAAGAGAGGAAAAACAAGATGTTTGTATTTTATTGTGGATATTTTATTAACATTATCATCATGCATCAAATTTATGTGCTAAATCATTTACACTTATAACTAACTATACATAGAAAAATAACTTAACTAGGGGGCAGAAAATACATTATTTTGTAAAATTAAACAACTAAAAATTACAATTAAAATATCGGACTTTAACTGCATAGAACTAGAAGCAATTATAACGCAAGAAAAATAATCACTACCGCACTTACTCTCAGAACGGTGAATCTTAATTGAAGCGAATAAAATGAAAGCGACATCTACAATCAAACGTCAGAAACTATATATTAAAAAAACACAATTAAAACTTTTTATCGTTAACACCACCCATTCGGAATGAATTACGTATTCAAATATTGGACATTAAAATTTATTGACGAACAAGAAGACTTACATTGAAATATTAAACGACAAAACATGTTCTCTTGGCGCGTGGCTGAGCTAGACGCTGCGGCCTCGCGCCCTCCCTCCTCTAATACCAAATTCACTAACCTTCTCATTGCTTCCTTGCATAAAATTTCATATTATTTCACCTATCTATCGACACCGGTGACGAGTTCGTGCACGGGTCGCGAGGGTGTGCGCTTCCATTATAATTTATCATTGTATTTACAATAGTCGATGTGCATCATATTAATGGGCTGGGGCGGACCCGCCATGACGCCAAGAGCCAATATGGCGTCCGAATTTTTTAAATATCATTTATAAATCAAAATTATGATACTAAGACTAGGTTCAATTTTAAAATAATTTCAATTTAACAATAATATTCTCGACGTGCCGTTAAAATTTACATTGAAAATTTAAGTACATTATTTAATTAGAAACTTTTGATTTTTTTTTATCAACAACATCAATTCGACTAAAATTATATTTTAACCACACGAGCATTGTTTTAAATGCCTGCTCAAACATTACTCTTAATAACCGGTAACTAGCGTCTCGTATTAGCGATACATCACACACCGTCAACATTTTGTCGATTCTGAGAGCGTTTCCACACCTTCCGTGGTCCTTTCATTGCCTACTAATGATTATATTTATCAATCAAGATATATTACAATAAAATTTATTAAAACTATAGAACGAAATTCCCTAAAAAGGAAACAAAGGTGGGCGCGCGTTCGCTTCCGTTCGCAGACTGCTTGTCCGCGTCGCCACACACAAAATAAATAAGTTACAAAGCTATAATTATATTTACAAAAGCTAAAAGATAGTGCCGAAATGAAACTTGACAATTCCAACTAGCTATGTTATAAAAATACCATTAAAATTTCCACTTTTTAATAATATATATATTTTAGTTTTAATCACATGAAACGGGCACTGGTTTTGTTCGAAGAAATTTGGACACTGAGATCTTTAACGAAGTTCACATGAACGTATCATTCACTGGTTGTGTGTGCATTGACATGTGCATTGCACGCGGTTCGGTCTGCAGTGTGTACAACGTGTTCCACAATTCAGCCCATCGGTCCCACACTTAGCACCCATATTACGCGACAATATTTCACCTAAGGCTTCACTAACCCTTTACGATTCATCGATTCATCACAAAACACGCAGTCCATTGAACGTTCCGTTCTATTATACATCTTATACTTACATACTAAATAATGAATATGATATAATTTAAATTTGTTTATTCTCTATTAAAAATATAATTGCGTACGATTGAAACCTGCGCGGCGGTTTGAACGCGAATGGACTGCACAGTTTTGTCTGTACGAGTACAGCGACCTCGCGCCGTCAACCTAGCCAAGCTCTTCTTCTCTTACTGTTTACTATTTAGTATTTACTGTTCAGTATATACGAGAAGTGTTTACGTACCGGTACTATTCGTATATTATTGTACAAAACTCTTTTATTGTATACACAGAGGATTCGAAAATCGTTTGTCTTTGCATATGAATGTTTGTAGAAATGTCGATGAGAATCTAGGCTACATCTAACACGACCGCTCTCTATACACTATCTATTCATGATTCATTAATATTGGACCACAAATTGTTTTTAATTATTAATAATATTTATTCAGGTAACAAAAAATATGGGGATCGCGCGCGTGTGTAACAGATAACAATGTTCTGAAGCGTGTGGTGATATGACGGAGGCGCGCGTGGCGCAGCGGGAACGGGAGGTTCCGCGTGATATGTGGCGAGTCGGGACTCGGGACTCGGGCGGGAGGAGCGGGAGAGCCACGCGCGATCCCCCACCAACATGCTTATGATAAATTTAAATAAACATAATAAACTAGAACGTGTTCACTTAAAACTTTTAGCTTACGATAAACATTTCACTTATAATTAACACAATTAACTCACAAAAGAAAAAATCATCCCTTAAACTATACGACAATGTCGGTAGCATAACAGAGGGTTGGCAGTAGACATCAGTTCACGAGTAGAATGCAGCATTCCACTAATATCAATAGAAAATTCGGTTTAGACAATGATATCAGAAAACATGGCGCGTCGAGCGTAGCATGCGTCGCGCGACACACTATGAGACAACAAAGAAACGCATTCCCTCCTAGCGGCAATGGTATAACATACGATATACATATATATATATAATATAATAGTGCTATAGTATAGAATTATATTTTAGCAAGTGGTCAACAGTGAGGTGTCTTCGTTTGTAACAAGGTTCCAACATGAATGGCCATAACAAGCACCAAACTAGTGATCCGCCGAGGAATATAAAATATCGCCATATATTTTTCTCATATATAAACAATTTGAAGTAAATATTTCTTTATAATAAACTCTTATTTGTCTATTAATATAAAATATTATTGCATATTGTATAAAGTGTTTCGAATAATAAGTATGTATAAACATATGAAATATTTGTATGTTCTCGTAGTTGAGGTAGGAAGTTGTATCTGCGCCCGCGCACGCGGAGCAGCGGACGAGCGCAGGGCAGTCGAATCCAGGTCGACGTTACACGTTACAAAAACACGTTTGTTTGTTTGTTTCATTCTTAGTTCACACCTCATTCCGTATAACATCTAGCAAATTTAGTGTTTCTCTTCCGAAATACGCCTAAAAATACGTCCTTATATAAACATTTGAGCAATCAATTTCGTCTCTCCTATTATAATCTTTTGTATAAATATTAAATTCAATGATAAGTCAACGTTAGTTGTATTTGAAGTGATGTTCGTTTATACACACTGACACACATGCGCTGCAAGAGTAACCATGATGCGTCGCCGTCGGGCGCGTCACGGCTGCGTTGCGGTTACGTCGAGTGGAAGCGTCCCGGAAACGTAATGCATGATGATTGGAAAATAGACGAATCTTACTACATATACTCGTAGACGGCGAAGTACGTCTCGAGAGCGGAACGGCCACGTCACTACCGGGAGTTACGTTTGACAGACACCACAGCCTCAGTCCAGCACTGGAGATTCGAACGGGCGGCGCAGGCGGCGCGGGCGAGGGCCGGGCGTCTACGCCAGCGAGCAGTCGATCTCCACGATGTCTTTGGGCACGTCGACGAACTGGTACACGAGGCGCTGCCCGTCCACCTTGGCGAGGATGCCGCGCTGGTAGTAGTAGCGCAGCGCGCGACCCATCGTCTCGTAGTTCATGTCAGGCTTGTTCTTGTGCAGGCCCCACAGCCGCGACACCGCCTTCGAGTCCACCAGCTTGAACACGCCCTTCTCGCGGTTCGTCCACTTGATAAAGCGCGGGCAGTACTCGCGGTCCTGCAGCAGCTTCAGCAGGAACTCCCACAGATACGTAGTGGAGCCCTCGCGGCTCTTGCGCTTCACGCCGGGGGTGGGAGGCGCGTCCGTTCGCGGCCTCTTCTTCGGCTTCAGTTTGTTGTGGTGATGATGTCGCTGGTAGTCGCCGAAGTCGAACACGGAGTACGGGAGGTCGTCGTGCGGCAGGGGCGGGGGCGCGGGGGCCGCGAAGTGGTGGGCGCCGCCGCCCCCGCCGCCGTACCCGTAGCCGTACGCGTCGCGTTCGCTCACTGCACCCACTGAAACAGAAGAGAAACCATCATGAGTCTACAGGTCCACGCGTCACACTAGCTAGTCACATATTCGTAGCAAATAGACATGATGAGAAAAGGCAGCGCGGTGTAACAACATCAAATGTGCGTTGGTATGTCGTTTTGCTGATAATTGGTATGAGAGCTGTATTCCGGCCAGACCGGATCTGTTTACAGCCGTCGGCCGCCGGAGCCTGCACTCACCGCGCACCCAGGACATTTTGCTATTTTTAATTGCAATATTAACCATGCAGCCCGTATGTTATTCTTTTTAATTAAATAAACAGATATTTGACTAAGGGATGAAATAGAAATGATGTTTATTTCAGGCCAACATACGATAATATTTATCGATGAGACTAAATCACTTGACAATTGTGGGGATTAGACGGCAGCTAGCATCTCACGCGATTAGCTCGCTGTTGATATAACTGGCGCTATTGTTTCGTTAAAACAAATTTTGGATTCAAAACAAAATTTGATCATTAAGCCTATAAAAACAGTACATCTTATTTAATGTAGGTATCTTCTAAAGTAGGTATCGTTAAAATTAAGTTCATTGAATGATAAACGAAATCAGAGCAGATAGGCTGGATGATTAGGGATTTTTTTCCTACATAACCAAAGTTCAAAATCTAATGAACATTTGATAACATTTTATTACGGATAAGAAGGATTGCGTCAGTGATGACTGCTAACAGAATCTTCGCCTTGACCCCGATGGACCGCTCTAACAAACTTGTCATTACATTTTCCCCGTGGAAAAACTTTCTTATGAACCAAACAGAAGGAAACTATCGTGGGATTTAAGATGTCGTAAAATATTCAAAACGATTGCGGAGCGGTTTGGTTAGGTTCAACAATTAATATTTGGTTGTTGCAAATAAAGTACTGCTCCAAGGCTCGGTGCATTCGTAATGTCTACAAAAAATCATCATATGTACGCAACTACTAATGATGAAGGTTGAATTATCTCGTTATTACATTGCAGGTTCTTCCCCGCAGTCATATAAACATCTCTGAAGATGAATTGAAATGCTAAATGTTTGAAATTCTGAAAATAGTTTTATGTTTGAATAATTTTGGGTCACGTATTAAATACTTTATTAACATAACATGATAGAACGGGTACAAGAGCTAAATATAAACTCGTATAGTATGTGAGTTACGGGTCATGTGAAACGTTAGCGTAACGTATAAAACAGTATAAAATTTTTAAACACATATTATGTGTAAATCGGAACGCCACTTCCTAGACATTAATGTTTATTATCTAGCCTTAAACTCATAAAGTATTATCTAACCGTTAAACCTATTTATATTTATTGTAAATAAAAGAAGATAACTACAGCATTTCCTTTAGTCTTAACAAATATTTGCCGAATTTGTAATGTTTAAAATGCAAAAATGAAGTATTAATACGATTGTTAAGAATTTTAGATAGGAAGATTACTCATCATATTATTTATTAACGTCAGTATTTTCTTTGTTACAATTTTATATTAATCAATCAATAAAGCAATAAAATATATTTTTCGCCGCGGTATATAAATAGTCATTTATATATTTTCTATTATGAAATTTTCCTGATGTATTTTCGCTGGACATGTGGTCCACATTCGGCACGTTTCATTCTGGCTGTGTGCCTGTATCGCGTACGTCTAACAAAAACATTTTATTGATCTGAAACTACTGTTTTATAGCTTCCCTAGTTCGAATTTTTCTAGATCGCGCGCCACACGCTTACGCTTTTTATATTACCACGAAATCTTAATTGGTATTACGCATTACTGGGAATTTTTTCACGAACCTCTATTACCCCAATTTAGGATTGGCGGGTCAGACATATCGGTAATTGAGGTATTAGTTACGTACCTATTTCTAACATCTGTCAGGGTTTTAAGGTAATCTCTAAAATGGTGTATTTTACTTTTTCGTTCTGTCAAACTGAAGGACACTGTTAAGAATTTGAGATCGACTATAAAATCTATTCCAGATTTTTTACATGAAAGTGTAGTCCGATATTAAACCAAATATTTATTGCTGTTGAAACGTGCCGACAAAACATAAAAAATTACGTCATCGCGTTGAAAAATAGTGTATAACGAGATTGATGGAGCGTCGCTGGCGCACCTCGCAGCGCTGTTCGCCCGTCCGCCATTTTCTTTCTAATATTATCTAAGAGTGGTTGTATTTTGGCGCGTTATCGGCGGTCGTCGACCCCGCGGACACGTGTGACCGTACAAACTGGACAATCATAAGGACTCGTGCTATGTATGGACACGTATTATTGGCCTTTTTTGGCGACGCTGAGTTATGTGACCGATCAGTATAGCGCTTGCTAATATTATAGCACAATTAAGAACATTTTATTTATTACAATTAACTAATTATGATAATATTGTTACTTATAATATGCCAAGACGGTTCGCAAACACCGGAAGTTCACAGATGTCTTGGAAACTGAGCCCTGAGTAAAATGAGCGGCGATAGATACAGGAAAATTGTGTTCTTTAAATAAAACATTAGAACACAACGACATGCTCATATTGCCAGAGGATGGGAAGGTTTACTGCTGGTTTAAACACCTTCTAACGCGAATCTGCTACGTTTTCTACATCCATATTTTCCATGACAGTTTTCTACCATTTTAAAAACAAACAATAACGAAAATGGGGCTTTCCAATTCGAGTAGCTGTGATTAGTATGCCTGATTTATATCGTAAATGGAATGTGTATAAAAATATTCCGCAGTGTGTTTGTGTGATTGTTCTAAATTTATCGTATAGTGTATACGAGGCGAGACTATTGCGTTGCGTATATTTTGTTTACGATGCGGCTTCATGAACAACGAGCCGGTAAAACTAATGAACGTGCTAATTTAGTTTTATAATTCGTTATGAATGTATTAGGAGTTTGCTTAAGATGAATATTTCTTAAAATTGTTGCTGCACAAGCGAGTAATAAACAAAAAGCTAGTGCACTATTCGTCTTTATTCTTGCCCATTTTATGTTGTTTCATTAATTCGATTAGCTCTTGTACAATATATTTTTACCGAATAATATAACATTTTAACATACATAACAAAGTTAAATTGAAAAATATACCTACCATATTTGAATATAGTGTGTAAGAACAAACATAAATATGTTTATAACCGGAAACAAAGCTTTTTGCACCTGACATTGACTGATTATCAGGTCACAACTTCACCTCACATGATGATGGAAAAGGCTTACACAGATATTATATCGACTGTCAGATACACGTAGATATGCATAATTCAAACAGATAACAGTCGCGGCGGGCGAAAGCGGCGATGTTGTTATTTACAATTTAATGAACCGGCGAGCGCGGCTCACATAAAAATCCCTCGCGAGCCTGGGAAGCTAACAAAACGCAGGAAAAAACACGGCATTTTATGCGCTGGCGCATCTATTTTTAGCGCATGCGCTGGACGCATCCTACTGGTTGTACTGCAGCAAGATCAAGGTTACTCGCGCCAAGTTTGCAGTGTTAGAACGTGAAAACAACTCGGCGTGTCGGCGGGCGCAGCGACTTGCACCCTATGGTCGGCGCGCTCGGTGCATTATCGTGGGCCGCGGGAATACAGCTTGATTTAGCGCGGCACGGTGCGGCGGCGCGGCGGCGCGGCGGCCCGGGGTGCGTCCGGGAGGAGGGAACCAGTTGCGGCCGCGCATCCCGCGCAACCCGCGCATCCCGCACTCGCGATAAATGGGTTACCCCACAAACCTCTTGCAATACAAAACACGTTATCGTGTGCTCCAGTGTCCTTGGCTCGTACGTGTCCATTACACACTTCTAGCGATCGCAACTCTTTTCAACCACCTCGCTTCAATATACAACAGCTTTTGTTGTGTTCTACTATTGTTTCGCTATTTGTTTCACGTTGCATGCGGATTTGTTCGAAGGAGGTAGAGATTTACTCAACGTTACTTAAAAACTTTATACAGCCCGTTTAGTTATAAGGATTTCTAGTTAAGTAGTCTTTATTTCCTATGTACTCGTATTATAATTGTATTAATTAGTATACAGGCGCCGTCCGACTCGGCGAGTCAGAAGCAGGAAGAACAATGGCTTAGTGACTCTTACGTCAATTGGCAACATAAACACCTACGAAGATTTATCAGTTTGCGTTTTTTTATCGTTTACTTTTTGCACGCGATAATGTGGAATTTGACTGATAAGATACGGCGGTGAAAACATTTCCACGTGAAACGTGCAATCATTACGTGAACGAAAACAAAATAACTTGACTTGACTGGAGACAAGTGGTAGCGCGAGACACCGCGCGCCTACTGCACGTAGGCACCAGCGTTGCAATTATACATTTTTTTATTTAAATTAATATCCTCCTATAGAGATGTGCACTCTGCACAGTGCACAATAGGCATGGACGTGTTCCTGTGCGGCCGGAAGGCGACGGACGTGTACGTAAGATTGCGCGGGCGCTGGCGCTGGGCAGGCGTGCAGGCGGGCGGCGCGGTGGCGCGGCGGCGCGGTGGAGCGACGGAGCGGCGTCGGATGCGCCCGCAGCCAATGACCAGGAAATGATGCCGACGTTGACCTTCACATATGCACACACACTCCCACGCGACGCATCCCTGCGCTCCCGCTCCGTACCTCCCTGCGCCCTGCGCGGCCCGCCTCGGCCTCTCGCATTAGTGTGCAATCGCGACATAAGGAAAATATTGAAACAAACTTCCATTTCAATCGTTATCCGACTTTCGACGTCAACGCGAGGGGCGAAAAGTTGAGGTGAGCTCGAGATAATGGCGCCCGCGAGCGTGCACTCTGCCAACGTGACATCGGCTCGTATCGCATTCAGCGGCGACCTCTGCGCGATAAGGGAGAGGAATTCGGGTGCATTATGTAACATTAATTGGGATTGTTTAATGTTTGTATTGGGCGAGTGGGAGCGAGATGTCGCGTGGTGTGCGCTCACTAGGTGTCAGTTAAGTAAGGTCAGCGCTGAGCTGCGCCGGCGCAGGCGCTGCACCTTACGTAACGCGCGATAAGGCCGGAGGGCCACGCGGCGCGGTATTGAGGTCACCCGGGGGCGGGCACACTCCACATTTCAGTCGCGTTGTTTACTACACGCTCGCACAACACCCGCTTTCCGTAACGTGTACCCATTACACGACTATTTTCGGACTCACAACTATCTAATCTGACAGCTATAATATTTCTAATGTTGCGAACTCACAGGAGAATGAAATCCAGGGAAAAAGATGTTAATAGAACTTAAGATTTTTATTATAAGCTAAACAGAAATACTTATTAAGACAAATAAAGGATGTTTACTAAACCCATTTATTTGACATAGGTACATTTTCTTGCCTAAATACGAAATGAAACTTGATGTAATTTTTGTAAGCAACTTGTGAATGTAGGAAAGCTCGCAGGTAAAAATTAGTTTCGTAATTGGTTCAAGTCGTAAATCCTTGTACAATGAGTTTGTCGTGTTTCCCGGGCGTTAGCATGGTACAATGTCGCGTGGGCGCCGCTCGCCACATTCGTCGCTGCACTTATTTCGCCAGATAGCGGACCGGTTCTTTGGGGACACGTTGCGTAACTCCGAGTAAGCCGATTGTGATGTCATTTGCAAAACATGGCTTGTAACAATCGCATAATACGCCAGCTAGTTTTCAAATGTTGTTTCGATCGAACCAACACCGTGCCGCAGATTTGCATTTGTTCTACTCGCTATGTACAATGTACATACATATATCAATCCTTGCAGAACTTCTAACGACACACATACATACATAAACTCACGCCTGTATTCCCCGAAGGGGTAGGCAGAGATGCATTTCTGCACCCACATTTCGCCAAGTATGTATCAGTCCCACGTATTAGGGGGCGAGGCTATTGCCGTTTTTCGGGCACATTTCCACACTCCGGGCTGTTACTGAGAATTTCCTAATGGAAAAACCCAATAACACTTTGCCCGACCCGGGAATCGAACCCAGGTCCTCTAGATCCAACGGCACATACTTGTACCGCGAGACCACGAGGCAACTTCTAACGAACATCAAGACATATAGGTGTAACTCTAACTAGGAATGTTGTAGTGTCTGGCGCATAGATATTAGATTTTGTTATCAGCAATATAGCATGAGATTTTTCTCTAATGTCATTGCTTTTGTACACCGTCCGGTGAATTATCAGTCACTAAGGTGAAGTGTAGTGACGGGATAACCTTGGTGTGCGCCGGCAGCCGGCCGCTGGGTGGTGCGCAAGAATGTTTGCACAACTGTAAACAAACTTCTACCACTGATAACGTATAGCGCATCTCTTCAGGCTGATGAAAAAACATATTTTACCCTTACTTAGTTATGTACTATGTGTATAGGAAAATTGCCGTCTGTGGATTAAATATTACTTAAGAGCAATTATCACGGTTGACGTATGAATATTGTTTTTTGATGAACAATTTTAAACATAAGATCCTCTACCTGAAATAATAAGCACGGTTGTCAAAATATAATTTTGTTATATAATTTTTCATTTTAATACAAAATATGTAATTAAAATGAATACCGCGGAAGGATTTTTGACTGGCAAACAAGGAAAATGTTTCATATTCGTAATTACAACACGGAACATCGCAAATAAAACTTTTGTTACAATTTAGCAACTGTACAAATTAATATTATATTCACGACATATTTGCATAACCTATGACTGATTACTGTGACGAACGCGCCGATTTACTCAACAATGTAATATTATACAGCGTTTTCATAAATACTTAAAATTTTATTTATTGTTATTTCAGAATTAAACGACTTTACAAGATTTTGTCAAGAAAGTATTTTAGAAAAAAATTTACATACTCGTAGAACAGAAAGAGATTATACATAAAAAAAAGTTTTATTAAAAAGCGCTACCTTCTGGGACGATAAAGGCGAAAGTAGTCATTCTAATAAAGACAGTTATGAGTTTCTATTTACTCAAATCCTTAAGTAAAAATGAACAAAGCAATATGGATTTATTTCACCACAAATTGTCGATATTATTTAATGTGGAAAAGATGAAACATTATTTGTTGTGTCTGGCGATATCAGTGTCGTTGATCCTAAAAAAACCTTTACAACATGGTGTCTCTACGTTTGGGCAAATAATTACGGTTCACGAGCGCTGGCCGCCAGTCGCAACTCATTATCTAAATAGGAAGTTCCTACTTATGTATCTCAACATTTTTGTCACCTACGCACTTGGCTACGGTTGGCGACTATACGTTTTGTTAGTTTCATTGTTTGCTTCATAGATGGCGATACTATACCAATGTTTATATTCAGCGTTGTTCTATTTGACATACATACATAAACTCACGCCTGTATTCCCCGAAGGGGTAGGCAGAGGTGCATTTCTGCATCCACATTTCGCCAGGTATGTATCAGTCCCACGTAATAGGGGGCGAGCCTATTGCCGTTTTTCGGGCACATTTCCAGACTCCGTGCTGTTACTGAGGATTTCCTAATGGAAAAACCCAATAACACTTTGCCCGACCCGGGAATCGAACCCAGGACCTCTAGATCGCACGGCACATACTTGTACCGCGAGACCACGAGGCAGTGTGTTCTATTTGATGTCACCAATATATTTTTTTATATCTTTCTACGTATATATTGATGTAATTGATATGGCATTAGATAACAGTTAAAAATAATTTTTGTACATACTAGTATTATTTGTAACAAAAGTGATTGTAAAAATAACTAATCGCTTGAAATATTGTACCTGGTTAGATTTCTTTTACAATCTAATCAAATTTTATCTTCGACATTAAATGATTTTGTTAATCATATAATAATTATTTGCAAATGCTATGCCATTATAAGTGAATCAAAATAATGTATAAAAATGTTTATATAAATAAGTTGTATCAATTTTATTTGTCTTATAATTATGGCCTCATTGACGCAAGTTGTGCAACATATTATTTTTATCTATAAAAAGTTTATTGTCCATTGGACACTTGTGTTGCAGTGCATATCTATTCACCAATGTTCGTACTAGTGTGTTTGTATGTCATTTCTTTGTCTATTTATAGCAACATATATGTACATATTTTGGTGCTAAAATAACTTCACTATGTGACGACTAGAAATAAAAAGTTTGAACCCCTATTATATGCCATTGTAAGAAGCTCTATCACGTTTTGATATGGTTATCAGAAGGAATATGATAGATGCGTTTTTTTACATTTTAGAAGTAATTTTAGAGTCAAGTGGAGTCACATGAAAAGAAGCTATGTAATAAGGTGTAACAAAAAAGAATTCATTGCGATAGCCCCGAGATAGCGTTATCGCAGAGACCGCCGGATGCACTTATCGGTTGCATGAGACAAGCGCAAGCGGCTATGCTGTTTGTTTAGGCTGTACGTACGCCGCTCGCATCGCCGTGTTGTGCATGGTCAGGATCTCTTCTCTACAAGAGCCGTACCGTTAAGTTACGTATCGATTTTCAACAATTATCCAAGGGTCTTTTAATCGCTAAATAAAATTTATTTTAGGTGTACTTTTACTAAGCTATATGAATATGCCGTTAAGAGACAAGTTAGTAAGCTAGTTGAGCAATGCTATTACTAATTAAGATTTAAGAATGTATCATAGGATATGTGTAATAATTTTCGATAGAGTAAGGTTTGCTTAGTCAACTGCTGTCAGACCATTTTAGCTTGAAGAAGCTGTTGTGTTTCCAACAGATAATTTTTCAGACAATCGTCTCGTTTACAGCCACATTTATTATCAGTATCGATTAGTAAGAAGGAACAATAGCAGTTTCTCGTCAGTCGGCCATTTTGTCGCGTACATTTGACATTTCGACTTTCCCGCGCGCTCGGCTGTTCAGCTCGCATCACGACAAGTGTGACCGTTCATCTTTGTTTGCAGTGCGATGATATCGATAATTATTATTGCCGATACGACCTCAACCTGCGGTTTGGGACGTGCCGAAGGTGATCTGCGCTAGAGTTCGTACACCCCGCGCTTACGTAAATGTATGCAACTGTAAAAACAATTTTGTTTTTGATATTGTATCGTAAGGACACGTTATCACATTCCGTTTCGCGTGGAAATTGTAAAAATTATGTAAAAAATAAATTATCTCACGTGAATAATTTTTATCATGGCTATTTTTTACAAGCGTATGTACATTATCGACGTGAAAAATTTACGTTTAGGTATCATAATCTATGAAACTTTTTGTTTAGTAAAAAAGCGAATTGAAAATCGACAGAATTTAAACTATGTACTTAATACTATAAATAATTTCATTTATTGTTAGAAGGTTTCTGTGATAAAGTACGTAATTTCCTTTAAGGAAAATATTTCTTAAGCCATTACATTGTGGGTCATTCATCATATTCACTAACAACGAAGTAGTGTTGTGGCCTTTAAGGAAATGAATAAGTAAATAAGGCAAAATGTTGTTTTTTAGGAAACGTATGGTTTGTTGTATAAACTCTACGACTCCACGTTTGAGACGTAGAGTTTTGACGTTTAGTTATCACGTTGGCCTTTTCTAGAGGTTCCTAGGAATTCAATATAATAATTTTTAAAAAGAGCCGGGCATATGTATTCAGCTTTATAATAATTTATAAGAAGAAGTTAGTTTATAGTTAAATAAACTTTATCCACGCTCATAACATCGTGTTTGTATTGTAATGTTGAATTATGTATGTGTGTTGATACAACGTTGTAGGGTCGCATTTGCCAAGTCAATGTATTGGAATGTGTCACTTTGAGGAAACGACATTCGATTTTTAATTGAATATTTTTGCGCTATCTTTAACCCAAATTAATTAAAATGTTAATTTGAGAATAATTGCTTTGTAATTGCTTGCCTTATATTTAAAATTTTAATACCATTTCAATAAAATATTTTCAATGAGAATATTTAAAATAGAAAAACCTTTTTTGAGGATGACAATTAGTAAACTTTTTTTAATTTAGAACATTGATCCAACATCCTTTTCCTTATTTAAAAAAAATGTTTGATCATATAAATGCAAACGAACCTCGTAAAACCGGCAAAAGTTTGCAGCGCGCTGGTAGGGGGAAGAGGGGGCGATAGACGTCCGCGGGGCGGTACAGGGAGCCGGGCGTGCGGGCGCGCGGGCGGGGGGTAGCTGCAACTGTTTGCGCGCGGCGCAGCGTGGTCAATGACACGGCGACATTGCATCAACGCGCGAAGGTCACTCTCCCCCGCCCCGCGCGAGTCCCCTCGACCGCGAGCGCACTCCGCGCCCGCCTCCACCGCCTGCCGCTACCTCGTGCCCCCCTCCCGACCGCGCGCCCTCTAATGCGTCTCGCAAATTCCTACACTTCCTTGCAGCAGGACCGCCATGTTGGATCAATCACTTCATAATGCTTTTGTATGGAGCTGTATTTTTAGATTCACTTTTTTGTACATTGTGCAATCAACATTGGTTAACTTGGAACGTATGCATTTTGTTATCTTTATACCAAAATGATGTATGTTTATTGAGAAAAAATATGATAATATCTAAAGATGTTTTTTACTTTCTATGATTTTAATTAAATGGCAGAATACACAATAGAGGGGTACACGTACAGATAACAAGCAAAACGTCTAATCGGTTTCCTTCCTGCCTCTGATTCATGGCTTGTGCTTATTTGATCGTTCAAAATTAATATCTATTACTGGAAAACATACTCAACTAACTTTGTGCTATAAAAAAAAAAAACTTATTGTAGGTGCTTCCAGTACCTACAATTTACATCTTAAATGTAAGTTAAGATTATGAAAGGAATTGTTAAAAAGCGGGAAAACAGCAGTAATTTATTAATTAATGCATCATGTAAAAGAAAACAACGTGAGAGGACAATGAATGCATTTAACTTCAATACATATTATCTAGGAATATTAATGCTAGATAACTGAACCAATAAGCTTAGCCGAAATTGTGCAATTGCAGAGGTAATATTGATGATTTGTATCGTTACGAAATCTCGAGACATATAGGTACTATAATTACAGTCAGTCTCAGTTGTAGAGGAGGCCCGTGCCCAGCAGTGGGACGTATTTGGGCTGATGATGACATGAAGCAATGGAAAAAGATTTGATAAGGCTTCTGTTAGATATATTTCTAAATACGCTGATATAAAGTTTGTTCAAATTTCTAGGCCGTTTGGTTAAAAACTTTGTCTTGCGTGGAAAAGATATCGTAAGTTAAGTTTCGTAATCAGAAGTATTTGCCACACCTAACGTTTATGAGCCCTGCCGGATTTCCTGTATCAATTAATGGCCAATAACACATTTTTATTGCTAGGTTACTTCATATTTGTCTCGTAGTAATGTATTACTTTTCGTGTGTTGTCAAATTTAAAGTGTGTAATATTTACATATGTATATGTAATTTATTATAAACAGTTGTCTCTCTGTGGTCGGGCATAGGTGCGCGTTTAAAAATAAGTCCTGACCCTTTAAGGTGCCACGCTCGACCTTCCATAGCTAATGAGTTATTTTATTTAATTAAAAAAATGTGTTTGTTATATAAAATATTTAATATGCACGTGTGTATAATGTAATGATGTGACATTGCGGTTTTTGACCCGGTATCGGTCGTTTGTAGTTTGTGCCGTAGGTGTCGAAAATGTCAGGCATCCGATGCACGGTGCATCACGAAGGTTGCGCCCGATTCTTCTCTCGTTTTCACATTATCTACAAATATAACGCGTACTTGTCCTTCAAAACGATACTAGGGGACATTTATGATGCAAAACGTTAATAATAATGGATACTTCGAACGTTTACCGCTGTTTAATATTGCAATTAGGACGACGATTTTCATGATTTTACAATATATCTTCATTTAAATTTACAACTGTCGATCTGAAACATGTATTGCTATGCAGACAAACAAACAAATATCTTCCGTGAGAATGATTTATGGATTTGTGATTATATTTTGTTGCATATTATCAAATAATGAAGATATTAAATTTTTTTTCACCAGAGAGAGAGCGAGAGCAGAGCTACCATATAGTTCCTATCGTACATATTCCACATGCCATGTCCATGCCAAAAATAATCCAATAAACCCACCACGTGAACAGAGTTCAAAGAAAATTTATTTAGCAATAAACAGTTCCGTAGTGTTGCGTGTTGAGTGAACGTTTTCGCCTTCCGGCCGCCGATTCGATTCCGGCGACCGTCATACAATAATCTTGTTTCCAATTTTAACTGTAATACTGAGCAGCATATTAACTAAATTTAAGATTACATTTAATGTAGGTTTTATGCTCGCAACAGAAATGTATAATGTTAATCTGATGTTATTACTTGTGTAAACAAAAGAGTAATGAAATGCTGATTAATAACGATTTGTTAAGAATTTGCAAAAATCAATATCAAACAATATTCTACTATAGTTATCGAGAATGTTCCGCGATTCATGCACAAGTATATCGCCAAATTAAATATGTATTTTGGCATCTGTGTTTGTTTTATACTACGTAGCAAATTTTGAATTGTTTCCGATCAAACAGTGTTCGTGTAATCAAGACTGGAAGTTAGTCGTAAGGGTTATGAAACAAAATGAACGTCATCATTATAATATTGTCGCTAACTCGTGTCCATAAAAAGGCGGGTTGAGGGGCGTACATTGGGCGGTCAAGGTCCCTCGATTTCCACCAGTGTTGCCCAATCCGACCCTGACTGCCACCAATCAGGCCGGAACGACTTTTTTCCACTTAATTATAGTTTTGTATTGTGATCTGCCATTGTCGGGTGCTGCGGTTAGGTTAGCTCAGGTGAGGTTAGGGCGCGATTTGGTAATATTACGCAGCCGGAAACTCGTACACTTCGCCAGTATTGGGACTGATCATAAAATTGGTTCATTACTCGAATTTTTGTGTTTAAATTTGTATTCGGGTAATAGATTTTGCCGGACTGGTTTGACGGGCGCTCCTGATAAAAGCTTATGCATTTGCGACTTGAAGTGATTTGGCATTCCAAGGACCTATCTCAGTTGTTAGAAGAGTGTTTTCATACTGTCGACGGTCTGACGGAGGAAGCAGCGTCAAGTGATGTGAGCGTGCTTGTAGTCGCGGAGGAACTTGTCGCTCGTTACGTAAGGATTGCCCAACCGCTGGAAGTGCTCGCGAACGGTTATTTCGAAAATCATCCGCCCACTATATTTAAACGTTCCATATTCTCAGGGCGCGGAGTCGGCACTCGGCAGCTTTGACTCGGCCGGTATTAAAAATACCTAAGGTGTTTTGCAATAGTTGTATTGGCAGGCGGGAGTAAACACGTCGGGACGCGAGTGTCTCCAGCGGGCGAGTCACCACGCCGCGTGCCGGTGCAGCGCGCGTTCTATTTATGCAGCGCGGGCGACCTAACACTGACCCGGTTAAGGCACCGACGCATAAACAACAGTACGGCGGGGCGGCACGTAACCGGCCGCGGAGGCGCTATTTCCAGGCGCAGGGGTGGTCGCTGGCCGTGAAGGGCGCCTTGCCGCTCCGCCGGGGACGAGCTGGTAATTTTAAAATGGCCAGGAAACCACCGGAGCGCATGTGGGTCGCCTGATTGACCCCTTCTTTTTACGCCATCGTAAAGCTGTTTCCGGACAAGTGGAGCGCCGAGATTCCTCTCGGGAATTGGGTCGCGATTTTCCGCCGACGGCGTGCGGTGCGCGTCACTCGCGCACTCTGGTATTTCGGAAGCGATTGCGCCACGCGCGGCGCGCTGCTTGCGAAACGAGAGGGAGCCGCGCGTCATCCGCAACACACTACCGCACCACCGAACATGATTCACGGACACGCCACGTTCCTACTGATCGCGGTGGAGTACGAGCGTGTGTCACGCGGGTGATAGGTCACGTACTCGGCGGCCAGTGTAGCGCCCGGCGGTGGCCGCCTAACGGGGAAGCGGCACGAGCAGCGAGCGCGGAGTCGCCGCGGATTCCGGGATCGGCGGGCCAGTCCTTTCGCTTTCGGCGGCGCGTGCGCTGCGCAACACTCAAGGTCGCGGGCCGTTCAACTCGGATGCGACGTAGCTGTTGCGACACCGAAATATGTAATTGTAGAGGAGTCGAGGCGCGTTTGGCAGCGGCCGCGGCGCGCAACTGGGTCGCCGCCGCCGCCGCTTCGGTTGCGCAACCGCGCCACGTACGACAGATGGCGCGCGACGCGTCTTCCTTATACGGCCGCCGAGCACCGAGCTCGCCGCACGGACAAAGGATCAGCGCCAATTTACTATTGTGCCTCGTGGTGAGCGATGGGCCGCTCGTGGTGTAGCGGCGCGGCCACCTCGGCTCGCGAGGAGCACATATTGGAGCAGTGACGTCAGCGCCGACACACACTGAATTGAGACTAATTGGAATCCAATTGGGAAAGGATCCACGCGCTTCGAATTACGTTCTCGTTATGACCTATAATTCTTAGCTATGGTTATAAATTAAATCGACCCGATAGGTATTCACCGAGATAATTAGGCGAGAATGAAATCAACCTATTTCGTGCGTACCGATCGATGCTTCCGTAACTGCGGAAAATATGCGTACCGCTGTTATCGGCCCCTTGTTAGAATGAATCAGAAACGATCGAGTCGCAATAATCGCGCAGACAAACTTCCACGAAGCTAGCGCGACCGATCGCCTTTGATACTTTCCTGTTCCTGTCGCCTTTAGGTCAATAGCAATCGTTTCGCCACGCGCGCTCACGTGTATGGGGCTCTTGCGTCTCGACTGTCGATATAGAATAAATAAATGTCAATAATTCAATACGAGCAAGTCTCCGCGACCTGAGCGTGTAACCTGTGTTGGCGAAGTTGGCGAGTGCGTGCGAGCGAGAAGTTGATTCCGTTTTGGAAGTTTGCGAATGTCAATAATAACGTTCCGGTCCCCCGGCGGTCGGTGGAGAAGCGAAAATAGTCGCCTACTATTAATACGAGGCGAGCGCTAGCGCTGCATTGCCCTTGAAACGGGCCGATCACCTCGGCGCACACAGGCGCGCGGGCGCACCGCCACACGGCCGCACGCCCGCGGCCCGCGCCCGCCACCCCCGCACACACCCGCCCGCCCCGCGTTAGACGTGCGCGCGCGCACACATGCACGCGCCTTATCGCGATGCAGCGCTGCAGAATAGACACACCGCGATCATTTTAATTTCCATTTCGTTTGCGAATGTCACATTGACACGTCCATGTTTACCTACCCCGTGCGCTGAATGTTTGAGCGGCACTCGACTCGCCGAGCGCGATCCGCAATCCGGAGATGTTAATGAGCGATCGTTCTATTGGATCGATTCCTGCAGCGATCTCATTGCGTGTGTTAATTGCACGTGTGTTGCAAACTACATCGGAGAGCGCTCGTTTAATGGACGTTTCTGTGGTAACCTTTAACATTTTCGATGTTACATGCATTACAAATTCACGTGGGTAATAACGATATAAGCGGCCGCGATGATTATTTGTGACTGGGCTACCTGGCATTCGTCTATTTGATGCTTTACAAAAGCGAATCAAAAATAAACATTACCATATCCTGTCGTTGTTCGTGATCTCGTGGCTTCTAAACGGATATGAGCATTTGCACAAAGTCACGACACCTATCTCAGCGAATGATTTGATAGATGTTGGCTAGAGTGAGGACTGAGGAGGTGTTCCGTCGTAGCTGGCACATGCACAGTGCACACAGAGGACACTCGTGTGACTGTCTGACTGCGTGTCGACGCGCGCTACACGCAACGAGGCCCGCATAATCTGACGCAACCCGCTCGCTTCTGAATCGCATTCAAAAATGAAGCGTACCCTCAACGAGCTCATGGAACGCGCGCACGCGCACAGATCACGTTTCATGCTGCCTACATCTATACAATTTGGCAATTGGCAACATCCATTCAAGGTTTCCTTTGTTTTAATTAACCTGGTTCTATCAGAGCTTAGGCAAGACCTAGATATCAATCGGTCTCTTTGTTTTTTTCGGTCGACAGAAATCATGCGTAATCAAATACATATTCAAATTGGATTTTATACAAATTGTATGTATCTATTTTAGTATCATGAAAATGGGGCAGTAATATGCTTAAGATTTAGTTAAATTATGTACTTGAGATTCATTAGTTACAAGAGCTAATAGTATGTAACATTTAATGTCAACGACAGATGCTGTCATAGGAAGAAGAACGTTACCCGTGAGATTGCGGCGTGGCAACCGTTTGTAATAACCGCATATGAAACACACTCGTACATTCAAGTTTGGACTGCCCAATCCGAGCAGGAAGGTCGAGTACGTTTCGCCAGAGGCTGACAATGGCGCGGCGCCGGTACCGCCGCTCTTGCCCAATATTCGCGTTTGCAACACAGAAATTTCGTGTGTGCCGTGTTACAGCAATGGCCGCTTTACGCCTCACAGCCGCCTCCGACATGACCGATACGACACACTGTCGGTACTCGCTTTCATTTCTGCGGTTTATCATCGTCCTCACTTACCTTTACGTACGTCACGCTACACATAAATTGTATAATCAATATCAGTATGACGGTATGCACGTTGATTTCGTTACAGATAAGGCCGATTCAACATTTTCGCAATATTACCGGTGCCTGAACATTGTTGAGTTACGAAAACTTTTCCTTATTACGCTTTTGTAACAACATCTTTATCGCATTAGGTGGTGTAATCAACTATTGTTTATTAAAAAAAAGATTTAAATCAAATAAATCCAATTAGGCTCCTAGAGCGTGTAACATTTCATGTTAGCACGGATACATAAACACATCGGTCTCGGCGGCCAGAAGCTACTGGTAGGAAAATAATTTTTATCGCCCACTGAAATAGTGGCAAAAGTGGTTCGTAAACAAGCGAAGACGTGCGATGAAGACACGACGGCGAGTCATTTTTCCTGTTCCTTATCATTTTTGTGCGATAGTTGGCATTTGACGAGGCTGAGTGTGGTGAAGCGCGAGCCGCGGCGCGCCGAGGAGGCATCTAATTAGAATATTGGTCGTGTAGCGCATGTCCGTCCGAGACAAAGGGAATCTAGCCGGGCCTTATTGTTGTGCACGCGTACGTCGCGCACATACAAGGCATTATTAACATGCGCCACAATCGAAAGTGGTCTCTTCGCATGCACCGACAATCGTCGCGGGCGACGCGCGTCGCATACTGTCCGCGCAGTAGTTACTCACTAGTTTTTTGCATCTTTATATTAGGAGCACTGACCTTGCGCAATGTCAAATAGCTGAGGACGGGCGTGTAGCGCCAAGTTGCGTTAAATGGCCGATGCAACGCCATGCCAACTGGTTCCGTTCGTACGTCCGACGCATTTTTTGTTTTGGTGCCGCGGAAACCTGTGCCCGCTTGCGTGTACCGATGCGCATATTTAACTTTACCACGAAAGCTTAATAAAGCTTGGTTTCTGGGACCCACTTCACTCGCCTACATGATTATTTCTAAAGGAAATTCCATGACAGGACGTATTTCCTATTTCAGTATTGATTCATGTGACGTGGATTTGTTGTAATCAAATATTGCGGGAATACATGTTCACAATTTATTTTTCGTATTTAATCATTTCACAAAATGAAAATAGGATATTCCAGTTAGTACCAGCCTTGGAAACCACGTTGATCCAACTAAAAACTATTTAAACATAGACAGCATCCAGAGTCTTCTAAACGTATATTTTCGCGCTTGCAGATCTAAAAAGAGTGTATTGTAAAGTTATTGAGTGTGTTTTTTAGAAGCGCAACAAATGCAAGCATCAATTATTATCAGAGTGTATAATGTGTGCATTTAACGACACGTTTTAGTGTTGGGAAAGAAGGCCAGTTGGCTGCGGGCCAGGGTGCGCATACGCACACCTCCGGAAGTTCTGTGATAAAGCTTTGCACTGCATATATTTAGATAACGTCCGGCGGGATCATTTGTTATGTGTCATTGCAAGAGAACACGCACAATAACATTCAATATCACTCCGCGCGCTCTGAACGTCTGCAACCTCGATACATCTTACTCCGCGTCTGGTACTATTGGATGCAAGTAAATAAATTGAGGAATCGGTATTCATTATATGAGTTCTTAAAGCATATATTCTAATGAGAAAACGAAAATAATATTGAACAGAATCATCGTGGTAGAATTCAATGTAATACGTTTCCGATAACGTAGTTAATATTGTAGGTATTAATAAAGGAACTATACAAAACATGTTATTTTATAATAATTTCACGTACGTAAACGGTAAAACAATGATTATAACGTACTACATGCATATTATTGACACGTTACGTCTGTTTGCCGCCGATTCTTATTGGATTCACGGTTCATTATACATTGTCTTCCTATAATGTTGTAACTTATTTTTCTTCTAGTGTTTATTTAATATTATAATAGCATTTATGAATTGTTTTCTTCTGCATAACTGTTTTATAGTTGTTTCACTTGTTACCAACGCAACAAAATAATAATTTAAAAATTCATACTAATATAATCACGCTAGATATACGACCCGATAATTTTTCACTATAGGCGTTAAATATTATAGTGAAAGTATCAAAACGAGCGTATCGTGGTAGTTCCCGAATTCCCTGCGCACGCGCATGGTGGCGAGGCGGCGCGGGCGCGGCGGTTGTCGGGCTCGCGGGCCGTCCGGCTAAGGTCACCTTCCGGGTGGGGCATTCACCGACGCGGTCACCTCATCTCCGTCGTCCGGCCGACACTCCGCAACACTATTCGCCTATTTTTTCCATTTTGTCACGGATGCTTTATTTTTAAAACAATAATGCACTTTGTTTCATTAGTTTTGTTAGTGGCTAATTCATTTTTGTCGAATAGTAAGTTTTTGTTTAATTTCAAAATCAGTCTTACATACATAATGTCAAGACTAAATCCTATAGAAATCGGTACAGGCTAGACTCTACCTTGATCACTCTTAAAATCCTACTTTCGCTAATTCACTTTCCTTATACTCCTAACCTAACATGTCCCTTGTTCAAAAGCTCACCAAGCCGAGTAAAGTACTTAAATACATCTTAAATTTTTTGTTGTGTTCAAAGTCATAATTGGGTCCATCACCTAAATACCAAAAGAAGTTACTGAGTACTCACCAGGTGGTCTGGGATGCGCGGCGGCGTGGTGCTGCAGCGTGCTGGCGATCTGGTGGTTGTGGTAGAAGGGAAGGAAGGGTGCGTGGAAGGGGGCGGGGGGTGCGGGCTGCAGCCGTGCCTTCAGCTCCTCAGCTGACCCAGCGCCAGACGACGATGACTCCACATCCGAAACGCCACTGTCAGCTGGCGATGGCGGAAGGGATCCTGCAACAACACACAAGGTTTTAATATCTAATAGACAATCAGAAACAGTACTCAACAGTCTTGTCAATAAATCTCTTTAGGTCCTCTAAGAATATAGGAAATTAGATTCTACTTGACAGACTGCATCAAAATCCATGGAATACCGAAGTCAGAACAGTTGTGAACAATTTTGAGAGTAAAATATTGCAATATTTCATTTTTCGCGCAAGTAGAAAGTGCGATAACACACAATATCTATTCCGGAACTGTTGATAACGTTTCCCAGCGTAGTACCAGTGCACTATCGCAACGTTTGTTATTTGATAATACTTGTAATTACATGTGCTTTAATCTACGTTCCTTTGATATAACGCTAAGAATGTAATAATACGCCCAATTTTGTATGCCAAAAATCCGTTGGAATCCCTTAAAATCACACGCACCATCCTTTCATCTCATCTAACGGTCAGCCCATATTTGCATGCAACCCTGCAAATGCAATGGGTCTAAAAGGCCCAACGGTCAAATCTCAGAGATTAGACGTGCATTTCTCATGCGCAAGTGCATGCAACCTGTTTTTGTGTCGTGTTTAGATGACCAACGCGGCGTTTGTCATGCAAAAAATGGACGGTGTCGGGTTAATTTACGATTATGCAAATCTATTCAGGGGTCGAATAGGCCAGGGCGAGGGTTGAATTTTACATGCGTTTAGGTTTTTTAAAAATACACAGATGGTTATTTATGTAATTTGGACATTGCTATTTTAAAGTAAGGGTTAAGTGGTTTGTGTTCACAGTTGTTCCCACGTGATTCGTTATCTCATGAAATGCAAGATGAATTACGTTTTCGTCTTAGGAGAATAAATTAGATGATGAATATTTTTAAATGCTACTTTCTTGCGGCGCTTGATTTTTCCCACATATTTTCGTTATTTTATCCTCATAAGAATTTTCAAAAGGTTTTAACTTAAAAAATATAGGTATATGTATATACAATTTTTTTTTATTCGTTTAATGTTTTTTTAAAAGGACAGATTTTGGATTAGTTACCATCCTGTCATAACTGTTTTTAAAAAAAAGCATATGTTGGAGGAAAAAAGTGGAATATAAGAGGATAAATACGATTTGTTGGAACTATCATCAACGAAATATACCAGCAAAGCTATTTGTTTAACCGTTCCTAACTTTTCCAAAGCTCGTCTTTTCGTGAAGACTCGTTAATTTCAAGTAGAATAGCTAATTAAAACGAACGTTACAGTGAAAGGATTCACATCTGTGGGAGCATCCAGATATGTAAATCGTAGTTAATCCAAGTTTCTCATGTGCATACGTAACCGTCGTTTATTTTTTTTTAACTAGTAATGCATTATTCGTTTCCTAGTGTCCATTTGACCGGGGTTTTGTGTCCGCTGTCCTCACTTCATTGTGCCTTTTGTTGACCACTGAAAGGGATAAGCATGGGAACAGGGAACCGGGAAGCAATGTCCAGTTGCATTATAATCGAGTAGCGTTGCTTTTGTGCCACTACGTAATGGCTTTTGAGTTTTTTAATAACAATTTTTAATGCGTCCTTTTTCTAGTTCTGGTTTTATGTTTTTTTTCCTTATCAAAAGATGTTGGTTATGTTCCGCAATGTGTTGGGCGGAACCGGTTTGATGTTTGCTTATGGTAAATTTAAATTATTGGTTTGTAGCATTTAATGGTAGTGATTATAGAAATTTGAGTTGGGATAATTGCAAGAATTTCTTACATAATATTTAGGATAAATCTACTTATTTAATTTAACCATTATTGACTAATCACGAAAAAATATGAATCTTAATCTATTCATTAACAACTCCAACCGTTTTTATTTGTCAAAACGCAATCACAACCGAGGTGCCAAATTCTCGCGCGATGTTTGTTCCCAAGCGGTCATCGAGCCCCTCCTCGTCCCAATTCCGGTCAGTTGACACATCCACCAAGCAACGGTCAAAAACGCGGAATAGCGTCCATTGTGTCAACCCTTTCATGGCGCGTATCAAAATAATAATAAATTAACTATAAATAATGATCCGGGGCCCTTTCGGCCAGGGGTCTGACGTACCGGTCAGCGGAGAATACGGCCCCATTAGTTATGCCTCACAATGGTCCCGGGACGTAATCTGGCCCATCTTTATGAAGTGACCATAGTGTGTGAGCTTTGTAAGAGAACGGCGTTAGACCATAATCCGCCGGGAGTTAGATCACCAATACCGGCTTGCGGATCGCGGATTCGCACAAAAGGATACACTTTTTATGTCGCACTATTGTCCACTTCTTATATACATACTTGTATATACACATCGGCGTTAGATAATTAAGTGTTACCTTTGGTACAACGTTACTGATATAAATATTTGAAGAGTTGAAGTAAAATTCAACCCAATAATTTATTACCAATATATTGATATAAAACTGGGAAGAATAAAGTGAAGACTTTTTAGAATATAAAAACCCAGTGTTAAATAGAATGAGCATAGATATGTATATGCGTATTCATAAAAAAATATCACGTCACGGTGAAGAAAAGCATTGAGAGGAAACCTGCACACCTAAAAGTTCTAAGGAATTTTTTAGGCGTGCAGTCCGCCAACCCGCACTGTGCCAGCGTGGTGGACTAAGGCCTAAACCCTCTCAGTTGTAGAGGAGACCCGTGCCCAGCAGTGGGACGTACCTATATGGGCTGATGATGACGATGATGCGGTATTAAAATTACACAAAATAATGAAGTTGAAGATGTCGTTCTGACATAAGAATAGAAAAGGATGTCGTTAAAATCGCGTGACAGCCATATTTTGTAAAACTTTATCGCCTATATGTATTTTCCCTTTTCTTTACTGCTTAAAGTTTAATTTACTAACACATATATTACTTTTATAATGTACACTTTATTGTAAGATTTCTAAATTATGTAATTTTTTTCTTTGTACTTGGTTATAATTTATTTATTAATTTTAATTTGATTATACCTTCAGAGTCCTTAAGACTTGTGAGAAATTAAACATTATGTCAAATAATTTGACAAAAGGAAACCAAATTGCTTGGATCACTCAAATTACAAAAAAAGACGTTTAATTTTAATGACGCTAGTTGATAAGAGATTTTCAAGGATTCGTTTCTACCTTATGAATGAGAAAAAATTGGTAAACACAAAATAGAATTCGTATACAATAATATAGAACTGGATAGCCCTTATAATCATTGAATAAGGTCGTTGAAAAAGGAACAAAACTCATGGATAAATGTTGACCAATTCCTAACCGCGCAACTTTTTTGATATTATGTCGGTTTTGGCTTCCACCCTAATACCAAACGATAATATAACAGCTAACAGCGTATCTCTTGGCGGGCCCTTTGTACACCGTCCTTTGTCCTCTCGCTTCTTTAACATGCTAATTTTATCTTAGAATAGTTACAATACGGTTATGTAACGGGCAGTGACGCAGTGTTATGTACTGTCGAAAATATATATTAGGTATTTTCTGTCGAACTGGTTTAGCGTATTTGACACCATTGTTGAGGTTGTATCGTGTTTAGATTTATATAATTATAAATAAACGAAAAGACGTATATATTTTTATAACCCACTTTTTATTTAGTTAGCGGTTTTATCGTTAAATATAATGATTTTTGTTTTTGGTTATACGGCGCATAAAAATGTGCGAATTATTAAAGTGGAATTTTAATACGAACGGGTGCACACAAGTCATTGTTATTCATATAAATGACACACGATTGTGACAAAAAATAATGAATGAATATAATTTCCGTGGTGAATTGAGACGAATTTATTCCAGCAGTTGTAGATTTACTGTGTGACTAATTTCAACACATGCCACCTTCTACTGTTTACCATTGCGGTTACATGTACCGAGTTGATTATTTCTGTATTTCTGTGAAAATATAAAGGAAATATTTTAAGGAAACCCGTTTCTTCTTACTTAATCCGTTTCATAACAAATCCTATGTGAAACAATTTATAAATTATGTCAGAATTACGATTACATTTGTGTTTGCATCTGGCACAAATATTTCTTACCGCTTGTGAGTTATTTACATATTAGTTGAATTTAATGTAAATCGTTTGATTAACGGCTCTATTAAAATTCATTTTGTCCGACTAGTTTTGTGAGTCTAAGGCGGCGTATACACCGATCAATACATAGACACATGAATAAAGCGTTCATTAACAAAATTAACCCTTGCAAAACCCACGCATTGCGCTTTGGACCCCTGTGCATTCATTCCCTGCGCTCACCCACGCGTGACATCCTAATTTCGCATTGACAAAGGATGAATCGAAAATAGAAAGAGAGGCACGTCCGAACGAGATGGAGATGACGGATTAGCATCCATTGTTGTGCATGACGCGGCGATTCGGCGTGCAAGGTGCAATCTAACCCATTTTTGTACAAAAACCTGGCAAATTTGGAACGTAATGTGCATATAGCGCAATGTGTGCACCCATCTGCGCGTCAATTGTTTGGTTAGGATGTTGCGTTAGGGCCTCGATGACCCACAGCTTGAAGGGTTGGCTTTGATATGCCGGCGTGTGGGAGTTTTTGCAACGTGTTGCGTATGGCTTTAGTAAATATTTCTTTTCTACATTCTAAGCACTGAGATTTGGTACACGTCCATTTTTATAAAACTCGTTTGTTGGAAATAAATCCGATAATGATAAATATATTTTTTGCAGTATACTGTTATTCATACATTACTGAGTAATTGTCTAATAATATAGTAGAGAGAACGACATGTACGCAGTGCTGTGCAAGCGTTTATTTACAACAGAATTATTCACATTTCCAATTAAAGTTCTCGTAAACAATAGTTCCGCAGATGCAATAGCGCTAAAAATAAATATTGCACAAGCGAAAGCCGCCGCAATGTGGACACGTCAAAATTCAAAGAACTATATAAAATTGGAACCCTTTCAATAAATATTGTTGTGCAAAATGTGGGACCAGCACCCACGCGAGGACAATCCGCGTGTCAATATCACTTCTGTGCCATTTTGGACAGCTGTGCTCGCAAAGGGTTCATTGTGAGAGAAAGTTTGGATTTGCAAAAAATTATACTCACATGTCGTTAATTTTTATTGTGATACACTGGCAGTTGGAGAAAGGTGGTGATTTTAACGCACAACTCTGTACATTTAATAATCAAATATTTAAACAGAGTTGGCTGGTCAATCCATTATTAAGTGTGGTTTAATGGCCGAACAAACCTGTACAGTTGATTTTATATTTAAACATTACCAAGAAATAGAATGTTTTAGCGTTTGTGAGTTAAAACAAAATTCTTATTTAGTGGTATTTATGCATGTTTTCTTAGTATGAATTGATTTAATTTCAGTAAAAATTACTCAAAGTTCTTAACACTGTCCCCGAATTACACGTGCGAACAAAATGCCTAATTCTCGGAAAGTTTTGATTCTACATACATAAAATATGAACATTGTTAGATGAAGCAAAATCAATTTTGAAATTATTAAGTAAAATCATGCGTAGTTAAGCACGTCAGTCTCAGACGCTCCCTAGGGCTTAACCTACCCCCGTCGACTTTTCATGGGTTAGAACCTAATTTATTAGTAATGCGTAGAGATAGTTTTCCAGAATTGTTTCTTATCATGTTCGGAGTTTGTGTTACATTTTTAGGATCCAAGGTATACAATGAAACATTTTTTATTTATAAGGTAACTTGCTTGGGACTTCTTGTGATAAAACTTTTTCCACGCTAAAACAAAAATGTCAAAGACTAGATCTGAAATATGGTAAAAATAATGAAATATTAAAACAAACAAGGGAATTAATGAGTCGTTCCATTGAGTTGTAATGGTCGTTAACGTTCCGTCAATGACGTACAGTGGCCACTTTCCGTCGGCTGAAAGTTTTTACACACAGGCAGACGCGGTGTGCGTGTGTGGGTGTCGGCTGGTGGGGTGGTACAGGGTGGTGGTGATGGGGGTGCGTGAGGGCGGCGGCGTGGCGGTGGCGTGGCGGCGGGCGGCGGTCGTGACATTGGGCGGATCAGCTGATATCGATTGCGCGGCCCGACACTTCCTCTTTGTGCTTTATGAATTTTTCATGGGACGCGGGTGGCGCGTCCGCTCATAAGTTTTGTTGTGACGGCCGCCGCCGCATGGATTTTTTTGTCTCGCGTTTGTCATTTGCCCGTGGCGCCGGGTCTAGTATGCTAAATGTGAATTTTAATCAGATAAAGGATATTAGGCGTATAGATTTTATTAAATTATTTCTTATAGAATTTATTTAACTTTATTGAATACAACCTAATATTATCCTCGCAGACGAATTTCGTCATCTAGAAAAAGGGTTACAAATGGGAAAACTCTGTCACAGACGTATTTATCAGTTTTCGTACAAGGTAACTTTCTTTGCGCTACAAGGTTGTGATACAAAAAGTAGCTTGCCCGTCTCGGTATATAGTTACAGGAACTTTGCCCAATTTATCTTATCCTCCCAAATATACGAGACATATTACATCAGTATTTTATTCATTAAATAATCGGAACTGAAATTTGTAGTTTGATAAGCTTGGAAACGGTAATAGCTAGAACTGTCTAACCTAGGTAAGAGATTTTTTAGTATTTGTGATATTTTGTGCCCATAATCGCATATTCGGATTATTAATTTTTTTAGAAAAATCGCTAATTCTCCAAGTCTCATGCTCTGCAAGTCGTTTAATATAAAAACACAAATACGTAAAAACAAACTCGATTGGTTTGAAACAGCTACTTCTAAAAAGGCTTACAGTTGCACTTTCTGGCACTTACGACCTTTACAACCAGTAGTGAGATATCAGGCGGATCGTGGTACCATTAAGAACGGATCCATGTCCTGAACGCCATCCGCTTGTCCACAACTAAGATAAAATGGTTTCCTGCAGATATTGTGCCATCCCCGAGGCAAAATTTTGTGTTTGAAAATTTTGCAAATAATAAAAATAAATGAACAGTAATTATAAAGTTATAATACAGCCCATATACGTCCCACTGCTGGGCACGGGCCTCCTCTACAACTGAGAGGGTTTAGGCCTTAGTCCACCACGCTGGCCTAGTGCGGGTTGGCAGACTACACACCTAATAAATTTCCAAGAACTTTTAGGTGTGCAGATTTCATCACGATGTTTTCCTTCACCGTTAAAGTACGTGATAATTCATTGTGAATATACACATAACTTCGAAAAGTCAGAGGTGCCTGGAACCCGAGATTCTCGACCGCGTGCCCAAACCTCGAGGCCATCACGACTTTAATAAAATATTTTTGGTAATCCCGTATAAAATTCATTGCTAATTTATATTAAAATAGACAATTTAAAGTTACCGATGTGAGTTTTACATTCGATCCTGTGACAACAATCTCAGAAATTTCCGTTCACAACCAGACTCTTGTGAAACCTTAAATATATATGTGTATTTTGTAAAAAGTGTTATTTTTGTGGATTCAGCGTGGCAGCGGCGGTCACAAACGGATATTACTGTCTACGCCAAACATACTGTAATGTCCCGACGACGTTAGGTAATGACGAGGTCGCCACAATGCAAAGGCAACTAAGCGCAGAAAACATTTTATTAAATACAGCTTCATATTTATCAGCCACGTTTATTTATACACAACCACATTTCATTTTCATATTAATTCTACTATTATTGTCATATGGTGTTATGACAACCTTTGCAACAACTATGTGCCTTTCGAACGAAATTATATGAAGTCAAAATAATGCCAATACGCGTTAAAGTTTTATTCTAGCTTAGAATGCGACATTTAGAGACAGCTCCGATGGCGCAGTTGGCTAGATACCAGCTTGCGAAACGAGAGGCCGCGGGTTCGATCCCCGCACCGAGACAAATGTTTGTGTGATCCACAAGTATTTGTTTCGGGTCTGGGTGTTTGTGAGACCGAAAAGTCTCTCGTAGTTTCTGATATCCACGACACAAGACTTGTATCTTAGTGTGGGGTCAGAACTATGTATGTGACTGTTGGGTGTATTTATTTTATTTATTTATTTACAACATTATTATTGAATGAAATGTTTTCCACCAGTGGTTACGTCCATAGGTTGTGGTTGCCGATGACGCGGAAGGTACATGACGAAATTTTATACCAAACATTCCTTTGCCAAAAAAATAGGCAAAAACTAATGGTAAGGTTTACGTCGTGTCTGTCTGCGGCATTAGTCCTTTGTGTCGAGCAACAGTAGCCGGCGTAATATCCGCCCAGACCGATATTACTTGTTCATACTCGTTATATTGTTCCAAGACGTTTTAATGTCGAAAACATCATTAGGAAATCTTTCTCGGCGACATCCGACGATGTCTTCTATAAAGAAGGCAGCATTATATAAATAATGTTTTCTATTCAGCTGAGGTATCTTCGTGTCGAGTTCTTGTTTTATTCGCATCATGTATATTCAGTGTGGCACTTTTCTAATGAGTATGGATGTGGTTTGTGAGTGAAAACCTGCCTACAAAAAATACCTGCTGGTGGACAGGAGGAGGGCGGTCGAAGTTCTTACTGGCAAAGTGATAGCACCGCACGATGGAAAGTGCGATGCTGTCTAAATAAAACCTCTCGTCCCACGATAGATGTTGGCCTGTTCAGTTGCTTCTTTGCTTAGTGTTGATAAAGCATGACACAATTGCTATGTAAATGTAGGTAGGTATATGTTTGCATTTTATGTGTTAATCCCTGTCGCATTTTCCCTATATTTAGTGTTAATATGACGTTCTGACCGCATAACTGGCTATCATTTTAGCGTGGGTCACGTAGTGTCCGTATGCTGTTCGTAATTACTTGACTCATTTTGGTTACAATACCCATCATTTAAGGCATTGAATGTAATAGGTATTGACAGAATATTTGTAGTATTTTACAACTGAGAGAACATACTTTTTAAATTCTAATTAAAATGTACAATGGACGTGTGGCGAGCAAATAAAAACTTTTTTTTTCTGTTAGGTTTTTCAATATTCCGAAAATTCTGATGGTAATCTAGATATTTCCATATGAAGAGTTACATATAGGGTTTGCAATCCCGCAGTAATTTTTTCCCGCAGTAAAATTTAAAAATGCAAATATATGCGTATAATAATGCTTTATTACCCTGTAGTTTAGTTACACTATATTAAAAAATAATAATAATAGAAACATTCATACAATATCTAATAGAAAAAGTACTTTTTCATAGTTCTTATGAGGTTAGGTAGGGGGTTTGCAATCAATAGGGTTTTCTGCGTGTTAATATGGACTTATCTTACCTAAACTAACAAATAAACCAATTTATTCCTTTACTTCGCTCGATCGCTTGATCGATCTGACTGACGCGCCCGCGCTGTTGTGATGGAGCTAATAGGCCTTCAGTAAAAGCTGAATTACCTTGCCGAGTCAAAAAAATGCGGGAATGCGGGAATTGCAAACTCTAGTTACATAATGATGAAGCAGTTGGTAACACGCTTACCTGTGTTGGGCGCGGTGTACAAAGGATGGTGCCTCACAGAGGCGGGCGTGAGGAGTCCGTTGAGGAGGGCTCGTGCGCCCAGAGGGAGCCCAGCGGGCTCTCCGTTCACTGTAGACAAACACATTCACATGTTAAAATATATCCTTACACACAAATATGGTGGCAAATCAATTAAAGAGGGAATCTGAATTTTTCTCAAGGCATATTGATACAACGTAGTGTTTTGTTTATTTTTGGAACAAGATAATTCTGTTATAGTAATTGTTGTGTCGCACAGTTCTAGCATTGAAAAGCGAAAGATCACATTTTTTCCCCACTTGAAACAAATCTATTGACTAGATCAGTTAGCAAGCGCGATGATAAAACCAGTTTTAATTAAAGAGGAATCCGAGTCGTCATCTAAAATATCGTAGTTGTATTTAATACAACTCCTTTGTTAGACCCTTAAAGTAAGTCAAGACGTCTTTTATCTGAAGAATCTAGACAGATCACAGACGTTGAAGGGTTTAAGAGCGCTTGTAAAGGCTAAGTGGGGCCAAGTTTGTTTCGCGGACGTCGTTTATCAAAATTTCTACAGGTGAAGTTTAGTTACGGCGATAAAGATTAACTGCCCTGTAGACCTGTCGCTACGTTTCGGATCATAAATTGGTGTCAGGAAATTTAATGTTTTCAGTAATTGACGCAGTCTGAGAGGTGTCAAGTCAGAGGAGTTAATTTAATTTTGCTTTAGTACAACTTCAACACTAAAATTTTGTAGTTATTTATTTATTTATTTATTTATGCTTCTTATACATAATAGCGTATAAAGGCGGACTTAATGCCTAAGGCATTATCTACCAGTCAACCTTAAGGTGGTGCAGAGATACATGGTAGGTGCATAAATATTGTTGATACAGAATATATACTCTTATATATATATAAATAAATATATAAACAATAAACATAAATAGTACGTTTGTAAAACCTACTTATATAAATATATATTATACATAAATACATAAATATATATACATACATATATAAACTAAGATGATTCTGACAGTCGATTCAAAAATAGTTGCCGAACCCTTACTTTAAAGGAAAAGCGGTTTGTCAACATCCAGTTATGTTTTATAGTTACTTAAGATTATGATGTTTACACACTTTTTTTTAAGAAATTAATTGGTATACAGTAAACTTTTTGAGGCTTTACTATATAATTACTCCATTAAAATATATGATTGTGCTTTTACCACTTGTGCCCATTATACCAGATTAGGGTCTTGAAAATTTGCCAACACGCATCGTCTTTATCCAACGTGTGAACACTTTCAATTTTCCAATGACATAACGAATACGATTTCATGTTTTAGACACTGTTTAATATACGCGCCGTAATTTATGCTGTCAAGGGCATATCCTGAGGGATATTTGAATGCCCCAGACGAGGCGTGGGCGTCTATTCTGATAATAATTTATTCACAAACAAACTTTCTCGTCTGCGTCTATTTTGATTACTTGGATTCTAAGTAGTATAAACTAAATAATTGAGTAATATTATTTATTGTACATACAACTATATTATCTAATATTTGATCCGTTTAATTCACAATGGGCCGTACCGGTATAGATGGAGGTCTTGGTTCCATTGGAATTTTACACGCTGACAAAAATGCATTAGGAATAATTGAATGTTATTATGTTGGCAGTGTTAAAGTACAAAGAACTTACTTAATGGCTCTAATACATTAAGTATTGCATGTCAATACTAAGTTATACCATGACGGGATTAACAAAAAGCATTTTGACGACGTATACATTCGCATGTTGAAGGGAAATTACGGTAAAATCGATCGCGTAATATATAATCTCAATACATCCCTCGCCAGACGCTTCCGTGCGCCGACCTTGGGAGCCGCCCACCCCCGAATCCTACCCACCTGTTGTCAGGCCGTCTGCCCACCACCACAGCCACCCGCGCCGCCCCCCGCCTCGCCGCCGCCCGCGCCACTGCGCATGTTTGGCGCATTGAGTGGGATAGAAACGTTTTCCCTTTCGGTAAGGTCGAAATGTCTAGACGGAATATGAACTCTTTACTATCCCGGGACATGTGGCGGGAGCGATAGCGGCTATCGGATCTCATGCAAATGGTGTTTTCATGGTAATGCCATGACACGCGAGCACTGCACGTTTGTTACTCACATGGCTTTGTGGGCACTTTATAGTTGGCTTAAAAACTGAAGTTATTGTAATATTTAGTTATTTACCGTCTAGATTGATGTTAATATTCATTTGATATTAATATTGTGACGTTGCTATTGTTAAAGATTGATAAGAAAACATCAACAGGTTAAACTTTTATTAACATTGAAAATCAACACCACGGCTTAGTGGAATAGCCAAAGATAAATGTAATATGACATAAGCAACCATAAATAGGTACCCTTAACCGCAAAAAAATATGAACGAAAAATAAAGTTACATTTCCAGCATTTAATATTCTATAACCCGTTGCATAAAGTGGCAGTGTAGTTGAAAAACAGCATTTCTAACTTAGCAAGATTAGCTGCGAGAAATGGGGGCAAGACATCTTAAAGTGGATTAGATGCTAGATGGGAAACTACAGGGCACCAGCGAGTGACGCACGCGGGCCACTGTCTTTTCTATTAAAATGAACGGTTTTAAAAAAAGTTCAACTATTTAAAGTTTTGTGATATCATCAATATGTTTTTATTCCTTCATTACACGCTAAAACGTCTTCGATTATCCGATCGATATCCATAATTGTATTTCTATACTGTCTCCTTTTGTTTCAGATAATATCCACGCCGCTTAAACGCCAAATACAAACGCTGCGTTCACAAACCGAATGGAGCGGTGCCCTAAACGGATGCGCTGCGGGCTCGGCTGCATTATTCAGTGTAATCTAGGAAGGCGATGCATGCAAACTGTTTTTACTACAGGATTTTAGGGTTCATTGCTCCTCGTGCCAACCATTCGTATGTATAAGTTATTAGATTTCAGGGATACACTCTAATCAAATGCGGTTGAGTCGTTGAACTTTATAGAGGAAGGAATAATGAAGAAAGTTATACTGTCTTCACTCCCCAATACATTCAACAGATCTATTTCTGAGAGTATAAAATTTCACGTAAACGAATGTAAGCTATGTGCCCTCAATACGACGCCCTGATTGCGGTTTTGATCGGAAGCCTGCGACCTTCAGATATACAATAAAGAGATAAAACTTAGGTAATGAATACACAATGACTAATTTATAGCCACTGTCTAAATTTCGCGGTTTTTGCGAGCTAAAGGTTCCAAGGCGCTGCGACAAAGAGATTCCCTCATAAATCATTACATTGTTCAGTCTTGGTTCAAATTTAAAGCACTGTTAACCTTATATTGTTGTAGCGGCCATTTTGACGGTAATCAGAGATGTAGTCGATGAAACAGGATTTGATTGTCATTTGCGGTTGGGAGTATACTGATATAGGTTTAAGTCTATGAATAATTAAAAGTACACTTTAAAATAATCGAAATTTCGCAAAGGACGAATGTAAAACATAATAACAGAGCAGGTAATTCGTTGTGCTTTGAGCCATTTAATCCCGTACAGTTTAGTAACAGAGTTAATCCAGACAAATTAGACGAGCTAACGTCAAAACCACAGCGGCAACTCGGGTGGGTTGCAAAGCGCCAAGTTTCCTTTCATACTGAAAACTACTTTTACTTTCCTGTTTCGCTGAAATATTTAAACTTACATAAGTTATGACCCCCCGGCGTGGGCGGCGGGCGGCGCCGGGGGGTCGTGGGGGTCCGGTGAATGCACGCGGCCGGTCCCCCCGCCGGCACCACCTTGTTGCAACTCTATTATGGCAGGAGTTGGGCCAGCGCGAGCGTGCCTCCTCGTGCCGGCTTTAAAAAGTGCATCGCACTATTAATTTCGTACATTTTGTAGGAAGTCGGTGTTTTTGACCCCACGTACGCCAACCCCGCCTCAGATTAAGTTATGCGGGTTGCTTAGTGCTCGCTGTTTGTGCGGCTGCCAGTAATGCAATATGTTTAAATATACTTTACGTGAAATATATTCACTCTCACTAACTTGAGCAAATCGGCATTAAGTATATTGAAAAGAGACGATGATATAAATGGCTGAGAATATAATTGCTGGTCTCACATCTAATGCAGAGTTTTCCAGTCGATATAATTGATGTACTTAGAACACAACACGTGAATTATGCTGAATGTATTAATTTTGTCGAATACGCATATCTAGATTATCATAACACACTTATTTTTATTTTTAAAATAACACAAAGAAATGCCACACGTTAAGAATAAACAGCGGAAAAAAGTGAGTTGGAGAATTTTCATGTTTTCATTTTGTTCGCGACGGGAAATAATTAAACGCCCGTGATTTATATTTATTTATTTCTTTCAACTCGGTGCGTGACTTTTTTACGATAATTGTTCAGTTTCGGCTGACTGATGTCTTAATAAACTTTTTTTAAATTCATTCTCTTGCACGAGCAGTGTGACTGCAGCGAGAATGTCCATTCACATAAAACAATTCAACATTTCTTTAATTCCTGTATTAGTTATGTTTTTCTCATCCAGAAATGTGATGTAAGGATTATAGTTAACAAAGTTACACGATATAATTTGGCTGGCAGCGGTTGGATGAGGAGGGCCGAAGATGGAGCCCAGTGGCGTGCCATAGGTAGGGTTGCCAACTTTTTTTTACAAGAAATAAAGTATATTTAAGTCTAAGAAGAATATTGAACAGTATTTTAGAAAAATGAACAGTATTTTATTTATTTATTGTTTTATATGCATATTTTTTAGAGATTCTCGCTCAACTTATTAGTTTACTGTCTTTTTTAAACTGTATCTGACTAAATAAAATTAATTATGTGAGTGTCTAAGTCTAACACTTTAGTGCTAAGCATTCTGATACTGAAAACAGTATTTTGTATACTTTATTTTTGTTCAACAGTAAAAAGTATAATGTAGTGAAAAACAGTATTATACTGTTTAAAACAGTATAGTTGGCAACCCTAGCCATAGGAGAGGCCTATGTCCAGCAGTCGATGTGACAAAGGCTGTTGATGATGATGATGATATAATATTTGCATTAATAAAATAGTATTCATTTAAAAAAAAGCCTATATTTCTATGCAGAATATTTTAATAATGTTCTATTTAATCTTCCCTAAGTTGTTTTAATAGAAACATCTCTAATGAAATTTCCAATAATGCTCCTACAGCAGGATATATTGCTTTCTATTCCAGTGACGTCATATTACCGTGTACCAATACGGTGCAATATAAAAGATTCGAGCGTCAGTACCATGCAATTTAATTTGTGACGATGTTTTTTTTGGTTTGATCGCTATTCATAAAATTCTATTTAAAGTCATAGACGTGAAATGCGCTTTTGGGGAGGCGAAGGCCTAATATATGTCTGTTTTAGTCTTAAGTTGCAATTACTCTGTTTTATCGAATAGAGAAGCCATAAATATCAGAGATGAGTTAATTGTTCCTGAGCGAATACGTAACATCGAGTATGTGAGTCACTAAATGCAAATTCGCTATTACTTCACACATAGTTGAATAACTGACTGATATAATTGACTGCCTCGTGGTCTTGCGGTACATGTATGTCCCGTGCGATCTAGAGGTCCTGGGTTCGATTCCCGGGTCGGGCAAAGTGTTATTGGGTTTTTCCTTTAGGAAATTCTCAATAGCAGCACGGAGTCTGGAATTGTGCCCGAAAAACGGCAATAGGCTCGCCCCCTATTACGTGGGACTGATACATACCTGGCGAAATGTGGGTGTAGAAATGCACCTCTGCCTACCCCATAAGGGAATACAGGCGTGAGTTTATGTATGTAGTTGAATAAGTGCCTCTTTTTGGTGATTGTTGATTTAGAGCAATTCATGTTTTATAAATAGGTCGAAAAGTTCTTTTTGGCTTGCTTAGTTGCTTCTGCAGGCTACATTTAAGCGGAACAAAGTAATGGGAAGGAAGGAACATATCGGTCAGAAAATTGATTCTTAGAATTACGCATTAGTAAAATTATTTGCTTGTAAAGTTTAGATTTTAATTTTCCTGTTTTTTGATAAGCCCCGTTTTTTGTGAGTATGAAGTAACCTTCATAGTCCTTATGTTTTTATTCGTTCATATTAAGGTAGTTCGTAGCTTACACCATTTCTAAAGATACAGTGAAGCGGGAAAACCGCAAGAAGACACTACATGAATTAACAACACATATCTATTTATCGGAACTATTTCTAAGTAAATTGTCCGCCATTTATGTGAAAACAGTAAGTAATATTGTATATAGACGTATGAAACAAACCGATAACATAAATACTTTATTGTTTTGAGATTTGATTAATACGGACCGCACATGTACAATTTTGCAGCTGATTTCAAGTAAAAAGCATATAATTTTGTGAGTATTAATAGCTATTGTGGCCAATTAGTCGATTTAAATCATCAATACGTTGCGACACGTCCAACTCTGCATCATTTATTGCAATGAATATGAACAAATAATTCAAAAAATATATTTTTAATGGACGTTAGCAGTCAGAGCGGTCGAGATGCGCAGACCAGGTGCAAACTAAAGTAAACTTTATACACAAATGGTAAAGATGATTTGAGATTGGCATGCGTTTCGGCAAATCTCCGCCGTGATGCCTGACGTCATTGCAACATCCGGGAAGCCATGCTATTTCCAACGACGATCAGTGTCCACTCTGATGACCTCTCTATACTATGACCCGCGATTAAAACGAGGGATCCAGTTACGGTGGCTGTTGGTGAGTGGTATGGTGAATGATTTCTTTGTGTTTGTGTTGGATTAAATACTGTATTGTGTATAGAACACATGCACAAGTTGTTCCTGGTGGACCAGCTTCACATGCAACTGGTTTCTGTACGCTCGCTGCGTCTTTACAATTATTATGTCAAAAATCTGGGCTTCATTCTGCCACGTTTAATCTTTATGTATACCAATTGTTTCTATTGTAATATTCTTTTTACAATCATCATAAGAGATTAAGAAATTATCAATTCAAAAATAAAACTAATCAGTATATTGCAATCATGACAGTATCACTGATGACAATCAAGTCATGCTTGATGTGATGACGTTCTAAATTTGAAAATTGTAATTAGAAAAAATAAATTTTGATCTATGGCGACAGATAACTAAAATAATTTTATTGTAAACCGTTGCAGCTGTTTGCAATTTTACAAGATCTAATGAAATGTAGTTTAAGACAAATATTGAGAAAACGCAATGTCGAAGGATCAACAATAGCAAATGAGTCATCGAAGAGCAACCAACACCTGTGAATACATGTGGCGACAACGCCCTGATGTCACATTGTGCCAGCGATCATGGAGAACCATATTATAATATATATACATACATATATATTTAACACTTATCCTCAGTGCTATTAGATTATATTATATGTATCTCGTTTGGATGTAATCCTTAGAATCCGAGTAGTAATGGCTTTGTCACTCATTATATTTTATGTCCCACAATTTACAGCACAATTTAAATTTAAAGCAGTGATGGCCTCGAGGTTTAGGCGCGCGGTCGAGAATTTCGGCGGTCGCAGGTTCAAACCCCAGGCACACACCTCTGACTTTTCGAAGTTATGTGTGTATTCATAATGAATTATCACTTGCTTTAACGGTGAAGGAAAACATCGTGATAAAACCTGCACACCTAAAAGTTCTTAGGAATTTCTTGGGTGTGTAGTCCGCCAACCCGCACTAGGCCAGCGTGGTGGACTAAGGCCTAAACCCTCTCAGTTGTAGAGGAGGCCCGTGCCCAGCAGTGGGACGTATTTGGGCTGATGATGATGATGATGAAATTTACATTAGGTAATTAGCAATAATTTTAAGCAAAACATTTTTGTATTCGCAAAGAAAATATTTACTAACATCTGACTGTGTCTGATTGTCTGCGTGGTAGGGAGCATAGATCCAACATGGCGTCGGAAAAGCGCGGGCACTTTCCCCGCGCGCGGGAAACGTAAGAAAGTGGCCGCGTCGCGAGCTGAGAAATGGAAACCGCTGCGATTACGTTTATATATAACACGTTTTATCTAGTTGACTTTAATAACTAACCACACGCTATTAGGTATTAGAGGACTGGATAAAAGTGACGTTATGTTTCGACTACTATAGTTTGTCTATAATTAATTGCTGTTAATGCTTTTAAATATCGGAGTTTTAGGTGTTATTGTAATTGTCACGGACGCAACTTTAATGACAGGAAATATGCATGCGGTTACATTGCGAATCTGGGATAAATGTTCACTTATTTTGCATACATACATACATAAACTGAACTGAAAATTTTCGCAGGTACCTTTGTCAAGTTATAGTGTACATACATACATAAACTCACGCCTGTATTCCCCAAAGGGGTAGGCAGAGGTGCATTTCTGCACCCACATTTCGCCAGGTATGATCAGTCCCACGTAATAGGGGGCGAGCCTATTGCCGTTTTTCGGGCACATTTCCAGACTCCGTGTTGTTACTGAGAATTTCCTAATGGAAAAACCCAATAACACTTTGCCCGACCCGGGAATCGAACCCAGGACCTCTAGATCGCACGGCACATATTTGTATCTTGGATAATACAATATGGTATTCAATTAATTGATAGGACAATATTAAGGTAACATCTTTGTGGTTTAATCAGGAATAATTTAGTATAAATTATTACAATTTGAATTTGATAATCGCTTATCTCAACCTATATATCAATTAGTTAAAATGATTGTTAAAATAATAGTTAATTACAGTTAAAATTTCTATGCAAATAGTATATGATAGCTTTCAAATGAAACGGACGCATTATATCCAAATAAAAATCTTTCATTATCAATATTCTGGTAACTACCGTCATTAAAAGAGTCTCAGTGAACTCAATCATCGTATATTGTGGCAATAGTTTATGCAAATGATTATATGTATTAGGACACGTTACGCAAATGCAGCATTCGTGACTCATAGAGGAAAGGCTTGTGTTATCCGCTTATAGCATGCGGATTGTCCGAAACAACGAGTGTTGCCACATACGAAACTGGTTTTTGACATTTAATGTTTTCTTGTACGCAGAAGCGACCATAGACTTTAAAGTTTATTTCTAAATTAATTAATAATACCCTCTCAGTTGTAGAGGAGGCCCGTGCCCAGCAGTGGGACGTATTTGGGCTGATGATGAATTAATAATGGCTATAGTAGGAGTCATTTATATCTTTCAGTTTGTGTATAAACATTATCATTAGAAGTGAATCATACGGGGAAAATAGAATCGTATCAAACGCGTTTGCTAAAATTAGATGACTTTATATCTAATCTAGAATATCAGGGCGGTAAAGGATGTTATCGATCATACTTATTTCCCGAAGATAATAAATTTAAATAAGTTCCTTTAATAAAATTACGCGAGAAGGAGAATAATTTGCACTTTTAAGAAAAATGTTACTATAAGACATTCTTAATTATTAATTATATTAATAAGTAAACAAATATTCTTCTATTCTATCCTAACTGAGCCTCCGAAAATCTATTAATCAATGGACAAGCGAAATATATGCTTCATGTCGATTTGCTATGAGACAGTGATATCACCCTGGTTGAGCCGCCCATTTCTACTGCAGTAACAATGAGCAAATCTGTTTGTGATTAAAAATTTCGACATAGTTTCACGCCTGTGTTTCGTTAAGGTAGACTGAGATTATAGAGTGTCATTGCTACGGTTGCAACTCATGATCACCATCTTCAGCTGTCATTGGTTCATTATTTAGGAAGGAACAATGAGTTTTCATCAGTTATTTCATAGGTTTTATTAAGTTTATTTTTATTTTTTATACTCGTAGTCCATTGGGTGAGTTTTAAGACTTATTCTTGACAGCCCCGTGGCGCAGATGGCTAGACACCAGCTTGCGAAACGAGAGGCCGCGGGTTCGATCCCCGCACCGAGACAAATGTGATCCACAAATATTTGTTTCGGGTCTGGGTGTTTGTGAGACCGAAAAGTCTCTCGTAGTCTCTGATACCCACGACACAGGACTTGTATCCTAGTGTGAGGTCAGAACTATGTATGTGACTGTTGGGTGTATTTATTTATTTTATTAAAGAACGTCTATATTTTGTATCGGGTCTATAGCAATTTTCATGAGTTTTAGATGTTACGTTGATATTTTGAAAGCGATAACGTTACCCGAGGATCCCACGTAAAGTGAACGGCAGATTGTTGGAATCTCGTGAAGTGTCGAAAATAACTGTGTTGCCATAGTAAACAGAATAGTGAGCGTTGGAAACGTGGCACTAGTATAGGTTTATATTTGTGTTATTGTAAGTGGGTCACAGCTCACGACGCGAAGGGCGAGATGCGCACGCGCTTCCTACGCGCTAGCTTCACCGTTCACCGCCGCAGCGCCGTCTACCGATCGAATGACCTAGTGATGGGTACATTTGCTGACTCTTAATCAAATCGATCGATTCACCCTTCCAATTACATTTGCCGTTATGAAAACACTACCGGAATATTGGCGCATGCTGTAGACAAATATTTCCTCCGTTTCGAATTTGGCGATTGTAATTATCAAAAATAGGTAAATTAATTAATTGCCTGAATCAAGCGGTAAACACAGTAATTAATTACTGTTTTGTTAGCAATAAAATATGAAACAGGGTAAACCATTTGATATTCTGACCCGGACTTATGGAACATTGGATTAAATAAATAAATACACCCAACAGTCACACACATAGTTCTGATCCCACACTAAGATACAAGTCTTGTGTCGTGGGTATCAGAAACTACGAGAGACTTTTCGGTCTCACATACACCCAGACCCGAAACAAATATTTGTCGGTCACACAAACATTTGTCTCGGTGCGGGGATCGAACCCGCGGCCTCTCGTTTCGCAAGCTGGTGTCTAGCCAACTGCGCCACGGGGCTGTCGCAAATATAATTATGAATATGAGAGTGAACGAGGTCTATTGTTAAATAAATACCTGGAAAATATATCGAGTAATTGTGAAAAACCACATTATCATACTGTGAACTATTCAAAGCCGAACGGAAGTGGTTACAATTACGAGAGGCTGACGTGACATTTCCCCTTTGATGAGACGGTTCTGAGAATTTCGCAAATGTAGTATCGTGGGCGGGGAAATTTAAATACCATTGTTTTTATGCCAATCCACGTTTGTCAATGGGAATAAATAAACCGAATGGGATATTAAACAACCGCGATGTAGCGTCAGTTCAGCGCGAGCATGCCGCTGACCTACATATCCTGCCTCATACAGTTCTGCCGTGATGTAAGTATATTTTTTTTAATTACCCCACCCAGGCACGGAGACGGTGATGATATAAGTGGAGCGCCGTCGAGAGATCAGTCAACAGACAGAGTGTGTACGATACTGATTGATCGCCACAATAGATACGAGCTGTTGCAATGGACGATGCAGTTTCGCAAGCCATTGTCCATTAGTCATGTCCTGAAACCGAGTAGATTTTTTCGAAGCAACCTTGTGGGAGGAAGGCAGGTTGATGTCTACGTGCCAGCCTCGTTTGGACGTTAATTTGATTCAATGTCGCGGTTACATGTAAACACCGCTTTACAATTTGTTTTTTCGTCTTCTTGCCGCGAGCCATACAGTGCCGCCGATCGCGACCAAGGTTTGTTGCCCTAATATTGTCAGTAGAAAACTACTGAAGTTTCCGGCAAGCGATGCCGACATTATCAAAATCGTGTCAAACTATAAATAAATACAAATCTGAGTAATTTTTATCAAGTAGGAGCGCGTATTGCATTAATTCGTGTTGATAAGATGCCACTACGGCGAGATAGCCGCTATCTCGATTACGTTACTCGACGTAGGAAACATGAAATAGGGACAAGGATATTGGCTCGTTTCAGATATTAAATGTTTGTTTCATCAATTACACGTGTATAGTGTTGCAACACATTGACCTTATTTGAGCGGAATCTTTATGGGAAACGGTATATGTGTCGCGGAGATGGAAACGGCGCGTCACTACGGCCGCCATGTTTGTGTGCAGCCCGCGAAAGTGAGATTTAGCGTGAACGGTGCATCGCGACTCCCTTGACCCGGTTCGCGCCCCGCGCCCCGCACTACGATAGTAGCCGCCGCCGCCGCCGCAGCCGCTAGAGAGTTGCACTACGCGCCCAACTATGTGCCCGCTGCCGACCATCCACTATTTATAGAGCCAGCGTTCAATGGAAATGTTTTTCAGGGATGCGATTGTGCTATCGGCTTGATTACGAAACGCTTCAGGTGCGAACGTTGGCCCATCCGATTGTCACTTGCAGGCTAATGAGGAAACATGCGATAGGTGTCAACAATGTGTTCTTACTCACAATTCTAAGATCTGATTTTAAACTGTTATCGGTTACGTAAAAACCTATTTTAAACTCGGCGGCATAAAGTTTGATGTAAATGCTAATACAAAGTCACGTAATAGAGGAAACTGTAGGAGTGTTGCCGTCGATTTAAACTTCACATTGAAACACTTGCAGAACCGGTAACAACTGGTACTGTCCGTTGCATAATCTATTGATTGTGAACTTTACAATCGCGAATTATCAATCAGTGTTTTGGTTTATACACATCACTATTTGAAAACATAATGCCGAATATTTTAATAAGCTATTCGGATTTGTGAAAATAAATAAACCGAATAGGGAGGTGTTTGTTTAAGCTTTTTGTTGTATAATTTTAGTAATCAATAATTAGACATCGAAATGTTCTAATACCTACATGTGTTTTCCTTGTACATATGTCGTAATATGCACTAATTCTTCCTGTTTATCAAAAACCTCACGATCAGTCACAGTTTTGTATTCATAATATACGCGGAAACGCTACTTTAAGGAATTCCAGATTGCAGTGCCCCTAAATAAATGTAATATTTACCTCTTAAACGAAATAATAAACTCAAGCTGTTCGTTCCCTCAACGTGAATGGTAGAATTGTTGCACACTACACGACCTATACGGTTATTCTGTAAAACCTGAGCATTTTAAGCAACACAATTTTAGGAGCCTTAGTTGCTGATATGAACCTTTTACGAGGAATTGTAAGTTAGCTGGTACATCACATGATGAGACTGGTGTAGCTTGGGTTTTAGGATGGGAATCATACTAAGGTACCAGTATCTAAGATTTCATTTAAAGAATAGTCGTACAATATATGCGGCTCTTGCTCAATATAAGGAGACATGCGGATTGATAATTCTACGGACGACAAGTCTGTCAAGAATATTTAATTGGAATTGGTCCAGATTTTTAGCAGCAGAAAGATAAAGCAGACAGACTATAAGATAAGAAAAAAAAATCTCGCATTGTACAGCTTCCGAGGTGTATTCTAGTAATTATCTATTCAAAAAATCATCTTGGCAGCTACAATTTTATTTTCAACAAACACCTGTATTTATTTGTTTCAAGCGTGACTACAAATTTGTCTCGAATAAACGGCGGGTTTGTGAAATTCAACAAAGGTGTCAATTGTATAACGGCCTGCCCTTGACCGGCCGTCGCAGGTTCGAATTTATTTGTGGCCAATTCATTGTGACGCTAAAATCGATCTAATTGTGCGGTGCGCTTATGAAATTTTTGTAACTCAATTTATAAATTTTCGTTTCTTTTTTTTTCCTTTTTTTATACTGGCACGGCAAAGTGACTCCACTGTACCTCATGGTAAGCACAGTGGAGTCCAAGAAAATAATACCGACCAGCGAGAAACGATATGGTCACCCTCACACAGACTCTTTGTTAAACAAAAAGCGGTGTTGGATCGAACTTGTAGGCTCTTGTTTCACAGCTGGTTCATCATCCACTGCACCACTGACCGTGTTTTATAATTACATATGTATTATTAAATAGGAAATTCACACCGAGAATACTTCGAGGTTGTTTGATATTTATAACTTAGTCTGAATTATTATGGGGTTGCGAGCTATTTTTGTTGACGTCACTGTTCGGTATTTCAATTGTAAAGAAACCCAATATCTAAAATAATTACCTTGCCTGTTAATTAGACGGTAAGAATAACTCCAATACATATAAAATCATTTAATTTTGTGACTACTTTATAAATCATATGCGATAACGTGGATCTTTAACTTATTTCAGTTCTCATAGAGTATAAAATAACAGAGGCGTATTTTTTCTCGCCACATTTTTCTAAAGGAGGGAAGAATAAGATGTACAATTTACTTTGAAATTATTTCACAGAATGGTACGTCAAACAAGCTTACTTGCGAATCTTTTTGTACATGCCTAAGAGACAATGACCGCGAAGATGTGGCACCATAAGCCTATACACGTGGCTAACCGTACAGAATGGGATCATATCCAACACGTATTTAGATTGTTCGTCTGCATAGACAGTAGAGCAGTTCATTTAGTATCAAGATAACACCAAACTATTGATTTCGCAATCGTCGTGATGTAATCAGCGGCCATTACAAGAGGTGCGTTAAGTAGTGTACCGGAAACGTTTGGCAATCTCGCGGCTTGCAGGTGGGCGGTCGGAAACCGTGTGTACACTGTTGCGACACCACACGAGGGAACGCTTGTCTTACACGTACATACAGCCTTAGTTTTCGACCATACACAGTAGACGCTAATTGACAATACAGGTTTTATTCGCCTCTGAACTTAATTGAGAAATAATCAGTCAACTTGCTGTCTAAAACCACGAAATGATAAATAAATAGCGCAATTCTCTGTCGAATACAGTAATCATACAAATAAGTCATAATTTAGCTAAAAGTATTTTAAGAATGGTTGCTATTGTCATGGCGATTCTTCATCCATCTATGATGGCTCTTTGTCAAACATAACAATTCAAGCGGTACTACACTGTAGGTCGTAATTTAACCTTTTCACAAATTTCCGTTACTCCCTACATATACACATATCGCCGTGTTGTACGTTTGTCCGGAAACCGTAAAATACCGCCATTGCGCACGCGCCGGCCGCTGACAAACAAACAAACATACACACGTACTATTGTGCCGCAGATTGTATCCTCGCTTCCTCTGCCTGTTATGGTATAAACATATCCTTCCATTTGGATTTCAATGTCTCTTCACGCTTTTGAGATGTAATGAATAAGATTAAATTCTCCTCTTTGCATTATTGATTAAATACATTTAAAGATAAAACAAAATTACTTATAAAATATATATTTCCAATGAAATAACTGTATATATGTTTGCATAATTAATTAAATGGAACATATACTCTTCACGCATAATTAAAACAGGTGCGTTCAACTCTTGCGCACACAGTTTTTTAAATATACATACATACATACATATATTAATTAATAAACACAAAAGAATTTTAATTTTATTAAATACTTGTCAATCAGTGGTACGTATCATACGTGATCGTCCATCGTGGCACCTATCACAATCTATCACGGTGGTGGTGGAGCTATCACAGTTGTGCGCCGGAGCAGCGAGCGGCGACTCTGGGCGACTCGTTTCGACCGGTGCGCAATCGTTGACACTGACACAGTTTAACGTTTCGTAATCATGATGTGATGTTTGTGTGGATTGTCTAGTTGAATATTTACGTGAAAATTTTCGCAGGTACCTTTGTCAAGTTATAGTGTACATACATACATAAACTCACGCCTGTATTCCCCGAAGGGGTATGCAGAGGCGCATTTCTGCACCCACATTTCGCCAAGTATGTATCAGTCCCACGTAATAGGGGGCGAGCCTATTGCCGTTTTTCGGGCACATTTCCAGACTCCGTGCTGTTACCGAGAATTTCCTAATGGAAAAACCCAATAACACTTTGCCCGACCCGGGAATCGAACCCAGGACCTCTAGATCGCTCGGCACATACTTGTACCGCGAGACCACGAGGCAGTCATTATAGTGTACGCGTTACGTACTTAGAATCAACTTTTACATTAATTTTGTTAGGTTTAATTGGTCAATTTGCAATAGCAGTATTCATCATCAGCCCATATACGACCCACTGCTGAGCATGGGCCTCCCCTACAACTGAGACGGCCTTAGTCCACCACGCTGGCCTAGTGCCGGTTGGCGGCAATAGCAGCATTATATGCGATAAAAGGTGCTGGGAAACCCCGGAGAAATATATTTAGACATTCTTTGATGGCCAGGTTTTGGGATGAGCGTGTTTTTGAGCAGTGGCACTTGGTGGCGCACTAACACAAACTGGAGTACGGCAATAAATACATCAAAAGCCGATACGGTTTCCTGTTTATAAAAGTCAGCGGTTAATGTTGCAATATCCGTCGACATATCTCGCGTCGATGAAAAAATTGAGCAACAACCGAATCTGCCACCTCGAGCGGGTTCCTTATATTATTGGATCCGCATCGTACCGTTGCGATTTTACCAGTCTAATGTGCAAAAATATTTATTTTTTGGCTTTCTTATAGGTATAAGCACCGTTAACCTAGTAAAGGTCGCGGGACGTCGCTGGATGCAGGCTGCTTCCAACAGGTCCCTGTGGAAGTCATTGGGAGAGGCCTATGTCCAGCAGTGGACCTCTTTCGGCTGATGGATTGGATTGGATAAGTACCGTTAACAAAAAATATATTAAAAATTGTATTTGATCAATCAATTAACAAAAGATATGTCACATAAGTATAGAGAAGCGTATATTAAAGACGATAAAACCTGTCTATTGGCCGACGTGCTAAGTTTTTTATTAAAGGAACCCAAGAACATTGTTCGTGCTAACCATTAAGACGAGATTTCCTCACAGCACGGACGTACTCAAGGTCCGTCAGTACATTTAACTGCAGTATATAGCAAATCAAACGTTGAAAGGCACCCACAGTAGCGTTACCAGCAGCGGTGCAGAGCGCCTTCCTAAATTTGTACAGTTATACTAGCATATAAACCATGTTATACATGTATGGCAATTATTGTTTCCTTTCGCAATTATCGATTTCCGTGATTTGAGGCGAGTTCATATATACCTTGGTTTGGTTGCGTAATTAATCCTCTTGTTCGCGAAGTGTGTTACAATACGTTATCTTTGTTAGGTTATGTTGAAAAAATAACTTATTGCAAAGCAATTATGATTGAAAAGTGTATTTATAAAGCAGATAACTGCATGGAACCCCAACCGATTTCCGCCATATATAAAGCAGCCGATATGAGTTTGTTAGCCCGAGTTTCATTGTTTCAAAGAAAGAAAGAACGTCACTATCAGTTGATAACGGCTCCAGGAAGTGTAAACTTATCGATAAGTTCGCGTGATTAGCGAAACGTTGCGAATATTATCTTATCTAGAGAAATTTTGGATGGCTGTGACGCCCGATTGTCTCGATGCCGATGATAAATAATAATAAAACGAGTCGAACCATACATTTCATTTTAATAATTATGGACTAATTAAACATACATAATGTTTATAAGAAAAAAAAATTATTTTTCCCCGTATTCAATCTTTTAAAGGTCTAACTATTTATAAATAAATACACCCAACAGTCACATACATAGTTCTGATCCCACATTAAGATACGAGTCTTGTGTCGTGGGTATCAGTAACTACGAGAGACTTTTTGATCTCACCAACACCCAGAACCGAAACAAATATCTGTGGATCTCACAAACATTTTGTCTCGGTGCGAGGATCGAACCCGCGGCCTCGTTTCGCAAGCTGGTGTCAAGCCAACTGCGCCACGAGGCTGTCGTTTTTTTCCTCAAAACATGAGTGGGTGTTATATTAAAACACCTTACGATCAAAATGTATTTGTAAAACAGGCTTGAAATGTCACAAAATATATCACACTAGCAATTTAAAAGATGTATTCAGAGATTTGAGCACAAAAAATGCTACTACAAGGAAATGTAAATTTATGAAAAATCTCACTTCATCATTTGATTTAGAATACACGTGCTGTTGGGAGGTATTGCCTCTCTTCGATGACAAACTGAACACGTTGCATATATCATGCTTGAAGTATTGTCACGTGAACTAATAATAAAGAATAATATATTATTCCTACTCACAAATCTTTAGTTATTAAACATTTACCATATATTAGTTTCTGTCTTTAGACTAACTGACTGCCTCGTGGTCTCGCGGTACAAGTATGTGCTGTGCGATCTAGAGGTCCTGGGTTCGATTCCCGGGTCGGGCTAAGTGTTATTGGGTTTTTCCATTAGTAAATTCTCGGTAACAGCACGGAGTCTGGAAATGTGCCCGAAAAACGGCAATAGGTTCGCCCCCTATTACGTGGGACTGATACATACTTGGCGAAATGTGGGTGCAGAAATGCACCTCTGCCTACCTCTTCGGGAAATACAGGCGTGAGTTTATGTATGTATGCATATATTAGTTTCTGTCTAGACTAACTATGTTATGTCTGAGAAACGGCGTTACTAGTGACGTGACACAATTATCGAACAAGAATCGATAAAACTGATTATGTTAATCGTTACACAAACTTCAATTATAAACAAAATGTACACTTTAATATAGGTCTTTCGATATTTAACAATTACTTATATTTAATGCCACATGCAAAATTGAGCATAGACATACATACATACATAAACTCACGCCTGTATTCCCCGAAGGGGTAGGCAGAGGTGCATTTCTGCACCCACATTTCGCCAGGTATGTATCAATCCCACGTAATAGGGGGCGAGCCTATTGCCGTTTTTCGGGCACATTTCCAGACTCCGTGCTGTTACTGAGAATTTCCTAATGGAAAAACTCAATAACACTTTGCCCGACCCGGGAATCGAACCCAGGACCTCTAGATCCCACGGCACATACTTGTACCGCGAGACCACGAGGCAGTCAGAGCAGTTGAGCATAGACTTACGACAAAACGGATGTATCTGCAGTTAGTCATCTATTTTGGATGTTGAATGCAAAAATTGTAAAATTTAAACAATGATTGTGCGAAAACGAATGACGGTTAAGAATGCGAGTAGCGTACGCGAATATCGCATCAAAAACACACATAAACTCTTGTCTGGATGGTTCGTTCGTTACATAATTTATGAGAGTTGATTTAGTCTACAAAAATACAGGCAGGTCTTTCGAGGGGAGACCTGCCGTCTGGATAAATATTATTATAATATTCAGAACGATCTAGTTATGGCACGTTGAACGAAAGAGATAGAGCCTCGGGGATTATTTTCGTACGCCTTTACTGTATGCTAGTCTTACAGGGCTCATAAAACATTTCGCTCACACGCAAATTGTTAGACAGTGCTACTTTACTTGAAAATAATGTTAAACAGATTCATCATCATCATCAGCCCATATATGTCCCACTGCTTGGCACGGGCCTCCTCTACCTTTGAAAGGGTTTAGACCTTAGTCCACCACGCTGGCCTAGTGCGGGTTGGCGGACTACACACCTAAGATATATCTAAGAACTTTTAGGTTTCATAACGATGTTTTCCTTCACCGTTAAAGTACGTGATAATTCTTACACATAACTTCGAAAACTCAGAGGTGTGTGCCTGGGCTTTGAACCCGCGACCGCCGGGATTCTCGACCGCGCGTCTAAAGCTTAAGGCCATCAGTACTTCACACTACACTTAATCTACACTATTATAGAATAGACGGTTGATAAATTTCTCTGAAAACCGTATGAGCGCTGTTAACGTGTAACATGTTTGAACATACACAATGTAAATGGATAGCAAACTCTCGGTCCAGACGTACCCGAGCTGTTTTCTCTACAAACTCACTATTTCCCAGACAGGGTTAAAGTACTTTCTATACAGCAAGCGATGTTGTAACTAGGAGCGAAATAATGCTTGTAGAATTAAACTATGTATAGGAAAAGCTTGCCGAGTAAAATGAGTTTTAAGTAAAGAGATGTGAGGTGATCTTGAAGTGATCTTCAAGACTAGCCTATTTAGGTAAAAGGGATAACAGTGGGAGTGTGAATTTTATTACCAAAAACTTTCCTACACGAAACTAAAAACAGTTACAGAAAAAAGACGCAGAATTGCTATTGTTATTTCAATATAAAGAGGAATATATGTGAGTTTTTTTTTAGTAATTTGAAGAATATAAACAGTGATGGCCTCGAGGTTTAGGCGCGCGGTCGAGAAGTTCGGCGGTCGCAGGTTCAAACCCCAGGCACACACCTCTGACTTTTCGAAGTTATGTGTGTATTCACAATGAATTATCACTTGCTTTAACGGTGAAGGAAAACATCGTGATAAAACCTGCACACCTAAAAGTTCTTAGGAATTTCTTAGGTGTGTAGTCCGCCAACCCGCACTAGGCCAGCGTGGTGGACTAAGGCCTAAACCCTCTCAGTTGTAGAGGAGGCCCGTGCCCAGCAGTGGGACGTATTTGGGCTGATGACGGAAGAATATATGTAACAACGATTGCCGTTATTAAGTGTTTTTTTAATCATGTAATAACATTATATTGAAGAGATGTAATAATAATTTCATAGATATTCGCGATATATGTATAAGTAATAAAAAGGTAGCTTAGTAGATCTTGGCGTATCTTTACGTTGTGGAACTACAGCAATTCACAAAGTAGCAATACTAGCTGTACAAACATTTTATCCGTAGTTTCAACTAGAAGAACTTATTATATTAGTCTGTCGTGTCCCACGGCTGGGTCCGCCTCCCTCCACTCGTTTGAGAGACAAAAAAAATACAACCTTGCTAAAAAGTTAGTCCCTCAGGTTATATGTTTTTTCTATACACGTATCTCGTTTTTTTGTTGCGGTATGTACGTAGAAGATACTTCGTGTATCTGGCCATGTTTTTAGACGATATTCGACCTTACATAAGTTTTAGTTGTTAGGTTTTTTCACTCCGTCTAAGGGTTGTTTGGGAGTGATCGCAGAGGGAGTCAAAACTTTCAATACCGCAAATTTTATTACGTTTTTAGTGGCGCAAAAAGAATGCGAATAAATGTGTATTAGATACAATGAAATATCCATTGAATTCAATAGTATTAAGTATGTTTAAGCTGAATTATTTTATTATAATATTTCACTAATAATTTTTAATTGAAGTCTCATAGTTGTATAATATAAATTTCTATGATAGATGGCATCATCATATTTTATATTATTAATATAAATAAAATAAAATACTGAATGTGTTCGAAAAAATACAAAAAAAATATGACAAACGGACACCGTTCAGTTTCGGTATGTGATTAATACGCAGTGGTCGCCGAAACGAGGCCGAGAAAGATTAATGGTTTCCCAAACTTGTATGAAAAACGTTTCTAACACTAATCTTGGAGTAAAATCTATTAGAATTCTATTTCAACGTAGGCTTTCAACTTTCAAATCGATAACCAAAATTTGGTAGGAATTACTATGCACTTTTATGTCGGATGTTTGACCTGATGTCGGAATACTTATTTATGATCCTCATCAGCCCATATACGTCCCGCTGCTGGGCACGGGCCTCCTCTACAACTGAGAGGGTTTAGGCCTTAGTCCACCACGCTGGCCTAGTGCGGGTTGGCGGACTACACATCTAAGAATTTCCTAAGAACTGTTAGGTGTGCAGGTTTCATCACGATGTTTTTCTTCACCGTTAAAGTACGTGATAATTCTTTGTGAATACACACATCACTTCGAAGTTATGATACATGTAGTTAACTTACGTCTTTGTGTGAAAGTAATCTAACACGGTATTAAGCTGAATGAGCGCTCGAAGCGCTAGATCGAGTAAAACTCAGTAATTGGTTCAAGGTATATCGCTGTACCGGAAAGCGAAAGCGAGTTTTCTTCGACCTCGCGGGCTGCTCGTGTGTGCGATTGTCTTTCTAGAAATATTGCAAATATCAATTGACACTTGAACTTCACATAAAAAAGCGTCAATGATCAAGATCACAGATTGAGCTTTGATGACGCGAGATAAAAATTTAAAAAGATGTCTAATATAGTTTTGAACATTCGTAATATACTTAACCCTATAATTTTTTTGTTTCCTAACCATTTAGAAAGATTGAGAACCTTATCCTTTTTATTACTAGGTGATCCTACTTGATCGTCTACTGGATTATGCAATAATAACCATATTACATTGTAGGCTTCAAAGTGACTGCCTCGTGGTCTCGCGGTACAAGTATGTGCCGTGCGATCTAGAGGTCCTGGGTTTGATTCCCGGGTCGGGCAAAGTGTTATTGGGTTTTTCCATTAGTAAATTCTCGGTAACAGCACGGAGTTTGGAAATGTGCCCAAAAAACGGCAATAGGTTCGCCACCTATTATGTGGGACTGATACATACTTGGCGAAATGTGGGTGCAGAAATGCACCTCTGCCTACCCCTTCGGGGAATACAGGCGTGAGTTTATGTATGTATGTACTTCAAAGTGATAAGTCGAAACATAACAATTGTTTATTAAATAACTTAGCGATTGTGTTTAGTTGTTGCGGAAACGAGCGTGGGTGTGACGTCACGTTCCCACCGGCCTGTCTGGTGACGTATGCAGTACTTAAGTAAATATGTATGACCAATGGAATTTCCTTTAGTGTTTACATTAATATGTTTTTAGTAGCTTAGGGATGTTTATTACTAAAGTTAGTAAAAAGCCACGGGTTAAAAACGGGTTTTTATGTTCTAACAATACTTATTTTTGGTCTGGGTGAGACAGAAAGGTAAAAAAAAGTGATGGCCTCGAGGTTTAGAAACACGGTCGATAATATCGATGGTCGCGGGTTCAAACCCCAGACACACACCTCTGACTTTTCCTAGTTATGTGTGTATTCACAATGAATTATCACGTACTTTAACGGTGAAGGAAAACATCGTGAGGAAACTACACAGCACACCTAAAGGTTCTTATGATTTTTTTAGGTGTGTATTCCGTTAACTCGCACTAGGCCAGCGTGGTGAATTAAGGCCTAAACTCTCGTAGTCAAAGAGGAGACCCGTGACCAGTAGTGAGACGTATATGAGCTGACGATGATGATGATGATGATGAGGCAGAAAAGTTTCTCGTAGCTTTTGATATACACGATGCAAAGTATTTAATTGTGATGTCAGGATAATACGAGTATATATCACTGTACCTAAATGTACACATACATACATACATAAACTCACGCCTGTATTCCCCGAAGGGGTAGGCAGAGGTGCATTTCTGCGCCCACATTTCGCAAAGTATGTATCAGTCCCACGTAATAGGGGGCGAACCTTATGCCATTTTTCGGGCACATTTCCAGACTCCGTGCTGTTACCGAGAATTTCTTAATGGAAAAACCCAATAACACTTTGCCCGACCCGGGAATCGAACCCAGGACCTCTAGATCGCACGGCACATACTTGTACCGCGAGACCATGAGGCAGTCAAGTACCTAAATGTGTGTATGATGTAAATATTTAATCGAAATATCATAAATCAATTGAAAGGAAAAATATGCGGGATCAATTGGATATATTAAGTAAATTAACAGGATTACAGTTTGTGATTTGAGCCAATGTATATTTATAATTATGTTTTTATATCAACTCGGGTTTACCCTGTTATTAATACGCATGGCAATCAGGATTTCCTCTCAATTATATTGTTATATCGCCATTTTAACATACGGTCACTATTTCAGGTAGATAATAATGAATTACTTAGTAATACTTGGTTTGTGTTCTAAACTATTTTTAAACAAGATGAACGCGACCTAATTATAATTATTTTTAGTTAGAAAACTGATAAAAATAAAATTATAGTTACGTTATATTAAATGTTATTATTCCCTGTTAAATAATGGTATTTTATATGTAAATGTTATTTTGAACGGATATATTTTAAATCGCACACTTTATCGCCAAGTATGATTGTGTTGAAACACGTCCAGTACATTTCGCAACATTTCCTCGGAGACATTTGGCAGTGCGAGCGGAATTGTGTACAAATTGTTTGTTTAAAAATACAGGGTTAAGATGTTTTTAAACACGAGAGAAAGACGAACAAAGGCCACAAAAAACATTTTAAGGAAGTTGCCGCGTTTGCAAATAAAAGCATTCCCCGATTTTTGCACAAAAAACATCTGCAAGCAATCATAGACAATGGAGTACCGTTGCAACAACGCCACCATAAATTCTGTTATTACCTTTTTTACGCAAAAAAAAAAACCGCGAAAAAATGCCGCCTGCAATCGTAACTTTAAACTTGGAACGGTACAATTTTTTTCTATTTTTTAATAGGCGAGGGCGTATTCCTGCTACCGGAGGCAGGTAGCCACTTTGGATGCACTTCAAAAAATTGGGTTAAGTGTTTTTTATATGTGACAGATGAAGCGAGCAAGGTGAGCGGTGTACTGTTACGGAAACCACCTTTTTTACTATATTCCCCTATTAACCATTTTTTTCTTACGTTCATAATCAGTTCACATGTTTTGAGGAAAAAATAAGTGGATCAGTAGGAGTTTTCAGACTTTTTATTTTTTCCAAAACAATCGTGTTACGTAAATGGGGCCCCAAAAGTAATAGTGGCCGCGCAGGTCGCACGTCTGTTTGTCTGTATGTGTTGTGAAACCTAATAGCCTTGCGTCGCGGTTGAAGGCCGGCCAAAAGCTGCGCGCGCGGCCCCACACTAAGATGTGTCCGATTTAAAGAGCATTGCACGCATAAATACATAACAGATAAGATTATATTATATTCCATTACGATATATATAATAATAATACCTGCGCCGCACTCACGTTTTCTTCATGAAATATTAATTAAGGACGACAATTCAGCCTATTTTTTTATCTGTGCTCGCGTGTTAAATTGTTATTGTTAAAATGTAAAAATATATTTGTCTATTGAGGAAGTTGTAAAAGCGTTTATAGTTTATCAATAGCTCGTCTCGAATATTTGTACGGCACGTTTATTTATTTTTGAAATTCTAAAAACGGATGCGTTCACGTCATTTGAATACTAAAAGTGCATTAAAAAAAATCCAGTCTCAAGTATGCGACCAAATCTGTGATTTTTGCGCCATCCTTTTCACACAGCACTTGTTGGGGATTGCGTGACAGAGACGAATTGATTGCAGGAAGCCATTCAAAAAAAGAACAACCCTTCCTCACCCTTTCTGGGCATTCTGTTGTTTATACCAACCATAAAATGACATATGTTTAGAGGTGGAAGTAATTAATTTTGAATTCAATAAACTAAGTTTTAAAGTTGACATTCGAATAACGGTTCGAATCGTTTAAAGTGAATTTAAATTAAGGCCGAATTAATATTTCAAAATTGTTCTTTTTTGTTCGAAATTTGAATGTGTCCGCACAGGTAGCTGGCCAGTGTTTTGATCAAGGGCTATATCTGAATCTATGATTTTATAGTGGCACCATTACACATCTAATCCTCTAATAGATTCTTACACATTAAATCAATCGAGTCGCAAATTCAATAAAAATAATCTTTGAAACACGTCAGAGACCAGTTGTTATGTCTGTTTCGGTAATTATGAAGAATATTTTATGTTTAATTTATGCAAATATTTGTCAGAACAACGACCTCTGCCGTGAGATCTCCGGGTTTTAGCTACTGAGGCGATCGAAGAAAGGATGTTTGATATAAGCATTTTTTTACAATAATAGGCTTTAAATAAGATTTTATTTTTCAAGTCAATTTTTATTAAGAAGTATCCATACCTACTGCTAACATTTTAATTGAATACAGAATTAGGAGAAAACAAAATACTTATTGAACGAAAAGAGAAGTAAAAACAAAATGTGGAATTTCTGCCCCTGATAAGAGGGTAATGTTATGTTTTGTGGTGACCAACAATCGTGGTAGAATGATCCCATGCAGAGTCCTTGTTCAACCATAATTTCGAGTTGATTTCGTCTGTGTGGTGGCTATTTGTAAAATATTTATCTACGTCCTGATTACCGGTCTAAGTCACTCCGCTGGCCCACTGATTTATAACACAAAAAATGCATCCAACCCGATCACGTCTGCGCATTGTCTCAGAGGTGCATCCGGCGCATGCGCATGTCTTATATGTGATTTTTTACGCACCTTTCACTTCCGACCTGTGGTCGCAGGTACCATTTCACCGTGCATGCATGATTTAATACATCTGCGCATCCTACATGAGAAAGGTCAAACAAGGAAGTGATTTTGATGTAGGTTACTCGATTCATTTTTTTTACGTTACCTACATTCAAGGGTATCAAATGGTGAGTATTTGGGTTTTATTTCACTATAGTCCAATATTTTTTTTTGGAATTATTTATTTCTACAACAACTGGCCATCACAGATATCAATCCCAAATGCAAGAAATGAGGTATGTAAAAATTCAGCCATACTCCAACCGACCAATAAAATGCAAGTGACCAAACAATTGTCCTCAATTTGTAATTACAGCTTACAATGCAATCTGTGCGTGTTGTCAGCACGTAGTGGCGAATCAGCACTCGCGGTGGCAGGGTTCGATGGCCGGGCCACTTCCGATTTTGGTCAGCACATCGCATAATACGTGGATTATGTTACATGCATTTTATCATTTAACAACGCGTCATATGTAAGTGCAATAGACTGCAGCGCTGACTCATCGGTTTTAGATTTAACTTTATTACTCGCAACGACAAGCAGTGATGGCCTCGAGGTTTAGGCGCGCGGTCGAGAATTTCGCCGGTCGCAGGTTCAAACCCCAAGCACACACCTCTGACTTTTCGAAGTTATGTGTGTATTCACAATGAATTATCACTTGCTTTAACGGTGAAGGAAAACATCGTGATAAAACCTGCACACCTAAAATTTCTTAGGAATTTCTTAGGTGTGTAGTCCGCCAGCCCGCACTAGGCCAGCGTGGTCGACTAAGACCTAAACCCTCTCAGTTGTAGAGGAGGCCCGTGCCCAGCGTGGACGTATTTGGGCTGATGACGACGACTCGCAACGATTGTCGAAGATACACCAATTTGAGTGATTTGTTTTGTGATGTAACGTAAGTTTTTGACTATGTTAATGATAAAGAACTCCCTTGTCTTGTTGTAATTGTCCCACATACATATGCCGTATTTAAGTCGAAAAAATGTAAATATAAAAAAAGGTTGGTTTAACTAAAAGAAAGAAAATGTTTACGGAGCCAGTTCAGACAACGCTTTATATGTATGTGTTACTTTAAAAATTGCTAAATATAAAAAATAAGCATTAGATATGAGACAAATATCGTTATTGACATCGAAATAACTATATATTGCTGACAATGCAAATAAAGCGCGAAGTGTACCAAAGAGTGGAGTGCATATAGGCGTTGTTGTGACATTTTCCGCGATGTGTCAATGACCTTGTTATGTTGCAATATGCATTATTTAATGTATCGCTTGTTATGCTACTGTTTTATACTTATTTATATCCCGTTCAAGTTACGTTCATTACAGCTTGCGTCTTCTGAACGCAATTTATATTTAACCTAACCTATTTAATTTTCCTTTTGCTAAATATAAAGCCTATTTTTTTTTATCACTTATTTGCCAGGAACAAAACTGCCGCTTTTACTCGAGTGACGGATATGGCACTTGATGTAAAACGTAGGTGCAGTACGGTCGAAATAGTACCCATTGTCAAAGTCAAAGTTAAAGTCAAAATCACCTTTATTCAAATAGACTTTTACAAATGCTTTTGAATCGTCACTATTAAGTTTTTTTAAACTATCTAGACTAGTTTAATAAGGTGAGTGATGCCAAAGCGACAATCTAAATGTATTTTTATTTTACGCTTAGGCTGACGCAGTGTAGGACGACCTGCAGCACGATGGTCCGACAACTTGTGAAAGGTAGGTAGCGGATGGATAAGGGCTGCTCAAGACCGGGATGGTTGGCGCTTGTGGACGCCGATAGGCTGAGTATATAATATAAATGTGTTATAAATGAATGTTAAAACCGAGTGAAAATAGACGGAAAAGTGATAAACATATAAAGAGACAATAAGCTATTGTCCTAAAGAATGCCGATTATGCTTGTCGTCTGAGCAGGCGCGCTGTGGCCTAATATTGGAGAAATTATCATCTCTATACGACCAATAACGTATCTCTACACTCTTCAGGCTTTCCTAATTATAGATAACAAAGCAGCAGAATTCTATGAGGTACCCGTAATTCTAAAGGACATATGGACATCCGACCAGAAAAGTTTGCTTTAAAAATATTTTACTTGGACTGGGTTATGGCTCCAAATAAAAGCGCTGTCAGTGCAAGATCGAAGGCGCTACCTTTGATTTCTTAACCCTTTGTTGGTGACTTTGATGACACCCAAACATTCTCTGTTAATTGACTTATGACAGTATGAATTGATGTAAAACCTATTTTAGATAAGTATTTATTCTCTCAGCCTATCGCCGTCCACTGCTGAACGAAGGCCTCCCCAAGTAGGCGCCAAAACCTTCGATGGGCAGCAGCACCGTCGGCTAAAGCTTTCCAGCCACTGCGGTCACCAACCCGCTTGCCAAGCGTGGTGACTATGGCAAAATCCCCCAATGACAACTTTTAGATAAGTAAATGGTAATAAACCTTTGTTTAAAGTTTCATACCAGATTGATTTCTTAATAATCACTACAAAGAGAGCAGCTAAAAGCAATTTCCTTAACAAGGGACGTTACTTGTGTCTACATTGTTATCCGATTCTCAGTATATAGGTTATTTTCTACATTCCCTTTATTCCTTCCAGCTATTGTAGGTCATCCGGCCTAGAGCAGTCTAATCTTATACTAATGGAATATTTTATCATTCCCCGCGGACACATTCCGTCGTACAAAACGCACGTTGTTAATTTCGTATTAGTATAGTATATGGGAAGTTTATTATACTACACTAAAAGTCCTATAGAACGTAAATTATTATAGGTAATTTGTACAAATTGTTTTGAATAAATTGATTTTTTTTTTGTATATCAGACCATTTAATGGTCTTTAAAGTTTTGTGAATCATTGTAATCCTTGCTGTATTTTAGACCATTTAAGGATGTAACTAATGTAACTGGTTTCCCCCAATCGCCTTCCAGGTTTTATTAGATCAGCGGGCAAAATAAAGACACGCTTAATGCAGTTTTTGTGACGCAGCTCGATGACTTAATAAAATTATCCAAAAGTAAAATACTTAGATGTTCGAAAGTATTGTTTTTACGTGAATCAGACATTACTGGGAAATTTCCGACACTACTACCGAAACATACAGAGATAGATTGTAATTTCGTCTGACTATTTAAAAAAATCCGGGAACTTAAAGCCTGAAATGTGTGATATCCATACATTGCTATAAAAAGGTATAACTGACAGCAGTCTAGCAAATAAGCTATGTATATCCTTTATCTACCAAAAAGATCTAATACTAAAAGTATATTAGATATATTCAGATGTAATATGAAAATACATATTTACAAAAAAATTAAATACTTTTACAGTTATTATTGTTTTTAAATTAACGCAACGTGTAACATTAAGAACATCAAAGATCTATTAATGTATGACATGTATGTGGTTTTAGCATATAAATTAAAAAATGTTGTTTAATCTTTTCAAAAGGTAGGCACCAAAGAGTAACCAATGCGTACAATAATAAATATCGTGTTTAATTGTTGAGTTTACCGTCGTGCGACCTTTCATAAATAAATGAAATACAAACTTAGGAAATACCAAAACGTGATTAAAGCGCATTCATTAAGTATGTCCTGTTTTTTGTCCCAAACAGTGTTGGCTCATAAAACGCGTCTGATATCACCGAGCGGTAGGCATTCGGGAATCTCCGCAGTAGGCTAACTGCGAGCGAATCCATTCCGCGCACGTCCGCCGTGCACGAGAGCTGCAAGTTGCGTTAGGTCATGGCGGAAACGACAATTATTCTTCATTATTATCTACACGGCTATTTTATGTGTGTACATGGGTACATGGGTTTTTAATAACGCACCGTACATAATGTATTGTGCATAGGCCGGATGTAGCATCGTAGCTCCAGCTAAAGGAAAAAGTCCAGAAAGTGAAGGCATCGTAGCGCCAGCCGGCACGACGCTACGCACGTAGCGCGTAGCATTTACCCGCTTTCTTCCATGGGGTAACTTTACTATGCTTTCATGTTTATGTCATAATATATTGACAATTATTTACAAAGGCATCTGTATAAGGATGTATGACGTTACAGCCGGCTCCATAAAAGAGTTGAAAACAACTTACTGTATCTCTTCATGAGCGATTTCTTGTACGCCTTCCCGGAGATGGGGTCGTCGTTGGGGCTGAGCCGGCCGGCGGAGTCGTCGGACTCGGTGCCGGAGTCGCGGCCGGTGGCCAGGTAATCCTGCGATTGCCGCAGGATGAGCTGCGTCCGCACATAGTCTGTCGGGTCGGCGAACGAGTGTCGCGCGAACTCGCACACGGAAATCTCTTTGCGCACTGTCAAGTCCAAAGGCGCTTCGTCGTCGGTTTGGTTGGGCTGGTTGGGCGAGGGCAGCGAGGGTGGTGAGCGCGGTTCCTCGGGATAGGCCTTCCTGGCGGCTAGAGTGCGCGGCTCGTCGGCGCTGGGCGCGCGCCTCTCTGGCGTCGCTGGCGATGCTGGCGATGCGGGCGGCGAGCGGCGAACCGCTCCCGCGCTGCCCGGCCGCACTTCCACAGCCATCATGTTTACTCGACCACACGATACACCATAATCACGAGCACAGTTTGCAGTTATGTCATCCAGCGTAACGAGACGTGTGAAGGCGCGCCGCGTCCGCCGGCGTTCGCGTCGTGTTGCGGACTGATGTCCCAGTTTCGTGCCGAGTTCCACTGACTTCGTGAGCTCGCTTCGGCCGCGCTCGGCGCACATCGGACACTTTCGTTTTCGTACTGGCGCCGCTGTGTGCGTGCATTGTGCACACTCACACAGTGCCGCCTGTGTGCGCGCTGTGTCTGTGTGCGCCGCCACGACTGCGCTGGTGTGCCAACTTGCGCTTGTATTCGCAGAGCTTTTTACACTTTCGTCTCGCGGAGCTTTCCTCATTTTCCCGCGTTACCTAACAGGTTTTCACCGTTTGATTAATTTTCGTCACCGGATCGACTAGCGGCTCGTTTTGCGATTATTGTTTTCGGGTAATGAAATCTAAAGTGGAGTTATATTGTCCAATTAATTTGTTCCAGGTGGGCGTTTGTCTCCAACTTACGGCTTCACACCATCGTCGCAAAACTCGCTATAATATTATTACGAATTCATATCGGTGTACGAATTAAAACAACATTAAAAAAAAACAGGCGCCGAGTTAAATAATTGTCAAATTTAATTGATTGAATTGAAACCGGAACGCGAGAGACAATCAGTAATAATGGTTTGCGTAACAGTGTGCCGCGTAAACAAATTGTGTTTTTTTTTATCTAACGCTCGGGGCATTGACCGAGATTACAAATAAAGTTGCGCGCGCGCAGCGGCCACGTGACACAGTAACGCGGCCAGCGCTAGCTGACATGCGCCGCCTCCCCCGCGCTCTCGCCTCGCCGACTGCGAGCGGGGAGTCGTGAGCATGCGGACGGGCCAAGCTAAGCTGGGCGTAATAGATAGGGTGCCATGAATTTGAAGCCAATGTCAGCGGTCGGTTTGTCCTAAACAGATAATTTGAATAGTTCGCGTTAACGTGGAAGTGACGTGTAGTTTGTGAAAGTTCACGTTTTGTCACATTGCCACATACAATGTTGTAATTTTCAGGTTTGCATATTTTTTTACGAATTATGCGACACACAATTGGGAAATTTGTGGGTGAGAAATGCGGGTAGTGAACTGAGGATGATTTTATAAATTTCTTTAATGAAATATGTAATTGTAATTTAATTATAATTGATTAAAAATAAATAATTTATTTATAATGACACGGCAGCATTATCTGTTGGTATTTACATTGCGATTGAAATAGAATCTCGCCAGTTGAAACAATTATGTTGGCCTGTTAGTGACCAGGTACACGTGTTTATTTACTTTAAATTATGCGCAATACATATTCTCTCGGACTTTAGCAGACGATTTTTGGTATTGATTAAATGACCGTTTTTATTCTTCTTTAATGTTTAAAATATATAATTTTCTGTTATTCTTAAATTATAGGAATTAGGAATAGGGCAAGGAAACTAGTTTCACACGCTCTATAACATTAGATAGTTGTGAACGCGAATAATAGTCATAAACGGTTAAGCTCGTGCGTAAATGAAAAAATATACATAAATACGCTTATCTATGTATTCATATTTCTTGTTGAGATAGTTACGATTAGTACATTACATGGTGATTATTTGAAATTAAATAATTTTTTTTTAAATGTATTTGTATGAACGGCATTACTTTTTTTAAACATTTAAGTCTACGGATTGTTTTTTTGTAGTTTTTTACATTTTATTATTAATATTTATTGTAATTAATTTGCCCATTCATTTCAATTACATATTTTTTTTTCTACTCATTTATAAATATAAAAATGACTGTTGCTGTTATACTTATCTATAATACTATAAGTATGTATAAGAGATCGGATATACATATGTATCTGTAGACTGCCTCGTGGTCTCGCGGTACAAGTATGTGCCGTGCGATCTAGAGGTCCTGGGTTCGATTCCCGGGTCGGGCAAAGTGTTATTGGGTTTTTCCATTAGGAAATTCTCGGTAACAGCACGGAGTCTGGAATACATACTTGCCGAAATGTGGGTGCAGAAATGCACCTCTGCCTACCCCTGCGGGGAATACAGGCGTGAGTTTATGTATGTTTGTTTTTATAAGTTTGTATATGAATTCTTTCGCCTATTGAAAGCCACTTTAACATTAAGTGTCAGACTAGAATTTAAACAGAATATTCAATATAATTACTAACTTTATTTTACTTCAGGAGGTTATCAGTAAGTTGTGTAAAAGTATGTAGTACATATTATACTACAGATGCAACATCGAGTGTGACTAATCGGCACAAACACAAATACATTGGCAATGTCAAGTTTTCTCTATCGGCGGGTGCGGCAGAGGTCAGGAAATTGACGCCATATCTCGAAAGGTATTTATACCACACTTTTATGATCAATGAGATTCTTGTCGTACTGATTTTAATTACACACGATTTTTATTATAATTTAATAACTGTATTGCAATTATATATAATTTCGGGTTGGGGTGATTGTTAAAAAAATGTACTAATCTCTCGCAGTTTCATATGAATAATATAGTTCACGACATAAGAATGGTAACTTAATGTGGAACTATTTACGTGATTTTTACTGATCTAACAGTCATAATTTGATTTTCAAACTATAAAAAATAATAAACAAACAAAAAGTAGGTACTTTTAAAATGAGGAATGAAAGTTTGTTAATGAAAAAAATTAATTAGACAGTATTTAGCACGAGTATTGTGGTAGAAGAGGTACATATCTAAATAAGATATTTTTTTAAATATCTTAATGTGAGTATTGTGGAATTGGTTTTGTTCTAGAGATTCAGGCGAAGTGCGGACGCTTGTTTGGAGTTTTTGATAATTTCTCTCAATTACGCGAATTTACATGTAATAATTTATTATTACATTGATCTACGGTGATGTATTAAAACATAGTCATAGAACTTCTTCCTTTTTGAAGTCGTTTAAAAAGGAAACCACAAAATATATTGTCAAATCGCAGAAAATTCTCGCTAAAATTGCTAGCTATGTGTGTAGCAACGATCAAATCCGCGCAACCGTGTCTGCTTGAAAAAACTAAAAAACAGTTTTCGTACAAATGTTCACACGACCAAAAAGCAGGCTTTTAGGTAAATGTAGGTCGTTTGGAGGGCGCGGGAGACAGACGTGTGCTACGTGATACAAATTTACAATTGTAATTGTTGCGGACGACCTCTAAAATTTCGGGAGCGGCCGGGAACGGGCTAGTTATTAGACGCATTCCTAGCAGCCTGCCTCGGAAAGGGTATGCACAAATTAATTCTGCTGAGCCAACAATATCTCTGGACGAAATTCAACGCCATTGTGCCTTATCGCATCATAATGTAGATTCTGCTAAGAGTATTTCATTTGCAACGAAATTTTGTGACCTAAGGTGAGGTCGAGTCATAATGATTTATTTCACAGTAAATTTGTGAGATGTTGAATTAATAAAATAATACATAATTTCTCTGAAAAGTCTGTGTTTTACGCCTAGGATTTAAACTAGAAACTACTATTTTTTTTCGTCGAACCATGCGTCTAACGCCATGCAATTACGCATCAAATGATATTGTTGTGTGCGGTTTATAATAATTATCGTCAGCATGTTAATTGTGGGAAGTAACGTGAGTAGGTATTAGCACGTTACGTAAGCCGGGCTTGTGGTAGCGGGTTCGATGTCCGGCCGATCTGGTGATATGATGGCAGTGCGTGACCCGCGCGATAACGTCTTCACCCCTTGCTATATCTTAGATTCACTCGGCTTGTTGGGTACTTGTTAATATGTATATTAAACATATACTAATCATGTAGCAAGAATTTCGCAAAACATGGTTTTGACGAAGTATCGAGCTGCGGAATAGTTAGACAGCTATATTGCTTCGATTTCAGAATATCCTGGATTCTGGAGTTACATACATACATAGTTCAGACCCCTAACTAAGATACGAGTCTTGTACCGTGGGTTTCAGAAACTACGAGTGACGTTTCGGTCTCACAAACACCCAGAACCGAAACAAATATTTGTCACACAAACATTTGTCTTGGTGTGGGAATCAAACCCGCGGTTTCTGGTTTCGCAAGCTGGTGACTAAGCAACTGCGCTACGGGGCTGCCAAGAACAAGAATAAAGGAGAAGAAGTATCATAGAAGTCCGAAATGGTTTTGCTAAGTCTCAAAGTATGGAGGTTTGCTATTTACTATTTGGAAAGGACCATTCGCCGTACTAGTATAAAAAGACGTCCCATCGCGTTTATATTATTTAAGATATTGCTGGCTATATAATTTATTGCGAATGCTAAATTAATGCGCTGCATATATTTACTTTTCTACCAACCAGTACAGAAGGATGTCGTGAACATAAAAAGAAGATCGCGGCTCGCATCGATCCGTGGATATTATCAATCTTTCCTCGCTTCCTACGGCGCCAATTATCCTTGTGTGTGAGCGGGACGGATGTATGCAGAACAGTGTGTGTGAAAGAAAGACGTGCGATATTAAGAGATGCGCGAACGGATGACGAAGGTGTTGCGGAATGATGTGCGTTCCGAAATTGTGTGAAAAAAAAATCAACATATAAACACTTCTTTAAAAAAAGATATTAGATTTTTTTATCGTTTATTACTATTTAGTAAGATTGGTAGTAAATATACTATTGGATACAATTGGAATTTAGTTGTGAGAAAAAAATATGATATGAATTCGTAACATGAAATAACATCATAAAAAAAGTTATACATATAATATAACGTTCTACGGACATATTTATGTAGTTTTACCTAATGGTAAAATTAGTGTTGCGCGGAAAGAGATTTTTTTACCATTATTCAATATTATGCCCTCTTTCAATTGCTTCAACACGCTTCGCTTAAAAAACATGTTTTGTTTTTTTCTTTGAAAGTTCAATTAAATTATCTATTAAGTGTGTTATAACTAGAACGTAACTTCTATCATAGCCATATGTGGGCCGATAAATGTCAGATACAAATAATGTTTTTAATACAATGTTTACGTTTCCATAGTTCTGTAACTGATAATTGAGTTTATGTTTTTCGCTACACTATCTTTCTATTATTCCTAACGCAAATATTATGAATAAAATAATGGAAATTTTATGCAATACCATTACAAAAAAATACTAATTAGAAATTAAAATTCTTCTTATTGTAAATAAATCCTATAAGAGGACACACAGTATTTATAAAACTTCTTCAGATTTTATTTAAAATAAATCTAAAACTAACTTCAAGTGTCAGTTAAAGTAGTTAATACTGTTAATAAGTTTAAACATTTAAAACCTAGTTAATTTCTCTAATACGATTACAATATGTGATTTGTCTTATACGAACCTATTTGTGTTAAATTATAAAACAATATGACTAAATAAACCTTACAAGGGACTGATTATACAATAACCCTTAGACAACATTCTTCAACGAAGCCTCGATGAGACCACAATAAACAGAGACAGTTAGAAAATAAAAACTCATTGGCGAGTGCGTTTCGGAACGTCCACTTGTGCGCAAGTGCAGTCGATGCACCGTTCCAAGGCTAAGACGTGCGCACACGGTCACACAAACACACACACTTTATGTAATAACTAGTATTTGACCGCTAGTCCGGCCGTACGTAAAGCTACGCTCTGGTGCGTTGCTCACGTGGAAAGTGATATATTTCATATTACTATTTGTCATAGGACGGAACCAACATACTGGTGACGTTCGCAGTCGACATTCATTTTGGACTATATTGCACTTGCCGACAGATGCAAGTAAAGTCATTTTGCCGGGCTAATATGAAATGTTTACTGTAGTGTTAAAAAATTTCATTGTCGTACAGATAAAATAACCGAATAGGTTTTCCTATCAGGAAATTCTCATTAGCAGCACGGAGTCTGGAAATGTTCTCGAATAACGAGAAAAGGTTCGCTCCCTATTACGAGGGACTGATACAGGCCTAGCTAAATGTGCTTATGTATGTATGATTATAAAATAACCAACGGTTTTGCTATATTATCACTATAATAAGACCTTATAGATACATACATATACAGATATGTTCCACAACAAGTGCTTGATGGTGTTATTTATACATGGATTAGCCAGACTATTGTCTCTTGACAATACCGTAGGCCTGCTCCATAGATTCACGCCTAGATGGTACGGAACTTAATTTGCAAGGAATATAGACCACGATAATTGACCCATATTAGGTTAACCTAAGCCCTAACGATACCTTTAAAGGTATCGACTATATAATTAGATATTATAATACTTGCCGTATTTGACTGTTCTAGTTAAAATAATTCGTACTTTGTTGTTTCCTTAAAAATAACGATATCCTATATTATTAATCAAATGAGTAGGTTACATCAAATAATGTGATTTGGGGAATTTTCATGTTCTGACTTACCCAGTATTGATAAGATAACTAATTCATTAATACCTACAATTTTACTAAAGACTACCGTTAGACAACGTTGTTAGACAATATAATTTAAAATAATCATAGATAAATTGAATGGACATGGCTTTGCCTTCATTTCAATCGGTTTAGTAAACAAAAGCATAAATGAAAGAGCTAATTGAGAATTACGGCTTACCTCAGTAGGGGAGTTAAAATAATAAAAAAAATACCAGTCAAGTACCGTATTACAGATCAAAGTGGCAAGAAAAATACTGATTAGAATAATTGAATTAATATCTACTTCAATAGGACGAACTTATAATTATTTAGGTATGTCTGCAGTCTTTGTTTCTTTGTCTAATTTAATAATTGCTTTATTTACTTGAAAATATCAAGCTAATCACAAAAATATATTAGTACCCAAAAATGCCATATTACCTTCTAAATATTCCAAACTAACATTGATTACAGTATGCATACAGCTTAACACTCGTACATCGGGTTGTAAATTACGTAGATTAGCAAACGAAGACTGGTCTACAGTTTTTATTTCTATGTTTTCCTTTTTACTTGGTTTTTTAACTTTTTTCAACAACTGCGCGTCCGGTCAAACGAAGCTAGCTTAGTGTAGGTTATACACGGGTAATAACTTCATTAAAACACATCATTATGCACTTAACGTTGATAACATTTAATTGTTCATTTTGGATTTTATTGTTCATTGTGTAAATTGTTTTTAATAAGAATTTTTTTTGTTTTTATATTATTTTACCTAGTTCTATAGTTATTTCTATACGTGCGCGTGATGTAAGTGATAATATAATAATTAACTAATTCCGTATTTTAAAATTCAGTGGTTTGTATATTCGTTAGCTACAATAATACTACTTACATTAGATGTTCGTGGTTAGACGAGTTAGACCACTGCAATTTCAAAGAAATGAAGAAGTACTGTTATCAAAGACTGCCATGTGGTCTCGCGGTAGAAGTATGTGCTGAGCGATTTAGAGGTCCTGGGTTCGATTCCCGGGTCGGGCAAAGTGTTATTGGGTTTTTCCATTAGGAAATTCTCAGTAGCAGCACGGAGTCTGGAAATGTGCCCGAAAAACGGCAATAGGCTCGCCCCCTATTACGTGGGACTGATACATACCTGGCAAAATGTGGGTGCAGAAATGCACCTCTGCCTACCCCTTCGGGGAATACAGGCGTGAGTTTATGTATGTATGTTATCAAAAATAATATCGTCTATTTTTTTACGAATAAATCTGCTAACCGACTGCCTCCGTGGCGTGATTATGAAACAGATATCCCTGGGTTCAATCGTGTCCTAGCTGCGAAAAATATTTATTTGTTGTGTGTTTCATCTTTGGTAATTCCCTTCACTTTTATTGTGAAGTGGACTTGTAAATATATGCTGTGTACACAATTAAGTTTCAATTCTAAATGATATAACAGAGTTATTTAGTCTAATCGTCTAGTTCAGAAACAGCTCAGCTGTATTTTTAGTTTATTCTTGTCTCTTAGCCTCATCGAATGTTTTCGAATCATGAAACAGAATTTTGTCGAGGTCGATACAATATCATTCGCGAGAGATAATTGTTTCTAACTACTGATAGCATTTATGGATAAAACCACTTACTATGACGTGAAGTCTAATTCGCCGCAATTGAATAACAGAAAAAGTGCAAAAGCATTGAACACTAATCTACTTATAGAAATATTAAAGGCATTCAAAAGCGGCGAGTCACTTAATAGGTTAGAGTTTCTTGCCCGTCCTTCTGTAAAATCTGCTTTCCGAACCGGGTGGTGAATAAAAAAAATACGAACTTAAATGATGTTTAACATTTTCAATAAACAACTTTCATTTTATTAATAGTTCCGTGCTGACAAAATACAGTATCTAATGATGAAAATGGATTTTAATTTTGCGAATATTCCAAACAAGTCCACAAAAATATTATAATAAAAATATTGCATCCAATCAATTTGATATTAAAATATTATTAGTACATACTTTAAAGCAATTATACTGTTGTGTATTTATAATTATGAGTTGAAATGAAGTTGTACGTGTCTCTTAGATAGAGCGTACAGAAATCCAGTCATGCGACTTTTTCTACACATTGGCACAGTCGCCGCTGTAGTTGGGATTAACTCCATTAATACTTATTGGAATTATTCAATACGTACATTGCATTATAGAAATATCCACCGTTTTTTATTTTTTATTAAACATAGTGACAACAAAGACTTTTACCGTTTTGACAATCACTTTGAATGAAATTATTAAATCTAAATTAACGCATATACGGTTATAAATACTGCCTCGTGGTCTCGCGATACAAATGTGTGCCGTGCGATCTAGAGGTCCTGGGTTCCATTCCCGGGTCGGGCAAAGTGTTATTGGGTTTTTCCATTACGAAATTCTCATTAACAGCACGGAGTCTGGAAATGTGCCCAAGAAAACGGCAATAGGCTCGCCCCCTATTACGCGGGACTGATACATACCTGGCAAAATGTGGGTGCAGAAATGCACCTCTGCCTACCCCTTGCCCTTCGGGGAATACAGGTGTGAGTTTATGTATATATTACGTTTGCTTAAAGTTCAGTTTTATTTTTATGTTTTCTATTTAAATGTCACGGAATAAACAATAATGATGAAATATATGATGAAACAATAAACATTATGTTTTCATAGATGAAGCTTCAAAGGACCATTTCTTCAAATAGACCACTGTTGATTTATAACACAAAGGGAATAAATTTCCTATTTAAATTGTTAGGTTGTATCATTCCTAATTCATGTTCTCTTTGTACCTCAGAAATACTAATCGCATTAATGTTAAGAATATAGGGTTGTGCTACTTCTTTGATTAGAGAAATCAGAGAAAACGATAACTTGTTAAATCTATGCCGTTTCCGACACAGTATTTAATGAGCTGTTTTACTTTCATAAGTTTTAGATAATGTAATCTATTTGAAGATGACAAATGTCTTAATAATACGCGTCTTAAATACATGATGGAACATATGGAGTCACTCCCATAGACTCGTCGCGACAGAAAGGGGGCATAACTCAGTGGCGGTACTTTCATAGAAGCCCAAAAGCCCAGCTTTCCTTAGAAAATTCCGAATAATAATCTTTAAGCTTTATATCTTTATTTAACAAAATCAATGTGACATACAAATGAGAACATAAATACCTACAAGAAATAATTATAAACTAGACATGACACAATCAACGTGTAGCGCTTTTGAGCTTCTATGGAAGTACCACCACTGGCATAACTGTCTATGATTGAAAAGTAAAGATTTACTTATTCGCGAAGACATACCAGCATTTTAACTGTAGAGTCCTTCTTAAAAAACTTTAATAAGGCCACTATTAATTTCTGTCATATCGCGATACTACAGATCATTAAAACTGCATTTTTTATATAATTAAGACAGATCCTAAGAGTTGAACTCGAAGCCTTGAAGTCAATCATTTCCAATAATAACGCAGTTAATCGATATCTTGTGCAAATAGGAACGAGGAGCCATCGACAGCGATTATCTGGGTGGAGTGCGGCCGTGGATGTGACGTCCACCTGCGAACCACCGATAACTGGAACAATGAGTCTCTAAAACAACAATGAATCTCTCAAGACTTGTCGCCTTGAAACGAGTGGTGGCACACACACACTTGTACCAGTCTGGTGGACATTTTGAAACATTTCCAGCGTAATTTGAAAGACTAGATTGAATTTTGAGTTTGGTAAATTTGATAGCCATTGGGTTATGCCCATAATTATGCATGAAGAGGGCCGAAGATCGAGAGCCTAGTCGCGTGCCAGAGACAGATGTTTAGCAGTGGACGTGAAAAAGGCTGTTGATGATGAAATTTGACAAAAGTATTTTCATAAATAGATGAGTCATTCTCCAATATACAAAGTAAAACATTTTTATAATGTAGGTACATATTTTAAAGTGTCAACTTCATGTAATTTTTTTTTAATAAGAGTGTCAAATGAGGAAAAATCTTCATGAGTATCCTTTGTATTTCACTATGTTTTTTTTTGTTCTACATAATGGTCTCTATGCGGATACGAATATCCTTCTACCTATGGTTTCACTGACAATCCTACTGGTATCACTATTACCATATCGCTCTCATATCGCAGTCCCTTCCGTCCATCGCGTAGCTCTACCATATAATAAAGTACATCCGTAGACAATATTATACACCACGTGTGTCGTTAAGCGAAGAAAAAACGCCGGTCTCACGCCAGCCGCGGCGGCGGCAACAAGGAATTTTCACTTACGAGAAAAATTTATAGAGAGTGAAAACTAGCGAAGCGGTGCTGTACCGTCCGCATGAGCACCGCTTATTGTCTCGGAAATTTATTTATACTTATTTACAACACGGAAGAATATGCTTAGAAGTGAAAAAACGAAAAAACAGCTATGAAATTGTATGCTTGAAAATATGGAGCAATGAAAATTTGACAGCGTCCGCAGTTGGCTAAACTCCAGTTTGCGAAACTAGAGGCCGCGGGTTCGATCCCCGCACCGAGATAAATGTTAATATGATCTACAAGTATTTGTTCCGGGTCTGGGTGTTTGTGAGACCGAAAAGTCTCTCGTAGTTTCTGATACCCACGACACATGGCTTGTATCCTAGGGTGGGGTCAGGACTACCAGTGGCGGTACTTCCATAGAAGCCCAAAAGCGTTACATGTTAATTGTGTAATGTCTAGTTTATAATTGGATATTGTGAGGTCTTTATTTATCAAAGTGCTTTTGTTAAATAAAGATTTAAAGCTTAAAGATTATTATTTTGAAGTTTGAAAGGCAAACTGGGCTTTCGGGCTTCTATGGAAGTACCGCCACTGAGGACTACGTATGTGACTGTTGGGTGTATTTATTTTAAATTTAGTGGCCTAAATCCTCGTGAAATATTTTCTTATAGTCCGTTATTATCTTGTAGTTTCTAATATTATAATCGGTAATCTTACACACCAAGGAATTAAGAGCTTTCTTGTTGAGTCCATTCTATGACAATGAAGGCTGTAAACTCTGCAAGACTTCGGGAAGTTGAATTAAATCTTAACCGCGAAAAATCCATTTATATACTCTTAATAATTTACCTTGTATAATGTTTTTATTCTTATTTTTTAATTTGCGTTATTGATAAGAGTTGTTGCTACACTGCGGTTTTTTAACTTTACTTCTGTAACAAGTTCTTATAGTCCAATCCATTCGGAAATACTTCCAGAGGAAGCTATTTCCAAAACAATGCTGCATGAAAAAGAAAACTCTAAGTAAATGTACTTAGAGTTCCATCAAAGTGGAAAATTCATCTAAGTGGCACGGATTGTATCTCAAATTGTGCATGGTGTGGTGGTGAAATTCAGCTCAATATTTTAATCTTCAGAGGCATAATTGACAGAACAGTTCGTATAAATTGATTTATCGTCCTGTGTCGCCTCACTTTTACAATCAAAGAGGACGGTAGCATGTGCACCCCGTACCACATACCGCGGGACGCGTGGTTTTTTCACCAGCAGCAGCGCACCGCGCCAGTCCATCAGCGAAATCGAAAGTGGAAATTGTACACAATTATGACATTGTTCTTCTTGCGGATAAAAACGCTGGCGTGCGAAAAATCAGGAAAATTATTCGCCATCTTGCACGTTAATCATGTTACGAGCGTCTGTGTGGCCGTTTGTGTCAACAATTACTGCGATTAATCGTAGCGTGTATCTACTGAACACATCTTAATTACTTTAATTTCGTAGAAAACCTACATTGTCTTGTTATTTTCTTACGTTAGCTATTCGCGTTTATAGAACGTCAATTTGCAACACGGTATTTGAATATATTTTTGTAACGTTCAATACAATTTCCCGAAATGTAAACAAATTATTTATTTATTTATTCTTTTTATACATAATAACGTATAAAGGCGGACTTAATGCCTAAGGCATTATCTACCAGTCAACCTTAGGGTGGTGCAGAGATACATGATAGGTGCATAAAAATTAAGCTTTAAGAATTGGCAACGGGGATAATTTATACGGACCTAAATAAAGATGTACCGGTAAATCATTAAAACCATTAACCATTAATCATTAACCGCTAAATATTAATTGCGAAGATAGAAATAACAAAACTGAGTCACCAAACGTATTTTTAAAACGAAATTATTCCCTTGTTTCAACCAATTTATGTTTATATCATAATATTTATTCGATAAAAAAACTTTTATTCATCAACTCTTATTATTTTTTCTGATCCATTTTACATGATATACCTGATTTACAAACATAAGGTGCGTACAGGAGGGACTTAGGGCATCTGAATATCGGGCATGGCTTCAGGCTTAAGCTATTTGAAACATATGTAAGTACGTACTAACATTTTAATGGAAGCATTATTAACGAGAGATTCCTGTGATCTCATGTATAACAAGGCCTCTCGTCAAGGCCTCCCGTCTAGACAAGACAAGGCTTAGATCTTACTTGTACATACCTAATTACTGAATTACATACGCCCAACATTTGTTATCACAAGTATACAGCTGAGTACTGACTGAAATTAATCGCTATTTCTGCGGACTTTATAAACAATGTCTGAAAATTTTGTTTTTATTGTGTCGAATAGTCTCTTAAAGGTGAATATAAATAAACTCTGATAGTCTTCATGACGCATGTTGTTGGATAAGTAAACGACCGTAAAATAAAATTATGTTTGTTTCAACTATTATTTTTCGTAGCTGAAAATTACACATTTATATGACACATTAATGCCCTCAAAATATTTAACTAAATACAACCAATTATCACACACTTATTTATTGCCCCACAGTAAAGATAGTAAACCACAACGCTAAGTTGTTGTTATCAGCAATTATTAACTTTCCAGCCTCCCAAACACCGAGACTCGTAACAAATATTGATATAAACAAGTCTAAAAAGGTTGATCTAGTTACAACTACGCAATGTCCATTCGCATTGGATTCCATCTAATCAAGAATGAAGCGGGGAGCGAAAGCTATGCCTAGTAACCTTCCTGTGGGCGCGGGAGGGGTGCGAGAGAGGCGCGGGGCCAGTGCGAAAGGGAAACACGATTGTAACTGCTCAGCGAGTGAGAACTGTTTCAAGTTTACTAGCGCAAGTGCAGGCGGTTGCGCTTGCGCACACGCACACCGCGCCGGAAGTCGCAGGGCTGCTCCTGGGATATAGGGCATCGGGTTTATTTACTATGGCAGAGTGGGTTCTTTTGTCTACGCTATTGTTAAGCGTTTAGAACTATATTTCGTTGGGGATTTTATAGTAGTTTTAGGGGGACTGACGTATTGGTCGAATGCAAATTTAGAGTCCTAATGATTTCTTAAATTTCTGAATAATATGAAAATGTTAAAATTAATCTATAGGGGTTATTTTTAAGTAAATATTAAGAAATGAATATTATTAAAATGATGATTTTCTTTAAAAAATATATAAGTACCGGATAAACATATTTATCGGCAAAAATATCACGAGAAGTTTTTCGCAATGTGCAACCGCATCATAATGTTAAGTTTCCCTCGGCTAGTCGACCGCGCATTCTGACTGCACTTTCTTCCTACCGTCACGCACACACTCAACAATATGCACTTACACACACATCCGTACGCACACACACAGATGCACGGGCGGTGCATTTTGCACGCACACACACAACGCGAGCGACAAGTGGTTACAAACGAAAGTCCTGAATGAAATGTTTTATGTGTTTGGAAGGGCGATGGGTACTTTTCTATCTCAAGTTGTAGTTCGTAATTTGGCCCATAAATTTAGCATTTTATTAGTATACGTATCAAAAGAGCGATTTCTTTATTCAAATCTTTACATCTGTGATAACTAAATCACAATTTACCGTTGATTAACTAACTAAAACCTAATTACCTAATATGGCATCAGATTCTTATTATGAATAAGTGTTTACGTTTATAGGCTAATTTAAGAGGAGGATATATTTACTACTCGGTTTGGGAGGCTGTTATCACTAAGGAAGAACTGCTTGGTGCTATTTTCAAAAATTAGATTCTGAATCAAAATTAATAATTTGCATATCCTTATAGGATATTTTGACCCATAGAATTACAATACCTTGAGGTATCTAAAACAACGTTATTTACTTAAAGTCGTAACATATTAGTGTATTTTTGCGAGGGATAAGGTAATATACCTGCGTTGACACCATTTAAATGCATTATACACAGTCAAACTATAAAGTTTAACACAAGTTATCTGTATATGGTAAAATGCGCGTTTGTGATCGCGGCCGGCCCCTTTGAGGCAGATTGGAACGGCATGTTCTCACGATTCAAGTTATTTTGAATGTTATATGCTTTTGTTATGAATAAGAATTTCCTTTTTTACAAGATTTATAAAGCAACCAAATAGCAACCGATGCTTTCAGTCTTGGTTATTTATGTTTTCCCGTTTCCATCATTTAATTAAGGTCCTGGTTATTCATAACGTTGAACTGCCATAAAATCAAGCTATGGTTTTTAGGAGGAACGCATGAAAAACATTAAGAATCTTGCATAAATATATGCATGACGTCTGTATTCTCAGTCCAAAAGGTAATTGTTGTAATTTATCTTTAAAAAAAAGTAATTTTATACGTTTTTACCTATCTCTTTGATAGAAAACTAAATTAGTATGGCAAATATGTGTCTACGCTTACTTTTCATAATTACGGTGGTTCTAAGATATAATTGAATGTTCAAAAGAATCTCTTAGGACTTAATTAATTCGTCTGGGAATTTTCTTTGAAGGTTTATTGGCGTTATGTAATTTAGTGGATATCGACAGAATTTTAAGCAAAACACTACGTGATCTATTTAATTTAATATCATTAATGACTTACAGCGGGGGATTTTCTTGACTGCCACCAAATAATGGAACGTACCTGGAAAGCAAAAAATATAATTGTTAGAACAAGTTAAAAAAATAATTATCTATAACTATACTAATATTAGTATAAAGCTGAAGAATTTGTTTGTTTGCTTGAACGCGCTTATCTCGGGAACTACTGGTACTATTTGAAACTTTTTTTACGTGTCAGATAGCCTGTTTATCGAGGAAGGCTATAGGCTATATATCATCGCGCTACGACCAATAGTAGAGGAGCAGAAACGAAAAATGTGGCAAAAACAGGGGAAAAAATCATTTTGATATGTAAAGTTTCGCATATTTTGCGGATAACAGTTAGTTTTTAATAAAATCGTCTCAGGTTCGATGTTCAGGTGTATTCGTAGGTTTCTGCCGAAATCTCAGATGATTGGTTAAAATATTTCTTGGCCCATATCGGTAAGGAATAGAATTAAAAAATGAAGAAATATTAAATTTATCTTAGACGCGAGTGCTTAAGTCCAGTTTGGTGGATTTCACATACGATATAAAATCCAGGAGAACTTCGCAGTTTTAAGGAAATAAAGAAAGGAAAAAGATATTAACATAGTTTTGTATATTATTAAATCAAACATTGACACGACTATTTCTAGAAAGAGAGATGTTGTGGATAACAATAATGTCAAAAAATGTTTATGTTATACATTTTAAATTGTTATAAAAACATGTTAATGAAAACATAGTGATAGTGTCGACATTGTACGGAGAGCTGGGGGCACATCAGATATCATATTGTAACAGCTATCTCACATTCATTCATTTTTAACCGTCAGTAGGTACTCGTATGATTTTGTTAATAATATTTTTGTGAATCAAGCAAGCTTGCTTTTGTATAAAGAAAGAAAGAAAAGAAAGAAAGACAAGTATGTGCCGTGCGATCTAGAGGTCCTGGGTTCGATTCCCGGTTCGGGCAAAGTGTTATTGGGATTTTCCATTAGGAAATTCTCTGTAACAACACGGAGTCTGGAAATGTGCCCGAAAAACGGCAATAGGCTCGCCCCCTATTACGTGGGACTGATACATACTTGACGAAATATGGGTGCAGATATGCACCTCTGCCTATCCCTTCGGGGAATACAGGCGTGAGTTTATGTATGTATGTATGTTTGTAATGCGCGTTTGATTTAATGAAAGTTTGAGTCTTGAGAAAAAAGATTAAATCTGATATTGAACTATACATACAGACATAATCTCAAGCCCGTATTCCCCGAAGGGGTAGGCAGAGGGGGATTTCTTCGGACCCAAATTTCGCCAAGTATGTATCAGTCCCACGTAACAGGGGGCGAGCCTATTGCCGTTTTTGGATTAGTTTGATTATGATAGACTCAAATTGGATCGTCGTTAAGCCCATATTATGTTCTACTATAAGTTAACAAATATCTGTAAATACCTGTATTAGTAGGATACATAGTATATGATTCTACTAGAAGGTAAAAACTAAAAACAACGTACTAGAACATGGGATCCGATCTCATTATTTAGTAGAGAGAGCTCAAAGGGTATCTCGATGTTGTACAATTTCTCTGAAAAGCCTTTGTCTGGGATTGAAGGTTGTTATGTTTTATTGGAAGAAAAGTTTTTATATGTTTTATTGAAGCCCAGTCGGTTTTGCGGTATAAATTGGCGCGTGTGACTGAAAGATCCTAGGTTCGATCCTTGGTCCGGAAAATGTTATTAAGTTTCGCAATTTGGAATCACTCAGCAGCAACATTGAGTCTGCTCTATTATAGTTCTATTTCCCAGGGCTTTTTAATATTTAAAGACCATAAAAAGCCCCTTTAATCTTCATCTCATAGAAGTACATACAGACATGGTTGCTACTTAAGATATTACATTAACCATCAGTTCTAGTGTTGTCATATTTCCATTTAAAAAAGGACTATCCTTTACAGTTCCTTTTTCAAATTAAACCAGCCATTTAATTTTAATATTCCATTAAAACGTGTAGCGCATGTGTTGCGCACGTTGACAGATAGTGACGTGTTCCGTAGTGTGGTGCATGTTTGACAGGTCGGTGACAGGCCCGTAGGGGGTGACTGGCGAGTGACATCCGTCAGCAAGCGTCTGACACGGTGACACGAGGAGGCGAGGCGTCATCGCAGTTGGTTATGCGTTTTTCTAACGCCTACACTTTAAATATTTGGTAGTCTTTGGTTTTACAAACCGGCTTGAATCATTTTTTTGAAAATATTGTCACTAAAAAAAACGTAAATTTACTTTCATAGTATATGTATGTATGTTGGTATGTCTACGTATGTAAGTATAGTCACTTTTTCCTGACTATTTTTTTTTTCCATTAGTTTACTTTTTGGTTTGCTCGTATTCGTAGGATAGATAACAAAACTATAGCTTTACTCGACAAGCGAACAACATATAAAACAAATTTTAAACGCGAGCAAAATCTAGTCTATCTTATCTTTTATCTTATTAAGATTCAATAACGCCGCTTCAATAGTTTGTAATGACAATCAAGACATGACAAACACATGTATCTGGGCCAGCAAACAACCCGGCTACACGAGTTTAATTTTCTCCGGAAACGTTGTAAACAGGAAAAGGGGAATTCAGTTCGCAGGTTTCGTAGGAAATTGTGTCGCAGAGGTCGCTAATTAAAACTCTTTTGTCAAACTTGAACAAAATACGGCTTCCGCTCTTCAAAGGCAATCAGTTAAAATTTTTATTACAAAGTTGTGGTATATTACGCATTGTACGATATGATTTATTTAAAATTAATAAAAAAAAGTAAATGAGGGCACTTTTTTCAATCGCGAAACGAAACGACAACCTTTTTGTTAACACACTAACACCTGTTCTCATAAGGGTAAGCAGTAGATATATTATCAGCGCCCACGCTTGGTCAGCTCTGTATTAAGTCCCACCAAATAAAAAGAGCGAACTAATTGCCGTGTAGCAGGCGCATTTCCATCCGCCAACCCGCACCAGACCAGCGTGGTGGACTATGGCCTAAACCCTCTCAGTTGTAGAGAAGGCCTATGCCCAGCAGTGGGACGTATACGAACTAATGATGAGGCGCATTTGACAGCCCCGTGGCGCAGTTGGCTAGACACCAGCTTGCGAAACGAGAGGCCGCGGGTTCGATCCCCGCACCGAGACAAATGTTTGTGTGATCCACAAATATTTGTTTCGGGTCTGGGTGTTTGTGAGACCGAAAAATTTCTCGTAGTTTCTGATACCCACGACACAAGACTCGTATCTTAATGTGGGGTCAGAACTATGTATGTGACTGTTGGGTGTATTTATTATTATAAAAAAAACATACTCGACTTTGGTTTTTATATTTTCAGACTCCGTGCTACTACTGAGACTTTCCTACTGACTGACTTTCCTCCTGCAAACACTAATAATGAACCCGGGAATCTAAGAGAATTGGTATTCTTCGAAACATTTGATTGAAACTTCATTTTGACTAAATACATTGGGTGTTTGTGTGAGAGAACGACATGAGATTTTCTCCATTGAGAATATAATTACATACATTTTAGTGCGCTGTAACAGTACCTACATATATCAAAAATATGAAGGCCGTAAAAGTCTGGCTGGGCAATTATCTCTATTATTGTTTTTACTCTGGTACAGAGATGTTTTACTGAATAATTGATACGTTTCAGTTACTTTAGATCGGCATTTCATTGAAACGGCCTAAATTTGTTATTTTATATACAGAAGGCTTTTAATATTTGATAACTGTCTAGACACGTAATTAGTCTTAGATTTTATTTATTATATTATATATACCCAAGCATTTATTAGGCATTTGAGTAAATATAGTACTTTTATAAATACGGTATATCCATCCCTTTTGTTGCATGATTTGAAGTAAGTAAATTGATCAGAAACTTAAATATTGACAACACATAACATAACCTCACGCCTGTATTCCCCGAAGGGGTAGGCAGAGGTGCATTTCTGCACCCACAATTCGCCAGGTATGTGTAAGTCCCACGTAATAGGAGGCGAGCCTATTGCCGTTTCTCAGGCACATTTCCAGACTCCGTGCTGCTACTGAGAATTTCCTAATGGAAAAACCCAATAACACTTTGCCCGGTCTGGGAATCGAACCCAGGACCTCTAGATCGCAGGGCACTTACTTGTGCCGCGAGACCACGAGGCAGTCATGAAAATAAATATTGACAATTAAATGAAAGGTGTAATTATATTTTTAATTCATTATTTAAAAAAAAATGTGTTGCTGAGGGAGTTTCTTGCCGTTTCTTCTCCACAGCTATAACACGTTTCGAAGCGGCAATAGTTTAAAATAGTTTGAAATTTTGGATTCAAAAGAACTTGTAAAATTCTATTTGAATAAAGATAATTTTGACTTTGACTTTAATTAAGCGGTGTTGAAACATTGTCTCAACCCACCTATGCAACTCCAGTATACCAGAATCACCACGCACGCACAATAATGACACCGAGGATTAAAGCCTTGTCTTTTATCCCGCAACGAAATTAAACAGGAGATTAGCAGGATAAGTATAAAATATGAAATGAAATAATATTTATTGAATCTATAAAATGGCAAATACACTACTTAGATTCAGTCATTTAAAAAAAAATGCGTACCACACTGTTCGGAAGGCAGTCATCACTAGAGAAGAACGGGCAAGAAACTCTAGTGTTGCTCTTTTCCAATCAAGAGATAGTTGTGATTGTGTTGTTGTTATAGTCGTCTACTACCCTCCACAGTAGAGTGGGAGACACAATTTTGGATATACGGTGTACAACTCACGTAGCTGTAGAGAACCACGGACAAATGTAAAGTGACACCAAGTAGCTCAGCAAGTTGCTATGAGGACCTAGCTGGGATATAAATTTCATTAAATTTATCTTCAGTTGCGTAGCAAACCTCTTGAGATCGAGAAGTTATTTCTTTTTCATGTTGATATCTATTGAAGCAGGTCGCGCGCTATCATCTAAATAATCTATGATATTAACTTCTAACTTCTCTAGTTCTATGTTAAATATTTGTCTTGAATTTTTTTCTTTTTTATTAATTTATTTAAAAAATAGTGAAGGCCTGGAGGCACGCGATCGAGAGTCTCGGCTATTGCGGGTTCAAACCCCAGGCACACCTCTGACTTCTCTACGTTATGTGTGTATTCACAATGAATTATGACCTACTTTAACGGCGAAGAAAAACATCGTTAGGACGCCTGCACATCTAAAAAGTTCTTAGGAATTTCTTAGATGTCTATTCCGCCAATCTGCAATATCCGCGTGGTGGACTAAGGCCTAAAACCTTCTCAGTCGTAGAGGAGGCCCATGCCCAGACGTGGGACGTATGTATATTGATGAATTCATTTATTGCCACTACCAAACACTAGCGTCCTTTAAAAACTTGTCCAAATTTAAATATATCGATTTATATATTGTAACAAGTCTTTGTTACGCTGATTCAATTGAAAAGCAGTAGATAGAGTGCTCCGCAGTGTTACTATTACCAATACAAAAAGTTTACTTGTACAGTTAACGATAGGCGCGAGGGCTTTGTCAGTTCTAGCACGTTAAACTCATCGACAACGGTAACAACGGTAACAGAACAGCTGACACGGAATATCGCCACAAAGAAACGCCACCCCGGAGAAATATCCCTGTCTAGGTAAAATCTCAACTCAATATTGGTTTATAACGGCTCGACCTAGTTTTGCCCTGTATTGCTCATTACCCGCGACTCCGCTCCTTACGTCAAACACTATGTCGTCAACTTTTTCCTTTATTCCGAAGTAGTACGTAGAATTTCATGTTTAATGAACACATTTTCTTGTTTTATACGTCATGCCGAGTTGAAGGAAGTGCGGAGTGATGTCGCTCGGAATTTTGGGAGTTGTAATATTTATATATATGGAAATGGAAGGATTCCAAACGAAAGCGTATAGAAATACCACCATACTACCGAAATACTTTACTTCTAATTTTAGAAGTTGGATGTGCAACAGACACGCAAAACGTAAAAATTCCAATGTCGGATAGTTTCCTAATCACGTCTCTTTTTGTGTTGAAGTAATCATTTCAATCAGCCTCTCGTTTTCCAATATAAAACTTGAGCTACAAACGCGACATACAAACATTTTGTATATATTCGCAGACATGTAATACATAAGGCCTTATGTGGGGCACATATTGCGTACATAGCAGATGTTTGATTTAACACATCTACATGTAAAACGTGGTTTGAATACGCGTACGTACTAACTTTGTGTTTATTCGTGAATTCCCGTAGGATATTCAATGATTGGAATTCAAAGGAATTGCTAGCGGCCTAGTATTTTCGAATACATGGCCTATGTTCTAAAAAGCCTCCGGAGTAAGACATAAAAGGTACCTTAGTGATGCTTATAACTACGTATGTGACTTGTATTTATTTATGACCAAAACGATCTTCTATCCACGTTACCCGATATTAATTTTATATCCTTTTAAGAGGATTGAAGCTAGGACTAGTCGTAGCAAAGACAGCGCTACTTCAAGGTAATTGGGTCATCAAATTGAATTTGAGCAGGTAGTGGCCGCTACACGCTCCAGCTCGTTAGGCGACGTTCTGGGCGGTTACTTAGCGAGCTTCGATATAGCAATAACATTATTATTTTCGAGCTGCCGCCATGTTTTATTGCATTAATAACTCGTGTGAGGGGTTCATGGAAAACCCAAATACTCTATCGCTGCACATATTTGCCATGCGACCAAAGGCAGCCCTGAAATAAAAAAAGTTGAAAAGTATTTTTAGAAATCTATAACTTGTCCTCAAGTATCTGAGGCTCTATTACTACCATAGACACTATACCATTAGAACTAATAAATTTCTTCTAGCTATGGACAGCTATCTGTGGAGAAGATTTTGGTGATTCAGCAGAAAAACAGAGGACTTATTGAGGATAGCTATTGTCCCTCACTTTACTTTTAGTCGAAGTTCACATATTGAAATAATTACAAGGAAATTTAGCAAGTTTTTAATTGCAGTTATTACGTATCAAAATTACATTATTAATATCGAGAAAAACACATTACAGAAATCGAACCCGTACCGGCGCCCGCATACTAACGAGACGGCTGTTACTGAATGTATTAATAATAGCTGAAAAACCCACACACAGGCGCTTTGTGTACGCACACAGCCCCCGACGGGGTGTGGGAGTTTAGGAGGGTGAACGCCCTCCCGTCCGACCTTCAGACAGGGGGTCGAGGGGGAGGGAGAGGGCGGTCCGTCTAGGAAGCTCCCTAAACCTTGTCGTAATTAATATATAACAGGCTTGTAAGAGATTTCGCATATAATAGCGATTCCCTTATCATTTTAATGTTCATTATATGATTTTGGCTTTTTGGCAGTGGTTGCGTCGATCTAACAGCGGGCGGAAGATGAATCTAATTTTAAGCAATATGACTGAAGATATATGGTAGAAAATTCTAGAAATAACGTACTGTAAACGAGACTATAAGGGCACCGTATTCGGCATTCCATTTTTTACAAACGAAAAAAAATACATACATATCCTCACGCCTGTATTCCCCGAAGGGTTAGGCAGAGGTGCATTTCTGCACCCACATTACGCCAGGTATATATAAGTTCACCTAATAGGGGGCGAGCCTATTGCCGTTTTTCGGGCACAATTCCAAACTCCGCGCTGCTACTGAGAATTTCCTAATGGAAAAACCCAATAACTCTTTGTCCGACCCTGGAATCGAACCCAGGACCTCTAGATCGCACGCATACTTGTGCCGCGAGACAACGATGCACTTGGTTAGAGCTGCAAAACGAAAGGACGCGGCTTCTATTTTCGTACCCATTTGTATGACCCATATAATTTATATTTACAATGACAAATTGTCGATAGACAGAACCGGGCGGTAGTTAGTATAACGGTAAAGTCTACCTTGAACCTTGACTCTTGAGCGAAATCAGCAGTTTCCGCCCACGGGGCTCGAACTGTTCAAATATTTAACGAGGCTTATGTAGACCTGCAGCCGCCTGGGAGACGGCCATTGTTTGGTGTAAAAACATCGTTTTACGCACCGGCTGAAGTATGGCAACTAACTCGATTGTCGAATTTGTAATGTACTAGTTTAATAATGATACAAGGCTCTTTAATCAGTTTTTAACCGACTTCAAAAAAAGGAGGAGGTTATCAAGTCGTCTGTATTATTTTTTTTACTTCATGTTCTGACATATGTATATGATTGGAAAACTAGACTAAGAAACCATTTTAATGAATTTTTTATCGAAATTGTTTGGGGTGCAGAAGAACCACAAACCTTTAAGGATTGTAAGTGGAAAATAAAATAAATTTGGAATGGGGAGACACTGTTGCTAAAGTTAGGGATATTTTTAAGATAATTATTTATTTTTATGTAAGGTGGAGTAGATTAGAGAGAAGTCAAAATAAGAGGAAATAAACGTTGTTTTTATAAGAAGAAAAGAACACTACTTTAAAAACTTTAGCACACTAATACCACACGGGACCTGAACGAAATACTTATATAGTGTCAAGATACTTATCAATACTATTAAATTAAGTCGCGATAGTCTCGAGGTTTGGGCACGCGGCCGAGAATCTCGACGGTCGCAGGTTCAAACCCCAGGCACACACCTCTGACTTTTCGAAGTTATGTGTGTATTCACAATGATTTATCACGTACTTTAACGGTGAAGGAAAACATCGTGAAAATACCTGCACACCTAAAAAGTTCTTAGGGATTTCTTAGGTTTGTAGTCCACCAACCCACACTAGGCCAGCGTGTTGGACTAAGGCCAACAGTGGGACGTCTATGGGGTGATGATGATGACTATTAAATACGATAAAATGATATATTTATATTATATTACAGTATATTAAATAATTAAAAAATATGTTACGCAATATTTGTATGCTCAATGTTTAAGCTTGTCTAGGCCACAAGAACCGATAGCAACTGAGAAATAGGCCTCCGAACCAAAATTCTAACAATTTCTCACCACAAAAGCTAACAAATTACTCGATATGCCAAACAAAACGTTTCATCATTTCAGGTCCCGATCTAGTTCCAGCTATGTGCCTAGGCATAAAGGCTAGCGCAGACGCGTTATGTACATTATGTACATACATGTACCTACATTTACATAAATTATTTCTCCCAAGACTAATTCATCCTGACCGACCAAGGACGCTTTAGGAGACCTAGAAGGGCCTTAGCATCTAACACTACAATCTATGCCCTAAACACGTTAGCATAAAGAACAATTTAAGCCAAAAGAAAGTGGCAGATGCGTTGTTTTGGAGTTAAGACGACGCGGTCTAGAAAGTGAAATTTATACCTGACATAACGTTAGACAAAATTGCGTTTTAACACCGCGTGGCACAGTCGAAATTCGGGTGTGCTTTGGCAGTGAAGGATGGCGATATAGGTTAGAGAGGGAGGAAGTAGCCCGTGGTGGTCCGTGACCTATCCTACTGACGAATGTCGAGCCCCGGAACGTATATTTTAACAAGTTGTCTAGACGTTTGTGCATGTGTGCGTTGTGTGCGTGTGTGCGTGTGCTCGTAACAAGTGCTCGTTGGCACGGGCTGTGTGCGCACGCAGCGTGTGTGTGTGCGTTCGCTAATTTCTTACAGGGGAAAAGTTCCCAAAGCTCCTCACAAAGGCGTGTTTGTTTTGTGGAAACTTTCGATGTCTATTCAATATCATTGGAGTATGAGAACGGATTTTTGGTTGCCAAGGTTATGGTATCTTGTGAAGTCTAATCCTTGACTATTATAATGAAATGTATAGAGTTCCTTTGTGTTTTCAGCGTATTGGCGCTTTGTCCTATAGCCTCTTAAATGTTATTTTGGAAGACTGATAGGTTATAGGTATTTATTATTGCTTAATTTAAAGTGTATAGCTGGTAAAATAAGGCCTTATTTTATTTGTCTTAAAATATAGAAGCAAATTTATTAAATTGACAAAAATAAAAAGATCACTCCTACTTAATTAAAAATATAATGAATACCTAATTGTTAACAAATAAATAATATTTTTTCGAATCATTTTCCTTTATAGTTTTTTTTGTTTATTTTTTAGATATAAGTGTAAATTTTAGTATAATTTTATTTGCGTATTATGAAAGCCATGTTTTGTTATTAAGGGGAGAATTGGCTACCACAAAAACATGTTTGAAAAAATATTTCCCATGCATGCCACTGTTGGGCGTAACCTTGAATGGATGTGCTCGACTTCTAGTCCCACTTCAGGGCCCGATGATAATTACCGACTAAAAACCCCGCGACGGCCACCAAAAAAAAAGGCAAGATGATGATGACAGAGAATTAATATGACAATACCAGCCTGGTTTTGAATAGTTACCATTGGAATTTAGACAATGCTTTAAAATTGATTTAAAAAATGTCGTTTAACATAACTATTGCAAAATTATGATAGCCTCCGTGACGTATAAATTTGCGGGTTCGATTCTCGCACCAGGACAGAATATATAAATAAATAAATAAATACACCCAACAGTCACATACATAGTTCTGATCCCACACTAAGATACAAATCTTGTGTCGTGGGTATCAGAAACTACGAGAGACTTTTCGGTCTTACATACACCCAGACCCGAAACAAATATTTGTGGATCACACAAACATTTGTCTCGGAGCGGGGATCGAACCCGCGGCCTCTCGTTTCGCAAGCTGGTGTCTAGCCAACTGCGCTACGGGGTTGTCACGCTTTATCGTTTATCGTTATAAATAGTTATAATGTAATATGTAGTGACAATAAAATGTTATTTAGGGTGTATTCAGACCGTGATCGGAAACTAAGGCAGATAATAGCTGCGGTGATTACAAACACCGTGACACTACCATCCATTTAATATATATGATTGTAAGGAAAACGTCAATTTTTAATTTTTTGTCGGGTTTTTTTTTATCGCTAATGGGTTTGTAATAACCGTCGCTATTACCTGCCTTAGTTACCGATCACGGTCTGAATACACCCTGTATATCTATTCAAAAACATTTTTTTAAATTACACTTTGAACTGAAGCAACTGCAATGAAAAATATGTGAGAAAAAATGCATATATGCATATGCATATGCACTTTTATACATAGAATATCTCTGGTATGTAAAGTCCACGCAGTTATTAGCGTCCTCCCTTCAAGTCCTTACATCTCTAATCCATAGCCTACCCATATCCATACCCATGTAGCCTAATACATACATACATAAACTCACGCCTGTATTCCCCGAAGGGGTAGGCAGAGGTGCATTTCTGCACCCACATTTCGCCAGGTATGTATCAGTCCCACGTAATACGGGGCGAGCCTATTGCCGTTTTTCGGGCACAATCCCAGACTCCGTGCTGTTACTGAGAATTTCCTAATGGAAAAACCCAATAACACTTTGCCCGACCCGGGAATCGAACCCAGGACCTCAAGATCGCACGGCACATACTTGTACCGCGAGACCACGAGGCAGTATATAAATATATCTATCCAAAAACTTTTTTAATCACATTTAGAACTGAAGCAACTGCAATGAAAAATATGTGAGAAAAAATGCGTTCTTAAGATTTTTACACATAGAATATCTCTGGTATCTAAAGTCCTGACTTCAAGTCATTACTTCTCTAATCCATAGACTTATGTAGCCTAATATTAATGATGTTTCCATATTAAACATGATCATTTGGATCCATATTTTATGTGAGATAATAATCCCACCCCACGCCTCACAATACCTCAAATGCTCAGACGTGGTAAGGAGATATGATCGGGTTTATGCAACTTGCCCTTGTGGGTTCATCGCACTGCAGCGGGGACGTCCGCAAGGTGAACCGGACGGGCGCGGGGGGACGGGGAGGGGTGGAGCGGAAGGAGGGGGGGCTAGGCGGTGCAGTTTAGCCTTTCAGGGGGTAGTTTGTGGGGGTGTTTCGTGGGTGTTCACGACTTCATGACGAGGTCGACAGAATGTATGCAGTGGTAGGAGTGTTGGATGTTTTCCCGTGCAGTCACTTTGCTTTAATTAATATAAATAAATGCATTTTGAGTAAAAGCACTCTTTATTACATTGAAACTATTGTCTTCAATTTATTTTGCAAACATACAACGGAACAGTTGCACCAAAATATGTAATCTGAAAGTTTTATTATAGCAAAAATATTTAAAACAGAGAAATAGAAATATTTTTATTTTCTGCCTCGTGGTCTCGCGGTACAAGTATGTGCCGTGCGATCTAGAGGTCCTGGGTTCGATTCCCGGGTCGGGCAAAGTGTTATTGGGTTTTTCCATTAGGAAATTCTCGGTAACAGCACGGAGTCTGGAAATGTGCCCAAAAAACGGCAATAGGCTCGCCACCTATTACGTGGGACTGATACATACTTGGCGAAATGTACGTGCAGAAATGCACCTCTGCCTACCCCTTCGGGGAATACAGGCGTGAGTTTATGTATGAAATTCTCAGTAACAGCACGGAGTCTGGAAATGTGCCCGAAAAACGGCAATAGGCTCGCCCCCTATTACGTGGGACTGATACATACCTGGCGAAATGTGGGTGCAGAAATGCACCTCTGCCTACCCCTTCGGGGAATACAGGCGTGAGTTTATGTATGTATGTATGTTTTATTTTTATTTTAGCCTTATATATAGCAGTAGCGTGCATGAACTATGATATCAGGATTTAATTAAACTTTCGCCGTATTTTGAAAATATCTTTGTCGCTTTAGTTAGATGATAATACAGAACAGTCTACATAAAATTATAATATAGGTTGAATTGACAACTTGTATATTTTAATATAAAATAATAAACAAATAATAAATACTCCCAACAGTCACATACATAGTTCTGTCCCCACATTAAGATACAAGCCTTGTGTCGTGGGTATCAGGAACTACGAGAGACTTTTCGGTCTCACAAACACCCAGACCCGAAACAAATACTTGTGGATCACAAACATTTGTCTCGTTGCGGAGATCGAATCCGCGGCCTCCGTTTCGCAAGCTGGTATCTATCTATACACCAACTGCAAAAGCATAACCGTGATAATATAATCACTTTGCAAATACTCTCCACAACAGTATATTAAATCGTGTTTCGTAATCCAGGTACAGCATATTCCAGACATCAGTACGTTCTTCAGTCCCGAAGGTCAGTGCCCTCTGTCCGGGACGTCCGAGCCCAGCGAAGGTGATCGTGGCCGGGTCTCACCTTCCACGGATATTGACATTTCCACCATTCGCCTCGGATTTTCACTTATTTTGTGAAAAACGATGTACCTAACTGTATATTCTGTGATTAATTATTTCTTGAATAAGGATTTGTAATTAGAAATTATTGATTAAGTTGTAATTAGAAACCTTCTCAGTTGTAGAGGCCCGTGCCCAGCAGTGGGACGTACGTATGGGCTGATGATGATGATAATGATAATTAGAAATACAACTGGCTGGTTTAGTAACAAGACATACCAGTGGCGGTACTTCCATAGAAGCCCAAAAGCGTTAAACGTTAATTGTGTAATGTCTAGTTTATAATTGTTTATTGTGGGGTCATTTATATGGCAAATGGCTTTTGTTGAATAAAGATTTAAAGCTTAAAGATTATTATTTGGAATTTTGTAAGGCAAACTGGGCTTTTGGGCTTGTATGGAAGTACCGCCCCTGAGACATACTACTTTTTAAAAATAAAATTTCATAACTATACATTTCCTATACTATAGTATACATACATACATATATGTATATGCATGTCAACTGAATATTTTAAGGAAGAACAACAAAACACATGTACATGAAAAAGCAATCAAATTTTACAGTTACACCAAAATTTTATAAGTTGTTATTCAACGTTACGGCAGACGTTGCGTCCGGGCGGCGGGTCGTAGCCCCGTAGCGGCGTAGCGTCCTCTACGCCGCTACGAGCTACGTAGATGCTCCTCAGCCGGGTGGAAGGTGACTCAGGGTTCAAGGCACTCTCTACTCCGAGGAGAAAGTATCTCATGTACTTTGGCCATATATTTCTGATATAAGTTGCACGCGATGTTTCTACGAATGTTTTGTAATGTTCCGGGGCGGAAACAAGTAATATAACTTTAATATTATGAGTCACCTAAAACTTTTATTATTTCATTTAATTAATGAAATTATTAGTGGGTATTTTTGGTCACATGCACCTCAATTATTTAAGAATTTTATTTTTTTATTCAGTCTCATACATTTTTTATTCACAACCCACATATTTGGAGACAAATATCTAAATAAATAATATAAATGTCCAAAAGAATAAATTCGCTTTTAAATGACAATTTCCTAAAACACAATTTTCCATATAGATATTAAAAACTTCCTGTATCGCATACGTCTTTAAAAATAATCCTCGTATAAACTTGTTCGTATAAAGTGCTAGAACATACCGTTACCTCACACGATTTGAACATTTTTTGAATACGTAATATTGTGTAGGGCGGGCGGCGCGTCCTTCCTAGGGCGGGCGTCGCCCCTGCCAGCGGACGAGCTAACACGAACCGGTCATACAGGTTCAACCGTGAAGGTTCCTTGCGGTACTTAAGCCGTGTATTTTGTATAAAACCCGAATAGAAAATTCCAATTAAAAATAGCAGTATAGTTGAAATGCAACGGTTTAAAAAATGTCAAACTATCTTTCAGTGATGGCCTCGAGGTTTAGGCGCGTGTTCGAGAATATCGGCGGTCGCGGGTTCGAACCCCAGGCAAATGATTTATCACTTACTTTAACGGTGAAAGAAAACATCGTGATTAAACCTGCACACCTTAAAGTTATTAGGATTTTCTTAGGTGTGTAGTCCGCCATTCCGCACTAGGCCAGCGTGGTGGACTAAGGTCTAAACCCCCAGTTGTAGAGGAGGCCCGTGCCCAGCAGTGGGACGTATATGGACTTTTGATGAGTGTTATATATGTATCTTCAAGTAGTGTAGTGCATAGTCATGGTTGATTTCAAATAAGGATGCGGACTGCTGCAGAGCTGTATACCGTGCCAGCTACGTAAAGAAGTGGAATAACACGGAGTTTTAGTCGGTAGGACCTCTAGTATTTAACAATTAGCGCAATGTAGTATTCAAATGCTGGTATAATAATATCCGTGTAACAAAAAAAGTGGTAAAATGGTTTGCGGTACGTATAGGTCGGCTTATTCGTATAGGCACATATGCCCTTATGAATATCAACTTGAAGTAAGTCGTCTTCAAATTTATTGGTCGAAGGATATCTGGATAGCGACAGACGTTTCTTGCCAATCTGTTTAGACCGCACTGAGTTGTCTATAAAAAATCAATGAGTTCATTTAGGCTTATTAGACCAAAAAAAACAATGTTTTTAAAATATTTCTAACAAATGATTTCCAATATATTGTTTTTATAGAACGCATAGCCTATGGCTACACGAAGAAGGCTATATGTATTTCAAAAGTAGTTTCCTCCTTCTCAGAATTAGCAACAACCGCGTTCCGCCTTCCCAGTAAACATGTTTTATATTGGGGTAATTATACTCGTATTTATAAAAAAAACTTAAATTATCTAATCGATACTACATTATTTTTTTTCTAAATATGTCATATTACCGAATCGGATATAAAAAATTGTACGGTGTGGTATATAGGTTATTACATTCATCTACAATATTTCCACTTAGTCTATTGTGTAGAAAATAATATATCCCTGGCCTTTATATAATACCAAGTTTTGTGTCGTGTACGCTGGCTGTATATCAAAGGAGCCTTTGCACAAATGATTTTATTAAAACGTATTTTCGAGGACGAGTGAAAGCCGGGCGGACGTTTCGTCCTTCCTAGGACGGGCGACAACCCCGACGCACCCGTCATACGCCGCGCCGACGTAGGGTTCAGTACTGTTACGCCATTATTTTATGTATTACATCAAATTTTATTTAAAAAAAACTGAAATAATTGAGATATTTTATTTATATTATAAATTAAATGAAACTGATTATATTAATATACTCAAATAGGATATACTTAAAGATACAATTATGTAACATGCATTAAACTAAGAAAAAAAATCTTTCTTTATAAGTAGATTTAGGGGAAAAGAAATTTGTATCAGCATCAATTAAACATCCTTTGTTTGTATGTCTTAATACCAGCGTGTCAAACTTCATCCAAAACTTATCAATAGATAAAAATATTCTTATTTATTATTTCATCATCATCATCGTCAGCCCACTTGCGTCCTACAACTGGGCACGGGCCTCCACTACAACTGAGAGACTTAAGGCCTTGGTCCATCACGCTGGCCTATTGCGGGTTGGCGGACTACACACCTAAGAAATTCCTAAGAACCTTCATATATATTTCATTTTAAGTGTGTGAGGAGATTCTCATACACTTATTTTGGTTAACGATATCCTAGATATATAGGATGCAGACTTGAGTGTGTATTCATGTATACTTTATTACTTCATAAATCATATTTTACTACAGAACCCATTAATTAAGGCTATGATCGTTCCCGCAACCGATTCTATTCGATGTTAAGAGGTTCGCTAGGAAGGATACGGCAAGGGCGGGCGGCGCGTCCCGTAGGGCGAGCGTCGACACCGCCAGATACCTTTCCTCTCGACTCTCGTTTAATATGCACACACCCGCCACACGCCTACCCACTAATGAACGCAATTACATAATACAACATTATTTATTACTTGAGAATGTACGAGTAAGTCAAATTTTATTTTATAGGAGATTAGACAAGATTCAGTGCGCGTAAAATGTTTAGTATGGAAATTTTATGTATTTGTCATGACTGTCTCGTGGTCTCGCGGTACAAGTGTGTGCCGTGCGATCTAGAGGTCCTGGGTTCGATTCCCGGGTCGGACAAAGTGTTATTGGGTTTTTCCATTAGGAAATTCTCGGTAACAGAACGGAGTCTGTAAATGTGCCCGAAAAACGGCAATAGGCTCGCCCCCTATTCCGTGATACTTGGTGAAACGTGGGTGCAGAAATGCACCTCTGCCTACCCCTTCGGGGAATACAGGCGTGAGTTTATGTATGTATGTGCATATGTTGTCATGACATTTCTGTCTCAAAAAGTATCGATGATTTCAGTAAGGAAATTCATGTACGTCTATGTTTATAAACTTTCTAATGTTTTACGATGTAATACGATAATAATGTAAACATTACATGCAAAATTAAACATGGAAAGAAAATGTTCTCCACATATTGATTCCAACACAAAAATATATTTACCAACGTCGTCAGTAGGTCCATCCACAACAGTATTTATGTACATCCACAACAGTATTTAAATAAACATTAAATACACCCAACAGTCACATACATAGTTCTGATCCCACACTAAGATACAAGTCTTGTGTCATGGGTATCAGAAACTACGAGAGACTTTTTTGGTCTCACATACACCCAGACCCGAAACAAATATTTGTGGATCACACAAACATTTGTCTCGGTGCGGGGATCGAACCCGCGGCCTCTCGTTTCGCAAGCTGGTGTCTAGCCAACTGCGCCACGGGGCTGTCAAAATTTTATGATTGATAAGCTTGTTTTTCCCGCAGCTTACATAAACAGTGATAATTGTCCCGAAAATAAATCAATATAAATAGCGTATATTTGAAAGTCACCTACATACACATAGGCCTACCCCAACACGCAGTGACGCACACACGCACCGCTGGGCGACGACTCCGCAGTCTGGAGGTCGTGGGGACGCCTGCGACCTTCCAGCTAGGACAACCGGACCGGCTTGGGAAAGGTTCGGCTCTATTTGTTTTTGTGAAGTAATATATGGAATATTACTTATTCCTTACGTACTTTTACAAGTTGCTTTTACATTTGAGCAAACGACATGATAAGAAACTAAGATGTAAGCAATGGTTGTTAGATTAATGACATTGCAAATTACAAATGAGCATGGGCGTTTTTTAAATTGCTAGTCTTAATAAGTCCGCCTTTTTCAGGACTGATTCACTGTTTCAGTTCGTTTTCAGGCCGTTACTCTACACTTTTTCCTTTATTTTTTAGCTTCCAAGTATCATTTATACTTTTTTCTAGTATTATGTTTCATTACTAATTTAGTATACAAAGTAGGTATATTATTTTGACATATACATAAAATTGCATTAGAACTTATAATTTAGTATAAAAGTCATAGGAATATAAAACCTATACTTATTGGTTTCGTATACAGATATATTGAAGATTTTCCTGAAGGGTATTTTTCAAATTAAGTAAGGCGTATGCTATAAATATTCGGCAAGGGTAAGAGCGACGAGCGCGTGGGAAGTGTCGAGGAAAGAGCTCACTTAGGGGAGTTTTCCGTTGAGTCATTCACTAATCTGAGGAAACCTTGTGCCGACAAGGTAGCAATACAGCGACTGTCGTATAAATAAGAAATAATTGGAAAACGCCAGTATCATCATCATCATCATCAGCCCATATACGTCCCACTGCTGGGCACGGGCCTCCCCTACAACTGAGAGGGTTTAGGCCATAGTCCACCACGCTGGCCTAGTGCGGGTTGGCGGACTACACACCTAAGAAATTCCTAAGAACTTTTTTTAGGTGTGCAGGTTTCATCACGATGTTTTCCTTCACCGTTAAAGAAAGTGATAATTCATTGTGAATACACACATAACTCCGAAAAGTCAGAGGTGTGTGCCTGGGGTTTGAACCCGCGACCGCCGAGATTCTCGACTGCGCGCCTAAACCTCGAGGCCATCACTGCCATAAACGCCAGTATAGCTACTATATTTCCCGTAATCTTTTTTACTTGGCTTTACTTGACGTCATTTTGTCTACGTTAACAACAAAAAAATCTCAAGCGTAATAACACCGCAGCTTTTCACCGCATATTATTCAATAAAGGAAAGCAGCTGTCATTAGAGAATGTTCTCGAATGCGACAACAATGCTAAAGGTTGGGCAACCGTTGCCCCCACGGCCCTACGCCCTTCAGACACTTAGATCGTTGCCCTGGCCCGCCCTTCGTCAGCCATGTGCGTTGGTGCAACCTGTAGCCCCTGCGTAGACATTAGATTGTCTATGTGTGGACGGGGTATTCGTATATATGCAATTGACGAGCCTGTGTGTTTTTGGATTCACATTTACATGCAATTTTCTATGGGTAAATGTGTGCGTATTATCAGTAGACATTATGGGGTATTAGTGTGCCGCAATACAATTTTGGAGGCTTTTATGTGTGCGTTTTTGTAGTCGTAACCTTTGGTAAGGGATAAAGGGATGTCAAATGTAAGGTCATTAACCGATAGGTGAATCTGGTAACAGTTATGTTTGAAATAAATTAAGTTCTATAAGTTGCTCGTTTGTTTTGACACTTCGTTGGCTGAAAATCAGGTTAAATGTAGAAACGTGACGACATGCGATAGAGTTAAATACGGTTGGGTATAATAAAGTTATTGTTATGACATTAAATGATATAATGTAACGAAGAGAAAATATAATTATAAATGCTTATTTCCAGGAATAAATATAGAACACGAGTTTAATAGGGTATGGACTAAATTTACAAATTTACTTTATATATTTTGATGTTAACATAAGATTTAAGCTCGTACGAAAAATAAAAAAATAAAAATTAGAATATCCATAACATGTAATGTGATTTTACTAAATATGTCAATATTATTATTCTATTATTATTCTCAGCCTATCGCCGTCCACTGCTGAACGAAGGCCTCCCCAAGTAGGCGCCAACCATCCCGGTCTTGAGCAGCCCTTATCCATCCGCTACCCGCCACCTTTCACCGCCCTACACTACGTCTACCTAAGCGCGGTCTCCACTCCAACACTTGTCTGCTCCAACGGCCAACATGTTAAAGTGGAAGTGGGCCGGCCATGTCTGCCGACGGACAGACGGCCGATGTCAATATAAAAAGCAATGTTTAATATAGATTGAGTTCTCAAATTTTAAATCCGTGCGCGCCCTCATTTTGGCTGGCTGCTTATAAAATTAAGAATACTTTTATAACATTCTCAGTAAGACTTACAACTTATAACACTACAAAAGGTGATCTGTAACTCGCTCAAGGTGACGTAAAAATGGACATTACAATCCATATAAATCATAATCGTGAACAAAATGAGCAGTACTTAAAATGCTTCTCGAAAACTCTCAAGGTCTCATGAACTGGAAGAATTGGGTTAGTTCCTTCGACACGGATATACCCTATCTTATATATTTTTTATTGATGAATTAGTATTTTGTTATGTCCATAGTATTTGTAAGAAATTATCGTGAAAATTGTTAACCTCCTTTGATCCTTCGAAACCGATATCTATTTTTAAATTCAAATTTAAACTTTATCGCATGATAGACGATTCTATTGTGCAAAAGGCACGACCCTCCCTACTCGACTGGTACCTGGAGCAACTGAAATAGTCGCATCACGTGACAGCACGAACGTCATCAGATAAAACAGATTCAGAGTGAAGACTCACAAGCAAGCGGAGGCGGTTAAAGTCATTATCTATGCGGCCGACCTCCGTCGGGTATCGAACCCGCGGTAACTAGGTCAATGCAGCACGCGATGTCCTACGAATCGTCGTCGGTGACTTGTTGACGCGAATCTACTAGCCAGTGAAGGTGGCATTTGAGCGCACTACTTGCTAGATGTGCGCAGTCGTTTCTTTACCAGTTCAACGTAAAACTTGTGAGCCGCTCAATTTTGTCAATTACTTATTTTTTAATTATGAAATATTATTTAATTGTTAAAGCAAGTATTTTAAATTATTTTTTGTATTTAAATAAATATTATAAATATTTATATTATAATACTTGGAAACATAACTCGTGTCTATTTGGCGCTGAGTGCGTTTGTGGTTGCCAATATCCGGATTTCTGCAGTTCACATTGCACAAAGAGCACTCAGTTAGTTACTTTATCATTTTATAAATACGTTATCTAATTTGCCGTGGAAACGAAATTCCTTTGTTTACAGTTATTACAGGAAATTCGTATAAATAAAATATAATAGATTTAATTACAGATTTTTTTCCCTAATTAAATGAAAGAAAATAAACGCGTTAATTAATATTGTTTTGTTCATTAGTACTATTGATAGTGTCTGATATTTATTTTCATTCAGTTTCTATATTTAACTCTTTTATGTGGCAGAAAAGATCGTTCATTACAATGATTGGGGAGGCAAATGTCAGAATCAAATATCCTTGACACTTGAATGTTTATTGTAAATGAATCATCGGCTTGTACATCTCCGAATATATGGGACCTGTAGACAAATCTTTATTGATTTGCATCTCTCTCCGATTTTTTGCAGTGTAAAAGGCTTACGGGGTCAATAAATCTAAAGTTATTATGATTTTTTTTAAAACCAAAATCGGGAACAAATTTAAGAGTTTAGAAGAAAAGGACAAAACATAATATAGTTTTACACAGGGATGCTTAAAGGGATTTCTGTTGGAGTTGAGGCGTCCATTGCGAAGTTTTTAAGATATGTATTCCATCTAATAAACATACAATCGAGTAAGGAATATTTCACTCGTAAAAAAAGACACAAAACTGTGACGTCATTACAATTAATCCGTTGATCCGTGCAACAAACTGTTGAGATACAATACCTGAAAGCAACGCAGCCGGTCGCCACTGCATCAGTGCATATCGCAATCAATCACGCCCATGCGGTTGTAAAGCGGTGTTTTTTTGGCACACTGACCCATTTAGGATGTTTTTACACCACGAATTATCAACCACAGCGATCAATTTAGTTTACGAGATCTTGATAAGATTGGTAACAGGAAATGTGTTTTGCGGAAGACCTCTGCTAAATGGAGTCAAGGCTTTGCGTTGAGGTGCGTATGGCAAATATTGAATATATGTTTGTGATGAAGATAATTTCTTGGAGAGAATGCAAGTGAAGATGGATTTTGCTTTTAAAACAACATCGAAGTTTACTTGGCGTGTTGAAGAGGTATTTTTAACGACAAAATGTGTTTTTTGGGATAAAACCTTGACCTTAAATTTCGCAAATACGAACCTTTTGGCGACTAACATTGCATGACCCGTAGGTGTCATTTAAGATCGTAGTTTTTTAGGTTTCTAGGGATTATGAGAGGGAAACAGAACTAAGAGAATATATCGTGGTCTAATATATTGGAGTTTAGTCTGTAATGACTCTGACTTTTCGAAGTTATGTGTGTTTTCACAAATAATTATCACGTACTTAAATGGTGAAGGAAAACATCGTGATGAAACCTGCTTATCTAAAAGTTCATAGGAATTTCTTAGGTGCGTAGTCCGCCAACCCGCACTAGGCCAGTGTGGTGGACTAAGGCCTAAACCCTCTCAATTGTAGAGGAGGCCCGTCCCCAGCAGTGGGACGTATATGGGCTGATGATGATTATGGTGATGATGAGTCTGTAATGAATTCCATGCCGTGCTGTATATAACCATGAGCTTTGAAATACGCATGAAAATGTTTCAACAGTGTTTAAGGCATAATATAGGGCGAAAATATAAAAACGAATATCAACGTCTATAATGAGCAAGCAGTTAATTTTTAATTATTTATTTATAAGAACTCTAAGAACGCATTGCGCAGTATGGATGTCATCTTCGCAACAAAAACAAAAGTTTATTTAATTCTGTTTATCTGAGGTTTTTTTTTTTTTTTTTAATCTTTATTTATTTCGGGGTTTTTATCAAAAAAGTTATCTGAGGTTGATTTTGTTAATCTAAATTTTTGGGTGAAAATTTACTGGTAGTAGTAAGTAATTTACAGTATGTAGCAATTATTATAATTTCATTTGTTTATTTTTCTTCAAGTTTTGCAATTACTTTGTAAAAACCTAGCTGTTGGTAACTGCTAACTTTTTATCAATTATTGCTTATTAAAAGTGTAAATATATCGAAATAGTATATGCGTCAACACACTCTCTTGAAAAACCCCTCTATCTGATATCTTGTACAATATTAGCCACATGACTGTTGATTTTTATACCTTGTAGATACAACATTTCGACAGTCATAATTGATAAAAAAATGCAAGCATCCACATTGTGCTCTAAATTGTAATAAAAAATTGACCATATTATTATTTGACATTTATTATTTATTATTTGACAGCCCCGTGGCGCAGTTGGCTAGACACCAGCTTGCAAAACGAGAGGCCGCGGGTTCGATCCCCGCACCGAGACAAATGTTTGTGTGATCCACAAATATTTGTTTCGGGTCTGGGTGTATGTGAGACCGAAAAGTCTCTCGTAGTTTCTGATACCCACGACACAAGACTTGTATCTTAGTGTGGGATCAGAACTATGTATGTGACTGTTGGGTGTATTTATTTATTTATTATTTATTATGATTACTACGATATCCAGTTCTCAACTTACATCTTATTTGCTACTATTTTATACTTGGCGAGCGGAGTCGCGGAGTTCGGGAATAAGTTAAAAAACTTCTCAAAGTTACTATACCGTAATTGTGTTGTCTAACAGAACATTCGCCTCAATAATATCTTCTCTATTAAGTTTGCCTTACTAATCTACAGCCAAAAGCCATTCAATATATCTGAATAAAATACTAATAAAGTAAATTAATACCCAGACGATTTAAAATCACATGAACTGAATGCACAAATTGTAAATTTAGCTTATCATTTAAGAATTTACTGTTTATATAATTAACTGCCTCGTGGTCTCGCGGTACAAGTATGTGCCGTGCGATCTAGAGGTCCTGGGTTCGATTCCCGGGTCGGGCAAAGTGTTATTGGGTTTTTCCATTAGGAAATTCTCGGTAACAGCACGGAGTCTGGAAATGTGCCCGAAAAACGGCAATAGGCTCGCCCCCTATTACGTGGGACTGATACATACTTGGCGAAATGTGGGTGCAGAAATGCACCTCTGCCTACCTCTCCGGGGAATACAGGCGTGAGTTTATGTATGTTATGTATGTATGTATAATTAACAATACCGTATCCAACGCTAACTGTTCCCGTACGTCTATTTTATCTTGTAGAGGAAAATATCACATTGATAGAGTTAATAATCTTGGTACTTACATAACATACAAACAGTACTGTTGATACAAGTGAACTTTTTGTGTTTGTCTCGTTTAGAAATATTGACCTAATTACCTTACAATATAACAATTACATTATCACGCAATTAATTATTTTGAATGATTTAAGTACGTCTGAAATATGGATGTTTGTAAGTAATAAATTATTTGAATTTATATGATTGCTGGTAGTAGAAAACATTTAGGAGGATTTAGGTTTTAGTCCTTTCTTAATGGCACTAATAATTATTGGTATGATAGCCCGCCTTCATCATCATGAGCCCATATACGTCCCACTTCTGGGCACGGGCCTCCCCTACAACTGAGAGGGTTTAGGCCTTAGTCCACCACGCTCGCCTAGTGCGGGTTGGCGGACTACACACCTAATAATTTTTGTTTAGGTGTGCAGGTTTCCTCACGATGTTTTCCGTCACCGTAAAGTAAGTGAGGGCTCATTGTGAATACACACATAACTGCGAAAAGTCAGAGGTGTGCCTGGGGTTTAAACCCGCGACCGTCGAGATTCTCGAACGCGCGCCTAAACCTCGAGGCTATCACTTCTTCGATTAATACATATATAAGGGATAAATTAGTACTTGCTGTGTAATAGTGGTATAAAAACTAAAACCCTTTGTTTAATGAATGTCAAACTTATGCTGTAATTAATACTAACAGGCTCGTCTTATTTATTCTACAATGTTCGCTTACAATCGCAGATTTCAATTCACATTTTCTAAACTTAATTTATCTGTCACTTCTATTTTTTTTGCCTATCCCACCACACAACCACCACTGTAACTCCTGTGCTCCAGGATCAACAGCGGCACGCACAGTATTGACGCCGAGCAATGAAGCTCAGCGAATCTAAGGAAACCTAATTTGTCATGATCCCGCAACGAAGTTAATCAGAAAGTCAATAAAAGAGAGGAGTTGGAAAACAAAGAGTTGTCCACTTGTATTTATGACTCTTTCTACAACTATCATAATCATCATCAACTCAACTATATAAGGTCACTAATTTGATATATTTTTGCAACGGCATTATCTCATGATGGTAAATAATGTAAAATTAACTGGCAAAAACCATTAGAACTAACATAATAGAATCTCTCATTAGTAGACACAAATTTGCCGACCTGAGATTTTTTCGTGTTAATAACCGATCGGTTTTTAATAATCGACTGTAACCGCAGTGATTATTACTCTTGGAAGTTTTTAACAGCTTACTGCCTATGGTGGAAAAAAAAAATATTTTCCCTATCGCTCGAGCACTACGGAGAATATACCATGAAGTTTGAATTGCAGGAAAACGTTTTTAATATCCTTCACTGACGTTTCCCGGAATGATTGATCAGGCTGTTAAATCATAAGCTAATGGTTAAAGTGATGTTGAAGGGACCCCATGTCGAGCGGGCCATATCTCGAATCTGTTTGAGAAATTTATTTGTTTTTCTTACGTTTAAAAATCCTAATTTTGCATCATCTTTGTCTTTTTGTTGGTCATAAAATATTTGACCCACTGAGCGAACCGTACCAAAATATGCCATAGTGGTCACTAGCACATCAAGGCTCTAGAATTTCTACATACCAAATAACTTCACCATTATATGTTGGTATAGTCGTTAGTTAGTTTTCGACGTATTTTTTGTAACTGTACGTCAATTAATGGTGTAGTGAAAACACTTAACATGAATTGTTGAAAGACCATCTCCCGTCTTTCGACACAAGCATTCCGCTAGCCGAGTGCTTCACCTCAAAGAGCTCAAGAAGGGAAGGCGTGTACACGCATGCTGGCATTCTCATGTCAACTATTATTACTTTGTCGTTACAAAATACAAATACTTTGTACGAATACCAATAAAACTTATTTATTGTGACATAGTCGCGTTTCGATAGCTTCAAGTAGAAATAAGCAATACATTTCTTTGTTCACAGGAGTCGGTAACTGTTAATTCTCAATAAAACTATGTTGTACAAGACCTCGCCCACCGAGCCTGAATATCGGTCTGATTATCTAGGCTAGGCTTGGCAACAGCCGGTCTAGGTCTGGTTGCCATGGTAACGAGACGAACGCTACTCCCGATAGGGAGGCTGGGGGAGGCGCACGAGCAATGTTTTTTTTTTCTAACAAATAATCTGTTATTTTTTATAAGAGTTTATTAGGAGCAACTTGTTGGAAAACTTGGGTTCTCTTATACGTAAAAGGCTTGGTTGAGTATTTTTATTTAGTTATGTGTGGAAAGGTTCTGTATCAAACAATAATAAAAAAGTGTATGGAAGATTCCAGAAAATTCTTAACTTAATTTTGTCACTAAAACACGCTACGACAACTTGGTGCAGCTAGCTCTTAACGATTTATAATAGCCATGCCTCAACCTATTAAAAAAACACATTAACACTTTACTTCTCCCGGACTCGAATCTACATCCAATCTGGCGACTAAGATTAAGATTAAGGCAGCCTGCTTTAATCACTAAAAAAGGAGAATATGACACAGCAGTCGGGCGCATCACGCGCTTTGTGTCAGGTGTTAAGCAATCGACTTTGAAGGTACTTGTATTGTCGAAAAATATGCGAGAGGCCGCGGCGACGGGACCATGTGAATTAAACATATTTCTGACTAGCGTGGAGAAGGGTTTCATGGCTAATCAACATCTAAAAAGGTTAAAAATAACCATTTATGAACTATTACGTAATATTTATTTAGGGTGAAGAAATAGAAATCTTTCATGGAAGCTAAAGTACTGATCCCGAGGGATATGCTCTTACCATTAGTAACCTTTAATAAAATTTATATTATTTTTTGGACAATAATGTTTTTTCTTCATATATATTTTCTTAATGTTACATAAAGATTCCATAGTCGAAAAAATAGAAACGTAGGTTAGTCTAGTGTTCGTTTTGTCAGTCTGTGGAAAAACGACACAAAAGTATGAATTCAAACAGAGCCGAAGAGCCTTGATAATTTACATATCGTCTGGCATCTGGTCCTTTCCAGGAAACGTTAGGGCACCCGTCTTTGTCTAGATTCCTGTCTGCGTGCGCGATCGATACGCGGTGTTGCCAGAAATTAATGGCGTAATGAAATAAAACCACAATATACGACTTTTGAGTTATGTATTAAGCATTTTTGTCCCTTGTGTTAAAAGAATATCGCCATTGCAAAATACGTTTTTTCGTATGGATATCAAATCTATATTGACAATGCCATTTTGGATCGATGGAATCACCATAATATTTTTGACACCAAAGAACCGGTCGTTGTCTATAGAAACATTTGAATCTGTAACCAGTTTTAAAGATTGTCAGGCAGAAAAATAAAGAGTAGGTAATGTATTTTTGGGTTTCTAAAGACCAAACTTTAGAAGTATAAAATCTTCACGTTTATATTGAATAAAAATGTGGTACCACACCGAAAAATTCGATTATTTGACCACATTTTTAGATCTAAACTCGCAGTTTCCACCAAAAATATATTACAACTTGTGAAAATCCATTTAGGAGCACGCAAAGCGAGGTGTAATTACGGCACTTTCTGTACATCCCTTGAGTTGGGCAACCCTACCCTAAACACAGTATCTATTGATTGTAATGAGAAAATTCCACGAATTTCCTAAACTCCAGACGGGAACGTTTCAATTGATGTCGCTCGTTGGATATATAACGTTTTATGAACATTCGAATGGTTTCTTTTGAACTTTAGTGCTACAAACGAGCTATAGAACCATCACTTAATTTTATTTTGGACGTTTTGTGGAATAAATACGAAAGTAAATTATGGTTTGTATTGAGTAAAAATTACTAAGTATATATTGTTCGTATTATTACCTTTTTCCTGGTTTCTCTTGGTTATTAGTCTGCTGAAAAATGAGAGTGTGCTTACGAAACATGCTCTCGAAGTTTCTTATACCCACGAAACTAGACTTGTATCTTAGGATAATGATGATTACGTGATATAAACGGATCATGATCTCTTTTATTATTAATTGTTCAAGATAATAAGCCCTGTAAGTATGTAAATTGATCAGAGTTTTGTTTTGTTGCTAGAGTTTGTATCCTTATGACATTTATAATGTAAAATTGAAATAATGTCAATTTTCTAAAAAAAATGTGTATTTTCTATAGAATTTAAAAAAAATGACATTTCGTGTTGCTGAGGGAAAATCTTGCCGTTTCCTCTCCACAGAAATAACACGTTTCGATGCGGCAATAGTTTCAAATAGACGATTCAAAAGATCTTGTAAAAGTCTATTTGAATAAAGATAATTTTTGACTTTGACTTTAACCACTGTTGGGAAATATGAACACACATTTATGTATGTATCTCCGCAGGAAAAAATAGACGGCCTAGGTATTAATTGCATGGCATGTAGTAGACAGACACGGTACCATGTCAATAAAATGAACAAATGCGTGTTTCGGGACCAAACAAAGCAATGGGTTTCTACTGGCCCCAACCCAGCTGAGCCTCTAAACTCTAAACCACATCGCTTCCTGGACACAATGACCTCACCTTAATTGGAGGTGTTTATTATCATTATCATGAATGACAATCCACCGCACGTTTATGGGCAACGCCAAATATCGACAGCATTTGGCATACACCCCGGTCCGTGTGAATGGAAGTTTGACCGGTTGAATGAATTTAATGTTTAGCAAATATTTTATGACTCAGTAAATCTATCGACAAATTATCATTCGCAAATCGACACCAAATAAGCAATGAACATTCGCATTTCAGTCGAACTTGACCAATGTTTCTGCGACCAATGGTCAAGTATCAACTGTTATGTATTAATTATTTAATTAATTCTTTGCCTTCCCATACCTACCTAATTATGATGCGAAATGCATGCACCAACAGGCAAAATAACTGTATTTTCCCGTGATAAATGATATTATGCAATGTAAAATACGCATTGGGTCTGTTAAATCGATTCTGATAAATGCCTATTACAACACTACACATATGGCGAGCGCTCGAAGCGCTCCGGATAGAATAAAAGTGGAAGCAACTAGCTCAAGGCCATCTCTATGATAAGCGGGCCGTCGCTAGGGACGGAATGTGCCGGAAAGCGAAAGCGAAATTTCTTCGTGACCGTGCGCGAATACGATGTGTGCGAATGTGTTAGACGTTTCGCATTCGCATTTTGTACAGCATGAAATTAAAATTTTAGATGATTTAACTACTTTAAGAGATAGAACTATCAGTAACCTACTACTCTAAAATTCAGCATTCATCAACTATTCATCAGAAATCACCACAGTTAGTGACGAAGTAGTGAACGAGAATTGTAACAGTTATACAATTATTAGAGTAATGATAACACTTATAAAAAGTAGAAACTCATAATGCCGCCATTATCTAATTATCCACCATCAAACTGTGTCTAAGTGTCGCGAACGATATTTTTTTTTAATTTCTGCAAACGATTTAACTAAAAAGGATCGAGTTCGTGTCACGGTGTCCGGCCGATCGCGCGTCTGATTGCAACTTTATACCTTTCAGAATTTATCGGAAACACTACCTTATGCACTGGGTATAAGGTCGCGAATAGACGCATAGTGTAGTTCCACTTGCAAAATGAACAATGCCGTCGCGTTAGACGAATATAGACTCTGTGACGTAGAGATTAAGGTCGTCGGTGGAGGTGAAGTGTGTTGTTGGTAGCGTAACTAGGGCGGGTGCCTTGAGCTCTGCATTTGCATCGCATGTCCTCGCGCGGTCACTGAACCTCTGGCCTTAGTATAGCATTGCACACGGAGCGCTCAGCGCAGTTTCCTTCCTCGCAATTATCTGTATTATATATTAACTATTTAACCGTTATATCAATTTATCCTGTGCCTTGTAGAGCTGGAGATATTTCGAGAACGTTTAGCTGTATGCGTAACCATGGCAACGGACGAGAGACGGCACGCTCTGCTCGCAAATTTTTGCAATACTTCAAAGCTATTGTGGAGAGAAATGAAAGGTGTTATTAGGTTAGAATAAAATACATGACATTCTACTTTGAATGTAACATTTTATGAAAAATATATTTATAGGAAGTAAAAAAATAAAGATCAATTGTGCCTAGTTACTAATAGAGGATTCAATGCCACTAAGATTTCTCCTCTATGTTTTATCTAATTGGGATAATTTGTTGATTACTTCCAGATTGGAAAATACGCAGGAATTTTATTTAATTTTTTATCTTGGCATAAGTATTATTTTGTAATATTATTTGTAAAATTACTTATAAACATAGTTTATATCACTTACAATAGAAGGAAATCATCTTTAAAATAACAACATTGAAATAAAAAAGGAAAAATAAATTGCAAGTTTTTATAAAAAATATTTTTTTCTTCGCTTCCCTTAGATACTAAAAAGAGAAAAAGTTTTCAAAACCTAAAAAAGTAATTTTAAACAGCAGCCATTTGTTTCCAGACAATTATAGAATACTAATTATTGCAATTACCAACCTATAAAGGAACTACAATTAAAGTTTATTATTCGGGGCTATAAATTAAAATGCAGTTATAATTGGACCTTACGTGAGTCCTGACTATAATAGGCTACCGTCACTTTAATCTGTTGTAAAATGGATAGTGCCACCGAGCATGCGAGTGTAATAAATAATATACACCTCACTTTGACACATTTTGACTCCACATGGACTTCATCATTATCATCATCAGCCCATATATGTCCCGCAGCTGGGCACGGGCCTCCTCTATAACTGAGAGGGTTTAGGCCTTAGTCCACCACGCTACACTACGCCACATGGAGTTACAAAAGTTTAAGTCGTGCATTCTAAGAAGGAGTTATCCCAGATTAACCAGACCCATAAAAGTTATGGATTTGAATGCTTTTTGTCATTGGGAGGATACAACCGGCACAATCTAGTTTCATAAACGTATTCTATCTGCGCGACAAAGACTGATGAGTAGAAAACACAAAAGTGCGGATTTTCTCTATACCAAGATATCAAATACATTCACTTTTGAATCTCAAAAGATGATATAAGTATGTAGAATTATCCCACAGATATATAGTTCTTTTTATGGTTTAGAGGGTGTAGACTATAGTCAATTACAGTTGACGACGTTTTCTTTTACAGATTAAGTTTAATTTGAGCAAATATATTTTTTAATTGAAGAGGGAAGTTTTTTTTTTTTTTTTTTTTTTTTTAATACACCCAACAGTCACATACATAGTTCTGACCCCACACTAGGATACAAGTCCTGTGTCGTGGGTATCAGAGACTACGAGAGACTTTTCGGTCTCACAAACACCCAGACCCGAAACAAATATTTGTCGATTACACAAACATTTGTCTCGGTGCGGGGATCGAACCTTGCTTCGTTTGCGCTTCAACATCTACCCAGCTACTCCGCAGTAAATGATTATAACAAGCGGTGCTAAATATATTTTCCCTATCCACCGCGGAATAGGTCGTTAAACAGCGGGATAAACGACAGACTGCAACGCTCCTTGCTAAATCCACTCGTACGTTGCTTAACATTTTCGGTTTTACATTTGGCGTAGTTAAAACGAAAACACACATGTTCTTGGAAGCAATTAATCGAGAGGCATAGTGTAGCGTACGTTTATGCAACATTCGATAGTTGCCCGTCGGTTGCGAAACCGACAGAGACCTTGGGCGGGCCTGCCCCGGCGCATATGTGCGAACGGTTAATCGGACCGAGAACAGATCTACGCCGCGCTGGATGTGGCATTATTCGCTTAAATAATAGTACCTGGATGACCGAGCTTTGCACGGAATTTTTAATAATATGATAATAATGATGAATGATGAAATATGAATAATGTTACTTAACAACGCCATCTGCTGTTGTGTCGTTAAAGCAATTAGTTGCTCACAAAAAATAGTATTATTATTCGCCAATAGATATCAGGAAGAGTCATATTTTTCAGTTGAGACTACTCAAACGCCTCCCTTTTGTTATTTTTCTTCCAAATGACATTTTCTAAAAATGATTCCTAGCTAGATCGATTTATCGTCCCCGAAACCCCCTATATACAAAATTTTATGAAAATCGTTGGAGCCGATTCCGAGATTCCAATTATATATATACAAGAATTGCTCATTTAAAGATATAAAATAAGATAAGATAATTAAAACTCACATAATACGTAGTTCTGACCCGACATTAAGATACGAGTCCTGTGTCAGAAACTACGAGAAACTTTTTCGGTCTCACAAATACCCAGACCCGAAACAAATATTTGTGGATAACTCAAACATTTGTCTCAGTGCGGGGATCGAACCCGCGGCCTCACGTTTCGCAAGCTGGTGTCTAGCCAACTGCGCCACGAGGCTGTCAAATAATAAAATAAACACACCCAAAACTAACACAATACGTAGTTCTGTCTGCTGACAAAGGTACGAGTCTTGTTTCGTTGGTAACTACGAGAAACATTGACAATTAGGCTTCTAGCCAATGGCAACGCGGAAATTTATTATTAAACTAGTTTAAGTTTATTAAATAATAGCAAAGCAATACTTTAACTGTACTTAATTCAATATATAATATACATTCTATTCAAATATTGCTCTCAAAGAGATCAATAAACAAGCATAGTTCTCGACCTAGTAGGTAATTCGGTCTCTACTCAGTACTAACTTAATGAAGTCACAGCCGCTAGTAAAATGAATATCTGGGTCAAAATTATGTATTAATTAATGCCGAAAGACAATTGACCAGATAACAATAACCACTTATAAACATACATACTCACGCCTGTATTCCCCGAAGGGGTAGGCAGAGGTGCATTTCTGCACCCACATTTCGCCAGGTGTGTAAATAGGGGGCGAGCCTATTGCCGTTTTTCGGGCACATTTTCAGCCTCCGTGCTGTTGCTGAGAATTTCCTAATGGACAAAACCCAATAACACTTTTCCCGACCCGGGAATCGAACCCAGGACCTCTAGATCGCACGGCACATACTTGTACCGCGAGACCACGAGGCAGTCGAGCCACTTTCAAACATAATATACTAGAAAACTATATGTAGCGCACATGTAATCGAAACCACAGGAGTACATCGGCAAAATATGTCTACCCTACACTTGGAGGACCAAGGGTTAGGGCACAGAGCGTTAGAAGAAGCATACATATATTGGGAATATATGAGAAAATTTTCTTGAAATTTCCAACATTGCCAAATACAAAGGAAAGAGTAAGTGATAAAATTATATAGGCGTACTTTTGGACTAGACTATGCCCAGCACTGGGCCATCATAAATTAATGATAATGATGTAGGGAGACGGAATACAACTTTCCGTAATAATTCTCGTGGTTTTATGGAGCTTTTAAAAGTGCAAAAATATTCTTTGAATGCATTATAATATTGTTTAGTTTAAATTTAATAACCAACCCCGCACTAGGCCAGCGTGGAGGATTAAGGACTAAACCCTCTCAGTTGTAGAGGCTGATGGTGAAATGATATTTAAAAATTATAATATGTCGAGTGCTGTTTGAAATGGACGCACTGCGCTTGAACCGCTATTAGACTTATACGTTGAACAGTCTTTCAGAGACTGAATGTAAAAGTGTAATAAGTGTTTTTTTGATATATTTTATGATTTTGGTTTTGCATATAGTATATCTATGTGACAAAATAACGTAAAGCGTAAAGCCGAGTGGCCTTCTCCGGGCGTATGTAGGGTATAGAGCGCACGTCGAGAATTCCTGAACATAACACAACCGACGGAGTTATATCACGTTTGGAGGGCTGGCAGAAAGGTTAATAACTATTTTATAACTTTGTAATATAACTCATAATTCATAAAGATTTCTTGAACAGCGGGAAATAAAACTTTTAACTGAATTTTTATCCTCTGTTTGATAAAAATATACAACATTATTTTGAACGTTTGTATTCGTCCTAATATAATATAATAGGACCAAAAATATAAATTGTCTAGGATAATTAATATCTTTACTCTTCCTTTAGTTGCCTATGACGCAAAAGTATGTACAATAAAAAAGTATCAAGTATATTCGCAGGTCTTTTCATGCTGGTCAATTAAAATAAATGTATGTGATAAAAATTAACGTGGAACCCTAAATTTTACCATAGTATAGGTTCAAACATTCGCTTACTGGTTCACCTTAGCCCTAAGTGGGACAGGATGCAGACCGCGTGAGCGTGTGTGTTTGTGTGTTATGTAACTGTCACATACGCGAACCATAGACAATTCGCTTTACTATATCCCTGTAAATCTGGTTTAGTTAAAAATACCAGCAGTGGCGGTACTTCCATAGAAGCCCAAAACCGTTACAAGTTGTTTGTGTAATGTCTAGTTTATAATTGTTTATTGTCGGGGCAGGATAGGATTTATAAGCTAAAATTTTATTATTTGGGATTGCGTAAGGCAAACTGGGCTTTTGGGCTTCTATGGAAGTACCGCCACTGCCAGTTATATCAATAGTCAAGAATCTGTAGGTTTCCATGCAGATCGAGGACTTTCAAAGTTAACGAGAGGAAACCTACATTCCTAATGTATGTTTTGTCCAACCCTATGGTTGCACTACTGTAAGGTACCTTAGCTTAGACCGTGCCCAGCAGTGGGGCTTATAGCAGACAATAAAGACAACAATATATAAAATAATTAATGGTATGTAATTGTTTTGGATTTTGTATTATATTTTTGACTGTAATTGTTCTGTCTGTTTCACAAAGAAATAAAATAAATAAATAATTCTTTCTAACAATAATAATTAGTACAAGCTAAGTCAAAACAATTTCTGTTAGATAATGGGCTTAATTGGTAAATTAGGCTAGTAGGGAGTACAATAACATTCGAAGGAAAAAAACTAAGATTTTTTATCTAGGCTGGTTCCTTTTAAGAATAATATCACTACTAGCCTTATGTCGTATGGTATTCTTTTGTGGGGAGCTGCTGCGGATATTAACACTATTTTTGTTTTGCAAAAAAGAGCCATTAGGGCTATTTATAATTTAGGTCCCAGGGCTTCACTTAGAGAAAAATTTAAAGAAATAAATATTCTTACCGTCACTTGTCAGTTTATATACGAGAACTTAATGTACGTCCAAAAGAATCTTGATAAATTTAATAAAATTTGTAATGTACACAATAAAAATACTAGGAACAAATGTAATCTCGTTCAACACGTAACTCGTCTCCGGAAAGTTAATAACTCTTTTATGGGGCAATGTATACGCTTCTATAACAAACTTCCGAGGGCTATTAGGGAGCTTCCCTTGACACAGTTTAAGAAATCAATTAAAGATAAGCTTTGCAAAAAAGCATACTATAAAATTTCAGATTTTATTGAAGATAATAAGCCCTGGGAGTAATGTAAATTGATCGGAGTTTTGTTGCTATAGTTTGTATCATTATGACATTTACAATGTAAAATTTAAATAATGTAATTAAAAAAAGACATTTATTGGTATTTAAAAAAAATGACATGTCGTGTTGCTGAGGGAGTTTCTTGCCGTTTCTTCTCCACAGCTGTAACACGTTTCGAAGCGGCAATAGTTTAAAAAATATAAAAAAGTGTAAAATGGACGATTCAAAAGAACTTGTAAAAGTCTATTTGAATAAAGATAATTTGACTTTGACTTTGACTTTACTTATAGTGTCTTGACTGCCTCGTGGTCTCGCGGTACAAGTATGTGCCGTGCGATCTAGAGGTCCTGGGTTCGATTCCCGGGTCGGGCAAAGTGTTATTGGGTTTTCCATTAGGAAATTCTCGGTAATAGCACGGAGTCTGGAAATGTGCCCGAAAAACGGCAATAGGTTCGCTTCCTATTACGTGGGCCTGATACATACTTGGCGAAATGTGGGTGCAGAAATGCACCTCTGCCTACCCCTTCGGGGAATACAGGCGTGAGTTTTATGTTATAGTGTCTGTAAAAAAACCTCTAAGAGATTGCTTTTGAGAATCCACATTGTTTAAAGGTATGGTCATTTACATCCAATGTACAAATGAGACTAAAACATCCTGTCGCACAAGCGATTGTTTAAATGTATGGCGGGTCCAGTGTTAGAAATTTCAAGTGTGATCCTCGTCGGATCTTATTTTCGTCGCACTCAGAATAGTATCCGTCCGGTCGTTACATTGTGTGCGAATTTATATGACGCGTTTTGCACTAAATTCTTTGTGTTTATTAATGTTGTATGTAATTTCATTGTTACGAAATTATGAAGATTTTTAAAGGTATTTTCGACAATGCATTTAAAAAAGAAAGTTCTCAGTTGAGTTGGTAATTTAGAAGCAGAAATAAATATTTCATGCTTAGATCATTGATACTAAAGAATTTGTGCGTGTTTTATTTAATGTGTTATCAATGCATTTTTTAAACGCGTATTTGATTGTTAATAATTATAAGTTAATATACGTGGTTAAATAGTCGATTCGCACACTTTATCTGTATTTTTAAATTATAAAATTGTAGAAAATTGCTGTAATAACCTATAAAATAATAATTGAATCCAACTTACGTGTGAAAAAGAATCATGTTTACGATTAATTGTACCCGTTTTTATATTTACGCTAAGAATAATATTTTTGTAGAAGTATTCAGAAAATCTTAACAACAGAATAAATAAAAGTATTTTGCTGTATGTATTATACGAAAAATTTTGCCTCGCAGGACCACCTTCGAGGATCATCTTTACTCTCACATATTTCCCAAAGGATAGAAAACTTCAAGAAAACAGCCTACTTAAAGTTTAAAACCCGTTGAGGCTTAACCCTATCCTAGTCCGAAAGACAGTCTAGGTGATAAAATAAGACAGAGTGAAAATAACTTTACCGAAATGAAACAAAGCAAACTTTGGAAAAAATCTAAAAATAAAACGGTTTCGCATTAATGAAAGTAGCGTTTTGCTATGTATATGTAGTGTAAACATGTTTGTCTGTGGAAGCATTGCACTTGGCTGGCTCTCGGCGCTATGTCGGTCAGGGCTGAGCGCGCGGAAAATCTGCCGAGCGACGGAGCGACGTTTTTTTCGCCTAATTACGTACTATGGCACATACGGGTGATACTATACATATAGTATGTTTAGTTTCAGTATTTGCTACCGCTTTGCCTTGGATTTGCTCGAGTATTATTAGTTATATTTTCCTTTCTTAAACCACTTCTTTTGCCTTCTTCCCCTTTCCTCCTTAATAATTTTTACCCTCTTCTATCTACCATTCATCCTTCCAAATCTTTACAAACAGGTATTGAATTATCTAAGCATATACTTTTATAGAAACGGTTTGAACGAGGTAAATGAAATACTACAGCGCCATCTGGTGGCAACGTCGGCGAAAGGAATATTATTGTAAACTTCTATTATTTTTAAATGCTGTTTTTGTAAATTTTTGTGGCGTACAATAAAGTGTGATAAATAAAAATAAAATAAATTATTTGGCTGTGGCTGGCAGCGGTTGGATGAGGAGGGTCGAAGATCGAGCCCAGTGGCGTGCCATAGGAGAGGCCTATGTCCAGCAGTGGACGTAAAAAAGGCTGCTGATGATGATGATGATGATGAAATTATTAAACTATATTATGTGTATACCAAACTACGCGATGATCAATCAAACGGTACCGGTGTTTAGTGATTGCAAATATACATACATACTACACAGTGGCGGTACTTCCATAGAAGCCCAAAAGCCCAGTTTGCCTTTTGAAATTCCAAATAGTAAATTTTTAAGCTTGAAATCTTTATTTTACTAAAGCAATTTGTTAAATAAAGCCCCCATAATAAGCAAATAGAAACTAGATATTACACAATTAACTTTTAACGCTTTTGGGCTTCTATGGAAGTCCCGCCACTGATACTACATACATACATTTTGCGCACATAGTGTAGTGTACCATCAATTCGTGCTAACTGACTTGATTCTGTAGATCATATTATGTAATTAGTAATAAGAAACGGAATGCTCATCTGACTGTATTTCAGTACATTTACTTTTTGTCCTTGCGCAGATGGTGTACCATCGCCTCGGGCTAACCTACTTGACTCTGTATATCACATAATGTAGGTATTACTTAGTAAAAGAGAGTCTATCTGTCTAAGAATATCAGGTCGTATATTTAGGTCTCACTGAGCATGGACCCACCCTAAAGACAGGATATGGTAGGCCATAGTTAATCACGTTTCTGACAGCCCCGTGGCGCAGTTGGCTAGACACCGGCTTGCGAAACTAGAGGCCGTGGGTTCGATCCCCGCATCAAGACAAATGTTTGGGTGATCCACAAATACCTATTTGTTTCGGGTCTGGGAGTTTGTGAGACCGAAAAGCCTCTCGTAGTTTCTGATACTCACGACACAAGACTCGTATCTTAATGTGGGGTTAGAACTATGTATGTGACTGTTGGGTGTATTTATTTATTTATTTACGTTGGACTAGTACGAGTTTGTGGACGTTTATAATATTCACATAATTTTTTTCGTCCAATGTGACCGAACCTGGGACTCCAACGTTCCCTATATTCCGATGACGTATTTATAGTGTACAATCGATTTCCAAATAAATAGTTTTCGAAATAACTCAACGTAACTAGTTTAAATGTAAAAAACACTATTTGGGACACAGGTAACTGTGAAAATATTTTCCTGTTCCCATTTCGCGACTTTATTGTTTATTCCTAAGATGTTGATTATGACAAACAAACAAATTGAACCAAAGTCCAACGCCTTGGCCCAAATACGACCAGAAACAACAATCCATGACGTTTTAGAATTCCAACGATTGGTATGAATGTGGATTCCAGAAAGTTCTTTCCTTGTGTTTATTTCAGCAGGAGTATGACGAAATATTTGAGTATCACAATTTATGAGAGGTATTTACTTTTCCCCAATCAAAATACACTTAGTGCGTGCGTGTGTATTGGCCGTTTTTCATGCTGGCACGAGCGCACGATCTTGATAGCGAAACAAAATCATATTATACGTGGAAAACTATTTTAATTGGGTTCACTTACTGCTCGAGAAATTCCGATGTCACTTACCTGAAACGAGAAACAAACCTTACAAATCGGACAATAAAAATTTTTTTTATTACATAATATTTATACAAGGAAATAACACCAACACGTATCATCATCATCAGCCCATATAGGTACGTCCCACTGCTGGGCACGGGCCTCCTCTACAACTGAGAGGGTTTAGGCCTTAGTCCACCACGCTGGCCTAGTGCGGGTTGGCGGACTACACACCTAAGAAATTCCTACGAACTTTTAGGTGTGCAGGTTTCATCACGATGTTTTCCTTCACCGTTAAAGTACGTGATAATTCATTGTGAATACACACATAACTTGGAAAAGTCAGAGGTGTGTGCCTGGGGTTTGACCGCGTGCCCAAACCTGGAGGCCATTACGACTTCAATAATATTTCTATAAAAAAGATTATTTCTTATGGATAATTTTCTTCGGAAAATATCCTATTCAAATCCTTTTATAGGCATTGTTTAACATTTTGTATTGAATTTGATGCAACGGGACATATACACATAGCAGTCACTGTGAAAAGATTAAAAATGTATCAATAAGTCCAGTTCTAAAATTATTAGCGATGAAGAAATCAGTTTATAATATAAGGTCATGGGTTCAACTCAGTAGGCGTTTGTGAATCTTTAATTTGTATTTGTAAAAACACCCACTACACGAGGGTGAAACTAGTGTGGAGTATTTTTTCAAAACAATTTGAAATTTTTTTTTTTTTTTTTTTACAATTAAGAGATCGCCGTTAGAGCACAAGTTTTTTTTTTATGTAAACGCCTTTTATAAAACAATACAGTAAATAAAATAAATAATTTTCATTCATCTATTATATCATTTCTCAATGGCTATATTTCATCGAACTAAATTCCTGCCAATAATTTATTACAAAAATCAATATTTCCAATAGAGGAATGCACAAAATTCAGCATAATTCGTTAGCGTGAAGTGTTAAGCGTGCGGGGGCGGAGGGCGGGACAGGGCGCCCAATAGACCGTGTCGTAGTTCGCAGGGCACAAAAAACCCTATCCCTATGCAGGTACCGTGCGACCACACGTGCAAATAAAATCCTATGGGTTCTGTACAATATCAATTTTACTACCGATTTTTTATGACAAGGGTAATATAAAGAGTCCTCAAAATCGACGTGCATGCATGAAGAAGATAACGTCAGTTGAGGAAGCGAAAGAAGTATGTTTAGACCGTGGTATTTGGCGCTCTATAGTCTTTGCCTACCCCAACGGGAGACAGGCGTGAGTTTATGTATGTATGTGTCTTTTATGTCATAATATACCCGTAACTATTTTAAGATCTTCCACCGGTCATAAGTTGTAAAATAAGATGTAGTACTTAAGCTACTATCGTCCCGGGTTCAACTTATGTATGCTGGGTTTGAACCAATCCGACGTAATTTAACTGATGCAAGATAACTGTAACAAGATAACAAGCAGTGATGGCCTCGAGGTTTAGGCGCGCAGTCGAGAATTTCAGCGGTCGCAGGTTCAAACCCCAGGCACACACCTCTGACTTTTCGAAGTTATGTGTGTATTCACAATGAATTATCACTTGCTTTAACGGTGAAGGAAAACATCGTGATAAAACCTGCACACCTAAAAGTTCTTAGGAATTTCTTAGATGTGTAGTCCGCCAACCCGCACTAGGCCAGCGTGGTGGACTAAGGCCTAAACCTTCTCAGTTGTAGAGGAGGCCCGTTCTCAGCAGTGGGATATATTTGGGCTGATGACGATGATGACGAAGATAACTGTAATCGTTATTTACCAGTCGAGGTAATTTTTGACTGCAATAGCTTTTCAATTAGGTATCGCATTAATAATATGCTGTTCTATTGTTTAAGTTTATATTTTGCTCTTAAATTTGTCCAATCTAATATGGATATTTATTGCATTACGTGGTCACGACACAAAGCGTTTACGTGAAAACCAGCGGCGGTACCCCCATAGACGCCTTAAAGCGTTACACATTAATTGTTTATATTCTTATATATATTTCAATTTGTTAAATAAAAATTTTAATCTAAAAGTTAAATATGGTTATTCGGAATTTTGTGAGGCTAACTGGGATTTTGGGGTTCTATGAAAGCACCGCTACTGATGATAACATAAATAGGGAATATGCTCTTGACGACTTGAGAAAGGTGGCGGGTAGCGGATGGATGAGGGCTGCTCAAGACCGGGATGGTTGGCGCCTACTTGGGGAGGCCTTCGTTCAGCAGTGGACGGCGATAGGCTGAGAATAATGCTCTTAAACAGGTAAGGAACGGCAAACTGCACGGGCAGCTAATTAAGTGTACGATCTATTTAACGCGGTAAGGAACCCTGAAAGTGTCTATTAATAAGGCGTAAAGTTCATCACGTACACTGACAGCAGTCGCAGCGAGGCCGAACTGATACAACATTCGGCTATTAGCGTGGCGCCAATGCAACAAAAAAGTGGGATTTTTACTACCCCACGCCATTAATTTCCAAACTAACTGGCAGGTTGTAAAAAAAACATTTTTTGACAAGAACTAAACACAAATAGTTAAGCTATAGAGAAATATCGAAGTCGTATAATTAATAATACGTGTTTTAATTGTATCACCAAGAAGACTGTTCATTATAGCGCGGTACAGGGCATTTTTAATGTCTTATAGATTCCGAATAACGGGTTGTATGTTCAATAATGTAAGAAATTTGATAAATAATGCGAAGAAGGGTAAAAGTAGTTCCATTAATGGCATACTGGACAACTTATACCTTACTTACTCGTATACCTTAAAACGTTAATTTGAATGCGGTATTTAATATTTTTCTTAATTGTGTACGCGTTTATTTACACACCATTATTATTATTATTAAGCTTAGTGCGTATAGATGCTTTGAAAGTTAGAAAGACACATAAAAAGCGGCAAAAAACCTTTTAAATATTATTTTTTCCGTCCGCAAACCAACATATTTTCCAATAAAAACTAATACAAAACCCGGTCGAATAGTTTGACGTAATTTGGCGTTACTGGTGTTGTTGTTGTAAAAAACACAAACAACCGGCACTCCCGCGATTAAAAACAATAAATAATATTCAGGTTACAGTTTTTTCAACGAGTTTCATGCAAACACGCTGCGCCGTGTCAAAACACTATGGAGTTATTAGTAAGGACGGAGTGTGACTGCGAGCGGAGAGAGATATATTTTTTCATAGAATCGGCAACATATATTTTTGTACATAGATACATACATAAACTCACGCCTGTATTCCCTGATGGGGTAGGCAGAGGTGCATTTCTACACCCACATTTCGCCAGGTATGTATCAGTCCCACGTAATAGGTGGCGAGCCTATTGCCGTTTTTCGGGCACAATTCCAGACTCCGTGCTGCTACTGAGAATTTCCTAATGGAAAAACCCAATAACACTTTGCCCGACCCAGGAATCGAACCCAGGACCTCTAGATCGCACGGCACATACTTGTACCGCGAGACCACGAGGCATATATTTTTATGAGTGTTATTTTTTATTGCATCTAGTAAAATTTTACTTCATTTGATTACCGCTTAGAATATGTTAAATACGACGCAAAAAGTGATTCAAATCACAATCAGTAACTTTAAACAGCAAGTAAACAGTGACATTTGTTAATAACACAAAGTTGTCTCAGTTTGAATGAATGTTTCTGGCTATTCAGTCAGTACGGTACGCTGCATGTTATAATTTCATTCGTATTTAATGGCGAAATTACTGCCACCAAAGTTGCTATTTTGCCGTGCTATTTACAAAATATCATATTGAAGGGAAAAATACCTCTATAATTAATACAAATACGCTATCGCTTGTAAACCGACCAAAGCTCTCCGCTGTGATTTATTGACGGAAACAAACGTAGAATGTGCAACTGTGCAAGTAATTGGGTGCAAATGTTGCAGAAATTTAATTTTTTCTCCGCACGACATTGCAACACGACAACGATCATGTTTCAAGATTCCTCACGTGGCTTGGCATTTTGTGGCTTCTTGTTTAATCACTCAATTCGGAGTTCCAACACGATTACGTATATTTTTTTAACAAATGTCATTGCAGCAATTTCACCATATAAATAAATATAAGTGTGCGAAAAAAAGGAATAACTCAACCAGCAATTTTGTAAAAGTAATTAGATTTTTTAAACTGGAATCTACATAAATGTGCTTGAATATTTATGTCCCACTGCTGGGCATGCTTAAGCACACTTTTAATATTTAAAAAGAGTTAAAAAATTATAACAACAATTTTACCCACCTCCCTGAAAACTGACTGCTGTTAAATTACTTTAGTTCGGAAATTCGTGTTTGAAATTTACAACAATCAGAATTGTTTAGAATTTGGTACAAAGTGGCATAGGCGTCTAGACTTTATTATCACAAATGTTAGGACATAACCAGTAAATGCGGCGGTTACTAGATAACACGACACAGGATCATTTTGGCCGATAGGAGCTAAATTCAGGTTCTTTAGTATGTACAATGATATTATAGGACTTATTCTAGGCTAGGGGAACGTATTGGCGCTATGAAAACTGTAAAATGGTGTAAATAGAGTGTTGACATATTTGTGTTATTGATCTATATTTTTTAATGTATAATATTTTTAGTTATGCAACAAAAAGAAAAAAAGAGTCCTCATCATCATTAGCCCTTATACAGCCCACTGCTAAGCACGGGTCTCCTCTACAATTGAGAGGATTTAGGCCTTAGTCCACCACGCTGGCTTAGAGCGCGTTGGCCATAGAAAAGAGTACTATAATTAAATTTTCATTTAAATATAAGTTTGGTTACTTTTGGACATTTTAATTATAAAAGTTCCTGTGCAATACCTACTGTACTACCAATGAAACTGCCTTCACAGGACATAAACCTAAAACCATCTCATTTGTATACAAAACATGCGAATTGCGTAAGATCAGTACAAAATTTGTAATTTCAAATTTCAATAGTAGATTGTTAATGGGGTTGTTTTGCATAGTCCCTGAGTTAATGTAAGTGGTCCAAGTAGACTGGGACCGTTATTCTTCACCGGACAACTTCGCATATGCATCAGATTAATAATTAATCTGATCATGCATCATAATATGATGTTAGGCTCGCGCACACTATCAAACAAAATCATATAAATCGCATTGAGCGATATGACCGCCATTTGTTGCACTATATTTTTAATTTAATTTTTTTATTTTTGTGGTGTACAATAAAGTATTATAAATAAAAAAAAATAAACAAAATGGCAGAAATATGACTATGACATGCTTACTGATATATGAGAAAAGGGTTTTTTGGTTATACGACTAGACCGCAAATTTAAAATAGACGAGACATCACAGAGGGTTAAAAGCCGAGGAAAAAATTGTAAGGTGTGAAATCAGTCGTAATCACACACTAACTGTCATTTTCCGGAATCACCTGTGTCATAATTTTGCCAAACTTTCAGAGGAAACCAACGCTGTTTATCACCGATCACCACTCTATTGGAACATATATGTACGGTTTTATTGCAGCCACTTTACCTAAGCATAAGCTTACGAAAAGCCAGCAAATTTGCATTGTTCCCCGGCATTCAGCACAATATTGAACGCACTTACCAACAGGTGGCATAAAAACCGCACCAAATACCAGTTCCACACTACGCGGTGCGCGGGAGTGATTAAAATTTATATTTTGATGTATACTTGTCCCAGTATGTTAACTAAAATTATTCAGGAGCGAACTAAAATCTGTATCTGACGATAGAATCGGTTGATGCAGCGAGCGATGCTCATCGGAGTCACGTGGCTATTTGAAGGTCGAAATGCACTTTGAATACGACATGCGAAATGTTTTTGTGCGGTTTTCCTCACCAATTTATTTGGGCGATAGTTTTTGTACTTGGAGTGACTGGTCTTGGTAAAACCTTTATGTGTTATTACCACAACACCAAGAAAATACTGTTATAATTTAGAATTAACTAACTTGGCATATTTATACCAAAAAACACTTTTTCGCTTTACACGCCGCGCCATAGAAGAATAAAAATTGTCTTCGACTAGGGAAAGCAGTTAAAACAAAATTCGTTTCTATGAATATTGTACATTATAACTTCTAGGTATAAGAGCATTTTGTAGGAGGTGCTATACGTCGTTTTGTTAGACCTCATAGTTCAGGGGGTATGTATTCAATACGATGATGACGAATGACCTATGAAAAACTGTATTATGGTCACGATGTTTTCCTTTAGTCTAAGAGCGGTTCCAGAATTAGATTGACATGAACCGGCATAAATTTTGCCAAGTGAGAAATTGTTAAACTTTTTCAGTGATATTTCTGTACTTTTCAATTTACCGTCATGCCCACCTGCACCCATTTTGGCATGAAGGGTAAAAAACTAGATATTTATTGTATTTATTTCCTTATACATTATTGCAAGTAGTATGAGCTATAAGTAATATTGAAATTTACTTACTGGATCAATATTGTACCATGGAAGCGAATTACAAGAGCAGGTAACATTCTTAGCGACATATAATAGGTAAATGTACTTATATTTTTGGAAATTATTTTTAATGACAGGACGTAATAGACATCATGTCAGTCCCTCGGCGCAATTGGCTGGATACCAGCTTGTGGAAAGAGAGGCTGCGGGTTCGATCCCCGCGAAACAAATTTATGGACTACAAATATTTGGTCTCTCATAATTCTGTTATCTATGGCACACCACTTGTATCTTAGTGTAGAGTAAGAACTCAGAACTATGTATGTATCTGACTGTTGGGTTTTTTTTTTTTTTCGGAATTACTGGTAAAACACCAACTTCGTAATAAGCGAAAAACAAAAACCTTTTAACATAGTAATAATTTCTATGTTGTGTGATACCCGGAGATTAGAACACAATTAAAGGTAAATAAGAAAAGGAGTAACAAGTAAAAATTATGAAGAATGTGGTCGCAAACACAGTTATCAATTAAAGATAAAGCCTACATGTGCTATTTATCTGTGTAACGTAACCTGTCGCCGGCAACGCGTCACTGTGCTGTGAACATGTTTATTTATGTTTTGTAGGTCATGGGCGGACGGCGGACGGCGGTGGCGGACGGCGGACGGAGGGGGCGGAGGGCGGAGGGCGGAGGTGGCGGACACCGAGCGGTGGTTGCGTGCGGAGCCCACGCGCCATCTAACTGTATCGGGTTCCCGGAACGACCGACAATTACGTGAATACAACGTTTCATCGGAATTTCACGGCGTAATGTTCCGTTTATGGATTACAGCAAAATGGTGGAAAAAACAATTATTTTAACCAGTTATATATAAGCTGATGATGTAGTTAGGATAAAAAGGTGAATCGCGTCAACCCTAAATTCAAAATACTGGCGCAAATCATTTACACATCACAATCACCGTTCTCGATAAACAAAATGTATTTTATATTACTGTATTTTTTTACTGCCGTCTCATCTCCCTACACAATGAAATCTTTAATTATCGACCTGCATTGCAGAGAACATACCTAAATTCACTCGTTTTGTATCCTCAAACGATTCATCATCAGCCCATATACGTCCCACTGCTGGGCACGGGCCTCCTCTACAACTGAGGGGGTTTAGGCCTTAGTCCACCACGCTGGCCTGGTCCTCAAACGATTATAAACTTGTAAATCCTACGTAAAATTATGTGCGCCTTAAAGAACCCAAAACCACATTCAATTCAATTCACGAGCCTTTTTTTTTAATTTTACACTTTATTTATTTATTTTTATTTAATACCCTTTATTGTGCACCACATACAGAAGTTAAAATTAAATTAAAGCTACGTTATAAACTTTTGTGCCACAAAGGGCGGTCTTATCGCTATTAGCGATCTCTTCCAGACAACCCAGAAAAAAAATGTAAACATGAAAGGGGTGGTCATGCAAATAAAAAACAAAAACATCATCATCATCTCCTTGCCCTGTTCCCAATTTCATTTGGGGTCGGCGCAGTATGTTTTATCCTTCCACACATCCCTATCAGCCGTCATGTCTTCATTCACTCCTTTTTCTTTCATATTTTCAGTCACGCACTCCATCCATCTTTTCTTTGGCCTTCCTCTGCTCGCCCATCCATCAACTTTCATATCCATCACCGTTTTACCTACGTACGATTCATCCCTCCTCATAACATGCCCAAAAAACGAAAACAAAAATCATTAATAAAAACAAAAACAAAACTTTAATTTCTAATGGTCATAGACCTACGTTATAACAGAACCTTATTTCCCTATCCAGCCTCCTCGTGGTTCATCGAACCTGCGACCCGTGGACGTGCGAGCCATTTTCCCTGCTGTACGTGATGCTATTCTCTGTTATGTGTTGTGCAATCTACATTGTGTAACTAGTAGACTTGATACAGTCCTCATAACAAACATTTGACATTTTTTCATTGAAATTTGTTATTTTTAGAAGAAATTTAAACAAACAAACATTTTTGGTTAAGTAGCACGAATTATATAAGGTTCTTCGTGTTGTTTTTTTATTTTTTCATTTCATTTATTTTTTATGTGCCTTATTTAAAATTTTATGTAAATTGACCCGGAGACTCAACTCTTTGTAAGAGATTAACTAAGGAAAATCTCACGATACAAGCTCTGCCTAGTGTGAGCTGTCTCTTGGAAAATTTAACAACAGTATTTTTGTGCTATGATATAGAGATTTACAATTTCTTTGTTTTGTAACACACGATATAAATAAATAAAATTGACACGCATACAGCGCGATTTCTGGATATGAAATAGTATTTTCGCGTTATCGTTATCTATGCAGTACTGGAATTGAAAATGTATCCGATAAACGTCGAAGGTACATACCCTATTATCTAGGTCTTAAAATACACTTGACTGCCTCGTGGTCTCGCGGCTCAGGTATCATCATCATCATCATCATCTACGATCTAGAGGTCCTGGGTTCGATTCCGGGGTCGGGCAACGTGTTATTGGGTTTTTCTATTAGGAAATTCTCAGTAGCAGCACGGAGCCTGGAAATGTGTCCGAAAAACGGCAATAGGCTCACCGCCTATTACGTGGGACTGATACATACCTGACGAAATGTGGGTGCAGAAATTCACCTCTACCTACCCCTTCGGGGAAAATAGCCGTGAGGTTATGTATGTATGTATAAAATACACTAATCGAGACAGGATTCTAGAGATAAACATCTGCCTATCCTTTTAAGGATGTACGCGCTATGTACAAAGTTACCAATTGAATTCCTTGACTCCGTAACTGTAGCAATTTAGCAGCAATCGGGTTGACAGGAAAATTGCTTCATCATCGAGGCGGCTATGACCGACGCGAGGTGACGGCTCTATCTAGCCTAGATATACGCGCTATATAGTACTACACATAAACGTAGTCACGCCTGTATTCCCTGAAGAGATAGGCAGACAGACCCAATAATACTTTGCCCGACATACTTGCATACGGCGTATACCATAATGTCTAAGAGATAAAAAAACACGGAACTATAACCTTATAGTTAGTACGGTTCCATCCAGTGAATGAGCTGCGAGTGACTCCCTCGTCACTCGTGACCCTTGGAAAGGCTCCCAGATAACATGGAGCGGAAGCGTGGGCTGGTAAACTATTCCATAGTTTAACAGCAACAATAAAATATTGTGAATCCTAAAGCTAGATGGCTTAAGACTGTTTATCAATTTTTTTTCTTAGTAAATAAGCAAAGGGTCATAAAAATCCAAAGCAAGTATTACTATGTCACGCACACATCAATAGAAGCAGTCGTGTTCTGCGCATCCTATTTCCCACTGCGTACTGCACGCGAGTTACTGGGAGCGTTGCTAACGTGACGGGGATATAGAAATCTGTTATTAAAGTGTAATGTTAATGTGAGTGAGAAACGTCCAAATCGATGGTGATAGGATTCTTATCTACCCGAATACGTAATAACTACCACAGAAACATGCTTAAGGGTCCCGTCGGCCTGTTTCTTATGGCATAGAAATCGCACTATACTGGATTATAGGTACAGTACTGTCTTAATAGATGTATGAGTATGTATTACTTGTTTTCTTCCTTGACTATTGGAAACAAAATTTCTAGTTGCCTTCCTGCAACTATCTCAATCTTATCGAAGATCGAGCCCAGTGGCGTGCCTTAGGCGAGGCTTATGTCCAACATTGGACGTGAAAACGGCTGTTGCTGTTGACGATGATGATGACGAACTATCTTAAAAGTGGTGGGATAACTAGTAGTGTAGAAAAGGGAAGAGAAATAGTGGAAGAGCGCCGTCCCGGTGGATAGACACAGCAAAGGCATATACTGGAGCCAGTGCCCAGGCTTGCCTACGAATGGCACATAATAGGAATGCCTGGAGGAAGGTGGTGCGAAATGTACAGGAGAGCCACACGCGTGGTGGTCACGACCCTCAGTAATGAGGAAACGACTAGGAAGAAGAACTAGTAGTGTAGTTTAGTTCCTGTGGGTTGATGTGGGTTGATTGTAGGGTAGTGTAGTCCAGGACTTTATGTTCGCGAATGTGACCGGGTGCGGTGTGTGGCGATACGCTGCTCTCAAGGCGACGCGCGCGGATGTGTATACCACTTGCGTAACTGGAATCGCTCTAAACACTGCTCTACTACGTTTAGACCACTTTTTCCTTAAAAAACTACAGGTATTCCTTCGCATGGACCTAACTTTTAAGTTAATTTGAAATGTACAACTTCATGGAGATGTTGTTTTATGATTCATAATAGGCTGGGCTCGGCAACTATATGTCAAAGCCCAGTTTGCCTTAAAATATTCCGAATAATAATCTCTAAGCTTTAAATCTTTATTTAACATAAGCAATTTGACTTATAAATGAGAATATCCTGATCCCACAATAAACAATTATAAACTAGACATTACACAATTAACATGTAAAGCTTTTGGGCTTCTATGGAAGTTCCGACACTGCTATGTATGTGTTATAAATAAGGAAGGCTATATTCACATATATTAATTGTTTTAGAATTTCGCGAATAAAAAGCCAAAAGTGGATATCGCCTTTATTTTTGACCGTTTAAAGGTTTGTGTTATGTCTTAATTTGAGCTTTATTATGAGGTAATTTGAGGTATTTAAAATTAAACAAAACCTTCTAATAACTAATGGTGAATAAACTTTCAAAACGGACATACTACATAATTGCAACGACAACCTAATCTAACATTAGTACACCATGTAAATAAGTTAATTATGTATCGTTTAAGCTATAGTCAATATTAGTTTATATTAGTACCTATACAGTTTGCAGGATGGATCCCGACCGATGGGCGAAAGCCGTAACTAATTGGATACCATGTGAGGGCCGCCGAAAGCGTGGCAGACCGAGAATGCGCTGGAGAGACAGCCTGGACGCCTTTGAGAAGGAGTGGCGTAACATAGCACAAGATAGAGAGAAGTGGAAGAAGAAGGAGGAGGCCTTTGCCCAGCAGTGGGATCTATAGGCTATTAAAAAAAATTAGTTTCGTATTTTAAAAAAATATCTTTAGGAATAATCATGACTACTTAGGAGTCAGAAGGCAAAGTGCATGCATATTGTTCGCAAATGGTAAAGTACAAAGTGGGATGTGTTGCGGAGCGTGTCGGCGCACGCACCGGCCGCCGCGCGCGCACGCTCCATCTCGTGTGACATAACAACACACGGACACACACACACACGCGCACGCACACCGCCGCACCGCTTGTTTGCGCTCGCGCAGTAGGGATGCCCAAAAAAGTGTATTGTATCGATATATCGCATCGTAACTGTATCGAACTTGGTTGTATCGATACGCGATATTATCGATTTCCTTTGTATCGATATATCGTATCGTAACCGTATCGCATGCCTTTCAATTAATATGCGATATAATGAGTATATATCGTGCAAAGGGTTATATTTTTAGTAGTTTTACTATATTCTTTTATTTTTTTAAAAGAAACAAATAATTATATGTATTTAAAATAGTTTTATTCAACAAAAAAAAAATCACAATTGCCATTGATCAGCACTTAAACAACGCAAAAATAATAATTTTGATAAGCGCTGTGGATTAAACCTATTACGGCTTTCGGAAAGTGTGTGTCCAGCTAAAGAAAACAGGCGTTCAGAAGGAACTGAAGTTGCGACAACTGATAAAATAAAATTCCACACAGTTGACTTTACTGGCGGTGCCATTGCAATGATTTTGAAATAAAAGTTTTGTTGCTCGAACTCGAACGGAATGAAAAAGGAGAACATAAACTAAACATTTATTAATCATATTTGACGGTACTACAAAGTCCAAAGATTTATTTAAATCTACCTCCAAGTCTAAAAGCCGGCTGTTCTTGTTCCATAAACAATTTTGTCGACGTTATCATTCTCTTATTACTAATAACAATATATTCAATGGCACTGTCTATTATCGTTTAGTGATGATGTAATAGGAACTTTAAAATTATACAAATTAATCACCGACATAGTTTGATACGATACGGTAATGCGATGTTTTTATAAGAATGCGATATATCGAAGCGTATCGTATGGTCAAAATATCGCATCAAATATCGATATATCGTATAGTGCTGTATCGATATTTCGATATATCGTATCGTAACGGGCATCCCTATCGCGCAGTGAAAATCGGGTCATGGCTGCGGCACACACGCGCATGCGCCATGCGCCGTGCCGCGTTGACGCGGTGTCGCCGCGACGCGCTGCAGTGCCAGCATCGCGGATGCAATTATCAGTCAATCAGGAAATTAGGGGATTGAACGTAAACCTATTTTATTTAGAAGAGTTATGGAATTTGTGTTATTTAAACTTTTATTGTAATGAACTAAGTACGCTTTCGATGCAGGAAATAGACTTTTAAAAAGACTTGTGTTAAAAAATTGCAAGAAAGGATGTTTTAGGCTATCCATTGATTAGGATATTGATTGCATCTTTTTAGGACAGATCAATATTAATCAGGACTCAAGATTCCCAATGTTTTAGGAATAACAAAAATATGATAAAAGTATTCTAGTCACACTAAACCAATAATGAAAAATATGAGTCTAGCAAATTTGTTATTGGTTGTTTAGTTTGTAGAGTAGAAAGCTCTCGAGTGATTGTTGAAGTCATACTCGAAGTACCTTGTACCTAAGTAATAGCAATTTGTCTACCTAGATAGAACGGCAATAAGTTAGTAACAAGTTGTAGAAATTGCTTCCAAACTTTACGCAGAAATGCCGCAATCATTTCTTCACATATCGTTCAAATATTTTTATCATCATGTAAGTAAACAAGGTTTTATATTAGATAACATTTTTTATGACTCCTAATTGCCTAAAGCATTTTATTTAATTACGCCTGAGAGGATTTAGGTCCTAGTCCAATATCTAGGTCTTAGATTAATAAAGGAAGGAAAACGTTAGCTGTCGCATGTTCTGCATGTTCTTTAAATAATTCTAACTTTAAGAGGGAGAGGTGAAACTATAAGCTAGTTTATTTTAAAATTATTGGTTACAATATTTTAAATGCATTTTCAATCAGAACAATAATGGAGACCAGCTTATTATATCGGAAATGCATGGTCTAATACGAAAACACGATAAATTTACGTAATTCACTAAGTAGGGCTTTCCACATTATTTAACTTTGTCGCTATGCAGGCGGATACGAATATCCACCAGTAAAATAACTTTCCCGTGAAAAAAACATATGAACCGCAAATGTATGAATGAACACGACAGAATAAAATAGATAAACTAGGAAATTGTAGCTATTATAGAACAGGATGACGTCACGCCGCGTCGATATAGGAAAACTTGTATAAAAACAGTGAATCATTTAACTCACATACTGTTCCTGGATTCATGGAAATCTAAAGAGGGCTTCGTGTCAAGGCTACTGGGTCAAGGGATTCTCGTGACGTACATCAAAACACACTATAGTTCTATCAGTGGCGGTACTTCCATAGAAGCCCAAAAGCATTGCACATTAATTTATTTAATGTCTAGTTTATAATTGTTATTGTGTGGTCAGGATACTCTCATTTACATGTCAAATTGCTTTTGTTAAATAAAGATTTAAAACTTAAAGATTACTATTGGGAATTTTGTAAGGCAACCTGGGCTTTTGGGCTTCTGTGGAAGTACCGCCACTGAGTTCTATGTAGGTAATAGTAATAAATATGGACAACACAATTAGACCAGTATTAACTGTCTCGTCAATCTGCTGAATAGACATCGTTTGATTTGTGAGGCGAGAAAAGGTTTTCTGTGAAGAATTTAAAATAAGAATTTTTGTGTATAATATCAGCACCATTTATACAGTATTCAAGTCGAAAATCAACTCTTTGAGTAAGATAAATTGATATCAACTCAAGCTAATATTATGCCTATAATTATGCTATTTATGCCTAGTGCTATTTGCTAAATTTTCCACACCTAAGCCTTTTTTCGTTTAATGCTGTTAGGTTCTTAACATCTGTTATGTTTTCCTCTTTCCTTAAAATAAATGGTAGTTGACACAACCTGTACCTTCGAATATGTTCTGGTATGCTATATTTTTAAGGCAATAATTTTTTCCTGGTAAATGTAATGTATGTATGTTCGCCAACCTGCACTAGGTCAGCGTGGTGAAAGGCCTAAGCCCTCTCAATTGTAGGGGCCCGTGTCCAGCAGTGGGACGTATATAATGGACTCGTGATGTTGAAAAGATGTATCTATAAACCGATGCAATTTATCAATGGAATACCGGTTATATCAAGTCCACGAAATTGATCCAAAAACGTCCAAAACACTTAATGAAGCAAACCTACAGAAACCACAAGAGACTTTATAGTGACAACAATCTAACCCGGATTTTTATAACACCCACAATACATTTGACTGGGAGCAGTTCGAACCTACGTATAATTCTGAAACTACACTATGACTCAATGAATTATCACTTGCTTTAACGGTGAAGGAAAACATCGTGATAAAACCTGCACACCTAAAAAGTTCTTAGGAATTTCTTAGGTGTGTAGTCCGCCAACCCGCACTAGGCCAGCGTGGTGGACTAAGGCTTAAACCCTCTCAGTTGTAGAGGAGGCCCGTGCCCAGCAGTGGGACGTATTTGGGCTGATGATGACTATGACTCAGAGTTTTTTGTTTGTGATATGTGATATGAGTGGCTTTTCGTCTCACTAATAGTCAGATTTGAATATTTGTAGATCTAACCTGTGCGAATCTACCGAGATCGTCTCATTTTACATTTAGATTCTAACCAACTACACCAGAACAGTCGAAAAAAAATGCCAGAAGTTAAGTAAATTTTTATACTTAGATGATGAAAAAAATCACAAAAACTTATCTCAAAATATAACGAGAACACATTGAATACGTTGGCAAATGCAAAAAACCTTCTAAAAAGCCCGTCAAAGTTGCCGCCCCTGCGCGAGGTAGCCCCCGGAATCCCTCGGGATCCTCTTGAGATTAAGCAGACACTTACGATATTTAAATGTTTTTTTTTTATAAGAAAAAACGCTACCGAGTTACTTATATGTATAGCGCTAATGCTCTTAGCCCAAATTATGGAATCATCGTTAATTGAAATATAGATAAAATTTCGTTTGAAATTCTCATTGAAAGATGGTACATATGAATGTAGATTTCTTTTTTCATAGCAATTATTAAAAAATAATGAGTATAATTTTTCCATTAGGAAATTCTCGGTAACAGCACGGAGTCTGGAAATGTGCCCAAAAAACGGTAATAGGCTCGCCCCCTATTACGTGGGACTGATACATACTTGGCGAAATGTGGGTGCAGAAATGCACCTCTGCCTACCCCTTCGGGGAATACAGGCGTGAGTTTATATATGTATGTATGTAATGAGTATAAAAAACGACTGAAAGGTTCCTTGAGTTTTAAAAAAATAGTTGTTAATCGAAAATCAGATTACAAATAACACAAGGTTTTTTATTCCTAAAAAAACACCATGAAATTACCAGGAACGCGTGAATGAAAAGTAGCGCCGTGCTGTTTTGAATATAAGTAAAGGGGAAAATGACCTATTTTGCGTTTTATAATGTTCATTACCTATTGAACACGTAATGTTGTTCAGTGCAAAAATATATCACGTCTTATTATTTAGAACACAATATAACATTATGATTAATGCTGTGTGTGTAGATGAAATGCGCGGATAGATTATACGCAGGGAAAGCGGGTAGAAATTCTATGATTCGCTGATGGCCAGCTTTCGCTTCCGGCCGCGTGGGGGCGCCACGTATGCGTAGATAGCAATTTGCTTATGAATTCAATGATGAAAGGATTATAATTGTTCCGGTGATTATATTTATCGTACTGCTTAAAATTTATGGTAAGATTAAGAGGATTCCAACAGATCGTGTGGTATACTCAAGTTCCGCAACGATTTTTTTCTTTCAACGTAGAATACACACGAAACTGTATATAGGTAAACGGTAATTTATAGTCTTTTTGATTTCAAACAGACTTCGTATAAATAACGTAATAAATTTATCTACATAACATATTTTGTTCTTGCTTTGACATCCGAATTTAAAGTTGTAAACTAATTGAAAGTATGTTGTGGTAAGTTAAAAAATCAAAGTAGTTACAAGAAAGCAGGCAATATTGGTCTATGAAACTTTCTCACTGCTGCGCCGGCGGCCTAATCGCTTGTCGAGGTAAAAGTTGGCAAAACACGAAAGGAAATTGCTGCCACTTCCTCGAGCGGAAATCGAAAGTGGATTGTGATCCGAGGAGAAAACTGCATAGACGAGCCCGTTGCATCAAGATTGCATTAAGATACAAATATTTTTAAATCTGCTATCGCCACCTATTGTCGTATTAATAAACTAAAATATAATAATTGTAAATAGCGCCATCTCTTGTGTACTATTTTAACTACAACAAAATTATTATACTGGCTTCATATTTAGTATAACTACTACACGCTAGATGGCGCTTATTACAACCAAAACTCTTATGTCTATACTAAATAATCATACCTTTACCTCCACCAGCATCGTGCACTTGCGGCTTCCCACTCGGCACCCGCTGCATTGGTGATGCACTGCCATAATTCATACTCGTCCCACTGTAATCCGAACTTAAGGGTTCTTGCTTTATGCCGCTAGGCGTCGCTGACAATTTCTCAGCCAACAATGGGTTCGCAGACGCGATGTTATACCGCCCGTTGTTGATATTATTGTTGACCACGCTGTTGATGGCACTAGTGCCTGATCTGAGAAGCTGTTGTAGCCGCTGTTGGCCATTGTTGGGCAGTGATAATTGACTTTGTGGGTAATAACCCTGAAGCTGGCTACTCGACGCTGGCGATGATATATTGTTATTTTCTTCTTGCTGTAAAAGAGAATTTACTTCGTTATTATTGTTTTGATGAGTGATGTCGAACGGGAATATCTCGCCACTTAGCATGGTTTCGTCTTTTTGCCGTCAACAAAGGAAAAAATTATAATAACCATTCAAACGTGTTTTATTTCAAAATTAAAATACTAAGCCAAGAGGTCATACTTAATACAATATTTGGATGTTTATGCAATTTATCCTTTTTAGAGAATGGTGTCCCTTTTTAGACATGTGTGGCATACTTACCTTTATTTCGACCTGTTGGACATTTGACGCTGTGGCATTCGTCAGATCCGTAAAAAAGGTGTCGAAATTATCAAACGCGGTTTCTCCAAGTTGTTTGAGGATGTCGTCAGGGTCGGCTGCCTCGGAGCCGTCCGCTTCGAGAGTCAAACCTCCGACGATGTTCGACAGCTCGGACTGTGATAGCTCGCCAAGAGATGACGCCATTTGTTGTAGTTGGGCGGCTGCTTGTCCGCCTGCTGCGACTACCGCGTCCTGAAACTGTGCCTATTATTGAACAAACTTGTAATTAGTTTATTAATTCTTAGTTGTAATTTGCAGTCTTAGCTACTCACTCATAGAGGGCGCTATTTGTGTGATTTTTTAACTCCATTTTTAGTAATCTAATATGTATGTGCATTGCACTCTTTGATAGAATTGTTAGCGTTGCCAATTAACTTCTTTAAAGCGTCTCCAGTACACTAACTTATTGCCTTCGAAGCTTTGATAAACTTTAGTCTACATTTTATTACGGTCCATACCGCAATTTCTATGAGGCAATTACTTATCAACAAAAATGCTGCTGATGAAAACCTTTGAGCTTGATTTTATCAAAATTGAATGTTATGTCTTCTCTCATATTTGCTACTTCATGTATTTAAAAGTAGTAAAATGGTTTATTACAAATGTTGAGAGCGTGATACCTGAAGGCAATTGGAGAGGTCGACCATCCTGCCCTCATTCTCGGCGGACCACCATTCGTCTTCAATAAATGGCATCGCCAGCGCCGGTCCCGACGGCGCATGTGTCCCCGCCACGTTGTCTCTAACGCTGGGCACAGTTCACAACACTCACGAGCACTCGCGCCTATATTCACTACGCACTACACACACAGTCGGTTATTCTTAAACTTATTATTATAAATTCGTTTAATATGTTTGGCAGCGTTTTGGACGGAACGTACATTATTCGTTGTGTATATTACGTGAATAGGTACTTAGTTACGTTGGAACACATTATGGTATTTGGCCGCTGGACTTATGGTTTGTGTCTTCTGCGGTGAAATGTTCCTCTCTTCCGGCCAGGTTACCTCACTCCACGCAATCCACTCCTCTTCAGCAGCGACCTGGGAAGATTAAAAGCGTAGGCTTTCACGTCTTTAAAAACTATGCAGCACGTTAGTACTGTTAAGATAAAAAATAATGTAGGGTAGTTATTTTCGGATATGTTAAAAATGTAAATTTTATTCCGAAATGTATTACTTAATTATAGATTTACCAAGTACATATGTTGTTATATTTATGTTGAGTTATTGATAGTGTAAATTTTGATTTTTAACAACAGTTAATCGTCCATCATAGTTTGTTTATTTACGCCACATACTTTAGATGTAGTTAATAAGTAAGTATGATCGTTGTATGAGTAAAAGAGAGGCGACAGTGCGCCGAGTTCACCTGGCGACGTCCCGGTGTATGTCGAACCTGCGTCGATACGGCATAGAGGCAGCACCACGCACTACCAACGCACACGCTGCTCTGAAACATCAAACAATTAAAGTTATTAGAATATAAAACACATTCAAAATAAAGAATAAAAATCTGTTATTTGACAATTTAGTGCGATACGAAACCATTTTACATTGGAGTTTATTGAATCTTAAACTTCAAGTGTTACGGAAGTCCACTTCTCTTAAAAATAAGCCATTGATCACTAGGTTTATGAGAAATTGAAGATTTTCATAACATTACAGATATCAATAAATTTAAAGTATATGTGTGGACATAAAGTAACATCATAGTCTTTAATGCTGCTGGAGAATCTTTTTCCCAAAAGTCAGTATGGCATAAAGAAAGAGGGAAATGCTAAACGATTCTATCTAGGGTATGGGTAAGAAAAAAAGGAAAGTTAAAATTACGTGTTTGTACTGATATCGAAAATTATACACTTTAACAACACCAATTATACGTTAACTATCGTGCATGTGTACTAATTTAACACAGCGCCACCTATCATCCAATAGGCAGACTAATAATTAAAATATTCAGATTACAAACGCAATAGGTACTAAGCAAATGCCACAGTATTTTTTAATAGTATATTTACTCAACAAGCCTATTTGCTCGTATCTAAAAACGTAGTTAATACAATAACGTAACAAGCGTAATAACATTATGCGTTGCTCATTAAAAAAATTACAATGCACGGAAGAGTGGAGGCGAAACAAAGAGGCGCTACACACCGCATGGCTTTATAAAAACCGACGAACAATGCCTACTTCGCGATCTTTCACTATAATTGCCGCGAGTAATGCAAAAAAGATAACTTTTGTTTTCTAAAACGCTTCCTAGTGCACTTTCATCGGCGTTTGTTGCGTGTATTTATAAATGTTTTTTTTTTTAATGTTAAGGTTTTACGACTTCTTGTGTCCGTTGATTTTTATAGGGTTGACGATGCTTAAATAGCATTGTGTCAATAAAATAAAATGCATTAATTTTATTTTTTTTCGTTGGGCCTAAACTAGTACCTAATAAATATTTTTTATTATACCCAAAATATATAAATTCATTATAAACTTTAATTGAATACGTATCAAAACTAGAATTACATTACAGATTATAATCAGTTAACTAATTTAATTAAATATCATTGTATTAAATAGTAATATATCGTAATACGAGATGGCGTTACTAGTAGCGTTTAAAACCATTAGATTAGGTACTTAATTGTCCATAACCTATTATTTTATGTTTTCAGCACATAGCAAATAAAACGAAATATTTTTAATACATTTATTTATTATTATTAGGATAATTGTTTGTAGTCACTGAGGCTAATACTAAATTTTCAATAAAATATATTTTTTCCAGTCCTTCTTGACTTTTTATCGTAGAAAGATATTTTTTTAACTTAGCAACAGCATTAAGCGCCTCAGCTGATGACTGATCGACTTCTTCATTTTTGGAAACCTCATTCTTTACATCTCCATTCGAAGTTTCGAGAGTTTCATCTATTTTTTGCATATTACAGGTAGCAAGTTCGTAGTCGACGTAAAGGTAATCTTGGTATTTCATCAAAACCTCGGCTTTATACTCGTCATCATCATCATCTATATCATAATAGTCACCGAAGCCTGACTTCTTGAAGCAGCTTTGGATAAGGCCTGGTTTAACTGACTCCCAAGAACTTGTTAGATATAAGAGGGCATCAGAAATGGTAACTGTCTGTTTTGCACTAGGGTCTTCTAAGTTTCTATTATGTCGTTCTATTAATTTTGTCCTGTAATTCTGTTTGACAGACTTTATTAGTCCTTGATTCATAGGCATCTCGTGTTCGGAGTCTGGGGGTAAGAGAACGAGGTTTATATTGTTAAGTACGATCTCTTTTGGGTGTACTGGGCTGTCGTCTACAAAAAGTACTATCAATCTCCCTTGAATCTCGAAATAATCATCCAAAACTTTTAACCAGTTAACAAATCTTTCCTTCGTTATCCACGCATTAGATTCTACCTCATACTGACAATGAATATCTTTTGTTGATGTTTCAGTGTTGCCTATGACGAGTATGGGCAACTTCTCCGAACCATCTGAATTGACACATGCTAATATTGTGAGGCGTTGGTCACTCATGCTTCCATTTTCGCATTTTTTGTCTTCCACTGAAGGCATCTCGTCTGGCATCAATTTGTAAAAAATCCCAAATTCATCAGCATTAAAAATATTGCATGCCTCATAGTCTTTAACTAACTCTTGGAATGTGTCGTGAGCTATGTCTGTGCTGTCGTCGTCACCAGAATCAGTATCGTCCGTTTGTCTCAAAGCTATTGAATGACGTTTCTTAAATCTGTCTAACCAACCACTTGAAGCGGTGAATTCTGCTATCTCTAACTCGTTGGCTATCTCCAAAGCTCGTTTCTTTATCAGTGGACCGTTGATTGGCAAGTTTTGGTTATGCGAGCTGTATATCCAGTCAAGTAATATATTTTCCAGTTCAGAATATTTTCCAGATTTGTTCCTTTTTCTTTTCAAAACTCTTCCGCTGAGGTTTCTACAGTTTTCCTCAATTTCTTTTCTGTGTTTGATTATAGTACATAATGTAGACATAGGAATGTCAAGTTCGGCAGCGATTTGAGACTTTTTGTAGTTCTGCGACTTTTTGTCGAAGTACTTTAATATCTTCATTTTGTCGTTGAGTGACAGCGCGTTTCGTTTAATTCGCAGCGCCATTTTGTGTCGAATTCACAATCGAAATGTTAATTACACTTCTGGCTTTATTTAAAAAGTTTTCATCGGTATTCACTGAAATGCATTAAAAGATATTTTTTATCCTTAGCACACTTGAAAGCATACAACAAAACAAGTAAAAAAAAACTAGCGACGACAAACGTGCGGCGAACGCTACGTATTAAGCGGGACTGGTGTGGGGTGGGGCGTATTAAACGGGCCGGCGCGTTGATGACGGTATCGGGCGGGGTTCACATACCTCAGATTATATTGTAGCGTAAGTATGCATGTTTGGTTATAAACGGATTGCTACCATAACTTGTATTACGTAATTTAAATTTTACTTGCCCATACTGGTTGACCGATATCGTTCTTGCCTCTTCCACATTCATACATCTTCTCATACTTTTTCGTCGGACAAAAGTTCTCCTGACATTTTTCTTACAGAAAACGGCACACGGGTTGACGTATTAAAAATCTCAGTTACAAAAATACAATATATAATAAGTATCATAATAGTACCTACATGATTAAAAGTCCCATGACTTCTAATTATGTACCAGGAAGCACAAAATAGATGCTACAACATTTGGTGCATAAATAAGTAAAATAAGGTCAGCTTTAGAATCGTTTTAATGAGTTTTACAAATGCATAAGATATTAATTATTATTAATATTTTTTCTTTTTATGGTAAATCATGGTTATTTTCCTGTGTAAACCGCCTATTGAGAGATTTATAGACTTTAGTACAGCAAGAAACCTTGAATCGTTTACTTCCTACTGCATATTGCTCTGAAGACCTTGCATTGACTTGTCGTAATTGATGACAAACTCAGGATCTCGTTAATGGCTTGTTTACTTAATACAAACATAACGTATAAAAAATATATTTATGTATTTCGTTACAATTTTTTTTTGTTATAATTAAAGGCAAAGAAATCATAAAATGTTATACTGTTTCACGTAAACTTTTCTTAGCATTAATTTGCACGAGGAAGAACCTTCGACAATCTATTGCGAGATATTGTAAAACTTATAAAAACATGCAATCAAGCATTTTATTTGCATCAAATTATTTTAATTTTTTAAACTGTTTCCGTATCGTAAAGTTATTATGAAAGTGAAAAAATGTACCTATTCCTTTGACCCGTGTCCGTTCGTAATATTAGGTACTCGTTTATATTACTGCCCTTGATAAATTAAGAGATCTTGTTTATTTTATTTTAAATTGCCATATGAAATTGAAACTCCAATAAGGACAACATGTATGTGTACAATTAATGCGTGGAAAGAAACGCGACATTACAGTTTTGACAGATCTATAAACATTATATATAATCTGTGGTTGTTTATTTTGGTGTTAAGTTTTTAAATTTTCGCAATGTCTGCAGAAGAAACATCTGATTCTTCAACATCAGAGTCGGAAATAAGTGCTTGTAGTTCAAATTTTAACCCGTTAAAAGTGCTATATTCAGAGAAGACTAAAGTGCCGGTGGAGAGTGCGCCATTGTACGAGAACATACAGCAATATGAGGCGGCGTTGCAAAATCAATCGATTTTACCCGTAGGTCAAAGCGATGCTGTAAAAAAGAGAGACGAAGAGAAACTAAAAAAGAAAGCCGAGGCGGAACAGCTTTTGCTAGAAAAGAATAAAGCCCGCTTCGCTCAGTACCAAGGTTAGAATTGAGGTTATGTTATTGCAAACTCAACTAATAAAAGTACATGAAATACCGTCGAGTTCTAAATGTATAGTAATAAAAATATGAATAATATAATAGACGACGATAAATTTCCATTTTTATAGTAGTTGCTTTGCTAAGTATTTGATAATTTGGTGTGTTGTGAGGTTGGCATACAAAATAATTATAAATTACTGTATAAACAGGACATTTAAAGAATATTTACAATACTCACAAGAGTCAATGCGGCACACATAGTTGTAAGTGCTCAAAACCGGAAACATATTGACATAAGATATTTATTACAAATAAGTGATAATCATACTCAAGTTATCTTTGTACTTTCATCCCCCGTCCATCAATTGTTCCCCCTGCATGTTCTTTTTCTCCTTTAATAGTTCTTCAAACACCTTAACTGCAGTATATTATTTGTGAAAATAAATAATATGGTAAAATGGTTATGTGTGATTTTTCCGCAGTCAAAGTCTCAATTTTAATGGCAAGAATCATCTCTAGTAGTTTTAAGTAAATGGCATGGTAGTCACAACAAAATATAGCAATGTCTCATTATACAATTGTAAAAACATATTTTGGTTTTAAGTAGAATTAGCTAGAATTGTTTTAGAATTCTTCTGGGAGTTAAAATAGAAAGCCAAAATTCCATACTTCACTGAGATTCTTAACGTAATAAGTCTTACTTTGGTATTATCATAAAAATCAATACTTGTGTTAGTCCGCACTTGTGACATTTTGACATACAGAGATTCACATGAATGGAATCATAAACAAAAAGTGTGGACAATAGGTTTTATTGCTGAGAGTAATCTCTTCCAGACAACCTTTGAATGGATTGGAAGAAAGCAAAGTAAAATATAGAGATATAGGTTTTTTTTTTTTTATGGGAAAGGAGGCAAACGAGCCAGTGAGCCACCCGATGTTAAGTGGTCAACACCGCCCAAATATATCTTTTTTAATTTTAATTATGTGTTAGAAAATTAAAGTAACCAGCAAAAATATTGAATTTACTAATGATTAAAATGTCAAAGCAGAGCATATATTTCGTAAGGGTTGATATTGGGTGAATTCAAGTGACTAACGGAATGAACGAAAACTTGTTTAATATATCCACTGCACAGTCTTGTGGCACAGGTTCAGCAGTGTTATTGGGATATGCATTAGGAAATTCTCAGTAGCACTCCATACTGGTACTAATCAAGTTTACCAGGCAATCAAGTTTACATCCTATTAAGTAATGTTGACAAAAACCCAATAGACAAAACAAAGGTGCAGAAATCCACCTTGGCTTACGTTGGAGTAGTGTAGTATGTGTATGTACTGTACTTAAAGAAATTAACTTAAAACCAAAGGCAATGGATAGGTTTTTCCAAACCCTACACATTATGTCTTATTATGAATTTTGGTACCTATGTCACAAATTGAAAATGATATTAAAGAGATCTTTTATTGTAGTATTGTATTGTAATAATTTATGTTGCTATATCTTCAATCTAAATTAAAAGAAGGGATACTGATTGCTTTATTTTTTTCATCCTTTAATTTCTAATCCCAACTTTTTCAACTACATATTAAAGATTCCTCTTTTCAAGAGATGTTTTTGTATCACATTTACTCCAGTGGCGTTACTTCCATAGAAGCCTAAAAGCATTACATGTTAATTGTGTAATGTCTATTTTTATAATTGTGTGTTGTGGGATCAGGATATTATCATTTATATGTATGTCTGGAATTTTGTAAAGCAAGCTGGAGTTTTGGGCTTCTATTCTTCTTCTTATTTTTCATTGCAAATAAATATATAAATAAAAACTTTTGGGCTTCTATGGAAGCAGCGCCACTGATTTACTTATTTATTACATTCCAAGATAATTTATCTGTACATACTTTGTTATACTTAGTTGTCTCCGTTAAAAAAGCATAATGTATATTGATAGTTCCATTATTATATGCGTCACTGCGAGAGCGGTCGGCGATTGATACAATTTAACGCGGCGAGCCAATCAAGCATTAATTACCCATGCCCCATGCCCGTCCGCCATGGGTTAGGACTTAGGTCACACGAGGCCAGTCTAGGCCGAGCGTTGAACGCGCCGCTCTGTGTCAGCGGAGGTCGTCGACCTCTCCCCCCGCTCTCCTCAAAGACAAAGCGGGGAGACACGGGAGTACAACCCTGCGCCACGCGGCCCACCCAGGTGGAGTCGTACGTTCATGTTTTTGTGATTAACTTTATGTCTAATCCGAGATTTCGATCTTGCCGTGTTGACATGTTAGGGACAAATTAAATTAATGATCAACATTTCCGGATTATCCTAGTCTGGATTTGAAAGATTAAATGCAAATATGTATGTAGATTATATTTATTTCAAAGTCCAGAACCGATTTTATTTGTTTCCTTTTAAAAAAATATATGCTAATTAACTTCAGTTACTTCGTGAGGCATGGCCGTTAAATTTCAAAACATAAGGACATGTTTTGCGTGACCAAAACGAGAAACTGCTACTCAAATAAACTAGAGCATTATAAACAGAATTATTTACCGCTGTATATATCCTGCTTGAAGGACTCAGACTGCGATTCCAGACCGTTTTTACGTTTCAATTATTGCGAATTTATCCACCTTTGATATTCTTGAAATGTGTTTTCGTTGTGGTAGATTAAATGGAAGAATAAAACCTGGTCATAACTTCCCTGACGCACTGAATAAGAGAATCGATGTTTGAAACAAGAGTACACGTGCTGCTGTATTGATAGTGTACGTTATTTTTACTCCACTGTCCATTGTATGAAATAATTGATCGATTACATTGCGCACCGACCAACATTGAGGTGTATACATCGTATTACAATCACAATGGCATCAGCTCATTTGCATGAAGCCCGTGACCCGCTGGCCCGCCGACGGCCTTGCCTGCCTAACCTGACTTTTTTACACTATGTTTGTAAACGAACCAATAAAATAACTTGTTGATATGTGTTAGGTTTTGTGTTAGCTTCGTCAGATATTTTTTTAAATTGTTAGATTTTTTTATACATTCTCGTCTCGGCTTAAACCCAAAGTACTTAATTTTATGTAATTTATCGATACAACTTACTGTGGTGGGTTTTTGAATCCTTCTTTTGCAAATAATACAATTTATTTTAAGATATGTATATACTTTTTAACATTTAAAGTTTACATTATAATGTGAATAGAATTCCGTTTCGAATCTCATGTATTTCTTCTCTAAAGTTTTAATTCAAAGTACCCATGTGTCTTATTGCAATTTCATGATAATTTTGTAATAAAAAAACATCAAAGCTATCCGATTAAGACAAAAACCTTCTTCTATAACAATTGGTATGAATTAGAAACTATAGGAGTATGAAAAAAAATCATTCTCTCTATTTTATTGATTGTATTGAGTTTGATATAGTTTTAATTACCAATACGGTACAGGGCGTGAGCACGCGATCGCGTGACAATGTCCACCAATTATTTTCCCGCCAATTTGACAAAAATGGCCATCGAAAGTGGTCAACGACTGCGTGCTGCCATAGATTAAACAGGCAATCGTATTTTAACTTCATGTTCTAGTACTATTATTGACTTCTTTTGTTCAATATTTAAAACGTTCCAAATCATTAAAATCCTGTACGTGGCGAACGTTTTTCCTAAACGAAATTCGTTTTCTATTTACTTGATTGTGAAAAGTTTGAAGTTTTAGAAAATTCAAAATAATTATGTCTCTCTGACCTCTTCCAAAAGCAGTGATGGCCACGAGGTTTAGGGGCGCGGTCGAGAATTTCGGCGGTCGCAGGTTCAAACCCCAGGCACACACCTCTGATTTTTCGAAGTTATGTGTGTATTCACAATGAATTATCACTTGCTTTAACGGTGAAGGAAAACATCGTGATAAAACCTGCACACCTAAAAGTTCTTAGGAATTTCTTAGGTGTGTAGTCTGCCTCTCAGTTGTAGAGGAGGCCCGTGCCCAGCAGTGGGACGTATTTGGGCTGATGATGATGATGATACATTTATATCTCAGTGCTGGGATCGGGTTTATAACTAACTAAATGCACCAAGATTGTCACATTTATGCATGTACTAAGTATCTACGGACATATTGTAATAAATCCTAGTTATTTCTCTTCCCCTCTCTGGTTTTCCAATAAATATCTGTCGTTTGATTGCCGCCATATTGTTTAGCAATTGAAATGGCGAGTCCGCTTTTCAGCGTCTAATGAGTGTTGCCTATGAAAGTGCAGATATATCGGTTAGATTGGAAAGTGGCGTCATTGTTTCTATTCGAAGCTATTTTAGTGGTGATTGTGTTTCGTTCTTTTGGGCTTGATTAACTCGATCAAAGGGACCCCGCTGTTAGTTACATTACAAGAATGCCGAAGTAGATTTAAATTAGATTCCCGGTTCGTAATGGAGCTGTTTGAATTTTCGTCACGTTTTATTAAGTTTAGTATTAAGTAGTAGAAGTAGTTTATTATTAAGTTATGTGTGTATTCACAATGAATTATCACTTACTTTAACGGCGAAGGAAAACATCGTGAGGAAACCTGCACACCTAAATGTTCTTAGGAATTTCTTAGGTGTGTAGTACGCCAATCAGCACTAGGCCAGCGTGGTGGACTTAGGACAAAACCCTCTCAGTTGTAGAGGAGGCACGTGCCCGGTAGTGATACGTTTATGGGCTGATGATGATAATTAACACGAGTAACTTAGAGGTGTGTATTTATTTATATGGGCGGTATCCGCATTCTTATACGTTCGGATATTTTATGCTTAAATCCGCGTCCGTGTCTGTCTCAATAACATCATAATTTGCAAAGGTTTTTATGACCTCTATACGGATGTAATGCAATTTTAAGTTAAAAATATGGGCAGAATAAATAACAATATCTGTAAAACGTCAAGCCCATTTACATTTTTGGTGTAGAGCTTATTTGAATGTTGTTCTAGTTTCTAGATGCTTTCAACACCGTTGTTGTCCCTATAGGTAGTCTGTTTTGAATAAATTCTGAAATCATTTATATATTTTTTGCGATTATTGTAAAATTTATTGATATTATGTCTAGTAAACCAAATCATTCTCATATATTTCTCGTAAATTCAGTCAGTAATAGTGACGTCACTTTTAAAACTATTTAATGTAACGCGTGACATGTTTTCGGTATTGATAGCTTATGTAAACTTTTATGCAACTATGTTTTGTTGTAAAAATGCAAAATTCTCAATTCCTAGGCTGTGTCTAGTACTAACTTTACATGCTAAGCGCGTTGCCTCGCTTATATTTCTGCCCACCCTTCCAAAATGGCGCTTTTCGTTCCGGGTTCAAGACAAACATTTTATAGAGAATGAAACGTAAACGAATGAAAAAAACGCAACAAGAATAATTCATTTAGTGTTTGGAAAGTAACTGATACATATTTTTAAGAGATAACCTTTATCCCACTCTTTCATGGGGTTGGTGCAATATGATCTTTATTCGGGGTCATTCAAATTATTAACTGATCGCTAAACTTTTGCTAGGATATTGTAATCTATTTCAACTAATAATATTTTATTTATTTTTATTTAATATTCTTTATTGGACACCACAAAAAAAAGAATAACATATAATAAAACTACAATATAATAAATTCTATATAAAATAAAAAGGGCGGTCTTATCGCTATTAGCGATCTCTTCCAGACAATCCAAGAAATAGTAGTTTACAAAAATAAATAATAATTGTTTCTTACAGAATCACGCTTGTCGTTATCAATATATCTTGATTCAAACTTGTCTGGACGTACTTAGAACCTATTCTATGTTTTATACGGGCATCGTAGAGTAGACTAGTGAGAAAACATTATGATTGCATCACAACAGTCGTTACAATTATGCCGCCTAATTCTTTACCAATATATACAGCCTGGTTATATAATTGCGTGCATCATGGCAGATTTTATGTTGAGATTTATATTCATGATTGTATGTTCTGTGTTAAGGGTCTTATTATTTTCCTTATATTTGAAGATGAAAACGTCATAAATCACTTGGGTATCTAGATGCGTCTCAGCGTTGCACACGGAGGAGTACAAGTGTTTCGCGTGTGCAAGTTACATAACAGCTTTCCACGCGAGTGCGGCCGCCGCGCTCGCTCCGGTCAACGACACATCCACTCATTTTCTATTTGATGTCATATGGGGGTATATTATAAACCGATTTGTGGTCTAGCGTTTATTATAAAAACTATTGAATATTATACGATATCTACCACAATACAGATCGATGGTTACTAAGTTCTTATAAGACACAATTTAAGATAGTGTAACAATTGATTCACGACAAAGATTTGACTTGAACAAAATCATACATAGCTTCTTTGGCGCAGTTGGTTCTAGCAGACTGTAAAAAGAAGATCTCGGGTTGGAGCCTCGCTTTTATAAGCTTAAAATTATATCCTGGACCAAGGCCTTACTCCTCCTAGCTGTAAAAGAGACCAGTACTCAGCACTGCTATGTAGGCTGTTATAGATAGACAATATTTGTGCGAATGAAACTACAGCACGTAAGGTGTAAAACCCGCTATACTGACTCATGCAAGTTTGCTGCGTATTTTATTACATACATACATACATAATCTAACGCCTATATTCACCGAAAGGGTAGGCAGAGGTGCATAAGCATTACTGCACCCACATTTCGCCACGTATGTATCAGTCCCACGTAATAGGGGGCGAGCCTATTGCCGTTTCTCGGGCACATTTCCAGACTCCGGGCTGTTACTGAGAATTTCCTAATATAAAAACCCAATAACACTTTGCCCGACCCGGGAATCAACCCAGGACCTCTAGATCGCACGTCACATACTAGTACCGCGAGACCACGAGGCAGTCTTAGTCGTATTTTATTATACTGAGTATAATTCTTACTTGGCCCGCATAATTCCGTTGAATATTGAGAGGTAACACAAATTTTTCGCGTACCCCAGTTACCTACTATTTGACTTCCATTGCACTGGCCGAACGGCATCACAATCTCATCATTTCAAACTCATTGACCAGATATAACATTGAGAATTTATCAATGAAAGACTTCATCGTATTGTTTTAAAAATAGACGAAAGTGATGACACGTTTCGTCACTTATCATCTGATACGAATTAATGGGTTTGTTGACCGATAACGTGGGTTATTAGCGCTGTCTGTCTACCTAGTTGTGGTTATGGATTTATGTTTTTTATCATTTCTTGTTACGTTATAATCTGTCGCAGTTATGTCACTCACGACACAAAAGTGTCCTAGTGTGCGGTCAGAACTTTCTATATTTGTTTATTTATGTAATCATTTATGCACACACCTAAACAAGTAAAAGAAATTATCACAAAATATTTCGTTGTAGAAGCTCGTAGTGAACCGGTAGTACGGTATGTTTATTTATAGAAACATCGGAAAGTGTTACATAACTGTATTCAATTACGTAACCGATTAATTGTGTTAAACGCATAAAACTAAATCGGAACGTTATCGGCGGCGTGCGCGAAACGGAACGCAAACGGAAGTGATGCAACGGAACGCGTTTCGGCGCGCATCTGTGTAAACATGGCGCGTTTTCTGAATGGCGCAGCGGCGGCGGCGGCAGGCGCGGGCGTTTCCCGCGCTCGCGGTCCGCGGCCCGCGGCCGACGACCCCGGGCGGCGAGCGCGCGGTCAGCGCCCGGGGATAGTCGAGTGAAAGTAATTCGCGACCGGCGACCGGCGAGCGGCCACCGCTCGCGAGCCATGCCGCCCTGGTACCTCCACGCCTTATCGTTTGTAAAATACGTGCTTTTTATTTTTTTATGCAAATTAGTAGACATTTTACTCTATGATACGGCGATAAATACTACCCTTAGATAGTACTAATACTTAGAAAAATACGTAACTTGCTCATTACTTGGTTAATTAAGTGTATTATGTAACACTTATGGAACTTGGTTAACGAATTTAATAGTTTTAAGCTCCGAATCCATGCCACGAATTTGGGTAATAAATTGCCAAAATGGCAATATTGATATAATTAACATTGGGATGGGTGAAAACATGAACACGCCCCGGTGTTATCTAGACAGTATGTCATAACAGTAAGGCGTGATTAGCGCAATGTCACAAGAACATCAATAAATCATGTTTCGACGGGTACTGCGTATAATTAGAACGGACGGACACGACGTTTACGAGTTTGTATGAGGCATGATGCCGCGGGACGCGGGACGAGGGACGAGGGACGAGGACCAGTTGTAGTCAGCTCTTGATTTCATTTAGATTATATTAAGATAACATTTATCGTCATGACATAAAAGGCAGGTATAGATATGCTAGTACTGTTGAGACACTATCCAATCTCGTACTACAATCGACATGTCCTCGTGAGAAATTAAAAAGTTTACGACTACAAAAGGTTGATAAAAAGCTATTGAAAAAAAAAACATTCATCTAATATTGTCTCTATGGCTGCTTAATTTGTATGTTATTATTTATTTCCTACCACATGAATGTTAATATTGTGGCTGGGTTTAAAAAAAATGGTTATTCTACCATAGCCTATTGACAAATATTGTGTCAGAATAACAACTATCCAGAATACTTATTATGTTATTTAAATTTTAAACTAGTACCTACCAGTTTACTAGAAAATACAAATGTAGGAAAGTAAAACGAACCAATAGTATTTATATAACCGACATTTGAACAAAGAATTGAACCTTCAATAACTTGTTATGTACTCGTATACAGCGTATATTATGTGGTCCCGCTGATGGTACCGCCCCGTCACGATTCATTCTGATCACACCTAATACACTTATTGAATCACGCTTCGATAATATTTTAACAGGTGCTGAATCTATGTCAAATTGATAAAGAGCATTGACTTCAATGTCTATTACTGTAGAATCTAAACACTGCGTATGTGCGGACATTTAGATTACAAGAAAAGTCCATAATGTGCGCAGTCAAAGGATATTTTAGCGCGTAATATAATTGTTCAAACGTTGCAACTTTGTGGAATTACGAATGTGTTCGTGTGCTCTAATGTAAATATCCCGTTTTAACCGTTCTATTGTCTTGATATTAATATTGGCAGTATTTGATGGCTTAGTTATGAAATACATAATATAATTAATAAACCTTATGCAGCACGGGAGGTAGTAGATTTACACAATAACATAACAATCAAACTTGTAAAAATTTTGGCAAAACATTGATCGCTGCAGCAGATAAAAACACTTTATCGAAATTGTTTTATTTCAATAACATACGCAAAAGATGATAACATTACAATACTTATAAAATTTTAAACGTACTTTGAAAGTTTTTCTCACTTACAAGCAAGGGGTTAGTGAGGGTTGGGGGGCGCGTGTCTCGGCTTTGGGAACTCATTTGTGCCACACTAGAGTTCATTATGGCTGTCACTGAACTGCACGGGAGTGACGAACTCGCGATCCGGGATCATCGCGTTCCAAAGGGAATTGAAAGGTCGGGGTTCTTTGTGAGGGATTTTTGAACATTTAATGACAATGCAAGCGACTGAGATGAATTTAAACGCACCAGACGCGGTACGTGGGAGCAATTAATTTGCTTCTTGAAATACATCTGAAGTGATACCTATATTATCAATTAATATCAGATTGTTATGTTAGGAAAACATCGTGATAAAACCTGCACACCTAAAAGTTCTTAGGAATTTCTTAGGTGTGTAGTCCGCCAACCCGCACTAGGCCAGCGTGGTGGACTAAGGCCTAAACCCTCTCAGTTGTAGAGGAGGCCCGTGCCCAGCAGTGGGACGTATATGGGCTGATGATGATAATGATGATGTTATGTTAGTTGTGTTAAATACGAGTATAATAATAAAACAGTTGCATTTTTGATTCCGCGGTAAGATTTCTGAATAATTTCGTTGGTATCAGAAATTGAGGGATTTTAAGTCCCGTACCTATCAGACCGAAATAAAATATTTTTATGTAAATATTAGCAAATTATGAGCATTTTTCGTTTCGTTCTACAGAAGACTTTTCGACTGTCTCGCTATACTCATTTCATTTGTATTATTTCTCGACGTTTATTGACATACGGCGCAGTTATACATGTTCTACATGTCATTCGCTTTGGTCCTACAATACTATGTCCCACCAAGGTTGCCGTCAATTACTTTATGTCTTATATATTCCTTGTAATATTAGCAGCTAGTTAATTGTTAGTTTTCCTCAATAAAAAAAAATATTTTTGCAGAAACATTACCGGAAAGGAAACGGAAGGTACAAAGGAATGTTTTGACCCGGATCGATAATATGGTTGGACCTCTCGGCGCACTCAAAGACTGCGTGGATCACAGATTGCGTATAAAGGTAAAATTTAATTTTCCCAAAATTAAAGCAATCTTTCTCTCGTTTTCTTATTGAAGAAAATGAACGAGGTCCACAAATTTATAAGAGATATTATTTAATAAAGCTAATTGGATGTTCACCTCGTGCAAGTTGTTAACTACTTTAAACTAAACCAATTACCCCTTAGTGAAATTGAACTTGTAAAAATACGATACAGTTGTTCAATTTTATTCGCTTTTATTGCCTGACTACACCGCTTGCGTGATGAAACTGACAAGTTCTCTTCAGGGGATACTAAGGTTTCATAGAAACCATTATTATTATTAACCATTCGCTACCATATTGATTGACTGCCTCGTGGTCTCGCGGTACAAGTATGTGCCGTGCGATGTAGAGGTCCTGGGTTCGATTCCCGGGTCGGGCAAAGTGTTCTTGGGTTTTTCCATTAGGAAATTCTCAGTAACAGCACGGAGTCTGGAAATGTGCCCGAAAAACGGCAATAGGCTCGCCCCCTATAACGTGGGACTGATACATACCTGGCGAAATGTGGGTGCTGAAATGCATCTCTGCCTTCCCTTCGGGGAATACAGGCGTAAGTTTATGTATATATTGATTGATACAATTACACACAGAGGCAATATATCGATTGCGAAGCTTAAAAGTAATTAACAATAACATGCGCTATTAATTATATTAGTCCAAATAATAAAATCAATTAAATTTGCACCTTAACTTTACCAACATAAGGTGCATAACATAATTAAGCATCTCCTAACACAAGATACAATTTCCACAAAATTCGAATGTTTAACTTGGTAGTTACGAGCGCCCGCCGGCCTAAAACGTTCCGTGTTTAGATTCGGGTGTCATAACTCGAACGGAGGCCCTTTAATGCAATCCTTTGTGCAGTGTTGGATCGGTTCCAATGCGGAACTGGCGCGCTCCCGAACCGGGCCCGATGACTGATGCTCCGGCCTTATGCCGAAATAGTGCCGAAACGGGGGCCTTTACAATTATCGACGGCTAGATGCTCGCTCCTCACTTTGTTTGTGTGGTTTCTGTGCTTTGTTTGAATATGAACTGGACTTCAGAACTCACTCTTGTGTTCATATTTTGAAGACACATCAGATTAAAGACTATTAAAAAAGATAGTTGCTACAATGCAATTAGAACAATTTAGATCTTTTTACTTCGTTTAGTATGACTGCTATCGCTAAGTCGGTAATGAACTTTTTTTTTTTTTTTATAATGGCACGGCAAAGTGACCCCATTGCACCTGATGGTAAGCGCAATGGAGTCCATAAAAAGTGCCGACCAGCGAGAGATGATGATCTCCCGTTGGTCGACAAAATCATGCCGGTCGAATACCTCTTTAACTTATTGTGAAGAAGTTTGGGGGGCTAATACCATGGTGATCAAAGGACCGACCGCGACAAACTGGCCAAAAAATGCCGGCACGGTCATCCTTTCACCATGATTGAAAAGGTAGTTTATTATGCTACAAGTAGGCGGATTAACACATGTACATAGTTATTTATTTTTTGCAAACATCATAAAAAGGCCATTAGTGCAATGGTCATAATAATAAAGTCCTTGTTTCTACGCAGTTTAATTAAATTCAAAGCCAATAATTACTGCGTGGAGCAGATGTCATAAACATTTTCACGATGTGTGTACTTAAAAGCGTCTAAGGATGTTATACAAGAAAATGTTATGTGTAACCTGTTTCTAGATCTTATTTTTTGTACTGCATAAGTTATATTACGAGTCACGAATAAATACTACAGTTTTTATGAATACCTATTGATGAGTCGGAATAATTGGTGTATTGGTTACTGTTGAGTCATTTCTGACCCTATTGAGACCTTATTAGTAGGTATCTGTTCACGTACTTGTATGGCCAAATGTTCGCACCCCCTGCACGATGTGTCAAACAATGAAACAGCACACATATGAGTCATAAAAACGTCTAGGAAGAGCCTTGCGGGCCGCTGTCCGCTATGCACCGACGTCACGCGGTGCGCCACGCAAGTTTCTATTATTGGCATGGTAGAAGTGTTAAACATCGAGTACCGACAGCAGAGAAAGTGACATTATGTAAAATTGTTAATTAAATCTTAGGGCACTTCTGCATTTTGACACATAATAACCTATTTGATATCATTCAACAAACTAAACAGCCCTTATAAGTAACACGACTCGGAACGGGCCTCCTTTCCGACTAAGAGCGATTTGGTCTTAGTCCACTGCGCTAACCTAGTGTACGTTGGTAGACTAATCCCATTCACCAGAATTATTTAGTCTTGTTGTTTTAGTAGTTCATTGTGAATGGTTTACTGTGAAGGCATTCCCTTGGCGAGATAAGACTGTCTCACGTTTTCCTTTAGATGCATTTTATGGCTCGTATTTACAAATTAAATGATTGGTCTACAAAGTAAGTGCATTAGTTAGATTGGTTACAAATAAATTATTGTACAATGTTTCTTTTATATTGACGTTTTATTGGATTAATTATCTTATAGCGTTGGTTTAATGCAATTAGACTTTCTAATTTTTATAACAATATAATGTTATATTTTCATATAACGTACCTACCTATAGCACGACATTTGTCAGAAGTGTTACAAAGCTTGTTAATTTGTTTTAAAATATCTGCGTATAAAAATCAATGCTAGTTACAATTGCTACGTTAGCAGATGCTACCTTGAATTATTGTATATAATGTGGCCAATAATAAATTTAAATGGTTTATTAAAAGTTTTCAAACTTCCTTTGTAACTCGTCTATATGTTTCCACCAAGGGCCCCATGCAGGTCATCGGCCCGTCTAGCTAGCTAGAATAGCTCACTTAGCCCGTCTAATCGTGTTCATTAATAACTTGTCTAGCATAAAGCATAATGGGTGTCGGTTTGGCGACATTAGCCGGGGACACCCGGTTATTACGGCGCACCAGTTCAACATTGTATGTTGTGGCAGCATTGAGAAATGAAACATTACAAACTCGCTGACAGATCCCGCCGCCTGAATAAATTGATGTTTTATTTTCCCTGCAATATACTATCTACATGTGAGATTGCAGAAACAAGTGTTTGATTGAGTGCATCAGCTGCCCGCGTAAGTGAGCTGTCTTAAATGTAAAATATAACTTCATATATTCTGCGAAGACATATTCCTGCCCTATGAGCAAACATAGAAAATAGGCGTTGATGATGTATATATATAAATAATAGTTAAAAGTGTCTTCTGAATAATTTTGTTTATTTCTAGTGTATATTTTTTATGAACATATTTCCTGTTTGTAACTGCGCATATTATGTACACGAAAATATACAAAAGGTAACAAATATTTGTTTAAAATTAACCGTTTTACGAAGTGAAAATCCTTCCCTTTTCCCTTTTAAAGATAAATGACGTGTAACTGAGAGATACGCTTGAGTAATTCATTATTACAAAGCCCTTGAGCGCATATCGGCGTGGTGTTATGTAAAGTGATTCTAATTGTGTGCCGTGTTTCCTCATTCGTACTAAATGTTCATAAACGGCGCCAACACATAGTTGTGCATGAATACGGAGGCCTTACGCATAGAGTGTGCACCATGACGAACTGAATCGGTTCATACCTATTCGACGACTTTCTCGTTTGGCCCGCGGCATGAGTTTACACGTAAAACATGGGCGCCTTATGTTTCATTTCCAGATAGGTTTTAAAAATATAAGTTGGAGTATGAAAATGTACCCGGTTATTGGCAAAATTTTACCTGAGATAGGCTTTAAAGAATAAAAAACAAAAAAAATATACCTGAAATAGGTTTGTTAGGAAAAAGCGGGTAAAAGTAACCCCAGCCCAGCCTTTTAAAGAAGTTTGTAAGAATATGCATGTTTTGAGTTTGTAGTTGGAATTAACCGCGGCAAGACTCGCCCGCGGCCGTGAGCCGATATGTTAACGCTTTATAATAGTATCATCATTCATACTAGTAGTAACGTTAGTAGTGCCGAACCCTGCGCTCGCCTTGAATTTTAATGAGCTGATTAGTCGATTTAACTTTAAATGTTACATTGTAGATTAAGGTTACCGGCGCCGTCCTTAATAACTGGATGAGTTTAATTTTAAATTTGTTTTAATAACAAACGAGTTGTTTTGTTGATGTTAGGGATGTGCAAGTATGGGTTTTCTATGTAAACCACAATTTGATTACATAATTTATTGTTTTTTAAATGCAGATAGTGGAAGAAGAGTGTAAGTATGAAAGCACTGATAGCATTTTTAGCTAGGTCAGGTCCTAAAACTAGTTATTTGATGCTATTACTGTACATGACACTGTAGGTCCTACGTATAGGAGTTGCCGTGGTAAAATCATTTATTACATCATCATCATCATCATCATCATCAGCCCAATACGTCCCACTGCTGGGCACGGGCCTCCTCTACAACTGAGAGGGTTTAGGCCTTAGTCCACCACGCTGGCCTAATGCGGGTTGGCGGACTACACAGCTAAGAAATTCCTAAGAACTTTTACGTGTGCAGGTTTTATCACGATGTTTTCCTTCACCGTTAAAGCAAGTGATAATTCATTGTGAATACACACATAACTTCGAAAAGTCAGAGGTGTGTGCCTGGGGTTTGAACCTGCGACCGCCGAAATTCTCGACCGCGCGCCTAAACCTCGAGGCCATCACTGCTACACCTATTACACCTTGCAATATTACTCTTTGTATTTATTCGCTTCAAAACGCGAATACTAAAACGTGGCAGTGGGCCAACTATAGAATCATTTTCATCACCCAAACCCGCATAATTAGCTAACAATACATCAATAACATTCGCCATCTTGGTGGTCCGATGTTGTAATCGATTGTAATGACACTTCGATTACGCTTTGTAAATGAGTAACTATATATCGTATAAAAGTCGTGATGGCCTCGAGGTTTGGGCACGCGGTCGAGAATCTCGACGGTCGCGGGTTCAAACCCCAGGCACACACCTCTGACTTTTCGAAGTTATGTGTGTATTCACAATGAATTATCACGTACTTTAACGGTGAAGGAAAACATCGTGATGAAACCTGCACACCTAAAAAAGTCTTAGGAATTTCTTAGGTGTGTAGTCCGCCAACCCGCACTAGGCCAGCGTGGTGGACTAAGGCCTAAACCCTCTCAACGGTAGAGGAGGCCCGTGCCCAGCAGTGGGACGTATATGGGCTGATGATGATGATGATGATGAACTATATATACGAACTCACGCCTGTATTCTCCGAAGAGATCGGCAGGCATTTATGGATCGATTATAAAAAAATAATTATACATATTTTGGTGAATAATGTGCGAATGTAAAAATGCGTGTAAGTGCGTGGGCCCTATGTTAAAAATATTTACTGGTACAGTGTATATGAAGGCCGTCGGCTGTCGCGGCAGAGACAAACACTGTCATTACAGTGTGTTACGCAGCATGCGTGATGCACGTGCCGGTACCGACAGCATTATATTTTTTTTATATTAAAAAACATCACCAAAACATAATTGAAAACCATTGATACTGCAAAACGTCGTCTTATACAATATGTAATATTGAAACAAATGCTAAAGCCTAAACTATTCTCAGGTAACCCGCACTAGGCCAGCGTGGTGGACTAAGGCCTAAACCCTCTCAGTTGTAGAGGAGGCCCGTGCCCAGCAGTGGGACGTATATGGGCTGATGATGATGATGATGAAACGTCTAGAGGTAAAGTAAAAAGATTATATGAAGTCATATTGAAGCTATTTGAACGTTTGTTGAAGGTTATTAAAGTAATAAATAATGTTCGCATACATGTTCTAATTTGATGCATGACGCTAAATAGTATAGTCTGTGATTAAAAAATAATTAATTATTGTGCATTGTTATACCTATTACTTTATAGATTAATTACAGTTAAAATTAGATGTCCTGGCTTTAGACGAAAAACGATAAGAAAATAAGCACAAAGGGAGATCTATAAAAGAATAGAGGTGAAATCCTGCCTTATATTATTGAAGAAATTACAAAAACACGGTATAGTCAAAAACAATTCATAAGATCAAACCTCCAAATTATTTATAGACGCATAGACTAAAGTTGAAATGTTTTTATTACATTGCCGATTAAGCGCCACTGTTTTTGGCTTGCGCTAATACCTTCGCATTTATAGGGTCATAAAAAACGAATTAGGTCATAAGCAGAAAAAACCAAACCTGTTCCAAAAACATATTTACTATATATCTGCCTTATTATGTGGAAGATTTAAGTATGAACTTTTATGGTTATACATTTAATAGGATTGTTATAGTCGATATTTAAAATAAATAAAGCTATAAACAGCGCGAAGTAAAGCTTGGATACAACTCGGTATCAAATGACGTCACTTGGCTCGTCTCCTGTTATGATTGATTAAAGTCAATGTCATGGACTGTATACAAGGGGCAATGTAAACATTATAAATTACACTTTACAAATAACCGTATTACAATAATAATGCGGTAACATGTTTTCTTGTTTCCTCACAAAAGTTCAAGGCTTGTCCGGCGTTTTTGTGATACAATCACGTCATGTGCATATTTGTTTTTCTTGTCCAAAAAATAAGTTTTTGTTCTGTTACACAATTTTTTTATTTTGCCCAACAATTTGGAGAGAATAATTAAATAAAAGCGGAAAATGAATATGTAAATTAATAAATTTTTACGTATATGTAAATAGTTTTTTCTTCTGACCATACAAATAGGCGGGACCTTGCCGCGATGTCAGTTATCTCATGGCCGTGTGTGTCTGTGTGCGCGCGTCGCTACTGGTGTGCGTGTGTGCGTTGCAAGGGCTCGCTAGGACGAATCGGGCACGACACTTCCTACTTTGTTTTTAATACATTTATCTACGATTCGTTTTCGGCTTGCGGCTCACCTTGACGCCGAAACGCAGCACTATATTCGATCGGTGCGCGTTGCCATGAAAGGCTGTGGCCACGTTATGTAATTAGATGGTTTGGGTTTCGGGTGATAGTGACCGCCCGCGGGTTCGCCCGCTTTGAGGCCAGCTGTCGCAACGCGAAGGGCATGCCGCACGTGATTTACTACTAAAATGCATGTACTGTGACTATTCACAGATAACGATTTGATGTATAGCACAATGTTTTAGATATATAATTTATTCTGATTGGTATTTGTGTGTTGTAATGTTCGAGTGTAGTTTTGTTAAAGGGCGAATTATTTAATGCGCACTCTGTTTTTTTTTTAAATTATGGCCAATTAGGTAAGAACGGCCATCATTGTGTAAACTGGTTATTTGTCATCATTTATCCTCCTACCCTCTATGCTAGTGTAATAAACATTTGAATATTTATTTCTATATTGCATCGCCGTATAACTCTCTGGCTCTTTCTTCCTATCCAGTTGATCTCTGTTCATCATCAGTTAACACCTAAACGAGCCGGTATATAAATCCCCGGTCCATTCTAGTATTTTCTTTGGGATATACGTAGTACGTACACACGGCCTGTTTCACGTAGCATACAAGTGTGGCGTGTACACACGAGCAGTTCACCCCGAAACGCGTGCAATGACAAGGCCGCCTACATTCGAAGTGTGGTTAAAAAACCGCCTCGACGACCTATCCGACGCGGACGGGTTACATTTCGACTATAAAACTGATCGCTAGCAACACATTGATTTTGATACTTTTTTGAAACTGTATATAATTATAAAGATATTTTAAAAGTCAATTTTAATTCATATGAAAATGGCGCAGGAAGATATCCAAAGATAAATACACTTGACACAATTTTTTTATTTCACAAACAGCGCGTAATACGAGTAGGTGGTAGAGACACACTTTTCTCTTAATTAAATAGGTATAGCAACATAACAAAACCTATTATACATTTGATCTATAATAATTTTAATTTTAAAATTGATTAATGAAAGTGCTTTAAGTTAGATGGTTTTCATTCGAGCTTTCCCAAAAAACACCAGTAAAATAGTTCATCATGATTAGTCGTTTAAAAGTCGTAGAAAAGTCACAGCCTCGATCCGAACTTGATGGTAATCTATCTTCGATGAGGCCATGAAACACCCGATCTGTAGTGGTACGTCATAAAAGGCCCAATGTCAACAATGACGTCGGCCGGTTCCGTAAATAGCTTTATTAAAACATATTTATCGAAATAAACAGTCACACAAAAACAACAAAAAAATAGCTACAGATAAATATCACGTAGTAATTGATAAATTGGCGTATCGTTGTCTCTGTCAACGGCGTGCGGAATGCTATCCAATATTTTTAATTCGACGCGAAAAAGTCTGGTAATTGCGGCGTATACTACTTATTTTTTTTTGTAAAATATTAATATACTCACATCTCAGTAACAGCTGTCGTTTCATACAGCCGGCGCGATCACTTATAACGCGCCATACCTGAAAACAAAGAATTCGCGGTTAAAATAAAATTGATATAATTAACCCATGACCTCGGCCGGTAAAAAAACATAAAGTTCAACCTTACTCGAAGAGCATTGCTTAAATGTCAGAACGGAATCTCCCAGTAGGTGAGTGCGTCAATAATTCGAGTCATTATCACTCCATTTATCTACAAGGTTCCTCATCAAAAAGAAACGTACAGCCAAACGATAAATTTATGGTTTCAATGATCATTTAGTTTTCAAGTACGCGGCAGGCAATGGTATGATGCATTCGGCCTCGCGGGTAAACAGACGCTAGATAGCGCTAGACAAAGACGGTGCGAGGTCATGAGCGTAGCCTTGCGCGGGTGCGCGAGCGCACGCTTCCGCCTGTCGACGGTCGACGGACCGACGCGCACGCAAAGCGCAGTCTCTGCCCGCACGCCGAACGAGACGGACGTGTTACCACACCCGCACCACGCCTCCACACGCTCTCACTCGCTAATGATATCAATCAATCAATCATTAGCCCAAATACGTCCCACTTCTGGGCACGGGCCTCCTCTACAACTGAGAGGGTTTAGGCCTTAGTCCATCACGCTGGCCTAGTGCGGGTTGGCTCGCTAATGATATAAATTATTGTAACTCATTGTTATTTTCACATTTATTGCTAATCGATGCAAAATGCTTATTTGCCTACTTTACGCGAAGGTCGCGTTGTATCTGACTCGTTAAGTGGGTAATCATTGTGAAAAATAAACATGTCAGTTATCAGCGTTTTCATTTAATTATGAGGGAAATAATTGCCGCTATAACGGACTTCCTTGTGAATAAAAGCTGTTATGTACGCTTATACGAGCTTACCAACAGCTCATACATAGTCATTTGTAATGTACCATCTGCCTACGCGCATACGCAGCGGATTTATTCGCTACCACACGGCAGTGTATGCAGATGAGAACAAGGTACAGCGCTACGAGATAAAGGGAAAGCTTCGATGTAGGTCTGTCACACGGCCAGACAATGGTAGGGTATTAATGTATTGGCCTGTCATTAATTCAATTTTTTTATTTTATTTTTCGAGTTACCGTGTAGAATACGCACATTTACTGCCAGTCGATTATTTATTTAAAATCTTCCATGGTAAAAATCCACGTGGCATGGCGATAAATAAATAAATAAATACACCCAACAGTCACATACATAGTTCTGACCCCACACTAAGATACGAGTCTTGTGTCGTGGGTATCAGAAACTACTTGAGACTTTTCGGTCTCACTAACACCCAGACCCGAAACAAATATTTGTGGATCACACAAACATTTGTCTCGGTGCGGGGATCGAACCCGCGGCCTCTCGTTTCGCAAGCTGGTTACTAGCCAACTGCGCCACGGGGCTGTCAAACCTCTATGTAATGATTATGCGGGCTTCCTCATTCTAGCGAGGTTTTCCCTAGTCTAAAGCAATATTGCGTATTATAATAAGCAAGTTTATAAAAGGCGTGTTAATTTGTGTTTACTTAAATTTACTGGATAAGACATAAAACTGTCACAATACACAAAGTTCGGCATGTTCGCATGAGTCACGGGGCCATCAAGAATCATGTGCCAAATAAATGCACATAAAACTGGCTCTGGTTATTTCTGGAACGCACAACCATGTTCCCGTCTTTTGACTTGTGATCATGATTCCTTTGACCCATGCGCGTTCTGCTTTCGAGTCGTCGACGTTGGTTAAAGTAAGAATTCTAACGTGGGTAGATGACACATTCAAATATATTTTGCATATTTAGACCTGGGGGAGACAGTCATGTACAATTGTGGATGTCTTTATGCAGCCTAAAATGGATTGTGATGATATTTTTTCAAGGCAAAATAACGCCCCTGCTTATTGCAGTGCGGTTCTAAATACTATAAAAAAAAAAGCGAGAAACAATTACGATTATCAGTTACTGGTCGAAATAATTGTGCCGGATTCCTTAGATCAGTAAATTCCAACTTCGATGAAATCCGTAAACATCGACTAGTATTTTGTCTACTTCAAACTAAAATCATATTTTCCTCAGAAGTGCTTACTTCTAATTGAAATGAAATTAATTCCATTCCGCAAAATATTTTCGTACCAAACTAGAAGTCGAACATTTAATTCCTGCTTGATAAACGTCCTCCCGTGATACCGATAACTCAATTAAACTTTGGAAATTCGATCAGGCGATTATTATTTGTTCGGGATCTCGGATTTACCATAAGTTTTAATCGAAATACGTAAATAAAAGATTATTATAATTGGTTCAGGTATAATTGTTTCGACTACCAATGTTTAAAATATATTCTATGAGCTCATTGCTAACCTTTCTTAATCGTAGATGATGTCTGTGCGTGGTAATCATTGAAGAGGTGATCTCCGCCAAAGTTACTAAAGATATTAAAAATATAACGTTAAGAATTAGGACATCAAGATAGTGCTGAGTGACCAAAGATCGTCTCTTCGTCACTTGATACCGTGTCCAACATCTAGTATAAAATAATTTTATTTGGTTTTCATTAAATTTTATGGCATATAATGAAGTTAACAGCTAATTATGCAGTTGTTGTTAATGTTGTGTTTGCATAAGGGCTGCATGACCTAGCGCGTCAAGATACTCGACCTTTGAGAAATCCACTTAGTAATGGAAAGTCGTGCCGCAAGAGACATTCAAGTTCAAGTATACCGTACTACTGATTTATAGAAATTAGTCTTATTGAGGCTAGCGGGACATGCTGGAAACATTAATGTTTCAGTACAGGTGTGATTAAACATCACGTCATGAAAACGATCGCTTCGTTCCCATATATGACGCCTACTGCTGGGCGCAGGCCACCTCTACTATAAGTATAGTTGGACTTTAGTGCACTAAGATGTTCTAGGTTTCGCTTGGTGGTTAATGTAGTCACTCAATTTCTTTTGCGTCATCTGTCAGTTCATTTTTCAAGTAACATTTTCGGAAAATTTCCCTAATTACTATTTTTATCAAATGCTGAAAAATTTTGTTTACAATTTTATTTTGTCATCAAATAGTGTATATTTTTGCATAGGCGGGTAAATGCCAGCTCCCCAGCGGTCGGTAGTTAGCATCGTCCGACCTCGGTTTGTGACGTCGCCTCCGTCATCCACTTATTTGTATTGGCAAAGCGCTGCAAATCGGACCGCATTATACCATCGTTATCCAATATATAATAAGCCTTTTAATGTTGCGTGTTATCAGCCGTACTTTCATACTCTGTCTCTCTGCCTGCTACCATCTCATCAGTTCCAGAAGAAACCTAGACATGACATTATACCATACAAACCGTTTACTAAACTATACTCCAGTTACGATAAGTCAGTTTGTGGCGTAACCCGCCACGTCGGACGAATGCGGATTTATGCAGTGAAGTAAGAATTACGTCATAACGTGCATCATGCAGAAAAAACATTGCGTATGTTTTCTTATCCCGTGATTTAAGGTGGATCATACCGTACAAATTCAGGTAAATATAGACATGTGGAACTAAAAATAGTCATTGCTGGGACGCATAAAGTATAAGGTATTTTTACATTTTCCAGGGCTGGTTTGAGTTCTGTGTTAATAAAAAAATATTAACTCTTTTTATTTAATTTCTGTTCAAAAGTTACGCTATTAAATCTTTGTATCGATAAGAGTGTATGAAAGTTGCCAAAATAATGATCGCGTCGGATGTTTGCCGATGTGCTGAATCATTCAGTTTGCCAATTTGCATGCACCTCTCGCGCGTTTCGATGCGCCGAAACAACTCCACTTTTGTGAAAGTTTAGATATTTTATAATGACGCCGTAAGATTTGTTACGATGACTTTTGATAATGACAAGTGTGAAATGAAAGCGCAATGCAACCGATCGCTCAATTTATACGGTAATTCGATTGCATGACTTTTAAAAAGTTAAAATTGAATGCGTTTTTCAGTCAACCATGTGTTTAATATCGTTGCATTTACTGTGGCGTCGTCAGATGGCTCTCAAAAACAATTAGTACATAAATGATTTTTTGTAATGATCGGTGCGTCGGTGTCGAAGTCAAGCTATTAGCGTTTACGAATTCATTTTTTGTGCGTCTTCTGAGCCACAAATAAACATCAGTGTGTTTGTGTATTTTTCGTGTTAGTTGCTATAATAATGATGTCACTGCACTGTTACATAACTGCTAAGTTAAATATTTTTAACACGAAAATGTAGCTATAAAAGACGTAATTCATAATTAAATTCACTATAACTGATGAAAAGGATGATAGACTATTACTTGTCACGCTGATTGAAGATATGTGTATTTATGTATGTTGATTTGTTTGTATGTATGTATGTATGAATGTATGTATGTATGCATGTATGTATTGTCTATGTGTCTATGTATGTGTTTATGTATGTATAACTTTTCCTACGTAACTTTGTACACTCACAACTACCTCTCATTACTCTTCATTCATCTCCATCCTCGGTTGCCTGGAAGAGATCGCCTTGTGCGATAAGGCCGCCCATTGTACTTGATTTGTTTACTGTACTCCTAAGTTCATTGTATTTTTATGTGTACAATAAAGTTTAAAATAAATAAATAAATAAATATAACTGAAGTTAATTGTAACAAAAAAATATGAATTCTTTGCTTTATCTCTATGCTTACAAAGATTATAATATACAATCAAAACAAGACTGTATTATCAGCGTTACGCAAATTGCGTCACATCCGCTAGCGTGTTATCAGATGACGCGAAAATATAAAGAAATATCAAGATACTCTGATATCCGCAAACACAAACATACACACCCTTTTTATGAGTAGCCAATGATTTAATTATTCCAAGTAAAGCTTTAAAATTGTTAAAGAAAATTCTGCGCTTAAAGAAATTTAAAGCAATGCTTAAATCTAATCTTAATGAAAAATTTATGATGGAATGATTTTTTGATAATTAAAAACAAGTTTGGACTTAAATTGTTCCAGCTCTGTTTTTTGTTTTTCGGTCGTTTCTTCTGCGCAATACTGTAAATTGATGATTCATAAGTTGTTTTCAAGACTACAATACATGTTACATAGTTATGGATGATTTTAGTGCGAATTAAATAAAAGAGTGAGAACAATAAAGTAGGACTGTGCAATTTTGCAATTTGTTGCAGTTTAAGTTGTTCGATATACGCAAAAAAATAGATAGATAACTCTTTATTGATACCCACATTTATACAGAAATTTACATAGAACTTATCAATAAGAAGTAGAATAATAGACAGACTTATCGCTGAGAGCGATCTCTTCCAGTTAACCTTTGGATGCAATTTAAGAAGGCAAAGTATGTATAGGGGTACACATAAGAATATAAAGAAAAAAATAAATAAAATTAAACAAAAAGAAAATAATAATATACTAAAATATAAAAAATGCTTGATTTTATTGTGCAGATTGTTGCCAAGTATCATATTTTTTAAGTGTGCTTGCGCGATGTCGCTGCGCACCGACCGCGCGCCGACCTCGCCGCGCGCTGTCACGGCCGGCGCCCGCGCACCGCTTCCTGATGCACTTTTCGCTGCAGATAATGTTGTTATGATTGCGCCGGTAAGTGTGTTGCGTACGTGTGTGTAACATCACGTCACCGCCTAACGGGGATGGCAGGGACTCAACTCGCATGCAACGTTGCTCGTCTCATTGTTTCCTTGATGTTCTCATTGTATTTTAAATGTTTGCTTATGAGGCTTATTCATCTCAATAAATAAATAAATACACCCAATAGCCACATAGATATATAGTTCTGACCCCACACTAGGATACAAGTCCTGTGTCGTGGGTATCAGAAACTACGAGAGACTTCACGGTCTCACAAACACCCAGACCAGAAACAAATATTTGTGGATCACACAAGCATTTGTCTCTGTGCGGGGAACGAACCCGCGGCCTCTCGTTTCGCAAGCTGGTATCTAGCCAACTGCGCCACGGGGCTGTCAATATAATATAGAGTATAATATAAGACAGTCAGTATAATCAAATAATAGTATCAAAAAGAAATATGTTTATAAATGTAGTTTTTACAAGAACTTATGGACCATCAATTTGCATACTAATATCGCATATTTAACAGAATATAGCGCTTGTAACTTCCGATGAGAACTTTTTTGTTGTAATCTTCACAATCAACCTTAGCTTTTGTTAGTTTCCGCAGCATATATGTAATAATTATATTTGAATACATTAACATACATATCGTCTAGTCCAAGGTGATCTTTAATATTATCAGCGAGTTCGATCTTTCGAAGGCAGCATTTCAGCAGAAATGATCGCAGTCTAGGTCTCGGCTAGACTAGTGGCTACAGATGCCGTGAAACGAGAGGTCACGAGTTTGTTTGTCAAGTCGATATATACTTTGAAAATGATGTTATTACTTTTCTGAATTTCTCCTGTGATATGCTTTGATAAATAAACACAGTAAAGTTTTTTTTTTATTATATACATTACTTTGGTCATAATGAAGTTCTATTCGTATTAAAATAATATTAGTATACCCTAAATATTATTAAAATATTTTTGTCCAGATACTAAATGCAAGTACCTACGTGCGAAATTAGTGGAAACGCACACACAATATGCCAAGAATCTTGGCATTAGAGCGGTACATTTGTTGTTAGGACAAATCAAAGTATATTTTTTATAATTACGTATGACATACATACATACATAACCTCACGCCTGTATTCCCCGAAGGGGTAGGCAGAAGTGCATTTCTGCACCCACATTTCGCCAAGTATGTATCAGACCCACGTAATAGGTGGCGAGCCTATTGCCGTTTTTTGGGCACATTTCCAGACTCCGTGCTGTTACCGAGAATTTCCTAATTGAAAAACCCAATAACACTTTACCCGACCCGGGAATCGAACCCAGGACCTCTAGATCGCTCGGCACATACTTGTACCGCGAGACCACGAGGCAGTCAATTACGTATGAATATTGAATATATTGATCAAAAGAACTCAAGCTGATAAAATCGGATAACGCAATACATTGCTCAACGTAGTTTATCTAAACAAACAAACATTCATATCTCAGTTGAGATGGTGTGATACCATTTCGATCAAGGATGCGTCAAAATAACTAAAAAAAATCTTATGTCAGGCACATAAAAATTAATTACATAGCCTAAAGAACTTAGGCTGAACGACTTGTAAAATTAAAAATATATTTAATAAATTTGAATTAAAACCAATTAAAGAGATAAATGTTATGTACATATAATTTTGTTGTGAATAATTATTAAATTGTTCGGCGCGCGTGTGCAATAAAACGTAAAAAACATCCGTGTATCCTTGACGGACGCACGAGCCGAAAATGCGTTAATTTGTACACGAAAATGTAATGCAATAATAAATTATATACGGTTATTAAGGAAACTGTAGTGGTCACTTTGGTATGAGTGAATCACGGCATACGAAACCTTGCAAGTAAAAATGAAAGGATGTGGGAATTAGATGAATAAAGCATGTAATTGCGTTTTTTTTGTCCCTCATGAATCTCAGCATAGACATCATCATTATCAGCCCAAATACGCCCCACTGCTGGGCACGGGCCTCCTCTACAACTGAGAGGGTTTAGGCCTTAGTCCACCACGCTGGCCTAGTGCGGGTTGGCGGACTACACACCTAAGAAATTCCTAAAAACTTTTTAGGTGTGCAGGCTTTATCATGATTTTTTTCCTTAACCGTTAAAACAAGTGATAATTCATTGTGAATACACACATAACTTCGAAAAGTCAGAGGTTTGAACCTGCGACCGTCGAAATTCTCGACCGCGCGCCTAAACCTCGAGGCCATCACTGCTTTTTGAATGATGAACCTCAGCATAGACAGGTTGGCGCAAATTCGTCATTTGTGTATTAAATGACGTCATACGTTGGTGTTTAAGATCAATCGATATTTTATATACCTACTAAAACATCACTACGAGTATACTCCACTTAAAAAATCGTCTCCATAGAGCCAACGTATCTCCTTATGCATTTGTTACACATTTAAATAGAAAAAACAGTTACCAATAAGTGTATTCGAATTTATTTCTTGTGAATTCATTAGTGGATATTTCTATCGAGGAGACGATATAGTAAAGATTATAATATAGGTATATTATAATAATGAGATTCGTAGTCAAATCATCGATGACCATGAGTTCAATGATGAATCCGATATAGACCTTTTTATGGTCCAAATTTAAGAGGTCATCGATTACATAAATCTGATATAAAACAGTTACTATCTCGGTGTAGTCATGGCGATGATTGTGTTGTAGAATCAAAGTTATTTATAGTTATGTTATCTTTCTTGATTTTTTACATAATAGGATTAATAGATTACATTGGATATTAAATGAACTTGTGTAGTTTATTAATAGCCTATAGATTTATTTTATCATAAAATAAAAAATGATATGATGTTTGAATAATGATTTAAATAATCATAATTTTCAGAGAAATTTAAATCACCCGTCTCATATTTACTTTCGTAATTGTGGTTTTTGTACAGTAATTACGTATTAGTACGGCCTTTTAACACGTTAACCGCCATGGTGGGTCAAAATGACTGGCACGTCATCTACCCATTGGAGCCGTGGGGGGTCAAAATGACCGGCGCGACAGATCCTTATTTGCGAAGCCCGTTCACGGCGCAGATTGTAAACGCTGCGTAATAAATCATATATCTAATATGACCGGTGCGGCCCCGATCAATACCTGTAACCACTTGGTTTTTGATCTTTTGGCGGTAGGTACTCGTATACCTACTTTTGTCGTAATGCTCGGCACTTAAAAAAAAACACAAACTAAAATAGAGCCAAGATAATAAAATATCGCTACAAAAATTGTATTTGTAATCAAATGGGAGTAAAAACAGTCATATTACGAAAACATTCAGTATTACCTTTCGATCGCAATATCTTGGAGAAGCGCCGTGCATATGCAGTTTGTCCTACAATATCATTTAATACTTCACTAGCTAAACGTGGCTTCAATATCGGGGGTAATCATATATACAACCATGTAAACAAGCTGTGTGGTATATATTCCCTAAATAGCTTCGATTGTAAGCGTAAAGTTAATCAACTGCTTCTAGGTAAAAACTACACTGAAACGGAAAACATTTTAACTTTTTAATTATGTACGTTTACTTTTGTATCAACATTGCCAAATATGTTATTATTAAATATGTCATGTTTCTTCACACACTTATTGATGTGATAATTTTAATCCTAAAAAAAATATGTTTACTATTATATATTTTTTGTGTTATTTTTGTTTTAGTTTGTTTACTTATATAGTTACTTCTGCGTTCACTAGTAACACGGGCAATGCCTCATTGTAATTCCCTGGTGCCCATTACACAAGTTAAATCTTTATTTGGGCACCAGAATTCTCTAAAGCACTTAAGTTTCGTTTCAATAAATAATATAAGATTTTTAAGTATGTATTCTAGATTTAAGTGTTTTGTGTGACATTGTTTCATTTTCAATAAACCATATTATTATTATTATTATTATTATATAAACCAATATCATTATTTGCTAATTTTAAAAAATTTTAGTTGGCGATTAACGTGTTAAGGAAAGGTATCGTTTTATGCCGTAGTATGAAGGAACATAAAAGCTGTATACACGGATTGTTCATACACAAAAATGCAGACATGGATAAAATTATCTGTAGGCCATGTAATTATTTATCGAAGTGTGTATTGAACACAAAACTTTTCTAGCCACGAAAGTTAAGTCTTTAAGTCGAAAAATGAAATTACATGATTACCTTAGTGTTTTATTCGTTGTTACACAAGTTTTGTCAACATAACAGGACCAATCTGCTAACAAAAATGTAAATTTATCATTATCATTTGACTTAAATATTACCGGTACGAGCGGCCGTCAAAACTTGTCAATGTCACTACCAAAAGTACGTTTGCGGAAAAAAAACACTAAAGGCTATCGCGCTTCGGCTAAATAAAAACTAAATAAAACACCTCGACCTTTACCCAGTGAGTTAGGGCCAAGGCTCAGCCACTTCACAATTATCACCTTATCAACTTGTTTGCTAGGCTCTTTTTTATTTGTTTATCGTGCCGATAAAGGGCCTGCCCTTGTCGACGATCAACGGAAGGCCGTCGCGTCGTTCGGTTCCGGGTCGATTTTTTCGTCCGATTTTTATGCACGACTGAGAGTTCCGGATGAAGTTTTCCTTCCTCGTTCGAATTGCATTGTGCAGGTTTTTTCAGCAATAAAGAATACGCCTCGCGGCCTCTGGATTTTTGTGTTGACACAATACAAGTGGCAATTCAATGAATAATGTAGTTTTATACGGTTAATTACACACTTTGTTACAGTTTCACTGTTCCAATGTTTTATTGATTTATTTAAAGGTTATTATTTGTTTTGCAACATCATTTTGCATTGTTGTTGCTTAATGAGCATTTTTGTTCAAGAGTAATTTACTTATTGTTAATTTTACGGTTTACTTTGAAATTACTGCTCTTATTTTCATTTAATTTGTTATTGATAAGAAGAATTCGCTGGATAAATCCAGTATCCAATACATTCTACCGATTGATGGATATTATACTTAATTCATGTGTAGTTTCGTGCAAATTTAAAACTTTAAGGTTGGTGCAATAAAAAATTAAATAAAATAAAGTTAAAGAGCCACAACGTACAATTGTGGAGAAATAGCCTAGTGTGATGAACACTATGACTTTAAAGCATTAACAGCAAGTTTGTACTTTTTTCATTACAGGAAATCTTTGCGGGGAAACCCATATAGTCGGAATCGTAGCTTTTTAACGTTCTGCGTAATTTATGTAAGATGCAACAGCCTGTTAAAGGCTTTATTGAATGTTAAAGTAGGAGGAAATTATACTTCAAGGAGGCCTACTCTGTGGGCAATCAGTAAATTCAATATCTATGCTCATTTCAATAAAACCTTTACGAAATGACTAAAATGGCGATATTCTCTTCTATATTCTTTCATCATCATCATCATCATTATCAGCCTAAAGAAGTCCACTGCTGAACATAGGCCTCCCCCAAAGACTTCCATAGTGACCTGTTGGAGGCAGCCTGCATCCAGCGACGACCCGCGACCTTCACCAGGTCGTCGGACCATCTTGTGGGTGGACGTCCTACGCTGCGCTTTCCGGTACGCGGCCTCCACTCGAGAACCTTTTGGCCCCATCGACCATCGGTTCTCCGCGCTATGTGCCCGGCCCATTGCCACTTCAACTTGCTATATTCTTTGCAGTCAATTAAATACATTTTATTAATGTAGTATTACGTAAATTACGGACATAAATATTTGCGTATAATTTAATACTCTCTATAGCATGTCGTGCGGAAACAAAAAGCCTAAAAAATCCTTCTATAAAGTGTACCAAACCACACTGGACTAGTGCGGTAAGGCATTGCTATGATAGTATGTATCTGTTCTGATGCAGCACAAGTGTTAGAACATAGAAACATGAAGCTAAACTTGGACAGTGTTATACAACAATTCAACAAGTGAACAGGTGTCAACGACAAAAAAAGAAATCATGCCACCGGTCGAGACAAAACAATCGCGCGGTGTCCGTGACCGTGGTGGCGCTGTGCCGAAATCGAGAGTGCCGGATCTGGAGCGAGCAGCTTGCACAATCGTGAGCGGCACGTCACCTCCACCGCCTAACCGCCTTCCGACGCGCCCACACCGTGCCGACATGTGCTATTATGTCAGCCAACCTTGAGCTGCGGACTTGACATTTGGCTGCAACCGACATAGAATTTGACAAGTTGCGGGTACATAGAGGTCCTGTTGTAGGTGCACTATGGGAGGGCGGGGGAGTCTTTGCTTTGCTTATTTTGGATGACATGGGGATAGGGAGTCTAGATGATGATTAAGTCATCGGTAGTTAAATCTATTTTCTTATTTTTTAAATTATAATTATAACATTCTAATTATAATATTAAAAAAAAAAACAATACATTAATTGAAAAATGTTTACATAAGCATGGGGGGAGGGTGTAAGAGCATTGCTTATTTTTGCTGACAAGGGGAAGGGGGGGGAGATAATTGTAATAAATCTGCTTACGTAATACTTGAACGGCCCATAGGGTTTGATTTGAAAGTCGCTAATAGGCAAAGAACACCTGAATTGCCTTTGATTTTGATTCATCCTATGAATGCTAAATAGATCCAATCGACCTACTTTTTCATGGTCTACACTCTCGGTGTTTCCACGTCGTTATCAATGTTTGTATATCAAACAGTCATTGAAACAAATAAACGCATGTTCCCATTAACGAAGCAAAATGAAAGTAAAAGAGTCCGAACATACATATAAACGTACATTTCAAGTAAAAGCAGCTGTATGCATACATTGTTTCTTATTAAGCATTCCGTAGTTGAGAATACGGTAGATTTTATGCAATAAACATAAGCAATTTTGTATGTATGCTCAAATTCGCTTTCTTTTGGTGGCGCGCGGCCACAACCTACTCCAACTCGCTCGCTTCTGTCAATAAACAACGGCTTTATTACCTGGTATTACCAGTGTGGGCAAACGCTAAACTAATCATATTATCATAGCCAGCGTCGACTACCGCCGTACGCTTCCGCGTGCCACACGTCACCACTCACTTTCACTTGCGACGTGGGGTACAGCCTGCCCCAACAGCGTTAGACATCACCACCAAACAAACGGATACGTTATGCACTCTACGAGCAACTGCTGAAGGTGCAATTTTCAATGGCAGACGACGTGTATTTTTTGCAATATGTCACATGTTAAATTGAACTTAATTTGATGAGTGCTACAGTTGATGTTTGCGTGTCGCGTGCCGGTTAACGGCCTCGTCAAGGCCGCACGTTGCTGTTTACTTTCTCTAGCGGTCAACGTTCACTGGAGTTCCTTTGGGGATTTTTTGGATATTATTCAAGGTCGGAGATTGTCGTAGAAAACTTTGAACTTGTCTATGTCTGGAGCGCTGTCGTCTCGACTTCGCTAATTAAAAATTCGTGCTTTAGTTGTTTTGTCTTTTATGTTTATCCCAGCTTAAATTATTCTAGCGATATTTCTCGTAAATTGTTAAGCTTAGTTTACTGCGATCATTAGGAAATGTAGTAATTATGTCTTTTCCTACGAATGTATAGATTATATATATTATTTATGATATTTATTTGAACAGCGAAAAGACACTAAAGTTATATTCTGTCCAGTAGTGAGTCCAATGTCGTTCATCAATAAGAGCTTTTTATCAAGGTTTATAGCATATCCGCAATGGGTAGGTAATAGGTATTTTTTTTGTTACATTATTTATTTATTATATAGTATTATCTATCTATCTAGTATTATCTATCTAGTCTGAAAGTAGCTCCTGTGATAGAAAAGCTAAAAGGAAACCGTCTGTCGTGGTATGGGCTTGTTATGAGGAGGGATGAATCATACGTAGGTAAAACGGTGATGGATATGAAAGTTGATGGATAGGCGAGCAGAGGAAGGCCAAAGAAAAGACTGAAAATATGAAAGAAAAAGGAGTGAATGAAGACATGACGGCTGATAGGGATGTGTGGAAGGATAAAACATACTGCGCCGACCCCAAATGAAATTAGGAACAGGCCAAGCAGATGATGATAGTATTATCTACACGAACAATATTCTACTATCGAAATGCACTTTAACACTCAACTACTATAATTAAAAACTTAGGTACTAAATCAAATACTTTTATTTGCGATAGTAACAACAGCCCTAGCGGTACCGAATACGGTCCTTTCACAGGATAACTACCAAAACGTATTGTGACCTCAGCGTGACCAATTAATTCATAAATCCGTTTTTATATTGACCTATATAAATGTAAAGGACGTGGGCATAGATAGTAAACGAAGATAGAGGCGAACCAGCTAATCATTCTCAAGCTTAATGAATTCATGCATCCGAAGTACTGGTATAATAAAATTGTATACATCTGGATGATCATCATCGTAATCTGACCTGAATTTTCAAACAATAACAACAAGATGTTATATATTTGTCAGAATAAAATCGCGACTTTTGCCTATTAGGGAGGACATGTTCCTCGCGCTTCTAACCATATGGTGCAGTTTGATTACTTGGGCACATCAGAGAGACATCCATATTTTGTATTGAGACGAAGGATTTTGTTTACTAAATTGTGGCGCCTTGAATGCCACACGACCTTGGGAGTCCTCGCCAGTCAAGGATTACATATCTACATATATGTTCTCGACAAGGTCATCAACACTACAGCGTCACTGTATTTTAATGTCAAATTCTTGTAATTAAGACAAGTCATACTTGTAGACGATAACTGGAATTATTGACGCTTAACATTTTAATTGATTCGTGACACACAATATGCTAAGCATTTGTACAACTAATATCTATACCGGTATCATATAGCCTCGTTTAACATATTAGAACTTAATAATTTGCTCATTGTCGTTTTTTAGTTTATTTTTGTGATCTGTTCGGCCCCGAGGTTTGTAAGTCAGCTTTATTTATTTATTTACACTTTATTGTACACCACAAAAATTTACAAAACATGATTAAAAATAATCAAAAAAAAAGAGTGCAACAAATGGCGGTCTTATCGCTGAATGCGATTTCTTCCAGACAACCGTAGGATGGACTGGAATGTAACAGAAAATAAAGCGGGTGGGTGCGTATTAAAAATATATAAATTAATATATGTGACGTACAATTTTAATTTGAATAAACTACACACGAACTACATACTAATAACATAAAAATACAAATACATATATGCATCCATACATAAAGTGTCTATCATAAAATAAATAACCATATTATAATGTCAGTGACAAGTAATGTTCCTTGACAAGTTTTTTAAATATGGGAAGTGATTAGCTTTGTACCCTAGAAATATGGTATTGATTAATTATCGGATGAATCAATGTTTACATTGTCTTAATACTTATTTTTTGAAGTTATACTTCTTTTGGCGCGTTAGGGAAAAATGATGAGAGTGATTTTTTACGATGCGCGCGCACACCGACACCAAAAAGTTATTCAGAAAAAGTTTGTTTTAAATTTTAAGAATGTAGAATAGTGACAGTAGTAAAAAGGGATTGACATATTTTTGAAGTTATTACGATGCGCGCGCACACTGTCATGAAAAACCGACACCATGAAGTTATTAAAATATTATTTTATAATATATTATTATATTATTTAAGAAAATATATATTTATGTATGAAGTATAACTTCTAACGCGTGTACATAAGTACACACACACACTTTTTTTTATATATTATATACTTTTTATAACATAAAGGCGTCTTCCTGAATGTCATTGCAGCGTAATTTCATAACAGTCGAGTATCATTGTGTGGTTTTCGATCTGCATGTTTTCCTTGATTGCGAATGTTAGGTGAATTAGATCTCGATTGAGCTAGAAATAAAGTGAACCTTCATCGAAGGCGGCTCGTTACGAAACCGGAGCTTTTTCCTTCCGCGCGTGCGATGGTCACTGCAGTGCGATTGTTATGCCTGGTGTGTTGTAACACAGTGTAATGGTTGCCAGGAAAATAGACACAGCCGTAATCCTGTGTATACATGTTAAAATTTATGTGCTCGATGGAGTGTGTAAGCTGCAAGTTATTGGTGTTGAGTAATGAATCGCCTGTTGCGAATTGATAGTGCCTTTGGTTGTTTCCTGTATCGGATTGTATCGAACCGTATTTGATCGTTGAGAGTAACAATTGTAAACGTTAAATTTTTGGTCGAAAGCAGTGATGGCCTCGAGGTTTAGGCGCGCGGTCGAGAATTTCGGCGGTCGCAGGTTCAAACCCCAGGCACACACCTCTGACTTTTCGAAGTTATGTGTGTATTCATAATGAATTATCACTTACTTTAACGTGTAGGAAAACATCGTGATAAAACCTGCACACCTAAAAGTTCTTAGGAATTTCGTAGGTGTGTAGTCCGCCAATCCGCACTAGGCCAGCGTGGTGGACTAAGGCCTAAACCCTCTCAATGGTAGAGTAGGCCCGTGCCCAGCAGTGGGACGTATATGGGCTGATGATGATTATGATGAAATTTTTGGTTCCTTTTTAGCTCAATCAACAATTGAAATTAAAATCGATGGTTTAATTAGGGATTATATGAAAAGATGATTTCATTTATCAAATTGCTTGTAATATATTGCTATGGAGCTATGGACATAAAAGTTATACTTGAATTGACAAATACTAAAAAAAAACAATAATCTAAAATTGAATTGACCTTTATTGAGGTCGCTTGTAAAAATTAGGAAATTAAAAGTGACACATGACAAGTTAAACTAATACAAAATTGCACTTTAGCAACATATATAGTAATCCATCATCATCATCATCATCATCAGCCCATATACGTCCCACTGCTGGGCACGGGCCTCCTCTACCATTGAGAGGGTTTAGGCCTTAGTCCACCACGCTGGCCTAGTGCGGGTTGGCGGACTACACACCTAATAAATTTCTAAGAACTTTTAGGTGTGCAGGGCAAGAATAATATTCTCTAGTCGAAATATCGAATCCTGCGTCTTCGGAGAGCGTTATAACTCGATTCCGGTTATTTCCAAATGGTTGCAGTAATCTTATGATACCTTATGGATAGATTGAAAATTCTGACATTAGAGCGGCCAGTAGTTACACAAAACCAATGAATAAATGCATTTAGAGCGTTTTAAACCAATATTTGATATACTGGGTGAACGAACCTAGAATAGGAGGTGTGAGAGTTGTATTGACGCTACTTTGGTCTAGTAATATCATATTTTGATACTTTTCATTCAGTAGTATGTATTGCATACATACATACATAACCTCACGCCTGTATTAACCGAAGGGGTAGGCAGAGATGCATTTCTGCACCCACATTTCGCCAGGTATGTATCAGTCCCACGTAATAGGGGGCGAGTCTATTGCCGTTTTTCGGGCACATTTCCAGACTCCGTGCTGTTACTGAGAATTTCCTAATGGAAAAACCCAATAACACTTTGCCCGACCCGGGAATCGAACCCAGGACCTCTAGATCGCACGGCACATACTTGTACTGCGAGACCACGAGGCAGTCTAGTATGTATTGGTAATTGGTGATAGGATGTACAACCACAATGCTAGGAATGTTAGTATGTCCAATACTTCTATGCTGTCTCATTAAAGTAAGAATACTGATGGCTTTCCAAATAGAGTATTAGACAGCGAGATACGTCTTCTATCTATCTTTAATTATTGTTGCATGTAGTGATTTTCCCCACAGCGCCTAAAAGACCCAGGATATAGAAAGGACAGACGGAGGTAGTGGCGGCCTTGAGGTTTAAGCACATGATCGAGAATCTCGGCGGTCGCAGGTTCAAACCCCAGGCACACCTCTCACTTTTCGAAGTTATGTGTGTATTCACAATGAATTATCACTTACTTTAACGGTGAAGGAAAACATCATGATGAAACCTGCACGCCTAAAAGTTATTTGGAATTTCTTAGGTGTGTAGTCCGCCAACCTGCACTAGACCAGCGCGGTGGACTAACGCCTAAACCCTCTCAATGGTAGAGGAGGCCCGTGCCCAGCAGTGCGACTTATATGGGCTGATGATAATGATGATGAGACGGAGGTAGGCCGACAAATTATTCCACAGTTTGATAGTAAGACCAAAACAAAAACTTGCGAGCCTTTTGGTTTTTTGTACAATACAATATATCACAGAATAAATATGCACGGCTGCAGAGGTGGGCGACGTAACGCGTCCAAGACGTAATATTGATGCGTTCGGTGAAAGTCGAGCGTGTAGTGCGAGCTGATTCTGCGACGTTTCTCCACATTTACCAAGTTTTATCGACGATATCTTAATATAATCGAGTTACATGAGGTAATGATCTCGATTAATAAACTATTGAATCGATAAAAATACTGCTTTCGAGTATTTACGCCAGTAATATAATGTTTTACGGTATGTAATAACTTTCAGTTTAGTGGAATTATAAAGTTTAATTCTGCATTAAAATATTCTTTATTTATTTGCATCTGTTGTAATAAATTTTTAATTAAATTGTTAATTAAATGACAAATATGTTAAAAAAACGGTAAAAATGTTGTATTGTAACCAGGGAGTTGGGAGGAGGGAGGATCTTGGCACCGTGTCATTTTTACCTACAAATATTGTTTAACAAAATGTATCTTAGAATTTTAAACTGTAAAAGTTTTGTGTTTTAATCTGGAGTAAGTAATATAATGCGGGTGGCTTGAGTTACGCTTTTCCTTTAGCAATAATAATAGCAAAAAGCAATGTTGTATTCAAATAGACATGCAAATGTATGCAGTAACATATTAATGACACGCCGCTTTCTCGAATAATTAGCTGTATCGAGTTAAAAACTCTCGAGTTGTTTACGCGCCTTGATGCATCGATAAATTTCTCCATGCCGTTGAGCAGTTTTCAACAATGTTCGTTTTCGTATTGTACAAACACGTCACTAGTTTTAAAAAGAATTTATAAAACATATATATATTGACAGCCCCGTGGCGCAGTTGGCTAGACACCAGCTTGCGAAACGAGAGGCCGCGGGTTCGATCCCCGCACCGAGACAAATGTTTGTGTGATCCGCAAATATTTGTTTCGGGTCTGGGTGTATGTGAGACCAAAAAGTCTCTCGTAGTTTCGGATACCCACGACACAAGACTTGTATCTTTGTGTGGGATCAGAACTATGTGTGTGACTGTTGGGTGTATTTATTATATAAGAGTCGGGAAATGGTCGTCTATCGTTACTTTATTTGGACGACAAGTAACTTGCCAATGGCCAGTACCTACTCATTAGGTTATACCTTACCGCAATACCATTATTCAGGTTTTACACTTTATTCCCGACATTGTAACCACTTTTAAGTATCAATGTCATGACGTAGAAAATATCCGTGTCCGAAATAGTCTTCCCTACGTTTCGTCTAATTTCATTATCAAATGATGCTGACATTTTCATTAATTAAATATGTTCTAATACATTATATATTCTATTTGGCCATGCGCTCAGTGGTCCAGTATTGTACATGCAAATTTATCTCCAGTCAAAGCAGACTCTTAGGCGTTGTATACCTGCATGAAGGCCAGTGTTGCAGGAACTCAGCTAGGAAGAGCATTAAGGCAATTTAGCAATTGTGGCGTAGGGAAGAGATGTGTCAATTGCATCCAGCGTAGCCGGTGCGGCAGTGAAGGCCTTGGACGTGACTTTGACTGTAGCTAGTGGGGACTGAGCTCGAGGTGAACGGTACGTTTCAAACGGGCTTATGTAATAGGTTTATAGGATGTGAAGGGTGCACTGTGTCATCCCTATATTCAAACCTCAATCATTCCCTGAGGAGGAAACCGGAATCTGTCACATATGAGAGGAAATCGTCTTTTACAAAAGATTAACGTAGACTGATTTCACTACTAAGTATTCCCCGAAGGGGTAGGCAGAGGTGCATTTCTGCACCCACATTTCGCCAGGTATGTATCAGTCCCACGTAATAGGGGGCGAGCCTATTGCCGTTTTTCGGGCACATTTCCAGACTCCGTGCTGTTACTGAGGATTTCCTAATGGAAAAACCCAATAACACTTTGCCCGACCCGGGAATCGAACCCAGGACCACTAGATCGCACGGCACATACTTGTACCGCGAGACCACGAGGCAGTATATAGTATAGCTCGTGAATTTATAGTCTTTGTGCATAATCTTACAAAAGATATATCCGGGTTTCAAATAATATGGAAGCTATTAGCATATGCATTAAATTCTCATCAAACGGCTGTATCAAACAATATTTTTATTGTCCACACGGTCCAGATCAACTGGCATCAGATCCGGGAAGTGGCAATGAAGATATAATTGTTGTGATTTGGTACAATCGCAGGCAATATTATAAATACTTGTCGAAAATAGACGGTTGCGTAATGCGGTAACTAACTGGACATAGAAGCCCAGCGACCACCGCCTAGCGCCCTTCGCCTTGACGACGTCTAAAAACAGATATAAGACGGTTACTTGATAATCTACAACGGTATTTCCCGGTCGAGTTTAAAATTATAGTTGGAATTTAGTGGTATAAAAAATCTATAGGTCGTTCTGATCAGAACAGAAACTTGAAATTATGCATAGGAACAGGTCAAAATCAAAAATTAATGCTAGTAAATAATTCAAATTGTAACATGAATATTGCTTTTACTGCATAAATAAATGTGCACATACTTAGTATTAATTAAATTGCGAGTCATACGCCATACATTGTTGGTGATTTTGGTAGGATAAATTTACCCAGCAAGGACACGAAATCCTGACTCAGTCACAAAATATTTCTTTATTATATATGTATGTATGTTTTGTCTCACTGAGAAGATGTAATGCGCGCCTCCCGTTTATTCAAAGATTTCTTGTAAAGTTCGCCTAGTGAATATCCAAACGATAAACTATATTCCCTATTATAATAAAAATACCATAAATTAGTTATATGCCGTATGTGGAACATCATCATCAGCCCATTTACGTCCCACTGCTGGGCACGGGCCTCTTCTACAACTGAGAGGGAACATAGGAGACATCAACTTAAGATAGTACGAGTAGGTACTCAAGCGTGATAGCTGGAAAGTATGAATTTTGAATTAAAATCAGATCTGGGAATGCCCCTGGATACTGGTAATAAGCTTCAGATCAAGAAAGGCGTAATATCTGAATTACACTAAGTCACAATTCGTTTGTAATTTCAGAAGCTTCCTAGATTCACACTTTGGTCCTCAATGTAGGCCCTTTTAGGATTTACTGATTTTATATACAATTTTGTAAGGAGAACGCGCTGACATGGCGTTTACCTCGCCTCTTACATTTAAAGTGAGCGATAAATAAATATGAAACAAAGAAACTACGGTCAGAAGTGTTTTTTAATCTGTTTTCTTCGTGAAGACGCTAGTTTTATGCCCTCAGAGATTATTACTTGTAATGATTTAAAAAAAAAGTTGTATTCGAAGTTAAGAATTAGGTACAAGTTAGAAGGTAGGGAATAAGTGCCCTCGTTTTTAATGGTAAAAATCGGGGTTTACAACAAAGATATCACAAAGATGATTATCTTTGGTTGCTTCTTCTATCACTCGGATGCGTACAAACCTGCAATATGTACACAACAAACTCGCAGACGGCAAAGTCGTGACGTAAGTAAACAACAATTTCAAGCGAGCAGTGCCCTGTGACGCGCGCGACCTTGGGCCCAAAGCAACTTTCAACCAGGAAGAGACCGCGCTCGCTGTCACTTCAACAACAATTTTTATACACAGCGGCCTTATTTGGCGCACTGTAAATGGGTCGGCTATTGATATTTCACGGTTTAAAACCATTCATATTGGTATTAAAACTGCAACCTTGCGGCAGTCCGGCGAGTACAGGCGCGGGTATCGAAGCAGGTGCGATAAAGTCACGCGTCCATTAAATTCATTATTGGAATATGCAATGTCAAGTCATTGTTCATGGCAAGGATTTTTGTGTTATTGCGCATATCTAGCGATATAATTTGTTTATTATTGCTGTTTTAAATGGTCGGTACCATGGTCGATGATTGACAAGCAAAAATAAGTGCTGCTAAAATTATTTTCGGGCTTGAGTTTTGTTACAATTAATCCCGACAAAAGAGATGTCGTACTAATCGAGTGCAGTGCAATGAACCCGAGCCGAATATTCTTAAATCAAAAATCATTTTTAGCTACCAGGGTCGATCCACACAGCCATACACAGTTTCTCACTAACATCACAAAGATCATCAAAAATTCAATGAAATCACCAAAACGAAACCATACAATGACATTTCCCCTATATTAAACAATATTAACACGCACCTCACCGCAGGGACATATGGAACATACCAAAAAGCTTGTGACAAAGCGCATAGAAGGAAAACTGTAAAAGTTTCCACGCGCGCACGCCGGTGGCGTTTAAAAGCGGCGGCGAGACCTTGGTAAGGCACTTACGAATTGAATCGGCCGCTGCCGAGGCCGCGCCGCCTTCCGTCATGATAAACACGACGTATGTACGGGCGGGTGCACAATGCCGCACTCGACACTCGCGACTAAATCCGTAAGATTTCTCATAAACAACACAATTCGTTTATGTGTATTTTTAGCACACAATAGCAGATTGTTTTTATAAATAAATATCTTAAAATATACTTAAACTCACCTTGTAAGTTTTAATAGCGATACAATGGGAAAAAATTAAAAGCTATTTTTATATGTTCGGGTGGAATATTTCGCATTTTTGTCGTGTTTTTTTTTCTGCACAACTAACGTAGTTAAAGTGTTTTTTTTATATGTTACTTGCAGAAACACGGAGCACGTAGCTACAATACAAGATTTAGTTATTGAGAAATATACATATATTGAAAATTCATTAATTGCATCAATCTTTGAGATAAAAAACGAGTTTCATGCATATTACGTACGTACTCGTACACAAATTGATTTACATCTAATATTGCCTTTTACTATGCAACGCTTTGTAGCCTTGCGAACGCGAGGTCGTGGGTTCGTGTTTCAGCTGCATCGATTAATTCAAATCTAAACGAATTTGCATATGACACTCGTGGATATTTCGGCATTGTTCTAATATAGGAAATGACATTCAATAATTACAATGACAAGTCAGAAGAATATCAAAACTGATTATATCATATGTCAATCTGAATTTAGTTTCCAAAATATACAACAATTTAAGTTAAAACAAAAATATGACTTAATAAAAATATTTTTAAACGATATATTTTTTGCGTGTGGAATATTAAGTTTTTATCGGCAGATTTCTTGAAATCGGTTCTATATTGTAATCCATCCCTATTATATAAACGAATCAATATGATACAATACCTACAAAATTGTAAACATTACGTCACTATTTATAGTATTTTAATAGAAACACTTCAACCAGTCGCACGTAGTTGAGCTCGCCTGTGTACAATACCTTATTAATATATTTGTTTGTTTGCGTACGATACTGATTGAGTTATAGTTTTTAATGTTTATCGGATCTGATCCTTGGCGCCACTATTGGTTAGATAATGTCTAGGAAATGCCGCATTATCGAATTGCGTCTGCTGTACTCATATACTACGCTTCTAAATAATAAAATAAATAAATAAATACACCCAACACTCACATACATAGTTCTGATCCCACACTAAGATACAAGTCTTGTGTCGTGGGTATCAGAAACTACAAGAGACTTCGGTCTCACATACACACACATTTGTGGATCACACAAACATTTGTCTCGGTGCGGGGATCGAACCTGCGGCCTCTCATTTCGCAAGCTGGTGTCTAGCCAACTGCGCCACGGGGCTGTCAAAAGTTGTTCTACGAGTAGTATGTTTATTAACGCGTAGTTTTTTTACTCAATTGCTTTATTAGTTTAAACGTTTGAAGGATAATAAAGTTGTTATGTAGTGTGGGCTGTGTTGTTTAGATAACATCGTAGAAACCATTTTTGTATTTATCCTAGTACTGGGTCGAATTATTTGAAGTATAACGCATTATTAGACGAAGATGTCAAATGCTAGGTTTGTAACTACTAATGATTTCATGCGAACATTATGAGGCTATTAGTGAATGTTCAAGTGTTCCAAAATCAAGCAAATAAATAAGGTTTTTGAATATAAATGACATATGGACCTTCAAGAAAAGGTTGTACTTATTGTTAAAGGCCGACAAGGCACCCACGTTTCCCATAGATTTGTAGGTGTTCATGGGCCGCGGTGAACCGCATGCTCGTTACCAAACAAGACTAACAACCGGACACAGCTTAAGTCCAGGCCTAATTTTCTGCCAAAAAAGCCTTCGTCCTTTCCAAAGGTCCCATGTTCGTCGGTCGCCTATAATAAAATTGGCTTAGAGTAACGAGATGAAGAACAAAGAGTTACTTTTGGATTTTAATTTTTAATTATTAATTCCATCCAACGACGTGCGGCTCGAATCATCGATAACCAGATCCTTTCGGACAAAAAGGACCCTCTAGCATTGCGAAGAGACGTTGCGTCTCTATATGTCCTTTATCGCATTTACTATGGGGAGTGCTCTGAGGAACTTTTCGGGTTAATACCTGCTGCTGAATTTCACTACCGCACCACACGCCAGAAATTGAAGTTCCATCCCTACCATCTGGATGAATGGCGTTCCTCAACAGTGCGGTTTAAACGGTGTTTCCTTCCTCGCACAACATCTTTGTGGAATCAGCTTCCATCGGCGGTATTTCCGAATGGATATCACTAAGGGACCTTCAAGAAAAGAGCCTATATTTTCCTCAAAGGCCGGCAACGCACCGATGATTCCTCTGGTATTGTGGGTGTCCATGGGCGGTGTTGACCACTTAACATCAGGTGGCTCACTAGCTCGTTTGCCTCCTTTACCATAAAAAAAAAAATTAAATAAAGAATTGTTTACTTACCAGCACGTCAATTTTCGTATGGCTAAGTTGGAAGGCAGGGTTACGTTTGAACACATTTGGTCGCGCGGACGATGTCACGGGGCCGCTACTCACACACACACACTGCACTATTAGGTCCTGAAACAAATACATATTTCATTTAGTATTCAATAATTCAGTTGAAATAAATAACACATCCAACACTCAGTCAGCGACTGATATTTTGTTTTTTTAATTAAAAGTTAAAACGAGGTGTTGGAATTTGTAAACAGGGAATTCCTAGTAAATACAGGGTGTATTCTTGACCGTGATCGGAAACTTAGGCAGGTAATAGCTAAGGTGATTACAAACCCACTGGTACAAAAGAAAATCCCGACAAAAAATAAAAATTTTGAAGTTGTCGTAACAACCACAGGTATAAAATTTATGTTTTTGTTAGGAAAACGTAATTTTTTTTTAACGCCAGGGGGTTTGTAATGACCTTAGCTGTTACCAGTCTTAGTTTCCGATCAGGGTCTGAATACAACCTGTATATTAATATGTAATTTTCTTACGCATGTTGCAGAAAGAATTGGCTTTAGATTTAATGGCTGAGCCACATGAATGACGCATCGCAACACATCACCAATCGCAACCTGTTTATACAACTAAACGTATGGGACAATAATCTATATCTCTTTGTTTTGTTTTATTTACTTTAAAAATAAATACACCCAACAGTCACATACATAGTTCTGACCCCACATTAAGATACGAGTCTTGTGTCGGGGGTATCAGAAACTACGAGAGACTTTTCGGTCTTACAAACACCCAGACCCGAAACAAATATTTGTGAATCACACAAACATTTGTCCCGGTGCGGGGGTCGAACCCGCGGCCGCAAGCTGTAGTCTAGCCAACTGCGTCACGAGGCTGTCGATGTAATCAACGAATCCATGAATAATTTATAAACAGAATGCTGTATTCAATGTTATGGCCATAGCGAAGTGGAAAAAATATATTTTGGCGAATTTTATGTACTGCCACACAATGTTGACATTTCATTTCACAAAAAGCCATTCAAAGCCATTACTATGCGAGAGTAATGGTTGTTAGTTGGAAAGAACATTACGGTTTTATTCGAGTCTACACTTTAATGATGCTCAGTACTCGCTATCAGGTGCTACTGCAAACATAGCATCGTCCATCAAGTCCTCCATTTAAAAAAAAATGTGCAAGATTAATTAAAAGTGTTATTATTAGAGGTAACAATTGCTTCAGGTAGTTGTAGGCTGTGCCTAGTGTGGTTATCATAGTTAATAAGTTATTGTTGTAAATTGTGAACTGATTTTGAATATATTATTATATTATTATATTATTAGGTAGTGACACGTCATGACAGAGGCATAAGAGGAGTTCTGCACGCGACGCTGGTCGCCTTCGACAAGCAATGGAACCTGGCACTCACTGACGTCTTGGAAATTTGGAAACGCAACAGTCCTAGGAAGCGCAAGATACCGCCCGCTGCAGGTAAAATTTGTTCCTAGCATTACGACAAGGCGTACTAAACTAGGCGCAGACGACGTACCTACGTGACAGGCGCTTCTATTAACCTATTCCTCCCCACTGTCCTATTTTTAGGACACTATATTCAAATTATTATTTTTTTTGTTGTTAGGGCTCTTATTTTTATTTTTTCTGATGGAATTCGTAATTTTACACTATTTTTCTAATAAAATTTTTTTTTTTCGTTGTAAAATATGTTAAGGTGATTTTATTGTAATTTTTTCAAATTTATAATTTTTGTCGACTATGGAAGATCATTATCATCCGCCCTTATATATCGCGAAAAAAAAATACTAAAATAAATTATTTTCTTATTTTAGGGTACGTACGAAGTTTGTGTATGTACATATATATATAATATATACATTTGTGTATCTTCATAATTTTTTTTATTTGCACACCTGCTGTTCACATCTCTGCATCACCCAAGGTTCGACTGGTAGAGAATGCCTTAGGCATTAAGTCCACCTTTACAATTATATCATTGTATAAAGTGTAAATAAATAAATAAATAAGAACTTAATTTATACACTTCATCAAAAAAATTACAATGTTTTCGATGCTTGGGAAGTAATGGGTTAAGATGCCCTGAATTTCTGGTGGAACGCGCTGATTAATCATTGTTGAAAAACGGTTACGAAACTAGTTACGTAGGTACTATTTAATTGTTAATTGACTTTATTTGTCAACCAAATATAATATTTTTTTTGGGTTTATGAACGGTCGGAATACTTGAAAGAAAGATCAGAATTTTAAAGAAAGAAAAAGTAGGACTCTATGACCGATTCTAGACAGACTAACCCAGCGTTGTTGACTAAGACCTATCCTCACAACGATATTTATTTATTTATTTACTCTTCATAACATGTAAAGGTGGACTTAGTGCCTCAGGCATTCTCTGACAGTCGAACCTTAGGTGGTACAGAAATGAAAGGCGTACGTGCGTAAATAAACTTATGATATACAGGCAGGGTGTATTCAGACTGTGAACGGAAACTAAGGCAGATAATAGCAAAGGTCATTAAACCCCCTGGCGTTAAAAAAATCCCGACAAAAAACAAATGAAGTTTTTCTAACAACCATAGGTATAAAATGTGGATGTTAAAAAACGTCATTTTTTTATTATTTTTTGTCGGGATTTTCATTAACGCCAGGGGGTTTGTAATCACTTTAGCTATAACCTGCCTTAGTTTCCGATCACGGTCTGAATACGCCCTGTATAAACTATATACATTAGTTAAAAAAAATATTTCCCACACTAGGTACCCCTGTACCAAAAGGTACTGCGGCGACCATATCGCCAGTGCCCGTGGTTACTGAAACGCCACTTGGTAAAGGTGTGTGGGAGTGCACCAGACACCTGCCGCAGCTGATGGTGCGCGGAGAGCACGTGGTGATGATCAACATCGTGGAGCGATGATTGTACGAGTCGCAATGTTTGCGGCACACTTTGTCTACAATATATTTACAAGAAATCACGAGGTTTTGCTTTGTTATAGTAGTGCACGTCTTGAATATACATGTTATAAACAAATAGTCTTTTATTTTTAATGTTATTGTTAAGTGTAATATCTAAATAATAATTCTATTAGTGATGATCTTAAAGCATCTCAGTTTATTGACAATTTAATTTAATGAAATATACAACTATTTACATGTTCCAAGAATGAAGCAAGAGACATAAATGAAAAATAAAGACATGACAGCCCCGTGGCGCAGTTGGCTAGACACCAGCTTGCGAAACGAGAGGTTGCGGGTTCGATCCCCGCACCGAGACAAATGTTTGTGTGATCCACAAATATTTGTTTCGGGTCTGGGTGTTTGTGAGACCGAAAAGTCTCTCGTAGTTTCTGATACCCACGACACAGGACTTGTATCCTAGTGTGGGGTCAGAACTATGTATGTGACTGTTGGGTGTATTTATTTATTTATTTATTTAAATTTATATTTATGCAAGTAGATTTTGTAATTCTGCAAATTTACTTTTCAAAGGACGTGTATATAAACAACGGAAATGTGAGCTATTTGTATGAAAAATTTCACTCTTACTTCCCACAGAAGTGAGATTCGATGAAAAAAGTAAAACAATGAATACATACATACATAAACTCACGCCTGTATTCCCCGAAGGGGTAGGCAGAGGCGCATTTCTGCACCCACATTTCGCCAAGTACGTATCAGTCCCACGTAATAGGGGGCGAGCCTATTGCCGTTTTTCGGGCACATTTCCAGACTCCGTGCTGTTACCGAGAATTTCCTAATGGAAAAACCCAATAACACTTTGCCCGACCCGGGAATCGAACCCAGGACCTCTAGATCGCTCGGCACATACTTGTACCGCGAGACCACGAGGCAGTCGAGGTAAAACAATGAATATTTTATGTCAAACGTTTAAAAACAATAACGTGAGATTTCTTTTCTTGTTGTTACTTCGAATATTTCCGCTGCGTTCGTCAAATCATTATTTTTAAGAAAACGCCGTAAATAGGACATCGATTTGAAGATGAATCAACTTTTTTGTTTGCTCCTGGATCTAAAATTCTCTCCGGTTAGTATCTCTTAGTCTATGGCCAGACTAAAAATAACATCGTACTCCTATAATATGTTTTACATAAGAGTAGTTAAAAAGTGTAAAGCTTCTAATATTATCATCATCATTATCAGCCCAAATACGTCCCACTGCTGGACACTGGCCTTCTCTACAACTAAATTAAAAATAAAACCAAATATTCGCTGTATTATGCAACAATTACGTCAATTCAGACTACTTTATGACAGGTATTCAAATTAAGCCAAACAAAACAATGTACAATGGGAATCACAGGGAAGGGAACGGGATACACAAGGGCCGATAAATGTGTAACGGCTTTGTCCGAGCGTCGAGCGCGGAAGCGTGGTGGCGGATTGTTTTCCGATTTCCACGCGAGTCCCGCGGGCTGAAGCGCGGGCGTCGGCCTGCGCGCGCGCCGTGACCGCTCGCGGCCGTGCGTCGACCCCGCCGCGACGCGGTTTTCATGACCCATGTGCCCGGAGAAAACTCGCAAACGACTCACATTCTAACCCTTTTCTTGCTTAGTTATCGATATTATTATTATTATTTTATTCTGGCACGGCAAAGTGACTCCACTGTACCTGATGGTAAGCACAGTGGAGTCCAAAAAAATTATACCGACCAGCGAGAAACGATATGGTCACCCGCTGGTCGACACAATCATGCCGGCCCGCACAAATGCTTTTTAGTTCGAGCCAGATAAAAAAATACGAAAACATTCAAATTAAAGGTTCTTAGGAATTCTTTAATTGTGTAGTCCGCCAACACGCACGAGGCCAGCGTTGTGGACTAAGGCCTAAACCCTCTCAGTTGTAGAGGAAGCCCGTGCCCAGTAGTGGGACATATATGGGCTGATGATAATGATGATGTGATAATTGTATTGTAAGATAGGCTGCGAAATAAGAGGTGATAGGAAGTTATTTGTGTACGTTTACAAGTGTTATATTCTGAAACCCGCAACACACGATTTGACCCGCCACTGAGTCTATTATTTTTGTATTTATAGATCAAAAATTCTAGTAGTTTTGATACGTAATGTTGTGGTCTTGTTAATGTTTGGTGGGCGTATTTATCTATTATTTATTTAAGATGAATTATAATCTGCACTAATTAATAAATTGTAGTGTCTGTTTGTAATGTTGAAATAACCGCTTTTTAATAAATACATATGGATGTATACATGGTACATATACCAAAATAGCGTTTTTTACCATTATTGTTTGTCTGTCTGTTTGTTCCGGCTAATCTCTGAAACGGGTGGACCAATTTTAACGAGACTTTCACCGGCAGATGGCTGAAGGCAAAAAAAAATCGTCTGTTAGGCGGAACGAAGTTCGCCGGGTCAGCTAGTTGTAAATATGCGGCTTACAGGCTGAAATTACAGGATATAAATCTTAATTATTAGATGAAGTCGTTATTAGATTCATACTATATTTTTAACTATATTTTTTTGACTGCCTATTGGTCTCGCGGTACAAGTATGTGCCGTGCGATCTAGAGGTCCTGGGTTCGATTCCCGGGTCGGGCAAAGTGTTATTGGGTTTTTCCATTAGGAAATTCTCGGTAACAGCACGGAGTCTGGAAATGTGCCCGAAAAACGGCAATAGGCTCGCCCCCTATTACGTGGGACTGATACATACTTGGCGAAATGTGGGTGCAGAAATGCACCTCTGCCTACCCCTTCGGGGAATACAGGCGTGAGTTTATGTATGTATGTATGTATATTTTTAAGAGATATTTTCTATCTAATACTATCTTTTAGGTGTCTGTTTTAATATTTTATATGCATTGGTAGTACTACCATTGCCTATCTTATCTATCTTATGATCCAATGATAATCCTAGGATAACAGTAAGTTTTTAAATCAATTACACGCAGTTGATTTCGTAGATTACAGAAACAATTTACGGCACTATGGACTAGATTAGTCTCAACCATCAAAGTAAACCAGTTTGAATGTTATGTAAAGTCGTAAATAAATTATGAAATGTGGTGCAATTTTGTGATATATTACCTTTTCAACGGTTTGTACACGCTGAAAATTAATATGGAAGGCATTGACTTCGCTGAATAGATTAAATACATTTATGGATATATTATTATCCTTTCGTTAAATAACATATGTCATTATCAGCCCATATACGTCCCACTGCTGGGCACGGGCCTCCTCTACAATTGAGAGGATTTAGGCCTTACTCAACCACGCTTAAGAAATTCTTAAAGACTTTTTAGGTATGCTGGTTTCCTCACGATGTTTTCCTTCACCGTTAACGTACGTGATAATTCAATGTTATTACACACCTAACTTCGAAATGACAGAGGTTTGTGCCTGGAGTTTGAACCCGCGACTGTCGAGATTCTCGACCGCGCGCCTAAACTTCGAGACCATCACGACTATACGGGCATCAAACAAAAAAATGCGAGCTTAAGACACGTAAGATTAGTAGATCTTTTGTATTATTTAAAACATCAATATTATAAATGGGTGTTATTCCCTTGTAGTTTTTAATACAATATTTTCACAGTAACATCAAGAACTGCCTCGTGGTCTCGCGGTACAAGTATGTGCCGTGCGATCTAGAGGTCCTGGGTTCGATTCCCGGGTCGGGCAAGGTGTTGTTGGGTTTTTCCATTAGGAAATTCTCAGTAGCAGCACGGAGTCTGGAATTGTGCCCGAAAAACGGCAATAGGCTCGCCCCCTATTACGTGGGACTGATACATACTTGGCGAAATGTGGGTGCAGAAATGCACCTCTGCCTACCCCTTCGTGGAATACAGGCGTGAGTTTATGTATGTATCAAGAACTGCGTAATAAAAAGTAAGTTTAGTAATTGTTTTCTACCCCCGCGCGTGGGCGGTTGGAGCGCCGCCAGGGGGCGTCGCACCCGCCCGGCCATTGTCTTATGATCGATTGTGAACGCGAAAATAGGTGCGTGATGCATCTCTTGCGTTCTACGAACACGCCGAGATACGCCCGTGTTCCGCGAACGGGCCTGTGATTTGAAACATGCGGCTCACTACACATTTTAACTAATCTTAACTATAGACTTACATCAAAGGAAATGGTTTTGAGTAGCATCATCATCATCAGCCCATATACGTCCCACTGCTGGGCACGGGCCTCCTCTACAACTGAGAGGGTTTAGGCCTTAGTCCACCACGCTGGCCTAGTGCGGGTTGGCGGACTACACACCTAAGAAATTCCTAAGAACTCTTTTTTTCTCTTTTTTTTGAGTAGCAGAGTTGTTATTTTAAAATAGGTCCGATTCCGTCAAAATCTAATAGAAATTTTGTGCCCAAGAGTAGGATGATAGCAATATGAAAATCTATCGGATATTTTTTATTTAATTATCATGTCTACATGTCTACTTTACTTGCATTTTAAGAAGACAATTCGGACGTTCCAGCTATTTAAAAACGTATAATTATAATGAGTCGCTTGATCCCAAATGACTACACGTAATTACCAGAGGATTTTTGCAACAGTCTCAAATCGATATCAAATTTGATTATTAAAGTTTATTAAACCATACAATTTAAATAACTCCATAATTTTTAATTAAAATGTAAGATAAATAACACGATTATGTATAATGTATTAATAGCATTAGTCACTATCCCCGTTGGAAGTTAGACATTCTAAGTACTAAGTATATTAGCCAGGTGGTTCCAGTAGTAAACGGTCGACTTTATCACCTGCAATAATGTTTCTTGTTTATTATAGCCTCTTGCACAACGATCGAAACACGTCCGCGTGATATAAATACATCACACGTTATTGCCAACAAATTATTTGTTATAATATTGTCTTTGATAACCAACCTGCAAGCCAAGGCGGCGTGGGTGTAGAGCCAGAAAAGATTTAGTTTAAATTTCAAATGATTGTGATAAAACAGAATTTGGTTAAATGAGACCAAAAAGTCCCTCTTTTTTGATACTCACTAAAAAGACGCGTAAATTTTATATTACGAGTAACCATCAGGTAACTAAAAGACATTTTATTCGCAAAATATTGACCTTATCTTTCTGTCATTCCTCGTCTACCCATTGATTCTAGAGAACACGCAATAAAATTATAAAAGGAAATTTAACGAACCAGCATTATTTTGACAAGAGAAAAGAAGTCATTCAAGAATTTCTCAGGGATTCTTTGGCTGAACGTAGCTTAGTATGGCTTAATTTCTGATTAATTATGAAGCTAATAATCTTATTAGGCTGCCCGTGAAATAATAATAATAAATAATAAATTTATTTATTACCAAAAAATTTGCTTATTAATCTAAAACATATAACACATCGATTTATACAAAAAAATTACATATCTAAAATATCGCATTATATTTAATCTTCAGCCCATATAGGTCCCACTGCTGGGCACGGCCTCCTCTACAACTAAGAGGGTTTAGGCCGTAGCCCACCACGCTGGCCTAGTGCGGATTGCGGATTATTTTATATAAAGATTTGCATATATGAAGAGAGTCGGTATTTTTTGCTGATTCGGTTGGCCGCCCACAGCGCATCCACGCGCCGACCTCCACGGATATTCGAATTGACGCGGAAGTGGACAGTTCTTGAACTTTAAAGAAAACAATATTCTGTTTACCAAATTGTTATTTATAAGCAAGGACGGTTTGATTGCGTAAGCAATAACTGACCTCATCGTGACCTATGGTGAGGTCGTGTGGAGAGCCAGCGTGTAAAAATCTAAGTAGATTTAATATATAAAGCATGGTTCTTAAGAAGGATTTAATCATACTTAAACACACAAAACTTGGTATAGAACGTTAGAGGCTAAGCTTTATAACGCTGCGGATTATATTCTGTAATAGCGAAAATGTATAATCAAAAATATTGTTTTTTAAACTTTAAAATGTCTGAAAGTTTCTAATGAATAGAATGTTGGTGAGAGCAAATTCTTATAATTTCCCGAAAACAAACATGTTAACACATTTGAATTAAAAATACTAGACCTAATAGAGTAATAATCCCTCATCCACGCTAGCTTTACAAATGAGTATACTAATCCACGAAAATTTGTGAAATATTTCGGGTGTATGAATAAAAAAATGATTGGAGCAAGCACGATGCGTTAGTCGCGCGGTGCGTATAAATAGTGCACGATTGCGCAACGGCGGACGATGCACTGGCGCGCCGCCGGGTACCACTGCGCACCCGCACCACGCACTAACTAACGATTAACATAACAAATTACTTCCATACTATCAGTATCTAGTTTTTTCATAAGAAACTGGTATTTCAAACAGCTATTTTGATTAACATATCCGTCAACAGCGTATTTTTAACCTTGCGCAAAATAAAATGAAACCGAAGAAATATTTTTTCTAACAGATCCATTTCTAAATATAATCTAAGAATCTACGACAGACTGTGATAAGTTTAAAATTAATTATAGCTTTGTATAAACATAGAAACAGGTAACTCAATACTGACAGTGTTGCGTGCAATAATTGTTTATAAGTAATATATTTTACGTGTCAAATGTTACAATGCGATACACCAGCGCGCCGTGAAATATTACGCACAACCACGCGTTGAACGTTCCGTGATTAATGTTCGAAATGACAAAAGTAACTTTTCACAGTACTACGTCATTAGGTATTAATATAAGAAGAGTCTCGTGCTTAAATCTCATAGTGACAGTAACGCGAAATTTTCATTAAAAATAGTTGTGTTACGTATGGAAAACCTTGTAGGGCATGTGAGCACTCTAAAATATATTATCAAGTATGTCGTAAGTCAAAAATACTATAACGACGTAAACATTTGATTATATAATAATATGAAGTGCTAACTCATGTCAGGAACTAAAGCCTAAACCCTCTAAAGTTGTAGAGGAGGCCCGTGCCCAGCAGTGGGACTTATGGGCTGATGGTAATGAATTAACTCGTGTTTGGCCTATGTATTTTAGATCAAATTGCTGCTTCTTTGACACACGTTTCCTTATTTTGCCATCTACTTGCAGTCCTAAAATTTATTTGAATATTCTATAAATAATGCTTGTATAAGAATATATTTTGCGTGATTTATATTACCCTCTGCACAATAGCACATACCCTAGCTCCATCGAATTCCAGCTGTACATCACAATGGTGCACAAGCTGCATGAAAAGTAATTTTCAAAGAATGTTAACAGCTTTTTTTGTGGCATGTAACATTGATACGTGTATAAATTGCTGTGATAATGACTTATAAAGTAACGACTTTACACATAAGGCTAACTGGTCGGGACAAGGCGACACTTCCGCGTGAGCTACATATATATACGCACTATATGATTAAATTATGTTGTGACCCAATGTCGACCACTATTCTTTTTCCAACCTTGATCGTCTGAAAACTTATGCGCATTTGCAATGTTTTGTAAGTATTTATTTTGTGAGGGGTTTGCGTATCCTGTAGTATGGAAGACCAACAAATTACATTGCCTTTTAACTAATTGTAAGATGAAATTAACTCTTCGTATAAGCAGTGATTGCCTCGTGGTTTAGGCGCGCGGTCGAGAATTTGACTAAGACCTAAACCCTCTCAGTTGTAGAGGAGGCCCATGCCCAGCAGTTGGACGTATTTGGGCTGATGATGATGATGATGATATGTTACAGTATCCAAGCAGATTCAGCCCACTTCATAGTTAATTTTTGAATAACACAAAATATCAACAAGCAAATAACGTCCATACACTATTGGCATTATAATAACAACCTTTCTAATCGTTTCTACACCATATACACCACTATTTTTGGTATAAAAATAATAATAGTGTTTCAGGAAAATTCCGAATATTTCATAAATATTTTTATCAAAATATTCTTTCAACAAAAATAACTTACACTTCCCTGACATTAGCATTTACCACGAGTATTTTCCTTGTAAATAAATGTACAAGTTTAAGTCAAAAATGACGATATAAAATATTTACAGATATGAAGCTTAATCTTTTGCGCATTTTTATAGTACTTACGTGCTTTTTTATCGTGTGTTTTATAAAAGTCTCGCTGCCTTAGCGCTGATTCTTATAAAAACAAAATACGTAAATAAACTTGTCCATATTTTGACATGCGTAATCCGGCAAAAGAAGAACTTTTAATCGGCGTAAGGCAATGCGATTTACACTACAAGATTTAAATCCGAAATGCGACAAGGCATCTTAATTACGCATTAAATGATTTTGAATAAAAAAAGGAATGTAAATAAGGCGACGTGATTATATTTTGGCACCAGATTCTTTCCTAAGAACACCAAATATTGGAAAAGACAAAGGTTGCGCGATTATTTTTTCCATTTTAAAAACACAACTCGACAAAATTAACACAGAGTAACCTAGACAAACATAAATACAATATTTGTGTTCCGGTAAATTACTTAATCTAAACAAATTTGCCTATAGTAGGTATTTTACAAAGATTTATATGCCTCGTGGTCTCGCGGTACAAGTATGTGCCGAGCGATCTAGAGGTCCTGGGTTCGATTCCCGGGTCGGGCAAAGTGTTATTGGGTTTTTCCATTAGGAAATTCTCAGTAGCAGCACGGAGCCTGGAATTGTGCCCGAAAAACGGCAATAGGCTCGCCCCCTATTACGTGGGACTGATACATACCTGGCAAAATGTGGGTGCAGAAATGCACCTCTGCCTACCCCTTCGGGGAATACAGGCGTAAGTTTATGTATGTGTATGTTATATGAAATACATGTAAAGTATTGATATAAATAATGGTGCTGAACAAGCAAGAAACCGCTCGAACAGTAACTATTCACTTAACCAGCGGCTAACAGCGGCGGCGAGCGCTGTGTATCCCGCCTCGTCTCGCTTTACTCTTTTTGTATTCGTTCTTGCAGCTAACTTGGGCCCGGCATGACCTATTTACTGTAAATAGACGCAGCAACGTCGAATCCGGTGCCCGACGGACACGTGCCGGGACCGTCTCGGACTATGTTTTAGTGCATTCTTTTGCGATTAGCTACTCCGCTTTTGATTGGTAGGGAAATACGAGTATTCAAGTCTGCTGTTAGTTCAAATATTTCAACTTGTATTCGTTAAAGGATCAAAGATTGTTGATAAGTGATTGGCGCACACTAACAAAAAGTGAGACACTCAAAGAGAACTAAAGGTTTTCTTTAAAAGATTGAATTGATAAATTGTTGCCGTTGTTGTATAATATTGAGTCTTAAAATCGGCCGTTTTTCATTTTGATAGAAAAAGATTGGGCTTTAGTGACGATTATAAGTTACTTTCTTACTTCGACTGTCTAAAATCAATAAAGAGTCAAGGAAGGATAGTACCTAAAAAAAGACGCGAAATTGTTTTGTTTCGGGCAACCTACCCTGTTTGTTATTGTAATATCTAAGTTTACCATATTTTACTGAGTAAACAATAGTCCAATATTAAGCTAATATTTGGGAATAACGTTGTAGCGGAAATCTTCAAGCGGAAGCCTTCATAATAGTTTCATGGATAAAAAAGCTATTTTGGAAACTGTCTATTATTATTATCGTCATTAGCATACTTCTGTTGTATCTTTTGCTTTATGTAAAAAAAATATATACAGCCTAGCTAATGTTACGATGAATGTAATAGTAGATTATAATTATGGAAAAGAATACTTTTAAATATTACATGGAGAAAATATAGATAATGTTAAATATTAGAGCCAGACTGTAGAGCAAAAAGAAAGATTTTTTTTAAGGAATAGATCGTATATTAACATAATATTTAATTAACTCCTGAAGCGAGTATCGAATTTGTTCAGCAAACAAAAAACAAATCACGCTAAAATAATTGGTAACGAGCACGTAACGCTAGACTGCCCTCACATTCAGGGTTACTAACCATTCACTTTTTGTTTAGGCTTTGAAACTTTGCTATTTTTCGTACGAAGGAAAACTTTATGCTGAAAATGTGTAAGTGGTAGCGTCACTTCGAAGTTTGAACCGACCGGCTCTACTTGGGTGGTATTAACGTCATGCAGAAAACCGATGTAAATACTTAATAAGGTTCGTTAAATGATATCCGGAAGACCAATTTGGTGTTAAAGTTTTCCTATTCGGCCGGTTGATGACCATTTTACATAAGGTGTAAAACCTGCCGCAGCCAATAAGTCGCGTTCTGTGATCAGCATGGTAACCCCGGATTCAAACAGGGCTGATTGAGTCCACTTGTAAATTATAATCATGTTAATTTCTAAAGCAACATCTATATTTGGACCGTAGATGCAGGAGCATCTGCTAACAGGTTACAGAGCAGCCCCTTTTTTGTATAGGTAAATAAGTTTGTAGTTTTTTCCTTGTTACTATTACGTATTTGACTCGACTTCGACTAGGACTTTGGACAGAAGCATAGCGTGCCTAGGCGGGGCCAAAAGAAATATTCATTAATATATAATATTCATCATAATCATTATCTATCTGTCACTTTTTCCAAAAATTTTACAAACAATTCAAATTACATACAATACACTCCCCTTGGATTTTTTCGGCAAACTGATTTATTAAATCATTTATAGTTGATGACGACATGAGTTTTTCTAGAGTTTCTGCGTCTAATATCGATTATTGTGGGATTCCCCCCTTGAAGTTTTTTGACTTCTGTCATTCGTGAAAAAAAATTAAAAAATGGGAAGTTTTTATAAATTTTTGCTTACACACGTTGGGGGCCCCCATGGTCCGGGGGCCCCGTATAATTGATACGGCAGATACGGCGGTAGCTACGCCCCTGACTTTGGAGGTCCTAATCGACAAGGATGTTAGGATTCTCAATTAAAGTTACTCGTGTCGCAATCGTTGCAATGGGTTTGTAATTGACATAATATCAATATGACTTGTGAATACTTATATTAATTGACAAGTTTGGTCACAAACAAAAAATAGGCCATGCCGAGTATCAAATTATGCGATACCTTATAGATTCATGACAAGAATAACTACAGGGATTGCCTTATTCACATAAATATATTACAAAAAGTACAATTTATTGCAAAAACGATAAAGTTATAGATGTGATCTAGTTAGTAATGTTAAGAATTCAGTAAGATCAATATAATATTGTTTTATAAAATTCATAATCTAAAGCTACATTTTTCGTAACCTAAAAACCCCAAACGGTTTCGTAAATTTTTCTTTTACATACATACATACATACATATAATTAACATCGCGTCTTGTGATGTTTATACATGGTGGGCGTTTTAACTTTTATTTATTTAAATTGAAATATAATTGTAAATATGAGATTATAGTATATTTATCTTTATTTTTAGATAAAGTCGTTATTAGATTCTCTTTCTCTCTCTCTCTCTCTATCTACTACTATGTTTAATGTGTCTGTTTTTTAATCTACATACATACATAAACTCACGCCTGCATTCCCCGAAGGGGTAGGCAGAGGTGCATTTCTGCACCCACATTTCGCCAGGTATGTATCACTCCCACGTAATAGGGGGCGAGCCTATTGCCGTTTTTCGGGCACATTCCCAGAGTGCTGTTACTGAGAATTTCCTAATGGAAAAACACAATAACACTTTGCCCCACCCGGGAATCCAACCCAGGACCTCAAGATCGCACGGCAGATACTTGTACCACGAGACCATGAGGCAGTCTATTTTTCTTTTATTATAATACAATTCCGGAACCGACAGCAAACAATACATCCCTTTTTTATTTGTAAAATTCTATTAAACAGGCCGTTGAAATTGTATCCTCTACAGAGATATATTATAGTGCATATTGAAGGAAAGTAGTGAGGCGACTTGTATAAATATGAAGTACCTATGTACCAACCTTCATTAGGTCAAATTGGTTGACTAAAACCCAACGTCTTAATAGCAAACAATCCAACAATGGAACATATAGATGCCAATGATATAGACATCAAAGACAGTAATTTTCAATACTGTCGCATTGAAAAGTGATCACGTCGTGTGACAACACTTTTACTGATTACGGAAGCGATTGCGCGCGGTTACCTATGTACGTGTGAACGATGACGTAGATTGTCTAAGACTCCGACTGTACTCGATGTTAACTCGCCGTGTGTTACTTGTGCATTTACTTTCTTTTCAACTGTGACTTAAGACATTTCGTAATTTAATCACTCATGTTGATTGTACAGCTAATTACTATTATGTTTAATTATTATCTGTACAGATATGTTTTGTTGGATTTCAAAGTTATTCAAACGATTTCACGAGATTATTTTGGTTCTCAAAACGTAATAAGTAACATTAGTAGACATGAAATTTTGCAAATTATAAGATAATAGATTGTCTTAATTATTTAAAATTTGGTTTTGAATTATCAAAAATCAATGTTAATATTGAGAAAAAATGACCCATGCTATTTTTAGACTAGGAAAATGTATCACTTGTTTTAATTATCTTCTCGCATGAATATCATAAACACAAAAATTATCGCAAGGTCCCCCCCCCCTCTCCCCGTATCTGATATTGGCAAGGGAGATAAGCAAGTGCAGTGTGGTGTGCACTAGCTGAGGTGCGCTTGCGCAGCGTGACAGAAAGGCTTCGCTTTCTCCCGCCCAAACCGCCAACGCTACAGTCACCGGCGCACGATATTTGCACGATCCATAATACTACTTGGATATTTTACAATAGTGTAGAAAGCAAAATTTGTATCAAAATGTTCTATTCGTGTTTCATCCATATTAATACAGCGCAAGTGAGTTTAGGTATTTAAGTTAGAGAAACGACTTTGGGAGACGGCTAAAGGCTATTTTTATCGCGGGAGAATGATAAGTCACTGTAGGCTTTTGTATAACTATGGCTGAATATACGCCTTAACTTAAAGTAATGAAGTATGTATTTGAATACTGAAAGGTAGTTCGTAGTAAAATTTCTCGAATTAGCCATCATTCCTTTCGATCTTAACAAAATGGGATGAATGCATTTGTCAATCGGTTGGAATGTTCCATGGACAGACGACCATCGGCGTTATTCACTGTCTGAATAGACATTTATCTGAACGTCAACGTTGAATTGCGCGTTAGCAGCTATTTCCTAAGACATAATGCGTAAAAGTTGTCTAACATAAAATCTAATCGCAGCCGGGCGGAGCGAGGCGGTCGGCGCAGGTCGCATTCCTAGATGAATTACAACTAGTTAACATCTAAAGTGTGGCGGAGTGGTGGCGGCCGACCAGCCGCGCTCGTCTCACCCACAAAAGGCCATTTCACCGCGACACACGCGTTATCTCCAATCACGCTCGCAAAACGCCACACGATGTGAACGCAAACGCGCCGCGCACCACCAACTAGCGTTGGAGACTCGCATGCGCCGGCGCAGTGAAAGTACTTTCGCGGGCTCGTTGCCCCGGTCGTCGAACTTGGCGAGCGAGCGAGACGCACACACACGCGCGAGCGGGACCACCCTACTTTTCTGAGGAAAGCCGTGAAAACCCATGCACAGGGTGCGCGAAAGTCAGGAAATCGGTTCAATCGTAAAATGCCAGCCAAATGATTATTTTTGTTTACCTTTACGACGTCTATGAAAGGTTTACGAGGCGCACTATTATTTTTGGCGTTTATATTGTTCAACGTGCCCCGGCGGCGAGTTAACGCGAATCTCGGCGCTGTGCGGGACATCCTGTTGTGTACGAAAACTACACGTTTTACGATGGTGAATTGTTTTCCATTGAACACTTCACTGGTTTAAATGGATGTACTTTACAGATTCATCATATATACATAGTCATATCAAAATAATTTGTTGTTAAAAGTTACTCCGTATACAAAAGACGCATACAACACGTCCAAACACAATCAAATTCACTTTTCTCGCAGAAAATTCGGCCACGAGTCACCGAGTAAAAAAATACTTTCGCTATTATTTATACGGCGAGTATAAAAGTTCGTCCGCCTCGAACGCGAAATCATGGAGATTAATAACAAGTTACTGATGTGTTGTGGGCAATGTGATAACGCGCGTTGTGTGCCGCTTGCATTTCTTGTTAACTTATCACTGATGCACGGGATAACTTACGAGTACATAATATTTCTTTACGCATTTAATTTATATTGTTTGTAAATGTGTATTTTATTAGATGGTTAAACAATTAATATTTTTTTGGAGTTTTTTTCCTATTTTAAATAAGGTGGTCTTAAACTTTTGGCTTGCAGTCTTATTTGGCAGCCTGCAGTCTTTAAAAACTTATTTCGTTTCATTTGGCGAACGTGGACAATTGAATAGCGTATTTAAAGTAGCACTTCTAAGGGTATCTAGGCTATAAATAAGGTTTCTCTATTCATGGCTATCAAAAACGTGGACTTGGTCCAATGTATTGAAATGTAACAACGTCAAAACTCATTTGCGTCTGCGTATGTGTCAAAAACAAGATTAACTATTAATGTAGATTTTAATAATTCATAATTTATCCTCATTATGGGATCATCATCATCATCAGCCCATATACGGCCCAGATGGGCACGGGCCTCCTCTGCAACTAAGAGTGTTTAGGCCTTAGTCCGCCACGCTGGCCTTGTGCAGGTTGGCGGACTACACACCTAAGAAATTTGTTAGAACTTTTAGGCGTGCAGGTTTTCTCACGATGTTTTCCTTCATTATAAGATAGATGCGTCCAAAATATTTCCACTCACCACTCACAGTTCGCGCCTCCATGTAACGTCGAGTTTAATAATTTAATTGTTCTGCCGACAGTGAAAGTTTAACAAAATTTCGATTTTGTTTCTTTCCCATGCACATCTTGTGTGCGACGGCCTTTTTATAACAATCAACATTTTATACGCTTTTTATAACACAAATGGCTAACAAACACGAAGGATTTTACATTTTAAATGGAATTTTTATCTCACTGAATACAAATATTTAAAGGTTTCTGTGAAGTGGTAGTAAAAGTGGTGTTTTTATATTTTTAGCTTTAAAATTTTCAGTAACATTAAGTATTTTAATGATAATTTTTTACGCTGCTCTGGCCACGTAATACGAGAAAAAAAACTGTTCTGTGCATTATGAACTATTTAATTTTTTATATAATGTTGTCTGGAAATATAAACTATTAAGTCAATTTTAAAAATAAATTACTTGTCATGACAGTGGATGAAAAAATGTTTAGTTGTTTTTAAATTTACGTTAAAGTAATTGTAAATAGTATGTACGTTAGAATTATATAATTATTATCCTGTTTTAAGAGTATTTTAGAGTATATAAGTCGTGATGGCCTCGAGGTTTGGGCACGCGGTCGAGAATCTCGACGGTCGCGGGTTCAAACCCCAGGCACACACCTCTAACTTTTCGAAGTTATGTGTGTATTCACAATGAATTATCACGTACTTTAACGGTGAAGGAAAACATCGTGATGAAACCTGCACACCTAAAAGTTCTTAGGAATTTCTTAGGTGTGTAGTCCGCCAACCCGCACTAGGCCAGCGAGGTGGACTAAGGCCTAAACCCTCCCAAATGTAGAGGAGGCCCGTGCCCAGCAGTGGGACGTATATGGGTTGATGATGATGATGAAGAGTATTTTAGTTATGTTTACCTTGTATCTATAAAATGTATAAGAGTATTTATCCGCAATATCAAAGTCAAAGTCAAAGTCAAAATATCTTTATTCAAATAGACTTTTACAAGTTCTTTTGAATCGTCAATTTTACACATCTTAATTTTTTTAAACTATTGCCGCTCCATTGTCCCTGAGAATCTAAACACTTCAGTACCCCGCTCTTTCACTCACAATATCATCTCCCTAACATCCGGGCCTGATACGCAATGGTACGCGTATTAGTGGCCTTGGAAACACCAACCACTCCCCCCCCCCCCGCCCTACCACCCACGTTCGTATCGATCCCGGCGTAGTAACGTTCGTTACCAATTGCTCACAATTACTTGGAGTAAAGTTCAGCGGAAGCACATAGATCGTTGAACCATTAGTTTCTGTGATGTAATTTTGATTTTCTATTGGTATTAAGTCATATAAAACTCACTGCTAGGACTCTTCATTTGAAAAGATTTAGACTTTAGTTTAATACACTGACATGATAATTACCATGTTCGCATAGATATCCTAGTTAGTATCCTATATAGTATGGTGCCTTTCCACTATAGGTCAGAATTAATCCGTGTCTGCCTCGTGGTCTCGCGGTACAAGTATGCGCCGTGCGATCTAGAGGTCCTGGGTTCGATTCCCTGGTCGGGCAAAGTGTTATTGGGTTTTTCCATTAGGAAATTCTCGGTAACAGCACGGAGTCTGGAAATGTGCCCGAAAAACGGCAATAGGCTCGCCCCCTATTACGTGGGACTGATACATACTTGCAGAAATGCACCTCTGCCTACCTCTTCGGGGAATACAGGCGTGAGTTTATGTATGTATGTATGTTAATCCGTGTAAAAATAGGTTCCACCGACGGAATGAAACGAATTTTCGAGTATCTCAAAAATACGGGAAATATTAAGTAAAATATTACATAAAAAAGTACATCCTTTTCGTACATCTGTTCCTACTTTTATCTTCAGTCCATTTCATAGACAGGTCGGCAACAATACAAAACATTTTACTTCAAGATATTACAATAGTTTGCGAAACAGAGAAAACACTTCGACCGGCAAACGAGAGTATTTAAAATTTAATTTGTTTTTGAATTATCCGTAGTAGGTACTAACGCTGCGGAAATATTTTATGAAGTTTAATAAAACGGATATTTTCCGGCAAATTAAAACACGCTTGTAGAAGGAATATTCATCTTCCCATTAATATTCTCTTTGATGGTGCTAACTGCTATCTCCAGGCAGGGGCGCTACTTCCATAGAAGCCCAAAAGCGTTACAAGTTTATTGTGTAATGTCTAGTTTATAATTGTTTATTGTGAGGTCAGAAGATTCTCATTTATATGTCAAATTGCTTTTGTTTAATAAAGATTTAAAGTTTAATAATTAAACTTAAACTTATTGGGCTTCTATGGAAGTACCGCCGCTGCCGCTAGGGTCCCCTTGATCGAACATTAAAGAACAAAACAATATCATCATGTTTATTACTACTTAATATTATCATAATAGGCCAGGGATCTCCACTGCAGGAGGCTCTCAAAGATATCTAGCGTAGGCATAGTAAATAGCGGCTTTCGGCAATCTTCCTTCGCTCGTAAAAAAGGTACCGATTATGAAATAAACAATTAGAAAGCGCTTGTCAAAGCAATGACAACTGTCAAACGAGAAGCCGATTACAATAATAACCACCAGTTCCAATTACGCATTCAAGTTGGATGCCTTTGAAGATACCCTCGACTGGAAGTCAAAAGTAATTCCAAATTCTAATAGTACATTGACCCGAGAGGCTCTACAATTCGGGGGTGCATACACGTGTAACCGCCCTCCCGGTTTACAATGACAATATCTTATTTCGACTCAAATATAAGGGCTCACTGCCGGAAATAATATACTTGATACTGGTTCGAATCCAAAGTAGAACCAGAACCACTTTCAAATAATGCTAAAAAATGTATAAATTAGTTTATAGAAAATTAGAATAGTCCTTTATATACACTTAGATATAATTTATGATTTATTTGTAAATAGTTTTGTAAATTCTATCAGGGCGACATAATCGCTGTAGCGACAAAGCCCTTTACCATCTGATTTAAAAAAAAAAAAAAAAAAGTAGAACCAAGGTTAACCAACCCCCTTGAATAATAGTATTTCTAGCGTCTATGGAATAAATGAACTTCCACTCATCTTTGCAAACTGTTATGTCGGCCTATTTACTTTCGAAACACGACGCGAAATTAATACCCTCTAAAATCTTGAAGAAAGCGCTACACACGCTATTTACGATGTTTTTATCACCGTAATTTGGAAAAGATAGCAATATCTGCTAGAAACTTGACTACGAAATGCCTTAGTTATATGCGGACTGCCTTATATTGTAATTGTTAGTAGTACTGCGTAGGTAAATCAACCTCAGAGACACTTTAGGTATTTTTAAAACCGTGGCGTCAATAACACAAATCCACTAGGAATAAATATTTTTTTCCTGAAATATTTCAGAGTGTTCTGACGCTAGTCATCCTAAAAATAATAAAATTTCGCACAAAGTTATTTCCTCGTTATGTCGAAACTAACAATCTCCAAACTATAAATGCAGATGACAAACCACCGAAGAATCAAACAAATAAACTTCCTGATATATATTTTTAAGAATTTACAAATAAAATTAATAGAGTAAATTTGCTCAAGAGCGTTTGTGCAAGAGTTCCACACCTGAATTCTCATAGGACGGTTATTGCCGTAAGTATTAACGTGTATGTTGTTCTTCTTAGCAAGTTAGCATGTAAATGAAATAAATAAATACACCCAACAGTCACATACATAGTTCTGACCCCACACTAGGATACAAGTCCTGTGTCATGGGTATCAGAGACTACGAGAGACTTTTTCGGTCTTACAAACACCCAGACCCAAACAAATATTTGTGGGTCATACAAACATTTGTCTCGGTGCGGGGATCGAACCCACGGCCTCTCGTTTCGCAAGCTGGTGTCTAGCCAACTGCGCCACGGGGCTGTCCGAAATAACTTACTTAAATAATATTAGGAGTCAGACAACAGAGCAAACTAATACATGAAAAGTAAATACACACAAAATGCTCTCTCTAACTAGTCACTCAGAGCTCATCCGCCTTTGTAAATCACAATCAACTTTGGGGCAACAAACACTGTGCCTCTAGGCTGCCCTTTGACACAAAAAAAGCGCCCTTAAATCCTATGCGTAGGAACCATATTCCATCTCACGCAAATCTTTACCTAGGTCATAGCGCGTTAGGATAGGTCGCGTACCCCGCTGGCGCCTGTATCCGCGTGCGCACCCGTTCCCAGTTCATTCTTCATTGATACACGTGTCCGCCCCACTACACCCCTATGTGGCCACCCCGCCGCTGGGTCGTGTGAATAACCGCCTTTATTTTTAGATTATATTCTAGGTTCGCTTTTACTTGTAACAATCGGCTTTGTGCAATTTTTGGGCGTTCAAATTCTGGTCATTGTGAATAAAAAGTTTATTTTTAAACTAATATAAAAAATAAAAAAAAACTATTTGTAGCCGTATTCCTGTATTCGCGAAAAATTAAGTACTTTTTAAAAATAAATACTTAGAGGAACGATGGTTTTTATAAGAACGCTTTATAGCACTAATGCCCGCGCTTGACTTTGTCTGCATTAACATCATAAGTAAACCATTAAATCCGAGATGTAACTTCTTTGGGTACCTACTGAATTTCATCGAAGAAACTTTAGCGGTTTTCCGTGAAAAAATCGTAGGCAACACAAAGAAGCTCGTTACCTACAAATCGGCTAAAAAGTCATGACACTTAAATGGTACCCAAATTATATTTCCGCTCAGCTATATTTGGCAAACAACCCACAAAATTACGCAACGTCAAATTTTATCAAGCATCGATCAAAAGAATGCAGCGTTGTGGGCGGTTAAGGGCGGCGGCACGTGTACGACCCCGCGCGTACTACGCCACCCTACCACCTACCACCTTCAACCCCCCCCCTGTTCCAAATAATAGAGATTTCATTAACTCGCCCTGAAGACTTACAAAAGATTAGATATTGAGGCTGGAGTTGATGTCTTCCTCGTAATCAATCTGACATAACTATATGTTTGCGATTGTCACGTGGCCTTGTATGCCTGGGAAAATGGCGCCAAAACAGGGAATTCCAATTCACGCAAAAAGATATATGATTTTTTTATTATTTATTAATTATTAAGTATCTTGACATTCAGCCTTAATGGTTCAGAACTTATAAAGCCGGATATCAACAATTTTTAAAATCCGTTAGTTCATACAAGTCTCTGACATTTGCGAAATAATACAAGCTTATCAATTTAAATGATTAAGTGATGCCTCTTTGTACATTTTTTTTAATAAAAATAATTAAATATAATATGTAGAGTGTCCGAGATTACGCTAATCATTATATGATTTTACTTATTTATTTATAACCATGACGCAATTTGTTACGTAAGTATTTTCTCCGACCTTTGACATAGAAAGCATTTAATGACATTCAAACACTCAGCCGCTCAGTTTCTAATGAATATATGCATTTTATATATGCACGTTGTAGTTAAAGAATTCAATGTGGTTTATAACTTTTAAATGGGTTCTGCATTTAAAAAATACTTGTATTTTCTTAATATTTTAACGATTATGCCTAATAATAATTATTATTATTTGTGTTTTTATTGCAAGAATGTTAGTACATTGAATAAACCATTCTTGTGATTAACGTATTCTACAATGGTATAGACTTGGTCCTCATGATTAAAGTATTCTGCACTGGTGGCGAGTATAGGCAAGTAGGAGAATTAATAATGAGTTGACTAAGCCTATTCTTTGAACACACGTATATTCCTGTCCAATAATGCAGTTACTCAGCGATCTCTTTATATCTCAATGATTCAAGAGACCTAGTATTAGCATAGCGAAATAGTCTAATGAATCAAGTTGTACCAGATCGACTAGTGTTGCATAACTTTACATGTAGCGTGTTCTTGGTATTTTTGTTTTTATTGAATCAAAACTTGTTTCAACCAGTTCGAGTAATAAATATCCTATTGATATCAACAGGACTACTCGTAGACACAGTGATTTAAATATATTCCATTCAAACAATTGAATATCACAATGCGTAAACCTCCAAAATGACGTAATAATTGGCAGAATGTCAGAGTTTAAAAGCAGAATGTCATAACCACATGTCCTTGGTGTGAATGAGAAAAGTTGCAGTAGGAAAATAATACGCATGATGTAAGAACTGCGAGGAATATACATAGAATTCTAATACCAAGTATATGCACGCGTTAAGCCATCTCTTACGAAAGTCTTGAAGCTTCGTATCGCTAGTGGCGCGACTCACGCCTTGACATCTGTCAAAATGGTGTCACGAGTTTTTATATTGAAAGAGGCTTAAATAACCGGCAATAAGTCACTGGCTGTAGGACTCACGGTTTGTATAGCAAAGAGGACAATTCTAAATACAAACGAGACATTTTCGATTCGCTTAAATCTTATTCAGACCATTTCAGATTAATGTATCAGTAGAACAACTAAAGCTGCCATTGCCAAAAATTAACATTTAAAAAACGAAGAATAATTCCATTGGAATTTATTCGATTGTAATTTTATCAATTAAAAAACAAGAGGTGCGTTTAAAAAGTAATAAATTCCAAATTCAAATGTGCGTAAGTCAAAACTGTCAAATAGCTACGCGCTGCGTTGGCGCGTTTTATTTTTACACTCGATACGAATACGAGTGACCTCAGGAATGTAGTGCCAATGTCGCAGTAACTAGGTCTATGTCAGACGTCCGCGCGCGGCCTTACCGCGCTAGTGCGGGGATATGTCGGCGCACGTTTTGTGGCCTTATTTGGTTGTTTCGGCGGGGTCACTGGGCTTTCGGTGATCGCCTTTTTGGTATCCGCATAATCGACTAAAAATCTTTTTTATTGTTTCATAATGATTTTTATTTACCTTCATGTGCGCTATGTATGAATTATTACATTACAAATTGAATTTAATTTAGGTGTTCAGGAGGTCACTCCGTTAGAATGTTAAATTAAAGACTGTAGTTAGGTAGTGCGAGGTCTTATTTTCACTTATGACCTCAATATTTTTTCTACTCACTAGATTTTATGTGATAGTACGTTATCTGAAATGTTTTGTTAATGACAGTAGTCACGTGCCCCTGATAAGGCTCGTTGTTTACTGGTAGGGTAAACGCCCTTATCATTGCCTCTATTTAAAAAATATAACTATTTTACAATACGTACTTTTCCTACCAGCCTTGACCTTACATTCGTTTATCAAGATAATGTGTAAATCACCTTTCTGCGTAGGTCAATATAAATTCAATATGAAACTTGACATACTTATATATGCAAAGGCGGAAGTCGCGGCTTCGAAACCAGGATATACTAACTTTTTGAAGTTACGTGTGCATTTGCACTATAATATCTCTGATTTACACAGAGAAAGGTACCCCACAGTAAAGCGTACCTATATGAGTTAATGTAGAGTTTATGCATTCGGATTTTTTATAGACATTTTCCGACGAAGAAAAGCCTCATGTGTCTTGTCATCTCAAGGCTTGTATCTTACGCCGGGTTTAGAAATAAACACGTTTACGAACGTAAGGCTTGTGATCAGGCGGTCCCGATTGGGAAGAATGTTACTGAGTTTTCCGTTGGAAAATTCTCAGCAGTAGTTCAGTCGTGAAATGTGTCATGTAAATTGAAGCAGGAAGCCATTACGTAGGACATAATAACTAGCGGAATAGATGTTGAAATACATCTACCTATCCCTTGTAAGAGCACCAGTATGTAAGAGTATTTTTTCATCATCATCATCAGCTCAAATACGTCCCACTGCTGGGCACGGGCCTCCTCTACAACTGAGAGGGTTTAGGCCTTAGTCCACCACGCTGGCCTAGTGCGGGTTGGCGGACTACATATTTATAATATAATATAATACAATATAATCAATATATATGAAAGAGTATTAATAGGTTTAATTCCATATGCATAGCGTCATTTTAAGTAAATAGTGTAATTGAAACATAAACAAGTAATTACTTAGGGTATAATTTGCATACATTATGAATGTGCACATTAATAATTATCAAGAAATATAGATTAAAGTAATAAATTTATTAATATGTTAATCAACAGTTGCCCTGCGGACTTTCTTTGATATAATATTACAACCGTAATTACATCTGTGTAGGCCTTTGATCAAAAGTTACAACAACCAGAGATCCGGATTTTTTTGAATACAATTAACATCGCTGTCTTGAACACAAAAAAAAATTCATACTGTTAAGAACACAGTAAAGTCAGCACCTTGTTCAGTCGTAAAGAATTTGGCAAAAAATGAAGGGTTTGATTAATCAATTAGCGGTGCAATCTTTTTTCTAGTACAACACAAGAATCTTCGACATTATGTCTATCTGTGGTGTTAGACATAACTTCAGATTTTAGGGCAAATTATTTTATTTTTGTATATTTTCTAGTTCTTGCTGAATAATAAGGCTCTTAATTCAAAAACACTCTTATTACATCGCCACACAAGGTTGATAATTTTATTTGGACATTACATTATTTATTAAACGATCGGATAATTTTTGTAATAAAATTAGTTGATTTATGTGCACATTTATAGATTACATAAGCAGTTTGGTACTTTGTTTGGAAACCGAATAGCCATACAATTTCATTGATTGATTAATTTCATATCAATATATTCAAAATTCATATTGAGAGTTTCTCATAATTCTTAAATCATTGACCAGAAATTCGTGGTAGCGATATATCCTTAAGTAAAAATTCTTTTTCACGGAAAAAACCCAAGCAATAAAACTAATGATAATTACGCCTTTATTTATCTACTTGCAACTTATTGTTAGTTGAGTATCATATTCAAAATAAGTTTATCTAAATTTAAAATAACTGTCAACTTAAGAGTTGTATCCCCACTCTACCTTCATAAACTACTGTGAATCCACGCAGCGCGAGGCAATTCAGGTCGCGAGGCTATCTCCAATAGACCATATCTCCCACGATTAAGACAAAACCCATACGATATCAAACTCATAAATTTCCGAAAAATAACTGCTTTTCCAATGTAATTCCCCGTTGAAAGCCTAATATATCACATTTGGAGTGGTGCAGAGCGCTGCGGCAGGCGGCCATGAGCGCAGCCTTGCATCTGTCCCGCTCTGGCGCGGCATGCGTCGGAATTGCCATCTCTGTCGGCGGCGCCGCAACGCTGCCGGATTCCGGACGCGTGCGTCGCATCTCGTCACACCAACACGCTTGTTTCATTAATTAATTTTATCCTCATGAAAGGCTGTTGAGGTCCTTCAAAGCGAGGCAGATGTAGGCTCATGCTATACGAGAATAATTTCTTATAAGTATATTTGTGAACATGGTTTTTTTTTGGGTCCCTAATAGATTATTTTGCATACATTTTCGCGCAAATTAAATCATTCTATCAAGTAGCCAAGATGTTAACAGTTTCTTCTGCCTGCCACTGCCCTTACAACGCTACGTAAAATTCGAATACAAAACTAAAATTTAAGTTCCGAATGAAATACGTATAAGCCTTGTGTGATCAATATTGAGCGCCTTTTATAAATCTATAATTTTGTCACGGAATAGTTAGTCCTCGTCTGAAATTAACTACGTGTCTTGCTGAGAAGGTTAAAGGTCGGGAAGTAAAACGCAATCCGCGAGTTCGTTCCCATGGGACAAATATTTGTGTGTTCCACAAATATTCTTTCTCTCGTACTTTCTCATACAACACAGGATTTGTATCTAAATGTGATTAATTATGTGTGTGATCTTCGGAGGTTAATTAACAATTAAATACCACCCTTGAATAATTAAAACATCGTCATTAATTAAAAGACTCTTTTTTCCATCGCTGTGTAAATAAAGTAGTTTAAAGATCACCAACAAAAACACTTTCTTTCAATAATTCAAATAATTCATGAAACTTATCGTCAACAGTTCGTCAAATAACAGTAGACATGTAAATGTAAAATGATAAGCCATCTGAATCATCATAATCATTATTAGCAAATTTATTTACTTTTAACGTCATCGTACAAAAAATATTTCCTTCTTTTTTCACTGTTCAATAATGTCATAAGCTAAACAAAGATAGATGTTAGCCTTTTGGGTTGATTTCCAAAAATTAAAATAAACACATATCACCTGTTCAAATTTTATATGCAATTCGATAATAACAATTAAATTCGATATTAATTTGTTGTCAATATTCAGTTTTATTTTTAGTCTTAAATTTTGTTATCATGGATACATCATCATCATCATCATCATCATCATCAGCCCATATACGTCCCACTGCTGGGCACGGGCCTCCTCTACAACTGTGAGGGTTTAGGCTTTAGTCCACCACGCTGGCCTAGTGCGGGTTGGCGGACTACACACCTAAGAAATTCCTAAGAACTTTTAGGTGTGCAGGTTTTATCACGATGTTTTCCTTCACCGTTAAAGCAAGTGATAATTTGGATACATAACTTTCACTAAAACTTAAAAGACTGTCATCATTATCTTGCCCTGTTCCCAATGTTATATGGGGTCGGTACAGTACGTTCTGTCCATCCAAACATCAGCCGTCATGTCTTCACTCACCCCTTATTCTTTCAGGTCTCTTCTCACGCACTCCATCCATCTATTCTTTGACCTTCCTCTGCTTGTCCATCCTTCAACTTTCATACTCAATACTTTTTTACCAACATATTTTTCATCCCTTCTCATAACATGACCATACCACGACAGACGGTTTTCTTTCAGCTTATCTATCACAGGAGCCACTTTCAAACTTCCTCTAACGTAGTCATTCCTCACTCTGTCAATCCGTATTATACCATACATCACACATTCGCATTTCTGCTGCATGCAGTCGTCTTTCGTCCGTCTTCTTTGTACCCCAACACTCCGATCCATACAGACTGAGAAAACTTCTATTTCCAAATAATTAAATAGCAGAATGTTTGTTTATACAACGTCACCTATAAATACTTCAATATCATACATACATACATAACCTCACGCCTGTATTCCCCGAAGGGGTAGGCAGAGGTACATTTCTGAACCCACATTTCGCCAGGTATGTATCAGTCCCACGTAATAGGGAGCGAGCCTATTGCCGTTTTTCGGGCACAATTCCAGACTCCGTGCTGTTACTGAGAATTTCCTAATGGAAAAACCCAATAACACTTTGTCCGACCCGGGAATCGAACCCAGGACCTCGAGATCGCACGGCACATACTTGTACCGGTCCAAATATCAAAATAAATTAAAACAATCATATAAATTAATCGAATGATACCTACAATTATATAGATTGCATAATATTTATCTCAATTGAATAATCAAGTCGATAACTTCAATTATAACTTGCGCTGTACAGTTAAGCAATAGAATGACAAACGATGATCTCCGAGTGAAATTTGTCCCAGTTTAACAATATATTATGCATAAATGCGAGTAATTGGAACATGTTGTGAAATGGTGACAGTTATTGTTCATCGCAAAACTGTCGAGGTGCGCATACGCAGCAATTCGTCGCATTTCGCAATGCGCCCTAAAAACTTCGGCCAGTGCGATATGGTGACGTCACATTTAGGCACAATGCACAGATATTAAAATCCAGTTCAAGTTTAGGTCATCTAGCGAATGCTTATCTAGTTGACCGCAATAACGTGTGCGCATGTGAAAATGATTGCTGCAAAATATTATAAGTAGGCATTACTAACAAAAGAATAGGGTGAGTTTCAACTGTTTTTAATATTTTTATAAACGTTGGCCTGAAAATTCTAAAGTAAAATGTAATTTATTTATTAAATTTACAAGTGAATAAGTTACAGTAGTTTTCAATCTGGCGATGGAGTTAAAAGTCGCGATGGCCTCGAGGTTTAGGCACGCGGTTGAGAATTTCGACAGTTGCGGGTTCAAACCCCAGGCACACACCTCCGACTTTTCGAAGTTATGTGTGTATTCACAAAAAATTATCACTTGCTTTAACGGTGAAGGAAAACATTGTGATAAAACCTGCACACCTAAAAGTTCTTAGGAATTTCTTAGGTGTGTAGTCCGCCAACCCGCACTAGGCCAGCGTGGTGGACTAAGGCCTCAACCCTCTCAGTTGTAGAGGAGGCCCGTGCCCAGCAGTGGACGTATATGGGCTGATGATGATTGATGAATACTTGAACGGCCCCAAAGGTAATAAATGATCGCAGATCAATGATAGTTTTGTTTACTTTGACGACTTGAATGTCCTTTTACTAAGATACAAAACAAAAAGCTTTAGGGATAAACAATTATAATATTCCTATAAGATATTTCTATCGAGCGTGTCCTATTTATTTCTCGTTAAATTTATAAATATACGATAGGTGTTACAAATATTGCATAGTAATTAAAATCCACATATATGAACAAGTTCCAACTGCGCCGAGCCAAGTCATAACTCATCTATACAGTTTTGGACTCGGCCCTGTTTTCAGCTGCTTTGAACACCATATCTGTTAAATAATTTTCCATAAAATGTTACGTTTTTTATTCTATCTTTATCCTTTTCCTTTCATAATGAAAGTGTAATTTCTGGTGTTTAGCGCACATATTCCCTATTGTTTCGTTTCGTGGCAGTTTTTTTTTTTTATATCTATGAGTGAAAATAGTACATACCTACATACATACATACATTTTGCCAGGTATGTATCAGTCCCACGTAATAGGGGGCGAGCCTATTGCCGTTTTTCGGGCACATTTCCAGACTCCGTGCTGTTACTGAGAATTTCCTAATGGAAAAACCCAATAACACTTTGCCCGACCCGAGAATCGAACCCAGGACCTCTAGATCCCACGGCACATACTTGTACCGCGAGACCACGAGGCAGTCAGTGAAAATAGTACTAACTTAGTAATATGACAGGCAATAGTTTTTTCTTGCAATGAATCTTGAAAAACCCAGATTCACAGGCGCACGTGCACCCCATCTTTTATTAGCTCTAAAATTTGTTTTTGAAACATTTTTTTCCCAAAACATTTAAAATGGACGTAATGGTTTAGACGTCATAAAATATGCTTAATATTTGAAATGAAAATAAGTGATTTTGTTATTATTTGGCGTCTTCTATTTATAATTCTTAATATTCATACTCAATAGTGAACTAAAATTATTTTAATACCAAAAGTTCTGTCATAAAATTTACATTTTTTTTTTCATTTAATTGATTTTTATAAACTCAAAATTGAAATAAATCTGAAAATACCGTTAAGAGCTTACATCTTATAATACTTAGTATCACTTGTCCGAATAATATGTTCTAATGTTGTGCATAATTTGCCTCGGACGAGGAGACAGGTTTTGCCACATGTCATTTCTCGGAAATAAGAATCGTGGCCATGAGTAATCTCAATGAATTTACCCCTCAGCCCACCTACTAGCTGTACACACATTAAGATAAACTAAATAGTTATCTAGTCATTTCTAACATTGTAATGATGCGATTAGCTAATTATAACTTCATTTGTCAAACAATCATTATTGATCCGGAAAGCCATCCTAAAACAACTGTCCTGTAACCGAAAACATGAATATTCGGTTCCAAATATTGTTATTGGACTCGTTTCGTCTAATATTTTCGATATATTCGTAAAGCAAAATTCGAGCTCACTTTCAAATCCGTACAGCATTCGATAACATCGCAAGGACTTCACACTTCATAAACAAGTTACAAATACACCGTAACACATCAAAATTTAGCATCCAATGAAACTAATTCGCACGTTTGTTGCATCAGTGGCCTCGGTTGGCGGCAGGGCCACGGCGGGGCTGCGGATGGTAAAAATTCGCACCCCGGGCCACCGGTAATGGTGGCGTTGTGAGGACCTTCGTGCGGCGCGCATTCGGCCCTCGTATCAATTTATTTAAACTTAACCTACTGATCATGACATACTTTTGACGATTACGTTGGGGCGAGCCGCGCGGTGGGCCGACTCGAGCGCTGTGAATTTGGTAGACAGGTTGTATGTGACGTAACGCGCACGACACGTCATACCAACTTATGGATTTCAGATTTTATAGCGCAACTCTAGACTTACTACTATTTTTAACCAATAGTACGTTTGATGCAAACGTAACAACGCTGCAATAAATTTTCTTTGTCTATTTTATTTAGATTAGTATTATAAGACAGACTTCATTATTTCTAGAGATCAAAGCAAATCTCATGATCCAAATTACTGGTGCGAAAGTGTTAGATGCAATTTATCCCGTCTGTGACGTGTCGTCGACGTCACATCGCTGTTGGCGCGTGATGTGCAAACGGAGCTGTAGTTTAAGTTTATGGGTCAGTATTATAGGTCAAAATAAACAGTCTGGCGACCTTTAATCCGTCGGCCACGGCGCGCGGTTATATTTCATATTCTCACTTATCCTTGATCACTGATTATAATTTAATATATACGATATTACTATTTCATTCATTTCAATCTTTATCAATACAAGACTAGATTGTAATTTGTTACTAAGACTCGTCCTCCTTGCGGTGACCGTTATAAGGGTAACAAATATTATAGTGACCTTATAAATATATCTTTGGATATTATAAGTTTAGATCAGAGTTATAGGATGTATGTCATGAAAATATGTTCCTTTTAATGTTTAAGGGTGACCATAAGAAAACGCCCAAACTTACAGATGACGTGTCAAAATATATTTCAGTCTGCATTGATATTAACAAAGGAAAAACACCAAACCGAAAACATAAATATATTTATTTATACAAGTGAATAAAAATAATAATGTACAAATTGATTCGGCGAAGGCGGAAAGAACGGACGCTAGATACAGGCAAGGCCAGCGCCAAGGTCTACGAAAAACGACGCACACGAACGAAAACGCACTCTACAGATATTTGGATAGGGTCGGAAATCGGCTGGTGCCTGAGAGCAGTGCAAGACAATAAGTTGGGTGATTTTAATGCAGCATTTTTCAGTAATAGGTAGAGATCAAGGTTGTATACGTGTGGAAGTGCTTTGAGGTCGGTACATACTCTGCGTAGAGTTAGAGACGCGGGGAGTGGGGGAACAACGCAGGGTGGCCATACGTAGATATCTTGTGTGGCTTCACTGTTTTAAACCTTTCCTTTTTATTAAAGCTTACTGAGTCGCAGAACTTTAGGTAGAGACTTTTGGACGTTAACTTTTTCATACTTTTTGGGTGATTGAAAGATATTAATATATATTTTAAATACGATTTGAGTTTTCACGACTAATTAGCAAAGAAGTAATAAATTTTGGTATTGACCTCAATTGCACTTTAGTGAAGGAAGGCCACACTTTAGTACAGAGTGTATCTGGATTCTGGTTGAGTCTTTTATACGTTATACTTACTAACGGTATACTATATCTAATAAAGTAGGTATTTTTCTCTTATTTTTGTATAGTAATGTATTAATGATGCCCCAGATAAAACACAACCAAAAACCAATTGGAACATTGATTCAAAATAAGATTCGAAGTGCCACCACCGCAGTACCCGCGGTACAAGCCGCAATAAGTAGGTCACGGATGAACCTAAACGATACGAGAGCCATTTAAGCATTGACAAATGATGGTGTGGCACCAACAAAGAACGGCCGTGGATACATACTTTTTAATAAAACATTGTATAATTAGATGGAATTAATAGTACAGCAAACATTATCACAGACGTTACGAAACGTGCTTAAGCACCCTAAAATTAATTTTAAATGTAAATAGTGAGCACTGTGTAAGGCCAACGTGTACTTGTAAGACAATGTGTATAACCTAGGTAAATAAAATCATAGACAAAAGAGTAATTCTTAATGGTATCTATAAACAAATTAACAAATATACTATTTATGTTTATTGTTTATATATTTATAAGAGTATATATTCTGTATCAACAATATTTATGCACCTTCCATGTATCTCTGCACCACCTTAAGGTTGACTGGTAGATAATTCCTTAGGCATTAAGTCCGCCTTTATACGCTATTATGTATAAAAAGCATAAATAAATAAATAAATAAACCTTTTTTGGGTATGCACCATAATGTTTTTATGTGTAATTTTGTAACTAAAACTTATTTCGACAGCCCCGTGGTGCGGATAGCTAGATAGCAGCTTGAGAAACGAGAGGCCGCGGGTTCGATCCCCGCACCGAGACAAATGTTTGTGTGATCCACAAATATGTGTTTCGGGTCTGGGTGTTTGTGAGACCGAAGAGTCTCTTGAAATCTCTTTTAGGTGTGCAGGTTTCATCACGATGTTTTCTTTCACCGTTAAAGTACGTGATAATTAATTGTGAATACACACATAACTTCGAAAAGTCAGAGGTGTGTGCCTGGGGTTTGAACCCGCGACCGTCGAGATTTTCGACCGCGTGCCTAAACCTCGAGGCCGTCACGACTTATAAAAACTATATATACTGTAGCATTTAGACGAATATTTAGAGTTGTTACAGAAATACGTTGTGTACTGTGACAACTTCCTAATAATACCTGTGCTACTGAAAAGGATCAAATATTTTTCATAAATCAATGTTAAATTAACCCACGTACAATTACAGTTAGACGCGTTTATTAATTGAGCATGTATGATTTAAATATGGTCCATATGTGATAAAAACTACACTCACACTATGTAATCCCAAAATTAAGATAAGGAAATATCTGATAGAAATTCGCATGTCACTGTGCTCTGACTGCAAGTCATATAAATGAAATAACACTTACATATCACAAACATCTAATTTTAATTTCATTTACTTGCGTAATAATTTTAAAAGTGCAAAATTTATTTTATTTTCAATTCTTTAAAAATAAAGGAATATATTTACTGAAAAACAATACGTCCTTGACTCACACCAACATGAATTACCTAATCAATTGTAATATCAAACGAAAATTCCATTTAGGAAGCGAATTATCATTCCATCACACCCATTATCTCTTCAACAGCTGCGACGCGGGCCTAGACCATTATCAAACTAGGCCAAGGTTGGCCCAACAAACGACCAGGCAAACCCGACCTCCGACAATTTATCACCACACCTCTACATCATACATGTGTAACACAGACGCGCGGAATAGGCGGTTCATTCTAAACTGGCGCATGCTACTACTTTTGGGCAAGCGATAGCCGAAAATGGACGATTTTTTCCGAAGTCGCATGAACATTGGCGCGAAAATTTGGCATGTAGCTCGCAGAGAAATGTTTTGTTTCAAGAAAAATTGCTGCAGAGTCGTTGCCTATGACGTCTCACGTCATCAGACATATGATACCGAACTGACGAGAAAAATGAACGAAAATTGTATTTATATCAATGATAATGCTTGTACATACAATTTATTCTGAGATAGCATGAAAATAGCCCCGCAGTAATGATTTAAACAAGCTTTTGTCTCTACAAGATTACAAGGTTAACGGTAATAAGGACCTGAGAATAGTTTATTAAGAAAAATCTAGATAAAATTAACTATTACAAATTAGTTACGGGCTATTTTTGTCCTATTGTTGAATAGTACACACTTTGTGGCTGTAATATTCCTCTTGTTCTTCTCTGTTGTGGAAATATGGTGATTTCAGGGTAACACAAAGTTATTAACATTTTATATGGAAATAAATAATTATTTCCAGTTGATCAAAAATAACATCTAGTAAAAATAAAACGCTTTTTGGCCAGTTCTCAATTGCCACGACGAATGCCTACTTGGAATAATCAAAATATAAAAATAGTGGCGAGCTCGAAACCGAACAAGCGACCTTGACATCCAGAGACGGGTGTGCAAACGAGTACATTTATTATATTTTTACATAAACACGTGTGTGTGCAATGCTCTGAACAAAAAGCTATTGACTCTTCGAATTTAATAAATATTCATAGTGACGGCGCCATTCGTGATGTAAATGAAAGTTTTGTCTCAGTTCAATTTTAAGTAAAGTAAATTAACAATTTAACTGTATACTTAATGATTAACTGCTTTAAAATCGTTGAAGTACTGATCAGGAATAGAGTTCATTGGGTTAAAATTTCGCCTCAAAAAAAAATGTATGTTTTCATAGCTAACAAAAATAACACTGCATGAATAGTTGCCTTTTTGTCTGCGTACCAACCAATCAAACATGCTTTATTGAGTTATTATAATATACGCTCACTTTCCACAAATACACATAAACATAAAATAAATAAATTTAATACAAGCCTTAACATTGTTGACGCAATAGTACTTTCATAATCAGGTTTGAAAAAAAAGAACGGTTTCTATAATCTGTAGAAAGTTAAAAAAAGAAAAAACAATAATGTAATAAAAAGCGGAGTTTTTTAATTGTTTAACGGTCAGCCACGCAGGCAAAGGGTTGATTGTAAAGTACTTGTAATATACGGCCTTTTTATGAGCGTCATAAAATTCTATAATAAACAATAAACTCTATGGTAACATTGTTTGTGAAATATGTTTTTGTAGGCATTTTTTTATGTGATGCAGACCGAAAGTTTATGTGCATAAATAACACTATTTTAAATAATTGGACAAAAAGTAAAAACTTGTCAATCTATGTGTATGACAGTATATTAATAATAAATACTTACATTAGTCATTTAAGAAATTTTATAATATAAATAAAGCTGTACCAAAATAGTTTTTTTTTGGAAGATGCAGAGTTTCTGAATGTTACAATTTATTATGATGATTAATTTCGTTGCTTGCATGACGTTATGATTTGTTGAGGACGTAAATAATTATTTGCACATATTATTATTTCAAATTTATGTATTAATTTTAAATTATAATTTATTACTAGTATTGAGTCGTGATGGCCTCGAGGTTTAGGTACGCGGTAGAGAATTTCGACGGTCGCGGGTTCAAACCCCAGGCACACACCTCTGACTTTTCGAAGTTATGTGTGTATTCACAATGAATTATCACGTACTTTAACGGTGAAGGAAAACATCGTGATGAAACCTGCACACCTAAAAAGTTATTAGGAATTTCTTAGGTGTGTAGTCCGCCAACCCGCACTAGGCCAGCGTGGTGGACTAAGGCCTAAACCCTCTCAATGGTAGAGGAGGCCCGTGCCCAGCAGTGGGACGTATATGGGCTGATGATGATGATGATGATGATGACTAGTATTACACTCACAACGATTATCTAGAAAATTACCGACTGTATTTACTAAGCTTAGTTTTTTTTACAAACTTCATCAAAAAACCTTAAAAATCACTTTATGCTCACTAAAATTTGAGCATTTAAAATTCTAAGGTAAAAACAAATTTAAATTTATTTAAATAGTATCTACTAACATCAATTAAAGTATACAAATGTCTCGTTTCACTACACTATATCGAATAGATCGATGGAGGGCAGCGGAGGTGCGATCTTGGGAACCATACTGGTCGCCATGACAACGCGAATAGTCGTGACCTCAATACACATGTCCCAATTACAACCACGCACATCGCCTCGACGATTGGGAGTATTTATTGTTGTTTTTTAATAAACTTTATTTAGGCCGAGTATGGGACGCTTGGATTGGCCTTGGTGCTCAGGAATTTCTGGTGCAAAGGCGAAGCTACGGGCCTAGAATAATTTTACAAATACAGCTGTAACTAGTTCAAAATTACAGTATATATTATTTTTTAAATATTATTGTTCTTTAAAATACCCGAAAATAAATACTTCAACTAGACCCAGTGGCGGTACTTCCATAGAAGCCCAAAAGCGTTACACGTTAATTGTTATTTGTTTAATGTCTAGTTTATAATTGTTTCTTGTGGAGTCAGGATATTGTCATTTATATGTCAAATTGCTTTTGGGCTTCTATGGAAGTACCGCCACTGCCTAGACTCTTTTTGCGAAAAACATGAAGAAAAATTTGAAACAATCTGGCATGATTATTTCGAAAACGATCTTCAGTTACTTGATAGCCTATACTGGTACCAGTAGCGGTACTTCCATAGAAGCCTCCGAATTAGAAATTCCGAATAATGTTTATGCTTTAAATCTTCATAAAGCAATTTGACATATAAAATATCTTGACCCACAGTAAACAAATATAAACTAGACATTACACAATTAACGTGTAACGCTTTTGGGCTTCTACGGAAGTACCGCCACTGACTGGTACTACGCTTACTCTCATCATCAGCCCATATACGTCCCACTGCTGGGCACAGGCCCCCTCTACCATTGTGACGCTTACTCTCAGATATACATATTGTATTGGATTCTTCAATTTCTATTTTCAATCACTGCTTTTTTATATTAATATCTGACTATCATGCGTTAGATGATAATCTTGATATATTTATTGACCAATGACAAGAGTTTAAGCGTATTTTTTTACTCAAAATACACATACACATTAACTGAAACAGCAGCGTGCGTAAAGCCGGACTAATGGAATTATTGAGATAGGTCTATTAGTATTCGGCCTAGCGCAGTAAAACTGAGAAATCAACGCACGTACTATATAAGATGCCTGATTGCCTATCCTACATAGAACTTGATATCAATACAAAAATATAATCTCAAGTTTAACCATGGAGTTTGGGGCATATAAACATATTATAGCAACTTAATTACCGTAGACCGAGCAATTATTATTAACATTTTCATCATCATCAGCCCAAATACGTCCCACTGCTGGGCACGGGCCTCCTCTACAACTGAGAGGGTTTAGGCCTTAGTCCACCACGCTGGGATAGTGCGGGTTGGCGGACTACACACCTAAGAAATTCCCAAGAACTTTTTAGGTGTGCAGGTTTTATCACGATGTTTTCCTTCACCGTTAAAGCAAGTGATAATTCATTGTGAATACACACATAACTTCGAAAAGTCAGAGGTGTGTGCCTGGGGTTTGAACCTGCGACCGCCGAAATTCTCGACCGCGCGCCTAAACCTCGAGGCCATCACTGCTTTTCATATGTTTATTTTTCAATTAACTAACTTAAATACGGTGTTAACTCTACTAAACAATAGTATAAAATGTAGCGACTTATCCTGTCATTGCTTTGTTAATTATAGCCAACATCAAGGATAATGTAGCTTATTTTAGTTGAATATTGTTTTGAATTGATTAAACATTATTTTTTTGATAAAATCACACATTTTTCTCTTTATTAAATAAGTACATTTGTAATGGTAAAACATATAAATTAAATGAAAAAAATATAATTCTACAACAGTAATAACTTAGGTTTAAATGGCATTGCGTCAATATTTATCGTAGTGCGAAAACGTGTCCGGCTTCGATCCCGCGACCTCGCACTCAAGACACCGGCTCATTCCCGACTTAGATATTAAAAAAACATACAACGCAACAAAACAAAACAACCATCTCTCTCACTCACTCATAAAAACAGCGCACAAGACTGAGACAGAAAAAATCGCAATAATACCCGAAAGTAATCAAATCAACATTGAAACGTAGTTTTTCGGGGTTCCGTATATAAAATTAAATTACCAAAACCTAAAATAATGAATAAATCACGTCTTAAAGATTAGTTTCAGCTTAATTTCTTCAGCAAGAGCACTTAATTATCTATTATGGAGAGATACATTCAATAAATATATTTTTCTGTACCTGACATATATTGACAACGTTCGTAGAAAAATTGTTTGTAAGCCACCATTCTTAGATATCTGTCCATGCATAAATTCTCAAGCATGTCTCGGTTTAGGTGTACTGAGGCTGAAATCACGTGAATTTAGGCGGCAAAAACACAAGGATTGTACCTCAATGAGAGGTCAGGTAACTTGTGTGACTATTGGTATTTCAAATTATTCATACTCATACTTTTAAATAACGTGTAAGTAATTTATAACGCATATAAGCAACACTAAGCAGCCTTGACCGATTGGCTCCGAATTATTGATGCGTATCTATAATTAAGTTCGTGGTTGGCCAGGGTGTTCCGGTACGACGTCAATTGGCTGTACTTCACCATAAGAGAAACGAAGGATTTATTATACTTTTATTAAGAAAATGTACAAGATGTAGGAATTATATCATTTAGTATCAAAAAACCGAAGGAGAATAAATTGAAGTCAAACTTTTTGATTTCCCGCCTTTTCAAGATGGCGACTGCGACAATCTATGGTTTTATTTTTTTAAGAAAGAAGGAAGAGAATGTGCTAGAAGATGGCAAGAGCTATTAGTCAGAGTAGGCTCATTAGAAATTGCCGTTTATGTTTTTCGATGAGGTGTTACGTGCGTAATGAGTTGAGATAAATTACTTCCTTTATGCACTTTCACCGTACATAACGATAATGTTATGAAAATTAATTTTATAACTATTTTATGTATTTACTTTTACTGATAATGTGCTTCCTGAAGAGATACTGATATAATAGTCTCGGAACTAACGATAAATCAACGTTAATAATATTGTACTAAAACATTAAAAATACATATTGATCACTAAAAAATTAAAGATATTCAATCTAGTAATCACAAAAAAAATGCGAGCAAAAATTATCCCTTCGATCAAGTCAAGAAATGTTTAAGTTACGCAAGTCAAGCCCAGTGAATCACTTATGAATGGGCATAATAAGTTAATTGAAGGAGTCCCAAAGAGCATCGTGTTGTAGCACGTGCTTGGCCGTATATTTTTATCAGCGAGCGTTTTTTCGCGGCGGCGCGGCGGGCGGCGGCGAGCTCTTCATTGCACTATGTGTGTCAAGGAGACAAACGTATTGGTGAAAAATTCGCGAACCTTGACTGTGTTAGATTAGAATTAGGACTGTCCGAGTTTATTTATTTTATTACGCTCGGCTGTGAGTATAAAAAGAAATTGTTTTTAGAACGGTAAATACGCGCGTAAGTGGTATTACGAATATCGTAGGTTGCCTGGACGGACTGCTGCTCTGTTGATTCACGACGGCTTCTGATGTTCAAGATGAGAGAGAACTTGGTATTGATGTGCAGAAATAGGTGTGCTTCGATTATAGGATATAAAATATTATAGAATAAACAATTTTAAAATATTTTCTTCAAACAGAATATTCAAGGAGCTGCTAGCTATTGTTTAGCTAAACTAACGTAACTGCACTAGTATTGTAGCTATTTAAGAATAGAATTTCACAGAATGGAGTGACAAAAATATTTCTAGTTATTTTTACATTTAAAATTTTCAGATAATTTTACCTGGTTTTAAAATTTACTTGAAATTTGTAAAGTTTTTATCGATAACAAAAGTAAAAAAAATAAGTGCTCTTACAATTTAAGCCATTTCGATCGTCAACTTAATTCTTGACTGGTTGGATTCAGCGCGGTCAATGGTTAGTTGGGCGGCACATAGGAATTGATTTGGAAAGGTAGGACCCTTGATGGATGATCGCACATTGTAGCAAAAATCTCGACAACCTTCACACTTCGCGGAGCACGTAGGCCCAGAGAATCTGTCACTTGGTAACCGATGCGATACAGAAGCCATATTGGTGACTTAATTCTGTCAGTTACTTCCTCGTTTGTAGTTTCACATCTCAGTATCATGACTCTCTAGGTATATGTTTTTTTTATTACAAAAATAGAGCTGCGTTTTTCAATATAAAAAAAACTAGATATGTTTATTTGAAAGAATCACACGCACGTAAATCCATAGAAGCTCAAGAGCCCAGCTTGCGATACAAAATTCCGATTAATAATCTTTAAATCTAGACATTACACAATAACGTGTAACGCATTTAACTTCTATGGAAGTACGGCCACTGATCACGACACCTGTTATATACAATATCTAACTTGAGAATCCCCGCCACAGCAAAAAGCAACTATATAAAGTCCCAATACAATAGAATTTATAACAATGTTTTACTCAGTGGCGGGACTTCCATAGAAGCCCAAAGGCGTTAAACGTTAATCGTGTAATGTCTAGTTTATATTCGCTTATTATGCGGTCTTCATTTAACAAATTGCTTTAGGTAAATAAAGATTTCAAGCTTAAAAATTATTATTTGGAATTTTAAAAGGCAAACTGAGCTTTTGGGCTTCTATGGAAGTACCGCCACTGGTTTTACTAATTGTAATTTAGTCTTATCCATAACATAAAACAATAACATTAATTACATGAATAGACATAGTTTATTAGATAAGTCTAGTTGATTCATAAGTATTATTAACACGAGTGTATCCTAGCCTACCTAAATGGTCCGCACACAAATCCGTTTGTTTAGCTGCCGTCACTCGGCACGCACTTAGGTTCGACGACCCGCGCGTCATTTGCTTATTTGATAATTACTTACTTTTATCGTTATTTGTGTCTTTGACACTATAAATTTATGAGTTGACCTTTGTTCTAATAGATTACAGCTATTTTTATAGCTAAGGGTCAGAAATATACATTCCTTTTTTAAAATAACTGCCATGATTATAAATAACTGAGTGTATTAACAATTGAGAACCCCCATGAGAAAATATAATATTGCAAGCTAAATTACTACGACTAGACTATATTTTGAATCGTCAAGAAAAGTTACCAATGCAATAGTTTATTTCTTTTCTGGTGTTTGTTGTGCGGGGCTTCAATCATGGTGAAGGGATGACCGTGCCGGCCTTTTTTGGCCGGTTTGTTGCGGTCGGTCCTTTGATCACCATGGTATTAGTCCAAACTTCTTCACAAGAAAGGTGAAGAGGTATTCGGCCGGCATGATTGTGTCGACCAACAGGAGATCATCATCTCTCGCTGGTGGGCACTTTTTCTGGACTCCATTACGCTTACCATCAGGTGCAATGGGGTCACTTTGCCGTGCCAGTATAAAAAAAAACCTTATGTATGTACCTTTTGGAAGACTTTATATTCAGCACATTAAAACTGTTTTAATAAACATTGCAACTGAACAGATAGAAATACGTATAAGGCGGACAGCGGCTTTATTTCATAGAAATTATTGGACAGATACAATATTACTCTAAATACAGCGTTTTTTATAATTTGTGAAAGAAAGGTGGTGTAGCCGGGAATTTATTTGTGATAAACTATAATAAATTGCACTTATGAAGGCTTTTAAAGTAATTGTTCTCAATTGCCCCGCCCACAACTCCTATTTCTCAAGACATCGGCGTTATCTTGTTATTAGTGTCAAAACATACTGCTTTACGATCGGAGAATGTCGTCTCACCGCCGACTGTATACAGTTTCCGTGATTTAATAAAAATGTTTATCGAAATGCTTTATGAAATTGCAGTGTGGGCGATAGTTTCGCCTATAATAACCTTAAACAAGGGCTGTGGCCTGCGGTCGCCGTGAAACTATAACAAACATTGTCCCTAAACCGCATTTTCCAAAAAAAGCTGTCAGTTTCCGAACGCAGAGAATTTAGTAACACTTTCCCACTCGTTCTACGCGTCCACCACACGTCCGAAAACCAGTTGAACGGTACAAAAATCGAGTAAAAAAAGTAAACATGACTAGACGCTGGTCGGACTACGTAATATCGTGACGTTCAAGTTTGAAATTGTACTTTCACTTTCAGCCGCGAGGCGGCGCGGCCGCCGCGGTGAGCGCGCCTGCGCCGGAGCGACCAAGCACCGCGCCGCCTATGCGGAAGCGAATAAACGCGCTGATTTATCGATACTATCGAGTAATTCGCTCTTTTAAATTATAATCGAGTCGGTAATCGATTATGTTAGTGATGCGGGTAATGTTGTATTGTTAATTGGTATATAATTTATTGCTTTACTACGAAATTTTGTTTCTAACAAACATAAAATCCTTACACAACTAGCTTTTAGCTAATAGACAATATTTAGGTATACAATGCCTTTCGTGAATTATAATTACATGCAAGTACTTAGCCATAAAACAGCATGCTGCCTTAATTTCCTAATGGTATTTTGTACATATATTGGAGAAGGCAAAAAAAACAAAAGTAATGTTAGCCGGAGAAAGCTCTCGCATTTCAATAAATCATTATGTATGAATCCAACACGTTCAAACCATTACTGTATAATTGAAAGGCAGTTGACTTGTCTCTCTTTTAAGTTTACCCGTTACTTTATATCTTGAATCTCGATGGCGCTATCAGATATAGTAACTACAATACTATGTATTGCTTTAATACACTAAGTATATATAATTTCAGATTCAAAACGTCCTCGTCACTAATAAAAACATAAAATTTTATAATTTTTTCTTATAATAATTAATTTTCGTAGAATAACTATATTTGTATTATTAGCCAGGGTTCGAACCTTTACCTTCGTTATAACAATACAGAGAACTACGTGATAACGTATACAGAATGCTAGAAACCACAAAACGGCATTGACTGTGAAGGTTTATTAACGTGGCCATATCTAAAATTACTTATAAAATCAACTGCCGCAGTCTTGGAAACAACTTGTTGCCTTCACTGTACATGAAGGACTTCTATGCAAAATAGAAAGGGGTAGGGCTAAATTATTTTATTGAGGACGCATCGAATGAGGCTATTGAAATTACCATAATGTGGACGTACATTGTTGTGTGCTAAGAAGAAGGTATCATGGGACAATAACAAATAAGAAAATTGTTTAAATTTCAGAGTATTGCACTTAAATTTAACTGACAAAATATGAAACAGGAAAATCCAGGAATATGTGTTGGGGCGCCGTTATGTCAACTACTAGATACTTGTTCTATATTCCTAAAATTGAAGATTAAAGAGGCTTTGAGTTTCAGGTACTTTATTGTTTTGTTATGCTTCAGATAGATAAAAACAAAACAACCGACTTTGATCTTTTTTCTACAATATATGTCTTACACAAATAAAAAAAACTATTAACCAGCCACTCACGAATGTGTCTAAAAGCTAAAATATTGTTTTTTTTTTATTTATTTATTTTATTTTTTTATACTGGCACGGCAAAGTGACTCCACTGTACCTGATGGTAAGCACAGTGGAGTCCAAAAAATTACTACCGACCAGCGAGAAGCAATATGGTCACCCGCTGGTCGACACAATCATGCCGGCCTGCACAAATGCTTCTTCACGCTTCGCTTAAAGGATCCAGGATCATAGGAAGGAGGGAACACGTGAGCCGGCAAACTATTCCACAGCCTGATGGTGCGGCAAAGGTAAGAGTTAGCGAACTTGCGCTTGACTCTCTTTTTTTCTCAGCCTATCGCCGTCCACTGCTGAACGAAGGCCTCCGCAAGTAGGCGCCAACCATCCCGGTCTTGAGCAGCCCTTATCCATTCGCTATATTGACTCTATTGATTGCACTGAACTATTTAATGCAGTGTTATCATTTTACTACGACATGATAAAAAATAGACTTTCCTGAACTCAAAGCTGCATTGGCACACATAAAATTTTCGATGTGTGCACAAGTGCGTAGATAAGGCGGTCGATCCACACAGCTCGGCGATACAGCGCGGATCGCTAATGATAAGGCCAAGGCCGGCGAGTACCATTTGCACTGATAACTGCATTTATCTCAGCTCCTTTGGGGTTCATTCAGCGGGTGATCCTTATTAGAATTTCACTAATTGCTTTACATTGACATTAGATTAAACACACCTAGCAGCCTCACGTATGCTCTTTACATGTGGTGTTCGAAACTAGGAAAGTTTTAGGTCTTACAAACACCCATGCTTGAAAGAAATATTAGTATATTGCAAAAAAAAATCTATACGAGGTCTTAAGAGGACTTACGCCTTAATCTCCGCACTAGACCATTGTGGGTTGCGAGACTTCATATTCTTAAAAAATCCTAGTGAGAACTATTTATTACTTAGATATAAATTTTTCCGTTGCCGTAAATATTAATTCTATAAATAATAATATCACTATGTAGATGTAGACTCAACCGTCATTGTTCCGATAGTCGCTACTGCCAATGGGTTGATACCAAAGAGCCTCGACCAACATCTTCGGAGGCTCTCAATCGGTTGTTGGGTCAAAACCCAGATACAAAAAGCAGTGTTATTAGACACGGCACGTATCGTGAGGCGGTTTCTAACTCTTGGACCCTAACCACCGGTGGCTTGGGTCGTAGACCCCGCCATCTGCGGGTATAAATATTTTATTTTTATATTTTTAAATGTATATTTTTTTATAAAACTTTATATTTAAAAATGTAAAAAATAAGTTAAAATAAATGAAGGAAAATAATATCACTAGAAAATACAGATTGGAAATTGGAAAGTGTAATAACCTAATCCAGTTGAAATCAAGTTTTCACGATGCCGATGTTACACACACGATGGAAAGGGACAAGGCTCTGCAAGTGTTCAAGTACAGACCACGCCTAACAGTTGTTAGTCATAACCTTATAAGTCGGGTGCGTGCTTCAAGGCTCACGAAATATATACTTTATCATGCGAATTTGTACGAAGCAGATAATTTTTAGTACACAAAATTACTCGTTGCAGTTACAATTTGTATTTTAATCTTCATTTCAGAAATAAATTAAATTTTGGACTTACGGCGCCTATATCTGCGGCATCACTGTTTAATAAGCAAATCGGAAATCATTTTTATTTGCATTTTAAGCAAATTTCTATCACAACATCTTTCTATTCTATTTAAAACTTTTTAATACGTAGGTACATTAGGGTATGTCAATATTTTTGACAACAAAAAGCATAGTAAACGCTTAATTTCCTTCCTAAAAGGATTCGCGAATCTTAGGGAACATTTGGAGGTTGCCCTACTAGTATTCAGGGTCCTGTGATTTTGGCCTGGCCTTATACATTCATGCGTTTTCACGCCGCGTTGAACACTCAATGTTACACGCGCGAGGTCATGTCTTAGGCTATGTTCTTGTTATTTGTTAATTTTTTATCTGTTTTGATGTTCCACATCCGATGAGCTCAAACCTTGTAAGTTTATGTACAACAAACCAATTAAATAAAATATGCTAAGGGCATTTATAATAAATTATAACTAGAAGGATAATACCATAGACAAAAGTATTCGTATTAACCAAAAAAATTAAATACGAGCTTAATTTTTAAGCTACCCAGGATCTTGATTTTCATGCAAAAGTTTTTTTTAACTGAAGAAAAAATGGGAATATCGTCTGGCCCCGATCATTACTACATTAAAAATAGTGTCAAATAGATAAATTATAAATATTAAAAGAAACAGATAACATTTTCTGGTGGGACACAAAAAAATCAAATAGCGTATATTCACCCATATATATTTTTTCTGTGTTCCGTAGAAGAAGCGTTCATCATTTTCGCCTTGAAAAAAGTAATTTGCAAATGTTTACGACGGCCGGGAGCCTGTCATCACGGAGACGCATTGTACACAGTTGTCCAAACACGTGGGCCGTTGTGCGACTTTCAACTTTTTAAACAACTCACTGACTCACAAGCATCGAGGTAATCAAAATAAACCAAGGATTGTAGTTGACTCCGCACCGCGGTTTCTCTCATCTGAATACTTTATGTTGGCACGGCTAAGTGACCACACGATAGCTTATGGTAATACTGTGTGCAGATGGTATCAACTAGCGAGGGGAGAGACTGTTGTCATCTTTGAAATTTTTCCTACTTTCCTAATATTTGATGGGTGACATTTTTGGGTAATCACAGTAAGGAAAAAGGTGGTCAGGAGTTCACCATGGTTGAATATTTAGTATAACCAATACAGTGTACATACATACATACATAAACTCACGCCTGTATTCCCCGAAGGGGTAGGCAGAGGTGCATTTCTGCACCCACATTTCGCCAGGTATGTATCAGTCCTACGTAATAGGGGGCGAGCCTATTGCCGTTTTTCGGGCACATTTCCAGACTCCGTGCTGTTACTGAGAATTTCCTAATGGAAAAACCCAATAACACTGCCCGACCCGGGAATCGAACCCAGGACTTCTAGATCCCACGGCACATACTTGTACCGCGAGACCACGAGGCAGTCAGTGACAATAGTACTAACTTAGTAATATGACAGGCAATAGTTTTTTCTTGCAATGAATCTTGAAATCAGACCACGATACAGTGTTTATACTGTTATATCGACTAAATGGTGATAAAACATAAAAGCATTAAGATATAAATTTACCAAATCATTACTACTTTTCGTTATGTCTACTATGATAATTACTTTTGCCCAAATATCAAATCACAAAATCATTCTTACATTATACGCGGTACAATTTCGTGGAGTATTCTTTGTTTGTTTTTACTGCCGTATTTTATTTGCTTCGCGCTTTGTTCCTAGTATGTAACTACGCAACTCAATAAAACATATTTATATAGTTTTTTTGTCTATGCTGAAGTAATTGTTGCTCTTTGTAGCAATTCTCAAGTAATATGAAACAAGTCCGCCAACCCGCACTAGGCCAGCGTGGTGGACTAAGGCCTAAACCCTCTCAATGGTAGAGGAGGCTCGTGCCCAGCAGTGGGACGTATATGGGCTGATGATGATGATGAAACATTGACCCGTAATAAAATCTAAAAGAAGCATTGATAGAAGTATTTGGAAGGCCGGAGTATATGGAGCGGTTAAGTTACGCCTATATCCTTAAAGTATAACCGTTATTTTAAAAATCTATAATCTCTTAGACCGTATGTTTGTTAAAGCTATTATTCATAGCTTAATTGAAACTAGACTGCACTAGGCGAGGTCCTCGGCTCGAGAAGGCCAAAGCATTCCGCATTTCCAAAGGGCATATGCATTAGAAATCAACGATAGCTTACGTCAACGGTGAAGAGAAACATCGTAAGAACTCCTGGAAAAGTGTCTTAAGTCCACAAAATTGCACTAGGCCACTGCTTGAGATTGTAGTAGGCGAATCTCAGACGCTACAGTATTTCGTATAAATTGTTCTAACGAGTTATATTTAGCTAAATCTGGAACTTATCCATAACTGTGATGTCAACTATTTGTGGTAATGAACTTATACCGAATCTAAACACGAAGCAGAACCTGTTGCTGGCACATGATCACATGTCAGACAATGAACGTGCGCTATCAAGGTCTCTTATGAATGTTAAATGTAAAATTTTAAAAATACTACCGTGTTATTCCAACTGTTCGTAGTGTCTGCAAATTGTGTAGAAAAAAGTAAAAGTAAACTTAGTAAGCATTGCATTTCAGAATCAGCCTTTGAGAATATGACCAGAGAAGCATAATTTTATCCAATGATGTGAGACCATGTTGGGGCTGCACCCAGCTTAATTTCAAGTGCGGTCATTTCCAAAAGTGTGACTAAGTAGCCTGTATGTAGCCTAATAAGACTGTGTATAATTATAAATCTTCTTTGTCAGATCTCATAAGCTAAACTAAAGTCTCTAGTGGATTCTAAGACCCTCTTCTTAGGATTTTGCTTTTAGATATGTAAAGCTAATAAAGAGAAAAATTTACGAATTCAGAATAAACTATCAAAATGGGGGTATAAAAGTAGTTAGTTAATATCTTTCACTGTTTTGATACACTAAGGATAATCTGAGCCAGAGGAAAACCTTGAAGGAAATGGTCTACTTACCGTGACGTTTTACTCCCTAGTTGTAAACGATTTCTAAAAAATACTTTATTTTCATTTTGACACACCTCTAATACAGTTTTGACTGAATATAATTATTTTGCAAATTTTCTACTTCATGATAATTGCAGTGAGATCAAAATAGATTATTATTTGGTGAGAAATGTTACGCATTATCTCTCATCAGGAAAATAAGTTTACCATACCAATAAATAACAACAATCTATTATTATCATTTTCTAAATTATTGCAAGCACTGAACCATATTTGTTTCACTCTTCCTACTGAATTTGTACAATGCAGAGAAAGTTGTAGTTGAAGGCCAAAAACCAAGTTGATCATCAGCCCATATACGTCCCACTGCTGGGCACGGGCCTCCTCTACAACTGAGAGGGTTTAGGCCTTAGTCCACCACGCTGGCCTAGTGCGGGATGGCGGACTACACACCTAAGAAATTCCTAAGAACTTTTAGGTGTGCAGGTTTTATCACGATGTTTTCCTTCACCGTTAAAGTAAGTGATAATTCATTATGAATACACACATAATTACGAAAAGTCAGAGGTGTGTGCCTGGGGTTTGAACCTGCGACCGCCGAAATTCTCGACAGTGCACCTAAACCTCGAGGCAACCTAAAACCTAGTTGTCATCGTTTAAAAATTAAGAAAATAATTCGGGAGGATATCTCTACCTGTTCAAATTTCCCTGGAAAACATAAAGCACCCTAAAGTGACCTCGGCTAATGATATTACTTATAAATCACAGATATGCCAAAAACGTAAATATTAATGTGAATTCAAAAACAATTAAAATTGAAGTATGAAGCGGCTGTGTCCAGAGCCGCAAATGTTTGTTGTACGTGAGAATTTATCTTGCAACGTAAGATAGCGTAAGCGGCGTGGCTTGGAGGCTGTGGCTCTAACCCCGTCTAACGTCTACATAAATAACATTGCATAATAATGCGTAACCAGCCTACACGAATAATAAAAATACTTCATCTAAATACAAACATGGAAGCTAAAAGTGGGTAGTTGCAGTCTAATGTTTTGTTTCTATTTTTACAGCACTATAATCTTTTTTAACTGTATAAAGATAAATAGTAATACACAATAAAATATAGTGAATATAAATGTGATTTCTTAAATTTTCACGCAGATTGGCGCCAATTTTGGTCGGTAGTTTCAATGAAGTTCGATGCCAAATTAGCGCTAATCTTGATCTTAATATACATTTGCGTAACAACAAACACAACACAAATCAGACCACCATACAACTTTCAGCTAAACAATTCATAAATAAAACTCACCAAGTCCAAAACGCAATCCAATTGTCACAGATAAACACACAAATATAAGCAATTTGTATAATGTATATAACAGTAAATTAATAGAACAAAACAGCCATGGGAAACACTGACAACACTTCTGTCACTGTCAGAAAAAATCAAATCCGAGTGCACAATCCATGAGTTCGAGAGTTGCGCTGGTCGGCGAAGTTTGGCGCGCGTGGACGTCCACACGGCGCGGCTGCTCGCAAGTCACTGAACCAACGCTCCGCGCCCCCGTGCCTGCCGGGTGGATCGTATTTTTATTACCAACTAGTGTTATCATTGTGAAACCCTGAAATGTGGTGGATTTGAAATTGGGTCATTCGGTGAGACGCGTGAGCGTTCGCTAAAAAATATTTGGGCTATATCATTGAACAATTAGAACTTTCTATATGGAATTATTTGATTTGTTTTGTTTATACAAGATGTTTTCGGAAGATAATAGTGCATTTTTGAATTAGATTTTATTCTTAGTTGTTATAAAATTAATATTGATGATTATTTTTTATTCATCACATTTTGCTTTAGAAATATAATATGTTTTTTTTTTATCTCCCAACATATATATTTACATGTTTTACTGACATTTAAACCTAAAATTATTATATTCTAATGAAATTAATTAGCTTTTATCATTTATTTAATTATTCACGGAAGAATAATGTCATTTTAAGAACAGTAGAAGTGTGTTAACTGCTCCAAACTTCCAAGTTCCAAGTACATAAGGATAAGACAGTTCAACAACAAAACCAAAACCTACATTAAAAAAAATGAATAAAACAATATTTTGATATATTCACAAAGATATCGTGCCCATCGATCATTAAAATGGCGTAGGTACATCAGCAGAATGGTAAATTCAGATTTCGTGGAAAACTTCCTGGCGGTACTATTAACAATTTAAATTTTGTGTATGTCGCATACGCATTGCAATATTATTTTGTAATGCGATCAAGAAAGTTATATTTAAATGAATGCAGTCAAATACCGATGGTGCGTTGAAATACTTAATGTAGAGCGGCCGTTTACGCCATGGACACTATTATTTCAATAATCGATCCGCATATTTTTAGACGAGGTGTTTTTTTTTATGGCAATCTTGTATTGCAAAGGATCTTGTCGAGTTTCTTTGTGTTTTTTGTTTTGTAACATATGAGACCGGGTAATTTTTAACTCCGATGCCAACACTAGTCCGTAGGTCTTTTTCTTGAAGTTTCCTTTCGTACCTGCCTACAAACAACATAAAAGCTACAACGACAGGGACTAAGGTAAAGTATGATACATGATTTAATACTACTCATGTATATTCATAAAAATTGTTGAATATAATTAAAATGTTTTTATTAAGAATAGCTGTGCCCGCGACTTCGTCCGCGCGGAAAATTAATTTTTAATAAGAAAATAAAACTAAAAGTAGCCTAAGTTACTCCTTATTACATTACGCGCGGACGAAGTCGCGGGCACAGCTAGTATACATATATATTCATATATACATGTAGTAAAATATGGATATTTCAATATTACAAACAGACACTCTAATTTTATTTATATGTACGTAGCCTAAGTTAATCCTTATTACATAGGCTATCTGCGAGTAAAAGTCCCGTTGAAATCGGTCCACCCGTTTCAGAGATTAGTGGGAACAAACAGACAGACAGAAAGACAGACAAAAATTATAAAAATCATTATTTTGGTATACCTATGTACCGTGTATACATCCATATACATTTATTAAAAAACGGTTATTTCAATATTACAAACAGACACTCCAATTTTATTTATTTGTATAGATGTATAGATTTAGTGTAGCATTATATATTTAAGAATCCGTGCTGCTACCAAGGATTTCCTAATGGAAAATCCCAATAACACTTTGCCCGAAAAAAGCAAAGTGAAAGAGTCTGGAAATGTGCCCGAAAAACGCCCCCTGGCGAAATGTGGGTGCAGAAATGCACCTCTGCCTACCCCTTCGGGGAATACAGGCGTGAGGTTATGTATGTATGTATATTTAAGGGTTGAACGTCGACAGAATAAAAAATTTGAACTTTAATAAGTCTATAACCTTTACAAATCTAATATACTAAAGTCTAATCTTTTGAATTGTAGAATACAGATTATTTGGGAAAGTTCTAGATAAAAGCAGTTGTTCCTAGATTATTTTCTCAGTACGTAACAATTACATTTTAATGGAACATAAAACGAATTTCTAAAGAATATATTCTGTAAGCAAAAAAAATATATTTAAAATAATAGGTTATAATTTACTGCAGGTGATTCGAAGCAGTAGAGCCCCGTTTAAGAAGTACCAAGTTTGACTCGGCGCGGGCGGTACAACGGATAATTGATGTCAAATACTGTAGCGTTTGCCGATTACAATACTGCTCATTCATCGTCATCATCCTCTATTGACTCCACTTTACTTCTCATCAGGTTCAAAAAAGGAGAAGACGAGCCAACTTTCAAGATCAGTCGTCATTAACATAGCTTATACATTTATTAAAAGTTCTATTTATTAACATACTTTAAACATAAATTTAAAAATTACCTGAGTGTGCTTGAGTCACTCGGTATGTTTCCTAAGGCCTTCTGTTTGAAAAGAACTGTTATTTATTACGCCATTAATATAAATAAAAATGACTAGAATAGAATAACGTCGTATTAGTTTTTTAGATTGGGATTTATAGCAGCCAAGACCTTATTTGCATTTTCATAAAAAAAGTATACAACAGGTTAGCTCATAACGCACAAACATATGAAAGCCTTAATTTTCCGAATCAGTCTCTAGAGCCTCCGTAATAAGGGTTACACGCGAGCTTTACATATTTTTTTAAGCTTAATAAATGTTTGCTGGAACCATATATGTTTCAGGCCTCGGTCACCATAGCAAGACTATACCACTTACATACATTTAGTAAATAAATAATTCGAATTACAACCATAATGTGGAAATTAAAACATAAAACTAAGTGTCGACCTTTGTTTAATTAATACGCACGTTAGTTTGTCTAAGAAGTACATTTTAACATTCTTACCACCACGTTAATGTGACCTTCACGATATTTGCGAGAAACTTTCGAAAATATACGTGTTAGTTAAAAATATGCCGTGTAAATATGATTTAACTTGCGTAAAACATTACCAGATGCAATATTTGTACGTTTGTCTGTTTGTATGTGTAATACATTAAACGCTACCTTGAACCTGTCGATTGTGCGCTGCCGAAGCAAATTACCAAACCAGGTTTGCTGAGCCCTTCTTTTACTGGTTTACGCTGTTAAGTGCCTTTTTTATTTTATTTTGACATCATACATGAAGTACTTTTTTGTTGTATTGTCAAAAAATAAAGACAACTTGATTGCATTTTTTGTCACAAGTTCGAAATCAATCTATTTTTAATTTAAATCAATGCATCTATTTTTTCGAAGTTGTATCGATTCACTAATAATTACCATACACAAATAAAAATTAAAAAACTGTGAAGAACTTTTCAATATGAAAACTCATATTAGGCCTGATTAAATAAGACCTTTTGTCAATTTTAACGCTCGCAAAACACCTAATTAATTAATCACATCACATCATCAGCCCAAATACGTCCCACTGCTGGGCACGGGCCTCCTCTACAACTGAGAGGGTTTAGGCCTTAGTCCACCACGCTGGCCTAGTGCGGGTTGGCGGACTACACACCTAAGAAATTCCTAAGAACTTTTTTTAGGTGTGCACGTTTTATCACGATGTTTTCCTTCACCGTTAAAGTACGTGATAATTCATTGTGAATACACACATAACTTCGAAAAGTCAGAGGTGTGTGCCTGGGGTTTGAACCTGCGACCGCCGAAATTCTCGACCGCGCGCCTAAACCTCGAGGCCATCATTTAATTAATGCTATCAGGCAATGGTACATACATATACAAAATCATAATAAATAAAAAAAGGTTTCGCGGAGGCGACCGACTTACGGCAACAATGAATGAATACAATGAATCCAACTACTATCTTGAATCTCGATAGGCAGTACACCTCCTTCCAGAGATCTCCGGAATGACCTGTCCGACGCCATCTAGCCCTAGCCACCTTATGCAAGCTTCATCAGGACATCTTTCCACCTTCTTGCTCCTCGTTCTGCACTATGTTACTCCTTAGGCTTGTTATTCTGTTTCTCGAAGAAATATTTCGGCCATTCTTTCGTTCGAATTTATTAATGCTTTCCAATTGTTGTGGCTTGCTAGATTTCTACAATATCAGCTATGAAGATGATAAGGCTGCCCATTGTCCTTGTCTAGTCCTCTGGACTCCTTAGTTATAGTGTTGTGTGTAGTTTTAAATAAATAAATATGAAGTTGAAAGATAAAAATCATGGCTAAGCTGACATTGTATTAGATAAACAATATATAAAATAATAATACAAAAACAAGCTCATTAAAATAATGCGTAGAGGTAAATAGTAAACACAAAAGTAGGAAGTCATTAACGCATAAAGTTCTTGAGTTAATAAAAGGTGATATGTCCCTTTATTAACTCCGTGCACTGTAATAAACTTATGACTCAACATTTTCATGGAACGAAGGAAAAACCGCGCGAATCACACTAAGCTACTGTTGCTTTTTGCTATTAAAATGAGCGTTATGCCTTCATTACCTCACGAGTTTATAAATCAAGGTGTCTGGTGCACAATGAAAAAATTTTTACTGTAAATCATTCAATTAAATAAAAACTATTGTCGAACCAATTAAAACGAAGCGGCCATTTTGAAGCGAGGACACCCCAGAAGGGCCGAAGCGTGCGCGGGAAAGACCGAAGCAGTCCGAAGAGGACCGAGCGGTTCCGACGCGAGCCGAGCGTTGGCGGCCGCGAGCGAGGCCAAAGCGCGGGAAGCGCGTCATTCAAGGTGAGCTCTTTTCCCGCCACACCGCGTCAGTGTCTTTGTATTGAGGCGGTAGTTTCAATTAAAACACGAAATAGCGACAATAATGCATCGACATTGTCTGAATACATTCAAGTGGCTTTTCGTGTATGACATTGTTATTTTTTTCCCATGTGAGATCAGTGATATTCTGTGTGCAGACATTTGAAGTGAAATTTTGCGAATTTAATTACGATGTATACGAACCTACTTACTTGGAATCTTTACTATACTTAGTGTTAAATATATGTGGGAGTAGGAGTGCTATGCGTAGGCTAAAGCACCGTTTTTTAGAGTAATGACGGGTGTATCCATGCCTTATTTATAAATCGTAACTCAATGGCCAATTATTTCAATGTCGTGATTTCAGAATTGAATTAATTCATTGCAAAGAAAATCTTCAAATCATATTTCTTGAGTCCGTGCTGCTACTGAGAATTTCCTAGGAATAAATCCTAATAAACACTGACTGACCTGAGAACTCTAGATCGCATTGCATACAAGATACACTTGTGCGGCCAGGTCATGAAGCCGACCAAGCCACTCCCAATGCACTTCTTAACACTATTTACAACGTAAATCATGTCCTCCGAAAGGACACTGAATTAATTTTAAATTTTTTCGCCATCAACTTACCTCTGAGCTAGGGTTGCCAACAATCTCGCAGCGAAATTTAGTATTTTTCAAAATAAGTTATAAAAAATATAGCACTCTTCTAAGTATAATAATATAGTACACTTGTAAAAAATACAGTATTTTATGGAAAAACGAACAAAAACAAAACAGACTAAAAAAATATTTCAATGTTGTCAATTTGATGTTGAAAACTTTGACGGGCTGCCAGCGTCAGCGCCTCAAGTTAGTATAGAGAATAGAAATGAGTGGGAGCCAAAGACAAAAGATTGCAGATGCGTTCGGAGTCCGGAATTCAGTTACACGAAATCCATCCATGCAATTTCACGTTACGCGCGTACTTCGGCCCTCCTTCGACATTTTCTTAACGTGAAGATGCATTCACACAGCTGCGGCAAGTAATCGACGCTACGTTATAAACTGTGAATTGATGTTGTAAACATTATTTGCTTTATGGTGGCCTTCCTCAAACGTCAAGTGCGTATAGTTGCAAATTTAATTACGAAAGTTTATCGCACCGCGGGCCTTGGGGAAGGTCACTCGGGAGGTCATAGGTGAGGACGCGTGTGAACGCCGCCTTACCGACTCGCTGAGGTCAAACCGTGTTCCGTTTTGGGTGACAATAATGGGAAATTTGGGTATAACCTTTTGTGAAAAATCACGAGACGTTTGTGATTCAAGAACATTGTAGGTAGGCAACATATGCCTGTGGTTCCGCCCGCATGAAATTACCATAAGGATGACTTTTTCTCAACCTCTTATTTAAGTAAAATAAAGCCGGTATTCTATTGCAAGATTATAGATCCATACTTAATATTATAAATGCGAAAGTAACTCTGTCTGTCTGTCTGTCTCGCTTTCCTGCTAAAACTACTGAACCGATTTAAATGAAATTTGGTACACAGATAGTTTAGAGCCTGAGAAAGGACATAGGCTACTTTTTATTCCGGAAAAAGGGTTTTAAGGGGTTGAAAGGGGGGACGAAAAGTTGTATGGAAGTATTGTCATTTTTAAAGCTAGAAGCTTGAATCTTATTTTTTAGGCTGTTGATTAGATATAAATAAAAATGACATTCAAAGTTTGTAAAAAAATTACAAACAAGGGGGTAAAATAAAAACGAGGAAAATAATAATATAATAGTAAAATAGACTACTAAGAAAGGCTGGTGATGATGATGATGATGATGAAATAGACTACAACTTATTTTCTTTCTGAACCCAACCCTTTAGTCTACGCAGACGGAGTCGCGGGCAAAAGTAGCTAGTATAACATATGAAACCTATAAAAATTCAATATTTTACAAATGTGCAATATTAAAAACTGCAAGTATAACCTCCAAATAAGGGATACTTTAGTTACTTTTTTAAATGAAGTAAATAAAACGTAAATGTATGTTTCATTAAACAAAAACGTACATAGGCTGTATAGTTTCCATGTTGCGGTAAACGGGTGCAAGTTGCCAGCTGAAGTTGTCGCTAAAACAATTGCAACGCAACTATCTATGGCTGTTGGATTATGTATAGTGAGGTTGCAACAGCGTCCTCTCACCGAGTAAGCGAACACCGCGACCGCAGCGGACGGCCAGCGCAGCCATAGCCCACCAGCGTCAACGTGGACGCCGTTGCACCGCCTTACATAACAACAGTTTCTAATGGCCTGCACATTCCGATCTTATGAAGATGTACTGTTCACGCCGCGGCTAACGGTAGCCGCGATGCGTTCAGCGTTTGTCGCACATTCTTTTTATGTTTTGCACTATTTTATATCATCTCTATTTACGCTAGTGTTAATGACTTTCTCATTCAATTAATTCCTTTTTAATATCTGTCCTGTAGATGCCTTGATCGATTCGAACGCCAAAGGAGTTTATTAAGTAATAAAGAAATACTCCTACAAATTACGTCCTCCTTGTTGACTAAGAAATGTTACGTCTTGCTTCACCATGCTGAATCAATGACGTATGTCTTCCCATCACCTTGTTCTTCGTAATCCTAATTCGTTTTTGGATAAATCTATTTACCAATAGTAAGTAGGTTTGGGTATTTATGCGCGTGTTGCCAGCGTGGTGGACTAAGGCCTAAATCCTCACAGTTGTAAAGGAGGTCCGTGCCCTGCAGTGGGACATATATGGGCTGATGATGATGAAAGGACTATATTGCATTGAATGCTGTGATTTTCAAATAGAGTCTCTCTCTCGATGTAATGGTTAATAATGAGTAACCGTCGTCTTCTCTTCTCTTCGTTATCACCGTTTTTGGGACCTCAAAGTATTATAACTATTTTGAATGAAATTTCTCCAATTGTAAAGAAGTTGTTTACTATCTTGCACATCATGTTCTTCCAAATCATTGTTCGTTGTCATTGTTTCTGTCGATGTGAGCGAACTTAGACAATGTACAGGAAATGTTAATAGTTGTACACAAATAAACTTGCGACCATATCTCCTCAAGCCATGTTCTAAACATGTGATTGGGTATTCATCTTTTGATAGTAGAACTTAGAAAAACGTTTTATATTGGTACCTACTGTTAATGCAGTGATGGCCTCGAGGTTTAGGCGGGCGGTCGAGAATTTCGGCGGTCGCAGGTTCAAACCCCAGGCACACACCTCTGACTCTTCGAAGTTACCAGTATGTGTGTATTCACAATGAATTATCACTTGCTTTAACGGCGAAGGAAAACATCGTGATAAAACCTGCACACCTAAAAGTTCTTAGGAATTTCTTAGGTGTGTAGTCCGCCAACCCGCACTAGGCCAGCGTGGTGGACTAAGGCCCAGCAGTGGAACATATATGGAGTCATGATGATTTTATGGCACGTACGTGACACTCTTGCTTATGTAGTTGACACATCTGGATATATGCAAATCATCATCATCATCATTATCAGCCTAAGGAAGTCCACTGCTGAACATAGGCCTCCCCCAATGACTTCCATAGTGATCTGTTGGAGGCAGCCTGCATCCAGCGACGACCCGCGACATATGCAAATACCACCATTGGTCCCCTGATAATCTCAACCGCTGAGTGAAACGTAAAATGATTGCTTCATGTCGGATTTCAATAAGAAAGAAGTACTATCCCGGACGAGCCCGCCTATTCATGCCACATTCCTATCTGACTCGACAAGGGCGTGACTCTGTCACATCCAAAAAAACCTTCCTGTGTCACTTACACAAACTTTAGTAATAATATTTAAATTAAAATTTAACAAATTTCACATACATACATACATAAACTCACGCCTGTATTCCCTGATGGGGTAGGCAGATGTGCATTTCTGCACACACATTTCGCCAGTATGTATCAGTCCCACGTAATAGGGGGCGAGCCTATTGCCGCTTTCCGGGCACATTTCCAGACTCCGGGCTGTTACTGAGAATTTCCTAATAGAAAAACCTAAGAACACTTTGCCCGACCCGGGAATCGAACCCAGGACCTCTAGATCGCACGGCACTTACTTGTGCCGCGTAACCACGAGGCGTAACAAATTTCACTTTACAAAAAAAGCATAGTACTATTAAATTTCATATTTTATTGAATAAAATAAGCCCTGGGAGTAAGTAAATGCATCAGAGTTTTGTTTTGTTTCTCGATTTACAAAAAAATGTAGGTATATATTGCTATTGTTTTAAGAAGTATAAAAAAAAGACATTTCGTGTTGCTGAGGGAGTTTCTTGCCGTTTCTTCTCCACAGCGACAGCATGTTTCGAAGCGGCAATAGTTTAAAATAGACGATTCAAAAAAACTTGTAAAAGTCTATTTGAATGAGAAAATTTAACATTGACTTTGACGCAGTTAAAACCGCAGAACACAGCTAGTGAAACATAAATAAGAATACTTAATTAGTAAAATAGTAACTATGCTGTAATAATAGCACTTTAGTATGAAGAATCGCGCATCACGAACTTCAATGATAAATGAAACAAACTTGAAGGAACTTGCATACCTAAGAATTCTTCCAAAACAATTTTAAACATAAGCAAAGTCGTATATAAATAAATAAATAATAAATAAATAAATACACCCAACAGTCACATACATAGTTCTGATCCCACACTAAGATACAAGTCTTGTGTCGTGGGTATCAGAAACTACGAGAGACTTTTTGGTCTCACATACACCCAGACCCGAAACAAATATTTGTGGATCACACAAACATTTGTCTCGGTGCGGGGATCGAACCCGCGGCCTCTCGTTTCGCAAGCTGGTGTCTGGCCAACTGCGCCACGGGGCTGTCAATAACTGGAGTAAGTATGTAAAAAAGTAATAACTTATTGCGTTTTTGGGTTTTTCCATTAGGAAATTCTCAGTAGCAGCACGGAGTCTGTAATGTGCCCGAAAAACGGCAATAGGCTCGCCCCCTATTACCGTTTGGTCTGCATGTAATAACTTATCTATGAACTATAATGGATACTGGAAAGATTGGAAATGAATAGGTGAATCCAGTTGAAACGGGTCCGATTTCCAATTTCTATCGAAAACAAACACAACAGCGTTCTATTGTGAGCTAAACAAATATCCGTCGAATACTCGTATCCCCACAATAGTTAGTCGGCTAGCTCAGTGCTCGGAGGTCTAGACTTTCACTCCCTGCCTCCCGGCGCCCCTCGATCTCGCCTCTGTCCTGCGTTACGTAACGCACTCTCTACATTACATCTCATTGCTACCCACCTTTGTGTTAGCGTGATGATGGATAAGCCTTTGGGAAATCAGTTTGCATCATTATGGGCAATTCAAACACACGTAATAGTTTAAGTGAATGTGTAATTTTTTTTTTTTTTTAACTGGCACGGCAAAGTGACTCCACTGTACCTGATGGTAAGCACAGTGGAGTCCAAAAAAATAATACCGACCAGCGAGAAACGATATGGTCACCCGCTGGTCGACACAATCATTATTTCTAATACAACATTGCTAACGATTTTACTTTAAGATATTATGTATTAATAGTATTGTTTTAATTCATGCAAACTACTAATGGAAACTTTACACTTATAGCTTCTATTAAATGTTATCTTACTATATGGTCTTTATATATGTTTATTTATATGTCATTTATATATTTGGTTATTTCTTTGATTTTTTATTATTATTATTATTTTTCAATTTCTGAAGACAACTGCCTGAACTACAACCTTTCATTCCAGTCCCGTAGGTTGTCTGGAAGAGATCGCAGCTAGCGATAAGACCGCCTATTGTGCCTATAGTTATTGTCTTCATTGTTTTCAATCATGTAGTATAAATTATTGTATAGTGTACTAAAAAGTATAAATAAATAAATAAATAAAATAAAGTATTCTTTTAGATTTTTATAATGTATTATACAATGTACATATTTAGCAAAATGTATGTACATTCAGGAGTATTAGGAATAAAAAATCAATAATCTTCTATTGGATACATTCCCTGTAAATTTATATTGATTTTAGAAACTAAAAAGTTAAGTAGCTATTTGTAGAAATCTAGATAAAAGCTAATTATTTCTTGTTGATGTATCACTTGTCTTCTTAATTCGATATGTTTTTGTTGCGTGTTATGTAGCAGACAGCTGTATGTCCAACCCTCTTATTTGATCCTCTCTTAATCGCGTATCGCGATATAAAAACGCGAGTGCATAACGATTTGAGATCTAAATGCACTTTTCATTACACAAAAACAGTCATAATCGCAAACGCACACACACACACATACACACACACATTTACATGGGCAGTGTCGCGTGCGCGCGTCTGTGTGTGTTAGGTGCGCAAGAGCACGCTTACATAACACCCAGCGAGAGTGCATTCACTCCGAGGGGCGGGAGGGGGGAGTGACTGTGGCCCGGAGGGAGGGGGCGGCGCGGCGGAGGGGGAGGGGAGCCTGGAGAAATGCATCGCTGCACAACGCACGCACACAGCGCAGCACCACTTGATAGATTAAGACTTTAATTGTATACGAGATTTGTAATAGGAGATCGCGGCGATTGCGTCGTTTGGTCTCGTGATTACGTTTTGTACACACGCTCATTAACATGTTGTCTATGGATAAACGACGCGCTTTCTTACACTCGCACGCGTCATAAAATGTTATTTTATACTTACTATAACTTTGTTATAGCTGTTACAACTAATGCAATTTTACCATTTTATAAAGAGAAAACTGCTGTCTTTTGCACACCGGCATACATAACAGCCACGCTAAGTTTCTATAAAAATTATCATAGAATCGTAACTTAAATTTGTTCTGACACACACATCAAGTCGTCCAGAAAACTTTTATAAACCCACTGAGAATTAGGCAATTCTGAAAACCGAACCTTAACACCTTCTGCACCAGAGCCGTTGCACGATATTATTCACCGATGTTAAAATGGTGGTTATAAAGAAGTTTAAAAGATTTCATATTATTATTTCGCTTAACCCTAGATTACTAAACTATCGTAAAATTTACGACGGCAAAATCATGATTCCTGGAAAAAACAAAGTTTTCGTCATTCCCGTGTCCCCTGCTTCACTGTACCTTCCTAATTGCGTCTATGGGTTTGCTACGCGCTGTCATTGTGGTCGGATGTGATTTGTATAATGAGTTATAACTAATGTGTCGTAAAATTTACGAATGTTTAGTGTTTGCGCGAGTTTTGAGCAAAGGTAAGTGTACTTATTTTTATCACTTTTCACAAAGATTTTGTGTTGATTATAGTATATATACATATATATGTTTATGTTAACTATTTATAATAGTAAATACATATAATATAATGTTATATATTGTATTTATATATATATACAATAAAATAATTGTTTTATATGTCTCGAATTCTTGGATATAATGAAATTTGTCAGTTATGTAGGTGGCTGAAGATGAAGATGAGAGCGCACAGCATCAAGAGATACTGAGTGAGTCAAAAGAAAACTTAGAAGTGGAATAGCATCAATTGACCGATAGTGATAATGAAGAAGAATACACAATTATGTCGGATATCGTGGAAAGCACTGATTCTGATGTTCCTATTTTTCAGTTACGAAAGCGATACCAATATAGGCATATAGAATCTAATTCTTCACACTCTGAAGATTCTATGAACATTAAAACTGATCAAAGTAATCAAAACAAAACGCTATATAATCCTAGGGTTGTCACAATAAGAATATTCGAGGCAAAAATAGACATAAATGGACCACGACTGACATTGTTTGTTTTATAACATGATTAATATTATAATTCTAAACGCATACGTCATTATGTTAGCATCAATTGCAAAAACAAACAAAAAAAGTAAATCCAGGCGCGACTACATTTTCGAAATGGCTGATGCTCTTATGGAATTTCACCTAAAAGATAAACCAACATTGCGGCGAGATATCAAAGAGCTCATAAAAGATATCTTAGGTATTGAAGCTATTCCTAAAGCGGCAATTATGCAAGAATTAAATTCTAGAAAAACATGTGCCTTGCGTCCGTCTAAGGCTAGAAAAAAGACAACTAACTTTTGCATAAAATGTAAAAGAGCCATATGTAGGGCGCACAACATCAAAATGTGTTAAAACTGTGTAGAGTAAAAAAAATTAAATTATTTTTATTATTATATGATCTCTTAAACCCAAAGCATAAGTAATTGTAATTTCCAAAATAATTAAAATTTATAATTCATAACTTTATTCTGTTTTATTTTGCTGTCGTATTTTTTACGAATGTTTAGTAATAACGTCACTTGTAGGTAAGTTTAGTAATCTAGGGTTAAATAGGTGCCGTACCCGTAGGTATAACCTCAAATTAAATCTTCTTCAAATCAAATTAATTAAAGTCATACATACACTTTCGTCGTTTATGGATACTCTTGACTTGCAAATTACTACTATTTTTGATTTATGTAATTAACTTATAAACGCTTCCCTATTCCTACCAATACATGAGAATACTCAAATTCGTTCTAAGTGAACACCAAAGACTAACTTTATATCTTAAAATAATAAAACAAAAATTAGAGAAGGATTCGTATCTTTAAGCACGCTTTAATGATCTCTGTTGACGAAGATTGATTTTGACGTTCAGAGTAATTATTTTTGGGAATTGATTCTCCGGAACGTAAAATGTGCAAGAAAACAAACAAAAAGTAATTGTTCAGCAAGACAAGAACGTAAATATTTGTGACTTTATTGAGTAATTATGTAAAACTATATTTTGACGTATATGGGCTGATGATGATGATGATATTTTGACAATTATTTTTGTTGAACCATGTTGATAAAAAGTTTATTAAATTTCATATTCAAATTGAGAGACTAAAGTGTCAATATGTTATGTACTATTGTTGGTACTATGACTTGATAGTGTCCCTCTAGCCATCTTTGATAAAAATCTATATCGAGTGATGGACGCCGTGGGGCAACGATAAACACTCGAAATAGCATTTTATATGCATCATTTTCTTCGAGAACATATACCTAGTGTTATTTATATGTTATTTATTTTTTCTAGTTGAGTATTTTTCGTGGACCATTCGGAACATTAGGAAAATACTCAAATAGAAAAAATAAATAACAAATAAATTGTTAATAATAATCTACAACTACGAGTATAATATAACTACCAAAAACTTGAAATTGAGCTGAATCTATTATTAAAGTGTTTAGAAACTCATAATGCATGTAAGTTTGCTCTTACCTTCATTTAGAAATGTATGAGGTCTATGGCACTGCACAGAGTTTCACAGAAATCTCACGATGAAATCAAGAGATTAACTACATAGTTAGGCCCAGCGTCTGGTGTAGGTATCTACCGCGAGTTATGCGCCCGCTGTATTTGTTACAAACATTCGCCACGAAACACCCAGACCCGAAACAAATACTTGTGGATCATACAAACATTTTTCTCGGCGCGAGGATCGAACCCGCGGCCTCTCGTTTCGCAAGTTGGTATCTAGCCAACTGTGACACGGGGCTGTCCAATAAGTTTCAAAATTTATCCAAAAGCGACTCCTATCTAATAATGGTTATAATAGAAGAATCGTCTTTTTTTAGCAAGTAACGACGGTAAATCACTGCAAAAAACAAAAAGCTTTCAGCAGTATGACTGGTATGATGCTCATAATAGAATACGTGACCAGTCGATAGGACGAAAGTAGTCACGAAGCGGTGGTCTCGAGAAAAGAAACACAAACCAGATAATCAAACAGTCAAAGTCTATATTATAAAATTTATGGCAAAATGTGAATAAGACCTGTGACCGAAAAAAAATTAAAAAAGGGGCTAAGTTCAGCAGTAGATCATAAAAGCTTGATAAGTCCAACTACTTGAAATGAAATTTAATAATATTTATTATATCTATAAAATGTCAAATACATCACTTAGATTAAGTCATTTCAAAATTCAGTGTACCACCCTGTTCAGAAGGCAGTCATCACTAGAGAAGAACGGGCAAGAAACTCTAGTGTTGCTCTTTTCCAATCAAGAAATAGTTTACAATATTTATACAAGCGGTGATGGCCTCGAGGTTTAGGGGCGCGGTGGAGAATTTCGGCGGTCGCAGGTTCAAACCCCAGGCACACACCTCTGACTTTTCGGAGTTATGTGTGTATTCACAATGAATTATCACTTGCTTTAACGGTGAAGGAAAACATCGTGATAAAACCTGCACACCTAAAAAAAAGTTCTTAGGAATTTCTTAGGTGTGTAGTCCGCCAACCCGCACTAGGCCAGCGTGGTGGACTAAGGCCTAAACCCTCTCAGTTGTAGAGGAGGCCCGTGCCCAGCAGTGGGACGTATTTGGGCTGATGATGTGATACAAAGACTAAACCCAAATTAGAGCAGCTTAAAGGACTAGAATGTACTTGAAGGTTCTAGAAGTGTGCAGAGTGAGTGTGGTGCACAATGCGAGCGCAGTAGCCGGCCTTGCAGCAGTTTTCCACAAGAAAGCCGCGCCGCGCCGGCCACCGGCCGAGACGCACGCTTCCGCGACCTACAGCCTGCTCCCTTCTCACTCGCTCGCTTACGTAATATTGCCAACCTATCGATACACAATACAAATTGCGGACAATATAATCTCAATTTATTATCGGCCAACTGATTGGAATTTATTGATGCATTTATAATATTAAAATTTACTATTTGAGGGTATATTGTTAATTCTGATAGCAATTCGATGAATTTGCGTGGATAAAATGTGGTATTAAATTAAAAGCAGAAAATATCCCGAAATAATTAATACTCTATAACACAACGTCCTTACGGTTTTTAAATTGCTTCTAAATGCAAAGTGAACTGTTGGAATTATTTATTTTATTTGATTAAAATAAATTAAGATTTGAAATATAGTAATTGGATATAATTTTTATATAGATACTTGTATGTATAAAATTAAAATTGTCTATTAGATCGTATTTTCCATCATATATGTACACATAATTACGTATATTTAATTCTATTTGTATGCTGCTGGCTATTGTGATTTGTATTCAACCATAAAGAAAGCTCCTAAAGCTCGTCAAGTTGGCGAGCACCCTGTATAGGCTGAAAGTGCAGCGGCGGCGGCGCGCGCGCACCTCGCGTCAGTGTGTGTAGGTATACAGCATGCGCACACGCACACAAGCGCGCACGGTTACTTTCACTCAGCGAACTATTCCTAGACGCCGTCCACAACGAAACACGCCGCAGACTGTACTTTCTCGTGCGAAAACTAAAGGATTTGTTATCTGGCTCTGTAAATTAAAACTAGAATTTAATTTTTCGAAAAATATGCCGTTCTTTTAATTAATAATTCTAGTTCTTTAGTTCGATATTAAATGGTTTCCAGCCTTTTGGGTTTATGTAGAAAGATTCCCTGACATGGTTAGAAGCTGCCGGTAAACGTTTGACCACAGGATCGATTGCCGTTCAGCAACACAAAATATAATATAATGTAATAAAAAATCTTTCGGGTTTGTAAATTTATGAGTCAGATAAAGCTCATGTTTTAAGTTTCCTTCGACACATTGTTATTTTAATTTTTGGTAAGAATAAATTTAGGACTTTGCTAAAATTAACTCAACAAGTACCACAGATACCCACAAATCCTTACGACACCCAGTAGCAGAAAATTATTATTTCTAAAATCATTTCACAAATAAGTTTATTGCTTTCAGCTTGATCTAGTAGCATGTAGGAATCCTAGACAATTTCCAATAAAACTAGGAATCCTAGACAAGGCGGCAGTGTGGCCGCGCGCTACTACGTCTATTAGAGTGTTGCAAGTGTGTGCGTGAGCGGATTGCATCGCCTGCATGTGTGCGTCTAATGCAATGCACTCGTTATATCACATAGAGTTCGCTACCCCGCAACACTTTACAAACTGCCGGCTCAAATTCGTTCGGGGAAAGCTTCGCGGATGAGAAATTTCAATACTTCAATACCCGATAACCAGTCAACCCGCACTAGGCCTAAATCCTCTCAGTTGTAGAGGAGGCCCGGGAGTGGGACGTATATGAGCTGATGATGAATACCCGACAAATCTTAAAATTATATTACCTGTACATTTTTAGCACAAAGCCATCTGGTCTGACAATATTTTTTGGTATCAAACTGCAATAGCTTGCTAACTTTTCCTTCCTTTCTATAATATTTAAGGGTAGCATGAAGAATATGAAGATGGACATCATGTATTTACTTTATCATTTTATCATCCCTGTATAAGAAGAAATGAATGAAATCGTCACTTACTCTAAGGTGAAGGAAAACATCGTGAGGAAACCTGCACACTTAAAAGTTCTTAGGTGTGTAGTCCGCCAACCCGCACTAGGCCAGCTTGGTGGACTAAGGCCTAAACCCTCTCTGTTTTAGAAGAGGCCCGTGCCCAGCAGCGGGACGTATAAGGGCTGATGATTATAAGAAGATAAAGTCTGTGCAGTCATTTGTTTTTGTAAACATAGATGTCTCGAAACACTTTTAATTTTTACTCTCCAGCTCTTTACTCCAAGCCATTTGCCGTGAGAAACTAATTGCAACTGACTTTTGTAAGTGTTACTGTAAGTGTTTTTATGTGAGCTTTCGAAGAACTTGTTATTTTCTTTTAGTGACTGTATTTCTACGCAGCGTTAATATTCCTTTATTATTTAATATTTACTATATACTGCCTCGTAGTCTCGCGGTACAAGTATGTGGCGTGCGATCTAGAGGTCCTGGGTTCGATTCCCGGGTCAGGCAAAGTGTTATTGGGTTTTTCCATTAGTAAATTCTCTGTAACAGCACGGAGTCTGGAAATGTGCCCGAAAAACGGCAATAGGCTCGCCCCCTATTACGTGGGACTAATACATACCTGGCGAAATGTGGGTGCAGAAATGCACTTCTGCCTACCCCTTCGGGGAATACAGGCGTGAGTTTATGTATGTATGTATGCATTTAATATTTTTAACGAATGCATAGTGTAGTTGCCAAATGTCTATTGCTAAAAAAATTCGTATACAGATTCAACCAAGTCTCCTACGGATAAACGTGAAAGTTAACGTAAGAATTCAAACTTTAACAATCAATAGCGCTATTTTAATGGTAATACAATAATTTATTTATATGTCCCATGCATATACAGCTGCATATTAATAATCTCTGCTTCTTCTACAATCAAAAATTACTAATATGAACGCAAGCAAAGTCTTCTACATACTACAACTGGCCACTTTACATATTTAGATATTTTTTTATCATCCACAATCACTTTGACCTACATACAGAATAAGTAATTACTTACGCGATGTGGGAGAGTAGTTATACCTAATGATATTCTTATTTTATTCATTTAAAATTTTGGCTAATTATAATCTAGACACATACATACATACATTACTTCACGCCTGTATTCCCCGAAGGGAAGGTAGAGGTGCATTTCTGCACCCACATTTCGCCATTTATATATCAGTCCCACGTAATAGGGGACGAGGCTTTTGCCGTTGTTTGGGCACAATCTAGAATATTTTAATTATATGAAACATAACCGAGCTTTCTATTTCAATTTATAATGGCAAGTATATTAATTTGCTAAACTAGCAAGAATTATTTATATAATATAATTCGCAATCATCAATGATATCTGAAAGGTATGATTCTTAAATTCAGATTTTATATTCATTAGATTCTTTAATTCTTTCCGTAGGTATTTGCGATTTTTTTGCATTAATTTTTGACAGACTAACAACTCTATACTAAATACGTGCGTGCGTTAGGAGCGGTGCGGTGGGGGGTGAGCTCTGCGGCGCGGGGGTGCGCGGTGACGCGAGGGGCGGGGGGCTGTTGCGTTCGGCACAATGCGCCAGCGCAAAGACGTTCGTTGCTCCCGCGGAGGTCGTTGACTCTTTCACCGGCGCACGCGCACGCGACCCGCCACTTTCGCGCCGCGATAACATTGCCCGCCGACTCCGATGCTATGAAACAAGACAGATATACACACTATGTAACGAGATAGACAGAGAGAAAACATCATTGTAATGTAAACTTAAAAATATGGTTAATTAATGAAACTATCGATGTGGTAACCGCTTATCGCTGATTGTTCCATGCGTTCATCACGCTGTTTATTAAATGGATCGGCAGAGTTGTGAATAGATAACGATCATCCATCCACTTGTCTGTGTGACATGGGTTGACGAACTTATTGGCTCGGCGTCTGATGAGCCTCAAGTTGATTCACGTTTTTTAATGAGCACGTGCTTAAAAATATTATTACACTACGCTGGAATGCCAACATCTAAATGTTTGTGAAAATAACCCAAGGTTTGAAAAATGAGAGACATATGTCGTCGTCATATTTACAATCAGTAAAAAAGTTAGCAACGAAAACAATCACAGTCTTACTCTTGAACCAAAAGTTTCGAGAGACTTATCCCTTCTGTAGACATACAAATCTAAAACTTTATTGCCGCAAACGAAAAATTTGCGCAAAGATCAAACCCACGAACTCTTGTTCCTGGCTTAAATTCTAACCTGGACTTCTAATTGGACATGGATGGTAGGAGACAGATTAAAAAAAAAGGAATTAAATTTTCACTCCTTTGAAGCGAAATTAAGAGTTTTTAACTCCATCGAATTATTACTATGCATGTGACTGTTGTGTATATATAATTGTCCTCATAATGACACATGTTTTGTGTCGTAAAACAGAAAATACGAGAGATTTTTCGCCTTACAACAAGAAACAAATATTTGTCGATAACATATTTTTTTTGTTGGTGTATAGCCTCTAACCAACTCCGTCGAGGTGTGAATCTAGGTATAATTTTAGCCTAAGTAGTCAATCGCGCTCTAAGTCGTAAAAGCTTAGTACAATTTTCGCGATACAATTCGAACTTTCTAGAAAGTTTGTCACCATAATTCCGACGTTAAACACCATAGATCAAAGATTTCGATATACTAACTAATATCGTAAAGACGAAATTTATTGCCTCTATTGCTGAACCGAATATGATGAATTGTTATATGTGCCTAGTCTCTTGGTATCTGGAGGTCCCGGGTTCGTTTCCCGAATCGCGCAGTCTGGATCGGCTTCTATTACAGAATCTGTGGTGACAAAAAAGTACCTCTGCCTACAACTTTATGTAAAGACGTGACTGTGTATGTATAATGATAAAGCATATTATATAATAAGATACATTATGATGGATCGACGTATTTGGATTACGGTGACGGCTATAATATTTTAACAGTTTTTTTTCCTGAGAAATTATTAAGAAACGAACAAAAGATACAGTAATTATTTATATTTAGCCTCATATTTTTTACTAGCTGCCCGCAACTCTTTATGCGAAACTTTAGACTTGATAATGCATTTTCTCCCCGTTTTTGACACATTTTTCATTGATGCTGCGTTTTTTTTTGGTCGTAGCGTGACGATATATACCTTTCTCGAATAAAAGGGCTAATACTGAAAAAAAATAATTAAAATCGGTTCAGGAGATCCAGGGATTACTCCCTACAACCTTACAAGCTCAAAAACTAACAAAATTTACCCCCTTCATAATATTAGTACAGATTAATCTTTGGGCCTAATTGTTAAGTTCCCCTCAATTAATCGGAATATATATTTCGACAGCCCCGTGGCGCAGTTGGCTAGACACCAGCTTGCGAAACGAGAGGCCGCGGGTTCGATCCCCGCACCGAGACAAATGTTTGTGTGATCCACAAATATTTGCTTCGGGTCTGGGTGTTTATGAGACCGAAAAGTCTCTCGTAGTTTCTGATACCCACGACACAAGACTCGTATCTTAATGTGGGGTCAGAACTATGTATGTGACTGTTGGGTGTATTTATTTATTATTATTATATATCGGCAATAAGATGAGTTTGTTTTGGTCGTTCATAAATACATAAATAACACGTAGCGAGTGTTTATAGGTAAGGCGCAATATGTTGAAAATGTCATGAATCATACTTAATCATCATCATCATCATCAACCCATATCCGTCCCACTGCTGGGCACGGCCCTCCTCTACAGCTGAGAATGTTTAGGCCTAGCTGGTGCGGGTTGGCGGACTACACACCTAAGAAGTTCCTAAGAACTTTTAGGTGTGCAGGTATCATCACGATATTTTCCTTCACCGTTAAAGTACGTGATAGTTAATTGTGAATACACACATAACTTCGAAAAGTCAGAGGTGTGTGCCTGGGGTTTGAACCCCATACTTAATATGTTAAACTAATTTGTATCAGATGTATACGATTAGCACCTTATGTAAGTTTATCAGATGATCAGTTTAACTGCTTGTTATGCATAACTTTCTAACCAAGTTAACATTCATGTGGAATAATTAGCGTCTTGTAAATTCTTGCTGATGCTGTAAAGAAAATTATTGAACAAAGTTATTTTATTAAAAGCATGCTTGTGATTCCCGTGGCATATATTTTAAAAGTTTGCGGTGTGCGAATGTGGGTATCCCGAGTTCAAATTTCGCATCGGCAAACGTTACATTTTTCCATCAGGAATTTTCCAGTAGCAGCACGGAAAGGGCATTAGATTCGCCTTCTTATACGTGGGACGTAGCATTAACTTAAATTAAATTTATATCGACGATAGCACGGTATGTTTTATTCTTTCTGGTCACACTTCTTTTTCTTAAATATCCTCTTATATTATGCGCTTCATTTATCTCTTCTTTGCCCTTGTACGTACCCAGTGGCGGTACTTCCATAGAAGCCCAAAAGCGTTACACGTTAATTGTGTAGCGTCTAGTTTATAATTGTTCATTGTGGGGTCAGGATATTATCATTTACGTATATAAAATTGATTATGTTAAATAAAGATTAAATCTTTAGCTTAAAGATTATTATTATTCGGAATTTTGTAAGGCAACCTAGGCTTTTGGGCTTCTACGGAAGTACCGCCACTGTACGAACCATATAGCAATCGTGATAGTCTACAAATTCTCATTATATTGTATGTGAGAATACTTTCCAAGAGAGTCATAAATCGTGATGGCCTCGAAGTTTAAGCACGCGGTCGAGAATCTCGACGGTCGCAGGTTCAAACCCTAGGCACACACCTCTGACTTTTTGAAGTTATGTGTCTATTCAAAATGAATTATCACATCCTGTCCGTACCCAGGAGTGGGACGTATATGGGCTGATGATGATGAAGAGACATGAAGAGATCATGGCTAACTGCCTTCCTTTCAAGCTAATTTTCGTATATACAAAATGGAGTCCAGAAAAAGTGCCGACCAGCAAGAGATGATGGTCTCCCGTTGGTCGACACAATCATGCCGGCCAAATACCTCTTCACCTTATTGTGAAGAAGTTTGGGGGACTAATATCATGGTGATCAAAGGACCGACCGCGACAAACCGGCCAAAAAATGCCGGCACGGTCATCCTTTCACCACGATTGAAGCCCCCCCGAAAACCGGATATACACTGGCTGATCCCGGAACGCGGCACACTTGCATGTGCCACTATGGCGGGTTTTACGCCCTGTGTACGGTGGTCGCTATCCGGGCGGATACGAATATCCTACCACCAGCAAATACTAAAAAAAATACTAAAAAAGCAACTTTGAAACTCTCTATAACATTCTCATTTCTCGTTTTATGCCGATTATTCCACACATTCGGTCTAAATATTTATTCAATTAAAATACTGTTTGAAATTATACAGAATTGGAGCGCGCGTTTTGTTGAAGTGGATTTAATTGGCACTTTTCATACATTTACCACTCAAATGCTTTTTATTAACATAGGAAGCGGAAATCAAATAACAGAACATGAAACCAAATTAATAATTCTAGTAATACATATACGGTGCACAGAGAGCCTACAATACTTTGGAAAAAACTATGATACTCTGAAAAAAAACCCTAAGCAAAAATGTTTAAGGAACAACCTTTATAAAGCTAATAATAATTATTCTTTATCAGTCGTTAGAAACCAAATAAACAAATTATGTTTATTGAAATGTGAATTGAAAAATATTTAACAAGCCGTCTCTAAACATATTTTCTGATGAAACTTAACAATAAACTATATACTCAATTTAACGATATTTGTTTTTCAACATTCATTGACTGCCTCGTGGTCTCGCGGCACAAGTATGTGCCGTGCGATCTAGAGGTCCTGGGTTCGATTCCCGGGTCGGGCAAAGTGTTATTGGGTTTTTCCATTAGGAAATTCTCGGTAACAGCACGGAGTCTGAAAATGTGCCCGAAAAACGGCAATAGGTTTGCCCCCTATTACGTGGGACTGGTACATACTTGGCGAAATGTGGGTGCTGAAATGCACCTCTGCCTACCCCTTCGGGGAATACAGGCGTAAGTTTATGTATGTATGTATGTACATTCTGAAATATTCCTAGACTTTTTTAGTTATAAAAAGTCGCGGCGTTCCTGTTGTTCCTTAAACTATAAGTATTTTTGCGTAGGGTTTTTATTTTTATTTAAAAAAAATTTAAGCTTTTTAAACTGAAGTAACCTATAGGGCAATACAATAAATGTAGAAACCTAAGCTAGTATAATAAATAACGGTGTCATAAGCTGGGAGTACCTCCCATCGGTGAAGGCGGTAACAGTGATAGGAACATTACATGTACATATGTACTATGTACCTATCGCTGGCTAAAACTCCCATTTAATTAATGCCCATGCCTTCGGGCTTCTGTTGTTATTGGCTCTGTGTCTTTCGTTGAATATAGCTAATAGTAATAAAACCGCAATTTTCAGCGCGACTCAGTAAACAGCACTTTGCAGCGCGACCCAGTATATTTCTCAGTGCAAAATTTAAAGTTTAAAGTGCTATTAAAAGTGTAAGAAAAAGGGTTCTAATTTACTCGACATTATAACGATAACAACTTTAAAAAAAAAAACATTACTTTCATAGCTATATTATAAACACCTATCGGTTGGAAAAGTAAAACCTTTTCCTCGAAATATAAGTAAAAAAACAGAGTTTTATAAATAATTATCAACTTCTAAATAATCAAACTCTGACTTTTCGAAGTTATGTGTGTATTCACAAAGAATTATCACGTACTTTAACGGTGAAGGAAAACATCGTGATGAAACCTGCACACCTAAAAGCACTTAGGAATTTCTTAGGTATGTAGTCCGCCAACCCGCACTACGCCAGCGTGGTGGACTAAGGCCTAAACCCTCTCAGTTGTAGGGGAGGCCCGTGCCCAGTAGTGGGACGTATATGGGCTGATAATGACGATGATGATGATGAAATAATCAAATAATGTGGGCATTATATTACAGGGATTCATATTATTATTTTTATTTATATGTAAATTTCTTGAAGCAGGAATAGAAAACGCCCTAAACTTTACCAGCAACTTAACAGGCAGTGTTAATTCTTTATAATCCGTATCGTGTGAAATTTTAAATGACGCCGATCACAATAGTGTGAATATTGTTAAAATTTCTTTATTTCGTAGTGTTACGTGGCGCCTTTCACTGCGCACGCGCACCGCTCCGATATCGCATGACGGAAAGTGACAGTGAAACGACCACACGGCACCGACACGACAACGACACGCCACGATCGCTGAATTAACTGTTTTTCTACACGGGCGGATCCAGGAATCGGTATCGATGACCGAATAACGAATGTGAAATGAACTGGGCCTAAATTATGTTCGGTTTCATATTAAACGTTCAATTAACTTAATTTATTCGTAGTTTTTAATACTTCAACAAAACTTTGATGTTTTATTGCGTTTCCAACTGCATAGCTCTTTTTTACTAAAATAACTTTGCGCTCACAACAAATCTAGAATAAAATTTAACGGGCACATAACTTGTCGAACAGTCTTGGTAATTTTGACATCTGGATTTGGAACCTACAATGACTTTATTTTGGTATAAACCTCATAGGTAGGTATATGAAACGAAGTCGTAATTATTGCAAGATCAACATTCGTTGACCGAATCTTTTAACAATCTAGTAAGTTTAAATACCTTAACCATATCTTTATGTCAACCAGAATTATAATTTTGATGTCAATAAATCATACGTTTATTATTATTTAACTAAATAATACCTTCGTTTACAAGACAACTCTTACCGCGCTGTCAAACACACATTGGCAAACACCTTTAAACAACAAAATCGTGACTTACTTAAGCTAAACAACGCAACTGGTAAATTCACAATCAACTTAACTAAATATTTACATTCTAATTAAAAACGACAATCATTATATCATCAAAATATATTTGAACATAATATTTTGAAATTTAAGACCGTATTTGCTCAAGATTGTCATGAACTTCTCGACTATCATGAGCAACTGACAATCACATTTGACATTTAATAGTCACGTTGTCATTACAATGTCACTGTGTCACTCGATAATGACGTGTTTTATTTGACATTTTGTATATACGAAAAAAAGGAAAGAGGGGAAAAATGAAAATAAATAGCTTTCTTTGGAGGTCCTAAAATAGACATGTGGACACTTCTGCTCCTTATCTTAAACAAATTTCTGAGAAGCTTGCGTAATACTTGTACTGCGCTTCAAAGTTGCATAATGAATATGTGCGATTAATTATAAATTTTGGTCTAAATAAGGCGATTTACATATTATGTATCGCTTGTAAAAGGAAAACATTTTAAAGCTTCCGACTGGCAACGCTCACAAATATGCATACGCATTAAGATTTTTCTCTATACCAAAGTCTTATCATTTTCAAAATTGAAAACCCCCCATTTTATATTAATATTCATTATTAACATATTTCAATAATAAGTCGCCTGCAGACCATTCATATTTAGCGGAAAGTTTTTAAACATATGTGATAAATACTTGATTTTCAATACTTTCGCTAATAAATAGGCGTATTCATGCATTGTCGACGATTTTTTACGCCATTTACGTCACCGCATAACCTTCCGTGGCCTCAACCTTTTATTCTAAGCGAACCTTAAATCCGAGTGAAACTTAACATTCTAATGGCGAGATAAAAATGTAATCCATTATCTTTTTACCGTCCAACATCACGAATTTCCTTGAACCATCAAAAAAGTCACAAAAGATTTAGCAGCTGAAGACCACTAAAAAAGAAATCTGAAAAAGTTCCCTCGTCACAAAGAGACATTTAGTGTTTTTTCCGCGGCGCAATCCAGGTCACGACGCGATCTTAGGTCTTAATCTGCCATGTGAACGAGGTGAAATTTTCACATTAAATAAAGTTTGGCATGACATTTAACATCGCAACTCATAGTATGGTTAATATTAAGAACTTTGCGGAAATACTTTGTTAGTTCGCAGTATAAGCGGGCTTTTACAACCGAGAAGTCCTGGGTTCATTTCTAAGAACGGTAGAAGCGTAATTTCCTTGAATAAATTCTCACTTAGGACATGATATAATATAATTTGCCACTTTCGAAGACTCATGACAATTTAACCAATCGGATATGCAATGCAGTTGTCGTGTGATATTTTGTCTATATCTATGTCTATACATAGACAATACTTATATACTACACCAGTTAATAATTGATCAAGGACACGGACTCAAAAGCAGCACCATGGCTTGACATGGACTCTCTGAAAAAAGGTGGCTTTTACTTTTTAGTTACCTTAGTCGAACTAGCAAACACTTACGCATTTTTATCTGGATTTTAAAATATATAACCTAGAGATGAAAGGAAGTTCAAATTTCACAAAAACCGCGAAAAACGCAACCAAATCATTGCTTCTAACTTTAAAAATAAAACGGTCATCTTAACATTTTAGTATTCAATGACACATTTGTCATAGATTATATAGGATTATATATACCTACTGCTCGAAATTAATAGTTTAATAGTTACGCGGCCTTGCGTATTATTCAATTGAATTTTTGACCGTGTAGACCTTTTACATTGATTTATGCTTTGATCTATTACTAGGCTTGAATCCTAATAGGTTATATTCGATGATAGGTTTTTTTACCATATAAATTTTCCCGTTTGTTTTTAAATGATAAAGAAAACATCTTGAAAAAAATTGCAAAGCCTAGTGTCAGGCAAGAAGTTTTCTGGGTATTGGAAGTCTACCAACCAGTCCACTGACTAGCGTTGGGAACTTAAGCCCTAAGTTATGCTGATGTTTTTACTGTAGAGATTCTACTAAAACTGTATTCTATTTACCTATATCCTTATTAAACCATATATATGAGTCGATAAGAGACACTTGACTTTTACTTAAATATTACGTTTGTCATTGGCTAGATGCACAAGAAGTGCGGAGCCATAAGAAGAAAAAAAATATTACGTTTTAAGTAGAAGTTGAAAAATCTAGCCAGCAAAGGTAAATTCTTAAACAACCAATCCCTTTTTTTTTATTTTATTTGAACAGATTTTTGCATAAAGTATACATTAAAAATACTTAGCGCTCTAGAGCTCTGTTTTAAATAAGGAAGTCCGTCAGCATTTTGATCAGCAGTGATTCAAAAATCACCAGCCGAATACAGAGGCGTAGTTCGGGCAGGCAGTCGGCGGGTCTACGTGTCGACCTTACTTGGCGGCCGCCGCGTAACGCTTGTATGTACGTATTTATTTAATTTATTCCTACACGCATACGTTTGTATGTATGAAGCATAAAACGCACTTCATTGCTAATCAAGTTATTAAATTTGTAAACCAAATAGTGTTTCCGAACCGAACGTTACGTTCGAAAATCAAATTAAAAATTTAAAAAAAGAATTACAACACACAACGGCTGTACGATTGTTTAAGTTAATACCTAATTATACAATAAGAAGGTCACGGTTTTATTTTTCATTGTTTTAACCAAGTATACATAGAAATACCTAATAGATAACGTTGTATGGCATTGGTTGGTTCTGGCTGTGAAAAATAGCCTCCGCAAGGTCGCTCGCACCGGCAGTACGCGGTGCCGCCATCGGGCTCGCCTCACCGATGACCACTTAATGCTGCTTATTGTAATGAATCATTTGCCGAGTGTTACATCGCACCTCCGACAATTGAAGGTCCCGCTGCCGTCAAAATTATTGATTTAATGACCATTTTCCCAGCTTTTTTCATTGTTTTAATTAAAATACTTGTTTTGCGTTCCGATTAAACAAATATAAAACAATATGTGACCTTTTAATAATGGCGTTGCACTTTAAAAGGTACACAGTTAATTTATGAATTCAACTATGATATTGCTTTAATTTCATTAGGATAATTAAACAAACCGTGAATAACACGAAAATTCCCACTCGATATATCTCCGTACAACTTGCAACATGCATACATCCTCGCTTACACACATCGATCATTAAATTGACGAATTAGTAATAAAACTTTGTAATAATCCGGCCGTTAGTTTTAAGGCCGTTCCACATAAATATTTATTTATTACATAATTTTAGGCCACCAGGCGGCCATTTTGACCCGAAAAAAGTGCAACGTCAAGTTTGACAAGACGCTGGCGATGAGTCCGCGTTGCGTAAATGCGCGCGTAAAGTTTTACCCGGTGTATTATTTATTGATTGTTGAAAAACAATGGCGAGCGCGCGCTGGCAGTGAGGCAGTGGGTCAAGGGCGCGCTGGCCTAGTTACGCAGCGCGGCGCGCCGAAATTCGCGAGCTAACCAGTTGCTAACCTCACTCGCCGACCGCCCGGGTGGGGAGACGAATCGCCAATTTTTTAAGCCTCTAACATTTTACTCGCATACTATGGTACTCATTTATAGTTTTATCCTATTGCACATTTTTGGGAAATAAAACAGTTTACTTTTCAAAAAATAAATTTCACTGTAATTTAACGATTTTCGTAACAAACTCTAGATAATGTATAAAGTTCCAAAAGAATTTACACAACTTTGTAATAGCTGTAGTCTTTTAATTTCGTAGAAATTTGTGTCAATAAATTATAGCTAACGTGACGACCGTTTTATAGAGATAGACTGAGACTACATTTGAACTTTGCTCCATCGTGACATACTGCTTTCGCTTTATTCACTTTCATCAATCTCTTAATAGATTCTCAAGGCGCTCCGGACCTATCCCTTGCTCGCTTACAATGCTTAGTTTAAAATGACATACTTTTGGTGTAGGAGACACTTGTCGAAACTCCTTTCTATTATTCTAAATAAAATAGTCGTCTAGGGACTTCTAAATATCTCATCATCATCAGCCCAAATACGTCCCACTGCTGGGCACGGGCCTCCTCTACAACTGAGAGGGTTTAGGCCTAAGTCCACCACGCTGGCCTAGTGCGGGTTGGCGGACTACACACCTAAGAAATTCCTAAGAACTTTTAGGTGTGCAGGTTTTATCACGATGTTTTCCTTCACCGTTAAAGCAAGTGATAATTCATTGTGAATACACACATAACTTCGAAAAGTCAGAGGTGTGTGCCTGGGGTTTGAACCTGCGACCGCCGAAATTCTCGACCGCGCGCCTAAACCTCGAAGCCATCACTGCTTAAATATCTATTTAAAGAAAATCGTTGACTTAAAATAACTTATAAATATTGCTCAAATTGTAACTGAACGCCAAGTAAATCGTAAGCAAAAAATCGAATTGATCGCTCAACGATACACTCTAATTTCATACAAAATTCTAACCTTCGCTAACATTGAAGTAGTTTTTAAACAAACTGCATTTATTTGAACGCGATGTAAATGTCATTCGTATGTGGGTCACATAGTAATTTATCAAGAGGAGCTCAAACTTAACAAGGACCTGCCTTATCACTTCAACGTAATTTGTGTAACGAAAAAATACCAATTTAAATTCTTAGACGCGTAGATCTACGGATCTATCTATTAATGTGCAACTGAAATAGTAACTTTCAAGGTTAATCTTAATTACATACCGATTATTGAGTAAAATAATTAATTGTTTGGTGTTTTTCCGACCGCGCCTTATTTAGTTATCGCCCCATGTTATGTTATGAGAACAAGTGGGCAAACTGAGAAAAACACATATTATAATATTTTTTATCAATTTAAAATGCCTGATAGCGTTGTTGAGAGCCGACTGACTTAAAAATGTAGTCTTAGATTTCAAATCAAACATATAAAAATCTATTTGTATGTAAAGTAAACTAGCGTTACCATCCGACTTTGCTTCCCCATTTTGGATAAAGGATTTCTAATTAATATAATAAGGACATATTAAAAATAAAACGAACTGAAACCGGTAAGCAAAATTTAGTGATTAGCTAAGTGGTTTAAATTACTTGTAAATGATAATATTTACGACAATAATAAGTAATAACATCATCGGCCCATATACGTCCCACTGCTTAGCGCAGGCCTCCTCTACAACTGAGAGGGTTTAGTCCTTAGTTCACCACGCTGGCCTAGTGCGGGTTGGCCCATAAAGAATTACATGTAAATATATGGAGTCCATTAATTTGCATTAGCGCAGTGTATCGTATACCTAATTATACAAGGATAGCCAACTGTAAAGAATCACATGCGCAACGACAGCAAACTTTATGCCATGTCAGCTATTAATTATTTGACAATATCCTAAATTGTGTTTTATTACCCACATAAAACTCTGCATCATTATTTTCACCCATTTCCAGCGTGGGATAAAACTACGTGTAACAACCGTTTATTTAATTGCAAATACTGCTCCAAATATGGCCGTACTTGTTTCCAGTCAAGATAAAGTCTTGGTAAAACTTGAAGTGCCCACTGCATAATGCAGTGTAGTTTGGTAGCGGCTGTCAGATGCGTTTCAAGAGCCTTTCACTGGACACAACAACGCTATCAGTTACCGAGGCTGTTGCAAATGATGCATTTGCTTGGCAGTCGTGCTTCTATCTACATTGTAGATTGGCCTATCTGGGACTTCGCTCGACGTGGCCGTTGTACCGCAAGCGACAGTTGGGCTGTTGTATTTGAAAGTAAGAGCACCTTATCGGAACTAAAAGATATATAAGTATACGATATGAGAATCTCAATATCATAATCCGCCAACCCGCACTAGGCCAGCGTAGTGGACTAAGGCCTAAACCCTCTCAGTTGTAGAAGAGGCCCGTGGCCAGCAGTGGGACTTATTTGGGCTGATGATGATGCATAGTTATAAAGAAAGGTTGAGCAATAAGCGCGTATTAGTATTTTCTGTTTATTTTGCATGTCTCTGAGGTACATACATTTAGTAAATACTCCTGTCAAAAATTTATAATTTTTTAAAGCTGCAAGTTTCAGAAAACAAATAAGTGGCCATCTGAGATAAGATCTCAGAGACCTCTTTAACTCATTTTTTTTCTTTATATGTTTTATACTAAACGTAAAAAAATCACCCTCTTAAAAGCTAACTTTTAACCGGAGTATGAAACTACGGACCTTTTACATAGGTATAAATCTGGTATTTATAAAATATTATTTTAATGTTGGTAGCAACAGCTCTTCACTTGAAAGTAGGTTGAACCTAACACATCGCTTCAAAAGATAACCTCAATCAGTCGCATACTAAATACTATCACGCGACAATAGAAAGTAATCTTGTTAATCTGCCAACGCTGGATTGATATGAAAATAACATCGTAATGTTGTATTAAATCGATTTGCAATGTAATAAAATAATAAAAAGTGAAATGATAATGCAATAAGTTCCAATCTCACCGCATGCGTACTGCGAGCCGTGTGCCGAGTGAGCGCAACACTTTCTGTTGCGTTCTCGGCCGGTTGTGTTGTTCTCTGCAGACAATATGATTTATTGGTTCAACACAAAATTGTACTAAGCTTTCAACAAACAGGTAACACTATCGAAATACACTTTCTATTGTAATTTGATAAATAATTGTCATGCATGCAAGGTTTTACTACCAGAAATGACGACGAAAGAAGTTGATACTAGAAAAATAAAATTTATAAAGCGAATAATTTATTTAAGATACTAAATACTAATAAATATTATAACTATAAATTCAAAGGCTGTGATAAAGTAATGTAATTCACGCAATGCCATACATAAATTATGTTTTTCTATTTTATTGGTGTTATTAACTGCTTGCTGTATACCCCGAAGTTCTATTCAGACGCAATGTTTTCTAAATGTAAAATAGATCTACCTAAGTGGCTTCTACAATAATACCAAAATTTATAAAAATTCCGAGCGGCTTAGGCGTAAAAGTGTAAAACAAACAGAATTACCCATTTAGCGTTTTTATATTTAAATAAATAAATAAATACACCCAACAGCCACATACATAGTTCTGACCCCACACTAAGATACGAGTCTTGTGTCGTGGGTATCAGAAACTACTTGAGACTTTTTGGCCTCACAAACACCCAGACCCGAAACAAATATTTGTGGATCACACAAACATTTGTCTCGGTGCGGGGATCGAACCCGCGGCCTCTCGGTGCGCAAGCTGGTTACTAGCCAACTGCGCCACGGGGCTGTCAACTTATTTGTAAAGACCTACCTAAGTTTTATCTAGAAGTACAAAAAGGTTTGATTTACTTGCCACTGTGGAAACCTGCCACAAAAGTTCTCGAGTGGAGGCCACGTACCGGATTCCGCCAACCGCCAAGATGGCCGGACGACCTAGTAAAGGTCGCGGGATGTCGCTCTTTGCAGGCTGCTTCCAACACGTCCCTGTGGAAGTCAGTGGAAGAAGTGGAGGCCTATGTCCAGCAGGGGACCTCCATTGGCTGATGGATGGATGGATGGATGGAAACCTGCACAACTCAGACTTCTCCAAAAGATATTTCTTACGTACCTATATAAAGTCTACGTATCCGCTAAACTAGTATGGTGGTAAGGGCTCAACTATCCGTCATTAGTAGAGGCTCGTGCCATCATAAAAAATACATATATACATATGTATTATGTATGTTAATTTGACAAAAGTAGCTAACATTTCTGGAGCCAAATGAAAATCCGCGACGTCGGCTTGTACAGGAGCAAAAAACATTAAGTGTGTAACAATCGCTTACATAAAATACTACATACAACACAAAGCGGCCACATTCCACGCGGCAGCAGTTGTTTGCCCCGCGGCGTCGCCTAATTTGCTTAACGGCGAAATGTCACATACCACGTATCTCATTTAATTACGCCCTCACATTTTGAGATCGGCAAATGAGAGCTTACATGCAGAACGCGTGCAGTTGTGACATAATACATTAGTATAGATATCATCATCAGCCCATATACGTCCCACTGCTGGGCACGGGCCTCCTCTGCAACTGAGAGGGTTTAGGCCTTAGTCCACCACGCTGGCCTAGTGCGGGTTGGCGGACTATTTTATATTATAAAGATTTGCATAATTATAGCTGTGTAGTCCACCTAAGAAATTCCTGAGAACTTTTAGGTGTGCAGGTTTTACCACGATGTTTTCCTTCACCGTTAAAATACGTGATAATTCTTTGCGAATACACACAAACCATAGTAAAGATTATAGAATATAATTATAGAATAGATAGTAGAATAAATAATAATATAGATATTATAGTATAGATATCATTACATGCTGTCTGCGAATGTATGCACCGACGCTTCAAGGGAAATTTATTCCTATTTATTGAAGTTTTTGAAGTAAATCTTCTTTACGCACGCTTGACTCGGGGGGTAAGCTGGTGGATGCGTGACGAAAAATGTGATCGGGTGAGGCGAACGGGAGTTGAGAGGGAGATAGAAGTTAGTAAAGATAGAAAGAGTTACGTTTCGGATATTACTGTAGGAACAAGAGAGAGGTGCGAACGCACATTTCTTTATCTCTTCCTCTCATAGCCAGTGCATGAAATACATACATACATACATAAACTCACGCCTGTATTCCCCGAAGGGGTAGGCAGAGGTGCATTTCTGCACCCACATTTCGCCAGGTATGTATCAGTCCCACGTAATAGGGGGCGAGCCTATTGCCGTTTTTCGGGCACAATTCCAGACTCCGTGCTGCTACTGAGAATTTCCTAATGGAAAAACCCAATAACACTTTGCCCCACCCGGGAATCGAACCCAGGACCTCTAGATCGCTCGGCACGTACTTGTACCGCGAGACCACGAGGCAGTCGCATGAAATATACCTAATATAAAGAAGTTTTACTTCAGTCGTTTGGTCAAAACTCAAAGCACACTTTTTTTTCTTTTTGATAGCCTCTGGGTCGTAGTTGACTAGACACTAGCTCGTGAAAAGTGAGAACGCGGGTTCTATTTCTATTTGTGCTGAATAGGCCATTTCTAGAAGAAGGCTTTATGTCATCACACTACGACCAATAGGAGCAAAGCAGCAGAAATGAAAATTGTGGCAAAAACGGAAAAAAAATATTCCTTTTGGCTCATGCCTTCATGCCACTAAAGTCTTACAGGTTTTGTATACTAATAATTTGAAATCAAACAATCACTTAAATGTAGAAGGTTCAATAATTATATCTACGCCACAGATTCTAAGTACTTACAATCCATATTATATGTTACATTCATCATCGCACCCGGTGCCTAAATGCGTACAAAATAATGTGTCTAAATCGCACACAATCACGATCACAAACCAATTTTCGATCACAAAACTAAATTTTACTAGAGTGCGGTCGGTAGCCGTGAAATTAATCCTAGACCATAGACAAAATGTCTTGGTATTATTGAAGACCCAAAAACGAAATATTAAAAAAAAAAATATAGACGCGAAACACTGTAATAATGTGCATCTATAATAACGTAAAGATATTTAAATATCTACAACGTAAGATTTAAATAATTACGGTCTTACTATCAAGTGCTAAGTTCGCGCTGTTTACCGAGAAGCAAGGAGAAACAAGCTCTGATTAAATCTAATTGAATTAAATACCAATTATCTCAATCAGTGGTGCAGTTGATCTATTTCAGCAAGATAAATTCGAAACATTTATAATTTGAGAAAAATAACCATACTCGTATCTCTATAGTATTAATATTGTGTCATATTTATACCAAGTATTCGTTGTGCTATTTTTTGCATAGACATCGTCCTTGTCTAATATTGCAGTGAGAGGAAAACATGACACACTCGCCTTAAATCAGAATTATTTCGACTATATAATTTAAATTTAGCTACATTAATGGTAAACTACGAATTTAATTTGCCAAATGTATTCTAGGTATAAAGTTTTGTATTACCAGATGTTGTTATATGCGCCATCTGTTAACGAGTAGCAAAAACAACTTCAACAGAATAGAGTATTGACTAAACAAATCATTTGCTTTTGCATCTCCAAGAGTATATTGCGACTACAATTTTAAACAGTTTATTATTTATTGGTAATGGACGATCCTGAGAAGAAAATAAGTGTCCTTTGCCTAGGACCAAAGGGATCAGGAAAAACTACGCTACTCAAAAAACTTCAAGATGCTGAAGGTATTGATAATACTTACAGTCCTGTACCAACAATAGGTACAAATATTTACAATATTCATTACGTAAATAAGGCTGGGAAGAAACAAATGTTGTTGATACGAGAGATCGGTGGAGAGATGGCGCCTCTATGGAGTAATTATTTAGACGGAGTGGAAAAGGTAAGCATAATTACTTACTTATTACTTATTTATGTATTCTTCTTATTATCTATAAAATCAAAATAAAATTAGTAATTTGACCCTTCGAAATAAAAAATAAGAAAAGTCTATCCGCTGGGATGTTGCTTTATTTACAGCGTATAAAGCCATTTAAACTGTAAAATGTACTATTAAATTTGATAGTGTGTATTTATATGAAGTAATTGAGTTACTTATTAGTCTTCTAACCTAAGATGACGCTTAGGATCTTACGCTTTTTCATTTATAAACTTACCTGATTAGAAAATATTTACAATACCTATATACAAAAAGTAAAAGCAAATAATATTATAAAGTGTAAATACACTTCTAGGTAATATATGTAGTGGATACATCCAATCTCTGCCAGATATCAGCCGCAGCTGTACTTCTCTACACATTGCTAGCTGAACCACGTCTCAGCAAAGCTAAGGTACAGAAATTCAAGCAAAAAAAAAAGTGCATTAATTAATTCCATTTCAACATTTTATTCGTATTTTTCTAGTTTATTATTGTGCTAAGCAAAATGGATGCTGCATACCGACAGATGAGGAACGAAGCCCTTCTTATGCTACAATACAATCGTCTCTGCAAAGAATTGCCGAATAAACCTGTTCTGTTGGAGGCTTCACCACTAAACGGAGAAGGCATCGACAAATTGAAAACATTACTTGCTGATCATAAGCCTGTTGTAAATATAAAACACATTTGAACTAACAAATTACTTAATTGATCTGTTTTTATTTGTTTATAGCCTCATAAATTCTTTTAAACTAACTAATACCTACAGCTTTCAGGTAAATGAAAGGACATTGTAAAATTGTTGTAATATTATTAGATAGGTACCTAATTATAAGGTTTATTTGTGTAGAATATCAAAGAAGAAGGTAAATTACTTGCTTGGATGACTAGATTATATGATCATCGGCGAAGATTTGATTCCTAAGGTCCTTAGTCAACGTTGTGGACAATTTATATCCGAAAAACTTCATTTATGTTGACAAAGACATTAATTAGTAATTCGAGGAAACTAATTGTTTCATTATTTTGCTATAAATTCGAGTGTAGAATTAAATAAGTCAGTTAAATAAGAGTTTATTCACAGATTTTACCTATTATCTGAATGGAATATATATATATATATATATATATATAATTATATTAGTAGTATATATATTAGTTAACCAGACAAATGTTCATTCAAATTCTTTTTCAAATGTCTGATATGATTCAATCTCTCAAATTATTTTTTTAATCATTCGGGATATATGGGCCAGAACCCGTTGCCTACGCTATAAAGAAAAAGTAAATTGTCAAATAATTGTCATATTTTGTCAGATTGGGTTACTACTCAACGTCAACTGGAAAAAGGGCGGGAAGTGTTCGGATTGGGGGGCGCGTTTTTTGTTTTTCTCACATATAATTTTTATTTTTTTCTTGATAATGGTGAACGCGGGATTAAGTGTTGCTTGTCGGTGTTGACTGTTGTGTGTGGTGTGTTTGATTTAGTTTTCCCTTTTTTCTTCCCTGTCTCGCTGTATCTGGTGAGTCTTTTTTGGTGATTGTTGGCGAAACGATGGAGGAGCCTCCTGATCCAGGAGGGACGGTCCCACCGATGCGGTGGGACGGGGAAGGGGGAGGTGAGGGGTGAATTGGATACGCTGTGTGCAATATCGACAAGTGTTGCTTCATTCATTCATCATTCATCATCATCATTCATTATACACGAAATTAAATTACTGAAGACTTGGCAGCATGGTCTTCGACCTTAGCCGGTTCCTTGCGGAACAAAGAAAAAAAATTAACGTCAACTGATCGGTGATTATTATCAACTATCAAACAACAAAACAATAAACATGTTTTGCTGTTTGTATTGATAGTGATAAGTGATTATTTTTGACAAAACACAAATTTATGTATTAATATGGATACATCAAAGCTTTGTCGAGGTTGTATGAAAGAAGTGGCATCGTGGGAGAAAGAGAACTTCAATCAAAGAACGGTGGCAATGTTCTGTTTTTGTACAAATATCAAGGTAATTTGAATTTAATTTAAATTTATAACGTAACATAAAAAGGAAGTGACTTTATAATTTAATGCCAAGGATAAGCATTTATTAAATTTCTCACTATTTCGATAAATATTTATGCTCTTGCTTTAAATTAATAACTACAAAATAAAACATACTGCAATTTTATATAAACACGTCTAAAAACTTAAGCAATGACCATAACTGCAGTTAAAAAATCGCAAATCTAACCAATGAACACAAACAGCCCTCTACTCTTTATTATTTCAAAAACTATACTAGACTGAGAACCCAGTGTCTTGTAATATATTAATATAAAGAATATTTGATGTGTTACTTGTATCCAAATTCAGCCCCACAAAAAGATTAATTTGAAACATGAAGATTATCTATTACAATTGGTTATTGTTAAAAAATTTCATTATTTGAAAAGATATCTTATGTGTTTAACTACTTTCTCACCAGATAACTGAAGAGGATGCTCTACCAAAGCAATTCTGTTATGATTGCATTATAAAAATAGAATCTGCATACACCTTCATTACTGAAGCTTTGAAAGTCACTGTTACTCTCAAGAACATAATATCACGCACAAACACAGTCATAGTGCAACCAGATGTACAGAAAAATATTGAAAACCGACTAACTTTACCTGACTACAAAATTAGTTCTACTATTGAAAATTATGAAGAAAAAGTCTTGTATAATACATCAGATTATACCCCATGTGTAGACAACCAAGAATATGAAACAGTTGAAGAAAATGTTGAAATAACTGAAGATGCCACAGAAGAGAATACAAAAGAAGATACTGTAGTAGAGAAAGAAATTGAACTTGTTGAGGAGAAGAAAAATATTTGTCCTGTGTGTAGGAAAGGATTTGTGTCCAAAGCTTGGTTCAATAAACATATGGAAAAAGAGCATGCTGGCAATAAGTATGCTTGTGGACAGTGTTCTAAAAGTAAGTACCAAAGATAGTTAACAAAACAATTATTACATTATAATTGACAGTTGGTTATACATTTCCTTTTTGTACTGCCTTTTTTCAAGTGAAGACATATAATTTAATTACAAATATTTTCATTTCCTCTAATAAAAGACCAAGTACATAATACATATTCATAAATTCTCATACCTGCAGCTCAAAATATGTAAATTAGTACGGAGGTGAAAAAAGTTAGTAAAAGTATATGAAAGACAAGTTTAACTAATTAGAACCCAATCATGCATGCACAAAGAGGATAATGTCAGTTGAGTGAGAGAGAGAAAAGTGCATTTGGACCATAGCATTTGGCGCTCTATAGTCTCTGCCTACCCCAACGGGAAACAGGCATGAATTTATGTATGTATGTAAGCCAATCATGTTTCACAAACTTTGGTTATTATATATTGATTTGTGTTTTAAACTTCCAGCATTCTCAAAACCATCCCAGTTAAGTTACCATGCAGTGTCACATTCTGAAGAGCGCAAGTTCGCTTGCAGCACGTGCGGGAAGCGCTTCAAGCGACGCAAACAGCTGGCGACACACGTTCGCACGCACTCCGACGTGCGCCCATATGCATGCGATAAATGCTCAATGAGGTAAAGTTGCTTTATTCACAATTCATGTTCCAATGAATAAAAAGACGGATTTTCATTATTGTCTCATCGTTTACGATCGTGAGGGCCTAAGTCTGTTGTCATCCTACACCATAGTGATTTGCAATCAAAATAACATTTCGTGCTGCTGAGCTCTTCAACATATCCCGCACTTCTTCAGCCATACATGTACTGTAGTACTACTACTGTTAGTATCTTTGATGAGAGAAATCATCAGACAATAGTAGGTGGGGTGAAATTGTATATACCATTTGGTAACAACGAACTACAAGCTTATAATATTTTATGATTTCAGGTTTAAACTGAAAAGTGTTCTTAAATGCCACATGAAAGTCCATGACTCGGATAAACCCTACCTTTGTTCGTACTGCGGCTGGAGCTTTTCACAAGGTGAATTTGTATTTTAAAATTGTTTGTGGGTTTTTGCAGTTATAGACAACTAAGCACTAAAGAAAAAATTACATCTTGTTTATTGTTATACAGTGAACAGAATGTTTGCCCAGGCAAAACTTTTATACACATTTTAATATTCTTTTCGATATTTGAAAAATATTTCGAGTCCTACAAAAAAACTTTACAGACCCGGTACATTTGTATTATTTCAAAAGGCGAAATGGTCTTTACGTCCAGATTTAATTTAATTGACACCACACTTTTAGCAAGCAGTAATTTTATTTTACCAGGTCGACAGAAGTGTCTGTAATTAATATTGATTTGTATGTTTCTTACAGCTGGCAACTTATCGGTGCATCTCCGCACACACACTGGCGAGAAGCCATACGCATGCGCACAGTGTTCATTCCGTGCGGCCGCCGCGTCCTCGGCACGCAGACATGCGCGCGCGCATCTCGCCGCGCCACATCACGTCTGCCAACTCTGTAGGAAGGCATTCTACGACGCTAGCGGACTGGTACAAAACTTTTACTCATTTACCCCTACTCAAATGTTTTTGTCAAAGTAGACATTATCATACACCCAACTTAAAATATTTATTATTTGAGATCTTGGCAAATTTTTTGATAGCGCCATCTGTTGTCATAAATATTCAACGACCAGGTAATGTCAGAAATATAACTAGCAGGTATTGGAAATTATTGTTGGATTATTATAATAGAAGCTTACATTAAGGACAATTTAAAAAAATATCTATCAATAACTTATCACCAAACACCCTCATAGTACTGGAGATTGATCTTTCACTAAACATCCTGGTTGTATGTTACAGGCTCGCCACGCACGCACACACACAGGCGAGCGTCCATACTCGTGCGGCCGCTGTCCGCGCTCCTTCAGCGACAGCTGGAAACGGAAGGCGCACCTCATGCGCGCGCACACGCTCGCGCTACAAGATATCCCACCACTACGGAGGGACGGCCGACCAGCCACCGAAACTCACTGAACTACGTACTATGTTTATATCTGCCTCTGTAAACATATGCCAATGCATTTGACCTTGACAAATCCAATGAGATTACATACCAGGGCTGTAGCATATTATTTATTTTATTTAATATGCTTTATTGGACACACAAAAACAAGAATAACATAAAATAAAACTAAAAATCAATTCTAAGAGTGCTACAAAGGGCGGTCTTATCGCTGTTAGCGATCTCTTCCAGACTACCCAGAAAATAGTAGTTTACGAAAATAAATGGGTTGCCATGGAGTTACAAGAATAAGTAAAAAAAAATATTACTGACTAGTGACGCTTATCCACACTAATTGCGTGGATGGATCAGTTAATTAACCAGTAACAAGCTTATTCCGATAATGTTACATTCTGATTTACTAATATTTTTTTACTGAGAAGAACAATTTTATGAACTAATATTCATAAAAATGTCACAATAGAAATTTGAAATCAAGGCAATACCTACATAAAGCCAAAGGGCGACAGACAAAATATTTGATAACTGAGACTATTTACTCTATCTGTTGTATATGTCACCGTAAAATTGTAAACACTGTTAGATTATAATCTATCTAGCGAGATTGAAAACTGTCGAAAGATTGTGAACTGCTTACAATTTAACGTGTTATTATTCGAAGCCTGTCCCTGATCGGCCTTACAGTAGACCATTCTATATTCATAGAGTTAGGTTAGTATTCAACCAATCAGCGCGCGAGGTGCGATTACGGTTCACAATCTTTCGACAGTTTACAATCTCGCTAGATAGATTATAATCTAACGGTGTTTACAATTTTACGGTGACATATATAAGGCTTAAATAATAGACATTAAGAAATAAATGAGTCAATTAAAAAAAATGAAGATCCCTCATATACATGTGTAATACTCTTTATAGAAATAACCAAAGTTTATGCCAAAAAGTTATTACAATCGTATATATTAAATTATATTTAAGAAAAATAAATAAGATTTTATTTAAATAGTCATACTATCATTACAAGTATTTTCTTTTAAAACAGTTGAATTTAATATCCCTGTTCCTTTTTGATGAATCATTAGTTTTCTTTTGTTAAGGCAAAATTATTTGCCATGACTTATTAAATAATAAATAATCTTATTAAAAGTATAAAATTCAAAACAAATTATTTTAAAAGAGTTTTAATATATACAAACCAACAATGTAAACAGTAACTGTTCACAAACAATTATTATTTGGAAGTATTTCTGGATTTTGCAACTTTAAAATACTCTATTTACAGTCTATTATACAAGCGCTAACTACAATATAACAATTTCATAAACTATTGGAATACATTTTAACCAGTGCAAAAGTATTGTGACACATAACTCCATCATAAGTTATTTGTTTTTCGCTTATGATGAATTTATGTATCGTTAAATATGTGTAGGGTTTCTAAGGCAAAAGGTATACTAAAAACCAGTATATTTAATATTACTAATAGTAGGGGAGCCCACGATGCTAAATGGGGATTTACTCGAACGTCGTAGAGACCTATTGGGTTGCAAAGCTTAGATGATAAGAAGAAAAAAATGTTATATATGATATATACCTTTTCATCGGTGGGGGAAGCGGCTATAGATTTTTAAATATGTAAAAAAAACTGTTGCTTGGACATCCTCGAGCGCGTCAGATATTGATACCATCGATGCCCTACGTATTTTTAATAATGTACGTATATTAATCTGATCGTTTGCATGATGCGGGTGGTTGTATGTAAGGGTTGAAAATGAAAAAAAAAATTTAATCGAGCGCGTCAGATTTTCTAAGGGAGTGTTAAGTGAACCAAAAAAAAGCTCTCATTCACTAATCTGACGATTTCGATGGAACGCAAACTCGTGGCCATTTTCATAATGTGCAAAAAAAATCGCCATTTTGAAATACTCAAGCGCGTCAGATTAAGATATATATGGTTCATCTTTATGTTCTAAACGTACTGTCTCATAATCTGACGATTATCTAGAGGGATTCGCTTGATCTGACAAAAAAAATTAGAAAAACGGTTCACCCTAAAGGCCATCCCTGCAACTTCCCGCTACTTCCATTCCTGGGCGCTTAAAATTATACATTTTTGAGCTCAAAATATAATTTATGTGATATTTTGAGCTCGCTGAGTTCAAAGAAATAATATTTCTATGCATTTGAGCTCTCCCAGCTCGAAAGTCTGATAGAAGTTTCATAGAACACTATTTTTGGAATTTTCAAACTGCAACAACTTTTGAATGGATCAAGCAATTTTCACGCGGTTGGCGGCATTCGACGCAGTTTTATTATCCTCATAAGTTATTTACAGATTTTAATTGATGGAACCAAAAATTTCGGAGTAATCCCGAAAAAACACTTTCGGGTTTCTTTCGTTCACGATATCTCTCGAACGAATCAACCGATTTTGACCAGCTTGGTGGCAATCGACGTGGTTTTTTAAGCTCAAAGGCGGATTATTTTTGAAGTTGATCAATAAAGCCGTTTAAAAGTTATTAAAAAAAAAAACACTCAAAAAAAACTATTTTTTTTTGAGATTTTTCAAAATTTCTCAAAATCTATCGGTCCGAATCGGTTCAAATTCACAGGAAATCTAATTTTGAGGGAACTCTTTAGAGCGCCGTTTAGTAGATTCCGATCGGTTTAGTCGTTCAAAAGTTATAAGCGAGTCACATAGTCATACACACACATAGTGACTATACAGACATAGTGACAACATCGCGGGGGTAGTCAGGGAAGCTTCCTATGACCTTAAAAAGTCGATATGTGATGAAAACTCGATTTTCGCAGAACGGGCTAAAACCAATAACTTCCCGAATAGTTTAAAATGTAGGCATCACGAAGCTGCACGAATTTAACTTTATCGACGAATTTTTATTATTTCGGCTTGCGGAAACCGTCAGATTATATATTTTTCATTATTCTTGAATTATTTCCTTCAAAATAAAAAAAATTACCTACGCTCGAAGAATGTCGAGATGGCGTTTTTTTTTACAACTTTGCTGCCTTCTCCTTTTTTTACGTCACTCTCAAATTGTCCGATTAGTGGAATATACACTTTTTAGGATGTAATTAACTCACCCTACCTTAATCTGACGCGCTCGAGAATTTCTGATGGTCAATTTTTTTTACTAATCTGATCCTGTATCCTTCACGGGCGGCCTTATACAGGGTGTCCCAGCAGTCGACGATAACCCGGAAACGGGGAATAGCCCAAGTCGTAAGAGTTATCAGAAAAATATTTAAAAAAATATAAGTTATGTATTTAGAAAAATATAGGGATTTCAAAAAAATCTAGAAAATCTACACCCAGTGACGGTTTTTTCACTACTGTTGCTGCAAATCTCTACTTTTTTAAATTATTATTTTTGTTATGTAATCCTGAATAATGCCTCTGCAAACTGTTATCCAACATTTAGAGCCACCTTGCTATACTTCGGAAGAAAATGACATTGTTTACCAAACCGCATATTTAAAATTAATCATACGCCCAAATTTAACTGACTGTCCTGAAAAAAAAATGTACTACGCGAGTTTGGCAAGTAGCTTTAAAAGTTGGCGCATTTAATAAGGAATCTAAAATGGTATAACACTTGCTATATTATTTTTTAAATGTGGCACAATATTTTTTTATTTTGCGAAGAAACCCATTTGATCAAATTTTCTTATTAACTAAAGATGTTTCTATTCGGCTCTTCGAGACAGCAATTTTAAGATACTATTTGAGTGAGATGGAGAGAATCGTTTTACGATGTGTGAGCGAGACAGATAGTGAGGCTAGTTCAGTTAGAGAATATTTCGATTAGGAATACCGGAGTAGATGGATAGGACGAGCTGGCACAATCCAATGGCCAGCCCGTTCACCTGACTTAAATCCTTTAGGCTATTTTTTACTGGGGAACGGTGAAAGAAAATTTTTGTTTAAAGCCAATTGAAAATTTACCTGAGCTACGGCAAAAAATAAATGGAAGTAGCTGAATTTGTTAGGAATAGAAGATTTTCGCCCCTGATAACCCGATCTTTTTTAAGAAGATGACGAGCGTGTATTGCGGCTGAAGGAAGGCAGTTTGAACATGTATTGTAAATTTTACTAAAGAAATATTTGATGTTAAGCAATTACTTAATAAATCTAAGATATCCAAATAAAAAAAGCCTAAATTTAAAATAAAAAAGTGATCATTGCTCCGATGCGTGGTGCCCATGGACTACCTGACAATGGAGTACAAAAACACATCACACATCGTAAAACAATTCTCTCCATCTCACTTATAAGTTCATCATCATGTCATCTTTAGTTAATAAGAAAATTTGATTAAATGGGTTTCTTCGCAAAATAATAAATATTGTGCCACATTTAAAAAATAATGTAGCAAGTGTTATACCATTTTAGATTCCTTATTAAATGCGCCAACTTTTAAAGTTACTTGCCAAACTCTCGTAGTACATTTTTTTCTCAGGACAGTCAGTTAAATTTGGGCGTATGATTAATTTTAAATATGCGGTTTGGTAAACAATGTCATTTTCTTCCGAAGTATAGCAAGGTGGCTCTAAATGTTGGATAACAGTTTGCAGAGGCATTATTCAGGATTACATAACAAAAATAATAATTTAAAAAAGTAGAGATTTGCAGCAACAGTAGTGAAAAAACCGTCACTGGGTTATCCCCTATATTTTTCTAAATACATAACTTATATTTTTTTAAATATTTTTCTGATAACTCTTACGACTTGGGCTATTCCCCGTTTCCGGGTTATCGTCGACTGCTGGGACACCCTGTATATGGGCCTCATGTTTGGTGGAGGTACTTAACCGGGTATACAAGGTATCCCCCTGTATATTAATCTGCCGCGCTTTAGTAAATCCCGAAATCCCCGCTTGGGCTCCCCTACTATAAGGGTAATTGATCACAAAAAGACACAAAGATAGTAAGAATGCTAACTGTTCTACTTCAATACATTTTAATATAAAATCCCAGCATAATCAATATTCTGTAACTATAATAGTGTAATAATGATGTCAAAAATCAACCTGATTAACACACTATCAACAAGCCATTAAAATATTGAATGTAATTTGGAAGCTATTGAATTGCTAGTCTATATATTTCTGCCTAATGATACAAAGAAAACAAATATTTGATCTTTGGTGTTCCCCAACATTTTCGGATACATAATATACTGTATGCATGTTATACTTGTATATAGCTTTGTATATAAGTTTTACACAGTTATTTGCACATTTTGGACTATGTTGGACCACTCCACCTTTGATGGTACCAGGTAAAAGGCAGGGGCTACTTTTTGCCCACATGGACATTTGCAACCTGTAAAATAAAAATAACATTGTTGAAAGCAACTGTATTTTTGAAGACATTATTTTATTTTTAAAGCAAACATATTTTTGAAGACATCACATTTTTTGAATTTTAGAACCAAAGGTAATAAAATGTCATCCATTGAAATATTACATTCAGTGGAAAATTCTATTTAATTTTTTGAAATAACTTTTTATTGCTTGATTCAAAACTGATTGTTCTCAGGGAGATTACAAAAAATTGACATGTTTTATATTATTAAGTAACAAACAGCCTTACTTATAATATTAGTTAATTTAACTGCAACTTTAGTATGATTTGGCCTGCCCCATTTATTGACATGTGATGTGAGAGACAACAAGAAAAGCATGTTTAACTAATAGTTAACTAAGGCCCTCAATATTTGTTGAAAAATAATAGAGTGCCATTAGTTAGTACATCTATGACTATGATCCATAGAAAAAATCCATAGCAGAAATGATCAGCTATTGAATTATGTTGATTTAATAAATAAATAAAAAGGCAATACAAATACTTTTGGAAATTCATAATTGCATACAAGTACAATGGACGAAAAGGTAACATGCATTGTAGGTAACTATGGGATGGTATCAGAGGAACAAAAGTGTTTACCCGTGCACTGCCTCGTAGTCTCGCGGTACAAGTATGTTCCATAAGAAAAGTATTGGGTTTTTCGATTAGGAAATTCTAAGTGGCAGCTTGGAGTCTAATTGTGGCCTAAAAACTGCAATAGACTCGCTTCATTACGAAAACACAATTGGCGAAATGTGGGTGCAGGAATGCACCTCCAGAGAATAAAGGCTTAAGGTTTTGTATGTATGTAAAAGTGCATACCCATGACCCAGCTGAAGCTGCCGATCTTGTTGCGGCACTTGGGGCAGTGCAGCTTGCCGCTGGGCTCGTGCGTGACGTCATGCATCCACGCCATCGGCTCCACGAACCACATGAGGCGGCAGCACGCAGAGTCCGCGCGCGCCGCGATGTGAGCATCCACCAGCACTTGCTCCGTGTACCCGTCCAGAACCTACACCATTATGTTACTATGTTAATGCAAGGTTTCCTCGCCTTCTAACTATTGACCATCATCCGAAAGACATCCAATGCTAGGTATCCCCCCCCCCCCCCCAAGACTTCAAAAGCGCTCTGTCAGAAGCGTCCTGCATCCAGCGACTTCCCGCGATCCTTTTTTTTCCGCGGGGAAAATCCTATTTACGGACCATCCCACGGGTGTGTCGGACTCACCGGCGCCTTCCGACCCAGCATGGATGTTATCGCCCGTGGATGGTCGGCCGCTGGGCCGGGTCCCTACCAAAAAACAATGCGCCGTAATACCGACTAAAAACCCTGCGACGGCCACCATCAGCGCATTCAACGAGACGGCCCCGGTAAACCCCGGAAGCCAGAGCTTATGGATTGGACCGGGACCGCCTCTGCGCGGTGCCAAGAGGCACGCCGAAATAACTTGTGTGACGTTAGCACCTCGGGGACCGCCAAGGTAGGGACGGCGACCCCATGTGGCCTCTGGGCGCCGGGCTAAGTGTTGGCCCGGCACCTCCTACGTCGCCTCTTGCGACGAGCGGGATCGGTCTGCTCCCGATCCCGCTCCGCGCTCTCCTTCTGCAAAATGACACGTTCGCAGAAGGAGAGCATAGCTTTCCACGACCTCCGGCTGCCGACCATGGCGGCGACCACAGTCGGCAGCGAGAGGTCTCTCCCCACGACCGCTACGAGAGCGCTGCGCTCCTCGTCCCAGGCTGGGCACTCCTCAAGCGTGTGCTGGGCCGTGTCCTCACGGCAGTTGCCACAATGGTGGCACACGGCGGTCTCCTCCACTCCGACGATGCGACACAGGTACGCACCGAAGCAGCCGTGCCCGTTGAGCACCTGCGTCAATCTAAAGGTCGGCGCACCGTAGCGCCTGTCCATCCACTGCTGGAGGACAGGACGCACTGCCGCGACGGTCGCCACGCCAGCACTTGGACTTTCCAACCTAGGCTTCCCGCGATCCTGGCAGTAAGATCTGCGAGCTAAGTGCCCTGCCCATTGCCATTTCAGCTTGCTACATAGGGCTATGTTAGCAACCTTCGTTCTCCTACGGATCTCTTCATTCCTGATTCGATCTCGTAGGGAAATACCAAGACTAAATACCAAATATAATAATTATCAAGCATAGCTCTCTCCATAGCTCACTGGAGCGGCCTTAAGCTTTCTTATGGGGCACATAGAGGTCTTGTTACTATTAACTGACGTTTATTTGTCAAAAAATGTAATATGTAGAAGGTTTCACAGGCATAACAACACACACACACACACACACATTGTGAAATAAGATCAAAATCTTACTCATCATCTGTTTTTAGTCACAGTATCATGAAAGTACAATATTTTCCAACTTCTGATCAATTTTGCCTATTTGATAGTTTGTGTATATTTTCTTATCATAAAATTTTGATCCTTTGTCTTTTTTATGTATGTTGTGACCAACCTGGCTGGGCCCCTGGTCGGCTTGATGTGCCTCGTCCTGGTGGGCGCTCCGCTCGCTGTCCGAGTCGCTGGTCTCCAGTATCTGGCATGCGAGGCTTTTCAACTTCTCTATCAGTATCTCCCCATTCTCGGCGCATGTCAGCCCTGTTAGCTTGCTCGGTGGCGGCCGTATTCCTGTAATTAATATAATTTACGGTATGAGTTCATTAGAACTTAATTTGGAATTATAAGTCCATGCACTCTTAGTGTTTTTATCTTACTGATAGTTAATTCTGCAGTAACTAGAGGGCGCTACATTAAATTCAGTCACGCATCATATATATATCGTTAATATATATATATTTTTTATATTTTTAGTTAGTAGGTACTGTTCCTGATGTAATGGTGCAAGCGGTGTTTGCCTGTTATTGATTGTTACATTAAGTTCTCTTTTTTTTTCTTCTTCTTCTTCTGTTTTATAAAAATGTATAATATAAATGTAAACAATTGTTGGCGAACCAAAATAAATAAATATCACAAATATTCAGCTTCGAAACGAATATTTGTATTGGGAATTTACAAAAGCTGTTTAATTTGTTTTTTGTCTTACCTTTCTTAGCCAGTTCAACCTTGACTTGCTTGGGTAGATGCGGTATGATGTTGCTCTGGCTGGCGACGATGCGGCGACACTTCTTGCAGCGGTACACGATGGGGTCGGGGCGCTCGCGCGTCAGTCCCGGGTCAGGCTTTATCAAGTCGGCGAACAACTGCGGCAGTATTTTTACTGAAAATTTATTGCTTATGGTAAGGGATTGGCTTTTTATCATCATCAACCCATATACGTCCCACTCCTGGGTACAGGCCTCGTCTACAACCGAAAGGGTTTAGGCCTAGTACACCATGCTGGTCTAGTGCGGTTTGAATTATTATACCCACTTTTCATAAACATTTACATGTTAGAATCCAAGGTTTTTAAGATATGTGTGTACCATTAGACATGAACGCTTTTTGAAAATTTATGATGATTAAAAATTATCATATAAAAAAAAATACATTTCATGTTGCTGAGGGAGTTTCTTGCCGTTTCTTCTCCACAGCGATAACACGTTTCGAAGCGGCAATAGTTTAAAAAAACTTAATTGACGATTCAAAAGCACTTGTAATAGTCTATTTGAATAAAGGTGATTTTGACTAGTTGATGCTTAAAAACGTTGTCGGAATTAGATGCAAAAATATTACAAAAATCAAAGAAGCGAAATGTACGACGATTTTTCTAAACTTGAATTTATTGTATCATCAAAATGTTTCTGATTGATCAAAGCGTCGTGGAGAATTCCGCACGCCTAAAATTACATTCACAAACTACATTTCCACCATTTTCATTAGTAGAGGAGGCTAAATCCCTAATGTGAGACGCATAATAGATTAAAATCTTACTGAAAAACAATTAGTAAACAAAAATTTACCTTGTTTCAGTTTCTGTCCAGCCATTTTCAGTCTAAACTGCTTGAACCTAGGATCATCTTTGTTCAGTTGGTATCCCATATGTCCAAACAATTTGAGTTGTGCCACAAATCCCACATTGGGTCCAATGAACCGGCGCTTGCTCTTCACTATAGTGAATGCGTCTTCGTAACATAGACTGTACTTTTCCATTATGTAGGCAATAACAATAGCTGCCGACCGGGACACGCCAAAGTAACTGAAAAAATATATCAAAATCATCATCCTTAGCCTTTATACGTCCCACTACAACTGAGAGGGTTAAGGCCTTAGTCCACCACGCTGGCCTAGTGCGGGTTGGCGCACTACACACCTAAGAAATTCCTAGTGTGCAGGTTTCCTCACGATATTTTCCTTCACTGTTAAAGTAAGTGATAAATGATTATTCATTGTTATATAACTTCGAAAAGTCAGAGGTTTGTGCCTGGGGTTTGAACCAGCGACCACCGAGATTCTCACGCGTACCTACTTGAATCTCGAGGCCGATTTTACATTTTTTAAATGCTGGTTTTTGTACGTTCATATTTCGATAACTATTTGACCTACTTTTATGAAATTTTGGATTCTAGGTAAGATTAATAAATGTGCCAAATTTCGTATTTATAGTATTAATAAGTTTTGAGTTATGAACGGGTCAAAAGTAGCTTGGAGTGGTTTGTGTAAACTAACACATACGCGTCGTTAGTCTTTTTTCTGAACTTGGCTGGACACGCTATCGTGTCTATCCATACGTTTACACCAGAACAAATATATTACTTCACCACCAAACCAAAGTATGATTTATTTTGAAGCTATTCAAAATATGGATGAATATCTAGTGCTTTATTGGTTTGGTATGAGCAAAAAATAGTTTACAGACATGCTAGTCAAAATTGATTTAATAGATGAGTATATATAGCCACTACCCTATCTGCATATTTATTGAAGTTCCGAACTGGTGACTTTAGTGAAAAAATAAGCTCTTGGTTTCAAACACCCAAAGCATCATTGGCTAGGTTAAGAAGTCAAGGCTAAGAAGGCCATACATTCACATCCCTTAGCAGTATAAGAATATAATAACATATAGTACATTACCAGTGGACAAGAACCGTTCCGCCATCATTAATTGCTTGCTTAATATAATCATTGGTTGTGGGCAGATGACTTATGAGGTCTTCTTTAGGCACATCTGCCACTGAAAAAAATTGCTCTTGTAAATTATTAAAATCATTATTGTCATCAGAGTCCCACTGCTCGGCTGAGACCCTTTGAGTTAAAAAGGGTAAGGCCCTATTCCACACTGACCTAATTTAGATTGGATTTGTTTGTTTTAATATATATGATAAATGTAGTCACATTTAAAAACAAAAAACAATAATATCCCAGACTATGAAGACTACATTCAGTGGCGGTACTTCCATAGAAGCCCAAAAGCCCAGTTTGCCTTTCAAAATTCCGAATTATAATATTTAAGCTCTAAATATGTATTTAACAAACGCACTTTAACGTATAAATGAGAATATTCTTACCCTACAATAAATAGTTATAAACTTGATATTGCATAATTAACGTTTAACACTTTTGGGCTTCTATGGAAGTACCGCCACTGGGTATGACTCAAAAATTATACTGCTGTAATTCCTTCCTAAAGTACTTAGCCCTTATGGCCATGGAATACTTTGGAACATAATTTATGGAGAGAAAGGGAAGACCTTTGCCAAGCAGTGAGATGCCAATGTCATAAAAAATACCTTAGTGGTTATGATCACTCAATATTTCATAAACATGAAAGAGATCCAACATCCAGACATCCAACTTAACATGTATTATGTATATAATCACATTAATATGTGATTGTAGATTGTTAACTATATTAATAACTAGCTGACCTGGCGAACTTCGTTCCGCCTAACAGTTGTTGTAGTTTTAACAGTTGTATTATTATTTTTAGCCTAAGTTACTCCTTATTACATCAGCTATCTAGCAGTGAAAGTCCCGTTAAATTGGTCTACCCGTTTCAGAGATTAGCCGGAACAAACAGCAAGACAAAAATTGTAAAAAACGTGATTTTGGTATACGTACCGTGCATACAACCATATACATTTATTAAAAAGCTGTTATTTCAATATTACAAATAGACACTCCAATTTTATTTATTTGTATAGGTAAGAAAATACCTCTATAGATCATCCAACAACATTAATATGTGATCATAAAAAATACCTATAATTACCTCTACTTTAATGTATATTAACAAAAAGATGAAGAAAAGTCTTATTACATTGTTAAAGAGTCACTGACTATAAAAATATAAATTTACTTACATTTAACAAACTTGAAGCTAAGATTGGGTCGGTCCAATATGGTCCTTGGAAGTGGCACTAGGTCAATGGTCAGTATGTGCGTGATTTGCAGTCTTTCTAATGTTTTATAGTCTCGAGCACATGCTAAATTTCCTGTACAACAAAAAATATTTTTTTGCCATTAATCAAATGCTACCATTTATTCAGGAAACAATGTACAGTAAAGCTGAGAAATTTTGGTCTAAAGACAACTTATTTATTGGGGTGTTAATATTTCTTTTTTTTTGGCATTTTTTTAAAACAATAGTTTAAGAAAAATAAACATCAATTGCCATTTTCTCTCAACATATCACTTACTTATTGTTATTACACTAAGATGTAGTGGGTAGTATGTTTCTAATCAGTGGCGGTACTTCCATAGAAGCCCAAAATCCCAGTTTGCCTTACAAAATTCCGAATAATAATCTTTCAGCTTCAAATCTTTATTTAACAAAAGCAATTTGACATATAAACAGAATATACTGACCCCACAATAAAAAAATATAAGCTGGACATTAAAAAATTAATGTGTAACACTTATGGGCTTCTATGGAAGTACTGCCACTGTTTCTAATGTATCTGAAATATGCTATTTGTGATTTTCTTTGTAAAATAAAAATAATAAATACTAATATCATTATAGGCACTACAAATTTATTAAATATGCTGAATATATTGACTGTAAGCGTCTCCTGTGGTTTTACAACACTACGACTATACTAAGTCACATTATAAAAACAGATTTCATTAACATTATGGTGTCAATATTTACTGCGATTTTGCTTTAAAATGAACATAAAACTTGCCTAAATAGAGTCCGTCATCAATAAGGTCCACACTAACATCAAAATTATCTTCTAAAGGATCTTCATCAGCCGCGTGTATTTGTATATCTGCTATTTGTCTGGCCATTTATCACAGCGTCCAGCTTAACTTTAGCGATTTACTAACTTATAAACTTATTGCCGGTATAAAGGATGGTTGGAAAACTAGCTATTGTAAAACGAAAATAAACACCCAAAGGAAAAATCAATAACTTGATCATGTAAATATGAAGTGTATTAGCGTGTCTACATAAATTTTGTACTAATCGGCGCTCAAGTTTTACTATACCTAGGATATTAATAATTAAGTTAAACTGTAATAGTTATTTAAAATACAATTGTTAAAAATGTGTAAAATCGCCCGCGAAAATTAGATTGACGTTTGTGTGGTGTAGGGATGTACCCGTTTACATGAAAATCGATTTCATGAGTTAAAAAATCGATTGTAGGCTATGAATCGGTCCCTGAGACAAAAAAAGTCTAAATAAAGACTGACTCCACGACCAGCTAGGATGTTTATCTTGTATAATAGAAACTTAATGATCGATAATTCAATTAACGTTCCTCAAAGAATCTGGTTGGATAGTTATCATATCCAAACTAGTGTAAAAGTTTATGATGTTTGATTAAAACGCTCACCAAATAATGTCACCACAACTCCAAATAACAAGAAAAAGGATAAATCAAGGGTAGATAGTATCAGTCCCGGCTTAAAAGTATTAAGTGTAAAGAATGATAGGCAAGAAAGCAAATGGCCCACCTGATGTTGAGTGGTCATTGCCACGCATAGACACACACAACTACAGATTGCTTAAAGGCAACCAACCAGGAGAATCGTTACAAAAGTCTTAATATTTCTATTTCTGTCTTACACACATAACCGCACGCATTTATTAATAAAGAGATGGTAGAGATGCATTTCAGCACCCACGTTTCACCAGTTGTGTTTTAAGACCCACACAAAAACTATGAAAGCTTATTTTTTTAATGAGACACGTGAAGGCATGACGCGTGACCATTGAGGCAATTCAATTATTTTTTTTTTGTTAAATATGACAAAATAATGTTACAGTAACGTTTAAGCACGATAAGAATTTATATAATTAAAAAAATCAAAAACGTATGTATGATCGAATATTTTGAAAATCGGTTTGATGAAATCGATCTTAATGGTACATCCTTAGTTGTAGTTGTAGTTTTTTTTTCTTTCTGCCCAAAGACAAAGATCCACACCATCTAGTCTGGATTAGAAATATTTTGTAAAAATTAAAACGCTAAAAGTCCTACACTCTTGGCATATCCTTTTTTAAGCCTAAAATAAAACTTCGTAAGTTGCAAAAATATGAGACATAGGCAATATTGCAGGAAAAGCGTTTGGAAGCCTTAGTAATTTTAACTGTGAATAATGATAATAATTATCCCGTTAAATGAATATGAATGTTAGTTTAAAATATTTTATTACAACAGCTTTTGAAGCATTGCACCATACGATATGTTCTAAATTGCGGCATGCAACCTATCTTATTGGCACAATAACATAATTTATTGCTAAAGTTGCTTTCTATTTTTACGTCCAGAAGAATGTTGTATAATCAGCATGAGTCAGTGCGTTTGCTATGGCCGAGCAGGTCTTGCGCAATTTTTTAGATCTCAAAACAAATTTAAATGTTGGACCAAAATTTGCGTATTTCTGTATTGAATAATTGTATGTATGTAGGTATGTGCCTTTTTCTGTCATGTTGAGTCTTTTATATGGACCTACATTAGGTCTTATTCGAACACACTTGTCTATTGGGTACCTACTGGTAGATTTTACAATGCTAGAGTAATTTCATTACTTTACAATATTTCACTTCAGTGTTTAATTGCGTAAGGATTTATTTACAACACCCACGTGACTTAATAAAAGTCAAAGAAGTGTAGATGTATTTTAAGCCCGCAGCAGCTGAGATGGTGCCTCGATGGATAGCGCCTCCTTATCACGCACAAATATATCAACACTCACATAATTTAAATCGTAAGATAAGTACTAACTTATCGTATTTATACTGTAAAAACCAGACAGGGATAATTTTAGTCTTATTTACATTAAGCAGTCCGCCCGATGGTAAGTTCTGTTGGGGCGAAATAAAGTGTTGACCCGCAAGGAACTAGTACGACTCTCCTTAGCAAACTGACATAATAATTCCCCCTTCTCGTACCTATTATCAATTAAATTGGGAATATACTAGCTGACTTTTGTGAAACACTATTAATGTTGGTACCTACACCTTATTACCACTTACAAAAAAGCAGCATTCGAATCTTAAATCCCATCCAAATACGTTATGTTTAATAGTAAATCGATTCTGATCACGAAGCTTAGGTAGGTGAGGCACCTACAGAATGTGTCAAAAAATACTGCAATACCTATATAATATCGATACAAAAATATGGAACTAAGAAATGGAAAACTTGTAAAATAATTGTTATTGCCATCTCACACATTCACTAAATCGTTGTTTTCTGCTTGGCGTGTGGTCGAGAAGTCTAGGATTTCCAAGGTCGCTAGGTTGCTCATACCCGTTTACATGGGACAAATTAACTGGTAAAAACCACATTTCTGCTTATCTCATTGGAGATACAGTTGTGATTGTGCTCGTATGTATGTAGCGGTAGTAATCTAAATATAACTCAAAGGTGACTGACTGACATAGAGATCTATCAACGCACAGCCCAAACCACTGGACGGATCAGGCTAAAATTGGGCATGCAGGTAGATGTTGTGACGTAGGCATCCCCTAAGAAAGGATTTTGATTAATTCTACCCCGAAGGGGATAAAATAGGGGATGAAAGTTTGTATGAAACTTTGTCAATTTTAAACCGATCGGGCTGAGACTTTGCATGCATAAAGCTACTATGACGTAGGCATCCCTTAAGAAAGGATTTTGAGATGCAGGCTATATAAGATTAGTAACTTTTCAGTTTAAAATATACGATTTTTTTCAATCAAAGGCTACAATTTATTTTCTTTCTGAACCCAACCCTGTAGTCTACGCAGACGAAGTCGCGAGCAAAAGCTAGTAGTATATAAAATACATTTGTACAAGTGGCAGAGATCACATTCGTGTGTTTCTTAACATGTAATCTACAGTGAATGTTACATAATAACTTGTTTTGAGGTGATCGCGTATAATATCTTAACAGCGCGTCAGAAACGGGGCTATATAATAATAGTGTCTTATTAACAGAACATGACTCAGCATGCAAGGTGATTCTACACGCGCAATGCTTAAAAATTTGTTTAACAAGGAAAGGTCGTCTGAAAAATCCAAAATAACTTATCCCATAAAATGTTATATATACTCAGCCTATCGCCGTCCACTGCTGAACGAAGGCCTCTCGAAGTAAGCGCCAACCATCCCGGTCTTGAGCAGCCCTTATCCATCCGCTATCCGCCACGTCGTCAAGTCGTCGGACCATCGCGTTGCAGGACGACCTACATTACGTCTGCCTAAACGCAATCTCCACTGTAACACTTGTCTGCTCCACCGGCCATTAAATAAATTGTTACTTGTATTATTTTTCTTTAATTCCCACTGAATTCTCTTGACAGCACTGCTTTATAACAGATGCAATCTTTTGTTGCTATTCTTACAGAAATACGTAGATACTATAGTAAACGTACCAACATTAAAGTAAGATGAAGACCTGCCACAAATCTTGTTCCAGCCTTAATAATAACTGCTTAAGACCGACATCATTTCTACGATCTTTAGTATCAATTATTACTTTCATTTAGTCACTTATTCACACATTACACAACAAAAATATTAAAGTTATTCAACACTGTAATGAAAGGATAATTTACAGTTATGGCAATCCGGCAAAAACTTATTTAACGTTTCGTATTTCACATGCGCAAGTAATAGGAAAGGACGGAACATAAATGATGATTATAATTGAATTTTGCAAGGAGCACTGCGAAACTATGTGTCAAGTAACGCAAGACGGAGCTGCGCACTTTTAGATCAGCCACGGTCGTCCATCGTCGTTCCATATTATGCTAATGTTCTCATTCAGTCACACGTAAAATATATTGTCTTTTATGTGCGGTTATGTCAGAGTTACAGGTAGTTACTGCATCCAATAAACGGTAATAAATACTCTTATATAGTCGGGATGTTATGGATATAATATTTCGGATCTGGATACGGATATAGGAATAAAATTATATCGGTTTCGGAACGGTTACGGATATGTAATTATTTCGGATTATCCGTTAGTTTCGGATAATTTCGGTTACGGATATTAGATTGAAGTAAAATATAACTGTTTTCGACACTCTTGTAAAGGTCTTAGCTGTTTGGATGTTTTTGGTTTTTGTTGCTTATTTTGTTCCAGCAATAAAATATCTTTGTACTAATCACTGTGTCTTGGATTTTATATGAAGTTTCAGTGAAGGCACTACGCCTTCTTTCCGGCTAAAGCTTTTATCACACTGTTTACATTTTGTACAATCTACATTACCTTGATTAAAAAAAGGTCCAAAATTATGTCGATATTGGTCCTTTTTTTGTCTATAAAAATCAATTTAGTACTTTACACAAGACTTTCTTAAAATATCAGAAGCTTCTAAAACGGATACGGTTACAGTTACGGATATATTTTTATTTCGGATATCCGATAGTTTCGGTTACGGTTACGGAGCTCCTTAACATCCCTGTTATATAGTCAATTCTGAACGGTTCTAAATGACGATATTAAGCTTACCATATCAACCAGTATATCTCGAAAATGACTTTGTTTGTTAAACATTTATGCAAAGTCGTGAATCGCACATACGATTTTGATTAATTTTGGTATAGAGATATATTAAGATGTGGAAATGATTGGCTACGTTTTGTGGATAAATGTTCAGTTGCGTTAGCACGTTACCACGTTTCTACAATAATTAGATTGCTATTTACAAATTTTTATTTATCTCTGAATCCACTCCAGAAGTAGACGCATAAGAGGTTGCTGGGAATTATATAATGAGAAAAGAACACTTTAGAATTTAATAACCTGAAAAAATAATAAAAAAATATATAAAAGTGAGTCTGTCTCAGTTCTGTCTGTAAGTAGTGATAGCCTCGAGGTTTAGGCAAATCTCGAAGATTGGGAGTTCAAACCCCAGGCACACAGTTCTGACTTATCGAAGCTTCGAAGAAGTCGAAAGAAAATGTAGTGAGGAAATCTTTACGCCCAAAAATTCTTGGGAATTTCTTAGGTGTGTAGTCCGCCAACCCGCACTAGGCCAGCGTGGTGGACTAAGTAAGGCCTAGCCCGTCTCAATTGTAGAGGAAGTCCTTCCCAGCAGTGGGACGTATATGGGCTGATGAATATGATAATGAGTCTGTCTCTCTTACTACCACACTTTCACGTCTAAGTCACAGGACTAATGTAGATGTTTTTTGACATAGAGATAGATGAGTCCATGAAAAGACACGTGTTCTTCATTTCAAAGTCAAAAAAGTCAAGGCAGGAAGAACATGAAAAGAAAATTACCATACACATACATTAATAACTGTGCATTTTATTAGCCCCACGAGTACTTTCAGTACACTAATAGTGTATGCATATTACGAGAACCATGTAACTCGTTCTTCATGAACGCGCCGGTAGATTATACAAGATTGCGTAAAAGCCGTGCAGTTTCCGAGTGCTGCGCTGGTCGTTCGCCGCAACCAAATCATAGTGCCGGTGTTTCCTGTACTATTTGTATCGTAAATTCACCTGAACGTCGCTACTGTCGATTCTCGATTTTCACACAATCAAATGAATATAATGTAAGCGTTCTAATAAAAGTATTTTTGTGGAAAACAAGTACACATACATACATAAACTCACGCCTGTATTCCCCGAAGGGGTAGGCAGAAGTGCATTTCTGCACCCACATTTCGCCAGGTATGTATCAGTCCCACGTAATAGGGGGCGAGCCTATTGCCGTTTTTCGGGCACAATTCCAGACTCCGTGCTGCTACTGAGAATACCCTAAAGGAAAAACCCAATAACACTTTGCCCGACCCGGGAATCGAACCCAGGACCTCTAGATCGCTCGGCACATACAAAACAAGTATAACAAGCTAAGCTTCATACGTGAATGTTTTTATTTGCATGTAATTCAAATCCTCAATTCGCCTTGGGCTAACTTAGACTAAACCACGGTCAGATATAGAGGAAGTCAAACTACTTTTCCTTTAGACTGTTTTAGATAATAATGTTAGCTTTAAAAGTAGAATAAAAAATTCAGTCTACATCACCGTCATTAATGTTTCACTCATCAACTAATTATCATCATCAGTCTAAATACGTCCCACTGCTGGGCACGGGCCTCCTCTACAACTGAGAGGGTTTAGGCCTTAGTCCATCACGCTGGCCTAGTGCGGGTTGGCGGACTACACACCTAAGAAATTCCTAAGAGTTTTTAGGTGTGCAGGTTTTATCAAGATGTTTTCCTTCACCGTTAAATCAAGTGATAATTCAAAGTGAATACACACATAACTTCGAAAAGTCAGAGGTGTGTGCCTGGGGTTTGAACCTGCGACCGCCGAAATTCTCGACCGCGCGCCTAAACCTCGAGGCCATCACTGCTTTTTATGCATCAACTAATACGTTCATCAATCTCATCAAAATTTCGAGAAGAATTAGTAGGGGTCACTCAGAGCTTTTATAACAATAACAGCACCCTGCAGAGACTGGTCGAGGAGAAAATTGCCCACCGCTCGCTGACCAGTCGGCCATGAATGCACTCTTGAGAAAGAGATTTTCACCATACGTAAACATACAAATAGCTTGCGGGACTTAAAGATTTATCTTATCTTGAGGTAGCAGTTGTTTTTAAATGAGGGCACGACAAAGACCATAATAGACCAAAATATACTTCCTTACGTAATTATCAGTCGTAGTAATGTGTCGTTTACTATGATTTATGACGATATAATTATTTTCGATAAGCGATTTGATGCACAATACTAGACCTAAGCCTCCCTCTGAGATCTCTGATCCTACCATTTGTATTTTTGTTGTTGCGTTATCCTTGATCCGTGAATTGTGATTTCCAGGACCTAATAAACTAGGGATGTTATGGATATAATATTTCGGATCTGGATACGGATACGGATATAGGAAAACAATTATATCGGTTTCGGATACGGTTACGGAAATGTAATTATTTCGGATTATCCGTTAGTTTCGGATAATTTCGGTTACGGATATCAGATTGAAGTAAAATATAACTGTTTTCGACACCCTTGTAAAGGTATGAGCTGTTTGGATGTTTTTGGTTTTTGTTGCTTATTTTGTTCCAGCAATAAAAGATCTTTGTACTAGTCATTGTGTTTGGATTTTATATGAAGTTTCAGTGGAGGCACTATGCCTTCTTTCCGGCTAAAGTTTTTATCACACTGTTTCCATTTTGCACAATCTAAGTACATTACCTTGATAAAAAAAATGTCCAAATTAATTAGTTACTTAACCAATTTAATACTTAACACAAGACTTTCTTAAACTATCCGAAACTTCTGAAACGGATACGGTTACGGTTACGGATATATTTTTATTTCGGATATCCGATAGTTTCGGTAACGGTTACGGAGCACCATAACATCCCTGTAATAAACGTAACATTTTGTCGATTTCCTTTACCTTTTCAACTTTTTGATCAGCAAAACACTTACAATGTCTATTCAGGGCCAGTAATAATGATCAGTGATAATCGTCAGTGACCATCAGACGAACCTCCTAAAAATTAAAATAAGATATGAATCTGAACAACATTTCACGAATAAAATAAATTATTAAAAAAAAACAAGTGAAACAACTGTTTCATTTATTGGTATATGTCCTAAAACATGATTCACAAAGACTTGTTAGGAAAGTAAAGTGAGCGAATTTTTGTCGGTATTGTATGCACATGACAATGCCGCTGACGTCACGATATTTTAGCCTTACGTCACCTTGAGTTGATACCATTGTTTTAATTCCATTGAACTGTATCATAACAATACTCTCCCACACTTCCTGTAAACTTTCTCCGCCTAAATCTTGTATTTTTTTATTCTCTAAATGAGTCAGAGGGGAATCATTGTTGGTCGTGTATCTTCAAGTGGACGGAAGAATTAATAGGGAAGAAAGCGATGGTAATAATTTTCGAAAGGATGGCGACCTTTATAGTAAGGCGTGAGAAATTGATGTCGAAAAATTGATTTGTACCCACAGAAATGGATGTCGTTTCGGGAGCAGCCCTTGTCCGCTGTAGTCGTATAGGATACGACATAATTTTTCTATAATTCTATATGCTCAAAAAGCCACCTCTATTGCATTGTCGTTCATTTTTTTTTATTCCAAAATAATATAGGGCACTGTCACCGCAGATTTAAAGAATGTAAATGTTGTTCCATCCACAATAAAATACAAGATAAGCTAGATTCCATCTTGCAAAACGAGAGGTCGCGGGTTGCCAAAAAATGTTTGTGTGTTCCATAAATATTTGTTTCTGATTCCCACGATACAGGACTTACTTATATCCTAGTGTGGGATCAGAACTATGTAACTGTTGGGTGTATTTATTTGAAAAGAAAATGAAAGGAAATGAAATAATATTTATTGAATCTATAAAATGTCAAATACATCACTTAGATTCAGCCATTTCAAAATTTACCACCCTGTTCGGAAGGCAGTCATCACTAGAGAAGAACAGGCAAGAAACTCTAGTGTTTCTCTTTTCCAATCAAGAGATAGTTTACAATATTGATACAAAGACTAAATTTACCGAATTAGAGCAGTTCATTAATATAATCTCAGAATGTTGTGTTGAATATGAGAATAACATAGTCTCTTAAATGGAGAAACTGACATTTAACCAGGTTAAAAGTTTATAAATACAAATCAGGCAGACCAGTCCACACAAACAGCACCCGTTTACGAGTATGAAGCATGTGCCAGCCATCGGTCTCCTCAACCATTTCATAGTTAAGTGACTGACCCGACACACGAAGCCGTCGTAAGCACATGCATTTCAGCGAGCATGATATACCTAATTTCTGACAAAGTACTAAAATAATAATAAAATATGTATATACAGCTATGTCCATTAAAGTAGACCCTGAGTATGAGTTTAATTAATATGTCAGCAAAAGTTGACGACATTGTAAAGCATTTGTATGTTATTAAGATTGCTGTGATTGCTACGTCTAGCAAAGTATAAAGTTAATATTTCAATAGTCAATGAATACATTAACCAATACCCACTTAAGTGATGGTTCCATTGTGACAGCGAAACGCAATATTTACCATGTTATGTCACAATGTTCCCACATCGGTGCCTTCCTTACTGCTCTGATCACCATGAGATGGTGTCGTGAGATGGTTCACTTGTATTGTAAACGCTTTTTATTTGTATCATTGTGGTGGATGTATGTCATGTGTGCAAGAGAGTTCGTAGGAAAATTTCTCGTGATCGTAAACCCAAAGCAATACTTTTTTATCAGATCTATAATGTTTTCTTTCAGTATTTTTGGGCAACACAGTCAGTATCTCAAAGCTTCTAGTAGAAGGGACTTAAACTTCCTACACACGTAGTACATATCGTACATATCATTTTGGGTAAGTCCTCTCGGTGGCCGTCACGCATATAAGACAGTTTTGGAATGCCTCAGCACAAAAGAGTGAATCACAGAAGAATAAATCATCACTGCCATCCAGTACAGAATCCAAACAAGTACATTCCTGTCTCATTTAACTAAGAATGTCGCTGATGCCTCCTACTTCATATCTATTTCAGACTCCTATAATAACATTAAGGTCTGTCAACCAAACGCCACTCACCCTATCGGAAGTGTCCAAATTACTTTCGACGAGGGCGATCGCATTAGCTTCTTTAAACCTTAAGTTGTTAAGAACTACTTAAAACATTACAAAATAAATACACCCCAAGGTCACTTATATATATCAGTAACTACGAGAGATTTTTCGGTCTCACGAACACTCAGACTTTAAAATATTTGCGCATCACACAGACATTTGTATCGGCGCGGGGATCGAACCGTGGCCTCTTGTCTCACAAGCTAGTGTTTAGCTAACTGCGCCATGGGGCTCTCGAGTATGTTTAGTTACCTTAGTTTCATCATCATCAGAAAGAGATGCTAGATGTTCGCCTTCCCCAAAGACTTCCAAAGCGGCCTTCATTCAGCGACTTCCCGCGGATTCGTTAAATCGTTCGTCGCCTTGTTAATTTCCTTAGTTTAACTATCGAAAGATGTTTGGTCACGTTTTCTCGTAAACGTTATCATTTTGAGACACAAAGGTACCGTTAAGAAATGAGTAATAAGATTTACTTTCCCACATTTCACGTTGGCACCAGGCGTCGGGTCGTGCGATTAGCATTGTGTGACGGTGCGGAAGAGAAATGTCTCAACGAGGCCCGCACGAGCGCTCCACTGCCAGAACAATGGGACGGCAGTTACGAAACACAGTAATTAACACACTCCAATACCCTCGCGCACGTGTTGCGTAACCACGTGCTTTATATGTTAAAAGTGTGATTTATTACCGAAACCAAAACTGCTTTTTTGATCCTGCAATCCAGGAACCTGAGATCAAAAGTCTTTGTTTCAAATCTCGGGCGTAGCAGAGATATTAGCTTCTTCAAATAATAGTACTGGTCAAACGAATGACTGTTTAACTGAAAAATATATTTTAAGTATAGATATAACATTATTTTAAATAAGCAGTGATGGCCTCGAGGTTTAGGCGCGCGGTCGAGAATTTCGGCGGTCGCAGGTTCAAACCCCAGGCACACACCTCTGACTTTCGAAGTTATGTGTGTATTCACAATGAATCATCACTTGCTTTAACGGTGAAGGAAAACATTGTGATAAAACCTGCACACCTAAAAGTTCTTAGGAATTTCTTAGGTGTGTAGTCCGCCAACCCGCTATGGCCAGTGTGGGTGGACTAAGGCCTAAACCCTCTCAGTTGTAGAGCAGGCCCGTGCCCAGCAGTGGGACGTATATGGGCTGATGATGATGATTATTTTAAATACACTTGCATTAAATATTTACGCTTCTAAATTCTCTTTGTACATAATACTCGCGTGATGATGTAAATATTACACAACAATTTATAGGCATATTGTGAACTTGCCGAGCGTATCGATCACCGGAAGAAATAAAATTTACTCAGTTCCGCCAATGAATCTAACAGTTTACGTGACTGTTAGTAATTTCAAAGCTAATTAATAAACAGATCTCATTTCATTTTAAAATTATGATAAGGAACTTAACCGACGCCTACCCGCAATAAGCCAGCGTGGTGGACTAAGGCATAAACACTCTCACTTGTAGAGGAGGCCCGTGCCCAGCAGTTGGACGTACATGGGCTGACGATAAAGGAACCAAAAAATGTATAATATATAATATAAATACAGAGCTATTGATGACATAGCAAGAATTTATGAGTACATGATGATCTTTCAATGTTACGCATCTATTATTTAAATACGATAATTTTTAACAATTTAGACAATTCATCAGTATCATTATCATCATCATCATCAACTAGACGTCCACCTCCGCCTTAGAATTTCATAGCGATCTGTTAAAATTCACCTGGATTTGGCCAAAGCCATGAAACCATTACCAGAAAAATGTCATCATCATCAGCCCAAATACGTCCCACTGCTGGGCACGGGCCTCCTCTACAACTGAGAGGGTTTAGGCCTTAGTCCATCACGCTGGCCTAGTGCGGGTTGGCGGCTTTACTAAGAAATTCCTAAGAAGTTTTAGGTGTGCAGGTTTTATCACGATGTTTTCCTTCACCGTTAAAGCAAGTGATAATTAATTGTGAATACACACATAAATTCGAAAAGTCAGAGGTGTGTCACTGGGGTTTGAACCTGCGACCGCCGAAATTCTCGACCGCGCGCCTAAACCTCGAGGCCATCACTGCTTTTACCAGAAAAATACTTAAATGCTATTATTACTCATTCACCTTCTTTTTCCTTACAATTCCGGATCCAATTCGAATGCACAACGCATGATCTTCATTTATTTTTAACTGGCTACCGAAGGCTACTCGAAAGTATCATTCACAATTTCATTGCTATAATATTGGTAGGCACTTGCAATATACAATCTACGCAATAAAATTCTGATTATATTCCAAATCACTTTAAATCTACACCGCACTATATTTAACTTAATTCCCCAGCATTACGCAGACGTAACGCCTACAAAAACTATGTAAACCAGGCCAAATCTACCAGATGAAAAATTTAACAAAAACGACAACATTTGCAGCCATAAGAACGCTTTATATAACTATCGCCCAATTTGTACAATTTTATGTTTTATTCCTTGAATTTAACAAGCATTTTTAAGTACTTGTTCTAGATTCATAAAACGGAGAAATAAAGTCAGGTAATGATGTGATGTAATAGTAAATATTATGCTTGGTTAAGACAGAACAAGGATTTTTTCCAAATGGTGTTAGTATAGCCCTTCCCGTTGCTTTTGCTCTGTGTGCTTATTCTTACTAATATTATAAATGCGAAAGTAACTCTGTCTGTCTGTCTGTCTGTTTCGCTTTCCTGCTAAAACTACTGAACCGATTAAAATGAAATTTGGTACACAGATAGTTTAGGCCCGAAAAAAGGACATAAGGCTACTTTTTATCCCGGAAAAAAGGTTTTAAGGGGTTGAAAGGGGGATGAAAGGTTGTATGGAAGTATTGTCATTTTTAAAGCTTGAAACTTATTTTTTAGGCTGTTGATTAGATATAAATAAATATGACATTAAAAGTTTGTAAATTGTCATTGCCCACTGCATATAAGCCTCAAACAATACACGCCACTTTTACTGGTATAGATTATTATAATCCACATCAATAAATTTTCACCTATTTAGGCTAAATTATCCGAGGATGGAACATTACTGGGTACGAGTGTATTCTATGGTTAAGGGAAGCTCACAGTCTATTCATAAACATATCACATTTGAGAGACTGACTGACTGACTGCCTCGTGGTCTCGCGGCACAAGTATGTGCCATGCGATCTAGAGGTCCTGGGTTCGATTCCCGGGTCGGGCAAAGTGTTATTGGGTTTTTCCGTTAGGAAATTCTCAGTAGCAGCACCGAGTCTGGAAATGTGCCCGAAAAACGGCAATCGGCCTATTACGTGGGACTGATACATACCTGGCGAAATGTGGGTGCAGAAATGCATGTATGTATGTATGTATATTTGAGAGAATTTTACAGACTGACTGAGACTTGTCATAGTCCATAAACTAACACATTTGAGAGAATCTTCCACATAATTCTCAAGCATATAGGTTTCAATACGACGTCTTCCTCGACACTTCTAACTAATACATAACTACATCTGAACTAGTGACACTTATAGAGGCTATTACTTACAAATACAATGTCGGAAGTATAATGACGGAAGAGCGAGCGCGAAGCGAGGAGCGTGCGGTAACTTGTGTTATTGGACTGCTCCCCGGGATATGTACTGTTACTCAATTTACATAACATTTGTTATGAATCGTTGCTAATGTTACTGTATTCGTGTTGCCTTTCTTTACTTTATGTTATGTTAAAGTTGCATCGATTGTTAATACAGTAGAACCTCTATAAGTTGGACATCAAGGGAGACGCCAAAAACATCGAGGTATAGAGAATTCGACTTAAAGAGGTTGAGCTTCATTCTTATACACTTGAGTTAGATATTTTGCTAGGTTCGAAATATAGAGGTGCAGTTTAGTCTTTCGAGTTACGGAGGGAAAATATGTACCAAAATGGCTTGAATTTGGGACTCACTGATTATTTCGACTATGTTTTAGTGTTTGAAGGGAACGGAACAAAACAATTTATCGAGATTTGGAGGGTTTTAACTTATCGAGGTTCGACTTAACGAGGTTCTAATGTATATAATAACTAATAACTAGAGATGTGCCGATTATGACTTTGGCCGACTAGCCGATTAGCCGATTAGTCGGTATAAAGAGGCCGACTAATCGGCCGACTAGTCGGCCAAGCCGATTACGGTTTCAGTTATTCTGGTAACCCATCGTTTACAGCGTATTCGCGTGAAAGTCGCAAACGCTTTTTGAAAGCATGTCTCTACTTGTGTTGTTAACTTCACATTGTTTCTTGGTTGCTTTTGTCAAGGGTCAGAGTGGTGCTTAGGTGTAAAAAAATTGTGCCAAAATAATTAATAGAACTGTTATTGTTCCAATGTTAATTAAAGTGAAATAGCGCAATTAAAATTTAATCATGTCAAAAAGAAAATCTCGTGTATGGATGTTTATTGAACAATTGGACACTGATTCTGGCAAAGTAAACCAATGCCAAATAATATTTTTTAGTAGTTAAGAATGCCAAATGATAAGAAGAAATGATTATTAATGTTTACTGAAGTTAAGAAAATATTATGTCGGTTTGTTTGTTAATTAAGGTTAATAACTGCAATAGATATGATTTCTTTACAAGCAAGTAATTGTAAAACTGATTCTCAAAGGAAAGGTTACTTTGCTTTACATTTCAAATTGTCTGATTATAAAATGAAAATATGAATAAATAATTATCAAGGTTTTTATTTAATGTGATTCGTCATACATATTACTGAGAAATATATACAAAGTACGATAATCGGCCGGATAATCGGCACTCTTTGCCGAATAGTCGCCGACTAATCGCCGACTATGAAAGTGGCCGGATAGTCGGCTTTACCGACTAGTCGGTACATCTCTACTAATAACCCATCAGAAGAAACTCACTTCCGTCTACTATGTGCACATGCATACATTCACACCATTCCCAAAGGAGAAAGAAGTGTATATCCGCACCCAATTTTCTCCAGCTGTGCTTAAAGTCGCATGTAGCAGGGTGACCCAATGGTCTTTTTACGGGCACATTTTTATTTTCCATTATGCTACCGAGAATTTCCTGATGAAAACGCGTTAATTTTGAAATAAAACAACCAGACTCGGGAGCTTTTTGATCATACGACAACCGCCGCAGGACCAATGAGGGAGATGCGTGATTGCATGTAAGAAAATAACTGAAAATGAAATTGACAGTAGAAGTACACAAAAAGCTTGATAGTTCTCAAAGTTTTAGCGCAACTATACTCAACCTCAAGCAGTGATGGCCTCGAGGTTTAGGCGCGCGGTCGAGAATTTCGACGGTCGCAGGTTCAAACCCCAGGCACACACCTCTGACTTTTTGAAGTTATGTGTGTATTCACAATGAATTATCACTTGCTTTAACGGTGAAGGAAAACATCGTGATAAAACCTGCACACCTAAAAGTTCTTAGGAATTTCTTAGGTGTGTAGTCCGCCAACCCGCACTAGGCCAGCGTGGTGGACTAAAGCCTAAACCCTCTCAGTTGTAGAGGAGGCCCGTGCCCAGCAGTGGGACGTATTGGGCTGACGATGAAATACTCAACCTGCGTCCCGCTGAGCTTTTGTGGGTGGCCCATCCAGCATCATCAGCTTATATACGTCCCACTGCTGTGCACGAGTTGTAGTGGAGGCACTACAACTGAAAGGTAGCCCACAATACTACAACTAACAAATGCTAGATAAAGCTTTTTCAAAAGTAGGACTCTTACATATGCATATGTACAAGCAAAAATATTTTTTACTATGTCAAGATCCTCACAAATAGATGTTGCTTTATGATCATAAATTTCCAGGATCAATTACATATACAAATAAAGGAAGTGAGTCCAAAGTATGAACAATAAAACCTTAAGTGTTACGCCAGTCTTGCTGACATCCAAAAAACAATATGTTTGAATCAATGTTGGCTTTAACATTTAACACATTTAGCATTATGAGTAATCATCATGTTATCTTTGCCCATCTCAATAATATATTGCACCACTTATTGCAAAGTCATACAATTAATCCTAAGGATGTAAATGTAGTTTAAAACAGAAAGCATTTTTTTCTGTAAATAATTTTAAAATTTTAAACATTTGAAATTGGCTATGTCAAAAATTACTTCGTATTGTATCGATTCGTTAACTTTGACAGAAATCATTGTATTTCACTTCTTTTGACTGCCTCGTGGTCTCGCGGCACAAATATGTGCCGTGCGATCTGGAGGTCCTGTGTTCGATTCCCGGTCGGGTCGGGCAAAGTGATATTAGGTTTTTCCATTAGGAAATTCTCAGTAGCAGCACGGAGTCTGGAATTGTGCCCGAAAAACGGCAATAGGCTCGCCCCCTATTATGTGGGACTGATACATACCTGGCGAAATGTGGGTGTAGATATGCACCTCTGCCTACCCCTTCGGGGAATACAGACGTGAGTTTATGTATGTATGTAATTTTAAAACTTTGAACATTTGAAATTGGCTATGTCAAAAATTACTTCGTATATCGATTCGTTAACACTAACAGAAATTATTGTATATCACTTCTTACATATGTTTTTTCTCATTTTTTTAAACATACAACAAGAGTAGCCTATTTGAAAGATATCGCCAGTCTTTCTGCTAAAAATATTATAGGCATAGATGTTTATCACCTTAAAACCTCTCCGGTAATTCACTTCGGCTTTCCGAGTTGCGTAACCCCACAAATCAAAAGCAAACTGTATCCACAAACACAACACCAAAATATTTTCGTACAAATTGCACAACACCAATTATGTTATGCAATCGAACCGATTTCTTTGCGCTATCCGCTGTGTTTACAAATAGGCACGCGTGATAATCAAATACATTGACAATATACATTAATAGCGTTGTACAAAGTGTCACATGTACGGGAAAACTTCTAATTTATTTATTTATGTTTTTTATACAGTTTGTATAAAGGCGGACATAATGCCTTAGGCATTCTCTTACAGTCGACCTTTGGGTGATGCAGAGATAAAAGAAGTAGGTGCATAAATAACGAACTGGTGAAGATACATATATATACCTACTAACATATAAATATTAAATTTATTTATTAAGATTAATCTGCCTTTTTTCACCGCGCTGATCACGAGACTTTCAAACTCAGTAGTTTTGTGTTATTAATGGCCGAATACTGAAACGCTACTTAATCTGAGGGCGACTTATATTTAAGTGGCTGTTATAATTTAAGCGGTATACTGAAACATCATTTATCGGTTTTAAACTGTGATTAACTAATGCCCACTTAAATTTCCATAAATGGCAACATTACCACAAAAAGTTCTTTTACATGACATTTTTTTAAGTATATACCGCTTAAATTATAACAGCCACATAAATATAAGTCGCCCTCAGATTAAGTAGCGTTTCAGTATTCGGCCATAAGAGGAATAAGGAGTTATTTCAAAACTCAATAATATCTCAATAAGCTTTAGTCTACTATGCTTGCTTAGTAAGGGATGCTTAAACTTCAAATTTCTTATCAAAGCTCTGACGTATGCAGGTGTCCTCTCCACGTTTTCTTCTGCTTTTAAAGTTTGCGGTAATCTAATCAGAGTACACAAAATATAACTTAAGAAGAAGTGATGGCCTTGAGGTTTAGGCGCGCGGTCAAGAAACTCGACGGTAGCGGGTTCAAACCCCAGGCACACACCTCTGACTTTTCGAAGTTATGTGTGTATTCTTGATGAGTTATCAAATACTTTAACGGTGAAGGAAAACATCGTGAAGAAACCTGCACAGCTAAAAGTTCTTAGAAATTTCTTAGGTATGTAGTCTGCCAACCCGCACTTTGCCAGCGTGCTGGACTAAGGCCTAAACCCTCTCAGTTGTAGAGGATGCCCGTGCCCAGCAGTGGGACATATATGGACTGATGATGGTAATATAACTTTATAAGTAATATATTTACATACTCCGTGCTGCAATTGAGAATTTGCCAACGGAATACGATCTTGCTTATCACGGTAATCGACCCAAGACCAATTAATCATACGCTTATTGACGCCTCGGGACTTCTAGCTGCAAAAATACGTCATAACAGAAAGAAACCATCGTAAGGAATCTCAATAGTGAATAAAAATCTTAACAAAATTATTGCGGTAGTTGGATAAATAAACATCTAGTAATGTTTCCATACTATGGTGATGACAGTGCTAAATACTTCATGGAAGGCACAACATGAAAAATGAAGCAGAACCGATTTCGCATCAAAATATCATAGGTGTAAAAGTAATAATTAAAATAATGACTCTTAATTACAATAAATCTGTGTGTAGTATCGAAAGGACCCAGACTAGTGAGATTATAGTGTAGGTTACCCAACACTAATCACCATCATCATCATCATCATCATCATCAGCCCATATACGTCCCACTGCTGGGCACAGGCCTCCTCTACAACTCAGAGGGTTTAGTTTAGTTTAAATGAATAAATAAGATATTTTTGGTTTGCAGGTTTACTCAGGATGTTTTCCTTTACCGCTAAAGAACTTACTTTAGAAATTATCACTTGATAATTCATTGTGAATACACACATCACTTTAATCCTTTACTTTGCTCGATCGGTTGATCGATCTGATTGACGCGCCCGCGCTGTTGTGATGGAGCTAATAGGCCTTCAGTAAAAGCTGAATTACCTTGCCGAGTCAAAAAAATGCTGGAATGCGGGAACGCGGAATTGCAAACTCTATACTTCACCCAACACTAATAAATTACAAATCACATTTATAAAAAATCTATCACAAAACCAATTACTTTGTGTCGCGGCTAGGACAAAAAGAAAAATTGTTAAATTTAGAAACATTAATAACCTGTCTAATTTGCAAAAAAGTATGTCGTTTGTAAATTACTAGCACGTAATAAAATTACATAAATGTACAACTCACGCATGTTTGCCAACACCATCGTTTGGCATTCAAAACAAAGTATTGTCCAACTTATTATGACATGCAAACAAGATCTACCAAATATGAGCATAATAACAAATGAGGATGAACTCAAAAGTGAAGTGGATAATAATATTGGATGTAGAAATAGTTGGCTAATCGTCGAGTGGTGTCGCCCTACAAGGATGGGGCGAATCCGTGGCGCACGGACCGCGGCCGGGCGGGCTGACGGGCGAGCCCGTCGACAGTGAAAGTGCAGCCGTAAGTTGGTACGCGTTATGTCACCGCCTCCGACGGGCCGCAAGCCTCAGTCGCACCACGACTATGCCGCCGCGCGCGCACCTTTAACACACCTGCCCATTTCCAAACACGTATGTGCCACTATGTGCGTGTGATTCGTTTTGAAAAAATTAAATAACATTTTTCGAAAATGTCACTTAAAGTGATTTTGTTGGTGAGTGCGTTAGTTTTAGTTAAATGTGCCGAAGTTCCCACAAACAATAATAGGGAGACAGCTCGCGAAGAGAAGCTCCGCAGTGGCTTAATTGATGCTTTTCAGAACATTAAAAAAGCTTCAGCTAAAGGTGGCATCGATGACGAGAGTCCGCTGACGTCGTCCCTCACAGGTTCTATGGTGCCACCACCGAGTTCGAACCGAGATGGTAAATCTACTACGGATGGCTCATTCGACCTGTTTGCGGACGACGACGGACTTTCGTTCGCGGATTTCGGCAACATGGAGACAGAGCGCACGCTTTCGACCACGGAAAAATCGCACAACGTGCAGCATATCGTGAAGACAACGAAACAAATAGAGAAAACCACTTCGAAACCGAGCAAAGACGTACTGAGTAAGCTCAACGACTCCATCAGGGACACGGTGAACGAGTCCCGGTTGGTGCTGAAGAAAGACAATGTGAACAACTCGACCAACTTAATGGGCATCGAGAGCATGCTGCGGGTGTTCGACGCTGAAATACTCATGAGACAGTGGACCGACATCCAAAAGGGGTTAAGTGGAAAGTGCAGGGAGGACATGCACGAATATGTCAACGGACTCGTGGATAAGGAACTCTGGGCACTAAAAAGTGAGTATTTTATTATGCCATTTTTTTTAGCATATAGCATTGAAATATGTTTATTAATATAATTTAATAAGACTTATTATCATGTAAAGGATATGCAAACAAATTTCCTTTTTTTATTGGAAACAAAATTTCGCAAAGTGGTAGAAAGTAAAAGTGTTAATATATTCAATGTTGTCGTTGCCTCATTGACACAGTTTGTAATACAACACCAATCTTTATGAGTCAAATGTCTCGAAACTTTATATGGAGTAAATTATTCACTATACATATTTATAGGAAAAATTTGTTCGTATTCATTCGTAGTTAATGTTATATAAAGTTATACATAACGGCTTACGGCTACTTAAAATGTAGTTTTACTCACAACTTTATGTAACATAATATATGTATTTGATTCCCTGAATACAAACAAAAAAAATGGGTTACCAGCTGTTAATCTCAGAGGGTGAATCTCTTTGTTCTCATGCATGACAGTTCAAAACAAAAAATCTGACAGCAGACACCTGCGTCCTAAATCGTATTTATTTCGTGCGTCAAAAATGTGAGATCAAATTGATTCACAAAGCTTTTACTCTAACGTCATTTAGTACGTGACTGTACCTACTTCTTTTGTATTTATTATTTAATTTTACAAGTGCAACTGATACAATATAATGATGACTTACTATTAATTTTACGGCAACAAAATCTCGTGGTGCTTATCGATTCGCAGAAGCTTAAAAAGCTACAAGCATACATTCTGTATACATTCTTTTTGCTTATAAATCCTTCTTATAAGCACTACTTAGTTTTAATATTATGCAGAGGCCTCCAATACTATTGTGATGAGTTGAGAATTAATTCATCATGCTGGCCTATTAAGTGCTGGCCGCTATATCTATGAAATTCAGATGAATGATTGAAAGATTGGTTATGGCGTTGGGCATTCCATTATTTTAACCCAGTACAAGGTGTTGGACATTGCACACAGACACTCCCTTCGGGGACCTCTAAATTATACACGGTCAATTAAAAAAATCCTTTATTAAAAAAAAAATATAAACATTAACTCTGTACTTATTAACCTCGGGTTTGTCTCGGCGACGGATATTTGTGTGATGTTCAAATATTTGATTTGTCTATTACATTTATTTGTAAACCGCCTATTCTTCATTAGTACTGTTAATATAACCTTGAAAGACCGCTTATTTTTTGTTTTTACTTCCATAGTAATATATTCTTCTCACATTCTACAATTTTATTTAAACACAATCCATTTGATTGTTCAATGAACTTTTAGACAAACAAGATACTGTCAAAAGTAAAAACTATTTGAAATATAAAATGATCACAGAAAAATATAATAAAGCACGCAATTATTGCAATAACTAACACTGGTTTCGAGTGCTATAGTAAACGAAACTCGAAAAAAACTTCGATTGTGCAAGTAAAAATGTTTTTTTCTCATTTTGCTACCATCTAGCGCCCCACATTGAGAGTTATGCAAGCGATACAGCTCCGCGCCACAGAAACCTTAAGCATCCGGTCCCAATGGGTTTTTTTTCTTTTCTTCAGTTTTTTTTTAATGTTGTGCTCTGTTTAATTTTATGAATTAGGCGTTTTGTGTGGCTGATTAGCTTTAAATTTTGTTTCCTTAATCAATTCAGTGTTGCTCCATTGGTTTCGAGACTGACCGTGTAGGTAATCTAGATAGAAAATAAAAAAATAACAGAATTCGAACAGAAGTCTAATAACTCTTCTCACTTTTTGATATTCTCTTATATCCAAACAATTTAAATAAATAAACAAAACATTACAACTTTAAATCCCAGGCTATATTTTATAGCACGTGAAATTTATTTATCTTAAATATAAAATCGTATATTTGTAATTTTAACTTACAAGACCGTTTTCACAATCAGGAAACGTTTTTTTTACGATTATATTTTTCGCAATATTTACCATTCGCTTTCGCAAATCAGATACCGAACTAAAAAAAATTTTATTATGTTTTTAAATATCATAGCCGTACATAAAATTAAATTTAGATCATATTTAGGTCAACTCAATCAGATTTTCATATATAATATATGTATGTAGGTCAACAGTGGTATAAGTTTCTTTTCATTAATCGAACAATACTTTTTTACTAGGTTAACAATTTTATCAAATTTTGTTTTGTTTAACCTATTATCTTTTTTTTGTCTAAAAGTCTTTTGTAAGAAAGCTCACATTTCTTTAGTAATAACACAAAGCCTCTACTTATTGAACCGAAAGCTTAAACTTGATTCGATAGATGGATGTAATTGAAATCATAAGCTGAAAATACACTACCGACAAAAAATTTGGAAGCACTTTTAATACTCTTAATTACTTTAGAAATAATATAAGATATAAGTAGTATTATTTAATTAAGAATGATTTTGATTAGGTACTTAATTAAACCAGCAATTAAACTATGAAACAAAACCATATTCTTATTACTAAAATAATATTATATTTTATTACAACATCGATATAATTTGTTATTAACAATTTGCTATTTGTTTTTACAAAAATTATAGGTGCTTCCAAACTTTTTGTCGGTAGTGTATGTAAATACTATTTAAAACTGGCTGGCATAACTTTAAAAAGAAACATTACTTATCTTCGCGCTTGCTTAAAGATCTCAATTTTCATATCAAATAGATTTAAAATATTATTAAAAAAAACAAGAATTTTTGCTAAATAAAAAAATATTTGCATGTCACAAAGTTGTTAGTAATTTTAAGTTGTTAAATAAAATGAATCTCAATCTGTTGTTTCTGCCTATACTCCGAAGGACGTGGGGTGATTAAATAAGTAATAAAATCTCAACAAAGTAAATAAGAACTGAGTACACAGTACATTAGGAAACGATTGTGTTCGACAAACACACGTGTTGGCCATTGTTTGAATTTGTTGAGTCGGTTTTTTGTATTTGATGATTCAATCATTATTTTACATCACATTACCTTTATATATTATTAAGAAAGAATGATAGTTGTTTTTTTTTTCTTTTACTTCCTTCTTTGCACTTTATTCTACCCTCTTTATTTTTCCTCTTTTATTATACATCCTAAGGTTGCCTGTAAGAAATTGCCTAGAACGATAAGGCCGCCTCTTGTCTTATTTTTAATAGATAAGTTTCTTTATAATATTTTGTACATACAAGGAAGTGTAAATAAATAAATGATAATAATACATAATTAATAAAAATTAAAAGGTAAAAAATGGTTCTTAATGTGTAAGCAGCACAATGATTCTTCATAAAATGTGTGTTGCAACCACTTATTGCATCGCGTCTTATATGCAACCTAGCGTGTAGAATTGTTAAGCTAACCGTAAAAATAAAACATAATACGAGTAGATTAAAAAAGTATATTTATTAGGACCATAAAACAGTATATAAATAGCTATTTTTTACAAATAATAACATGTTTTGCCTATCAGTAAAAACGGATGTTTGGTTTATCTGCTATGAGCGACGTTAGTGTATAATCACTAAAAAATAAGTAATTTGAAGGTTAAGTTATCGAAATTCCATAATATGTCATTAAATGTTTAGTTGGTCAAGTACGCCATACATCAAGAACACGAGGAGGAGTATTTGTTCTTGACTTAACAAAAATACGTGTAATGACTTAACATTGACAATAAACAGGATGGATAGGAACTCTGTTCTTTAATAACATTTTGCTTCTTTAACATTTAATATCATACAATAAAACCTATTGATATGGTAGGAAAAATTAATACATAAAATTTAAAACGAACATTAGTATAATGAAACCCCGACATACACCACATCACTTCCACATTCTTAGGAATTTCTTAGGTGTGTAGTCCGCCAACCCGCGCTAGGCCAGCGTGGTGGACTAAGGCCTAAACCCTCTCAGATGTAGAGGCCCGTGCCCAGCAGTGGGACGGTTATGGACTGATGAGGATGATGATGATGACGGCTAAGAGGAGATTTGTACACAAATGTTTTTCGACCCCGAGTTGAGTTTTTTCTAATTCGTAAAAAGAAGAACTTTCGACCGTATGCTGATTAATTAATTGGACCAAAATGTATGGATAAACGAAAGACTTTAAAGCTTTTTGTTCTTTATTATTCTACTAACAATTAAAATAAATACTTCACATGTATCCGTACTTTCCAATGTATACTCATAACAATATTTGGTGTAAGTAACCTAACTTTTCCTCATTAGTGTTCATGCCACGTGCTGGATGTTAACAAATGAACAAGATGGCTCTTTGTCGGTGACGGCTTTTACAGCACCAACATGAATTCCAAATGAGATATGAAGAAAGCGGATGTTCCTTGTTACTAAGATTTGTTCCTTTTTTTGTTTTTTTTTATCTGGCACGGCAAAGTGACTCCACTGTACCTGATGGTAAGCACAGTGGAGTCCAGAAAAATAATACCGACCAGCGAGAAACGATGGTCACCCTCTGGTCGACACAATCATGCATGGGGCCCCTGTTTTTGAAAGTTATTCATTTACAAAAAAGATTTTTTTACAAACTCACCACACAAAGAGCCTTACTTTTCATAACCTTCAAGAATTTTTAATCTAATACAAACCAGCTTTTAGAGATTTTACAGCGATGTAAATAATTATAAGTACACCCAACAGTCACATACATGGTTCTGACCCCACATTAAGATACGTATCTAGATAATATGGTATGATTATAATTGCTGGAATGTAGGTTTGTTCATTGCACAAATCACCAGTTTCAGTAAAAACATTATACAGTATCATTCTATAAAAGATTAAAACTCTTTTATAAACAATAATGAATTAAATGCATCTAACAGTCTCATTCAAAGTTCACACCCAACAGTCACATACATATTTCTGACGCCACATTAAGATACGTGTCGTGGGTATCAGAAGCTACGAGAGACTTTCCGGTCTCACAAACACCCAGACCCGAAACAAATATTTGTGGATAACACAAACATTTGTCTCGGTGTGGGGATCGAACCCGCGGCCTCTCGTTTCGCAAGCTGGTGTCTAGACAACTGCGCCACGGGGCTGTCGAACTTGTCTTTTAATTTCAAATGAAAATCATCCTCATAAATACATTAAATCATCATCAGCATTTAAAGCAGACGGCTCAAGGAGTATAACAGGCTTATAATTTCCTTCGCATTTAATATCGCACATCACATGAAAGCACACGTCTTGCTCAAATCTCTGTTGACCACTTCTCCCCAATTATTGCTTAACAACAGGCCGAAAGTTAAATACGCAAAAGCGATTAACAACTGCCTGGTTGTGTCTCGTAAACAGCACATTACACCACAACGACCTTCGGTGAATTTCTACGTGAATGTTTCCCAACAAGTTTCCAAAGCGATCGTTATGTAAGTACTCGACGCCAGTTATCCTCCTCGGTGACTAATTAAGGCCACGTGTCGGACCAAATACTTGCAATTGAAATGAAATGAAATGAAATTGCTTTATTTGGTCACGTAGGCAATCCAATAGCACTTATGACAAGTCAATACAGAAAAGAAAAATCTTTTATTATTACATTATAATTTAACTATGGTTCATTTTATATAATTTGTACAAAAATATTTACGGTTTTTTTTATAATTTATTTTTAGTTTTCATCAGGAAATACATAATATCTTATTATTATTATTTTAAAGTAAATAACGAGATGGACCTTGTGTATTTCCGAAACGTCACGTATTATTTTAATGGTACCACCGGATCCAAACGCGACCCTGACTGAGAAGACCCGGCGAAACAAACTCAGCGGGCTCACTTTACTACTGGAATTTAATGGAATTGATGTAAGTTTTAATATATGTTGCATGTAATTTGATTAGCCGAAATCACTTATATCGCCTTGTGAAAAAATAGCAGCAATCAAGTAGTATTCATTGACTTAAGGAAGAAATTTACATTAATATCAATTTTAAAAATTTTGCTTACATATTCACGCTTGCACCCCGAAGGAGTAGGCAGTGGTGCATTACTACTTACGTGTCGCCGTCTCTGTTTCGAAAATTTGCAATTCGAGGCGATCTTAATGCCATTTTTCATTAATTAACTTGCAAACACTTTGTAAATGTTTCATGTTTCTTGTTGGGTTCACCGATTGTAAGTGTATCAGGATCTTTAGTTAGCCGATGTAGGTGAGCTGGAGGATCGGTGTAAATGAAACACTGACTAGGGTTCAGACTAAGGTGGCATGGTGCCGACCTGATGGATATTGTGTGACTGAACTGAACTGAACTGAACTGAACGCTTTATTATAGAAATTATTTACTTATATACACAGTTTGGTTAATGTGTGTGTACACGTGTCTTCTGTCGTATTTGCCGCTGAGTTGGTAGTGTGCATCATTTAATAATTTATTTGGTATATAAGCATATTTGCCCTGCCCGCTGAAGTGTTTCCCGTACGATACAACCTGGATAAATTCAAATCGAATGTGAATAGGCTGCTACTAGGCAGGCATGCTCCATCGTCGACCGCATCGTCACTTAACACCACGATCCTGCACTAGATTAAAAAAAAAAAAAAAAAAAAAAAAACCTACATATGGTACAACGATCTGTGCCCCACAACTTCATGAAATTTTTTGCAGTGAGAAATAATTTGTGATTCATAACGATACGGATAACACGAATATTTTTTGCAACAATATAAGTAACTCCATCACGATAACTTTGAACATAGCAATTAGGAAACACTGGGTAAAATTAAATAATAAGGAACAAGTGATAGAAGTGCGGCACGAGCACCGGATATAACCGAGCGACAATCACGCGCTTTCATCTTACAAAAGCGCGGCTTACTTGCGGTCGTTCCAACAATAGAAACTCATGATAACTAATCGTTCAAGTCTATGACCTCCTAGTACGTGCGGGTTTGCAAAAATACTTTTTAAAACTATTTAAAACTTAATTTTTACACATAATTTTACAAGTAATCTTTCTCAATAACCCTAAGTTTTTTTTGCATTTTACAACAATCTTTATACTATCATAATTATTAGTGTTATTTAAATTAGTATAAAGTTTTTATTGACTTTTAATATTAGAACCAACAAAAACAACTAATATACCTATCAATGTTACATACAACCAACCGATTATTAAAAGCTTAATGAATGTGTGACGGCAATTAAAGATAATTACTTTTATTAATTAACGCATTAATTAGCGAAATGATTATAATTTAGAAATGATATGCTGTTGGTTGGTAATTGTATTGCAAAATGCAAGTGTTGAGAGTGATTGCGGTATGCATTCGCCAGGCACATGAACTAGATATATTCACGTTATTCCTTCATTACCGCCATATATGGTGTATTTCGTAAATATATCAATGCTAAATATAATTGACTTTTTCACGACGTAGTTTTCCTGTTAATTGGCAGCCATTTACCATGAAATATTATCAGAATAAAAATATTAATAGTTATCACGCTTTTATGGATAATTAAAGTATTTACTTGCAAAAGTGACATTAGGTAATGTTACCTACTTATGCTTGCCTAAGTCTCGGATCTTGGTAAAGGATTTATGTCTCTCTTAGTTTCTGTTACTCGAAGCACAAGATTAGTACTTTATTGTTGGGCCAGAACTACATCTGTATACGACTGTGAGGTGTTTTAATTTTATATTTAGATTTTAGATATTCATACAATCAACAGACATTTTATTTGTAATGTTTAAATAAACTATTTCTTGATTGGAAAAGAGCAACACTAGAGTTCTTTCCGTGCTTCTCTAGCGCTGACTGCCTTTCGAACTAGGTGGTACACTATATTTAAAAATTACTGAATATAAGTGCCGTATTTGACATTTTACAGATTAAAAAAAGAACAAAAAAACGATTTTATTTGCTAAGGAAACGCAAATTATATAAGGCCTGTCTAACTCAATGAAAATATTCATCTCTTTTGACCCCGTCTGTAAAATTATGGAGTGAAGTAGGTATCAAACCTCAACCTTGCCCAACAACGGTCCAAGCGAGTTGTTTATGGGCACGGCGCGGCCACCCGGCCCCTGCAGGATGTCGACCTGAATAGTTTTCACTTTCCACCTATTGCCTCATTGGAATGTTTGTGTTTGAGAATTTCTTAATAGCTTTAATGAAGACTGGTTTAAATTATTATCTGTTTATTCATGACTGCCTCGTAGTCTCGCGGTGCAAGTATGTGCCGTGCGATTTAGAGGTCCTGGGTTCGATTTCCGAGTCGGGGAAAGTGTTATTATTAAGATTTCTTTAATCGTAGGAACACTGAGTTTTTTTTTATTACATTGGGCCAGGATGAAGTTGGTTCGAAGCTTAAGTATTATGTGTAATCGTATAACATTTATTTAATGCTTCTTATTTTAGACACTATAATTTTTTACTCATTCACCAAATTTTTTGAAAAAAATATAATAATTTTTTGTGGATTAATCCGAGCAAGATCAAATTGTTGCATAGGCTTTTAAAAGATATCCTAAAGTTTTATATTTATAAAACAATTGAGTTCAATGTTACCAAAATCGTGCCAAGTAAAACGGGTGCTTTCTTATAGGTTAAAATCATTTATTAAAGGTGACGCGGCGTGACGAATGGAGTCAAAGTCAAAGTCTAAATATTCTTTATTCAAATAGACTTTTACCCGTTTTTTTTTTTTGAGTTCTCAATTTTAAACTATTGACACTTCGGACCGTGTTATCACTGTGGAGAAGAAACGGCAAGACACTCCTTCAGCAACACGAAATGTCATTATTATTTTTTATTCTTTATGAATTAGCAATTTTTTTTATTGACATTATTTCAATTTTACATTTTAAATGTCATAAAGTAGCAACAAAACAAAACTCTGATCACTTAACTTACTCCCGGGGCATCTGGTAATGTAGATGTGGAATGATATTCATCATCATCAGCCCATATACGTCCCACTGCTGGGCACGGGCCTCTTTTACAACTGAGAGGGTTTAAACCTTAGTCCACCACGCTGGCCTAGTGCGGGTTGGCGGACTATACACCTAAGAAATTCCTAAGAACTTTTATGTGTGCAGGTTTCATCACGATGTTTTCCTTCACCGTTAAAGCACGTGATAATTCATTGTGAATACACACATAACTTCGAAAAGTTAGAGGTGTGTGCCTGGAGTTTGAACCCGCGACCGTCGAGATTCTCGACCGCGTGCCTAAGCCTCGAGGCCATCACGACTTACCGAATGATATTCATAAAAGTTGTTTTTAAAATTCTTCTATTAAGGCACCATATCCATGATAAAAAGTTTGCTGATACCTGATATTCTTGACAGAGATACTACGAGACTTCAGAATTTGAAACAGGTCTTTTCAATATGAGTAATGACATAATGAAATCCAAAATTAATTGATCATGTTTTATGAAACGAAATTTTAGCTCTTACATAATTTCTTACAACACAATAGAATTCTTCAAATTACTCGCCACTTAATAACACAGTATATACAAATAGCCGTTCCTAAGCAATTGGTACAAAGGAGTATTACAAACAGTCGAAATGACAGGTTATAGACAATGTCTATACATGCTGGTTCCCACGCGGTTCCGCCGACCTGCGCAAGGGTTAAGGCTCTTCACGCACGCACGACCGCTGCATTTAATTGTGTTATTGTACTAACTATTCAGGTTTGAAACACATGATTTTAGGATTAATTTACAAGAAAGTAGCGTTTTCCGTCTGCGATGATCAATTTAAAGAATATGCTATGTATTTATATTTACACATATGAATTATGAATGTATCATGTCGTGGGTATCAGAAACTGTAAGAAGCTCTTCGGTCTCACAAACTCGTAAGACATAAAATAAATTATTCTAAATCCCGAAATTTGTAAGAAGATCGAAAATCAACAGCATTCGGTGCATAAGCATCCATGAAGCTAACATGTAGAAGAAAAATAAGTTACGGTGTATGAAACTAAATCCTTATCGCATTGAGTGAAACTTCTCCGAATTGTTGGTTGAAGCTTACAAAGACCTATGTTCAGCAGTGGACGGCTGAGTGTTTAAATCCAACAAACTACTCAAAAAGATTATAACTGTAATAAAATTTTAGATGCAATCTATTGATTAATTTCCTCGCTATTTTGTTAAAAATACTGTTTGTATTGAGAATAGTATAGAATATAGATTGAAGTGCATAGTATAATAAAGATATCAAGAACCAAATAAATAACGTTATTCTGACAACAATAGCAGCTCGTCTGCTTATTGTACGTACGCGAGTGCGACGAGCCGGTAAGCGCCGCGTTACGCAATGCTTCGGTTACATGACTCGGAGCGACCCGATGGTATTCAAGTCGATAGCCCGCGGCGCACTGTCAATTCACTTGTGCGACTGGCACTGTTTCGTTACCGCCCATGGTTTAATATCTAGCACAAGATTTTTAACCGCAAACTCGTACACAGGGTAAGAAGAATAAAAGAAACCTACAGGCTCATTTCCTTCTCACATAACAAGATATACTCGTATATATACACAAAACTGTATTCGCCAAATGCATGATTTTTTAGTAAAAAAAACCTTTTGAATGACGTTAAAATTACTCGTTAATCATTAATATCCAAAATTCAATTCGTTTATGCCAGTATTAAGACACTCCATTTCTCCAAGCAAAACAACTAAAATATAAATGCAAGATCCATTGACGACTCTTACTATCGTATAATGTACGGTTGCATCACCGAATATAATGTACACCTGTCTTCGCTGTGTCTATTGTTGAAGCGTAGGTCAGTTATGTGAGGCGGTAAACTCATCTTACTGTGACCAACAGACTGCTTGCGTAACTAACATTAAATCAAGCCTCACTGCCATGAGAATCCCATTTTGAAATACGTATTTTTTTATTTAATTGTAAAATGCAAGCATGATAAATATTTCAATAAAAGGTCTCATTGTCTAGTTGGTCCAAAAGCGATCAATTAAAACCAACAAGCGAGCGAAATTGTCGTCACAAGTTAAGCAACACTCCGCCACTCTACAAAGCGCAACTAACCGACCATTGAAATAAGAAAGTTCAATGAATCTCAATATCTTTAGTAGGTTACCGAGACAAGGACACACTTACGTGTCCGCAGCGAAATGAACGAGACAAAAACACATCATAACAGTTACGTAAAATACAAGATTTGATTCTTGTGGATTTAAAAAGTTTCCCGCGATTTTGTGTGAATTGCAAAATATATCGTTAGATTGTGAAAGTTGGTTATGAAACGCGCCACACAAGCGGGTATCATATGCGTAGCAACGGCCGCGATATAGAATACGTCTTATAAACCATGTGATATATGATATCAAAATCTATCACGGCGCCAAAATCATACAAATCCTTCATTAAACTCGTAGTACTTACGTGATCAAATAAAAGCGAAATGTCAATTTCACGAGTATTATTCACGCTCTAGTAAATTATTCAAGACATTTTGTGCAATAAAAACATGAAAATACCAAAATAGCGTCAGTAACTTTTATTTTAATAAATCTTTAGTATTTTTGCCTCCTGTGCTCCGATTCTGAACTATTCATCCAATTGCCCCAAAAAATCTATTACATAGGGATTCGGACAAACATCCGAATATACTAGCCACGAGCTTGATGAATGTTGATACGACTTTCAAACGACTAAAAAGGAAATCACCAAAGGATCTCATAACTCTTGAATAAGACAAAACTTTACGAGTATAAAAACCACGTATAATAAGGGGATACGTCACTGGACTGACTGCCCTCCAAGACAACAAACATTTATAACCGTTTGCTGAATGTTAAAAGAAAACAGATTGCAATAATACATTCATGTAAAAAAAAATTAAAAAAAATGGGTTTCAAAAAGGTCGATTACCCTGAGGTAGAGTAGTCTATTAGGATGTAGCGAAGAAGGACGGAATAGATTAGTCAAGTAGCAAAACAAATTGCGTCAGAGCCAGGTCAGGTCTGTAACACAGATTAATATATCAGTAGTTAGTCTGTAACTGCTATTCTATGATAGAGCTCCTTATCTAGCTACAGAACGAAATAACAACTTTATATTTGGCAGATTAATCAACCAATGTATTTATTTTAAAACACTTACAAAATCTAATTTCATGTATTGAATAATGGGATTATAATATTTACTTTAGAGTGATTTAGATTAACATCAAATGACAGGCATGACAGACATTACGATTTGACAGCGCCTCTGGCGTAGTTGGCTGGCTTGTGAAACATGAAGTCGTAGATTCGATTCCCACATCAAAACATATGTTTTCGTGATCCACAAATATTTCTTACGGGTCTGAGTGTTTGTGAATCCGAAATTTCTCTCGTAGTTTCTGATACCCAGTACACAAGACATGTATAGTATAAAGTAAGTACTATGCAATAAAACCTGAGTGCACTTGGTGCTCCCAGCTTTAAAATCTATATATAGTAACCATTGCTTACGTGGCTAATATCAACCTCTGTACCATATTCAATTTTACCATAAAATACATAAAAGCAGTGATGGCCTCGAGGTTTAGGCGCGCGGTCGAGAATTTCGGCGGTCGCAGGTTCAAACCCCAGGCACACACCTCTGACTTTTCGAAGTTATGTGTGCATTTACAATTAATTATCACATACTTTAACGGTGAAGGAAAACATCGTGATAAAACCTGCACACCTAAAAAAGTTCTTAGGAATTTCTTAGGTGTGTAGTCCGCCAACCCGCACTAGGCCAGCGTGGTGGACTAAGGCCTAAACCGTCTCAGTTGTAGAGGAGACCCGTGCCCAGCAGTAAGACGTATTTGGGCTGATGATGAACATAAAAGCGTTCGGCCCAAATCCAGTACGATTTGTGAGAAATTATTACACATATATTGACCTCATAACACCGGATTTACACCTTACGTACGATGTTATACTACCTATACTGAAGGAAAGGAAAACATCGTGAGGAAACCTGCACACCTAAAAGTTCTTAGGAATTTCTTAGTTGTGTGTCCGCCAACCCGCACTAGGCCAGCGTGGTGGACTAAGGCCTAAATCCTCTCAATGATAGGTGCCCAGCAGTGGGAGGTATATATGTGCTGATGATGACGATGAGTACCATGTTATCTATTTATAGATATTAATATCCTATCCTATACTAAAATATCATGTATTGACAAATTTTTGACATTTTACAAATATTATTTAAATTCAATTAAAAATACCATAATAGCCTTTTCGTGTAGCTCAAATTCCTTTTAACAAAAGTAATTACCGTTATTATACTTTAAGCGGACTTCATTCGCTCATTACGGTTGCGCAATGTGAACGCTATGGTACGAGACAAGCGCTTGTGAAATGCTGCAACACTGGACACTGTTTGCGAATTGTAATAAGCACACGATATTTTCTATAACAGCAATGTACTTTCATAACTATTACTCCTAAAATGAACAGTTTATAAATAATAAAAGCTAGTTCGATACAATTATAACAGGTATTATTTAGCTGACACAGACAAAAACAACTTTTATAAGTAAGCAACTTTAATAAATACATTTTATATTTTTTACAATTTGTATTTAAATTATAACTAAAATTTTATGCAATCAAATTTTAATCAAAAAGCATGAAAGCAAATCTCATTAATATGTTTTCATTACAATAAAAACTATGAAAAAACCTGATACAAGTCCCAAAACCAATTCTTACGTCAGTTAAATCATTAAGAGGTTTGCAGGAAAAGTGGTCAAGTACTACAATGTTGGAATGCTTTAAAATACAATTCTTGGCAAGTCCTAAAAACTGTAGCTCATAAATTCGACAACACACCGACATGGAGCATAAAATTCAATAGTCTATAATAAAAGATATTAAATATAACCTTTTGACTACATCGGTAATTTCGTTTACCGTTGACTATATTAAGCTTAATATGAAAAAAAACCCTCGGAGTTATTAAGTGACCTCGTTGTGCATTTCGATATATTTTTATATAATTTCATGATGCTCAACATGTTTTTTCGATAAAATATATCGTAATAATAAGAAAAAATAATAATAAGGTGGACAAAGTCTCAAAAAGATTGCTGCACGATGCTAGATTAGTGTAGCATGACTTTGGACTATTCCAAGTAGTTCTTAATAAAATATATTATGTGTTGATATGTTAAGCACTTCTTTCTTATAGCTTAACTCAATGTTCTGTAATTCAGAGGTCAAATAACTTACTAACTTACATTTCTTGCTGTTGTTCTGTTTCATAATTGCAAAAAAGGCTATTTTCACAAGCTGGTCTAGCCAAATGCACAACGGAGGCTCTCAGATTATTCTAATTGTCTTAACAGAAAATGCATAATTTTCACTGCCTCGTGGTCTCGCGGTACAAGTATGTGCCGTGCGATCTAGAGGTCCTGGGTTCGATTCCCGGGTCGGGCAGTGTTATTGGGTTTTTCTATTAGGAAATTCTCGGTAACAGCACGGAGTCTGGAAATGTGCCCGAAAAACGGCAATAGGCTCGCCACCTATTACGTGGGACTGATACTTGGCGAAATGTGGATGCAGAAATGCACCTCTGCCTACCCCTTCGGGGAATACAGGCGTGAGTTTATGTATGTATGTATGCATAATTTTCATTGTCATACCTAGTCATCACCCAACCGTAGTTTTACTATCTTTATGATCTTCAATCATTATCCATTTCATAGCATGACAGCGTACAATTTTACAATAAAAATATGCCTATAGTGAAAGTTGTCAAGGACCAGGGTCTTTGCCCTGAACAATCACTCACAGAACAAACACTTTTATTGTAATTGCTTTAGACACTACATTCCCATAACAGGTCTTGTTAACATAGCGTATTAGCGATGATTTAGTGGCTATATTACTTGTAATAGCTTTCTTTTGGTTTCTATGGGAAAGGTGACACGATGACGTCATAATTTTTTCCATATGTACGTTATAAATGCCATCAAAAACATGTTATTGATGTTTAAATGAGCAGTTAATGTTGAAATGACCCTTCACTAATTTAAACCATATTTACACAAATTTATCTAGATGAATAGTCTGTTCTAGCTTAACTCCGAATACTAACAAAATAATGATCATCATCATTAGATACAATCAGTCTATAGAGATACAAATAATAAATACACCCAACAGTCACATACATATTGCAGACACCACAAGATCAAGTCTTGTGCCGTGGATATCAGAAACTACGAGAGATATTTCGGTCTCACAAACACCCAGACGCGAAACACGTTTGTGGATAACACAAACATTTATCTCGGTGTGGGAATCGAACCGTTCCGCAAGTTGGTGGCTAACCAACTGCGCCACGGGGCTGTCGGGGCTGTCATATACTCCAAGATACCATGATCCTAAATCAATAAATATAAGATAAATCCATCGATTATAGTTAGCAACAAAGAAGCAATTTTCAAAATAGTCAAATGGTTATGCTCTGCACTCAAGCAGACCAGCGAAATACGAGTCTGTATCCCTCTTTTAAAGGGACACTCTATTGATAATCTGCCATTCACATATGAGATGATTTATCGCCATTCACTCGTCTCCAAGACATTACGTAGTCAATTCTAAAACGATATAAATGAGTTTGTGAGATAGGAATCACATTGATACAAAGTCATAGTGTTCCGCAGTGAGTTTTTACCGTTGTAAATGTAGAAAGCAGTGTTACGATCAGTCATCAGTGCCAAGTTCCGCTAGATCTCTTCCTTTTGTTACATCACGCGGCTGACATTAGCTGCTACGCGATACATTAGAACGCCTCGAGTAAACATTAATGGATAAACTTGATAGCTTCGTTTGCAATCAAGGACTTGCAGATCTTGATTAGCATCTTGACAGCCCCGTGGCGCAGTTGGTGAGACACCAGCTTGCGAAACGAGAGGCCGCGTGTTGGATCCCCGCACCGAGACAAATGTTTGTGTGATCCACAAATATTTGTTTCGGATCTGGGTGTTTGTAAAACCGATAGTCTCTCGTAGTTCCTGATACCCACGACACAAGACTCGTATCTTGTATGTGACTGTTGGGTGTGTTTATTTATTATCTACATATAACTGTTAACTATAGGAAAATCAACGCTGCTATTGACAACAGTCCAATCTAGAAAATACCACGTATTTCACACGATCCATGATTCTATTTTTTAACAATTCCCAGTATTTCGTTAGGTCCCAGGGACAGATTAAAACCTAATGATATTTACCTATTCTCAACTACCCTAAATGTATTGTAGACACTCTTATTAATAAGTTATGTACGTAGGTTTGTAGAGGTGTGCTTGTATACTTGCATACTTGCATACTTGTGCACAGCAATCCAAAACTTTAAACAATATATTTGAAATGCCTAAGACGTTAGAATGGTTACTAGATACTCGTAATGATCTTTCATTTACCTATGATTAAATATAAGCAGTGATTGCCTCGAGGTTTAGGCGCGCGGTCGAGAATTTCGGCGGTCGCAGGTTCAAACCCCAGGCAGACACCTCTGACTTTTCGGAGTTATGTGTGTATTCACAATGAATTATCACTTGCTTTAACGGTGAAGGAAAACATCGTGATATAACCTGCACACCTAAAAGTTCTTAGGAATTTCTTAGGTGTGTAGTCCGCCAACCCGCACTAGGCCAGCGTGGTGGACTAAGGTCTAAACCCTCTCAGTTGTAGAGGAGGCCCGTGCCCAGCAGTGGGACGTATATGCAGTACCGTCTTTGCCATAAGGGCACACGGGGCCCGTGCCCAGGGCCCCCGATCCTAAGGGGGCCCCGAAGAACCGTCATTTTTTCTGACATTCGTTCTCAAAACATTATTGAAAAAAAAAAAGATTGATAGCGTAAACTATTCTTTCTCTTTCCCCTTCCTTATAATCGTTAAATCTATAGTGCTATATTTTGATTTGTTGAGGTGTGGAAGTGGAAATATCTTTAAGTCATTAAATATTCAATATTGAGATTAGTTAAAATGGTACACATTCCTTTTAGCAAACATAATGGACATCTTGTCCTTTTTATGTCAAGTCCACTTTAGTACTTATACTTCCTACACAATATTTCATTCATCAGTCAGGGGTCCTTATGGATACAAGTGTGTCCCTCGAATCATGTTATAGTTAAAAACTAAGGTACTTATGTTCATCATGTTTCACTTAATATTGTAAACTCTTGTTAAATTCTTATAGATACAAGTGTTTCCCACAAACGTCGTTGTCGATTAAACTAAGTATTACCCATAAATTGTGTTATCGTCTAAACTAACTTACATTAATTACCTTTGTTTTTGTCACCAGCACTTCTTTTGTTGTAAAGAAGTGTGGTAATTAGTAACTGATTTATGTTTTATCCTTTAAGTTAAGTTGGTATATTAAGACAGATTTCAGGGGACGCGACACAGTTGTCAGAGTCACTGAGCAAGAATAGTACTACTAGAAGTTTTGATTTGTTCGATTTAACATTATTTCATAATGTCGAAAAGAACATATTTAAGTGGTTCACAAAAAAGAAAAAAAGTTATGGCTCAAAAAGAAATAACGGGAAAACTTCCTAAGATTACTTCGTTTTGTACGGTTGAAGAAAGAAATAAGCAGAGGGATTCTTCATTCTCATCACTTGAGGATTCACCTCAAGATAAAAATACCTTTGAATATCACCAGGAAAAAGAGGATACGAGTGACAAAAACACAACGGGTGCGGGACCTTCGACTTCAAGCTGCTGTGAGTTAGTAACAGCGAGCTCGCATCATGTATTTTTATCTCCTGACCCTGGTACTTATTGTGACGATATTTTAACGGAAGAAGTCCGTAATATTTGGATTCGAAAAGGGCCAGAGTTTTTCCAAAACAAAAATTGAGACTTCTCGGAAACTTCTACGAGTTTTCCAGATTCAAGTGGTAAAACTAAAACTAGATACTTGACTAAAAATATTTTTACTCGTAAATTGACGAATGGTGAGTGTTTAGAAAGAAAATGGCTCCTATATTCACCAGTAAAGAAGTCTGTATACTGTTATTGCTGCCGCCTATTTAATACCACTTCTGGTACTGGACATAATTTGAGTTCTCCAAATATAATCTAATTTATATCTCCTGGATATAAAGATTGGAAACATATAAGTAACTTATTGAAGGAGCATGAGAATACCTCACAGCACAGGCAATTTATGATGAATTATGTTGAAAGAAAAAAAACTACTGGACGAATTGATAGTGAGTTGCTGTCTCAATATAATACAGAAATTAACTATTGGAAGAATGTGCTTAGGAGGATAGTTGCAGTAGTGAAATTTTTAGCTTCAAGAGGTCTTGCTTTTCGTGGTGATGATGAGACATTGGGATCGCAAAATAATGGAAATTATTTGGGATGCTTAGAACTGATTAGTGAATTTGATCCTTTTCTTGCTGATCACATACAAAACTGCGGAAATCGTGGAAAAGGAAGTACATCGTATTTATCTGCAAATATTTGTAATGAATTTATTAATATAATGGGACAGCAAGTTTTAAAATCAATTGTCAAAGAACTTAAATCAGCAAAGTACTACTCTATTAGCGTAGATTCTACTCCAGATCTGTCTCACGTTGACCAACTTACTTTCATCGTTAGATACGTAAAAGGTGGACAGCCTATTGAGAGATTTTTGCAATTTTTGCCTATGGATGAACATAATGCACAATATATAGCAGATACCATTTTAAACTTTTTTGAAAGCCTTGACATTGATATAAAAGATTGTCGCGGACAGAGCTACGACAATGCATCAAATATGTCTGGAAAGTACTCTGGTGTTCAGTCAAGAATAAAAGAGGTTTGCGAATTTGCAATCTACGTCCCATGCGCGGCACATTCGCTAAATTTAGTGGGTGTTCGCCTTCTTTCAATTTGTACAAAAATTATTAAATTTTTTCTCAGCTTCGACCAAACGATGGAAAATTTTGATAGAGCATTTAGGTGCAAATAGAGTCCTGAAGTCTATTTCAGATACTAGATGGACTGCACGTGCAGATGCTATTAATGCTTTGCAAAATGGTTATTTAAATATTTTTGAAGCATTGTCCTCAATCGCAAATGACATCAATCAACCAGGAAACTCTAGAAATTAAGCCCAAAGCCTAGCAAAAAAAATGGAAAAATTAGAAACTGCTCTTCTAATGGAAATATGGAATGATCTTTTGGGAATTATGAATAAAACAAGTCTAAGTTTGCAGAATAGCACTATCACCATGGATATTGTTACAAAACTTTACGAATCTGTGATCAATTATATCAATAACGCACGAAACAATTTTGATCAGTACGAAATGGCTGGTAAAGAAAAAAATCCAGACGCTGACTACAAAGATAAATTTGAAAGAAAAAGAATTCGCAGCTCACGCGTCACTTTTTTTGAAGGATCATCAGAGACTGCACAGTTAAGAGGCAAGGAAAAGTTTCGTGTAGATACTTTCATTCCCATAATTGATACATTAATTACACATTTAAAAAAACGTTCGACAGCATACCGAGAAATTGATAATCGATTTAGTTTTCTTTGTCAGTTAACAACAATCGAATCTGACGAGTTGACTAAAAAATGCAAAGAATTTGCAGAATTTTATCATGAAGACATTAATGCATATGAGCTCAAATCAGAATCATCTCATTTAAGCCAATATTTAAAAAACGTTGCGAAGCAATCAGACGATTTGAATATCTTAATGTTACATAACCTAATAAAGTCAGATAAATTAGAAGAAACATTTCCAAACATTGAAGTTGCTACAAGAATATTCCTTTGCCTAATGGTTACCAATTTTAGTGGAGAGCGGTCATTTTCGCGCCTTAAGAGTATAAAAAATGAATTGCGAACAACAATGTTACAAGAACGACTGAGTAATTTGTCAATTATGTGTATAGAAAGTGAAATCCTTAAAAAAATTGACTTTGAGGATATAATAGAAGATTTTGCTCAACAGAAATCCCGAAAGAAACTATTATCGTAACTTTAAACAAGAAAACCAGCAGCATACTAATACCATTAATGAAATATTATATAATATATTTGATTACCCATAATAAATTATCCTATTAGAAAAATGATTGTATAATTCGCTTTCTTAACTTTCCAGGAGGGCCCCAAATTCTTCTGTGCCCAGGGGCCCCAGCATAGTCTAAGACGGCCCTGCGTATATGGGCTGATGATGATGATTAAAAGTCTCCGTGTCTCACTTTATTAAACAATAGCCTGTTTAACAAATATCAGTTAGTTCGATACACGCAATGAGACGATATTTTAACTAATATTCTGAACACATAAAGCTCCTACTGAGTTAAATGACTGCATAGGCTCCTTTATTGTCTATTTTAATGTAAAATTCCTCTAACCTTACTAAGCTCGGTATCATAAAATGATCCAGAAATTCCGGCGCGTATTTGTTTTTGTCCATTTTGTGTGGCGCCTCCGGGAGGGGTCAGTGCCCCGCACCATCCACCGATGTTTATCAACTCTATCCCACCCACATTCCAGTAGGCCCTCTTTAGTTTTATTGTTTTTAGTGTGTTTAGCCGCATTGACTTTTTACCTCTATTTTATTTCGACAAATGCTAAAACGTATTTTTATTAGACAGTTGTCAGTAGCAGTACTAAATCGCACATTGTACCTAAAATCAGACTCGTCCCCTATGCCTAACTTTGAGCGTTTGCACAAGTGGCCAAATACACTACCGACAAAAAGTGTGGAAGCACCTATAATTTTTGTAAAAACAAATAGCAAATTGATAATAACAAATTTTATCCATGTTGTAATAAAATATAATATTATTTTAGTAATAACAATATGGTTTTGTTTCATAGTTCAATTTTTTTTTTTTTTTTTTTTTTTTTTTTTTTTTTCTGGCACGGCAAAGTGACTCCACTGTACCTGATGGTAAGCACAGTTAAGTTTTAATTAAGTACCTAATCATTCTTAATCAAATAATACAATATCTTATATTATTTCTAAAGCAATTGAGAGTATTAAAAGTGCTTCCAAACTTTTTGTCGGTAGTGTTTGTATATACATAAGTCTACACCATCTAGATACCGGCGTTTCAGAATTCAGAAAACACTTTCACAATTCGACGACGCCCTAACTATGTATTATTTTAATGTATTATTTACGGGGGATTATTCTGGGGTAGTGAGTTAACACCGGATGACTTGTCAGCTCGTTTGCTTTTTATTCAAAAAACACCTGGGTGCTAAAGTTGCTTAACAGCTCCTTCCAAGTTCTTCTCTCGTCGACGGACGGTTTACAAGAGCTACAATATTTTTTTCCACTTTTAATATAATCTTATATTTTAATGTCAAAGTCAAAATACTCTTTACATACATACATAAACTCACGCCTGTATTCCCCGAAGGGGTAGGCAGAGGTGCATTTCTGCACCCACATTTCGCCAGGTATGTATCAGTCCCACGTAAGAGGGGGCGAGCCTATTGCCGTTTTTCGGGCACATTTCCAGACTCCGTGCTTTTACTGGGAATTTCCTAATGGAAAAATCCAATAACACTTTGCCCGACCAGGGAATCGAACCCAGGACCTCTAGATCGCACGGCACGCACTTGTACCGCGAGACCACGAGGCAGTCTTAAATACTCTTTATTCAAATATATTTTCATTTTGAATCGTCAATTTTACTTTTTTTTAATTATTGCTGCTTCGGAACATGTTATTGCTGTGGGGAAGAAACAGCAAAAATCTCCCTCAGCAACACGAAATATCATTTTGTTTTTTATTAAATTAGCAATATATTTACATTTTTTTTAAATTGTCATTATTTCAATTTTACGTCATAACGATGCAAACTGTAGCAACAAAACAAAACTCTGATCACTTTACTTAAAATGATTAGCAAATAAGATTTTAAACTTAAAATACATTATTTTTATATTCCCGTTTAAATTCTGTACTAAAATTTAAATGTAGTCTAAGCAATTGCATATAAAGAAGGGTATACAAGTATTTAGTACGTATGTAAATATGATAACAAGTTGGATATGGTGTGGAGGAGCTGTCCGCCTTGTCCGCTCGCTCTGTACGCATGAGCGGAGAAAGTGCGTCCCACCGGCCGCGCTTGCGCAACACGCTGCCCGCTTGTTGTAACCGAACGCGGCGCAAGCCACGAGAGCCGCGGCACCCAATCGTATATTTAATTATAAAAAATTGGAATATTAATTGAACGAAAGATAATTAACTATTAAATAGACTTTTATAGTTTAATGGAATAGTGTAGGTATTAGTTTTGTGTTTTGGTAGTAAATGAGCGTTTCTTCTTGTAAGTTACCTCAAATTGCTTGTGTTTACTCGTATTGTATATTATCACTCACATAATTTTATCGAACTTTTCATACAACCCATTTATTCTTTTACTAATATTTCTCTTTGTTTACATGAACGCAATCATGATTCACCAGATATAATCGATTCTATGGTATGGTTCTTGAAATGTCTTAGGTAATTTAGGACGCGTCTCAAAATGTCGGGCTGGATAGAATGGGTTCGTTATATATTTCTCTAAATTGATACATTGTAAGTATGTAATTCAATAAAAAATCTGGCTCAAATAATAATAATAATACTTCGGAGGCTCTCAATCGATTGTTGGGTCAAAACCCAGATACAAAAAGTAAAGTTAGTGGACACGGCACGTATCGTGAGGCGGTTTCTAACTCTTAGACCCTCACAACCGGTGGCTTGGGTCGAAGACCCTGCCATCTGCGGGTATAAATGTTTTATTTTTATATTTTTAAATGTTTTTTTTTTATAAAACCTTATATTTAAAAATGTAAAAAATAAGACTGCCTCGTGGTCTCGCGGTACTAGTATGTGCCGTGCAATCTAGAGGTCCTGGGTTCGATTCCCGGGTCGGGCAAAGTGATATTAGGTTTTTCCATTAGGAAATTCTCAGTACCAGCCCGGAGTCTGGAAATGTGCCCGAGAAACGGCAATAGGCTCGCTCCCTATTACGTGGGACTGATACATACTTGGCGAAATGTGGGTGCAGTAATGCCTACCCTATCGGGGAATACAGGCGTGAGATTATGTATGTATGTATGTATGTATGTAAAAAATAAGTTAAAATAAATTAAGGAGAAAATGATACTTTAATATAGTAATTCCGCGTTTGACGCTTGTGCCTCGAGCCACGCGAGACGTTAAGTGCGTAAAGCCACCTGGCTGCGCCTCGTATGGCGGTGTCGTAGCGAAATTAATACTCTCACGACCGACACATGCTAATGTTACGGAGCGCGATGAATATTTATTAGCTAATCATTACGCTGATGTCCGTGCAAAAATATGTTACTACATTATATTAATAAGTCTTCTACTAACGAGAAATCATTTTCTACATTTTTATGCTTATGATTTAGCGTGAAAGTATTTTGACATAATGAACTTAACCCTCACAACGTAACCCTCACTATTACGAAGAAAAAAAGTATGCGAGTGTTTGAGACAGGATCTAGCGAGATCAAACTGCGTTATGATATGGCAGGTTAATGTACCATCGACTCACAGACAATAGAAAAGAAACTAACTGATTTGCTGGTGGTAGGGCGTAAGTGCGAATGTAATATAGACTGCCGTACATAGGGAGTAAAATACGCGACAGAAGTACATCGAAAATAAAACCATGATAGCTATACTTTTTATACTTCACAATATTTACTACCAAGCAGCCCCGTGGCGCATTTGGCTAGACACCAGATTCGATCCCCGCACCGAGACAAATGTTTGTGTGATCCACAAATATTTGTTTCGGGTCTGGGTGTTTGTGAGACAGAAAAAGTCTCGCGTAGTTTCTAATAGCCACGACACAGGAATTGTATCCTAATATGGGGTCAGAACTATGTATGTGACTGTTGGGTGTATTTATGTATATAAGTGGTAACTGCCAGCGCCGCAGCAGCCGTTCCTAAGTCCGTCAACTCCCTCTTGATGGTCATGAAACTGTGCCGCAATTTTTATTACCAGCAGGATACCGGAACTAATTTTAGTTGATATGTGGATGACGCGCCGACAGTCACGTATTTGGTTACGTCACCGAGCCAACGGAGCGAGACATTAGGTAACCAGCACACAACACTCTTGACCCACCTCTAAACGAACCTATTTAATGTTATTTAGCTCACGTCGTCCAATACTGTGAATTTGAGATACTACAGGAAGTAGGAAAGACCCCGTTAAGTTCACATAGTTTTTTTGAAAGTTCGAATGTGTCCACTTTAGATTCACTTTTGTCACTGTGAAAATGAAATATTGATAGGTTATTCGTATCTGTTTTTATATATTTTTAGGCTATTAAGATAAATAAAACTTTAGAGGGTAGCTATGTTACTTATCACTCCTGTACCTAGTTATTGCTGTAAGCTGTAAGCCCGCGTCCTTGTTAGACATAGATTTGAATTGTTTCTTATTAGTACTATTTGCCCAATTAAATTCCTTTATCTTAATCATCATGAACCAACCGTTTATAAAGTAAAACTGCCATTTTAACTAATGTAATTGTGTTCCTAGTTCAGTCTGTGTCCAGTTTTAAACATTTCGACATGATTGTCTCTACAAAGGTAATCTTCACAAGCTTGGCACACCTGTCAATAAGTGAACGCTCTTCTAGGGATGTCGGAAATGCAATAAGGTATCGATATATATCGTATCGATATTTTTTGAAAATATCAACATCGATATTGATATTTTCATTAAAATGTATCAATATATCGGTATGATTCGAGTACGTACTAAAGAATACACGCGCGTTGACAGAGTTGACGACTAAAAAAAGGTTAATGTTAATTATTACAAAGAAAAATGTTAAAATTAAAAAGAAGAGTCTTTTTAAGGATTTTTAATCATAAAAAATATTTATACCTTTTCGATACTTGGAATTTTATATGGATATATCGAAATATTAAATATCGTTTAAAAATATCGATATATCAATATTTTTTCAACAAGCCTAGGCTCAATTCGATAGGTGGTCATCTGTTGTCAATTCAATATTCAAAGCAACAATAGCTTCTGTCATACGCAACTTTTGATGTCATATTGCAACCAAAATGTCCTAGTATTGCAATTGACAGCCAAACAATCCTTTTCCTGGTCGATGACAACATCCCATATATTTGGTTGCATCAATAAATCCGTAAATAAGTGCGAGTACGTTTCACAAGCGCGACGCAATCTCCAGACTCCTGCAGTATTGGTATGCACCGGCCGCGCTGGTTGCTGGCTAAACACTCCACGCAGCGGCTAATGACCGTTGAGTAACCTGCATTCATGCTCTTTGCATACTTGTCTAAAAACAATCTATGATAAATATAGCTATTTATCATACATACATACCAGTGGCGGTACTTCTATAGAAGCCCAAAAGCCCATTCTGCCTTACAAAATTCCGAATAATAATCTATAAGTTTTAAATGTTTATTTAACAAAAGCAATTTGTTTATAAATGAGGATATACTGACTCCACAATAAACAATTACAAACTAGACATTACACAATTTATGTGTCACGCTTTTGGGCTTCTATGCCACTGATACAGACATACATAAACTCACGCCTGTCTCCCGTTGGGGTAGGCAGAGACTATAGAGCGTCAAATGCCAAGACACACTTATTTAGCTTCCTCAACTGACATTATCCTCTTCATGCATGCACACAGCTATTTATCATCAACGCATATATGTCTGCTGAGTAAGGAAAGCGAGAACAATAGTGGGGGTAAGTCTTAGTCCACCACGCCTAGACTGCGTTTTTTTTTTTTTTTTTTTTATTATTGTCTATCTGCAACTTGGCGATCTGTGTTGACACAATAAGCCAATAAGTTGGTAATAAATTGCGATTATGTCATTAAGAGCACAAAGAACTCCTCAGCGTTCTTTAATCAAATCTAGCAACCAGCGAAGGGACATCATGTCGCTTTAATCTCTTGTGTGAGACACTTCCTGAACCCTGTAATTTGGAGGCCAGTTCATTGACGTGGGTGGATATTCGAGCTTGATACTTTTCACTATGTTTAGCAATCTCCTGCTTGACTGTATTGATGTTTAGATCCTCATGTATATATTTGTTGCTCACGTAGTATGGTATGTTTAACATGGCTCTCAATGTCTTGCTCTGAAATCTTTCGAGAATCTCGATATTGCTGTTACTAGCAGTTCCCCATAGTTGAATACCATATGTCCATATTGGCTTTAATATTTTTTTATATTCAAACGTAGAAGGTTGTAAGTATGTTAGTTAATCTTTTAGAAATATTGGATGAAATTAAGAACATATTTTTATCACCTAGTTTAACACATATCATCGTCATCATCGTCAGACCATATGATACTTCCCATTGCTAGGCACAGGCACCTAAATGAACGCCTATTAAAAAACGAAAAACGCCTATAGGTTCGCCCTTTTTACGTTGGAAAAAATTATTGGCGAAATGTAAGTACATAAATGCGCCTCTGCCTACCCCTTCGAGGAATAAAGGCGTGAGGTTATCTTTGTATATATGTAACTCATAGGTACTCATCGTCATGTAAAATTATCAGACACACACTAACCTTTATAATATCGAAATGCTGGTGTCTTACAGGTCATTAAGATTAACCTAAATTCCATGCGGACGAAGTCTTGGGCAACATGAAGTACGCTATTATTTTGCTTACTTAGTAAACATCACTCAGAGACGCTGTTTCGGTCAGTCCTCACACGTTTACGAAACACGTTCATTGTTTCTTTGCAGGGCGGTATCTTCAAGAGAAGATATGCCCTAAAACCCCGCTTCCGCTAAGTAGGAAAGCAATACACATACATAAACTGACGCCTGTATTCCTCGAAAGGGTAAGCAGAGGAGCATTTCTGCACCCACATTTCGCCAGGTATGTATCAGTCCCACGTAATAGGGGGCGAGCCTATTGCCGTTTTTCGGGTACAATTCCAGACTCCGTGCTGTTACTGAGAATTTCCTAATGGAAAAACCCAATAACACTTTGCGCGACCCGGGAATCGAACCCAGGACCTCTAGATCGCACGGCATATACGTGTACCGCGAGACCACGAGGCAATACATACATACATAAACTCACGCCTGTCTCCCGTTAGGGTAGGCAGAGACTATAGAGCGCCAAATGCCACGGTCCAAACACACGTCTTTCGCTTCCTCCACTGACATTATCCTCTTCATGCATGCACGTCGGTTTCGAGGACTCTTTATATTACCCTTTTTAAGTAAATTTCCTATGTGATTTTTATAGGTGCACCTGGGCCGTCCTCGACCGACTTCACCACTCACTTCCGCACAGTAAATCTCTTTCGTAATTCTGCAAACATTCATCCTTTCAATGTGGCCAAACCAGGAAAGCAATGTGGTCGCTAATTACACATTTTCGGCTCGTTTAAGGCTTAAAAATTATCTAATTATAATAAATAAATGCACCCACAATAATATACAAAGTTTCACCCACACTACGATTTAATTTTGCATAATAAATTACAAAGGCCTTGCATTTCACTTAATATATATTCAGTACAAATGTTATCTTGTTTTATAGAACTGCATAGATTATTGTTGAAAAAATGGCCTCATCTTTAATCCAATCTCAAAGCGAACAAGGCTGACCACTCACAACTGAAGGCCTTTAAGGGACTACTTATTAAGTAGATATTCACAATCATTTACACTCAGAATGCCCTCTTGGCGAACCTTGACGAATGCCGTGTAAGCTCTCGTAATCTTCATTAATTGCTTCTACAGTAAGGTTATACATATGTTGCGTTAGATAGTAACTGTTTTATTTTAACCGTGGTTTTATTGTACTGGTGCGATCTTCTTTTATATATCCCTCTTTATCAGTGATGCTGAAACGGTGAGAAAGGTTATGCTTGGAGCTCAACTAATCTGAGAAAATTAGTTGGGAAAAAAATATTACTCTTATTTATGCAAGCGTTCTTTATTGTTACAGTGCGTGATTAACTGCAGTATATAATACGCTACCCAGGTTGCCGAATTAATTTTTCGAAAGATCACGCTTCTAATTAATAAGATGCATTGACAAAACGTAGAGTGCGCGTTGACCTATTTGTCTTGGCGAAAACATCGTGGTTCTTTTGTTTTATATCGCAACCTACAATACAGTTACTGTTAATACTCTTTTGAATATTTGTAGTTTATTAAAATCAGCCCCTTGCACACCTCTCCGACACATGTATCGCACCTCGCGTGCCAACGGTCTGCAAACGCGCCATTATAAGATTTAATTAAATTCGGTAGAAAAATACAAAATTATCCAAGTTCATTGACTCGGGTTGCCTTGACACAGATGCGTGGCTACCCATTCGATACCATTCTATGTCGATAGCGAAACCCTTTGTAATGCAGCGCACCAGCCACTTGTCGTGACTGGAAATGTGCACCAGTCTTATAAATTAATCTGCATTTAATACTAACTTACTACGGTGAGATGCGATGGCATAATGTCTATAGATAAAGAACTTGAGATGTAATGAAGCGCTAAAGAGGTCGTCCAATTTAAAGACTATGAATTAGCGAGCAAATTTAGATTATTTTATTGACACCAGAAGTAAGTTTTGTCAATCAAGCTTTTGTCTTCCTTGGCACGACAAAATGACTGCACGGTGGAGTGTCGATAAACAAAATAAATGTAAACAATATAAATGTTAAATTATAATAAAACTTAATATCATGCTTTCTTATTAAAGATTTTATCGATAATTCATATTTACGGTCGATTGTGTATGCTTATATACTAGTTTTTGTTTTTAAATTATCTTAAAAAAAATAACCCAATAAAAATTAAGTTATTGTATAAATTCATTATTTGGTTTCATAGAATAATAAAAACTAAGATAATTACAAGAGTTTGAGAAAGAGTAACATAATTAACATAAGTAACATTATTAATTATTTTTTTGTAATAAATTGAAACATTCAACAAATTGAAAGCAAACTTATTTTTTTTCTTCAAAAAGTTCTTTAATAAAATTTGACACCTTGTAATAATTTCAAAAAGTATCTTCTATGAAAAGCCTATTACTATCCTACTGCTGGACACGGGGCTCTTATACTGTGGGAAGGGGTAAGCTATTAGTCCAGTAGATTTAGGAAAAGACAATACCAACGGATATGTTGCAAAAACAAACAAACAACTTTTAGTCATATTTCACACGGAACTGAACCAAGGCCTATCTACTTTTACATGGTAACTTGTTTTAAAATACAACAAAGGTCATCTATTAAAACGGTATTGGTGTATGGGATTTCCAATGTATGACATATATATATTTATATGTCATGATTATTTTTAATGCCACCAAAATAACTCTCTTTAGTTCGTGACAACTTTGGCGTGAATTTATAACCTTATTTTTTTTTTAACTGCACCGAATTAAAGTAGTTGCATTGTGATTATGTTTAAGTAGAAGTCTTTAGAAGTAACAAAAATATGAATGGATTTTAGAAGGATTTTAAAACGTAAAAAAAAACAAATAAGCCTTGTCTTTGCCTAGCACCTTCGCGTCGACCCTCCAACATATACATATAGCACCGCAACTGCGGTCGAATAAAATCTTATGAACGCAATATTAAATTCAAACCTACTTGCCTTGGAAAATAAACGCAAGATTTTGCCAATTTTTCTTGTATGGCCCACAAAAACGGACATAATTTTACAAAATGTTAAGAAATACGGACTAAAATACTACTAAATATTACGTAGAGAGATGAAAAGAAATCACACAAAAAGCTATTATTACAAACTACAGCCTCAATACGGTTAATCTATGAATATCAAAAGTGTACACACGAAACTAATAGAAATTAGATGTTTTCTATTCAATCAAATTAAGTTTAATATAAACTGTCTGTCTGTCTTGAAACGTGCTCAATACTCGTGGCGACTAATCCGTGCCGAATAAACCACTTGACAATTCATTCCACGTTTTGACATAAGCGAAACACACCTCGCATCTTGACAAGATCAAGAGTGTGTCAACGCTTTCACGGTAATCCTGTTATTTGCATATCATTCGGTTCACTCGTGCTGTACCCCAGATCCTTAGTAACCTCGCTACGATTTTGTGTTATTTTTAGCATTTACGCAGGTGTGTGTATTTTTTTTATTTCCTCCATTCACTTATTATACATAAATCCAGTTTATGTCACAATTGAGAAATTGACGGAAATAATAACATATTGTAACAGATTTTAATTATAGCTTTATTACCTGAAGTTTAAGCACATCGAAATCATTCCCACAATTTGAACATAAAACAAATAAAATGATAAAACAAAGGAATCAAAGAATAAGTGTTGTTATACCTATTGTAGATTTTAACCTTATTATCTATAAATTTGCGGCCGAACGAACTTGGCCCTAGTCGATAATAAGCAATAAAAGTTTATGCCCAGCCATGACATTAAATTTAAAAATTCAACACCATTATTAAAGCCCTTATACTTTATCACCAAAAATTGCGGCAATCAATAAGCGCCGAGACGCATCATTTATAAAGACAAGATGAAAATAACCCGCGTTTCCGCGCGGCACAGGAAGCTACGTTGACAGCCATGAATATTGGATTTATTATTTTCATCGATATGGACAAGTTCAAGGAAGGTCATGCTAAATTGTATGTAAATTTTGAAGGATAAACCGATTGTGGTCGTTTTCATACCAAAGGGGAATGCCCATAAGCAGTATCGCATTATTTTAAGTTGTGCCACTAGTTAGTAATGTCAACAATTCTTGATTTTTAATTGTAATGGTTTTATCTCGTATAAGTTGATCTTTTAAAATAAAATAAGATAATAGTCTTTCTATTTATTTACCTACTTCCTATATTTTCTGTTACCAGTTTATTAAATTATGTTGCCATGCCAAAAAAAAACTGTTCATGCGATATCAGATCACCGATAAGTGAGATCTTGGGAATCTTGGGGGAAATTAAAAGCCATGGGATCCATTTATCATTGGGACGAGGGAATGAAGAAAAGGAATAAAGAATAACACAATCACCGATGTTCATTCAAGTAAATGGAACGACTTAAATAAGTCACCGTGGATTAACGTAAAATCTATCATATCGTTTTTTTATTATTTATGAATGAATACATAATTAATGTTTTTCGAGTGTATTTGTTTGTTTTAAATGAAATTTAATTTATTCCAAAAAAACATGTACATATTTAATTATTGACAAGTCCCAATACAGGCAAGCGCGTAGCTTGGGTACCTGTTTATTAACATTATCATCATCATCATCAGCCCAAATACGTCCCACTGCTGGGCACGGGCCTCCACTACAACTGAGAGGGTTTAGGCCTTAGTCCACCACGCTGGCATAGTGTAGTAACATTAGCTGTACGTTATCTTAAATAAAATGAAACAGTTAATTTTATCATAAAGAATTCGTTAACAAAATAATAATAATTACATATTAATAATTTTATTAAAGAAAAAATATTGTTCCTTGCGAATTAAATTAGTTTTATTTGTACTAATAATTGATAAGTAAACGTTATTTCAATTTGTGATAGCCTCGAGGTTTAGACACGCGGTCGAGAATCTCGGCGGTCGCGGGTTCGAACCCCAGGCGCACACCTGTGACTTTTCGAAGTTATGCGTGTATTCACAATGAATTATCACGTACTTTGACGGTGAAGGAAAAGATCGTGAGGAAACCTGCACACCTAAATTCCTTAGAAATTTCTTAGGTGTGTAGTCCGCCAACTGCACTAGGCCAGCGTGGTGGACTAAGGCCCAAACCCTCTCAGTTGTAGAGGAGGCCCGTGCCCAGCAGTGGGACGTACATATATGCACTGATGATGAAACGTTATTTGATGAAAACAATGTTTTGTATTGTATTTGCAATTTATGTTTTAAATAAATTCATGAATAATATTATTTTGCAGTGGAAGATGCGAGTGGACGCTACACTTCAATGTTCTACTGGGGCAACAACTATTGGACCGGCTCCGCGGAACTCTGCCAGATACTCAACGAGCAACACGCGCCAGTCAAGGACAGAAACAGTAAGTTCTCAATTTTCTACAAACAAAGCCTGTCCTTGGTTGTAGGTTTGACTGAAGCAATTTTATTGTTTCACAAAAAAATAATCAAGTAACTGTTATGGTACATCGTCGGTTGAATGCACAGCCAAAGTCTTAATAGTAATCGCCAATCATCTCTCGTTCCGTCTGTTAAAGGAATCTTATTTAAAAATATCGCACACCTGACCCATAATATAACAACGAAAAGGCTCTTGATTCGGTTACGATACTATGCTAACATAAAATAATAAATTCTTTTGACATTCACTACTACTGCTATTTTTATAGACATTATTTACAGTTGCAAAAAATTAATTTACATAGAAACTAAAGAAACTTTTAGCATAACAACTAATAGCATTTAATTAACTTTTTTTCAATAATTATATTGATACGTTACTTAATTATTTAACCAGTTTAATTAAATATACCCGCCCTAGATCATAAGACGATAGGCCAAATGTCTATCCCTTCTAAATGCTATACAATATAAAATAAATACGGTCTTAGTTTATTCATCATCATCATCATCAGTCCATATCCGTCCCACTGCTGGGCACGGGCCTCCTCTACAACTGAGAGGGTTTAGGCCTTAGTCCACCACGCTGATCTAGTGCGGGTAGATAAAAAATATTTTTTAAAACACATGCGCTACGGTATCGCTCACTGCATCGCTTGATATTCCGCGCATTCACAGCGACGGCGCCCTGCGTGGAACAAAACTCGTAGTTTTGTAAGCGCATGCCAGTTAGTTACTCTCATGGGCGACGTATGCTCTATTTACACCGCCTTCTATTCTCAAGGTTTGTTTGCTTCTCGTGTCAAATATTACAGATAATTACACAATTTGTAATAATAACTAGGTAATGTATTGCGTGAGTTGAAGGTTCTTTTTCTAATATACAATGTGTTAGGTAAAAGACCGTACATACTGAAGTCAAATATAAGGCACTCAATTCTGACCCCGAATTTGTAAAAAAATTGGTACCTTATTTTTTACATAATTTATCCAAAAAAATTCTAAGTATTGCGTAAGTGCGGTCATCGGCGATCAGCTGTTTACAAACAGCGCTCTGTTCCCGCACCCCTCCCCGCACTCGCCCTTTCATGCCCGTGCGTCGCCTCGCCGGCCGAGCACGCGGCACGCGCGGGCGCCAGTCAAAGGTCGCGAGTCGCCCGTGATGCAATATTTGATTATTTGCGGAAACCTCTTTTAACTGTTAGTGTGTTTTGTGTCAAGTGCAATGTCGTTTTCAAACGAAGAATACTGGGAAATGGTTCGTGCATATGCCCGAGCTAATGACAGTGTACGAGTTTTTAAATTGTCACTTCGGCAATAACTGGATCGGTCGCGGTGGGCCCGTGCCGTGGCCGGCGCCTGACCTTACACCGTTAGATTTTACTTGTGGGGTGAAGTGAAACGGCTTTTGTACGCTACAGAATACTCCAACCAGAATGAACTAAAGGCTAGAATATTAGCCGCCTTTGATAAGGTTCGAAGTGATACGTTTGTGTTGTGCCGGGTGAAAAACAATATGCGAAAACGCGCCGAACTCTGCGTTGCGCGAGGAGGCGATCATTTTGAACAATTATTAAAATACGTTTAATTTTATGTAAATAGTGTAAATGTAAATACTTAGTAAATGTAAGTGAATCGGTGTAAATAAATACTACATATTCTACCATTGTGGACGCTGCATACACTAAGAGGTAGGTACCTAGTTATTATTTTTTATTCAAGTCTCGATGTATGTAGGGTGTCCATATTTTCTGCATTTGTGCTACAATAATTTCGTATCGTTTACTGTGCCGTATATTTATATTACTCTTGCATTATATTTTTAATGGTTACTTGAAGCCATTGACTAACGTGTCCTTCAGTATGTACGGTCTTTTACCTAACAACCTGTATAAGAAGGGTTAGGAAACTCTTAGGTGTGTAGTTCGCTAACCTGCGCTAGGACTGCGTGATGGACAAATGTCTAAACCAGAGGTTCCCAAAATATTTTGTTTCATAAACAGCATGGCAGCAGCTACATTACTACCAATATACAAATCTAAAAAAAAAACTGTTGTACTGATTATGGAATATGCAAGTTCCATAGTTCAGTTTAACACGTTTCGAAGCGGCAATAGTTTAATAGTTTAAAAAATATTAAAAAGTGTAAAATTGACGATTCAAAAGAACTTGTAAAAGTCTATTTGAATAAAGATAATTTGACTTTGACTTTGACTTTTGACAGTTCTTCAAATGCTATCTGCCTAAATTGATAGGACAAGTCAAGCCAACATTTTAGTTCGAAACCAAATTAATTTTCATGGACCCCCGCTAACCATTGTGGACCCCCATTTTATGTCACGCCCAACGTAGACCCCCGTCGAGTCTTCCACGGACCCCTGGAGGATCCACCTGGACCACTTTAAGAATTACTGGTCTAAACCCTCTTAGTTGTAAAGGAGACCTGTGCCAGTAGTGGGCCTTAAATGGACTGATGATGATGATGGTGATTTTAAATAGGAAAGGAGTCAAAAGAACGAGCAAGTGAGCCTTTAAAGGGGTAAAGCATTCCCATTTGACAGGAAGTTTAAGATGATGACAAAGAATACCGATAATATAAACCAGTTGACAAAAATATACATATATTCAAAACGGATTGTTTTCCTTATGGAGGATTGAATATATTTCAACCGATGATGAATATACACTTATATGATTCACTGAACCGCTTTTAAGCGTTTTCTACGGTCATCCGTGTCTGGTTTTTTAAATAATCATATTTTAAAAAGGAATCCTCGGCAATGTATATTTTATGCTCAATGCTTTCATTTACATGAATGGTTTTTGGTATGGAGATAGGTGGGACCCACCGAAGTAAATAACATAGGATAATTTTTATCCCGGAAAAAATAGTGTTCCCGTAGGAATTGGTACAGTTATAAATGCGAGAATAACTTTGTCTTTTACGATTTCACACCTAAACCAATTTACCGATTTGAATGATTTTTGGTATGGACTTATTAGTCCCATTTATATGGGACTCTGTGGAGTAAAATAGACTACAACTTATTTTCTTTTTGAACTCAACCCTGTAGACTACGCGGACGGAGTCGCGGGCAAAAGCTAGTATATTATATGTTCGTGCTTCAAACATTGTTATTGATTTAGGCCAACGTTATACAACTAATAAATATTAATACTTATGTTATGTCATAGCATACAAAAGATTACATGTTATAAATTACCTTGACCGAGAATAGAAATGATAACTCACGACCTAGTTATTAATATAGTACATAGCAGTGGCGGTACTTCCATAGAAGCCCAAAAGCCCAGCTTGCCTTACCAAATTCCGAATAATAAACTTAAAGCTTTAAATCTTCATTTAACAGAAGGAATTCTGACATAATATGAATAAGAATCTCTGCCGCTGAATTACTGCCTCGTGGTCTCGCGGTACAAGTATGTGCCGTGCGAACTAGAGGTCCTGGGTTCGATTCCCGGGTCGGGCAAAGTGTTATTGAGTTTTTCCATTAGGAAATTCTCAGTAACAGCACGGAGTCTGGAAATGTGCCCGAAAAACGGCAATGGGCTCGCCCCCTATTACGTGGGACTGATACATACCTGGCGAAATGTGGGTGCAGAAATGCACCTCTGCCTACTCCTTCGGGGAATACAGGCGTGAGTTTATGTATGTACGTATGAATAAGAATATCTTGACAATAAATAATTATAAACTAGACATTACACAATTAACGTGTAACACTTTTGGGCTTCTATGGAAGTACCGCCACTGGTACATAGTCACACTCGAATTTAAACACACGATCATCTACTCTGATATGAGCTATACTATACGTCGATGAACACCATGAATCAATTCAAGCCTCGTCGTGCAGTGCTGTGGGCATGTTACGTGGCTACTTTCCATAATTTCGCCACTTCGCGATACAATTTAGTAATGTTTGCAATTTAGTTGCAAAAGTAATTTTGTTATACGTTGGGTAACGCGGTGGTCGGAGCTCGCATGGCGCTCCGTTTGTGAAACTCACGTGGAAAGCGGGAGAGCGGGTTTGGTAGCTCACAGACAGACTGATATTGCACACTCGGTTATATAAGATTCGTAACCCTCCGTTGGCAACGTTTCAATTGGCTTGTTATTTTTCCTTTTGCCGCTGCACTGGTTCGACGCTGCAGTGTAGATACGATTGGTAGTAAGCGTTTGACAAAAAATAAAATAAATAAATAAATACACCCAACAGTCACATACATAGTTCTGACCCCACACTAGGATACAAGTCCTGTGTCGTGGGTATTACGAGAGACTTTTCGGTCTCAATATTTGTCTGATCACTTAGCGGGGAACGAACCCACGGCCTCTAGTTTCGCAAGCTGGTATCTAGCCAACTGCGCCACGGGGCTGTCAAAAAATTAGAGGCAGCGCCGACTGATAGTTGAAAATTACGGCTTAAAGAGAATCAAAAACTATGATATAACAGTCCCTTCATGCCCCACCGCTTAGCACAATCTTATAGTCTATATCAGCTTAAATTAATTTTGTGAGAATAATATCAAGTTTAGTTCTATTTTTTATGTAGTACTAGCTGTGCCCGCGACTTCGTTCACGCGGTAAATTTATTTTTATTACATCAGCTACCTGCCAATAAAAGTCCCGTTAAAATCCGTCCAGCCATTTCAGTGATTAGCCGGAACAAACAGACAGACAGACAGACAAAAATTGTAATAAATGTTATTTTGATGTATGTACCGTATATACATATATATTCATATATACATGTAGTAAAAAATGGTTATTTCAATATTACAAACAGACAATCAAATTTTATTTATATGTACGTAGCCTAAGTTACTCCTTATTACATCAGCTATCTGCCAGTGAAAGTCCCGTTAAAATCCGTCCACCCGTTTCAGAGATTAGTGGGAACAAACAGACAGACAGACAGACAAAAATTATAAAAAACGTTATTTTGGTATATGTACCGTGTATACATCCATATACATTTATTAAAAAGCGGATATTTCAATATCACAAACAGACACTCTTATTTTATTTTTTTGTATAGATAAATAAAAGAGTATTACGCATATTTAGACAACATTGCAGATGTAGTGGTTCAGGCAATTAATTAAGTGATTGGTGAGGTAAAAATTTACTAATTCGAACTCAGAAATTAAAACTTAAAAGTACTTACAAATACTTTGTCTTAAATATATTCTATAGGTACCAGTATTTATAGCAATTATGAATTCAATATCTGATAAATATTGATTTTTGTGTTAAGATTTTATTTGCATATTTACTTAATTGACACTACGCAACATCTAAGTTATAGGTTACAAAATGTTCGGCGGTGTAGTGACATAACAGACGTCGCTCTAACCGAACCCGAGACCGCGCACACATCCGCAATTCTCCGCCAAGCACTAGGTCAAGGGGTCCGCCGATGGTAGACTTACTTAATCGCCGGCGTCACTTTCTACCACGAGGCCTCCGGGCGACCTTGTACGCTCTTTTCGGCTTCAAACAACGGTTATTTAACATAACCTGCGTAACTTATTAAACTAGTTGATGTTGTTATTATATTTACGAACATAACACTGCCCCAATAAATTATTAAATAACATATAAAAATGTATATAATATGAAACCGTCATTAAAATACAGGCGTACCAGAGGGATGTCAATAAGTTTCTGTTCTGTTACTTATAAAGTCATAAACAAAATGGACGTTGGCAATAGCTCCATTCATTCGAAGTGGGACCAGTTATACGTGAAATGCTTTGGTTCGTTGCATAAATTAAATATGAAACAATTAAAAAATAAAAGTTTTTACTCACGCACTTCTGCAATCAAAAGTATTTTTACGAACATTAACGATTTGCGCGCGTTTATGTCTTTTGTATGGAGATACGCGAGGTGTGTTAATTCGTGCATTTTTATCAACTCGTTTTCATTTCAAGTATAATATAAAATGCATTAGACTTTAAAACTATCACTCTGAGTTTTATTTGTGACATTTCAAGGAGTTAAACAATTTATTATAATGTCCTTAAATATTTGAAACATCAAATAATCTTAATGCATTATATTTACCAACGGTATTACGAGGTTAATCTCGAGACTATGGATTTTAGTTCTGACACGTTCACACTAATGAAACTTATTGCATACATTAATTATTACTTCTAATATAACTAGCTTCCGCTAGCGATTCCGTATGGGCTTAATTTTTTTTTAATATGTGAAATTTATAAGCAGTACTTATTTACTTTATTTTTGAAATAATTCCTCTAGAACCAACCTTGATTGGGGCAAAAAGTATCCTATATGTTTTTCAAATAAAGATATATGTGTTCAATTTCATTCTTATCCAAAAGCTATTTTGCGGATTTGTGATTTAATAAGCCATAAAACTATATATAAATTTCCTTTTTGAAAGGCCATTATATATTACCATATTGAAATAGCAATGTAGCAAGATTGCATCAGATTGCAATACGGGGAAGTCCAAATAGAGTATTAATTAATTTCAACTGTTTGACACGAATTTCAGAACGTAATCAGTCAAAAAAAGTGTTTGCACTTAGACGGCCAATACAAATATTTAAAGAACAAAAATTCGTAAGGGAAATGTCCATATAAAAACTCACCTGAATGATCAGCGCCGACAGCCAAATTTTTATTTCATTTTATTTAACTTAGAGTCACCACACATCACTTGCACCCGTTCACGATAGACTTTGGAAGCCTGAAGTTAGAAATTATACAAACATGCCACTTTGAATAAATACACAACACGGTAAACAGCGCACGCGACATTCTACCACGAACGAATAGTGAGTAGGCAAATGACAAACTACCCTCCACTGGATTATATTCTAAGTCAAAATAATCTTTCTTGAGGTAGACTTTTACGAGTACTTTTGAAATGTCAGTTTAAGCTACAGCCGCGCCGCCTCTGAACGCGTTATCGCTGTGAAGTAAGGCGAAACGAAAACCAACACACACGACATTCTAGGAAGGAATAAATATGAATATTCGACTATTAAATAACATAATAAGTTTTGATTATGTTATGTGGTCATCATCATCATCATCATCATCATCAGCCCATATACCACTGCTGAGCACGGGTCTCCTCTACAACTGAGAGGGTCATACATTAGAATGTTTTTTTTAGAATTGCTTCTGTCAAGAAGTTTTTCAATAAAGCCTTTTTCCGATTTGTTCCTACTTGAGCTCGATATGTGTTTCACAAGCCTAAATTCAGAAAAATCTTGCGACATTTTTTTTGTCCTATAAATTTTTTAATGGCATATAAAAGGGTTTTGTTTATATAAAGTTTAAGTTATTATTCTTAGACCAATGAATAGAAAATTGTTTTGATTTAACTATTGATCATAAAAACCTCTACGAAAGCCCAGATCTTAATATTTTCCATTTGTTGACAGAGAGCAGTGGCTCACAGATCTTCAGTGAATGGCGACAGGACGTGTCTATGACGGGTTACGGGCCGCCGTTCGAGACAGCGTTCTACACCGTGCGGGTCACCGTCACCACCGACATGCAGGACCTTGTCAAAACCGTATGTTACCCACCACTCATCATTTAAGTCATTAAAAATCTATTCTTTTTGCGAAACGAGAAGCCACGGGTTCGATCCCCGCAACGAGACAAATGATTGTGTGTTACACAGATATTTGTTTCGGGTCTGGGTGTTTGTAAGACTCAAAAGTCTCTCGTGGTTCTTGTTACCCAAGACACAAAAATTGTATCTTAGTGTGGGATCAGAACTATGTATGTAACTGACTCTCCTTCTAAAACCTCGGGGATGATCTAATAGAGGTATGTTGGTTTGTACTTCAGCTCAGCACGCCAAAACGATGTACTCGCACAGTTGAGATCTCCTACTTCGACCACAGTCCACTCTGCAGATTATAGACTTGTCACCACTTAATTCCCTTTGGAACTCCTGATTTCAATAATTTTCATCTTGTCTTAACTTCTACAGCCTGTACTGCTCTCTAGCAGGAGTATTTGCCAACTTTGAGCAACGTTGATCTGATCTACGTCATGCATCTTATAATAAAACGTGCTGAGATTCATTATCGTCGTTAAACCTCATCCTCGACCTTTTATAATTAGCTACGTGATGAAAAACATTAAATATAATTATGCAAAATGAAATTATGTTTTGATAGATAAAGATAATGAAAACATGTAATTACTTTGTTGCATATAAACGTATTATCTCATTTTTGCTGTAAAATATTATTTACGGAAATAATATGATATCTTACGGAAACTGTCCTTGTGATAAAAGGTGATTTACCGTGTCATAAAAACTTATGACGACATTTTATTAGTCCTGACAACAAACAAAGAAAAACGTGTAACAGAATAAAAATAAAGGTTTTTAGTTGTCTTAATATCTCAAAACAAAAAATTTCATCTAACAAATAAGACCGGGATGGTTGGCGCCTACTTGGGGAGGCCTTCGTTCAGCAGTGGACGGCGATAGGCTGAGAATATATATATAATGTGTTTGATTTGGAATATTGGTCAAATAATAACCACGTGTTGCTCTGTAAAAACAAAGTTTTATTTTAGCACAAAACGTAATATTTACACTTATTTACCAATAACAAATTTATATCTTACCTGTAAAAACAAAGAAACGACGATTAAAGTGTATTATTTGAATTCCAAATTCCCTTTTGTAAATGTTTCTCAATTTCCACCACTGCGTCGCAAATTCTACGTGTTCTTTGTTTTTGACAGATTACAATTCCTTTCTTTAGCATAACTACTAGTACCACAGATAATAATATAACAATCGTACTGCGTACACACTGCGCCATCTATGCAACATTTGTATAACATAGGTTTCTACTAGATAATTTAAGACAATAAAAAATAAAGGAAATATATTTTCTTTACATATATATATATATAAAATAATAATAAATAATACCCATTGTATGTTGATATGACATGTATTTAGTGAACGCCTTTTTCAAGTTGCGATGAACATCAAAATGGTATCCTGTCATAAAATTCTACTACGCGATTCGTAGGCAGTATCGGCTAAGGAACATTTGACGGATGACATGACTTCAATATATGCTAAAATAAAAAGCTGAACAGTTTGTTTGATTAAATGCTCAGACTCTATAGGTTCGAATAAAAAAAAACTTTTTGTGTTGAATCCTAATTACTAATATTATAAATGCGAAAGTAACTCTGTCTGTCTGTCTGTCCGTCTGTCTGTCTGTCTGTCTGTCTGTCTGTCTCGCTTTACTGCTAAAACTACTTAACCGATTTAAATGAAATTTGGTACAGAGATAGTTTAGACCCTGAGAAAGGACATAGGCTACTTTTTATCCCAGTAAAGGGGTTTAAAGGGGTTGAAAGGGGGAAGAAAGGTTATATGTTGTGTAGACGACTAAAACTATGTATATGTAACTATATGTCTGTTATGCTTAAACGCCTAAATCATTTGAACAATATAAACGATTTTTGATATGGACATAAATGGGACTCTGTGGAGTAAAATAGACTACAACTTATTTTCTTTCTGAACCCAACCCTATAGTCTACGCGGACGGAGTCGCGGGCAAAAGCTAGTAGTTCATAAATCGAGAAATTATATACATTTTAAACTTATATGTTCAAATCCAGTAGTTATAAAATATATATATTTTTCTTCCTTTCAGCGTCGAACTCTCCACCTGGGCTTGTGTCTGCCTCGCTCGTGCACTCGCGAAGCTGTCACTTCGTTGGTGAACAGGGCAAAAGCACCACTGCTGAAGCACACCGTAGTTGCAGTGCGAACGCCTCTCCGTGGTACTTACTCTTACATAGAAGATCCTACTTTCCAAGTGCTATTGTAAGTACTTACCTATTATATTTCTCCTTATATATGATCCTAGTCAATATAAGAGGCAGAAAGTATTCATCATCATCATCAGCCCACATACGTCTCCTCTACAACTGAGAGGGTTTTGGCCTCAGCGTACCACGCTGGTTTAGTGCGGGTAAGAAATTCATAAAAAAAATTAGGTGTTCAGGTGTCCTCACGATGTTTTCCATCACCGTAAAAGTACGTCATTCATTATGAATACACACATAAGGTGTATCAGTATGGGGTTTACTTCGAGCCATCATTATTTAGTAACCCAATCGTTTGTGTGTAAGTATATCATATAATTAGTTAAAGCCAAATATCCCTAGTCTCTAATAATTTATAGATAGTTGAATCACGTAGTTCCATTTGGAACACTGTATGCGAACATCAAGCAGTGATGGCCTCCAGGTTTAGGCGCGCGATCGAGAATTTCGGCGGTCGCAGATTCAAACCCCAGGCACACACCTCTGACTTCTCGAAGTTATGTGTGTATTCACAATGAATGATCACTTGCTTTAACGGTGAAGGAAAACGTCGTGATAAAACCTGCACACCTAAAAAGTTCTTAGGAATTTCTTACGTGTGTAGTTAGCCAACCCACACTAGGCCAGCGTGGTGGACTATGGCCTAAACCCTCTCAGTTGTAGAGGAGGCCCGTGCCCAGCAGTGGGACATATTTGAGCTGATGATGATGCTAACATCAAAGTAAATTATAAGGTTTCTCCGTTTTTCTCCGTTCCTCTGCAGCTAAGAGAGTGAGACCATAGTAGACTAACTAACGTAGAGCCGGTCGATGAACTGTACACTCCTATACGATTTCTTGTAGAAAACTGTTAAGTATACAAGCTACATGATGATTTAATTGCATAATTCAGTATGGAGACACACGTAACTTTGAAAAGCCGAAGTATATCTTAATCAGGAATTTTAAATCGCTTCTGTTGTTATGGTATCTTGGATAACCGTGTTCATAAACCTCTACGCCATTACGGGTGCAAATATAATAATTTAAAATGGATCAATTAATTACATAGTAATTAACGGCAATGAATTTATAATATGATGTAATGAATTATATAAAGTGAACTCTGAAGGTTATCAACCAAAAAATAAGTAATTTAAATAGACGGTTTTAAGTCTTGCCTAATTGCTCGCAAAGAAGGTCATCAGAGGCTGACTAGACATTGACCTCATCTGTCACTCAAATATATATACATAATTATATAAAAAAACAACCGGTGGCACTCCGGGAGTGCCGGCAGAAGTGAAAACTTCAACATTAACGTTGTGCATTTTTGAATATTTTGTAATGGTTAGGGAATAATTTTGCACGAATTGCCTTATTTATTAGTATAAAAGTACTATCATTTACGTGGTAAAATACAAGATTTATTACGCTATGGTACACAAACATGACAATTTGAATTACATAATGCGTCTTACGCATTTTCGATCAGGGTCACGTGATCTGACGCAAGTTCAATATTTTTTATCCATCCCAAAAAAAGTGCACAGCGTCGCTAAAAAAGTTTTCACTTCAAAAAAATTGCTATATTAAAAATCCCTCACGATTTAAATTTTTACTATAATCATATCTTCAAAATCATAACATTCGCATAAATTAATACTATTGTGTTACAAGTTACAACTTACAAGACAATATGAATACTAAAATAAAAAAGCTATCAAAAAATTTGCAAGTATAATTTGTGTTATAATGTATTATAAAAGATTTTCATCACTACTATTTTAATAAATAATAATCCTGTAATTCTATTCAAATATATCCCCTTATAGGTGTATTGAGAATAAACCTTAATCAGATTTCTAGGCATCGATGTAGTAACAATCCGATCATAAACAAAATATAATATTACAAAACTTCACAATTATTGAGGTCACAAACATTTAAATAACTATTATGAGCCTTATAACAACCAGGTGGGCGTGCTCGAAATAAAATTCGTTTGAAGCGTTTATGTTGAGCTCGTTTCGAAACTTGAATCATATGTCCTAGAAAGAGTTGAATATCGTTTGTTATTCAGAACATATCATACGAAAGAATTCATCTACATATCACGTACAACTACGTTGCCAGCTAAGCTACTAAGCTATGTTATACAGACATCGATATCAAATCTCCTATATAGCAGAGCATTACTAAAAACGGACTTACTCAACTGTAAATAATAAAAGCCTTAACGTTAGTCTTCTACGCCACAATGGTATGAATTACTTGATTTCGATTTTAGGTATCTAAGTACCTAACATTTTTTATGAAGCACTCTCGGAAATCCTCACATGCAAAAAGTTCATATAATACTTCAATTTGTACACACATACCATTAAAAATTCAGAGGAATGTTTGTGGGTTTCGAACGCGCAACTGTAGCAATTTTTCCCCTGCAAATCTCGCGTCTAATGCTCTGGGCCATCAAGCAACAATACAAATTCTATAAACCTTTTAAGGCGGCTCTACAAAATAAGTTTCTTACAGGGGTGTATGCTGTGTGGTGGCAGTACTGCTGATTTCCGCAACCGCATACGACATGCGAATTGCCCACGACGTGCGCAGGCGCAAGCTCCGCGTCGCTAACATGTCCTCCAACAACAGCGCTAGAAGCGACCTCAAACTTGACCTTAATGGACTCGATGATATTACTGTTTCTAATGGTAAGTTTGGTATTCTGAACTGTTCCTGAAATAAGAAGCCCTCTTTTCAATGCGATATAAGTAGTCTGGAGCAAAAGCTCAATCTCCGAATGATAACTGTTTTTTTATTGTTGTATATAACATCAAATGTTGTACTTACATAGATGATTGTGGTTATTCCAGGTAAGGCTATCTACAACGTGAACAACAACCTGGCCATTAACAGCAACACGTCGGAGGAGCGCCTCACCGCCGAGACAGCGTCCACTTCCACAGACGAAGAGATCAAACTCAGTGAGTAATAAACTTTTTATAAGTGCACATAGTTATATCTGCCAACCCGCACTAGGCCAGCGTGGTGGACTAAGGTCTAAACTATCTCAGTTGTAGAAAAGGCTCGTTCCCAGCAGTGGGACGTATATGGGCTGATGATGATGATGATGATGATAGTTATTTCTCCTGATGGTAAAGCTGGTGAAATCCTTATTAGTGTGACTAGTAAGAAGATTTTTTTAATACACCCAACAGTTACATAGATACATAGTTCTGACCCCACACTAGGATACAAGTCTTGTGTCGTGGGTATCAGAAACTACGAGAGACTTTTCGGTCTCACAAACACCCAGACCCGAATCAAATATTTGTGGATATTTGTGAACCCGCGGCTTCTCGTTTCGCAAGCTGGTATCTAACATAGCCAACTGCGCCCCAGGACTATCAAGAAAGAAGATTATCAATCTGGTCACCCACATGCGACAGATATAATCTTGTTATGAAGAGAACCACATGTTGGTGTATGTACAAATTGTGCAATAGGTACATGTATGTGTTTGTTCAGGCGTGTGGTCGGAGCTGCTGCTATCGTTCTCGATGAAGGCGAACATCCTGCAGATCTTGGATCAGTCGGTGGGCGCCGACACCGTGCCCGTGGTGCACGGCCTGCGCACTCTCTCCATGGTGTGGGTCATCTTCGGACACACCTGCATCGTCGTCTTCAAGGTGACCATCACCATCGACTATATCCAAAATTATACATACATACATAAACTCACGCCTGTATTCCCCGAAGGGGAAGGCAGAGGTGCATTTCTGCACCCACATTTCGCCAGGTATGTATCAGTCCCACGTAATAGGGGGCGAGCCTATTGCCGTTTTTCGGGCACAATTCCAGACTCCGTGCTGCTTCTGAGAATTTCCTAATGGAAAAACCCACTAACACTTTGCCCGACCCGGGAATCGAACCCAGGACCTCTAGATCGCTCGGCACATACTTGTACCGCGAGACCACGAGGCAGTCCAAAATTATTTATGATAGTTTCGCTAAAAACAGGAATATTTCTAGAATTCCAAAGTATTATGATGATTTTTAAATCAGTTATATAGTGTAAAGTATACTGACAATATTTTTGTTTCAGTACGCGGACAACACTGCCCTTAGGGCAATACTGGAAAAGAGTTTCTTGTTCCAGCTTATCCTCAGTGCTGTGTACAGTGTCGACACCTTCTTCTGTTTAGGGTCAGTTGAATCGTTCATCTCACCAAGAGCAATACACATTTAAAACCTAATGTTTGCCGCTAGATGTTTCACTGCATAACAATGTTGCTAAAATAAAAATTAACGTAACGTTTTTTTTTGGATAATTTAGTTGTTTTTTTAATAGAGCATCAAGTGGCGAGTTACTTTTATATCTTGGCACTCGATGCCAGCACGCTGAGAGTCTTCTTAATGCTACGCTTAAAAGTTTTTTTTTTCTTTTTAGGTAATAAAATATTTTATTTATTTGTTTTTGTTGTTTTGCAGTGGCATGCTGGTGACCTTCCTGTACTTCCGCACCAACGCGAAAGGGAAACTGGATCTGTTGACCAAGGACAGGCGGAAAGTCACCTCCGGTGTGCTACAGTTCTTAGGACTTATGGGCTATAGATTTGCCAGGTAGGTCGAACAATCTTCCTGAGTGGTCAGATTTATTACCCATCACTTTTATTTTTACAATTTTTTATTTCTGAAGATATAAACGTATCTATTCTTTATCAAGCGGAATTATTAGTATCATTTATACATACATACATAAACTCACGCCTGTATTCCCCGAAGGGGTACGCAGAGGTGCATTTCTGCACCCACATTTCGCCAAGTATGCATCAGACCCACGTGATAGGGGGCTAGCCTATTGCCGTTTTTCGGGCACATTTCCAGACTCCGTGCTGTTACCGAGAATTTCCTAATGGAAAAAACCCAATAACACTTTGCCCGACCTGGGAATCGAACCCAGGACCTCTAGATTGCACGGCACATACTTGTACCGCGAGACCACGAGGCAGTTTTATTAATACATACATACATACATAAACTCACGCCTGTATTCCCCGAAGGGGTAGGCAGAGGTGCATTTCTGCACCCACATTTCGCCAAGTATGTATCAGTCCCACGTAATAGGGGGCGAGCCTATTGCCGTTTTTCGGGCACATTTCCAGACTCCGTGCTGTTACTGAGGATTTCCTAATGGAAAAACCCAATAACACTTTGCCCGACCCGGGAATCGAACCCAGGACCTCTAGATCGCACGGCACATACTTGTACCGCGAGACCACGAGGCATAATAAGTTTATATACGTACCTACGCCTATCATCTCCTAACCACCTAAGGTTCGACTGTCAGAGAATGCCGCAGGCATTAAGTCCACCTTTACATGTATTGTATGAAGGGTAAATAAATAAATATTTCCACAGGCTAACCGCGCCGTACCTGTTCATCCTGGGCGTGGTGGAGGTGACGATGAAGTGGTTCGCCAACAACGCAGTGTTCGAACCGCCCGCTATGGACCACGAGACCTGTCCGCAGTACTGGTGGAGGAACCTGCTCTATATTAACACCTTGTTCCCGGTGGAGCAGATGGTGAGTCACATAATTGCTACTGACATAGCATAATGATTTACCTATAATATTAACCGTCGCTACTGATATTTTTATTGAATTACTTTGTTGTATAACATATATTATGTTTAATGTAATATTCGTGATCTACAAAATTATCTTAAAAGCTAGATACACTGGGCCTCAGTACATGCTGATGAAAGTTGATAAATATTACACGAACTTGAAATTCTTGTGAAGATCTTGTTGCTAGTCCCTACAATGTTAATGTACAATACTAATGCTGCTGGGACAGCCCCGTGGCGCAGATGGCTAGACACCAGCTTGCGAAACGAGAGGCCGCGGGTTCGATCCCCGCACCGAGACAAATGTTTGTGTGATCCACAAATATTTCTTTCGGGTCTGGGTGTTTGTGAGACCGAAAAGTCTCTCGTAGTTTCTGATACCCACGACACAAGACTCGTATCTTAATGTGGGGTCAGAACTATGTATGTGACTGTTGGGTGTATTTATTAATGCTGACATATAATTTCAGTGCATGTTGTGGAGTTGGTACTTGTCAGACGACACGCAGTTCTACGCCGTCAGTGCAATCCTCCTCATATTGTCTACCAGGTAATACAACTTTACTATGTTTGATAGTTTTATTATCGTCAGCCCATATACGTCTGACTGCTGGGCACGGGCCTCCTCTACAACTGAAAGGGTTTAGGCCTTAGTCCATAGCACAAACTATACCGGGATAAAATTCCCTATGGTTGAATGAAAATGTGGTACAGATTTCTAAAGAGATTAAGCTTACCCGATCTCTTTCGTTTGCTTCATCACATCTCTTTTTTATAACTAGACATAGACTATTGTTAGTTTATATTTTAATGCATTCTTCACTGCTTTTTTTGTTTGCAGTCACTTCAAGCTCTCAGCTGCACTGACCGGCGTGTTCTTCGTTTCGTCGCTAGTAACAACTGGCTACGTGTCGTGGAGCAGCGACCACGTGCCCAACAGCGAAGACCCCTTCACGCAATTCGACAAGATTTATGACAAACCCTGGACGCGCCTGGGACCCTACCTCGTGGGCATGCTCACCGGCTGGATACTCTTTAAGACTAACTTGAAAATTAGGATGAACAGGGTAATTTACTCTATAGTAACTGTTTGATTCAAAGATTAATTGAAAAACGGTTTAATTGATCGACGGCTCGATGTAGAATTAAGGTAACTAAGGAATAGGAAATTGATGCAGCAAAACTTAATTTTCTTATATATTTTTTAAAAGCATAACCTTAACTCATTTATTTATCGTCAATATGCAATTGATCGCGATTAAATACTCGTACTTGTACCAAGTAGTACTTTCGGACAAATTTTCTTCATTAAAAAAAATATTCTTCGTACTTTTATTGTTCCTTTGTTTTTATATCTGTTTAAAGGAAATAAAAACACATTGTTTTGATAAAAGGACCTAAATCACTTAGGTTGCATTCGGAACTGTTTGGTATTCGAATTCCGAGCTTCGGAATCTTTTGTTTTATATTCGATATTGATCATTGTTTCCATGATAATTGATATATGGCAAGTATTTCCCTAATGAATATGAGTTGTGTGCAGGTGTGGGCGTGGGCAGGCTGGCTGGTGTGCGGCGCGACGCTGCTGTTCCTGATCTTCGGGCTGTACCGCACGGAGCTGGGTCCTGCTTCAGCGGCCGCGTACAGCGCGCTCTCGCACTCGCTGTGGGCGGCCTGCGTCGGCTGGGTCATCATCGCCTGCTCCACCGGACACGGCGGTCACTAACTTACCTACTACTCCTATACGCTGTTATTTATACTCACCCACCTCTGGTTGCTGGTTCAGCACAAAGTCTGTAAACAAAATTATAAAAATCATACTCATAAAGCTGCATTCAGGTACAACTAGTTTTTTAAACTGATGACACATGAACGCACCTGATGTTTAAATACCATTTAACAATGATTTAAGTAATGATGGGCGATCGAGAATTTAGGCGATCGTGGGTTCAAACCCCAGGCACACATCTGACTTTTCGAAGTTGTGTGTATTCACAATGAATTATCACGTACTTTAATGGTGAAGGGAAACATCGTGAGGAAACCTGCACACCTAAAAGTTCTTAGAAATATATTAGGTGTAGTCAGCCAACCCGCACTATTCCAGCGTGGTGGACTAAGGCCTAAACCACTCAATTGTAGAGGAGGCCCGTGCCCAGCATTAGGACGTATTTAGACTGATGATGATGAATGATTTTACAATTCAACTAGCCCTTAATTTGTCATTGTCGTCCACAAGAAATTGCAATTACTCGTGTTCTAACCTGTATGTTTCAATCAAAGCACATTGTTAATCAATCATCATCATCATCAGCCCATATACGTCCCACTGCTGGGCACGGGCCTCCTCTACCATTGAGAGGGTTTAGGCCTTAGTCCCCCACGTTATATATAATTTTGTGTGTGTATAGGCCTCCTTCGTCGAACATTAATATTTTCCTATCCACAATGGAGGATATTCTTAAAAAAAATAAAAATAATAAGATGGTTTTAGTATGTGGGGATTTTAATATTAACTTAATGGTTAATTCAGTTGATAAATGTAAATTTGTGTCATTATTTAGCTCATTTAATTATACTTGTTTGTTTTCTGAACCCACTAGAATAACTACTGAAACAGCAACCTGCATTGATAATATCATAACCAATTTCGAAGTAGTTGAAAAGTATACACAAATAGGAGTTAGATCGGACCATAAATGTTTGTTAGTCAAATTGAAACATAGAATAGAAAACATCCAAAAAATGATTAAGTACAGGCCATTGACAAGACATAACCTAGGTAAATTTAATATCAACTTGAAATCAAAAATTAATATTTTAGAACCTAATTCTGACAGTCCCAACGATATATATTCTTCATTACTTGATACAATTTGCAAAGAATTCAACAAAGTGTGCAAAATTAAAACTGTGAAAATTAATTCTAACATTAAATTTAGTACTTGGGCGACCAAAGGCATCCGACGTAGTAGAGAAATTTTATATAACTTGTATGACAAAAGGTCCTATACACCTGATGTCAATTTTATGAACTATCTCAGGCAATATTCTAAAATATTTAAAAAAGTATGCATGCAAGCTAAAGCAGCTTATATTAGTGAAAAGCTGAGATTATCTAGCAATAAAATAAAAACAACTTGGCAAATTATAAATACAGAAACTGGGAGAAATAAGGTTACTGATAACAAGATAACCTTGGCTATAAACAACAACCTGGTTTCAGACAAAGTTAGTATTGCTAATTACCTAGAAAAGTTTTTCACAAATATACCTTTAGATATAACCAAATGCTTGCAATCATCAGCAGTCTTGGCTGAATCACTTTTAGAAGAAAATGTTGTAGGAAATATGCCCATTTTCAGTTTTGAAAGAGTGTCTTATTCCGAAATAATAAAAGCTTTTAAAAATCTTAAAATTAAGGCTACTGAAGATATATGGGGACTGTCGGTTAAGGCTATTGAAGCTATTATATTTAATATTGCTCCAATATTGACGGTAATATTCAATTCTTGTATAAGTGACGGTATTTTTCCCGACTTAATGAAAATCAGTAAAATTGTGCCCATATTTAAGTCGGGGTGTCCAAACAATCCATCAAACTTTAGACCCATCTCAATACTACCAGCTCTTAGTAAGGTCTTCGAAAAGATCATGCTCACTCAAATGCAGGAACATTTTGATAGAAATGGGATATTACATAGTAGCCAATTTGGTTTTTCAAAGGGTCGGTCTACGCAAGATGCAGGAACATCTTTGATGAAATCTGTACTGGAAGCCTGGGAGACGTCACAAGATGCTCTTGGGGTTTTTTGTGACCTCTCGAAGGCTTTCGACTGCGTTGATCACCAGACCCTTATTACGAAGCTGAGTTACTACGGCATAAGTGGTTCCTCTCTTCAACTTATAATGTCCTATTTATCGGGTCGTGAACAAAAAGTATGTGTGGACGGCGTCACCTCAGTAGGATCAACAGTCAAAATAGGGGTTCCTCAGGGCTCTATTCTGGGCCCCTTTTTGTTTCTAGTTTATATAAATGATCTCCCTTACATGGTACAGAAATTTACAGACATAGTTTTGTTCGCTGACGACACGTCACTAATATTTAAAATAAATCGTAAGGATAAAGATCTAGCTATTCCAAATCATGTACTTAATTTAATTTTGAATTGGTTCTCATGTAATAATCTTCTACTCAATGCAGGAAAGACAAAATGCATTCGATTTACATTACCAAATGTTAGGAATGTAATATCACCTGTTACATTAAACGCAGAAACACTTGACTTGGTGACTTCAACTGTTTTCCTAGGAATAACTCTAGATAGTAAACTGCAGTGGGGTCCGCAAATAGAGCGATTATCTAGTAAACTGAGTGCCGCAGCTTTTGCGGTTCGTAAAATAAGAAAACTCACGGATGTTTCAACGGCTAGGTTAGTGTACTTTGCTTACTTTCACAGTATAATGTCTTATGGCATTCTATTGTGGGGATCGGCGGCTGATATTAACAGCATTTTCATACTACAGAAAAGAGCAGTCCGCGCCATCTATGATCTACGTAGCCGTGATTCCTTACGATCCATATTCAAGGACTGTAATATACTGACCGTGCCGTCTGAATACATTTATCAAAATATTATGTATGTACGTAAGAATGTATTTAGCTTTAGTAAAATTGGTGATATACATAATGTAAATACCAGGGGTAGACATAAACTTGTGATACCCTCATTAAGATTAGAAAAAACCAGTAAGTCCTTTGTAGGCAACTGCGTAAAATTTTACAATAAGCTCCCCAAATCTGTAACTGACCTATCAGATAATTCATTTAAGGTGCACATTAAACGTGTTCTGATGACAAGGGGATACTACAATATAAATCAGTATTTATAGGATAAGGAAATTTGGCATTAGATCTCTCCCGCACATCGCCATCACCACATCTTGGAACCCAGTACCTTTCACATTCTTCTTTCTTAAACCAAATCATTTGAATAAATACATAAATAAATATAAATTAACCCAAAGCTCCAAGTGTAACTTAAACCATTATAAAAACATCAAATACAAATTGATATCTAATATAAAATGTGCACAAAATAAATAAAATAAAAATAAAATGACGACCGATCGAGTAAATAATTCGAGCAAATTTATAATAAGAAGGCAATTTTTATTTGGCAGGTCATATAATATAATTATGTTATCCTTACTGGACCAAATACATGCCCACTGAGTTGGACTCGCTGGATCTACTCAGGTGTGGGTCGCGCCGCGTAAATTCCAGTAGTAAAGTGAGCCCGCTGAGTTTGTTTCGCCGGGTCTTCTCAGTCAGGGTCGCGTTTGGATCCGGTGGTACCATTAAAATAATACGTGACGTTTCGGAAATACACAAGGTCCATCTCGTTATTTACTTTAAAATAATAATAATAAGATTTTATGTATTTCCTGATGAAAACTAAAAATAAATTATAAAAAAACCCGTAAATATTTTTGTACAAATTATATAAAATGAACCATAGTTAAATTATAATGTAATAATAAAAGATTTTTCTTTTCTGTATTGACTTGTCATAAGTGCTATTTGATTGCCTACGTGACCAAATAAAGCAATTTCATTTCAGCAATTTCATTTCATTTCATTTCACGCTGGCCTAGTGCGGGTTGGCGGACTACACACCTAAGAAATTCCTAAGAACTTTTAGGTGTGCAGGTTTCCTCACGATGTTTTCCTTCCACCGTTAAAGTACGTGATAATTCATTGTGAATACACACATAGCTTCGAAAAGTCAGAGGTGTGTGCCTGGGGTTTGAACCCGCGACCGTCGAGATTCTCGACCGCGTGCCTATCGTGTGCTAATCAATGTCCAATGCAATTGTAGCCGATCGGTATAAAGGCTTGTGCACAACAATAATGTGATGTTGACGACGCAGGCTGGGTACGCGGGCTGCTGTCTGCGCCGATCCTGTACCCGCTGTCCCGCGTCACGTACTGCGCGTACTTGGTGCACCCGGTGGTGCTGCGCTACGTGGCCATGCATCTCACGCATCCCATACATCTGGGGGAACTGCTCGTGGTAAGTACTATTACGCTTTAGATAACCTTTACCTGCATTTAACATTACTTCTCTGACTTAAACTAGTTCGAAATTCTATACAAATTTACTTCTTGCCTTAAATTTACACGCGAATAAACTATTAAAAACCCTTTTGACTACAAAGTTGTATTTTAAGCTACAATAATAATATCGAAACCGCAGCTGGGCTCCTCTCAGCACTCAACTTAATTTTTAATTATTAGAATATGAATGAGTAAAGTTTCCAAATTGGCAACAATTAAAAATCTGGATCTCAATCGTATATATTTATAATGTACCTAATAGTTTTTGTAAAAAAAAAGCAGTGATGGCCTCGAGGTTTAGGCGCGCGGTCGAGAATTTCGGCGGTCGCAGGTTCAAACCTCAGGCACACACCTCTGACTTTTCGAAGTTATGTGTATATTCACAATGATTTATCACTTGCTTTAACGGTGAAGGAAAACATCGTGATAAAACCTGCACACCTAAGAGTTATTAGGAATTTCTTAGGTGTGTAGTCCGCCAACCCGCACTAGGCCAGCGTGGTGGACTAAGGCCTAAACCCTCTCAGTTGTAGAGGAGGCCCGTGCCCAGCAGTGGGACGTATTTGGGCTGATGACGATGACAAATAGTTTTTGTATTGGGTTCTCGACGCATTTGCCAAAATAATATAATATAATAAAATAATTATTCCAACTGACAGATATATTAAAAAGTATCTACCTACCCACTATCGCTAACACAAACGTATCTGTTACAGTTCGTATTGTTCCTGGGGCTGACGGTGATATCCTACTTCCTGGCGTTCGTGATCTCGGTGGCGTTCGAGGCGCCCATAGTCACCATGCTCAAGATCCTGTCGCCGCACAGAAAGCCGCACCGCGTCTGACGCCAACACACCCAACGTACAAAGATTCGCTAATAAGCTTATGTTGTGAGGATCTCGTATCAGTGGAACGAACTTTCATGTGACAAAAAATTGGTTTACTCAATGCTGAGTACTTCATTGACTGTGATCCAAATGGTTGCATAATTTTAATTCACAAATGTAGTTAGCAGGGTTGCCATTAAATAAAAATTGATTGCCGTGTTTTGGATATCGAATTGCCGTGTTTTGTAGAAAATTTTGAGAAATTACCGTGTTTCTTAAAAAAATTCTTTCAAAATACATTAAATTGGTATCATCTGATTGCCGTGTTTTATGACACGGCAATGAAATTCTGCCGTGTACCATCTTTTTTTTCCAACTGACCCCAATTGCCGTATCACACGCCAATTGCCGTGGCAACCCTGTTAGTTAGTAAGCTACGTTTTAGTATTGCAAACAGATAATATTTCTTACATACAGAGATTACGTTTTTCACTTGTCCATTATTGTCCTGTTTTGGCGTAGCATGTTTCTTGAATGTGTATTTTTCTTCTCGCCAGTTACTCAATCGCTTTAATTATGCAAAAATGAGCTCCTGCATAGCTTCTAGTTCCAAGTTTCATATTGATCATATTCTTACCCTCATGATAATTCTTTTAATAGAATCCGCTCCTTATACATGCGTAGGTCCATTTTAACATTAATATGTGATAAAATTTGAACAAAATAATGCCAATGAGTTAACCTGATGAAACATTATGCTCAAAAATAAGTTACTGTGAAAAATATCATTTTGAAGACTAGATGCTGTAGGAATCTTTGAAACCACATGAAACAATCATGACAATGTATAAAACAAATGTAATGTTAAAAATAAATTTAATGTATAATTGTAATTACACTGTAAATAGATATAAAGTTATACATACAACTATGTACATAAGCTGTAAATACTATTGTATATTCGACTTAAGTTTTTATTAAAATATTTTTATACGAAACATAAATATTTGTTTTAAATTTTAAAAATACTAATATAAAAAGTAATGAATGTGCAAAATTATTTTATTAGGTAATATAAAAAAAAAACATTTTGTGACGGATCAATATACATGACGAAATGTTTATGCATCTTGTGATAGCCGACACCGATTTTGCGTCAATTGTTAAGATAAAGCACTTGGCGCTACTTTAAATGGACGACCATTTAAAAAAAAACTTTTCTCTCAAATTGTGCTCGATAACGCTCTTACGTAACAGCGCCATCTCATGATTACAATTCTCAAACTTTTATAAGTTCACATTAATAGATGACGCTACAATATAACCACAGCATTCTTACATTAGGCCATCTAGAAATTGAAATTTACAAACACACTCATAGATGGCACTAGATAAGCCATCCTTTACTAAGTTCACTGCGCCATCTCTTAATTAAAACTTGCAAACTATTATGAAACTTATATTCATAGATGGCGCAACCATAAACTAAATTCAAACAATGCCAGATTAGAAATTCAGACTTAGAAATTATTTAAATCGCACTACACCTACGATCAAGTGCCAGCACAGTCAGAATAAAGGATAAGAAAACACAAGATTACTTTTGTTCCTTTTAATCTTAAAACACACTAATATCTCTACATCTTTTCTATATTTGACCTTCCTTGTGAAGAGCTATGCATACAATTTAGCTAGCAATAATTCCTTCATCGTCACATACCTCGATAAATTTATTATGAATAGACCCATAACTTCAAAATGTAATAATTCTAAGCCAGGGACCTTAAATAAGTCTCAATTTAAAAATAGGGTCTTTATTTTGACCTCGCGCCCAATCCTCAACCACCACGACTTAACTACAAAAACCGCAGACAACTAGGACTTCTCTAAAACGTTTCCGAAATACTTGCAACTTTGAGATCTATTTTTTTTTAATAAATTAAAGTAAATAGTCTTCTAATCAAGATTATGAAGATTTGTGATGGCAACTGCACCATTATATTAAAGTTTAGTAGATCACGTAGTGGCACAGTCTGAGAGGCGGCGCAGCAGACTGCAGCTCGGCATCTCCACCAGCAGGACCAACACCAGAGCGGCCAGGACTGTCAGCACTGATGTCGCCGTATAGTATATCCACTGTTAACATAGCAAATTTATATAGCTCTTTGGTAAAAAAAAATCTATTTACATTAAAGTGAAATTTGAAATAGAAAACACCAAGCAAATAAAAAATATGTTGACATCTTACCATTCAACCTATACTCGTATTAGGTTATCATGGGCATTTTCCTGTGAGTATTGCATTGAATATATTTGGAAACAACACGTATACTGAACTAGCAATTGGAAGAGAATTAAAAGTTTGAATGAATTTATGAAAAAAAATAGAAATAAACATCTTTTTCTATAGCTAGAGCCTATCATTTCTCGAAAATAGGTTGTCATAAGCAAACATTTTATGTTTAATTGTGAGCCATTTGGAAAAATCACGACTAAACCAGCAGGCATTAACCCACCACACACCCGCCACTGCAACTCCTGTGCTCCAGGATCAACAGCACGCACAGTATTGACGCCAAGCACTGAAGCTCAGCGAATCTATGGGAACCTCTCATGGCCTCGTAACGAAGTTAATCAGAGAAAAAGATATAAAGGAGGAGTTAGACAACAAAGTGTTCTCCACTGAAGCAGGAATTTGAAGGTGGTTCATCATCTGCCCATATACGTGCCACTGCTGGGCACGAGCCTCCTCTACAACTGAGAGGGTTTAGGCCATAGTCCACCACGCTGACCTAGTGCGGGTTGGCGGACTACACACCTAAGAAATTCCTAACAACTTTTAGGTGTGCAGGTTTTATCACGATGTTTTCCTTCACCGTTAAAATACGTGATAGTTCTTTGGGAATACACGAGGAATACATGAAGGTGGAAACATGAGGGTAGATATAAGTTTGACATACATCCATACATAAACTCACGCCTGTATTCCCCGAAGGGGTAGGCAGAGGTGCATTTCTGCACCCACATTTCGCCAGGTATGTATCAGTCCCACGTAATAGGGGGCGAGACTATTGCCGTTTTCGGGCACAATTCCAGACTCCGTGCTGCTACTGAGAATTCCTAATGGAAAAACCCAATAACACTTTGCCCGACCCGGGAATCGAACCCAGGACCTCTAGATCGCTCGGCACATACTTGTACCGCGAGACCACGAGGCAGTCAGTCAGTTATAAGTTTGAATGAATGTATGAGAGGTCTCTACCAGACAGGCGGCGCCGTGGCAGGCGGGTGCAGCGGCGGCGAGCAGCACGCGCGCGCCCGCCCCGTGCAGCACCAGCACGGCGCCGCACACCCGACTCGCGCCCGCGCACCACGCGCCGCACCACGCGCCGCACCACGCGCCGCTCCACGCTGGCAACACAACACATAGTCCCAGCGCCGCAGCAAAAAAAGTAGCTAAGTAAAGCATCGTTCGGGACCTGGTATTTTTTTAAATCCTAAATTTAAATCCAAGTTGGCGCGGCGGGGGGAGGTTCACTTCAGCCGCCATCTTGGAAAACACGTTTTATCGAATATCTCGCGAACCGCGCATCGTACGACAAACGTTGTAGAAATCATTATTGTAGACAATAATATTTGCCATCTTTTTTATTTGAAACTATTTTAACGCATAGGTTTTTAACTATCAACCTTTTTACAATATGGTTTTTACTAAATATTTAGTTTATGGTTACAAAAAAAATGTTAAAAATTAAAAAAATGGTAACTGTATTATAGAGCATAAAATTACCTATAAATTTTATCGGAAACTTTTCCCGTAGCATTTATAGTTTAGGAGCTATAACGCTGTAAATGAGATAATAATGAGATTATAATGCTGTATATTCAATTATACTCAAGCTTAGTCCGAGATATCTTCTATATTCACTATGTAGTTCCACAATCCTCGCATTGTGCGTGCCGCGAATATTTAGAGGAAGCAAAAAGCTTCTTGTCCAAACAGTAAAAAGGTAGCCTACTGGCAACACTATAATCTGTAACTCATTCACTGTTTTCGCGCCGCGCGTGCTTGTCAAAATAAAACTTATTGCGGTTTTATTGAAGTTTTTGAAGAAGAAATGCCGAAAAGAAAGTGTGAAAGTAAGGAAGAAAGGTACCAACGGAAGATAAGGAAATTAAAAAAGAAATTAAAGAAAAACAGGCGTATTGAAAACCGTACACCATCACCGGGGCTATCATCGCCAACACCGGTATCGTCGTGCGCAGATAGTGATGTCGAGGATAATGAAATATCCGTCACAGCGCCAGAGCCAACAGGCAAGTATTTTTTACAAGAATTAACCTATTTTGTGATCGCCCCTGTTTTCTATGATACGTGGTACGTGTCACTACAGGCACTCCGGTGGAGTGAGATCATTACGGGGATGTCCCACCGTATATTATGTGTTTTACGAATAGAACATTGTTCTTGACTCACAGTCACTAGCTGTCCCGAGACGCTTCAAAAATTACTAAAAAAAAAAAAAAAAAAACATACCCACAATTTCATTTCGGTAAAGGAAAGTTTTCTTTACTAAACCGCCACGGTGTGGCAACATATACACTTGTAGCATCATATAGTACATACAGCTGGTAGCTGTGAAACTAAATCAAACATGGTTTGGTCTTTCTTGTAGGTGCTGAGTGTGTGGACATTGGGGACAACACAAGAGTGGACAATGATCCTTTGACTGAATTATTGGATGATTCCATAATTATGGCTTTAGGCCAGACTGTATCCACAGAAAGAGAATATGGACCAGAAGTTCATATGGAACTGGTAAAAAGGGTTGAAGGTATTATCACCCGAGGCCTTAAACAGGATGTCAAAGATGAACTTTTAAAGAAATATTTGATACCTGCTAATATCAAACTTCTAGATGCACCAAAGCTGAACAAGGAACTGCAAGGGCTTCTAAATGATGCCGTGAAGGCCCGAGACAAGCGAGTTGAAGAACGCCAACAACAGATTGGTGTTACAATAGCAGCCTTGTTGTCTGCTACAGACAAACTGATTAAAGGTGATGTTGATAAGATAAGTATAATTTCAACAATCAGTGATGTCACACGCTTATTAATAGACCACCATCATCAAGACACAGTCACCAGAAAAAAGCTAGTAATTCCGAATCTTGATAAAAATATAGGAAAGACAGTTGAAAACCAAGAACGAGATGAATTCCTTTTTGGAGAAAAATTTAATGACAATGTCAAAACTGCCACAGCAATTAAAAAATCAGCTGGCACCATCTTAAAACAAAACAACCCTAATCGAAGAAATACCTCATCTTATCGAACAACCCAGTCTAAAAATCATCCCACGAAACAGGGAAACTTCAAACGCCCCCCTCTTACGAGTGTGACTCAGTTCAAACAGGGGGGGGCAGGCAGATACCACCAGACACAGCAGTACAAACCAAGACCTCCACAGCGTCCTCCAGCCAAGGCGCCTGTTCGACAATCTTAGAGGTAAAGACTTTTGCTGGTAGACTTAAGTTCTTTTATTCATGTTGGTTAAAAATAACCCAAGACAAAGTTGTCTTATCTTGGCTCAAGGGTTATAATATCCCTTTTTTAGAGGCTCCTCACCAGGAATATGTTCCTAAAAATTCAAATTTTTCTAAATCAGACAATTTTATAATATTGAAAGAAATAAATAGACTTTTAAAACTTGGAGTACTTAAAAAATGTGTAACAGCTAAGGGACAATTCTTCTCAAAGATTTTTACTGTACCTAAATCAAATGGAGAAGTTAGATTTATTTTGAATTTAAAATGCTTAAACAGATTTATTTCACCAGAACATTTTAAAATTGAAGACATTAGAACACTTTGTAAATTAATTTCAAAAAATGATTTTATGCGTACCATTGACCTAAAAGAATCCTATTTTTTGGTCCCAATGGGTGAAGATAAAAAATATCTAAGGTTTTGGTTTCAGAATATAATGTATGAGTTTGAATGCTTGCCATTTGGTCTAAGTACTGCTCCTTTCACATTTACTAAGTTACTGAAGCCAGTACTAAATTTTCTGCGAAGAAAAGGTTATAAATCAGTTGTTTATCTGGATGACATTATATGTATTGGTAATTCTTACCAGGAGTGTCTAGAGAACTGTCATATGACTTTAAATTTACTAGAATGCTTAGGGTTTATTATAAATAAGGAAAAGAGTATTTCAGTCCCAACCAAGATTGCAGAATTTTTAGGTTTTATAGTAAACACAGAAGAAATGTCATTGTCAGTACCTTTTAAGAAAAGGGAGACAATTTCTTTATTGATAAAGAAATATGCACAAATGGATCAATGTACAATTAGAGAATTTGCGAAGCTTATTGGCACCCTTGTAGCATGCTGCCCAGCTGTGTCTTATGGTTTTTTGTACACTAAAACTTTTGAACAGCAAAAATATCAGGCTTTGTGTGCAGCAAACAATAACTTTGATGCAATTATGAATATCAACGATGATTGTAAAAATGATTTAAAATGGTGGCATAATCAAATAAAAATACCAAAAAATTTAATACGACAGTACAGTTTTCTTTTAGAAATAAATTCAGATGCATCAAAGACAGGCTGGGGAGCATACTGTAATGGTAAATTTGCAAATGGTTTTTGGACTTTAAAAGATAAGGAAAACCATATTAACTTCCTGGAACTTTTAGCTGCTTTTCTGGGTTTGCAATGTTTCGCCAAGGATTTACACTCTTGTCAGATATTGTTGAGAATAGATAATACCACTGCAATTGCATACATTAATAGAATGGGGGGTATACAATTTCCAAAACTTAATTCTCTAGCTAGGAGCATATGGCAGTGGTGTGAGATCCATAGAATATGGTTGTTTGCCTCTTATATTAAGTCAAGAGAAAATAAAGAAGCTGACCAAGAATCCAGAATAAAAAATATAGATTCAGAATGGGAATTGTGTAACAAAACTTTTTTAAATATTACTAAGTCACTTGGAGAACCCGATGTGGATTTGTTTGCAACTAGGGCAAATAAAAAATGTCATAGATACATATCTTGGCATAGAGATCCATATGCAGAGAATATTGATGCTTTTACTGTAGATTGGTCAACATTTAACTTATTTTACGCTTTCCCTCCATTTTCCTTAATTTCTAAATGTATACAAAAAATTATTTGTGATAAGGCAACAGGTATCATAGTTTTCCCTTTATGGACCTCACAACCTTGGTATCCCTTTATAACCAAATTAGCAACTTCAGAAGTATTACAGTTCAAACCATCAAAAGATTTATTAATATCACCTTTCAGAACACTACACCCTCTGCACAACAGTCTTTCCCTGGGAGCCTGCATCTTATCAGGGAAGCATTCCGGAAAAAACTAACTCCTGATGAAACAATAGAGGTCATGGTAGCTTCCTTATCACAAAACACTATCAAACAATATACAACAGCACTTAAAAAATGGTGGCGTTTTTGTAACGGAGAAGATATACATGAATTGTCAGTACCTAAAGTATTAAAATTTCTCACAGAAATGTTATCACAAGGCGCTTCGTACGCTACTCTTAATACATGCCGTTCGGCGCTCTCTCTAGTCATAGATACCAGCTTAGGAACAGACATTCAAATTAAGAGATTTTTTAAGGGAGTTTACAGATTAAAACCCTCTAGACCTAAGTATAATGACACATGGGACCCTTCTGTTGTCTTGAATTATATTCAAACTTGGTCACCAAACAGCAGCCTTAGCTTAGAAAAACTAACCAAGAAATTGGTAATTTTGTTAGCTCTCACAACTGCTCAACGCATTCAAACATTGTCGGTTATCCGATTGAGCAACATAGAGTTCACGGATAGCGGTGTCAAAATAACGATTACTGATATTTTAAAAACAACGACTCCATGTAAGGATCAGGTCATAATAAATCTTCCTTCCTTGGATACGAGTCTGGAAATTTGCCCCGTATCGGCACTTAAACATTATATAGACCAGACTAGGGCACTCAGAAAAGGAGACACAATTAACTCGGATAAGCTACTTATTTGTTATAAAAAACCTTATAACTGTGCCAGTAACCAAACTATTAGTCGCTGGATAAGGCAAGTTATGGCTGAGTGTGGCATTGATGTAAAGAAGTTTACCCCTCACTCCACGCGTCATGCGTCCACATCTCTGGCGTGTAGAGAAGGTGTAACATTGGATTGTATATTTAAATCTGCTGGTTGGTCTACAGGATCTAGTGTTTTTGCCAATCACTACAATAGACCCTTAAATACAGCAAATGATAATTATATTTTTTCGAAAGCCATTTGCAACATTAAGGTTTAAGTTTGTTATTAGTACTTTAGCAACCCTTAACTTAAATTACTGATGAATTAAATTGCTGATTATTGAATTTTGTTTTTTGTTTGTACACTATACTTACCATATTATTTATGATTTCCAACTATTCTCTAAACATCTACATAGTGAATATAGAAGATATCTCGGACTAAGCTTGAGTATAATTACATAATTAAACGAACTTACCTGAAGTGAAGTTCTATTGTAATTATACGAAGGGCTTAGTCCGAGATATCAATCTCCCACCCGCCCTTTCCATAATCTTGGATTATAATAACCCTAGAGTCATGTTGGAAATCACTTCATATATAATAATGCTCTGAAAAGAATGAGTTACAGATTATAGTGTTGCCAGTAGGCTACCTTTTTACTGTTTGGACAAGAAGCTTTTTGCTTCCTCTAAATATTCGCGGCACGCACAATGCGAGGATTGTGGAACTACATAGTGAATATAGAAGATATCTCGGACTAAGCCCTTCGTATAATTACAATAGAACTTCACTTCAGGTAAGTTCGTTTAATTATGTAATTATGCGCCTATAAGTTGCAGTATATATTTCGGGTCGTTCGGAATTTCTCCGTCTTAACATTCCAACAGTATTCAGGTATAAATCCTAACCATTTTTGTCCCCTCGTGACGCTAGGGTCGTTCCCTCGCCTGTGTGTGTATTGAAATTTTCGTAGACGCGTCAGTTCTGTTTGGAGCGCTATAATTAAAAACCTAGGCGTTATACAAAAAAAAATTCAAATAAAAAAGATGGCAAATATTATTATCTACAATAATGATTTCTACAATTTTTGTCGTACGATGCGCGGTTCGCGAGATATTCGATAAAACGTGTTTTCCAAGATGGCGGCTGAAGTGAACCCCGGTACTTCCATAGAAGCCCAAGTGTTACACGTTAATTTCTAATGCCTAGTTTATAATAGTTTATGGTGTATGGATATTCTCATTTATTTGTCCAATTACGTATGTTGAATAAAGATTTAATGCTTAAACATTATTATTCGGAATTTTGTAAGGCAACCTGGGCTTTTGGCTTCTATGGAAGTACCGCCACTGAGCGCTACAAGGACTATTTGGCACGTGGCCAAAATCGGAACTAACGCCGCCATCTTGTAGTGCCACTTTTGACAGAACACTCCAGTTGATAATTATTAACATTATCCTATTTATATTTATTATTATATATGCAATTAAACATTTAGCAAATAATTCCTAAGGTTGAATTGAATTACGGAATATGGTGACAGATTATAAATAGTTTCCTAAAACTAAGTAGATTTTTCTTGTCCGGTAATCTTTATTGTACACCCACGCCCTTCTGCCAAGTTCATCCAAGTTCCAAATGATCCCTTATGTGCTATAAGGACACGTCAACGCACTGCCTAATCCCCTTTTTATACGAGAGAAAAGCAACTTAATTTTCCCTTTTGGTACCTCAGGGGAAGGCGAAAAGGATTTATGTCGGGTTCCCTTCTTAACGGTAATGGTGCAAAACTGGTATTACACCGTAAAACTGCGAAGTTAAATACTGTAAACTTTATTACATACACAAAAATTATCTCTAAGCCAACTATTTGGTAGATAAGTAGATATAATAGACGAAAAACTAAAAAAGTTGAGCTTTGAGGTTATTATTGAGTGACGAAAGATGGAGGTCTTACGCTACTTGATGCTCTATTTGGACAGCATCGTTTTACCTTCAATTACGGTGTTGTCACTTTTGTCGTGTACGTTAAAATATCTTAAGAATGACCAAATAACCATTCAAAATACATCCGTACTTCACGCCTGTATTCCCTGAAGGGTTATACAGACATTTCGCAAACTATGTATCAGTCTCACTACCGTCCCAGTCTGCTGCCATAAAACCTACTTCAAAGTAAATAAGTGTGGTAACCTACCAGCGTGGCGTAGGATTTTGGTTAGGGACCCAACTCAGCTAAGCGGACAATAATTGTTCTGCGCGCCGAGTTGGAAGGCCAGAGACCCCGACATATCCCTTTCGGCCTCCCCCGAGGTACCGAACAGGGGAGCTTAAAGCGCTTTCCTTTCGTTAAAAAAAAAACCTACCAGCGTACTTGGTGGAGCAGACGAGTGTGGGCCACACTAGGCCGAGCGGCCAGGCGGCGTGCACGAGCGCGGCGGGCCAGCCCCGCGCCACCAGCGGCACCGCCCACGACGCCGACACCAGCGCCGCCGACACCAGCCACAGCACGCTACACACAACCTGACGCCCACCCATTACAGTGCTCCACCATCATCATCATACTCATCATCATCAGCATCATCATCATCATCATCATCATCATCATCAGCCCATATACATCCCAATTCTGGAACGGGCCTCCTCTACAACTGAGAGGTGTTAGGCCTTGTACCACCAAGCTGGTCTAATGCGGGTTGGCGAACTACACACCTAAGAAATTCCTAAGAAATTATAAAGCAAGCCTATTGCCGTTTTTCGGGCACATTTCCAGACTCCGTGCTGTTACTGAGAATTTACTAATGGAAAACCCCAATAACACATTGCCCGACCCGGGAATCGAACCCCAGGACCTCTAGATCGCACGGCACATACTTGTACCGCGAGACCACGAGGCAGTCAACAGAGCAGTTCACTATTATACGATCTCGGTAACTTTGCTTTACGTCGCTTGATGCAGGTGGCTTCGGAAGATCGCTCTGCTGTCTTTATAGACCTGTGTCCAGCAGCGGAAATATTAATAACGATGACAATGATTAAATTAAAACCAGTCAGTTTAAATTGTTGACAGCCCCGTGGCGCAGTTGGCTAGATACCAGCTTGCGAAACGAGAGGCCGCGGGTTCGATCCCCGCATCGAGACAAATATTTGTGTGATCCACAAATATTTGTTTCGGGTCTAGGTGTTTGTGAGACCGAAAAGTCTCTCGTAGTTTCTGATACCCACGACACAGGACTTGTATCCTAGTGTGGGGTCAAAACTATGTATGTGACTGTTGGGTGTATTTTTTTTATTTTTTTTTTTTAAATAATATTTATTCTCAAAATAATTACCTTTGAAATTTTCAACCTGCCCTGCATCACGTGAACAAGCCAGCCGCTGAAAACGCCGAGGAAGTAGGGAGCTACTCGCGCCAGCGGACGGTCTATTATAGACGAGTAAGCGTCGAAAATGCTAGAGAATCTGCGAACATTGATTAATAAATTTTATTCTATAATATATCATCTTTAAGGAATGAGCAGGAAGAAGGAGCAAGGAGCAGACCAGTGCTGGCCACACTAGGCCACTAAAAACGAAAATCTGACACTCACAAAAATATGTCATCCAAATATGCGGCGCTGACGTCAGCGGTAGTGGCAGCGAGGAGGACAGCCAACGCAACTAACGCAACTACTTTAGCGCGCACGCTGGCGAACATGTTCGCGGACACGCTCGCCGCGCACGCCAGCGCGCCCACAGCATGCAGCTGGGTCTCCGTCGACAAGTACCACGATATCTGCATGCACTGGTGATACAAATACATCCATCATTCTAGTAGGTTTATTGTGTCCAGAAATAGATAAAACTTAAAGAATACTAAAAGACCGGTACCGCTACCAGACTCTGGGCTAGCGTGGTGGACTAAGGCCTAACCCCTCTCAATTGTAGAGAAAGCTCGTGCTCCGTAGTGGGCCGTATAGGGGCTGACGATGATTAAAATAAGTGTCAACAGTGGACTAGCAGAGGAAGGCCAAAGATAAGATGAATGGAGTGCGTGACAGGAGATATGAAAGAAAAGGGAAGGCATGAATGAAGACATCGCGACTGATAGGAATGTTTGGAAGGATACAACATACTGCGCTGACCCCAAATAGAATTCGGAACAGGGCAAGATAATGATAATGATGAGCAAAGCAGCATGATTGGTGATAAGTTATGCCATCAGGTGCTAAATTATTAATTTGCAGAATACATAAAAAAGACTAATGCTGCAAACCTGTTCATCTTCAGTGTGCATGTTAGAGATGTAGAGCAAGTTCCTCCACCAGTAAACATTGCAGTTCTTGTCGTCGCCATCCGGCAGAGTAAGTGGAGAAGTGTCGCGATACACGCGAGTTATCACTGCGGATAGCAGGATGGCGTACGCGTACGACGGTAATAACCTGAAGTATATTATTAAGTTAATAAATGATTATTAAATTAATAAACAGCTTGTCACAAATTACAAATTTAAGTCACTCTGCGTGCCACGGAGCGGGCAACGCTTGGAGTTAGAATTCTGGTAGATAGAATTCGTAATGAAGCCATCCGCCAAAGAACCGGAGTCATTGACATTGAACGCAGGATTAGCACGCTAAAGTGAAAGTGGGCCATGTCTGCTGACGGACGGACGATCGTTGGAGCAGACAAGTATTGAAGTGGAGTTGGCGCTTAGGCAGATGTAGTGTCGGATGTCCTGCAGCACGATGGTCCGGCGACTTGAGAATGGTGGCGGATAGCGGATGGATGAGGGCTGCTTAAGACCAGGATGGTTGGCGCGTTCTTGGGGAGGCCTACGTTCAGTAGTGGACGGCGATAGGCTGAGAATAAGCTTTCATGATAAGGTTTTACAGTTTATAGCTCTAATCATGACCATAATAACGCCCGGAATAAATTTAATCAGTTAATATTCGTTATTTGAACGTTATCGTGAATCGTTTTTACAAACATTAAGAATAAAATCCACATGAATAAGAGCCTAATTTACCTTATAATCCTATTGGTAACAAAACACACAAACTCCAAAATCTGACCGCATTTGCCCCCGAAGTTCACAAGTTCTTCCACTGTATAATGACTTTTCATGTAGAAGAAGTGATGAGAACTAATAGCACCACTGCAATATAAATGTATACATTACTTCCCTTGCACTAAGCCAATGTAATCAAATAAAACCAAATTGCGTTGCAACAATATTATTTAAACCGATTTTAAACAAAAATAAGCCAAAGCAAATAGCGAAACAAAATTTTGAAGCACACCTCACAAAGAACAACGTATCAAAAGCTATGGTACCAACAATCAATGTGTCATAAACACCATTACGTTCATTAACATCGCTAGCGTTGGCTGAAAAGAAAACACAGCGTTACAAATTGGCAAACAAGTGAAAAATTAAAAATTCATTTCACTTACCGGAAATGTAGTCAACCATGAGGGACACGTGAACAAATACAACGCAAAACGTAGCCATAATTTTGAATGCATGTATCAACGACAAGTCTTTATTAGCAGTGTTCTTGTTGAAGATCCGTCTCCAAGAATAGACGAAAGAAAAACAAAGCAAAAGCCGGCAGAAGGTACCATGTCTCTGATATTCAATATCGGTTGTTGACATAGAAGTATCTCTGAGGCGCGGACAAGAAGAACTCTTATCGGTAGGACGCGTGAGAGAACACTGGTATTTATATTTACCACATCTTCGGCAATTATCTCGACCCACAGATACTACGTCCTTAACGTGCACTTTATGAGAATAATCTGGGTTCAATTTTGCATTTGCAATCTTGATGGTATTAACATTCGTTGCTTTATCAATTCTGGTACTGTCAATTTCATGAATCATTTTCGTTTGCTTATAGATCATTTTGTTATTATTCTTATTATACTTTTCTAGATCAAAACTCATAGCATTCTTCTTATATATTGCACATTTTATAATTCCCAGTTCGGCGGCTGTTGCTATCGTGCCCAACAATACAAGAAACGCCGTTAATCCTAATAGAGCCATGGCTCCTATATCGCTTTTGAAATCGTAGGATTCAAAATGTCTGACTTTAAGAATTTTTGCTGATCGAGGTAGAGTTTTATTGGATCTTAGTTTCTCGTTGATCATTATCGAAAAATTGACCACGGACTCTATATCATGTATAGAACAAGATCGAGGCATACATATTCCCATTATTATGTTGTACATCTAAAACAATAAACAGTATAAAAAAGAAACAGATTTCACTCTATGTTCAAATATGTAGTACAAGACCGCTATACAGCGGATATATTGCAAAAATTAATTGGTTCTTTGTTTTTTTTTTTTCAATACATACATAAATATTGTTATATTTAAGAAAAATAGTTGGGAACATAGGTATACAACTAATGAGCACGTGCGTCCCCAAACAAAATCCACAGGGTGCTTAATTTGGATTTTCTCAATTCACACCACCTAGCTCCTCAATGATTACTACCATATGTTTACAAAGTCAACTGTGTTCTCTTCAATAACTTTCTTCATTATGCGTAGTCCGCCAGACTGCACTGAGCCAGCGTGGCGGACTAATGCCTAATCACTCTCAGTTATACAATAAGCAGTGATGGCCTCGAGGTTTAGGCGCGCGATCGAGAATTTCGGCGGTCGCAGGTTCAAGCCCCAGGCACACACCTGTGACTTTTCGAAGTTATGTGTGTATTCACAATGAATATAATATCACTTGCTTTAACGGTGAAGGAAAACATCGTGATAAAACCTGCACACCTAAAAGTTCTTAGGAATTTCTTAGGTGAGTAGTCCGCCAACCCGCACTAGGCCAGCGTGGTGGACTAAGGCCTAAACCCTCTCAGTTATAGAGGAGGCCCGTGCCCAGCAGTGGGACGTATTTGGGCTGATGATGATGATGATGACATGACTCTCAGTTGTAGAATTTGAAATAGGTATAAGAAGTACTAGTCTAAACTTGCCTTTGGAACGAAGAACTTAGATATGTTCAGAGCCATCTCTACAGTGGCATAAGCTAATCTCATTGGTGGACGATCATCTACTGATTGTTGCTGTCTCAACTCATTGCTTGCAATCCAACGCCAATCATGACCTATAACAGATTTATTATACAAGCGTATGATACATATTGCAGTGTTTTAAATGGTGTAAGTACATGGGTACTCTGCCCTAAATAGAATAGGCAATATCAGATCACCAACATAGTATCCACTGGCCAGAAACAACCTCTCACTGTCCAGTTCAATAATGCTAGTCATATCGTTATCCCGATTTGTTTTAAACAGTCATATTTTACTAAATTGTTCAATGGATTGTCCTTATTTTCATACATTTTGATGGGGTCGTCAAAATTATATATGTATGTATATCATACATATATAAAATTGTCTCTACAACATTACAGTGGACCCCCGGTAATCCGACCCCTGTCTAATCCGGCACCCCATGTAATCCGACAAGTTATAACTTGTACGCATCCCCACTATTGTGCTCGACGCGTAGGGTATTATTTCGATTCTGATTGCTTAGTTTGAATTTGAAGTTTGAAGATAGCGGTGCGATCTAGCGTGTGTTCATTGTTTACTGTTTATTCATTGTGTATTACGTATTCGTACCTAGTAATGTCGTCACAAGCTCACAAGCGAAAGCACAAAACACTGACAATTAAAGAAAAATGTGATATTTTAGACCGCCTAAATCTGAACGAATCTCTTAGTAGTTTAGCAAGTGAATACGGCGTAGGCCGATCTACAATTTATGACATGAAAAAAAACCACGAGAAGATTAAACAGTTCGTGTCAACTAACTGTGGGCCGGCCAAGAGACAGACACTCAAGAAAGCTGAACATCCAGAAGTAGAAGAAGCTTTATACATGTGGTTCCTTCAGGAAAGAAATAGGCATGCGCCCATTTCGGGATCCATGTTGACCATGAAAGCTAAATATTTTTATAAGGAAATAATAAAAAAAGATGATTTTGTGGCTAGCAAGGGATGGCTAGAACGTTTCAAAAGTCGTCATGGCATACGTTTAATGACTATTACAGGAGAGAAAAATTCTAAAGATGCCACCACCTGCATAGAGCCATTTAAATTAAGATTTTTGCAAAAGGTGAAAGATTTAAATCTTAACCCGTCACAGGTGTACAATGCAGACGAATCGGGGCTTTTTTGGCGCGTGATACCTAATAAAAAATTTGTTTCCTATAATGAAAAATCCGTACCTGGACGAAAAGTAAGTAAAGAACGTGTAACGATACTACCGTGTGCTAATGCTGCGGGTACACACACGCTAAAGATGGTGGTCGTTGGTAAATCTAATAAACCACGTGCATTCAAAAACATTGATTTACCTGTACACTATTATGGACAAAAAAGTGCGTGGATGACAAAAGATCTTTTCAAAAAGTGGTTTGATGAATGCTTCGTACCAGAAGTTAGAAAATGGTTGAAAGATCATAATTTTTCTCAAAAAGCGTTATTGCTTCTTGATAAGGCTCCCGGTCATCCATCTGAAGAAGAACTGACAACTGAGGATAAATGCATCACTGCGATGTTTCTTCCGCCAAACTGCACTGCATTGATTCAACCCATGGATCAGCATATCATTCAGTTTGTAAAGCAAGATTATAAGAAAAACCTACTTCTGAAAGCCATATCAAAAGACCAGCCAATAGAAAAAACATTAAAAGAATTTAATATGAAAGACTTGGTTTTTGCTCTTTGGCAATCGTGGAATGCGTTACCTTCATCAACTATTACTACGTCTTGGAAAAAGTTATGGCCAGATATAGTCGCCACTGCTACCAACGACCCACAAATCAGTGTACCATCAGATGTAATAGAGCAAATTGCTGCTGAAACACAGATAAGTCCGGAAGATTTGGAAACCTGGTGCCGTGGAATGGATAAAGAGGAAAATGTTTTTGATGAAATGTCTGACGAAGAGATTATAAAAGAGATTTCTAGTAATAGAACAATAAATCAGGAAGATGACGACGAAGTAATTGCAACTACTCCGCAAGTGACAGCACAAGTTGCAATGAACGCCTTTGAGCTGGGTTTGCAATGGGCTAAAGAGAATGGTGCATCCCACAACGAACTTTTTCTTTTGAGAAAACTAAGGGACAAAGCTTCAATCTCGCGTTTCAACAATGTTAAACAAAACAAAAATTGATGAATATTTTCATGCTTCTTAAATTGATTGATTCGTAACTTTTGATTATTTTAGTATGTACACAATAATTATTTCCTAATATAAAGTTATTGCATATTTTTTGTAAGTTCTATAGCAGTAATGACGTTAATTTTATAATAAAACGTAAACTCTCAATTGTGTTGTACTGTTGTTTAATTTACTAAATTTGACATACGTGTACCTACATAATGATGAATGATTTATACTTTAGAGTACATATATATAACATATATTGGATCCGTAATTTATCGAATTACAGGGTATGTAGGTACTCTTTTGTAAAAAAAATCCGGAGGTCTTAGGCAGCACTCTATAATCTGACAAATTCGATAGTCCGACACTGCCCTGCAAAATGTTTGTCGGATTAGCGGGAGTCCACTGTACTTCTATTCAACTTATTTCAACTAACTATGGGTTTACGTTAAATAAATACGTTTTAACAAGTTTTTTGAGGATTAACCCATTCCAATTGTCCTAATTGGCTTACCGTAAGCGTCGTTCCTATCACTTCGCCGAATTTCTGATGCATATTCAACAGCTTGAAGACTTTTGTTAGCACGACCAGTAACAAAGTCGGAATCCTGAAAAATGTGCTCATCTACAATAATTCAACGAATATCCATACTCGGATTGTGAACAATTACACGTAATCAAAAAAATAAAATGAAACATTTCGATCGTACAACGAGCTGAGTACAAAAATCTACAAACTAATTTAATTTAATTTACTAGGAAAGTTTATTTACCAGTCGCTCACATTGCTCTTTTGATCCGAGCCAATATCTATTGCCGCTGAATAATCCGGATTGATAGTTTCCCGAAGCATCTACAACTGGAAATTGAAACAAAATGATACAAGGATGATATCGCATGAGGAATAGAATAATCTAAACCAGGGTCCTAAACTCTTTTGTTTCATAGACTACTTTCAAAATTTTGATGAATCCGGTGTGACATTACTAGATAGGTACCTACTAAAAGAACAAGACGCGTTGTACTGATTTTGGAATATGCAAGTTTTTTAAAGTAACAGTCGCTGAGCTTCTTAAAATATTATCTGCCTATATTAATAGGAGAAGTCACGCCAACATTTTAGTTCGAAACCAAATTATTGTCACGCCCAACGGAGACCTCTGTCGAGTCTCCCGTGGACCCAATTGAACACAATTTGTCATTTGTATAATTTACAACACCATTATATTTATCACAAATGTGTTTAATATGAACTACAATAATCAGTTAAAAATTAAGTTTATATCGATGAACAATGATATGAGAAATTAAAAAAGATAAATCCCAAAAAAAAAGGTTCTCGGATTACTCGTGGGCAGTGATGGCCTCGAGGTTTAGGCCCGCGGTCGAGAATTTCGGCGGTCGCAGGTTCAAACCCCAGGCACACACCTCTGACTTTTCGAAGTTATGTGTGTATTCACAATGAATTATCACTTGCTTTAACGGTGAAGGATACCTAAAAATTCTTAAGAATTTCTTAGGTGTGTAGTCCGCCAACCCGCACTAGGCCAGCGTGGTGGACTAAGGCCGAAACCCTCTCAGTTGTAGAGGAAGCCCGTGCCCAGCAGTGGGACGTATTTGGGCTGATGATGATGATGAGTCGTAAAATATCATGCAACAAGGCAGCTTATTCCTATTTACATGAGTATTCTCAACTGGAGGACAATTATGAAATATAATAATCTTGAGTGCGTTTGAACCCACATACTGCGCTGGACTCTTGCTGTGTTATCGATTGATAACGGACCATTGTGCCAACTCCCCTCGCAAAGAGTTGTTCAATGGGGAACCACCGCCAGCTGAGCCACCCCTGTTCAAATGTAGGTACCCTTTATTCTCTGACCCGACTTATACAGAAAATAACAATACTTAATCCAGAGGATTTGGCAATTTGCTAGTTTAAAATGTTAGAATGCTTACGTTATTTTTTAAAAATAATGTGAAATAATAATACTAAATATGTATAAAGAGATATGTAAGTTGATCCAGGTTATATCAAAACATGTAATTGCAAGGTTTCAATAATCTAATACGGTCGGACATAAAAATACGTAATAGAACATAGTAAATGCACAAGCAGTGAAGACGTGCAGTAAATTATCGTGACGGCACCGCCAGCGCGCCTGATGACGCGTGGATCAGTGAACTTGGCCGTTCTTATAGGCCGTGGAAAACATGGAAAGTTGGTCTTCACGCATGCGCAACAACGCCGGCCACTTATGAAAAGTGATAATAACTACGTCACACTTTTATTGATCTACACAGTGAGGTAAGCCATGTGTTGCATCTTATGCACCGTGCACGTACTTAGGTATGCGTTTTCCAATACTTAATACGAGCGTTATGAATATGTATAGTTAATGTTTTACAAATTGAACATGCTTCATGCGCGGCTTTTTATGGAGACTTCAGGAGAACATTAGACTGACAGACGTTCAATGCCATCATGAGGGTATCGACTGCTTCTAACTACTTATATCTTTCCATTAGCATTTAGCCTTAATTATGCAGCTATGCTCAATTATCTCTATGTTTATCAGTTTCAGAATCCGCAATTATAGGAAAAAGAGAAAATGTGGATCGGTAAACTAGTGGTCCACGGCACGGTAAAGCTGTCAATTTTTAATTAGCGAGCCTTTTGTTCCGGAGAATAGGAACCCAACAACAACGCTATTAAGTTAAAAATTTCCTATATCGCGTCTTTAATCTGCTCTAATATACAGATTTCAACTATTAGAAACAAAATTATACCACATGTTATTGCAATGCATACTTACAACAAAATTAACCCTGTAATAATCTCTCTATATGGCTGCATGTTTTTTTAGCGACCTCAATTTAACACAGTTGATTGAATATCATTGAGGCAACACCAGAAAAATTAATGTTATAAAAAACTAACGAATAGAAAAAAATCTGATTAAGGGTATCAGAATCAACTCTTTGTTACTATAATCGATTTTTATCGACTAGTATTTCGATACACACTGCATTATCTGAGACTAACTCTACATTAATTCATAATTTACAGTCGAGTCGACCGTGTAGTGCATCTTATATTCACAAAAATAAAATTTATGAAGCAAAATAAAACTTACCGCTGTATGCCCAATATTTGCCTTCAGACAAATCTTTGAAAAACAGGCTCATATCCCTCCAACACGCGACGTCTAGCATCAAATGAACACCATTTGAAATTTTAGGCCAAACGGCTGCCAAAAACGATGGATCATAAATTTGAAACAAATCATAAAACATTTCGCGAGTACCACTGCGTTTTCTAACTTTAGAACGAGACTCCATTTTCAAATCTAAATTTTGGCGCGAAACATTTATACTTTCAACCAGTATGAGTACCAAAAACAAAGGACAAATTCTTTTAATTTGCATTTGAATATCAGTATTAAAAACCCCGGTAAAAATTGCGTGCGAACTCTTCGCAACTACACTTAACAATGGATACATCGATACATCAATCGAACGTTGTTAAATGAGAGTACGCAGGTGGGCGTTACAAGTTATTTAAATACCTAATAGAAAATCAACAACCATCTAATAAATTTCGACCAATCAAAATACTTTCTCCCATTATTGTTGGGCATAGTATTAATCACGAAAATTGTAATTATAACGGCCGTGGAATTGCCAGCAATCAAACAAAATAACATCTCGAAATTAGGGATGATCGATATTCATCGATGTTGAAGAAACATCGATGTTTAGCTGAAAAACATCGATGTTTTGACATCGATGTTTCGACTTCGATATCATCGATATATCGATGTTATAAGAATAAAACATCGAAACGACGAAACGTCAATTATTCTTTAGGGCGCCATCTAGTGTTCGCAAGACAAGCCGTACGAATAGTTATTTCTTTGCATTTCTCAAAGAAAAAAACAAACTGATAACTAAATACATTAGCAATAACATTAAAATATATCAATTCAACTGCGAGTGCGAGACAACATTTAACATGATCCTTTTTTTTGTGTCTGTCAACGCGCGCGTATTCTTAAGTTCTTGAGTACGTACACAATTCATACCGATATATCGATACTTTTTAGTAAAAATATAAATATAGATAGATATTTTCAAATAATATATTTACTTTATTGCATTTTACGACATCCCTACCATAAACATCGATGTTTTAAGACATCGATGTTTTTCAATCGATGTTTATCGTACATCGATACTTCTGGTTCGATGTTAACATCGATGTCAACATCGATGTTTTTCTAACATCGATCATCCCTACTCGAAATTTTTAGGTCAAAATATATAAACATGTTTGTATCTAATACGTACATTTGTTGCAGGAAAAAAAATGCCAGTTTTCTAAAATATTTAAATTTAGAAGAGCATTTTTATATTGAGAATTACATCTAATAATAAGGCGGTTACTAGGAAACTAAATTTGTAACTGTTATTAGTTTCAGAAACATTCTCGATACTAAATCTATCGCAAATCTCTGTTTCCCGTTATGTAGGCATGATATAGTTTTTTTAAAAACGTATCGGACCAAGTCTAGTTATAGAGTAAAAATTTATTGCCAGAATATTAATTTTCCACCATAACCAGAAACATGAGAAAAGTACAGCCAAACTTATTGGAAGTCATACAATTGCAATAAAATTAAATTAAAAAAATAAGGGAATTTTACCCTTAAAAGCTAAAAGATATATAAATACAATGGAAAATGAAAGTCTATTTATTAGTAATTACATTTATTATCTGTCAAAAGACATTATCTTAGAATTATTTTATTTCATGTACTTAGTAAATACAATTAGCTAGATTTAATCAGATAGTGGGATTCGTTCTGAAGGCACGGCTAACGACACACTATGGATAAGTTTGGTATAGTTCACTTGCTCGCTGTATGGCCGCCCGAGCCATGACACGTTGGTGGGGTGGAGTGGGGTGGAGTGGGCGCGATAGCAAGTGCCTTCAGAGCGGTTCCCATCATGTCACTGTAGTCTTTGTAGGACGCGACGAGCAGCACACTCACACACACGGACACGGGACGAGCACGATATTGCTTATATGTCTTTAAAATAACATTTACATTTGTCGGAGCCGTTTGTTCGGTCGCTGTCCGTCATTCATGAAGCCACCCTGTATGCAACAATATAGTAGTTAAATACATGTGCAGTAAAAATATACAATTATCTAAGACTACGCAATGAATGATTAGAACTTTTATTATGCAGTCCTGAAAAAAAAACTGGATCTGCATAATAAAGTTTAACTAAACTATAGATTCTACAATATTGACAAAACACCTAAAAAGCTTCGTCGCGTCATTCCGTAAATGAAATACTCTAAAATAGACGTTACAATTAAAGTAAAATAAAAAATATGCCTGTTTCATATCTAGACCGCGGACTCTAGCGCAGCCGGAAGCCATAATTCAAAACATGTTGTGTAGTAATTGTGCCTATAATTCTATTAGCCACTGCACCCTTACATTTTTGTAGTTTAAAATTTGTATAACTAATAATTAATTGGATCGAAATAACACGACGAAGTCTCCATATTCAGCAGTACTATACCTGAAATATGTATTCTTGATCTACTACGGGTAACTCTGAAAAGAATGCACAGAAAATCAATAACGGCAAAGAGAACTGCAGACCCCGTGTGTGTTTTTTTTTCATGTGACGTGTTTTACACTGCATTTCTTTGCACAGATTTCTATGCACTCATTTCTTAATCGAAAGAATGTTATGAGCATGCAAACATAAAAAAAGCAATTTCGAAAATTTATTTGCAAAAAAATACAGTTTAATCAGAAATCATGATGGTAAAATAACACGTGACAATAAGCAAAAAATCTGATTGATGGTAGAATTAAATGATAAAATATACGCAATAAACTATTTATTAACAAAATAAGAAATAATTAAATGACATATTATGCGTCATTCCATACATCCCCATAAATGTAGATGAGTCATATGAATTTTAAACTGATAACAGTACATCAATATGTGTCATATCGATATGAACCCACGATAGTAGAGCAAGTAGTTTTATGTACATGAAATGTGTCTATTCTGAAACGAAATGACTTATTAAATAAGCCAAACCGCTTACTATATATTGACACAAGTTAAAGGATTAATAGTAGTGTAGTAAAAGCCGGTGTATCATGCTCAACCCAAAAACTACATGCAAACTGTGCGCAAATTAAATTGGTTACGATTATAAGACAATGAAGAAAAAACACGAATTAAACGGTATTTATATATCAGGTTCATGAATGAATAGTAGAAGTGAAAGTTATGTGAATTACCGGTCGGCCCATGAAGCCCTGTGGCGGCAAGTATGAGTTGACTGGCGCGAAGCCGCCGCGCGGGAAAGCGCCGCCGCCGCCGCCGCCGCCGCCGCCGCGACCGCCGAACCCGCCGCGACCGCGGGCTCCTGCCATACACATCGTCACGTCACTCCACTCCACCAAAAACCACCGTTATTACTAATTCTATTCAAATATAATAATACCTCTGAAGTTCCCTCTCGCGTTGAAGGAGGCCCCACGCGGACGGAACGTATTGTTGGAGCGGTTGGCGCTGGGGCTAGTGTTTGTGTTTGCATTCGCATTTGCATTGTTACGGTTCTGCTGCTGTGGGTGCTGGCGCTTGTTCTGTACACAAATGTGGATAAATCAATAAGGAACATACATAAAATGAAACAAGCGTATGTGAACTGCAGATTATACAAATAACTGAATACTGATAAGAATGTACTTTGTTGGTGTTAGCGGTGTGCGCCTTCTGTTCGTCCTCGTCGCGGTACTTGGACACGGTGACGAGGAATCCGTTGATGCGGAGCTCGCGGTCCAGCTTCAGCGCCTTGTCCACTGACTCTTTCTCGTGGAATGTCACCCGCACTGTTGTATAGCAGACAAGCATGGCGATTGTTAAGTATTCAATTTTATGAAATTAACCATCAACTTGACTTTTTATTTTATTTTTTATAACTTCTATTTGCAAATACGGTCGCCTTTACGCCGAAACAATTATTTTTATCAATTATTGATGTGTGATTGAATTTACAGATCTTAAAAAAAAGTAAAACAGAATTAACTTTATAAGTAGGTTTAATGCTATGCCATATACATATACATGTATATAGTAGCGTACACTATTGCAGTCACAGCAACTAGAACAGCTATAAAGGTAAAATGCCGATATGACCTAGATCGAAGCCCGGTGCTATACACCTGTCCCTTGAATAATACGTAGGAAATTTTACATCGCGTGATTAACGCTATGATCCATTGAGCAAGAAAATAATTACTTTTTATCAAATCGAATCAACAGGTGTACACATAAATTTTATTTGTAAATTTTAGTAATATTTTCATAGACAAATAAACATGTCATTATTAAGAGATTTCTAGGAGTTTCGATCTTAGAACAATTAAAAATTTATTTCGACATGAAACATGTCTAAATTCTCAAATTTTGCGTTTGAATAAAAAAAAATATTGAGTGTCGTTGATGGATACAAATTTAGAACTAGTCGTTAGTAACAACGATCAAAGTGTTTTTCGTTATATCATGGTGTTATATTATTATCACGTTTTTTAAGGTAAGACATTAATTAGCATATGAAATATTCTGTAGTACGCACTTTGTACTGCAAAACAGATATAATTTTGAAGATGCCAGTATTTTTGAGTTGTATTCCCGTATATTATGATATGATGTTATTAGCTAGAATATATTGAATAAAAGGGGCGTCATAAGCGATGGTGTGCACTCACATATCTTGTACTTGGTCTTGCTGAACTCGTGTATGTGCGAGACGTCGCCGCACTGCGCGAACAGCAGCTTCACGTACTCCGTGCTGGCCTCGTACGGCACGCCCACCAGCACCGCCGTCTCCGCGCGCGACTCCACCGCCACCGAGATGGCGCTGCCGTCCAGCACCGTGCCGTCCGCAGACAGCGCCTGCGCACGCGCACACCTACACTTACACTTACAGTACTCGCCACCACACCACTCCACACCACACCACTCCACTCCACTCACGCAGCCCTCACAACCTTACACTCTCAAAGAAATTAACACTTAACTCAATTTCTTTATCTAATGTGATCAAAATCAATATTTTGATCACATGAAAATAGTAATGTCATGTGACTATTATTTATTTAGGTTGGAAATATAATATTGCATTAAAGAGAATTGTACCTATTACAGTATCAAATAAATCAAAGATAATGTCTGTTATACTGGCCTTTTTGTTAATAACCAAACAAATCGTGTATGGCCATTTTCACGACGATACCATCCGATCGGCAGCGTTTCGTAAAAAAATTCACACAAAAAATATATATTCTTACATCGACAGCATTATGATCACCATTGAAAAACTTAACGAATATTCTTAGTTCTCTGTTATAACTCATTTAAAAACATACAATTTTGACCATAAAGAAAAATAAACCAATGGGCTTTAATCACTTTGCATTGTTACAAACAGAGAGTTCAGAAAGTTGAATGTAGCTTAGAAATTGTGAAAGAAAAAGCACGTGGTCTGAAGTCAACAGGTGGAGTCAAAGTTTAGACGCGGCGCGGTGGCCACGTGCCCAGCGTCGGTGTGGCGCGAAGTTATGTTGTCACCATCCTTTACTTGTCGAACATTGTGGCAGGTGGTTCTATGCTATTTGCCATACCCACGGCAAAATAAAAACCCCAACATTCAATTACTGCCTCGACTGCCTCGATGTCCCGCGGTACAAGTATGTGCCGTGCGATCTAGAGGTCCTGGGTTCGATTCCCGGGTCGGGCAAAGTGTTATTGGGTTTTTCCATTAGGAAATTCTCGGTAACAGCACGGAGTCTGGAAATGTGCCCGAAAAACGGCAATAGCTTCGCCCCCTATTACGTGGGACTGATGCATACTTGGCGAAATGTGGGTGCAGAAATGCACCTCTGCCTACCTCTTCGGGGAATGCAGGCGTGAGTTTATGTATGTATGTATGTACATTCAATTATTCCCCTTACTCCGGGACAAATATTAAGTTAAATATGTGCGAGAATAGTATGGTAAAAATATAACCGAAAAACAACTCGTGGTTTTACGCGACCCGAGAAAATAGCAAATATGCATACATCGCTAACACTTAAATTAAATACAATGTTCTGTTTGTTTGTATTTTTTTTTTTTGAAAAATAAAAGTGATGTTTATTTTATTCCATCTTTGTTGGAAAACTAATATGACACCTCAAATAAAATCATCAATTAAAAGCTGATGTAATATTACGACTCCGATATCGGAAAAAAGTATGAATTTTACAATCTGATGATTAAGAGCCACATAATGCTTGATTACAAATACAAAGTTCAATGAACTTGAGTTAGAAGAGCTCATATGAACATTTAATAAATGACTTGTTTTGCAGGTGTTTCACCATCTTTAGAATATTTATTTATTTATTTATTTATTTACACTTTATACATAAATTATGTAAAGGTGGACTTAATGCCTGAGGCATTCTCTTCCAGTCGAACCCTAGATGGTGCAGAGATGAAAAGCGTAGGTGTAAATTAAATTATAATATACTATACACAATATTAAGCTAATACATAAATACAATAGAAAAAAAAACATAATTATCTTAAATACATAATAAAATTATAATATATATACATAAATAAATACATAAGGTTTAAAATACAATAAATACATACATACTATTGTTGTGAAGAATCTGCCATTCTGGTTGTTAACAACTTTCGAACTTTCAACTTGAACGCGTAACGAATATCTACTTGCTACTTATAGTTTTTAGTGCAATAAAAATGTGTTGAAATTGTAATATTTGGTTATGGAAAGTGATCTATCTAATTACTTGTTTTGATACAAATTTATTCACATAAATTTATTTACAATGTTGAGATGAGATTTTATTCAAAAATATATAATTAAAAGCTAAATTAATAGGTATTGTATTTATAATTATTATATTCATAATCAAGCATGCTGTAGTAGTACACAGACAAAGGTGAATGTGCTTGGGAGTAGGGGCCAGTTACTTACCACCATTTCAAGTACCCACAAATAAACAATGGACATGGACAGTGGACACACTATAGGCTGGTCTCCTACTAGTCATTATAAATCAAATTTAGAAGTCTTTACGATCAAAACAAACAACAAGACGCTAATAATATTTAGTCGTAGAAGACCAGCCAGTTCAAACATTCAAATAGTCATTCTGCATGTGACTTGAGGGGTAGTGTTAACAATTTAATAATTTGGAAAAATATTCTTAACCATTAATTGCCCAAAAGGCTTATGACTATATCTACCAACTTAAGTGATTCTCTCAATATAAAAATTATAAAATGTTAATAAACTTTTGTTTACCTTGTCCAGAGACTCTTTGTTTTTGAATTCGACTATTGCCGATAATGTCGGAGTTGTGGTCAGTTCAGTTACAATGATTGGACCACGTCTAAAAAGAAAGAAAAATTTCTCTCATTAATAGGGACTCTGTTTAGCTGCCATTGCCAGCATTCCGAGTGCAGTTCACACCTCCAGAACACATGACAAATATGTTCTAATGACATTTGAAAGAAATATGAAAACAAACAGTTAATCTACAATTATACTACACAGATCAGGGCAATTCAGGGACTGATATTTGAATGTTGGCTAACATTGCATTTCAAACTATATAAAACAACATTTTCTATAGTAATGTTGACTTACTTCACATTGATGACTTCGCCATGCTGTGAGAACAACTCCTTAAGTTTTTCTTGGTAGTCAAAGAGGTAGCTTGAAGGAATATTCTCCACAAGCAATTTACCAGACTCCACTTTTTCTTCCGGTTTCTCTTCTGGTTTGGCTTCATCCTCGGTATTTTGCTGTTCGCCATCTCCAGTAGCCTCTTCAACCGCAGCCTCTTCACTAGCCTCTGGTTGCTCCGCTTCTCCGTTATTCTCTTCCGCCTCTAGCATTTCCGAGGTCTCGGGCTCCTGCACTTGTTCTTCAGGCTGTGCCACAGGTTTGGCTTTCGCTGCTTGGGTTTTAGCTCCGCGACCTTTCTTCTGTGCCACCATTTTGACTAATCTGCTGAAATTCACATAATACAAGCTAAACTTATCGGGCGCGGTTGTCTAAGCGCTTTTACGCCTAAAGCATTTCCCGCCATATCTATTTTTTGTGTAAAACTTACATACTGACTTGGCGCCTATTCCGAGATCTCAAGGACGCTTTTGGTAACGCGCGAAATGGAATTATCAAACAAAAACCCAAAGTACGCACTCGTATAGACATCCGAGCTAAATTTAACTATGTGTAACATCATAGATAACGGTAAATATATCATAACAAGCCATACGCGCCATGAAGCATGGCTGTAGCGTGAATGGAAAATCACATACCCCGCGCAATGACTATTATTCATGTAACGCCGCCCCAAACACATATTATACTACCCGAATACTGAATGAAATGATATACTCACCAAATAAGTGGATTCAGCTAAAATCAATGATTTCACAAATTCACTCGAAATGACGCCAAACTAAAAGCAATAATAACACGAAACCGGCATCACGCAAGCGCATCCGCCATTAAAGAGTGAGGTTACTGGTGTTGCTACATGAAAATTAATTTAAGCGCGAAGTAACGATCTCCACTGAGCCGCATGTAATTTTTTATTATGGGGAATAGAAGTTCTCTTTAAAATCATCTGAGCCAGCCATCAAAAATTATTGTTATTAACTACAATAATTACCATAAAATTTGTCAGAGAATTAAGGGAAATGAATAGTTGACTTATATTTTGGTACAACCAAGCCTATATTTAATTGGCCACTTTTATTGAATGAAATATCAAATATCTAACAGAAAAAAAAGCGCGGGAAACTTCGAGCTTAGTGGACGTGATTTTCAATATTTTTAACTTTTATATTTAATTCTGACTATCAGTGGAGTAATTTGTATATATTTTTTCGTAGTTATTTAGTATATTAGTTTTATTCATTATTAGTTTCATTTAATTCATCATTCTGGTAAGTTCTTTTTAAATCACTACTTAGGGTTTTATAATGAAAGATCCGCCTGATCCGGGGGGATTTGTCCCTCCGGCAGGCAATTTCGTGACAATAGAATGTACAGATACAAACCTCACAAATACTTATATCTCCGAGTCGGGAATGGAGACGGACGGCTCAGTTTCGTCCCGTCCCCTTAAACGCAGTCGCCGACATGTCTGTAAAACGTGCAATAAAAGAAGGAAAAAACAAGGGGCTAATGATTCACTATCTGATTGTGCCTGTTCCGACCATCTGCAGCCGGAACAGTCACAACCAATCAACACAAAGCCTATAATTGAAAAGGAATCTCCACAGAGCAAGATTCCCGCGCAAACCGTGGGAAGGAAATCTTACGATAGGAGTGATAGCGCTCCCTACATTATTCACTTGCAGAAAAATACTACTTCGCCAGATGACACCTCCGTATTGCATCCTCTTGCATTTGGGAAGTTTTTAAAGAAATACAATTTTAAAAATATAATTAATGGCAGTGTAAAAAAAATTGGGAGAAACAAAATTTCGCTGGCTTTCTCGTCTCATGTAGATGCCAATTCTTTTATCGCCCATGAAAGTCTGACCAAAAATAATTATAATGCTTTTATTCCCTCATTTAACATCACAAGGATGGGCTTGGTACGAGGAATACCAGCCGAGTGGTCTCCTGAAGATATTATTGATAATACTTCAGTTCCCATAGGTTGTGGTCCAATTTTAAAAGCAAGAAGACTGAATTTTAAAACATTGGTAGATGGAGAGGTTGTATGGAAACCATCACAAACAGTGGTGGTTACATTTGATGGCCAAGTTTTGCCAAAAAGAATTTTTGTATGTTACAATGCATTGTCAGTAGAATTATATATTTACCCCACAATTCAATGTTTCAATTGTTGTCGGTTTGGACATACTAAAATGCAGTGTAGATCCACTCCTCGCTGCTACAAATGTGGACAAAACCATTCTGGACAAACTTGTAATATTGATGAACATGATGCTTATTGTTGCTTGTGCACTGGTCATCATTTTGCCATAAGCAAAGTCTGTCCTGAGTTGTTGAGGCAAAAACAAATAAAAACTCATATGGCACAGAGTTCTCTGTCTTACGCAGAGGCCAACAAACTGGTCCCACCATGCACAAAATCTTATGCCGATACCCTTACATCCCTCCGACCTAAAGCTTTGCATGATAACCCTCCCATTTTTAACCAATTATCCAACAGCCAGTCTGTAAATTATAAAAAAACTATCTTCCGCAAGCCTCGTTCACCTCCTACAGACCATGTTCACGGATATGACAAGGAAGCCCATAAAGCTATAATTAAAGATTTCTCTATGCCTCAACCTTCAAACGGTTGTGCATACAATACCAGCAACAGTCAACCTGAAAATGTAAATGATACACAATTTAACCTGAAGGAATTTATTACTTGTTTATTTAATCTTTTTACTAAATTTAATGTCTCACCGTCCAACGTTGCCCCCCTTCTGGACCTACTCCCACCTATTTTAAACAATGGACAATCAGTCAACAAATATAATTCAGTGGAATTGCCGCAGTCTGATTAATAAAAAGTCTGAACTTATTTATTTAATTAATACACATAAACCTTTTGCATTTGCACTATCTGAAACTTGGTTAAAATCAAATTATGTTTTTAAAATTCATGGATACATAACTGTGAGAGAAGATAGGTCTGATGGGTATGGTGGTGCTGCTATACTCATTAAAGATTCTATCCCCTTTTCCAAAATATCTTTACCTTCTCACAGTGAACAAATATCAATTGTCGCTGTAACTGTAAATAATACTTCTTTGGTATCTATTTATATATCTCATCCTTCCTCTTCCATACTTAATGAAATTAACATTCTTCTTAAATACATTCCTAGACCTCTTTTATTACTAGGTGACTTTAATTGTCACCATCAATCATGGGGTAGCTCTATATCCACTTCTTATGGGGAAGACTTACTTGAAATATTAGATAGACACAATCTCTGTACATTAAATACAGGTGGTCCAACTCGTCGCAGGGATCCTAACCATTCTAATCAAAGTGCTATAGACCTCTCTATCTGCACTCCTAATCTTGCATCTATTCTTTCATGGTGTACTCTAACTTCTACATTTGGGAGTGATCATTTTCCAATCATAATTTCTTACCCATTACCAAATACAAGTACCCAAAAGAAAAAGTCTAACATAAAATATAAACTCCCACCCAGATGTAGTAGTGTCTGGGAAGTTTATAAAAAAAAGGTTGACAGTCTTCTCTCATCTCTACCTATTGTGACTGATGGATGTGAGCATGATTGTGCTGAAACTTTAGCCCTCACATTAATTTCCGCTGCAGATGAAATATTTCCTATTAAAAAAAATTCTACCGCCAGAAACCTTCCTATGCCACCTTGGTGGGATTCTGATTGCAGTGAAGCTATCAAAAAACGTAAAAAAGCTGAACAAAAATACAGCAACAACATGACACAGGAAAATTATACGTCACTCTCATATATAATTGCACAAACACGTAAGCTTTTCAAAAAGAAAAAAACTCAGGGTTGGCATAATTTCTGTGCCTCAATTTCTCCTAACACCCACCCTTCAGTTGTTTGGCGTAATATTCGAAGGTTTAGATCAGCTTTATCCAATTCCTCTTCTTCTCATATTCCTGATATGTTGGCCAATGACTTTCTTGATAAACTTGCTCCTCCCTGGGCTCCAATTAATATTAATATCACTCTGCAACTGTTGCCTCCTTCTGATACTTGTCAAACAGCATCACCATTAAATCTCCCTTTCAACCTTAACGAATTAAAGGGAATTGTTGTGAATACCGTGGATTCGGCTCCCGGCATTGATGGTATTCCATATTCCTTTTTTTCTAACATGAGTGATAATGCTCTTAATTATTTCCTAGATCTTATTAATTCTATAATTAAATCAGGGAATATCCCACGACAATGGAAACGGCAAATAGTGTTGCCAATCCTTAAACCACATAAAACTCCATCTGAAATTACTTCATATCGTCCTATTGTATTGTCTTCGGTATTAATTAAATTAGCCGAACATTTAATAAAAAACCGCCTAGAGTGGTATGTCGAAAATAAAGGGCTGTTGGCAGATTCCCAATATGGTTTCAGAAAGGGCAAAAGTACTGTAGACTGCTTAAGCATTTTTACGTCCCATGTCCAATTAGCTTTCATAAATAACCGTTCCATTGTAGCTGTATTCTTAGATGTTAATGCGGCCTATGACAATGTACTCCCGTCAATCCTGCAACATAAATTGCGCTCCCTTGAGGTGCCTATTAATATTTCTAATTTTATTCATAATTTATTAAACGAACGCTCAATAATTTTAATGTCTGATAAACAGCTAGATCGTGTTGTTTGGAGAGGACTCCCGCAGGGTTCTGTCCTGAGCCCGTTATTATATAATATATTTACTTATGATTTGGCCTCCTACATTAATAGTAATAGTGATGTTCAAGTTTTACAATATGCGGATGACTTACTGTTATACTATTCTTCCGATTCCATTGAGCACTCTTGTTCTGTTATTAATTCTGCTTTAACTTCCCTAAAATTATGGCTGACCACCAATGGGTTAGATATTTCCCCCTCTAAGAGTGCAGCCGTTTTATATACCCGTAAGAGAAATCCGCCTGTTATTAACATCGTCTATAACAACTTTGTCATCCCGGTTAAAAATAATTTCAAATATTTAGGTGTCATTTTAGATTCAAAACTTTCTGGTGCTCCTCATTGTGACTACGTTATAGAAAAGGTTGAACGCCACTTAAACATGCTGAGATGTTTGTCAGGCGTATGGTGGGGTAGTCACCCTTTCTCGCTAAAGCTTATATATAATGCTATAATCCGAAGTATTTTTGATTATGGTATGTTTCTCCTAGAACCGGGTAATGTAAATTCTTTTAAAAAAATAGACCGCTTACAGTCTAAAGCTTTACGCATTATAGCAGGGGCAATGAAATCTAGTCCGATTAATGCATTACAAGTAGAATGTGGGGAAGCTCCGTTGTACTTGAGAAGGCAATTTCTGTCCGACAGATATGTATTTAAAATTTCACAATTTTCAAACCATCCTCTCTTTCCAATACTCGATTCTATCCAAACCTTTACTCATGCTTCTAATTTCCCATACAAATCTCTTCCATGTTTAATTAAAAGTTATCAAAAATTCCTGTCTCTATCTGCTCCCACTCATCATTCTAATAAACTCCCCATATTTAACAACACCTATGACTCTTTAGTCTATTGTCCTAAAATAATTTACAACAGTATTAATAAAATAAATCCTAATATTAAAATTGAGTTTAACAAGTTTATTTATGAAAATTTTGAGGATTTCCACCATTTATATACAGACGCATCCAAAATCTCTCCATCCCAATGTGTAGGTGTTGGGGTTTTTCACTCGCAATTCAAAATTGTACGAAAAATTAAGCTTCCTAAAGAATCTTCTGTCTTCACAGGTGAATGTTTTGGTCTACTAAAGGCGCTTGAATATGTTCTCATATTTAAACTTAATAAAGCCATTATATTCTCGGACTCCTTAAGTGCCCTTCAGGCTATTGTTAAATTCCCTTTTAAAAGCAAAAATATGTTACCAATTATATTCGAAATAAGAGAATTGGCATTTAACTGTTTTCTAAAGGGCTACTCTTTAAATTTTTGTTGGATTCCCAGCCACAGTGGAATCCATGGCAATGAAGTTGCTGATAGACTTGCCAAAGAAGCGGTGCAATGTGGGGATTTGTTCCCTTTTAAAAATTACAGTCTTGATCTTTTGGCGTTGCCAAAAATGTACTTAATGGATTCTTGGAATGAGGCTTGGTGTTCCAGTTCCATGACAAAGGGACGTTATTACTCCTACGTACAACCACAGATTCCAACAAAGCCATGGTTTTGTAAAGCCAAGTTTGACAAGATGGAGACTTCCATTTTAATTCGCATCAGACTTGGGCATACTTGCTCTCCAGCCCATCTTGCGAGATTCCATATATTAAACAGCCCCATGTGCTCGTGTGGACTTGATGTCGGAGATATAAATCACATTTTGTTCTCATGTCCAAAATATAATCATCTGCCCTTTTTCAAAACCCTAATTGACCTTCGTATTCCTCTTCCTTCTTCCATTATTTCCCTTCTTAATTCTAATGACATACTTGTGTATAAATGTATAGCCTCATTTTTCATTAGTAATAACATAAAATTATAATTAATACTACAACGATATTCATCTTAGCCTTAGTACCTAGTAATGTATATATAGGATAAATATTTTGTATACTATGTTTTTTTCTATTACTTTTTTTCCCTTCTTGACGTTTAGTATGTTATATCTAAGCTCCCTGCTGATAGTTTTTAAATCATAATTTACTTTGCCTTATTTCCGGTTTATTTAAATACAGTTTCCTTACCTTTATCCAAAGTCCTACCTACTTACTTATAGCTGCTCCTACCCCAAAATGACGTCCTAAGAAGCTGTCGATTAATATATAAATTACTTGTCTTTGGCTAGATGCACAAGATGTGCGGAGCCATCAGAAGAAAAAAAAAAAAAAAAAAAAAAAAAAAAAAAAATATCTAACATAAGTCTAACATTCACAACTTTACGAGTTACGAAATTGTGTGTGCTTTGAATAGAAGAATAGCATCAGCTATTTGAAATCATTGGTAGTATTAGGTATTTAACTCATAATAATTATATTTGATTAGATTAATGAGACTTTGAACGTAAAAAATAATAACTATTCAATATAAAAAAATATTGCACATTTGATTAACTAAGTTTGCTTAGATAAAAACGTCACATCCGTCGGAGTTTTTTAAATACGATTGAGTTTTTAGTCTATTGAGTTTTCTATAAAAAGACATAACAGTACCTACATATTATGTATGTCAAAATGTATCATGTTTAAAATATTCGCGTAGATATATAAAAATCATACTATTCTTTAAAATAGTTAAATAATAATTATTTAATCTCAACTGCGAAATTGTTTTTGCATAAGTAAAGCTTTGCTTGTTTTTCAAAATTAATAACTATTACGCGAAAAGCAAGATAATAATCAATTTAAACAAAAGCCTTGATTAAAATTTTCATAGAATAATCGAATTCAATGCATTTGTCGGCGAGATACAGAGTCCTTAAAGATCATAATCAAATATGGATTATAAATGTGTTAGCTAATCATTATGGAAATATGTCGTTACATTTATAATTGTGATCATTTTTTTCATCATTAGATAGGTACTCATTTCTTAATAGTCATAGCTATATAATTAAAATAACCCATTGCATTTTTGTTCGTTCAATGCAATTTTAAAATCATACGCAATATTTTAACTTACAAATATTATCCAAATGCGGCCCTGGTTGAGAAGACTTGTCGAGTCCAACTCTAAAAGTTTTACTTCTTATTTGAGTACATTTTTGTTTTTACTCTTTATTAATGCAGTGTATTTAAATATTTTATCATTATTTATTTCATAATAAATAATGATAAAATATTTAAATACTGACTGCCTCGTGGTCTCGCGGTACAAGTATGTGCCGTGCGATCTAGAGGTCCTGGGTTCGATTCCCGGGTCGGGCAAAGTGTTATTGGGTTTTTCCATTAGGAAATTCTCGGTAACAGCACGGAGTCTGGAAATGTGCCCGAAAAACGGCAATAGGCTCGCCCCCTATTACGTGGGACTGATACATACTTGGCGAAATGTGGGTGCAGAAATGCACCTCTGCCTACCCCTTCGGGGAATACAGGCGTGAGTTTATGTATGTATGTATGTTATTTCATAATAGTTATTATGTTACGTCGAGTGACTAGATCCAATAAAAACTATCGAACCAACCTCACCCGGGGTAATTTTGGTTTTTTTTTTTATATTAATGGCTTCGCACTTCTTGTACATTTAGCCAGTGTCAAGTAGACAATTTTGGTTTTAATAAAATAGTTTTGAGCAATATTCTAAAATTAAATAATCACTAGACCATTATGTAATCATATTATAATATTTATTTAATTTATATTACACTCTGAAAGTTTTAAATATTATTTAGAATGTAATATAAGACAAATTATTTAATAAAAGTTAATATAACAAGCCAGACATTCAAACCAAGACTTATCGGTTAGATGCCACGCATTTACGCAATTGCATCGGACCAATAAGACAATAAGATTAATTTGTATAATATTGACCTATTGTAGGTACATCATCATCATCAGCAGCCTTTCTTACGTCCACTGCTAGACTTAGACCTCTCGTATGGCACGCCACTTAATTAATTAATTGCAGGTACATAATGTTACAGAACTATGCCTGCTCTGTGGTTAAGTTAAGAGTGACTTTTGTTCACCACGTCGTCGCGTCGGCCTAGTGCGTGTTCCTTGTAGTGAAATTCCTTATGAAAATCCTAATAGTACAAGTTTTCCATCATTGTTGCTAACACAAAAAAGTATTAAAAGTACTACGACAAGTTAGCACCGTGTGTCTGTGGAATTCGAACCCGAAAATTCCAAAGCATGACATCCGGAAGACAGCTCATCCAGTCCTCGAGGCTATTGCAATGTTAAACCTCGGATCGTTGTGAAGTGTGAACCTATTGGCTATTGATATTTACTATTTTCTTTCCCTCTACCAAATCCTTAATAAAATGGGATCCATCGATACAGGCTTGCCTAGTGAGGGTTCCATGTTAGACTGTTACTTGTGGGACAATAATTGATTGCATTCGTTATGTATCTTTGTATACTTTTTATTACTTAAGTACTTAAATAATTAAGACTTGATAGAAAGTAAAGATTGCTTCGTACACATAAATGGCAGCAAGAGTGTTGTGGATTCCATTCCCCTAATCGGGGATTTCCCGTTAGGAAATTCTCAGAATAAATTTATCATATAGGTATGCTTTATTGCCATTTTTTATATATTTTCTTGACTAAACGAAAGCCAAATGCAATACAATAGTTTCGCCATTACTCTACAAGGACATAGGTAGGTATAATAAATCATAATATGCAACGATATTAATTTTAACAGCGCGTATTTGTGTTTGGGACTTTCCATAAAATAGTGAATATAATTTTGTTTTGGCAACATTGATTATAACTAGGGATGTTGATTATTTACGAAAAATATCGATTTTTGAATCGATTCGAATCAAAACCTGAAAAATCGATTCACTAAAAAATTGGGGTTTAAATGATTTTTAAATGGTTTTCATTTGTAATGTAAAATTAAATCAATTTTATGAAATACTCAACAAAAAAAATTACAAAAACTGTCGCTATATAAAGAATTGTAAAAAAAGGGTGGGGTGCTTTTTAAGATATTTTTAAAATGATTATCTTACTCAAATCTGTCAATAAAACATTTATAACTATTGACCTATATATAATTGAACCCCACGCCTTTGTGGGGCACAGATCATTGTACCATATGTAGGTCAAAGCAAATATGCTTATATACCAAATAAATTATTAAATGATGCACACTACCAACTCAGCTGCAAATACGACAGAAGACACGTGTACACACACATTAACCAAACTGTGTATATAAGTAAATAATTTCTATAATAAAGCGTTCAGTTCAGTTCAGTTCAGTCAGACAATATCTATCAGGTCGGCACCATGCTACCTTAGTCTGAACCCTAGTAAGTGTTTCATTTACATCGATCCTCAAGCACACCCAAGATCCTGATACACTTACAATCGGTGAACCCAACAAGAAACATGAAACATTTACACCTTTTTTTATTTTATTTTTCTTATTTACAGTATTCTGTATTAAAATTGATTAAATTTTATTTTTTTAAATTTGGATTTTCTATAAAAGCATGTTTTTTTAAAACTTATAATTGCGTTTTTTTTTTATGTACAATAGTGTCAATATTAAAAAGGGATTGACATATTTATAAGTTGTCAAATATTTGTGAGTGCGTTAAGAAATGTATGTTTTGTAAACTAAGAACTATGTATGTGACTGTTGAGGCGTATTTATAAGTTTTACTTCAGTCCTGTGGTCTAAAGCCTACTCGTATTTTTTTATAATCAGGGCTTTAACCGGCAACACCGTAATGTAACAGTACCTTTAACTAATTGTAAATAAATTTATTGCTTTAACCAAAAAAAATCAAATGGCGATTTTCAAGGGTAATAGGTAGGTAAAAGGGGAAATATCGATCCACTGAATCGATTAAGTGCCTTACATCGATTTAAAAAATCGATCTTTTGGGCCTGAAAAATCGATTCCTCGATTAATCTATCTCAGATCGACATCCCTAATTATAACCTTCAAATGTCGATTTCTTAATAATTCAAAGCGAATAGCGATTAGCGATTCTGTAATCTGTCACAAGGAACAAGACATGTGTTATTTTGGGAGTTTAAACACTTATTTACTTTATAAATAATATGATGAAGTCAAAGTCCTTTAATTTAAAACAGGAGCATTCTGACACAAACAAACTCAACAAAACTTTCGACTTTGTTGGTCTTTACAAAAGTGCAGCTGAAACTGAGAAAAATCTACCCGAAAAACGAAAATCCAATGATATTCCCGCAAAAGCTAGCTCTAAAAGTAAACAAGAAACACCGAAACGCTCACCCAACAAAAACCGTAAGAACTATGGAAATGAGCCAGTTTACATTTCAAATATATCGATTGACGGATCAAACCTAAACTCAAGCGTGGGCCCAAGTACACCGCGGAATGATCCTAAAAACACTTCCACACCAATTGCAAGGGTTAAAAGCAGTACTTCGGCCGCGCTGGGTAAAGTAAAATCCATAATGAAGGTATCTGTTGTAAATGATGATACTATGGATGGATCTAAAACAGGTTTAAGGAATCCAAAGAAAAGAAACAAGTCTGTTAGTTTTATGCTTGACGAAAATGAGGAAATAGTTGTAAAACGAACAAAGTCAGATGATTCTATTGCCAAGAAAAAGGATAATTTAGATCCAAATAAAAAGTTACTTAAAGATAAAAAGAAGCATCTGAAAAAGTTGAGAAAAGAGCATCAATCAGAAAAAGAAAACAATTTAGGTGATATTAATCAAACTGTTGAGAAACATAAAGAGAAAACTAATAAGAGAAATGTGCCAAACGGTATCCCGTCTGAATCTATAGTTGATGTGAATCAAAATAATACTAAAGAAAAAAAGAAGAAAGTTAAAAAAAATAAAACAGAAAAAAAAGAAGTAGAAGATCCTACTCAGACAAATGAAGACAATCATACAAACCAAGTATCTGAACCTCTTATGAAGAAACTTAAAAAAAAGAAACATAAAACAAAAACTGATACGGAGGGAGAGCCAGTATCAAAATCACGTAAAAAAGACATGAAACCAGATATTATAGCAGAAGATCTTGAGAATCTCAGCATTGGTGACAATCCACACACACTGAGTAGTTTACTTGATGAAATGACTGTTGCTGATAAAACAAAAAGAATTAAAAGTAAATCCAAACTGAAAGAGAAAAAGAAAGCTCTATTAAACAATGATACATCACAACAATCGGAAGAGAATAAAGAAAAAGAGAAGGTGAAATGGAAAAAACGCAAGTGGAATAAGGATAAAAAGGGGGAAATGGACACAGAAAGTCTTTCCACATCAATCATAGTTGAAAATCTACCTTTATCAATCATGTTGACATACAAAAAAATATTGGCTGACCATTTTGGAAAATATGGATTAATTAAGAAAATTGGGTATATTTTTTGACACATAAGAATAGAACTTTGGTAGGGACTTAGCTGGCACAGTAGTATATCTGTTAAAAATGATTAAGTTTATTATTGTGTCAGTGTAATATACAAAAACATAGTTGGCTGGCAAAATATGGTTGTAGAAACTAGAAACCTTAAGAGACTAAGGTGTATGTATGTAATAATTTATAACTCATACTCATACATACACTACTCAAGTTCCATAGTTTACATCCATTTATACTTCTCATTCTCATATTTTTACCTTTTGTTTTGTTCTCATATTAAGTAAATTTTTATTGTGTATAGTTTGTTATAATTTCATGTTTGGTTATTTTTATTTACAGTGTTGCAGAAATGTACCCAACGGTAGAGGCTACTCCAGTTTTTACAACTATGGTAAACTTTTATAGTGATGGAGCAGCTACAGAGGTAATTAATAAGAAGAGAAACAAAAGGAATAATGAATTAGCCTTGTTTATTTCAAATTGTACAACTTTTATTACCTTCAGCATTTAAAAATGCATGCCTTCTTGCGTGAACTTAACATATAAGAATAAATTCTAATGAATATTTGATCTTTCAAATGCTTCATTTTTATACTTTTGATTCAATTTCCAGGCATTACAAGAAGACAACACATTTTTCGAAGGTAACCAAATCAGAGTAAAACATCCATTGCCTGCAACAGAGACAACATTAGTGCTACACTCATACGCAGAGCTGAACGAGCAGAACATATGTTCATTGTTTTCAAGTGCAGGAAAGATTAGAAACATAAGGCATATGGTCAAAGGAAAGAAATCTATGTGTAAGTTTCTCCATTGTTGTGATTTTAGCTGTACTTTGATTACAAGTTACTTGATAATATTTATTATTCGTTTTGGGTCTGAGTGTTGCAAGCCCCATTTTTCCCATTACACAATATTTGTATTTTATTTTGTGGTGAGAACTATTTATATGACTTGGCAGTTGGGGTACTTCCATAGAAGCCCAAAAGCGGTACACGTTAATTATCTAATGTCTAATTTATAATTGTTTGTTGTGGGGTCAGGATATTCTCATTTATATGTCAAATCGTCTTTTTTAAATAAACATTTAAAGCTTTAAGATTATTATTCGGAATTTCCTAAGGCACGCTGGGCTTTTGGGCTTCTATGGAGGTACCGCCACTGACTGTTGTATGTATATATTTCAGCAACTGCGTTCGTCGAGTTTGATGGACCAAAATCTGTAAAGAAAGCATTGAAAATTGCAACGGGCACTAAAATAGGCGGTAAGAAAGTTCACATTTCTAAATTTCAAATACGTACCAAGAAGATCCGCAGTGAAGAGGGAGATAAGCCAGATGAAGAGAATAGCGAAAATTCCGAAGATTAGGTAATTCATCTATAGTTAAAGCAACATACCGTTAAAAGAGAATAATTCATTGTTCTTATGCACAGTGGCGCCAATGACAGTGATTTTGTTGTATTATAAGTTGGCACCATTTAACCGTTTATACGTCGGTTCATTTATGAAGTAAAGATACAATAATATTTACCTAACTGCTTACTTTACTGAATTATTTTAGAAGAAAATCAACTATTGGTGGAGTAATAGCTTAATTTTTTATATGCTTTACCAACACTTTAATTATATTGTTTAAAAATTCTACTACTGTTAAATTAGCACTTGTGGTTATTTAAAATCTTGTAACTGATAATATATAAGTCATTCTAAACAAGAGCTCGAAACTAAACAAAAACATACCTAGATCTTAATAAATATCACCTAACTTGTTATCTTAGATAAATCATTTAAGATCATGTGAAAACAAGGGACAAATATTTGACAACCATTTATAAATGTTTATGACGATAAATAAATAAATACACCCAACAGTCACATACATAGTTCTGACCCCACACTAGGATACAAGTCCTGTGTCGTGAGTATCAGAAACTACGAGAGACTTTTCGGTCTCACTAACACCCAGACCCGAAACAAATATTTGTGGATCACACAAACATTTGTCTCGGTGCGGGGATCGAACCCGCGGCCTCTCGTTTCGCAAGCTGGTAGCCAACTGCGCCACGGGGCTGTCTATGTAGCACAATAAATAATATTTTTGACTATTCTTTAACACAAGGTAGTGTAATTTTAGTACAAATATATGTAGAAAACTGTAAAGTGTGCCTTAATAATAAGTATCTATATTATGTAAAACATAGTCTGCATGTTCCTTTACATCTACTATGTGATTATGAAGATTATATTCCATTATAAATAGTATATGAATAAAAACACACAACACAGTTCAACTGAATTTCTTGCAAGTGCCTTAATGATTAGTAAATTTGTTAAACAACTTTATGCATATAGTGTACTATTATGATGTAATTTTATTCAATTATACATATGGGATACTAGCATAACAGAAAATTATATTTTATCAATATTAAGCTCCATGCATTTTATAATGTTCCAGTATTTAATCAATTTGTTAGATATGAGTGTTATCGAAGATCAATAAATGTTACTCGTTGCACACTTAGGTTATGTGTCTTATTGTTACAAATTTTAGAGCAGGGTTTTTTCTTGAATATTTATATTACAAGTGATGAGATATCTTCCTTTGAATAATTATTATAATGAGAATATTTTGGCAATGCACAATTTTTGGAAATATTTTTGCATGTGTTCTGTTGGCAGTAAGATTCCAATTATGTGAAGATATGTGTATTTTTAGCATGTTCATTAGTGTTAATAATATTGAGTTTTGTTTGATGTGTTCATAAATAATTGTTTTGTATGTAATAAAGTGGACTTGTTTTAATGTTTGTTTCATATTTACCTAGTGAGTTACCTCATAGCTGTTTACCTGTAGGCAGGGTTGGGCAGTATTTGAATTACTTGTAATTGAAATACAAATACGTATTTTGTATTTGTATTTTAATTACTTTCTTAAAATGTAATTTGTATTTCAAATACGTGAAGCCGAAGTATTTTGTAATTAGTATTTCAAATACTCGAGGCTCCAAAATACATTTATTAAAATACATTTAGCCTTCATTTAGTATTAAGTTTGTGCTCATCAGGACATGCAATAACAAAACAAAAACCGCCTTCAAAAAAAACTATTCCAAAACAAATAAATATGCATTATTTTGTATTTTGTCATTTGTATTTTGTATTTCAATTAAAAATAGCTAAAATACTGTATTTTGTATTTCAAATACCTTACTTAAATGTATTTTGTATTTCGTATTTTAATTACTTGCGATACAGTATTTTGTAATTTGTATTTCAATTAAAGCAAAGCATGTATTTTGCCCAGCCCTGCCTGTAGGGCGTAACCCAGATAAAAGGAAACACTTGAAACTTCACCTTGCAATCAATGATACTTTCTTTACTCGTAAAATTAAACCTATTGAAAAAAAATATATAAATCTCAATTAAATATATTTGTTTCATAAACCTTGCACATGTCTGCGATAATAGACTATAAATAGTTATTGATGCATCCATATTCCAGATATATTCCGGAAATTAATTATGTAATCATTTTCATAAATAAAACAGACCTTAATTTAAAATGAAACAATAATTTATTGTGTTCTTAAAGTCAATAGTTATGCGTTAAAATTAATTATAGGTACTGTATACACAAGATCCTTAATCGTTCCGTCATTAAGCTACTGTCATTAATTACAATTAGTTATTTACAATGATTACCAATAAATTACAATCTTGCGTGTCGCGACACGAGAGCAAATTACAACTATTAGACCGGGAGCCATCGATTTCGCACCTTGTACAATCTCTGCGTAAAAATCTTCATATTTCAAGTTGGTACTATGAGTATTATTTTCTAAAAACTTCAAACAATATTCATTCAAGTTGTACGGATGTGAGATAATCAGTCTTTTGTAGAGATCAAACAAAGGCAGCACGTACGGCTCTCGGTCAATATTATTTTGTAAATAATACTTTTCAACACATACACAACTATAATGTAAATATTCTGTGTCGAGATAATACAAAAATATTATATCCATCAGAAAAATAACTGATTTTATTTATTTGTTTGGTGTATTGCGTATCGACAAATTTGTAACTATATTTTCATATATTATTTGTTTCATAAGGCTTAGCAACTATGCCGCGTTGTGGTAAACACAAACATAACAACAACCTTGGATAATAGAGGATCAGCTGCTCTTAATATTTACAAAGGACAATGTAAACCCATGACGAACGCTAACAGATAAAGGACCGTTAAAATGGAACTTTAATTTTACAAATAAAGCGTCTTTTAATTATTTTTTATCAAAGAAATTCCTTAACTTATAATAATACAGTCGATATAATTTCGATGAATCCATACATACATAGATGAACAGTAAATATAACGCAAAACAATGGCAAAATACTCAACAGATACTTAAGTAGTAAAGAATCGATAGACATTATGATTCAGTTAAGTAAGCGTTAACTAACATATGGTGAGAGAGAACAGGCTTCATCGAATCAATTTTAATAAGTAGACTACAGACAAGAGATCGCTGACAGGGTGAGAAAAATGTAATTAAAATAATTTAACGTTAATAAATAATCATAAATAAAGCGGCTAAAGTTTGCACGTAACGCGTGCGAGACGTTATCACTCAGGCGTCGGCTTCGAGACGACTCATCCCTAGTAAACCACATGACAATATATTGATACAAAGCTTTTACCAAATGTCAAGGAATTGATTGATAAAGACTCATTACTTCGTACGCCTAGTTACACGGCTATTAGATGTCGGTAACAGAATCAAAATTTGTAATAACAACTTCAATAGTATAGAACTTCAACATCAGATAAATATCGATGATTTGATGACTCACACTTATGTATTTAGAAACATGATTGCACCTAGGCGAAATAACGTGTGCAGAGTGCTTAAAAAAATCATAATCACTATATACATTTATATGTACATATGTTTCATCAGACAGTTCCAAGTTTTAAAACAATACAATTTTAAGGGATAACTAGTGCCGTCACGAAGCCAACGATCACAGCGCACCATCACGACACTTTCCTCTTAATATCTACAGTCACAATACTTGAAAGTAATGTTTAAAGTACCGACAAAACGTCGCCCTCCTGCCCATACACACTATCTCACTCAGTCAAATTATACAGCTCATTATAAACTAGTACCACAGTGCTCAAAGTTCCACAGTAGGCGCTGATAACACCTGCACCACGCTACCGTGCGGCCGTAATGCAGGTAGCGAGGTATCCACACATCGACATGTCTATTAACAAGCGAAATCCCCTTTATAAAAAAAATGTGCAGTGAACATTAGAGATCATCACTACTTCGGTTTATCGACAGAGCGTCTTATTTCAAAAGTATCGTATTCGATCGGCTACATAAACAAGGAACCTTAAGATATCGACGCCACATCTCTGGCAACAGCAACTACTGCAGCACTTGGTAGCGCCGTAGCGGGTGGGAGCCCAAGTGGGAGCAAGCGTTACTGAAGGCGGCGAGCAGGGCGCTCTCACAACAGTACAGGGCTAGTCATAGCCCTTCAGCAAGCCCTACGGATGCCGCTGGTTGGGCACTGGGATTCTAAAATAAACAAAGATACAAAGCAGATCATTATTGGCAAGTTCAGAATAATCATTATCATTATCGAGGTATTATTTGATTAATTTTACACAATTCGATATATTTTGATGTAGTATTTGTTTATGGCATTTAAATTTTCCACTAATAAAACATACATTTAGTTTCAACGTAGGATGTCATGGACTCACCCGTAAAAAGCTGGGAAACTGGTATCCGTGTTGAATTGGAAATTGACTGGCGTTTTGGGAGAGGCGCAGCTGTAGCTGAGGTAATCGTCGGAGGTGTGCAGCTGTCGGTTCATGGTGGGCTCGGAGGCGCTGCGCGTGATCTTGGGGATGAGTCGCAGGATCGCCTCGAGGGTCGCGAGGATCTGGCGGAACAGCGGGCGCTGCTCGCGGTCGAACTTGATGCAGTCCTCGAACGTGCGCTTCAGCTGCTGCGGCGCGTCCTGGCGCAGCCTCCGCGAGTCCGGCTTCAGCAGACCGCGACCCACCATCCACAAAATCTATACATATATAAATTTTACATACATTCAATTTTGCACTAAGTTGTTGTTATATTTGTTACGAGCGTTATTTTAAAATCATTATCGACAAAAACAACATCTGACAATTTATCGATAAGATCACATATTCCCCTAGTCATCCCCCTTTCATCACATCTATTATGTTTAGAAAAACACATTGTTTGCATGAACACGTTTAATTAGCTAAAACTACCTATTTTATACACAACAACATGACATCACCTGGTCCTTATTGTTGAGGTGTGCATAGGGCAGCTCTCCGGCCATCAGTTCGTACAGCACGATGCCGTACGCGTACACGTCCGAGTGGAAGGTGTAGGGCGCCGGCTCCTCCATGCGGATCACCTCGGGCGCCATCCACAAGATGGAGCCAGTGGGCTGCTGCCACTGCACGCCGCCCGCCGTCGATGAATCTACATCCATACAACACAACTTACATGTTTGCTCCCAAAAGAGTAAAGTAAAGACGAGAAACAATGCATACCTGACCACCGAACCTTGGCCGTGGCCAGACCAAAGTCACCAATTTTCACCGACCAATCGTCTCGAAGGAATATGTTATTTGATTTCAGGTCTCTGAAATTATGAATAAAATTTGATTAAATTTTTATAGGTCAGTACGGAAATAACAGGAATTTGGTAGATACTTTTTTCACATACATACATAAACTCACGCCTGTATTCCCTTATGGGGTAGGCAGAGGTGCATTTCTGCACCCACATTTCGCCAAGTATGTATCAGTCCCACGTAATAGGGGGCGAACCTTTTGCCGTTTTTCGGACACATTTCCAGACTCCGTGCTGTTACCGAGAATTTCCTAATTAAAAAACCCAATAACACTTTGCCCGACCCGGGAATCGAACCCAGGACCTCTAGATCGCACGGCACATACTTGTACCGCGAGACCACGAGGCAGTCGTGTTTGCATTTGTTTGTGTAGAAAAGCAAATATACAGGCTACCTTAGATACTCTATGGTTATTATCTTGACTTATTAGAAAGTTATTGCATCCAGCTATTAATCTATATAACATTTTTCTACAAATAAAGTTTTATTTACCAAGTAAGGTATTTTCTATCGAGCATTTATTGCTACCTGTGTATAATATTTTTTGCGTGCAGATAGTCCATGCCTTGCGCAGTTTGTCTCGCCACGTCGATGAGATACACCATGGGGAAGGGCGTCTCCAGTACATGCAGATGCTGGTACAGAGAGGAGCCTTCGCACCACTGCGTCACGATCGCCAACGAAGGCTTCGACACGCAGCCCATGAACAGCAGGATGTTGCAATGCCGCGTCTTACGTAGCACTGCCACCTGACAACAAATTAATATTTCAATTCGCTTATACTCAGCCTATCGCCGTCCACTGCTAAGGCCTCCCCAAGAAAGCGCCAACCATCCCGGTCTTGAGCAGCCCTCATCCATCCGCTACCCGCCACCTTTCTCAAGTCGTCGGCCCATCGTGCTGCAGGTGTTAAATTCTCTTGTAGTAGAGATAATAAGGTCTATCCTGCTTCGAGAAGTAAGACGCTGTGCTGTACTCCCAACTTTATTGGTGCATTTCTGCGCCCATATTTCGCAAATTGTATTTTTTGTCCCACAAAATAGAGGGCAAGATTCCCAGACTGTTCCTACTGAGAATTTCCTAATGGAAAAAACCCAATAACATTTAATCCAACCCAGGAATCAAACCCTTTAGGTGGAGCAAGACTATGAGGAGATCACGCCAGTATATTGGAAAAGCCCAAATCTAAAAGACTGAGACAGCTTTTGTAATATATGGAAGAATTAAAAACAAATATCTCACCTCGTTTTTAAAAGCCTGTAGTTGCGCCGGCGTAGGAGTTTTCACATTGAGAGTTTTGACTGCTACTGGCCCATGCCAGTGAGCTTTATACACTGTCCCAAAGCTTCCCGATCCTGAGAAAATAAATTATTTATCAATTTTAACTGGTACAATATCTCTCTCAGTCTCTATTAGTACTAGATAAGATCAAATCATCCCATAGATCACTATAGCATGTAAGTGTAATCAGCATAAATAAGTATCAACTTTGCACATTTCTAAAGCGAGCATATTAGTTCCCATTGGGTACACAAGATACCCTTAGTACAGAATTAATATTATATGTGTTTGTATTTTGGTTTCATATATGTATGTTTTAACATAGATATTCTTTTTTTTGTACCAACTGCCCTCGCAACAAATCCCTTCAAAATGTCCATTATGGTTGCCTTGAAAAGATCACTATTTGTGATAAAGCAGCCAAGCCAAAACTTCTTTAGCATCGTTGTGTTTAGAAAGTCGATGAAACGAAAAAGCGACAGTAAAAATAGACAGACACATTTTAGTAAAGGTTATACCGTTAATATATTTGGCCACTATATAATATTGTAAATAACGCAGCCACAAAATTTATTTTTGTCATGAAGCAAACATTTTTGAAGGTTTCACTTCTACCACGTGTGAATTGCACACGTATTTTTTTCATATTATGATTTAATATGATAAGTCGTGATGGCCTCGAGGTTTAGGCACGCGGTCGAGAATTTCGACGGTCGCGGGTTCAAACCCCAGGCACACACCTCTGACTTTTCGAAGTTATGTGTGTATTCACAATGAATTATCACGTACTTTAACGGTGAAGGAAAACATCGTGATGAAACCTGCACACCTAAAAGTTCTTAAGAATTTCTTAGGTGTGTAGTCCGCCAACCCGCACTAGGCCAGCGTGGTGGACTAAGGCCTAAACCCTCTCAGTTGTAGAGGAGGCCCGTGCCCAGCAGTGGGACGTATATGGGCTGATGATGATGATAAATAACTATAGTGATGGTTACCTATCCTGGCGCCGATGAGTATCTCGTCGGCGGGAATGACCCAGTCGTCGTAGCTCTCCCGCGGCGACAGCGCGTTCTTCCACGACTCGTCCGCCGAGCGAGCGCGCGCGCGCCGCGGCCGCAGCGTGCCCGTCGGGGACGCCTGCACACAGGGTTGGGCAGTATTTGAATTACTTGTAATTGAAATACAAATACGTATTTTGTATTTGTATTTTAATTACTTTCTTAAAATGTAATTTGTATTTCAAATACGTGAAGCCGAAGTATTTTGTAATTAGTATTTCAAATACTCGAGACTTCAAAACACATTTATTAAAATACATTTAGCCTTCATTTAGTATTAAGTTTGTGCTCATCAGGACCTGCAATAACAAAACAAAAACCGCCTTCAAAACTACTATTCCAAAACAAATAAATATGCATTATTTTGTAATTTGTATTTTGTATTTCAATTAAAAATAGCTAAAATACTGTATTTTGTATTTCAAATACCTTACTTAAATGTATTTTGTATTTCGTATTTTAATTACTTGCGATACAGTATTTTGTAATTTGTATTTCAATTAAAGCAAAGCATGTATTTTGCCCAGCCCTGCCTGCACACACGCCTGCGTCACACTTCGGAACTCCACCAACATCACCAGCAGTCATACACACGCCAAGCAGAGCCACAGCTGTGTGGTCACAACAACCGCGTCTCCAACCAAAAAGTTCGCCAACTCTTACCTTTGCCGCACCTAGGGTTGCCAACTATACTGTTTCAAACAGTATTACACTGTTTTTCACTACATTATACTTTTTACTGATGAACAAAAATAAAGTATACAAAATACTGTTTTCAGGATCAGAATGCTTAGCACTAAAGTGTTAGACTTAGACGCTCACATAATTATTTTTATTTAGTCAGATACAGTTTAAAAAAGACAGTAAATTAATAAGTTGTGCGAGAATCTCTAAAAAATATGTATACATATAAAACAATAAATAAATAAAATACTGTTCATTTTTCTAAAGTACTGTTCAATATTCTTCTTTGACCTAAATATACTTTATTTCTTGTAAAGATAGTTGGCAACCCTAGCCGCACCATCAAGCTGTGGAATGGTTTGCCGGCTCACGTGTTCCCTCCTCCCTATGATCCTGGACCCTTTAAGCGAAGCGTGAAGAAGCATTTGTGCGGGCCGGCATGATTGTGTCGACCAGCGGGTGACCATATCGTTTCTCGCTGGTCGGTATTATTTTTTTGGACTCCACTGTGCTTACCATCAGGTACAGTGGAGTCATTTTGTCGTGCCAGTATAAAAAAAAACAACACGGTGTAAAAATAACGTCATCAAGAACTATGACAGGTAGTTGCGGTCATTACAATCACATTGATGCTAAACTTTTGAGGCAACTTTTTTTTTTAAATATGCCTGAACAATAACATAACGTGGCTCAGCCACCAGTAATTATAATAGTAATGATACGAAAATTACCTGCGTGCTCTGACTGTGAGGGTGATCGGAACCTTTGTCCTTGTCGTCTTTGCTGTGTCTCACCGATGTCAGGTAATTCGTCGATTGCGGCGAATTGTTACTCTGGAGGCCAAGAAAAAGTTTTTATATACATAAGTACATAAACTCACGCCTGTGTCCCGTTGGGGCAGGCAGAGACTATAGAGCGCCAAATGCCACGACCTAAACACACGTCTTTCGCTTCCTCAACTGACATTATCCTCTTCATGCAAACACGTCGGTTTCGAGGACTCTTTATATTACCCTAATTCCAAAAGGTTTTATGTAATTTGTGGTTTAAAATAAGAAAATAATTAAGACTACTTAGTGGTGTCGCTGCACAAGTGTGCGTCGTGCGATTTAGATATCTAGAATCCGGAACAGGTTCGATTCCCGGATCGAATAAAAAAAGACAAAAGGCTCATGCCATATTTCAGGGGACACTGCTGCATAGCCCTATAGGACTACAGGCGTGTTTGTAAAAAATAACTAAAATTGTTACTAAATCTAATTTTTTTATGCAATAAATTTTCAACAGTTTATGAATGACTATAATCGTTATTTTTATTATTGACTATGTAAACACTAGGTATTGTAAGTGCGTTAGTATAGTACCTGGTTGTACTTGCGCTGGTGGTCTGCGAGCGTCAGGGGGCGCTGCACCATGTTGATGCACACGTTGGGCGCAGAGTTGGACCGGTCCTGCTGGTTCAACGAGCGCGGGTGCTGTTGCCTAGCAACGTAAACAAATTCACATCACACACACTTTCTAACTTTAATACATCCTACTCAGTGGGCTATTCAACTGGGTATTCAACTTGGGCTACTTTTATAAATAATATTTTATCTAAACTCTGCCAACTGAACAATAATATATTATAATACAATACCAGTAATTACAAAAGTATTCTCACTTGGCCTGGTCGCCGCGGTCCATCATGTGGTGGTAGCCGAAGTGCGGCGGGAAGTGCAGGATGCCCGCCTGAGTCTCGGGGTTCTGCGCCAGCAGCGCCGCGTAGTACGTGTCAGTCATGCGCACCTGTGGGAACGTGTGCTATTAATAACTACACCCAACAGTCACATACATAGTTCGGACCCCACATTAAGACCTTGTGTCTTAAAATAATTGATGAGTACAAAATACTAAATTTATTACACTTTCCAGATATTTTGTTATGAAATGAAATGAAATGAAATTGCTTTATTTGGTCACGTAGGCAATCAAATAGCACTTATGACAAGTCAATACAGAAAAGAAAAATCTTTTATTATTACATTATAATTTAACTATGGTTCATTTTATATAATTTGTACAAAAATATTTACGGTTTTTTTTATAATTTATTTTTAGTTTTCATCAGGAAATACATAATATCTTATTATTATTATTTTAAAGTAAATAACGAGATGGACCTTGTGTATTTCCGAAACGTCACGTATTATTTTAATGGTACCACCGGATCCAAACGCGACCCTGACTGAGAAGACCCGGCGAAACAAACTCAGCGGGCTCACTTTACTACTGGAATTTACGCGGCGCGACCCACACCTGAGTAGATCCAGCGAGTCCAACTCAGTGGGCATGTATTTGGTCCAGTAAGGATAACATAATTATATTATATGACCTGCCAAATAAAAATTGCCTTCTTATTATTTATTTGCTCGAATTATTTACTCGATCAGTCGTCATTTTATTTTTATTTTATTTATTTTGTGCACATTTTTTATTAGATATCAATTTGTATTTGATGTTTTTATAATGGTTTAAGTTACACTTGGAGCTTTGGGTTAATTTATATTATAGAGAAATTAACGAGAAAAATAAACTTTCTAAATGTTTGTATAAGTTTTTAAGTTTTAATCGTCTACTGCGACTTATTTATTCATTTTATGTACAATTTTCGTTATTGTACATAAAATTTACTTAGCGGATGCCTACGTCATAACATCTACCTGCATGCCAAATTTCAGCCCGATCCGTCCAGCAGTTTTGGCTGTGCGTTGATAGATCACTATGTCAGTCTGTCAGTCAGTCAGTCAGTCAGTAACCTTTGAGTTATATATATTTAGATAAGGAGAATAAGGGAAGCCAGTACCTGATGACAAGTGCTGGGCACTTTGTCGGCGCAGCGCTGATGGAACTTGAAATTGCACTGCGAGCAGTAGAACCCGTTGAACAGGAGTCGCCGGCAGCACTCGCAGAACGCCAGCGTGAAGAAAGTCTTCCGTGTGAACTGATGCGATATGTGAGACATTATCGGCAACTTATCCAGCGTCCGCACAGTCACCTGACAATACAAAACAATTTTTTATTAGAAGAGACTGGTTTTAAGTAGCTTCCCACTGAGGATTTGCTGCTTGGCAATACTTTTTTTATAACAGTGAAGTAAAAACCAGTGTAACTTTAATCACATATTTTATTCTTTTACGAGAAGCTACGCTATATAGGTATGTATGTATATCACTCATCCTTTCATTTCTTATTGTGAATGATAAATTATATTTTGGATTCAAGTTATTATTATACACACAGTGATGAATTAAGTACCCAAAATGACATTAGAAATCCATAGCCAATAGGCACGCACTAAGCCAGCATGGTGGACTAAGGCCTAAACCCTCTCAATTGTAGAGGAGGCCAGCAGTGGAATGTATATGGGCTGATGATGATAATGATTGTTTATCATTACCCACAGCCCATAAGTAATTCTAATTGTTGGAAGACATCCTATTGTCGGGTATTTAAATAATTTTAACTGCCATCATATTTTAATCATCAATCACCACATGACAATTTTTTTAGGATTGTTTTAGGATGTCTATTAATGAACACTAGCCTGTCTCAAATAAGTAAAAACTTATTGAGGGAACATTGAACCATAATACATTTTTTAATAGTTTATATTTTGTAAGTAATAGTAAATGATGAATTTTCTATGTATATTGCAATGGCTAATAACAACATCGGATCATCATTATCAGCCAAAACATGCCTGCTGCTAGAAACAGGCCTAACGAGATTCAGGAGTGTCATAAAATCTACATTGGATATGTAAACTAAACTTCATTAGAGAACTGTGTATATATTCATCATTTGTAAATTTAATAGGTAAATTAAAAAGATGACATATACAGAAACACAATTTAATGCACCAATCATATACCTATACCATAAGATAAAAAATAATTACACCCAACAGTCACATACATAGTTCTGACCCAAATTAGAAACTATGAGAGACTTTTCGGACTCACAAACACCCAGACCCGAAACAAATATTTGTGGATCACACAAACATTTAAAACAATAAACAATTATTGTTTATAATTACTTAATTCTTCCACAACAATGTAGCAATTTAAAAAAACAGATTGTAATGAAAGGTCCTAATAAATACAAATAAATATATCAAGCTTTTTGAGCTCCAATTTTGTTAGGATCAACATTTACACATAGTTTATAGAATGTGAATATTATACAAAAAAAGATGTGGATAGTATACTAACTATAATTGCACATACTAAAGGTGGTGGTTTGAAAAAATGACCAAGTTGTAATAAATATATAATAGCATAATCATATTGTGCTCTCAAAAACTTTCATCAACTCAAAACTTTCTTGCTTTATATCTTATATCTTTAAATGAGCAATTCTTGTATATATATAATTGGAATCTCGGAATCGGCTCCAACAATTTTCATAAAATTTAGTATATAGGGGGTTTCGGGGCGATAAATCGATCTAGCTAGGAATCATTTTTAGAAAATGTCATTTGGAAGAAAAATAACAAAAATCAACTGAAAAATATGACTCTTCCTGACATCTATTGGCGAATAATAATACTATTTTTTGTGAGCAACTAATTGCTTTAACGACACAACAGCAGATGGCGTTGTTAAGTAACATTATTCATATTTCATCATTTTATTAGTAATTCGTACTTAAATATAATTTCAAAAAAAAAAATCCGATCAAAGCTCGGTCATCCAGGTACTATAATTAAAATAAATAGGTATGTTAATAAAATTTCTAAAAGCAATGATTTTAAAAATCTAAGTATCAAAACAAATTAACTCATAGTATCAACATCACCTTAACATTAGATTAAGAAAATAAAGGCTATGTTAATAAATAAATGTCAAAACCACTGTAGAAAATATTGTTTCCAATTCTCTAACATACTTTTGTTAGATATTGCTCAAACTGTAGTTTACTTTCTAATTAATATTTACAGCATCGCATGATAGACCACAATACAGTTGTTTTATTGGAGAAAGTTGTATAAGCAATATAACAAGCTTGTATACTTTTAGCAAAATCATTGCAATATTGTGGAGCAGTTGAGAAAATTTATTTATTAACAATAAGGAAAAAAAACTCCAATATTGAGGCTATACATGGGTCACAACAAACTTTATAGCAAAAATAAACAAGGAAACATCTGTATTGACTAAATACCAGGTGTTGCAGATACACAAAGTTAGTTCACTTTTTGGCGTTGTATATACGATCGTAATGTCCACTCACCTGCACTGACGCAATGATAAACAAACAAACTGACCTCCTCGGCGTCGATCATAGTGATGTCCACGTCCCACGGTATCACTTGGTTATTGCCTGTCCGCACCACCTCGCACACCTCACACGTCAGATTGCGCAGCTTCAGCGCCTTGGAGAGCGCGTCCCGCAGCGTCACGCCCTCCTTCACCTGCACGCTGGTGCGCTGCTGGTTCGGCAGGTGGGCGCGCAGGAACACCTTGGGCTGTCTCGTGAGCGTATCGAACTTCTTGCTGTCATCATATTGTGAACAATCCTCGCTCCGGTCCGGTGACTCTGACTGCAGCAGCTCGCGTAGTGTCCGCTCCCGCTGTTCTAAATTGTGCAACTTGGACGTCAGTTCCTGGTACTCAGATAGATACAATGACGGCGGGTGCTGAAAGCCAGCGAATTTGGCATTCAACGCATCAATGTTTTCGCGAGTCACGTTTATTATGCTCTGTATATTCCTGATCTCGTACGTCGGGTCCGCTACGTCGTCGCTGTCCGTCGACGTCGACATATTGTCACTATTGAGAGATAAGGCGGGTATATTTCCATTGATTTTTCTTGAACAATTTTCTTTCTCTCTAGTAACTGCCATTTCTTTTCCTATTATTTTTTTTATTTTTCTGCGCACACTCGCCGCGCAAGACACGAATTTTATTGCCAGTTTAGGCCTGACATTTTCTACCAGACTACCAGTTCTTTTAATAAAAGTTGCCAACCTCAAAATACACTAATAAATTAGACATCTAATAATATTATGTTTTTTCATTTCATTTCATTTCAATTTTCATCGTGATAAAACCTGCACACCTAAAAGTTCTTAGGAATATCTTAGGTATGTAGTCCGCCAATCCGCACTAGGCCAGTGTCCGCACTTTTCTCCTCTCCCCAATTTTCAGGGCATTTCACTCGCAATGCGGAACGGCCTTAATATCCTAGGTGTGGATATCCGCTGCGATCTTAATCCAAGGACTCACATCGAGGGCATTATATCCGCCACTTCACGCAGGGTCGGTATCCTGAACAGGGTGCGCCGGTTTTTCACGCCCGGTCAGCTTTTCCGCTTATTCAAAGCGCAGGTTCGGCCGGGCATGGAATACTGCTCGCACCTCTGGGACGGTTCCGCCAAATACCTTCTCGATGCCTTGGATGGATTGCAGCGGCGTGCCATCCGCATTGTGGATGATGCAGACGTCACAGCCAACTTGGAGCCGCTACAGTTGCGCAGGGACATTGCCGCACTTAGCGTGTTCTACCGTCTGTATCATGGTGAATGCTCTGAAGAATTGTTTAAGCTTGTCCCATCCTCTCCTTTCCTCATCAGAACCACGCGTGCTGGCATGCGAAGCCACAGCTTTGTGGTCACAACATCCGCGGCTCGAACCAAAAAGTTCGCCAACTCTTAACTTTGCCGAACCATCAAGCTGTGGAATAGTTTGCCGGCTCACGTCTTCCCTCCTTCCTATGATCCTGGATCCTTTAAGCGAAGCGTGAAGAAGCATTTGTGCAGGCCGGCATGATTGTGTCGACCAGCGGGTGACCTTCGTTTCTCGCTGGTCGGTATTAATTTTTTGGACTCCACTGTGCTTACCATCAGGTACAGTGGAGTCACTTTGCCGTGCCAGTTAAAAAAAAAAAAAAAAAAAAAAAAAGTGTGGTGGGCTAAGGCCTAAACCCTCTCAGTTGTAGAGGAGGCCAGTGCCCAGCAGTGGGACGATTTGGGCTGATGATGAAACGGATTATTAGGTACATATGTACCTAATAGAATAGGTACATATTTTTTGAAAAGTAGTATGTGCATATTAGAAAACTTGCAAATTGCAGGCAAGGATTTTCGATTTGTATAGGTAATTATTTAACTTCATTGAACAATACAATACATCCCATATCATATTAATAAATCTCTACCTATTCATGCAATTTTTTTTATTTTTCTGAAAGACCAAACTGATGCCTGGATAGCGTTTTATTTTTATGTGTATCCAAATATATATATTTATTGTTGCCAATTTAAAAAACTAAGTTTGACAGAAAAATAAATAGTGAGATGAGAATTGAAATTGAGATGAAGATCTGAGTCTGAGTCTGAGATTGGTATTTGGTTCGTGAGATAGGTATGCCGTGGGAAATGGGTATTTATTTAAACGGATTACAGTTGTTTACATAGTTATTTTTTATGTTTAATAAAAGAACCATGTATATTAAGATATTTTAAAGGAGTAACTGGTATGTTTTCTGTGGAGTTAGTGAATATAGAAAAGAATACATATTCATTATATATTTTTAAATAACATTTCTATATGCAATATTACTATTATTTCTATACAATAGGGGTGTAAAATTGATATAATAATTCACACTATACATTGCATATACAGTTACTGGTACCATTAAAATAAATCTCGATTGGACAAGTAATAATTGATAAATTATTATTTTAGTAAAATGTCAAATGATACCAACACTTCTCGACAAGTGTCCTACGAACAAGTAAAAACCATAATTGACTTCATGGGCCAGCATGTAGAACTAGCTACAGGTAATATGAGGTCGTTGGATGAGAGGCACATGTCGAAGAGGCTGTGGGGGGAACTCACTAAAAAGCTGAATAGTTGTAACAGTGGCACGAGGAAAAATTCTGATGGATGGAGTAAGGTTGTTTTGATAATCCCATACAATTAACAATTACCTTAAATAACTATTATCAATAGTTAAAATATGTTTGCCTTTCTCAACTAATTCCTTTAAAAAAAGTTTTGATTTTTTTTAGTACTGGAGTGATTTCAAAAATAAACTAAAGAACAAATTTAAAATATTAGAAAGACAAAACTCAGGATCAACTATGAAGAAAACTATGAGGCCATTAACTAAAATGGAAAAAAGAGCACTGGTTATACTAGGGCCTTATTTTGATAAGAAAAGAAACAAAATAGTTGAATGTACAGTTCCCATTTCTGTAAGTTTATTTTATTAAGGTATTAATTAATTACTATTATGGTGCATATTATTGAACTTTTAATTATTATTTTGTAACATATCATTAGGAACATCTACAAGCAGAAGTTAAACAGGAAATATACCAAGAAAAATTTTCTAATCCATGTGAAAAAGAGCAGAGTGAGACCATGGATGGGTTGTCTGGTAATATCTTTGATAGTATAAAGAAATTTTATTCATTTCTGTGGAAGCTTAAAGACTAAATCATTTTAGGTGGTGATAGGGAGAGTGAACAGAGTGGAATTTCTTCTGAAGATGAGTATGTGGAAGAAAATCATCAAATCTCCAATGAACAGCTTATACAAAGTAACAATATCAGCTATTTTCATTCTACATACACCCAAAATTAAAAACATCAACAGCCATTTGATCCAAATATACAAAAAAAAAAAAAAAAAAATACACCCAACAGTCACATACATAGTTCTGATCCCACACTAAGATACAAGTCTTGTGTTGTGGGTATCAGAAACTACGAGAGACTTTTCGGTCTCACATACACCCAGACCCGAAACAAATATTTGTGGATCACACAAACATTTGTCTCGGTGCGGGGATCGAACCCGCGGCCTCTCGTTTCGCAAGCTGGTGTCTAGCCAACTGCGCCACTGGGCTGTCAAACTTTTAAAATTTCAGATTTATATCCCAAATGGCTGATAGAAGTTGAGAAGAAGCGTGCTGATGCTGAACTTGTTCGTGCAAAAGCAGAGGAACAAAGAGCAAGAGCTGCTGCAAGAAATGCAGAGGCAGCCGTGCTGCAAGCTGAAGCATTAAACAGGCTATCCCAGGCAGCAGTCAAGCAGGCTGATGCCATTATAAGAATAGCAAACGTTTTAGAAAACAGAGTGTCTAGAAATGACAATGTATTGAATATTTGATATGGATTAACTCATTATATTTGAAAGAATTATGTGTATGGCAATAATGTTTTGAAAATACTTAGGAAAATGGTTAGCCATGTTGAGGCAAGTTTCTTTACAGCAGTTTTGTAGGTAGCAATGGTTTTTAAAATTAATTTATTACAAAGTTGTGTAGGAACTGCTTTTATGAATATGCATTGATGTTCCCTAGTTATTATACATGGAGTTACAGAACTTCATTTAATTCTACTGTTTTTTGTCTACATATTTCATTTCTATGCTGTTACTGTTTATTTGCTGAATTCTTTGATACTCACATTACAAGTATAAGTCATGTAATCTAGAAGTTCCAGGTCCAAATCCCAGGTCTATGAACAGCAATAGGCATGGACCCTATTATGTGTGGGACTTAAAATACAATTGGGAAAAGTGGATGCAAAAATTTACCCTTGCCTATAATAATAGGCACTTGTTAATTTTATTAAGCCAGCTTAAATTTTGTACATCTTTTGTAATTAAAATGAATGAAATAAATCTAATATTTTTACAATTTATTCATATATTTAAACCTGTACCCAGAAATGGATGAATAGGAAATTGGATTAGTTGAAATTTTTCATATGAACTAATCATTTCTAGTACAAACATATCTGATAAAAAAATTGGATCATTTCAAGTATCAGAAGATTTACATTTACCAATGCATTAGCCATTTAATACTAACTGAATTAGTTTATTGTAAGGAATCATAACGGATCATTTTTTGGTGGCTCTGAAACTGTTATTTCTTTTTCCTGATTGAATTCAGAGTTACTCCATAATAATTGCTATTCACTTTAAACATACAATAAGGTGTATGTTCTCCTCATGATATTCCAGACTTCTACTTCATTCACACAACATGAAAATACTCATCTAGTACCAAGATTTTCTACAGCATTTCAAAGTCATCTCTCTGTAACCAAAACAAAATTATTTTTAGACAATATAGTCTCTTAAGGTATAAACGGACTTATATAATATTTTAAGCTTTATAATAGCAAATAGCTTTAACAGGTTCCCTGTCCAATGAATCACATATGATTCATGGGACCAATTTTGTACCCTGTCTGTTACGCTCATGCATCATATTTGCACAATTTTAGGGGCTTATTAAGGTATATTTTTGTCACTGAACGTGGCGAGCTAATTCTGTTTTTTGTATGGGACGTGGTAGGACATATCATCAAAATTATATATACAAAAAATTGCTGGCATTTTTGTATTTTTTTTAGTATATGGGGGTAGTTCCACGGGCAACAAATTGGGTCAATTTTCCTGACACTAAAAGACAATTTTTACAATGAAGTGAGTGAGTTTTATTTTAACATTTTAGACATATAAATCACTGTAATTTGTCCAAAAACATGTCAGTTATTGTGGGTTTAATTGAAACAATTCGAGCTTTGTTACACATCTTGCACTCTTTTTTTACTTGTTTGGCGCGAAGGGGATTGCCATGAGCTGCTTTTATATTGGCATAGCAGAGAACCGCTTCCGAACAAGTTTTCCGTCATTCCTGTTTGTTGGTGGTTCGTGATGGAAGCATTTCCGTGATTGGGGGTCTGAGGCGGTTCTTTTTGGCCGCTGCTTCTCCGAGCCAAGACCGAATAATCGTTTCCTGAACTTGCAGTACTCTCATTGTTTTTCCAGTTAGTTTGTTGTATATGTTGCGCGTGTTTACAATGGCAGCTTGATATATAAGATCATATTCGATTTTCTTATACCAAGTTAGGCTCTTCCTAAGAGGGGAATAATAGGAACCAAACTATATAGCTATAGCTTCTTTTTATGTTGCCTGCTCAAAAATTCTCGTTTATTGTTATAGTGCATAACAGACTCATGGGCGTTTTCTATAAGAACCATTACCGTACGTTCATGAATCATATGTGAGCATATTTTTTTTATTTTTATTATTTTTTTTATTCCCGAAATCTTTTTATACAAATTTTTATGTACAACTTTAGTTTGACACAAAAGAGAATCTTGTAAAAAAGACACTGAGCGTAGAGATATTCATTGATACATTTATATGGGGACAGGGAACCTGTTAAGATAATATTGATTAATACAATATAAACAACTCAAGACTAATTTATTATATTATGGAAAATATCATCTCAGAAATAGATAAAATAGAATGCTTACCATTTCATTATATTCTAGCACATGCTTTCTTATAGCAGATCCATCCACCCATGTGATAAAATCTTCTAGGGACCTGGTAACAAGGAATGCAGGATCTTTGACTACCTCTGGCCCTACCCTCACATGGCCTTGTTCTATGAATTTGGTTGCTTCTTTTATGCTCTGGGACATTTTACCTAGAAATAAATAATTGAATTATTTTATATAAACAGCAGCAGAAATCAAAATATTCTACCATCAAATAAGATTATGTTATAGAGTTTAATGTTATCAATAAAGAATACAAGTAATATAATAAAAATGGTAATAACAATTGCAAATATTGTCATTGCTAATACAAATTATTAAGTATTTAATTAAATTTAAAGTATACCAGATGGACACAGGACAAGCAATTGCTTTTGTAGACAGACAGACAGAAGTAGTTCTGTTTGTTAAGGATCATAGCATATTGTGATTAGCAGTGGCGGTACTCCCATAGAAACCGAAAGGAAATTGGTAGTGTGATGTCTAAATTATAATTGTTTATTGTGGAATCAGGATATCCTCATTTATATGTCAAATTGTTTTTGTTAAATGAAGATTTAAAGATTATTATCTGGTATTTTGTAAGGCAAGCTTGACTTTTGTGCTTATATGGAACTACCGCCACTGGCGGTTAGTTTGAAGACATGTTAATATGATGAAACAACTCACTTCTCACCATGACAACTGGTAATCTTCTTCTACAAAATGAACTTGCTGATACGTTTGTTGCCAAGGCAAGATCCCACCGCGTTGGTATTAAGCCCATTTGATACAATTTCTCAAGTAATTGTGCACTAGCTTCTGTTCTGAAGTCATTGCTTGAATCTATATCTTTTATTTTATTGCCTAACTCTCTGATATCTCGTGACAATTTATTATACCTTAAATAAGCAAATTAATGAGTGAACTATATACAAACATTCATTAAAATATAAAATAACTGAATATCTGCTCACTTTGTATAATGTTCTCGTTTTTGGATGTGGTATTTTTTCATTACTTTAACTTCATTTAGATTGTTGTCCACTTTCCATGATATGAAATCAACTTTCTTGAGCAATTTTTGCTCATGAAATTTAAGTTTTCGAACCATGTTTTATAAAGTTTACGTTTAATGTTTCACACGTGCAACAAGAAACGTCGGAATTCCAAATGTTATGACACTGACAGTGTGACAGTATTTTTTTTTTAAATTACCGATAAGCATATGAAATACCTATATCGGAAACACGTACAAACAGATTAAATACATTCGTTCAACATCAGACGAACTTGGTTTTCGCCAGGAATAATAAATATGACGCCGCGCTGTGACGGTGAACGTGAAGTAATTTTGTTTTTGAACGATAAGGAAATGTCAGATTTGAGATATTTTTTTGTAGTGTCAGAAGTCAGAAATCAGAATTTTTACCGTCGAGAGAAGACTTGAGCAGTTTGTTTTCGGCAATTTTTTAAATTATTTATTTAACTAAGAAATATCTTCTACAAAATGTCTGCTTATAAAGCAACGAGCAATGATGTGGCGGAATATCTTCAAACTATTGTAAAGCTCGATAACTTGACTCAAATCACTCAGGGATTGGAAAAAGAATTGGCTGATTCACAGAGGGTGATGCGGGACATAAGAAGTATGTTCGACGCAATACCAAGCACTCAAAACAGGCCGGAAGTTTCTAACAATGGACTGCGCCACGATGACCTATCAAAGTTCTTAGAGTCGGGTCCACCCAAACTGTTACTTCCTGATATGGTGGAGGACACAATTGAAGTCGATATTGACAATGTCGTTGCTACAATGAAGATGTACGCAGAGGATCTGAAAAAAAATATGGCACTTGCACAAACACAGCCTAAAGTCGAAAATAAAATGGAGAATTTGGATTTACAACAATACGCAAACAGTTTGGATCAACTGGGTAAGCGACTCGCTAACATCAAAATTAATAAGAGAGACGAGGCGAGTAATAGAAACCCTGAGCTTGAGATCAAGTTGGAACAGCTATGCCAAGATGTTAACATGTTTACTCAGGTAAGAATGCTCATAATTTCATAATTATTGAAATTCTTGTACTATTAACTGAAAACAATAATTGTCTGCCATAAAAAAAATTGGTGTGGCTTTATTTGGTCAAAACTATTAAAGTGATGATGTGCCCTTTTGTAACTTTACAATAATTTAAATATGTAAATTTATTTCACTATTCCCTCTTTTTTCCTTGACCTCTTTTAATACAATGATAATTATGATCATTTCTTCAAACTTTTCTAGTCTTTGAATAAAAAATAATGTCAAAAATAGTAGTATATTTTTTAAATTTCCTTATTGTCAGTAATGGCATATTAGCAGTGTAATGATTCAGGGATTTACATATTAAAATAATATCCCTTTTTCTTCTCATAGATCTATTAAATGACTGTAAAAGACAAACATATGATTGACTTTACAGAAGACATAACATTTTTAAACTGAGCAAATTTCACTCTTAACATCTATGTTTAGATGGATTCTTCTCTGTTGGTAAAAACCAAATTTTCTTTAAGCAATGTCTTATCAGTCAATATAAACAAAATAGAAGTAGGTAACTATGTTTCCAAGTCCTCCAAGTTTATCTTTTTCTGATAAATTTTGTTGGGGGGTAAAAGACAATCAAATTCCCCCATAGAGACTTGCTGAGCTGCACTTATTGTTGTTATTTCTGTGCATGCCACTGTCAATCCTGGTGTGCAGGAGTTGTAGTGATGGGTTTGTCACCACAACCATTTGTGATAGTCTCTATACAAAAATCACAACTAGGAGTTAGTCTGTGATATTCTTCTTAAATTCTAACCATAAATATTGTATGGTAAAATGTATAACTTGCTATAATCTTCCCCATTGCTAGCAGAAATAAGTCAAACACACCTTTTTTTTACTAATATTAAAATTTTACTAACCCTTTACCTTCTATTCTCAGATGGTACAAGCCAAGACAACTCTGAGTGAATGCAATCAAAATTGGACTGGCCCACCTCAAGACAGCAATGCTTTAAGTTATGATAATATTATCAACAAACTCCTCTCAGGCATCAATGAAGTCACATACTTACTTGGAAACAAAAATTGAATGCATTAAATGATCTTTGAGGGCTAAAGTATTAAGACAGTGTATTTTGGTCTTATTATTGGGTCTTCTTCAAGGAATGCTCAAATTTCTTCAGCAATGTGTATTTGAGCTGTATTTATCCTATGAATAGTCAGAGATTGTAATCTTCCTATGTAGTTGGTTGTGGTTGAGATTTCTGGAGGGTATTTATCATACCGTGTTCTGTGACAAAACCAATGATGATTGTGATTGGTGCCTAATTTTCCCTGTAGATTAAAGACTTGAAACCATTTTTTGTACATCATTAAATTTGATGCATATGCCTATTATCTATTTGAATAATCAAATGTAGCACTTATTGTTATAATATAAGGATATATGTATATATTATTATACTATATTTAGTTGTTAATTTTAATATTTATGCAATCTGCACAAGTTTTTAGTTTTGCTTATAAAAAGCAACAATCATATTTCTTCTGTGGTTTTATAACTTTTTGCAATATCTGAGTTACTTAAGCTGAGCTGAGCTATTAATTGAATAGGCCTTATATGGATCTGTGTCATCATCATCATCAGCCCCTATACATCCCACTGCTGGGCACGGGCCTCCTCTACAACCAAGTGTTTGTACTGTATGTATCTGAGTACTAAGATCAATTTCACCCAGAATTAAGTAGTAATGAATGGATAATTTTATATGCAAGCAGTTTATGTTAAAAAAAAATTTTTACTGCCTCGTGGTCTCGCGGTACAAGTATGTGCCGTACGATCTAGAGGTCCTGGGTTCGATTCCCGGGTTGGGCAAAGTGTTATTGGGTTTTTCCATTAGGAAATTCTCAGTAGCAGCATGGAGTCTGGAAATGTGCCCGAAAAACGGCAATAGGCTCGCCCCTTATTACATGGGACTGATACATACCTGGTGAAATGTGGGTGCCGAAATGCATCTCTGCATACCCCTTCAGGGAATACAGGCGTGAGTTTATGTATGTATGTATGTTTTTTTGTCACTCAAAAGTGTTATTAATTTCTGGGTAATTAAATATTCCCCTTTTGCAGAATGTGTCCAAAAGTACATAATCTCATTATAGGTAGGATTAGTGTTGCATTAAAAAAAAAAACAATCATTGTGTATCCTACTTGTAGAATACAGTTAACTGTAGTAATTTTACATAAATGGTTATTAATGAAAACCACCCCATGATAGAGCAGTTCATATATTTGATTTTCTACATTAAAACTGGGCAATTTTACACAAAAAAGTATTTAAAATTCCTCTTATTGTAATACTAAACAAAAAAAATATAGAAGTATCACAGATTAATAAGTTTATCACTATTTGGAAATATGTTTTTTTATCAGTATTATGTTATTAGCCAGTGTTATACACATATCCTACTTAAAAATGTAATATTATTTGATAACATTAAGTACTTTTCAAATTTGCAATAATATATAATTTTAAATTGTCATTGTGTATTGTTAGTCATAAGTCATTTTTCATAGCTTTTTCTCTCGTGTTTAGTAAATGTAATGTCAAAATAAAAATAATAAAATCGAGTCACTTTTTTTGTTTTATAGTCTATATGTTAAAAAAAAAATACTTTTCCTTATTGCTGTCTGTATACTTTGTAATATTTGATAGCCAAAAAATAAACTATTAAATGTTATTTGGGTAGATTTTGGTATAAAGATTAACTTTAAATTCTTGATAGTCTTTTTTAAATGAAAATAATAAATTGATTTTATGCCACCAACACTCCACCCAAATAATTTTGAACAATACTAGTAAAAAATAATTTAAATTCATTTCAACAACTCCATACACCATACAACAGATCATTCATTTTACTTATGTCTATGAGAATCAGTTAGTGTTCTTGTCAAGTTTCATTCGTTTTCTCTCTGATTCATGGTCTTGTTCCCCCTGTTCTTCATCAGTATTCACTTTATTTTCATTAGAAACTTTCTCATCAGCCTCTAAGACCTTTAATCTAATTCCACACAATGTAGCCTCATGAAGTGTCTTAATTGCATCTTGTGCTGCTCTAGCTGATGCATATTTTGCAAATCCAAAAGTTTTATTAGGGAAAGTAGCCACATCAATGAGGTCACCAAAACGACAGAAGGTGTCCTTAAGTACACTGACTGGGGGAGGATGTGGTTTAAAAACTAAAAAACATCTTTGAGCAACTTTGCTATTGCTATTAGCCATGGGTTGTACAGGAGGAAGTTTGACACTGCAATAATTATCAGGCTCCTCCATTTTGAGTTCTCTTCCTGATGATGCTGCTTTTATCAAACTGGATGCCTGGGCTATTGCATCAGCTAGCTGCAACAAATCTGGATTACCATCAACTGCATTTTTAATGTTGTTGACAATGTTGGTCAAATTACTAGCTGCTTTGCTAAGAGGATTGTTGTCAGGTTTAACTATAATAAGTTCTCCTGATGGATACTTAAAGTTGTTTAGTTTTTCTAAAGCATATGCAGCAGCCTTTTCTGTATCATACTTTACAACAGCTTTACTGTACCCATTGCACATGTCTAGAGAGTACTTGCAGTCAATCATTCCTGGAATGATACCAAACAGTCTTTCAATATGTTTTTGTGACACTGGTGGGTTGCATACTACTATAACTGTGTCATATTCCCTTGGTTTAGTTTTAATAAGTGATATTGGATTGTCTCTCCTATCATCTCTTGTTTGAATGTCATAGTAGCTTTCTTTGTGTAAACTGGAATTGCTTGAATAACTCTCAAACATTTCTAAACTATGCCTACTCCGTTTTAACTCATCTATAGGAGTTGCAAATATAGGTTTGTATTTTCTGTCACATTCCTCATATGCTTTAGCTGCATCACAAAATGATTTGTAATGGACATAAGCAAAACCTTTGCATTCTTCAGTGACTTTATCTCTCTGTAATCTAACTGATTCGACGCGGCCAAATGATGAAAAATGATGTCGTATTTCATTCTCGTTTACTTCTTTATGTACTTTTATAAACAATCGCCTATATTTGTCGTGGTTGACACTTTGACTGTCGTTTTTGTTTGTAGCAACCATGACTTTTATGGGTTTATTAATGTTTTTTAGAGTTGTCAAGTGTAGATATTCAATAGCAGCTGCTGCCGAAGATGTTTTAGCGTATTTGATGTACGCTATGCCCCGTGATTCGCCTGTATTACGGTCCCGCGGCATGTGAATATCTTCAATAGTTCCAAACTTTTCAAACACAGGTCTGAGGTCGTCCTCACGCAGCTGTTTGCTGCAAACCACGAATACTCTCGAGTAAGGAGGTTTGTCATCATTGCGATCGTCGTTACGCGTAGATTGGTTCCAGTTATTCATTATCACGGTCTAACGGTATGGTACTATGGTCACAATCAGGTCGAACAATAGTCAAATAATTGTCTTACATTTGTCACGTATACCTTAGGTCTTCTTGAATATAAGACGTATTATTTATCTATTCAGTTCATAATATTATTTATTTTAATTATACTAACTGTGCAAAAAGAAAGAAAACGGTCATTCACCTTGGTCTCTAAGCAGACTGCGAAATTCTGTAGATTATATAAATAATTTACAGTTAGATAGAATGCGTTGTTTATGCACTATATCAACTTCATCATCAATAAGTCTTGTAAATACACTATAAAGTGTAGGTATCCGAATGTTCACTCGCAGATAAAAAATGTCATCATAAAACTTTAAGAATGGCTAAAACTTTTTTAAACCCAAGACTTGCTAAATGGAAATAAAAATATCAGTACCTACCGGTGGTTTTATTTAGGTAGGTTCTTCATCATCATCATCATCATTACCCGAAAGACGTCCACTGCTGGACATAGGCCTCCCCCAAAGAATTTTATTTATTTATTAACTCTTTATTGTACACCTATAAAAATAAATTTTTGTCGGGATTTTTTTAAATGTCACGGTATTTGTAATCACCGTGGCTATTGCCTGTCTTAAGGGCCCCATACACGGTAAGATTTATCTGTACGATCCGTCGCGTCAAACCGATCGAAACGACGAATCGATGGTGTATGTCAAGATCGTTAACGATTTACTTGATCGAAGACGATATCGGAAATCGCAACAAAAACCCATGCAATCATGAATATCGTAACGATATTAATGAATATCGTAACGATGAATCGACAGTGTATGGCTCTTCACGATCAACGATTCGATTTTGCCTTACAAAAAATATTTACATGCTAATACTGAGTTCGCTTCAAATAGCCTTTTTGATATTCTTTTTGTCTTTTGAATCCGAATCAACGCTACCTCCACATAGGTAAGGAAAAAAAGTTCATTTTCCATTTTATGGGGCACGTATTTAATTATTTGAACACGTCTTTATCCTTCAGCTTCAAACAAGTAAATGATTGATCGTTACGATCCGTCGTTTCGTGTATGAGCGACATTTTTGATAGGTACGACCAATCGTCACGATTTTCATCAGATCGATCGTACAGACGAATCGTACCGTATATGGGGCCCTTTAACAATTCTATAAGAGATATGATAAATGACATTGTTATGACTAGTTTTAAAAGTAGTGATACGATCGAAAGTTTAAGTGCGTTGTCAAAATAAAAATCTCGGCGGTTGCAGGTACATACTCCAGGCACACACCTCTGACAATTTTCAATGCAATGTGTATATTCACAATTAATTAATACGTACTTAAACAGTGAAAGAAAACATCGTGAGGAAACCTGCACATATAAAATTCTTAGGAATATCTTAATTGTGTAATCCGCTAACCCGCACGTTTCATGATCATTTCGTTTTTCGTTGTCAAGAATATTCGTATAGTAAAAACCATCTTGAATACACCGGCTAGATGCTCTCATTTACCTATATTTTTATCGGGATTTATGAAAATTTTAACATAATTCTAATTGTAAGTTTATAAATTCGCTTTTTGTATCCTTACTTCTTAATCTTATTGGCAATTGGCAACACTAAACTAAACTTAAGTCATTATTCTGTGTCTGTCTGTGATTCTGTATTTCTGTCTGTAAATGGTTGTGTTTACAAGTTACAATTTGCTTTAAATGTAAATATAAAGTAAAAGTAATATGTGTATTTTTTATGAAAATTGATTTATTAAAGTATACACTGAATATGTTGTGCATTTCGATCCTTTTAACTTCTTAATATTTATATCCTTTGCTCAATATATTCGGCTACTGCGCACCAAGAAAAATGTTTCACAAATCCGATGCTTCCTTTAGTTTCCGACAAAGATTTTGCAGAAATGATGATTTTGATGATGAGTTAAACGATTTGTTTAACAAGAAGTTTAGATTTGGATTCAATGCAGCATGGAAATTGCCGGAGATCGATTCGTGGTTTTCGGCGCCTCCGTGGAAAGTCAAGGAACTAGAAGTGTTAAAAAGCCGATTGAACTTCCATAAAAGCCAGTTGAATGATTTCAACATTGAAGAGTGGAGCAGCCACACCCGCCGTAGAAATCCCGCTGGAGAAGTAGTGTGGAAGATCAGGTGTCTTATAAATCCAGAATTTTTGACTCAGGCGTGGACAAAGTTCTATGAATGCGCTTGCACATATAATGTAGTGCCGGCTGAGGCTGTTACAGATGGCAAAATGGTGTCCCTTCATTTGTGTGAGGCTCCTGGTGCTTTTATTACATCGCTCAATCACTATTTGAAGTCAAATCATAAAAACACTGAGGTTGGTTTTAATAAGATTTAATAATGAGATAGAAATATCAATTAAAAATGTTTACCTTTGCATGATATTTAATATTAACTAGTTATCTTGGTAATGTATGCTTTTAGAAGCATTCCATAAGTTTTATCATTTGTTGTCTAGTGGAAATGGATTGCTAACACCCTGAACCCATACTATGAAGGCAACTCACCGTCAAACATGATTAGCGATGACAGATTCATGTATCATACTTTGGACAACTGGGACTTTGGAGTGGATAATACAGGAAACCTCATGGACTGGGAGAATTCTCAGTCTATCATCAGAAAGGCAAAGTCTCTGGGAAAGGTAAGATAACAACTATACTGTGGGTAGTTTTATAGAGAACATCAGGATCTTAATATTCATTTATTGGGGCTAGTTATTGTTTTGTTTCATTATTCATAATATATTGACATAACTTCAATTTCTGAAGTACACATCTTGCAGGAATATATGCTTAATGATTTTATGACCTCTGTTTCCAATTGAATTAATGACTTATGAATGACATTACAAAATATGACTATACCATAAAAATAGAATTAAACATAGATTAAAGTTGTCATCATATATGCATGATTTGCACACTGGACTTTTTTTTTTTTTTGGCTCGTGGTCTCGCGGTACAAGTATGTGCCGAGCGATCTAGAGGTCCTGGGTTTGATTCCCGGGTTGGGCAAAGTGTTATTGGGTTTTTCCATTAGGAAATTCTCGGTAACAGCACGGAGTCTGGTGAATTATGTTGTTTATAATGGAATGAAAGATCGACACGTGTGTTCAACTCGAGTGTTTATTTAATACTGACTTACTTACTAAGACATCAAATATTACCTACAAGTACATAGGTTACTTCACCTTTGGGGGCGAAGGAAAAAAAAAGAGAAAAAAAAGTATATTCTTAACTACTAAATTTCTTAGTTCTATTCTTATGAACAATGTCAATTTTACCATTTTTATCAATTTTCACATTTACTCCCAAATCTTCTACAACTTTATAAGGTCCATCAAAAACACAATCTAATTTACGAGCACATTCATTTTTAAGTAAAACAAGATCATTCTTATTATAAAATACAGGATTACATGATTCATCATATTTATCTTTCCTTTTTTCCTTACAAGTTATCAAATTATTTCTAGCATCTCTTAAGGCTACTTGCAATTTATATTTTAAATCTAAACAATAATTATCAGGATTATAAAGTGGTTCAACATCATAATTCAAATTATTTGGCAAACGACATTGTCTACCAAAAACAAGTTCAAAAGGAGTGTACTTAGTTTGAGTGTTTACACAATTATTATAACTAAAACACCAAAATGGAACCCAATGGGACCATGAAAAATTCGAATTAGTACAATAAGTTCTTAGAAACGCACCTAAATGTTTATGAGCTATCTCAAGAGAACCGATTGATTGGTGGTGGTATGCAGTTGACGATAACTTATCAATCTCTAATAACTTACATACCTGTTCCATAATCTGAGACATGAATTCTGTCCCCCTATCTGTAGCTATACATTTCGGAATACCGAATCTTAAAATAAAGTTACTTACGAAAGCTCCTGCAACTGTAACAGCTTCTTTATTAGGCAATGGATACGCCTCTATATATTTTGTTAACTCGCATTGGAGAGTTAATATATAACAATTTCCATTCTCATCCCTATCCAATGGTCCAACTAAATCGAGGAAAACCTTCTCGAACGCAGTCGACGCAGTGGTGGTTAAAGTCATAGGTTGTTTGGTATATTTACCTTGTTTCATTTTCTGACATAATGCGCATTTAATTATATACTTACGGATATCCGAGTCTAGACCTGGCCAATAATATTTTCTCCTAATATTATTCGTCATTCTAGTTATTCCAGCATGTCCACTAGTGGGTAATAAATGATAGTCATTTAAAATAAATTGTTTCTCGTTTTCATCATAAATTCTCTCTATTCCTTTCAGTACACATATTCGGGGTCCGGACCATTCACTCAAAGATTTAACTTCACTACATATTCCTTTTATAAACTCAGTATTCTTTTCATCTTTTACTATACATAATTCCTTTACTTTTATTTTTTCGCAAAACTCTAAGTTTAATTGCAAATTCGGCTCGCGAGAAATGCAACTTAAAACCTAAATTAACACACAATAACATTTTATTTGGTACATATATAAAACATTCTTCTTCTATCACTTTATTATTTCCTTTCTTAAATTTTTCTATTACTTCCTTTTCAGTCAACCTCAATTCTACGGAATCACATGGCTGTCTTAATAGTTCCACGACGCGTGGTTGATCAGGCCACTCATCAGGGTACTTATTAAGCGCAGTCTGTTCTACCTTACTATTCTGCTCCATATTTTTCTTTTGCCGTCTCGTTACAACTGCCAAAACCTCCTCATTCATACATTTCAGTTCACTTGATGTTATACACACTCTGGATAATGCATCTGCGATTACATTATTCTTACCCTTCACATACACAATCTTAAAATCGTAATCTTCAAGAATTAAACGATATTTAATTAACCTACTAGATGGATCCTTCATCCCAAATAAATAAATCAAAGGTTTGTGGTCAGTCATGATAGTAAAAGTTCTGCCAAATAAATAAGGTCTAAAATATTTAACTGCCCACACTATTGCTGTTAATTCTTTTTCTATTACGGGATAGTTCTTTTCAGCTTTATTTAATGGTCTACTAGCATAAGCTATAGGTTTTCTATTTTTATTACACAGCACAGCTCCTACAGCCAAGTCTGAGGCGTCTGTTTGCAGTACAAATTCATTAGATTCACTAAAGTCTGGGTATTCTAATATTGGTGGAGAAATTAAAGCGTTTTTTAAGAAATTAAATGCATTTTGGCAATCTGAATTCCAAATGAAAGGTACATCCCTTTTTAGTAAATTATTTAAAGGCATTGTTATGGTAGCAAATGAAGGTACAAATTTTCTATAGTAATTGCAAAAAGCAACAAAGCGTCTTACTTCATCGGCATTCTGAGGAACTGGAAACTTATCTAGAACTTTAGTTTTTTCTGGGTCAGGTGCTATACCATCAGCGGTTACTACATGACCAAGATACAAAATTTCCTTTTTTAGAAATTGACACTTAGCGGGATTTAGTTTTAAATTTACCTTCCTCAATCTTTCAAAAACGTCATCAAATTTTGGTTATGAGTAGCTAAAGACCTTCCAAACGTAATAAGGTCATCTAAATAAATGAAACACTTCTCAAACGCTAGTCCTGACATTGCTATTGACATGACTCTACTGAAAGCACTACAGGAAGTTTTAAGACCCATCGGTAAACGTTTTAATTGGTAATGTCCTGTACTAGTTGAAAAAGCTGTGTACTTTCTGCTTTCAGGTGCTAATTTTACTTGGTAGTATCCTTGTTGTAAATCTAGGTGAGTAAAGTAAATTGAACCAGATAGCGAGTCTAAGATGTCTGTTATGTTGGGTAACGGAAATTTATCATCTACAATGTTTTCGTTTAATTTACGGAAATCGATTACTAAACGCCATTTCTGTGAGCTTTCAGACTTTTTAGGTACTAATAGTATAGGACTTGACCATTCGCTAGAAGATTCCTCGATAATGTCGTCATCGAGCATCTTTGTTATTTGTTTATTTACTTCAGTTTTTAATGCATGTGGTAATCTATATTGCTTTGTATATATCGGATTAGTTTTATTTTTTAATGTAATGGAACATATCGCAAATATTAGTAGTTTCTAATTTGTCACCTGATAAGAAGAAAATATCAGAATATTTAGAACAAATGGTTTCAATAGATTTTTTCTCTTCATTATTTAAATGATTAAGTTCTAATAAAGGTAACAAAGATTTAGCCCTATTGGAGCTACTTTTACATTGACCAAATTTAAAAATGTTATACTCTCTCAAAGGTTCCACATCTAAAGTAAAATTGTTTAATCTTATTTCCTCATCTCTAGTATTTAAAATCTTAATTGGAACGCGTTTATTTTTCGGTTGAACAATAGTTCCTGCCAAAAATACATCCTTTTCTATCTCTCTCGCGCACACAAAACAATCCTCTTCCACTTCCTTATTCAAATACACATAATGTATCGACTCACTTCGAGGTGCGAGTACTAACGAGTTGCTATAATCAGGCTTATCGAATATCGGTAAAATACAATGCTTACCATCAATTTGCAGCGTCAGCAAATTATTTTCTAATATATTTTAGCCTTATATCTAGTCATAAAGTCTAATCCTAATATTCCATCAACGGCGATAGGTAAATTCTTGAAGCTATAAAACTTGCTCGTAAATTTATCATATTTAGAACTGTAAATATCTAAAATAACATAACTTGAAGCTTCGATTTTTCCTCCAATTCCATTAACTACTAAGTTATTGTAAAATATTTCACTCGACTTAGGAATTTGTTCTTCCTTAATTACCGAAATAGATGCACCGGTATCTACCAGTAGTATAATCTTCCTATTCTTAACATAAAAATTTACGAATTTAGTGTTACCTCTACAAGCAAAAACTAAGTTATTAAGTCCGAAAAAACTGGTTACTCTCTCTCTCATCAGCTGGGTGTTCTACGTTATCAGCAGTTCGTACTGGCCTATCATTTTGTAACGTTAATATTCTATTGTTAAAATTACCTTTCTTGTTGTTGTATCCCCTTCTGTTGTTGTAGAACATGTTTTGTCCTCTACCTCGCGGCGTATACTGGACCCTATTACCTTGATATCTATTAAAATTGTTATTATTATTTTGGAAGTTAGTACCTCTGTTGTAATTGTTGGGGTAATTTGTCTGGAACCCTCGACCTCTGGTTTGGAATCTAAAAGAACGATTATTGTATCTACCTCGACCTCTAGGAAAAGATGAAATTTTCATTACCTCTGCCTGAGTAGATGACGATGGAGTGGACTCATCCTTGGCCGCTTGAATGGCTTCTTTTAGCGATGTGTAATTTCTAGCAGCTATAATCGTACTTAACTTTTCATTTTTAAGTCCATCTGTAAATTTTTTTATCACCATTTTTTCATTAATTGGTTTCAGAACTGTACTTTTAGTAACGTCACCCTCAGCCTGTGAAATATTCAAATCTGTTAAAAGTTTTTCAAGTTGAGACCCGTATTGATCAATACTCCTATAGCTCTGATTCAGAGACTGTATCTGATTATGTATTGCAGTGAAAGATTTTTTTGTCAATAACTTATTACGAAAATCTTGAATCATCAATTCGACTGAAGTATAAGAATTGGATACGCGCAACTTAGCATTTTCTGATAGCCTGCTCTTGAGAACAAATTTAATTAAAAGTTGCTGGCCTTCACTACTAAGCATATCTGCATACATTTCCACAGCATCAATCAATCGTTTCGTAGTATCTTCCCTATCATCTAAAAGAGGTATCAAGCTACAAGCAGTTTTCAAATCAAAATCCATCTTTTCTGATTTCATCTCTAAGCTGGGTGAAACACACAATTTCGCTATTTCTGCAAATAAAGAACAAATTTTGTCATATGTTTCAGTAATTAAAGATATTTCCGACTTATCCTTAATATTACTTAATGTAGAAAATATATCTTTACTATTATTTAAATATATCTCGGCTTCGTTCAACTTATTAAACGCAATAGAACCTTTATACCTACTTTGTCCCTTTTTAATCAAATATTTCCTTATTTCCGACAATTGCTCATAATCCTTTATTATTTTTTCAGCCATAATACCATTAATTTCATATAGAAGCTAAAGTTAACTTGCACTCGGTTCATATTTCATTCAATTGATTTTAATTTTATTCTAAAACGAAGCACAGTCATACAGTGTACCTACCGATTACAAAGTGCTGAATTGCGTCTCGACTCTCGACCGATCGCAGCGGTCGGAATTCTTAGAACTAACACCTTTGTTTAAACTATTTTAAATGTTATAGAGAACAAAATTAAACACGCTTCCTAAATTTAACATAATTTTCGAAAAGTAGTTTATCAAATTACCAATGTCACTATAATTGTCACATAAAAAAAAAGGTTTCACTCACTCGCGAAGAAAAAAAAAACGAAACAGAAATGCACTAATATGTAACACACCACGGTTTCTCGCTGCTTGTCTGCTTACGCCCAGGCCAGGGTCCAAAAACAGTCGTCGTCATGTGGATATACGGTGTATGGGCACTCGGAGAAAATAAGGCACAAATATTTACACATCTTCTTCATTACGCGGTTCACGTCTGTTAGATAGTCTAGTGCGCATTCTTCTTATAAATTCTGTATTTATTTTATTTTCTACCCATTTCTTATGTTTTTCTTTCAGCTTTAGATATATGATAACAAACAGGACGATTGATGCCAAAATTAAAAATGTTGTGATCAATATATTGTTAATCTTTATATGATAATCCTTTTCTTCTATTTCCACAGTATTGGTTCCTCCAGTTTGGGCAATCGTCGTTTCATGTTCTTCATTTTTCGAATTACTATTTCCCATTTTGTCTTTTGGTACGGGCACGCACATACACAGTCACAAAGTTAATAATTATCTTCTTATTCATTATTATTACGTGGTTACATTCACTGCCGAGGCACACAGGAATGTGCAACGTCCGCAGTTTTAGCCTGCAATCGGACACGCGCGCTTGGCATGGGTCGCCATGAATTATGTTGTTTATAATGGAATGAAAGATCGACACGTGTGTTCAACTCGAGTGTTTATTTAATACTGACTTACTTACTAAGACATCAAATATTACCTACAAGTACATAGGTTACTTCACTGGAAATATGCCCGAAAAACGGCAATAGGCTCGCCACCTATGACGTGGGACTGATACATACTAGGCGAAATGTGGGTGCAGAAATGCACCTCTGCCTACCCCTTAAGGGAATACAGGCGTGAGTTTATGTATGTATGCTTTTTTAAGTTAGGTATCATTGTTTTTTATTATAAGTTAAATTTTATCATAAACAACTCCACTACAATTCATTATTATTAATAAAAACTATTATTGAATAACAGGTAATGTTGGTGACAGCAGATGGTTCTATTGATTGCCTTCAGAAGCCTGATGCCCAGGAAGAAGTTACATCTCCATTGCACTATTGTGAAATTGTCACAGCATTGCAGGTTCTAAGTCCAGGTAAGCTTGTGAAAATCTATCAATTAACTGTTCATTTTATTTACAAATAAGAACTGTTATTGTTTATCAGACATTTTAGATCTAAATTCTTTATTGAGTTAAGATTAGCAGCAAGTAATTGGTGATTAATCCTGTGTAAATTCTAAAAGTACATGTTACTTACTGTCTGCTATAGTGTTTTATAGTCTAAATGGAATAAGGTGGGCCTAATTTCTTAAACTCTTTAAGATATGAAAATAGCCATGCATATATACACATATATTAAAAAAACCTATGTTCATAGGTTCTGAAAATATTCTGTAAAATCCTCAGTAAAGAGTACCATGACTTGTTAAGTAGTTGGTAAATTGTTTAAACTATGAATATCTTATTGATTTGTGTTGTTTTTTTTGTTGCAGGTGGAACTTTGATATTTAAGCTGTTTACAATATTTGAGCATTCCACTGTGAGCTTGCTCTATCTCATCAACCATTTATTCCATGAGGTTAATATCTATAAGCCTGTTACATCAAGGCAGGGTAATTCCGAAGTCTATGCTGTATGCTTAAACTATAAAGGTGCTAGTTCTCTGGAGAATTACCTTCCTGTATTGAAATCTGCATATGGTACAGAATTGTATGGCAACATGGCTCTGTTCCCACTGAATGAGATACCAGAAAGTTTTCTGAAACAGGTTCAAGAGTGTGCTTCTTATTTCTGCTCAATACAGTGTCAGGTTATTAACAATAATCTACAAGCATACTTGATGCAGAACAATATAGCTCTTCATAGAAATATAAAGAAAATAAGAACTATTGTCGCAACAGAGTTCATTTGGCGATATAATCTAAAGCCTTTGGAGTATGAACAGGAGGTGCTGAAGGGGATACTGCATGAAGAAAACAAGATCAACACGAACCCAAGATATCACCGTGGATCTTACACTGAAAGGCAGTTGTATACAAAAATGTCTTTGAGAGAAAAACTCATAAATTTGAACTCCTTCCTTCATACCGAGGTGCTTTCAAATCCAATGATTTTAATTAGCGAACCAATAAAATGGATCAAATATTATGATGATACAAAAGAACTAAAGCCTGTTTTTACCTATGGCCAACCCCTGAAAAAAATTAACAGCTCCAAATTTATACTTGTGCCAATCTTTAAACTTTATCAGCAGATATTAGCAGAGGAAGAATTTAAGGAGATTATATTTTGTAAAGAGATTACAAAAAAGACATATGATATTGGTGACATTGGGATGGAAGTAAGCAAAGTATTGCAATTACCTGATTTTGACTTTGTTGAAAGCTACCACTCTTTTGAGAAAAGGTGCTTCAAAACCCTTTTGGATGCTCTAAGGGACATGTCGGTGGGTCAAACTCTGCTGTTGCACAATTTAAACATACTAACACATTTTAATGTCAGCATTTTGCACATTATATCTAGAAAGTGTTTTGAAAAGACTGGTTTTGTATCTCAGGGTGGGATTGTCCTGAACAACTTCATGAATAAATCAGCAATAAAGTACTTGGAAGTTGTTGAGGAAGAATGTGAGAAGGTTAGGAAGGATTGTATGAAAGATGTACTAAACACACTCCCAGTTCAAACTACTAACTCTGGGGAGTTCTATAATTATATTGTATTCTATAATAACACATTTTACAGGAACAAATGCATAGAACATCTGTCTAGTATTGAAAAATTTATCTAAGAACTTGTATGTATTTATTATGAGACTATTTTTAATATTCTGATTGTTATTGATGTGATGTATACGTAATTGTTGTTGAACGTACATGTCTGTAAAGAGTTTTATATGTCGCCATTCGCTATGCATATTGATAAATGTGAGTGCAGAAATGTACCTATAATTTTATATAACAATATTACAAAATATTTACTGTTTATTCCAAATATGAAACCTCATTGAGAGCCCCATTCAGAAAGCCTAAGTATTCTCTAATAAAGTATGAGGCATATAAATATTATATAAAATGTGAAATATTTTTGAAATTCTAATTAAAATTTCCGTAGATAGGAATTTTTATCTTTAAAATATACTTAAATTGTTTTTAGACCTAGCTATTGACGATGTGTACAACTCTTCCTATTGTAAATAAAACTTCCTGAATGTGATACGTCTATAATAAATAAAATAATGTAACCACGACAAAATGTGTTTTTTTAAACTGTGAAAGCAAAGCAATCCTTATAGTACGGGAGGTAGCGTATTATTTTTTCTAGTGATTTTATCCCGAATGAATTTTATTTCAAACAATTGTTTAAAGGTCAGAACTCAGTAAAGTGATCGTCAGTCGTCGCAGTAGTGGTGGGGCTAAAAGATACAGCATGATAGTCATTGGAAAAAAAAATTCTCCGATGAATTTTATCCCTTATGAAACTCTGTTAAATAATTGTTTTAATCCTATTTTCTTTTTTAATCATCGTCAGCTGTATCGAAGAGGGGGGGTTATATGTCAGTCACGTGCATAAACCTCATTGAAAATTCGAAAAAAAAAGTAATTTTATCCCTTATGAAATTAGCCTTATCTCAATTCTTATACTTTTAAAATAATAAAGAAAATAGTCAGCTGTATATTTTCCGGGGGTAACACCGTCAGTCAGCGTGATAAACATGTCGCGAACTCAATGCATTCGAGCGTTGCATAGTCTCTTCAGATAATAAACTGACTATCTTTACACCTACAAACAATCAGCTGAAGACGATTTCCTGTTTTTTAACATTGAAATTGTCTTACATTTTAAATTTAATAAGTAAGTATAATATTAATTTCATATACATAACACCTCAGTATGTTTGTGAATTTCGTGTCGGTTTCAAGTTATATTTATTTATTACATACATAATACTAATTATTTGAAAATCATAATTTTAATGCAGGTTCAATAAGACAAAAACCTTAGATTTTTATAAATACATAAATTTTATTATTCTACTTTTTCATATACGTCTTCTGCTGTGTCTGTGTCGTATCCATCACGTACGTCGTATATTTCACCGTCAATTGTAATATAAGTAAGGGTAAATTTGTCGTTTTGTTAATTCATTTTATATGTTTTGAACGTTGCCACTCGTGCTGTATTGAAAATATCGATTGCCTTCAGACCATACATTCTGCATACAAATTCTTCTATTATTGTTTGAAGTAACAGTTTGTGTACATTACAGTATTTGCTAAAAAAAAATATGGAAAAAGGAGGCAAACTAGCAAGTGAGCCACCTGATGTTAAGTGGTCAGTACCGCCCATGAACACCCACAATACCAGAGGAATCATCGGTGTGTTGCCGGCCTTTGAGGAAAATATAGACTCTCTTCTTGAATATCTTTAAGCGCTGCAATGAATGATTCTGATTGTCTTAAAATTTCCAACGGCTTTATTTTCCTATTGTATAGAAAGCGGGAATAAAGTCGCATCCTGTGAATGCACGAAATCCTGGCAATGATTCGCACAAGCTAGGTCCTAATGTTTCACACAATTGAATTATAATTAAAGAAATTAGTAAAAATCGTCATATGCAATTAAAAAATCAAGTCTTATAATATTATTTCGAAATTAAATAATTAATATTAACACATTTCTCTGTAGCATACGGTAGTTTTTCTGTTTTTCAATATGTACAAATAAAACTATCGAAATAATCTCAAAGCTTTTGTGTATACAAACGTTGCCTATGTTTTAAACCTGATAATTGTTTAAAATGTATATCACATTTAATAATTATAAATTTTTGTAACGTTAAACATGTAGGTAGACCTTTATTTTTTCTTTATTTGATTTTTGTTTAAAGTGTATTTGTATTTCTACTTCATGAAATATAATGCTTAAACATCATGCATCCTTAAAATTTAGTTTTTTACATTTATAAATCACCTTATAACTACTTGTTCTTTATGTAATTACTTACTTTGTTGGTGTGGTAAATAAATAAAATAAAATAAAGTATGTAAGTTTGTCTCACTTGATTAGGGTATACTTAACTACTACGTTAGGGGCCGTCCATTAATTACGTGGGGGGGGGGGGGGGGGGGGAAGGAGTCTGGCAAAAATCACGAAATATCACAAGGAGAGAGGGTGGGCCTAGTAAGATATCACGTGTATTTATTTTTTTCTAAACCGTAAAGCCAGTCAAAAACAACCTGCAACCTTTCTGTATAGACATTTTTATCTTGATTTTTAATTTCAAAATAAAATTAGATTGTACTTTAGACATGTATTTAAAGATAATATTCTAAAACTTAAAAAAATCACGTTATTAATGGATGGCCCCTTACTGGAGGTCAGAAAATATTTTTTAAGCAAAATGATGTTGAAGTAATGATACTTTCACTGATAAAAATGCTTGACTACAGTGTATTAATACAATAATAAACCGACACGAAATAAACAAATATACTGTGGTGTTATTTATATAAAATTAAAATTTTACTTATTGAATTTAAAGTGTAGGATATTTTAAATGTTAAAAAACAGAAAATCATCGTCAGCCGATTGTTTTTGGGTGTAAAGATAGTCATATTAATTTCAGAAGAGACTCAGCAACGCTCGAATGCATTGAGTTCGCGACATGTTTATCACGCTGACTGACGGTGTTACCCCCGGAAAATATACAGCTGACTATTTTCTTTATTATTTTAAAAGTATAAGAATTGAGATAAGGCTAATTTCATAAGGGATAAAATTACTTTTTTTTTCGAGTTTTCAATGAGGTTTATGCACGTGACTGACATATAACCCCCCCCTCTTCGATACAGCTGACGATGATTAAAAAAGAAAATAGGATTAAAACAATTATTTAACAGAGTTTCATAAGGGATAAAATTCATCGGAGATTATTTTTTTCCAATGACTTTATCATGGTGTATCTCTTAGCCCCACCACTTTCGGCGCAGCTGACGTTCGAATTCGTTATGTGTAAGGTGAAAACTATTATTATTACGATTTTCAGCCGGGATAAAATGACTTGCTCAAATAATACGCTACCTCCCGTAGTATTAGGTATTTACAAATTGTTTGAAGTGCAAAGTTCATTACAAATAACACGGAAATATTCGTTTAATATTAATTATAAAACTTTCACATCACTGTTTTATATTTGTGGTGGCAAAAAGGTCTTACACGTATTAGGTATGTACATGTTTCTTAAGAATATCCGAATGCAGTTTTTCGACGAAACTTTCTATTGTTTTATATTTTTAAAACAGAAGTGTTAAATTATCTGTGGTTCTGGTTATATTCCTTCATTTCATTCAATCTCATCGTTCACGCGCGTCTTCATAACTGTCATGTCAAATGAAAACGAATTCAAAACAGAATTGGAAGTTTAAATTGTAATATAAATAGGTTTTACTTTTATTAATAGTCCTGTTTAATACGTGATTAAAAGAATTGAGAGTCCTCTATGTCGTTGTTTTGAACCCACAAGATGGATATTAACGAAGGTAAACACTTGCATTTTAGTGCCATGTTAAACTTGTTAAGCGGCCTTATTATTTTTACAGTTAATTTGTTGATATTTACTTATTAGATAGACGCCAAAAGTATCGCTTTGTGTTGGTTGCCTATACAATACTAGTATTAATCCTATAATGAATATTAAAACAGTTCATTAATTGCCGATTGAGGTTATAAAACTGTTGCAGAAAACCCTGTAAATGTAATAAAATCATAATTTATTTCATCATCATCATCAGCATGTAGTCATCTACTGTTGGATATATGCCTCCAATTGTACACCACTGTTCCATTTATTGTGGCTAAATTATTTTAAAGAAATTTCTACATTAAGTATAATGTTCACATCACTCTTAAAACATATAATTTCAGCTTGAAATAAATGCCGATCAGTTTTATCCGAATTGTGTTTATAATACTTTATTATGCATTACTTAAAGCCCTTAATTTTATTGCACATAATGAATGACCTGTTTCCAAAAATATTAAAAAGCCAAAGAAGAAGTATGTTTTATTAGCTGTGTCATAAAAGTATGTAGGTAGTACAATTATTTTGCAATTTTTTTTCCTAAAAATAATGTTTCGAGTGATAGGTCATTTATTCATTAGGGCAGTAACAACTAGACATTTGGTTCATATTGTAACAAAAATGTTTAGTCTTCTGTGACTGAACATCTGGCCTATCCTTATAACCTCTCAGAGATGTCAGAAGTTATTCAGACCTCTGAGATTTGCGTAATTATGTCTCATTGCAACTGTATTTTGGTTATATTGCTATGCGATGCAGTAACTGCTGTGTCCGTATTCAAAACTTTACAAAATAATCATCATCAACAGCATTACTTAGGCCACTCCTATGGCATGCTACTGGGCTCAATATTCAGACCTTATTATCCAACTGCTACCATATATTGTCACTGCATCTACCTACATCTAGAAGGTTGTCCTGCACTATATTTTCTGAGCATGGTCTCCACTCCAGAACATGTTTCCCCTTATGGTTATCAGTTCTGTAATAGATGTATTTACAGAATCATATTATATATATATTTATTAAACTAATTTCGAAAATAAACAATTTAAATACATTGTAATAAGATAGGTAGTTGCTGTTTAATATTAAATAAAAATGGTGATTTGATTACAGGCACAACAACAGATGATCTATGGACACCATACAAGGAGCTAGTATCTGTGGTGGAGGGATACCTCGCCCATGAGAGTGGGGAGGCACCTTACTCTGTACACACATTTGAATCTGTGCTCCGGAGGCATAAACAGACATTCCTAACTCTTATGAAAAATCCAGTAAGTGGAATCCATCAAACAATTATGTTTTTATAATAATTAATTAATTATGTGTGATCTGGAGGTCCTGGGTTCAATTCCCGGCTCGGGCAAAGTGTTATTGGATTTTTCCATTAGGTAATTCTCACTGGCAGCATGGAGTCTGGAAATGTGCCTGAAAAACGGCAATACACTTACCCCTTATTATGTGAAATGCACCTCTGCCTACCCCTTCAGGGAATACAGTCGTGAGGTTATGTATGTATGTATGTATATAAATTATTTCTTGCATTTACTGTCAACATTAGATATCAAACTATTTCATTGATATTTAATTTTTTGTTTGTTTAGCCTAAAAATGCCGCCAGTAGAGAGGAAATCAAAAAAGGTATCACTGAGGGCATAACATTACCCAGTGTGGGCAGAACTTTACTCTCTAAAGAGTTAGTGGATGAGGCAATTATCATATCAGGTAAGATGGTTTTATAAAATGTTTTTATTAGTATGTTATACATATTTTCTTGTCTCAATCCTATGGTATAAGTCTGCAATGTTCAGTCAAATTCAAACTGCACTTTGATACAATAAAAATTCACGTGTTCCACAGATATGTACAATGTAAGTGAATATCTTGCATTGGAATTGCTGCACACGGCCCAGCGCCAACTGCCGCGACACCCTGGGCTGCCGCGCGGGCTGGTGGCCATACTGCTGTACTACGACGGACGGAAGGCGCTCGTGCAAGCACTTAAAGAGCTTTGCATGGCTAGAGATGGCGTCTGTTGGTCAGTGCCGAGTAAATGTTTTTAACTTTTTCAAGTGCTCCCTATCAATTTTAAAATATTATAGCGCACCTAAAGACATATCGCATCGCACATATTTTTGCATCAGGCCAACAAGGCATAGATCAGTATAGAGATTAACCATTGCTATGATGTTTCTCATTCTCAATTATAATATCTTCTACGTAAAATGTGACAGATTTAAGGAGACCTAACATTTTTCAACAGATATTTATTTCAATAATCGTTATTGTACTTTAACCGTGATGGAAAACATCGTGAGGAAACTTACACACTTAAAAATTCTTAGGAATTTCTTAGGTGTGTAGTCTGAAGACCTGCACTAGGCCAGTGCGGTGGAGTAAGGCCTAAACCCTCTCAGTTGTAGTGGAGGCCTGTGCCCATAAGTGGAACATATATGGGCTGATGATGATGATTTATTTTAATTTCCATCATCCATCCATCCATCAGCAAATGGAAGTCCACTGCTGGACATAGGCCTCTCCTAATGACTTCCACAGGGACCTGTTGGAAGCAGCTTATTTTAATTTGCGCTCATTTGATTCGCAGGTCCATAAACGCCCGCGAGGAGATAATAAACTACGTGTCTCGGTACGTGGAGCAGTTGATATCGGACGGGCTGCTGGGCAACGTGCTGGAGGCGCTGGGCAGGTTCACGGTGGAGGTGGAGCTCGACTTGCTGCAGAGGAACCGCGCGCTGCCGCCACACAAGCACCACGCGAGGCTACTGGCTACTATTGATAATACCAGGTACTGAGGAAAATGGAAAAATCACTATCGCTAATAAGAAACTATAGTTTTTTGAAATGGGTGCTGTAAATGCTTTGGTGTCTGCAATTGTGATTCATGTAAGTGTTCTGCGTTTAGGAACTTCTGGTTTTAATAACCTTATTGAGTTGTCTAGGTAAGTGCGATTTATCCATTACTCCAACATTCACAGCATTTTGGCACAAAAACCTTAAAAATTAGTTTTGCATTATGTTTGTATAAGTTTTTCATGTAAACTTTAACAATAAAATTATTTTTTCATCCTTTCTAGAGACACGAAACCTCTTTTTAGGTGTTTTCTGAAGTAATTTATTATTGTTGTGTACAGAAAACTCATGGCCGGAGTGATTTTTGCTGCATCGGCGCAAAAGGGACTTGGCAGGGACATGCTTCTCAGGCTGCTCGCAGACGTAAGACATATTAATTATATTAGTTATCAACTTCTATACACATACATGTTTTATAAAGTCCGCACAGTCAGTAACTCAATAGTGGTAGATATGTAAGTCTACATTTCTACACTCACATACTACACATTTTTAGACTGCATGCTGATGCTGAGAAGTTTAATGTACTCTTAGAATGAATATAATATAATATACAATAAAATGCAGATATGGGAATGCTATTTTAAAAAAAAAACTTGTAAATAATTGTGTGCTTAATATTGTTAGAAAAATAAAAAATCTGACTTTTTAGTACCCATGAGCAGAACAGTATTTTTTAATATGAGTAATATTTTCCACAGCAAACCACATCACCAACACAAGGTGCCACCGGCGCACTGGATGAAGTGTCGCTCGCGCTGCAGATGGCGCTGCTGTACGCGTTGGATCTTTCAGTATTGCACAGGTAAATTAAGGTTAAATTTTGTTAATACCAATCTCTGACACTCTGCAGTCAAATCTACATACATATTAGCCCAATAAGTGTTCTTTTTTGAGTCCATTTTGCGAATTTAAGGAAGTAGAGATTTTTTTTTGTAAAAAACTTTCGTGTAACGATGCCGTCATCCGATGCTGATATGTTGCCTTTTTAATTACGTGCAAAATATTCGAGATTGTTTTGAAATTTTAAACATTGTATCTATTTAAACTAAATTTATCATTGTAAACAAAACTATATATAAGTATAGTGAATTAGGCAACAAAAGCTATTAGTATGGCACCGTTACGAAAGTTACGCACGAGACACCAAGACACTGCAGTAATTTTGTTGACACAGTCCACAGTAGGTTCACATCGATGCGGAAAAAAAAGATGCCGGCATCGGATGCGGGTTAAGTATATATGCGCATCGATGACAAAATTTACCTAAAACGCCAATAATTAATTAAGGAAGAAAACTATAAAAGTGTTTTATTATTAAAATTATCTAAACTCATCTATACATTTAAATACAATATTTTTTATTCAGACGTGAAGACGGCGAGGAGCTTGCAAAGAAACTGCCGTTGATCCAAGATCCGGAGCTGATATCGGTGCTGGTGGACGAGCTGTCTCCCCCGGGGAACCAGTCGGAGATGAACGAGAAGGGCTCCGGAGTCCGCGCGCTGTGCCAGCTCGCGCTGGGACTGGCGCTGGCGGCTCTCAAGAGGGCGCCACAGTCGCTGCTGCGGGGAGCCTCCGCCGACCTGCTCGACCAGGACGAGCTGCTAGTCGACGCGGCCATTGATGGCAGGGTAAGCCACATATATAATTAGAAAAAATAAGATAAATGCAGCATAATGATTTATTTTTCAAAAACATAAATACAAACAAATCAATAACTGTATGACAGTGACTGCCGACCAAATATCATATCAGTGGAGTGGAATAAGAATTTTTCAGTCCAAATTACTTGTCATACTAAATATTAACACATACAATATTTGTACATATTTTAAAATATTGTATTTTGTATTATTTTGCAGGTGTTTGAATATCTGGAGGAGGCGATATTGTCGACCGACTATGTGGTAAAAGACGAGTACTATCAGCGACGCATCCATTCACTCATTACTGACTTCATAGTGCTCATGCATTCGAAGCTCATGGAGATGAGAGTGAAGTAAGTGAAGACCGATATAAGTCGCTAGTTAATTCACATAAATATACACTGTAGGAGATGATAATCCGTATAAAAATTATGTCATTCAGTTTTTTTTTTGTTATATCCAATTTTGATTATACAGAGTTCTAAAAAGATGTCGAATGTGGCATTTTTTTAACATACGTAACGAATTCTCTTATTTATCGATTGATTATAAAAAGTATTTATGTATTTCACTTGCAACTTAACCTATTACTTTCCAAACATTGAAAATATTGGATTTTTTTGATGAAATGTATAAATTTAGTTCTTAGTACATAATATTTTTTTCGCGATGTATGAAGTTGGATCATAATGCTCTCCCTTAGTCGACAAAAATTATCAAATGAAAAAAATACATTAAAATCACCTTAACATTTTTACAATGAAAAAAATTTTTTTTATTAGAAAAATACATAGTTTAAAATTACGAATTTCATCAGAAACAATTATAATAAGAGCCCTAACAACTAAAAAAAAATTAATATAGTGTACTTAAAATAAGACAGTGGGGAGGAATGGGGTGGTGATAGCATTAAATATTTTTTGTGACATTAAAAATGCCTGTTATATACAAAAACAGTCTCACAGTTGATGTCGCTACCAGGTACGGTTGTATGAGTGATGTATACTGAGAGTGAGTCAAGGGATTGATAGGCGGTTTTGAATTAAAAAATATTTATTTAATCAAAACCTTAATTTAGTACAGTGTTTTCTGAGCAAGAGCGGAATACAGAATGAATTATAATTGAAATCTTTCTTAAAGCTAGTGTTTTACAAAATGGTGTCAATATTTTCTGCAAGTCAACATAATTTGTTCTAGAACTTTCCAGTGGCACGTGTATACATAAATGCTGATTTAGATTCCTTCAATTGGTTATTTAGGTTTGCTTACAAAGCATATATTAGTAGGGTGACCATCCTTAACTAGTGCGTGTATCGGCAGGGCGGACGAGGCGGCCCGCGCGGCGGCGGCGTACGCGGCGGAGGGTCTGAGCGCGTGGGGCGCGGGTTGGGGCGCGGCGTGCGGCGGGGGTGGTGGGGGCGCGCGGCCGCGGCTGCACGCGCTGCTGTCGTGCGTGCGGCGGCTGTACGGCGCGGACCCGCTGCGGCTGCGCGCGGAGTACTGGGCGGCGTGCGGCGGCGGCGGGCGGGCGGAGGCGCGCGCGGCCACGCTGTACAAGTTCGTGCGGCTGGCGGGCGGGCTGGTGTGCGCGGCGCTGCTGCCCGCGTACCTGCGCGCGCTGGCGGCGCTGGCGGTGCCGCGCCACACGTGGGCGCTGCTCGCGCGCCGCGACGCGCTCTCCGCGCACCACCTGCTCACCGCGCTCGCCAGATACTACCAGTCAGTGCAACTATATCACTCTGTATATGGACCATTTGTTGAATATCATAGGGGTGTCCACTTTGAAAAAACATCGATGTTTTTTTCGATTCGATAAATCGGAACCGTACATCGATGTCTTTCGATGTATCGGATGAAAACATCGATGTTTTGTATACATCGAGTACTTTTTAGGATATTTTTTTTTTTAATTTAATTTCCCAAGTAGAGGCCCGACAGTGGGTCTTGTGTTTTTTTTTGTCAATTAGTAATTACTAATTAATAAATCGAATGATTTCATTAGTATATCTCATAATCGCCCACCACTAATTCAAACATTGTTTTATTAAAATAAAAAGTAAAAGCCATGTATAAGAAAAATATTTATTGTAATTTACCTAAGAACAAAAACAAACATTTGCAAAAATTTTGCTAAGACTGCCATGTCCTATTGCCAGTTTTCTTTTGGGAGACTTTGTGCAAAAACAACAGTTTATTTAAACGTTTGCCTTTTAGTCGATTTCTTTGTTGATTGACGATTTGTGCCGCTTTAGAAAACAAACGTTCAGATGGGACTGAAGTACCTACCATCGTTAAGTATTTGTATGCAATTGTATGAAGTTTAGGAAGTTGCATTTTGAGATCATTCCAAATTTCTAAAGGGTTCTCATTCAATCTGCCTACCGGGCTACGTAAGTAAATGGATAGTTCATCTGAAATAGAATCGTCAGATTTCACAATTTTCCAGCTCTTGTGGACTAATTTGTGGTGATCGTCCCACAATGAAAAAAAACAGTTTTTTTATATTTAATACTTATACTTATCATTGACCTGACTCGTGCGCACTGCTGCCAACATAATTTTTTAGTACACGACACACGTTGCCAACCATCCAACGACGGCATTATATTCAGTGTTACCAAATTAAATAAAAAAAATAGGAAAAAATATTTTTTATGAAATTAATTGGATGTTATCGATTCGATGTTTTATGAAAAAACATCGATACATCGAGTATATCGATAGCTTTTCAAAACATCGGATCGTTTCGATGTATCGAATTGTAAACATCGATGTTTTCGATGCATCGATGTATATCGAATATCCCTAGAATATCATCATCAACTGTACGCCGACCTTTTGGGTTATGCAAGAGCCTTATTGGTCTTGGGGCACCCTGTATCACCGCAAATGCCATTATCATCATCATCAACCCATACACGTCCTATTGCTAAGCTAATGGGCCTTCTCTACAACTAAGAGGGTTTAGATCTTGGTCTACCACGCTGGCCTAATGCGAGTTGGCGGACTATATACCTAAAAATTCCTGAGAAGTTTTAGGTGTGCGAGTTTCCTCACGATGGTTTCCTTCGCCATTCAAGTACGTGATATTCCATTGTGAATACACACATAACTTCAAAAAATCAGAGGTGTGTGCCTGGGTTTTGAACCCGTGACCGCTGAAATTTTTAACCCCGTACCTAAACCACCACTACTACAGTCTGTACACTACTACGAGATTCACATTCCGCATCACCTTAAATCCTATATGCTCCGCACATATCTCTCTTGTAAACAGAGGGATTAAATCCTAGTTTGGATCTAGTGGCGAATGTTTAACTGATATGATAATTTAAAAAAATCTGAAAAAAATATACGTTCAAAATAAAATATGGTTCTAAACAAAACGGATAAGTAGGTTTACAACGAAACTGCATTAAATGTAAAAATATATTGAACAACAATTTATTACAAAGTGACTAATTTTACAACACTTCTAATTACAGCAATCTACGAGTGGACCCGTCGCCGTTCTCCGATCACCTGCACGCCTCATCGCTGGGCGCTTCAGCCATCGTCACTCCAGCGGCCCGACCAGGGAAGCTACTCGTCAGACAAGAGGAAGTAAGTCGCATGGTCATTACAATAAATTGCTCTTCAACAAGCTATATGCAGTATAAGATATTTATTGATACTGGCATTGCGAAGAGACCACATAGGCATTTGGTATCTGATGGTAAATGCAGGGCCGTCCAAATAGTCCGACGTCCGGCGAGGAAAGATTACCAGTACACGTCTTATACAGTCGATAACATTATGGTTGCCTGTTTTTTACCGGGTCTTCAAAGGCAACAAACTCGCGTGGGTCACTATGACAGCTTATGTACCTTATGTATCGTGGTTGCCTCTGGGTTGCCTCGGATTCCCGTGAGTTACCTACGCTGCACTCTAAAATTGGCGCGTAAGAAAGCATAAAAAGGCAAGTGTTGGAGTGGAGACCGCGCTTAGGTAGACTTAGTGTTGGACGTCCTGCAGCACGATGGTCCGACGACTCGAGAAAGGTGGCGGGTAGCGGATGGATGAGGGCTGCTCAACACCGGGATGGTTGGCGCCTACTTGGGGAGGCCTTAGCAGTGGACGGCGATAGGCTGAGAATAATGTAACATAACAAAATATTTGTTGCTTAAAAGGTGGAAGGTATGATAGCGGCTCTACAACTAATCGCTGCAGTGGCTCGCGAGGACCAAGCGGCGTGTGTCAGCATATGCGAGAACCTGCAGTGGGATGCCATCAATTGCATGTTTGGTAAGGTTTTTTTATTCATTTTTAATTATTATTTTATTTTCGAAGTAATAGCAGAATATTTCCGTATGCCTGTACGTGGGCCAGGCAAAGTGTTGTTTTCATTATTTAGGATTTAAAAACGTCCTGCCGTTAGTTTTAAAATAAACCTGCGATTAAACAGGCGTATATGTAAGAATTAATAAAAAAATATCTATATATTAAAGGACAGGTATAATTTTTTTTTTTTCGAGTGGTTAAATATGTAGAAGCTCATTTAACACAGTCAGTATTGTGAAGTTAGCTTATGGCTATCACGAATACACGTATCAAGATTTGGTGAGGCAAATGAAGTTAGCATTTCAACAAAGCAGTCAGAAGTTCGTACGTAGTGGCATTAATACTACGATCACGCTCATCAAGTTACCTCGTGGTCAATCTATACAAATAAATAAAATTTGAGTGTCTGTTTGTAATATTAAAATAACCGCTTTTTACTAAATGCATATGGTACGTATACCAAAATCACATGACTTACAATTTATGTCTGTCTGTTTGGTCCGGCTAATCTCTAAAACGGCTGGACCGATTTTAATGGGACTTTCACTGGCAGATAACTAATGTAACGAGGAGTAACTTAGGCTACTTTTATCGTAAACTGTGCGAACTAAACAAAAACTTTTTTTAAATTCCTCGCGGACGAAGTAGACATGTATGATGTTGCGTTGTTGCGCAGGTCTGATGTGCTGCCACGTGCCGATCCAGCTGAAGGCGGAGCTGTGTCGCACGGCGGCGGCGCTGGGCGCGGGCGGCGGCGGCAGCGGCGCGCAGCGGGTGTGGGCGGCGCTCGAGGCGGCCAAGCTCGTCATGGCGCCGCGCGCACTCGCTGCGGACCTGCGGGAGGTAACATACACACGACCTCACATACATACTTCTCACCGCACACTAGGATACAAGTCAGAAGTCAGTCTATAAAATTTCAGATTTTATTGAAGATAATAAGCCCTGGGAGTAATGTAAATTGATCGGAGTTTTGTTTTGTTGCTATAGTTTGAATCGTTATGACATTTACAATGTAAAATTTAAATAATGTAATTAAAAAAAGACATTTATTGCTATTTAAAAAAAAATGACATGTCGTGTTGCTGAGGGAGTTTCTTGCCGTTTCTTCTCCACAGCTATAACACGTTTCGAAGCGGCAATAGTTTAAAAAATATTAAAAAGTGTAAAATTGACGATTCAAAAGAACTTGTAGAAGTCTATTTGAATAAAGATAATTTGACTTTGACTTGACTTTGACTTAGAAACTACGAGAGACTTTTACACAGACCCGAAATAAATATTTGTGGATCACACAAACATTTGTCTCGGTGCGGGGATACAACCCGCGGCCCAACATGACAATGGTCGTAATTTTTATGGATTATCTTGAAAATTACATTCTACAAGAAAAAAATGTTTTACTGGGATCTTTGAAACTAGTTGAAGGCTATAATTTTGTAACGGCTATAAAAATAACATGACCCTCAAACATTGCTGCTTTTAAAGCATTTGTAAAAAGCTCATTCCTTATTTATTTTTTGTTTATTTTTCGGCTGCTCAGTAAGAAAAATGCATGTATCAAAAATATAACATTAACACTTACTAAAGATAATTAATCAATGATATAATTAATTTACTTAGGTGGAGTGTCGTATGGAGGAATATCCAGTATCTCGCGCGCTGGTGTCACTGCTGGAGGCGCTGTCGGGGGCTGCGCCCTTGCCGCGGGTGCTGGGCGCCGGCACCAGGAGCCCCGGCCTCGACCCTTACGTAGACTATGTGCTCAACCAACTGGCATTACCGGCGCCGCACAGATCCTACGCTAAACCACAAGAAAAATGGGAGGCAAGTTGACAATTTATTTTAAACATTAGCCACATGTTAATATAGTAAATTGTTTATTAAAAAAATGCAAAATGAATAAATTCCCTGTTACAAAAAAAATCCTGTAAAACGCAACCTTTATGGTAATTAAAACATGCATTAATAGAATGATCTCAAATAGAATAAGATTTCTATATTTTTATGAATATAAAAAAAATGTACACCATAACCATTATTTCTCACAAATGGCATTAGCGTGTTTATTTAGGCTGATTCTGGAATGCAGCAAACTTCATACTCATAATCCTACAAATTCCGAATTCCCAAACATCAGATTTCATTTATTTTATTTGTGCAGATGTTGTCGCTGTGCTTCCGTCTGTTCGTGCGTTGGCTGGACCAGTACGAGCCCTCTCCCTCCGACTTCCCTCCGGTGGGTCGGGAGCCGGACAGCAACCCGCCGCCCGGGTTCCGGCTGCTAATCCAGCTGCACACCAAGTCGGAGCTGCTGCGCCTGGTGCTCACCTCCCTGGACGAGGCTCACGAGCTTTTGAACACCAACACAGGCGTGGGACGGGTGAGTTCAAAGTCAAAGTCAAATTATATTTATTCAAATAGACTTTTACAAGTTCTTTTGAATCGTCAATTTTAAGTTATTTTATACTAAACTATTGCTAACTATTTATACGAAACGTGTTATCGCTGTGGAGAAGAAACGGCAAGAAACTCCCTCAGCAACACGAAATGTCATTTATAATTAATCACGTTTATATTAATCACGGTACATTCGCGTCGATATAGAATGTCCCAAGGCGAAAGTCTCTTGTTTAATGACGTAAAAACTGGCGTACTATTTTCATGGGAATTCTCAGGTCGGGCACAGTGTTATTGGATTTATCCATTAGGAAATTCTCGGTCGCAGCACGGAAAGTCAAAATGTATGCGAAAACGGTAATAGACTGGCCCCCTATAAATGCACTTTTGCCTATTCATCGGGGAATATAGCCGTGAGACTTTGTATGTATGTAGGTTTTTTTTGGGGTGTGATTATATTTTTAACTGACTTAGTTTTAATGATTATGTTGGTGAGAAAGAATTCTAACTAATTTCCTCTATAGGCTGATCCATGAACGTAACACACTTGTTTGAATATGTCTGTCCAGGTTTAGGTATATTATATTCATCTAAATACTAAAATTGTAACGGAAAAAGAAAACATTGTAACGAAGCCTGCACACTTAAAAGTTCTTATGAATTTCTTAGGTGCGTAGTCCGTCAACCCGCACTAGGCCAGCGCGGTGTATTATGGCCTTAAACCCTTTTAGTTGTAGAAGAGGCCTGTGGTCAGCAGTGAGACATATATGAGCTGATGATGATAAAAAATACACCTAATATGTCACATACATAGTTCTGACCCCACACTAGGACACAAGTGCTGTGTCGTGGGCATCACAAACTATGAGAAACTTTTCGGTCTCACAAACACCCAGACCCGAAACAAATATTTGTGGATCACACAAATATTTGTCTCGGTGCGGGGCTAGAACCCGCGGCCTCTCGTTTCGCAAGCTGGTGTCTAGCCAACTGCGCCACGGGGCTAAATATGATATGGTGTTGTGTCGCAGGAGGCGGTGGAGCAGAGCCTGGTGTCGGCGCTGCAGCTGGTGGAGCGCGCGCTGTGGCTGGAGCGGGCGCTCACGGCCGCCGCCGCGCACGCCGCCCGCGCCCTGCTCGTCGTCGGGCTCTCCAAGCTCATCCTCGGTCAGTGCGCACTTACCCTCATGCCTAGTTCGCATTAGGCTAGTAGAGATAAATTTAGTGGCTAAACTACTCGCTACTGCACAGAAATCGTTCACATTACAGTCCAGTACAGTACACAAGTGACTGGTGTTTTGCAAGATGAATGAGCTGCAATGCAATAGACTGAATAAACTCATTAAGCTAATCGTAATGGCTATTTTAGAAGAGGTGGATGAAGAAATTTGTGTGATTAAAAAAAAGAAGGTATGGGTACGAAAATGGATCAATAGAAGAGATAAACTAGGAGCTACAAATTGTCTTCTGAAGGAATTAGCATTGGAAGATCCCAAAGAATACTTTACGACGATTTTTGCCGCCACTAATGAACTCGACTAATCAAACCTGTTCGGACTTGTTTAGCCGGTAAACCAGTGACACGGAGGTGTGGTGGGGGGGCGCTACTCGACCGTTAAAATAGAACAAAATGGATTGATTCGACTAAATTATTTACTAACCTACTCGACTAAATTTTTGGTGTTCAGACACATTTAGCCACTAAATTACTCTCTACTCGACTAAAATACTAGCCTAATGCGAACTAGGCATCATACATACCTACACGCTTCACCCACACACACTCACCTACTCGGTATATTGCAGTGTCAGTACTTACATAGAAGCCCAAAAGCGTTACTTGTTAATTGTGTAACGTTTAGTTTAGAATTGTTTATCATCATCATCAGCCCAAATACGTCCCACTGCTGGGCACGGGCCTCCTCTACAACTGAGAGGGTTTAGGCCTTAGTCCACCACGCTGGCCTAGTGCGGGTTGGCGGACTACACACCTAAGAAATTCCTAAGAACTTTTTAGGTGTGCAGGTTTTATCACGATGTTTTCCTTCACCGTTAAAGCAAGTGATAATTCATTGTGAATACACACATAACTTCGAAAAGTCAGAGGTGTGTGCCCGGGGTTTGAACCTGCGACCGCCGAAATTCTCGACCGCGCGCCTAAACCTCGAGGCCATCACTGAATTGTTTATACGGGGGTCTTTATTCAACAAATTTATTTTGTTAAATAAAGATTTAAAGATTATTATTCGGAACATTGAAAGGCAAACTGGGCTTTTGGGCTTCTATGGAGTACTGGTATTGGGACTGTGAACCGAATACATTTGGTTGGTACTACAGTGTTATATAAAAACTGTGACGAAAATGTATCATATATTTATGCACCTATTCACTTATCTCAGCATTACCCTAAGGTTGACTGGTGGATGCCTTTGGCATGAAGTCTGCATTTATCCTTTGTATATGTCACCGTAAAATTGTAAACACCGTTAGATTATAATCTATCTAGCGAGATTGTAAACTGTCGAAAGATTGTGAACTGCTTACAATGTAACGTGTTATTATTCGCAAGGCTGTCTCTGATTGGTCGGCCTTACAGTAGACCATTCTATATCCATAGAGTTAGGTTACGTTAAGTTAGTATTCAACCAATCAGCGCGCGAGGTGCGTTTATATCCATTACGGTTCACAATCTATCGATAGTTTATAATATCGGTAATTAATAACGGTGTTTACAATTTTACGGTGACATATATAAAGCATAAATAAGTAAATAAAATATAAATATGGGTCCAGGACTACATTTGTGACCTGTCTGTATATGTATTTATGACATTAATCAGCTAAAAGAATACTCTTAAGTCAGTTTACAACATGACCATCTTTAAATCAGTCTTATCTTTGTTACTCTGTACATTCATCGTATTATTTGTATTTCCTCTAGAAGCTAACAATTCTCATTAATATTTTTTATAGCCCAACACTTCCATTCACCCACTAATTTATGCCTTAAAATCTGCTAAAAATCTTACCGCAGAAGCCCAAAAGCGTTACACATTAACTGTGTAATGTCATTGTTAATTTATTGTGGGGTCAATATATTCTCATTTATATGTCAAATTGCTTTTGTTAAAGATTTAAAGCTTAAAAATTATTATTCGGAATAATGTAAGGCAAGCTGGGCTTTTGGTCTCTTATGGAAGTATCGTCACTTGCTAAAATGCTAGTATATGTGCAGAGCCGGAAGGTCCCGACAACTACTGCCGGCTGGTGACGTGTTGCCGCGTGGTGCAGCACTGCGCCACGCTGCCGGCGGCCGCGGCGCGCGCTGTGGCCGTGCTGCGGCTCGCTCTACGGGCGCCGGCGGCGGCCAGACATCTACTGGCGCTGCTCTCACACAAGCACGCGCTCGCTGCTGAAGTCAGGTGCGTTGCATACATTTTGTTAATACTTTTAGTGATAATTTGTAAAAAGTAGTGATGGCCTCGAGGTTTAGGCGCCCGGTCGAGTATCTCAACGGTCGCGGGTTCAAACCCTAGGCTCACACCTCTGACTTTTTCAAGTTATGTGTGTATTCACAATGTACCCGTACTTTAACAGTGAAAGAAATCATTGTGGGGAAACCTGCACACCTAAAAGTTCTTAGGTGTGTAGTCCGCCAACCTGCACTAGGCCAGCGTGGTGGACTAAGACCTAAACCCTCTCAGTTGTAGAGGAAGCCCGTTGCCCTACAGTGGGATGTATATGGGCTGATGATGATGATGTTACAATCTGACAGTTATAAGAAAAATGGCAACCTCTATGTATTGTTTGTGTCTAATATGCTTGACTTTATAAATTAGATTGGAATTAGACATGGCAAGGCTTTTATAGTAGGTTAGAGTATGATGAAATAAGGACGGAGATAAATAATTGAAAGGACAGTTCCAGAAAGTAGGAATAAAGGATAGGATTGCTCTTGAGTGTTTTTTTTTTTTTTAAACTGGCACGGCAAAGTGACTCCACTGTACCTGATGGTAAGCACAGTGGAGTCCAAAAAATTAATACCGACCAGCGAGAAACGATATGGTCACCCGCTTGTCGACACAATCATGCCGGCCTGCACAAATGCTTCTTCACTCTTCGCTTAAAGGATCCAGGATCATAGGAAGAATTTGCCTTTATTTTGTGTATTTCCCTCAGGCATGGGTTCGTGGAGTGCCTGGAGGTGGAGGAGTGGCCGGAGAGTGACAGCGAGGAGAACGAGGCGCTGCGGCAGGCCAAGGAGGGCGTGGTGATGTTGGTGCACGAGCTGCTCCCCACCGCGCCGCCCAACCTCGCGCACTTCCTGCTCGGCTACCAGCTCAACGAGGACGTCAGTTATTACACATACATACATACAAGTGGCGGTACTCCCATAGAAGCCCAAAAGCCCAGCTTGCCTTAAAAAAATCTAAATTATAATCTTTAAATCATTATTTAACAAAAGCAATTTGACATATACATGAGAATATACTGACCGACTGAATTTTAAACTAGACATTACAAAATGAACGTGTAATGCTTTTGGGCTTGTATGGAAATACCGCCACTGATACACATATAGTTATTTTAAATATATTATAATAAGGGCAGTGGAAATATTATAAATAAATAATAATAAATACACCCAACAGTCACATACATAGTTCTGACCCCACACTAAAGTACGAGTCTTGTGTCGTGGGGATCAGAGACTACGAGAGACTTTTCGGTCTCCTAAACACCCAAACCAGAAACAAATATTTGTGGATCACACAAACATTTGTTGTTGCACCCGCGGACTCTCGTATCGCAGGCTGGCGCCTAGACAACTGCGCCACGGGTCTGTCAAAAATGTTTTAAAGAATCTGTCTTAATATTTTTGTGCATTAGGTGTCACGGAGCGCTCTGAACGAGCCTGGCGCAGCGGGGTATCCGCGCACATGTCTGCACTCCATACTCGACCTGCTTGACCAACATATATCAGGACAGAACGCGGCCAATAGGTAAGTGACAACCATATAGAGTAATATTGACACACCATCGTCATCATAAGCCCATATACGTCTCACTGCTGAGCACGAACCTCCTCTACATCTATTTATTTATTTATTTAGAGACACCATCGACAGTTACACATACACTTTAAAATACAGTTGAATAAATAGCATTGGACATTGCGTACCATCATTATAGGTGAATACAACATTCTTGATATTATTGTTCAGACAGATTAATTATTTATATTAGTTTTGGAAATTATATTTAAGTACGAACTACTAATAAAATGATGAAATATGAATAATGTTACTTAACAACGCCATCTGCTGTTGTGTCGTTAAAGCAATTAGTTGCTCACAAAAAATAGTATTATTATTCGCCAATAGATGTCAGGAAGAGTCATCTCAAACGCCTCCTTTTTGTTATTTTTCTTCCAAATGACATTTTCTAAAAATGATTCCTAGCAAGATCGATTTATCGCCCCCGAAACCCCCTATTTACTAAATTTTATGAAAATCTTTGGAGCCGATTCCGAGATTCCAATTATATATATATATATACAAGAATTGCTCTTTTAAAGATATGAGATATCTAAGAGGGTTTAGGCCTTAGTCCACACTAAGGCCACTACACACCTAAGAAATGCCTCAGAACTTTTAGGTGTGCAGGTTTTATCACGATGTTTTTCCTTCACCGTTAAAGTACGTGATAATTCTTTGTGAATACATACATAACTTAGAAATGTCAGAGATGTGTACCTGGGGTTTGAACCCGCGACTGTCGAAATTCTCGACCGCGCATCTAAACGTCGAAGCTATTACTTCCCACAAGTCCTTATAATTATGACGTTCGATAAAATCTTTTAAAAGGGTTTCTAGAGAATCATGGAAAGTGTTATATGTTTTGTGTGTAAACAGGGAGGCGAGCAATCTGGTCGAGAGCTGCTACCGCCTGGTGTACTGGCTGTGCGCGCGCCCCACCACGTCGGCGCCCATGCTGCGCTTCCTGCGTTCCAGGGACTACTTCCTGTGTCGACACGTCAAACATACTATACATCTCAAGGTGATTCATTTTGTTTCGGCCTCACAAAAACCCAGACCAGAAACAAATGTTTGTGGGTCACAAACAAAGACAAGCTAGTGTCTAGCTAACTGCACCATGATTATTGTATATGTGATTCAGTGGTGGGACTTCCATAGAAGTCCAAAAGCGTTAAACGTTAATTGTGTACTGTCTAGTTTATATTTGCTTATTGTGGGGTCTTTATTTAACAAATTGCTTTAGTTAAATAAAGATTTCAAGCCCAAAAAATATTATTTCGAACTTTAAAAGGCAAACTGGGCTTTTGGGCTTCTATGGAAGTACCGCCACTGATTTGATTATTTCATAGTTATGTAGTATTTCAAAGTCTTTGCATAAGTTTTTAGTAAAAAAAATAATAGGTATGCAGTGTATGTATGTATGTGTGTATGTGTGGTGTTGTTGCAGAGCGCGAGCGCGGTGACGATATCCGCGCGCTCGTGGGTGGTGCGCGCGTGCGCGTGCTCGTGCGGCGCGGCGGGCGCGGCGCGACACGAACACGCACTCGGCGCGCTGCTCGCCGCGCTGGCGCACGAACCCTCCGCGCAGGTACACTAACAACTATTTATATATACTGTAACAAAACCTGTTATAAACACATTTTTTTATTTGACTTTTGACTGCCTCGTGGTCTCGCGGTACAAGTATGTGCCGTGCGATCTAGAGGTCCTGGGTTCGATTCCCGGGTCGGGCAAAGTGTTATTGGGTTTTCTCATTAGGAAATTCTCAGTAACAGCATGGAGTCTGGAAATGTGCCCGAAAAACGACAATAGGCTCGCCCCCTATTACGTGGGACTGATACATACCTGGCGAAATGTGGGTGCAGAAATGCACCTCTGCCTAGCCCTTTGGCAATACAGGCGTGAGTTTATATGTTTTTTTATCTTTTTTGTCCATCAAAATAAAAATACTTGAGTTAACTGTTTAGGAATTCTCCACAATTTGTGATACTATTTCAAAAGATCACAAAGCCAATGTGTTTTAAAAAAAGTCAAATTATTTTAGTTCGTTAAAAAAAAAAAAAAGAACAACCTTTAACGAAAAAAAATCATATATCCATTACTTCAAATTATAAAAGTCCACTCTATGCCGTTTAGGATTGGGAATGGTGTCTATTACGCCGTCTGATAGAAGATCTCCCGATGAGTGTCGAAGAGACTCCGGAACCGCGCTGGGAGCTGTTCCAACCGCACCAGTTACGGCAGGTCATCGCTTCCTGCGACCTACCAACAGGTAATTAAATCTTACCCTGGTGCGAATTTAACAACTGTAATTTTCCAAAAACTGCATCGTAGTTTTGCGGCACATACCTGCCGGGCGATATAGAGGTCCCGGGTTCAATCCCTGGGTCGGTGTTATTGGGTTTTCCATTAGGAAATTTTCACTAGCGTACAGGTGTAAAGTTATCTATGTATGTAATTTTTATAAAGTATACAGCCAAAAAAAGTGTTTTTTTGTTATTCCTAAAATTGAGGATAAGGCAAGCTTTGATATATTTTATCCGTGCAGGTTTGGGCGGTAAGCGCATCAGCGTGTCTCGAGTGCTGGCGCAGCTGACCCGCGAGCTGGCCGGCTACAACCCCAGCGCGCCGCAGAGGAACCTCGTCTCAGCAGAAATACAGAAGGTAATTTAAGTTTATTAGGCTTAATTTTTATTTTAACCAACTTCTGTTGGCAACATCATGTCGTATATCGACTGCCTTTAATAGAAAAGAATTTCAAAATAACCAGATATAGTTATAAATAAATACACCCAACAGTCACGTACATAGTTCTGACCCCACATTAATATACGAGTCTTGTGTCGTGGGTATCAGAAACTACGAGAGCCTTTTCGCTCTCACAAACACCCAGAACCGAGACAAATGTCTCTGTGATCCACACAGGGTGCGGGGATCGAACCCGCGGCCTCTCGTTTCGCAAGCTAGCCAACTGCGCCACGGGGCTGTCAAATAATTATGTAATAATAATGTATTTTTACCAGGTTTTGGACTACATAACAGAAGTGAACAGGCAGCGTAATCTGGCGGCAACTCTCACACACTACTACGACTCGTGGCGGCAGCTCACCGAGATACTCTTCTGCGTCGTTCCACACGACATACTCGACGTGGAGTCCAGGAAGAATCTACTCCTGAACATCCTGCAAGATCTTCTCAACAAAATCCAGCCCAACGACGTCCTCCCGCAAATAGGAAACTTGGTCTCAGGCACCGTATTATTACTCCTGGTTAATCTCCGCCACTGTTACATACTGCAAAAGAGAGAATCGAATCTGAAAACCAGTGATTTTGAAACGTCATTTTTCGGTCCTTCGAACCAAATCATGCAGACGAACTCACTCACACTGAAATTCATACTGAAGAAAATATTGAGTTGGATCTTAGTGTCCGGCGGTTCGACTCAAAAAATGCGCGTCAATTTGTACGGAGCTTTGTTGAACTATTTGAATATAGTGAATTTGAAGCACAGTCCTGCTGATCCAGAGGAGGACGTCAGCAGTACCTATGTAAGCCGGCTGGATAGTTCCAAGGTGAAGCCGAGTAGAGAAGAGTCGTCGTTGAAAGCCATGGCTATTGATGTGATCAGTGATTTTGGCGAGAATCTGTGTACTATAGTGTGCAGTGATTGTATCGGCGCGGGACACGACGTGTGCAGAATGGTGGCGCTCTCCTGCCTCGACATGCTGATAGAGATCAACCCCAGGACAGACTGGATGAACACTCTCACAAATCAAGGATATTTGAGAAGTCTTATTGATAGTCTGATGCAGGATGACGAGGGATTGAAGGAGGTGAGATATTTTACATTTCTAGTATTACTGTAAAAGGATGTTTGTTTATTAATAGAAAGTTATCATCTCATAAATATTGTCTTTGGCACACAAGCTTGGACTTACTCACAAGCTTGAATACACTCAGTATTCAGAACCGTCTATACTAGTTTTATAAAAAAAATTAAAGACAAAAAACAATTTAGTAGGTTAGTATGTAAATAAGATTCAGTCAGGACTACAGCAATGATACGATATTGTCACCGTGCCAGGCGCTGGAGCCGCAGCCGAAGTCCCTGCGCGTGCTGTACGTGTACGAGTCGAAGATGGCGCTGCTGATGAAGATGTGCGCGTCGCGCGCCGGCGCAGAGACGGTGCTGGCGCAGGGCGCGCTGGCCTGCCTCGCCAACCTGGCCGTGCTGCACGCGCACCCCGACATACACACGCACGCGCACCAAGACACGGACTTCGTGCCCTCCGTCGCCAATAGGTCATCAATATTTATTCTTCATTATGGGCCGTCCAAGGGGGAGGGGGGAGGATTTTGGCAAAAATCATGAAGTTTCACAAGGGGGAGGGGGGGGGGATTGTAGTAGATATCACGTGTATTTATATTTTCGTCAAACGAAAAAGCCAGTCAAAGCCAACCTGAACCTTTCTGTCTAGACATTTTCATCATGGTCCTTAATTTCAGAATAAAATTATATTATAATTTATACCTGTATTTAAAGATAATATTCTAAAACTGTTAATGATACTTTGTAGATATTAAAAAATACACGTGATTTTGCGTGGGGGACGGGGGGTTAGTCTTAAACCTCACCACATATCACCAAGGGGGACGGGGACGGGGGGGTGATTCATGGACGGCCCCTTACAAGCCATGTCACGTCGACAAATATGGAGTACTTACAAAGATAATTTGCTTTAACAATAACGATAATACCTACTACAAAGTAATAAGAGACAAAATTTATATTCTGTATATAATCTTCATGAAATAAATAAATAGAAATAAAATACCTTACAGTGCCATTTCAAGTAATGTTTATTTTGTATGGCTGTAATTACTTCTGGCTATCTTTTATTGTTATTACTGAATATATGTATCGAATATGAATAAAATAGTGTTTGTTGCATGTGTAGGTTCCGTCAGATCCTGGTGCCTGCGCTGTCTCTGTGCGATGCGCTGTTGACGACGCTGGGCTCGCAGAACCACAGCTGCGTCATTCACGTCACGCACTTGCTGCTCAGCCACGTCGAGTGCGTCGATATGGTGCTCAGGTGTGTTAAACATGCTAGCATGTTCTAACATGCATAGTAAGCTAAAGGAAATACTGTATTTTTTGATAGCCAACCCTTATTAAAGGAAACAAAATAAAGCTCATAAGTTGACTTTCGCAGCTGTATCGATATTCGTAGTAAATTACCAGATACTGAAGTAGTGAATTTGACAGCCCTGTGGCGCAGTTGGCTAAAACCAGTTAAATATATATATATATATAAATAAATAAAATATATATAAACCAAATATTTGTTTCGGGTCTAGGACTACATAAGACTTGTATCTTAATATGGGGTCAGAACTATTTATGTGACTGTTGGGTGCAGTTAGTTAGTCGGTGAATGAAATCATTGTAGAGTGTTTCATATTGGTAATATCGATGCTAGTAATTGGTCGAGAGCATAACTAAAGTCGTGATGCCTTGAGGTTTAGGTACGCGGTCGAGAATTTCGACGGTGGCGGGTTCAAACCCCAGGCATACACCTCTGACTTTCGAAGTTATGTGTGTATTCACAATGAATTATCACGTACTTTAACGGTGAAGGAAAACATTGTGATGAAACCAGCACACCTAAAAAGTTCTTAAGAATTTCTTAGGTGTGTAGTCCGCCAACCCGCACTAGGCCAGCGTGGTGGAGTAAGGCCTAAACCCTCTCAATGGTAGAGGAGGCCCGTGCCTAGCAGTGGGGCGTATATGGGTTGATGATGATGATGATAACTAAAGTGGTTATGTTTACAGGGCGGCGCACCCGGAGAGCTCTCAGTGGGTGCTGCGCGAGGTGGAAGCGGTGACGTCAGTGGTGAGTCGCGCATGCGCGAGCGGCGCCGACGTGCCCGCGCTGCGCTCGGCGGCCGCGCCCCTGCGCCGCCTGCAGACGCTCATGCTGGCGCTGCTGGCCCGCTGCGCGCGCGCGCCCGCCGCCAAGCACAACGACGACGCCTCCGCGTTGCTCTACTATAAGGTAACAACCAATTGTACCAATGGCGGTACTTTCATAGAAGCCCGAAAGCCTATTTTGCCTTTCCAAAAAAAATATCTTTAAGCTTTTATTTAATAAAATCAATTTAACATATAAATCAGAATATTATCCTGATCTCATAATAAACAATTATAAACTAGACATTACAAATTAACATGTAACGCTTTTGCACTACCGGAAGTACCGCCACTGGTATGTATTTATAAAATGTATATCGATAGATTGATAATGTCGATATAGTAGGTTAATCGATATAACGAATTATACTTTATTGCATATAAAAAATGCGGGCTTCTTGAAGTCGTTAAAGGCATATGGTATAAATTGAAGTCATCAGTCATTAGTCATCTAGATTTAGAAAAATACCATTGCCACTGTTTTCGATCAAATATTGTTATCGACTTGAGGTATTTTAGGATTGGATGTCCCTGTAATAACATGTCTTATGGTAGTGGCCCTATCCCGCCACACTTCCGCCACTGTAACTCCTGTGCTCCAGGATCAACAGTGGCACGCACAGTATTGATGCCGAGCAATGAAGCTCAGCGGATCTAAGGGGACCTAAATTTTTCATATTCCCGCAACGAAGTTAATCAGAAAGGCAGATAAAGGAGGAGTTGGAAAACAAAGAGTTGCCCATATGTCTTATGGTAATCGAAATATCGTTAGTTTAATTCAAAGAATGTTGTATATAAAAAGTACATTTGTTTTAGATCGTGTGCAACTTGTTGACGTACGCCCGCAACCTGGTATGCACGGAGGTGGAGCGCGAGGTGACGAGCGTGCCGCCGGGCGCCGGCGCGGAGGGGCTGCAGTGCAGCACGCTGGTGCCGCTGCTGCAGCACATGCTGGACAGCACGCACCACCAGCGCAAGCTGCTCGCCACCGCGCACCACCAGCTGCACGCCGTGCCCTCCATGACGCTCGACGGTCAGATATATACTCTTATTGGTATTCAACATCGTCATCACCACATATATGTAACAATGCAGACAGTCGCGGTACTTCCATAGAAGTCCAAAAGCCTTTAATCACAAAGAAAAAACATTCTTTAACGGTGAAGGGAAACATCGTGATAAAACCTGCACACCTAAAATGTTGTTAGGAATTTCTTAAGTGTGTAGTCCGCCGACCCTCACTAGGCCAGCGTGGTGGACTAAGGCCTAAACCCTCTCAGTTGTAGAGGAGGCCCGTGCCCAGCAGTGGGACGTATATGGGCTGATGATGATACATATGGTCGTGCAGAGTTGCGCAAGATGGTGGGCGGTGCGAGCAAGCTGTCGGCGGTGGAGGTGCGCACGCGCGCGCTGCGCAGTGCGGCGGAGAAGGTGCGCGCGCGCCGGGCGGAGCTGCGGTGCGCCGCGCACGCGCTGGACGCCGCGCTGCTGCTCGTGTGGGCGCTCGCGCGCAGGACCTTGCTGCTCGCGCCGCTGCAACACGCGCAGCCAACTACAGGTACCAACATCTTAGCTCCGCCCTTGTTTCTGTCTCTTCACATACACGACTGACTGCAATAAACAAAAAAACATATTTGGCGGAATTTTCTTTAATGCCAGGGGGTTTGTAATCACCTTAGCTATTACCTGCCTTAGTTTTCGATCACGGTCTAAATACACCCTGTATATCTGGTTCCGATATCAAAAAGTATGAAAAGACTAGGATGTAGGCTTATTATTAAGTGGTTTTAATGGTAGTGAAATATATTAGAACAAGGCTTGTCATCATTGGTTTGAATAAAAATATTGTGAAATATATATGTGTATTACGATAGAAAGATACATATAAAGGTGATTAATGTAATTATAAACAGATACCTAAGTCGTATGAGCTATCTGAGTGCTGAATATTAGCGTAATCCGCAAGTTGTTTATGTTGTCTGTAGATAAATCAGTCGGTAACAATTGCTTTTTATAGTATTTGTCGATGAACGTGAACAAATCATCATTTTTAATGCTAAGCCATATTTTGATTTTAAGGCGTATTATCCGATATTACACTTAATTAGTAAGCAAATTTATTGGTAATTAACAATATTTAATTTTGACTGCCTCGTGGTCTCGCGGTACAAGTATGTGCCGTGCGATCTAGAGGTCCTGGGTTCGATTCCCGGGTCGGGCAAAGTGTTTTTGGGTTTTTCCATTAGGAAATTCTCGGTAACAGCACGGAGTCTGGAAATGTGCCCGAAAAACGGCAATAGGCTCGCCCTCTATTACGTGGGACTGATACATACTTGGCGAAATGTGGGTGCAGAAATGCACCTCTGCCTACCCCTTCGGGGAATACAGGCGTGAGTTTATGTATGTGTGTATGTATGTATGTCATACTTTTTGATCCTTTAATCGAGAAGTAACCAGTGGTTTATGGATACTTTCGAGTCTTGTTGCTAGTGGGAGCTAAATTTCTATGACTGCCTTGTGGTCGCGCGGTACGAGTATGTGCTGTACGGTTCTGGGCTCGATTCCCGGGTCGGGCATAGTGTTGCTGGGTTTTTCAATTAGGACATTCCCAGCAGCACGGAGTCAGGAATTGTGCCCGAAAAAACGGGAATAGGTTCGCATTTTATTACGTGAGACGAAAAGACGATTGGCGAAATCTGAGTGCAGAAATGCACGTCTGCCTACCGCTTCAAAGAATACAGGCGTGAGGTTATATACGTATGAATTTAACTATAAATAATTTGTTGCAGCGATGACGCCGGAGCAGGCGTGGCGCGGCGCCGGCGGAGACGATGCGCCGCAGCTGCGCAAACAACTCATCGCCGTGTTCAACGACAGATTCGCTGAACAATTATTGGATACTGCAGAGGTGATTTATTTATTCAACGTTTATGTACAATGCTGTATTATCAGAACTTTTTATTTAAAAAAAAATCCTAGCTTTATTTTACGTTAACATATTATTTTCTTTACTGTTTTTTTTTCTTCTTTTTGTATTTTTATTTTTTTTGTTACTTTTTTTAAGTTGAAGTTAACATCATTGTTGTTTTTTTTATTATTATTCCATTTTGATTTAATTTTTGATTGAACTCGCGACAAAGTTACAGTTGAGTGCAAACGTCATATTTGTTAATTGTGTTAGTGGCTTTACTGAATCGACAATGCACTCTTCTTGAAGTTCATCTAAAATAAATGGCGGTTAGTGATAACAATAGTAACAGCAATATCGAAAGATTTCAGAGCAAGACATTGAGAGCCATGTTAAACATACCATACTACGTGAGCAACAAATATATACATGAGGATCTATATAAAACATCAATACAGTCAAACAGGAGATTGCTAAACATAGTGAAAAGTATCAAGCTCGAATATCCACCCACATCAATGAACTGGCCTCCAAATTACAGGGTTCAGGAAGTGTCACACACAAGAGATTAAAGCGACATGATGTCCCTACGCTGGTTGCTAGATTTGATTAAATAACGTTGAGTAGTTCTTTGTGCTCGTATTGACTTAATCGCAATTTAATAACAACTGATTGGCTTATTGTGTCAACACAGATCGCCAAGTTGCAGATATACAATATAAAAAAAAAGTGATAACAATGTCAAATAATATTACCTGACTTTTTTTTTTACCTAGTTTAAAGTCGAGTTGTATTTTTTGTTTCAGAACCAACCAGTGGCACAAAAGAATTTCCTGGAAGTATTATTAAAGGACATCAAGAGCATGTTACAGTTCGCTCCGGTGTGATATAAAAGATATAGAACTGAGTCAAAAACCCTTTTTGTATGTTAAAATATATTTTCGTAATTATGTTGTCGATAAAAATAAAATTTAATAATTTTAACCTTTTGTTTTTTTTACCTTCAAATTAGTATTGACTTCATCGTGATCTTGCGGTAGAATTACATATGTGCTGTGCGATCTAGAGGTCCCGGGTTCGATTTCCGTGTCTGGTAAAGTGTTAATGAGTTTTTTCATTCGGAAATCCTCAGTAGCAGGCTCGCCACCACGTAGAACGATAACACAATTGGCGAACAGTGGATGCAGAAATCCACCTCTGCCTACCCCTTAACAAAATATAGGCGTGAGTGCATGAATGTATGTACGGTAATAAGTAAATATACTATTAGTTCTTATACCTAGTCTATACCTCAATTAATGCTTTACTTATAGTCTAGGTATTTCAAAGTTGGGGTGTGCGAATAATTAGAACTTACGAATTATTCGGTCCGAATCGAAATATTAATATTCGATTTTTTTCCTAATTATTCGCGAATAATTATATTATCCGCAAATTTCGAGTATTTTAAATTTTGAGTTTGTTATTAAAAGTGTATATCATCATCAGCCCAAATACGTCCCACTGCTGGGCACGGGCCTCCTCTACAACTGAGAGGGTTTAGGCCTTAGTCCACCACGCTGGCCTAGTGCGGGTTGGCGGACTACACACCTAAGAAATTCCTAAGAACTTTTTTAGGTGTGCAGGTTTTATCACGATGTTTTCCTTCACCGTTAAAGCAAGTAATAATTCATTGTGAATACACACATAACTTCGAAAAGTCATAGGTATGTGCCTGGGGTTTGAACCTTGCGACCGCCGAAATTTTCGACCGCGCGCCTAAACCTCGAAGCCATCACTGCTTAAAAAGTGTATATAGTCTATTATTATGAGTTCATATCAGTATATTATGATGTCTTGAGAGGGGGCCATTCGCAAGTGGAGTATTTTGATACACGATGTAATGAAATTCAAATTTGAAACAATAGAAAATTCAGTGATATTTCCATAATTCGCGAATTATACGTTTTTTTCGAATTATTGGCCGAATTTCGAATAATTCGATTTTTTCGAAACACCCGGACTTCAAAGTACACGGTTGTGTATATTATTAAAAAAAAAACTCTTATGCAGGACATTTTGTTATTATTAAAAATAAATTTAGGTAACGTAGGGGAGGCCGGGGTTCGAAGTTCCAATTTTAGAATAGGATGCAGTACGATTGTAATAGAAAGATTTATTATCCATGATTCATATATCAATAGATGCGGAATTTATCCTAGTTTCTAATTATGTAATCAAATTCATAGAAATAATAATACATTTTGGTTCAGGATATTTTTTCTGTAAAAAGTCGACAAGGAACAACTCTCTCCGCGTAGGGGCTGGTTGTTCCTCAGCTGAGGTAAGTTGTTCCGCGGTCAAATCCAGTAATTAATAATGTGATATTAGTTGGAAAGTTATGCATAAGATAAATAAGACACTAGTTTATGTATTAATACCAAATATTTATGTAAGTTTTATTTATATAAGGTGGGTGGACCATAGAAGGCCACGCTCCTTCGAAGGCCAACTATGAAAAAGTCATAGTTATTGTCATGTGATGATAAATTCCTTCCACTCATACAAAGCTCCATCAAACTCAAGGACACAGACTCGGTGGTGAGTCGCTCGCGTCGCTATTTTGTTAATACGGCCCCTTTCTTCATAGACTACGGTCGTAGATGTTAAAATTATAACTCGCGCTCACAGCAAAAGGTAAGTTTTTACGTAAATAACCTATTATTATCCAAAAAAAATACTGTAACTTGTCATATAGGGATTTTTTTATGGAACTAAAGAACAAAATAAAAAGTTTGTTTCGATTTTAGTTAAAATATCGGCAGTTTTCCGATGAAAGCCAGTGGTTCCCTATAAGGCCAATAATTTTTTTGCCACTTGGCCTTGCTAGGGTACACGGGCCTTGCCTGTAGTAAAAGACGACTCAAAGGGGCCCTTGGGGTCGCTGGGCGCGCTGCGGGGGCGGCGCGCCCTCACTGAAAGTGACCCCGAGAGGGGCGGCGGCACTGTGGCCTGTGTACGTCGCGGGCGCCCATCAACAACCCGGGCGCCCGAACCAAGCTAGTGGGGGTGCAACTGCGCCCCCTACACACTCCGAGACGGCCGAGACAAATACGTCTCGGAGGCGCACCGTACCGTGGTCGCCCCACTCGGCGCGGAGATGGTCACCGGGGGGTTTTGGTCGGTATGCCGGTTTAGGGATATTGTTAGGGACCCAGCCCGGCACTAACATCTGCGCGGACATGACGTCGCCGCGCGCCGGGCTGGAAGACCGGTGACCGCGACATACGCTTACTAAGAACGGACCCACAAGAAGGCCATTTTTTGTTTTTATAATTTCATTATAAAACGCATTGGTAACTTATTTGTTATCGATATAATACTTATTACTATAATTTTTAAACAATTTCCATTAACATATTCTTAGTTATACGATGGCGTTCAAGGAACTTTCGTTGAGTGTTTTATAGAAGATTATAATATGTTAAGCATTAAATTTTTCGTTTAATTGAAAGAGATTTTTATATAGTTTTAGTAGAAGTGGATATTTTGATAATTAGAACTCTAGTTTTAATTTGAACGACTCATGTTTAATATTGGCCTTGTATGGGGCCCTGTTCCTTGCAAGGCCCTTTGGAAGAGCTCAATAAAAGTCCAGTTTTATGAATAGTGATTATATCTAGAATAAAAAAAAGCAATTTATATGTTACACAATAAATGAAAGTATTAGTTAATACTTGCTTCTATCATTTATCCAGTAAATTAACGAATAAAACCCGTTTATTCCTTGCAGTGGCCTTCCATGGTCCACCCACCTTATGTAAGTATCAAAATCTTAATGTTTTTGACAATATCTTTATCTGTAAATATTTCAGGGTTGTATGGAATTATGCCTCCCTTTTACTATGCGTTCATAATGTTATTTGGGGTCGCTGATAGAAGCCATGCATGTTTTACTTTTCCAGGTATCTCATAAATAGACATTGTCTTGCCCGGGTTGTTACGTGGCCAGTTTTCTTAAACTTTGGCACAATACGTTTTTAAATGATCCGTTAACACCAACCCCTAGAGTTGCAAATTATATGTGCAATGTGGCGGGAAAGATAACTTATAACTGAATTGGCTTTTGCCTATTTACAAAGTCAATGTTAACATGAGATTGAGTTTGTTAAAGAATTCATTAACATAGCGCCGGTTAAAAGAAGATGCGCGTCCTGCACTTATGACTTTTGGAGTTCTTATGGAAAAAGACGGATTTCTTTTCAGAAAACAATAAGCTCCAGCTTGTTCTGTTTAGTTTTTCATTTATAGTTTCTCATCCCGAAACTAACTTTTATTTTTAGAGTCAACACGGGGTACGTTGTTCCGCGGAACAACTACCCCCCACCAAAGGAACTTTGAACTCCAAAACCAATTTTCAAAGTAAATATAAATTTTATTATAGAAAAGGTTATAACAAGCCAACAATAATATTAAAAATATAATCATAGTGATTATGATCAGTTTGCCCTACTGATAATAGCAAGTCACTCACAAATAGCTAGAAAATTGATTGAAATAGACTAAAAAGTTTAAGGGTGAAAATATTTACATACGTGATGTTTATTTACTAATTGATTACGTTACGGCTCTCACACGCCTATGCAGCGACACTAAAATAGCTGGTGCAATAGAGCTATAGTAGGGGAGACCGAGGGGAGTTGAAACATTTTCACATTGACTGCCTCGTGGTCTCGCGGTACAAGTATGTGCTGTGCGATCTAGAGGTCCTGGGTTCGATCCCCGGGTCGGGCAGAGTGTTATTGGGTTTTTCTATTAGGAAATTCTCGGTAACAGCACGGAGTCTGGAATTGTGCCCGAAAAACGGCAATAGGCTCGCCCCCTATTACGTGGGACTGATAAATACTTGGCGAAATGTGGGTGCAGAAAAGCACCTCTGCCTACCCCTTCGGGGATTATAGGCGTGAGGTTATGTATGTGTATGTATGTATTTTCACATTTTGATTCATAAACCAAATTCTATAGTCAGAAATCGTAAAATATTAGTACCAATCGATAGGTCATTCTTTACACTTGAGAATGACTAACAAAAAGAAATTGTAAGTGTTTAATTTTGTGGTGATAAATCCACTTAACCGTAACAAGTCAAATTGTTTCAAATCCCCTTATACCGAGGTAAGATGAAACACGAGTTGAGGAGAGTTGAAACAAATGAATTTTGAAAAGTATTAATGCCTGTTAAATAAAAATGTATAGCATAGCAGTGATGCATAGCAGTGATGGCCTCGAGGTTTAGGCGCGCGGTCGAGAATTTCGGCGGTCGCAGGTTCAAACCCCAGGCACACACCTCTGACTTTTCGAAGTTATGTGTGTTTTCACGATGAATTACAGGAAGGAAAACATCGTGATAAAACCTGCACACCTAAAAGTTCTTATGAATTTCTTAGGTGTGTAGTCCGCCAACCCGCACTAGGCCAGCGTGGTGGACTAAGGCCTAGACCCTCTCAGTTGTAGAGGAGGCCCGTGCCCAGCAGTGGGACGTATTTGGGCTGATGATGAAATAAAAATGATCATATAATTAAAAGGTATTTTAAAAATGTTAAGCCTTTCAAGCATAAAAGAAACCTTTTTTTATTAATATTATGTAAATAATCAACTCCTAAAGTAGTTTAATGGACCATAACGTCCTTTTCGTAACATTGATTGAAATAACACTTAGATATACAACATGTTTAACATTTGAAATCACAGATATAAGATTAATTATTAACTTTTAGTCGTTTCCTAAATATTACAATTAGCTACTCTTGATCAATATTTCTTGAAATATTTAAGGTATAATAATGTCACAAATGACAAAAATCAAAATATGAAAATAATAAAAAACGCAAATCTCGTGCAAGTTTCATAAGCCCAGTTACATTCCAAACATATAAGAAATTTCATGACATTTTGGATACAACAATGTTTTAGGTAATCGGGTTGCACGCGGGCGTTGAAGAAGCTAGCGGCGCGCCTCGTTGCAACAAAGTCGTTAATATGTTTCTTGACTGCTGACACTGGCCTGGTAAGAAATAAATAAATAAACAAACATCCATTAGTCACAAGTTCTGATCCCACACTGAGATACAATTCAGAATCAGAATCTATGAGAGACTTTTCGGTCTCACAAACTCCTATACCCGAAACAGTTATTTCTGGGCCACACAAACATTTGTTTCGGTGCGGAGATGAAACCCGCGGCCTATCGTTTCACAAGCTGGTGTCTAGCCAACTGCGCCACGGGTCTGTCGAAATAAGCATCAGACAGTAAAAGGCTCAGGCACACACCTCTGACTTTTCGAAGTTATGTGTGTATTCACAATGAATTATCACTTGCTTTAACGGTGAACGAAAACATCGTGATAAAACCTGCACACCTAAAAAGTTCTTAGGAATTTCTTAGGTGTGTAGTCCGCCAACCCGCACTAGGCCAGCGTGGTGGACTAAGGCCTAAACCCTCTCAGTTGTAGAGGAGGCCCGTGCCGAGCAGTGGGACGTATTTGGGCTGATGATGATGATGAAAAGGCTCATGTTCTAGATTTCCAAAAACGAAACGTTTTAAACAGTCGCCACAATTGTGCACGCCTATAAGTCAACGGGTACCTACACACAGCGGATCCCGAAACTAGAGACAATTAAAGCGAGCTTCAAACCTTGTGTGTGGTGAGGGCTACCCGGGCAGATACGAATACCCTGTAAATATATTATGAAGGAAAATGCACGAAAATTAATTAAAAACTTCCTAGTTAGCAGTTACAAATTTATTTTACATGTACATACATCTTATGATTGTATGTCAAACGATACGATAATATTAGCGAGGAATACTGTGCTTAAGTAATCATTCTAAAAATAACGTATGTTGTATTACGATAGGTTACAACACTCGCAAATCATCCATGTATATTGTCGATAACAGGTAAGTTACGTGAGAGTTAAGGGAGCGTAAGATAATATCAAAATCGACGATACCATCACAAATTCCTCATTACCTAAACAAACTTGTGCGCCAAGTAAACCGTAAGAACGAAACTCATGTAGGTACCTTGATAATAGCGTGTACCCCCCTTCCCCGCGCGCAGCCCGGCCGCCACTCTCCGCGAACAACTATCAATTTAATTGGAGCTCCGCGGGCAGCCTCTTTACCCCGCTTAACTTTTCGATTTACATTCAAAACGGCCTTTTAAAAAACCAACTCAATAAAACCACCGTTTGAATGCGTACTTTACGAATCGGCCGAGTGTAAAACTCGACGGCTGCGCCTCCATTGGCAGAGCTGGCGGAGGTGGAGTCGGCCAGACCACGCCCGGCCGCCGCCGCGCATGCTAAACGCGTTTTAAACCCCGTTTAAGCGGTATTTTGGGCGAAAACCGCAAGAAAATGTATGTAACGGCGGTTAGGGGTAGGGCGTAGCTAAATGAAAAGAATTTTCTCGATTGAGCGTCCATTTTTCGAATATGGCTGACAGTCGTCGCGTATGCGCGGGAAAGTGCGCCGTCGCTGCAACGCTTTCAATTATTGTTGGCGCGATAGTTGGTTAATCGGCAGCTCGTTTATCTCAAAAACTATTATTAAACAAACATACTCGTATTTAATAAACTTAATGACAGTATAAAATCATATGTACAAGATTGTCAAAATGATAGCGAGCGGAAAAATTAGTTTGAAAGATTAAAATGTGGAAGCAAAACTTTTGATTGGCGTAAAAGTGTGATGGATTCGAGGATGCAGGACAGTCACAAGTCGTTCCTAATCAAGGACCTGCTGGGAGATGTGCTGCGGCCGGGAGCGCCGGGGACCATGGGTACGTCCGTTAAGTTCTTATAAAAGTTATAACTGAATTGGGGTGGACGGAGTTCGAAAGTCACGTATTTTCAAGAGACGGTTTATTAGATATAAAGTTTTGTTAATAGTTCTTATAATATGTTGATTTTTGTGATACACATGCTGGTGTGTTATTTCGAAAGTTAATTTTATATCAAACAGGTTTTATATTCAGATATTTTTCTTTTAAGGAAATAGCTGCGTAAGTGAGTAAGTAAAAGCGAATCTTCAAGTTCTGAAAGTAAGGTACAAGTGTTGTGCCGTGGGTATTATAGACTTTTATATTTTCCGATCTCTTAACAAATCCGAAAAAATATTTGCGGATTCTTAAAAAAATGCCTTGGTACAGGGGCCGAAACGTCCTCTCAAGTAGGTACACGCCACTGGATGAACCATCCATACTTTATCATTGCCTCAATATTGTTTTAGCCCATTGTAGCAGTAAGATACTGGGTTCGATTTTCGGTTGGCATTATTTTTTATGCGTAACATTACATTTGCTAAAGCACATGATGCAAAATGTTATGTAAGCAATTGTAATATTTATAAGAAAAAGCCTCGTTAAAAAGCTTCCTTTGTAAAACAATTATTTTAATTTAAACTCTTCACCATCATCAACCTATATAGGTCCCACTGCTGGGCACGGGCCTCCACTATAACGGAGAGAGGTTTAAGCCTTAGTCCACCACGCAGGCCTATTGCGGGTTGGCGGATAACATACCTAAGAAATTCCTAAGAACTTTTAGGTGAGCAGGATTCTTTACGATGTTTATGTTATTCTTCCTTTTATATTTTGACTGCCTCGTGGTCTCGCGGTACAACTATGTGCCGTGCGATCTAGAGGTCCTGGGTTCGATTCCCGGGTCAGGCAAAGCGTTATTGGGTTTTTCCATTAGGAAATTCTCGGTAACAGCACGGAGTCTGGAAATGTGCCCGAAAAACGGCAATAGGCTCGCCTCCTATTACGTGGGACTGATACATACTTGGCGAAATGTGGGTGCAGAAATGCACCTCTGCCTACCCCTTCGGGGAGCACAGGCGTGAGTTTATGTATGTATGTATGTATATTTCTACGTTATTTCATCATTTTACAGTAAAATTGCTTGGATATATAATGTATGTTGTCCGCCAACCCGTACTTGACAGTGTGGCGGAATGCCCATTACAGTTAAATATGCCAATTTCTGGTACTGGTATAGTTTAGGTTTGAAAAAATTGCGTAAGAGAATAAAGAAAATGCCAGAGAATGGAGCTGTTATGAAGTTACAATTGCTATGAGGAGGGCAGATTGTATGACTAGCACTCGTTACAAAATAGATTAGCGAGATTTTTTCTGATAATAAATTACGCTTTACAACATACGTTCCTTAAGAAATTTCGATTTCTTCAGAAGTTAAGGATGTTAGATCTAAGCACAGATATTTGCATTAAGGGCCACAAATCACCACTCATCGTATTGTTACATATTATATTTATTGTTTATATTTTTAAATGTATTTTATGTTATTAAATTATATTTTAATTAGTAGATTTAAAAAAGTTGTTAAATAGTAGCATTAATAAATAAAAGCTGAATGGTTGACCTGTACGTTATTAAATTAGATTAAAAACACCTACATTTTGTTATTATAAAAAATATTTCGAATACATAATTAACAAGTCTATTTTAAAACTATAAGCCTCTTCCTACAGTAGGATACAATATCATGTAATGCGCTTAAGATATAATGAACTACAAGGCTTTTGATCCCGTAAATAGCCAAAACCGTAACAGACCACACAATTTTTTGTTTTGACGCGGGTGTCAAATCCTTTGCTTCTCATATTTAGTCAGTCTTCTAAACAACTGCGCCATGGACGGTAACACTGTATTAAAAAACAAAATAAATTACATAAATACTCTAACACCTGTATTCTCCGAAGGGGTAGACAGAGGTGCAATTCTGCAACCATATTTCGCTAATTGTGTTTTGGTCCCACGTAATAGGAAGCTAGTATTTCTGACATATTTACAGACTCCGTGCTGCTATTCAGAATATCCTAATGAAAAAACCCTGTAGCTCTGCTCGACCCGGAACTGAACCCGGGACCTCCACATTACCTACACAGCACATACGTGTATCACGAAACCAAGAGGCAAAATTAAGTTTTAGTACAACATGCAAAAACTACATTAGTTTACTTTTTTTAAGTAGGACAGCATATCGTAGAATTACTATATTCATCATCAGCCCATATACGTCCCACTGCTGGGCACGGGCCTCCTCTACCATTGAGAGGGTTTAGGCCTTAGTCCACCACGCTGGCCTAGTGCGGGTTGGCAGACTACACACCTAATAAATTTCTAAGAACTTTTAGGTGTGCAGGTTTCATCACGATGTTTTCCTTCACCGTTAAAGTACGTGATAATTCATTGTGAATACACACATAACTTCGAAAAGTCAGAGGTGTGTGCCTGGGGTTTGAACCCGCAGACGTCGAGAATCTCGACCGCGTGCCCAAACCTCGAGGCCATCACGACTTTTTTTTTTTTACTATATTACACTGTCGAAAATGTGGAATAAAAATAAAAAGGATATTTGTTTACATATCTTCTTAAAATTTCAAAATACTACATCGGTAACTTTACTCTCCCCATTGGTTTGTTTCACTATAAAAAAAATTGGTTTATTTTTCCTTATATCTGTTTGAGAATAATTACACAATCTTCGCTGCTAATATTTTAAGTAATTGCATTAGTTAAAAGCTGTATAAAATGTATGGAAAATTATGCAAAATCACTTGATATTTTTGTAATTTTTTAAAGTTTACATTAGTATTTATTAACCATTTATAAAATTGCTTTTTTTTTTTACTTTGTTAGATCACCTGTTTTTTTTTAGGTCAGGTAAAGTATGTGCCGTGCGATCTAGAGGTCCTGGGTTCGATTCCCGGGTCGGGCAGGGTGTTATTGGGTTTTTCCATTAGGATGTTCTCAGTAACGGCACGGAGCCTGGAAATGTGCCCGTAAAACGGCAATAGGCTCGCCCCCTATTACGTGGGACTGATACATACCTGGCGAAATGTGGGTGCAGAAATGCACTTCTGCCTACCCCTTCGGGGAATACAGGCGTGAGTTTATGTATGTATGTATGTACTATATGCTACATTGTAGCGCGGAGCTACACCGTAGCACGTACGTAGTAAAAGCTACGTGATCTACACTCCTAGTTCATTACGGTAATTTCTATACATTTGATTATGTATTATGTAAATAAATTCATCCAACTCATTAATTATATACATTATCTTAATTTATACCAAAAACTAGTTCTACGAGTATGTTAAGAGTAGAGGGTAGGCACTAAGAGATACTTTTGATGTTAAATGATCTACGCTTACAAAGATTACAAATTTAATTAATTTTGGAGGCATGATAATGCCAATATTAATCTATTTTGGTGAAGCAGTGAAAACTAATTTATTCCTAACAACAAATGCTTAAGAATATTCTTAGTACAAGAACGTACATAAAGTAGTGATGGCCTCGAAGTTTAGGCGCGTGGTCGAGAACTCAGCGATCCCGGGTTCAAACCCCAGGCACACACTTCTGACTTTTCGAAGTTATGTGTGTATTCATAATGAATTATCACTTGCTTTAACGGTGAAGGAAAACATCGTGAGGAAACCTGCACACCTTAAAGTTCTTAGGGATTTCTTAGGTGTCTACGCCAACCCGCACTAGGCCGGCGTGGTGGACTAAGACCTAAACCCTCTCAGTTGTAGCGGAAGCCCGTGCCCAGCAGTAGGTATATGGGCTGATGATGATGTTCAGGTTTTTTTGGTCAAATGTACATTCACTGTCTTGCTTGCCTTAACCTTTTTCTACGTTTCAAAAAGACACTGCTATTAAATTTTACATTTCTGGTTCCAACAGTTTTAGTTGTACACTAAAGACTCAGTTAACCAGGGCAATTTAAGTATGAACCGTTTTAAATAAATAAAATGAATACACTCACAGCACCAACATAATTCTGACCCCACATTAGGATACAAGTCCTGTATCGTGGGTATCAGAAACTACGTGAGACTTTTTGGTCTCACAAAACACCCAGACCCAAAGAAAATATTTAGGTGGCTAACCAACAGCGACATGGGGCTGTCGATTTTTTACATTTTAATGACTGTTGAACAATAAACAATAAAATAGACTGGATGCTTGCCGTTGTTTCTTTTTCGTAGTCTCAAAGAGCAGGTGCTCTGGTCACGGATTTTTATGGTAGACTAGCTTTGTCTAGGGTAACATAAAAATAAGTGTCTAACTCGTACTGTCAGCGTCAGTGGTCGGTGCGATAGGGAGTTGTCTGTTTGTATCGTGGACCGGACAAAGGGTTAATAAGTTTCTCTATGACAAAATTGTCGGAAGAATCTTGGCGTCAGGTAAATTGGCGAAACACGGCAACATTTATGCCCTTACAGAATTTTTCTGTATAATTATTAGTGGTTATTATTATATTGGTATTTGTACATACATAAACTCACCGCTGTATTCCCCGAAGGGGTAGGCAGAGGTGCATTTCTGCACCCACATTTCGCCAGGTATATATCAGTCCCACGTCATAGGGGGCGAGCCTATTGCCGTTTTTCGGGCACATTTCCAGACTCCGTGCTGTTACTGAAAATTTCCTAATGGAAAAACCCAATAACACTTTGCCCGACCCGGGAATCGAACCCAGGACCTCTAAATTGCACTGCACATACTTGTACCGCGAGACCACGAGGCGTTTTTTGCTAAATCGTCAGTCCACCGCCACAGCCGCTGGAGGCAGGACGCTTCCGACAGAGCACTTCGGAAATCTTTGGGGAAGGCCTATGTCCAGCTGTGGACGTCTTTCGGCTGATGATGATGATGTATTTGTTTATGTGCTGTTGTCAATATCATCAATAATTATAATTAAATGTCATCTGCTTCAGCACGTAAAATAAATTTAAAAAATACCAAATCGAGTTTACTTGATACTTGATGTTTGTTCAGTGTCTCAATCCGTATAATGCATTCCGAATGCACTATTTCTTTGTTACACACAAATTCGCATACAAAACCATCAAAGTCGTACCTAAACTGCCCTTTTTTCCAAATTAACTCTTAAAAATATGCAATAAACATGAACACATGAATTTTTCATGTCATCCACCCAATTACCGCGCGTTCCTTGCAAATTAGGCACTACCGTATGCACCTACGGTAAGTCACGGTGTACATTTGCAAATTGGCTGCTTATTACCACGTTGCTCCTGCGACCCTAGTACGCTGGCCCCCACGCCCTGTACCCCTACACAACGCTCGGTACTTGGACACGTTCCTTGGTTAATGTTGTTATTTTGTAGACGATCTTTGTTTTAGTTTGAATACATTAGTTCCGCGGAGATTTTGTGGCAGATAATATAAGCGGAATAACGTGTTGCTAGTCTGCCAACCCGCACTAGGCCAGCGTGGGGGACTAAGGCCTAAACCCTCAGTTGTAGAGGAGGCCTGTGCCCAGCAGTGGGACGTATATGGACTGATGATGAATGAATGAACGTGTTGGTACATGTCACCAATCATAATCGCACACAGCCATTTGTAGTCAAGTCATGCGCATATTTTTCCACGATTATCTCATTAATATAATACAGAGGTAAAAGAAAGGGGTTATTTTGTTATGCATTACTTTGATAGTAATTTTATATTATCAAATTATTAGCCTATTTACAATTATTCAAATTACTCTTTATAAGGATGTTCACCTTGATAAAAAATATTTACGATTGATTGTTGATTTAGATTTTTAAGTATTAGAGCCTTGAAGTAATCGGATTGGAATTCAGTATGAATGAACCATCTCTTGATGATTTAGGGAATGATTAGGGCTTTATATGATCTTATATAAGACGATGAGAAGCAATGAAATGAAAAAAAAAACAGTTATTGCATTGCTTAAGTAATTACTTCAATTTAAGACTCTGTTGGCAGGCAATTTAAACTAGTAAGGAACGCGCAAGAAACTGTTATGTTAGAAAAGCGAAAGCTATTTAATAATCTTTTAAGAAGGCCACTACATATATAGTTTAATAGTTTGTGTTAAACACCATAATACGTTACGGAAACAAGTCATGCATCCATCCATCCATCCATCAGCCAATGGAGGTCCACTGCTGGACATAGGCCTCTCCTAATGACTTCCACAGGGACCTGTTGGAAGCAGCCTGCCATCAGCGACGTCCCGCGACCTTTACCAGGTCGTCCGACCATCTTGTCGGAGGACGTCCCACGCTGCGCTTTCCTGTACGTGGCCTCCACTCGAGAACTTTTTGGCCCCATCGGCCATCAGTTCTCCGCGCTATGTGCCCGGCCCATTGCCACTTCAACGTGCTAATCCGCTGGGCTATGTCGGTTACTTTAGTTCTCCTACGATCATGTAGTCATGCAGGTCGCGATATAATCAACAGGGTGATCGGGAGAGTAAGGTGTACGCCCTTGTCTTTAAATATGAGACTATTGGTTTGCTGTAAATCACTAGGCGTACAATCCGTAAGTAAAATAGTCATGGGATATGAGACAGACTGACCGCCATGGCCTAGTAATTGACATAACAGTTCATTTCGACATAGTGTCCACAATTGGGTCAAGACCATGCCATGTCCCCCTAACTTTCAGGAGTTTATGTTAGAATCCAGCGTTGCCAGGTAGCCCGCTGTCACCGCTGATTCCCGACTAAAAATATGGTTTCTCTCGACCTTTTACGACTTGTACTAAGGGTTTGGTAATATAAGATTTTAGCTACGGACCAAACTCAGCCAAGCGAAAAGCGGATCCATCTTTATCGTCTCAACCCGAGCTTCGTCATTGAGAGCCTAGACTGTTATCATCTCAGTTAAAGAAAAAATGTAAATAATCTGCTGTTATTTTCTCTTTCGTACCCATACTGAAGTTTAGGCATGTACTTACTATTTTTTAAGCGGCAAAGATACCACAAAAATATTATTAAGAGTAACGTCTACAATAAAAGGTCGACAGTTGGCGTAATCGTACCGATGTGACCGTGAGGTTATAGACAAACTGACATTCTACAATAATTGTAAACGCAATTATGGAACATCAAAAATTCACATATCGTTTAGGAAAACCACGCGATCATTAATTAAAATTCCACACATTTTTATCTTGTATTGCAATTACGATTATCGCATGAGACTTCGTCTAGACCCTCTAATTGTAGGTGGAATATGTGTTGTGTTCATCACTAGCTTTACTCTTTATGTACAGTGGTCCGGCACCGAATGAAACGCTACGGCACTATTGCGGCAATTTCTTTTTTGTTACGATAATACCAATCGCCATGCGACATCCGACAGTGAACCAAATTATTAGCGAGCTGAAGTGGCAGTGGGCAGGTCACATCTGTCGCAGAACTGATGACTGTTGGGGGAAACGCGTTCTGGAGTGGAGACCACGGCTCGGCAAACGTGGTGTAGGACGCCCTCTGGCTAGGTGGGGTGACGATATACGCAAAATGGCTGGCAGTGGTTGGATGAAGAAGGACGAAGATCGAGCCCAGTGGCGTGCCATAGGAGAGGCCTATGTCCAGCAGTGGTCGTAAGAGAGGCTGATGATGATGATGATGATGAATACCAATCGCTTTTCATTCTCACTACAGTTCAGGGTCTAGCATTTTACAGTTACGACTCTACATAAATTAATCATACTTTTAAATGAATGATTTTTAATCTTTTACACGTGTTTTTGTTGTGTAGAACAGTTTTATTTGATTCTGATTAGTCAGTAAAAGCACAATAATATGATACATTTACAGGGCGTCGTCAATATGTGCTCCATGTGCATTATTTTATTAATTTGGCTAGTTGTTGCTCGCCACAGAACAGTTGAATAAGACTAGAAAGGAAATGTGAGCATGCCGAGCGTGCCGCACCTACGATTAGACTATCATATGTGTGACACGGCTGCTTCTTACGAATTCGGGTAGCGTGTAATATTAATACTTTCATAAATGTGTGACACCAATAGCAGCCCTTTATTATTGTTTGAATTTTTTATCATATATACAACTATGAACATTTTTGTTTGTTAAAAAAAAAAAAAAATTTCTTAAAGTGCCGAATGAAAAATGCAAAGCATAAGCACGGAGCACCTCAACGTTTTATCTAGTTTGAGAATTGATCTAAAAATGGCGAGTACAAAAATACGTAGTGGTCAAGTGGTCGTTAGTGAGGCGAACTTTTGTTCGTGGCCGGGGCGGGAGGGGACGAAGCGGGGGCGGGCGGCGGCGCCACAACACTTACCAAGTGTTTTCAATTCTACGACGAGTTAAAGAACATCCACTTAAATTTTGCGACATTTTGAATATCTGTCTGAACAATAATCTTTTAAAATAGAATAGGTAAAGATTTAGAACAATACCTATCTAACATACTTTTTCCGAGATAAAAGTATTAGGAGCATATCTCTCAGCGCCAAAATACAAGACATCATCTCAGCGGTTTAGGCATGAAATTGTAATAAAAAAATACTTTACCCTTAACAATAATAATATCATCAGGTTTTATGCTTCTTACCACTAAGCACATGTCTTCTTATCGTTTAAAAAGAACTCGTTACACACTAGTTTCGTGCGCTTCACAGAGGTAAAAAAATATCTTTATTAGCGCAAATCTCCAAAACATTGTATAATGGGTAAAGAGTTTTGTATTAGGTTATCTACTGTATGTACATACATTGACGTGGTTATTTTCATATCTGTCTGACTATAGTACTATACCTTTAAAATATAGATGACTTGTGTAGTGTTTGTGAGCAGTGGGGAATATCGTCTCTGTATAATTGTCTCGGGAACACGGGTAGTGGGGACAGTCTCGTGAGAGCCGTTGGCGAGAGCGGAAGTGTTACCCTGACTGCTGGTGACGTAACGAGCCAATACTTTACCCTTGTGAAGGCACGAGTACTACAACTTGTATGATGTGTTGATGGAGTGTGGCCGAAATGCGTCTTTGAATTCGAAAGATTTGAATTCGGAGTACCCATTTCTGGAGAGGCCAGGATGCATTGACTTTATTTTAAAATTATGCTAGGAGATTAAATTTAGATTAATATTTATCATCATAATCATTATCAGCCCATATATGTCTCACTGCTGCCACGGGCCTCCTCTACCTACAACTGAGAGGGTTTAAACTTTAGCTACACAACTTAGGCAACACGCTGGCCTAGTCGCAGATTAATATTAGTTCGAGTTAATGAATATCATTTCTTTATTAAGGAAAAGTATGATGACACGCTTAGGCTTCTTTTATTCTGTGTAATTTGACAGCCCCGTGGCGCAGTGGCTAGACACCAGCTTGCGGAACGAGAGGCCGCGGGTTCGATCCCCACACCGAGACAAATGTTTGTGTGATCCACAAATATTTGTTTCGGGTCTGGGTGTTTGTGAGACGGAAAAGTCTCTCGTAGTTTCTGATACCCACGACACAAGACTCGTATCTTAATGTGGGGTCAGAACTATGTATGTGACTGTTGGGTGTATTTATTTATTTATAAAAAAAAAATAGAATTGCATCAATAATTTCGTTGTATCGGGTATGGGTGTAAGATTGAGTGAAAATTTATAAGAAGGTCATCAATACTAACTACGGATACTACTTTTCATTTGCCCCTCAGTCGATTAATGATTATAATGGCAGTAGAGCAGAGTAGACATATATTTTTTTTTAATAAAAATAATTGCGGGTTAAAGACATTATAGGATCCCACAGAGGTTCGCCGAGTCTGTAGGCTTGATGTTCATTCTATTGCTATTATCTATTATGTATTGAAATAGTGAGTAAGAGGCAGGATAGTGCTTATAAAAAGCCGATTATTGGCTTACAAATACTTCTTAACCTATTGTTGTTTTTGTTAACTAAGTGCATTAGAAATTATTGTTCATTCCCCTTTGAATACAGGTTCGGACTCAGTGCAGTATGCAATCAATTATGACTGGATAATGTTAGTGTTGAGAATATTCGTATAAACAGACAAAATATTATACAATTTGTGACAAAGTATGTTTTATAAAGTAATATTTTGTGATATTTGTTAAAATGATTAAAAACATGTTATCACTTAGTTGCCTTGTTGCATTAACTGCATTTGACCATAGGAATAGACTTTATGAAGTTAAGACTTTACAATAAATTTTAAATTCGAATGTCTTATGGCCGAATACTAAAACGCTACTTAATCTGAGGGTGATTTATATTTAAGTGTCTGTTATAATTTAAGCGGTATATACTTAAAAAGTCTCATGTAAAAGAACTTTTTGTGGTAATGTTGCCATTTATGGAAATTTAAGTAGGCATTAGTTAATCACAGTCTTAAAACCGATAAATGATGTTTCAGTATACCGCTTAAATTATAACAGCCACTTAAATTTAAGTCACCCTCAGATTAAGTAGTGTTTCAGTATTCGGCCATTAGACTTTTAAGAAAAAATGTATTAATTTAGGCTTCCATGTCTACCTCCAAGTCCGTCCACGCAACAGCGTATTAAAGTTAATTGAGGTACAAAAGTCGAGTCCTAGCACAAAGACGGGCACGTGGCCGGCGCGTGCGCACACGAGGGCTTCGTGCTGAGTTCGAGAGCATATGCACCAAGGTTCCATTATATTGAATGCTATAGGAATATTGATTAGTGATAAGTGTGCGAAGGAATAATTGTTTGAGAATTGGGCGCTGTTTGAAGAACTTATTAGTTTTTGGGATAAAGATGTCTTGCATAAAATATACTAAAAAAAAAATTGATTAAGTTGTAGCAACATAGCATAATAACACATCATCATCATAATCAGCCCATATACGTCCCACTGCTGGGCACAGACCTCCACTACAACTGAGAGGGTTTAGGCCTTTGTCCACCACGCTCGCCTAGTGCGGGTTGGCGGACTACACTAATATATTCCTAAGAACTTTTATAGGTGTGCAAGTTTCATCACGATGTTTTCCTTCACCGTTAAAGTACGTGATAATTCATTGTGAATACACACATAACTTCGAAAACTCAGAGGTGTGTGCCTGGGGTTTGAACCCGCGACCGTCGAGATACTCGACCGCGTGCCCAAACCTCGAGGGCATCACGACTTCACATCATAACACAGCTGAACTGATATTTTATCAATAGGAACTTTAACGGTGAAGGAAAACATCGTGATAAAACCTGCACACCTAAAAGTTCTTAGGAATTTCTTAGGTGTGTAGTCCGCCAACCCGCACTAGGTCAGCGTGGTGGACTAAGGCCTAAACCCTCTCAGTTGTAGAGGAGGCCCGTGCCCAGCAGTGGGACGTATTTGGGCTGATGATGATGAACTTATGGTTAACGGTTGGTTTTAGAACTTAATATTAAAGGAAAAAATTAAAAAAGGATGGGAGGAATTTGGGGAGGTTTGAATTTCTTATCGCGGTACAATATGTTTGTATATTAAATTAATGTATTTTCTTCGTTTTCGAACGTCGACATGTCAATCGTCATTTCTTGTATTCACTTCTTAAACATTGTAACGTTCCCAGTGTCAGTTCTTCCATGGGAGGCCAAAAGCCCAGCTTGCCTTACAAGCTTTATATCTTTATTTAACAAAAGCAGTTCGACATATTAATGAGAATTTATGATTGCCTCGTGGTCTCTCGGCACAAGTATATGCCGTGCAATCTAGAGATCCTGGGTTCGATTCCGGGGTCGGGCAAAGTGTTATTGGGTTTTTCCATTGGAAAATTCTCAGTAACTGCACGGAGTCTGGAAATGTGCCCGAAAAACGGCAATAGACTCGCCCCCTATTACGTGGGACTGATACATACGGGCGAAATGTGTGTGCAGAAATGCACCTCTGCCTACCCCTTCGGGGAATACAGGCGTGAGTTTATGTATGTATGAGAATTTACTGACCCCACAATAATCAATTATAAACTAGACATTATAATTAACACGTAACGCTTTCTGGCTTCTATGGAAATACCGTCACTGAGCGTGTTTTACGTTACAGAGCGGTCTATGTACCTAAATATCCATATGTGTAGGGTAACTGGTAATTTTAGAAACATACCTAACTCTTATCTACGCCCCTCAATAAAGATAGGTGATATAACCAGGGTTGGGCAGTATTTGAATTACTTGTAATTGAAATACAAATACGTATTTTGTATTTGTATTTTAATTACTTTCTGAAAAATTTAATTTGTATTTTGTATTTCAAATACGTGAAGCCGAAGTATTTTGTAATTAGTATTTCAAATACTCGAGGCTTAAAAATACATTTATTAAAATACATTTAGCCTTCATTTAGTATTAAGTTTGTGCTCATCAGGACCTGCAATAACAAAACAAAAAACGCCTTCAAAAAAAAACTATTCAGAAACAAATAAATATGCATTATTTTGTATTTCAATTAAAAATAGCTAAAATACTGTATTTTGTATTTCAAATACCTTACTTAAATGTATTGTGTATTTCGTATTTTAATTACTTGCGATACAGTATTTTGTAATTTGTATTTCAATTAAAGCAAAGCATGCTTTATTTTGCCCAGCCCTGGATATAACATAAAACTCTGTTAGATTAATGAATCTAAAATATCGCATAAAAATATGATAGTTTAAAACAACGACTTATTTAAACAATATAAACAGAACGAGAGCGAGTGATTGTTACCGTGATTGTAACCGATGACACTCTGCGACAACCCCTTGTAATCGTGCACGCTGATTGTATAATGAATGCGCGGAATTAACCGTCAAGATACTTGCATTGTTTCATTTACATTTTTTGTTTACTGAATAACCAAAACTAAGGATATAGGTATCTTTGCATATTATTACTTAATTATCAACTGAGAGAGTTTAGGCCTTAGTCCACCACGCTGGCCTAGTGCGGGTTGGCGGACTACACACCTAAGTAATTCCTAAGAACTCTTAGGTGTGCAGGCTCTCAGTTGTAGAGGAGGCCCGTGCTGATGATGTTGTAAAATTGAACCGCAATAATGTCATGAATAAGACTATTTTAGGGATCAATCTCGTATAACAGTAGTCTTGCCTGCTTCGCGTTGGTTTTCTGCAAGACACAGGTTCCACCGCAGTCTGGTCCATTCTTAAGCTACACTTACTAAATCACATTATTATTTGTAGACTTTATTATTATTTATTTTTATCTATTTCGGCTAAACAGTGTTTTATCTCTTTTCCGCTAACGACATAACTCATTCACCAGAATAGACAAAGTATATATCACCCTAACGCTGCCCTTTGCTGAACTTAGGCCTACCCAAGTAAATGTGGTTGCGATCCCCCAAATGACAAGACAAAATACTATGAATTTATTGCATACGTAATAAGGCACATAAGTCCAATTTAAGTACATAATTGCGTAACTTATCGCTTTAAAACTTTCATACGGCATACAAGTGTGCTGCGAGACCACTAGGCAGTTTTTAATCATCATCGTCAGCTTAGGTATATAGTATACATTCCACTGTTGGGCACGGGCTTCCTTATAACTGAGAGGATTTAGGCCTTAGTCCACCACTAGTCCGGGTCGGCGGACTACACCCCCCTAATTCCTAAGAACTTTTGCAGTATGTGCAGGTTTGCTCGCGATGTTTTCCTTAACCAATAAGTGATAATTCGTAATGAATACATATAACTCGGAAAAGTGAGATGTGTATCTGAGGTTTGAACTCGCGACTGCCGAGATTCTCGAATGCGCGCCTAAAACCCAAGGCAATTGCTACTTTACTTCAGTTTCTACAAAGTGAGGATTAATGGCAACGATCAAAACTGTTTGTATTCGTATTTGGCCGGCGGCGATCGCACCGGGGAGCCGAGCTCGGCAGCCGACGGCGCGCGCTAATTTGTCGCGTGCTCCTATTTTACATGTTTAGACGACGAGCACGGAGTCAATTCGGGTACCTCTGTTTTAGCGGGTCCGAATTGCTCTGGGCGTTTAGTTAATTGTTTGTTAGTTATGTTTTCTCGCGTCACTTAGGTTCTACTTTGTATTTTGACAGCCCCGTGGCGCAGTTGGCTAGACACCAGCTTGCGAAACGAGAGGCTGCGGGTTCGATCCCCGCACCGAGACAAATGTTTGCGTGATCCACAAATATTTGTTTCGGGCCTGGGTGTTTGTGAGAGCGAAAAGTCTCTCGTAGTGTCTGATACCCACGACACAGGACTTGTATCCTAGTGTGGGGTCAGAACTACGTATGTGACTGTTGGGTGTATTTATTTATTTTGAATATTTTTATCTTGAACTTATGTTTCCCATGTTCTAAGTTTGAAACGTGATAGCCTGGAAGATTAGATGCATTTGAGATACTTTTTCGGCAATGGCGGGTCAAAACCCAGATATACAACAATCACAATAAATGATCATGCTCTGTAAAGATGAAGAACACGCGAGGTAATGAACCACATTTGAGCGTCTTCTTTGTAATTATGTATGAGCAATGTGGAAATTCCACCAACCAGCATTAGGTCAGTGCCATGGACTACTGTATAACTTAAAATTCGCCAATTGTTTTTTCATCCAACGTTAAAGGGGGCGAGCCTATTGCCGTTTTATGGATACGATTGCAGACACCGTATTGCTACTAAGAATTTCCTAATGGGAAAACTCAACAACACTTTGCCCGACTCGGAAATCGAAGCCAGGACCTGTAGATCGTAGTAAATTCTTGTATCGCTCTACAACGAGCGTGAGCAGCAGTAAAAGCACGAGGCAGTCCAGGTAGTAACGTATAACTTCTTACAACAATTGAGGAGATTTTTGCATGGGTTATAACTGGGGCGTTTAGTTTTATAAAAAGTTATAATTTTGGAGTTTTAATAACTACATATTTCCTAACGATTTAGGTTTATAATATGTTTTTCAATCATATATCGAAGTTCACCAGCCCGCAGTAGGCTAGCGGCGATTTTTCGCCTAACTTCTCACCGCAGAAGAGGCCTGTGCCTCCCAACAGACATATTTATGTTCTATGTTTTAACTTAACCCTAATCAAACCCCAAGAAACTTTACAATAATAGGACGTTGTTTCCCTAATTGTCTCTTTATCGAGGTGTGACCACGAATAAATCTCACTCAGCACATTTAAATTGTAAATGACGTCGCTCATTTCGCGACCGCTTTTGTCAATTCTTTTCCTTCATTAAATTCGGCAAAAGGGCCAGGTTGCTAATTTTACAAACTTTGTAAAAATAATAATGGTTAAAAAAATGTAATTATATACATATAATCTAATTATATCAATCTATCAAAATTGAATAATAGATACTCATCATCATCATCATCCATCAGCCAATGGAAGTCCACTGCTGGACATAGGCCTCTCCTAATGACTTCCACAGGGACCTGTTGGAAGCAGCTTGCATCCACTACTCTCGAAACCTTTCTAACCTTCCTCTTAGATACACATTTTGTGTTTTTGAGCAAGAAATCTGGAACCAGAATCGATACTTTGATGTGCCAGAATAAGGACAGTGTAATGAATTATTAACCTATAAATTAATACATCCATGTAACGTGTAAGTTAATATTGAGTTTAATAGTACCTACTCTTTGTGGCCTCTTTGTTTTTCATCCTTATCACCATTTTTTATTCATCATCATCACCCCGAAAACTGCCACTACTCGGCATGGACCTCCTTTACAACCGAGAGTGTAAGGCCTTAGTCCATCACGCTGGCCTAGTGCGCATTGGTGGACTATAAACCCACGAAATTCCTAAGAACTTTTAGGTGTGCAGGTTACCTCACGCTATTTTCCTTCACCGTTAAAGTAACATTTTGAATACACACATAACTTCAAAAACTCAGAGGTGTGTACCTGAGGTTTGAACCTGCGACCGCCGATATTCTCGACCGCACGCCTTCACCTCTAGGCTATCACTACTTTTTAATTCGTTACCGTGCCCAGCAGTGGGACGTATATGGGCTGATGATGATGAATTGGATGTATAAATTTTGGATGTTTTAGGATGTGATCGTGTTGTAGGTTAGAAGCTGTAGGAGGTAATTGGTTCAAATCCCATCCCAAATAATGAAATTTATTTAATATCCATAGGGAAGTGAATTTAAAATCAGATGTGCCTGAGACAATTATTTGCGTGATCCATAAATTTTATATAATGTCGCAATGTTCCTTAAGAAAAATGTAAGTTTTACAGACATTAAAAGTTGATTATTAAACTATACGAATTCTTTTGTTAGTGGTAACGCCAAGTCTTCTTAACTGTGGTACGAATGGGCCGACTTGAAGGGAATTAATGATACAATTCTCTTACCTAACATCGACTTATACTATTTATGTAATAACTATTGTTGCTTTTTGAGTTGAGAAAAATTTCCATAGCTGTTGAGGCATGGGCATTGGATCCTACGGTGTGAATCCGATCCTAATGTGAAATGTTTACCCTATTTTTTTAAACTCTTACCAATCTAATCGATTTTGATGAGGTTGTAAGGTATATTTTTGTCAACTTCATCAATTTATGCTGGAATGTCAAAATTTGTTAATTTATTCAATTTAGTAGTTTATAATATACTTCTGACATATATAATTCTAAATTAAAATAACGTAAATAAAAGTTACGGCAATAAATTCAAAATTACGGTAATAAATAAAACCAGGGTTGGATAATAAAAATATCGAAGAATGTTATTTAACGTTCGCTTCGATATCATTAACAAAGTTTCCCTCGAAGATAGCCGAGCGTAAAGTCAAGATGACTCCAACCATCCAGAATCTCTCGAGCGTAAACCCAACGCTAAACAATATTAAGGTCTAACGAGAAAGCACTCCGCGCCCTCGCCCCAGAGTACATAACCCATCATTAAAAACGCCGTACAATATTTACCAAAGTTTGAAAAGCTACCTGGTGGCTGAATGCCGGACGCCCGAGCCTCAATTTTCACGCAAATTAAAAGACACAAACGGCGCCATAGAGAAGATTTTTCCCGCGCTCGCTAAAACACACCATTCACAAACATCGTATTCAATTGCTCGAGAGTGTAACGGAACGGCCCGAGGCATTAATTAGAGCAGAAAACCCGTGTCTATGGTGGTTCCTTTTTTAAAGTGATGTCTTTATGCGAGCTGCGAGCCGTGGCTTTGTGCAGGCCCGTGTTTGCGGTTAAGTGTCAAGTCTTAGTGTCAAGCGATGTTTTAACCTCTTTGTCGTTTGATCGGAACTGCTTTTCCTTTTGACGGTAGTTTTATTCTGGTTTCGCTTTGTATGAAAAGAATACAATGGTAGTTAAGATGTTTGCGGTATTTTTTTGTGTTCTTATTTTGAAAATTGATTTTTTAATATATGTATCGAGAATAATTAACGCTCAATTACTGATTAAAAGGATACATTTTGTAAATTCACAAAAAAAGATAAATTTGCGTTTGCTATGTACTGTACACCCAACTGTTCATACGTATATGGTTCTTAGCACTCGTCTATATTAGCTCACTGTACTCTTTATATTGTTCAGGTATGGTACGCGCTGAAGAAGATCAAGAAGCTGAGGCTCCACGATGTAACTCCCAAGCGACAAGTCAAAATTTAGAAGCGTCTGATTTAGATGACGAAATATCTGTAGGCGACAACAGAAGCGATACATCTACTCCGAAAAAGACCAGATTCGTCTTTGACAAAGGGTCTGAAGACTACAAAAAACTGGACTCAGAAGACAATGAACGTTCGTCGCCAATGGAATACAGTTCGAATCGAATTCCAAATTATAATTCTACATTTAAAGAAGACGAAAACGATTTTGAAAATCGAACAGATGAACGAATGAAATTGTACGACAGCAGTCTCTTTCATCTGTATAGAAGTGATAGAGAAAGTAACAAGGACGAAGGTACGGAAGGATCTGCTTTCGGACACATCACAGGTTCTCTATCTGAGAGTATTTATGGTCGATCAATGGATTTATCGAAGAGTACGTTCCAGTCTCAATTGCTGGCTGGATTCGCAGCTTCGGTCATTGCCGGAAACTCACAGAGGGACTCTCAAGAAGGCACAGGTAAATAGCGGTTCTTTTTGTTGTTTTTTGTAGCATACTATGCTATTTAAAAAAAAAAACAATACCATTTTAAAATAGAGGCAATCTTAGATTCAGAGAGTTCTGTGAATAATATTTTTGTTAATGCACTGATTATGCATCCATCTTTTATTTGTATATTACCCAAGAATGATTATTTTGTATATAAACAGAGGGGCAGACTGCCATGTCATCTCGTCCAGTGAGCACGCAGAATTCGAGCCGCAAACCACGGCGCCGCCGCACTGCATTCACCCACGCCCAGCTCGCGTACTTAGAACGCAAGTTCAGGTGCCAAAAGTACCTGAGCGTGGCCGACAGAGGGGATGTGGCCGAGGCGCTTAGCCTCAGCGAGACGCAAGTCAAGACCTGGTACCAGAACCGACGGTACGTGAACTTTCTTCACAATTTTTTACTTTTTTATCATCGTCAGCTCATACACGTCCCACTGCAGGGCACGGGCCTCCTCTAACATTGAGAGGGTTTAGTTCTTAGTCCACCACACTGGCCTAGTGCGGGTGGGCTAAATAAAATGTTTACTTATTCGATAAAAAACATCGGCACTATATTCTTACCGTAGAGAATAATATCAATATAATATGCTCTCAAATCATTGCAAGATAGACATCAAAATACACATTACGTGACAAATTAATTGTACCACCACGTTGGGGTGCCAAAATGACGTCACAGTACTCAGTTACAAACTTCTTTCACAGGACAAAATGGAAACGTCAGAACCAGCTGCGCTTGGAACAACTTCGAGCACAGGCCGCAAGTGGGGAGAGAGACTTATCAGCACATACTCTGCCGCTGGCCTGCGCGCTACTCCCACCATACCCAGCATATATGCACTGCCATCTGTGAAGCGCTGTACTAGATAGTTTATTATAGATCTCTTATGTGTAGTCTAGTGCAATACATGATACTTAATGTTTTGTAAATAGAATTGTCATGTTGTATATTAAGGATTTTCATATACATCGGGGTCTTTGTACGTATAATTATTTCATCTCTGTTTTGGAATCATACCTTCTTAGCCAGCATATGACTTACTTTCGCAGATATTATGAAAGTATATTAACATAGCGACTTTATGGAAATTTAAAGCTGTTTAGTTGTATGCTTTTAATTATAAGTCAATTCTCACAAAGTTTTTCCGTTAGGAGCGGCTCGATAGGCTCTAAATGAATCTGTTCTTATTTCAATATGGTTTTGGAATATAAGGATGGGTATGGGTATAAGGCTCGCCCCCTATTATGTGGGACTGATACATACTTAGCGAAATGTGGGTGCAGAAATGCACCTCTGCCTACCCCTTGGGGAAATATAGGCGTGAGGTTCTGTATGCATGTATGGTATTGGAATGTCTAACGCAGGTATGAAAGGGTCATCTCCTTTGTGTACCTTTAATGAGTAAAGATTTTAAAAGTATGTATATATGTTTCCCGTGGGATTGAATGGTATAATAACTTAAAATAAAGAAGTGATAGAACTAAATTCTATGCGAAAAATATAGCAAGAAATAGTTGTTATACAAATACGATAACCCGACTAAATGTGTGTAGAACTTGTTACCCGAATCCAATCTTTAATCTTGACAGCCCCGTGGCGCAGTTGGCTAGACACCAGCTTGCGAAACGAGACGCTGCGGGTTCGATCCCCGCACCGAGACAAATGTTTGTGTGATCCACAAATATTTGTTCCTGGTCTGGGTGTTTGTGAGACCGAAAAGTCTCTCGTAGTTTCTGATACTCACGACACAGGACTTGTATCCTAGTGTGGGGTCAGAACTATGTATGTGACTGTTGGGTGTATTTATTTATTTATTTATTTATCTATACAATAATATAAAACGATGGCGGATAGTTAATAATAAGCATTGAGTTTCTATATAGCAGTTGTGTAGGAACATATTTGTACCAATTAAATAACGATTTTATATTATTGGTAAATAAATTATGTTCAACATAATCAGATTAGGTATTTCATATTTTTTTGGATTTTATGAGAGTTTATAGGTAGTGGCAATGTCAATTCGAATGATTACACAAAAAGTTTTCATAAAGGTATATATATTATACATTATTTTAGTTAAATTTTCTATTAAAAAGTGTATCTCTACTATAACCAAAGAAAGCAGTCTTAATTCAAATGTATTAAATAAAATAAATGGCTAACAAGAAGAAACGCACCTTTTTTACGGACACTATTGAACTATAAGTAAGTACAACCTATGAAAAAGAAAAAAAAGTTAATATGTTTAATTAAAAACTGTGAAATAAATAATTTTTAAACAACCCAATGTAATTATAATAATTACGAGGACAGCTAAATAATGATTATGGCTTACGAAGTAGCGTCTTTTAATGTTTTGTTTCGATATTTCTTGTTTAGAAAATGCTTTATCTTTAACGATTCCAATTTTATTTTATTTTATACAAACTACGATAGTTACTCTATTTAACTAAAACAAGTGTTTAAGTGATCCCCAAATATTTGTTAAAAGAATCAAAAGGTCTCTTGTACGTTTAAGTACACATCTTATTGTGGTATTGGGACTATTTGTAGTAGTGTTTAGAGTATTTATTAATTTTTTGTTTATTTTTCCCATTTGTGATTGTTTTACAAAGTATACTTTCTGTTTTTTAGCTAAAGTTAATTATGATCTCATAAAGTAAGTTGTAAAGTACCTGTAAGTATTCTTAACATAGAATAAAAAATCTAGTCCTTGAGTAAAGTTATACAAAAATTTCGCTGTGCTTTTCAATCACACCATTTTGTCAAACAAAACATTCCATTCTACGCAAATTATGCAAAACCCGTGGCGCCATTTCGAATCAGTGCTACCAACCGCTCGCAATTTGCATCTGCTTAACATCGTAAATGTACTCTCAATCGCTGCATCGCTGTAAAGCGCGCGCATACCCCGGCTGACTGAACGCTATTTAAATCGATGTTGTGCTGTTTTGTAAAGTTAAATAGACGGGTGAGTTTGACTGCGAGCTGTGGCCGAATTATCAGTCAATTTGTTGTAACGAGATGGTAATTGTCGGGTTTTGTTGGGGTTGTTGAGGGACGAACAAATGGCTGTTAATGAATAATTGTTGAGTGTTGGGGTCACTTTTCTCGGAGTGGAATTAAAGGTTATCTGTAGATTTAGATACTGCAATTTGCACTTAATTTATGATTATCGTCATCAAAGGAAGGCGGGGAATGAAATTTGTAAAAAAAACTTGAACAATAATCGTGACAAAGATTATACATGAGAAAGAAGACAGTGTATCAGCAGATTTAACGCAGTTGTTATTTCTGTGGTTTAGATATTGTGGTGATATAGATAGATACACGAAAGGCAAAAAGTTAAAAATACGGCATTAATAGTTTAATATTTCTTACCTCGTCTATTTAATTTCAGTGTAAGTTTTTAACTACCATATTTTATCAAACAACTCCAGTCAACAAAATTACATTCACACCCGTTTCAACAAAAGAGTGAGAGAGAAAGAGTTTTCTTAGTTTTCATTTGTCAGTAACTATGAGGAACTTTTCGGGCTAATAGATAACAACATCCCAAAGAAATATCTATCGATAACACATAGGTTTGTTGAAGTGCGGGGATTGAAACCGCGCCATAACGCTTCACAAACTGGTCTCTATGTACATTTGCGTCCTAAAGGCAATAGCTTTTTATAATACTTGTTTCTGTACCCCTGTTATGTTGTGTTAAAAAAAACCTTGGTCTGGATTTTTTGCGTATCTCTTTGCGTATTTGTAATATAAATAAACTGTAATTATTGACCCAAATAACAATTTAGAATGTAGGACATATTATGTCTGGAACAGTAATATGATATAATATAAAAAAATATTGAGTAAGATAATTTTTGTGTCCTCAATACTCTGATTGATAATACTTAAATTACAGACAGATCTTCTCTTTCTACAATTAAGCATCGTTTGGTATTTGGTTGTAGAGGAGGCCCGTGCTCAGCAGTGGGACGTATATGGGCTGATGATGATGAATCTTCGAAAGTGTGCTTCTTCGAAAAATCTTCGTGACACTTACGATTTACGGGCATGCATTATCGCTAAATAAAACATATTATTCAATTTAACATAAATAAAACCTTATTTTAAATATTTACAGCTTTTGTTTCGTAATTACGCAAATTTAACCCATCTGAGCAACACTTCTAACCGCAAATTACGAAAATCATATACCTCTTTGCTGTACGAGTCACAAAGCCGTGATTATGTATGTCTTTATTTCAGTTTTGAGCAAACGAGGGTTTATTAAAGGGTATCATGCTGCGAGGTAATTGGGCTGTTTTGATCTCCGAGTGGCGGGCCGCGTTACCCGGGGGAGGTGGGCGGTCGCAGGGGTAGGGTAATTGAAGTATTTTCCCAGCGTTTGGAGGGTAGTTGTGTCGATACGAGTCTGAATGGATTAGTTAGCGCGCTGTAACTATCTCTCAATGGGAGTGAGTAATGCTTGTGCTTATCTATTAGCCGATGTTTGGCTGTTACGTTAATTTGCAGCGTTTCTTGTCATATTACGGGGTTTGTGTAATAGTTTGAGGGTTTGTTTTGTATGTGTGTAACTGAGTCGTGATTATTGAATCTGTTTGTTCGCATTGTGTGAGATTGCTGTGTTTGCTGCGAATGAATGTTGTAATGATTTGCCAATCAATTTAACAGTGAAAGGTAAATGAAAACCTAAGAGTTATCTACAAGGAATTTGTAGCTATAGCGTGGAGGTGGTTGATACAGCTTCTTCTAATCAAATACACTTATTAAAGCAAAAGGACGCTTGAGCAGAATGGCCGCAATAAAACTTCTATAAATCTTCTATATTTACTAGCTGGGCATACACCTCTTTTTCTCTAAGAGCGGTAGGTGTTTATGGCGGAGGTGACCACTTACCGATACATAAAAATATGTGTTATTTACAAACTTTTTACCATGTATTAAAATATTGGAATGCAAGCCATACAATTATAAAAAAACACCTTAATGTTTTTTCTTCAATGAAATATGATGAATAAAAGTTGAAAAATGTACAGCCTATTTAATTTAATCCACAAAAGAATGCGAGAAGGTACACGTAGAAAAATTCTTATCAAATAAATTCCATTTACCATAACCAAACAATGGTCAACAATTGATTAAATTCAGTTTATCAGTGTGTACGCAACCAATGTAAGCCATCGCACTAAAATGAAGTTATTTTTCATATTCTATCTTTGCGTAATTATACCGACCGTGAAGACGACCGTTGTCAGCCCTGCCAATGAAGGTAACGTTTCGAATAAGCAGGACAAAGCTGTCACGAACGTTGTGAAGCAGCTTACTGAAGATCACGATCAACAATGGCACATTTCACATTTAAAAAATTCAAGCTTTGTTAATTCAGATGATAGCTGTCGACAAGACACGTTCCAAGACAAATTAATGAAATATAGACGTATGTTGAAGAATGATGGTGCTCTTGTGAATTTCGTGTCCGCGTTTCCTTTGCCATTGGATATTTCAGATTTAAATCAAGGTGTATGTCGCGTTGGAAGTGATGTTACTAACAATGGTACAGCAGTGCTATCTGGTAATGAAACAAGGAAATATGATTTGGAAATAGAAAAGAATAAGACTAATTTGAGAAAAGCAAATGCTACAGTTGGAAAGGAACCAAAAGGAAAATCTAGTAAAGATCCTATACTACATGAAGGAGTAGCTACAACTGCTAAGACGAAATCGAAGTCATTGAAGTTCAAGCCAGGAGATACTAAAGATGACGTCATCAGAAGAGCAAGCGAATACATGTTCAGCTCAGCTGAATACTATGATGAGACTACGGAATTTGATGAATCTCAGTGTCCCGGGGCAGTAGATGTGATCACACTGGAGATAGACCACCTGAGGAGTTATGACGTTGAATGTGAATCGTTGCTGACGTGGCGAAGTTTGGATTAAAATTGTTGTTGTCTTATTCTTTCATTTCATTTATAAACTCACGTCACATTGTGTAGTGTTTAAATATTTTTTTTAAACCTAGTTCCATTTTTATTTGAATGTCAAATATACTTTAAAGAATAGTACAGCATTTTAATTCATAATAATATCATTATTAAGAACTTTATTTTTTTAGAATGCCAAAGAAACATTAAATAATATTAGCTTGTCTACAAAAACAAGGATACGATACTTTGATTGACAGCCACGTGGCGCAGTTGGCTAGACACCAGTTTGAGAAACGGGTGGCCGCGGGTTCGATTCCCGCACCGAGACAAATGTTTGTGTGGTTCACTGTCCACAAATAATATTGATTCTGAATGTTTGTGAGACCAAAAAGTCTCGCGTAGTTTCAGATACCCACGGCACAAGACTTGTATCTTACAATTAGTTTGGAGTCACAATTACGTATCTAATTGCTGGGTGTATTTATTTATTTTTTTGGACCCAGCACATTTACCATTAGGCGCTGATGGGGTCAATTCGTCGTGCAATGTTAAAATTTGCATGTATGTAGTTTCTACTGTAGGTCAGAGAGGAATAAAGCATTTATCGTACCAACAATACCTAGTTTGGATTCTAAGACATTTCTGGGATAAAGTTTCTAAGTTAAATGTAACAACCTACATAAATGCTAAATTTAAACACGATATCATCCGTTTTTGATCAATTGAGTGGTAGACATCGAAACATAGTAATAACACACAAACCTTTGAAAAGGCTCAAAATAATAAGGGTTCAAATTCTAATATTTATCATCATCATCATCAGCAGCCTTTATTACGTCCACTGCTGGACATAGGCCTTTCCTATGGCACGCCACTGGGCTCGATCTTCGGCCCTCCTCATCCAACCGCTGCCAGCCACCTTGCGAATATCGTCACCCCACCTAGCCAGAGGGCGCCCTACACTACGTTTGCCGAGTCGCGGTCTCCACTTCAGAGCCCGTTTCCCTCAACGGTTGTCGGTTCTGCGACAATATTTATATGTACCTATATATTTTTTACACGACAGCTTTTTTTTATTTCCTTTCTATTTCATATATCAACTTACATTGTCATTTCACACTCCAATACAGTCATTTCCCTTAATCCAATGCAGTAAGTAGGACACCATATTTACACAAAAATTTGGGGTGACGTTACGGCCATCACTTTTGTTTTTTCATAATTTCAGACTCCCCGCCGGTACTAAGAACCGACCGAGTTAGCGCTGTGTAATTTTTTTTTCTAGCATGACCTACACGAACAAGAAATACGTATTAACAATAATAGTTTAAATAAATTCAAATACGTCATATTTGTAATAAAACCAGAATACATGACGAGAACTACTTTTTGTATATACAGGACTCGATTCTTATGGCTAGATAAGTTAGCAAAGGATATTGGTTTAGCAGATAATTTTAGCAGAGTAATTTTAACAGATAATTAACTAAATGCCGCAATAAATACTATAATTTATTGAAGCTACAAAATATCCAAGAACAATTTAAATTTGGAAAAGGCTTTTATCGACATCTAGCGTGAAAATTTTGTTAACTTAACAAGGGATGCCTCATTCGCAAAAGTGGCGTTAAATATTTATGTACAAGTATGCAAACCGTAACGTTTAGTAGTTCGGGAATGTTTCAGTAGATGGCGCTGATGTTAAAGTTCATCACGACAGTGCTATTTCGCGACGTAGCTGCGTTGCTACGAGATGTAGTTCTGGTTTTAAACTGTAGATGGCAGATTAGCATCATTGTTCCAATACGAAAACTGCAAAATAAACTATGTGTCCTGCGCAACATTTATTAATCCTAGCAGGGATTTTGTTACATCTTTTATCGCTATTAAAATGTTTTACGGAAAGTTGAAGAACATACAAGTTACTTCAATTAGCTTTTGTCTGGCGAGAATCTTAGCAGATGGATATGTAATGGCCCACAGGATTTTTTTATGTTCATGTGGCGAAGTTTAGTTTCATCGGTCTCGGGTACAAATCCCAGCCACCTTTGACTTTTCAAATTGAGTGTATTCTTAACAAATTATTGAATATTAAGTAGATACTACAGTGTAATGGAACAAGTTTTCCAGAAGACATTTCTTAGTTGTGTGACGTACACGCTTTTCATTTTCCAAAGACTACGCCGTTGAAACTTGGAAATATAAATAAAAAAGTGTGTGTGTGTACTTATGTACACGCGTTAGAAGTTATACTTCATACATAAATATATATTTTCTTAAATAATATATTATAAAATAATATTTAAAAAAATAGTTAAGATCAAAGATAAAATAAACATTCAGCATTTAAGGTTAATATAAACAAGTATAGAATTTTTTTTTATTTTTTTATTTATACATAAAATTTGTTAATATACCAGAAATAAAACAAAACGAAAAAAAATTTTTTTTAGATAATAATGTAATAATTAATTAACGATGTAAATAAATTATACATACCGACAATTAACCTCAAATCTATAAATGCACTCAAAACAGTTTATTCAAATTAGTTTTATCACTAATATATATAATATTGTCAGAAATAAGTTGGTGTGGGTGGCAACACTGCATTGGCGAATATAGAGCAAGCGCGGGAAAACGACACAGATCGTATATTTTCTTGATCGGCCTGAAAGTTTTTACGCGTCTTATTATTTGGTTACTATAGTTACGGCATCAGGTCAAATAACAGTCATTTTAAAAGATTTGAATAATTAAATTTTACTTTCTAACAATATAAGTAGATATACTAATAAATAAATAAAATAATCAAAACTACTTAAAATTAAAAAAATATGTCAATCCCATTTTATTACTGTCACTATTCAACATTCTTAAAATTTAAAACAAACTTTTTCTGAATAACTTTTTGGTGTCGGTGTGCGCGCGCATCGTAAAAAATCACTCTCATCATTTTTCCCTAGCGCGCCAAAAGAAGTATAACTTCAAAAATTAATGATTGATTGCACTTTAAAAATCTTATATGTTTGTATACATATGGTATTTTTTTTATTTTCCGATATATTAGGAATACCTAAATCGATTTCAGTGCGATCCACCGTAGGTGACTCATGACTGTCTTGTAGTCTCGCGACACAATTACGTGCTGTGCAATCTAGATGTCCTGAGTTAGATCCCCGGTGTTAAATTTGTTATTGGGTTTATTCAATAAGAATTCTTAGTGACAGCCTCTACTGGGCATTGCCAGAAAAGCGAAATTTGACTTATAACGTGAGACATAAAATGCAACTGACAAAACGTATATACCTATTGGCGTGAGCATTGGAATTCTAAGTACTTTAAAGATTGTTTTTCATTATAGTCAAAGTCGAAGTCAAAGTCAAATTATCTTTATTCAAATAGACTTTTACAAGTTCTTTTGAATCGTCAATTTTAAGCTACTTTAAACTAAAACTATTGCCTAAATCTGGTAGATTCAAAGTAGTGATAGCCTCAAGGTTTAGACACGCGGTCGAGAATCGCGGGTTCAAACATCAGGCACACACCGCTGAATTTTCAAAGTGTGTGTTTCATGTGTGGATTCATAATGAATATTCACGTACTTTAACGGTGAAGAAAAACATCGTAAGGTAATCTGCACACCTAAAAGTTCTTAGGAATTTCTTAGTTGTGTAGTCCGCCAACCCGGCCAACAACAAGGCCAACGCAACATCTAGGCCAGCGTGGTTGACTAAGGCCTAAACCCACCCAGTAGTAGGTAGAGGAGGCCCGTATATGGGCTGATGATAATGATGATGCCAGAGTCAAACCGTAGCTTGTCGATAAAATCACCATTTGGACTAATTTAGTCTACTGTACTCAATAGTTTTTTTCTTATGTGTACAATTTTTTCAATAATTATATAAATAACTAGCTTTTGCCCGCGACTCCGTCTGCGTAGACTTCTGGGTTGGGTGCAGAAACTAACTAAGTGAATCTATAAATCAAAAATTACGCTAATTGTTGCAATAGTTCACTACTGGAGGTCATTTCTGTCTTTGAGAGTCGTCTCAAGTGACATTATGACATTTTTCATAACCTCAGATCGTCTCATAAATTTATCGCGAAAATGTATCTAATGTCATCTAGGTGCGTATAATGGCACTTAACATCGCATAATGACACCGAGCCCCATAAAAATGCACATGATAAAATTTTGCTGTACCGGTACCAGTCACCACTACTCCACAGTGCTAAATGGCATTTAACGTGAATTCAAGTCATCCAGGATAATATCAACTCATCAGGACTTCAAATAATGGTGCCTTTCGCGATTTCAGTTCCAAAAATGGCACCTAAATTCATGAAACGGAAAAATAGCTCTTCTATTCCTTAAGTTCCACTAAAATTCTTCTAAAATTGCCATAAGTGCCAAATATGGCACCTGTCGTCGCGTGATTTCCAATAACGGCACTTGTAGCCTTATAGATTCGACTAATGGAATCTGATGTCACTTCATCCGATAATGGCACCTGACGTCACTCACCATCCACTAATAGCACCTAACGTCACTTAACATACACCAATAAAACTTATCGTCACTTAATTGTACATAACCGCACATAATCTTCCTTAAAGTTACTTATGGGTAAGCTCTTCAAAAACATATATCACATAAGAGAACTTAAAACCACCCAGTAGCAATACCAATCTAATAATGGCAAGTAAGTAACCTAAGTGCGTTTAACGTCACCTAAGTAAACTTAAGACCACCTTATGACACTTAACCGCACTTAACTATATTCAACGTAACTTAATGAATCCTTGGAATCTTAAATGGTCTAATGACACCTATCGTCTTCTAAGTGCCCGAAATGGCACTTATTGAACTATTCAAAAAAGTAGCCTATGTCCCTTTTAAAGGTCTCATTTATGTCCATACCAAAATTCATTCAAATCGGACAAATGGTTTAGGCGTGAAAGCATAACATAGGCAGTGTTACTTTCGCACTACAATATATGCTCATCCCACGGGAACCCTACATATTCCCGGGATAAAATGTAGCTTATGTTACTTCATAGTGTCCCATTTGTATTCAAACCAAAAATCATATAAATCGGGCGAATGGTATAGGCGTGAAAGCCCATTCCCACGGGAATACTACATTTTCCGGGATAAAAAATAACCTATGTTGCGTCGGTGGGTCCTATGTAGCCCCATACTAAAAATCATTTAAATCAGTCCAATGGTTTAGGCCAGAAAGTATAACACAGGCAGCGTTACATTCGCATTACAATATATGCTCATCCCACGGGAACCCTACATATTTCCGGGATAAAATATAGTCTATGTTACTTCATAGGGTTCCATTTATATCCATACTAAAATTCATTCACGTCGGTCAAATGGTTTAGGCGTAAAAGCAGAATATTGACAGAGCTACTTATATCCATTCCCACGGGAATACTACATTTTCCGGGATAAAAAGTATCTTATGTTGCTTCGGTGGGTTCCATCTACCCCCATACTAAAAATCATTTAAATCGGTCAAATGGTTTAGGCGTGAAAGCATAACACAGGCAGTGTTACTTTCGCATTACATTATATGGTCATCCCACGGGAATCTTACAAATTCCCGGGATAAAATTTAGTCTATGTTACTACATTGGATTTCATTTATCTCTGTACAAAAAATCATTTATATCGGTCAAACGGTTTAGGCGTAAAAGCAGAATATTGACATAGCTACTTATACCCATTCCCACGGGAATACTACGTTTTCCGGGATGAAAAGTATCCTATGTTACTTCTGTGGGTTCCATCTATCCCCATATCAAAAATCATCGAAATCGGTTCAGTAGTTTTTGAGTTTAAGCGTAACAAACATCCAAAAATCCAAAAATCCAAAAATACAAAAATACAAACCTTTCCTCTTTATTATAATAGTATAGATTAATAATTTGGTAGAACAGAAGAACCGATTTGAAAAAAAAACAATAACAATAAAATATGGCACGGTAACCTGGAAAAAAGGATCTGGTACACATGTCGGCGTCGAGAATCTTGTAAGCCTGACACTAATACGCCAGTAGGAATTGTAAGGAAGGCATTACGAAGCCCCGTTACCGCGCCCCTCCCCCTCCCGCGACACCTCCACCCCGCCGCCATCCCCCTGCCGCACCACGACGGGATGCCATTATCCTCGGATGGCGCGAATGATCATCAAGGTTTTTAGGGCACAGTTTCAGTTCGAAATACACATATATGCGACGCTTATTAAAACAAAAATTGAAAGTCGTGATGGCCTCGAGGTTTAGGCACGCGGTCGAGAATCTCGACGGTCGCGGGTTCAAATCTCAGGCACATACCTCTGACTTTTCGACGTTAAGTGTGTATTCACAATGAATTATCACGTACTTTAACGGTGAAGGAAAACATCGTGAGGAAACCTGCACATCTAAAAGTTCTTAGGAAGTTCTTACGTGTGTAGTCCGCCAACCCGCACTAGGCCAGCGTGGTGGACTAAGGTCTAAACTCTCTCCGTTGTAGAGGAGGCCCGTGCTCAGCAGTGGGACGTATATGGGCTGATGATGATGATGATATCATTTATTGTAATAATAAATTTCTTGTATTCACATAATTAGGCCGAAAAATGATTTTCAATAATTACTTGCCATGGACACAGTCGCGGTTGGCTGCTCGTAAATCAAATGTAAAGGAATTACGCTATCCTTGTTGCACTTAAATAAATTGGTATATGCGTCACTTTCGCACAGAGTATTCCCGAGGGGTGGACAACTGAGCCGGATTTTAAAACATCATAAGAACTAAAGTTATGATTTTTATGAAATCGATCTTAACTTTTCTTAATAAGGTTTAAAATTGCACGTTTCTCAAAGGTACTTCAATCATGAAGAAGAATAAGGGTGTGGATGCACAGGGTTTGATATACAGCTAAATTATTTTATGTTACTCCTTCTTCATTTTATTGAATAGATGCTGAAGCAGCAAAAGATTCACGGAATGAACTAAATAACTTTTAACTTTAGTAAAATCACGGGACAGGCGTTATATTGGTAGCCATTTGGTAAATTGTATTGCAATTTGTTTATTTCGAGAAAGTTATAACTTTGTGACAAAAAAAAAGTTTATTATCGGCAGAAATATGAACAACGACTGCAAGACATAGGAAATTGCTTTTTATGAATTCTTCCGTTATTAAAAATACTTTTTTGTTAAAATGTTGTCATTTATCCTCTATTATTAATGTTGCCTTTACACATTAAAAGCCTGGGAAAATCAATTAGCAGGGGAGTAAAAATTCACACAAAGATTCAGTAGCCGTTTTACAATATTATGCTATTTTGCAGTCATCATAAAGTAGGTAGGTGCAAAATTCGAGAAAGGATTAAAAATACGCAATAAGCATCTTATTAGTGTAACATCAACCTTACTTTTAATAGGGCAAGGATGCAATGGAGAATATGTCATAGCACCTATGCGTTTAGGATGCATTTTGTCTGGAAGAGCTCCTGAGAAAGCTCGAATTTAGTCAAAAAGACCTTCCTCAGTTAAAATAGAATTCAATTTTGAATGCAATATACTTGCATACGGAGTCAAAGAGATCTGTTCGAGCTTTCTGGTATCCTAGTACCGAATGCCCTTTAACACGTGACGTCACGCTCTCGGTTCTCAAACGGGAAGGGGGAAACACGCTTTGAGCGTGTTTGCTTTGAAGTTATTACTTTTTGCCGATCCTTTTGGTGAAATTTGGTGCTTTTCAACTTTTCATGTCATTAAATAATGTTGAAAAAAAATTGCCACTTTCAATGTCATTAGCTTAACGTCAATATTTATAATTCAGCCTATTTAATACACCCAACAGTCACATACATAGTTCTGACCCCACACTAGGATACAAGTCCTGTGTCGTGGGTATCAGAAACTACGAGAGACTTTTCGGTCTCACAAACACCCAGACCCGAAACAAATATTTGTGGATCACACAAACATTTGTCTCGGTGCGGGGATCGAACCCGCGGCCTCTCGTTTCGCAAGCTGGTGTCTAGCCAACTGCGCCACGGGGCTGTCAAATTTAAGAAATTAATTTCAAAATTAATTTCTAAAATTCAGAAGCGAAACGCACATTTTTATATTACCAATGCATTTTATTATACAATAGAAGGCAATATAACAAGCTCTGTTATAGTTGTCACGCATAACTGTCGGGCCCATTATAGAGGAGCAACCTCCTGGACACAATGGTTTTGGTCAAGTTTAATTGAAAGAAATAAAGCTCCTTTTGTGTCATACAAAACTTCAGTTTTCGTATGTCTTTCATTTTTAGTTCTGCTGTCCTAGAAATAAAGTTCTCTTTTGCTTGTACTTTTACTGCAGGGAGCAATACCGATATCTCTGGGAGCCTTCTGGAGTCCTGGTATAGAGTACCCTTTAAAAAGTGACGTCACTCCCGTGGTTCCCAAGGAATGGGGAAGCGGGAAATGATTAGGGGACTTGAGTTCCGGTTTCAACTCCACAAAGATATTGCTAGTGTTGCGAGCTATTAGTCGATTTTTTGCAGTGCAGAATTGCACCTCTGTCTACCCCTTCGGGAAATACGGTTGTGAAGTTATGTATGTATGTTAAAAAATATTATACTACCTCGTGATTAGGCGGCTGTAGTATGTACCGTGCGATTTACCGGTCCCGGATTTGATACTCATGTCGGGCAAGGTGTTATAGGGTTTCTGTTAAGAAATACTTAATTTAAAATTTAATGAATTGGTCTTACGGCTAACATCCTCGCACTGATTCGTCATCAGCCCAAATACGTCCCACTGCTGGGCACGGGCCTCCTCTACAACTGAGAGGGTTTAGGCCTTAGTCCACCACGCTGGCCTAGTGCGGGTTGGCGGACTACACATCTAAGAAATTCCTAAGAACTTTTAGGTGTGCAGGTTTTATCACGATGATTTCCTTCACCGTTAAAGCAAATATTTGTAATGTCTACATGTATTTGTTCAGTTCGGAATGTTCGCGACGTCGTGTATTTGAATGTTGTATACAAAAGCAATAATGAAAATTGCTCCAGCAAACCCTAGCAGCAGAGTAGCGCAAACCTGGTTTAAATCTAGACACAGCCGGGTATAAATAAGATAAGCAATGTATAATATTATAAAAATATCTAGATGGATGTTATGCCTTCCCGGTTATATCGAATAATTTATCGTTAATTTGCAAATTGATGTAGGTATGTATCATTCCAAAATATTTTTAGTATTTTAATTATATGTACTATATACCTAACATACTTATATGGAATTGTGCCCGAAAAACGGCAATAGGCTCGCCCCCTATTACGTGGGACTGATACATACCTGGCGAAATGTGGGTGCAGAAATGCACCTCTGCCTACCCCTTCGGGGAATATAGGCGTGAGGTTATGTATGTATGTATACCTAACCACCAGAAAAGGCGCAAAAAACAAACTTGCAAGTCTAATTTCAGTATTAACCTGCGCATATTTCTGCACTCACGAAAAGTCGTAATCGATTCAAGTCGACATTAATTTGTATCCCACTACGCTTACACATCCCTAGCCAGCAGCATGTGCTTAGGATTCCAAGGATATTACCGCCCTATGAGTGCATTTGAAATTGAGTCTTATGGTGTTCGAAATACAGTTGAGTTTTGAATGAGATTACAGAGTGTACGCGGTTGTAGGGATCTCTCAATGCCTTCTGGTGTCCTAGTACTGAATACCCTTTAACACGTGACGTCATCCCGTTCCAGGGAAACGGAAGGCGGGAACAGGAAGCGGGAGGTAAAGCAAAGGAACACTAGCTTCCTGTTAGGCACAAATTACAACATCTTATACTATTGTATGTGCAACAACACAACGACATTTTTAAAAATGATTTTTTTATAAAATATGGAATACGTTCCAAAAATCTCATTAGCAGCACGGCCTCTGGGAATTTTGCCAAAAAGCTACAACAATCGCTCCCTATTATCATTAGCCCAAATACGTCCCACTGCTGGGCACGGGCCTCCTCTACAGCTGAGAGGGTTTAGGCCTTAGTTCACCACGCTGGCCTAGTGCGGGTTGGCGGACTACACACCTAAGAAATTCCTAAGAACTTTTTAGGTGTGCAGTTTTTATCACGATTTTTTCCTTCACCGTTAAAGCAAGTGACAATTCATTGTGAATACACACAACTTCGAATAGTCACAGGTGTGTGCCTGGGGTTTGAACCTGCGACCGCCGAAATTCTCGACCGCGCGCCTAAACCTCGAGGCCATCACTGCTTATCCCTATTATATAGGCTTTAATTTGTGAAATGTGGCTGCTGAAACTCATCAGTGCTATCCCTTCGAAAATACATAGGCACGTGTGTTGTATTATAAATTTAAGTTTCGACAATTTCGATGGCGTAACATTTCGACCAACTTGTGAAAAAAGTGTTTGTGTGATTTAAAAGCATTTGTTTCAAGTCTGCGTGTACAAAAAAGTATTTCATAGTTCCAGACGCAGAACAGCTGAATAAGATTAGAAGGGAAATAGACAATATTTTGTATGGGGACGAGTGTCGCCGCTTGTCTGTCACCTATTCATTCTGCTACGATCCCGCGACCAATGATAAAAATTACAAACAAAACGAAGCGATGCTATTGGTTCTCACACATTTATTACACGCAACCCGAATTACTATGAAGCGGCCGTGCCACACATATGGTAGTCTAATCGTAGGTTCGGCACGCTCAGCATGCTGATATTCCCTTTCTAGTCTTATTCAACTGTGCTGTGGTTTCAGATATCTATAGAAACTGACTGTGTGTAAGTTTATTATTTTGCAACAATCTGTTGTCTCAACAAGTCTGTCTGCTAGAGACCATTGTTAAGACTGCCCATTTCAGTACTATCGTTATTATAATAATTTCTTAAATGATTGCCCTTATTCATATAATTATTTTCCAAAAATAAGCATCCTTTTGTGATTTATTGTAGACTTAATGTATATCGAATTCGTTTGATTCCGAGTCAAGCAAGACACACGTTAGTTAGATAAAGATAAATCCGAAATCCCTAGCCGTACGTTCCCATTGCTATAACTAAGGCGGTGTTCGAAATTACACATTTTATATACATTCGTACTACTATTATTGCAAATTAGTTTAAATTGACTATATTAATGTGAGCTCTGGTACATAAGCGGTGTGGTTCCCGCGGCGGGTCTTTTGATATTTGTCGTATGCCGGAATGGTAATACATATGCTGGAGATATTCACAGACACTGAAATAGAAGTACGACGGGTGGAGAAATTGGATCGATATTTTGTATTATTTAAACATCAAAGGTTTATCACAACATTATTCAAAATTGTTTAGTATTTCGGGCTCATCCATGGGAACACTACATTTTCTCGGTATAAAAAGTAACCTGAGTTACTTCCTGAAGTCCCATCTTTTTTTCAGTTGAATCATAACAAACAAGAAAATATCTAATGTTTCCTCTTTATAATTTTAGTATAGATACAATTTTAAATTTAGTATAATTTTACTTTAACCCAAAAAGAAGCAGGTAAAAGTCTCACATATGTATGTATATGGTTTTGATCCTGAGCTAAGATCCAAGTTTTATGTTGCTTAAATAAAAAAATAAAATAAAATAAAAACTACAAGAAACTTCTCGGAAACACACCCAAACGCGAATAAATATGTTATGATTACATAAATATTTTTCTACGTCCACGAACGCGTAGCCTCTTGTTTCACAAGCTGACGTCTCAACAATTACGTCACAGGAGCTCTAAGGTTATTTCTTTGAGAAAAGTTTTTATAACAATAGAAATTATATCCATTTCAATCCAAATTGTCCAACGCAGTTCCACATTACATTATAATCGTAAACCGAGAGATACTGTGCGGTCAATTTACTGGCTATTCCGGTCCGGCCCGCGAGCGGAGAGCGCCGCACAGACAGCCGGTGGTAAAATTAACTCCAATAGCCCATAAAAAGGTCAATTAGGCTCGTAACCTTACCTGCTGTGTAAACACAAGTAAATACTACATTATAGGCAATCGAATAGTTACGCGGGTCAAGGATTTTGATATTTATATGGCCTTTAGTAATAAAGATGTGAAGAATAGTAAGATATTTTGACCTCTATGTTAAGTTTTAAACTCGTTTATTTGATATAAATCCTGCATAACTTGCTCTCTTTTTTCGCTGATGATACTTTTTTTACCTAAAATTAGTAAAAACACTTTTTATAGTCATCTACGAGACGAAATATTCGTCTACACATAATTTTAGCTGAGTTTAAATTGTTTCGATCATACATATGTATATCGCAATTAAAATTGCCGATTTTTTAGGCGGTATACGCATATTTTTTTTAGTAGCAAATGGCTAAGAATAACAGAAACTCAGTTCTAAATTTTTATGTTTTTTTTTTGTTTCAACCAAAATTTTGCAGTTTCTAAGGGAGTAGACGCAACTGTACAAGATGCACAATAAGCAGGTACTAGAAAGCGCTTTCGTCATTTCTCTTTTCGTGTGCCCTCTTGTTCGGTATGTCTTTTGGCGCGATTAAAAAGACTCGAGGTGAAAGGCTTACAGCGTAGATACGAGACCAATAAATTTGTGTGAAGAGTGCTACTCATCTGCCTCAATCAGATTCAAGCTTGGTATGAAGAGGCATTCTTGCTTACATAACTTCTTTTAATATGTAGTTTAGTACAAACATAATGACATTCAAAATGGTAAAAATGGAAATTAGTGATGCTCATTGTTAACAATTTTGCTTTCCAAAGCCGGTACATTATATTTTCTTGAAATGTATGTAAAACGAGCAGTCTTATACATTACTACTGCTATTAAAGGGTTGCCAATGAAATAACCCAATAAATCTTAGCTCGATCAGGGAATCGACCAAATAGGAACTCGAATTGAAGGTCTTACATTTCTTAGTGATATATACTAACACTCACGCCTACATATATTTCCAGAAGGAGTAGGTTAAAGGTGCATTTCTGCACCCACATTTCGCCAGGTATACCTGGTGTATCGATCTCATGTAATAGCCTATTGCCGCTTTTCAGGCACAATTACAGACTCCGTGCTGCTACTGAAAATTTTCTAATGAGAAAACCCAATAACACTTTTACCCAACCCGGAAATCGAACCCTGGCCTTTAGATCGCACAGTCCATAATTGTGCCGCGAGACCACGAGGAGTTATGTGTGTATTTATTAAAATAATTTATCTTGTACTTTAACGGTATCATACAAGGCTGACAGTTTATTTCATCAGTCATTACTTTTGGTTGGTCGACATAATTTGGCTGAAAGAGCATCAGTGCTTTGCTTCTCATTTTAAGGGGTGAGATAATCTAAAGCCCTGTTATTGTATTTTCCTTCACGATACTTCTTTGAATAAAATTGCCTAGATGTAGGACAGGTCACCGACCTTGTTCACAGACATTAATTCAGACATACATTAAAGCAATCCAACGAGAATTATATCAGTTTTTATGTGTTTTTAACTATGGAAAGGCGCTTGCTAGGCAAATAAATTTAGTTCGCAAACTATTACACTTACTTTTGCCGTTTCGTGACGCAGGGCTGGGCAAAATACATGCTTTGCTTTAATTGAAATACAAATTACAAAATACTGTATCGCAAGTAATTAAAATACGAAATACAAAATACATTTAAGTAAGGTATTTGAAATACAAAATACAGTATTTTAGCTATTTTTAATTGAAATACAAAATACAAATTACAAAATAATGCATATTTATTTGTTTTGGAATAGTTTTTTTTGAAGGCGGTTTTTGTTTTGTTATTGCAGGTCCTGATGAGCACAAACTTAATACTAAATGAAGGCTAAATGTATTTTAATAAATGTATTTTGAAGCCTCGAGTATTTGAAATACTAATTACAAAATACTTCGGCTTCACGTATTTGAAATACAAATTACAAATTACATTTTAAGAAAGTAATTAAAATACAAATACAAAATACGTATTTGTATTTCAATTACGTATTTCAATTACAAGTAATTCAAATACTGCCCAACCCTGTCGTGACGTAGTTTCGAAGATGTATTGCCGCTTTCGTCGAGTAATGGAAATATAGCTGCCTACAATATTTCAAAACTAAACGTAGCTTGTTGTTTCTATAAAATGTTTTTTTTGGGGCTTTCTATGTCTTCTTAAAGTTAATGTTGTTTAAGTAACTTGAGCGAGTTATAGTATGTTAAATCATCCCGAGCACAGGAAACACTACAATATACAATACATACCTAGCATTACAGTTGTAGAGGAGGCCCGTGCCCAGCAGTGGGACGTATATGAGCTGATAATGATGAATAATAATACGAGAATCCTACCTTGGCTGACGCCGCCTCCAAGAATAACAATAATTAAAAATACATTATATTATCGTAATAATTTGATTGACTTTTACGTAGTCTAATATTTTTCATTTCATTTTACTTAGGAGAACTTTAAAAATTATTTAAATCATTGTTTGTTATTCATAGGTATGTATTGAGTTAGGTTTGAAATGGACAGGTACCTAGGTAGCTTCTTGCGTCGTAAACACATAGATTGTACCTACATATTGATGAAGAGAAAAAGTAAGTTGATTATTAAGTTATAGAAGAATACGTAATTATTTTTTTACTTTTTAGTGCATTTTAATTTGTTTTTTTTCCCACTACTGGGCACGGGTCCTTTCTACCGCAGATCTCTAGGCGTCCTGATGCTCTAGGAGGGGTTAATGTACAAATATTAGTAGGATATAACTGCGAAGAAAACATTTTGGTTATTTCTAATATCCATCATTCGGTCTTTGAAAATTGAAATAAGTTACTTTGGACTACACAACACCGACTATTCGCAATCATCATTGCCTTGCCCTGCTCCCAATTTCATTTGGGGTCGGCGCAGTATGTTTTATCCTTCCAAACATCCCTATCAGCCGTCATGTCTTCATTCACCCCTTTCTCTTTCATATTTTCAGTCACGCACTCCGTCCATCTTTTCTTTGGCCTTCCTCTGCTCGCCCATCCATCAACTTTCATATCCATCACCTTTTTTCCTACGTATGATTCATCCCTCCTCATAACATGCCCATACCACGACAGACGGTTTCCTTTCAGCTTTTCTATCAGAGGAGCTACTTTATAATTTAAGTGACGGTTTACCAAATTAATCCTTTGAATTTTTATTTAGTATTCAAACCGCTAGAAGCAATAAAAAGTAAAAACAGCGAATGATCAAAAGGAATCGCACATCATTAGTAATCATCGATGTTCCGGGCAGCCGGCGGGAGCATATTGATATTGAAGAAGCCGCATAAGTGAGTGGATTACGTGGTTACGTGGATTTTGTGACGTCACCGGCCTAATTACCCTATATTTTGTATGTCGAGTATCCGATGTAAGTTGGAGGTTAAATAATATATTCGTCTACAAGACTTCTTTCATACTTGTGCTACTTCTTGCGATTGCGAGTGAAGTTTTAGGTAAATCGTTTAAGTTCGTATGTTTGGCTTTATATATCATAACTGCCTTTTTGATCCTATGGTATGTGTGTGTTGTACAATCGAGAGGTGTAGGGTCCGATTCCCGAGTCATGAAATATGTTACTGATTTTTTATCCTTGAGTAATTTTTTGTAGAAGCACGGAGTCTGGAAATGTACTCAAAAGTGCTTTGTCCAGCATGTAGATTCATCAATGGTTTAAAAAGTAATAAGCGCGTAGCTTCCCATTTATTTCAACAAAATCACAATTAGTCCAGCATTATAGAGGTGAAAGCGTAACAAACTGCCTTTCGTATGTAAACGTAATATTAGTTAGGATCAGTCGTGTTTGTCTGTTTGTGCGTGCGTGTGCATGCCTCGCCGCGACCTCTATGTGGCTGTTGCTCCTAATTCCACGTTATGAGTTTCCAGCATGCGTTTATTGCTACACAAACTTCAAATGAATTTTAAACATCGCAAAAATTAACACATACGAGTACAAATATTTGGAAGTAAAAAAAAACGTTACATTACATAGTTTTTTCAGTGTCTTTGCCCAAGTTAATATTGGTTTTATTAATCTCTCTTTTAAAAACTACTTTTATTTGTCTCCAGGGTATTGTCATCAATCCTGTCACAAAAATTAAGTGGAATAAGTTCAACGATTTACGAGTAAAATCCTGAATTATAGTTAGTTCACATTGGAACAGATGTAATATAATGACTGAAGCTATCACTGAAACATAGATTGGTCGTCTCTACCAAGGAAAAGCCATAAATGTATTATATGATCTGATAATTTTAATGGTTTCTCGCCAGCGAAAAATCTATATTCCTAATTTTCAAGTACAAGTGCTGTCACTTTGGTACCGAGGTATTAAAATTGCTAGGTTTTGTTGAATCAAAGCTACAACAAAAAACATTAATGCGAGCTAAACTAGACGCAAAAACTCGTAGTCTATATGCAAATAAATACATATAAAGGTAGATCGATTTGTCTGCAGTTTTAAGCTCGTCGCTTTCAGGTATCGGGATGAGTAGGACATGAAAATTCAATATAAACTTTTTACGTGTCCATGTTCGCAAGACACGGCCATGTGGAGCATTGATCGAACAGTTGGCTATAGAACGAGTGGATAAGGGCTCAATCTCTACTAGAACACTTATTTTATGAATTCCACTCTAACTCCACAATTTATTAATATTTTTCTAGGTCTTATAAATCATTAAAAGTCTTATAAATTTTAAATAATCTAAAAATTCGAAGCGGTAGGTTCTATGGGTTTGGTAAATATTAGCAAAACTTCATATGTGTGCATAATTTTATGATAAAAGCCTAAGCCATATGTTTAGGGTTTAATCTATAGAAATTTTATGGAAATAAATATTGTATCATAAAATATATTTTAGACTCAGAAATCACGATAATCGTAATATATATTCACACTGCTAATTAAAGGTAATTAATTCAGAAATATTTAATTCATCAACAGAAAAATCAGCGGTTCTGTTTTCTTTTGATCACTATAGAAAACAAAATAATTATTTGTCGCTGCCACCGAACACAAGAAAAATTGCGTTAAAAACGTTCAATGAAGAAATAAAAAGACGGTAAAATTCGTTGACATAATGAAACAATAAATTCTTACTAATTGTTTCGCGAACTCGAGGTGTTTTGTATGTAGGGCCAATTAAAAATAGACGCAGATGTTCCCTCATATGCCACGATACGCCGAAGAAAAATCCAATAGAATGATGTGACACTTCGCCGTGCCGCTCGCCTCCAGTACGACCCACAACTTTTCGCGCGTTAGTCGGCACCTACGCGCCGCCCTCACGAAAAACATCAACTTTTACCAAAAGAAAAAACTACTCAACTCTTTGCAAAATTGAAAATCCGGTAATCTGTTCTAATTTTAAAAAGTGGCTTCTATCAAAAATGATATTGACAGTTTATTGTTTTCGTTATAACACTTTATTTTGGCGGCAAATGAAGACGGCTTTGACTGATGAGCTTCCCGAGCATTTCCTGCAGGTGCGTTCTAGTTTAAATGGACAGTGCATTATGTGCTTTTTGTTTAAAACATCGTTTGTCAAATGGACAAATAGTCAAATGCAAATAATTCAAACGTCGGTTCCGACATCGCAACGTGTCTTTTAGCGAAATAAATTGCTTTGCCCCACTTAAAGTCATATCAGTAAATAAAATGAATACGAAAACATCAAAGCCCCATGGAGTTTTTATTGATTTTTAACAAATCGCTTTACGAAACAGTACTGGCATGTAAAGTGGTCAGTAATTTGTTTTTTTTTTTCGTACGTAATAATGGGTAAGGCACGTCAGATTTGATTAGTGAGCGCAATGGAGCGCACGTGGCCGCTGTTTGGACACAAACAAGTGATTCTATTTTAGTTTTGACGTTTCGTAACAAATGTCCCTTTGGGCCGGTGTTATGATAAATTGACGTTCTGTATACGTTTGTTATGTTGTTTTAAGAGTCCTTTTGTGGTTTCCTGTTTGGACGTGACAACTTATTTCACGTAAGTTTTTTATTAGTGTTCTTCTTTTTTAACCTAAACCTTTTAAAGATTTAAGTGTGCCTTAAGGTACAATCTCCAAATTATACTTATAATTTACTTACATACATACATACATCATCAGCCCATATACGTCCCACTGCTGGGCACGGGCCTCCTCTACAACTGAGAGGGTTTAGGCCTTAGTCCACCACGCTGGCCTAGTGCGGGTTGGCGGACTACACACCTAAGAAATTCCTAAGAACTTTTAGGTGTGCAGGTTTTATCACGATGTTTTCCTTCACCGTTAAAGCAAGTGATAATTCATTGTGAATACACACATAACTTCGAAAAGTCGGAGGTGTGTGCCCGGGGTTTGAATCATTTACTTATTATATTAAAATAATTAATATTGTTGGTAATAAATCATGGTAATTTGTACTGCGAGCGACAAACGCGTCACTTGGACTCGCTTACAATTAGGGGATGTAGCATTTGGTTAATGACCGGAGCGACGACTGAAATATATATTAAGCTGTTGTACGATGCTTGAAACATTACACTGTGAAGTCATTTGTTTTAATAGTTTGCCCAATGGTTACTCAGGCATTTGAACAAACCGGAAAAATTGTATGGCTGATAGTATATTCGTAATGATTTTTTATCAATAAACCACACTGCATATGCAGGCAGTTTTGCTTTTCCAGTCTATTTGTAAAATAATTTAAATCACTTGTATCTAAAATACTTCATTGTATTTGTATCATAATGCAGTCTTACGGATGGATGTATGTAGTTTCCCTAGAAATAATATAGGCTTTATTTTCTTTGAAGGCGATTTCAGAAAAAAATATGGAACCAGCCACCAGCCTTTAACTGAATGTAAAACACCAATGAATCCATTACACTGGTCAACATGACTTTTTGCCTCATACATGTCATAAAGATACAAATTGCAGCAACCTCCGATCAGTTTACTCACTCCCAGGGCTTATTATCCTCAATATAAGGTAATGGCACTAGTAGTTGACCATGTACCTGTAGTTGACCACCAATGCACATAAACAGATAAAATAAGAATTCGCGGCATATTTTTAAACTAATTCCATATTGAGTAGTCAGTGCTGTCATGTGGTCTACGAAGCGCGCAAACTACGACTCCATTATTTTCAAATATTAAAAATAGCCTCCAGTTGTTTGTTGATTGACGCACCGTAAATCTATTATTCGTTTTTTTGTCATAATTTTCTTAAGGATTGAAAAAGTTTGAAGTTAAATATTAACAACTTTGTCACCATGTTGATGATAAGTGTTGTGCTTTTCTTATTCGTTAGGGATTAATTGAGGTAACAGGGTATTTAAAATACGAAAATTTGTTTACAAGATTGAGATGTGGGGGTGGTCCACTACTGATTCCGTTTTAGCATGATTTTCTAGTAATTGACCAGGATGGTCAACTTCTGATGAATTTCTGTATCATGTAAATGTACTGTACGGAATAATATATGAAGGGCATCATCAATTAGAATAAACTATTTTATTTACTTTTACAATAACTTAATTTTATTTAGTAGTTGACCACCTTTATTGTAAGGTACGATCAGTTACTAAAACCAAATTTTCACCTTGTAGATGTCTGGTAAAAGGGGTACATTCCTAAATTATACTGAAGCTGCAATGCTCTCAGCAGTAAATGTCGTTCGTCTTCATAAAACACCCATAAGAACGGCTGAAAAAAAAATCCTCTCACAATAATGATGGTGTTTTGGAAACCACAATGGAACCATCAGCAACTGCGGTACATATTACTGTTGGTGACGAACTAGTGCTAGTGACGATCCCAGGATCACCAATTAGCATTGCTGATGACATATTTGAAACCACTCTAGATCAATTTGACATCATAGGTCCTAACGATATGCTTGAAAATATGCGTAAACTTTCAACTACTGTTGTCTGATAAAGAATCTGACATAAGCCTCGGCAAAAAGTAAATGGTGAATTTGTCATATTTAAGTACGGCCTTGAGGTTTAGGCACGCGGTCGAGAATCTCGACGGTCGCAGGTTCAAACCCCAGGCACACATGACTGACTTTTCGAAGTTGCATATGTGTGTATTGATAAAGAATTATCACGCACTTTAACGGTGAAGGAAAACATCGCGATGAAACCTGCACACCTAAAAGTTCTTAGGAATTTCTTAGGTGTGTAGTCCGCCAACCCGCACTAAGCCAGCGTGATGGACTAAGGCCTAAACCCTCTCAATTGTAGAGTAGGCCCGTGTCCAACAGTGGGACGTATTTGGGCTGATGATGATGATGATGATGAAGTACGATAATAACTTTTATCCCGGAAAAGTACTTAAAGCTATAAAAAAAAACAGCTACAATATCATCGATGAAAGCAAATGGTCGATTGTGGAAATGGCCAGAACATTTATTAACGAGCGGGGGATGTTATTGTTATTATATTTCAAATAAAACGCAAAGTTGTCTTAATTTGCCTTCTTATTTAACAAATACGAGGGCAGTCCGATAAGTACTTAGCCTCACCGCCCGATGGCACCACTATCGTAAGATAAATTTACCATCATGTAGCACATCTTCGTAGACGGCTATTGTCAAAATTTCAGCCGAATTGGATTTGTAGTTTTGTTTTGACCGCGTGTGTAAGCGGACGTGTCCGCGGATTTTCGAAAAATGGAAAAAGAGCAATATCGGCCGGTGATTTGATTCTTGTTTTTGGAAGGGAAATCGCGCAGCGATATCAAAAAGCGCTTGGATGCTGTTTACGGTGACTCTTCTCCTTCAATGGCGACCGTCAAAAATTGGTTTAACGAGTTTCAACGTGGTCGCACGTCAGTTTTTGATGAGCCACGCCCAGGTGCCCCAAAAACGGCTACCACGGAGGATAACGTGAGAAAAGTCCCGATCTTGTATTGGCAGACCGCCGATTGAAGGTGCGCGAGATAGCTGAGACAGTAGGCATCTTAAAAGACCGCGTGGGTCATATCCTGCATGAAATATTGGGCATGAGAAAGCTGTCGGCTCGATGGCTGCCGCGTTTGCTCACTTCGGACGACAAGCGCATCAGTGACACAACTTCAGAGCAGTGTTTGACACTGTTTAGGTGCAATCCGAAGGGGTTTCTGCGTCGTTTCGTGACCGTCGACGAAACATGGATTCACTGGTACACACCAGAGACCAATAAACAGTCGAAACAGTGGACTTTACCCGGCGAATGTGCTCCGAAGAAGGCGAACACTGTCCCATCGGCCGAAAAGGTGATGGCCACCGTTTTCTAGGTTTCACAAGGTGTGATTTACATCGACTACCTGGAGAAGGGCAAAACGGTCACAGGGCTCTACTATGCCGAACTATTGGGCCGATTCAACGCTGAATTGTAGAAAAAACGGCTCCATTTGGCGAAGAAAAAAGTGCTCTTCCACCATGACAACGCACCGGCTCACACCTCCGCCGTCGCAACGGCCAAATTGGTCACATTAGGCTACGAACAGCTGCTCCATCTACCGTATTCTCCAGATTAGGCCCCGTGTGACTTCTTTTTGTTTCCAAACTTGAAAAAGTCCGTCGCCGGACAGAAATTTGAGTCGAATGAGGAGGTTATCGCCGCCACGGAGGCCTACTTTGTAGACCTCCAGAAAACGTTCTTTTCAGACAGCTTAAAGAAGTTGGAGCATCGCTGGGTCAAGTGAATCGAGTTGAAAGAAGACTGTGATGAGAAATAAATCGCCACTTTTCCAAAATTTTCGTTTTTCTTTTGTAGGCTAAGTACTTATCGGACTGCCCTCGTAATTAAAAAATCTGAATGGTCAACTACTGATGCAAAACATGGTCAACTACTAGTTTTTAGGTGGTCAACTACTAAATCTCTTATATTAAGTTTTATTTTCATTTTTTTACTTGAATGCAACCATTGTACAAGAAAAAATACTAGCTCGTTTCGTTAAAAGACTTGCACAGAGTTAACAAAACAAAACACTCATTGAATTCGAATGATGATTAAAGTTAGGCATTAAAAAAGAAATTTCTGTGTCCTTAAGTGGTCAACTACTGATGCTATTACCTTAATCTGACATTTTATAATAAGCTTTTTTACATAGTTTTTCTTTAATCGATTCTTTAAAAAAATTCAAAGGAAGCTCCCTAATACCCTTCGGAAGTTTGTTATAGAAGCGTATACATTGCCCTATAAAAGAGTTATTAATTTTCCAGAGACGAGTTACGTGTTGTACAAGATTACATTTGCTCCTAGTATTTTTATTATGAACATCACAAATTTTATGAAATTGACCAATATTTTTTTGGACGTACATGAGGTTTGCGTATATAAACTGACAATTTCCTTAAATTTTTCCCTAAGTGAAGCCCTGGGACCTAAATGATAAATAGCCCTAATGGCTCTTTTTTGCAAAACAAAAATATATAGTATTAATGTCCGCAGCTGCTCCCCACAAAAGAATACCATAGGACATAAGGCTATGGAAATAGCTAAAGTAAACCACAAGACAATATATTGTTGTTGGTAGTACACGATGTATCCTTAAACCTGTATATTTTCAACTCGTTATTGTTCGTTCATTGATGTTTAATTTTTTAATATACCTTTAACAAGTATCATTATGTAATACGAGTATTGCTACGACGACGTGCAGTTTCTGGTGTTTATTCCAAAGTGTTGTTGTTTAAATTGTGAAGTTTTTTTGACAATTTGAATACGTTTCGGTTTTGAAGAAGTGTACTAAATAGTAAATACATATATGTATATAGTTTGCATTATGAATCTAAATTGTCTCGATTCATCGGATCACTTCTATTTTGTTTGTGGGGAGTTTAATTCAAGTTCCAATCGAGAACGTCCTACGCCGTTACTATATATAACATTTACAATTTGTATTTTGGTTTCAAGATTTCTGAGAGTATTAATCAACCTTGGACACCAAGTTTTTTTTGTTTAAGAAATGTATGTTATTTGAGAGGGTGGTTTAATGGTACCCACCGATTAATGCCTTTTTCTAAACCTGTAATTTGGAGGGAACAAAAGATCATGAAAATGGTTGTTATTTTTGTTTAAGGAAACTGAAGGGATATTCTTATAAAACAAGAAGTAAAATTACATATCCTGATGTGGAATCTGTAACTAAACCGATTCCTTATACTGAAGACAGCCCACCGGCCACCACATCAGAGCCTACAAATAAATTTCAAATAATCTCTTTTTTCTTAGAAAGTGGGTGTTTCAATTTTATTATGAACGTATTTTAACTAATCTCATGTTAAGGTATGGAAAAATACAAGTTTCAAACCGCGGCAATAAAAAAAAAATTCTTTTGTTGACCAGTGTTATTGATCCGTGTGGAAAATATTTACTTTTTGACAATTAATAACAATTGTGTATATTTTAAATGCAGTAGAGCGTAGGAACAGAGAAGAATGTTTACAACTTTCAAGAAATTTAAATTGTTTTGCAAATTATAACGTTAATTATGTCTGCTGCTTGCTATTTTGTGTTGTAGTGTTTCGTGATTGAGTCTCGATAGCAACGATAAAATTTAAAATAATGAAAGTGATTTTGTTGTTATAATATCTCAAGCACTTAATATTCTTTCATGATAAAATGTAATCTACTCTTTTTAGAGTCTTATCTCTTTTTATAACAAAATTCATCTAAATCGGCACAGCGGTATAGTCGTGAAAGCGTAACAAAGACCTGCTTTCGCATTTGTAATATGAAGTAAGGATACTTGCGTGTTTTCGCGAAAAATATGAAAAATTTGACGATAACGCTCCTCCCGACGTCGCTATTCACACGCATATGACTGGAGCGTCAGTAATTTTGAACAAAAGCTAGCACAGATCAATATAGGTTTGTTACCTTTTGTCAGACAATGAATGACGAACACGAAACTCTTTCATTCGACACACAAACACAAGTCATGAGAATCTAAAAATAAATAGTAATTTAAACATAGTTTACATTGCTGAAACAACATTAAGTACATTGTAAATGCCTATCAAATTTTTCTACATTATGATTCTGCTTAGATCTCGTTCTATTAGCGTCATATTTTATATTCGCAAATGTGATGTTTATTTTAGTGTCGTAAAGTAGCTTGTAACTCAATATTTAAAATGATTTGAGACTTTTGGCATTATTGTTATCATTATCATCATCAGCCCAAATACGTCCCACTGCTGGGCACGGGCCTCCTCTACAACTGAGAGGGTTTAGGCCTTAGTCCTTACACACCTAAGAAATTCTTGAGAATTTTTTAGGTGTGCAGGTTTTATCACGATGTTTTCCTTCACCGTTAAAGCATGTCATAATTCATTGTAAATACACACATAACTTCGAAAAATCAGAGGTGTGTGCCTGGGGTTTGAACCTGCGACCGCCGAAATTCTCAACCGCGCGCCTAAACCTCGAGGCCATCACTGATGCATTACAAAAGTCTTAATTTTTATTGTGTTTTGAAAAGCAAAACAATCGCTCATTGAATTTAAAATATGTATCAAATGAATTTTCTTTAATGCTGATTGAATTTTATTGAAAATTTTGAATAAAGTCAGAAAGAATTCGGTCGGAAGTGAAATTAAAGACATCGGTCGATGATTCGATTATATTTTATGCAATCAGTTATGTATGACTTGGTGTATTTAACCACTATTGCATATTATTAAAACTAGTCCACTAAAATTCATCCTTCAACCAACCCAAATTTTGTCAACATAATCCTTATCAGAAAATATCCTTAAACCACTGTAGGAAAATCGCTACGTCATATTCTGAAGCTACAGCACGTTCAAGGGTGTTGTACTGTCACGAACATCGATGCATCTAACACTGTTGTTTTTACGACACTTGACCAGTCTCCGCTTCCCACTCAGGCCCCCCCTGCCGGGACGTCGCGTCGCCTCGTTAACGCCACCAAGTACGCTCATTAATGCGTGGTTAGGAAAATCTAACACGATACAAGACGACACGATATATCGTACTGTTTTGTCGTGCTGGGAAAAATGATTGAATTGAGTGCGTTTTCAGTGCGATGGACCAAATGTTGGCAGCCTGAAGGTCGAGAGTTCAATGCCAGCATCCAATTGTGTATGTGTTCGCATATAACTTCTTCAATTTTAGTTCTTGTAGGATCGGAACAATAGGATCAAACTATGTATATTATATTTTAACCACTTTTAATTTATGTATAGATTTACTTTTCGGAGTGATGACCTAATAAATACCGCTGAAAGTCGCTACAAACATGATGCCCTTGAAACCGATGGGGGAGTCAGGAGTGGTCATATTTTGTCTGTTGAATATCATTGTCTGTCGGAAGACACAAGTTCTGAAGTAAAAGTTTAACAGAAAAATCCCACGATATCTTTTAAATTTGAAAAATAAACATTTGGTCATAACGGAAACTCTATAATATGTTCTTCTTAAGATTACATTGGTGTAACCATGAAAGGTTTGCACGGAATAAATCTATGGCGGTCCTTGACCGACAAGACGACACGATTAATCGCAACGTGAATAATATTTAAATCGTCGTCCTCATCTGCTCCTGGCCAGTTCGTTAGTTTTATCAGCATCGTTTTCGCGTTGTGAATGTGTTTTTATAGATGTTTGAATTTGTTTTAATTAATATTTCGTCGGGTCGTTTGCGCCTGCCTTGCTGCGTGTGTCGGTGTTTTTGGGTCAATGTTAAGGGCGTGCCGTAATCATGAAAGTAACGGTATATGTTGCCATGTGATAAGGCTAATGGTGTATTAAAAAAATCTTGCCGTGCGGCGTGTTTGCTTATGGTTTTAGTATAATAAAAATAGCAAATTTTGCACCGTTGCTTCCAATAACAAGGCGTGCCTGTATTACGGGAGAGTTTGATTTAGATCATGGAGTTATTATAATTTTTTTATTGATAAATTTAGAAAAGTTTTAACGAAACGATAATTTTACATCTTCTTTGCTAGCTTGTACACAGTTTAGTGCTAAGTTGTAGAAATCACAGGCTAGAAGAAAATACGTAATATTCTTCAAGACACTTTTCGTTTATTGTTAGAATTATAATATAACGGAAGTATACTGAACAATCTACTGACTGTAGGATGTCGTTGGTTAAAGTGGGAGTACGTTCAGCCTAATACTGAGAACTGGCACTTTTTAGTCGAGTCAGTTGCCATCAGGAAATGATCATGAGTCGGAAATATACCCCAGAAACGGCAATAACGTCGGCCCCTAATTCTTAAGATTTAAAACACAGCGTGTGAAACTTGTTTATCGAAATACACCTCTAACTATGGTATTTTATTTATTTATTAACACTTTTTTGTACACACGGAGAAAATGAACAGTACAAGAACACAGAAGGAAAAATAGTACAATTGGCGGTGTTATCGCTCAAGGCGATCTTTTAGAGACAACCATAGGATGGAAAGAAAGAAAGGATAGATGATCGATTTTAAATACTCAAAAACCCAAACCTGGTATAAAAGTTAGGTTCATGTATCTATTGCTTATACTTACACAATACAAATTCGGAATTAATGATCCTGATTAATGCAAAAAGGCAACGTCAAGCCCTATATATACGTGTATGACCTTAATTATTTTCAAAGATCTGAAAATCTAACGTCATTGTTACAAAATCATCATTCACTTGCCCTGTTCCCAATTTTATTTGGGGTCGGCGCAGTATGTTTTATCCTTCCAAACATCCCTATCAGCCGTCATGTCTTCAGTCACCCCTTTTTCTTTCATATCTTCTCTCACGCACTCCATCCATCTTTTCTTTGGCCTTCCTCTGTTTGTCCATTCTTCGACTTTCATACTCATTACTTTTTTACCAACATATGTTTCGTCCCTTCTCATAATATGACCATACCATCAGTGGCGGTACTTCCATAGAAGCCCAAAAGCCCAGTTTGCTTTTTAAAATTTTACATAATAATTTTTAGGCTTGAAATCTTTATTTAACTAAAGCAATTTGTTAAATAAAGACACCATAATAAGCAAATATAAACTAGATATCACACAATTAACGTTTAACGCTTTTGGGCTTCTATGGAAGTACCGCAACTGCATACCATACCATACATACATACCATACAACGTCATTGTTACAAAATATAGACAGAAAATATCCTTTTGTCCGTTCGACGTGGCGATATCTAGATCGTTGCGTAGTGTGACCGGATTCTTTGCCAGATAACTTGTGGCCAGTCTGGTGTCAAAATTATGAACTCGCCTATGAAGGCTTAGATAAAGTTTGCGTCGACGTTGTCGGCGAGTGGACCTTGATAATTTTATTGAAACAGTTGTTTAAAAAAATAGTTTTTTAAAAATCTAAAATAACTGGTTGGGTAATTTTTACATCGTACGCCTGAAAAAGAGATACCTTAATAGTATCATGAATATGAAAAATGTGAGTATAGGGTCTGAATAACAAGTTATTAATGAAAAAAACATATTAAAACTTTGAGCGACTCGGGAATCGAAACTAGGACCTCGTAATTGTATGCCGCGCACTTATGCCGCTGGAGCGCAGTATACGAGTATTTTGTGTATCAAGTATCAAAAACCACAAGAGACTTTTCAAACTCACAAGCACCAGTCGATTTTTTGCGGATTACAAAAATATTTTTACAATATTGAAATATTCGCTTCGGGGAGGAACTATAGCCCCATGTAAAATGCATTGACCCCATCGACCCCATTCCGCGCAGTCCCCACGAATAGGCCGATATTTTTCTGGATAAAGTCATATTTTTGTGGGAATGCGTGACGCAATATGTCAACCCATTGTCTAACATCGCGTTATGGCGGTTATGGGGTGAGCAGTTCAATAAAGCGCTGGCGGGCCATCTAGATAAAACGTACGCCACGTGATGTATGTACCCGGACAAACTGCCTGCTTCCACACAAATTTACTATGCCACCACCCCATGACGTAGCCAGGGATGCAATCGGATCGAAGGCTTCATTGTTTACATACATACATACATAACCTCACGCCTGTATTTCCCGAAGGGGTAGGCAGAGGTGCATCTCTGCACCCACATTTCACCAGGTATGTATCAGTCCCACGTAATAGGTGGCGAGCCTATTGCCGTTTTTCGGGCACAATTCCAGACTCCGTGCTGCTACTGAGAATTTCCTAATGGAAAAACCCAATAACACTTTGCCCGACCCGGGAATCGAACCCAGGACCTCTAGATCGCACGGCACACACTTGTGGTGCGCGACCACGTGGCAGTCAGGCTTCATTGTGTTTTCTTATCAATTACGGTTTAAGGAAGATTTTTATAGTAGCTCCATTAATAGACGGGTACGTAACTTTTAATATTAGGTACTCTGCGGTTTCAATATAGTCCCAACGGAAATTATTATATACATAACTTCACGGTTGTTTCATAAGACTGGAACAAAGTTTTGATGAAAGGTTAACAAAAGAATGGTGTATTTGTATACCCACATTTCGCCATGTACATATGTATCAATCCCACGTAATATGGTAGCAAGCGGAAAATATTGCTATATTTTCAGCATATCATGATTCCGTTAAGAAAAAAAAACATAAATAAATTTACAAACTTTGATTCGTCATCGTCATCGTCATCAGCCCAAATACGTCCCACTGCTGAGCACGGGCCTCCTCTACAACTGAGAGGGTTTAGGCCTTAGTCCACCACGCTGGCCTAATGCGGGTTGGCGGACTACACACCTAACAAATTTCTAAGATTTTTTTAGGTGTGCAGGTTTTATCACGATGTTTTCCTTCACCGTTAAAGCAAGTGATAATTCATTGTAAATACACTTTTTTGTTGTACAATTGTGAAACTTTGATTACCTACAAAACATTTCCAAGATTAACTATGGAAAAAATATATAAGCGATACTAGAACTCTTTGGCTCCCGGGCTATAGTACTGCCACACGTAATTAACTCAATCAGCTACTTATATACCTACTTACAAAAAGAAAAACACGCATACATTTTATATATCTCGAAGAAAATCTTACTACGCCCCTGATGTGAAGGGAGGTGTAATGGAGTAACGCGGTCGGACCTACCCCATGGGGGTGTAGAAAAAATGCTCGTATGATTATTATTTTAAATTTAATTAATATTTTTTCGCCTCCGCTGCGAAAAATATATGTTTCCCTAGAATGTAATATTGAATACACTGACGATGAGGGAAAACATCGTAAATACCTGAGTCTCGCTCGTGCGTGTATCATTTTCCTACAAGGTTATTTAGCATTGTGTATCAAAGCTTCCTTTATATGAAAGGTAGCATCATCGGCTCATATACGTCTCACTGCTGGGCACGGGCCTCCTGTACAACTCAGAGGGTTTAGGCCTTAGTCCAATGGTATTTGTTTGTTCGTAAATGTTGCTACAGTTTTGGATAGGCTCCAATGCTGTGTTGAGTGCCGCAATGTTGGTACCATATCAATGAAATAACTGCTAATGGCCTTGATGCATCGACGATTAACATTATGGACCTGTGGCGCGCTGATGACAATATTGCTAGTAATATACATACTCACGCCTGTATTCCCCGAAGGGGTAGGCAGAGGTGCGTTTCTGCACCCACATTTCGCCAAGTAGGTATGTATCAGTCCCACGTAATAGGTGGCGAGCCTATTGCCGTTTTTCAGGCACATTTCCAGACTTCGTGCTGTTACCGAGAATTTCATAATGGAAAAAAACCCAATAATACTTTTCCCGACCCGGGAATCGAACCCAGGACCTCTAGATCGCACGGCACATATTTGTACCGCGAGACCACGAGTACTATTTTAGTAGTAGTACCAAGAGAATAAAGCGATCTTTGTTTGACGAGTAAAAAAAGCTGTTATGGACATTTCTCCATGATAAAAAATCAGTAAGACATTTAGAATTCATTAGGACTTTTTATTCATCCTACGGAATTCAAGTTTTTTATAAGTATTTTTTTTAATTTTTTTTTTTTTTATTTTTTTTTATTTAAGTTTTTTTAATTACTTACATATCGTTATCTTGTCTTGCCATTTGCGCTAGCTTCTTCAATTATAATTCACACAGAACATCTTGATCCTAATTATTTTCTCATATTCAGATATAGTACATACATATATGTAGGTCTTGCGTTAAGAGTGTCAGAAACTATAAGAACATTCGCGGTGACAGCACAGAGTCTAGAAATGTACCCTATATTACGTAAGAAAATCTAAACGGCTGGCGAAACGTAAATTAGAAATAGACCTCTGTCTGCTTCTTTAGAAAATCAAGCGTGAATGTATGTCTTACCTCAGCGAAGAAAAAATACACTTTTAGATATCGTGTCTAATTTTTAATGTCGAAATTTTACTCCCGAATATCGCTAGCTGTATCGTTAAGTCTCACGTAATAGGCGGGCCTATTGCCAGTATTCAGCAACACTTCCAGACTCCATGCTAGAATAAACACTTCACGTGTAATTGCCCAGAACGTGGCATTAAACCGAACTTGTAGCAAGTGGCAATGTACTAGGCTTCCAGAAAAAGGCCATACATCGCAGCCAGTTGGCGAAAACCATTAAGCGGTCTAATTAAAATTGGCGGTGTCACATTCGTTCCATTCATTTCGTGGCACTCATTACTCCGGCACATTATCCCGTGAGCCGCGACATCTTTTAATGCTAAAAACAGCTTTTAATTACATAGGCTGAACGCTTTTGAGTGTTTTATCCATTCACCCGGGCCACCATTACTGTGCAAACTAAAAACTCGTGCCGTTAAGTGATTTCCCTTGCGGTAGCGTGTGGAGTTATTTCATACAAATGAAGCGATGCTGTCGGTAGTATGGTGTAATTTAGTGCCCGTTTTGGACAGTTTACGAGTAGTTCAGTGCGATGGGAACTAGTTCGATTTTATTTTTCTTTGAGGTCGACTGCCTCGTGGTCTCGCGGTACAAGTATGTGCCGTGCGATCTAGAGGTCCTGGGTTCGATTCCCGGGTCGGGCAAAGTGTTATTGGGGTTTTCCATTAGGAAATTCTCAGTAACAGCACGGAGTCTGGAAATGTACCCGAAAAACGGCAATAGGCTCGCCCCCTATTACGTGGGACTGATACATACCTGGTGAAATGTGGGTGCAAAAATGCACCTCTGCCTACCCCTTCGGGGAATACAGGCGTGAGTTTATTTATGTATGTATGTTTTCTTCGAGGCTTTTTTTATTCGGCACCATTTTGTTTTACCGTAACGGATAATATTTCACACAGAATTTTTCTTAAGCATTCATCATTGCTTGTATAATTTTAGTGAAGAAGAAATTGATAGTGATACTGTTTATCCGCTATAAGCAGTAGCAAGAATGCTGTACGAAAAACATAATATGTTTTTGCATACAAGATATAGAATGCGCCATAACTATACAGCGTGCGTTTGAGTCGATTTCTGCGACGGGACAAGTGTTATTGGTATTTTCTAGTTGCCAATGTGTTCCTATAACATCAAAGGCTCGCCTTTTTACTTTGTACTTCAAAAACAATGTAAAGATACACTTCCTTTTTGAAGTTGCAGTGGTGAGTAACGGGTAGAGAAAACTTACTGGGGTTATAGTAGCTATGTGATCAAGCGAAGAAGAAAAAAGTATGGAATGGAGGATCTATATACATATATAGGTACATAGTTCTGACTCCACATTAAGATACAATTCTTGTGTCGGGGGTATCAGAAACTACGAGAGACTTTTCGGTCTCACAAACACCCAGACCCGATATTACCTAATACTTGTGGATCGCACAAACATTTGTCTCGGTGCGGAGATCGAACCCGCGGCCTCTCGTTTCGCAAGCTGGTATGTAGCCAACTGCGCCACGGGGCTGTCAAAATTAAATTAAAGTGTGTTCCCAATTTGCATGCTCCCTATTAAATGTTATTGAAAGCAATCTTTCAATACTCGCACAATAATTGGACAAATTGTTCAATTTAATAAAGAACATCCATGTTGCCGGCACAGTTACTAGCATTGTTTCGGGTATTATCAAGCATTCGCCAATTGCCATTATCGCATTTTCGCATATGTACTAACAGTCATCTCGTTACGGAAAAGATTTTTGTTAGATATTTTTTGTAATATACAAATATTAGGCCTGGATCTTAATATTCTCTTACAATAACCTTTGCCTCGTGGACTCGCGTTGTGGCGCGTATGTGTCGTGCGATCTAGAAGTCCTTGGTTCGATTCCCGGGTCGAGCAGTGTTATTGCATTTTTCTATTAGGAAATTCTCAGTAGCAGCACGGAGTCTGGAAACGTGCCAGAAAAACGGCAATAAGCCCGCCCCCTATTACGTGGGACTGATACATACCTGGCGAAATGTGGGTGCAGAAATGCATCTCAGCCTACCCCTTCGGAAAATACAGGTGTGTGTGTGTGTGTGTGTGTGTATGTACATATGTACACATTACTAAGAAGTGTAAAACCTTCGATTGGTTAGAATTCCTACTTGGTTCATTCCCTGATCGAGCTAAAATTGTTGGATTTTTACATTAGCAACCCTTTAATAGCAGCAGAAATGTATAAGACTGCTCGTTTTACATATATTGCAAGAAAATATAATGTCGCGGCTTGCTGTCAGCAAAATTGTCTCCTCACCTCTGCCTACCCCTTCAGGGAATATAGGCGTGAGATTGTGTGTGTATGTGTGTAAAAACCTTTTTTTTACTTTGGCCGCATGAGTTATGCACATGTGAGGGCTACGTAAAAAATGATCTAGACCGAATTAAATAATACCCAGAAGGTCGTTGAAACTCGTCGTGGCGAGAGAAGTTCTTCAAGTTTCATTTAACTGTAATTTATCTCACACTCCATCGCAGGGGAAAATGTTCGCTCTTTATTTTAATGCTATCGCCGTTTAGAAGTTTCGAGGTTAGTAGGTGGCGTGGTTTTTGTCTTCATGTATTGTGTGTGCTCACTCAGTGTGTTTCACAAAGCCACACTTCTGTGTCCTCTGTATCCAGAGCATAAATCGAAAAGGATAATACATCACCATCTACCCATATACGTCTCACTGCTGGGTGCGGGCCTTCTCTACAACAGAGGGGTTTAAAGCCATAGTCCACCACGATGGCCTAATGCATGTTGACGGACTACACACCTAAGAAATTCCTAAGAACTTTTTTAGGTGTGCAGGTTTCCTCACGACGTTTTCCTTCACCGTTAAAGTACCTGATAATTCATTGTGAATACACACATAACTCCAAAAAGTCAGAGGTCTGGGGTTTGAACCTGCGACCGCCGAGATTCGCCTCAAGACCGCGCGCCTAAACCTCGAAGCTATGACGACTTTTTTTAATACAACCGATATTTTTTAATTCTCTTTTTGAAAACGTTATGTATTAAGAATTGTGTTTGAAGAGAAATGGAAGATATGTCAGTAATGAAATTTAGTTTACGAGCTACAGAAATTCATAACAGTCGCCACAACACGTAGCAATATAATAATGCAATATGTGTTAGTGTAATTTAATCAAATAGATTTTTGTTCTAACCATACAGATATATTACATTCATAGTAATACTCATGATATTGTCAGCGCGCGTCTGCAGCCGTGTTAATTTTATCAACCAACAATTCAAAAAAAGCAACTCGGGAACTATTTTTTCGGGTTAAGATTTACCATTTGATTGAAATTGTCTAAAATAGTTGAGTAGTTTTGGCGTGGAAGAATTAAACTAAACATTATTACATTTAGAAATTTCGTAATGAATAGTTTTTTACCCGGATTTTACATTGCGAATTTTTAATTTATTTATTTTTGGAAACAAACTGAAACAAAACACTCTCATCTCAAGCACAAAACTTTTCTATTTCAAATCGAATTTTTCGAATTATTTCAATTCGAAATAATTTTGATAGCCTATGGTCTAAACTCTATAGTTTAGTTTCCCAGGCATAGACAACAGTCACTCGCATTAACAACACGGAGGGTGTATGCCCGCTAGTGCACTGCGGTTCAAAGGTTGGCAGTAATGTAGGGTAATGTGTATGAGGCTTCTGCGGTTACGATGTCATTGTGTTCGCCTTTATTACATTTGAAAGACATACTCCTCTATCGGACTCGTACTATATGACACTGCATAGATTAGATTTTAGAAGATATATTACCTTTTTGTGATGTATATCGTTTAAATTAAGGGTTCGACAACTATTCTTAAAACGATTGTCAGAAGCTCCATAGTATGTATTATATGTGTATATATGTGTATGTATTTATATTTTATACTTATATAAATAGCATTATAGTATATCTATATGTATTTTATGTATATATGTTTATGTAATGGTCTATTTAAATATATTTGTTTATCATAATTTCTAGTATAATTATAATATATAAGTACATATATATTTTTAATCATGACAATTTATATTTTATGCACCTATTCATTAATATTTTTTCTCTGCATCACCCCAAGGTTGACTGGTAGATAATGCCTTAGGCATTAAGTCCGCCTTTATACAATGTATATAAAGCATAAATAAATATATCTAGTATTGGTAACTTAGCATTTATTTATTTATTATTGCAAATGAGGTACAGAAAGACAAATATAATTATTACACAATAGTTTATGAATTATCTTAAATCCTCAATTTGAGCGCCGGTACTTAGAAAAGGTAACCCTGAATTTTAAGCACTAGTAATCAGGGAATTAATAATAAAAGATTTAAGTAATTTTTCTTTTTATTTATTAATTTTACCTTTATTAATTATATGGTAACCGGCGAGGCTTTAGTTTTGGTTTGTAGTTACAGTTAGTCGCTGTATAAAATAATGTCATATTTATATAAACGGCCATAACGGAGGGCCATAATTCCATTTTGTATTGTGTTTGGCTGTAATTGCTTATGATGGTAGTATCGTCCAGACATTTTGCCAGCTATTTATATATGAAATTCCGTTGTTAAATTCTTTTAATATAAATAAAAAAAATCTAAAAACGTATTGGCCTAAAACGCCTATTATTTTATTTATTTATGTATATATTTGTCGGTTGTACCATAAAGAAAAGAAAGCTAATCCTTAGACAATTTTTCTTATACACAATAGTATCCTCTTCTTAATTAAAATTCCCTTAGGGCCAGTTGTGGCGGCGCAGGTGTTTCGGACGACGTCGGTGCCTGCCATCTGGTGTAGGCTCCCCATTCTATTAGTATCGGGACACTGTATTATGTCTCGAGAAAATGTCGTATTATACGGTATACATGAAACTGTATGGCGAGGGTCAATCGCTGTCTGCATCGTGAATTTACTAAGGAATTCTACGCAGCCCTCGTGTTAAAGTTTTTGTGTTTATTCACGTATAAATATTGAGCTATTTTGTTGAATTTCTTAGTCATCGATTAAAGTAGAAATAATTCGAATAATCATCATTGAAAGAAAAAATGTTCATAAAATCCAAAAAAAATTGGAATAAATGATTAAATGTACTCATTTTAAATTTATTTTACTACCGCAATCGAAAAACAGTTTTCGTTAATGTGTACTGTTATGTCCAGATGTTTCAGGTTTGGTTTGTATAAATAAAACTACTAAAGCTTAGTTTCAATAGCGTCTGACACGTCCACTCGGTCCGATATCACAGGTAGTAGTGAACCGGTTTGAGTGGGGAACAGCGGTTATATTATGATTTATTTTCACGTTTACCTTACAATTTATTATTAATATTACATGTACACTACATGTACAGCAAGAAATTCTATTATTATTCATTATAATCTAATTCGCAGCATAACGATACAAACATAGCAGTTTAATTCGAATTTGAGTAATTCTTTAATAGTAATGCGTGAATAGTTTCCTCATTTTAATATAAATACACCCAACAGTCACATACATAGTTCTGACCCCACATTAAGCGACAATTCTTGTGTCGTGGGTACCAGAATCTACGACAGACTTTTCGGTCTCACAAACACCCTGACCCGAAACAAATATTTGTGGATCACACAAACATTTGTCTCGGTGCGGGGCTCGAACCCGCGGCGTCTCGTTTCGCAAGCTGGTGTCTAGCCAACTGCTGCGCCACGGGGCTGTTTTAATTATAATTGGTAAGTGAAATTAAGTCGTCTCAAATGGAGATACAGAGATCCATTATGATCAATGTTATTAGCAGGAACAACACGAAAGAACACATATTCTAAGCACATGTAGAACGAATTTTATGCGTTATATGGATTAAAAATGGCGTATTTTTTTGCGTACGTACGCGAGTCTTCAAAACATCACAAACACGGGCAATAAACAATCCAGGTCAATTTTTATTCGCCAAAAAACCACCATGAGAGAGGAAATTCCGCTAAATTCACAAACCCCCGCGTGATATATAGAGGTCTCGTGTAGAGGGACGTAATTCACGGCCTCCGTGCCTCCTCCCTCCGGAACTTGTCGTCTATAATGTTTTGACGTCATCATTATCCAAAACTGACTTTGACTGCCTCGTGGTCTCGCGGTACAAGTATGTGCCGTGCGATCTAGAGGTCCTGGGTTCGATTCCCGGGTCGGGCAAAGAGTTATTGGGTTTTTCCATTAGGAAATTCTCGGTAACAGCACGTAGTCTGGAAATGTGCCCCAAAAACGGCAATAGTTTCGCCCCCTATTACGTGGGACTGATGCATACTTGGCGAAATGAGGGTGTAGAAATGCACCTCTGCCTACCTCTTCGGGGAATACAGGCGTGAGTTTATGTATGTATGTATGTATTTTCCAAAACCTCCATTGGCTGCAGACATTTACAATTTTAATGAGGTTTGATCAATCAATGGCTCCTGATAAGGGCAAATTTGAATTTGTAGCCACTGCGCTAATAGTCCCAACTTTGTTTGAGCTTTTATGATACGCCTTCGAGCAACGCCGATTTTAGGTCAACCAACAGCAACACAAAAACACTTTTGTTCATCTGGGAATCGAACTTATGACACCTTTGTGTAACGTTGGACACTATTCGCAGGATTAATGGGGTAGTCAAGTTCTTGCAAATAAAACATTTTTTTTAATGACATGTTACTCGTAAAACGTGTAACAACATAATTAAAAACATGTTTTTAAATATTTTATACATAATTCATGGATAAGTGTTTTTTTGGTAATATCGTAGATTTTTTTATATAAAGTTTGTTGTAGTCGCTCGTATTTGAGAACGTACAATTATTATTTCCATAACTTTTCTTTTTTGTCGCTTAAATAAATAAGTAGTTTTTACGTTCCTTATTTGAGAAAGTTGAATTAATAATTATAAACATAAATCTGCCAACCCGCACTAGGCCAGCGTGGTGGACTAAGGCCTAAACCCTCTCAATAGTAGAGGAGGCCCGTGCCCAGCAGTGGGACGTATATGGACTGGTGGTGAAACATAAATTTACCTTTCTGTTCTTTCTTAAATAAATAAATATTTTTCAACAAAATTCACTCAAAAACCCCTTACAAATAGGCCACAAACCCAATTGGTTAGATAACAAAGCGGAATGGACACAAAAGCGTCGGAAACTACATGTGAAACGTTTGGTACAACTCAAATGGGATTCAGTTATCTGTGCGTCGCGTTAAATTGTACATCACGACATGGACTGACCATTTCCTGCCCGCACTATGCAGCATTCCGTGTCCTGCCCAAGATACTTACAGCCACACCAAATCTAGAAGCGTTGTTGTCTATAGCTTGAGATAACGAGGCACATAGTAGATTTCTTATATACTCGGCCGGGGAAAGATTGTTGATGTTTTAGCAGACAGTTCAGAAAGTTTGTAGATTACAAAAATTATGAATACATAAAAAACTGCCTCGTGGTCCCGCGGTAAAAGTATGTGCCATGCGATGGTCCTGGGTGTGATTTCCGGACCGGGCAAAGTGTTATTTCGATTTTTCTCTAGGAAATTTTTAGTAGCAGCTCGGAGTCTGGAAATGTGCCCGAAAAACGGCAATAGGCTCGCCCCCTGTTACGTGGGACGAAAACCCAATTGGCGAAATGTGGGTGCAGAAATGCACCTCTGCCTACCTCTTCGGGGGATATAGACGTGACGTAGGTATTATAAAAAAAAATCATTTTTAATTAACTTATTTCGTAATGAAATGAAATGATTTACAAAGTTTATAGGACTCTTAAATTGTCCTGAGTTGTTGTTTACAGAGGCTATAAGAACGTAAAAAGTTTTTGCCATAAAGGTTAATATTTGACTTCAAGAGTAATAAGCCTAAGTTGAATCCTATAGCTTTGCACATGTGACGTAGCCTGCTTTGGTATGTGTTGGGGTTTATTGCCAATTTAAGGTCACAGCGAATTATCATAAATTAAAAGGCCAATTAAACAATAGGTTAAAGCATTGATAAGCAGTGATGGCCCCGAGGAAGCAGTGATGGCCTCGAGGTTTAGGCGCGCGGTCGAGAATTTCGGCGGTCGCGGGTTCAAACCCCAGGCACACACCTCTGACTTTTCGAAGTTATGTGTGTATTCACAATGAATTATCACTTGCTTTAACGGTGAAGGAAAACATCGTGATGAAACCTGCACACCTATAAGTTATTAGAAATTTCTTAGGTGTGCAGTCCGCCAACCCGCACTAGGCCAGCGTGGTGGACTAAGGCCTAAACCCTCTCAGTTGTAGAGGAGGCCCGTGCCCAGCAGTGGGACGTATTTGGGCTGATGATGATGATGATTGATAACATCAGAATTGTAACAAAAATGTAGAAAAACACGACAGTGGTTATCAAAGGACGTTGTAGGCAGAAATATGAACGCACTGGCTTAAGCGGGGTCCTAATGTCTTAAAATAATCTTTCTTTTTTCCTTACTAAATTCATTAAAGCTTTTCAGGGTTCTATTAATCTATCAGCACTGCCACTAATTTTCATTTCTTAAAGAACGTTAACAGAAAATTAGTTTTACACTATTCTATTGTATAAATAGTGAATATAAATATTTATGCCGAATCAATCGGTAATGATACCGTTCGATCTCGAGGTCCAAGGATCGATTCACGGGTCAGCCAAATGTTTTACCACTTCTCAGTAACAGCACGGAGTTTGGATGTGCCCAAAAAACACAATTGACGAAATGTAGCTGCAGAAATGCATCTCTGCCAGTAGGCAGGAGTACCTTCAGGCAATATAGGCATGTACATACATACTTTTTTATTTTATTTTTATTTTAATTGGGAAATACACAGAACAATCACAATCAAAAATATAAAATAAAAATATAAAGCACAATCCAAAATTATTTCCACTTATAGGTAAATACATACATACATAACCTCACGCCTGTATTTTCCGAAGGGGGTTGGCAGAGCACCCACATTTCGCCAGGTATGTATCAGTAAATAGGTGGCGAGCCGATTGCCGTTTTCGGGAACATTTCCAGACTCCGTGCTGCTACTGAGAATTTCGTAATGGAAAAACCCAATAACACTTTATATAGTCGTGTATATGCGAGTAAGTATGTAAATCGGAATTTAGTCGCAAAATTTACTTTGTAAAAGTGAAAGCAATATGACAGCCCCGTGGCGCAGTTGGCTAGACACCAGCTTGCGAAACATGAGGCCGCGGGTTCGATCCCCGCACCGAGACAAATGTTTGTGTGATCCACAAATATTTGTTTCGGGTCTGGGTGTATGTGAGACCGAAAAGTCTCTCGTAGTTTCTGATACCCACGACACAAGACTTGTATCTTAGTGTGGGATCAGAACTATGTATGTGACTGTTGGGTGTATTTATTTTATTTATTTAATTTTATTGTGATTGGAGTGACACCCCTTAGAGGCAGCTCGTCACTGTTCCTCTTTAGTTCCCGCTCGTCACCACATGTCCCTGCAGTGCGGTGCACAGTTCATCTTATCAACAAGAAGTTGGTGACAGGCGTGAAGGGAACAAGTGGACTCCGTTGTCATGGACGACACATTTGTAATGCCCGTGCTAGAAACGTAATGAAAAATTTAATATTTCATATGACGGTTACATTTGTAATGAACATGTTTTGTCAAGCAAACAATAATGATTAAATTTATTTATTTATTTATAAATGAAATGAAATGAAATGAAATGAAATGAAATTGCTTTATTTGGTCACGTAGGCAATCAAATAGCACTTATGACAAGTCAATACAGAAAAGAAAAATCTTTTATTATTACATTATAATTTAACTATGGTTCATTTTATATAATTTGTACAAAAATATTTACGGTTTTTTTTTTATTTATTTTTAGTTTTCATCAGGAAATACATAAAATCTTATTATTATTATTTTAAAGTAAATAACGAGATGGACCTTGTGTATTTCCGAAACGTCACGTATTATTTTAATGGTACCACCGGATCCAAACGCGACCCTGACTGAGAAGACCCGGCGAAACAAACTCAGCGGGCTCACTTTACTACTGGAATTTACGCGGCGCGACCCACACCTGAGTAGATCCAGCGAGTCCAACTCAGTGGGCATGTATTTGGTCCAGTAAGGATAACATAATTATATTATATGACCTGCCAAATAAAAATTGCCTTCTTATTATTAATTTGCTCGAATTATTTACTCGATCGGTCGTCATTTTATTTTTATTTTATTTATTTTGTGCACATTTTATATTAGATATCAATTTGTATTTGATGTTTTTATAATGGTTTAAGTTACACTTGGAGCTTTGGGTTAATTTATATTTATTTATGTATTTATTCAAATGATTTGGTTTAAGAAAGAAGAATGTGAAAGGTACTGGGTTCCAAGATGTGGTGATGGCGATGTGCGGGAGAGATCTAATGCCAAATTTCCTTATCCTCTAAATACTGATTTATATTGTAGTATCCCCTTGTCATCAGAACACGTTTAATGTGCACCTTAAATGAATTATCTGATAGGTCAGTTTCAGATTTGGGGAGCTTATTGTAAAATTTTACGCAGTTGCCTACAAAGGACTTACTGGTTTTTTCTAATCTTAATGAGGGTATCACAAGTTTATGTCTACCCCTGGTATTTACATTATGTATATCAACATTTTTACTAAAGCTAAATACATTCTTACGTACATACATAATATTTTGATAAATGTATTCAGACGGCACGGTCAGTATATTACAGTCCTTGAATATGGATCGTAAGGAATCACGGCTACGTAGATCATAGATGGCGCGGACTGCTCTTTTCTGTAGTATGAAAATGCTGTTAATATCAGCCGCCGATCCCCACAATAGAATGCCATAAGACATTATACTGTGAAAGTAAGCAAAGTACACTAACCTAGCCGTTGAAACATCCGTGAGTTTTCTTATTTTACGAACCGCAAAAGCTGCGGCACTCAGTTTACTAGATAATCGCTCTATTTGCGGACCCCACTGCAGTTTACTATCTAGAGTTATTCCTAGGAAAACAGTTGAAGTCACCAAGTCAAGTGTTTCTGCGTTTAATGTAACAGGTGACATTACATTCCTAACATTTGGTAATGTAAATCGAATGCATTTTGTCTTTCCTGCATTGAGTAGAAGATTATTACATGAGAACCAATTCAAAATTAAATTAAGTACATGATTTGGAATAGCTAGATCTTTATCCTTACCATTTATTTTAAATATTAGTGACGTGTCGTCAGCGAACAAAACTATGTCTGTAAATTTCTGTACCATGTAAGGGAGATCATTTATATAAACTAGAAACAAAAGGGGGCCCAGAATAGAGCCCTGAGGAACCCCTATTTTGACTGTTGATCCTACTGAGGTGACGCCGTCCACACATACTTTTTGTTCACGACCCGATAAATAGGACATTATAAGTTGAAGAGAGGAACCACTTATGCCGTAGTAACTCAGCTTCGTAATAAGGGTCTGGTGATCAACGCAGTCGAAAGCCTTCGAGAGGTCACAAAAAACCCCAAGAGCATCTTGTGACGTCTCCCAGGCTTCCAGTACAGATTTCATCAAAGATGTTCCTGCATCTTGCGTAGACCGACCCTTTGAAAAATTATAAAAGACAATAACAATTTGTACATTGTTATTCAGTGTAACATAAACCACATTAGGTTTTTCTGTACACCTGTTGATTCGTCGACATTGGTATATTTTAACACAATACATACAACAAGTCGTGATGGCCTTGAGGTTTAGGTACGCGGTCGAGAATTTCGACGGTCGCGGGTTCAAACCCCAGGCACACACCTCTGACTTTTCGAAGTTATGTGTGTATTCAAAATGAATTATCACGTACTTTAACGGTGAAGGAAAACATCGTGATGAAACCTGCACACCTAAAAAGTTCTTAGGAATTTCTTAGGTGTGTAGTCCGCCAACCCGCACTAGGCCAGCATGGTGGACTAAGGCCTAAACCCTCTCAATGGTAGAGGAGGCCCGTGCCCAGCAGTGGGACGTATATGGGCTGATGATGATGATGATGATGACATACAAATACAAAAAAAAAACAAAAAAAAGGAACTAAATATCTATTACGACAAAGAGAAGAAAAAAAAAACCAATACAATAAAAAAACAACAATAAAAAAAAATGAGGGTAAGGTAAATAAAATAAGTGATAAATATATTTATTCATTAAATATAATATATTTATTTACCTGTGGTGCGTTAATTGCGTCTAATTTCACTAATTATATTAATATTTTATGTGAGAGTGGAAACTTATAGTTCAATATTTTGTCTCCCGCTTTGCTGTGGAGGGAAGATGACAACTCTTTGTTTTCCATCTCCTCCTTTATATATTTTTTCTAAATAACGTTGATGCGGGATCACAAATGAGGTTCCCTTAGATTCATTGAGCTTCAATTCTTGGCGTCAATACTGTGCGTGCCGCTGTTGAACGTGGAGCACAGGAGTTATAGTGGCGGGTGTGTGGTAGGATAGGAACAAAAACATCATCATCATCGGCCCATATACGTCCCACTGCTGGGCATGGGCCTCGTCTACAACTGAGAGGGTTTAGGCCTTAGTCCACCACGCTGGCCTAGTGCGGGTTGGCGGACTACACACCTAAGGAATTCCTAAGAACTTTTAGGTGTGCAGGTTTTATCACGATGTTTTCCTTCACCGTTAAAGCAAGTGATAATTAATTCATTGTGAATACACACATAACTTCGAAAAGTCAGAGGTATGTGCCTGGGGTTTGAACCCGCGACCGTCGAGATTATCGACCGCGCGCCTAAACCTCGAGGCCATCGCTAGGGACAAAAACAATAATAATAAATTAACATACATAATACAAACGAATAAATTTTATAGAATTTTGAAACGAACATTGGTAGTTTTAAAAACGGAGGTATGTTGCCTATCACGTGGTTATAGAAACGCGAATGTAGCGAAACTTGGGTGAACAAATATATCTCTGCTTAACCCTCCCGGGATGTAAATAAAAATAATAAATAAATAAATACACCCTACAGGCAACAGTCACATACATAGTTCTGATTCCACACTAAGATACAAGTCTTGTGTCGTGAGTATCAGAAACTACGAGAGACTTTTCGCTCTCACATACACCCAGAACCGAAACAAATATTTGTGGATCACACAAACATTTGTCTCGGTGCGGGGATCGAACCCGCGGCCTCTCATTTCGCAAGCTGGTGTCTAGCCAACTGCGCCAGCGGGGCTGTCAAAAATAAGTGTGAATATACCTTCGAATGGAAGGTTGCCGATAAAAGACAAGAAAAGTTTTACCTGCCGTGTCCTAGGTATGTCGAGCCCTTTGTAGGCGTGTATGTCAAACAAGACCTGAATTGCCCCACTGGAATTTGCAAGTTAATGAGCACCTACATTATATGCGCTCCACTGTGGCTCATAGCCTGTAGAGTTTTTAATACTTTTAGCATCTTCCCTTTCACCTCAGTGCTGGTGTTGCTGTATACTTCATTACTTTTTTTTATTGATCGCAACAACTCAATCAAGTAATTGTAGGTAAGATTTGTTTAAGTAAAGAAATATCGATGGGAATTGTCTGGCGAAATTTTGGTCAAGAAAGTAATCAAGTTGCAACTGGGGTAACTAAAGTAATCAAGTTACAACTGGGGTATAAAATTTTAATAAAAAAGGCAAGAACTGCCTCGTGGTCTCGCGGTACAAGTATGTGCCGTGCGATCTAGAGGTCCTGGGTTCGATTCCCGGGTCGGGCAAAGTGTTATTGGGTTTTTCCATTAGGAAATTCTCGGTAACAGCACGGAGTCTGGAAATGTGCTCGAAAACGGCAATTAGGTTCGCCCCCTATTACGTGGGACTGATACATACTTGGCGAAATGTGGGTGCAGAAATGCACCTCTGCCTACCTCTTCGGGGAATACAGGCGTGAGTTTATGTATGTAATAAATAAGGCCTGGACCACAATACTTGATTTTTGCCAATGAGAAGTATAATGGTATATATGTATGTATATGGTCGTTAATTTAGGAAATACGGTTTTTCCCTAGCATTATAGTATCTTTAAATTTGCCCGGAAAAGGCAAAAGGCTCTTTCGCCTTGTGAGACGGGGAACCAAACACAGTGGGCGAAATATCGTGTAAAAATACATCTCTACCTAATCTTTAGTTGTTATTTTCTTTATTGAAAAACTTATCTTCTGTATTTATGTGTATCGAAACACCCATAAAAGTTGTATGTCGCTTATAAAAATCTCGATTGTGACGTAAATAAAGCCGCCGTAAACTGTACAAAGGCAAGTTTTCAACACGTCGGCGGCTCTTCGTGCGTTATCGCATATATCAGTGTAATCCTCGGCGCCTATTAAATGTCCGAGCGTTAGACCGAGGGGCAGGGCTGGCCGGTAGGGGCGCACGCGGTACTTACTCATGTAGGGGTCGTTTCGGAATGCGGACTTTGTCGCATAGCTGGGTCCTTATTCTCGAATACAGTGAGATACAGGTTATTTCTATGGTCACGGGGAAAATGAGGTCTTAGTTTCAATGAAAACATGTTAACAGTTTATTAACGATAGCTGAAGACACGTTTATATAGTAATAATTTTTTTTATGCATTTCTGTCTATCCTTTTGGAAATATAATGTAAGGCTGTATACAGATAAATAATTGAGTTAGATTGACATGACTTTACACAAATTTTAGGATTTTTAATATGTCTAATAACTGAAAGTGCTGTCCAAACAGCGCCTAGTGGTGATAGTTTACTAGACATAGTCATTCCGGCCTCCTGAGATACTTCTTCATTAATAGTACTTTATCTCCATCAAGATATGTGCTCCTAGTAGGTACCTGCCGCAGTAAGTTTGAGAAATCCGTGCAATTTTCAAGGGCTTCCCTATGATTTACAGTCGTCGACGCCATAAGCCTCAACTTCGCCCCAGAGTAAGCCATGATATAAGGTGCGGAATTTTTATCTGGGCCGGGTCCCGTGGGAAGGCCAGTAATCACCGGACGCGGCCACCGCGCGTATTTCTTAAGAGATTATGGCGTAAAAGTGGGGGTTAACTCTGTCCGTGCTATTGGTTTCAGATAATTGATATATACGAGTTGAACCCTAGTCGATTTGACCTGGCTTCAGTGGCTTATTTGGTAATAAATTTATTTAATATTGCTTTAAACTACGTGTGACATGGAGAAATTTTTGACATCAAGCAGAGACTTGGAAGTACTAGGGCGTCTGTTTGATGGCTTTGTAGCTTAGATTTCATGCTCGTTTGGGCAGCAAGAAGGCAAAGTGACAATTAATGAGTAGTGATGTAGTAGGAACAAACGTGAATGCATTTAGACTTGTAGAAGGTGAAATGAACTACTTCAGTGTATCATACTGTGTCAGTTCCATGAAAAATAAAAATCTACATAAGTCTCTACTGACCTCGACAAGCTATAGGTGTGACTATACTCGTATTAATACTTCTGTACATTTCAATTTAAGCTTATAGTCCGGTCAATTTAGACCAAAAAATGAGAGTGAAGTTACATAAAGTCCCAACAAGCTGAATTTCTGTGAAATTGTTCAAAACATAATTATAAACAATGTCTAGAAGTTCCCCATCATTCCCGTGTAAGGAATTTTTTTTATTCAAGGTCAAAGGTCAAAAAAATTGGTTTTTCGCGATTTTCAGCAAAACGGTAAGTTTTATCATAAAAGTACCTCAGACAAAAATTGTAGATCATAAAATTATCTATAAAAAATGTATCAATACTTTTTTTCTTACGAGCCACCGTTTCTGAGATATAACGATTCAAAAGTTATAAAAGTTGTTATCGTCATAATATGCATGAGTACGCCACGTATATACATCTAGAGTTGTTATATTTTATAATATATACATATATATATATATAATATATATTAAATATTTTTCTATCGGTCATTGTAACTTATACTTACAATATAAAATATACATAAGTTTTAACTATAAGAATATCAGGTAAAATGAAACCCAGTCCCTTAATCTTTAAGCCAGTCTAACTTCGAGACATCTGTCTCTTGTTCTATTGTGTGCGTGGCTAGGGTCTTATACCTGCTATAATAAATGAAATACCGTTAGTCTTGAGCGTCACTCATAACTGGCTGTGATACGACATCTGCATTTTACAGGAGGGGTAAAACAGCAGTTTTCAAAATGTTTGAAAAACAAGATTTAATTCAATGTGCTGAAGTTTTTAAAAAGAGTAATTCAACTCAACAAGAAGTTATTACCAACGGCATCCGCTTTCTTCTTTCTATGTACGGAGCTCCTAAAAAAACTACCTGTTTAGATAAGCATCGATACGTATGCATGTTTCGTTAAAAATACTAAAAATAAAAAACAAGTTCAATTAGCTTGTCTTCCTCCAACCTCAGTTGCTGCTCACCAACATCTTTTTCGAGTATATTACCAAGTTCAAGTGTGGCTTGGTTATCAGCTAGACCCTACAGACTGGGGTTGGAAGTTGGTCAACAATATATTAGAGCCAGTTCAAACTTTACTTCCACCTGCGCCGGAAAAACTGCTGAACAATATTTTTTGGAACTGCAAAAAGGGATGCAGTGCTAAATGTGGTTGCAAAAAAATCGGACTGTCTTGTTCTTTGGCATGCACAAATTGTCAAGGCCGGTCGTGCTCTAATATTGAATCACAAACATTGGAGGATTCGTTTGACTCCGACGAAGTATCAAGCGATACATCGCTATTGACGCAATTATGACGATAACAACTTTTATAACTTTTTGAATCGTTATATCTCAGAAACGGTGGCTCGTAAGAAAATAAGTATTGATACATTTTTTATAGATAATTTCATGATCTACAATTTTTGTCTGAGGTACTTTTATGATAAAACTTACCGTTTTGCTGAAAATCGCGAAAAACTATTTTTTTGACCTTTGACCTTGAATAAAAATTTTTCCTTACACGGGAATGATGGGGAACTTCTAGACATTGTTTATAATTATGTTTTGAACAATTTCACAGAAATTCAGCTTGTTGGGACTTTATGTAACTTCGAATGTCTAAATTGACCGGACTATTAAATGAATATTTTCAAGTTACCTGCCATAGTCCAGTGTTTATAATATACTATTTGACATGACAGTCTATTATTTAATGGTGTCGCGAGTCTCTTCAACCCCCAGTGCGGTGTTGATAGCATCTATTAGGGTGCGGCATGACTGTCAAAGCAATGAAATTTGATGGATGTGGCTTGATAAGCGTGCTTTATGCAATGGTTTTAGGATATTAATATGCCCTTGTATAGCATACACAGTTTTCTCTATCGTTGTAAGAAGCCCTAGTCTATCAGGCTGATGAACTTACTTTGGAAACTTTTTGCAGGCACTGAAAAAATGCACTGTTTGTACATAAATCTAATGCCAAGGGTAAGGCAGATGTGTCATTGTTCAGTCCACGTCTGGCGAGCATACTTTGAAATTTCAATAAGTCGTTCCTATTCCTGTTTACCTAGTACATTTCCAGATTTCGTGCTAAACCTTCGGTTTTTCTTATGCCCAATCTAGGAGACAGGGGAATCTAATTCAAAAACAGGTTTAATGGCCCTAGATATTGAATGCAGTACAGTATCAGTCCCATATCCACTTAAAAAAATCCATGTCCAAATGAGATAGGTTTGGTACTGGTCATTTATTTACCACGTCCATTCGCGCTATGTCGGGCAACTCGCGAGTGACCGGAAGGTCGGACCCTCCCGTGATGGAACGCTACCTCCCCTCCCGCGTACGTGCCACTTGAATATTTTACTATTTACTCGTGATTCATGGCGGTTGGGTTACATTACTGCTGGTAACACTGAGGTATTGCGTTTAACTTGATTCACTCAGTTTAGACGATCACCCCAGAATGTAGCAATAAGTATTCTAGGGATGTTTATTTTACGCGTGTGTTTTGGGGAAAAGGGATTTAGTTAAAAAGCGAATGGTAATGACGTAGATATTTAAGTGTTTTTTTAATTCAGTGATTTTGTAGACTGTGGAGCTGCGTAGTAGTTAGTTTGGACTGCGGTACGAATTAGTGTATAGAAAATGAACATAAGAGTTTTGTTTGGTAACTAAGATTTTTTATTAGCGGGTTGTGTCAGTGTGCTATTGTGTGCCGGAGAAAAGGAGAGAACTATTTGATATCCTTTTTACCTCAAAGCGATTGAGATTGTTGGAGATCTCATCTCCTTGGGAAAGGACATATGTATGTACCAGCCTGGATAGGGATCACTCGTTGTAAAGTAAAAATAGTTTATTTAATCATCATCATCATCAGCCCAAATACGTCCCACTGCTGGGCAGGGGCCTCCTCTACAACTGAGAGGGTTTAGGCCTTAGTCCACCACGCTGGCCTAGTGCGGGTTGGTTTATTTAATAAATATCTATAATTTTTTATTCAAAGTATCTTATTTATTCACTAACAAGCAATAGTAATGAATGTGATAATACAACATGTGTAACATAAATTTGAATAGAATGAACGTTCTAAATTTATATTTTGTCTAATCTATGAAGAAAGAAAACATAACAAATTAAGCAAATCGGGCAGACCAGTCCACACAAACGCCAGCCATCGGTCTCCTCAACCGTTTCACAGGGAAGTGACAGATCGGGCACACGACGCCGCTGTAAGCGCAGACATTTCAGCGAGCATGTCATATCTAATTGCTTACATAGTAAAAAAGCATTTTATTTTAAAAGAAAACATTCAGTTATGTCCATCATAGAAGATATTTTTGTCATTGTAATAATTATTTTAAGGCTTTTTAGAGTTACATAAAGTTGATGTTGTCTTTCATGTTATAAATTTATATTTATTCGGGATTTGTAGCGCAAATTCCACATACATACATACATAAACTCACAGCTGTATTCCCCGAAGGGGTAGGCAGAGGGGCATTTCTGCACCCACATTTTGCCAAGTATGTATCAGTCCCACGTAATAGGGGGCGAGTCTATTGCCGTTTTTCGGGCACATTTCCAGACTCCGTGTTGTTACCGAGAATTTCCTAATGGAAAAACCCAATAACACTTTGCCCGACCCGGGAATCGAACCCAGGACCTCTAGATCGCACGGCACATACTTGTACCGCGAGACCACGAGGCAGTCAACTTCCAAGAAAGCAAATTCCAAGAAAGTGGTTATTAAGAATGCCTGACTTGGTAATCTAATCAACACAACTCATTCTGCTACTATATTGAAAATGTCAGGAAACTTGTGAAGGTATTCCAATAAGCTGCATGTTGAAGCTGATCAAGCGAGTATGAACCAGAAAATCGTACAGTATTATATTATATTACACACGCGACTGACCTAGCTTTGTCTGTCTGTGTGTCGTGTTATGAAAAAGAAGCCTATTTTCAAGGTGTGGTTAAAAAAATCACACCAGAATTCAATGATATAGCTTAAGCAGTTAATTTGTGAAAACGTCACATATGAACACAAATGTGACGTTTCATTACAAGAAATGTGTTAATAATTTAATTATTAGTTTGGATTGAACGGCACAAAATGAATATTTAAAGGACCTTTTTTATTTTTTACTTTATAGCCACGATCATCATAATTTTATTGGTGTCCTGTCTCTTGGAATACAAACATGCGATCACGCCTCTACGTTCACACTATTTTGTACCTATCTATTTCTTGATTTTAGTTGGAATTACGTTATTTTAAGATAACTTTTTATTTTCTAAGTCGAGTTAAAATTTTATAAGCTATTGTTATGTTCTACTTTGACATGTCTAAGAGACATAAATAACCTTTATTCATAACTATAGATATAATCACGATAGTTTTTAAGATATAGTAGTGTTTAGAAGAAAGCTAAGTGCATCTATAGATTTCGTAAAATGATGTTATCATTTGCTGACTAAAGAATGGACATGCGCCGATAAGAGCTCGCCAATGCGCTACTTCGACACGTCGTGCTAGATCAGCGATCATATTAATGCATCAAATAGCAACCTTTCAACAACCTTCTGCAGGTCTTTTTACCTATCCTTTAGTAGACTAAATCTTACTAGATTAAGATTTGAAGACACTTACATTTCCTGATTGTAATAAAACGTAAATTAGTAAATTAACTTTACTTTATGAACATTGGGTAATACTCCTCGAAACCGACGTGCATGCATGAAGAGGATACTGTCAGTTGAGGAAGCGAAAGAATTGTGTTTGTATCTTAGTATTTGGTGCTCTATAGTCTCTGCCTACCCCAACAGGAAACAGGCGTGAATGTATGTAATTTTTATTCTGACGATCTGATGTTTGATTTCCGTTAGCATTACAAAAACAATGGAGTTTTCTTAATGGAAAAACCCAATAACACTTCGCCCGACCCGGGAATCGAACCCAGGACCTCTAGATCGCACGGCACATACTCGTACCGCGAGACCACGAGGCGGTCAATTTTCTAATACTTAGCAAGTATATAGATCCATTTGGATTAGGTCATTGTGAACAACGCAAGAACGTCCTGTATCAGTATCAGCGTCAGCGTATCTGGTTTGAATATACTTTTAAGCACCAGAACGATCAATACCGAGCTAGGACAAAACACAAAGTTCTAAGATGCAGAAACATCATACCATTATTAAGGTAATTAATTGAAGTACTCTTGTTGTCAAGGTTGTTTATTGTTAACAATCCCAAGCCAGGTGGCGGGGCATGTGTCTTTGAACGCTGGGCTAGAATGTGCCAGGTGGATGTCCAACAGCTCGGCTATAGGCAGGAACCTGGCCGCCAGCGCCTTCAGCATGTCTATCACTTGAGGTCCTACCATTTGGGGCTTTGTTGATAGCACTTCCAAGGTCTTTGACCTGATTGCGAAGTTCACTGTGTTGCGCAGATGGTACTGGAATTAAAATGGGAGAGAATTTTTTAAATCATTAGTCATAAGATATCTATTGAACATAGGCCTCCGTATTAGATTTTGAGGCATGAATTTAGCTAAGTCTTATACGACCTTTATCATTTTTAAGTTATGGGATGTCTTTATGATGAAATTGTCATATTATTGTGGTGGAACCATAACGAATATTAAATCCTAGCGCTTAGTGTAATGTATTTTAACTACTGTAATTTCATTATCATCATCATCAGCCCATATACGTCCCGCTGCTGAGCACGGGCCTTCTCTACAGCTGAGAGATTTTAGGCCTTAGTCCACCACGCTGGCCTAGAGCGTGTTGGCGGACTACACACCTAAGAAATTCCTAAGAACGTTTAGGTGTGCAGGTTTCCTCACGATGTTTTCCTTCACTGTTAAAGCAATTGATATTTGAATACACACATAATTTCAAAATGTACTGTAAATTCTCACTTATTAAAATATTCTATCGCTTAATTTGATAATAATTCTCCTAGAGTCCTAATATTACGTACATAGACAAAGAAGATCAAATTTATTACGAAAACAAGATGTAAGATAATAAACGACTTAAAACGCACCCAATAATTTTATGAATGATGTTACTAATCAAGATAAAATACATACATACATACATAAACTCACGCCTGTATTCCCTGATGGGGTAGGCAGAGGTGCATATCTACACCCACATTTCGCCAGGTATGTATCAGTCCCACGTAATAGGGGGCGAGCCTATTGCCGTTTTTCGGGGACATTTCCAGACTCCGTGCTGTTACCGAGAATTTCCTAATGGAAAAACCCAATAACACTTTGCCCAACCCGGGAATCGAACCCAGGACCTCTAGATCGCACGGCACGTACTTGTACCGCGAGACCACGAGGCAGTCAAGATAAAATATTGTAAACTTACCTGAATAAGTAAAGCGACACCAAGATGCACTGGCTTAATCTCCATTCCCTTTAGTTTCCTCACAAGTATTCTTGGTGTGAGGTCGTCAAACTTACCTAATTGTGAGAGGATTCTCGGAGCCTAAAATTTAAACTTAGGTTAATAAGCGTTTTGAATATTAAGAATGTTAATTTAAAGCCTATCCCTTTTAAAATCACTATAGTATTGATAGATTAAAGGTAAGAAGGAATCCTTGAGGCTATTGTTAATTTCATTAATACCAATTCCTTTGAGAATTTAGAGAAAAATACGTTTGTGTTTTTTTTTTACCTTGAAATGAAATGAAATGAAATGAAATTGCTTTATTTGGTTACGTAGGCAATCAAATAGCACTTATGACAAGTGAATACAGAAAAGAAAAATCTTTTATTATTACATTATAATTCAACTATGGTTCATTTTATATAATTTGTACAAAAATATTTACGGTTTTTTAATAATTTATTTTTAGTTTTCATCAGGAAATACATTATATCTTATTATTATTATTTTTAAGTAAAACTAGATGAAACCTTGTGTATTTCCGAAACGTCACATATCTTATATCTTTAAATGAGCAATTCTTGTATATATATAATTGGAATCTCGGAATCGGCTCCAACGATTTTCATAAAATTTAGTATATAGGGGGTTTCGGGGGCGATAAATCGATCTAGCTAGGAATCATTTTTAGAAAATGTCATTTGGAAGAAAAATAACAAAAAGGAGGCGTTTGAGTAGACTCTTCCTGACACATCTATTGGCGAATTGGCGAATAATAATACTATTTTTTGTGAGCAACTAATTGCTTTAACGACAAACCAGCAGATGGCGTTGTTAAGTAACATTATTCATATTTCATCATTTTATTAGTAATTCGTACTTAAATATAATTTCCAAAAAAACACAAATAAAAAAAAAATTAAAATTCCGAGCAAAGCTCGGTCATCCAGGTACTTATTTTAATGCTACCACCGGATCCAAACGCGACCCTGACTGAGAAGACCCGGCGAAACAAACTTATTTTAGAGTTACCATCATTGATGAGTTGAGAGAAATGTACGATAAAGTATAGGTATACTTTTTTGTTATCTTAAATGTCGGAGTACTTGTAATACAAGCTGCTCTAGACATGTTTTTTTAACTCAAACAAAATAATTGGCCAGCCAATGCAGTACTGTATTTATGTGCAGGCGAAGCTTTCTCATGTTGTTCAAAGACATAGAAATTAAAAACTCACAGTAAAGATGATGTCGTAAATCCTGGCGCAAGCGTGGAAGACCTGTATGTCTGCCATCTGGTCGTGCATGTCGCGGCTCTCCACCGTCATGTAGTACCGGTGCGCTGTGTCGATGCGACCCGTGGCGCTCGTGTTGTGTGGCAGATCCTGAATAATAAATACTACTTGTGCATCTGAAGATACTACGATACGATATAAAGGTATCCGGATTTCCTTTATAGGCAGGCGGCGTCGGTGTGCCTGGTTGCGGGCACGTGGCGACAGCGCCTGGTGTTGCGTGTATGAGGTGATGTGCCGGATGATGATAAAGGCGGGCGTGAGCGCAATGATAAGCGTAAGCAGTCTATAGCATTTAATAGCACACACAGTATATAATACAATAGTCACGGCACAAGGAGATACATATAGTTCACACAACACAATACAGTCACGATATAATGTACAGAAGGAGTGAAGACATATAGCGGTACAGAAAGTTCTCAATTGTCAGTTGATTAGCTATGTTTAAGCAACGTGGTCGGCGCGTGGTAGCAGTAAGTAAGCAAGAGGTACGCGCACGATAACGAGGCTCAGTGATCGGAGCAGAACGGAACAGGCCGGCGCTGAGCGCGTCGTCGCGTATATATGATGCGCCGGCGCGGGGCTGCGGGGACGAGAGGCAGGTAGCGGACCGCCCGCTAACGTCACCCATTGTCCTTACCGGTGCACGATCGCGGCCCCGGTAGCTAATGGCGGACGGAGTGTCCGATATTAATTTATTTCATTTGATGTCCTATAATGTGTGGCTGTATGCATGTATGTATGTATGTGAGTAGCCCACATCACTCCCCCCTAAGACCTTTAGGGTCGGTAAAAATTTGGGAAGTGGACAGTTCGACCAGAGCGTGTTTTTCTTACCACATTGTCACCGTGATCAGGTGGTAAAGGTTGTGGTGGTGGTGTGTTTACAGGGAGAGGGATAGGTTTTGGGACTAAAACAGGAGAGGAAGGTTGGTCTTTAAGTATATAGGCTGGCTTAAGGCGGTCTATAGATACAGTAATGACTTTCCCTTTCGACAAAATTTTGAAAGTTTTATCCCCTCTTTCTATTACTTCAAAAGGACCGGCATAAGGGGGTTGCAAGGAAGAACGGACTGAGTCGTCTCTTAAAAATACGTGCGTTGCTGTGGACAAATCTTTAAAAACAAAGATCTTGTCCTTGCAATGGCGTGCAGCAGGAGTAGGCTGTAGTTTCGAGACTATGCGACGCAGTTGGGTGGTGAAATCGCAGATGTCGGGCGAATTGGATGGAGAAGGTTGGAAGAAGTCCCCTGGTAAGCGTAATGGCTCACCGTAGATGAGTTCAGCCGAGGATGCTTGTAAATCTTCTCGGAATGAACTCCGTATCCCGAGCAAGACAAGTGGTAAGGTATCTACCCAATTAGCGTCGGCGTGGCACATAATAGCGGCTTTAAGCTGGCGGTGGAACCTCTCGACGAGGCCGTTACACGCCGGGTGGTAGGCAGTGGTCCGTCGATGTTTGAATCCTACCGCTCTTCCAAGGAATTGGAAGAGGGTGGATTCGAATTGTCGACCGCGGTCGGTGACGACATCGGTAGGACATCCAAACCTGGATATCCACGATATCATGGCCTTACCGACCGTTTCTGCGGACATATCCACCATTGGCGTAACCTCAGGCCAGCGTGTAAAGCGGTCCACGATTGTAAGGCAATATCTATTGCCTTGGGACACTGGAAGAGGGCCTATTATGTCCACGTGAATAAAAGAAAATCTAGCTCGAGGTAGCTCGAACGTTCCTAGTGGGGATGAAACATGCCGATGCACTTTGGAACGTTGACAAGCAAGACATTTGCGCGCCCATTCGCGGCAATCTTTGCGTACTCCAGGCCAGACAAAGCGTTCAGCGACCAATTTAGCCGAAGCGTTGGCTCCGGGATGGCTAAGACTGTGCAGACAGTCAAACACCTGCTTCCTAAACGTCTTTGTCACGAATGGCCTGGGCGATGGAGTGCTGACATCGCAGTAGATTGCTGCCTGACTGTTCGCGACGTTGAGTTTCTCTATGCGCATCGAAGTTGTTCCTGACAGAAGTTCTTGCAGCTCCGGGTCGATTGACTGGGATGCTGCAAGTTGGTCTAGATCTATAGGACTACAGATTTCTTCGACGCGAGACAAAGTGTCGGCAACAATATTATTTTTACCAGAGATATGGCGAATGTCTGTGGTAAATTGTCCTATGAAGTCTAGGTGACGATATTGGCGTGGCGAACAACTATCCTTCCTGTTCTTGAAAGCGAAACAAAGAGGTTTGTGGTCCGTGAAAACGACAAAGTGGCGAGCTTCCAGCATAAACCGAAAGTATTTGATGCTTTCATATATTGCTAGGAGCTCGCGGTCATAGGGAGAATATTTCTTTTGGGAAGGACTTAAGTTCCTGGAAAAGAAAGCTAAAGGTTCCCACTCACCTTGCGTAAGTTGCTGAAGTACTGCGCCCATTGCAGTATCTGATGCGTCTGTCACTAGGGCGAGTCGTGCGTCGCAGTCTGGGTGAGCAAGCAATGCAGCATTGGCGAGACTCTGTTTGCACTCATCGAATGCTACAAGAGCTTCGCCTGATAGCTCGATGGGTTGAGATGGCTTAATCGAACCCGTAAGTAGAGCGTTGAGCGGTGCTTGGATCGTAGCGGCATGGGGGATGAATCGCCGATAGAAGTTTACCATCCCAAGAAATCGTCTGAGTTGTCTGACGGATTTGGGTTTGGGAAACTCCTTGATGGCCGCTACCTTGGAGTCCAACGGCTTGGTACCTGCTGCGGAAATGTGGTATCCGAGAAAAGTTACCTCGTTGGCGCCGAAGACACATTTGGATGTGTTCACCAGGGTGCCGTATTCCTGCATCCGTGAAAAGAGCTGCTGCAGGTGGTTCTCGTGCTCCTCCGGTGACTTTGAAAAAACTAGAAAGTCGTCAAGATAGGCAAAACAAAAATCTAGACCTCTAGTTAGCTCGTCGACAAACCTTTGAAAGGTTTGGCCTGCGTTCCTCAGACCAAAGGTCATGTAGGGGAACTCGAACAGACCAAACGGTGTAGTAATGGCCGTTTTGCAAATGTCCTCCTCGCAGATTGGTATCTGGTGATACGCCTTCTCCAAGTCGATGGTGCTGAAAATTTTGCAACCTGCAATATTGTGTGCGAAGTCTTGAATGTGTCGGATAGGGTAGCGATCAGGGATGGTGCGAGCGTTCAGCATCCTGTAATCGCCACAAGGCCTCCAACCACTATCCTTCTTCGCCACAAGGTGCAATGGTGAAGCCCATGGACTTTCGGAGGGACGTGCAATGCCGTTGTTAAGCATGAGCTGAAACTCTTGTTTGGCTATCTTCAGCTTATCGGGGGCCAACCTACGGGGATTGCAAGATACGGGGGGACCAGGAGTAGTTCTAATATGGTGAAAAATTTTGTGACGAGGTGTGGAGTGTTTGCCTGATGGGCGTGTTATGTCAGGGAACATATCCAGAATGCGCTGGTATTGTGTATCGCTACGTGCTACCTTAACAGAACTTACGTTATTTGTTCCAATGGAGACTTGAGTCGACAATGACGTAGTGTTGTCAATGAGGCGTTTATTTCTGCAGTCGACAGCGAGGTTATAGAAGCTTAAAAAGTCTATGCCGATAATAGCTTTGGTGACATTGGCCACCACAAGTCTCCATTGGAATGCTCTCCTTAATCCAAAGTCTAAATTTAATTCTATGGAGCCGTAGGTGTCGATAGTAGTCCCGTTGGCCGCGCACAGCTGGTAGTCCGACTTGGCACGGCGATCGCGAAGTGCAGCCCGAGGGAACACGCAGACATCGCTGCCGGTGTCGACCAGATACTGGATCTTCGAATTGCGATCCGTCACGAAGACGCGACCTGGGGTAGCTGGGCAATCGTTCGCTGCTACCGTCGGTTGATCTGCAGGCACTTGTGGGGATGCCGTGTTTCTCCATGCGGAGAAACCGCACGGCAGTTCGCACTTGTGGGCCTGCGCGCCGAATTTGGTGTGGTACCAACAGTGGCGGTACCTGTGGCCTAAGTCAGGCCGGCAGTTGTGATGCGGGGTCTGGCGTCTGCGGGGGGCTCTTCGTTCTCGCTGGGCGGTGTGGCGACTAGTATGCTGGGAATGCTTTTCTAGTTCCAGCTTGAGGTGCTGCACCATTTCGTGGAGTTCTGCAACCTCGTTCAGTTGTGACGCCGATGGTCCATGTGAAGATGCGATGGTGGCGGTGTGGAATGAGGTCAGCTCCTGAATGCGGTCTGCGAGGTCAGCCAGCTGCTCCAGGGAGTAGGTTGGCTGTGATGCCAGCACGGTCTGTATGTCTCGCGGGAGGCTGCTGCTCCATATCGTCTTAACGAATTCTTCCGGTGTTGAAGGGCCTGCCAGATGTTGGAGGTGCCGCAGAAATTCGGAGGGTTTCCGGTCGCCGAGTTGTTGTTGAGCCAGTAATTGCTTGATCCTTTTTTCCTCAGAATCCGCTAATCGCTTAATTAGCTCTGACTTTAGCTTAAAATAGCGGTCCGTAGCTGGTGGGTGCAGAATTATGTCCCTTACGGCCTGTGCATGAGTCAGTTCTAAGTTCGTTGCCACGTGGTTGAATTTAATAAAGTCATCCTTAATATTGTGGCATTGGAATTGAGCCTCCAGTAAAACGAACCACAATTCAGGGTCCTCGGGTGATAATTGCGGAACCCTAATGTCGATATCGCCGCACGTGGCGTCGTCGCGGTCAGTTGAAGGGCGAGTTATGGCCACGCGGCGTGCTCGTCGGGTTCTTGTGGATTCACTTTGGTCGCTCATTGTGAGTTTCGTACCTTGTGTCTTGAGGTATGTGTCCTTCAGGGGTCACCAGTTATAGGCAGGCGGCGTCGGTGTGCCTGGTTGCGGGCACGTGGCGACAGCGCCTGGTGTTGCGTGTATGAGGTGATGTGCCGGATGATGATAAAGGCGGGCGTGAGCGCAATGATAAGCGTAAGCAGTCTATAGCATTTAATAGCACACACAGTATATAATACAATAGTCACGGCACAAGGAGATACATATAGTTCACACAACACAATACAGTCACGATATAATGTACAGAAGGAGTGAAGACATATAGCGGTACAGAAAGTTCTCAATTGTCAGTTGATTAGCTATGTTTAAGCAACGTGGTCGGCGCGTGGTAGCAGTAAGTAAGCAAGAGGTACGCGCACGATAACGAGGCTCAGTGATCGGAGCAGAACGGAACAGGCCGGCGCTGAGCGCGTCGTCGCGTATATATGATGCGCCGGCGCGGGGCTGCGGGGACGAGAGGCAGGTAGCGGACCGCCCGCTAACGTCACCCATTGTCCTTACCGGTGCACGATCGCGGCCCCGGTAGCTAATGGCGGACGGAGTGTCCGATATTAATTTATTTCATTTGATGTCCTATAATGTGTGGCTGTATGCATGTATGTATGTATGTGAGTAGCCCACACCTTGTTCATCGTATGAGTATGGATAGATGCAAGGTTCGTCTCGGGCAAAAATACATGAAGTTTTTTACATACATACATACATAAACTCACGCCTGTATTCCCCGAAGGGGTAGGCAGAGGTGCATTTCTGCACCCACATTTCGCCAAGTATGTATCAGTCCCACGTAATAGGGGGTGAGCCTATTGCCGTTTTTCGGGCACATTTCCAGACTCCGTGCTGTTACCTAGAATTTCCTAATGGAAAACCCAATAACACTTTGCCCGACCCGGGAATCGAACCCAGGACCTCTAGATCGCACGGCACATACTTGTACCGCAAGACCACGAGGCAGTTTTTACTAGAAAACTTTCAGTAGAAGCGTTGAAGTCTTAGAATGTAACAGGTAAATTTTATTATTACCTCTGCCTGCTCCTTTGATAATATAGTTTGAAAAGTTTGGACTATATTAACAATTCTCTAGCAGAAAGTCATGCTACTATTAATTGTGTAATTGAGACTTTAAACTTTAGTAGGGGGTTGATAACTACATATATCCGCTAGATCAGAATTTACCTTACACAATGTGTAAAAGGCACGTGCGGGGTCTTAAGTACAGTATAGACGGTGCACATGTGCTTTTGTATAGAACGGCATTGTTGTTTTGACTGGTAGCAGAAAAGTAGGATGCATTTATGTACATATGTAATGTACTATATCGGCCCACAAGAAGCGATTAAGCAACTTTATGTATGTATGTATTATTAGCATGTGTTTTTGAAGACTTGCCTTTTTTAACCGACTTCAAAAAAACGAGGAGGTTATCAATTCTTCTGTCATATTTTTTTTATGTTTGTTACCTCAGAACTTTCGACTGGGTGGACCGATTTTGATGATCCTTTTTTTATTGGAAAGCTGATGCTCTCCAAAAATAACAATAATTGATTGACTTTTAAGTAGTCTAATATTTTTCATTTCATTTTACTTAGGAAAAGTCTAAAAAATATTTTGATCATTGTTTGTTATTCATAGGTATATCTTGAGTTAGATTTGAAGTGAATAGGTACCTACCTACCTTGATGCGTGGTAAACACATTGATAAAGAGAAAAAGTGAGTTGATTATTACGTTATAAAAGAATACGCAATTTTTTTTTCTTTTTAGTGCATATTAATTTGTTATGGAATAGGTTTTTTTGAAGCCGGTTTTAGTTTTTTTAATTTTTTAAGATTTTTTGTGGATACTTAGGTATGGAGTGGAGAGAGATGGATGGATGGTACTTTAGGTATGGAGGTCTTCTCACAAAATTTTCTATGTTGAAAGTGTATTTACGCTATAAAATAATAATATTGAAATGTTAATATTTACTTTAGCTATATCAATGAGCTTCATAATGAGCGAGGAGTAGATCCGTCTGCTGATGGCGTCGGTGCGTCGCGAACGGTAGTTATCTACCTCACTGAAATGCATGGTAATGACGTCATTATCACAATTTTGAATGAATATAAATATATCTCATATACAGACCGTGATCGGAAACTAAGGCAGGTAATAGATAAGGTATTTACAAACCCCTGGGGGTTAAAGAAAATACCGACAAAATAAAAAAAAATGACGTTTGACAGCCCCGTGGCGCAGTTGGCTAGACACCAGCTTGCGAAACGAGAGGCCGCGGGTTCGATCCCCGCACGAGACAAATGTTTGTGTGATCCACAAATATTTGTTTCGGGTCTGGGTGTATGTGAGATCAAAAAAGTCTCTCGTAGTTTGTGATACCCACGACATAAGACTTGTATCTTAGTGTGGGATCAGAACTATGTATGTGACTGTTGGGTGTATTTATTTATTTATTTTGTGTGAATACAGCCTGTATATATATATTTAGACATAAGAGACGTGCCTATTTTCTAATTCATATCCGACTATGATTCTTCGTTATAAAGTCATGTATGATAAGAATCCTAGCGCTTAGTTGAATGCCTTGTAGCTCCGACGGTGCCAATGCTTGCCGTGTGAATTAGAATTCCTCGGTTCGAATACCGAGTCAGGAAAAGTTATTACGTTTGTCCATGAGGAAATTCGTATTTGTTTAACTTTAATTACATCATATCGCACCCACGTCCGGTCCATTTGTGCTATGATTTAAAAAAGGCTCTAAATGTTCTGATTGAGGTAATAATGATTTTAGAAATGTTTTTAAAGGCTGCTTCAAACAGAAACAAAAGACTACATACATACATAAACTCACGCCTGTGTTCCCTGAAGGGGTAGGCAGAGGTGCATTTCTGCACCCGCATTTCGCCAAGTATGTATCAGTCCCACGTAATAGGTGGCGAGCCTATTGCCGTTTTTCGGGCACATTTCCAGACTCCGTGCTGTTACCAAGAATTTCCTAATAGAAAAACCCAATAACACTTTCCCGACCCGGGAATCGAACCCAGGACCTCTAGATCGCACGGCACATACTTGTACCGCGAGACCACGAGGCAGTCTAACAAAACAAACAAAAACAAAACAAAAGACTTCATAAGCGTTTTACAGGAGCAATCGATTTTTTTATTAACGTACCGTTTAACAATATATTTAATGACGAGTGACATGGTTCGGTTTAAATAAACTTGGTTCTCTTTCTTCAAATCAAATAGTATCTCTTCATCAAATTTTGAATCCTGAAGCGCTTCCACTATAGCTTTTGCCAGGCGCCGGTTTTCTTGAAAGTAGACCTGTAATTATATAAAAAAAAAATAGTAAATGCTAAAGGAAATCTGTCCTTCTGTGATTATAAGTCAAAATCGCTGAACTATTTAGTTAGCGTGATGACCTCGATGTTTGGGCGCTCAGTCGAATTTAATATCCTGGAGGTTGCGCGTTCAAACCCCAGGCACACCTCTGATTTTTCGAAGTTATGTGCTTATTCATAATGACTAATTACGTACTTCAACGGTGAAGGAAAACATTGTGTGGAAACCTTGACATTTAAAAGTTCCTAGGAAAAGGTGTGTAGGCCGCGCACCTGCATTAGGCCAGCGTGGTTACCCCTCTCAGTGGTAGAGGAGGCCTGTGCCCAGCAGTGAAACACATATAGGCTGATGATAAAATCTTGGACGCGTTTTAACTGTCTATGTAAGAATTTTCTGCAAAATGTACTGGGTGACCTAAATATTAATTATTAAGTTTATTTAGCCGGCAATCTAGAATAGTAAAACAATACTTTTTACTTCGTACACTTTTTAATAAGTCGGTATTTTTAATTCAATTGTAGGTGATACATGCAAATCTTTTCACGTCAAGCAACCGTTACACCTGTTCGGCCAGGACTCAGACGAGAGCACGGAGTATTACGTGCGCTTCGTATATTTTGTGCAAGTTAATAAACTCCCTACATAATTAAATTACCATAAAAAACGGAAAAAACTGTAACCACATCGGCGTTCCCATTCGCACATGCATGCAAAATGCAACGAAATATTCGCCAATTCTCGCCATGCTTAAAATACAAAATAGAATGAAAATGTGTAAAAATAAAATAGGCGCGTACCTCCTGAACGTTCTGTCCATGCGATACAAGCGCGAATGCCAAAAAGAATAAAAATGGCACCATTTTAAAACGCCCGGCGTATCGTTTTATTCGTACATCGGCGGCGTATTATCCTCGTACCGCGTTTTATTCCACACAGCTATTTAACGTTGTTTTATGTTGAATAATAAATTAAAATGCAATACGGATTGCCGGTATGAACACGTTCAATGTGTTGATTGAAACAATAAAAACTTGAACTGTGTTTTATTCGCATTTCTGTTGATATGTTTTGTTTGAGTTATTTTATTGTTTATTTATTGCCGTACTGTTTGAGTGGAATATTTGTACGGGTTTGAACTGAAGCGTTTTATGGTTTGCGTCGTGTTTGAAAATTTTGTGGTACATACATATATGTCAGTAGATTCTATAGCTTTGTCAGGAATCTAAATATGACTGGGTTACTAATAAAACTGACTTGACTGCCTCGTGGTCTCGCGGTACAAGTATGTGCCGTGCGATCTAGAGGTCCTGGGTACGATTCCCGGGTCGGGCAAAGTGTTATTGGGTTTTTCCATTAGGAAAATCTCGGTAACAGCACGGAGTCTGGAAATGAGCCCGAAAAACGGCAATAGGTTCGCCCCCTATTACGTGGGACTGATACATACTTGCCGAAATGTGGGTGCAGAAATGCACCTCTGCCTACCCCTTCGGGGAATACAGGCGTGAGTTTATGTATGTATGTATGTATTAATAAAAAGCCAAATCATTTGTGATGTTTATAAGCATATTGGTGTTTTGAGGCGCTTAGTTCGTCTTAATGTCAAATTATATTGGCATAGAGAATATTATTTTTTGTATAAGGAGACTAATTCGTGAGCCACATGACTTTACGCTGTTACCTTTTAAGAACTTGGCAATGCCGTCGGTATTAGATGAAACTTATAAATATTTTCAATAAAAAGGCATGGATAATTTCTATATGCCTAGAAAAAGACGCTCAACATCGGTATTAATGTCACCACTACCGTTAAAGTACTGAGTCACGAGAAAGCAAAATATTTCCCCAAAATAAAAACATCAATTATATTTTCATGCTAGCTGACCCGGCGAACTTCGTGTCGCCTAAGAGTAGTTTTTTTTTTATTAAATGAAAATTAAAATTGATTCAGAGATTAGCCGGAACAAACAGACAGACAGACAAAAATTGTAAAAAACGTTATTTTGGTATATGTACCGTGTATACATCCATATGCATTTATTAAATAGTGGTTATTTCAATATTACAAACAGACACTCCAATTTTATTTATTTGTATAGATGTATAGATTTCATCGCATTTCAATGCAGTTTCATAGACAAAAAAATGAACACAAGGGTACACTACTTGTGTTTAGTAATTGAGCGGCTGCTATAAACCGCGCGGCGTCTCCAGTTGTACCTGTACATAAATTTACCAGCACAATGGCCGCTTGTACAGTAACCAATAAATCCTCGTTTTTACGTGCGCTGTAAAAGTTTCCCATTGCTCGCTACTCCTGGGCATTGGCTGTAAATCTATGCAATTTTGTCGTCGCGCGTCAGGATCGCGTGATGTGCCGACGATGAAATATAAAATTTTCCGTCGAAATGCATAGTCGGCATTTGCAGCAGTTTAAATTTAATATGCAATTTGATATAGGCGATAGTTTTCTGCCCTGTTTATGCGTTTTATTGGAGATAAGATGCTGAAAACAATAAGTTGTTAGTCCCGTGGAAATAATAAATAAATACACCCAACAGTCACATACATAGTTCTGACCCCACACTAGGATACAAGTCCTGTGTCGTGGGTATCAGAAACTACGAGAGACTTTTCGGTCTCACAAACACCCAGACCCGAAACAAATATTTGTGGATCACACAAACATTTGTCTCGGTGCGGGGATCGAACCCGCAGCCTCTCGTTTCGCAAGCTGGTGTCTAGCCAACTGCGCCACGGGGCTGTCAAATAGTGTGTTGGATCCGGATTTTTCAGTTGCAGCACAGGCTGTGTAAGAGATCTGCTGGGCACGGGCCTCCTCTATAGCTGAGAGGGGGGGTTAGGCCTAGAACGGATTGGCGAACTACGCATCCAAAAAAATTCCCAAGAATTATTAGGTGTGCAGGTTTCATGATGTTTTCTTTCACCGTTAAAATATACATACATACATACATAAACTCACGCCTGTTCTCACCCGAAGGGGTAGGCAGAGGCGCAATTCTGCACCCACATTTCGCCAAGTCTGTATCAGTCCCACGTAATAGGGGGCGAGCCTATTGCCGTTTTTCGGGCACATTTCCAGACTCCGTGCTGTTACCGAGAATTTCCTAATGGAAAACCCAATATCACTTTGCCCGACCCGGGAATCGAACCCAGGACCTCTAGATCGCACGGCACATACTTGTACCGCGAGACCACGAGGCAGTCAAAATATGTACGTGAAAATTCATTATGAATATACACACAACTTCGAAAAGTTAGAGGTGTGTGCCTGATATTTGAACCCGCGACCGCTGAGATTCTCGATCACGCGCCTAAACATATGAGTTATGAGTAACATTATAGCAACATTATGAGTAAAATATACTAGTGTTCTGCAATTTTTTTGTGCCTATCTCGGGATTGCTTTCAGTGAGACCGCTTCATCAGAGTTGCATGACATACGACTTTGAAGTTTCCTATGAGCTGCCTCTTAGAGAAGGCTTGTTTTTTTTTTTTTTTTTTTTTTTTTTTTTTATTGCCTCAGTAGGCAGACGAGCAAGCGGTCCGCCTGATGGTAAGCGGTTACCGCCGCCCATGGACTAAAGTAATGCCAGGGGCACAACCCAGCCGCTGCCTACCGTGTGGTTAACACACTTTTTAAGCCTCGTTTAAAGAAGGACAAGTCATAGCGCTCAGGGAACACCGAGGCAGGGAGTTCATTCCAGAGCTTGCACGTGCGTGGTAAAAAAGAACGCTGGAAACGCACCGTACTACTACGGATTGTCTCCAGGTGGTATGGATGAACTCCACTGCGATGTCTGGTAGTGCGATGGTAAAAAGGTGACGACGGTACCATGCTGAACAGTTCCTCAGAACACTCCCCATGGATTTTTATTGTATCTGGCTCTTATTTTCATAACTATGATATAATTTACTTAAAGCTCTTTTTGCATTTAGCTATTAGGTAGGTACGTGGGACTGATACATACCTGGCGAAATAATGTGGGTGCAGTAATGCACCTCTGCCTACCCCTTCGGGAAATACAGGCGTGAGGTTATGTTTGTATCAGTGGCGGTACTTCCATAGAAGCCCAAAAGCGTTACCTACACGTTAATTGTGTAATGTTTAGTTTGTAATTGTTTATTGTGAGGCCTTTATTTATAAAATGTCTTTTGTTAAATAAGGATTTAAAAATTAAAGATTATTATTCTGAACTTTGAAAGGCAAACTGGGCTTTTGGGCTTCTATGGAAGTACCGCCACTGGTGTGTATGTAAAAAGAGCATTTAATCGATATTTTTGTGTCAAAATTTGTCCTTAATAACCACGTCCATATCCCTTCGACATTAGTTTAAATACGCATTTTGATCCGAGATGATAAAGTGTGGTGGGTAGAAATGCTCCCCGGGATGATTTGCAATTTCGTGAGTGCGGTGTCAACGACACCGACAGTGTATGCTCCAGGGGACACGTGGCGTACCGTTCTTACTAAGAATACGCGCGTATAGGTACTTGTATGTGAGTTCCTATGCTTAAAAGATGTCATTAACATATTTTGCAATAGATTATTGCAACCTTATTGCCTGAACAGCCGAATGATTAAAGAGAGAATTATAAAGAGTTTGATTAAGAAAAAACAGCAAGAAAAAAATTACTTGTACTGTGAGTTTTTATCAGTAATTATTGAAAGTGATATCAGAAATTTGTTTCTACTTTGGTAATTTAATGATATTATAAAATCATACAATCTTTTCCAGTAAGGAAATCTTGGACAATAAATTTCCATCAAAACAGAGCGTCGTTTGCAATGCTAGTTGTAACAATCTTTGTACTCGACAGACGCCGCCTTAAACTCTCAAAATCAACACCTTACATCTTTTTTGTGTAAATATTTCAGAGCGAATATTTCTGTTCATAAATAGATGTCCCGAATTAGTTCCACAAGCCATAAAACAGGATCCCCTAAATAGAAAACCTCTGGAAACTGATTAATCAGGCGAGGCACTTAATCTAGCCATGTAAGCGGTTACAGGAGCCTAAGCGCTTCGTACACTGTCAATCTCCGACCGTCATAAACGCAGGGAAGATACCCGCGTCGCGCTCTATCTACGAGTTATCACACTCGTAAAACATAACCGACGTTGGCGGAGTATTTTTGGAAAATTCAAAAGTAGTAAACGAATTTCTGGGTAAGGTAGGTATTGCTGGGTAGTTGATAGACAAAGTAGTTCAAGAGCGAGCAGGTAGATGGCGCAAAAATTAATCCTCATAACAGTTCTTAATGAAATTTAAATTAAATTCAAGGTTCTGTAATGTGACATTTAAGAATATCATGGTACGAGTAGTAGACTTTAAAATTACTTTTTCCTACTTAATAGTTATTTTTTTCACTAAGATTAAAAAAGCCCAGATTTAATCCATAGCCATGTATTTCTTTGGAGTCGAGGTTGGAATTTAAAGGTCGTAGTTTCAAACAGAACTTGTATTACTTTTAGGTGTATTGTTTTTTTTTTCAGTCATACAATAATTGAAATAATATCTTTAAAATAGCGTCAAGTCTTCATATGTACATATTTTTTCATACGTTTAAACAAACATAACTTCACGCCTGTATTCAGAAGTGCATTTCTGCACCCACATTTCGCACGTGTGTATAAGTCCCACGTAATAGGTGGCGAGCCTATAGGCGTTTTTGTGGCAAATCTGAATATCTATAACATTATTTACCTACGTATGTTCCACTAGTGGGCTAGAGCTTCTTCTCTAATTAATAGAGGTTAATCTTTATTCCACCACACTAGCCTTAAACAGTTTCCACGTGGGTCATCGCAGAACAATGCTAGTATGCCTGTAATTGACCTAATACTACGAGCCAAGGGGTAATAGACGAGGTCCTACGTGAGCGTGCATGTGCGGCGTGCGGGCTTATGTATCACTGAACAATAAGTAGAACAGACACGGGTCAAAGACACAATTTTTTATACGTTTTCTCAAGGCTGAATCCCAGAAGGGATAAGCAGACATTTATTTTAAGCAGTGATGGCCTCGAGGTTTAGGCGCGCGGTCGAGAATTTCGGCGGTCGCAGGTTCAAATCCCAGGCACACACCTCTGACTTTTCGAAGTTATGTGTGTATTCACAATGAATTATCACTTGCTTTAACGGTGAAGGAAAACATCGTGATAAAACATGCACACCTAAAAGTTCTTAGGAATTTCTTAGGTGTGTAGTCCGCCAACCCGCACTAGGCCAGCGTGGTGGACTAAGGCCTAAACCCTCTCAGTTGTAGAGGAGACCCGTGCCCAGCAGTGGGACGTATTTGGGCTGATGATGATGATGATGATTTTTATGTCGCCTTGTGCGAGACGTTTGGCGTTTCAGCGAGTTCATTTTTAAATTCTGTGGTATTTTATTTACTATAAGTTATTGAACACCACATCAACAGAAACAAGATATAAAACAATGCTAATTAATGCTATTACCTCACCTTTATAATAACACTATGCCTGACCCGGGAACCAAATCAAGCACCTCGATCTTACATAATAATTCGCTGTGGGGCAAACAAAACATTCTTTAAAATCCAATAAACCATCAATCCGACAGAGAGCGATGTTCGACAATACGCATTGTGTGAAAGCAGGACTTTCTGCCAACTAACGAAATAAAAGAGTTGACTTCGACAAATGAAACAGTGGCAATGCTTTATTATAAAAAATAATTTAATTCAATGCCACGTCTAAAGACACGAATCTTAGTGTAGAATTCGGACAATAGAGTGTAGAACAGTGAAAACCATCGCTGCCAAACCATCTTATCTTTAAGTATTAAAAATTGTCCCATTAGTAGTTATTATGAAAGCTCCACAGTAGGTATGCAATTTCATTATTAAATAGCTACCAATGCCGTTGGAAAGTTACTCTTATGTCCTGCCAACTAAAGATCACTGTCCATCCAGCATACGGTATATTTCCAACGAATACTGATGGTAGAAGTTTTGGATTGTATCAAACTTTAACTCGCAACCATTACAATGAAATATCGGTGTGAAATAGTGCAAAACCTGGTTGCATAGTGGCCAAGCGCGGTCCGCGAGCCGATGTTATCGGCCTGTGAAATCTCCACGGGAACGAAACCGTATTCAATTTCCTCCACGGTTTTCCGCGAAACTGCCTTTCTGGCGGCGGATACGGTAGCCTCGCGATAGCGGATTTCGGGGCCGCGTATTTTCTTACATATAAGGATTGATTTGTGTTGATTGCAGATTTTATTCCAGAGAGAATTGAAAATTAAGCGAGTTAAAAACGCAGCGTATAATATTAGATACATTAGCCAATGTATTTCTGTTTTTAGTCGTCCGAATAAATAATATGACATAGGTAATTGGCAAAAATTCGAAAAAACAGAGGCACATACCTCTGACTTTTCGAAGTTATGTGTGTATTCACAATGAATTATCACTTATTTTAACGGCGAAGGAAAACATCGTGAGGAAAATTCCCCCCTCAAGTTCTTAGGAATTTCTTAGATGTGTAGTCCGCCAACTTGCACTAGGCCAGCGTGGTGGACAAAGAGCTAAAACTCTCGCAGTTGCGAGGAGGTCCGTGTCCAGCAGTAGGCCGTAAATATACGGGCTAATAATGATGATGATAATGAAAAATTCATTACCAGGCTTTATCATCATCATCATCATCAGCCAATATACGTCCCACTGCTGAGCACGGGCCTCCTCTAACTTTGAGAGGATTTAAAGCTTAGTCCACCACGCTGGCAAAGTGCGGGTTGGCGGACTACACACCTAAGAAATTCCTAAGAACTTTTAGGTGTGCAGGTTTTCGGTGTCACCGTCGGCGTACCGGCCCATCGTGCTGCTCGACGAGGTGTGCAAGCTCTTTGAGCGTATCTTGCACGCACGCCTCGTCGAGCATCTGGAGAGCACGGGCCCGGACTTGGCAGATTGCCAGTTCGGGTTCCGGAGGGGCCGGTCGACGGTACACGCTATTCTGCGGGTCAGGGCACTGGCGGAGGATGCAGTGTCTCGGGGCAAGTGCGTCGTGGCGGTGTCACTCGACATCGCCAACGCATTTAACACCATGCCCTGGGCCTGCATCAATGAGGCACTGCGGTACCACGAGGTTCCGCCCTACCTTCGGCGTCTGGTGCAGGCGTACTTGTGTGACAGGTACGTCGTGTATCCGGGCGCCGACGGGTGGCACCGTCGGGCGGTGTCGTGCGGTGTTCCACAGGGCTCGGTTCTGGGGCCGCTCCTGTGGAACATCGGTTACGACTGGGTGCTTCGTGGTGCCAATCTTCGGGGCGTCGCTGTCGTCTGCTATGCGGACGACACGTTGGTGACAGCGACGGCCAGGACCCCACAGCGGGCCGCCCTGCTCGCCGGGTTCGGGACCGAACTCGTGGTGGGCAGGATTCGGCGACTTGGCCTCCAGGTGGCCCTGCACAAGACTGAGGCTCTGTGTTTTCACGGACCTCGGTCTAGGCCACCGCCGGAGGCGCACCTGATGGTGGAGGGCGTGCGGATTTCCATCGGCTCCCAGATGAAGTACTTAGGTCTGATTCTGGACAGTCGGTGGAAATTCCGTGCGCACTTTGAAATGTTGTCGCCGAAGTTGGTCCGGGCAGCGGGTGCTCTCAGTCGCCTGCTGCCCAACATTGAGGGTCCTGGCTTCCCTTGCCGAAGCCTTTATGCTGGAGTCGTGCGGTCCATGGCCCTGTACGGGTGTCCCGTGTGGGCTAATTCCCTCGGCGCTCGCTGCGTCCGCTTGCTGCATCGTCCGCAACGTATGGTGGCGCAGCGAATGAAATGAAATGAAATGAAATGAAATTGCTTTATTTGGTCACGTAGGCAATCAAATAGCACTTATGACAAGTCAATACAGAAAAGAAAAATCTTTTATTATTACATTATAATTTAACTATGGTTCATTTTATATAATTTGTACAAAAATATTTACGGTTTTTTTTATAATTTATTTTTAGTTTTCATCAGGAAATACATAATATCTTATTATTATTATTTTAAAGTAAATAACGAGATGGACCTTGTGTATTTCCGAAACGTCACCTATTATTTTAATGGTACCACCGGATCCAAACGCGACCCTGACTGAGAAGACCCGGCGAAACAAACTCAGCGGGCTCACTTTACTACTGGAATTTACGCGGCGCGACCCACACCTGAGTAGATCCAGCGAGTCCAACTCAGTGGGCATGTATTTGGTCCAGTAAGGATAACATAATTATATTATATGACCTGCCAAATAAAAATTGCCTTCTTATTATTTATTTGCTCGAATTATTTACTCGATCGGTCGTCATTTTATTTTTATTTTATTTATTTTGTGCACATTTTATATTAGATATCAATTTGTATTTGATGTTTTTATAATGGTTTAAGTTACACTTGGAGCTTTGGGTTAATTAATATTTTCTTATGTATTTATTCAAATGATTTGGTTTAAGAAAGAAGAATGTGAAAGGTACTGGGTTCCAAGATGTGGTGATGGCGATGTGCGGGAGAGATCTAATGCCAAATTTCCTTATCCTCTAAATACTGATTTATATTGTAGTATCCCCTTGTCATCAGAACACGTTTAATGTGCACCTTAAATGAATTATCTGATAGGTCAGTTACAGATTTGGGGAGCTTATTGTAAAATTTAACGCAGTTGCCTATAAAGGACTTACTGGTTTTTTCTAATCTTAATGAGGGTATCACAAGTTTATGTCTACCCCTGGTATTTACATTATGTATATCACCAATTTTACTAAAGCTAAACACATTCTTACGTACATACATAATATTTTGATAAATGTATTCAGACGGCACGGTCAGTATATTACAGTCCTTGAATATGGATCGTAAGGAATCACGGCTACGTAGATCATAGATAGCGCGGACTGCTCTTTTCTGTAGTATGAAAATGCTGTTAATATCAGCCGCCGATCCCCACAATAGAATGCCATAAGACATTATACTGTGAAAGTAAGCAAAGTACACTAACCTAGCCGTTGAAACATCCGTGAGTTTTCTTATTTTACGAACCGCAAAAGCCGCGGCACTCAGTTTACTAGATAATCGCTCTATTTGCGGACCCCACTGCAGTTTACTATCTAGAGTTATTCCTAGGAAAACAGTTGAAGTCACCAAGTCAAGTGTTTCTGCGTTTAATGTAACAGGTGACATTACATTCTTAACATTTGGTAATGTAAATCGAATGCATTTTGTCTTTCCTGCATTGAGTAGAAGATTATTACATGAGAACCAATTCAAAATTAAATTAAGTACATGATTTGGAATAGCTAGATCTTTATCCTTACGATTTATTTTAAATATTAGTGACGTGTCGTCAGCGAACAAAACTATGTCTGTAAATTTCTGTACCATGTAAGGGAGATCATTTATATAAACTAGAAACAAAAAGGGGCCCAGAATAGACCCCTGAGGAACCCCTATTTTGACTGTTGATCCTACTGAGGTGACGCCGTCCACACATACTTTTTGTTCACGACCCGATAAATAGGACATTATAAGTTGGAGAGAGGAACCACTTATGCCGTAGTAACTCAGCTTCGTAATAAGGGTCTGGTGATCAACGCAGTCGAAAGCCTTCGAGAGGTCACAGAAAACCCCAAGAGCATCTTGTGACGTCTCCCAGGCTTCCAGTACAGATTTCATCAAAGATGTTCCTGCATCTTGCGTAGACCGACCCTTTGAAAAACCAAATTGGCTACTATGTAATATCCCATTTCTATCAAAATGTTCCTGCATTTGAGTGAGCATGATCTTTTCGAAGACCTTACTAAGAGCTGGTAGTATTGAGATGGGTCTAAAGTTTGATGGATTATTTGGACACCCCGACTTAAATATGGGCACAATTTTACTGATTTTCATTAAGTCGGGAAAAGTACCGTCACTTATACAAGAATTGAATATTACCGTCAATATTGGAGCAATATTAAATATAATAGCTTCAATAGCCTTAACCGACAGTCCCCATATATCTTCAGTAGCCTTAATTTTAAGATTTTTAAAAGCTTTTATTATTTCGGAACAAGACACTCTTTCAAAAGTGAAAATGGGCATATTTCCAACAACATTTTCTTTTAAAAGTGATTCAGCCAAGACTGCTGATGATTGCAAGCATTTAGTTGTCTCTAAAGGTATATTTGTGAAAAACTTTTCTAGGTAATTAGCAATACTAACTTTGTCTGAAACCAGGTTGTTGTTTATAGCCAAGGTTATCTTGTTATCAGTAACCTTATTTCTCCCAGTTTCTGTATTTATAATTTGCCAAGTTGTTTTTATTTTATTACTAGATAATCTCAGCTTTTCACTAATATAAGCTGCTTTAGCTTGCATGCATACTTTTTTAAATATTTTAGAATATTGCCTGACATAGTTTATAAAATTGACATCAGGTGTATAGGACCTTTTGTCATACAAGTTATATAAAATTTCTCTACTACGTCGGATGCCTTTGGTCGCCCAAGTACTAAATTTAATGTTAGAATTAATTTTTACAGTTTCAATTTTGCACACTTTGTAGAATTCTTTGCAAATTGTATCAAGTAATGAAGAATATATATCGTTGGGACTGTCAGAATTAGGTTCTAAAATATTAATTTTTGATTTTAGGTTGATATTAAATTTACCTAGGTTATGTCTTGTCAATGTCCTGTACTTAATTATTTTTTTTATGTTTTCAATTCTATGTTTCAATTTGACTAACAAACATTTATGGTCCGATCTAACTCCTATTTGTGTATACTTTTCAACCACTTCGAAATTGGTTATGATATTATCAATGCAGGTTGCTGTTTCAGTAGTTATTCTAGTGGGTTCAGAAAACAAACAAGTATAATTAAATGAAGTAAATAATGAAACAAATTTACATTTATCAACTGAATTAACCATTAAGTTAATATTAAAATCCCCACATACTAAAACCATCTTATTATTTTTAATTTTTTTAAGAATATCCTCCATTGTGGATAGGAAAATATTAATGTTCGACGAAGGAGGCCTATACACACACAATATTATATATAAATCAGTTTCCGCACATGCAACCTCACACACTCGTTCAACAGAGAGGCAGGAGATGTCCTTCCTTTCTTTGAAGGTAATGTGAATTCGGATAAGAATTATCGAACCACCACCTTCTGCCGAGGTTCTATTAAACGAACTAGCGACCCTAAAACCATTCACATTAAAACTCATAAGGTGTGCCTTCAACCAAGTCTCAGTAAAACACAGTATACTTATATTAAATGTATCACTAAAAAGTTCTATTTCTAATATTTTGCCAGAGAAACGGTTTATATTTTGATAAGATAAAACTAAATATTCAGAACCGTTTCCTTTTGTCACATCTAAAAGTTTAAATTATTCACCACATTAATTTTAGTAACATTACTAATTGTGGGGGTACAAAGGGACTTAGTCATACTACTTATGACTGTGTTAATATAGTTAGCTACAGGTGTAGCAATAAGTCTTAAAAATCTATTTGGTAGATACAATGTATCTCTTGTCAATTTACAATATTTCCCAATAAATATATTGGTGTCAAAAAATGAAAATTTGTCACTATAGTGACTCGTTAAAAATTGCATATGTCTATTTAACATATGAATATAATTATTTAATTTATCTGATACATTATTTAGGTAGGGGAAGGCACACAATATGATCCTAGGTAAGTTGAGTTTTAACATTTTTTCAAAGGCTTTAGTGACATCATTTTTCTTTAAGTTGTGGCAACTTCCTACGAGTACTGTTAGGCATGAATTTTCATCATATTAGAATCGTTAGAGGGTACCGCACGATTTCGCACGAGGCGGCCTGCGTTTTGGCGGGTACTCTGCCCTGGGAGCTGGACGCTAAGACCCTCTCGTCAGTGTTCTTCTGGCGGGAGGAGGCGTACCAGCGAACCGGACAGAGACCGGCCCCAAGAGAGGTCGAGGCCATGTTGGCCTCCCTCCGCAGCGCCGCCGTGGAGGAGTGGCGTTCCAGGCTGGAGAGTCCAAGTGCTAGCGTGGCGACCGTCGCGGCAGTGCGTCCTGTCCTCCAGCAGTGGATGGACAGGCGCCACGGTGCGCCGACCTTCCGGCTGACGCAGGTGCTCACCGGGCACGGCAGCTTCGGTGCGTACCTGTGTCGCATCGTCGGAGTGGAGGAGACCGCCGTGTGCCACGATTGTGGCAACTGCCGTGAGGACACGGCCCAGCACACGCTTGAGGAGTGCCCAGCCTGGGACGAGGAGCGCAGCGCTCTCGTAGCGGTCGTAGGGAGCGACCTCTCGCTGCCGACCATGGCGGCGACCACAGTCGGCAGCCGGAGGTCGTGGAAAGCTATGCTCTCCTTCTGCGAACGTGTCATTTCGCAGAAGGAGAGCGCGGAGCGGGATCGGGAGCAGACCGATCCCGCTCGTCGCAACAGGCGACGTAGGAGGCGCCGGGACAACATCTAGCCCGGCGCCCAGAGGCCACACGGGGCCGCCGTCCCTACCTTGGCGGCCCCCGAGGAGCAACTATAATTTTGGTGTGCCTTTTGGCACCGCGCAGAGGCGGTCCCGGATCAATCCATAGCTCTGGCTTCAGGGTATTCCGGGGCCGTCTCGCTGAATGCGCTGATGGTGGCCGTCGCGGGGTTTTTAGTCGGTATTACGGCGCATTGATTTTTGGTAGGGACCCGACCCAGCGGCCGCTCGAAAACGGGCGGTAACATCCATGCTGGGTCGGAAGGCGCCGGTGAGTCCGACACACCCTCGCCCCTCCGGGGCGGGATGGTCCGTAAATGGATTTTCCCCGCGTGAAAAAAAATAAAAAAAATAAAAAGGTTTTCTCACGATGTATTCCTACACCGCAAAGCAAGTGATAATTCATTGTGAATACACACATAACTTCGAAAAGTCAGAGGTGTGTGCCTGGGGTTTGAACCTGCGACAGTCGAGATTCTCGACCGCGCGCCTAAACGTTACATTAAACGTTACGTTAAATGTTAGTGACAAATATAAAAACTGTTAAAAACTTTCACATTTATAGTTCACATTCCTTGAGGAAAGTGTTGATTTTGCGAGTTACAACAATAAGAGTTTTTAGGGTTCCGTACCCAAAGGGTAAAAAGGGCGGGACCCTATTACTCATTGTCAATATCATAAACTAAATACAGATAAATGTAATAAAGCCTTTATTGCTGTCTTATTTTTAACAAATAACATGCTATATGTGCCTTACATAATAAATTATAAAATAAAGTTTTAGGTTACTATGATAATATCGGCAAACTGTCGTTAGTTCAGTCCAGCTTGTCCTCCGACAAAGGCCTCCTCTAAGGCTTTCCACTCTGTTCTATCCTTTGCTAAACGAGTCCACTTCCGACCTGCTATTTTCATGATGTCATCTTCCCATCGCATAGTCTGTCTACCTCTATTCCTTTTACTGTCCCGTGGGTACCATTCTGTTACTATTCTAGTCCATTTTTCCCTCGTTTCCCTCAACATATGACCCGTCCATCTCCATTTTAATTGCCTGAAAGTTGTGTATGCATTTTTAAATTTTGTTTTACTTTTTATAAATTCTAATTTTATCCTGTCTTTTCTCTTAACTCCGAGTACACTTCGCTCTATTCCATTTTGACATATTTTTAACTTATTGGCCAGTTCTTCTGTTAAAGCCCAAGTTTGACACCCATAAAGGAGACATGGTAAAATACATACATCAAAAATTTTCCTTTTTTCTTTAATTGGCATATCTCTGCTCTTCATAACTTCGCTGAGCGACCAATATCGTTTCCAGGTGTTTACGACTCTTCTTTCTATTTCTTTTTGCATGCATTCTTTAGGTGATACTAGTTGCCCTAAGTATATGTATTCCTCTACATACCCTATTTTTTCATTTTTAACTTTTATCACATATTCTTGTGAAGAATTAGTCATTATTTTTGTCTTTGTTAGGTTCATTGACAAGCCTGCTCTGTTGCTTTCTTCATCAAGTTCTTGCAGCATAATTTCTAACGTTTTTGGGCTCTCAGAAAATAATATTATATCATCTGCGAAACGAAGGTGACTAAGATTTTGTCCATTTATATTTAATCCTTTATGGTTCCATTCTAGGTTTCTAAATATCATTTCCAAAGCCGCTGAGAATAGCTTAGGTGAGATAGGATCTCCTTGGCGCACACCTCTTTTTATTGGAAATACTTCGCCTGTTGATTCCAACTTTACTTGTGCAGTACTCTTTGAATATATGTTTTTAAGTATTCGTATATATTTTGTTTGTACACCTTGTACCTTTAGAGCGTGCCAGATATATTCATGTTCTAATGTATCAAAAGCTTTGTTAAAGTCCACAAATCCTAAGTAGTATGTCTTTTTATATTCTTTAAACTTTTGTAGTATTTGCCTAAGGGTATGAATGTGATCAATAGTTGAAAATTGTCTACGGAATCCGGCTTGTTCTTTTGCTTGGTTTTCTTCGAGGGTATTGGAAATTCTATTTAAAACTATTTTAGAAAATACCTTGTAAATATTAGACATTAAGCTAATTGGCCTGTAATTTCCTATATCTGCTTTATCACCTTTTTTGTATAGTAATGTAATAATTGATTTAGTCCAATCTTCTGGAATATTTTCCGAATCAATAATTTCGTTGAAAAGATCTGTAAGTTTTTGGGCAATTATAGGAAGTGTTGTTATTAGCAGTTCATTAGTTACTAGATCCGATCCTGGTGTTTTATCAAGCTTCTGAGTCTTAATTGCTTTTATAGTTTCGTCTTTTAGGATTTCAAGTATTGGCTCTTCATCTTTTTGAATATCATATTTTTTGTTATCTTGTTCTACGTTTAGACTCTGGTATAAATTTTTGTAATATTCTGTAGCAATTTTTAATATTTCTAGTCTTTTGCCTGTGTTAGTACCGTTTTTCTTTTTCATATGTGGAATCCAGTCTTTTGTATAACTTAGTTCTTTCAATGCTTTTTTTATTCCTCCTGTTTTTTGTATATAATATTTCATCGTAGTTAACCTCTTCTTTTTCCGATCGTTTCTAAGTTGTTCAGTAATAATCTTGCTTAATTCTTTAATTTTTTGTCTATTGTTTTTATTATTCCTTTGTTTCAAAAGTTCTTTCCGTTCAAGGAGTAATTGTTTGCATTTCATTGAGATTTCTTTTTCACCTTGTTTATTTTTTGTTCTACTTAAGCTTCTTTTGATTTGCGTTACCAGATTGTTGTATCTTTCTTGTATTGACATATGTGGTTTGTCCTGCGATGTTACGTCGGCTACTGACTTTTGAAGAGTATTGAGCAATAATTCCTTATCGCCTATGTGTTGAATTGTATTACAATTATTATAAGATCTTCTAGTTTTTGCAAAACGTCTCCCTGATAACGTTGCTCGAACCATCCTGTGGTCCGTATTAAAATTTAAATTATTTATGATATTTACATCCTTAAAGGCATTTCTGTTGTTTGACATAATGTAGTCTATTTCATTCTTGTAAAATCCATTAGGTGAAATCCATGTCCATTTTTTAGATTGTTTCTTTTTGTAAAAACTATTAAGAATACATAATTTGTTTTGTAAGGCAAAGTTTATCAATCTTGTGCCATTTTTGCTTCTACAGCCACACGCGTGTGGTCCTATAATACATTCTTCTCCAAAATTTTGTTTTCCAATTTGCCCGTTAAAATCTCCCATCACTATGACGTTTTTGTATGCATTTTCGATAGTGTTTTGTAGATCTTCGTAGAATTTCTCGATTTTTGTAATTTCTTCCTTTTTGTTCGATTCTGTTGGTGAGTAAGCTTGTATGATAGACCATTTCTCTTCAGTTTTCCTGTTTGTGATTAGTTTAATATTAAGGATTGCTATGCGTTCTGATATTCCTCTAAGTTCTTCTATGTTGTTTACTAGATTTATTTTAACAATAAATCCCACTCCATACATTCCTTGCGTCTCTCCAATAAAATGTAATATGTATTTTCCATGGTCTTCAATACTTTCTCCAATTCGTCTCATTTCGCTAATCCCAATAATATCCCAATGCAGTTTTTCAATTGCCAGGTCGAATTCCTGAAGTTTTTCTGTAGTTCTAAGTGATCGGCAGTTAATAGTAGCTATATGGATATCATTTGTATTTCTTTTAAGATGATTATAAGAATTATTCCTTAGAGGGTGGTGGTCATTTTCCCCCACGAGGACCAGTCGGCTTGGGGGAGGTTGTGTTATTTCTTGTGTTAGTTTTTTGCAATTTGGTTGTGTTATCCGTTTGCCGGCTATTAATTGCTATTGGTTTTTATGTGTGCTCATATCATTAACAGAGTTTGATCGGATTCTCATCAGGTCGAAAGCGTTTGTCCTGTTAGTTTTTATGGAACTTATCGTTTGTTGTTTTTTAGGTTTAGTGGTAGACGTCGACGGCGGTGAAATAGATAACTCCCTTTTTCTTTTGTCGGTGTTGGGACCTTTAACAATTAGTTTATCGTATTTTAAAAAAGCAATATTCCCCTTTTCCTTCTCTTCTAGTAGCTGTGGTAACAAAGCCTTTCTCTTTTCTATTACTTCTTTAGTATAATCTTCCGATATATAGATCCCCTTTAAACTTTTTTTATGTTTTATAATTTGGTCTTTTTTCCACCCGTTTGTAAATGATAATAGCACAGGTCTATGTTTGTTTTCAACTTTATTTTTTCCTAGACGGTATAGTCTGTTCACTTCATTTTCTTCCAATGATAAAGTTAATTCCCTTTTAAGGATCTCCTTGATGGTTTGAAATAGCTCTAGGGTTGAATTTTCTCTCTCTTCTAAACCATAAATAACTACATTGTTACATTTTTTCTCTTTTTTTAAATATTCAATCTCACTCTCCAGGTTAGAAACTTTTTGTTTTAATTTTTTGTTTTCTTCTATCATAGGAGTTAGTTTTCCATCAATCTGATCCATTATATTCTTCGTAATAGATTCTTTTAGATCACTCGTCTGTTTTTCCATTTCTATCTTCATTTTGTCGAATAACAATTGAAATTGTTTATCCATGTTGTCGAATAAATTGTGTGAAACGAAACGTAGATGCGACTTGGTAGAAAGTATTTGTTTGTAATGGCAACACTTTGGTTAGTTGTCAACTTTGCCACCTGACAGTTTAAATATTGTTGTTTATTTTATTTTACCGGCTGTCAAGTTGACGTTGATTTAAAAACAAAAAGATGTTGTATTCTAACCTCAATTGTAGATGTATATTTGAAGTTCACTTTTAGTGCATGGGTCTTGAAAATATCCAAGGATTGTTTGTTCTATGTCTTCTGATGTTTATTTGATGATGTTTGTAGCACTACAATTCCTGGTTTGTAACTTTAACTATTTTTAATATGTGTTTGATTGACGACGAACATTACAGACTTGTTGACACTTTAACATCCGGAAACGGAAAAAAAACAGATAAATGTAAGCCTTTATAAATAAATCTTTTTATTAAAATCTGCCGTTCTCGTCTCCCTGTCCTCACCTTTACTACTCAATCATACATCGATATGAAACTATGATTCGACACCATCTGTCTGGGAAGTTAAGCGTATTTTGGCCATAAATTACGTACGAATTGCAGTGCGGTTCCCACAGGAATTCGTTAAATTGTTAATAGCTTATCAGTGTACTCGTATTGTATCGGCAGCAAACTACCTACAAAGGTCTCTGTAGTGTGGGTAGGTATTTTAAGTGTTGGCTCTTTGTTCTCGGTGTTTTTTAAAACTATACATACATAACCTCACTCCTGTATTCTTAGAAAGGGTAGACAGAGGTGCATTTGTGCACCCACATTTAGTCAGGTATGTATCAGTCCCACGTAATAGGGGGCGAGCCTATTGCCGTTTTTCGGGCACATTTCCAGACTCCGTGCTGCTACTGAGAATTTCCTAATGGAAAAACCCAATAACACTGCCAGACCCTCGAATCGAACCCAGGACCTCTAGATCGCACTGCACAATCTTAAAACAATACGGTAATGGATATTATATTACCTTGGACATAACTTGGAGATACTAATCATTTGCATATGACTATACAGGGTGTAAAAAGACCGTGATCGAAAACCAAGACAGGTAATAGTTAGGGATTTTTTAGCGTCAATGTGTAATTGATGATGATTATATAACAGATGTATGTAGATGTGGCTTGCTGTTTTTAAAGAATACTCCCAGTCTTCAGTTATAACTATATATTTATATTTTCGAAGATAACAATTTTCTTGCACTCGCTCCAATTTCTACTCAACAATAATCACACGAACAAAATGTCGTCGTTTAAGTGACATTCGATCAATACACTTTCTTTATATTCTATAGTAATAAAAATATATTAAGTCAATAGACATTCTGAATAAACCGTTATTATACAATTCAATGCTCTTCCTTTATATTTTTATATTTTACAAATATTAATACAAAATACTACAATAAATTATTTCAATGTACCAGATTTATTACAATTACCTGTCATGTTTTTTTTTACACTCTGTATAAGATTCTGTTGCGCGATGTCTGTTTCAATTTTACTTTGGTACTAATGTTAGTTCGATAGAAGCGCGCTATAATTAAATTAGAGTACGTAAAGGAACGCTAGCTTGGTATCACGTGGTGCCACCCTATCTCAGGCGCCTGGTGCACTCGTACCTATCTAACAGGGACGTGGTGTATCCGCGCGCCGACGGGTGGCACCGAAGAGCAATGTCGTGCGGTGTTCCGCAGGGGTTCGGGTTGTTCGGCTACGACTGGGTGCTACGTGGTGCCAACCCTCGGGGCGTCGGCGTATTTTGTTACGCTGACGACACGCTCGTCACAGCGACGGGTGGGACCTTCCAGGAGGCTAAAAAAAAGGGAACGCTAGCTTGATCATACTTGTAAAATTATCTAAATTATTTTCTGTGTTTCCTTTGAAGAGTGAGATCACAGATTTGTTGGTCGTAGAGTATATCTAATGTTTCATGTATCTGTACGTAAATATAATTTAAATCTATGGCATACCTCATTTTATGTTGCCCTGTCATTTTGAAATTATAAGCCAATTGAAAAGAATATGTTTTGATATGTGGAAGGAGTATTTTGACAAGAGATCCAAAGATAGGGGAATCTGGTATAGAACGATTCAGCCAAATCCTCTGAGATCATCATGGATTGACAATGATGTTTTAAATAGGAATGAAATTATATATATTAGCTTTAATTAGCTTAAGGATTAGCGAGCTGAAGTGGCAGTGGGCAGGTCACATCTGTCGCAGAACCGACAACCGTTGGGGGAAACGAGTTCTGGAGTGGAGACCGCGACTCGGCAAACGTAGTGTAGGGCGCCCTCTGGCTAGGTGGGGTGACGATATTCGCAGGGTGGCTGGCAGCGGTTGGATGAGGAGGGCCGAAGATCGAGCCCAGTGGCGTGCCATAGGAGACGTCCAGCAGTGGACGTAAGAAGGGCTGCTGATGATGATGATGATGATATTAGCTTTAAGATTGCGTTCCGGTCATATTCCATCTGGTAAATTTAGGTTCCTCATGGGAATCAGTATATCCCCTAATTGTGACACTTGCGGTGTGATTGATGATGTTTATCACATCCTGATGGAATGTGATCGAAATAAAGTTAACCGTATAAATGTTGTAAATAAAAACCACGTAGGTGAATGTAATAGTATTCTAAGTTTACCTTTAAGTGATTCGTCTAGGATATTATATAAGTTAGTTAAGGACAGATTTGTTTAAAATTGATGTTATTATTTGTTATGTTTCGCTATAGCGACAAAGCCTCTAAATAAATAGAAAAAAAATAAATAAAAATTAAATCTCATAAAATTAGAATTCTTTGAGATGGTTAAGTAAAGACACTCTGTGAAATAGGTCAGGTGACTGTAGCTGCCGTGTACACAAATTTTAGCGTAGGTTAAGAAGATAAGTAGTGCATTGATAGTGGACCAAGGGCACCTATCACTCATTGATAGTTCTTCAGATTATCTTATTGCTGTGTAAGGGATAAAACACAAGGGTCTATTAGAGGAGCGTCCGAAAGATTTTTTTGTAGATACCGTTTCGTATTTGAGTGCGCTGGCCTAGTTAGGTTAGGTGTGAGGAGAACTATGTGTGTTGGCGGTCGCGAGTTCAAATCCAAGGCTTTTTCGCTATGTATGCATGTTCGAACGGTTTATGAGGAAGTGATAAAACTAGCTTACTTAAGAGTTCTCTACAAAAAGTTTCTTGTAAATGGAAAATTCTATTAATTTGCATAAAAAACTAGAACTAAAATACTAGAGTGAAAAAACTAGTGTGATCGATACTTTTTCTATATCTTTTTGCACAAGTACACAATCTATAACAAGGAAGCTACTAGCTTAGTACGTTACAAACTTCCACATTCCATTAGTAACATTGTGTAGTCTATTTCAGAATCCATTTATATTGACATTTAAACTATAAGACAGATTGAAGTCAGTCCCAGAATAGAATATAATATTGTATTATTCAGTAACTAGTAGTATAAACAGAATGTAATTTGGACTAGAAAAAAAAAGGCTCCTTCAGTTTTATTTTCATGGTACCTACTGCTACTAACTATGCATTTTCTAATGAAAAGTTTAGTAAATAATAGTGACTCGTCGATCCCACAACACAGATATTTCCCTCAAACCAACGCGTCAATTAAAGCCCATAGACATAACTAGATTATCCCTACTAATGTCAAATATGCAATATTTTGCTTAGAGCTAAATTGCGAGCCTTGAAGTTCATATGTTGAAACTTGCAGAGAATTATTAAAGATAGTGAAGATGTGCCTAGAGGAGGCGAGGGCTGTCGTGTGCCAGTGCATCCGAGAGAACGGTCAAAGTAGACTCGCCCGAGCAACAAAGTGTTACGTTTTTTCTCATTAGTGTACATTTTTAGCGCACACTGCCGTATTAAGTATTCTGTGCAGTGCAGTTATTTCGTTTGTTTCCTTACCTAATTAGAAGAATGCTTTTATTTTTTCACTTGTACGTAATTCCACGAGTGAGATTGGGATAAAATTGGAAAAACTTTGGGTTTTTACTTACTAGTTATTGATAAAATTCTTTCGGTTTCCATATTGAAAAAAATATCTCGATGAACTCTTGTTCTTATAACGCACTATTTCTGGTGTAATTCTAGCAAAAACATTGCGATAAAATATTCAGAAAGCACAAGATACTTTGTGTTTTATACTTTCATGCGTTAAAAGTTTATGAGATACACAGATATCTGTTTTTGGTCTTGCTCTTTGTGGGACACGACAAGACTTGTATCTCAGTTCGGGGTTTGAAGTATGTATAATGTATATGTGCCTGTTGAGCGTATTTATTTATACAGGGTGTATTCAGACCGTTATCGGAAACGAATACGAATTTTCTTTAACGACAGGGGGTTTGTAATCACCTTAGCTATTACCTGCCTCAGTTTCCGATCATGGTCTGAATACAGCCTGTATAATATGAGAATTTTGTTGCAGTTGTGAAGAGTGTGATGGGAGCAGCGTGGGCGGTGCGCTGGTAGCCGCCGTCGCTGTGTCGCCGCACGCCTGATGGGCAAGACGTCTGGAGGCCGGATTGACGCAGGAGTACGCTCGCATAGAGTCACCAACAGGAGGTCAGTACTCGTACACGTCGGCACTTCAGCCTTTTCTTCAGTTGTCACTGTAACGCCTGCAAAAGGTATTGCAACATTCATTTGTTTTTGTATTCATGACTTAATTTTACTGTTAAAATGGTGCACATCAAGTGTTTTATGTATTTTATCTGTCTTAATGGTCTTTAATAACTGCTATGGAATGAGAAACAGGATGATGTGGCTAGTTATACTTAGATGTGAGGTTAAAAAAAATCACGTCAATTAAAGGGTACTTTTATGCATAAAAACATGCATATCATAATTACCTGTATCTCCTTAGTGTAGATGAAGACTTACACGGGGTTTTTAGCCCGTAGGAATCCGGCATACCCCGTCTATCTTGTTAGGCGGGAATCCAAGAGGATTGTCCCCATGTTAAAAAAAAAAGAAAAAAAAAGGTCATATATAAAGTTCAGTAGTATGTTAAATTTCCTACCTGGAATATGGCAAAAATTAACTTGTAACACGAGCTGCTACATTTTGTTAATTGTTCGTATAGAAAATGATATTGGTAGAAAAAAAATTATGTCATATGCACCGACGAGTACTTCTTCTGACATCCTGTCAATCATTTTCCATTAAAGTAATAATCTACAACTGCCTCGTGTCTCGCGGTACAAGTATGTGCCGTGGGATCTAGAGGTCCTGGGTTCGATTCCCGGGTCGGGAAAAGTGTTATTGGGTTTTTCCATTAGGAAATTCTCAGTAACAGCACGGAGTCTGGAAATGTGCCCGAAAAACGGCAATAGGCTCGCCCCCTATTACGTGGGACTGATACATACCTGGCGAAATGTGAGTGCAGAAATGCACCTCTGCCTACCCCTTCGGGGAATACAGGCGTCAGTTTATGTATGTATGTAATAATCTACAATATCATTTATCCATTCTTTTGATGATATTTTACAAAAAATAAGGCACACGTGTTATTATGTTTTATTTTCACAATACCCCGTTTGATCACAATGTTCTAAAATAATTCTATACAGTTGTTCCGCCGTCAATCTTAGCTCTTTGAGCCGTGGGCAGCCCTTGATGGCTCGCCCGTGTTACGACATTGTACAACAACAAATGTTATTCTGATTCAATGACACAAAAAAAAACTTGTTTAATGTGTGTAAGAAAAAAATGCGGTAAAAAATTATAGCTTCCTCGCCATGCGATCGCTTATTCAGATACCTTGTGTATTTAAAAAAATAACATAAGCATTATATTGATAGTCTGAAAATGTTTTGTAAATGATGTAGTTACACCTTCGTTAGCTTGACATGACTCTTTAGCAGTATACCGTAGTGTTCCTTGGCTCTAATTTGCCGGTGATATGATGATCGATATTTAAGTAGTAATGGCCTCGCTTAGGCGCGCCAGTCGAGAATCTAGGCGGTCGCAGGTTCAAAACCTGCACACCTAAAAGTTCTTGGGAATTTCTTTATTGTTTAGTCTGCCCACCTGCCAGCGTGGTTGACTAAGGCGTAAACCGTCTCAGTTAAAGAGGAAGCTCGTGCGTGGAAGTAGGACATATATGGGCTGTTGATGATGATGAGGATATTCGTATCCGTTATATGCAAGAGCATCAGGTTCGACTAATGAGGAATAATCGACTTCGTTTTTTTTAATACCTCCAGCTTCCAAAAGTCGTATATGTACCTTATATTCCCAAACACAGAAATGCCTGTTTCGTCAGCTCTTCACTATCTGCAGTAAATGTAGTATATAAATAAAATAAATAAATAAATACACCCAACAGTCACATACATAGTTCTGATCCCACACTAAGATACAAGTCTTGTGTCGTGGGTATCAGAAACTACGAGAGACTTTTCGGTCTCACATACACCCAGACCCGAAACAAATATTTGTGGGTCACACAAACATTTGTCTCGGTGCGGGGATCGAACCCGCGGCCTCTCGTTTCGCAAGCAGGTGTCTAGCCAACTGCGCCACGGAGCATTGTCATTAAAAACTTCGGGTCTCACTTACATCCAACGACCGTCGGCCGGCCACAAAGATGTGAAAATAATATTTCACGAACCCTATCGTAAAACACGCGATGATGAAGTGAGTAAGCGGCACGATGAGTTTCATTAACTGCGCCGCGGAATCAGATTGTGCGCCAGTTAAAACGTTCAGTATTTCATTTTTAACGCGGACCGCTCGATTTGGAACCCTTCCAGACATTTCTCTCTATGATAATTAAATGAAAGACCCACGTCGACGATGATTTTGATGGCGATTGTGAGGATCGCTTTCGTCAAATAATCATGTATTTGTGCGGTTTTGTTTTATAGTTGTGTACAAATTTATAGCGTGTCAAGTTACATTTATATTTTAAGTTTCACGTTCCATTGCTTTGTACTGGTGTCTACATATAGACGGAAATTATATCATAGTCTACCAGTAGGCTAGCTATTGGTACATACATACGCAACTAGGGTTTGCAATCCCGCAGTAATTTTTTCCCGCAGTAAAATTTAAAAATGCAAAAATATGCATATAATAATGCTTTATCACCTGTAGTTTAGTTACACTATATTAAAAAATAATAATAATAGAAACATTCATACAATATCTAATAGAAAAAGTACTTTTTCATAGTTCTTATGAGGTTAGGTAGGGGGTTTGCAATCAATAGGGTTTCCTGCGTGTTATAATGGACTTATCTTACCTAAACAAACAAATAAACTAATTTTAATCCTTTACTTCGCTCGATCGGTTGATCGATCTGACTGACGCGCCCGCGCTGTTGTGATGGAGCTAATAGGCCTTCAGTAAAAGCTGAATTACCTTGCCGAGTCAAAAAATGCGGGAATGCGGGAACGCGGAATTGCAAACTATATACGCAACGTCACACCTGTATTCCCAGAAGAAGTAGTCAGAGGTGCATTAGTGCAGTAACATACATACATACATACATAAACTCACGCCTGTATTCCCCGAAGGGGTAGGCAGAGGTGCATTTCTGCACCCACATTTCGCCAGGTATGTATCAGTCCCACGTAATAGGGGGCGAGCCTATTGCCGTTTTTCGGGCAATTAGTGCAGTAACATTTAGCTAATTGTGTTTTCGTCCCACGTAATTGAGGGCGAGCCCATTGGCACAATTCTAGACTCCGTGCTGCTACTGAGAATGGAAAGACCCTATAACACTGCCCGACCTGGGATTTCGACCCAGAACATACTAGTACCGCGAGACTAGGTGGTAGTCCTAGTGGTGTGTGAGGAGTAAAATATTCTCGGAATCATAGTAAAAGTCTCCTGGTAATAGAGATTGTTCATCATGAGCGATACTAATAAACGCATCCTTGACAAATCAGTGGTGGATACTAAAGATTTCAGCCCCTTGTTATCAGTTCTGAACATATTCGAAAAGCATCGTATACATAGAACATTTAAAAATAACCCCCTAGTTATAAAAATGTACTAAAATTAAGAATTATTATTGCGACAGAGAGTCGCCATAAATCGTTATCAGTAAATGTTGAACTTGAATAAAATTGACTGCCTTGTGGTCTCGCGGTACAAATATGTGCCGTGCGATCTAGAGGTCCTGGGTTCGATTCCCGGGTCGCGCAAAGTGTAATTGGGTTTTTCCAGTAGGAAATTCTCGGTAACAGCACGGAGTCTGGAAATGTGCCCGAAAACGGCAATAGGCTCGCCCCCTATTACGTGGGACTGATACATACTTAGCGAAATGTGGGTGCAGAAATGCACCTCTGCCTACCCCTTCGGGGAATACAGGCGTGAGTTTATGTATGTATGTATGTATGAATAAAATAATCCTTTCGCTATGACATCAGTATTTCGTAATACATTTGCGGCAGAGCTTTTTCACAATTCTCGTCCCGAACCAATTGTGCTCACTCCGGATATGTTTCCGAGATCTGAAGAAATCTTGTTTCCGCTGACACGTTTTGAGCGATGGCAGGAAACGAGGTTTCACTACACAGTAAAGTGTTTTCTATTGAACAAATAGCATTAAGTACTGAACACAAGTGCCATTAGTTATATTGTACATACATACATACATAAACTCACGCCTGTATTCCCCGAAGGGGTAGGCAGAGGTACATTTCCGCACCCACATTTCGCCAGGTATGTATCAGTCCCACGTAATAGGGGGCGAGCCTATTGCCGTTTTCGGGCACATTTCCAGACTCCGTGCTGTTACCGAGAATTTCCTAATGGAAAAACCCAATAACACATTGCCCGACCCGGGAATCGAACCCAGGACCTCTAGATCGCACGGCACATACTTCTACCGCGAGACCACGAGGCAGTCAGTAGTTATATTGTTTTATCTAGAAATGTGAGGGACGTTTTGTAGCAGCATTCAGTTGAGGCATTTTTGGCTCCTTACAGCAAAGTATGGCTTGAAAATAGTCCTAGTAAACTCTCAAATCTTAATAGCTTATAATCGATATTTTTTTACCCGGGAGTAAGTATCCGTCGATTTGTTTTCGAACTAGTTGGCGACTGGTGAGAAATGGTTATCATATTATGTCAATCGAGACTCCATGTGATCCTACATTCAATTGTTTTGCCATGCCCGTGTAACATATTGTTATACCTTCATTAGTAGCGGTACTTCCATAGAAACCCGAAAGCGTTACACGTTATTTTTTTAATGTCTAGTTTATATTTGTTTATTGTTGGGTCAGCATATTCTAAGTTAAATGTCAAATTGCGTCTGTTAAATAAATAAATAAATAAATACACCCAACAGTCACATACATAGTTCTGATCCCACACTAAGATACAAGTCTTGTGTCGTGAGTATCAGAAACTACGAGAGACTTTTCGGTCTCACATACACCCAGACCCGAAACAAATATTTGTGGATCACACAAACATTTGTCTCGGTGCGGGGATCGAACCCGTGGCCTCTCGTTTCGCAAGCTGGTGTCTAGCCAACTGCGCCACGGGGCTGTCAATAAAGATAGCTTGAAGATTATTATTCAGAATTTTATACGGCATGCTGGGCTTTTGGGCATCTATAGAAGTACCGTCACTGACCTTCATGAAAAATGTGTTTTGGTGCAGAGAGTCAGGCGTGTGCTGGGGCCGGCGCGGGCGTGCAGGGTGCGCGCGCGCGGGCGGCGCAGGCGCTAGTGGCGCGGGCGCTGCTGCCGCTGGCGCGGGAGGGGTGGGGAGCGCAGGCGCGTGGCGGCGGCGCGAGCGAGGCGTGCAGCCGCGCAGGCCCATGGAGATCCTTACCAGCATCTATGCGCTGCTCTCCGGCGGCGTATGTACAATACCCTACATACTATACTAAATAATCAGCTCTTTCCAATTTCTTGTCAGGTAACATTCGATTTGACTCCGTCTGTGCAGTGTAGTCCGGTACATGTAATCTTCAATTGACGGACTATATTCCAACGGAAATTCATAGCCAGTTGTATTTATGTTCGAATGTTTTTAAGTTGGTCCGCAGATTACTTAATTTGAGACGCTTCTATAGTAATTTAGGCATCCAGAACTAGTCAGCGAATGCTGCATTGTAATTTCTCCATGAGTAAATAGAAATAAAAATAAATAAAAACGTAACAAAACAAAGTCGATGGTAAATTAATGTTTATACAAAGAGGTATACGGCATTTGATGAGAATTATATTAACGTCTGGAAGAGATACAACATATATTTTTGTCACACAAACGGTTTTCTAAAGGTTCACTCAATTTTCGCCTGATAATTTTGAGGCAAAGACAAAGCCGCGTTTGTTGCAGTAAGCCTCCCGGTTGGAGTGTTTTTATAACAACACCATTATCTATACTAATATATAAAGCTGAAGAGTTTGTTTGTTTGTTTGTTTGGTTGAACGCGCTAATCTCAGGAACTACTGGTCTGATTTGATTAATTCTTTCAGCGTTAGAAAGCCCATTTATCGAGGAAGGCTAAATAACATCACGCTACGACCAATAGGAGCGGAGCACCAATAAATAATGTTTCAAAATCGGAGGTATTTTTTCCTTTTGAGAACTTCCGCTGCGTGCGCTGCGGGAACGGTTAAAGTTTCGCTAAAATAATGTATGACAGAATTGTTCCCCTTTAAAAGTTCTAAAAAATAGTCTGCGACAGCACATGTCTATCTTTTAAGGTTGGCTCACTATAACCTTTTTTATGCTAACCAAATTTGTTCTGAAATAAAACATTATTTGTGAAGGTGTTTTTATAAAGATGATATTAATCCTTATCCAAATAAATACGTTATTCATCACAAATATTTAATTTGAAAGAAATTTGCCCTTTACATCATTTGATTTCAATGAGTATCTTAGAAGATATCGCAGTTTTAAAATAACACCGCAGCGAAAAAATTATCAAGCGCGCAATTATGATGTACGAGTAGTACAAGGCGCCGGCCGGCCAGTGCGCGGCGGCACATGTTTCACGTCTATTTAACCGATTTGAATGATTTTTTTGGTATGGACATAAATGGGACTCTGTGGAGTAAAATAGACTACTATTTTCTTTCTGAAACCAACCCTGAAGTCTACGCGGACGGAGTCGCGAGCAAAAGCTATAATATAATATGTCGCATCCGGGTCATGAGTACGGGACGTCAACGACAATATCAATCATACAAACGTCAAAGTGACGTTTACAGAGCCTAGATTGGAGAGGGTAAACGTTAATAAAAAGACGAGTAGGTATCCCTTAGTCGTCTCTCATTATCGTACTGATCGCTCAAGGTGTAACACTAACCTAGGAACTGTACTGTGTATTGTGAATTGAAAAGTGAACAATAATATCGTGATTTGTGCTCGCATAACATCCTCATGACGCCCACTAAGCATGCATCCACTAACGACGATGTTAGTGAGAACCATGTGTCTCCAACATATATGATTATTATCTGCATAACATTTGATAGTACCAAGCACGTCATTTTGAGGCACAAGAAACCGAATCGGATTTGAGCACAAGGCTTTGTACTGAGACATGGGCTGTGATGGATTACCATTCACGATATAAATAATATTAATATAATAACGCTAAAAAAAAACGCTTGTAATAATGTATTACAGATTTGTTCTGCTTCTGAAGAGTAAAAAAATATCGTAAAAAAATACGCGAACACGTAAATAAAATCCCATCATAAATTACGTTAAGTGTTCAGTTAAATACCTAGCTTCACTACAACTCAACCAGCTTAAGTGGGCAAAAGCTCCAGTGAAAAATCTGGTTCGTACAAGTGTACTTAGAACAAAGTAAGCCGTATTCCTCAATTAGAATCGTACAGAAAGAACTCACATTCACTATAATAAAAGAAAGATAAAACTACGAACAAAGCAATGAGAATTTTATTGCAAGTTATAAGTCATTAATCGTAAGAAGACGTTACAGTCAAGTCATAGTCGACAATAATTATCATAGAGAATTACATATCTGAAGAGCTGCACTGGCCATTATATATTAATGCTTTTTAATTATTTTTATAATTAGCTTTTATAATTATTATAATCATTGTGAAACGGCCGTGCAACAAGTGTATCGCCAAGAGAGCCTCTCAACTTCTATTAAATTATGCTTCACGAGAAAAAAGTAGGGAAATAGCTCTATTTAATCAGAGTTGTCTTTTGTGCAATTTATATGAATTATGAATGGTATATATTATTTTAAAATAGAATGAGGCATTTAGTATTTTATATTAAATCACGGTGAAAGAACAAACTTAATAGGTCCTTATCTAAAAAAAAAAATATATCTGCAAAACCTAGGAAATTAGTTTGGCTATTTGAAGACGAGAGAAAAAAAGGCTGATTTGGAATCATTTGCGAAAATAAAGCTAGAAACACATAATTAAAACGCGACATGTCACGACAAGCTACGTGTCTACACCTAATGTGCACCGTATAATTGGCGTTGGATGTTCATAGTGTGGTTTTAGTCCTAGTAAATAACACGTACTGGGTCCAATCAAACTGATTGGACCCAGCACGTGTAGAGTTTTGTCGGTGTGCTTCGCGTTTTAATAGTGTGTTTCAACCATAAACCCTCTCAGATGTAGAGGAGGCCCGTGCCCAGCGGCACGTGCCCATATTTAACCGGTAAAACCAAATGTAGAGCGTTTGGAGAAGCATTTCATATTTTTTATACACATGCAAATATTGTCTATGAAACCTTAAAAATAGCGAATTAAATAGTATTAAATTATTTATTAGTAAATTATTCCATAAATTAATATTTAATCTAACATTTTATTTCAAGCAGCAAGGAGTGAATCCCAAAATCGACTCCGTCGCGTTCCGGCTGCATTGCGGCGCCACCACCGCCGCGCTGCTGGCGGCGAGCGCCGCGCTAACCACACGCCACCTAGTGGGAAACCCCATAGACTGCATACATACAAGGTAAACGGGAAGCTAGCTCAGGTGTTAGAGAAAAAAGTTCCGCACGTTGTTCATAGATGGCGTTGATTTGTGTTTTTACGTTTTCATAGATGGCGTGAATATTTTTCAGCTCGTTAGTTTATACATCATAAACTACACATCATAAAATGGACGGTACAATATTATAACTGGAAAAATGTTATGACAGTTGGATTTAATTTAAAGAGGATTTTACCAAAAATTAAAACTTTTCCATATTATTCGTCATAAAAGTGGTGGCTTCACGACATTATTTATGATAAAATATAACTACCCCATAGTAGCTGCAGTAGCTGTTGTCTCATATAAGCTGATGTCTACGCTGCCTACGTGTATCATTACCACCAGTTATTCGTTTTTTATCAGCATAGTCAATTCGAATCGACCTTATATTTTTTAGCGAGTTTTCTTTTATTTATTAAACAATTCAATGGGTGCATTTTAGGTTACCCTGCCATCGCTGCACTAAGTACTACGTGTGCCGCTTATTTATCGTACTTTCTCCCCCCAGGGATATACCAGAAGACGTCCTGAACACGTACTGTTGGATCCACTCTACGTTCACTGTAGCGGGCGAGGCGGGCACAGGGGCGTATCCAGGCGTGCGTGGCGCGGGCACGTCCCCCAGACGCTACGGGAAGTACTACCAGTGGGTCGCGTTCACCCTGTTCTTTCAGGTAAGTGGTATTTGAAGTCCTGGTGATTGAATTTTTTTTCAGTTGTGGAAACTAATATAGGACTTGGATTTATCATCATAGAGAAGGTAAGTACAGGCAATTGTCGTGTTTTTTCTTCTAATTTGATTATGGCGGAGCAAAAGGATTTAATTGTGAAGATGAGAAATGTATCCAAAAGGCTTCGAAGAATCATAAAAAGTTAATTTTTAGTACGTCGTTTATATTTTATCTTATTAAACTACCATTTTTCTACGTAATATAATGAAACACAGTGAAATGACATTAATACTTTTATATTAATATTAAAAATGAATGTGATATTTGCACAATTAAGCGATGATCAATGATCATAACATTTCGTTAAATTATCTGAATCCTACGTAACTACATACGAGTATATTTGAAATAAACGAAGTATAAGAGAATTTATTTTAGTTCTATACATTTTATTAAAATCTGTTAGCTCAGTTTCAAGTACATGCATTCGACTAGTCGTTCAGAGGGCCCAATATAAGTCTTATGGTATATGATTCACATTTTACTAATTAACAGGTATCTAATAGTTCAATATCGTTTAACAACGAAAAAAGCTTTGTGATGATTTCTAGGAAAAAATTGTCTGCATAAATATAATGTATATAACTATGACGTTTAAGATCCGTGTTGGTCTAAATTTAGGCCTCTGCCAAGTGCCAAGCAGTGTGATGTATGTACATGGCCTACTATACACATCAACTACTTGAATATCATGCTACCTTTTATACGTCTAATGTACAAAAATAAATGGATTAATACCGCAAATGTATCGCGATGGCAAGCAATCACTTTGTCCAATAATAAGATCGTTAAGTGGCGGGTGGAGGGGTCATCGTGAGCCGGCGATTCGCGCCCATACTTGATTGGCCTCTGGATTATACGTCACGCCATTACGCTGCCGACGTCGCAAATGGGCCAGTGGCCTTGCCTAACACTTTTTTAATATTATTTTTTCCTTGGTAATAGTTTTAGCTCACCCTGAAAACGGTATTGGCTAGCCCTATCTGTATAGGTGACTCTAATGTTTATAGAGCGATCGTATCAAATAGCGAAGCTCCTTTCCCTTCTTTGGCACATATTAACACAACAGCACACGCAACGACGTCTCAAACCCTACACAGAGAAACAAGGAGAAGAAGAAAAAAATGTTTATAACGAACTTTTAACTTTTAAGTTCATGTTTGAGTTCAGTTTTAAACAATATATTTTCTTATTTTTCAATAAGTTTTTTTAAATTTAATTAAATTAAATAAACAAGGTAAAGATTTACTTTTTTATGATTTATTGTTACATTAATTAGAAGGATGACTTACGACCATTTCACCCGGAACTGATATTTACAATCACCCGTGAATACCCTCATAATTTTGCAGGCTTCTTTTGAGATGAGCTTGACATTAGTTCTTTGTAGTTTTTGTGAGACAGTAAGCCGTGCTGCGTTGTGGTTCTACTACACAAAATCTAGAGTTTTTCTTGTTCTGAGGAATGCCGTAGAGCGACGTGGTAATTCATTATGAATAAACTTAGGTATACCTTGTTATACTCTCCTTGGCTTTCCCGAAAGGTTATATAGTGCCAGTAACGTATATTTCTACATTTCGTCAGTTATCTTTAGTATAGCGTTATAATGGGGCAAGTCTATTGGTGTTATCGGGGTCATTTTTCTTTACCGTACTTTGTAATCGAAAGTGGGACTTATCGATTTCACGCTGCACACTAAATACACGTAATATTTCAAAAGTCAAAGGACCGCAATTACGCTTAAGATCTCCCGAGACTGTGTGCATAATCCTGTCAGACCAACGAGAAGAAATGTTTCGGTGAGTTTCTTTCGCGCTGACTGTATCGCACTCAATAAATAAGCGATAAAACTAAAGGATTGTGTGAATTGGCTTCCGCCTTGATTGATACTCTCACAGTGACACACTAGCGACCCCGCGCGGCGCCGCTTGTATCTACACAAACATCGTCAAATTAATTGCGTCTCTATGTGTCCTTTATCGCATTAACCATGGGGAGTGCTCTGATGATCTTTTCGGGTTAACACCTAATGCTGAATTTCACTAACGCACCACATGGCAGAAATTGAAGTTCCATCCCTACCATCTGGATAAATGGCGTCCCTCAACAGTGCGGTTTAAACGGTGTTTCCTACTTCGCACAACATCTTTCTGGAATCAGCTTTCGCCGAGGAAAGAGATTTCCGAATGGATATGACTTAGGGACCTTCAAGAAAAGAGCCTATATTTTCCTCAAAGGCCGGCAACGCACCGATGATTCCTCTGGTATTGTGGGTGTCCATGGGCGGTGTTGACCATTTAACAAAAGGTGGCTCACTAGCTCGTTTCCCTTCCCATAAAAAAAAGTAGTGATGGGGTTTAGTGGAGAGCCCTTGTAACTATTTGTAATATGATTCATGCTAATTGGTGTTACATTTGATATACCTGACTTTGGGGCCGTTTAAGTATTACGTAAGCAGATTTATTACAATTATTTACCCCCCCATCCGCCTTGTCAGCAAAAGTAAGCAAAGCTCTTACCCCCTCCCACCATGCTTACGTACACATTTTTCAATTAATTGTTTTGTTTTTTTTTTTAAATATTATAATTGTAATTTTATAAATAAGAAAATAGATTTAACTACCGATAACGTAATCATCATCTAGACTCCCCTACCCCCCATGTCATCCAAAATAAGCAAAGCAAAGACCCCCCGTCCCACCATAGTGTTTACGTAATACTTGAACGGCCCCCTGGTTGAATATCTCGTTTGTCTCGCTTCCTAATACTTTTTTGCATACATCATTGTACCCACTCTATGCTTCTGATCAATCCAGACCATTTAACGGTTGCCTGGAAGAAATCGCCGATACCGATAAGGCATTTGTGACACTCCCTTATTGTAATGTTACCAATACCTATTTTGTTCTTTTGTTTAGTGTACACTAAAGCATAAATAAATTAAATAAATAATATGGCGTTTGCCGCAAAATCCATATTTTGGTAGGAGATGCAGCAACTCTAGGAAATATGTAATTTAAATCATACTATTAGATTTTTTTTATTGAATTATGAGCGTATAGATACACCTCTACATATCTTATAGTTGTTACAGGCGTGAATGTATGCATAAATATTAACTGTAAGAAGCCCAGAATATGTGCCAGTTTAGAATGACTAATCGTGAAATATACTTTAAAGTGGGTTCGTTTTAGTGGCGGTACTTTCATAAAAGCTTCAAAACCCAATTTACCTTACAAAATCCCGACGTATAATCTTTAAGTTTTAAATCGAAATTAAACAAAAGCAATCTGACATATTATATAAATTAGAATATTCTGACCCCACAATAAACAATTATAAACTAGACATTACACAATTAACGTGTAACGCTTTTGGGCTTCTATGGAAGTACCGCCACTGGTTCGTTTGTCTATTTGTTTGTTACGGTCCCACGTCTAAACCGCTGATGCGGTTGCTATAAAATTTGGTATAGAGTTAGAAAAGACCCTGAAAACGATTAAAGGCTTTGCCCCCGGAAGCATTTTAAGTTTTTGAGGGTTTATTTTTTAATTTCTTGTAAAAATTTGTGTCGAGGTTTAAGTGCGCGCTCGCAACAGTCGGAAATCGAAGGTCGCGGGCTTGAGCCCCAGGCACACGTTCTGATTTTACGAAGTTATGTGTGTATTCACAATGAATTATCACATACTTTAACGGTGTTCAGGATATCGTGAGGAAACCTGCTCGCCTAAAAGTTTATTAGGAATTTCTTAGGTTTAGGATTTTTTTAGGATGTAGTCCGCAAACCCGTACTAGCCCAGCGTGGTGAAGGCCTAAACCCCCTCAATTGTAGAGGAGGCCCGTGCTTAGTAGTGGGACGTATATGGGCTGATGATGATGTAGAAACCGCGGGTAAAGGCATGTAGGTGTACGTGTATATATTTGCAAATGACGCGACGTTCAGGTGCAGTTTATATCGGTGCGGTAACGATGCGCGGTGTTGCGCGACGGTGTCTCCGGTCACCGGTCGTAACAAAATTTATAGTGTGCGCACACGGTCCTACGGTGACCTATGACTAAAGCGACCAGCGGGTTGTACCGCGCCGTAGTTACAGAGGGTAATGATTCTGTCATGCTTTCATCATCAGCCCATATACGTCCCACTGCTGGGCATGGGCCTCCTTTACCATTGAGAGGGTTTAGGCCTTAGTCCACCACGCTGGCCTGGTGCGCGTTGGCGGACTACACACCTAAGAAATTCTTAAGAACTTTTAGGTGTGCAGGTTTCCTCACGATGTTTTCACCGTCAAAGTACGTAAATAATTCGTTGTGATAATTATCTATAACAAACAATTTCAAAAATATCATCACACATCATTCCACCGTAAATATATGACAGTGTGATACACTGTCTGGGAAAGCATTGGGCGCAGTGAGAGTACGCGGTATAGGTGATCTATGCATTAAGATGCCCTTTAGAAATATCCGAGATATTTGAAAAGGGTTGTGCACATACCATGTTGAAACTCATGTAAGCCAGAAATACACCGTAAACCGAATAAGGAGAATTGAATGAATTATCGGAGATTCTGATCACGCAGTGAAAAGTGTGTACTCTTTTAGGCAGTATTTTGGCTGAAATATCTCCATAACAACCGAAATACTAAGATACTGAGGTTATGTAGGGTAATAAAAGCAAAGAAAACGGAAAAATCTAACTAACAAAATCTCATTATCTTTTATAATTTCTGTAAAGATGACTTATAACAATATATCTTTATTCCGAACGGGTAGACAGAGCTGCATTTCTACATTTGACATTTGACCAGTTATTATGCACTATAACTAGGATTTACCGCCGGATTTACAGGCTATATTTACAATTTTCGTATTACTTATTCTAATTTAGCAACTCGAAAAAGAATATCAACTCTGTCCAGAATCGAAGCCGGTATCTTATATCACACGCGCCAAATAGTTATGTGGAGTAAAAAGGAGGTCAATTGGTTTTAGTAAAGGGCTGAATGAATAAAGATAATTTAATTAGAACCCGCTCGTCGCTAGTCGCGTGCACAGTCCGGCGTTCTCTGTGCGTACCGCGTGCAGTTTTGCGAACGTGCAAGCTTTCCGCATATGCGACGCATTGCTCCCGTCCCACCACATGGAAAACTATTGAAATTCACAAGAACTCTAAAGTTGATACATTGTAAGTAAATTATTGATAAGAAGTCCTGCTGACGATCTTTCAGACAATTTTATTTTAACAATTTTGACCACGATGTCTCGCGGTACAAAAATGTGCCGTGCGTTCTAAATATTTTCGGATTACATTCTCGGGTTGGTAGTTTTATTTTGTTTTCATTAGAAAATTCTCTGTGGCAGCACGGAGTCTGAAATATGTCCACCACGCTGGCCTAGTGCGGATTAGCGGACCACATATCCAATACATTCCTAAAAACTTTTAGGTGTGCAGGTTTCCTCGCAATATTTTCCTTAATAATAACATAACTTCGAAAAGTCGGAGTTGTGTGCTTGGGGTTTGAATCCGCGACCGCCGAAATTCTCGACCAAGTGTCTTACCCGGAGCCAACACTACTATGTAAAGTCTCAAGAGAAATAGAGCAGGTGCGTTCATATGTTTCACGAGCTACGTTTTTTTTGACCATTTTCTCGCCGTCTACGCGCTATTTGAGCTGCACAAATACCGTGTCATTTTAAAAATGCATTGCGGTTCTTCATAGTTATTAGTTACTCAAGTTACTGACAGCATCTGGTTGCTCCGCGTCCGCGTCCATCCAATATTATAATAAGATTACCACGCAACTGACAATCATTGTGGTTTTAACACGTTTTCTTGGTATTGAACACTAGTTTGTACTTTCAACCGTTATACTTGTAGAATAGTTTGTTGACTGCCTCGTGGTCTCGCGGTACAAGTATGTGCCGTGCGATCTAGAGGTTCTGGGTTCGATTCCCGGGTCGGGCAAAGTGTTATTGGGTTTTTCCATTAGGAAATTCTCAGTAACAGCACGGAGTCTGGAAATGTGCCCGAAAAACGGCAATAGGATCGCCCCCTATTACGTGGGACTGATACATGGCGAAATGTGGGTGCAGAAATGCACCTCTGCCTACCTCTTCGGGCAATACAGGCGTGAGTTTATGTATGTATGTATGTAGTTTGTTGATATCAGAAGTGTTTCTCTGGAGTGGTACATGATGCTTTGGTTGCAGTCATTTTAACATAAAAGGAAAATTATAATTTAAATACTCACATAAAAAATTGAGCTCTTACATTTTGTTCATATTTGATTCTTCGTGGTGCTTATCACATACTATGTATTCCCGTATCGTTACATAAAAAAAACTCAATAAATTTTAAATTAATTAATTATGACGTTTATTTATATACCTACGTTTTTATTTTATTTTTATTTTTTACGACGTGTGTTTTATTTTTGTTCATTTCTTTTAATATAATCTGTCCACTTACGACTACCTTACTACTGTAAGAGATCGCCTTGTGCGATAAGACCGCCTATTATACTAATTTAGTCTACTGTACTCCATAGTTATTAATTTTTATATTATGTGTACAATAAAGTATTAAATTAATAACTATATAAATATAACCTGGAATTAGCAAGGGAAAGTTGAATTAAAAAAATATGAAAATTTTATGGGGAAAGTGGAATCTATGTCATTAAAATACATTTTTTCTTCTTTAATTTATTTATAGGAACAAAACGGTTTATGTATTATCCGCAAACATTTCAACAGCTGTAAGGTGTCGGATGGCGGTCGGGACATGTGTCTTTCACTCGGCACATTACCGTGACCGATCATCGAAATAGATCGCTGGAAGCCGAGCTATTTCCCATTTATATATAACACTTATCCACTTGTACTAAAATAGGGTTAAACAATTCACTGTCCTAATACGGTGCCCGTGCAATTGTCACGACTTGGTTTACTAAGGAATGTAAATTTATAGTACAAAATCTTACCTGTCTCTCTAAAGTTTAAAGGGTTAACGAGAAGTGTATATCTACAACCATGTTTCGCCACTTATCTGGAGTTTCTTCGCCCAGACTTCGCCAATTATTGTGACCCTTGCTCAGGTAAGTGACCTTAGCGCGGTTTTGCTACAGAAAATTTCTTTCAAAATCAAATAACAATTTGCCCAACCTGCGAATCGAACAAAGCAGTCGAGGTCAAGGGGTAAAACTTATAGTAATGAATTATCACTTACTTTAACGGTGAAGGAAAACATCGTAATGAAATTTATTAGGTGTGTAGTCCACCGACCCGCATTAGGCCAGCGTGGTGGACTAAGGTCTAACTCCTCTTAGGTGTAGAGGAGGCCGTGCCGAGCATTGGGACGTATATGGGCTGATGAATGAATGAGTGACGACTATTTAAAAAATCAGTACTTATGTATGTACATATATATACACGTACGTCTTATAGGACTAATCTAGATCAGATTACATTACAATGTATTATTATGTCTTTCAGTTTTGCACTGCTTTAGAATAAAGTAACGCTATAATTTCATGCTCTTTTTACTGAAATTAAAATTGCTTACCGAATAAGATAGTCAACGACAAAATGATTGAATCTAAACGTAGTATACCAGTTTTAACCATGTAATAAGTATTCATATATTTATTCGAAGACATAATGATTTATTTATTTGAAGACATAACGAAGGAGCATATACACAAGATCAAGGTCGCTCAACGCGCAATGGAGCGCGCCATGTTGGGTATATCACTCATCGACAGGGTGCCGAATGCCGAAATACGCCAAAGAACACAGGTAGTTGATGTAGGCAGGCGAGTCACACAGCTGAAATGGCAATGGGCAGGACATTTAGCAAGGAGGAATGATGGTCGATGGACAAAGGCCGCAACAGAATGGTGGCCTCGAGAAGGTGCAAGGAAACGGGGCAGACCACCGGCCAGATGGTCAGATGACATAGTCCAGTTAACCGGAAAGCTTTGGATGAGAGTAGCCCAGGACCGAGAGAGATGGCGAGCATTGGGGGAGGCCTATACCCAGCAGTGGGTGCATGTGGGCTGAGAATGATGATGATGATAATGATTTATAATTCAGGATTCGAACACACAATGGTATGTCGAATATGCAATCCACCAGTTGCGCCGCCTTTATATATTATATCCGCCATCACATAATCATTTCGAGTAATGAAAACGTTGGTGGATCCAATCAAATAGCAGTTCGGTCCACTGAATAAATGGATTGTATGTTTCAGCGGCGCTCATATCCTTGTAAAACATTGAATAAATACACAGCCCCGTAATATTGATCACGGCGATAAAGAAGTAAACGTATCCACAACAAAATAATAAATTCCGTCCGAACGGCGTGGTTACGCACGAGTTAATTTTTTTCGAAGCGATGTCGATACGCAATGTAAAATTCTACATCTTCTAGCAGTAGCAGTGTTCCATAGAAGCCCAAAAGCCCAGTTTTCTATACAAAATTCCGAATAATAATCTTAAAGAGTTAAATCTTTCTTTAACAGAAGAAATTTGGCATATAAATGAGAATATGCTGATCCCAAAATAAACAATTATAAACTAGACACTACACAAGATATGAGCGGACAAACTTAAAAACGTAAGATAATGTAAGTACTACGCTTTGTCTCGTGGTCTCCCGGCAAAAGTATGTGTCGTGCGATATGAAGGTCCCGGGTTCGATTCCCGGGTCGGGCAAAGCGGTATTGGGATTTTACATTTGGAAATTCGCAGTAGCTACACGAATTCTGGAAATGTGCCCGCTAGCCCCCTATTACGTGGAACTGATACATACCTGGCGAAATCTACCTCTGCCTATCCCTTCAGGGTATACCTATAGGTGTTAGGTTCTGTATGTATGTATGTTAAACGTACTTTGTCACAGTTCTATGACGTCACAAGTAAATGAATTGAGCGTGCCAAATCATGCTCAAGTGGTATTTAAATTAACTAACATTTATAAGACTAACTGTGAGAATAAAGACCGTTATACGTCATAAAGACTGTAATACTTTAATGAGAACGTAAGACCGTGATCCATGCTTATCTATACTACTAAAAATAAATAAAATTGGAATGTCTGTTTGTAATATTAAAAAAACCGCTTTTTAATAAATGCATATGGATGTATACACGGTACATATACAAAATAACGATTTTTACAATTTTTGTCTGTCTTTCTGTCTGTCTGTCTGTCTGTTTGTTCCGGCTAATCTCTGAAACGGGCGGATCAATTTTAACGGGACTTTCACTGGCAGATAGCAGATGTAATAAGGAGTAACCACAGACAACCTAACCTATAGACTCCGCTTCTATTAATTTTAATATGAAAACAAAATCGCTAAATCGTGGCGGGGTACGGGGGCAGTCGGCTAGTTTTCATTGGACGCTTCAAGACACTGATAACATTCTTTTGCGCACTAGAGATGGGATAAACTAATAATTATCGATAATCTACGAAGTTTATAGTTTAAAGGAAAAATAAAAAAACATATTAATTTTCATATAAATTTTTAATACTTATAAGTTAAACAATCATCAAAGTCAAAGTCAAAGTCAAATTATCTTTATTCAAATAGACTTTTACAAGTTCTTTAGAATCGTAAATTTTACACTTTTTTTAAACTATTGCCGCTTCGCAACGTGTTATCGCTGTGGAGAAGAAACGGCAAGAAACTCTCTCAGCAACACGACATGTCATTTTTTCTTTAAAAAATAGCAATATCTGTTTTTTTCATTACATTATTTCAATTTTACATTGTAGCAACAAAACAAAACTCCGATCAATTTACTTACTCCCAAGGCTTATTATCTTCAATAAACTCTGAAATTTTATAGTATGCTTTTTTATAAAGCTTATCTTTAATTGATTTCTTAAATTTTGTCAAGGGAAGCTCCCTAAGAGCCTTCGGAAGTTTGTAATAGAAGCGTATACATTTCCCCATAAAAGAGTTATTAACTTTCCGGAGACGAGAAAATAAATATTCGTTACGAAAGTAAATATTCATCAATTAAAAGTAAATATTATTTATCAACTATTGACTTCTAAAATGTATTAATTTTGTATAAACTCTCCTTATTGATTTTGATTCAGTTTTTTTTGTTAAATAAGCCAAACGTATGTCGATATATTTATTAATTACGCATTTTATTAAATCAATCAAATGATTGACGTTTTCAAAGTCAAACTGATGGTGCAGTAAGTCGGGGAATAATTCTAGGTTTGCTAAAGAATTCAATGTTTTACAAGAAAGATACATTGGATAGCTCTTTGGTTTATTAAATTTCAAATTATTATTATTTATTCAGTTTCAAATAGAAAACGTGGAGATCTACCAACAATCCGGAAACAATCCCCAGTAAAATGTCGCGAACAAATAACGTGATTTTTTCCAGGAAACCAATTATCATCTCGTTTGGTAGCGTCAATCCATTTTTTTTTCACTTCAGGACACTTGGGAAACCTTTTGAACAACAGACAAACAACGATATACAGTCTATAAAAATATCGATCTCAATATTATTTGTCGATAAAACAATAATTATATTGTGTCTCATTACTAGTCTGCGTGTCAAAGAGAGAGCGAGATAATGTTATATGAATTCAAATAAGAAAGAAAGAGATGCAAATACGACTTACACGCCAGAATTTTTAATATTTTATTTTTAGTATATAGTTATTTTAGTGATTAATGAAAGAATAATAACTTACCTGTGAAATGTAATACCATGTTTTGCAAGACTAGATGTTGTGCTGCTCTTTCCACAAAATTTCACTGAACAATACGGCATTATGACAGTTAATATTTTTAAAACAGGGACAATATGTCACTGCGACACTCGGCGGCGGAATGAGTCACGTTAAGGGGCGGGGCCGGCGGTTATGTCGTGTCAGCGCATAACGTCGGCGAAAGCTTGTCCCCAGTAATGCGTCGTCTATAGGTTAGGTTGTCTGTGGGAGTAACTTAGGCTACGTTTATTTTAGAAAAATCTTTTATTTTAGAAAAAAATGAAATTAAGTATATATCATAATAAAAAAAAAATATTAATAAGAATCCACTGTTAAGCGGAACGAAGTTCGCCGGGTCATATAAAATATATTTACACACATACAGGATGCGGGACCTACAATAGTCTTTTTATATATAACTGCAAATATGTATGATATTTGCGCCCCCTTCCCAGACAGAAACTATGTACACTCTACGATCTTGTTGCAAGTTTCACGGCTCTTCTACCTTCATACGCCTAGTCGTGCATTTACGTCGGTTAAGGGTACTCCTGTTATGCCCTGTAGGATCGAAATAAGTTCGCATCGGCACCTTTTTCCGACCATTCCATTCACATTCGCACACTCCTTTAGCGTACCTCTTTCAGTCACCATATCATCCTTCAGAAGGAATGGTGAACCTATAGACACTCAGAAGTTGCATTATATGACAGAAATCTATACTCTATATAAATAAATATAATTGGAGTGTCTGTTTGTAATATTGAAATAACCGCATTTTAATAAATGCATATGGATGTATACACGGTACATATATTAAAATAAGGTTTTTTTACAATTTTTGTCTGTCTGTTTGTTCCGGCTAATCTCTGAAACGGGTTGACCAATTTTAACGGGACTTTCATTGGCAGATAGCTGAGGTAATAAAGAGTAACTTAGGCTAAAAAACTGTTAGGCGGAACGAAGTTCGCTGGGTCAGCTAGTGTGAAAATAAAAAAAAGGTTTTTTTTTCTGTCTGTGAATCTTTACAGCATGAAATATAGTACAATCAATGAAAAAATCCTTATAAGTACGAACGTGTATTCATATTTATTTATGTAACAGTCAAAACGCTTAACCGATCTACAACAAAATCGACTGCATTTTTACACATACACACATAAGTTCACGCCTGCATTCCCCGAAGGGGTAGGCTGAGGTGCATTTCTGCACACACATCTCTCTAGGCACGCATCAGGCCCTCGTAATAGGGGACGAGCCTATTGCCGTTTTTCGGGAACAGTGCAATGCATTTTTAGTTTGCCACAAAAAAGTTGTTCTAGTTTTTTAAAATCCTTTATTTTTGAAACTCGTCTGAGTTTAATGGTAAAATTTAGGTAAGGTCATGTTTTAATGTGAGAAAAATATTCGTCAAATGCCTATTAAAAGAATTCATCACTGTTTGTGTTGTGCTCCAATGTCTTTTGGGTTTTTCAGTGGCAGAACTGGCTGTGGTTAGAATCATTCGCACCCGACACCAAGGCCACTGGCACCCTTGAGCGTAATCACATTTGTTCCCAATACTTGCCCGCTTTCCGTAAACATACCTGTTTTATTTAGATACACTATATTTTTAACGTGGAATTGGAATAGGTGTTTTACGTTGCGCACGTGGAAATCAATATATTTTTATTCAAGGCAGGTCTTGAGCAATCTCGCTTTGGAATGTAGGTCTGTATCACGTTGCTGTTTCGGTTGGTGGACGTTGTCGGAGGTCACTGTGATCTTCATCCAAAAGTAAAAAAAAAGCAGTGATGTCTCGAGGTTTAGGCGCGGTTGAGAACCTCGGCGGACGCGGGTTCAAACCCAGGCACACACCTCTGACTTTTCCAAGTTTTGTGTGTATTCTCAATGAATTATCACTTACGTTAATGGTGAAGGAAAACATCGTGATTAGGGTTTGCAATCCCGCAGTAATTTTTTCCCGCAGTAAAATTTAAAAATGCAAAAATATGCATATAATTATGCTTTATTACCTGTAGTTTAGTTACACTATATTAAAAAAAAAATAATAGAAACATTCATACAATATCTAATAGAAAAAGTACTTTTTCATAGTTCTTATGAGGTTAGGTAGGGGGTTTGCAATCAATAGGGTTTCCTGCGTGTTAATATGGACTTATCTTACCTAAACAAACAAATAAACCAATTTTAATCCTTTATTTCGCTCGATCGGTTGATCGATCTGACTGACGCGCCCGCGCTGTTGTGATGGAGCTAGTAGGCCTTCAGTAAAAGCTGAATTACCTTGCGGAGTCAAAAAAATGCGGGAATGCGGGAACGCGGAATTGCAAACTCTAATCGTGATGAAACCTGCATACCTAAAAATTCTTAGGAATTTATTAGGTGTATTGTCCGAAAATGTGCCCGAAAATAGACTTGCTCCGTCTGACTTCAAATACACAACGCATGTGTATAAACAAAATATAAAAACTGAAACTGACACAAAGCATATAATTCTGATATACACGACATAACATCTAAGAGAATTGAGTAAAAGCCATACGTGATAAAAAATGACATCATATTTAATATTGTAATGGGAAGTTTGACGGGCCGCATTATAGAATTATATTTATGCCGTGTGTTGGCGACAACTCGTGTTTAACCAAAATATTTATCATAAAACAACTGAATTTATTATCAACACGGCAGTTTAGTTATCTCGCTCTCGATATCTAATGGCAGTACAGACCATTTTAATACAAACACTAATTGAATTAAAAGTACATACATACATAAACTCATGCCTGTAGTCCCCGAAGGGGTAGGCAGAGGTGCATTTCTGCAGCCACATTTCGCCAAGTATGTATCAGTCCCACTTAATAGGGGGCGAGCCTATTGCCGTGTTTCGGGAACATTTCCAAACTCCGTGCTGTTACCGAGAATTTCCTAATGGAAAAACCCAATAACACTTTGCCCGACCCGGGGATCGAGCCCAGGACCTCCAGATCGCAAGGCAGATACTTGTGCCGCGATACCACGAGGCAGTCCGAATTAAAAGTAATTAAACATATTTAGGGCTTTTGATATTTTTTGTACATTAATTAGTTTTGTTATAATACGATAGCATGTAGTATAGTGGACTTGTAAGGCGGTGGTTACACATACGAGTCCTTATTACTAATTCATCATCATAATCAGCCCATATACGTCCCACTACTGAGAGGGTTTAGGCCTTAGTCCACCACGCTGGCCAAGTGCGGGTTGGCGGACTACACACCTATGAAATTCCTAAGAAATTTTAGGTGTGCCGGTTTCATCACGATATTTTCCTTCACCGTTGAAGTACCTACGTGATAATTCTTTGTGACTTACATAACTTCGAAAAGTCAGAGGTGTGTGCCTTGTGTTTGAACCCGCGACCGTCGAGATTCTCGACCGCGCGCCTAAACTTCGAGTTCGAGCCATCACGACTCTATTACTAATTACGTTTCTATTATTTGAATCTTATTTTTCCTACACTTGACCGCCTTGTTAATTGCGTGGCATAAAAAAGTGCTTAATATCGAATGGTCCCGCGTTGATTTCTCAGATTACCCTGAGTATGATAGTTGTTTTTGAGAGCAGCGTGAGGACTGGGAAAATGCCTTGAAAACGACAATTATTGCCTCGTTTATTGAGACTTCAATTCCTTCCTTTTTGGAAATGTGAGTGTGTGTTCATATTTTACCAAGTTTAGAGGTTAGTTAGAGTTCATATTTGACAGCCAGTTGACTAGAAGACACCAGCTTGCGAATCGAGAGGCCGCGGGTTCGATCCCCGCGCCGAGACAAATTTTTGTGTGAGCCACAAATATTTGTTTCGGGTCTGGGTGCTTGTGAGACCGAAAAGTCTCTCGTAGTTTCCGATACCCCACGACACAAGACTCGTATCTTAATGTGGGGTCAGAACTATGTATGTGACTGTTGGGTGTATTTATTATATAAAATAGTCGGAGGTAGGGGTAAAAAAAGAGCAGGAAACAAAAAAAAAAGACCTGGATCATTTCTACTAAAGGCTAAGCAGTCTTCAAAGACTCTTCTGACGCTAAAATATTGTCGTAACTATATAAGAAAATGCTTGTTTGTATGTATTACACATTAAGGAATAAAAATATATTTATTATGAAAAAAAAAACATCGCAAATCACTTTTAAATCGAATAATAGTTATTTGATTCGAATCTTGTCATTTAAGATGTATACATACTATACGATACATTATACTTTGTAGGCTAATGAAGATGAAAAGCCTAAGGCTACCAACAATCAAGACGAGTTTTCAATATCACTAGGTGAAAGAGAACTGTCCCTTCCACCCCAGCTGTAATATGTCAAATGTTCGCCGCCATCAGGGGCCGTCAGTTGTAACAACACCGTCTGACAGCCGTGAGACAAAAATGTAAATCATATTCGTCAGCGTGTCAGAGCGACAGCGCGTCAGTACGTCAGCCGTGAGCGAGTCAGGGCGTCATCGGGCGCACAACGCCGCCGATTGACTTTGACTCAAACAATAAATAGCTTTCAGCGAACGTTTCACGAAACACATTCATAATAATATATGAAGCAATTTTGTTTTACGATAATAAATTCATATGTCGAAAGCGATATTTATTGCCGTTTTTATAGTTTGTACTGTAACTAAAGATGTTATTTTAGTAAATAAAATTTAAAACGGCGCGGCGGAACTTGACGCGGTCATCGTAAAACGGACGTGTTGTTTTTGGAGCCTTTCCAAGCGTGCAGCGTCCTGGCTCCGTACCGGAGACTCCGGCGGCAGGATCAGGGCTCCGGCGGGCAGGCAGCGTGCACGCGCCGCACGCCCAACTTAACTTTATAAATAGAATGCACATGGTATTTAACGTAAGGAGCTTTCTGGTGGGTCGGCGGCGGCTGGCGTCGGTCAGTCAGTAGACGCGACCGCTGAAGCGCGGCCGGGCGTGCGCTCGCTCCTCCCAGCCACAACTTGTGTGCGAGTTTGCGAAGTTTGCGAGTGTTCGCGTCGGCCGAGGGCGGGCGACCTCCTCCGGCCCGGTGACAGTGAGTGAGTCGTGTATGAGAGCCGCCGCGGCGCCGTGTACCCCAGTTCAAATTATCGCCGTGCCGTGTAACCGTGTTTCAAAAATAAATCGTTGCCGATCCGAAACCGGAGCACCACGAAGGTTAATGACAAAATAAAAAAGCATGCATTAAATTGTGCGTCCGGACAACCGATTGGCCCGACGGCCGCCCCCTGCCGCCGTTACACACGTGAGTTTGCCGCGAATATTTTTGGTTTTAACACCTACTACAGTGTGCGGTTTCCTAGAATTATTCAGTCTCATGAAAGTGCCGTTTCGAATGACAAACGTATCACAAATGTTAAAAAGTTTACAAATGCAAATAAAAGTAGTTTTCATGTAAAAATGATTGTGAAACTGAGAAACAATGTAGGAACACGCGTTCGCAAACTTTGCGTCATCGGACCTTGCTCTGTTTCCATACGTAACGCCGACGGGTGTAATCAACGGATAATGAGCTAAAACGATACACTATACACGAGATTCATACATTTCTGAACTATTACCAACCGCACCTGGTTAATTAAAAACTTTGAGTGACGCTAAAACGTCATCAGAGTAGACACTTTCAATTTATTATTTTTAATTTAATGTTTTATGTAAATTACTGCATATTGCATATTTAAATACCACGAAATGCTGCATTTTAATCGCTAGGTATATTTTATGACCAAGTTTTCCATAAATTTTCTGCATTAATTAATGTTATAAGTAAAAGTTTAATATCTCCAAAACACTCATATAAAACAATACAAAATTCAAAACCTGATCAACATTTAAAGAATAAATCAAGTCTACAATTTAGGGCAAAAACTTTAAATAAATACAGTAAATGTTAATTAATATCATAATTTAATTAATTAAAAATCTACCATCAGATTTTATTTCAATAAATTCTCATTCAAAATGTTAATAAATAAAAGTTCCGTTTGATGTGAAACTAGAGAAAAACTTGTGGACTAATTAGTGTGCTGCTTTTTATCTGTATGTATACAAAAGATGTGATGACAATGAAATTTTCAAATAGTCTGTGGACAAAGAAGTCCTAACTTCGATGCCCAGGGTGGTCAGTTTTCTTTTCAATTACTTTGTAGCAGACAATTCATTAGAAATTGGATTTGTATCCGATGTGATGGCCCGCCATGATGCACTTAATAAAACTGAATTATGAAGCGGCAAGAAACAGCTTCAATTTCCATGTATAGACACTAATTATCTATTATGTATAGATATTAATTAAAATGTATAGTACAATTCAATTTTATAATTTGTCGTGAAAGCACACGATTTGAAAAGTCGGACATAGGTTCTATAGGACATAACTCGGGACTGCGGAAAAGTCTCGGTATATCGCGCGTCGGTCTAACTCTAAGCCATTATGCACTTTATTTGGTTCTTGAATATTTTGTTAAATAAAATTACCCTTTTGTTTTAGAAAATACTAGACATAAATCAACCCGAAGTAGTCTGTCTTTTCTACTCTACACGTGGAGACTTAATCCTACATAACTTTAACATTTAAGAAATTTTAAGACTGTAATTTGTAGGCATGTGTATCAAATTTTCTGGGTATTTTTCATTACATATTGCATTCTAACGTACAAATACATAAATAAAAGTAAAATAATTCCGCCGCTATTGTAATGAGGGCTTATAAATAAATTACAAAATGCATCACACACCAAAAAGAGGTTCATATATAAACTAAAGATTTTTCCGGAAGTTGTGAAACAACTATTTATATGCCGGGGATTAGACTCATCGCCTTTAGTTTTAATGCCCGACCACTAAACAAATGCACCACAGTGTTAGGTATCCACCAATCTGTAAGATTAGGCAAGTTTTGGTAGCCTTCAATTGTGATGATAATTATTTATTAAAAAAAAACACATATACAATTTTAAAAAGACTGCCTCGTGGTCTCGCGGTACAAGTATGTGCCGTGGGATCCAGAGGTCCTGGGTTCGATTCCCGGGTCGGGCAAAGTGTTATTGGGTTTTTCCATTAGGAAATTCTCAGTAACAGCCCGGAGTCTGGAAATGTGCCCGAAAAACGGCAATAGGCTCGCCCCCTATTACGTGGGACTGATACATACCTGGCGAAATGTGGGTGCAGAAATGCACCTCTGCCTACCCCTTCGGGGAATACAGGCGTGAGTTTATGTATGTATGTATGTACAATTTTAAAAGGAATAGACATGTTTTGACATAAGATGTTCAGATTACGACGGTCGCTAAAGTTGGATGATCAATCATTTATGTGTCTCGGGGTGCAAACCGTTTGTTTTGTTTATACAAAATTAAGTAGGGTTGTGAATTGGACTTAAACATTTTCCCATATTTCGCTTCGCCCAAGTTTTTTTTTTTTTTTATCTACTCAGTCCTCATTTGACTTCACAATTTTTTTTTTTTATGTGTATGTTTTATATAGCCATTCGTATAAACTTTTACTTTAAGGAGTTAAATTTGTCTTCATCCTTTTCGGAAGACTCATTTATATCTGTCAATTCTTTTTAAATTGTTGTCTTTTTAGGCCTGAAAAAATTACACACGGCCTAATTTTATTTACAATGAATTCGTTGCATTAATTTTGTTTTACAATTAAAAAAATATAAAATTTAATGTTCAAACTAAGTATGAGGTTAGATTTCTTCACATTCTGGGCTATAAATTAAAGGAAAAATATAATAATATTTGTCATTAATTATATTATTATTAAACGATCAAGTTTTATCACGTTACTAATTAATTTACCACAATTGCACGAAAAAAATAGTTTTTCATATTTTTTAACACTATATGTACCTATATGTATATCGAACTATTTGCCTAATACTCCGAGGCAAATACTAAACTCGGAGTTTTGTCATTTCTCAATCGGTTTTACACTCAGCGCTATGAATGTCAGAATCGATTCATGTAAATGGAATATCGAAGCTGATGGAAGCACTTGAATTTAGCGGAAATACTAACCAGACCCATGAAGGTCTTATAACTGTACATTACATATAATCATTGCTATTGGACGAATTCATTATACTAGTTATTGCCTATAGTCCACTCACAAGAGGGATTGATGATCTAACGAAGATGGCGGGAAGCCGCTGTATGCTGGCCGCTTCCGACAGACCACTTTGGGAGTCTTTGGGGGAGGCCTATGTCCAGCAAAGTGGCGATACTTCCATACAAGCCCAAAAGCGTCTTACGTTAATTGTGTAATGTAGATTATAATAGTTAGAAAGAAAGAAAGAAAAAGATTTTATTATTGGCTAGTGCACGAAAATACATTTTTTTTTTAAATAAAACAACTAATAACTACTTGTATAATTCACACAGCCAACAATGGTCCCCTCATTCAGCTACATGCTGCAATTCCGCTTGCACGGAGTTGCAGCGCTGATTCTCAATGAGGGGACCAAGTGACAAAACGGACGCTAGGTTGGGTTACAGGCAATAAAAAATAATAATAATAATAAAAGCTTACCAATATTGTCCCACGCTAACCCAAACAGATTATACTCACCGACATAACCAAGTTGTTAATATAATTCATCAAAAATTAGCCGTAAAACATAATTTAATACCAAATCCACACACATTCACGCCATACTACAAATATACGCCAAACCCCGTCCTCGAAAATAATAACTTCAAAATGTATTACGATCGCGCCATACTCACAGATAAAACTATTCACTTTAACAGACCCGACATAACTCTACAAGATAAACAGAATAAGATCACATACATTATAGACATTGCCATACCAAACACTCACAATCTTTTAAAAACAATAACAGAAAAAATCACCAAATATACAGAGCTGAAGGAAGAAGTAGCTAGAATATGGAGAATGGAAAAAGTGTACATTGTGCCTATTGTAATATCCACGACAGGAGTAGTTCCTAAATATTTGCACCATAGCCTAAAAGTTATTAATCTCCCTAACCATACATATAACCTCATTCAGAAAGCAGCAATCCTTAATACCTGCCGCACTGTTAGGAAATTTCTCCAAACTGATGACCAAACTTAGTTAGAAAAAGTAGAGTCAACAACGGTTACTTGGCTTTTGCCCGTAACCATTGTTAATAACCGGTTTAAAAAACTGAGTATAACTAAGTTAGAAAAAAGAATAATAAAAGCTTACCAATAATATAAATGTAAAATAAAGTATGGTAGTACAAGTAATTAATTACATTACAATAACAAAATCAGTCAACAAGTGAATTGTGGGGTCATGAAATTCTCATTTTTTGTGTCAAATTGCTTTTGCCAAAAGGTTATACGGAATTTTAACGGCAAACTGGGCTTCTGGGCTTCTATGGAAGTATCGCCACTGGTCCAGCAGTGGACATCTTTTGGCTGATGATGATGATGATGATGATTGCCTGCGTCAAAGCACTTACTAATACTTGTCTTTTGTCTACCAATGTAATAAAGAGATTCTCAGACTGGAACATTTTTTCCGAGATAAAATGTAGCCGTAATCAGTTTCCAGTTTACTATTTGTATCTGCATCAAAATTTATCAAAAGCGGTTCAAGCATACAATTCATCAAACTGTATAATAATTGTTTAATTGTTAAATTGAGAAGAATTATATTTTCAAGTTTGTTATAGTAATAAAAAAAAGGTATTCAGGATTCACATACTAGTGTCGACTCCACGCCATGATAAAAGCCTTGTGTCGTGGCTACAGGAACTATTTGACACTGTTCAAGCTTCCAAACACCAAGATCCGAAATATTTATTATTTCGACAGCCCCGTGGCGCAGTTGGCTACACACCAGCTTGCGAAACGAGAGGCCGCGGGTTCGATCCCCGCACCGAGACAAATGTTTGTGTGATCCACAAATGTTTGTTTCGGGTCTGGGTATATGTGAGACCGAAAAGTCTCTCGTAGTTTCTGATACCCACGACACAAGACTTGTATCTTAGTGTGGGATCAGAACTATGTATATGACTGTTGGGTGTATTTGTTTATTATTATTTATTTTTTTGCGTATCATACAAACACTTTTCCCTAGCGGGGTTCGAATCCGCGGCATCCGAAGGTTGTCATCAATAAATCACCGATCCATTAATATAAGATTAAGATTCTTAGCATCACAGTCATAGACGTTGTGAAGTGGCATAATTTTAGTGTCAAGTCAACTCTCCGGCTCTATCCGAGCTATTTATCTGTGTTCCATCGCTGTGGAGTCATCAACTTATCTGATCATATCGTGAGAGACTTGCCGCGATCATCGTGTGTGTCAGCATATCATCATGTTGAGATCAGAATGTAGACTTATGTAACTGAATTAAAAAAGTTTCTTCTCGTTAAATAGTTTTTGAGATGTTTAATCTTTTCTATTTTATTTTATTCTTACGGATGTATCACCATCGTATCTTTTAATAACTAAATCAAATCACTAATGAGTAATGACTGATGTTTGCAAAATAACATAAACAATTCCTACGCCGAAAATATATTATTTTCAATGGCAAATCAAATTATTCACTGCCTCGTGGTCTCGCGGTACAAGTATGTGCCGTGCGATCTAGAGGTCCTGGGTTCGATTCCCGGGTCGGGCAAAGTGTTATTGGGTTTTTCCATTAGGAAATTCTCAGTAAGAGCACGGAGTCTGGAAATGTGCCCCAAAAACGGCAATGGGCTCGCCCCCTATTACGTGGGACTGATACATACCTACCTGGCGAAATGTGGGTGCAGAAATGCACCTCTGCCTACCCCTTCGGGGAATACAGGCGTGAGTTTATGTATGTATGTATGTAATATAAAGTGGTTATTAATCGTTAAAAGCTTTTTTAAAGAAATTTACTGCAAAGATACTTTTAATTTAATTCATCGTACTTATCGTTCGGAGGCGTTGGAATTTAAATGCAGTTGATAAGAAAATCGCTTGTTGAGCACGAACAAACTGCCGATAATCGAGGGATTTAGCCGAAAAATTCAGCCAGATAAGTAGGTAACCGAGTAATTATTTATGGGCGATTACATTTCATCGTAATTTGAATTTGGAACTCAATAAAAGCGAACATAAAATTGTCATCACCTACTTACAGAGGATTTTCAATGATCGCGCGACAAAGGAGGTTAATCACCTAGATGCAAGGAGCTGGCTAAGTGTATTTTTTTTTATTTTCGCCGGGCGGTGCGCACTCCCGATCGCATCTCCTGAAAGGTGATTTACTCCCAGTTGCGAAACGATAACGCTCGTAGTTCATCGCTGGAGGCGTTTGGACAATGTTGACCCAGTATCGTGGGTAAAACGGTCCGCCATATTAACATTGTTTCGTACAATGTGCACTACATTAAACACTCACTAATAGTGTTTGCGCTTTTTTCCCGTTATTAATTATACCTACAAGCGCTCTGGTGTATATGTTCGTATGGTATTTTGGCTATTAGCACGGTATTTCGGTCATGTTGTCCGTGTAAAAACAAAACAAAATAATAATGCGCGTGTATAGGAAAGTTTGGTAATTGGTTCATGTACGGATGTGGAATTTTCGTAACTTTTAAATACTTGTAAGAGCAGACGTCGTGGAGTGTTCACCTGGATTGTAAGCGTGTTGCATGATTCTACTTTCATAATGAGACGGACGGAGAGGCTTTTGTGCGTTCGTAATTCAGTTTACCTCTGAATGAAGTGTTGATGCTAAGACGCTTAAACAGGCCCAAAACAAATTTACTCGACGACTGACTCGTTGGTCCCACAGTATAAGTTAGCTCCGTACGATCGAGAGGTTTCAGGTTCGATGTTCGGGTCAGGTAAATATTTTATTTTTTTAAGGATTCTCATTAGCATTTGTCATCAGCCCCATACGTCCCACTGCCAGCCCTCTTCTACAAATAAGAGGGTTTAGGCCTTAGTCCACCACACTGGCCTAGTACGGGTTGGCGGTCTACACACTTAAGAAATATTATTAGCATAGAGCCTAGAAATGTACTCGTAAAATTGATTGCAAGTTTCCTCGCAAAATTTTCATTCAACGGTAAAGTCCGACAATGTGTTATAAATCAACTCAAAACCTTGATGTCCCTGCCATGAACTCGAACCAGTACTTAGCGAATTACTCGTATATATCTCGACCAAAGTCGTGATGCCCTCGAGGTTTAGTCACGATAAACTCGATGGTCACGTGTTCAAACCTGGGGCACACACCTCTGACTTTTCGAAGTTTTGTGTGCATTCACAAAGAATTACACGTACTTTAACGATGAAGGAAAACACCTGGATAAAACCTGCACACCTAAAAGTTCTTAGGAATTTCTTAGGTTTGTAGTCCGCCAACCCGCACTGGGCCAGCGTGATGGACAATAGCCTAAAACCCTTTCAGTTGTAGAGGAGGACCGTGCCCAGCAGTGGGGCTTATTATGGGCTGATGATGATGATGATGATATGTCGACCTTTTCTTCTAAGCCGTCACGCACTATCTTTCTGACACGTATTCTTTGATTAAACGTTAATTAAACCGAGTTATTTCAGCGACGGGTTATTTTGGGTGCTGATAGATTCAGCCTTTGTAATGTGCCAGTGACGCGAAAATAATGAAAAGTAAAACTAATCAATGAGATCATTGTGTGTTCGTGCGCCACGACATGTTCAATGCATATTTTTGAAGTTTACGTCTTCTTTTTTCGGACTCTGCTGTGATATCAACTGTAACAGAGACAGTGTCATGATCTCATTGGTTTGATTGCCAAATTGCAATTATTTTCGACCGCGATATTTTTTTTTTCTTTAAGATAACAGCATGAAATCTTAAATCTAGCTATCTGATGTACATTAGTATAAAAAATGTCGCATCAATGCAAACTCGCAAATTACTATGATATTGTTTTACTTACAGACAATCCTATTAATAGCTGTCTGTTAATAATTGCATACATACTTAACCTCACGCCTGTATTCCCCGAAGGGGTAGGCAGAGGTGCATTTTTGCATCCACTTTTCGCCTGTTATGTGTTAGTCCCACGTAATAGGGGGCGAGCTTATTGCCGTTTTTCGGTCACAAGTCCAGTCTCCGTACTGCTACTGAGAGTTTCCTGATGGAAAAACACAATAATACTATGCCGGACCCTGGAAAATGGGACCTTTAGATTGCACGGCACATTATTGAGCCGTGAGACTACGAGGCAGTCACTGTTAATTATGATTAATTATTTTATTTTATGGAACTTATGTTATTTAGGGGTATACCTAAAAACAGTAAAATAAATATTATTAATTTCAATATAACACATGTTGTCTGAAATAAGGCTCAATATAGTAAGTATATAAATAATTATTTTTACTATTTTGTCAATTCAATCCGCCAACCCGCACTAGGCCAGCGTGGTGGACTATGGCCTAAACCCTCTCAGTTGTAGAGGAGGCCCGTGCTCAGCAGTGTGACGTATATGGGCTGATGATGAATACGTCATATTATATACTTTATACTAATAGTATTGAACTTACTATCAAATGCTAGTGGATGAAACATTCATTAGTCAATTTTCATCACATTAAGTAACGTCAACAAATCATTAGATATTTAGCTGATACAAAATGGCGTCACTGAGACATCTTCGACATCAATTAGTGTGGACATTACAATCCCATTTCCCAGTGGTGGTCGTTTATTGGGCCCCTAACTGCACATTATTCGGCGCCTTTTCCTCTGCACTCCCTACCAATCATTTCTCATTGATGGGTCATCACAAAATGTCATTAACATCACTTGATGACGCTATGAAATGCAAGGGTCAAATATACATACAGTATTGGTACACTTGTCTCTTGTGCGGCAGAAAGACTAGAGACCATACTTAGTGCTATGATCCTTTATATACTTTTCATACCAACTGAACTCATAAAATGTCATTTTTGAAGTTATACTTCTTTAGGCGCGTTATGAAAAAATGATGATAGTGAAATTTTAAGATGCGCGCGCATCTGTGACACAAAATTAACAGTAAAATTAATTACGCAACTACCAGGACATCATAAATCAGCAAGGACAAAGTACTAGCATTAAAAACTGTATACTCGTATAATCCATTCGAAATTTAAACCACGATGAATTAAAAACAAAACTTATTAATGATAGCATTTCACCTCTCTAGCTTTCTGAATGCCTAGTACCATTAATGAGTCAGCTGGCTTAATAACTCGTCCTTTTGACCGGAAACGACACAAATGCAGATTAAAAAAGTGTGTGTGGGCGCATTTATAAGTTTTACTTCCGTCGTGTGGTATAACTTCTAACGCGTGTACATAAGTACACACACACTTTTTTTAATTTACAACACGGTTCGGAAAAGGCTTGCTTGAAACGTTTTTCGTTATGCGCCCAGTATAAAATACAAAGAAATTACCACGAATTATAAGAGCCAGTATTCCTCGAAGGGGTAGGAAGAGGTGCATTTTTGCAAACACTTTTCATAATCAGTAATGTGCTGTCTTATTTTAACACCTAATTTAGCTAATGATATGATGTCTTTTATCAACAACTGATATACTTTTTACCGAAACAAACATTCATCAAGAAAACAATATAAAGGGCGTCTCGAAATCATTACGAAGAATCCGAGATATCGAACGAGCTTAGCGACTGCTCTATAAACAGCAATCATAATAATATTCCGGGATCATTCTGCTGCCGTTCTTGGTATCGGTGTTGCTGCTAATACAACTTTTCCGGGAATTCGTCGGATATTCTGGATCGGGTTTCGCTGAAATGTTTCTCTGCGGTTTTTTGAACTCTTTTGAAACAGGAACTGGTTGAACGAATATGCCGTTTATTGGAATGTAATTTTGGTAGAGGACCTGTGTTAGTTCGCAACATAGTCATTTTTGAAGGTAGGTAAACAAATAATGATGATTAATGTCGGAAAATTTACGGTTTATTTGAATGCTCTTTTTTTACCATCTCCTCCGATCCCACTCTTTTAAGTGTTTTTTTTAAACAAAACATTCTTTTTCAACAAATTTGCAATGAACTAAACGATGCACATTCCTATAGAAATAGAGCTATTATATATACATATATAAAAATGTATATAATGCTTGATGAAAAAATTCAGTATTAATTACCCGTACCTTCAATTTAACAAGAGATCACTAGGAAAGATCGGCTTAGCAATTATAAAACATAGTAGATAGATAGGTGGGCAGCAGATAGGAATATCAAATCGAACATAGGAATTTCGGGGGGCTTCAATCATGGTGAAAGGATGACCGTGCTGGCATTTTTTGGCTGGTTTGTCGCGGTTGGTCGTTTGATCACCATGGTCCCCCAAACTTCTTCACAAGAAAGGTGAAGAGGTATTCGGCTGGCATGATTGTGTCGACCAACGGGAGATCATCATCTCTAGCTGGTCGGCCTTTTTTTAGACTCCATTACGCTTACCATCAGGTGCAGTGGGGTCACTTTGTCGTGCCAGTATAAAAAATAAAAACAAGAACCTAAAATACGGATATTTCGGAATTTTCCGGCTTGTGTATTTTCTTTTCTGGCAACATAGTTGAGTAGAAACAAAGAGATAACAGTGCGACGGTTCTGTCCCATTACTCATCGGTAATATTCAGACGTAACATAAATCCGCACAGTTAAATACAAGAATGTCGGAACGGCGAATTAAATCGATATGTCAACTTTTAAAAGCAAGAATTGTTACTCCAGTTATTTTCAAATCATTTCGTGTGGAATTTTGATTTAGAAAAGCTAAAAGTTTATGTTAACTAAAAGTTTAGTTATTTTATATTCTTGTATTTGATTACTTGTCATATTTCAAGAAATTACATACACATATGTACATACATAAACTCACGCTTGATTCCCCGAAAGGGTAGGCAGAGGTGCATTTCTGCACCCACATTTCGCCAGGTATGTATCAGTCCCACGTAATAGGGGGCGAGCCTATTGCCGTTTTTCGGGCACAATTCCAGACTCCGTGCTGCTACTGAGAATTTCCTAATGGAAAAACCCAATAACACTTTGCCCGACCCGGGAATCGAACCCAGGACTTCTAGATCGCTCGGCACATACTTGTACCGCGAGACCACGAGGCAGTCATTTCAAGAAATTAATAGTAATATCGTCATCATCATCATCACCCACTTTATGGCTCACTGTTAGGCACATGCCTCCTCTACAACTGAGAAGGCCTTAGTCCACCACGCTGGCTTAGTGCGGGTTGGCGGACTACAAATCTAAGAAATTTCTAAGAATGTTTAGTTGTGCAGGTTCCTCAAGATATTTTTCCTACACCTTTAAAGTACGTGACTGCCTCGTGGTCTCGCGGTACAAGTATGTGCCGTGCGATCTAGAGGTCCTGGGTTCGATGCCCGGGTCGGGCAGTGTTATTGGGTTTTCCCATTAGAAAATTCTCAATAACAGCACGGAGTCTGGAAATGTGCCCGAAAAACGGCAATAGGCTCGCCCCCTATTACGTGGGACTGATACATACTTAGCGAAATGTGGGTGCAGAAATGCACCTCTGGCTACCCCTTCGGGGAATACAGGCGTGAGTTTATGTTATGTGAATACACACCAAATATACATAGGTTTCTAATAAACAAAACATATTGAAGGTGTGGGATCTAAAATACACGGAAAAGGTTATTTTGTCATAGCAAAGAAGTACATTGCGCTATAAGTAGTGTTGACTCGTAGAAAACGATTAGGATGGTCCCTCATTAGTCGACATAATTATGTCGGCCTCAACATTACTGCATGAACAGATTGATTCCGGAACATGATTTTTTCCTTCTGTCATTATGGCGGGATATTATTTTATATGCAGTGATTGCTGCCTGGGCGGATAACAATATATTACCATAAGCAATTCGTATTAGCACTGCAGCCTACCTGCCTACAGCATACCCACTAACCCAATAATACTTTGCCCGTACGAGAAACGAACCCGAGGCCGGAACATTGCATGCCACACACTTGTTTCGCGGGACCGGCGATTTTTATTCATTACGATAATCAATTTTAATGATTTCCCCAAGTCTGGTTTAAAGATATTTTTTTAATTATATGTACTGTTATATAATTATTTTATTACACTGCCTCGTGTTCTCGCGGTGCATGTGTGTATGTGACGTGCGATTTAGAGGTTCTAGGTGCGATTCCCTGGTCGGGTCAAAACGTTATAGGGTTTTGCCCATTAGGAAAATCATTAGAAATGTGCCCGAAAAACGACAATATGCTTGAAAACAAATGGCGAAATGTGGGTGCAGAAATGCACCCCTCCTACCTCTTCAGGCTGAAGTTATGTATGTATATTACACTGCAGACAAAAATGCAAATGTATGTAATTAAATGAATGTGAGGCAGCGCAAAGTTTACTATAACAGAAGTCGGCGCGAACTAATTGAGCCGACCAACAAACTGACCTAATAAAACATTGTTTACAATATCATATTTGCGTACAGAACGACATAGCTAAATTGTATTTGGTGGTGCAACTTTTTTGTGATTGTTGGGTTGTTTAAAAAAAGTTAACAATTTGCAAGTGCTGCATTCCTTTTATTATTGAGATGGCTTAACCTATAGTTCACTATGGCCTAGTTCGGGATGGTTCAGATATTTTTATCAGCTTTATTATCTATTTGGTTTGCTGTTCATCGTTAAGTACATTCATCATCATCATCTTCATCAGCCCAAATACGTCCCACTGCTGGGCACGGGCCTCCTCTACAACTGAGAGGGTTTATAAGGGAAGTACATTACTTAGCATTATTTAGTTTTGTGACCTTTTTTGTTGTTAGTTATTGATTTAAATTTTTTTATTTCCTTGGGTCTTCCGTCTTCCAGAACGGAGCGCCAAAACCTTGTATTCGCGCAGTTGTTGCGGCGAGGCTAAGTCCCTAACCAACATAAAGTTATACCATTCAACGATGATATGGAAAAGACATGCGTTTGTGAAACTTTTGGTTTGAGTCGAGCCGCGGCGATCACGATGTTGTGATATCGTAAGGCAACATGCGTAATTTTTTTTTATAAAAATTAAATAAAAAACCTAACTTACCTATAAAATGTAAAAAATAAAAAAAATAAACTCATTCTTAAAGTACGTAAGTATGTATTAATAATCCATAACCTAACAATTTACAAATAGTCTATTACCTAAATAAGCAACATAGATAAATTTAAAACACCACAGACAGACACCCACACACTCACAGTCACGTCAACCTTATTGTTACCCCTCTTTTTGCGTCGGGGGTTAAAAAATATAGGTAAGATAAGGTAAATGAACAATATTACCAAATTTCAATCCGCAAAAGAAACCACAAAGCCGTTGATCACACACAGGTATTCTATCACACAGTCTACAAATAGCAGATTCCACTTAAATAACTCCGCTAAAGTTGTTTTGATTTTCAAAAATTCTCGTCATGCGTCGTTGAGTTGTAACACTGACGACTTTACTGCGACGTCGAGATAGAAAAATTTATCAAACATTCACTTTACGACTCTGGATTTAAACACGTTTACTGCATAAATGAGATTCTTGCTCGATTTAGTGGTTTCCTCTTAAATAAGGAACTGGGATTTAGTGAATTTAAAACGTTAAGGTACAATAAAACAGTACGAATACCGTAGAAGGAAGTTAAAATCAGATTACATTTTCATTCACAAAGTCTTGAACGCTATCATGATATGTAATCTTCACACTCTTTGTATAATAGATTTTGTTCGTTTTTCGAGTCGAGTTTAGACTAGACTAGGTTAGACTCGAGTCTAGTCGAGCCCGGAGGACCAATGAGACAGTCTTTTTAAAATTTATTGTGTCGAATTTAAAATGTGTAATTATCGACAGGCTTAACTTCATCATCATCATTAACAGCCTTTTCCACATCCACTGTAGGACATAGACCTCTCTTATGGCACGCCACTGGGCTCGATCGTCGACTCTCCTCAACCAACCGCTGCCAGCCACCTTGCGGATATCCTCACCCCACCTAGCCAGAGGGCGTCCTACACTAAGTTTGCCAAGCCATGGTCTCCACTCCAGAACACGTTTCGCCAATATCCGCTCTTCGATAGATGTGATGCCTACCCACTGCCACTTCAGCTTGCTAATCTTTTGGGCTATGTCGGATAACATCATTTATGATCCTATAATTCAGAGAAACTCCTAACATAGCTCTCTACATAGCTTGCTGAGCGACCTTGAATTGGTGAATTAGTCGCACCGTCAGTGTCCTCGTCTCGGCTCCGTATACAAGCTTAACACAAATCGCATATTCTTGCATTCTCTATAGGAGTATTACTTTATGACGCTCTCTCCTTTACTTTTCCAAAAGCCATACTTAAAACCCACTTCTTCAGTTCAAAATTTTGAGTATCAAAAAGGTAATTTGTCAAAAACCACGATCCTAACTTGCTTTTTGTATGGTGAAAAAGTTCACAAAAACTGCAAGCAAAAGTGTAGAATAACCGCATTAACTCGCTTCGCAAGTTTTCCATCAACTTGGCAAACTCCATTTATTCATTATTCGTTTTTTACGTGACACCAGTGTTCTACAAAAACATTATTCCATGCACAGTTTGAGTATTAAAGGCGGCCGCCAAGGTCCAGGGCGGGTTGCTTTATAATACAATGACACTTGAGAACGATATCGCAGCGTATCGTTGAGCCCCGATCTTTAGTAGTAGGCTGTCAATATTGGCTAAATTAACCTAATTTTAGAAATCGGGTTGGCTCTAATGCACACTCACTTTCTGAACTATTGCATATATTCTAATATATTATATGATAATAACGTGAAAAGAAACAGATGTAAATAAACTAACTAACCTCCAAATTTTTAGTACAATTTGATATTTTTCGAGATTAAAGCCAAGTCCAAATATTGTGATTGTACAATTGAGAATTGGCAGCCACCGTTCATTAATTTTAAAAGCCAGTGGCTGTTTGCTTAAAATTCCGCCTATAGATTGTCCATTCATTTAGTATAACTAGTTCGTGAGTAAAATCTAGGAAATTGTAGGGAATTTATGCATATACATAAATACTTTTGCTTTTTGACTGCCTCGTGGTCTCGCGGTACAAGTATGTGCCGTGCGATCTAGAGGTCCTGGGTTCAATTCCCGGGTCGGGCAAAGTGTTATTGGGTTTTCCATTAGGAAATTCTCAGTAGCAGCACGGAGTCTGGAATTGTGCCCGAAAAACGGCAATAGGCTCGCCCCCTATTACGTGGGACTGATACATAGCATAATATGGGTGCAGAAATGCACCTCTGCCTACCCCTTCGGGGAATACAGGCGTGAGATTATGTGTTATGTGTATAAATACTTTTCTCCGACATTTATTTGTCTAAGACGAAGGCAAGGATATAATTATTCACCTACGATTTGTCAGATACGGTAATTATGAAAATAAAAATCGAAAAATATGTATGGGACATTCAGAGTTCATGAGATCAATGGGACATATAAAGACTTGTAAAGGACTCCTTTCATTAATGCATAGCGGTAGAAACGTTGATAAATTTAGAAGAGTGCATTTTTACTACTAACAGTAATAAATTTTACTTCATTGTCTCCCTTAATTTTGTTATTTTATTTCCTAACTCTTCTGGTTTTAATTGATTACGCGTTCTTTAAATAAGTTTCGTTCCTTTCGCGCCTGTTTACGTGACAATTCAAAACAAACATGGCGACCGTTACGCGCCATTCTCATTGATTTGTTGTTATTTAATTTTAGCCCTAGTCGCTTCCATAGGCTTAAGAGAATTTGAACGGAGCATTGCTTACGAATTGTTGGCATCATGATGATAATGCAAGACTAAAAGAAGTCTTGGTAGTATAATAATCATGGACGAAACATAAAAATGGTTTGTTGAAACTGTATCATTTAATAGGTGCCTGTCTGATTCTACAGTTCATAATTCTCCCGGTGTTTGTTGTTTTGCATGTAATTGCCTCCGATACAGAATAGAATTTCAGGGATCTTTCAATGGAATCACGGAAAACATTACATTCGTTGCTAAGATTACTCAATAATTGGGGCAAGGTATAAGACTGGCCCAACCGTCCGTCGAGATAAGCTGATGCTGAAAAATGTAAATAGTTTTCACGTGCAAACTCGTCTATTAGATTAGTTGCGAATGTATATATGTATTAACCGCTGAAACAACGACAAACAAACAGTTATATTTACCGGCGCGTACTCGCTGGCGCACTCGGGGCTGGTGCGGCCTCGGCGCTCGCAGCCCGCGATTGACTACTGATTTGTTTGCCATTTTTTACCTTAACGTTGTCAATGTTAATGTTTTCCTGGTACCGATTCATGTCTCTAGCCCAACCTTAACACTTCCAACTGTAATAACAAACGCTAAATAAACGCGAGCGCCGCACCACGAGATGTAAAGAATCCAGACGTGCGGCGTCCTTGAGTTTTGGTAAAATTCACTTCACCTGTTACGCACATTACAATTATTTACAATCGTAAATCTTATCAACAAATGAATTGTTTATTAATGTTAGCGCAGTAACATTGATCGAGTCTATAGCGGTGCGGAGTGAACGCGCGATTCCGCTACGTGAAAATTATCGCCCGACTGGCTATTTGGGCGTGTAGGAAGTTCGTAAGTATTTATAAATTGAAGTCGGAATTATATGCCGCGTTTATGCTCGGTAGATCGATGGGTGAAATAATTTCTCGGTTGCGCAAACAGTGCGCGCACGTCGGAACACGGCTCGGGCTCGCGGCGGTCACCAGTTGTAGCGCCGCGCCCGAATCTCGATCGCCCAAGACGTTCCAATTTTTCCAGATACATCGCGTTGATTTGTGACACTCGAACGCACAGATGTATCACAATGTTTCTGAGAAACCGCGCGATGTTTCGTGTCTTGTAAAATTTGATAACATTAGTTGTACGATATCGTTGACCGATTGCATTCAATAAATTTATTTCCCTCGATAAGTTGCGTTCTAAATCACACCGGCAGTTTTATTTCAACCTATTTGTTATTCGATCATCAGTATGCATTAAACAACTAATCAAGTGATTGTACCGTAAACTTTTTTGATGTGTATCCAATATATCTTCCAAAAGGCCGTTTTTAAATAATTGTTGAGTCATTCAATTACTCATTCTTTCGTTCTTTCATTTGTCTAGTTTCAATTCAATTCAATTCAATGTGGTGGACATTGGTAGATTTCGTCTTCCCGATTCTTATGTTTCCACATCACCTGTGTAGACTACATGAGTGACCCATTTTCTAAAATAGCAGCATTGGTAATCTAATAAACTAATATTTCTATGTCTGTATCGATTGTATTTGCTATCGTTGTTCTTATATTATTTATGACATCCAGAAGACTGCCTCGTGGTGTCACGGTACAAGTATGTGCCGTGCGATCTAGAGGTCCTGGGTTCGATTCCCGGGTCGGGCAGAGTGTTATTGGGTTTTTCTATTAGGAAATTCTCGGTAACAGCACGGAGTCTGGAATTGTGCCCGAAAAACGGCAATAGGCTCGCCCCCTATTACGTGGGACTGATAAATACTTGGCGAAATGTGGGTGCAGAAATGCACCTCTGCCTACCCCTTCGGGGATTATAGGCGTGAGGTTATGTATGTATGTATGTACATCCAGAATCATTTCAAAAAAAAGTATTGCTGTTTCGCAGATAAGACAATTTTAATGCGAGATGCAACAGTTAATAGGATCAAAAATGGAACAAATCTGAAGTGCGAAAAAATACACTTTAATTGTAGGTGTATAATAACGATAAAAACATTATTTTTTAAGGGATAATTATTGTATGTTTTCGTAACAGGGATATATTTATTTTTTTAGATTTTTGCTTTGAATTATAAAAGTCATAGTTTTAAAATCACTAAAAGTGAAATTTGGTGTACAAAGCGCCTTTAACTAATTTTGCGGAGATCAAAGTTAAACATTTTGTTCTTAGAAACGATTTATCGTTGAATGCACGTGCTCTGTGACGCTGCAACAGTGTTTTACGTAGGAGTACGTAATAAAAATTAGAAAATATTTAACCTAAATTATAAGCAACATTAATCTTGGGCAAAAGAGGATGTAGCGACGAAAATGTAAGATGATTTTTAATTCGCTATATTAAACGATCTCGGGGTATTTTATAGATCCTATTAAGTGAGTAACAACTACATGTTCTGCCTCGTTCGTCCGGGATAAGTGTGCGGCGGATCTTGTGAACGAGAATAAAGAAATTTGTAAAAAAAAAACTTTAAGTAGTAAAACAGAATCTATCGATGTATTAAGCAGAGATTAATCTAATAATAGCTAATGCCTAACAGTATGGGACGCAGGCATGACTTTAAGGAAGTCTGCTTGAATATGGAGCCACTTTTAGAAGGGTCTATATCATCATCATCATCATCATCAGCCCATATACGTCCCACTGCTGGGCACGGGCCTCCTCTACAACTGAGAGGGTTTAGGCCTTAGTCTACCACGCTGGCCTAGTGCGGGTTGGCGGACTACACACCTAAGAAATTCCTAAGAAATTTTAGGTGTGCAGGTTTCATCACGATGTTTTCCTTCACCGTTAAAGCACGTGATAATTCATTGTGAATACACACATAACTTCGAAAAGTCAGAGGTGTGTGCCTGGGGTTTGAACCCGCGACTGTCGAGATTCTCGACCGCGTGCCTAAACCTCGAGGCCATCACGGCTTTTCACGGGTCTATAAGCTCTATGGAACTGAATTAATTGCATTATTCTTTGTGACACAGTAAAAAAATCTCTACTACTTGTCGACAATAATTAATTATACATTATAGTACCTGGGTCGAATATGGCCACCTTAAGGTTTGTTATCCTTTTTTAATAACAATAAAGCAAAAATAAATAAATTTTAGCATTTATTCATGAAAAGTGTCTATTTATCTTTACAACAAAGACAAATATATACAAAGACCTTAAACGTTAACTAGTGTTTTCACCAGTTTAATTTTTTTTATTGAAATTGGCCATATTTAACTGCAAATATAGCTGGTTTTATTAATAGTTCTTACCAATTATCTCGTAACCCTATAGTTTAATAGCCTGCTAAGGTCTAAAAAAAAAATGAGTTTCGTTAATTTAGTACCGTAAATATGTCCAAACAGTGGCCATATTTGCAGTCATCCATTTATTTTGAGTTTATTTCAATGAGTGGTGGTGTTAAAATATTGTAGTTTATACCATTGAAATAAACTAGCGACATCTGTTGTTTGATAATCACTAATGTCACTCAGTATACTTATGCAAAATGTCAGTCTTAAGTCAACCATTACCGCGTTTTATTAGTTTTCATAGTCACGAATGAAAAACATTCAATTTATTTGATAATTAAATATGTAAATATCAAATAACAATCGTCACACAATGTTGTTATGTGATTTATAAACAATCTCATTTGAAGAATAACAATATACAGGATAATACTTACTTCATGTTTTTATATCTTCAACAGCATGTTTCACTTTATTGGACACTAGGCGGTTAGTTCGTGCGCAGTAAAGATGATAGGTACGCTGTTCGGATACATGTGACACTAGCGTCAATTTATAGTACCGTTAAGGTTATTACAAATATTCGTATTTGAAATAATGGCATGTGGCCATATTTTCCGCCTGGCCATATTCGACCCAGGTACCTTATATTTTCTAATGTTAAGACAGCTCAATAACTTTTCATGCATATTTAATGTTATGTTAGTGTAACAACGTTATAACTGAACAAAATATTCCCAATAAAAACTGTTAAATCATTTATACGGACATAAAAACACAGTTTTACGATAGCCGCCCGGTTAGTGAAGGTGCAAACATATTTATAACTTGTGTCTCATTAGGTGAATGGAGATGTATTTAGATCGGCCCGCCATCACGACGCTTAATTGCGCCGGCGCATATTTAGGAGAGTAATAAATAATAATAATAATATAGCCTTTTTTATTTCCTTAATAATAGTATGTACAAAGTATATTTTTTTTTTTTTTTTCAAATAAAATTGATAAAAATACATGCATTTTTTTTTTAATTAATTATTATTAAATTTATTATTAAATTAATTATTAAATTTATTATTAAATTAATTATTAAATTTATTATTAAACTAATTATTAAATTTATTATCAAATTATTAAAACCAATTAAATTATTAATGTAATTAATTATTAAGGACCTCTTGACGAGTATAGGCCTCCTCCATCTCCCTCCATCTCTTCCTGTCTTGTGCTACCTCCATCCAGTTTTTGCCTGTAAGTTTTGTAAGCTCGTCTTCCCATCTTTCCAGGGGGCGACCTCTTTTCCTTTTTCCAGGGGGACCATCCCATGCAGTAACTTTTTTAGTCCATCTTTGGTTGTTCTGTCGTGCAATGTGACCTGCCCAATTCCATTTTTGTTTCCTACAGTGCGTTAAGGCATCAATAACTTTTGTTTTCTTTCTTATATCGCTATGTCTTTTCTTATCTTTAAGTTTCAGATTCAGGATGCTTCTTTCTATGGCCCTCTGGCATGTTTTAATTTTTCTTTTTGTGTAAGTATTGTAGATCCAGGTTTGGCTTGCATAAGCGAGGCATGGCAAAAGACAAGAATCTATTACTTTCTTTTTCAAATTTAACGGTAAGTCAGATTTTAAGATTTCTTTATGGCTCCAGAATCTATTCCATGTCATGTTTATACGTCTGTTTAATTCGTTATGATGTCTATATTTTGAGAAAGAAATTTGTTTACCTAAATATATATATTCATCAACATATTCTAGTTGCCGACTCTCCACGAATATAGGTCTTTGATTTCTATTAGACATTATTTTTGTTTTTTCGATATTTAATTCTAAGCCAATATTACGACTGACATGATTAAGTTCATTGATCATTCCTTCAAGTTGAACTGCGGTTTCTGAAAACAACACTATATCGTCTGCGAAGCGTAAGTTATTAAGGTAGGTGCCATTTATATTTATGCCCTTTTTTTCCCAGTTCAAATTCTTCATGATATGCTGTAAAACTATAATGAAAAGAGTCGGAGACAAAGGGTCGCCCTGTCTTACTCCCCTACAGATGTTTATTTCTGGCCCGGTTTTGTCTAGTTTTACTCTACTGACACTTTTCTCGTAGATATTTTGTATAAGATTAATTGTTTCTAGGGGTATATTGCATTCATGTAGAGCTTCCCATATACTATTGTGGGAGATTGTGTCGAAAGCTTTCGCATAGTCGATAAAAGCCAGGTATAAAGGATGCTTATGCTCTTCGTATTTTTCGATTATTTGTTCTAGAACTTGGATATGATCCATAGTTGAAAACGATTTTCTGAATCCCGCTTGTTCTACTGGTTGGAATTTATCACTGATTTGAGTAATACGTCGTTCTATGCATGAGGCAAATAGCTTGTAGAGGCATGGTTGTAGACTTATAGGTCGATAATTGGCAATGTTTGAAGGATCTCCTTTCTTGTACAGCAAGATGATATCAGATTTTGCCCATTCTTTAGGTATTTGTCCAGTGTCAAGTATTTCGTTGAAGAGTGTTGTTAAATAGGGTGTTAGCACATGTCTTCCCACTATGATAGTTTCATTTGGAATGTTGTCAGGACCACTGCTTTTTCCTTTCTTTAAAAATTCTATTTTTTTCAGGATTTCGCTACTTGTGAATCTTTGAAGTGGAGATTGGTATGAAGATGTTCTGTCAATTGCAATATCGAATAGATGTTCGTTCAAGGATTTTTTGTTTTGTTGTTTGTTTTCGGAGTACAAATGTTTATAGAAATTGGTGGCTGTTTCTATTATTTTTGATCTTGAGTATATTTCTCTGTCAGACGACTTTTCCTTTATAGTTGGTATCCAAACTTTTGTATTATTTAGTTTTTTATATCCCTTTTTCAGGCTTCCAGTTTCAAATAGATGTTTCTTTATTATCTCTAGTCTGTGATTTTCGTATTCTTTCTTAATTCGCTTGTGTATACTTTTGTATAGCTTACTAAGTTCACACTTTTCTTCTTTTGTGCGAGGTTTTTTATTCTGTAGTTCTAGTCGTCTATGTAACAGTTGTTTTGTATCTTCAGATATAATATATTTCTGTTTATTTTGTGTTTTGTTTGTATAGTTTATGGAGTCAGTTATAGCGTTTTTAATTTTTGCGTAATATAATTCTATATTGTTACATGTTGATAAATCTACATCTTCTAAGTATTGTTTTAATTTTTTCAGGAACATATTTTCATCATCTTCTGTTTTCAGAATGCATTTTGCTGAACTATAATTTGCTCTACTTTTTTTTGTTTGTGGTATAAGGAACTCACTTCGTATAAGACGGTGGTCACTTGGAAAATTAAGCTGATTTAATATTTCTATGTTCTTAAATTTTTGTTTTGCATTGGACATAATGTAGTCTAGTTGGTATTTTTTTTGTTTTGGTGATATCCAAGTCCATAGATTTTTTGTTTTTTTCTTAAACATTGAATTGATAATACTGAGATTATTCTGGAGGGCGAATTGTACTAGTTTTTCACCTCTTGTGTTTCGAATACCATAACAATATAATCCTAGTGCAGCTCTTTCATGAGATTGTCGTTGTCCAATGCAAGCGTTGAAGTCACCCATTATAATAAAAGTTTTGTAGCTTTTATCTAAAGCTTCTTGTAGTTGGTCGTAGAATATATCAGAATCATCGTCGCTTGTAGTACTGGTAGGTGCATAAACTTGTATTAGTGATATATTTGTTGTGTTGAATTTTAAATTCAATAAACAAACTCTTTCTGAAATCGCAATAAAGCTTTCAATGTTGGATTTAAGATATTTTTTCAATATAAATCCAACGCCGTAGAGGCCTTTGGATTCACCGAAGTAACAGAAGAGAGGAGAGTAATAGTCATCGTTTAATTATTTAGAATGCAAGGCAGTAAAGCCGCGTACGAGTTTTGGGTTCGATGCCCATATCAGATAAAAGCTCTTAAAACTGCGGGAACAAATAGTGCGAATTAAAACAGCTTCCCCGTCAAGGGATATGTAGATTCAAGCGAGTGTACGTATGATTTTTATTCCGTTTCATAATTGTTGAAGTGCGCTATTAAAAATCTAATGTTTTGGCACCGTGATGTTGTGGCATTCGTCTGGTAAAAATCTACATTTGTCAGATGTGTGGTGTGTTCTGTGTGTAGCGTGACACCGGCCGCCTCATCCGTCTCGCAACTTTAACAACTGAACAGTTTAATGGCGCGCATTTGTTATGCTATTTAATTGTCGGGATTATTTTGAGGTTTCAGCCTCGTGATTTACTTTGTGATTTTGTGGGCCGAGCATTAGTGGATGACGGCTGAATGAAAAACACTGATGACAGTTCGCGTCGCACATGAAATAAAAATTGGAGCGGACTATTTTTTAATGATGTGACCTCATTAAACTTAATAAAAATCACGTATCTCATAACGCACGGTTAATGTAAGACGTAAACGCGTATCAACATTAATATAGCGGCGGGAAAGCAAAGATCGTAACTCTTAATGCCTATAATTCTTTTTTAAAAAGTATAATACATTAGGCGAAGGCGACCGGGCCGCGCCATTGTCTGCATCTGCCAGATAGTCTGCGCCACACCGGCTATATTTAAAGTACTACATCTCGAAATAAAGTGAAAAAATAGGCACACCTTTGGCGTTTAATTTTAGTAGTAGTAGTAAGCGCATGCGTCACATAACAAATATATACATGAATACTTGTTTATAAAATATCAATACACGCGAGATAGTTACAAATTACCCACCAAGCGCTATTTATTTCGGCTTCCTCATCGATAAGTTTATCCATCACTGCGCGCACTATTTTTACCACTAGCAACACCTATTTTTTACTGGCAAAACTCGCTAACGATGCCCGGAATGGCCGATATCGAATAAATAATGATAAATATAGCCAAGTAGGGTAAATAAATACGTTTTAGGTGTTACATTGGTGGAATAAGAGTTATATGTAAAGCGAACTTGGCATAATTTCTCCTGATTTCAAAATTGTAACGTTTGGTGTTACCAGCACAGGGCTATGTCTGTAAATTGATTTAATTTTTATTGAGTTTTACTAGGATTATTTCTCACTGTACCTTGAGATCCGGACTTCAATTGTAGTAGATTAAAAAAATAAATATAATTAAAGTTTTTTTATGGGAAATAATAAGTAGGTACTATTATTTATTTCTATGTTAAAAATAATGATATTTTATGCGTTTTAATTTTATAATAATCTACAATACCATACAGTAATTAGTATCCTCTATTTAAGACTTAATCCTTAACAACTTTTTTTTTCTCTATCTAGGTACGCTAAGTCATTAGTCTTTTTTTCGTGTTAGCCACTTTTTACACCCACTCTTCATTAAAATTCATAGCGATTTTTATTTCATTTTACTATGCATGGAAAATATATTACCATGATTTGAAATTTACACACAAGTCCCTTAGGAATGCGACAAAAATAACATCAAGTTCTCAAGTGCAAAGTTTAGACATGTCGGTATTAAAGCCTTAATTATTTAACAGTTTTATGCATATTTTTTTATTATTCGACATAACTTGGGGTGGTTTTGTTATGTTTAAATTTTTGTTTTTTGTCATTTCATTTTTTGTACCCCCATTTAAATCAGGATGTTGACATCACTTGGAATTCAAAATACGGTTTCGATCAATTTTTTGTTTAATATCAGGACAGAATGACCTTATTCTTCATGTATGTATGTAGGTATATATTATGTTTTATTGTTTATTGGTATAAAATAGTTATAAAACCTTTATGACTGCCTCGTGGTCTAGCGGCACAAGTATGTGCCGTGCGATCTAGAGGTCCTGGGTTCGTAGCCGGGTCGGGCATAGTGTTATTGGGTTTTTTCATTAGGAAATTCTCAGTAGCAGCACGGAGTCTGGAATTGTGCCCGAAAAACGGCAATAGGCTCGCCCCCTATTACGTGGGACTGATACCTGGCGAAATGTGGGTGCAGAAATGCACCTCTGCCTACCTCTTCAGGGAATATAGGCGTGAGTTTATGTATGTATGTAAAACCTTTATTATGTTCGATCTGATAATCAGTTTCACTATTGTATACTTACGCGTTGTATTTCTTTATCACCCCAAGATCCACTAGCATAATCCTAGGTTCTTGAAGATACGTATATTTGTATAAATTTTTAGACAAATATTGATTGATACTTTCGGCTATCGCAGTATTCTAGCAAATTTCTATGCAAAAGTCTTATTGTGTGTTTGAGGAGCACGACACACCTACATACACGGTAATGCTACGCATCCACTTCGCCGGTTAGTGAAGATGTGAATGAAATAATAAGGTTTTATTATTAAGCTGAGCGTTTACGCGGTTTTAGCGTAATTTGAGCAAAAACGGTACTTTTCGAACCTCTTAAAATTGATGAAAGACTCATCGTACAAACATGTTAATTACCAATTATTTTAGGGAATATTGTCATCTAAATAGTTAGTGAAGAACATTTTACTTGACTGCTTTCCGAACAATGATGATGATCAGTGATGTGTTTGACATTTTATTGACTCAATAATCATTGTTTCATTCATATTCATTGCATATCATTAACTATCGACGCTCATTTTTACCGAAATTCGACTAGTCGCGTGGAGCGTAAACGCTCTAAACAACTTGTTAGCCTGTTTAATTATAAAAAAAACTTCTTACTTTCAAGATATCATGGCATAAGTATTCGCCATGCGATCAAAACATTCTGGATTCGATATCTAAGTTAGACAGTGTGTTATTAAAGTTTTAAATTTGGCAATTCATAGTAGCAGTACGGCTTCAGTTAATAGGCCTGAAAGACGGCAATAGGTTAGTCTCCTATTACGTGGGATTTATAAAACACAATTGACGAAAGATGAAGATTAAGGCTCGGTTTGGAGATGCAGACGTATTTGTTTGTGCGTTTAAATGAATATCTTCATTGCGCTTGATGGTACATAGCCTCTAGCAGCACGATGTTCCGACGACTTGAGAAAGGTGGCGGGTAGCGGATGGATGAGGGCTGGTCAAGACCGGGATGGTTGGCGCCTACTTGGGGAGGCCTTCGTTCTAGAGGAGAATATTCATTCTTAATTGAAAAAAAAACAATTTATTTTATTCTGATATGCAAAAAGAAAAATGTTAAAATGTATGCTCTATGTGTGGAATAAATAAGATAGTACATAAGAGAGTGTGAAATTTGTTTGAAAACTGACAAGTTCACTGTAATGGACGCTTACCTTTATCAAATAATATCGGAGTTTCGCAGGTACCCTTTCGTCGCGAGTATTTAGGTCAATTTTGCTTTCCTGTCGAATGATGTATACATCATGGATCTCGTTGTTCGGAGATTTGGCCATTTTAAACTTTGTTTACACACTCGTTAGCTTGTTTGGAAGTCATTGACATCTCAATGAGTTACAGTTAACAGTATTATGTCTTAGCAGCTTTTTAAAGTCTTTATCATCCTTTCATTTCTACACTACGTTGGTCACGTCGTGGTGTCCACTCCAGAACACGTGTCCCTCGTTACATAGTGTAGGACTCCATCTGGCTAGAGGAGGCCTATGTTCAGGCTGTTGAAGATGAAGATGATAATGATGATGTTATTTTCTTTCTTCCTACATTTCCAAGTCTGTATGCCTGATGGAGTCGGTAGAGTTATAAATCTACACGTTTACGCAGATATATGCAGCTAATAAGCTAGAGATTCCATGCCGTAGCATTTGCTACTAAGTGCTACGAGGGTAAAATGGTTCATAGTGTAACATTTGAATAATAGGGTCTAAAAAGGGATTCTCAAGAAGAACATGAGATTATCGATTAAATATTTTTTCCGTAAATACGATGTACTTATTTAAAAGGGGAGGAAAAGCAATGTAATGAAAGGAAAGGAAGAAAATGTATGAATGAGGAAGAAATAATAAATAATAAATACACCCAACAGTCACATACATAGTTCTGACCCCACACTAGGATACAAGTCCTGTGTCGTGGGTATCAGAAACTACGAGAGACTTTTCGGTCTCACTAACACCCAGACCCGAAACAAATATTTGTGGATCACACAAACATTTGTCTCGGTGCGGGGATCGAACCCGCAGCCTCTCGTTTCGCAAGCTGGTGTCTAGCCAACTGCGCCACGGGGCTGTAGAAGCAAAAGAGGTATGTCAGCATTGTAGTCTGCTTATCCCTATTGGACAAAGGCATGAATGTAATTGTAGGTCAACAGATCCGACTTAATTTTCGAGCTGTTTCTGTTAATGATAAAGATGATCATTCTAAAGTATAAAAATAGTGTGTGATTCTACGCAAGTGTATAAAAAGTATGTGCCGTGCGATCTAGAGGTCCTGGGTTCGATTCCCGGGTCGGGCAAAGTGTTATTGGGTTTTTCCTTTAGGGAATCCTCAGTAACAGCACGGAGTCTGGAAATGTGCCCGAAAAACGGCAATAGGCTCGCCCCCTATTACGTGGGACTGATACATACCTGGCGAAATGTGGGTGCAGAAATGCACCTCTGCCTACCCCTTCGGGGAATACAGGCGTGAGTTTATGTATGTAAGTAATTTTTAAAAATGTACAATTCGATAATTTTTTTTTTTTTTTTCTGAATTTAACAATATTTATTACGATACTTATAGGCGACAGATATTAAGAAATATAACGGAATAACAACTTTGACAGTTGGAGACCCTGGTTAATGTCGCGCTGAATAATGCCTACATTATTCTTCAAAAATTAAAGTACATACAGGAACTATGTACTTGGCTCTCACCCGTCCGTCACGTAAACAGTGGCCACCACTTAATAGAGCATTAAAGAGCAAGCGCAGTGTTGTTTACGCAATAAATTCGGAGCGAGAGCAAATCTGCGCCGCCGCCATACAGCGGGCCGCTCCGCGAGTTACACTTGTACTCGACTTTATCGCTCCACGCTAATGCAAAAGATAAGCACACGTTTAAATTTAATAGCGCAATCGCCTGCCATTACTGTAGTCCCGTGTCAGATGTCTAAGTGGTCTAACTTTAGTACGAGATGTTCGATAGAAGTAGTGATGGCCTCGAGGTTTAGGCGCGCAGTCGAGAATCTCGGCGGTCGCGGGTTCAAACCCCAGGCACACATCTCTGACTTTTCGGAGTTATGCGTGTATTCACAATGAATTATCACTTGCTTTAACGGTGAAGGAAAACATCGTGATGAAACCTGCACACCTAAAATAAGTTCTTAGGAATTCCTTAGGTGTGTAGTCCGCCAACCCGCACTAGGCCAGCGTGGTGGACTAAGGCCTAAACCCCCTCAGTTGTAGGGGAGGTCCGTGCCCAGCAGTGGGACGTATATGGGCTGATGATGATGTTCGATAGGCGAACTAGTGTTGCGACTGAGAGCGCTTTGATCGGCTTTCATACTCAGCACCTTGTAAGCGGTTGTTACCTTTGTATAACAATGTCTTTGTCTCGCTTCCTCTGACGTAGGCCATTAACACAGCAATATTGCCTTATAACGTAAATACGAATATTTACTTAAAAACTGTCTGATAGGAATGTTTATGTTTTGAATGAGAGACAGGGTGAAAAATCGCGACGAAGACTGCAATCCGATAAAAAGCAATTTTCATATGACTGTAAATAATATTTTAAATAGTTTACATCGCACAAAAAATACTATTTAAAGCTTAATAGTTCTTAACGTACAAAAACGCATAAAATGTATACTACAAGATGTTTTAGTAATATCGCTGCTTTAAAAAACAAAATTTCTCAGTACAAGTCGTGCAAAACTGCTGTAAAACTGAAGATTTATAATACATAGTTGTGGAGGTTCTCGTCGGACGAGGTTACAAGGAGATGGAAATTCATTATTCAATGCACAAAACGGTGTTTCCGCGGAGCCGCCGTGCCCCGCCCCGCGCCACACCCCCGCACACACCCGCGCGCTTACAACTTACATGACCCCGCTGTGACGTGCAGCCTACGGTTAAACTTGGTTTAACTTTATTAGATTATGGCGCAAAAATCGCAAAAAAGTCGAGCTTCTTCGTGCCACTGAACGTTAGCTTGTCAATTCCTGGGCTATTTAAATAAATACACCCAACAGTCACATACATAGTCCTGACCCTACACTAAGATACGAGTCTTGTGTCGTGGGTATCAGAAAGTACAAGAGACTTTTCAGTCTCATAAACACACGAAACAAATATTTGTTAACATATGTAATTGCAGCTTTTATTACGAGGCAAAAACATATAAACACAAGAAAGCTATAGCATTAATTGACGCCAGTATTTTTTTCTCGGACAGTGAAACTTCCACTGCTAGACTCATTCATTAAGCAAGAGCATATGTCTGCCAATTTTCATAGATTTAACATGAGAGATCTGTTACGTTAGATATGAGAGATCTGTTAGTCTTTGTTGTTGGGTAAAGCATATTACTCAATCTCGCAATATTTGCAAGACGAACAATTGTAAATACCTACATTTTTTTTATTTTTTTATAATTTACTTTTAATTTTACTTGTACTTTGCATGCCTTGTGGGCAGGATATGGTTAATGCACCTTATTGTATTATAATATAAGAACCATTTGTAACCCATACTCGCAAAATAAACGATTTTGATTTGATTTGATTTACGAGTAAATAAGGCGTAATAGGACTCCATACGTTACTAAAATTTCAATCACCATGCATTTCCTTTACCATAGTTATATGTTTATGGTACAAATGTGCTACCAGAGCTGTATTCTGTTAACATTATAATAAGCTGCAAACCCACCTGTTTTCTCATTCAAAAGTACATCATTTAAATATGATCGTAACGTTGATATCTTGTGTCCCGTCATTATGCATTTACGTGCGTACATAAATACAGGTTTATGGGGCAGGGGGGTTATTTATCGCAATACAAGTACGTGGAATTGCCATGTTACCATTTTGTTTTTACGATTATCGACGGTCAATTATTGTTATGGCATCATATTTTTTAGTAGCGATCGCCGGTTTTGGATGGTCCCGCGGGAAAGCCAAGAAATATGGCCGCTTTGTGCGCCCGCAGATGTGTCAATGCTAGAATTATATCTAACAGATTCTATTTATTTATTGGGAACTGAAACAATCAATGTTATTGAGTTGGTGAGAGAAGGCAAACAAAATTGAAAGTTATTGCTGTCAACCACATTGATTCTTTACTCAGTTTTTATTTTATATTATGTAAAGAAATATTAATTATTTAATCATTTACATTTATGTAATAAATTTATCTTCTTTTTTGTCAATGTCTTTTGGGACCAAGTTAAACTTAAAACGTCTCTACTGAATTTTGCGTTAAGCTTTTAAAGTTTAATGAGAAGTTATTCATATTCTTACAATTCTTGCGATTGTCTAAAAATATTAATTTAAATAGAAACCACAACTGTTACCCTTTCATAATCGAATATATACAATTTTGACAAAAAAGCGACACAACTTCACCTTTTAACCTTCCCGCCGCAAGTCCCGGTTTTGTTGAACCGTGAAGAGGTCGTGTGACTACGTTTTAGGAATTAGGAGTCAAAGCATAATGAACAAGCAAGTATTAGTAAATACATATATGAGTTCTAATATCATATATTAGATAAGTTTGGTAGAATATGATCATATCCATATATAGGAGGCTATTAGAAAACATATTTATGGATACTGCCTCGTGGTCTCGCGGTACAAGTATGTGCCGTGCGATCTAGAGGTCCTGGGTTCGATTCCCGGGTCCGGCAAAATGTTATTGGTTTTTTTCATTAGGAAATTCTCAGTAACAGCACGGAGTCTGGAAGTGTGCCCGAAAAGCGGCAATAGGCTCGCCCCCTATTACGTGGGACTGATACATACCTGGCAAAATGTGGGTGCAGAAATGCACCTCTGCCTACCCCTTCGGGGAATACAGGCGTGAGTTTATGTATGTATGTATGTAGTTATGGATAGTCCCTTGATTAATCCGGATAAGGAGCTGAAAAATAAACAAAATCTCAACAGCCCCAGTCAATATTTCCAATTGTTCCGTTTTATTACTTTCAGACGACAGTAATCGTAAAGTGTGTAGTGTAATTGAGTAAAAACGAAGCGGAGATCCTCCTTAATAACCAAGCTTATACAGTAATATAGAGTACTAGCTGACCCGGCGAACTTCGTTCCGCCTAACAGTCTATGCTAACTTTTTTTTCAAATTTTATTATAGCCTTAGTTACTCCTTATTACATCAGCTATCTGCCAGTGAAAGTCCCGTTAAAATTGGTCCACCCGTTTCAGAGATTAGCCGGAACAAACAGACAGACAGACAAAATTGTAAAAAAACGTTATTTTGGTATATGTACCGTGTATTCATCCATATGCATTTATTAAAAAGCGGTTATTTCAATATTTGTGTGTATGTATAGAGGATTATGAAAGCACTGCATAACTGAATTCATTTAGTTAAAAGTATGCTATTTATGCTATTTGAGGTAACATTTACATATACATATGTACCTACCAGTTTCTTGTCCGAGTCAGATATGGGTCAAGCGTAACCCTGAAAAGTCTCTCGTAATCTCTCATACCCATAACACTATATGTAGTATGTCATATGTGTTATTTCAATATATTATATCCTGGACTGTATGACATAATTTGGATTGATTTCACATAAAGCCTGTTTTTGCTTTTATTTTCAATTTTGATCAAGCGATGATTGGCATTCAAATCATTTATTTTAATAATATTTATGTTTTCTGTCTTCATTACTGCAACTGAATCCTAATAAATTGACAAAAAATCACCAATAGAATAGTTAAAGTGACGTAAACATCCACCTGTATTGATAGGTTACTCATCGGAGCGCACAATGTACACTTTCGCTGTAGCGTATGGCGCAAAAAATCAGAGTGGGGTATTAACCTAGTTGCAAGCTATTTCGGTGCACGACCGTACGCACCCAGGGCTGTGGTGGCCAGAAGGCGGGCGATCCCGCCGAGCCGCCGGCGCATCCATTGATTGATTATTTGACACCTGTATTATTTATGATATCGCCTTATGCTTGTGTTCGGGATTTTAGTGCCAGCGGATGTTCTCGGGCTGTTTTGTTACGGTAGGAAGTTTACGGTGAATTAAATGATAAAGAAGAAGAGTTGATCGATTGTCGTGATGGTCACAACTGTTGTGGCGTGGTATTAGATAATAATATTGTGTTTTTTAATGTGGGGATGTTACACAAATGTGAATTTCGACACGAATTGGTAAAAGAAAAAATATGCTGACGGTTAAATCCATGCGTATATTGATGTATTCACATTTTTATCAGTCTTGGATTATCTTCAAAAAAGAAACAGATCAGTTTTTCTTCCTACTGTGTATAAGGAAAGAAAATAAATATTTCCGTTCCGTTTCGTACAAAATCCTCTGAATCCCAGGTCTTAAGTAAGAAAAGTAAAGTTATTTACGACAACTTTGATCAAAAATGTTTTTTTTTTATTATTTATAAATATAATATAGTTGAATAAGACGACCAAACTACTGCCTTCTGAAAGACTTCCTCAGATAACTAATACATACATACATACATACATAAACTCACGCCTGTATTCCCCGAAGGGGTAGGCAGAGGTGCATTTCTGCACCCACACTTCGCCAAGCATGTATCAGTCCCACGTAATAGGGGGCGAGCCTATTGCCGTTTTTCGGGCACATTTCCAGACTCCGTGCTGTTACCGAGAATTTCCAAATGGAAAACCCCAATAACACTTTGCCCGACCCGGGAATCGAACCCAGGACCTCTAGATCGCACGGCACATACTTGTACCGCGAGACCACGAGGCAGATAACTAATATTAGCACTTAAAAAGCATCAGATGATTCCTTATTCAAAACATTCAAAGAAAACTTATTAACAGCAACAATTCATTTGAAATATGAATTCATGGCGCGGGCGCATCGCGGATCAACGTTCGACGTTTCGCTGTATCAGTTTTTGGCATGCGATCACAGTGTTTCTGCTGCCAGATAAAACATCGCCTTCTGACTGATCGCTGCATTATACAGGCTTATGATACGAACGTTGAACCTAACACCAGAGTGTCTACCACGAATATTGAATATTCGTTTTTACAACGCGTCAAAGGTACGATCTCATTGGTCACCATCGTATCGTGTATTGTGTTATCTAGAAGACCATTCGATTCTCGGGTCGAGTAAAATACAATAATAAGCGCTTCGTTTCCGTTTCCACGTTCGACGTCAATCTACTCGCGTCTTATTACAGGGGTATAAATAGTTATCACACCGAAGGCCTTTTGAAGTTCCAACGTGAATGAACGTATGTATTGATGATGCCAAAGCACCCTTTTGTTTAATTAACTCAATAAATGCGTTATAACACCTCTGCATGAAATTAAAAATACGAAAATTATTCATTTTATTAAAAACTTCTTTGAGTTTCGTTTCGTCCTTCATTTTGATGCTTTCATTTTCATAGTAAGCACCCATGTTCCTTGAATATGTATTAACATTAAATATTTGCTCGATCTGTTTAAAATAGTTCATGCTCTATGATTCTCTATGATTGTTAGCGTAATCATTGTAATAGCCGATGAGATATAAGCACATACGTTTGTTTGTACGTGTGCATTCATAAATTATCATTTGGTATTTTCATTAGATGTTTTATGATTAGTGTTTCCACGAAGTTTATAGTATTACTTCAATCGGAATGATCTAGAGTTGGTTAAAATGTTTTTCTGTTTATGCTAACAATTTATTCGGAATATTCAAATGGACATTGGTTTATCAAATTCCGTCTGTTTGTATTGGATCAGTGGAGCTGATTTAAGATCCAACTCGTTCATGATACGCATCGTCTTTTGCCTCTCCTGCCCTTAAAGCTCGTTGCCTCATTACTTTTGGTTATGTATTTTTACTACGTTAAGAATTTTGAACTTCTTCATGGCTGGCTCGAAACACAGACGTCAAACCAGTAGCCTATTGACAGAATCGTCGCATAAATATACAGAATACAGATGCTTAAGAAATAAATGTAAAATCGCACTGAAAGTGAGATACTTTGTGTTTTCATACGATTGCCAAGTCAAACTATTTTAATAATAACATAAAAGAAATTAATATTAATATGGTCACTATAAGATGTTGTCTGGTAAGCTAAGTGCATAATAACTTAAGACAGATGGCCCCTTAAATGGGGACTGAATAAATTCATCGACTTGGTATCACATGGATCTCACAATTTTTTTACGGTAGAAGAACTGAGTTGCGAGACTTGTGTTTTTTTACAAATTTGTTTTTGATGGCATATTTATTTTCTCGATCAATACTTCTATTTAGGTTGAACTGATCTTATTACTAGACAAATTGAGCTAGTATACTTCTAAAACAATTCACTGGACTCTATTACGTACAGCTGAACATACTACTCATAGCAATGTTGTATTGACTAAGCAGATGAATTTACCCAATACCGCGCCATTAACACCTCGGAACAATCTTTCCGTTGTTATCTAAATAAATATCCGCGTGTTCATTTGTTTTCATTTGGAATTCCTTCATCGTCTGTCCGACAATTATAAATTCGTTATCGCCTACAGTAGATTTGTGTTATATTGTACGGCTGTTTATAGTGTCGTATTCATTTAAGTAATTTTTATAATGATATGTTAAATTTGACTATCCTACTAATATACTTATTATAATTGCAGCCTTGTTTTTTATCAGTTAATGTGTCTGGAATTTGTCTCGTAAAAAATCTTTAAAACAATTTGTGACATGCTCCAATACCATAATTTTCTAGATTAAGTAAATTAATTAAAGCTTAGCCAACAACAACAATAAAACTTTAGCTAAGTCAAAAAAATTATATTCAATAAATTAATGATGTAAATATTCTATTGAATCGTCATATAATTACTATTATATGACTAAGATGGACTAATGTCTAAACCCTCTCACTTGTAGAGGAGGCCCGTGCCCAGCAGTGGGACGTAAATATATGGGTTGATGATGATAATTACTATTTCTGCCCAGAATTCTATATGTATATACATACATAGCTGTTTTGCCTTCCGCTTGTTATCTCTCGTAGCATTTAGAGTATTAAAACCTGCATCATAATTCTACGTGTTCATTTTACACACACTAAACAATTGAAAATCAATATTAGAGCATTAACATCGGCGAGCGTAAATAAATAAAGGGATGCGTTCCAAATCCCGCGGCGCCGCACATCTCCAAGTAACCTGTTGCTGTTGTATTGATTGATGTCAAAAATAAACTCAAACTTAATCCCGCGCCCTGGATGCGTTCCAGGAATAAATCCAGGATAATTGTGCGTAATACGCGGGCACTTAGGCGCACTAACGACGTGAATCATGCGCATGTTTTTCGCAAATTCCACGTTTTCCGGCCGCCACTCATCGCCGATTGTTCACGTCCGGTTGCGTTGTCAAAGTGAAATAGAAAACACTGAAATAGAAAATCTCAGCTCGAACGAGTTTGAATGAGTTTCGAAATGAAAAGCTATTAACAACGTGTCGCGTAAGTTTGTCTTTCAACAATGCGTTACAACTGCGATAGTTCATTTATATTTTAAGAATTGTTTCTAACAAATTTTCATTGTACATTTGTTTGACTCTAGGATTTTACAAGTTGAAGAGTATAGACACTGTTCTAATGTTAATAATTAAATATTTCCCAGTCAGTATAAATAAAGAGTTTAATATCATCATCATCAGCCCATATAAGTCCCACGGCACGGGCCTCCCCTACAACTGAGAGGGTTAGGCCTTAGTCCACCTCGCTGGCCTAGTGCGGGTTGGTGGGCTACACACCTAAGAAATTCCTAAGAACTTTTAGGTGTGCAGGTTTCATCACGATGTTTTTCTTTACCGTTAAAGTAAGTGATAATTCATTGTAAATACGCACATAACTTCGACAACTCAGTGATGTGTGCCTGGGGTTTGAACCCGCGACCGCTGAGATTCTAAACCGCGCGCCTAAACCTCGAGGCCATCACTGCTTAATTATTACTCAGAGTTTAATTATTTTGATATAAAAGCGATATGTACTTCAATTTATGTATATTACCTACATATGTAAACTGTAAAGGTAAACAAAAAAAAAGCCCTTCTCATTGACTTAAATGATTTAGTTCCTCCTCCATACAAATATTAATGAACACAGCAGGTTACTAAGACCACGCTCCTATCCCGTTACATTTACAAAGACAGCTGTATGACTAAGCCAGCGTCCAAGTACCTACACGCTAAAGCTTCCGGCAGTCTGGTGGGGAGTATGAATTGCATCCGAATATAGAAAGCTGATCGATACCGTGCAAGGAACACTAGTACGGTTTCAGCTGAGGAATTACACGCCCAACATGGCGAAACATTGTGTAAATACGATGTACGCTTTATATTTCCAAGGAAGGATCGGGAATCGATTTAAGGATATCGATTATTTTAATAAATGATCACAATTCGAATCTTAGATTTTAAATTGAGAGAAAAATTTAAAAATAAAATTCTTCAGTTCAGTTCTGATTTAGAAGGAAATTTAAAGATCAGACACATTAATGGTTAAACAAGGGATGTTTAAGGAGAAGCCTAAGGATTAAGAATTAATTAATTCAAATCCAAGAATTTATAATGATTTATCATGCAGTCTAATAATGAAGGAAAACATCGTGAGAAAACCTGCAAGTCAAAAGGTCCTCCTCAAGAAATTTATGTGTAGCCTGCCAACTCGCACCAAGCTTGCGGGGTGGACCAAGAAATAACTACTATCAGTTGTAGAGGAGACCGTGCTCAACAGTAGACCACATATGGATTGATACAGATTTTACCCGCCATAGTAGAACAAGGATTTTTTTTATATTAACATGGTAAAGTGATCATATTGACGCAGAGTGCGGTACAATTACCGACAGAATAATGTAACCTTAATGTTGCCGAATATACACACGCAATATCTCGAAACGGATTTTAATTTAATTATAATTACAAAGATCGCAGGAAGCCGCTGGATGCAGGCCGCTTCCAACAAAGCACCTTGGAAGCCTTTGGGAGAGGCCTATGTCCAGCAGTCGACCTCTTTCGGCTGATGATGATGATGATGATATTTGTTTGGACTGGCAACAGGTCATAGTCATCATTTCTGGCCAGTCCACACTTTGTTTGGACAGCATTGAACTTACCATCAGGTTTTATTAAATAAAGTCGATTACGCTGGTTTAAAAAAACTGCTTCAAAGTGACCTGCTCTTTACATCCCAAACAATTAAAGCGTTCCTTTCACCTACCATCGCTTTGAGTATCCTGCACGGAAATCGAACCGCGCCCGTTCTGTTGCAACTCAATCATACGAGACTGGATAACCGACCAATATTCTAAATATTTATAACTTGTTCGTTTGGGAGCGCGTGTCCATTTTGTAATGTTTTGAGTTATTTTGACGGACCAAATCGCAATTCGATAAGATTAATAATTATTTTATTGATTATAATCTATACTTACCTATATTATAAATGCGAAAGTAAGCCTGTCTGTGTGTTTGTTACGCTTTCACACCTAAACGGCTAGACTAATTTGAATGATTTTTGCTATGGAGATAGTTCTCGTAGGATAAGGACGGAATTCAAAAGTGCGCACCGACGGTGCCGGGCTCTACAGCTTGTAAATTATAAATATTATGTATATTAGGCAGTCAGCAGTGATGGCCTCGAGGTATAGGCGCGCGGTCGACAATCTCGGCGGTCGCGGGTTCAAACCCAGGTACACACCTCTGACTTTTCGAAGCTATGTGTGTATTCACAATGAATTATCACTTGCTTTAACAGTGAAGGAAAACATCGTGAGGAAACCTGCAGACCTAAAAGTTTTTAGGATTTTTCTAGGTATGTAATTCGTCAACCCGCACTATGCCAGTGTAGTGGACTAAGCCATAAACCCTCTCAGTTGTAGAGGAGGCCCGTGCCCAGCAGTGGGACGTATATGGGATGATGATGATGATGAAGATACATATATATAAGAGTTGTGGAGAGTGTGGGACGTACTGCAGCACGATGGTCCGACGACTTGAGAAAGGTGGCGGGTAGCGGATGGATAAGGGCTGCTCAAGACCGGGATGGTTTGCGCCTACTTTGGGAGGCCTTCGTTCAGCAGTGGACAGCGATAGGCTGAGTATATACTCGTATAAGAGTTGTATAATTGTTCTGTTCTTAACCGGGTCATTATCCAATACCATGTCATATTAGGAGCTCTCAGGAGCCACCCTTCACTTGGGGCTTCAAAACATAGCTTTCAAAAACATGGGCATAGAAACCTCTGACTACCCTTTCTAGAATGCAGACGTTTTTCAGTGTATATGTGAAAAAATATTTATTGCTTAAAAGTCGCTGTGTGCCGAAATTTTACAATCTCATCATATTAGAGAAATGAATCACCGTTACTTAAGACGCATGGATCTGATAATTAAAATGCCGCAAACAAATTCATCTAGATCATAAAAACAATAATAAAAAGTTTATACCCTTGCAAAGGAAGCTATAAAACGTTAGAAACATGGGATACGAGTTGAATTTTGATAAAAAACTATACATTAAACGGATTCAGGATGCGACAAGTCGTAAAAATTATATTGAAGAGATGTGGTTGATAAATTAGTGTTGAGCACAATCTGCTCCAGACATCTTAGTTGAAAGGTTTTGCTAAACATACGTTGCGTTCATTTCAGAGGATATAAAATTAGTTACTTAATTATGGCGTATAAAGATAAACAAGGTATGTAAACGTAGAATATGTAGAAGTCCTAAGATTTCTTTTATAATAACATAAAAATGCCTCGTGGTCTCGCGGTACAAGTATGTGTCGTGCGATCTAGAGGTCCTGGGTTCGATTCCCGGGTCGGGCTAAGTGTTATTGGGTTTTTCCATTAGTAAATTCTCAGTAACAGCACGGAGTCTGGAAATGTGCCCGAAAAACGGCAATAGGCTCGCTCCCTATTACTTGGAACTGATACATACTTGGCGAAATGTGGGTGCAGAAATGCACCTCTGTCTACCCTTTCGGGGAATACAGGCGTGAGTTTATGTATGTATGTATGTAAAAATTGTTTGCGTATATCGCACTATTGATGCGTCCCCGTTTATAAATTTATATGAAAATAATAGATAAAATATAAAATTCTTAAAAGTCAACGGTTCAATTTCTGCCAGGACAAATATCAAATCCTTACTAATATTATAAATGCGAAAGTAACTCTGTCTGTCTGTCTGTCTGACTATCTGTCCGTCTGTCTGTCTGTCTCGCTTTCCTGCTAAAACTACTGAACCGATTTAAATGAAATTTGGTACACAGATAGTTTAGACCCTGAGAAAGGACATAGGCTACTTTTTATCCCGGAAAAAGGGTTTTAAGGGATTGAAAGGGAGGATGAAAGGTTGTATGTTGTGTAGACGACTAAAACTATGTATATGTAACTTTATGTCTGTTATGCTTTCACGCCTAAATCATTTGACCGATATAAACGATTTTTGATATGGGCGTAATGGGACTCTGTGGAGTAAAATAGACTACAACTTATTTTCTTTCTGAACCCAACCCTGTAGTCTACGCGGACGGAGTCGCGGGCAAAAGCTATTTAATATAAATATCTCACATATTTGATGATTTTTCGGATGTAATTTATCCATACAGGACCTTATTTTTAATGTGAAATAAGTATCACCTTCCGTAGCATATATTGCTTGAAATATTCATCACACCGTACGCACAATGGAAACACGCGGAGGCTGAAATGATCTGTATCGGGCACTTTTATCCGCCATAGCAGCTTGCATCGAAACACAAATAAACTGTTTAAGGAGGCTTGATCAAACGCGGCCGGCACACGCTGCCATCAACGTTTTACATCCTCCATTATTCTGATTGTCTATTTATGGACCGTATTCTCCAGCTCGTGGATCGTTTGTAAAGGTTTGACTAAAAATGTCTTAACTACTTTTTGTAACGTGTGTTTTGAACATGCGATTCGTATTTTGCGATTGAAGAGATTTATTTTTAATAATATGTAATTGCTAGACTGTCTCGTGGTCTCGCGGTACAAGTATGTGCCGTGCGATCTAGAGGTCCTGGGTTCGATTCCCGGGTCGGGCAAAGTGTTATTGGGTTTTTCCATTAGGAAATTCTCGGTAACAGCACGGAGTCTGGAAATGTGCCCGAAAAACGGCAATAGGCTCGCCCCCTATTACGTGGGACTGATACATAGTTGGCGAAATGTGGGTGCAGAAATGCACTTCTGCCTACCCCTTCGGGGAATGCAGACGTGAGTTTATGTATGTAATTGCTAGATGCGCTTAAGATTTTTAATACCACCGTGTCTGTTAATCATTATTATCAGCCTTTGGACACAGACCTTTCCTATGGATTTCTCGAGCATTATTTTCCAAGTAGTCTAAAATCAGCAATTTCCCGAGGCTTTTATGAGATCGCGTATCTATATACCTATGGCTTTAAAAACCCATAATTCCAAAGCAAATTTAGTTGCGACGTACTCCCAAGATTACGTAAATATTCATAAATAACGTTTCTTAAATTAATATCATTGTTATTTGTATAAAAGCTTGTCGAATACGAAAATCTCTAGAATTGACTCTTCTTTAATCGTAAAAATATTGATAGTTGCCTATAAGTTACAGATCAATCAATCCAATCCATCAGCCTAAGGAAGTAAACATAGGCCTCCCCCAATGACATCCACAGAGATCTGCTGGAGGCAACCTGCCGAAGTTACAGAGAACGATAGTTATTACATACATATTACATACATACATAAACTCACGCCTGAATTCCCCGAAGGGGTAGGCAGAGGTGCATTTCTGCACCCACATTTCGCCAGGTATGTATCAGTCCCACGTAATAGGGGGCGAGCCTATTGCCGTTTTTCGGGCACATTTCCAGACTCCGCGCTGCTACTGAGAATTTCCTAATGGAAAAACCCAATAACACTTTGCCCGACCCGGGAATCGAACCCAGGACCTCTAGATCGCTCGGCACATACTTGTACCGCGAGACCACGAGGCAGATAGTTATTAGTACCTAATTAATTAAATTTCAAAACGGAAGTCCTGTACATTTTTTTTTGACAGTACTTATTAGAGGGAACCATATTTATATATCCTTAATAATATTAAGAAAACGAATGTAAGTTTCTTTTTTACGCTTTCAAGCGTTTACTACTCAACTGTGTCAGGGAGGAAAAAAAAGGGCGAAGTGGTAGGTCTTCACTAAAACACTCTTCCCGAGGCATTTTTGTCTTTAGCCACATTCATTTGAGAAACGTCGCGGACAAAGGCTTCTAAGAATAGATGCAAATAAACACACACTCCCATTATTCGTCATCAGCTTTGCAGTAATATTAATGAAAAACACAAACGTTTGCTGCAGAAACCTCGTCCCATTACCGCAATTATTGTTCTAGATCTTCAAATATATTTAAACTATTATTAAAGAGCTTCATGCTTTTTTTTTTTTTTTACCGCGGGGAAAATCCTATTTACGGACCATCCCACCCCCGAGGGGCGAGGGTGTGTCGGACATACGGCGCCTTCCGACCCAGCATGGATGTTACCGCCCGTGGATGGGCGGCCGCTGGGCCGGGTCCCTACCAAGAATAAATGCGCCGTAATACCGACTAAAAACCCCGCGACGGCCACCATCAGCGCATTCAGCGAGACGGCCCCGGAATACCCTGAAGCCAGAGCTATGGATTGAACCGCGACCAAAGAGCTTCATGCTGCCATGATTGCTAATAGTCCGGCGAAATCTTTGATGCAGTTGCAATAAAGAGGAATTTCTTTTGATTCCTGGGTTTTGTTATTGTGAAACGTGTCGCGCATCCGTTCGTTAGATGTCAAACGGATGTCTGTAATATGTCTTGTGTAATTATCGTTTCCCACACTTGTTTTAGCTGTGAAAATAGTTGGTGGGTTGGTTTCTTCTCTCATTCCCGCACCGAGACAAATGTTTGTGTGATCCACAAAAACAAATAGTTTCGAGTCTGGGTGTTTGTGAGACTGAAAAGTCTCTCGTAGTTTATGATACCCACAACGCAAGACTTGTATCTTAATGTGGGGTCAGAACTACGAGTATGTATATGACTGTTGGGTTTATTTATTTATTATTATTTATTACACACTGCACACTAAAACCCTCTCAGTTGTAGAGGAAGCCCGTGCCCAGCAGTGGGACGTATATGGGCTGATGATGATGATTACACACTGCAATATGGAATTTATTTATGACTAGCTGACCCGGCGAACGTCGTTCCGCCTAACAGCCGATTGTTTTTTTTTGCCTACGTTACTCCTTAGTACATCAGCTATCTGCTAGTGAAAGTCCCGTTAAAATCGGTCCACCCGTTTCAGAGATTAGCCGGAACAAACAGACAGACAGACAAAAATTGTAAAAAAACTTATTTTGGTATATGTACCGTGTATACAACCATATGCATTTATTAAAAAGCGGTTATTTCAATATTACAAACAGACACTCCAATTTTATTTATTTGTATAGATAATTATCTATAAAGGTGGACTTTAATGCCTAAGGTCTTTCAGTCAACGTTAGGGTTATGCAGAGAGAAAGGGTAGGTGCATAAATACCAGCATGGAATGGGAATTGTGGAATAAAATTTTAGTATTTATGTAGTAGCTTCTATGCCGACAGTTTATTTCTCGTCCTTTACTTGACTTACTATCAATAATCACTTTGATATCCTGGACCTCATGCTGTAAAAGACTTGCGATAATCATTTTGTAATAGAAATAAATATTAGTATTATTATTAAAATAAGTGTATGATAAGATAAGATGTGATAAGATAACGGACTTAACAACACTTCTCGTAAATTTATAAATATGAAACATGTAATTTGAATTGGAATTTAAATACCACTTCATATTACTCCCCTGCTATGTTAATTGTTCGATGCAGTATCTCAATAATCAGCTTCTACTCAGTTCTAGGACCTCACATCCTCGCCACTATCCTTTCTTCGTCTGAAAGTTCACTTACCTTCAAATTTATAGATTCATAATCCTTTGTGAGGAGTCGTCGACACCGGATGACGTGCTCCCGTGTATGGTGACATTTTTATGGCGTTTTAAATGTATGGCTAGTGCGGTCGCCCGCTCTATGGCTTCCCCATTACCGGCTGATATATGGAACCTGCTGTCGTCATTATGATGTCAATTTCTATAATATATTGTGAGACATTTTAATTTCTACTAGCTTGGATCCGCGGCTTTGTCCGCCTTGCAGATAGAGAATGTACGCCTTTATCTACGAGGGGGTAGACAGAGGTCCATTTTTCACCCACGTCTCATTCATACGCAATGCCTTATATTGCCGTTTTTGGGGCTTAATTGCGGACTCTGTGTTGTTACTGTGAAATCCGCAATGGAGAAAAAAAATACACCCAACAGTCACATACATAGTTCTGACCCTACATTAAGATACGAGCCTTGTGTCGTGGGTATCAGAAACTACGAGAGATTTTTCGCTCTCACAAACACCCATATCCAAAACAAATATTTGCGGATCACACAAACATTTGTCTCGGTGCGTGGATCGAACCCGCGGCCTCTCGTTTCGCAAGCTGGTGTCTAGCCAACTGCGCCACGGGGCTGCCAAATGCAATTAAACTTTTTCTTGATTCAGGAATCGAGCCCGGGACCTTTAATCGGCTTTATACACTTGGACCAAAGGACAAAGTAGTTAGTCTAGACATTAATTAAAAATGTTTCAATTACACATAGATGTTAAACGTAATGTTTAAACAAAATTAATTTATCGTTTATCTACATACATAACCCGCGTTTGTTCTGGCATGCCTTATCCTTATCATCATCATCATCATCAGCCCATATACGTTCCACTGCTGGGCACGGGCCTCCTCTCCATTGAGAGGGTTTAGGCCTTAGTCCACCACGCTGGCCTAGTGCGGGTTGGCGGACTACACACCTAAGAAATTCCTAAGAACTTTTAGGTGTGCAGGTTTCATCATGATGTTTTCCTTCACCGTTAAAGTACGTGATTATTCATTGTGAATACACACATAACTTGGAAAAGTCAGAGGTGTGTGCCTGGGGTTTGAACCCGCGACCGTCGAGATTCTCGACCGCGTGCCTAAACCTCGAGGCCATCACGACTTTTTTATCCTTACGTTCAGTTAAATAAAAAACAAGTCTAACAACGATTTTTCCAGCGATCCTGAATGTATGAAGCTTACTTTTTTTCCTTTTGCAAACGCAGTATGCAGAGGTCCCAATTTTAATTAAGGAAGCATAATTACGGCGACAGACACGCGCTTCTCATTGCGAGACATTTCTTTACACGTGGTTTTTCACTACTTCATACAATCGTAAAACGTGTTCCCTTCTCACCTGGCGATAAATGACTTTATCACTTCAAACACCGTAACGCTGGAGGATAAAAGTTGTTTAATCAGTTCTTCTATCTAGGAAAATCAAGATAAAATACACAACACATACATAAACTCACGCCTGTATTCCCCGAGGGGTAGGCAGAGGTGCATTTCTGCACCCACATTTCGCCAGGTATGTATCAGTCCCACGTAATAGGGGGCGAGCCTATTGCCGTTTTTCGGGCACATTTCCAGACTCCGTGCTGTTACTGAGAATTTCCTAATGGAAAAACCCAATAACACTTTGCCCGACCCGGGAATCGAACCCAGGAACTCGAGATCGCACGGCACATACTTGTACCGTGAGACCACGAGGCAGACTTTCACCCGAATATTCAATATTGTAGACTAAATAAATAAATACACCCAACAGTCACATACATAGTTCTGACCCCACACTAGGATACAAGTCCTGTGTCGTGGGTATCAGAAACTACGAGAGACTTTTCGGTCTCACAAACACCTAGACCTGAAACAAATATTAGTGGATCACACAAACATTTGTCTCGGTGCGGGGATCGACCCCGCGGCCTCTCGTTTCGCAAGCTGGTGTCTAGCCATTGCGCCACGGGGCTGTCTGGGCTGACTGTATTTTTTCTATATTTAAAATAGACCATATACGATACACTGCTTACCAAGGGCCTTCTATACAGCTGCAAGTGCCTCTAGTGCGCTTGGACAGACTTAACAGGACTAAGAAATTCCTTCCTGGAATTATTGTCCTCAATGTTGGTACTAAGAAGTTACTACTCTGGAAACCAATCCCGGGAGCGTTTGATCATCACAGACTTAGGAACCTTGCTGGCCATGCAAATGCATCGCGATCCAAAATAAGCCTGTAATAATAAAGCAGTGATGGCCTCGAGGTTTACGCGCGCGGTCGAGAATATCGGCGGTCGCAGGTTCAAACCCCGGGCACACACCTCTGACTTTTCGAAGTTATGTGTGTATTCACAATGAATTATCACTTGCTTTAACGGTGAAGGAAAACATCGTGATGAAACCTGCACACCTAAAAGTTCTTAGGAATTTCTTAGGTGTGTAGTCCGCCAACCCGCACTAGGCCAGCGTGGTGGACTAAGGCCTAAACCCTCTCAGTTGTAGAGGAGGCCCGTGCCCAGCAGTGGGACGTATATGGGCTGATGATGTATGTATGATGTAATAAACAGGCCGGCAAAATTGTAACAACTCGTCTGTATATTGTGTGATTCATAACGATCTCGACATCACGAGACCGCGTTGTAAATGTCTAAAAAATAGCGCGTCAGTGTCATCACGACATAATTTAGAAGAAGAGAAGAAAAATGGCGTCCATTAAAAGCTCAGCGGGCCGTTAGTCACATTATAAATACTCGTACGCAAACCAAGGCCGCGGTCGAGAAAGTGACAAATGCTAATTTAACAAAAGAGTGTGTCTGTCTGTCTTCACGTCTGATGTATTCATAGAAATATGTGATATAGAAAAAAGCGTACTCTTTTTTGGTGCGAAATAATTACGCCACTACACTGCTCTAAACGTATCATAACTTAAAATATATTGAACTTATTGTAACATTTTTAGTCTCAGTTCACGGTCTTAGTCCACCACGCTAGCCTAGTGCTTAAGTAATCACTACTTCAGATTAAACACTGAATAATTATCTTTTTTAAATTTACATACATAAACTCACGCCTGTATTCTCCGAAAGGGTAGGCAGAGGTGCATTTCTGCACCCACATTTCGCCAGGTATGTATCAGTCCCACGTAATAGGGGGCGAGCCTATTGCCGTTTTTCGGGCACATTTCCAGACTCCGTGCTGTTACTGAGAATTTCCTAATGGAAAAACCCAATAACACTTTGCCCGACCCGGGAATCGAACCCAGGACCTCGAGATCGCACGGCACATACTTGTACCGTGAGACCACGAGGCAGACTTTCACCCGAATATTCAATATTGTAGACTAAATAAATAAATACACCCAACAGTCACATACATAGTTCTGACCCCACACTAGGATACAAGTCCTGTGTCGTGGGTATCAGAAACTACGAGAGACTTTTCGGTCTCACACACACCTAGACCTGAAACAAATATTAGTGGATCACACAAACATTTGTCTCGGTGCGGGGATCGACCCCGCGGCCTCTCGTTTCGCAAGCTGGTGTCTAGCCATTGCGCCACGGGGCTGTCTGGGCTGACTGTATTTTATCTATATTTAAAATAGACCATATACGATACACTGCTTACCAAGGGCTTTCTATACAACTGCAAGTGCCTCTAGTGCGCTTTGACAGACTTAACAGGACTAAGAAATTCCTTCCTGGAATTATTATCCTAAATGTTGGTAGTTAGTAGTTACATTTCTGGAAACCCATCCCGGGAGCATTTGATCATTACAGACTTAGGAACCTTGCTGGCCATGCAAAAGCATCGGATCCAAAATAAGCCTGTAATAATAAAGCAGTGATGGCCTCGAGGTTTACGCGCGTGGTCGAGAATATCGGCGGTCGCAGGTTCAAACCCGGGCACACACCTCTGACTTTTCGAAGTTATGTGTGTATTCACATTGAATTATCACTTGCTTTAACGGTGAAGGAAACCATCGTGATGAAACCTGCACACCTAAAAGTTCTTAGGAATTTCTTAGGTGTGTAGTCCGCCAACCCGCACTAGGCCAGCGTGGTGGACTAAGGCCTAAACCCTCTCAGTTGTAGAGGAGGCCCGTGCCCAGCAGTGGGACGTATATGGGCTGATGATGTATGTATGATGTAATAAACAGGCCGGCAAAATTGTAACAACTCGTCTGTATATTGTGTGATTCATAACGATCTCGACATCACGAGACCGCGTTGTAAATGTCTAAAAAATAGCGCGTCAGTGTCATCACGACATAATTTAGAAGAAGAGAAGAAAAATGGCGTCCATTAAAAGCTCAGCGGGCCGTTAGTCACATTATAAATACTCGTACGCAAACCAAGGCCGCGGTCGAGAAGTGACAAATGCTAATTTAACAAAAGAGTGTGTCTGTCTGTCTTCACGTCTGATGTATTCATAGAAATATGTGATATAGAAAAAAGCAGACTCTTTTTTGGTGCGAAATAATTAAGCCACTGCACTGCTCTAAACATATCAAAACTTAAAATATATTGAACGTATTGTAACTATAGTTTCAGTTCCCAGTCTTAGTCCACCACGCTAGCCTAGTGCTTAAGTAATCGTCATCAGCCCAAATACGTCCCACTGCTGAGCACGGGCCTCCTCTACAACTGAGAGGGTTCAGGCCTTAGTCCACCACGGTGGCCTAGTGCGGGTTGGCGGACTACACACCTAAGAAATTCCTAAGAACTTTTAGGTGTGCAGGTTTTATCACGATGTTTTCCGTCACCGTTAAAGCAAGTGATAATTCATTGTGAATACACACATAACTTCGAAAAGTCAGAGGTGTGTGCCTGGGGTTTGAACCTGCGACCGCCGAAATTCTCGACCGCGCGCAGTAATCACTACTTCAGATTAAACACTGAATAATTATCTTTTCTATATTTTTTATTTATTTTTGCGTCATAAAAAGGCAAGCGAAGTCCCAGGTGAAACGTAGTTAGACATAACCCGTTAACACCCACTTACAAACACATTTATACGCACTTTTGTGAATGAATAATCGTATGAGTGGCCGTCGCGTGTAATTTTCTGGCACTGAACTACTTGACAGATTTACTAAGGCGTCCGCACGCGAGCAATTGAATGCTATTATTTTTATAATTTTTTTAAGCGGCTAATCTGTGCTATATGACTCATATAATACTTCCATAGAAGCCCAAAAGTCCAGCTTGCCTTACAAAATTCCGAGTGATCATCTTTAAGCGTTAAATCTTTATTTAATAAAAGCAATTTGACATATAAATGAGAATATCATGACCCCACAATAAGAAATTATAAACTAGACATTACACAATTAACGTGTAATGCTTTTGCGCTTCTTTGAAAGTAGCGCTACTGGTTTTCAGGTTAAATATAACATATCGTTATAATACATGTGCAAATATAAATAGGAGTTACACACATGCTCCCAATCCACATTAACATTCCTTTTATCATAAGAAGAAACAAAAAACTCTTCGTTCTTACTTTTGTCTAAACACAAAAAAGTGTTTGCTGCGAGGCCCGAAACCACAGAATCTTATTGCGCAATGTACATATCTTTGGACCTACGACGCAACGTAGGCTATGATTTAAAATTATCTTTTGTATTATTAAAGTAAAGTCATCGAGGTTACTACTGACATAAGCGTTCTGAAATTTCTCGTAATAAAAAATACAGAAAAACTTCTGACAGCCCCGTGGCGCAGTTGGCTAGATACCAGCTTGCGAAACGAGAGGCCGCGGGTTCGATCCCCGCACCGAGACAAATGTTTGTGTGATCCCCAAGTATTTGTTTCAGGTCTGGGTGTATGTGAGAGCGAAAAGTCTCTCGTAGTTTCTGATACCCACGACACAAGACTCGTATCTTAATGTGGGGTCAGAACTATGTATGTGACTGTTGGGTGTATTTATTATTATTACTTCTGACTGCCTCGTGGTCTCGCGGTACATGTATGTACCGTGCGATCTAGAGGTCCTGGGTTCGATTCCCAGGTCGGGCAAAGTGTTATTGGATTTTTCCATAAGGAAATTCTCAATAACAGCACGGAGTCTGGAAATGTGCCCGAAAAACGGCAATAGGCTCGCCTCCTATTACGTGGGACGGATACATACCTGGTGAAATGTGGGTGTAGAAATGCACCTCTGCCTACCCCATCAGGGAATACAGGCGTGATTTTATGTATGTAGGTATATGTATGTGCAGAAAAACTTAATATTATATATAGTTCATAAAAAAAAAATATAGGTAGTTAATTTCATTAAATTAAGGGAACTGATTTTTTGAGCTTAATCACATAATCGATCGTGAGCGTCCGCCCAATATGTTATGTTTCTTACAATTCCTCTCATTTGTTATCATGCAGTTCTTTTATTGCGTCGCGACAAATTGTTCTATTTGTATTTTATTGCACGTAATTCGGATCAACAAAACTTTATTTTAGATGCGTTATTTTCTCGCGTCCATTATCAATTTAATTCACGCGAAACTAATTCGTTCTGACAGACATTTCCGAAAAAAATACGAATTTAATAAAATATATTTATTTGATATAATTCTTACAACACATTTACGTGAGCGTTATTTGTTATTAAAAACCACACGAAGAACATAATATTTGATAACGCAAACGATATTATTTTGTGCAAATCATGGTGATCATGTCTAACAATAGAAATATATGTACCAACCAGTCTAAAACTAATTTACCTAGAAGAACGCGATATTTTTGTGCATTAATATGACGAATTTTACACTATATTTAATCATACATATATAACCTCGCGCCTGAATTTCCTTAAGGGATAGTCAGAGGTGCATTTCTGCACCCACATTTCGCTAGGCATTTATCAGTCCCGCCTAATAGGGGGCGAGCTTACAGCCGTTTTTCAGACACTATTCCAGACTCCGTACTGTTACTGAGAATTTCCAAATGGGAAAACCCAGTAACACATCGCCGGACCTGAGAATCGAACCTCTACATCGCACGGCATATATTTCTACCGAGACAACACGACGCAGTCTATAATATGTAATTTAAATTAGCGGTTAATCTTAATCTAAATGATCATTCAGATATCATGATGATGATATCTACGGCTTGCTCGGATTGACAGCAGCAAAAAACGAAGTGTCCCAGGTTCGAGTTCTATTGGGATTTTCACTGAACAGTCGAATATGATTAGAAGGGAAATGGACAGTATTTTTTATGGGGACGAGTGTAGGCGGTAGTCTGTCACCTGTTCATTCTCCTACGATTACACGACCAATGATAAAAAATTCAAACAATAATGAAGGGCTGCTATTGGTTTTCACACATTTATAAAAGTCTTGATGTCACGCTACCCGAATTACTAAGAAGCGGCCGTGACAAATATATGAGAGTCTAATCGTAGTTTCGGCACGCTCTGCATGCTGACATTTCCTTTGTAGTCTTATTCAACTGTTCTGTGGGGTTTTATATTCATGAGTGATTGTTTCACGGAGCTTGAAAAAATGCCCTGTAACCGGGCGGGTCAATACGCGCATACCTTTTATACTATGACAATAAAAACATTGCTGGCAAAACATGAGTGCAGAAATGCAACCACCACTTTTGTAGTAAATTTAACTACTTGTATATGTATATGCGTATCATTATGAGCCCATATACGTCCCACTGCTGGGCACGGGCCTCCTCTACCATTGAGAGGGTTTAGTCCTTAGTCCGCCACGCTGGCCTAGTGCGGGTTGGCGGACTACACACCTAAGAAATTTCTAAGAACTTTTAGGTATGCAGGTTTCATCACGATGTTTTCCTTCGCCGTTAAATTAAGTGATAATTCATTTAGAATACACACATAACTTCGAAAGGTAGAGGTGTGTGCCTGGGGTTTGAACCTGCGACCGCCGTGGTTCTCGACCGCGCGCCTAAACCTCGAGGCTATTACTAATGAATATGCGTATGGAATGCAAATATTACAAATATGATTACAATTTCACATTTCATTTAAACTTGACATGTGGTGTTGAACTCATACGTCCACAAGCAAATGTTGACTGTGAATATAACAGATGGTTTTATTGTACGAATGTAACTGTATACAGTAGGTATATTGTTCCATTCGTGGGTCGGGTATACTTATTCACTTTAATGGGGAAAAACGTACAATTTCATAACTTTCATCGTCATCATCATCAGCCCAAATACGTCCCACTGCTGGGCACGGGCCTCCTCTACAACTGAGAGGGTTTAGGCCTTAGTCCACCACGCTGGCCTAGTGCGGGTTGGCGGACTATACACCTAAGAAATTCCTAAGAACTTTTAGGTGTGCAGGTTTTATCATGATGTTTTCCTTCACCGTTAAAGCAAGTGATAATTCATTGTGAATACACACATAACTTCGTAAAGTCAGAGGTGTAATTTGATAACTATGACATAAAAATAAATGATGAATTTCGGCAGATTAGTATCGCCCAGGTAGCGACTAATTAACAGAAGGTATCACTAAAAAACAAAAAATATATAAATACAGATTTTTTTTTGAATTTAAAAAGGACAATTGATGCTCTTACAGTTTCATAAGATCTCTTCGGGACAAGCATAATAGAATATTTGTCAAATACAATATAAACTAATGGGGATTTAGAAAAGTGACACCACAATTATGTTACCTTTCGGCACGGTAATACTATCATACAGTAGTTTAACTTCATACAAACGGGCGAAACGCGAGTTATACCTACGCGCCTCGATCGCGGCATGCGCAAGGCATGCAGGCAGTCGCGAATGTGCCGCAGACACGAACGGACGGTGTTGTTTTTTAAGCAGTAATCGCGCGATTTTTATACAAAATAAGTGCAAGTGCCTATTTAATATGACAAGTATACATATATTGTGTTTACATATTGTGCTGTTTTTGGTTGCATGAAATCTTCCATTCAAAAAATAACATGCATTTTTATTGAACACTTCCGTTTCCATTCACAAAATATTTTATTTGTTTATATAATAATAAAAAAATATTTACAATCACAACAATAGATAGAAAGTCAAAGTAGGCAGATTTAAATAAAATTCTGCAGGTTCGCAGCCCTATCGTATTTATTTAAAAAATGCGGCCGAATTAAACTACTGTATGATAGTATTACCGTGCTTTCGGGATCCACCAGTGTACATTCAATTCCAGTCAACCCTCTATTTGGTGCCTATAGCACTTATTAACAGTTGTGCGAGTTTTCTCTTAGTCATGCTATTAAAAAAAATTGGTAATCTTCAAAATCCATGTGATCGTTTGACGTCAATTGACGTCGATCACTCGGCTCCTAAGCCATCCAAAAAGCTTCCAAAAATAAACACAACCTTGACACATTTGGAGTCATTAAAAAAATTAACGACCACCCATAAAATATGATTGAAATAAAAAAAAAAAAATTATCGTAAACGGAAGAACTTTGAAGAGTGTGTCGTAAATTACATGGGCCGTTAGCTTCGCCAGCCGCCCGGAATGGCCTGAGACCATTTACATTTGACTGATGTGTTTGAGGAAAGTAAAAGGAGTTTAAAGACATAAATTGTTAGGAAGAAAAGTATTTGAAATATTGTGTTGACGGCTTTGTTCCCCTGAATACAAATTGCAGTTTTCAGGGTCGAATTGAATAGAATCATGGTACTAAAATTCATTTAATTCGGTTCCGAAATTTTGACGTAAGATACAAACTCACTTTTTTCATAAGATATTTACGGCTGTACACAAATTTTCTTTTATTTGATTCCCTATCGGGTGCAATTTTATAAAAAAAAGGTTCCAACTATCTCTTTAACAAAATCATTAAAAAATTGCCTGGTAGTTTATTCATTAAAGCACAATAGATAGACACACAATAACAGTGTAAAAAAGCAGTGATGGCCTCGAGGTTTAGGCGCGCGGTCGAGAATTTCGGCGGTCGCAGGTTCAAACCCCAGGCACACACCTCTGACTTTTCGAAGTTATGTGTGTATTCACAATGAATAATCACTTGCTTTAACGGTGAAGGAAAACATCGTGATGAAACCTGCACACCTAAAAAAGTTCTTATGAATTTCTTAGGTGTGTAGTCCGCCAACTAGCACTAGACCAGCGTGGTGGACTAAGGCCTAAACCCTCTCAGTTGATGATGATGGACATAATAAGAGTTATTTTCGCATCTACATCAGTTTTAATTGTTTCAAGGTAACATAGACACTCATATAAGATATTCATAAAAAATCTAATGAATTGGCGTGGTGACAATTCCACTAACTGCCATTAAATATATGCCAATATTGTTTTACGAGTGTATAATTTTGCACCAATAAATCTTATTGATTGACTTCACGCGCTGCGGATTAATTGCCGAACCTCGTAAGATCCGGTAACTTTACGATCTATTAATCACGAGCTTTTTAAATATGACAAGTTATTGCTACGATTATTTACGAAGCTGATCTATATTTATGGATATTTGGGAGCTAGTGAAACGTTACAATCGTGTTAGTCTCGTGGATATTATTGCAAGGCTTTATTCTTCTTCCTCGTTTCCTCACTGCTGAGGATAGCAACCACGCAGGATCAGTTTCCATTGGTTGCGGTCATGGGCGGAGTGAACCGCACGGTGCATACTGCCTCCCACCGCCTCCCTCACTGCGTCAGACCATCTTGTAGGCTCCCTTCCACGAGCCCGCCTGCCGTCCATTTTGCCCAAGATGATGTGCCTTTCTAAATGGTGCATTGGAAATCGCATGAACCACAAACCGCAGAGAGTCGTATGTTAATATTTAACTCTTTAAGTATGGACTCGTTGTTTCTCATAGCGGTCCACGGTATACGTAGCAGTCGACGCCAGCACCACATCTCGAAAGCATCGATGTATTGCAATCTCGGCTTTTCATAGTCCACGTCTCTGCACCATATAGGAATATAGAGAAGACCAGCTTTATTAAGCCTCCATAAAGATTTCATAACCAATTGGAGATATTTATATACAGCTCTTAATAACTGGGGGAAAAAATAGTTAAATTTTTCACGCGATATTGTCTTTGCCGGCAAATTGAGAAAAAATATAATTTTAAATAAGGCAATGGTTACTTGAGAAAAACTAATATGTTTATTTTAAACTAGCAGCTACGATCTACTGCTAATATAAAATCACTTCTTCTAATTTTAATCAACATTAGTGACTATTATTAATGTTTATCTTTTAAAAGAAAATACATACTATCAAATCAATACCGTGCAAGCAGAATTGCAGCAAGAATGAAGCTCAATGAAGGAATCATTGTTGGCTGCGTAAATTATACAGGGTGAATTCAGACCGTGATCGGAAACTAAGGCAGGTAATAGCTAAGGTGATTACAAACACCCACAAACAAAACCATCGGTATTAAATGTACGTGGTTTGTATGGAAAACGTCGAAATTTTTATTTTTTGTCAGAATTTTCTTTAACGCCAGGGGGTTTGTAATCACCTTAGCTATTACCTGCCTTAGTTTCCGATCACGGTCTGAATACACCCTGTATAGTATAATAGTATAATTATATAGTACCTAATTGTTTAGCAAATCTTTTTTCTTTCTTTTAAATCAATTATAAAAACACACAATGTAACTTAAAAAATATATACTTCAAATTAGCAATCAATTGTGTCTGCTTACTCGTTTACGAGATGAAAGCGCGTGCGCACAAACCCAGTTACAAAATGGCAGCCCACTCGCGCGCACTCACCGCACTAATTTATTAGTGTTATGACACGAACAAAAGAAATTCATTATTTAAACAGCACCCAGCTCCTTTGAAAATATTATTTATAAGTGTTTAGTCATACGTGACCGTTATGTTTCGAAATGGGACGTTTGTAATATTTCTCCCTGATTTTCGTACTCACAATACTGGATGTGTGTCGTCTTCTTCAGCTTACGTCAATTGTTGTAGAGTGAAGAGAACAACTATGTTTGCAACTCCTATTTGTCTTTTATGCCAAATTTCGTTGCGGGGTAAATGGGTTCCTATAGAGACTCGCTGAGCTTTACTGTCCGAGGCTATTTCTGAGGGGACCACTGTCAATCCTGATGTACAGAAGTTGCGCTGTTTCATATTAACACCGCTAAGTATTTTTATAGGCATTGTGGTCGATCCCATAGATTTAATTTAGCTCTATGCAGAGGAAATCCTCTGGTATTTTGATTAAAGAATAAATTGTTTTTAATTTTTTTTTTCTTATTTCGTCGTCACCGTCACTGACGTCAATCCGCACAAAACTTATTTCACCATTACGTGATATACATTGATGATGACTGAATGATGATTGACACTATTTCTACATTCCGTTTGTCACTGGGATCACGCATTTTACAGTCTATTGATATTTTCTCTCCAAAATATTTTGCCATTCTCCGTGGTTAAATTGTATAGACACTAGCTTGTTACACGACAGGGTTCGGCTTCTAAGCCCACGCCCAGATTAAAGTGTGTGTGATCCACACATGCCTATTATGTATTTTTAAGCCTGAATCTTCGTGAGGTCAAAGAGTCTCTCGTAGTTTCTGATATCTCGATTGCTCACACGTGCTTATATTGCGGGACTAATGAGACATTTAATTTAATATGTTTATTGATAAAATTAATTCTAAATTTCTAAAATTTCTTCTATTTTCTTGATTCTTCCATCACTCCCAAAATTATTCGCGTAGATATTAAAAAATGATTTGTCGTCATTTGTAAGTTGTTCAAAATCCCACAGCAGTGTTTTACAGCTGCCTGAGGATGACTGAAATAGAGACGTGACATCGTATATCTATTTTAGCCTAAGAAATAAATTACCGTCATGTCTGGATTTAATTATGTGAATATTACTTACCCTCAATTTTAGCATTAAATGTGGTTTTAATTTCACGTCGTCAATAGCAAAAATGTCGGATACAAAATTAGGTACCTATTGGGCAAACGAATAAAATTTGTGTTTTTATTTTTACGGTCACGGCAACGTATTGTACTTTCTCACCAATTGTTTCTCTATTTTAATCCAGGCAGGAATACTATAAATTTACACAAAAACAAAACGTACGGTCAAAACAACAATGAAACAATAAAAAAACAGTCATACAAAAAGAAAACGTATGTCAAATCAAATAAGTAAATGTTTAAAAGTAGTTACTCCAACGCGAACTGTGCATTTCAGTATTCCACTAACAAAACGTTAATTACTCATAGGAAGCTCTCGCAACGCGGCCGAATCATAACAACCATAATAATTGCTCCGGAATACACTTGTTACAAAAGATTGATCAATACCTCGCGAGTGAATTATAAAAATATATTGTAAACATCCATAAAACAAACAGCGCGCGTTCAAATGAAACGTTTTTCATCACGTTGCGTGCAACAATAACAGCGGGCAGCGGGTTGCAACACCGCCCGCGCCGGTGCTCCGGCTTCGGAAGCTGGCCCCGGCGACTCCGCGCGTGAACTCATAAATCGAACGAGACCATCTGACCTGATGATCTAGTTTATATAATTTTTTAGAACATTAACAAGTAACGCGGGCCGACAGTAATTATTGAAGGCGGGCGGGAGCATGTCCGCCAGCGCTACGCCGTGAATGCGCCCGCACTACAATGAAACGTAGAAAAAATGAGCCAAGCCCTCTCGCTGCTCAAATACATAAAAATACCAAAAAAGTGACGCCCACGTGAGCGACCAGCGACTGCCAACAAAGTGCCTTAATACAACGAATAATCATATGGATGGTGCTCGCAAACAATAAATGATGTTAGTGAAAAATAAAGAACATTATACGAACAATAATATCAATCGTTTACAATGTTAGACGTTTTTCGCGGTTTAAAGAATCTTATAAAAGTGAACTATGTGCATATTGACTCGCCGGTGTTCCGTTTGCACTACTCAATAACTGTGATCCTCCTGATATCGTTCAGCCTGATAGTGACGACGCGACAGTACGTGGGCAACCCGATAGACTGCGTCCACACCAAGGACATTCCCGAGGACGTGCTCAACACGTATTGCTGGATCCATTCCACGTACACGCTCAAGAGCTTCTTCAACAAGAAGGTTGGCGTGGAGGTGCCTTACCCCGGCATCGGCAATAGCAGGGAGAAGGGCAAGGAAGATATGAGCGACAGGAAGATCTACAAGTATTACCAATGGGTGTGCTTTTGCCTATTTTTTCAGGTGAGTGTTTCTTTACTGTCTATTTTTTAGCGTACGCGACGTTTTACTTACAAACAGTCGTCGTTGTTATAATCAAATTGAAGAAAATGAAAATTTCTCAAGAAAGAACAATGGATATGTTAATCATATTTAAAGAGTATTAAAATAAAATTATTCTCATTCCCCTTGGTAAAATAACAGTTATTACTGGCTACATGCCTCAAAATGACCTCTGACATTTTGTTTCGGGTTGTACGAAGCTTAGGTCATTCGCAAAGTGTGCTATTCAACGTTATCTCTGTCAAAATAATTTAGTTTAAGAGGCTTTTTTGCTTATAAATCTCTATAGATTTGCCTCGTTAGGAAAAGATATGTCCCAATAATTTATGGGCCTCATATCTCGTATCAAAAACATTCCATCAAAATGCCGTCATTCAAGATAATTGCAAATATTATAAATTGTTATAAGACTCAAAGGTAACAATTTAAAACATTTGCATTTCATGCTTCATTTGAAATAGGCACAGATTTCTGGTCCAGAAAAACGACCACATAAGGTACAAAACGAGGTGTTGTTTTCGATATTAACATACCTATACCATTAGTGTAATTAGGTCAATTATATAATTTATTTCGACTGCACTTACCATCTAATGCAAAGACATAGTATTGGATAATGACCCGGTTAAGAACAGAACAATTATACAACTCTTATAATTATACTCAGCCTATCGCCGTCCACTGCTGATCGTAGGCCTCCCCAAGTAGGCACCAACCAACCCGGTCTTGAGCAGCCCTCATCTATCCGCTACCCGCCACCTTTCTCGAGTCGTCGGACCATCGTGCTGCAGGACGTCCCACACTCTCCACAACTCTTAAATATCTGTATCTTCATCATCATCATCAGCCCAAATACGTCCCACTGCAGGGCAAGGGCCTCCTCTACAACTGAGAGGGTTTAGGCCTTAGTCCACCACGCTGGCCTAGAGCGGGTTGGCGGACTACACACCTAAGAAATTCCTGAGAACTTTTAGGTGTGCAGGTTTTATCACGATGTTTTCCTTCACCGTTAAAGCAAGTGATAATTCATTGTGAATACACACATAACTTCGAAAAGTCAGAGGTGTGTGCCTGGGGTTTGAACCTGCGACCGCCGAAATTCTCGATCGCGCGCCTAAACCTCGAGGCCATCACTGTTTATCTGTATAAATAAAGGGAATTTCTACAATTGAGGAATATGATTACAATCAATAACTTGGTTGAATGGAAAATAACTCCAGTATCCACTGCAATGTTTTTAAAATCTCATTTGGCAGAAACTATTAGGGGCGCTGATCGTGTATTGAATCAAAATCCGTTTGATTTTTAATTTAATTTTTAATTTAATATGCTTTATTGTACACCAATACAATAGAAACAACATTGTTAACTGGTCACAACTCAATAAGGTAGTGTCACAAATGGCGCTCGATGGCGCTGTGATTTCCGCTCGGACTGTATTCAGTGAAGACACGATGCAATTTGATACAGCACAAAGGCGGTAAACTATTTTTACCATTAAATGAAATGAGAGTTTTGATTGCGTTTCTTTAAACTAACTAATGTTCAAGATTCGTTGAATGATTTGTGATGTGTGAGAAAAAAATGGAATTCTTGATTGCATGAAGCTTAACTTAGGCAATTGGACAGAACGTGATTAGTTGAATACGTAAACGAATAAGATGATCCCTTGTGGTCGCTATCCTGTCACCCACGAATATGTCTATACGTCTTAGGCAGTGGCGGTACTTCCATAGAAGCCCAAAAGCCCAGCTTGCCTTTAAAAATTCCGGATAATCTTTAAGCTTTGAATCTTTATTTAACAAAAGCAATTTAAATAATAAATACACCCAACAGTCACATTCTGATCCCACACTAAGATACAAGTCTTGTGTCGTGGGTATCAGAAACTACGAGAGACTTTTTTGGTCTCACATACACCCAGACCTGAAACAAATATTTGTGGATCACACAAACATTTGTCTCGGTGCGGGGATCGAACCCGCGGCCTCTCGTTTCGCAAGCTGGTGTCCAGCCAACTGCGCCACGGGGCTGTAATTTGATATATAAATGAGAATATACTGACCCCACAATAAGCAATTATAAGCTAGACTTTACAAATGAACATGTTACGCTTTTGGGCTTTTATGGAAGTACCGCCACTGGTCTTAAGACGAATTCGTCGTATTCCCCGAAACGGTAGGCAGAGGTGCATTTCTGCACCCACATTTCGCCGTATGTATCAGTCCCACGTAATAGGGGGCGAGCCTATTGCCGTTTTTCGGGCACAATTCCAGACTCCGTGCTGCTACTGAGAATTTCCTAATGGAAAAACCCAATAACACTTTGCCCGACCCGGGAATCGAACCCAGAACCTCTAGATCGCTCGGCACATACATGTACCGCGAGACCACGAGGCAGTCGCGAAATAGATCGATTTAATAGGCAGGTGAGTGTCGTAAGTCGCGCACAGCGCAAGTAAAACACGTCTATTATTAGTGATGTGTTTACACAGGCGACGCGCGCGACCCGTTTCGCTACTTTTTATTATTTAACGCTGTTTATCGGCACGTTAAACTCAGCTTAAATCCAACCGTTAATCAGCGAATCGGAATTTCTTAGACTTTACAACGACGGCTTAAGATTTAAGACCGGCTCTTGTGGGCGAGAACGACTGTCAGGGATTTCAGGACTGATTTGTACACGATTGCAGATATTTGTGGAGACAATACTTGTATATATGTATATATTCTAAGGAACACGAAAAAATTTCTAGTCGGGTTGTATTCCATTTTTTCATTATTCAAATCAATCATCTGCGTTATAAAACCTTGCCTGATCCAAATCGAGTATGCCCGGTCCGGTCCTTTAAAAAAACATGAATGTATAGTCTTGAAAAATATGTTTAATTAAAAAAAAAACAATTTATGAATTGATATTATAAATATTTTACTTAACATATTATTATATTTATTTACATTTAATTTTTCCAATTTTTTTTGTTTTTAATTTAAATATCATTTTTATTTTTGTTTTGTTTACACAGTATTTTTTTTTAAAGTAAATAAAATAAAAGCTATTATATTTGCTTGTGATATATTTGTTTAATTGTTACGAGAGCTAAACGTCTCATATATTGTTTTGAATACCAATTACACAATACTTTGGTTGTTGTGTATCGTGCACTTTTCAAGACTCAAAATAGGAAGGGAGTGAATAAATGCATGGAATCCTGACTAAAATATATTTTTCGTGTATTTTAAGTCGCAATTATACGGTAAAATTTTAAAAACCGAATAAGCTATAAACTACGGTGAAAATAAATAAATAAATAAATACACCCAACAGTCACATACATAGTTCTGATCCCACACTAAGATACAAGTCTTGTGTCGTGGGTATCAGAAACTACGAGAGACTTTTCGGTCTCACATACACCCAGACCCGAAACAAATATTTGTGGGTCACACAAACATTTGTCTCGGTGCGGGAATCGAACCCGCGGCCTCTCGTTTCGCAAGCTGGTGTCTAGCCAACTGCGCCACGGGGCTGTAAATATTTTTTGACACCAAGTAATATAATATTCATTCATTCCTCACCTCCCATGCTTATACTCGGATCCTAATGGAAAAACCCAATAACACTTTGCCCGACCCGGGAATCGAACCCAGGACCTCTAGATCACACGGCATATACTCGTACCGCGAGACCACGAGGCAGTCGAAATTGATTGAAATTTAGATATTAGCGTTATTGCAACATATGTACCTACAGACACCCCAAAAAGGGTTTCTTTTATTTATCCTTAAGGGGGCGACATACATTTTCGGAGAATATCTAAAATTTATAAATCACTTAACAAAATAAACACTTCGCTATTAATACATAAATCACATTCTATTGATTTGACTGCCGTGGGTGTAAGAACACTGACTATACCTTCAGTGTCGCAGGTTCAAACCCCAGGCACACACCTCTGACTTTTCGAAGTTATGTGTGTATTCACAATAAATTATCACGTGCTTTAACGGTGAAGGAAAACATCGTGATGAAACCTGCACACCTAAAATTTCTTAGGAATTTCTTAGGTGTGTAGTCCGCCAACCCGCACTAGGCCAGCGTGGTGGACTAAGACCTAAACCCTCTCAGTTGTAGAGGAGGCCCGTGCCCAGCAGTGGGACGTATTGGGCTGATGATGATGATGATACTGGCATGAGTATGTGGGAATTGGGCGCTACCGACAAATAATTAAAGATTAATTCCGCCATATTTACACTCGCAAGCGCTTAGAATTCAGGATCAGCCATTGAATTGGGTTAGCATCACCAAATATGTATTGAAGAGTGAGAGAATTTTCATTTCAAGTATTTTTTTGCCTGTTGACTCTCTTTGGACTAAACTCCTCTTAGTGCGGATGATGTGTGTATACGTTGCTGTGTCACAGTTTAAAAAAACCCTTTGAATATTAGAATTATAAATGCAGATGTCGCTAGTTCCGCCTACTAACTCCTACTATCATAAGTAATGAAATCGTGACACTAATTAGCCTCGCCAGTACGCATCGAAATATTATCACCTAAGGATGCCAAGTTTTTGAAAATTAACACAACTTGTTAAGATGTTTTATCATTCACATCGCTGAACTGCAACATTATTCTACTAATATTATAAAATTATACTTCGTGTTTGGATCCTGTTGCCAAAGCGTATGAACTGATTTGAAAAATTTTTGCCCAAAGACTGACGCGATTTAATATTTCGTTGAACCTTTTGCCCAAAATTTTGCTCATCATCATCAACCCATATACATCCCACGGGCCTCCTCTACAACTGAGAGGGTTTAGGCCTTAGTCCACCATACTGGCCTAGTGCGGGTTGGCTGACTAAAAGTATTGCTATCGTTTTATATTAAAGTAAATAGCTTAACTAATTCAGCTTACGAAACGAGAGGCCGCGGGTTCGATCCCCGCACCGAGACAAATGTTTGTGTGATCCACAAGTATTTGTTTCGGGTCTGGGTGTTTATGAGACCGAAAAGTCTCTCGTAGTTTCTGATACCCACGACACAAGACTAGTATCTTAGTGTGGGGTCAGAACTATGTATGTGACTATTGGGTGTATTGGGTGTGTATTTAATTATATTATTTATATTTTTCATTGCCAATTTTGGCACACGGACATATGAAGTCTCAGACTGAAGTTACTAAATTAGCGGGGAAACTTGTATCGTAACAGAACTTAAGAAACGTTACCGATAAGATAGAAATAGCGATTTTTACAGGATAGCAAAATTGTCCCAATTAATGAGATAATTCTCTTTAGCCATTCTCTCATTAAAATGTGGACTGCTTAGGTCCGAGTACAAAATTAATGTGTGAAAGGAAGCGTAAACATTATTGTGTGTCCAGCAAATCGTTGCCATGTAACCCCACCGCAACACGCCATAAAAGCTGTAAAGAAGGTTAATTAGTTGAAAAGTGTGTCATAAATATTTGAATTCCTGTTTGATTTCGTTGTAAACATTTAGCCCCGTTGTGGTTTTAATGCGTTATGTGTCGAAGATATGCACATTATGTTGTATCCGACAAGATTTTAATTTACCATCATAGTTGTTGAAACTGATCGATTGTGGATTATTTCAACAACGGTTATTTAAATTGAGGCCTAAATGTACTAATTATTGTTAATACAAATAATTAAATTGTTATTTATGTACTCATGAAGTATGTACGTGGCTGGCAGATCCTGGATGCGACTGGCCCAGGATAGAGACGAATGGCATGCCAGAAGAGAGGCCTATGCCCAGCAGTGGGATGAAAAAAAGGGCTGTAGATGATGATGATGATGAAGTATGTTCTACTCGTAGGCATGGCTTTAATTTTCATCGCTTGGTTAGACTTCACCATAGTCGTCTGATGATGTATATGGACTGACGCCCATGTACGTCCTACTGCTGGGCACGGGTCTCCTCTACAACTGAGAGGATTTAGGCCTTAGTCCACCTATCTGGCCTAGTCCGGGTTGGCGGACTACACACCTAAGAAAAAAAAAGAACTTTTAGGTGTGCCGGTTTTCTCACGATGTTTTCCTTTACCGTTAAAGCACGTGATGATTATTTTTGAATACACACTAACTTCAAAGTCAGAGGTGTGTGTGCCTGGGGTTTTAACCCGCGACCGTCGAGATTCTCGACCGCGTGCCTAAGCCTCAAGGACATCGCGATTACACTTAACTCACCCAAAAAAAATCCTATCGTGAAACTCACAGTAATGCAGGCTTACCCGCGATGTACTAAATTATTATTATATTTGCGTATTAATAAAAAATTACAGCCAAGAATGGTACAAGCCTTGCCAACCCTAACACAGAGCGCTGTGGGAATTGTAAAGAAGATTTCTTAAAAATTCATTAAGTCCACAATAGTGGTGACAAGTGGCCGGCTGATGGTAATTCTGGCGGGCGTTGTTGTCATTGGCCGCGGCGGAAGTGATATTTTAAACCATGCAAATAACAACGAGATGCTAATGTGCCCCCTGACCCCCCGACCCCCCGACCCCCCAACCCCCGCAGGAAGCGGTTACACTCGCGCCATCCACAAATACAATCGCACTGCCAGATTCATTAACATTGTGAATTTCTTTTCTGACTTTATTATTACTGTTATAAAGACTGGATAAATTGATTTTATTGTTATTACGGTCCTAAAGACGTAAAATTTGTATGGCACTTGTCTCTGCAACTTTACATAAACTTTACTGGGGATTTTGAATCATTTCATTGTTATGATATTAAGATTTTAAGACAATAATCATGATTATTATAATCATCAGCCTTTATAAATTTCACTGCTGGGCACGGGCCTCCTCCACAACTGAGAGGGTTAAGGTCTTTTCCACCACGCTGGCCTAGTGCTGATTGGCAAATAATTGTTGTAATATCGTAATAATTCGGATCTGAAAGGCTTCACCTTTCATAAACTTCACAGGATTACATTTTCTCCGTTTTTTTCTTGTTTGATTAATTAAATTATGGTCCCTTATTCAATACTATGGTAATATAGACATTCCATAATATCATAATGACATATTAGACATGAATTTATGCACCTGTTCATTTTTTCTCTGCATCACCCTAAGGTTGACTGGTAGATAATGCATTTGGCATTAAGTCCGCCTTTATACATTGTATATAAAGCATAAATAAATAAATCATCCTTCCACGACGCCTTGGTTGGATTGAATCGGTGAACCATTGGCATTGTGAATGATGTAGACTTTAGTAACAACTTAGTATCTTCTAAGTTGTGTATAAACAAGAAGTATCCTCATATTTCTTTACTTAGTATGTTTCCTACAACCCTGAACCGTCGTTCAATATCAAGATCAACCCAGCTCGAACCAAAGGGTTTGCTTGTTCTTATAACCATACCATTAAACTGTAGTTCGTTTGGTAACTAAAGCATTCTATTCTTCTCAAATCCTGGCTTGATTAAGCAAAGCTTAAATAATCATCTGCAGAGATTAATGTGATTGTGTCGAGTGACGAGAAATGATTTATTTTACTCACAATCACCTAAAAGTTCGTAGGAATTTCTTAGGTGTGTAGTTCGCCAACCCGCACTAGGCCAGCGTGGTGGACTAAGGCCTAAACCCTCTCAGTTGTAGAGGAGGCCCGTGCCCAGCAGTGGGACGTATATGGGCTGATGATGATGATGATGATGACAATCAGGTGTGGTGTTTTTACTCGAAGACAATAAGAACATACTGTCGAGTTGAGATCAGCAGATAGTACACAAAAAGAAGAAATATAAACGTACAAAAATACATGAGTTTAAAAACAACGATTCCCACAGTGAAACAGCAGCTTAACTCGAGAATAAAAACACAAGCAGGCGGCAGGGAGCGTGGAGCGTCTTAATATCGGCTGATTAGCATTCAGTTGTTCCGAACATTACGCGTGTTGTCGCGGCGACCCCGTTTTCACTTCATTAAAGACAACGTTTATTTAGGTGGCCTACTGAACGCTAACTCAGTACTCATTAGGCGGGTTTATTTTTAAGAAATTGCGCTTAAAGGGCTTTCAGCTCAAACATTGAAAGGCGAACGGAAATGTCGCGAGGTAATAAGGCGCGTTTGCGAAGTTTGTGAAGGGGGAAAAATGCTTTTAATATATTTTTAATGGTGCGTTCATGAAGTCGGTTTACGAATATTGTTACTATTTTTATTACACTTGATATATTGTATTTTTTGTGACTTAAGCTATAATGTCCAATGACCAATATTATCCCACTATTGGGCAGGGGCATCGATAAATTACGAAAAAATCTAAATCATACAAAGCGGTTAGTATCAAATGTGGATGTTTGACATCACATGGACAGCAGTGGCGTTACTTCCATAGAAGCCCAAATTGAGGGGTCAGTATATTTTCATTGATATGGCAAATTTCTTAGCTTAAAGATTCGGAATTTTGTAACACAAGCTGGGCTTTTGGGCTTCTATGGAAGTATCGCTACTGATGGACAGATGTCCACCTTTACAGGAATTGCAATTTAGCCTTTTTAGTCTAAAGGTCCAGCTAACAAACTTTAAGCACCTACATCATAACGTATGATCTTTTAGATTTACTTTTATGTGCGTGCAGGTGGGGTCGTAGAGGCCCTCATGGCTTATTAAGGGTACGCGCCCAGACGAGAATTATGCGCGGTCACGGAGACCGGCGGCTCCGCAGGGTTAACTACCCACTTTATAATTTAGATAATTTTTCCACGTATCTCCCGTTCGACATTACGTATGCTAATTAAACTTCCTGTTAAGATTTCGCCGAATAATTGCTGTTGATGGAATTATTTTCGGGCAGAGTCGCCAAAATTGAGCCTTAGTCTTTTTTGGTTTTGTTTTTGAAGTTATACTTCTTTAGGCGCGTTATGAAAAAATGATGAGAGTGAAATTTTAAGATGCGCGCGCATCTGTGACACAAAATTAACAGTATGAAGTTGTCTGCTTAAATTAACAGTATGAAGTTGTCTGCTTAACCGCTCATTAAGTCTCGAAAAAAAATGTAAGTGTCAAATGGATCAGGAAGGTTTTAATATGTTTCAGATCAAGTATTTTTTGAAAAAAGTTTATGTTTTAGATTTTTAAAATGTAGAATAGTGACAGTAATAAATTAAAACTAAAATTGAAAATAAGAAAATGTCAATTATGTTCTACGCAACTACCAGGACATCATAAATCAGCAAGGACAAAGTACTAGCATTAAAAACTGTATACTCGTATAATCCATTCGAAATTTAAACCACGATGAATTAAAAACAAAACTTATTAATGATAGCATTTCACCTCTCTAGCTTTCTGAATGCCTAGTACCATTAATGAGTCAGCTGGCTTAATAACTCGTCCTTTTGACCGGAAACGACACAAATGCAGATTAAAAAAGTGTGTGTGTACTTATGTACACGCGTTAGAAGTTATACCACACGATTGAAGTAAAACTTATAAATGCGCCCAATTAAATGTATGGAAATTACGAGTGCGTTCAGAAATGTAATATGTTGTGTAAACTAAGAACTATGTATGTGACTGTTGGGCGTATTTATAAGTTTTACTTCAGTCGTGTGGTATAACTTCTAACGCGTGTACATAAGTACACACACACACATTTTTTTTTGTCTTTCTCTTTCAATAAAGTGACATACCGTACTTGTAGACAAGCTGTCAAAATAGAATATCAATGGTGCGATATGTAAATCTATATTAAAGAATATAAAGACATAATTTGTCTTCTTAATAATTATACTCGAAACTAAGTTTCTATAGTACACGATCCGCCACAATGTATGTAATTCTTTTGCCATAAGATACCAAATATAATGCATAACGCCAAATATTTGTTCAATAAGTTGGTTATTGCCCCGGGAGAGGATCCCGCGGGATGCCGTTGCTAATCCTGGCTAGTGGAGGCCATGTATAAGTGAAGAGGCGTCCTTCGTAATTCAATCAGTCTGGATTATTGTCTGAATTAACCGAGATATTATTCTGAGTTATTTTAGATTTAGGTTAAACCGAAACAATATGCCTTTGCCATTCCTAGCTTCATTAACTTGACTCATTTTCGGTACAAGTAAGTGTGACCTAGAAGTCGTAATCTAATGTCTGGCAAAGTAGGTATTAATGGAAATTTTCATAAGGTAATTCAGCGTCTGCCTCGTGGTCTCGCGGCACAAGTATGTGCCGTGCGATCTAGATGTCCTGGGATCGATTCCCGGATCGGGCAAAGTGTTATTGGGTTTTTCCATTAGGAAATTATCAGTATCAGCACGGAGTTTGGAAATGTGCCCGAGAAACGGCAATAGGCTCGCCCCCTATTACGTGGAGTGATTCATTCATCAAGGTGGAAAATATGTGTGATCGTCAGACACAAGACTTGTATCTTATTGTGGGATCAGAACTATGTATGTGACTATTGAGTGTATTTATTACTAGCTTTTGCCCGCGACTCCGTCCGCGTAGACTACAGGGTTGGGTTCAGAAAGAAAATAAGTTGTAGTCTATTCCACAGAGTCCCATTTATTTCCATATCAAAAATCGTTTACATCGGTCAAATGATTTAGGCGTGAAAGCATAACAGACATATAGTTACATATACATAGTTTCAGTCGTCTACACGTCGTTTCATCATTCTACCTTCAAAAATGACGAATTTCCACACAAACTTTCACCCCTTTTTTATTTTGCCCCCTTAAAGGTACATTTTTTTACAAACTTTTAATATCATATTTATTTATATCTAATCAACAGCCTAAAAAATAAGTTTTAAGCTTCTAGCTTTAAAAATGACAATACTTCCATACAACCTTTCATCCCCCTTTTCAACCCCTTAAAACCCTTTTTCCGGGATAAAAAGTAGCCTATGTCCTTTTTCAGGGTCTAAAGTATCTGTGTACCAAATTTCATTTAAATCGGTTCAGTAGTTTTAGCAGGAAAGCGAGACAGACAGACAGACAGAGTTATTTTCGCATTTATAATATTAGTAGGTATGGATTATTAATTGTTTATTTTTAAATATGTTGCAAGTCGTAACTTAATACTTGCCTCATAGCTATGCACCGAAAAGTTCTTTAAGTATGATATCTTTATCATAGATTTGTTTAAGCTGTGGTTTACCAGAAACTCCTTTCTATAAATCTGGTCCTTAACCGTGTAAATCAACTTCAAACGATATTTGTTATGAGTGAAGATTTGTTATTGATATTTGAAACTGAGTCAGGACAACACTTTACTTACCACCAAAGATAATTGCGTAAATGTACACCACTGCTTTCACCTTCGGGAATGTATTACATATGTAGTATTGACTCCTGTGTTATTCCCGTATGATGCACATAAGTTAATTGAGATTAACTCCTCCCAACCAAAACTCGCGCAAAATAAATAAATTATCCACAAACACGCGGCAACATAAATAAACGCGCCAAATAAATAATTATGCGAATAAATTTTCCATTTAATTTCTTATTTTAAACATTCGTCTGCCGATAGCGGCGATGTTTACGTTCCGAACAAAAATTATGTACTTTTGATTGTTTTATTGTCAGTTTGTTTATGATTGGGATTGTTTCAGCGTCCACACATTGTTCTGTTGGCCGACAAACAATATATTTCGAGTATTTATGTCAGGTATTCAAGATCGTCCGCTCGATGCGTCTACTCCGGTACGTTTTGCGACTGGTAGTTATTGACCCAATAATTATAATTCATTTTTAAACTGCCTCGTGGTCTCGCGTCACAAGTATGTGCCGTGCGATCTAGAGGTCCTGGGTTAAATTCCCGGGTCGGGCATATTGTTATTGGGTTTTTCCATTAGGAAATTCTCGGTAGCAGCACGCTGTCTGGAATTGTGCCCGAAAAACAGCAATAGGCTCGTTATTACGTGGGATTACGTGGTACCTCTGCTTACCCCTTCAGGGAATACAGGCGTGAGGTTATGTATGTATTTTTAGACTACTTGATCAAGCGTCATAGATTGGCGCATGCGATTGAGGAACCCGGGTTCGGGTCGAGAGTCCAAATCAAGAGTTTACTTATTAAAATATGATGTTTTTCTTTAACAAAATATCCAATAATACTATGTCTTTAGGAATGGAATCTGGGATGCTTCGATCATTTGTCGCACATTTACTAAGGATCCAAGAAAGTACTAAAAAAATACGGCTTTACGAGACGTGGGTGTAGAAATGCACCTTTGCTTCCCCCTTTAAGGATACAAGCTTGTATGTATATAATGTAATTGATGATTGATATTAAATGAAGCACAAAAGCGTTACACGTTAATTGTGTAATGTCTAGTTTACAATGGTTTATTGTGGGGTCAGTATATTATTCTCATTTGTATGTCAAATTTATTTTGTTAAATAAAGATTTAAAGCCTAAAGATTCGGAATATTGTAAGGCTAGCTGGGCTTTTGGGTTTCTATGGAAGTACCACTGAATGTAATCAGAATACACGGTGGTTATTGTTACAGAAACTCAACACAGCACAAACGTGTAAAAGCCGTCACAGTGAGTTACACGAACGTGCCGCCTTCCGTGACCAATCTGTATTCATCCCCTTTTGAATAGACCTGCATAATTGAATTAACTACTTACATTCGTCACTCTTTCTCTCCGTTGAAAACTCTATGATTTGTTCCTTAATAAGTCTTTGAAAAAAGTACCCGTTATAAATTTTTATATACAGGGTGTATTCAGACCGTGATCGGAAACTAAGGCAGGTAATAGCTACGGTTATAACATACACATTGACGTTAAAAAAATCCCGACAAAAAAAATTACGTTTTCCTACCAACCACAAGTATTAAATGCCTGTGGTGATAAGGAAAACTTTAAAATTTATATTTTTTAGTTTTTTTTAACGTCAATGTATTTGTAATTACTATAACTATTGCCTGCCTTAGTTTTAGATCACGGTCTGAATACAACCTGTATATTTCTTAAGAAATTTAGTAGCAAAGCCGATAGGCCTACGTGTAGCACAGAACAGTATAAATAAGGGCAATATAGACTGATAAATTTTGTCACTAGACATTACATGCTTAAATAACATCTTAGGTGTATAGTCCGCCAATCCGCACTAGGCCAGCGTAGTGGACTAAGGCCTAAACCCTCTCAAACAGCGGGATTATATGGGCCGATGATGATAATATGTTTGTATTTTATTAAACGTATACCTAGTTACATACATACATAAACTCACGCCTATATTCTCTGATGGGGTAGGCAAAGGTGCATTTCTGCACCCACATTTCGCCAGTATGTATCAGTCCCACGTAATAGGGGGCGAGCCTATTGCCGTTTTTCGGGCACATTTCCAAACTCCGTACTGCTATTGAGAATTCCCTAATGGAAAAACCCAATAACACTTTGCCCGACCCTGGAATCGAACCCAGGACCTCTAGATCGCACGGCACATCCTTGTACTGCGAGACCATGAGGCACGTATTGTCAATGTTGTCATTACATCTGTCAACGCAACATTTATTATCTAATAGGTGACAACTATTCCTGTTCGAAATCGTTCGATGTAAGTCATAAGATTAAGCGTGTTAACATTTGCCAATATTGATAATGTAAAGTTTGTTATTCATATGAGATTGTCTCTTGGTTTTGCTCTCTAAATATTCATAGTTCGATCAAGTGCTCCCAGTTTCTGTTATGCGCCGGGATTAGCATTAATTATTTTTTCCATAAGGGAATTCTCAATCCGGAAATATCCTCGCCTCCTTACGTAGAATTGGAAGTCATCATCATCATCATCAGCCCATATACGTCCCACTGCTGGGCACGGGCCTCCTCTACAACTGAGAGGGTTTAGGCCTTAGTCCACCACGCTGGCCTAGTGCGGGTTGGCGGACTACACACCTAAGAAATTCCTAAGAACTTTTAGGTGTGCAGGTTTTATCACGATGTTTTCCTTCACCGTTAAAGCAAGTGATAATTCATTGTGAATACACACATAACTTCGAAAAGTCAGAGGTGTGTGCCCGGGGTTTGAACCTGCGACCGCCGAAATTCTCGACCGCGCGCCTAAACCTCGAGGCCATCACTGCTTTACTGAATTGGAAGTATTAGCTGCGAAAATTGTCTAAGAATACAAACCTGTCCACCACTTCTTAGATACTGGCATCCCTTTTTTTATGGGAAAGGAGGCAAACGAGCCAGTGAGCCACCTGATGTTAAGTGGTCAACACCGCCCATGGACACCCCACAATACCAGAGGAATTATCACATGTCGCATATTCTACAAATCTCGCTAGCAACAGAGCGTTCGAGAGTTGTGTTTGAAACGGAAATTAGTAATGAAGCGGCAAATTATTATTAGCGTGTTTCACGGCTGCGCGGTCGTGGGAACTACCTCGCACGCTATACATTGTTTATAATGCACCGCTGCTAAATAATTACATTGTTTTCAGAACATCAATTACATCATTTTGGGTCTACAGGGAATATTTGTGTCCGTCCGGATGTCCACTACTGTAAAAAAAAGTGTGTGTGTACTGAAGTAAAACTTATAAACACGCCCAACAGTCACATACATAGTTCTTAGTTTACACAATGTATTACATTTTTGAACGCACTCATAAATATTTGACAACTAATAAATATGTCAATCCCTTTTTATTACTGTCACTATTCTACATTTTTAAAATCTAAAACATATAAACATTTTTTGAAAAATATTCGAACCGAAACATATTAAAACCTTTCTGATCCATTTGACATTTACATTTAACATAGGCAGCTTCAATCTGTCAATTATATTAGAGCACATAGGAAGCTTCGACGTCTTACTTTGGTGTTACAGTGATGCGCGCGCATCTTAAAATTTCACTCTTATCATTTTTCATAACGCGCCTAAAGTACTAACTTCAAAATGTCCGTAAAGACTGCAGAAATAGTTTGACTCAACCGGACTGATACTTCAGCTCAAGCAATTTTCCTGTCGCATTGCTGTCGTTGAGTTCCTGAAGGCTAAACAAATATGTACTCTTTTCATACACATACACGCATATTTGTATCTCTGAACGTTAACCAGAAGTGTAAGAATTTCTTCACAAACAAAACTTATTAACACTTTACTGACCTGGAAACCGACGCCGGGTCATCAAAATCACACGCTGCACAGTTATTCCGTGTAATTAATGAGGCAATTATTCAAAATTATGTAATTTTTACAACCCAAAATACTTTAATTGCTGTTTGATCTAGCAATCGCACTTAGGACACCATCTTAAGCGACCCCTGCATTCGTATTAAATATTCGTTTATTAGATTTTGAAACCTCATTGAGTAGTTATTACCTCGCGTCGGTATGTCTGTGTCATCGAATCGAAAGGCGCCGAGTTCCATTACCGGATCGGGCAAAATGTTTTTTAGTTTCTTGTTAGCAAAATTCTCAGCAGTACCACAAACTCCCGAAATTTACCGAGAAAACGGCGATAGGCGCCTAATAATGTGGAACATAATTCGTGTGTATTAGGGTGGGTAAATCACTTTTACTTACGCTATCTGGTTTCACTCTGAAATAATGTAAAACATATTTAAATAAATATGAAAAAACTCGGCTTAAAAAACATATATTTACATACATATATTTTAATCCATTCGCATTGAGTCGTATCTTAAATGTAAGTACAGTGCACACGTGAATCCCGAGGCACGAAAATATTGCCGCTTGCAGGAATCTCGCCGTCTCATCCGATTTTAATGAAAGTTTCTGCATGTGTATAAAAAATTCAGCGCCCCCACGGCTAAGTGGTGACATGGATTTGAATCTTGACCTTTCCGACAACTCTTTCCGAGTTTTCAAGAATAGACTATAGACTTTGTATGTAATAAATTTATAGTACAACCGAGACATACATATTCACGACTGTATCCCAGCGGGGAAGGTAGAGTTACAATTCTGCATCGAAGCTACACCATATTTTAAGTGCCAATACGAGCGAGACTACGAGTATTGCTGTTCTTTAAGCATATTTTTAGACCTGATCACGTTTACCTGACTCTGGAAGCGAATCCGTAACCTATAGACCACACAAAACACTAAACAAAAGTATGAACCAACTTACAAGAAATTTGTTATAGACATGAAATCATTAATTCATTCATTATCAGCCCAAAGTCGTCTCCTCGACACAGGCCTCCTGTACAACTGAGAGGGTTTAAGCCTGAGGCCACCACGCTGGTCTACTGCGGGTTGGCGGACTACACACCTAAGAAATTCCTAAGCACTTTTAAGTGTGCAGGTCTGGTCGCGATGTTTTCCTTCACAGTTAAAGTACATGATAATTCTTCTTAAACTAAGGCCTAACCCCTCTGAGTTGTAGAGGAGGCCCGTGCCCAGCAGTGGGACGTATATGGGCCGATGATGATGATGAATGTTTTCCTTCACCGTTAAAGTACGTGATAATTCTTAAGACATGAAATAGCGTGTTTGAAACGTCGAAGACTACATTAATAATTTACCGACCTGCACTGACATTTTCATTGTTTGTTAAAAAATGCAATGGGCGATAACCAATATATTTATATGGACGTGTCGTGCGATTGTATTGCGTCGCATAAATCACGCGTTGATAAGCGGCGCGTGCAGCGTGGCGCTGTGATCGATGGTTGTATGAATTAGATTCGCAACATCAATAATATGCAACTCATTGCGCTTGATGACATTTCTAACAATTAGGCTAATCACACGCACACATTCTCCTGTGTGTCCGAAAATGAATTGCTTTCATTTTCTGTATGCAGTGGCGGTACTTCCATAGAAGCCCAAGAGCTCAGTTTGCCTTACAAAATTCCGAATAATCATCTTTAATCTTTGATTATTTACTTAACAAAAGCAATATGACATAAAAAGGAGAATATCTTGACCCAACAATAAACAATTATAAACTGGACATCACACAATTAACGTGTAACGCTTTTGGGCTTCTATGGAAGTACCGCCACTGTCTGTATGTATTGTAATTTTCAAAAGGATCTATCGTCTTTATATTCTTGTACTTTAGTTTCACTTTAAGGTCATTTAGGTATTTCACTTATGATCTTTGTGACGATGCTGAGTAAGTGATAAACTACACTGTCTTTATAAATATTGATGTCTTCTTCTTCTTTCATGTCAATAGCTTGAGCTATTTAACTTTGCCGGTCTAAAACATTACTCCGTTTATTGCATCTTCTGCAACATCTATATTGATGTAAAAAGAACCATTTAAACACTTTGACGCCTGCAACCACGAGGTGTTCAGTGACTACATGTACGAGTTTAAAACATTTGTAATAAGAGACAGGTCTATTACTGTTTCCAGGCACATTTCCATACTTAGTGCTGCTGCTGAATATTCCCTACGGAAAACCATAGTACTACCCTACTCGGGAGGACTCTTGATCGCACGGACTAAATTAGGTCGCGAGGCTACGTCATTATGACAGTCATGACTATTCAGTTCGTTCCAAAGGGCTCGTTTTGCAAGGATTCAAGACATTTGTAATTGCTGATGTTGTTTTAAAAATAACGACTTGTTTAGTAACACTATGGTAAATGTCCTGATATTTTTGTTTGTCCTTCAATGTATACGTAAATTTCTTACTTGTCAAACTAATTGTGTTCTTTCATTTAGTTTCCTTACTGATGTTAAAACAACTTTTCAGGCAATCGTTAAAAGCATATACAAAACGTAACCGATATATTTAATTTGTTTCCATAGTTTTATTTATTTATCCCCCTCGACACTCAAAGACAGTGTTTCTATTTGCGAAAACGAATGTTTTGTTAAAATCACAAGTTCTGTAGCGTTCTTCGGTTTGTTTATTGCTCGACGAGAATAACAATGCATTACATGCATTTTGTGAATAAAATAGAGTGGTGTTATACGAGCCCATAACTCTGGTGGTGACCATGAAAATGTTACCAAATTGTAACAAGAAAGGGGCCATAGGCGCGTGTGGCCTGAGTCATGAGACGTGGCGGTGAGGCATATCCTGTCCAACTCACTCGATTAATATGTTTACAATTTTTTGTTTGTTTTCGTTTAGCGTAAGATTTCTTGGTAATTGTGGATTTGCGGAAACAAGTGGAATAGATGATTACAACGGCTATAATAATTCAGAAACGTAGTTTACTTCAAGGTTAAATGAGTTTTCTGGTCTAGAATTTTTATGAAAACTATTTTACAGTGATGATGTAATGCTACGAGTAGTTCAACTTCAAGAATATCCTTGAGGAACTTGAAGATGACAAGACAAAGATGAAGTCAGACTGACAGTGTCAAGTTGCGTGTTACAAAATAGCTACTTCCATAAAGGTTCACTGAGCTTCGCTGTTCGGTATTATTTCTAAACTTGTTATTGTGGATTGTGAACCCTACAGGAGCTGCGGATGTGTAGTGAATTGGTTCTGTACAATTATTTCGAGTAAATTATCTTTTGGTAGTTTATTTCGACAGCCTCGTGGTCTCGCGCCACAAGTATATGCCGTGCGAGAATCCGAGGTTCGATTCCCGGATCGGACAATGTTATTGGAATTGTTCCTAATGGTAAAATCCATTAGGAAATTCTTAATCGCACGGAGTCTTAAAATGTGCCCGAAGAACGTGGGACTGATACGTACCTGGCGAAATGTGGATGCACAAATGCAACTCTGTCTACCCCTTCGGGGTATACAGGCGTGAGGTTATGTATGTAAGTAATATATATGTATGTAGTTTATTTAGGTGGGTAGAAGATCATTTTAATTGAAGATTCAAAAGTGCATATAAAAGACTAAGTTTGTTTTGACTTTTATGATAATAGAAGTCGCTAAGAGCTTGTGTATAGCGCCGCTCGTCACCTCGCTGACCATTGACCGATGCCAAGTGAGTCACAGTCGCGATCTTGGATACGAGCTCTCATCGGCCGAGCTCTCAGCCCACGACACTCGGCGACTCTTCATCTCACGTAAGTCGGTTAATGTCGGGGACTCGACGCTCGAAGCGTTCGCTACATCAGATACCATTATGCTGAATATTAAATAGATTTATCAGTGAAATGGAGCAGAAAATTAGTAGTGTGGAGTAACTAGCCTAAGCCACCCACATACGCCTGTGAAGATGTAGCCAAAGGAAACTATTTAAACCCCCTTTCGCGCTTTCATGATGATGAAAACCCCCTTTCGCGCTATAGTAAGTGAAAATATTGTTTTTTTTTTACTTATAATTCGGGGCGGAAACACTCAGTAACACTTTGCCCGACCCGGGAATAAAATCCGCGTGCCGTGAGACCACAACGCAGTCTTATAACATACATACATAACCTCACGCCTATATTCCCCGAAGGGGTAGGCAGAGATGCATTTCTGCACCCACATTTCGCCAGGTATGTATCAGTCCCACGTAATAGGGGGCAAGCCTATTGCCGTTTTTCGGGCACAATTCCAGACTCCGTGCTGCTACTGAGAATTTCCTAATGAAAAAACCCAATAACACTTTGCCCGACCCGGGAATCGAACCCAGGACCTCTAGATCGCACAGCACATACCTATGCCGCGACACCACGAGGCAGTCTTATAAGTTCACGTGCATACAGTTTTTGGGACAATATTTGTACGCGCCCTGATATTGACCGCTAAAAAAGTTATAGCATAATCATTCTTCGTCATTCGAAACTTTGTTTGTGACATACCATACAATAATGAAAATCATCATCATCATCAGCCCATATACGTCCCACTGCTGGGCACGGGCCTCCTCTACAACTGAGAGGGTTTAGGCCGTAGTCCACCACGCTGGCAATTCCGAAGAACTTTTAGGTGTGCAGGTTTCATCACGATGTTTTCCTTCACCGTTAAAGCAAGTGATAATTCATTATGAATACACACATAACTTGGAAAAGTCAGAGGTGTGTGCCTGGGGTTTGAACCCGCGACCGCCGAGATTCTCGACCGCGCGCCTAAACCTCGAGGCTATCACTAAAATATCGTAATACAATTAATAATACATTAATTCATTCAAACATGATTGTCGTCATTTAATTAATACAATGTTCTAACTTTATATCCTTATAGTAATTTGCTGATTTTAATGAGCTATTGACACGCAAAGTATCAGGTGGGGTGAATAGCAAACAGGGGTTGCGATCTAGTGTTATAGTAGCGAAGACAGGTCGTTCAACTGAGATTCTGCTTACGCAGTATTTCAGTGCTGACTTTCAATAATGGATCCAAGGGATATATGCGGCCTGGTAAGGCGTACAGACAAATTTGACTGCTTGTTACTTTATCACTTACATGGGAAAATAGTGGCAACTAAAGACAACTTATCAAAATTTAATAAAATAGCAACAAAATAAACAATTTATCAAAATTTCTAATTACATTTGTTCCAATGAATGTGAGCCTCGTGTTAAGTAATCTTCTTTGACCATTAAGCCATCTTCTTCCCAATAAAAAATAGGTATTTAGGCGCGCGGTCGAGAATCTCGGCAGTCGTAGGTTCAAACCCCAGGCACACACCTCTGACTTTTCGAAGTTATATGTGTATTCACAATCAATCATTGCTTACTTTACGGTGAAGGAAAACATCGTTTCCACCTGCACACCTAAATTTTCTTGAGCATTTCTTAGGTGTGTAGTCCGCCAACCCGCACTAGGCCAACATGGTGGACTAAGGCCTAAATCCTGTTGTAGAGGAGGCCCGTGCCCAGCAGTGGGACAAATAAGGGCTGATGATGATGATGAATTAACTACTTATTTCACGGGACCAATGAGGCATTGGTGCTGCAGTTTGATGTGACAGCGTCGAAATGCGCTGATGTACATATTGATGTAATTATAAATGATGCATTTTTTTGCTCACATAAAGTGTTGAGTATATAGAAAACAAATCCATCAAACCGCGGAGTCCCACTGTTCGACACAATCGTGTCTAATAATAATTTTATTGCAGGCGCGCGGCCGCCGCTGCCAAGCGTTCCTGGTATTACCAGAGATTCGTCAAATTCGCGCCTCGTTGTCACGCCACTGTCCTTTATTTATTGCTGTTCCCTGGTACATCGCGAATATAGAAACAAAACATGAGTTTAGAAAGTTTTAACACGATAGTTAAGGAATTATGCACACACACACTCACACTTGAATTGACGAAGTGGTAAAGAGAGATTTGGCTGAGTTTGATACGTTAGGCTACCAGCCTACCAGGTATTGCCGTTTTTCGGGCAGATTTTCAGACTCAAAAACAGACAGTAAAAATCAATAACCCTTTGTACGAATCTGAAATTGAAATTGAACAGAGTGTTATTGGGTTTTTCTATTAGGAAATTCTCGGTAACAGCACGGAGTCTGGAATTGTGCCCGAAAAACGGCAATAGGCTCGCCCCCTATTACGTGGGACTGATACATACCTGGCGAAATGTGGGTGCAGAAATGCACCTCTGCCTACCCCTTCGGGGATTATAGGCGTGAGGTTATGTATGTATGTATGAAATTGAACGCGAAATCAATTTCTGGAACAATTTAGGACAAGAGAGTCAGAGGCATGTGCCCTTCATTGGAAAAAATATGGTGGTCGTCACTGATCAGCTTGAAAATAACGTGAACAAGTAACTCAGTTGACAGTCATGATTTTATCGATTGGCAAGAAGTTGTTATTTTTCAAACATTGATCATTCTGTTTGTAAAAATTGTCAAGGATCTTTTTCATTCATTATCAGCCCAAATACGTCCCACTGCTGGGCACGGGCCTCCTCTACGACTGAGAGGGTTTTAGGCCTTAGTCCACCACGCTGGCCTAGTGCGGGTTGGCGGACTACACATCTAAGAAATTCCTAAGAACTTCTTAGGTGTGCAGGTTTTATCACGATGTTTTCCTTCACCGTTAAAGCAAGTGATAATTCATTGTGAATACACACATAACTTCGAAAAGTCAGAGGTGTGCGCCTGGGGTTTGAACCTGCGACCGTCGAAATTCTCGACCGCGCGCCTAAACCCCGAGGCCATCACTCTTTATCTTAACACTCTTTATTCAAAGGACTATTTTTATAAAAGGATTATTTTAATGCCTTATAAATTCGTCGCTACTGACATGAATGTCATTCACAACGTACAGAAGGATTCTACGTAGGTAACACGGAGAGTTCAAATAAAAAAACTACGTATTATACAAGTCAAAAGCGCCTAGGACAAGAATGAAATACAGCCGTCAATGATACCGAAACTGAAAGAGGTTTTCAGACCGAGCAAGAGTAAATAATTTTTATGAAATACTAACATTTTTAAACGCGTCTTAATTAATGCGAAAACCTTTAGGTTTGAGTCCAAAGAAGCGGGAACGCGTAGCTTTTCAACGGGATATATAAACGGTTTTAATTTCGCACGATGTTTCTGTAAATACACCACAATTACGTTTTAAGACTGTTACATGTATTTATTTTTAACACAAATCATCATCATCATAATCAGCCCATACACGTCCCACTGCTGAGCACGGGCTTCGTCTACAATTGATAGGGTTTAGGCCTTAGTCCACCACGCTGGTCCAGTGCGGGTTGGCGGACTATACACCTAGGAAATTCCTAAGAACTATTTTAAGGTGTGCAGGTTTCATCACGATGTTTTCCTTCACCGTTAAAGTACGTGATAATTCTTTGTGAATAATATACACGCATAACTCCGAAAAGTCATAAGTGGGGTTTGAACCCGCGACCGTCGAGCTTCTCGACCGCATGCCTAAACCTCTAGGCCATCACGACTTCATTAACACAAATAAACACACTCAATAATCACACATATTAATTCTGTCCACACATTAAGAAACACATTTTGTGTCGTCATAATATAATGTGAGATATTTAACCTTTAGGCACGTGCTTAATATTTGGCAGTATAAAACTAAGTGTCAATAAAGTCAGTAGAAGACAGGGTGGAAACCGAAAACTTTTGAAGTGGTTGTATTTAAAAAAATGTACAATTATTTGGGAATGCAGAGTGTCCGCTGAGTGTCATTTCGTTGCATAGTAAAAAATATTTGGAGCTCCCCGTGTCGGTAAAATAGTCCTAACATAAATTCACTTTCTCCCTAAGACGTAAAGTGAAAGAGTCAGGGTTGTCATTATACATTGGATATTTCACATCTCGCCTTAACTAAATATAGTTTTAAAGGCCGTAGAACTACAGTTTGATTTCCGAGTAAGGCATGTGTTTTTGGGTTTTCAAATGATAGAAAATAATAATAAAACACCATTACAATAATTACATCTAACCATATTTTTTAAGAAAATCTGAATCCGCGTCGAACTCGCGATCTTGGACAGGGTGTCTCAATAGCCCATATGCCTCAAGACCATCAAACATTTATTTATTTATTCAACACACACTGTCATTACAGGTTTAGGACAATTCGAACTGGCGGGACTATAACACAAATTTATACAAAATAAAACAAAACAAAACATAATAACAATTACACTACTACTAATAAATTAAGCTAACACAATTAATTTAAGTATAGCAAACAACAAATAACAAACATTTTGCGAGCTCACTCCGATTGCTTATAAAAACATCTGTTTTGACATGCACCTCATTAATAGTTTTAATCGCTCGGGTGAGAGGCGTCTTGGCCAAGAGGTTGGTTCTGGATGTCGGTACCGCCAGTAGCGGTGGGTGGCGCCGCCTCCACACGTACCGGTCAGGCACAATCAGGCAGAGGCGGTACAGAACCCCCGGGTTGTGCTCTATACCACGCAATCAAAACATTTGCGAATTAGTACACCTACACAACAAAGAAGATAAAAAGATGCGTTCTCTAATGTTTGGGGGACAGCCATAGAACAGCTGAATAAGATTAGAAGGGAAATAGACGGCACCTATTTTGTATAGGGACGTGTGTCGCCGCATGTCTGTCCATTCTACCTATTCATTCTACTAAGATTACACGACCAATGATAAAAATTTCAAACGAAAATGAAGGGCTGCTACAGTGCTATATACATACATACATTATCAGCCCATATACGTCCCACTGCTGGGCACGGGCCTCCTCTACAACTAAGAGGGTTTAGGCCTTAGTCCACCACGCTGGCCTAGTGCGGGTTGGCGGACTACACACCTAAGAAATTCCTAAGAACTTTTAGGTGTGCAGGTTTTATCACGATGTTTTCCTTCACCGTTAAAGCAAGTGATGATTCATTGTGAATACACACATAACTTCGAAAAGTCAGAGGTGTGTGCCTGGGGTTTGAACCTGCAACCGCCGAAATTCTCGACTGCGCGCCTAAACCTTGAGGCCATCACTGCTTTTAGGTAGGTACTACAGTGCTATTGGTTTTTTGAAAAGTCACACATTTATAAAAGTGTTGATATTACACGCAACCCGAATTACTAAGAAGCGTGTAAAACATATGATAGTCTAATTGTAGGTTCATCACACAGCCCCGTGGCGCAGTTGGCTAGACACCAGCTCGCGAAACGAGAGGCCGCGGGTTCGATCCCCGCACCGAGACAAATGTTTGTGTGATCCACTAATATTTGTTTCGGGTCTGGGTGTATGTGAGACCGAAAATTCTCTCGTAGTTTCTGATACCCACGACACAAGACTTGTATCTTAGTGTGGGATCAGAACTATGTATGTGACTGTTGGGTGTATTTATTTATTTATCACACTCGGCATTCTTTCTAGTCTTATTCAACTGTTCTGTGGGGACAGCGGTGTTCAAGTAGTGCAAGCCCTGGCCAAGACGCATTTGCTGAAAAGTGTGTGGGTGCGGCATTAACTGCGGCGCTTTTGGTTTCCGTGTGAATTTCTCCACAGCACAGCCCGCCAACAGCACAGCCCGCCAACGTAATTACTTCACAAAACGCGCATTAGTGATTTTTACGCCAAGGTTTCTTCAGCGCGATAAACTTTGATTTACGAACGCCTTTGATACTATTCCACGCGTTTATAAATATGTGATCGTTTTGTTTCAACTTTTCTGTTTGTTTATATTGTGTTTTCAACGACAGACTGGGGGTAGTGGAATTAAATTGTTTCATATATTTTAGTATGTTTCTGTTTTCCAGCGAGGTTATTTGTTTTCGTAAAATAATGATATAATACACGCCTACATGTCCATTTCTTTATTTACAGTAAAGTTTTTAGGGGGGGCTTCAATCATGGTAAAAGGATGACCGTGCCGGCATTTTTTGGCCGGTTTGTCGCCGTCGGTCCTTTGATCACCATGGTATTAGTCCCCCAAACTTCTTCACAAGTAAGGTGAAGAGGTTTTCGGCCGGCATGATTGTGTCGACCAACGGGAGATCAACATCTCTCGCTGGTGGGCACTTTTTCTGGACTCCATTACACTTACCATCAGGTGCAATGGGGTCACTTTGCCGTGCCAGTATAAAAAAAAAAGTAAAATTACTGCTTCGGTACCGATAAGTATCGGTTGGCGAAATAAATAAACACGACTCATTTCATTTCATTTCATTTAGCCTTTTATCCTGAGCTCTTTTTTAATGTTGATTCTATTTTCTTATAGTATGTCTCTGAGCTCAGTGTGCCGGTTGGCATAGGCCTCCTCTAACATTTTCCATTGGTCCCTGTCTCTAGCAACCCTTCTCCAGTGTGGTCCCACTGTCAGTTTCAATTCGTCTTCCCATCTTTTATGTTGTCTTCCTTTTTTGCTGTTTCCATCTCTAGGGTACCAGTCTGTGACTATTTTGCTCCACTTGTCTTGCTTAATTCTTAGTATATGTCCAATCCATCTCCACTTCATCTGGTCTATTCTTGTAATTATATCTGTGACTTTAGTAATAGATCTAATAGTTGTATTTCTTACTTTGTCTTGTTTTCTAATACTCGTCATGCTTCTTTCCATGGCTCTTTGGCAGTATTTGAGCATATTACAGTGATTTTTGGAAAGGGACCAAGTTTCACAACCATAAGTGAGACAAGGTAAGATTTTTTTTTTTTTTTTTTTTTTTATTCTGGCACGGCAAAGTGACCCCATTGCACCTGATGGTAAGCGCAATGGAGTCCAGAAAAAGTGCCGACCAGCGAGAGATGATGGTCTCCCGTTGGTCGACACAATCATGCCGGCCGAATACCTCTTCACCTTATTGTGAAGAAGTTTGGGGGACTATCAATCATGGCGATCAAAGGACCGACCGCGGCAAACCGGCCAAAAAAAATGCCGGTACGGTCATCCTTTCACCATGATTGAAGCCCCCCCGAAAACCAGATGAAAAGATGCAGATGTTGAACACTTTTCGTTTCATTGTCATACTAATTTCATTGGATTTCATTATTTCTTTTAGCGACCAGTATCTTTTCCAGCTGTTGGCAATGCGTTTTTTTATTTCCTTAGTCATTTGGTCTTCATGAGATATGATTTGTCCAAGGTAAGTATACTCATTTACATATTCAAGAGGTTGGCTGTTGATTCTTATCTCTTTATTAATGGAATTTGTGAGTAATTTTGTTTTCCCTGTGTTCATGGATAGTCCTACCCTGCTGCTTTCATTGTTTAGTTCGGTGATCATCTTTTGTAGTGTGTTTGGATTTTCCTCAAACAAGACAATATCGTCAGCAAATCTTAGATTTTTTAGTTTTCTCCCGTCAAGATTGAAAGAGGAGTACGACAAGGAGACCCACTATCTCCCAAACTGTTCTCAGCAGTTTTAGAAAATATATTCCAAAATTAGATTGGGAATGCTATGGCCTAAATATAGACGGGAAATAAACACGACTATGTCTCATCAAATTGATTTGCTTTGACGAATTAGAAAATATATAGGCCTTCCTGTTGTCGCAATAACTACATTGTAGAATTATAAAAATTAATTGTAAAAAAGATAGATAAACAATGATTGCTAAAATATTAGCACAGCTATGTCGGTAGTTTGAAATTGTCACTGTCAGAATGTTATGGTGGGGCGGTTCCTACTTGCTGATTCAAGTCTTGGGTTGAACAGGCCTAGATTATGCACCACTGTGCTATTATATAGATATATTATTTTTAGAGGTGGGCGATTATGAATGATTTTGATAATCGAATGATACTACTAATACTAATTTTGATAATCGATTATGAAATTAGTAACTAATTTGTTTTCATAATCGAATGACGTTACTAATTTGAACTTCTACTGGGACTGAAGTGGGTCTTGTTTTTTTTTTTTTAGAAATTTAATTCCTCAACTCCAGGCTCCAGAGCGGCTCTTGTTTTTTTTTTTAGAAATTTACTTACACTTATTACTTAAATATTAGTCCAAAACTGGGGTTCGATAAAGGTTCTTGTTTTTTTTAGGAATTTTATACCTCGCGAATTCAAATTAGTAATTGGAAATATCTCGAGATATCTTCATAATCGAATGATTCCATTAGTATATCTCATAATCGCCCACCGCTAATTATTTTGTAATTATGTGGAAAAATAAAGAGGTTGGGATAACATTCCATAGCAGGGCATAGTCTACAGGTTAAAAAAGCGTAGAAAAAAATTCAAGATTTTTTTCTTAGATTTATCTTCCACGTCCAAACATCAGGCCTCGCATGTATATTAGTGAGGTACAAAAATACAGGGGCGTCGGCACACCTCATTATCTTCACGCGCGAGCGATCGCGGGCTGGCTGGGGCTGTTCAAGTGTGAATCCATTGTGGCTGGAGTCACGATCGCGCAGACAGTTTACTTGCCTGTCTGGGACTTATCTCGGAGCGGCTTAATTACATAGGTCAATGAATAATCGGGTGTTTGGATCATTTGGTAAAGCAGATTTAGCTGAAATATTAGTGTCCAGTGCTAACGGATAGTTGTCGTTTCTTGCTGTCGACTTTATTCATTCATATATTTTCGTAATGCCCTGCTAGTATGGAACATTTTTTCATGTGTGAATTATGTAATAAATAAATTCAAGATTGCCATTCTGATATCACATTAAGATACTTCAATTTTGTCGAGAGTATTTAAAGAAGACTGCCTCGTGGTCTCGCGGTACAAGTATGTGCCGAGCGATCTAGAGTTCCTGGGTTCGATTCCCGAATCGGGCGAAGTGTTATTGGGTTTTTCCATTAAGAAATTCTCAGTAGCAGCACGGAGTCTCGAATTGTGGCCGAAAAACGTCAATAGGCTCGCCCCCTATTACGTGGGACTGATACATACCTGGCAAAATGTGGGTGCAGAAATGCACCTCTGCCTACCCCTTCGGGGAATACAGGCGTGAGTTTATGTATGTATGTATTTAAAGAAGGTAGGGAGGCCTACACCGTAAAGGCGACTACTGTAGACATAATTAGAGTAGGGTAATAGGTATAAATAAGAGCGTTAACTTTAAATATAGATTACTTTTATAAGATATACATATCTATTTTGACTTTTCGGTCTCACAAACACTCAAACTAGAAATGGATATTTGTGAAACACACAATCATTTTCCATTTCATGGGCATCAAATTTCCAGAATCTACCTTCACGGTCTTTCCTTTAACCAACTAAGCCATTAGGTTTATCATATCGGTAGACAATTGTTCCTACATCTACGTTTCACCAGCAATTAAGCCATATAATCTATATTTTTTCTGTTTATCAGCCTCAGTACTGCCACTGAAAATTTGGGCAATATCGAAGTCATTTTTGCCGCGAGTTTAACGAAGCAGTCAAAAAACATAGTAATATATGTATATTGTATGTCGTTTTGAGGTAATTTACACCAACGCTGCCTAATGTTGGCAATTTAAAATAATTATTACGAATAAATGTGTCTGGAGTGAGCCATAGACAATATTAACGACTTCCTCGCCGAGGAACACGCTAAGACTTTTAGAGTTGTAACAATATTATGTACTGGTGCATGTATAGGCTAGATTTTGATTTTTCTCATTAATGTTTAATAGTAAGGCATTAGGCTCGCCCCTTATTACGTGGGCCTGATACATACCTGGCGAAATGTAGGTGCAGAAATGCACCTATGCCTACCCCTTCTGGGAAATACAGGCGTGAGTTTATGTATGTATGTATGTTTAATAGTAAGATCTCTAAGTCTCTGATTAGACAATTGAACTTTTTTATTGTATTTTATAAATATTTTGAGCGACCTTTTTTATCTCCTTCATTGTCATTAACTACATCTAATGAATCGTTGAAACCTAGAGCCATATGGAGAATGGTATGCACGTTTCGTAACAATTTTTAAGAGTACAGACATAATTTCAAAGGAGTATTGGTCGCCAGCGACCACCGATACTATACGCGCCTGATCTACGAAGTTCTCTTGCGTAAAAGCTATACCATCTATAGCATTGCATGTACCATGGGGAGTGTTCTGATGAACTTCTTGGTTTAATACCTGCTGCTGACTTTCATTACCGCACCACACGCCTGAAATTGAAGTTTCATACCTACCATCTGGATGAATGGCGTTCCTCAACAGTGCGGTTCAAACGGTGTTTCCTTCCTCGCACTACATCTTTATGGAATCAGCTTGCCTCGGCGGTATTTCCAAACAGATACGACTTAGGGGCCTTCAAGAAGAGAGCCTATATTTTCCTCAAAGGCCGGCAACGCACTGATGATTCCTCTGGTATTATGGGTGTTCATGGGCGGTGTTGACCACTTAACATCAGGTGGCTCACTTGCTCGTTTGCCTCGTTTTTCCATAAAAAAATAAAATAAAATAAAAAGCTACATAAGAAAAAATCTCAATAACCCAAAGCGAAACATCGAACAGCGTGCACCAACTAAAATAGAGCGGGGAAGTAACACCAAAGAATAGCGATAAAGCCGTCATTGCGGGTATGACGGGGCGCAGGCCGGCACCGCGCCGCTTAACATCGTCGACGAAAGGTGCAATCATTGTTAGCGTCCGCCGACCATAAACCGTTTATGATACGTCTAGCCGGATCATTTTATTTGTTCGCTTGCACGCCGATGCGTTGCGGGGACGTATTCAGGTCTGATGATGGGGGGTAAGACCCGCGAAATCATTAATAATAAATAATAAATACACCCAACAGTCACATACATGGTTCTGATCCCACACTAAGATACAAGTCTTGTTTCGTGGGTATCAAAAACTACGAGAGACTTTTTGGTCTAACATACACCCAGACCCGAAACAAATATTTGTGGATCACACAAACATTTGTCTCGGTGCGGGGATCGAACCCGCGGCCTCTCGTTTCGCAAGCTGGTATCTAGCCAACTGCGCCACGGGGCTGTCCATCATTGGTAGAATAGTGTTTCTTGTGGCAAATTACTTACCAGATCACTGCTACGCAAACTGTGCTACTCTAGAACTGTAGGTGTCAAACGCACTGCGCTCGTTACAGTGTAATGACATTTCTGATAAAGAAACAATCACCCAACATCTATCGAGATAGTGGAGCTAAAACTATAAACAAAACCCCTTAGTTTTGTTAAGCTGCATATGCACATTTAGTTGGAAAACAGTCCAACATAATTGTGTTGAGTGGTGGGCACTACACTTCGTATAAGAGTCGCGTTCTTTCCACAATGGAGTCACTCTGACGAATTCGTATAAATAAAACTGCAATTTGTGAGGACAGTGACTATTCATGTGATTTTTTTTTATCATATTTTTGTTTTGCCTATGATAGGCAATTACAAAATCCGTTAAATGATGAACATATAAGCTAGTTAAGATGCCTCCTGCCGATACTCACTACATCCCTGGATAAAAAATGCTTTCTCTTACAATAATCTTTTGTACAGTATTTCTGTACATATGTTGAAAGATATATATATTTTATAGTTCGGAATAAAAATATGTTGGCGCGAGTGAATGGGATTAGCCAAGGTGCGCTTTTATCGTTCCGTCTGTGCGTTTTTAATATTCTCGTAAAATATCGCATTTCGCGGGGAAAGACATTTGTCATGCACATAACAGAACTTAAACTGGGATGAAGAAGGACGAAGAAGGGGGCGTGCTTTTGAATTGATAAATTCCGCTACTTAATAGATTTATATACTAAAATAATAAATAATCCAAAAAGTGACTGACAGTTCTTACCTCACAATAACCATTCCAGCATCAGTGAAGTTGTCCGATGGGGTTTCTAGATGCGTTATAAACCTTGACTCTCCCAAAAAGTGTTATTCAAATTATCCAATATTAACCATTTGATGCTGGTGGTAGGATATTCGTATCCGCCCGGATAGCGACCACCGTACACAGGGCGTAAAACCCGCCATAGTGCCACATGCAAGTGTGCCGCGTTCCGGGATCAGCCAGTGTATATCCGGTTTTCGGGGGGGCTTCAATCATGGTGAAAGGATGACCGTGCCGGCATTTTTTGGCCGGTTTGTCGCGGTCGGTCCTTTTATCACCATGGTATTAGTCCCCCAAACTTCTTCACGAGAAAGTTGAAGAGGTATTCGGCCGGCATGATTGTGTCGACCAACGGGAGATCATCATCTTTCGCTGGTCGACACTTTTTTTGGACTCCATTACGCTTACCATCACGTGCAATGGGGTCACTTTGCCGAGTCAGAATAAAAAATAATAATAATTAAGTAACCCAGAAAACATCAACAAAGGGGCACAGTTGATAAATGTGAATAGGCTGCTACTAGACAGGCATGCTCCTTCGTCGACCGCATCGTCGCTTAACACCAGGTGAGATCGTGGTCAAATGCCTGCACTAGTTTTTTAAATAAAAAATAAAATAAAAAAAAGCATAGACCACCGCCTTTCAGGAAGGGTCGCATCCGCTAAAGCTTCTACGAGGAGTAGAAGTATGGGGGGTTATTTTTAAAACCAATAAATGCAGATTAATTTTCAAATATTTCGCACCTTCGGAGCGAGACCGTCATTTATGCAAAAATTGCAAAAATGAGTTAAATATGTAATAGTGTCCTTAAGCACCCCTTTACTTGGTGCAATAACGTTACTTCAAAAGTAAGTTCAAAGTTGATGTTGTAGTAAAAGCTAGTCATCTTGTCTAAATCTTGAAATATCATTATTTTTTGAGATGACAAAGTTTTAAATGCTTCTCCTGAAAAATTGCATTTTTGCATAAGTGACAGTCTCGCACCGGGGCGGGGGTGCGATTTGTCCTCGTTTTTATTTTTCCTTTTTTATCTATTTTATTTATTTTTCACGCGACCAATTGACATATCATATCTATCTACCACAGACATACCACAAACATGAAATATTTTGACAAATAATATAAAACAACTTGTATATTGTTGATCAGGCAATGCTGTTCTACGCGCCCCGGTGGCTGTGGAAGTCATGGGAGGGGGGCAAGATCCGCGCACTCATGATGGACCTGGACGTGGGCGTGTGCACGGAGATCGAGAAGAAGACAAAGAAGAAGCTCATCCTCGACTACCTTTGGGAGAACCTGAGGTACCACAACTGGTGGGCGTACCGGTACTATCTCTGCGAGGGACTCGCCCTTGTCAATGTTATAGGTCAGTTCATTAATCCATATTCGTACACACACCGTGCTGCTACTGAAAACTTCCTAGTAGAAAATCCAATAACACTGCCCGACTCGGGAATCGAATAGAACCTCTAGATTGCACAGCGCACACTTGTGCCGCGAGCTCACCAGGCAGTCGTCGAGATGAGTATAATACCTAGTCAAACTATAAATATTGTTACTAGATATTTTTTTTCTAATGCAATATTACAATTTATAAGTGTAATTTGCGTTTGTACAAACCTTAATAATAAGTAATATACCTATTATTATATTTTAAATTGTAACAGTATTTATGGGCGTCTTACGGCTGGGCCTTTTCTACTGCTGAAAGAAGTACCTACGAGTAAGTCTGGCTGGCCAAGTGCCGGTTGATAAAGTTTACATACGTTAAGATAGATATATGATATGGATACTCATCATCATCAGCCCATATACGTCCCACCGCTGGGCACGGGCCTCCTCTACAACTGAGAGGGTTTAGGCCTTAGTCCACCACGCTGGCCTAGTGCGGGTTAGCGGACTACACACCTAAGAAATTCCTAAGAAGTTTTAGGTGTGCAGGTTTCATCACGATGTTTTCCTTCACCGTTAAAGTACGTGATAATTCTTTGTGAATACGCACATAACTTCGAAAAGTCAGAGGTGTGTGCCTGGGGGTTGAACCTGCGACCGTCGAGATTCTTGTTTACTGTATACAGTGTTATGAGTTTACAAGAGTACAAATAGCGTCCTTATCGCACGAAGCAATCTCTTACAGAGAAACATGAGGTAGTGCATATAACGACATAATGCATACATATATAAAGAATATTCATCATACAAAACGTATTGAATATAGTTTGCACGTGACAATTGCAAATGAGAATATTTTCTCGTTTCGCGCTTTTGAACCGTGACTTTTCTGTAGTCTTACATTTGAACCTACAGCTACTGTTTGAGGTTAAGTGTGCGATAGCTCCGTTGGATATGTTCCAGACTTCCTAACTTGAAGTGCTTGAGCCAGCCTGTTGTAAGGATGCAGGTTTCTACTGAATTGTCCGATCAGGTTTAACTCGCATATACTTATGTTAAATGTTTAGATTTGTCACGTTTACTGCATATTGGTTTCTTAGCATATTGACAAAGGGTCTCGGGTTTGATTTCCGTCTCGAACTAATTGTTATTACAGTTTGTTGTTTAAGAAAATTTTCAGCAGCCCTTGGCTACGTTGGACTTAAATAAGTGGCGAAACGAAGGGTTAAGCCTCTGCCTATCTCTTCAGAAGTGCAGATTTTATTTTTACACGATTTTTTTTATCATTAGATAAGATGTTTTGAAAGCAATTATGAACTACTGTTAGTGCTAAGCACCCGTTTCACCTTCTAAAAACTCAGAACAGCATCTTTTATTAAATGACTGTAGGCTAAATTGACCGCGTTCAGAAAATCGCTCAACAACACAAATCTAACAAAAAATTTGTTTATTTTTAACCAATCAGTATTTAAAAAACTCGATGTCGGAGTTTCAGAATTCACATATTTTTATTCTTCTTGTACAAGTAGGTATTGTGAATGGTATTATTTCTTGCACGTCGCGTACTCGTAGTGTCGCCGGCGCCTCGAGCGACCTTATAAAATCCGTACCGTGCTGTAAAAGTGGTTTTATGTGTGTTTTAATTCAATATGTTATGATTTACAACGGCCCGAGGACACTCCGCGACACAATAGTTCTGCAGCCACACAACTTAACACGTTTCGAATCCTTTCTTTTAATTTTGTGTACGTTTTTTAACATAGCTATAATTAGTATTCACAATGAATTATCACGGATTTTAGCGGTGAAGAAAAAAGTCGTGTAGAAACTTGTGTGCCTGAAAGTTTTCAGGAATTTCTTAGTTTTCTTCTCTCAGTTGCAGAGGAGGCTCGTGCCCAGCAGTAGGACGTACCTATATGGGCTGATGATGATGATAATACTCGTATTACCTATATTATGAAAGATCATTCAGTTTTTATCATGGACGCTGCAAAGTGACCACATTTAGCATGTTAGTTAATGTTAGGCTATGTTATAAATGCGACACAAGTGTATGCCACGCCATCTCGAGTTCCCAGATTCGATTCCCGGGTAAGGCAAAGTGACCTTGTTGTCTAATATGACTGAAAACAGCAATATGCTCACCTCCTATTACGTGGGACAAAAACACAATTGGCCAATGTAGGTGCAGAAACACCTCTGTCTACCACTTCAGCGATACAGGCATGAGCGTGTGAGTGAGTGTGAGTAAGTGCCATAGTCAGCTCACGATAACGAGAATTATAATATATTATAATATTAATATCCATCGAGATAGCACACGTGACTTTCGTGAGGCCGGCAAAATTGTGTTTACTGGGGAAGGAAAATCGTTGTGTTTTTCGCTCTATAATTTTATTTGGGATGCTTTTACCTTTATTTTCATACCGTTATCTAAATTAGTTTTATCAAGCTTATATGCGGAAACATATTATTAGTTTTTAAGCAATTTATGTATTACAATAGCTAGATATTTAAGTGACTGTGTGTTTCCTTAATAAAATAGTAAGATCCTAAAGATTAAAATGAATTAGATTATGTGTGAAATAAAAATAAAAAATTTAATAAGACATCGCAGTGTTGCATACAGCTGGCTCTTAGTGTGTGGGTAGTTGGTGATTCAGGGCGCGCGCGGCGGCATATGGCCCTCTGATATTTCACTTTAGGACATGTTTAGGGCGGCGTGCGGGCCACGAAACCATCGGATGAAGTATAAGCAATCAATTTTATTTGTGTGTATCAATTATCTAAAATTATTTGGAAAAATTTCTACTATTTATAAAGTTTCGCCAGGTACGAGCAGGTGTAGTGTTTGTATACTAGTCTCGGGGACACGGGTAGTGGGGACAGTCTCGTGAGAGCCGTTGGCGAGAGCGGACGTGTTACCCTGACTGCTGGTGACGTAACGAGCCAATACTTTACCCTTGTGAAGGTACGAGTACTACAGCAGGGCCCATCTATTTTAATTTTATTTATTTAACTAAAAACTTCATTGTAAACATAAGATAAAAACTATGGTGTACAGTAGGCCTAATTAGTTAATTAAATAAAGACTTAATTTAATAAGAGGCGATCTTATAGAACTAGGCGAACCCTTACAGACAATCAAGGATGGATATTTGGGAAGAGAAATTAAAGATAGTTAAGTAATAGAAACTGTTACAATTAATTTACCTGTGACAATTATTTAAAGCCGGGGTGGTACTTATAAAATTTGCTAACACTAATACGAATATATTGCAATTATCATGGCATATTTATTTAGAATATTTATAATTAAAGATCAAAAGAAAACTCCGATGAATCGCAAAGTTCCTAAGCGCATTTTATAGTGACATTTGTTAATATGAATTTTGTTTTGATATGTAAGGTGTTTATATTTAAAAATTAAAACTAACTACAAACGGTGAAATAGGTCAACGGGTCGCACTAAAGCTTCAGGTTTTAATATTATTAATAATATTGCAGCAGTGATGGCCTCGAGGTTTAGGCCCGCGGTCGAGAATTTCGGCGGTCGCAGGTTCAAACCCCAGGCACGCACCTCTGACTTTTCGAAGTTATGTGTGTATTTACAATGAATTATCACTTGCTTTAACGGTGAAGGAAAACATCGTGATAAAACCTGCACACTTAAAAGTTCTTAGGAATTTCTTAGGTGTGTAGTCCGCCAACCCGCACTAAGCCAGCGTGGTGGACTAAGGCCTAAACCCTCTCAGTTGTAGATGAGGCTCGTGCCCGGCAGTGGGACGTAGGTATATGGGCTGATGATGAAATGAAATGATGAAAATATAAAAAAAACTGATTTCTCTTAATTTAACACGCAATTAAAAGATTTTCAATGTTTATGTTGTGTTACAATATAACAAAAAGTGTCATGCCGTAGTCTGCTATATAGTTATTTCTATAGTAGCACGAAGTGAAACAATTCCGGGGGTCATGCGTATGCCAGTCCAAATTGCGGATCACTTTAAATGTTATTGGGTTATTGTGTTACAAAACCTTTAGTGGCAGAATAAAGTAAAATAGTATATATTATTTTAGAATAAAAGTAAAATACATTACGTGGAACACAGTATTTCGCGATTCATTATTGAAGGAACACACCTACGCCTATATCGGGAACACAGGCTTATACCACGGAAATATAATAGGTAAATATCAGTTCATTCATGTCTGCATGGGTAAGTACATCATGTCTGTACTCACAATTTCCATAGGTGCGCTAATAGCGGCCATATTAATACGAACGCTAAAGGTACAATGCTGGCGTTGACCTCGCACTGAACTAATTAAAGCTAAAATAAACACTCACAAATAGATTTTATATCCCATACGAGTTACGTGTTGCGGTGTAAAAATAGACCGGCTATCTGTAGTGTTATATCGTGCATATTTATCGATTACGAAATACACCTGATATAACGTAAATTGAAAATACGTGACCCAAGACAACAAAAATGAATGAAGAAATGCATGAATATGCATGTGATTAACGCGAGCATTTCCCTAGAATCGCGGAATTCAAAGGTCAAGGAGAATCTTGATGGAACCTGCACGCTAAAAGATCTCCAAAGAAATTTCTAAGGAAATTTCGCTCACACTATGGTACTCTGAAAGATGTATTTGCGATTGGTTTGCCTGTCTACAGGCGCCGTCGTACCTATTCATTTCTTAGTATTTTAATTCAATTACCAGGTACTTCTGTGTAAAATTTTACTACTTACATACATACGTATAACTATAAAATAAACTGTAACTTGGGTGCATTTTTACCTCCACAATTCACCAGCTGTTTTTTAACTCCCATTTTAGGCACATTTACTATTCCTACAAAATAATCTAACAGCGATTAGTCCGTTCCAGGCTTAAGAACACCTCTGCGTTTTATGATTGTATAAGCATATTATATTAGTTCACTCATCACCAGCCCATATACGTCCCACTGCTGGGCACGGGCCTCCTCTACAACTGAGAGGGTTTAGGCCTTAGTCCACCACGCTGGCCTAGTGCGGGTTGGCGGACTACACACCTAAGAACTTTTAGGTGTGCGGGTTTCATCACGATGTTTTCCTTCACCGTTAAAGTAAGTGATAATTCTTTGTGAATACACACATAACTTCGAAAAGTCAGAGGTTTGTGCCTGCGGTTTAAACCCGCGACCGCCAAGATTCTCGACCGCGCGCTTAAACCTCGAGGCCGTCACCACTTTAGCATTAATATATGTACAGTAAGGAACGCCTGACTGATATTAGTATAAATATTAGTAAGTTGTAATCCCCGCTGGTTTCGTGACCCGACGCCGAAGGGTCGCATGGCCAGCGAATTTTACTGTCTGCTACAGTTTGTTATTGAAGTCGCGGGCGGCGCGATCGCATACAAATACACAAGAAATATCGACACAACTCCAATTTTACGTTACTGCTTATTTTGTGTTGTAATAGATTTGAATGTTACCAGGTGAGCAGACTTTTTGAAAATTGTACTTTAAGAAATGATTTCTAGTAAATAAATTAAGGTTTTCGCTAACTCTCAGTAACTCTCAGTTTTCAGTAACTCTGAGCTCCAACACTAATATTTTAATCTTAAAGCTATTGACGTACATATAATAATACATAAATTAACGCTTGTATCCCCGAATGGTGGGCAAAGCCACGTTTCCCCTACTGCGTTAAACGTTATAGAGGCCGATACTATTTTTTGACTTGACCTAGAACAAATTAAGTAAAAATATATGATCTACTTATTTTGCATATAAGCGGTGATGGCCTCGAGGTTTAGGCGCGCGGTCGAGAATTTCGGTGGTCGCAGGTTCAAACCCCAGGCACACACCTCTGACTTTTCGGAGTTATGTGTGTATTCACAATGAATTATCACTTGCTTTAACGGTGAAGGAAAACATCGTGATAAAACCTGCACACCTAAAAAAAAGACATAGACTTCTACTACACTGACTGAAATTTTTTATTTTAGTTTTAAAATAGTAATAAAACATTTTTTTCTTGGTAGTCCTACACCGCTAATAGCAAATAGTCACGAGAATAATTTTCTAATTATTTTGGATCCTAAACAGCCCATACTGGATAAGATTCGGATAATACGGGAACCAAGGTGATTATTACCAATCTTTTTTCCCTTAATCCACCTTGCGCAAAGATTGGTTGACCGTTTAATTCCCGTGATTACATTGCATAGACGCACAAACTTTACTTATTTATGGATTCGATACAATTAGATAACTAGCCATCATATTAATCAAGCTTTATTAATCAATCAAAAAGCAGTGATGGCCTCGTAAAAAGCAGTGATGGCCTCGAGGTTTAGACACGCGGTCGAGAATTTCGGCGGTCGCAGGTTCAAACCCCAGGCACACACCTCTGACTTTTCGAAGTTATGTGTGTATTCACAATGAATTATCACTTGCTTTAACGGTGAAGGAAAACATCGTGATAAAACCTGCACACCTAAAAAGTTCTTAGGAATTTCTTAGGTGTGTAGTCCGCCAACCCGCGCTAGGCCAGCGTGGTGGACTAAGGCCTAAACCCTCTCCGTTGTAGAGGAGGCCCGTGCCCAGCAGTGGGACGTATTTGGGCTGATGATGATGATGATGATTATTCTGCATATACTTATCGCAATCTTCCAGGGTACGAAGATATGCATTTAAATATTAAATAAATAAATAAATTCATTAAACTGGAAAGTTTTATAAATTTCAGTTGGCAAAAACTCTCCACACAGACAGTACGCCTGTCTCTTGACTAGAATTTTTGTACTTGTGTGTATTTTTTTACAGGATTAAGTTAAAATTAGGTAGTACTTAGAGTGCTGAACATAAATCATAATGGTTTGGTATATGGTGTTTAAAATCACTTGAAGGTTTCAGAATATTAATGAGATTGAAATGCTCATTGTTTAGAATCACAGGTGACAATCGTGCCTTCCCTAGGTCCCAAGCTAATCTATGCTTTTGGATCAATTTGACAGTCACATAGTCAGACGATTGTCAAAAAGTATACTTCATATGATTCCAGGGCAAATGTTCCTGATGAACCGGTTCTTCGACGGAGAGTTCATGACGTTCGGACTGGACGTCATCGAGTACATGGAGTCAGACCAGGAGGACCGCGTCGACCCCATGATATACATATTCCCAAGGTACTATGTGTTTATATAGGTAGCACTACTTCCATAGAAGCCCAATAGCTTTACGCGTTAATTGTGTAATGTCTGGTTTATAATAGTTTATTGTGGGGCCAGGATCTGCAAATTTTTATGTCAAATTACTTTTGTTAAATAAAAATTTAAAGCTTACAGGTCGGAATTTTGTAAGGCAAGCTGAGCTTTTGGGCTTCTATAGAAGTACCGCCACTGATAGGTAGTAAAAAGTATGGTTGAATAGCTAATTATTTTGAATTGACTGCCTCGTGGTCTCGCGGTACAAGTATGTGCCGTGGGATCAAGAGGTCATGGGTTCGATTCCCGGGTCGGGCAAAGTGTTATTGGGTTTTTCCATTAGGAAATTCTCAGTAACAGCACGGAGTCTGGAAATGTGCCCGAAAAACGGCAATAGGCTCGCCCCCTATTACGTGGGACTGATACATACATGGCGAAATGTAGGTGCAGAAATGCACATCTGCCTACCCCTTCGGGGAATACAGGCGTGAGTTTATGTATGTATGTATGTATTTTGAATTGCCTAATATAGTAAAAATATCAATAGAATCAGCGTTGTTTTTCATTAATTTTCAGGATGGTGAAGTGTACCCTGTTCAACAAGTTCGGCTCGTCGGGCGAGGTGGAGCGCCACGACGCGCTGTGCATCTTGCCGCTCAACGTGGTCAACGAAAAGATCTACGTGTTCCTCTGGTTCTGGTTCGTCATCCTCGGCCTGCTCACCTTCATCACACTCGTGTACCGGGTGATCATCATCTTCTCGCCGCGCATGCGTGTCTACATGATGCGCATGCGCTTCAGGCTAGTCCGCCGCGACAACGTCGACACCATCGTTCGCCGCAGCAAGATGGGCGACTGGTACCTGCTGTACATCCTCGGCGAGAACCTGGACTCTGTGATCTTCCGGGACATAATGCACGAGTTCGCCAACAAGCTGAACCACAACTACCAGCACCACATCCACGGCGTGCCGGACGCGTGACCTCCGGTGCCGGGGTGGGTGTTCCACACGTGACTGACGTCGCTGCAGCGCGACATGGAGCCGCCCGTGTGACGCGCCCTGGCCCGCGTCCGCCGCGCCCGCCCCGCGCGCCCCGCCACTAGCGCGCTCCGTCCGCTGCACCAGGCACCGCTACACCCTATCGACACTCCCCCGTGTCAGAGACTTCTTTACGACACTTTTTAATCTATATATCGTAACAGTGCAATTCTAAACACGCAATAATAGTTTGTATGTAATCTTTAAGAACGTGATCTCAGAATCCTGTCGAAAATGTCACAGCGGTGGCTCCGTTAGTGTCCTAGTGTTCTGGTTTTTAGAACTGTTTTGATTCCTAGCCTCGCTGAGCGTAGTGGACTGTTACCGAAGCTTCGTGTTCTGTCTAGACGGTACATCGGTAAGCGCACGTTATGCACACAATTTTCCATTTTGTACACGACTCACACGCCAAACATGTCGACAGAGCAATGGTGACGATCGCAATAAGTATTAGTGTAGTGTTGGAGAGCTCGACGGCGCGGCGGCTGCGTCACGGCTGCGTCACGGCTGCGTGACGACTGCGTGACAACTGCGTGACGACTGCGTGACGACAGCGTGTCGACTGCGAGTCGGCCGCGTGACGTGTGCGTGCCGCGTGCTGTGGCCTCCGCCTAGATAATATGGTATAGTAAGTCGCGGCGCTTGTCGCCAATGATCGCAACTACAGTGACGTAACTTTTGCGTGTCAAAAGACATTTCTACGTTAATTGTAATGTATAACGAACGAATTTTATATTAGAACACAAGTATGTAATAACATAATGTCTCACTGCCATCGTACGTAGTCGGACGTCTGTCTCCTACTGGTCTAGTTGATGTTCACGTCTGTGTTTGTATTCTGTCGGAGTGACGCGATACTCTTAATGTATTTAGAGTTTTGTAAACTTTATTCAACTTATTGTTTCTATTAATTCAGCTTTACAATTTTGGATAGATATTTCGTTTTAGAATGAATTTTATATTTTTTATTTATTTCTCGCGGAGGAAGCGTTCTCTTGCTGTTGCAAACGTTTCTAGCAGTGACGTTTGTTTTGTAAAAAACTTAGCGAATTTTGTTTGATCAATGAGAAATGATGGAACTTAGTTGTGCCTAATTTGTTACCTCGTAGACGGTATGTAATGTTACAAATTGTTGTGCTCGTATGGTTATCGGTAGATTTAATGACTCTCTTGAACCAAAATGAGTGAATTAAATATTTGAGAGTGAAAAGTCTTTTATAATATTAAATTTAATGAAGTTTGATGGACTATGGCTTTTGGTTTGAGATGTCGAGTAATGTTAATGTAAAGAGTTTGGTGAGGTGGTAAAGTATAGAACACTATTTAAAGTTGCGCACGTACATAATTCTGTCAAAATTTTATGTAGATATTTTCGTAATTCAAATTATTTATCAATAGGTATTATCGTTTAAAAGGATAATTATTTTTGAGTGAAATAATATTCAGAATCTTAGATACGATTGAGGTCTATAACATAAAGCTTTGTATAACTGTCAATTATGTATTATAATTTAGAATTTTGACAGAATATGTACATAAGGTTCGGTTTGGACAAATGGTTTGACAATATGACGGAGAATATATATTGCATTTGTTAAACAAAAGCCAAATATTGTGCCAAAGTTATAACAATAGTGATGGTGTTAAGCAAAAATGAAAGTTACCATGGGAGATATCGAATAAATAATTTAAAAAACTACCAATGTATTTTTTCTTTAATATGACTCATCATCAGCCCTTATAAGTCCTCCTCCACAAATGGGAGGGCTTAAGCCTTAGTCCACCACGCTGGCTTAGTGCGGGTTGGCGGACTACCTGAGAAATTCCTAAGAACTTTTAGGTGTGCAAGTTTCCTCACGATGATATCGTTCACCGTTAAAGTACGTGATAACTCATTGTGAATACACATATAACTTCGAGAAGTCAGAGGTGTGTGCCTGGGGCTTAAACCCGCGACCGCCGAGATTCTCGACCGCGTGCCTATGCCTCGAGGCCATCACTACTTGGTAATATGACTGCACTTTTATATTAATTCGATGAACGGAACCGACTTAAAGTACTCAACCAGCCGCTAGATGGCAGTAATTATATTCAAAAATGTACTGAACTAATAACAATAATCATTAGAGAAATTATTAAGAATTAAAATTAAAACAACCTTACGAATAACACTGAATGCGGCTAACAAATAATACCATATTTTATTCCATTTGTCATATTAAAGAACTAGAAGTAGTATCAGCCCCGTGGCGCAGTTGGCTAGACACCAGCTTGCGAAACGAGAGGCCACGAGTTCGATCACCGCACCATGACCAATATTTGTATGATCCACAAATATTTGTTTCGGGTCTGGCTGTTGTTGAGACCGATACCCACGTTTCTGCCGTTTCTGATGCCCACGACACAAGACTTGTATCTCAGTTTGGGGTCAGAACTATGTATGTGACTGTAGTGTGTATTTATTTATTATTATTATACCTACTCATTACTCATTCATCACACATTCAATTCACAAAAGTGCAAACATTCCGACAAAATTGCCTTCCAAAATATTTGTTAGATGCATTCTCCGATAACCGGTGCTAAATATCATATTGTTGTTGATTCGCCACATGTGACTACTTGTATAATAAAGTCACGGTGATGCAATAATTCGCCTCATTTGGCGCCATTTGAGGCGCCGATGCGAAAACCCGTCCGAGTAGTTTGTTACCACGTGAAATTTTAATAATATTGAACAGCCAGTTGGGCGAGTTACAACTATTTTTATACATCTTAATGCGTATACTTGAGACATTTATAGAAGCTCATCATCACCATCAGCCCATATACGTCCCACTGCTGAGCACGGGCCTCCTCTACAACTGAGAGGGTTAAGGCCTTAGTCCACCTCGCTGGCCTATTGCGGGTTTGCGGACTACACACCTTAGAAATTCCTAAGGACTTTTTTTAGGCGTGCAGGTTTCCTAAGGTTTCCTCGTTCACCGTTAAAGTATGTGGTAATTCTTTGTGAATACACACATAAAATCGAAAAGTCTGAGGTGTGTGCCTGAGGTTTAAACCCGGGAACGTCGAGACTCTTGACCGCGTCAGTCATCACGACTTTTACACAAACTTTTTTGCTAAGATTAATTTACTTCTCGTGATATCACTGGTTCAATGGCTAAATAAAATTGGGAACCAATAAGGAAAGAAATAATTCCTTTTGACCAAGTCATAAAAGAGCGAATGTATGTAATAATTCTACACTGCCATACCATGAGAAATGCCTTGATGACTCCTTGATGACTCAGATTATAAGGTTTTCTATTGAATATAATTTAAAACATCGCACTTAAAATACAATAATGTAATTCAAAAGACGTCGACCGTGAATTAATTTATCTATTATTTTTAAAAGTGTTTGATAGTGTCACCGTAAAATTGTAAACACCGTTAGATTATAATCTATCTAGCGAGATTGTAAACTGTCGAAAGATTTCGACGAGGAAGTTCTTCAGGCGATAGAGAACACGGAGAATATCAGTCACTTTTTGGCAAACGTAGGTAACGTGCGGTCGCTGTCAATGGTCAGACCAAGGTCCTTTACGGTAGAACATAAAGGAATCACTGAGCCATTAAATACAATTGGGGGAGTCACCGCAGTATCCAAACTTCCCACTTGCCGATGACTACCCACAATAATCGCTTGGCACTTGGAAGGATTGACAGCTAGACCAAAAGTCTCTGACCATCTGCTGATAAAATCGATCGATCGTTGTTAATTTTTTCTATGGCAGCAGAGATCGAGTCGACCCTGGCCTGAGCATACAATTGCAGGTCATCGGCGTAGAGATGATACGAACACTGAAGACCTTGGGTTATGAGATTAATAAAAACTGAAAACAGTAGAGGAGAGAGTATGCCACCTTGAGGAACACCAGAGTCAAGGCTACTCCACTTCGATGAAGCATCACCGAGGCGTACTGACTGTTGGCGTCCACGAAGATATATAGAGAACCATTCCAGTGCTTCCGATGAGATCATAAGGTAGGAGAGGATAGATAAAAGGACATCGTGATTGACAGTAGTGAAAGCGTTCGAGAAGTCAACCAAAGCCAGAACGGTGACTTAGGTATCCTCCATGCACGCCCTCACGTCACCAGTCACTTTAAGGAGAGCGGAGACTGTGCTATGGCCAGGCCTAAAACCGGATTGGTAGCAGCTTATGAGGTTGTTTTGGTAAACAAACTGCGACAGTTGCTTGTGTACACAAGCTTCGAGCACTTTGGATAAAAATGGGAGTATGGATATGGGACGAAAATGTTTGGCGTTAGACGGGTTTGGGATTTTAGGGAGAGGAATGACAATGGCATTTTTCCAAGGAGAAGGAAAAATGACAGAGCTAAGAGAAAAATTTACGATGTGAGTAAAAGGAGAGAGGATATGATTAAGGATTGCCACAATCATGCGACGACTAACGTAACATACTGTGGCATTTGATTTTATGGAGAGGACTATCTTTTTGATCTCATACGGGGCAACTGGAGAAAAGAAAAATGGGGGAATATTGGGACGGTGAAGCCCTGCTAAGTAAGCCATAGTACGATATTTGATTTGGCTAGCCATAGGCATGGAGGTAGCAAAGTGCTGATTAATTTCGTCCAAACTAATTGTTTTCTCGAGGGCAGTGCTTTTTTTCCGACCGATACCTAGAGTTCCAAGGAATTTCCATATGTCGGCAGGCGAGGAGGAAGAGATATAACTGAGAATGTGGTGGCGTTTAGCGTTACGTACCATCAGATTACACCGATTCCTATCAATTTTAAACAGGTTCCAGTTATTGTCTGAGCGATTCCTTCTATATTTACCTTAAGCCCGGTCCCGACGCCGCATCTCCGTCCGAACCTCACTCGTCATCCAAGGCGCAGGAGGACGTTTCAGTTTAACCTTTACAATGGGAGCATGGATGTCAAAAAGATTAATGATAGTGTCATTAAAAATACGAACTTTTTCATTAACCGATGCAGCTTTAGTCAGATGTTCCCATTCAAGATTGGCAGCATCTGTACACAGTTTATCTACATCCATGCGTCCAAAATAACGCATGTGAAAATCTTTAGTTGACTGTTTAGGAGGTTTTAGGGAGTAGGATAAATAGATGAGATCATGGTGTGAAAAACCAGGAGCAAAAAATTGACCATGACTGGACACAAGACAAGGTGTCGGGTGTCGAAGGTGGAGAGTAGTTGAGGCTTGAGCCAAGTTTCAGAGATCAGGACGGCATGTATATTAGCAAAAGTTTCAGATAGTTCACTATAGTGACTCGCTACGCTCTGTGCATTAATGTGGCAGACGTTCAGCAGCTTGTTGTTGGGATTGTTAAAAGTTTGGCGAACCAAATCACTCAGCGTATCAGTCACAGAACAAAACTGCTATCATTGCATGAAGAATCATAATTACTAGCAGAAAAAAAAAGAATCATCATCATATATCATTTTATCTCAAAAATATAAAATATATACCTACAGCAATATAATATATAAATAAAAGAAGCTTTAAAAACAATATAAAAACTAAAATATAAAATATACAGAATTATATAAATTATATGCATAAAAAATTAAAATAAAATAAAAATATAACGTACCAACTATTGCTTTCTTCAATCTCTGCACCACCCGCCAGCCATTACTCTTAAGCATACAATACAAAAGTAAAAAAATATATCGATAAGAACTAAGAACCAAAACAAAACGTAATTACTAAACTAAGTTTCTGAACGCAACATTAACACAATAATAACTGGATGACATCTGGGGTAGACGAAAAAAAATAGTAAATTAAAAACAAAAACACAAGACTAGTATAGTACACAACGTGAGTGACACTGAGATATACGCGTTTCATATACACGCAAGTTGTTAAATTTTCCGCGGTTTCGCGTTCAAATTCGATGTTCCTGAGCGATCGGTGCCGCGTTTGTTCGCATGTGTTGTGGTGTTTGTGGCCTTTTTGTGCTTCAGTGATAGTGCGTTGTATTCTTCCAGTGCGGTGATTTTTACGATGTCATCTGCGATTTTTACCACATCCGTCCTGTGTCCAGCATGCGCGCATACCAAAATGTTGGCGTGCTTTAGCAAAGATATGCTGGCGAGGTTTTGTCAAGAACTCCTTCAGGAATAAGGAAGTACCCTTCAGCTTAGACTTGGCCTTCCAGACAGCTGATCTTTGCTGTAAATCGGAAAACCGGCCAAAATCGAAAAGGGCCGATGATGTTCTTTGTTGCGGGCCCCGATTCGATGACATTTTGTAATGTGACACGATGAAATGTTCGTCAGCGCCAACTTTTTGTGGAATATATCCAAGACATCCGTAGTACTGTCTTCCTTACCAGATTCCGGATGTCCCAGGAGAAGAAGTGTTTTTCGCCGATGCCTGGTTTCCATTACGTCGACTACACGAGCACATTCAACGATTTGTTGTCGAAGTAAGCGAAGCATATTGAACATTAGTTCTCTAAATGTTCTGAACTCCTCGGCTACGCGGGCAACGGTATCTTTAGCAGGTACTCCGGATTGAAGCTGAGCTTCAAGTTCACTCATCCTCGTCGCAAAACAGTATATCTTATATCTTTAAATCTTTTATCTTTAAATGAGCAATTCTTGTATATATATATATATATATTTATATAATTGGAATCTCGGAATCGGCTCCAACTATTTTCATAAAATTTAGTATATAGGGGGTTTCGGGGGCGATAAATCGATCTAGCCAGGAATCATTTTTAGAAAATGTCATTTGGAAGAAAAATAACAAAAAGGAGGCGTTTGAGTAGACTCTTCCTGACATCTATTGGCGAATTGGCGAATAATAATACTATTTTTGTGAGCAACTAATTGCTTTAACGACACAACAGCAGATGGCGTTGTTAAGTAACATTATTCATATTTCATCATTTTATTAGTAATTCGTACTTAAATATAATTTCCAAAAAACACAACTTAAAAAAAAAATTCCGAGCAAAGATCGGTCATCCAGGTACTGTTATAAATGCGAAAAAAACTATACAGGATGTAATCGTTAAGTGTGCACAGGCGATTATTCCGTGACTACTACAGATATCAAAAAACTTTAAACTGATATCGAAAGTACTTTACCTAATGAGTAAAATGACATTAATAACTTTTAAAAAATAAAACGGAAAATAAAAAAAAATACATTAAACACTCCCATACCCATACATTTAGTATGAGATAGTAGAAAGGTTTTAGTTTCCTTATTTTAAGTGGAATACACTTTTAAAACTTTGCCGTGTGGCCCTGGCCGACTCGCTAACCCTCGACACACACACACACAAATGCACATGAACACGCTCTCGTATTCCTTTCCACCAATCAGGATGATTTTAAGGTTATTTTGTCGGTAACGGTGATAGATCGCCAACCTTGTCGATATTTTACATCACTGACCGTATGATATATGTACATGGTGATTGGTTTAGGAATCCGTGCTTTAAAGACGGATCAATAATTATGTTTTTTTTTACTTCCGCCCTACCTGTAACCAATGCTGCCCCACCTCAAATTCCACTCTAGCTACAGCCCTGGTTACCATCCATTCAATGTTAGCTATCCCTTCGTCTGGAAAAGCTAAAATGTCGTACGACTTTGCTGCTTTGCGCTGTTCTAAACAAACATAGAATAGAAAAAAAAAAACTTAAGCGATTTTGTTCTGGAAATATTCAAGCCACAGTTCACTAACATAAAAGGTCATCAATTATAATGCGCGAGACTACAGAGCATATAAATACAGTCAATGATATAATCGTAGATACACTAGGAGTCAAAATGTCTCTAAAAGCGGTCGTGTTTTGTGCGTGCGTTGCGATTGCCGCTCTCGCTTCAGCTTCAGCCAAGCCATCAACAAGCGGTAAAGTATTCTTTACCTCAGTAATACCACGTTGCAATCGTCCCACTGCTGGACATCGACCACAGGTCGAGAGAAAACTTCAATAAGCAGGTTTTCTCAAGAGTTTTTTTTCTTCACATTTAAAATCTGTGATCATTAATAAGCACATAACTTTGAGAATTTGGCAAATGTTAAACGTTTAATTTAAATGTCTGTTGCTATTCCGTGATATACGAACTTGACTTTGACTTTGACTTCATGTCAAGGTGTTTTTGGGACTGTGAAGTCTAGTTGTTTTTGACACTAAACTTGTTTTTATAATAACATTAATGGCTTTACGCTCAGACAACACGACCATCATAAATAAAAAATTGACATGGTGGTGACAAAATATGTAGGCCACATTTATTATTAAAAATCTAATTTAACGCGGATGATCTCTGGGCACAGCTAGTGTAATAATAATGATATTTTTTTATTAATCCCCATAAATACAGCATACGAGAATGAATGAATATTGTTTTTGTAATTACAGCAAAAGCTGATGGTTGTGACTTCGATGGTCAATTTGTTGCGGTCGGAGGAACAGTTCCGGCCAAGGACACTTGCGTGAAGTATACGTGTGTAAAACCAGGAGAATTTTCAGGAGTAAAGTGAGTGCACGTACAATACACACAAACTATGAAATACTACGAGCTACCCTTACACACCTCTTTTGTTCTTCTAAGTTTTTTTTTTGATACTGGCACGGCAAAGTGACCCCATTGCACCTGATGGTAAGTGTAATGGAGTCCAGAAAAAGTGCCGACCAGCGAGAGATGATGATCTCCCGTTAAAATACTTAGAAGCATCTCGCATATTTCTATTGGTAAAAGTCTATTTTAGTCAGCCCATATACCGTCCACTGCTGGGCACGGGCGTTCCCTGTAACTGAGAGGGATTAGGCCTTAGTCCACCCTAGTAAGGATTGTCGGATTACACGAAATTTTAAGGCGTACTGATTTCCTTACGACATGTTCCTGCCTCGTGGTCTCGCGTTACAAGTATGTGCCGAGCGATCTAGAGGTCCTGGGTTCGATTACCGGGTCGGGCAAAGTGTTATTGGGTTTTTCCATTAGGAAATTCTCAGTAACAGCACGGAGTCTGGAATTGTGCCCGAAAAACGGCAATAGGCTCGCCCCCTATTACGTGGGACTGATACATACCTGGCGAAATGTGGGTGCAGAAATGCACCTCTGCCTACCCCTTCGGGGAATACAGGCGTGAGTTTATTATGTTCCTACTTCGTTTAAATTCTTGATAGTTTATTGTAAAACACACATAACTTGAAATAGTCTGAGGTGGCCTAGATTTATAACCAGCGAACTCCGAGATTTGTCGCGACTGCGCTTGAGTCGATTGAGGTGATCACGATCTAAATAATAAACAGCTGAAATCAACGATTTTGAATGGAATGTAACTTGCCTTGTGGTCAAGATACTGTTGATTTGGTTGGTTGATTAGGCTTGCCCCCTACTCAAAAAATAACTGGCAAAACTTGACTCAAGATATACATCTATGCCTACCCTTTAGGGGATAAAGGTGCTGGTCCATATCAATTAATATACTTTTACTGTTATTTCAGCTGTCCCTCGGAAGCGATACCCCCCAACTTACAGAAGAAATGTCACTTTGAGGAGCATAAAGAAAGACCTTATCCCGAATGCTGTCCGGCTGTTGTGTGCAACGAATAAACTTGATTTGCAATTTCATCCAATATTTTATATAACTTTTGATTAAATTACAATGATAATCATTTTTTCGTGCCACTTGTGTTAGAAATCACAACATAAAATTTCGGAAATAGACTTTTATTTCTTTCTTCCACTTCGGTACATATTATCGCTGTGAAGAAGAAGCGGCAAGATACTCCCTGAGAGTTAATTCTCTGGTCTTATTCTTATTTTAGGAATTTTACAATCACTTTACTTTTGTGATTGTACTTTTTGCGTCTGGACTAACTGATTGAGTTTTTGCAAAGTTAATTTTAATACGACTGAGCCTTCTTGCTATGAAACTTATAAAGAATTGCGTAGTGTTTCAAAAATGCTTTCTTAATATAGGTATGTACTAAAATAACCAAAACTATTTTACAATTAAATAATTTAAACATTAATCACAAGATAACCTTTGGATAATAATGAAGCGTTGTTTAGTACGTGGTCTCGCGGTACAAGTATGTGCCGTGCGATCTAGAGGCCCTGGGTTCGATTCCCGGGTCGGGTAAAGTGTTATTGGGTTTTTCCATTAGGAAATTCTCAGTAACAGCACGGAGTCTGGAAATGAGCCCGAAAAACGGCAATAGGCTCGCCACCTATTACGTGGGACTGATACATACCTGGCGAAATGTGGGTGCAGAAATGCACCTCTGACTACCCCTTCGAGGAATACAGCCGTGAGGTTATGTATGTATGTATGTTGTTTAGTACGTATCAAAGAATCAGTTGTATAGAACACGCAAACTCAAGAGGATATCGCATCGGTTTTATTTACAGCAAAAATAAGCAACGCAAACATGATTGTGTGATAGTACAGTATATTCATTGCTCTATAGTCTATAACATCTAAGCAGTATCTAGTATCTAACAGCCATAGGAGAGGTCTATGTCCAGCAGTGGACGTGAGAGAGGCTGGTGATGGTGATAATGAGGATGATGATCTAACACTTAACAGTACAGTGCGGTACAAACAGCGACTATTTTTTTTTTTTTTTTTATACTGACACGGCAAAGTGACCCCATTGCACCTGATGGTAAGTGTAATGGAGTCCAGAAAAAGTGCCGACCAGCGAGAGATGATGATCTCCCGTTGGTCGACGCAATCATGCCGGCCGAAAACCTCTTCACCTACCTAGTGAAGAAGTTTGGGGGACTAATACCATGGTGAACAAAGGACCGACCGCGAGAAACCGGCCAAAAAATGCCGGCACGGTCATCCTGTCACCATGATTGAAGCCCCCCCGAAAACCGGATATACACTGGCTGATCCCGGAACGCGGCACACTTGCATGTGCCACTATGGCGGGTTTTACGCCCTGTGTACGGTGGTCGCTATCCGGGCGGATACGAATATCCTACCACCAGCAGGTAAGGATTGCTAACATGTAGGTACATGAATAAGAACATGGCATTAGTGGTACTAAGGCGATGACAACAGCTATTTGTCGGACTCAGGAATTTATGTGCTACTAGCTTTTGCCCGCGGCTCCGTCCGCGTAGACTACAGGGTTGGGTTCAGAAATAAATAAATAAATAAATAAATACACCCAACAGTCACATACATAGTTCTGATCCCACACTAAGATACAAGTCTTGTGTCGTGGGTATCAGAAACTACGAGAGACGTTTTGGTCTCACATACACCCAGACCCGAAACAAATATTTGTGGATCACACAAACATTTGTCTCGGTGCGGGGATCGAACCCGCGGCCTCTCGTTTCGCAAGCTGGTGTCTAGCCAACTGCGCCACGGGGCTGTCATGTCAGAAAGAAAATAAGTTGTAGTCTATTTTACTCCACAAAGTACCATTTATGTCCATATCAAAAATCGTTAACATCGGTCAAACGATTTAGGCGTGAAAGCGTAACAGACATAATATAGTTGCATATAGTTACTGTCGTCTACACGTCGGCATCGTTTCACAATTTTAGCTTCAAAAATGACGAATTTCCACACAAACATTCACGCCTAATTTTATTTTACCCCCTTAAAGGTATTTTTTTTTTACAAACTTTTAATGTCATATTTATTTATATCTAATCAACAGCCTAAAAAATAAGTTTCAAGCTTCTAGCTTTTAAAATGACAATACTTCCATACAACCTTTAATCCCCCCTTTAAACCCTTTAAAACCCCTTTTCCGCGATAAAAAGTAGCCTATGTCCTTTCTCAGGGTCTAAACTATCTGTGTACCAAATTTCATTTAAATCGGTTCAGTAGTTTTAGCAGGAAAGCGAGATAGACAGACAGACAGACAGAGTTACTTTAGCATTTATAATATTAGTAAGGATTAGTTTAACTTAAATTTCGAAAGGCACCATTACTTGCTGTAAGTATAATATAATGGATGACGTGATTTTACGTTAATTACCGTAAAGTACTATAGAGGGCCATTTCGGGCATTTAGGTGCAAGATGGTCCGACGACCTGGTGAAGGTCGCGTGTCGTCGCTGGATGCAGGCTGCCTCCAACAGGTCACTATGGAAGTCATTGGGGGAGGCCTATGATCAGCAGTGGACTTCCTTAGGCTGATAATGATGATGATGATGATTATTGATTTTAGGTGCCATGAGTAGAACATAGGAGACTTTAGGTAGGAACATTGCAACTAGTGCCATGAATGAAAGATGTGTGACATCAAGAGTCATTACGAGATTATGCGTGCCTTTGGTGAAGTCAGCATAGGTGACCTGAAGTGACATTGAGTACCATGTAGTACAATAAAATGTCATTAGATGCACTTTGCTGGCGCATGGTGTTGCTATGCGAAGGACGTTAGATAAATTTTCACGATGAATTGATGAGGCGATGTTAGTTAATGGTGAGTATCGTAATGTCATTTGAGACGACTTTCGGAGACGTAAGTGGCTTCAGGTGGCCTACTACAACAATTTGAGAAATTGTGTTTCATAAATTTATTAATTTCGTTCTGAACCCAACCCTGAAGTCTAACACTAACTGTTTAAAAAGTAAGCCGAGGACTTCACTTTAAACTAGGGACGTGGATTTTAGAAACTTTTCGGTCTCATTAACGTTCAAACCCGATATAAACATCATACGATGAAACTGAATCGACGATATCCATTCAATTTGACCCACTTGTTCGTCTGAAAAAGCTAAACAATATTATATATGTCGGAGGAAGCTACGAGTGGATTTGATTGTTGTTTGCATGAATAATGTACAAACCTTATTTGATCTCATTTCCTTTTTGTTTCTAAAATTATCTAGTTTTGTATTCTAAATCTAAGAATGTAATAAAAGAATATCGTATTTGATGTAATGACCAATCAGAGCAGAGAACGTATGGAAATACGTTCTAGAGCGGGGTCGAGGCGACGCCATATTTTGACAGGCAGAGAGTTGTGTAGTACGTTCTTTGGAGTGATGTTAAAGAATCAAGTCGTAATGTAAAGATAGTAAAAGTAGAATGGTGCCCTGAACCCGCTGCTCGGTGTTACTGTTTAATTCTGTTGTAATTACTTCAATAAACTTGTGAATAACTGTGAACATTGTGTTTTGTGCTCGCATAACACCCTCATAACGCCCACTAAGCAAGCATCCACTAATGATGATGTCGTAGAGAACCATGTTTCTCCGACATCAGAAGTGGGATCGGTGCAGGCACAAAACTTGCGCGAAGATACGACGGCAAATGATGATTGGCGTGCGTTATTCGAAGCGCAACAAACTAGCATGCGACTACTCGTGGAGGCGCTAATCAACCCACCGAACAGCGAGGAGAAGAGTACCACGCTGCCTAAATTTCAACCGGAGGATGCAGACACCGACGCACGGGCCTGGCTAGCAACAGCAGACATCTGCTTATCGGATCGCGGCATACAGGGAAGTAAATTAATTCTCATACTTAGTAAGGCTACGAGTGGTTCGGCCGCAGTATGGTTTTCTCAGATAGCTTTTCCTAATATCAAATGGGTAGATTTTAAGGAGAATTTTTTTTTTCTTTTTCGTTTCGATATGTTAGAAACATGTCATCATCATCGGCCCAAATACGTCCCACTGCTGGGCGCGGGCCTTCTATACAACTGAGAGGGTTTAGGCCTTAGTCCACCACGCTGGCCTAGTGCGGATTGGCGGACTACACACCTGAGATTCCTAAGAACTTTGTGTAGGTTATATCACGATGTTTTCCTTGACCGTTGAAGCAAGTGATAATTCATTGTGAATACACACATAACTTCGAAAAGTCAGTGGTGTGTGCCTGGGGTTTGAACCTGCGACCGCCGAGGTTCTCGACCGCGCGCCTGAACCTCGAGGCCTTCACTGCTTTAGAAACATGTGTAGCCAAGATATTAAAAAAACTTACTGGTAACCCGCTGTCAGCACTACACAAGATAATAAGCGTCCTAGGTTAAGTTTTGTTTCAATAAAATGATATACCTAATTGCGGAAATTGTGTGTTTCAGCCGAGTACATGACAATCGCCGTGAGAGCAACGTTATTTGACAAGACAACAACCGGATCTAAATTCAATAAAACTACACCGGCGGCTAGCGGGATGGAGAAGATGACCATCAAAGGGAATTGTCAATGAGGAGAAGTAGCATCAGCATGCGGCGGGCACGCAAGCGCGGAGTGAAACATCTGCGCATCAATGCTAACTGTTCGCTTTTTAAGTTTGTCTGTTTTTCTCTGCAGAATATCAAGTATTTCTGTGTGGCGAGTCTGGCTATACTGTGGCTCCGAGCACGCGCGGCGAAGCGCGGCGGCTGCGAAGCGCGGCGGCGGCGAAGCGCGGCGGCTGCGAAGCGCGGCGGCGGCGCATCGCGGCGGCGGCGAAGCGCGGCGGCGGCGAAGCGCGGCGGCTGCGAAGCGCGGCGGCGACGAAGCGCGGCGGCGGCGAAGCGCGGCGGCTGCGAAGCGCGGGACCAGCAAAGCGCGGAGGCGGCACGCGTGGCGACGGCGGCGCAGCGTGACGGCGGCGCAGCGCGGTTCGAGCGGCGCTTGGATTGATGAGTCGTGCAACCACTGACACTTACTTTATAATAGAATAGCTAAGAGATGTTTTGCTTTAAATTTTTAAATGTGCTGGAAATGTAGTTGCTATGAATGGTATCGGACAGGCACGAATAGTTATTACTGAACGGATTGTGTCCAGTGTAATTATAAAGTTTTGCAAGGAGATCGGGTGATGTTTCGAGCTTTGAATCTAAAATTCCTATTAACACACGAGCTATACTAATATTATAAAGCTGACGAGTTTGTTTGCTTGTTTGCATGAATGCGCTAATTTGACGAAATACTTTTCCGATTTGAAAAATGAATTCCGTGTTAGATCGTTCACTCATCGAGAAAGGGTCAGTATGTAGGCTGCGTATCATCACGCTACGTCCAAAAGAGTAACAGCAAGGGAGAATGTGGCATGAGCGTTGGAAAGAATATTCCTTTTGAAGTCGTAATGTTTCGCCTACGGAGATGCAGGCAACAAATAGTAGTGCCTAAAACGCGATGTCGGAGTCGCGTACCAGTCGAAGTTGATGTTGATATGAATCCTGGTAATTACTGATGTTGATTCAGTTAGTTGTGATGTGGGTTGAGACTCGAGCAAGTAGATTCAATCGGCCGTATTGTGTTTGCGTTTAACACTGGCCCAGGTCTGGGTCTGAAAAGACCATCGTGTGTGGTGATTGAGTGGATTGGGGCAATGTGATTGCCGGTTGGCTAACGAGCCGTGGCTCGAGGGAAACTTACTTGGAGACTCTCTTACGATAAAATTTGAAGTCAAAATTATAAAGTTGATTTGATGGACTGGCGTGGTACGTGGCTCAGGCATTGGAACATAGAATGTCGGAGTGTGTGTGTGTGTGTGTGTGGCACAGTCTCTTTGTTAGCACAACCCTAACAGCCAGGGTTTAGTTAAGCATTGAAGCGGTAATAGTATTAATAATAATAATAAGTGACGATTGAAAAGAACTTGCAAAGGTCTGTATGAATGAAGATGATTTTGACTTTGACTTTGACTTTGATTGACTATTTATTTATTTATTTATTGTGAGTGGCGAGGTGGCCGAATTTATTTATTTATTTATTTATTGTGAGTGGCGAGGTGGCCACTGGAGGCGAGTTGGCCATTGGAGGGCGAGTTGGCCATTGGAGGGCGAGTTGGCCATTGGAGGGCGAGTTGGCCATTGGAGGGCGAGTTGGCCCATTGACTTGACGGGCGAGTTGGCCCATTGACTTGACGGGCGAGTTGGCCCATTGACGTGACTGGCGAGTTGGCCATTGATTCGACTGATGAGGTGGCCATTGACGAATGCGGTAGTGTGTTTTGATAGAAGTCAGGAGGACTTGATCTAGTACAAGTGGAGTTTATATGGATTCAGATTCGATAGAGAAAAGTTTATTATTATTTTTATGAAAGCACCTATTTTATGAAAGAGTTGCATTGTGTTTTTGAGAATGTGTATTGTAATGAGAAAGTGTTTGTGAGAAAGTTGTGTTGTAAGAAGTACGCTATCTTTTTGGTCAGGAGTGGCCGAACTATACCTACGGCAACATCTTTTTATTTCCTTCAACATCACACGAGGACGTGTGATAGGTCAGGACGGCCGTGTCGGAGGAAGCTACGAGTGGATTTGATTGTTGTTTGCATGAATAATGTACAAACCTTATTTGATCTCATTTCCTTTTTGTTTCTAAAATTATCTAGTTTTGTATTCTAAATCTAAGAATGTAATAAAAGAATATCGTATTTGATGTAATGACCAATCAGAGCAGAGAACGTATGGAAATACGTTCTAGAGCGGGGTCGAGGCGACGCCATATTTTGACAGGCAGAGAGTTGTGTAGTACGTTCTTTGGAGTGATGTTAAAGAATCAAGTCGTAATGTAAAGATAGTAAAAGTAGAATGGTGCCCTGAACCCGCTGCTCGGTGTTACTGTTTAATTCTGTTGTAATTACTTCAATAAACTTGTGAATAACTGTGAACATTGTGTTTTGTGCTCGCATAACACCCTCATAACGCCCACTAAGCAAGCATCCACTAATGATGATGTCGTAGAGAACCATGTTTCTCCGACATATATTTAATTTTTTTAATCCGCAGCAATTTTGTTATGATGGGATTCGCCTGTCTATGTAAGACAAAAGTCCCCAAATTAAATAAAGGCAAGAAAAAATATTTGTCTCTCTGTGGGGGTCGAATCCGTGATCAGGCTGATATCTAACCTACTACATCACGAGTGCTGTCAGCTTAATTGCAGTGATGGATGTGCGGTAGTGAAATTAATTTCATCATCATCATCAGCCCATATACGTCCCACTGCTGGGCACGGGCCTCCTCTACAACTGAGAGGATTTAGGCCTTATTCCACCACGCTGGCCTAGTGCGGGTTGGTTCAAAGTGAAATTAATTTACTAGCACTTTAATTAATATCTGGCCTTGTCTTATCCTTTTGATGATAAAAAGGTCAAAAAGTTTTTATAATAATTAGATAAGCATGCAGTATCATGACACTGTAGGTACAATATTTAAAAAAGTTATGCAGTGCGAATAAGTGGCTATTATCTGTACCTCTTTATTTCGCAGAACGAATATACCTAATGATAACAAAAATTGGTTTTTTGACTTTATATATTTTACTGCTGTTTTCCTGCAATCTTTATCTACGTTTATTAACACTGTTACATGTCGATGTGTTGTTTGTTTAAATTTTTTGTCTTGCATACGAATTGACCTTAATATCACCCGGGCCAACTTAAAAAGTTGAGCATACGAATAGGTATATGTAGGAATCGAACCCGCAGCATTTTAGCTGCAGCTTAGATCTTCCGAAGGAATGTTCGTGTAGCCTACACATATTTGTGCCCGTTCTGGGTGTTTGATCTTAGTTTACGATAGGAATGACAAGTCAATTAATGCTGACTGAAGAATGTAGAATGTAAAGAATTTATATCGTAGAGTAGAATATAACTGTCTCGTGATCTCGGGGCACAAGTATGTGCCGTGCGATCTAGAGGTCCTGGCTTCGATTCCCGGGTCGGGCAAAGTGTTATTGGGTTTTTCCATTAGGAAATTCCCAGTAGCAGCACGGAGTCTGGAAACGAGTATGAAAAACGGCAATGGGCTCGCCCCCTTTTACGTGGGACTGCTACATACCTGGCGAAATGTGGGTGTAGAAATGCACCTTTGCCTACCCCTTCGGGGAATACAGGCGTGAGGTTATGTATGTATGTAGAATATTATATTACATACACAATCAAGCTTATGCCCAAAGTGGTAGGCTGAAGTGCAATTCTGCACCAACGTATCGCCGATTTAAAATCCTAGAAAATGGCGGACGAGCCCATTGCTATTTTTATGGTACAACTCCAGACTCCGAGCGGCTACTGAGAATTTCCTGATGGAAATATATAGGTGTAACAAAAAAAAAACCGTCATCGAAAACTTAGACAGGCGATAGTTACGGTCGTTACAAACACATTCAAGTAAAAAAAAAATATGTTTTCCTAACAACCGTAAGTATTAAATGTATGTGGCGATTAGGAAAACGTAATATTCCGAATCCATCATTTCACTCTGTGGAAATAACGGGAACATGCCAGACAAAACTGTAACAAAATGTAAAAAATATTAAAAAAAAAGATTTTAGCCTTCTATTTCATGAATAAATTAATATACGCTTCAGTCTACAGAGCTTGACCTGACAGTGTGACACAACACTTACACTGTACCAGAAAAACTTTCAAAATGACCCAGATTATTTTTAAATCACAAAAATAATTTTGAACAGGTATATCAAACGGTATATTAAAATATTAATAAATTATGTCTCTTACATTGATTTCTTTAATATTCAACCCAAAGTTGACAATTGATATAAAAGGTCATGAATTATAATGCGCGAGACTACAAAGCATATAAATACAGTCAATGATATAATCGTAGATACACTAGGAGTCAAAATGTCTCTTAAAGCGGTCGTGTTTTGTGCGTGCGTTGCGATTGCCGCTCTCGCTTCAGCTTCAGCCAAGCCATCAACAAGCGGTAAAGTATTATTTACCTAAGTTATACCACGTTTTAATCGTCCCATTGCTGGACATCATCAACAGGTCGAGAGACAACTTCAGTTAGCAGGTTTTCTCAAGACTTTTTCCTTCCCTTTTAAAGTTGCATGGATGTTAAACGTTTAAACGTCTGTTGCTATTCTGTAATGTTGACAGGCTTAATTTTTCCTGGAAAATCTAATTTAATGCAGATGATCTCGGGGCACAGCTAGTGTAATAATAATGTCATTTTTTTAATAATCTCTCACAAATATCGCCGCCAACTCGCACTATGCCAGCGTGGCTAAGGCTTAAACTCTCTCAATTGTAGAGGAGACTCGTGCCCAGCAGTGGGACGTATATGGGCTGATGATGAATGACTATGAATATATGAATTTTTATTTATCTCCCAATCTCCTGATACAGAAATATTATTTTTGTTATTACAGGAAAGGCTGGAGGTTGTAACATCTACGGCCAATTCGTTGCGGTTGGAGAATCAATTCCGGCCAAGAACAGTTGCGAGGAGTATTAGTGTCTAGGGGGAGGCATTTCTGGACATGAGTAGGTTTACTTACCTTTATTTATTTATGATTTTTATACATAATAGCGTATAAAGGCGGACTTAATGCCTAAGGCATTATCTACCAGTCAACCTTAAGGTGGTGCAGAGATACATGGTAGGTGCATAAATATTGTTGATATAGAATATATATTCTTATATTATATATATATAAATATATAAACAATAAACATAAATAGTATATTTGTAAAACCTACTTATATAAATATATATTATACATAAATATATATACATACATATACAAACTAAGATGATTCTGACAGTCGATTCAAAAATAGTTGCCGAACCCTTACTTTAAAGGAAAAGCGGTTTGTCAACATCCTGATTTCTAGGGGGAGTGCGTTCCATAGAAGGATACACTGAATGAAGAAAGAAGTATGTAGAAAGTCTGAGCTGTGAGAAGGACATGAAAGCAGAAGATTGTTAGACGAGCGAAGATTCCTGTCGTGGTTACTACCTAAATATTGAAAGTGAGAAGTCAGATAAAAGGACGGAGTAGAAGACTTAATAATTGAGAGATTAATAATTGATTGACTTTATGAGTTTGGCAGAAATACTAAATTACTACGAGCTATCCTTATACACCTCTTTTACGTATACATCTGGCGTATTTCCATTAAAGTCTATTTATATCAGCCTATATACGTCCAACTGCTGGGCATAGGCGTTACCTGCAACTGAGAGGGACAAGGCCTTAGACCACCCCGAGTAAAGGTTGTCGGACTTCACGAAGATTTTTTCTTCACGGTTGAAGTTTGACAGCCCCGTGGCGCAGTTGGCTAGACACCAGCATGCGAAACGAGAGGCCGCGGGTTCGATTCCCGCACCGAGACAAATGTTTGTGTGATCCACAAATATTTGTTTCGGGTCTGGGTGTATGTGAGACCGTAAAGTCTCTCGTAGTTTCTGATACCCACGACACAAGACTTGTATCTTAATGTGGGGTCAGAACTATGTATGTGACTGTTGGGTGTATTTTTTTTTTTTTTTTTAAGTAGGTACGTGATAATTCATTGTTAAAGCACACATACCTTTGAAAAGTCAGAAGTGGCCTGGAATTACAACACGCGAACTCCGAGATTTAGTGTCGACCACAGAACAGCTGAATAAGATTAGAAGGGAAATAGACAGCATTTTGTATGGGGACGAGTGTCGCCGCTTGTCTGTCACCTGTTCATTCTACAACGATTACACGACCAATGAAAAAAATTTCAAACAAAAATGAGAGGCTGCTATTGGTTTTCACACATTTATAAAAGTGTTGATATTACACGCTACCCGAATTAATAAGAAGCGGCCGTGTCAAAAATATGATCTAATCATACGTTCGGCAGGCTCGGCATGCTGACATTTCTTTTCTAGTCTTATTCAACAGTTCTGTGGTGTGTACACTCTAATCGTACCGCATTGCATTTAACATCACGTGACATAACGTTTCTTTGGTAGTATAATAAACCTTGAGTTGTTACTTCTTCGCGGTCTCGCAGCCCGAGTGTCGTGCGTCAGGAAGACGCAGTAGTAGGTTCGATTCTCATCCAGCGTAATTGGATTTACCTGTTAGCAAAGTTAGGGGCTCAAAACATAACTGGCGAAACATTCGTAGATATGCATCTATGCCTACCCCTTAGGGCAGTTTTACTCAAAGTTGGAGATAACGCCCCCTTGTGGGCGCTACATGCCTAAAGGGGGGCGTTAAGACACCCTGGAAAAAAGGGAGAGGGCGTTGTCTTTGTTGTCTTGTTGTTGTCGTTGCTGAGGGGCGATTTACTATAATACGAATACTATAAAGTTGCGTTTTAATAATCATTTTCATTGGTAGGTACCTATAGCCCGCTAGAGTAACTTGAGGCCTAAGTGTCTTTGTGACAGCCCCGTGGCGCAGTTGGCTAGATACCAGCTTGCGAAACGGGAGGCCGCGGATTCGATGCCCGCAGCAAGACAAATGTTTGTATGATCCACAAATATTTGTTTCAGGTCTGGGTGTTTGTGAGACCGAAGTGTATCGTAGTTTCTGATACCCACGACACAGGACTTGAATCCTAGTGTGCGATCAAAACTATGTATGTGACTGTTGGGTGTATTTATTTATTATTGATATAGCTTACAATAACTTATTTTATTTGAAGTTATAGTGGTTTTTAAGTAGGTATAAAAATGGTGGGCGCAAAATAAGTTTGGAAACCTCTGCCTTAGGGGATCAAGGTGCGGTTATGTGTAATATATATTTACTGTTGTTTCAGCTGTGGCACGATGGGGATACCCCTGGCATTACAGAAGAAATGTCACTTTGTGGTGTACAAAGAAAGACCTTATCCCGGATGCTGTCCGACTGTTGTGTGCAACGAATAAGCATTATTAATAATTTTATCCTACATTGAATATAACTTTTAATTAATTTACCATGATAATCTTTTTCTTTCTTGGAGCTTGATACAACACGGTACCGACACAGCGACTATACCCTGTATTGCGAACATGTCTGAGCATTTCTCTCAATTGTACCGACCATAACAACCGGACATACACAGGCTGAATCAACTAATATCTTACACAGTATATGTAAACATACACCTCTTTTTCGAAGTTATGTGTGTATTCACAATGATCAATTTAATAAAATTTGTAATACACACAATACTAGGAACAAATGTAATCTCGTTGAACACGTAACTCGTCTCCGCAAAATTAATAATTCTCTTATAGGGCAATGTATACGTTTCTATAACAGACTTCCGAAGGATCATCGAAAATTTGCAGGTATGCGGTTTCCTCAGAATGCTTCATTGCTAAAACGTGCAGCCACATATTTTTCACTCGTAAATAAAACATTATATAGAAAATTTCAAAATGATATATTTCGTTTTTAAATAAAACCTTAAATCTAAACAAATTTGGAGAAATTTTTCGTCAACGCATAAATTCGAGAATGACTTTAACAAATAATATTCAAGTAGAACTCACTATTGTGACACTGATAAAATAGGTGTTAATAAATTTACTAGTTACGACGGATCACAGGCCAACCGAATTAAAATAGTAATATCATCACGGTTCAGATATAACAGTAAGATATTTAAAATTGATTTTGAAAATAACTAATTTCAAAGAATACATTAAAAAAAACATTGATTCAATCTCCTTCAAAGCTTCAAATGTTGCTATAAAAATAAAATATAAAAAAATCAATTAATTTTATAAGATTTTATGTAAAACTTTTGATTAACTTTAACCGGTAATTAAAAATTATCAATTTTATGAAAAAAAATCGGTAAAATTAAAAACTGCAAAAAATGTAAAGGTAATTGACGTGTGATCCATCATATCATTGCCAGCCTATTAATAACTGTAAAAAACAAATTGAAGTAAATATAACGAATCTGTTGGAATGTTATCACATTAACTGTTTTTTTTATGGCAATCTTTAGATATTTTTTTTAAACTTCCTTTTAAAATGAGTTTATGTAAAGTTGCCATCAACCTTATTTGTTTTGAACTTTAATCTGCCACAATGTGTTACATCTATAATATCAACATTTCTCACCAGTACAATATTCACGATCTTAAAATTAAAATAAGACAAAATAATTACAATTAACAGTTTAGTTCTAAAATAAATGCGATATAACGTGTCTAATTTACAAATAATAGTCTAGGTTAGGCCTTTTCGATTTATGTCCTTTTAGACTACGCCAGGTAGCCATAGGCTCTATGTATTCCGATGGAAAAAAACATATGAAGACAAATGTCATGTTTGTCCTCATATGTTTGTAATCCTCAATCGTCGTTTCGGCAAACGATTGGCAACCATACAAAGGTCACAACTCTTAATGCTTCATTTAAAGCAAAAAAACACAAATTCCGCAGCCCTGTCACTTTTCTTGCCAGTCAATATAGAACATCGCGTTTTAGTAAATAATACATAAAATATACATTATGTCAATTACGAAACGTATAAAAGGCATAGTCACTAAAGTTAGGCCAAAAATTGGCTAAATATTTAAAGGATTCACAGTAATCCTGAACAGTTTGTTGATACAGATGCCAGACATATGTAAATGGAATCGAGCAAATTTAAGTTCAGCAACAGACGCCATCTTGAAAAATATTTTCGCGCCAAAGGTTGCATTGATTGATTGGTTGATTGACTACATGTGGTTTGAAACAATAAGTCATCTTTGAAATTTTTCTGTCATTAAACTTTGAGCATCTCATATCCGAAGAGTCATGAATCAAAACATTAAAAACTTCGATTAACCGAATTGTTTTTTATGACTTAATGTAAATTTTCTACATAAGACTTAAAGTACTCAAAAAGAGAGTATTTACGTAAAAATGAACACAGCATTTTTTTTTTCATTACGTCACAACTCTAGTTTACAATTGGCTTTTTAAATACACAGTGCTTACTTTTAATAATCCGATTAATAATTCGTATAGGTAACATCCATACCCATTGCTTTATGGGAATGTTACTCATTAAACGACGACGCACAAAGCACTTTCAAAATATTTATTTCATTCAAAAATTCATCATCTCGTTTCATATCACAATATTAGGCACTATAAAGCCTTCATTCAAAAACATTTATGGGACTTTGCATTCCCTCAATACACATTTTTAGACCATCACTTATAATCGTGAAATATTTTATTATTCAATTGATTTATATTCTGACATAACTCAAATAGAGTTTTAGATGTCTCAAGATATAAAATTCTCTTTACAGTAACTTTATTATCGCATTCACCAATTTGTCTCAATATTTCAAACATCAATGACTTCCTTTATCTTTCCAATTTGTAAAATTCATTTTTTTGCAAGCACTGTATGAGAATAGACCAAATAAACACATACAAATTCTTATACTAGATATACATACATACATACTTACAATATACAAATTAAGGCCATCAGTTGGCAGTCCTTACAAGTTTTTAATCAGTACATTCTGTCATTAGGCGGGAGCATATGGCGGCATATGGTTATGGTTTATAGACTTTTTAATCAAACATAAATATTGATTATTTATTTTCTTCGGCAAAATTTTAAAAAATATTTTGAAAAAATATTTTGGTCTCTTACATTTGGTATTAAATAAAATTCTACCGTCCAAGGATATAGAAGTTAGGAACTTATTCAACACTAAAATTGAGTCATCCGATTTCATTAATTTACGTTAATCTGTTTTTGAACCATGCACGCTTACTTATTAACCCTACTACATTTTTTAAATAGCGCTAACGATGCTAGATTTTAAAATATAGTTTTTAAACTCCCCACACAAATCATACGCCACCTTATGCTACACCTTTATATCCTTATCGATACCTTTTACAAAACCGATACGCATACCACTAAATACATGAGTTGTTCATTCATCATACATATCAGATATCAATGTTTTAATTATAAAGTTGTGACATTCATTATTTATCGTTCAAAAATAAAACCTTTACAAAAAGAAATAAAACATCGTAAACGATTGAGTAAAGTTTCACTATTATTGTTTAAAATTAATGAACTTATCTTCTCATATGTCATATTATTTTTATTTTTACAAATTTCACAATTTAAAGGCAGTTCATAGTCATTTTTACTACATTATAAATAGCCAATAGTACCTCCTAATAAACTATATCTTGTATGTAATGTAGAAAAAAAAGGAACATACGCTATTTTGCAATTGGTTTCTAGTCATTTCCTAACTAAATTGTCTTGTTACCAAACTAAAACTTATTGAAAAAGTTAGTACGAAAGCTATTTCTATGTGTGAGAATTCATTTAAAAATAAAACCAACCATTATCTCACTCGGTAAATATTAAAAAGAAACTAACTACAAATATCCATGTTGCGACTGTCTTTTTAAAACAAACATCATTTTTGGCACTAATAACGACACAATCTCTCGTACTATGAACATTTTATCGATGTTTTTTAACATTATCTATATTTTATTTGTCAAGCTGTCGAGTAAAAAATCAGATCATTCATAATTGTTTTATGGCGAGTAATAAAAAAACTAATAATCGATAAATTATTAATTTTCCGCATAGTACTGTTAGATAGGATATTCTATTTATTTATCTATATGAAAAGGCAGTGTACTACATCCACACGACTTGTATACAAACATACTCTGTTTCTTGCTAACAGATCTATTACGGAGATTATATGATTCGAAAACGCCACGTTTCAAAGCTAATACGCCATTTCGTGTCAAAATTTAATTAAAATTGTCATGAAAAAAAATTGAGCACAATATTGTATAGATTCGTACACACTATCAGTCGTATCTGCGCCATTTCAAATAAAAATAAGGCGGAACGTAGACGATCAAAAAAAATACCAACTAGTTTGTGTCATCAAAAAAATCTACGTTATTTCATAGTCACTATAAAAATTGATCGTCCGACGCACGCCTAAATTAATAACCACGGTTCGTTTCAACTAAAGTGTGATATGTAAAATAATATCTTGTTCTTTTAATAAACTATTTCTTTCGTTAAACATTTACAATCACGATTTGTTAAAATGTTACATTTTTTTATTCCACATCAAACAATTGACACTTCTACTGAAGAAATTGCATACAATATGATATACAAGTGTTTTAAGAAACAATGATGGACGGTAACATTCAAATGATTGTGATAAATAAAATGTAGGGCATAAAAAGGAACTTTTCTGTTAGCGACAAACTATCCCCATATCCTGAAATTGAAAATGTAACATTTCAACCAGTTTCTGTAATGAAATATTTCTAACTAATACATCAGGCTCTACAAATCTATTAGAAACTTTCAACAAATGTCGTTAGACAATAATAACTCTTTTCAATATTAAAAATATCAGATATAAAGCGGCCCAATTTCAAAATGCAATAAGTGGATATGTTTTTGCAAAGATATTCTACATCATATTTAATATTCTGACTCTGTAATACTACTTAAGTTTTATTGCAAATTGGACAAAGAAATGTGATTTTTGAGGACGACATAGAATAAAATGCCGTCACTTAAATCACTTCACGATGCGGACGGTAAAGCTATTTTAATATACATTACCCGCTTAGTTTTGGAATTGGGCAGCTCCTTCAATCGCTCATAAATTTGGCGTGTTGGGCAGCAATGTATGACGTGTTGCGCGGCGAGTCGCTGTGAGTCGCGTGGTGTCGGGCGTGACGTCACACGGGCGGCGCGCACAGCACGGCGATGTGCGGGTGCGCGGGGGGCGGCGGGGGTCACGCGCGGGGGCGACCCTTCTCTCCCATACGTTTCGCTAACTCAGATATTAGCTCCCTGCAAATTGGGATTTAGGCCTATAAGAAGGGATATCTAATGCGTTGCTTAACATGTGTCTGTTTACTCTTAAAACGTAAAAAACATATCTATTTAATTGGATAGTACAAAACTGTCAATGGAGTGTAAATAGGCAAACAGTCGCATAAAATAAAGTCGGCTAGGGACCCAACTCAACTAAGCGAACAATTGTTCCGCGCGCCGAGTTAGTTAAGGCCATAGACGTCGACGTACTCCTTTCAACCTCTCCGGAGGAAGCGAAAGGAGAGCTTACTTCTCGAAAAAAAAAAGAATCAAGCAATCAGAGTTGTCGACTGCAATCGCAATTGTAAATAAATAAAAACTGTAGTCAGTGCAGCGGAAATAAGATGTATTAATTTACATCCGATTTCGAGCAACATGATCAACACATGATCATTCCATTGATTATTAAGCATAGCCACATGGGTTTTGGTCGGTATGGTGGCGTAAGGGTTTTATGATAGGGACACAGGGCATTAATATCGTGCCGGGCTCGGAGGCTCATGACTCCGACATACGCTTCCCGCCCCCCTCCCCCAGGGCTGGCGGGAAGTAGAACCATACCCATCTTACCCCTCTATAAAAAATGTATATAATGAAGTATCGTGTACCTGTATATGAGCGGGTCGATGTTCCTGGCGAGCATGTAGAGCAGCCACCAGTCGCCGACGTCGGTGCGGCGCGACACCACCACGGCCGTCTCCATGGCGAGCGTGCGCGAGCGCGCGTGCAGCAGCCGCGGACGGATCGACGGCACCAGGATTATCACCAGTCTGGCCACACACAACATATACATACATACATACATAAACTCACGCCTGTATTCCCCGAAGGGGTAGGCAGAGGTGCATTTCTGCACCCACATTTCGCCAGGTATGTATCAGTCCCACGTAATAGGGGGCGAGCCTATTGCCGTTTTTCGGGCACAATTCCAGACTCCGTGCTGCTACTGAGAATTTCCTAATGGAAAAACCCAATAACACATTGCCCGACCCGGGAATCGAACCCAGGACCTCTAGATCGCTCGGCACATACTTGTACCGCGAGACCACGAGGCAGTCACAGACACAACATATATACTTTACATCCTGCCACACCACATTGACGAAACAACAAAAAAAATACATTCATTAAAATAAATAGTACAGATTATTATTATACGATTAAATGATGTCTCCGTATTAAATAACATTGCTAGGTATTGTAAATAGAAACATGCTATAGAAAAAAAGGGAATAGACTTAAATCTAATTCAATTTACAGTTCAAAAATTTCAGATGTTAACAACAATAATTTCATTATTGATAATTATTTAAACTCGTAAGTTGATAATGCAAAAATACATCTATTTACGATCATCAAGAAAGAAAATTAAGCCTTACCAGTCAATTCTGGCTAAACGTTACAGGTTATACAAAAGCTGCTTTCAAAACGCGACAAATTTGTCACTATGGCAGGTTTTACACCTCATATATGTACGTTCTTTTTGAATTGTGTATGTTTTGAGTGCAAAATCAGGGGCATCATGAACAAAATTCTGCATTATCTTCATCATCACTTTTCAATACTTAATCATAAATTTATTTCATTTAGATAACCTTTAAATGTAGGGTATTTCTTAATCTTTTTTTTTCACATTTATTGTTGATTTACTGTTCTCTTTGCGTGTTTAACCAAAATCAAGCCCTATTCACAAATCCTCATATACCGTTGTAAGACTGATTAAATTAGACCTCAAAACTAGATCATAAATGCATGTGTACAGAAGTGTCAAACTAAGTTATACTAAGTAGGATTGGAAACTTATTCTATCAGCACAGTAATGAGGTAACGTAATAACACACAAGATAGATAAGGCACAGAAGCAATGGTATGTACAAAGTAATCATGCGAGTTATCTAGGCGTCGGCTCATTAACCTACTGTTGTGTGGCGCACTTGTGTACAGGTTGAATAATGACTATGTTTTGTTTGGTAATCGGCAAACACTATCTTATATCTTTAAATGAGCAATTCTTGTATATATATAATTGGAATCTCGGAATCGGCTCCAACGATTTTCATAAAATTTAGTATATAGGGGGTTTCGAGGGCGATAAATCGATCTAGCTAGGAATCATTTTTAGAAAATGTCATTTGGAAGAAAAATAACAAAAAGGAGGCGTCCAGGTCATCCAGGTACTGTATAATTATCGAAACAAGAAACAAATATTATAGTTTAGTACACAAGAACAATCTTTCCCTAGTGGCGGTACTTCCAAAGAAGCCCAAAAGCCCAGCTTGCATTACGAAATTCCGAATAATAATCTTCAACCTTTAAACTTTTATTTAACAAAAGCAATTTAACGTGGCCAACCCGCCAACCCGCACTAGGCCAGCGTGGTGGACTAAGGCTTAAACCCTCTCAGTTGTAGAGGAGGCCCGTGCCCAGCAGTGGGACGTATTTGGGCTGATGATGAATTTAACGTGCCCATGTAACAAAAAAAATGATAATGATCAATACTGACCTATAAATGACGAGTAGCGTCAACACGAAGGCGAGTAGTATGTACCAGAACCACAGGAATATGTAGGTCTTCTCGTTGACGATGTTGAGCGGCAGGATGCACAGGCTGTCGTGGGTCTGTATGCTGCCGGACGCACCGAACTTGTGGAACGTGCACTTCGTCATACGCGGGAACACGTAGATCATTGCGTCATATCTGAAATACAGTTCAGCATGGTGACTGTTAGAACTAATCATTTCTTTATTTGGTTCAATAATGGAATGAGCTGATGGTAGATAGAGCAAAGAGTAAGACAGGAAGGGAAACTTTGCATAGCATTGGGGCACAATATGTGTACCTTAGTCGGGAATCGAAGCCAGAACCTCTAGATCAAACGACGCACAGTTATGACGCAGGACCAAGAAGGCCATGGAGGTCTATTAACATTTTAATCGACTAAGTAGTTTTTTTCTGTGGCATAATATATTTCCAAGTCGGGAAATTGTTATAAACACTATCATTTAAAAATCTCAGTAGCAGTACGGAGAATGCAAAATTGTGGATGTATTCCATTAACCCGCATTAGGCCAGTGTATATATCGACAATAATCCTTCTCCCAATCAGAGTAATGACCTCAAGGAACACAAACCTGTCTTCTTGAGGCACCTCGCTGTACCCCAGCACCCTGGTGCCGTACGAGAGGAACTCCCCGTTGAAGAAGCTGTCCATCATCCACAGCTGCAGGATGATGTTGACGAGGCACAGCAGCTCGCATCCCCAGTACCGGAACGCGTACATTTTGTGCCTCTGGAAAATACAATTAAGAGGTGAATACAAAATGAACTGACGGATACATACGAACAATCACGCATGTATGTATCCACGAAAGGATAGACAGTTTTTACAGATAGATAATCTTCTAAGGGAAAACCCAGTACCATTTTGGTTGACACGTGAATCACCCGAAATATATCGATCCCACGCACCCTTATGGTGCAGAACCAACAAAAATTGTTTTCAATACTCACACAAAAGGCAAACAAAACGCATAAATCGCAGGCAAATATATTATTTGTCAGAGATATATTATTCATAGAATTGAAAATGAACATGCCTTCCATAAATCCATGATATGAGGTCGCAGTGGTCACCGTGAAAAATAGTGATATAAAGTATGGTGAACGCATCACGCATTCCTGTCGGGTCGGCGGTCCTAGACGGTCGGTTCGTCACGCGGTTAACGAACAGGGCGCAATGGGACACGACTTTCTACTTGACCTAATTGTCCACGCATTCTTTCCATAACTTCAGAATATATTTGAATTACAATGGACTCCGCTATGGCCTTGATTAATATGATGGCTAATTAATTGTATCGAATCCATAAATAAGTAAAGTTTGTGCGTCTATGCAATGTAATCACGGGAATTAAACGGTCAACCAATCTTTGCGCAAGGTGGATTAAGGGAAAAAAGATTGGTAATAATCACCTTGGTTCCCGTATTATCCGAATCTTATCCAGTATGGGCTGTTTAGGATCCAAAATAATTAGAAAATTATTCTTGTGACTATTTGCCATTAGCGGTGTAGGACTACCAAGAAAAAAATGTTTTACTACTATTTTAAAACTAAAATAAAAATTTTCAGTCAGCGTAGTAGAAGTCTATGTCGTTTTCTCATTTAGAAGCTGTATTTGCTTTTAACTTGCTTTCTCATCAGTAGTTGACTTTATAAAGTACTATCTAATATTCATCATTCAAATATCTGCGGACCACACAAACATTTGATCCAATGATCTCTGAATTGCCAATATAAACAAGACGTTGAAAGCCGACCTCCATGGCAACTAAGCGGGTGGGCCTTAACATCTCACTCTTGTTTAGGTTATCAAATGATATGTATGTTAAAAGAGCCCCATTCATACTCGAGCATCAAACAATGCTTGCATGGTAACACTGTCGTGATACGATAGACGAAACAGAATGGTCTTTGTGGCTTTTATGCAAGCACAATGAACGATTTCATTTATAAATGCGAGTACTATAATGATGGTTATCGACATATTTCTGCTGTCCTCTATGCGGGGTCGAAACAGTCATTGGAACTATGTTCCTTTATACCGGCAATAAACAGTTAGCGTATCGGGTTGATATTAAGGGCATTGTGAAAAACTATTTCTGCTATCCTTCACCAGTAAACACAATTGTGCCAGCCTACGTCTCTACGTCTTATAAACAGGTTTATTCATTTATTTATATACACTTTTCTATCCACCAATAAATAACAAAAAAAAAACAATTTATAGAAAATTAATTTAAAAAACTTTGTGTGAAACAATAAGCGGTCTTATCCATGACTGAGATTTCTTCCAGAACTTGTTAAAAACACTCATTGCATCAAAGAATAAAATAAAAAAAAACATAGGTAGGCTAGGTATAATTATAAAAAACACAGTTGAGAAGAGAAAACAGTTTCCCTCATGAAGGCAATAAATACACTTGCCTTAATCATTCATCATCAATTACATTACATCTTATGAAAGGAGTTCCATAGAGAACTGTCGAGAATTCTTCATACAATCATTCGCACCGATCTTGTTTCATATTTATAAAATACATCAGACGGGAGTTATCGAGACAAGTGTACACAAAAGGCGAGTGTATTCGGAACGAGGACGGAATCTCATGCTATATTGATATTATATCTTTAATTCACAAGGCGGCCTCAACATTTAACAACGTTCAATGAAACCGGTACTGCAAACACACCTGGTTCTAAGTGCAGAGCAATCAAATTTAGAATCGATAAATTATTGAAGACTATCTTACACCTGTCGACTTAATTAATTAAATTAATCTCTGGCTGGCTCTTAATTATTTAAAACATTTTTTTTAATTTCAAAATAAATAAATAATCAACATGAATGATCCCTTAACCGCTAGTTTAAAAGTTTAAATCCCAAGGTGAAATCGTTCAGAATATAATTTCTAAAAAAAATTGATATGATATGAATATTGTGTACTACGTGACTGAACCAACGTATGAGATTTCGAGAAGCGCGTTCCGGTATTGTTACAACGCGGAGGGTAATAGGGGACGAGAGCGGCAGATGTCGCCCGCCCTCCGCTAACATTTAGCACCTGGCCCCTCGGTACAGCAAATATTGCAAGCATTATTCGCAAGCTTTGTACTACCATTTAATGCATGTATGTGGTTGTGACAATGCAAACTAATCATTCTTGATATTAACGAAAATATAAAAAATATACAGGGTGTATTCAGACCGTGATCGGAAACTAAGGCAGGTAATAGCTAAGGTGATTACAAACCCCCTGGCGTTAAAGAAAATTCTGACAAAAAATAAAAAAAATGACTTTTTCCATACAACCATCGGTATTAAATGTACGCGGTTTGTATGGAAAACGTCAAAATTTTTATTTTTTGTCAGAATTTTCTTTAACGCCAGGGGGTTTGTAATCACCTTAGCTATTACCTGCCTTAGTTTCCGATCACGGTCTGAATACACCCTGTATATATGCTAAGGTGCAAATAGCTCCTCCTCATGCAAGATTACTTGGAAGAGATTGAGCTGAGCCTATTAGTAATAAGGCTACAAATACAGATCACTGCTTTGATTCTTGTTTAAACATACATACATACATAAACTCACGCCTGTATTCCCCGAAGGGGTAGGCAGAGGTGCATTTCTGAACCCACATTTCGCCAGGTATGTATCAGTCCCACGTAATAGGGGGCGAGCCTATTGCCGTTTTTCGGGCACATTCCCAGACTCCGTGCTGTTACTGAGAATTTCCTAATGGAAAAACCCAATAACACTTTGCCCGACCCGGGAATCGAACCCAGGACCTCAAGATCGCACGGCACATAGTTGTACCGCGAGACCACGAGGCAGTCATTCTTGTTTAAAGTGTCTTTTAATTATGATATTATATGAAAAACTGAAAACTTGACACCTTGTTCCTTTAAAATGAAAAAAGTTTCACGTGCTATAACTAAATATTGCTTTAAACAAGATAAAATTAATAATTTAGTATTGAGTTTTATAATAATTTGGTGTTGTCTAACGTTATTGTCAAAAGTATATTTTTTTTAAACATAAGCAAGAAGTTATAGTCGCATAATTGATTTTTTAATTGAACACTGTCGAATGGACGATATGTATGTACAAACAAACATTACAGCTAGTACATTTGCATCAGGTGAAACCGTGTATTGTGGTTGCAACGTCGCGGGCACACATGACAATCAATTGCGGCCCACAACGTGCCATTAGCAGACCAATGCACCGCTCCCTCTCGTCAGTGTTCTTCTGGCGGGAGGAGGCGTACCGGCGATCCGGACAGAGACCGGCCCCAAGAGAGGTCGAGGCCATGCTGGCCTCCCTCCGCAGCGCCGCCGTGGAGGAGTGGCGTTCCAGGCTGGAGAGTCCAAGTGCTGGCGTGGCGACCGTCGCGGCAGTGCGTCCTGTCCTCCAGCAGTGGATGGACAGGCGCCACGGTGCGCCGACCTTCCGGCTGACGCAGGTGCTCACCGGGCACGGCAGCTTCGGTGCGTACCTGTGTCGCATCGTCGGAGTGGAGGAGACCGCCGTGTGCCACCATTGTGGCAACTGCCGTGAGGACACGGCCCAGCACACGCTTGAGGAGTGCCCAGCCTGGGACGAGGAGCGCAGCGCTCTCGTAGCGGTCGTGGGGAGAGACCTCTCGCTGCCGACCGTGGTCGCCGCCATGGTCGGCAGCCGGAGGTCGTGGAAAGCTATGCTCTCCTTCTGCGAACGTGTCATTTCGCAGAAGGAGAGCGCGGAGCGGGATCGGGAGCAGACCGATCCCGCTCGTCGCAACAGGCGACGTAGGAGGCGCCGGGCGAACATCTAGCCCGGCGCCCAGAGGCCACGCGGGGCCGCCGTCCCTACCTTGGCGGCCCCCGAGGGGTAACAATTGCTTCGGTGTGCCTTTTGGCACCGCGCAGAGGCGGTCCCGGGTCAATCCATAGCTCTGGCTTCAGGGTATTCCGGGGCCGTCTCGTTGAATGCGCTGATGGTGGCCGTCGCGGGGTTTTTAGTCGGTATTACGGCGCATTGATATTTGGTAGGGACCCGGCCCAGCGGCCGCCCGACAACGGGCGGTAACATCCATGCTGGGTCGGAAGGTGCCGGTGAGTCCGACACACCGTCCGTAAATAGGATTTTCCCCGTAGGAAAAAAAAAAAAAAAAAGACCAATGCACCGCGCCACGCTCACTTCATTCCTCGTACTTGTCACGCAACAGTCATTTGTAGGTACCATGATGCAATTGAGGATTGGGACGTAAGAGGGCGGGTTCGACGTTCGGTCAGAGACAAATGTTTGTGACGTACAAGTTGTTGCGAAATTGGAAGCCGATCATAATTTGTATCTAATAACCACAAAAAAATAACTTAGGTTACCATAGTCATCATTAGGCTATATGCGTCCCACTGCTGGGCACGGGCCTCATCTACAAGTGCGAGGGTTTAGAACCCTTAGTCTACCACGCTAGCTTAGACCGGATTGGCGGACTACACACCTAAGAAATTCCCAAGAACTTTTAGGTGTGCAGGTTTCCTCACGATGTTTTCTTTCCCCGTTAAAGTATGTGATAATTTATTATGAATACACACATAAATTCGAAAAGTATGAGGTTTGGATCTGGGGTTTGAACCCACGACAGCTGAGATTCTCGACCGCGCGCCTACACTTCGAGGAAACTACTTTTGATTTTATACATTTTTGAAGTTATACTTCTTTTGGCGCGTTAGGGAAAAATGATGAGAGTGATTTTTTACGATGCGCGCGCACACCGACACCAAAAAGTTATTCATAAAAAGTTTGTTTTAAATTTTAAGAATGTAGAATAGTGACAGTAATAAAAAGGGATTGACATATTTTTTTAAGTAGATTTGTTTACGTCACGTACGGTCAAGACAGAGTCGAGAGAGGTATTTATTTTAATTTAATCTGATTTCACTTTTAAAATTCTGCTCACAGGAATTTCGTTCGTCCTAATTTTAAGATTAAGTAAAAAACTTATTGAAATTATTACGATGCGCGCGCACACTGTCATGAAAAACCGACACCATGAAGTTATTAAAATATTATTTTACTAGCTTTTGCCCGCGACTCCGTCCGCGTAGACTACAGGGTTGGGTTCAGAATGAAAATAAGTTGTAGTCTATTTTACTCCACAGAGTCCCATTTATGTCCATATCAAAAATCGTTTACATCGGTCAAATGATTTAATCGTGAAAGCGTAACAGAAATACTCGTACCTATAGTTACAGTCGTCTACACGTCGTTTCATCATTCTAGCTTCAAAAATGACGAATTTCCACACAAACTTTCACCCCTATTTTTATTTTACCCCCTTAAAGGTAATTTTTTTTACAAACTTTGAATGTCATATTTATTTATATCTAATCAACAAAAATAAGTTTCAAGCTTCTAGTTTTAAAAATGACAATACTTCCATACAACTTTTCATCCTCCCTTAAAACCCCTTTTCCTTGATAAAAAGTAGCCTATGTCCTTTCTCAGAGTCTAAACTATCTGTGTACCAAATTTCATTTAAATCTGTTCAGAAATTTTGGCAGGAAAGCGAGACAGACAGACAGAGTTACTTTCATATTTATAATATTAGTAAGGATAAGGATTTTAAAAAATAGCATAAGTATGTCCTTTTTTAAGGTCTCATTTTTGTCCATACCAAAAATCATCCAAATCAGTCAAAATGGTTTAGGTGTGAAAGCATAACACAGGCAGTGTTACTTTCGTATTACAATATATGCTCATCCCATGGGAACCCTTCATATTCCCGGGATAAAACGTAGGTTATGTTACTTCATAGTGTCCCATTTATATTCATACCAAAAATCATATAAATCGGGCGAATAGTATAGACGTGAAAGTCCATTCCCACGGGAATACTACATTTTCCGGGATAAAAAGTATCCTATGTTGCTTCAGTGGGTCCTATCTACCCCCATACTAAAACTCATCTAAATCGTCAAATGGTTTAGGCGAGAAAGCATAACACAGGCAGCGTTACTTTTGCATTACATTATATGCTCATCCCACGGGAACCCTACATATTCCCGGGATAGAATATAGTCTATGTTACTTCATAGGGTTCTATTTAAGTCCATAGCAAAATTCATATAAATCGGGCGAATATTTTAGGCGTGAAAGCCCATTCCCACGGGAATACTACATTTTCCGGGATATAAAGTATTCTATGTTTCTTGGGTGGGTCCCATCTACCCCCATACTAAAAATCATCTAAATCGGTCCAATGGTTTAGGCGTGAAAGCATAGCGTAGGCAGTGTTACTTTTGCATTACATTATATGCTTATCCCACGGGAACCCTACATATTCTTGGGATAAAATATAGTCTATGTTACTTCATAGGATCACATTTATGTCTGTAAAAGACTTCATTCATATCGGTCAAACGGTTTAGGCGTAAAAGCAGAATATTGACAGAGCTACTTATACCCATTCCCACGGGAATACTACATTTTCCGGGATAAAAAGTATCCTATGTTCTTTCCCAGGCTCCAACCTATCTGTGTACCAAATTTCATTTAAATCGGTTCAGTAGTTTTAGCAGGAAAGCGAGACAGACAGACAGACAGAGTTACAATCGCATTTATAATATTAGTAAGGATAATATATTATTATATTATTTAAGAAACTATATATTTATGTATGAAGTATAACTTCTAACGCGTGTACATAAGTACACACACACACTTTTTTTAATAAGGTAACAATTATGTGCAATATTTATTGTCTTATTCACAAAGATCAAGGAAAGAACAAGACGATTAAAATACCAAGTATGCCGCTAGATTGCGTTGTAGAGACTTCATCATATAATGTAGTGTAATATACATAAAATTATACGTTATGCCCTGAGGCTACAGACAAAAATCTAGTTCAATCCATCATCACTCGTTGGGGTCAACAACCTCTGGAAAGGCGTCCACCTATTCATTACTCGGTGTAATATAACTATGTTTATAATCGGATACGGCTACCTGATGAATAAAGCTACATTATTAAAAACATACTAAAAATATAAATTTGTGTAAATAATATATTTGATAAGTAAAATAGACATACAAATTTAAACTAAAATAGGATTTACATTACATCTTACAGTTACTTCTGCACTAAAGACTATTTCTTAATTCGACCCATCATCATCATCATCAGCCCATATACGTCCCACTGCTGGGCACGGGCCTCCTCTACAACTGAGAGGGTTTAGGCCTTAGTCCACCACGCTGGCCTAGTGCGGGTTGGCGGACTACACACCCAAGAAATTCCTAAGAACTTTTAGGTGTGCAGGTTTTATCACGATGTTTTCCTTCACCGTTAAAGTACGTGATAATTCAATGTGAATACACACATAACTTCGAAAAGTCAGAGGTGTGTGCCTGGGGTTTGAACCCGCGACCGTCGAGATTCTCGGCGCGTGCCTAAACCTCGAGGCCATCACGACTTCGACTCGATCTTTAATTCGACCCATTAGTTCACAAAATCGGTGGCGGTACTTCCATAGAAGCCCAAAAGCGTTACACGTTAATTGTGGATTGTCTAGTTTATAATTGTTGCTTGTCGGGTCAGGATATTCTCATTTATATGTCTAATTGCTTTTGTTAAATAAACATTTAAAGTTCAAAGATAATTTATTATTCGGAATTTTGTAAGGCAAGCTGGGCTTTTGAACTTATATGGAAGTACCGCCACTGCATCGCGTCCTTTAAAGTACTCTTATAATTTTTCAATATGACAATCCCAATCAGTTACTGCTATAGTAATTGGCGTTACTTGCAGCGTCAGGTGTATGCATGGCAAGCTGACGCATTTTTTTAAGCCGATGTTTTAAATACTGATACGATTTTTCTAGAACGAATCGATGGTGCGAGAGCGGCGTGTCCGCCAGATGTGTTTTGCCTGCAGCCATGTTTTTGTGCGTAAAACAAGCTTCATACATGTCTCCATACGAAAATAAACCATATATATATTAGGGTAAAGTTGAAAATTTGTACCAAACCAACAGACTGAGCATACTATGTAAGCTTCGGTAAATTTGAAAATCGAATCACGACTCTTTGATTTAGAATGAAATTGAATTTTAAAGTCGTGGTGTGCCAGTGCGTTTTAAAAAAATACTGCGCAGTTCTAATAAGCAATTTATCTTTTTCATTCCAGAATTCTGTAGAATTTGGTATTCATTTTTTTTTATTCGTTTCATTTTGCCAGCACTGAACACATAATTTTAATGGCGCGTTTTAAAAATAATATAAAAAAATTGATTATCTACTCAACAAACCTCATTTATGTAAGGCTCAATCATGAAAAATTATAATTGCATTATTGATCTGAGCAGTAAAAAAGTATCAAGTACCAAATGCAATAAATTATGAATTAGCGATTAAAATTCATTTATGCGAATTCAACTTGACGTCTCATTTTACAATATCAATATGCACAAATGTGTTACGCGAATTTGCATACAATACGAATTCCGCAGGTTCACGAAATTTGTAACTTGAAGAAGACATGAGGTTCCGATGCTTGAACAAAATTCTTGGTATATTTCTTTAAACTTGAAGCTACTGCACAAAAACTTGGATTCCAGGGAAAAAATGTAATAAAAAACTGTCTTAATTCAATCACGCCGCTATGATTGAAAACGTACGTACTTATTTGAATTTCTGTGAATAGTCGACCTTGTTTGAAGATTGAATTTCAACTAAGTCATAATGCCTACATAAGATTTCTTATAACGATATTTGACTCTTCATTTGTTATTTTTTACGAAAACAATTTAAAGTGGCATCAATACTACTAACTCATGCTTCCAAGGAATAATAACCAGCTAGCGGCGAAAACTTAAATTATACGACACAACGTCCATACACAACCTCACGCCTGTAGTCGCCCAAGGGTAGGCAGAGGTGCATATCTGCATCCACACTTCGCCAAGTATACATATATCTGTCACAGGTAACAGGAGGCGAGCCTATTGCCATTTTACGGGCATATTTCCAGACTACGTAGGAAAAGCCCAATAACACTTTGCCCGACCCGGGAACCAAACCCAGGACCTCAAGATCGCACGGAAAATATATGCATCTCCACTTCGGTAATTTTTCACTACTTTAGATATAAAGAAGTTTACCCCTGTCAGTTATAGAGGAAGCCCGTGCCCAGCAGTGGGACTTATATGGGCTGATGATGATGATGATTTAGTAATAGAGAAGAGCGAAACACGGAGCCTTACCCTTTGCCATTTAAAAGGAATTGTTTCAATCCATCTTTCGTTTATGATTACATCAATCCAACAAAATTGCGAAAATATTAGAGAGCTAGAACAAAATACCACTATTGTATCGAGAAACGGTTGGACAAGCAAACGAAACCATTGTCGCGGTTCAAAGCGCGTAGATTACGGTGAAATCTGTCCATTTCACTTATTTACACATTATCAGGGGCTACTAGACACAATCCACAGAGAAACATTTCACAACAGATCTTTATAAATTACCAGCAATCTTAAAAACACCACGTTGAAAAAAAACAAAAAAGCAACCATTTTTAAAAACACTTATCCGAATACTTGTTTCCAATTTTTTTCATCCATTGCTTTAACAAACCCATACAACATACTGTGACGAAAAGTGCCCGCAATTCCTTTAAGGGTGGTAATGTATCACCCCTTGTATTGTGGGGATTTAGGGAGCAGTGACCACCCTACTCGTTTACCTCCCTTTCTGTAAATACTTCTAATTAGATCTTTGTTCCAACTAGTTTCAATTTCATTTCAAACTAAATTAAATTGTTTTGACGTCTTATGTATCTATAACAGCATATCCTGGGCCAATGGAATCACCTTGCTGAGTCCGTAAAGAAATACTATAGGAGCAAGGGCTATCATCGTAGCAACAGTGGATAAATCAATTTTAATAGATAAGATTTCTTATTTCTATGATCTATGACTAACCATGGAAATGGCGGATACCTGTAATAACCTAATAAACGGTACGCCGCAATAAGTGACTAAGCCTGAGCCAACTCAGAACTCCCACGCATCAAAGGAACCAGAAATTGGACTCTCGAACTTAATTACATGAAATTGAGTGGTTCAAAAATTAAAGATGTTTTTTTTCCTTTTTTATATCTTAAACGTTATAATATTAATTCGCAAGACAATGAAGAATGCTTCTGAGTTGACACTATTACGCCTCAAACACCGGCTGTTGTCAACCGAAACATTACGCTTTTTTTTAATTGTTGTCGACCTTAAATGAAAATTTGGAGGCGTAGTAATCTCATTTAAGAAGGGGAACGCGACACCAAAACCAAAGTAGGTATTTAGTTTCCCATATCTCCTGTGAGATTAAATAACATGATAATTACTCATGTATCCACACTGAATCTTGTCAACAGGGGAACAGATAGGACTTCTGGATGAAAGATATATTCAAATGTTGTCCAATTTTTATTTATCCGAATATAATTTTCACGATGTTATTATATACTGGGTTTATCTATTAGGAAATTGTCAGTACCAGTACGGAGTCTGACAATGTGCCCGAAAACGGCAATAGGCACGCCCCCTATTACGTGGGACTGATACCTGACAAAATGTGGGAGCAGAAATGCACCACTGACAACCACCACGGGGAATACATGCGTGAGGCTATGTATGTATGTTATATTATGTTTGTTACTAAGAGCAGCCTATATATAACCTGACTATCTTAATACTCGTACGATTTATCTGAGCGCATAAGTACTTGTGCCCCCCATGTAGACGGTGCGTACTCGCCACTCCCACGCATCGCTTCATTCATACGACACAATCGACGTAAACTCGCCGGCACTCGAATAAACAGCACACGTGGCCGCCACATTATACGTGTCCTCCAAATTACGTACAAACATATAAAAATGTTGAATGCGCAGTGTGGGCTCGAGTTCTACGGAAATTGTCATTACAATTACGTTACTGTTAGTCCCGACTCTATTAAAACTCTATTATAAGATATAAGTGCGTATATTCAAATCTGCAAATAGATTGCGTCTTCAGGCCTCTTGCTTTACAGAATAGAATAGGTTGTAAATACGCAAAATACATTATGTAAAAACAAAAAAAAATTGTCATACAAAATAGGTAGTAGCGCACCGCATTCGCTAAAAAGACAATTACGGCATAGAAGCACAACGTAAAATTGTAACGCAACGTGTAGATCCTTGACTTCCTTATATCCTGGTACTATGCGTCACAGTTAGCAGAAAATGATGCAACTGGGTAATGCGAATATTTCTGCAGTTAGTAATGAAAGAGGGCGCCATGAGTGAGGGGGGTGTGACATGGCGCCCAGCTCAACCCTCAATTAAACATATTAGAAATCATATAAAAATCTTCGCCTTAATAATTGAATATGACATTATTTAATATTCGGCTTATTGTTTTCTAGGAGACTCAAATTTTTGTTTAATTAGACATTTGGATTGAAATGTTAATGTTCAATACATACATACATAAACTCACGCCTTTATTCCCCGAAGGGGTAGACAGAGGTGCATTTCTGCACCCACATTTCGCCAAGTATGTATCAGTCCCACGTAATAGGGGGCGAGCCTATTGCCGTTTTTCGGGCACATGTCCAGACTCCGTGCTGTTACCGAGAATTTCCTAATGGAGAAACCCAATAACACTTTGCCCGACCCGGGAATCGAACCCAGGACCTCTAGATCGCACGGCACATACTTGTACCGCGACACCATGATGTTCAATAATTTAAATATAATCTATATATGACATAAAACAAACAAGCCAATTGACTTTCGCTGGCCTATCAATGATAGATGTAAACAAGTTGTTACTAAGAAATATTTTTACGATTTTAATGTTTCGCGGCAGATTTAAGTCTTTTGAAAGTGTTTCTGAGAAGTTTGACGAAATATATAAAAGTTATTGCGTGTTGTTGGGTGAGTCACTTGATGAAATTGGCGACATTTTTTGCTCCCTTGAAAGGGGGTTATAAACGACAAAAAGGCAGGATTTTAATCATAACAATATCAATTTGGACAAAACATTTTCAATTTCGTCTTCCGTTACAATAAAGTTATTTAATCAATAAAGACGTTAACTGACATTTTTAATACTTTTACGATTTGATTTTAGAAGGAAAAAATAATAACTGTCGATCTTACCGCAATTTGTGGGGCTCTGTTCGAAATAAGATTTTTTCTCTATTATGATTTTGTAAAAAAAAACTTTAAGTATGGTTTCATGCATCGGATATCTCACCAACTACCCAATAAACAAACCAAAACAAATACACTCAACAATCACATATATATGGTAGTATTTCTTACTTCACACCTAAGTCTTGGCTGAAATTGCCAACAACGACGGTCTTTTGCCACCCGTAACACTGAGACCTTTGCAACAGGTCTTACTACTACTGTTTTACTTTTACCTGCCGGGAATCAGTTAAAATGTCTTGAGTTGGCAATGCTACTAGCTTAACATAAAATTTCGCTATCAAAAAGCTTTATGTCATCATACTATTGACACGGCGAAGTGATCTTGTTGACTAGTAAAAAAAGTTATTCCTTAATGTTGGAGAAACCAAATTAATACCAGTAAACATCATAATTTATACATATTTGAATTCCAATTAGTAATAATAACACTGTAACAATACATTAATCATCATGACCTCATTACGGTTGTCATAACACCAGTGGCGCAAAAATACAATACGTAATACAAGAAAATATTAAATAATATAAAACCAACAATAATGAAAGACATTAAAAGTGGGAAACTACAACTTTGTATGAGTTTCCAATTACAAACCACAAAATTTACCGAAACAAATACAATTTATTATACGCAATGGATGCGTAGTTCATATCAAATTACACGCATTTCCCTTGCACATTACATCAAAATCAATAACAGTATTAACAGTCTTAGCTATGCATTACCTTTCGAAATCGAATGAACAACTCGATTCGCTATACATCACCTATTTACTACTTATTCATCACAACAGCAGCGTGTATATTGCTCAATGTACATCAAAGTGGCAGTACATTGCGTAATGAGTACCGAGCAACCACACCGTGGCCAATGACCGGAGACAAAAAAAACAAACTTGTCTCTTAAGAAACAGTCGGACTGAGTGTCACGTTCGAAGATTTTTTGCTTCGATATCCAACCGTAGAGCTCGTTGTAAAGCCTTTGATTGCGTGACATTCGATTTAGCTGACAGAAATTGATTGTTGCAGAGATGTCACAATTTGTAAGTTTTTACTTTTAAATCTCAATTGCTTGTGTATGATGGGAAGTGGACAATTATTTGTTTCCTGCTCTCTGCGATTAAGCACGCTCTAAGACAATTTAACTTTAATGGGACTCGTCAAAGCTATGACGCCCGATGCTACTTACAGCATGTACGCTGATGATCCTCTTGATAAGTGAGGAACGGAAATTGTTTTATAATAAACAGATTTTATAGTCGATTTCGAACGGTTCGTGACAGAACTTGCTCATATTTGAGATCATCATCATCATCATCAGCCCATATACGCGTCCCACTGCTGGGCACGGGCCTCCTCTACCATTGAGAGGGTTTAGGCCTTAGTCCACCACGCTGGCCTAGTGGGGGTTGGCGGACTACACATCTAACAAATTCCTAAGAACTTTTAGGTGTGCAGGTTTCATCACGATGTTTTTCTTCACCGTTAAAGTACGTGATAATTCATTGTGAATACACACGTAACTTAGAGGTGTGTGCCTGGGGTTTGAACCCGCGACCGTCGAGATTCTCGACCGCGTGCCTAAGCCTCGAGGCCATCACGACATGAGATTGAGATGATGCATAAAATTTATAAAATACAGTTAATCGACTAAATGGCGCTGTTGATGATAACCTAGCTGTGAGCCTAGGGGCCAGTGGATAAAAATATTTGTGTGCTCCATAGGTTTTCCTAGTTACTGTTATCATTTGTGTTAAAAAACTATAATTTGTTAATGACCTTAAGACAACCAAAATAAGTGATGAGATTTAGCACAAAGGCAAGTCGGCATGCGTGGCACAGTGAGTTCAACAAGCGACGTGACAATTACGTAGGCAGCACACGACCGCCTCGCAGGAAAACGCCTATTCCCACAGATACGACGATCCGAATAGCAATTGTGGTGCAAGCATTTTAATTATAGTACTAGCTAACGTTCGGCTTTGTTGAATACGGTTGTTGCCGGTACATTTTTGTCCATTTTATTATACAAAAGCAAAGTATTTTATTGATTAAGAAATGAAGCAAATTGATTAAATTCTTGAAAGAGTAACTTCAGTGGAACAACTGGTATGGTTCTTGCATAGGTAGGTACTTTGATCCCGATAATAGTAGTAGTGTTATGCATGCTTTTTCAGCTACCCAAGACTATCCCCAACGCCACATTCGAAATATGTCTATATCTAATTCTTTCTAATGTATTCCTTATAATACTTATAAAATTATTTGAATTTAACAATATGGTTAAAATAATATCTCAAGACGTAAAAATAACATTTGTTGTTTCCATATCATATGTACAGTGAACATTATCTGAGTGGATTCAAATACCTAACTACCCTTTTTTTTTTTTTTCACGCGGGGAAAATCCATTTACGGACCATCCCGCCCTGGAGGGGCGAGGGTGTGTCGGACTCACCGGCGCCTTCCGACCCAGCATGGATGTTAAATACCTAATTATCCTAACATAAAAATAAAAAGAAGCCTCCACTCACCCTCTCGTGCCTGAGGAGGTATCCGATGAGCACATCCTTCTTCTTTTCTTTCTCTTCCTGGTGGCAGACTCCCACATTCAGACCCATCACGATGGTCCTCATTAGGCCACCTTCGAACGCGTCCCACAGGAACTTGGGCGTGTAACACATAATGGCCTGGATAAATACAAAATGTATGAGAAACACGTAATGATATATATTGAGATATTTAGATGGGGTATCATGTATCGAGAGCTTTCATCAATCGAATCGTTCATCAATCGATTAAATTACGAAGGATTTAAGACACATTCTGAAAAGTTTACTATTTTATTGACATAACTAAATGACCGCAATTACTCGTACATACATATATTGGTAAATATGCAAACACATACATAGTTTCATGTGAAGATTTATATTTTAAGGATTAAATTATGTATGTATGTAAATTATACTATGATTATCATAACAAATACGACGGACTGTCGAGATTGGTCTCACACATTCCCAATAATAAATTTATATTACACACACACATAAACTCACGCCTGTATTCCCCGAAGGGGTAGGCAGATGTGCATTTCTGCATCCACATTTCGCCAGGTATGTTCCAGTCCCACGTAATAGGGGGCGAGCCTATTGCCGTTTCTCGGGCACATTTCCAGACTCCGTGCTGTTACTGATAATTTCCTAATGGAAAAACCCAATAACACTTTGCCCGACCCGGTAATCGAACCCAGGACCTCTAGATCGCACGGCACATACTTGTACCGCGAGACCACGAGGCAGTTATAAATTTATATTAAAACGACTCTTATTGTCATGACTGTGCGGGCCTTTTACAACCTATATACAGGAGACACATCCTCAATCGCTTTAGTCTTGTTTTTACCAGAGTGATTGAGAATCATGTACTGATGAGAATGTATATTAAAATAGCATCCCATATACGGCTCACTATTGGACACAGCTTTGAAGTCATAGTGTTTTGAACCCATACCCGCCAATATTTTATCTCGACCGCGCGTCTAATCCTCGAGGCCAACACTTCTACATTTATAAATTAATTTAAATGTTACTCAATATAGAGAGTAAACTATATTAATGACGTAAAAGTTGTAAGGAAAATGACGGCGAGCAACATCTGTGACCGCAATTACGGAAACTTCGAACTTTTAACTCCAATACTGACCAATTATAACGCATACGGCTTGGGACCTGCAACCAATTCCAAGTACTGAACGAGAAAATAATTTATTTTCCTCATATTTACCCTTTACTGTCCTGTATGGTCTTTACAGGCAATTATCAACTGTAATTTATGATTCAATTTGTGAATATTATGAGTGTCGGATATTATCTTCAGAGAATTTGATGCCTCGTGTCTATCAGCCTATACGTTCTTATGATGATGTCTACAGAACTTGAAGCATGACTTAGAGATATTATACATTAGTCCACCACGCTAATGGAGCTTGGTAGAGTCTACTTTCTATGGAACCGAACTGGCAACAGTTTGTAAGTTTTGTAGGGTCTAAATATGACTGCCCTGTGGCAAGGGGGCGTTAGAATCCCACCACGGTATCCCCTGCCTGTCGTAAAAGACGACTCAAAGGGGCCCTTGGGGTCGCTGGGCGCGCTGCGGGGGCGGCGCGTCCTCACTGAAAGTGACACCGAGAGGGGCGGCGGCACTGTGGCCTGTGTACGTCGCGGGCGCCCATCCACAACCGGGGCGCCCGAACCAAGCTAGTGGGGGTGCAACTGCGCCCCCTACAACTCCGAGACGGCCGAGACAATAACGTCTCGGAGGCGCACCGGGCGGCTGCGGCATTACGGTGGGCGCTTCTCGCTCACGTACCGTGGTCGCCCCACTCGGCGCGGAGATGGCCACCGGGGGGTTTTGGTCGGTATGCCGGTTTAGGGAATTTTGTTAGGGACCCAGCCCGGCACTAACACCTGCGCGGACATGACGTCGCCGCGCGCCGGGCTGGAAGACCGGAGACCCCGACATACGCTTCCCGCCCCCCCCCCCCCCCCCTCCCTCGGGGCTGGCGGGAAGTAGAGCCATAAACAGCTTTCCCCTCGAGAACAAAAAAAAAAAAAAAAAAAAAAGGTCTAAATATGAATAATTGACTGGCGAAAACCTATATACTTACATACCGAATAAATACATGTCTATTTTAGAACGCGATTCATATGTAGGTATAGGTAATATTAATGTGCAGTGATCGCTATCATTATCGACCAGGACAACAGTGGTACCACCCCGGGCGGGCTTAACAACTCTTGGTCATACTATCTACTATAAAATAAAATTTGAGTGTCTGTAACATTGAAATAACCGTTTTTAATAAATGCATATGGATTTATACACGGTACATATACCTAAATAACTTTTTTAACAATTTTTGTCTGTCTGTCTGTTCCGGCTAATCTCTGAAATGGGTGGACCAATTTTAACGACACTTTCACTGGCAGATAGCTCATGCAATAAGGAGTAACTTAGGCTACAAAAAAAATAGACTGTTAGGCGGAACGAAGTTCGCCGGGTCAGCTAGTTACATATATATATTTCACTAGCCCAAAATATAGAAAAATTCATTGATAACAAACTAGTCACCTGTTCAGCGCCTGGCGTACCGTTAGCCGATGGTACAGCGACCCAAATGCGCCGCGACAACGACGTGCTTGACGCTCGTGACCATCGCATTAACGACTATTTTTAGTGCCATTGTACTCCTGTATAGGGGACTACATTTCGTGCTATGTCAAGGATTTTTATCCGCACGAATGAGAATCGATAAGATTATCGAAGGAATTTAAAAAATAGATAAAAAGGTTGAATCGCTTCCTCAATATTGCTAAGTGGTTTAAATAATGAAAAGAATATTCCATAGAAAATTCCATAGAAGCCCAAAAGCCAACTTTGCCTTTCAAAATTCCAAATAATAATCTTTAAGCTTTGAATAATTATTTAACAAAAGCAATTTGATATATAAATGAGAATATACTGACCCTACAATAAACAATTGTAAACTAAACTTTACAAATCAACGTGTAACGTTTTTGGCTTCTATGGAAGTACCGCGACTGTCACATACATATTATGTTGTTCTGACCCCACACTAAGATACGTCTTTTGTAGCGGGTATCACAAACTACGAGGGACTTTTCGGTCTCACGAACACTGAGACCGCCGAAACAAATATTTGTGCATCACACAAACATTTGTCTCGGTACAAGGATCGAACCCGCCGCCTCATAGAACTGCGCCTCGGGCTGTCATGATTTTTATATACATCGAGTATGTTCACAAAATAATCTTATCGTTAAAGTATATATTAAAGGCAACGCACCCACCATCCGTTGAGTTATGAATTCAAGATTTATCTTTACCCACATCTATGGGCTGGCAGATATCCTTTTAATATCTAAACAAGTATTTAAAGATCTTAGTAGACACTACAATATAAAACATCACTTCAAAGAAAAAACACGACAGTTTAAAATAGATACATTTGCTCGGAATTTAATATAGGTTGTTACTAGGTGTTAAACCTGCTAAAGTTACACAAGTTGTAGGATTTTATTACATACATACATAGCCTCGCGCCTGTATTCCTCGAAGGGGTAGTTAGAGTTGCATTTCTGCACCCACATTTCGCCAGGTATGTATCAGTCCCACGTAATAGGGAGCGAGCCTATTGCCGTTTTCGAGCACATTTCCAGACTCCGTGCTGCTACTGAGAATTTCCTAATGGAAAAAACTCAATAACACTGTCCGACCCGGGAGTGGAACCCGGAATCTTTAAATCGCACGGCACATATTTGTGCCGCGAGACTACGAGTCCATCTATAGGTATCATCATATCATACAATAGACCAGCATAATTGTGTCGACTTTTAAAAAACAATCGTAATTGTTTTAGTTACTGCGCTTACTATGTGACAATGCCACAGACGCTGACTGAATGACGTCCGCTTAAAAAAAACAACATTAAAATGATAACATTAACGATAAAGTGCTTTTGTACATTAAAATACTAAAATAATTAATACGTTCAACTTGAAGTTATCTAACACAATAGCCATACAATACTTGACGCACTTTGGCCGACAATTAAAACTAGCCATGATCTTTTTGTGAAGTGATGTCATGCGGAAGGACAAATAAGAATTTAAGCAAACGCTTTAAAAGTACGTACGAATATAGCGGTAAACATAGAACGTGTTATATTTCATATCATTATTGTTTGATAATGATATTAGTAATCCATTATATTAGATCATTTTTTCAGCGTTCTACAGAGGGGCCTTTATGGTTAACAGGAGTTTTTGAGTTTTAACAATCCGAGCCTGGTCTTTGTAGATTTTATTTATCTTACAAACTTGCAAAAATCTAAGATATAATAAGTCGTGATGGCCTCGAGGTTTAGGCACGCGGTCGAGAATCTCGACGGTCGCGGGTTCAAACCTTTGACTTTTCGAAGTTATCTGTGTATTCACAAAGAATGATCAGAATTATAACGGTGAAGGAAAACATCGTGATGAAACCTGCACACATTAAAGTTCTTAGGTATTTCTAAGGTGCCCGTGCCTAGCAGTGAGAGGTATATGGGCTGATAATGATGAATGACATCTCACAATATTATCATACTACGTGAAAATATGTGATTATTTATTAATGTTCAATTTACTACTTAGTCATTGTGCATACACACTCACAGTTCACACCTAAAAGTTCCTTGAAACGGTAGGCAGAGGTTAGCTAATTGGAACTAAAATAAAGTTCATTTTTAACATACGATGTAAATAATGTAATGTAATGTAAATCCTTAGTAAAGATATTCAAAGTCATTGCATTTTTCGTGTTTTAATAAATAGATTGCGTAATGACGAAGATAAAGCGCCAGTTCTTCGAAACACTATATAGGAAGCTGTGAGGAACTAAGAGTGTTGAGATTTATTCACGATCACTTTACATCATCATCATGATCAGCCCATACACGTCCCACTGCTGGGCACGGACCTCCTCTACAACTGAGAGGGTTTTAGGTCTTAGTCCACCACGCTGGCCTAGTGCGGGTTGGCAGACTACACACCTAAGAAATTCCTAAGATCTTTTAGGTGTGAAGGTTTCATCAGAATGTTTTCCTTCACCGTTAAAGTACCTACGTGATAATTCTTTGTGAATACACATTTAACTTGTAAAAGTCAGAGGTGTGTACCTGGGGTTCGAACCTGCGACCGTCGAGTTTCTCGACCGCGTGCCTAAACCTCGAGGCCATCACTTTACACAGAAACTTATTCTTTCAAGTACCTAATGGGACATTTATTTGATTTTTCAATGAAAAGTTTTTTTTATCAAATTCCTATTTTAAAAGTTGAAAAATGATCTTTATTCAAAAATTTATCTAACACGGCACAAAAACTGTCAAATTTCAACGATACTCGTAGCATCAATTGATTTGTGTTTATGATCGCGTATTACATTTTCTAATCGCGTTCTCGATGCAACTTCCTCTATACGCGTTCTATTCATAAAGTCAGGTGCACGGACGAACTTTGCTTTCATACACCTTATGCGAGCGCGCTACGATATCATAGCGTGCCTTAAACGGAACTCATTATTTATTAATTACATCTTTCTGTCTTGTGCCAATTGGGTCATGCACTCACGCTTGTATCTTCGCAGGAGTAGCAGAGATGTATTTTTATATCAACGATCGCCGTTAGTGTTAAATCCTATTTGGAGTTTGCAATTCCGCGTTCCCGCATTCCCGCATTTTTTTGACTCGGCAAGGTAATTCAGCTTTTACTGAAGGCCTATTAGCTCCAACACAACAGCGCGGGCGCGTCAGTCAGATCGATCAACCGATCGAGCGAAGTAAAGAATTAAAATTGGTTTATTTGTTTGTTTAGGTAAGATAAGTCCATATTAACACGCAGGAAACCCTATTGATTGCAAACCCCCTACCTAACCTCATAAGAACTATGAAAAAGTACTTTTTCTATTAGATATTGTATGAATGTTTCTATTATTATTATTTTTAATATAGTGTAACTAAACTACAGGTAATAAAACATTATTATATGCATATTTTAATAAAATTTTACTGCGGGAAAAAATTACTGCGGGATTGCAAACCCTAATCCTATTACAGCCCACATTATGTACGTCCCGCTGCTAGACAAGGGACTCCTCTACTACGGAGAAGGTCTACTTTTAACCTTCTTTCAGTTTTACAGGCCTTCGTGAACCATGCTTGCCTAGGGCGTGTTAGCGGACTAAACATCTAAGCAATTGCAGTGCAGGTTTCCTCACGATGTTTTCCTTCAACGTTAAAGTACGTAATAATTAATTGTGTTTGTTAAGTCCTACGTTGTTACCGTTTTCCGCAGACAATTTAAATCACAGTGCTGCTATTGTAAATTTATTGATAATCTCAGTAACACTGGCCGATTTGGGAATCAATGAAATCTGACATCTAGCGACCAACACCAGAACAATTCATTAATATTTGAATCAATTGATCTCAGAACTTCGCACGTCATCAACAACGCATACGAGACGGATACGCAAAACGCCGATAAGTAATGCATCTCCGCGACACGTACCGGTATGGGATGACTAATAAGACAATCTCAATTTGAATCACTGCATAAAGTTTATTAACGTTACCTCACTGCACTTTATATATTAACATTTACACATATGTGCATCGTAACTGCTCTACGTCTTATAGTATGATCAAGAAGAAGAGATCTTTTGTCATGCAACAAACTAATTTTATATTTATTTATGCTTTTATGCATAAAATTGTATAAAGGCAGACTTAATGCCTAATGCATTATCTACCAATGAACCTTAGGGTGATGCAGAGATAAACGAATAGGTGCATCAATATTGATGATGAAATATATAGGTTCACAAAGAATTATCACGTACTTTAACGGTGAAGGAAAACATCATGATGAAACCTGCATACCTTATTTTTTTTAGGAATATCTTAGGTGTGTAGTCCGCCAACCCGCACTAGGCCAGCGTGGTGGACTAAGGTCTGAACCCTCTCAGTTTTAGAAGAGGCCCGTGCCCAGCAGTGGGACGTATATGGACTGATGATGATGAATATATAGGTTTGTGTATATATCTGAGTATGTTATAAATTATTTTATTTGCACACCTGCTGTGTATCATCTCTGCATCACCCAAGGTTCGACTGGCAGAGAAGGCCTCAAGCATTAAGTCTACATTTACAATTATTGTATTGTATTAAGTGTATATAAAAAAAAATCATGATCAATACCAACCAAAGAGTTTTTGTTCAAAGGAACAAAGACTGGAAAGAGTAAATTAATAGGTTTTCTAAATACAAGACTGTTTTTTACAGTAGTGCTACTCGACGATTATTTTCGACTTCCAATTAGAGACGTACAGAGACATCTATCAAAAACTTATCATTCACTGCTTGGTGTAATTTTTATGCGTCCCACTGTCTTTCCTAGTAGCTTGGCAGTAGCGTGTATGTATATAACACGCACCAAGCCCTCAAAAAGTACCGACATGGAAAACTTTTCATCCATGTCATGGATTTCATCTTAAGTCACCAATTTAATGTGTTAATTATTTCTCTGAAAGCCTACTTAACGGCATTGTACGGCAATGACATTTATATCCCAACGTAAGTAAAGGTTTTTTAGGTGTTAAACGCTCTCAAGATATTTTCCTTAACCGATTCTTAAAACACATTTCTCGTGTAGTGTCGTTTACTTTTTACTGTGTTACTCATTCGAAGCCTGCTCTATAGTATTACTAACTGTTTAATAAATTTATTTATTATGCTTTAACTTTAGACTTGAAAAGGCATTTTCCCCCCGTTTCTGACAAATTTTTCAATGCTGATGACTTTTTGATTCTCCGTTCTTATTGGTCGCAGCGTGATAATGTGTAGCCTAAAACAACCGATTATTGGGCTATCTAACGCTGAAAGAATTTTCAAAATCGGTTCAGTAGATACCAGAGATTACCCTTACAAACTCACAAACTTTACCTCTTTATAATATTAGATTAAATAAATAGGAAATATTTGTATTGTATGGGAATCAAGAGATGGTTTAGATCATTTTTTTAACAGCAAAATCGGATTAAAGTAAAAAATCCACATTTGCACATGTACCAGCTGATGCGACCGCGGAAGCTCAGTTCGTCGGCCCAGCCGCAAATCCGGAAGTGTCACTCGCCGTACACAACAAACTCATTAAATCACACCAAAACGGGTACAATGTCGACACATCACTCATAAACCGCGATCGTTTTTAGATATGTTAATAAAAATTTAGCACTGCCAGCTTGCATGGATCGTAAAGTGAGAGATACGATCTAAGATTGTTAAATCGTTGAATAATTAACTAACAATATTTTCCAGGGTCGAAATTTATAGCCCTCAATACATTCCATAGTCCTAAATCCTAATGGTAATTAAAGGTTTAAAACTAAACATCCTAAGCCCAAATACGTCCCACTGCTGGGCACAGGCCTCCTCTACAACTGAGAGGGTTTAGGCCTTAGTCCACCACGCTGGCCTAGTGCGGGTTGGCGGACTACACACCTAAGAAATTCCTAAGAACTTTTAGGTGTGCAGGTTTTATCACGATGTTTTCCTTCACCGTTAAAGCAAGTGATAATTCATTGTGAATACACACATAACTTCGAAAAGTCAGAGGTGTATGCCTGGGGTTTGAACCTGCGACCGCCGAAATTCTCGACAGCGCGCCTACACCTTGAGGCCATCACCCATGTATCGAAACAACAATCGACAAATCAATCGAACCCCCCGCCCCTAGTGTCAAAAGCTGGAGTCTAGCGAATTGCGCCACAGGCTTGTTATTTTAATTCACAAGTAGGTACCTATTAAGGATTAAGTTTATTACCACTTCTGGTACATATCCAGACTGACATTTTCACAAATGCTCAAACTTTATCAAAAAAATCCTATTAGTCGTCATTTCTAGATGTTCTCAATTCAAAAGAAAATTGTTTGCGATTGTTACACGTGTGTGTCCTTATGACTCAACACATTTAGCGCGTTCGCAGGTTAATAAGCACTTCGTTGCATATGTATACGCGAAATCTGCCAAAGTCGTGTCACGTACATGCGCCGACGTAAACATTGCATCACGCGGCGTTCGTAAATGGGTAGGCAGGGGCAGAATAATTTTTCCGCTTCCTAATAGGTCATCGTTATCAAAACGAAATTTATTTTTGCCACACATCATAATCATACCCACGTGGATAGCAACCACCATGCATAATGTATGAAACCGCAATAGATAACCATCCTATGAAATTTAAAATTAGCCGGCCTAGTCACATCAAATGATATTCTGGTGTACTGAAAACTCGTTTTCGCCAGTGGACAGTAATTTTAGGGAGCACCTGCAAAAACCATCGGCTACCAGTGCTGTCACTTTTCATTTGTTAATAATAGGTTTTTTTTTATACCTTACAAAACAAACCCTCTTTTGCGCACACCGTACTTGCAGAGAAGTCAATAGTTTTCATATTTTAACAAACATTTTCGACGAGACGACTGCCTCGTGGTCTCGCGGTACAAGTATGTGCCGTGCGATCTTGAGGTCCTGGGTTCGATTCCCGGGTCGGGCAAAGTGTTATTGGGTTTTTCCATTAGGAAATTCTCAGTAACAGCACGGAGTCTGGGATTGTGCCGGAAAAACGGCAATAGGCTCGCCCCCTATTACGTGGGACTGATACATACTTGGCGAAATGTGGGTGCAGAAATGCACCTCTGCCTACCCCTTCGGGGAATACAGGCGTGAGTTTATGAGATGATGAGATTTTCGATATCGGTTTACCTATATATATTGTTTCATGAAAGGTATGTGAATTGAGCTTGCACGGGACCACGAAGATCGAAAGAAGTATGATAGAGTAAACTCTCCTTACCTGGAAGAACAGCACAAAGCAGACCCACTGGTAGTACGTGTAGTACTTCTTCGGCTGCGTGCTGTCGTATTCATTCATTATGCCGGGATGCGCCACTTCTTTGCCCACCTGTAATAGACACACAATTTTATAAACTGTTCCATCGGCAAAATTAAAAGGATTTCCTCTAGAAATTATTTAATTTATACATCCAACCTCCCCTATCCACAACATAAAGTACAAGCAGTACTACTAGCCACTAGGACTACACTGGACATCTGGAGTTACTCTGGCGTGTTCATTTTTGTGTCCCTGAGTATCTTCTTAGTGTTGATGAAGACGTACATGAGGTTTTAACCGGTAAAAATTTGGTATAGGTACCCCGTCTATCTCGTTAGGCGGGAATCCAAGAGGATTATCCCTGTGATAAAAAAGGACTGCACTGGAACATACATATTTAGGTGCAGTGTTGTTACTTTGCCGTGCTAATAAAAATAGTAGTAGTTATATCATTATCATCATCAGCCCAAATACGTCCCACTGTTGGGCACGGGCCTCCTCTTCAACTGAGAGGGTAGGTAGTTATATAGTTTCCGGAAATACTACTTTGTGGCCACTATCACTTCGACCCAAATTATCTAGTTCACTGATTTTTAACATCTGCCACATCATATTGTAAAATAGTTTTACGAGCGACTTTATTTCTTCTTCCCGTAACCTTAGTATCTTGGACCTATCAATAACATTTGTATATTAATGTAGTAGTAATTGATTCTGCAACAACAGACCATAACACGTGGAGATTGACAATATGTTTGCATAACTAGGCCTAAACAAGAGTCAATTGATACCATCTGATTGGTCATTGACGCAAACAATCAACACATATTGTTAACTGCATATTATTAAATGATTAAGTAGTTTCGAAACTAGCTTCTATCAAAAAATTAACAGCGTGAACAGTTAATATTTGTCTAGGATCTTAGTGTTGCGAGAAGAGAAAATTCTCTAATAGTTTCTGATATAGGTACACGACATAAATGTTTTAATAGGAAGATGCGATCTAGAGGTCCTGGGTTCGATTCCCGGGTCGAGCAAAGTGTTATTGGGTTTTTCCATTAGGAAATTCTCAGTAGCAGCACGGAGTCTGGAATTGTGCCCGAAAAACGGCAATAGGCTCGCCCCCTATTACGTGGGACTAATACATACCTGGCGAAAAGTGGGTGCAGAAATGCACCAAGGCAGAGGGAATATAGGCGTGAGTTTATGTATGTATGTATAAAAAATAGTCGTATACAAACCACGAAGCGTTTCGAAAGCTAGGAATTACGCCAACATTTACAGCTTGGTAAACAGTTGAAGGCTATATAAAATTTGATATTCTAATTTCAAATAGATTCTATGAACTGTAATAGCATTGAAATATAGGGTTATAGATACATCGATGTTTAACATAAAATCGAAACTGCGATTGGGAATATCGTTGTCCTACTACTTTATCATGATATCATAACATGCACGCGGTACACCCTACTAACGGATGTGGTTCTGGCGGCCGACTTGTGGCGTCATAACCACTCGTATAAGTCGGAATGCCTTAAATACAAACCTTCGGTGGGCAGCACCGTCGCGTCGGCTAAACCATTCCAACCACTGTGATTACCAACCCGCTTACCAAGCGTAGTGACTATGGCAAAATCCCCCAAACTCTTGCGGAGGCCTATATTCACCAGTGGACGGTGATAGGCTGAGTATATATATGGAAATTTACAACACAAATTTAGTCCGTCATTTAGCATATTTTCATCATCATCATCATCAGCCCATATACCTCCCACTGCTGGGCACGGGCCTCCTCTACCATTGAGAGGGTTTAGGTCTTAGTCCACCACCTGGCCTAGTGCGGGTTGGCAGACTACACACCTAATAAATTTCTAAGAACTTTTAGGTGTGCAGGTTTCAGCATATTTTATTACTTATAAATTTAAAATAAATTAAATGGAACATATTTACATAACGCATTTAATAACCGAAGAAGACTTCATCACGAATGAAACAAATCTGAAAATTCATGTGTCTAAGCTAGGATATCAAATCCGCGACCTATAATTTAAACAATAATCAAAAACTATCAGAACATCGACAACACACATTTTCAACATCACTACATCATCTAAATAATTCCTGTGGAAATCAGTACGAAAAAACATTAGCAGAATAATTTCGTAAATATGAAATTCATGAAGACTATTAGAATTTCATGTAAGTTTATGAATAAATTCAATTACTTATACGGAAAAATAAAAGGATTTGTCATTTTCCACGTCTTAAAATAATACTTCATGGCGATTTATTTGACAGCCGAAGAATGCCATGGATGTAAAATCAGGCATCGTTATTGTCATCATCATCATCAGCCCATCTACGTCCCACTGCTGGGCACGGGCCACCTCTACAACTGAGAGGGTTTAGGCCTGAGTCCACCACGCTGGCTTAGTGTGGGTTGGCGGACTACACACCTAAGAAATTCCTAAGAACTTTTAGGTGTGCGGGTTTCATCACGATGTTTTCCTTCACCGTTAAAGTACGTGATAATTATTTTTGAATACACACATTACTTCGAAAAGCCAGAGGTGTGTTTCTCGACCGCGAGCCTAAACCATCACGACTTATCATACATGGGCTTTTCGGTTATAGAATCCTCGGTAGCAGTACGGAGGCGCATAATGAATTTGATAAATGTTTATAAGCCCCCTCCTTACTACGTGACACTTAAAACTGGCTAGTTATATGCGAATGTTAAAAATTAAGTAAAAATGAAAGTAGATATGCAAAATAGTTTATTGTATTTGCTGAGCATATAACCATTTTTAGTCCATCGACGCTGATTCCCAGTCACATTGCAATTCAATGAGAAAATGTATCTAGTAAATAATACAAAATATATTCCAGATCGGAATTGAAACTCAAAGTAGACTGTTTCGAAGTAGTTTGAATAGTTGATTTGTGGAAAGGAGGCGTCAATAGGAAGACATAAATGCACATTTCGAAAGCAATTTAATACAGGTAGGCCATTCTGAAAACATTACATGTGCCCACTTTCACCACAGCAATGCAGTAACTCGTATTAGAAGCGATAAGTACTACCAAGAATCGTATGGAAGTTGTGATAACAATAATATAATTCCGTTTATTACGCTCAAACGGATGTTATCCAGACGCCATGACCGCGGGCTATGTATTAAATCGAAACCTCTTTCTCTGGAACACGGGTTCCACAAATCTATTAATTACTCTTATTATTAACTGTTTTATGTCCTGACCATAACATAGGTTATGTCTTTGATTGTCATTGTATGATTCAGAAACATTTGTTTCGGGTCTGAGTGCTTGTGAGACCGAGAAGTTTATCGAGGTTTCTGATATTCTCTAAATGAGGATCCTAATGTGGAGTCAGCATTATGACTACTGGCTATACTTATCTATAAGATCGTGCTTTTAGTGAAATTAATTTCATTTCATTAGTATTGCTAAATATTTTAATTTAATTTAACTTTGGTATGACCATATAAAACCATGAATCGGATTGAAGACCGTTGCTTTAATTATTCATTGATAAAAATCGTATCGTGTAGTTATGATATCTACTTGTAATTGATATTGATTCGGCACAAAAGACCAATCCAACGCAGCGGTGACTAATAGCACAGATTGCATGTGACACGGGTTAAATCATCTGAGGAGCAGATGCGCAGTGAGTTAATATTGCTAATGATTTATGAGTAGAATCACGCGGACAACCCTCCAGCGCAGCGCACAGGAAATGCCCAGTTGGCGGACGACGGGTCTGATTGATCAGCTGGCTATGGACACTGATTGTGTGATGTGCGTAGGATGAGCTGTGAGTTCTTTGTCTCATTTCTTGGGTAGAAACATTGAAGCTTGAGATTAAATATAAAAAGTGCGAAGATACATAGGGTATTTGTAACAGTAAATACGTAACTGAGACTATATAATCTTGTTCTCAAATGTGTGTAATTCTGAGAGATTTTTTGGGATTATAGGTCTAAATAGTAACTCAGACCCAATTATTCAACGATCTATCTCTGATAGAAATGCAAATAAAGTTAAGTAAAGTCTGCTATGAAATACTTAACATATTTCCATCAAAATACTATAATACGCTACATTAAAAACACGACTTACCCAAAGCAAACTATCAACTACCCTTATGCAGTTTCTAAATTGACAGCCCCGTGGCGCAGTTGGCTAGACACCAGCTTGCGAAATGAAAGGCTGCGGGTTCGATCCCCACACTGCACCGAGACAAATGTTTGTGTGATCCAGAAATATTTGTTTCGGGTCTGGGTGTTTGTGAGACCGAAAAGTCTCTCGTAGTTTCTGATACCCACGACACAAGACTCGTATCTTAATGTGGGGTCAGAACTATGAATGTGACTGTTGGGTGTATTTATTTATTTATTTAAATAAACGATATGTCATAAAATAACCAATCTATTCTCCTTGAAGGCTTTACACGATCGCGTACAATCATACTAAAATCCGAAGCCACGTTATTGACAAATATTTATTCACGATGCGAGTATGCGACCCACAAACACGGTTCGTCGCCGAACGAAACAATGCGGCATAAACGTTCACGTATTGGTTTACACGCAAACTTGTTGGCTAAAAACAAATGGCTTACGCTATGTTATGGATATCTTTGGACTGGTATTAGCGTTACTTAGTGCAAAAGTAATTAGCATAAACTAATTATACATACATACATAAACTCACGCCTGTATTCCCCGAAGGGGTAGGCAGAGGTGCATTTCTGCACCCACATTTCGCCAGGTATGTATCAGTCCCACGTAATAGGGGGCGAGCCTATTGCCGTTTTTCGGGCACATTTCCAGACTCCGTGCTGTTACTGAGAATTTCCTAATGGAAAAACCCAATAACACTTTGCCCGACCCGGGAATCGAACCCAGGACCTCTAGATCGCACGGCACATACTTGTACCGCGAGACCACGAGGCAGAAACTGATTATATTGCTTTGTTTATAAATATTGCACTCGTGTCTTTAAACCTGCTTACAGCATTTTCTATGGTCGATACGGTCAGATCTTCAATTCGTATTTTCCAATGCCATTTGTTTTTTGATCGCATGTTATTCGAAGTCACGTCTTCCATTTAGAATTTACGTTTGTGTTTATAGCACATTTTAACAATGACATGACATGTATATGAATTATAAGGAGTTCTATTGTCCACATAAGATAATTTTAGTGACTAAGGCAACATACCGATTACCAACCACAGAAACAAATATGTACGTATATGAGCTAATATCATCATCATCATCAGCCCAAATAAGTCCCACTGCTGGGCACAGGCCTCCTTTACAACTGAGAGGGTTTAGGCCTTTGTCCACCACGCTGGCCTAGTGCGGGTTGGCGGACTACACACCTAATAAATTTCTAAGAACTTTTTAGGTGTGCAGGTTTTATCACGATGTTTTCCTTCGCCGTTAAAACAAGTGATAATACATTGTGAATACACACATACCTTCGAAAACTCAGAGGTGTGTGCCTGGGGTTTGAACCTGTGACCTCCGAAATTCTCGACCACGCGCCTAAACCTCGAGGCCATCACTGCTTTTTAACGCTAATATAACGGAAATTAAAATCATTTAATCCCATAAAGTATTCCTATGGAATTTTTGAATTATAGGTAATGTTACAATGGTGATAGAGTCGGCCTATACTGACGTTAAAATTACCACATAACTTCAAATGCACCGGATCCAAGTTCTAAACGACGTCCTAACTATTACCCAAGGTTTTAATATGTAAGTTGTAATGTGGGAACTTAAAATGTCGTTATAGCTTCCTATATTTTAATGTAATTGCGAGTAATTACCTACGAATTGCCATGTATAAATCAGTTCTAATACAATTTAACATCCCCCGTGGTGCCGCAGTTAGCACGATACTAACTATAATTGCTGTTTTTAAAATCAATGTTATCCAGATAAAGCGCTAAATAGCATAATACGACTACATCTCGCGAGTCGACATAATTATGGAAAGCTACTATAATATTTTTTCGAAATTTTCTATAAAATACAAGAAGAATATTATATATTGTACGTGAACCGTTAAACGTACTAAAGCATGATGAAAATATGCGTGAAAAACTTCTTATTTAAACAACAATTTATCTATAATATTCGTCGACAAAATTCCATAATGTTTTTTTTTTCTCTCTCAACAGTCACATACATAGTTCTGACCCCACACTAGGATACAAGTCCTGTGTCGTGGGTATCAGAGACTACGAGAGACTTTTCGGTCTCACAAACACCCAGACCTGAAACAAATATATGTGGATCACACAAACATTTGTCTCGGTGCGATTATCGAACCCGCGGCCTCTCGTTTCGCAAGCTGGAGTCTAGCCATCTGCGGGGCTGTCAACATGTATGCAAACATTTCGATCAACAGGTGTTAGGCGCTAAGAAATTGAAAGTAAGTGTGGGAAACTGACATTGGCCGCGAGCTAGTGTATTAACAAACGAAATGCTATCCATGCAATATAATAGATAACTGTACAAAAACATTAATATCAATATATATTCGTATTAATTCGCAGGGCCTCCTGTTCATTACAATCACTAACTTTCAAGTAGTTTATACCTACTTCTATTGCATATAAAGCTTAACGTGCTCCTAAACAAGTACTCTTTTATTACTACTAAAGTTGCAGAATTTTTTATCAATAATCACATTTTAATTTCTAAATGGTGTCCCACAAAGATTTAGAAAAAAAATATCACCAAATAATTATCAAACATTTCAAGAACTTTAACAACTTATTAGAAAACACCAAAAAATTGCGGCTCTGTAGCTACCTGCTTACACCATACACTACAATAGAATCTAGAATCATCAAGAATAGCGTACTCACCTCTCTAGCGAAAGCATCAGGCATGGTAAAAGTGGACGTGATCCAGCAGAAGGTATTCACAACGTTTGTCGGGAGGCCGTTGACGATGCATTGTATCGGTTTGCCCACGTACTGCGTCGCCGTGATGATCAACGAGCATGTCATCAACAACACCGTCGTGAAAACATTGTGCAGCCTGAACACAGCATTGTCTATCTTAATGGGCTGGTACTGGAAGTACACCCTCAACCCTCCTAGTAACTGGAACATCTTGGCGTCGTGTCAGTGTGCGTTCATGTTTCGGGAATGTTCTTATATTAATCAGTCTTGTTTGTGGGAATGTTTATTGTCTACTTGGGTTCTGCATCTGTAACAAAAAGAAGATTATTGCTTAACAAATTATTTGCAAATTTTATATTGATGTTAGCGTAGTATCGCTATGTCGATTGAACAAAGATACATATTTACTTATGTCATTAACTGAAAGTTAAGTCCACAAACTCATGCGAGCTAGCGGGGATCGACAAGACCATAAGCCCCACTAAACCTTGGCACAAGGCAAGCAGCGGGACATATATGGACTGTAAATTTACTGTTAATGTTTCACTCTAGTCAGGTACAACAATCTGCGATTTTACATTTTCTCACTACGTTTAAAGGATCACGGTCATAGGAAGCAATAACATAATTAGGAGCACAGAGTTCCACAGATAAATAGTGTGGCGAAGACATAACGACCCTCTTAATTTAGTTATATCATTGTTTCATTTGTTGATCATATGATTCCGTTCATGATGTTTTATCGCGGTAATTAACTAAGCTCTTTCCAGTAAATTTATAAACCTGTTTGCTCTAAAAGTCTAGAACTTAATAAACTCTTACAACCGTACTTACGAGTCAAAGACCCGCTATCAGTTGTGTAAATAAAGGATTTATTATTGTAAATAGGCCGTGACCGTATCACTCACGTAATCGATGTTTGAATAGTTTATTTGCATGCCGATAAGCCGGTATTGAGGAAAAATATTAAGTTAACTTCCTGAAAATAAACGTGATTATAAGTTGATTATTATAATTGATGAGTTTAATAACATATAAAAATATTTTTATTCCGTTAAAATAATAACACAAATAATCAATTAGACATAACACAGAATATCGACATTGACACTGCTGTAGACCTTCGTTTGGACAGTTTTATGAGATTCTATCACGTTTGTAGTGAACACAGGTTTTTTAAAAATAGAATTGCGTCCTTAGCTGCTTCAATCTGCTATGAAGTGAATAACTAAGACGAAATAAAAGGTATGAAGGAGGATCAAATGGACAGCCAAACAACATGATGACGTGTCGTCTTAGACACTAATATGATCGCCCAGTCTGAACATAGGACATTGCAACTCCGCGGGATAGATCAACATGAAAATCAGTAAGTTCTTTATATGCCAGATGTCAGATCAACGGGGGATCACTGGCATTAATGTAAACACACCAATTCCCGACAAAAGTTGATACAGACAGAAAATGACAGGATCGATAACATTACAGCGCACACAGGTGATTACGGACCCGCGCTCGTGTTACAAGTCAATACATCGTCGACAGAATTGTGTTGTGCAAACATGCGATAACTTGCTCAATGGACGATTGTGTCGGGTACCCATGGCGGTGAGACCGGCCGTGTTTCGGTTAACTCAGTTTGTAATCGATTGGACGTCACATGTGAACCGATTGTCGATACATTGCGTTTGAAATAGCAATGGATGAGCTACGGTTTTTAACGGACTGTGCATGTATAACTTACGCCTATATTTCCGAACAGATATGCGGAGGTTTATTTCTATATTCAAGCTTAGCCAGCTGTTTTTACTACATGTTGGAGGCGGGTCTATTTCCGATTATCGTTCATCATCATCATCATCATCAGCCCAAATACGTCCCATTGCTGGGCACGGGCCTCCTCTACAACTGAGAGGGTTTAGGCCTTAGTCCACCACGCTGGCCTTGTGCGAGTTGGCGGACTACACACCTAAGTAATTCCTAAGAACTTTTTAGGTGTGCAGGTTTTATCACGATGTTTTCCTTCATCGTTAAAGCAAGTGATAATTCATTGTGAATACACACATAACTCCGACAAGTCAGAGGTGTGTGCCTGGGGTTTGAACCTGCGACCGCCGTAATTCTCGACCGCGCGCCTAAACCTCGAGGCCCATCACCGATATCGTTATACCATTCAACCCCAAAACAAGAGTTGAATATTCTCATATGTCCGATCGAAAGTTATATAACGTTGGATATATTATAATTATAATGACGCAAACATGATAACCCAATTACCTTATATGTTACTAATGACTGACATTATTCATTTTTAATGCGTTGCCGAGATTTAGTTTACGATCATTCCACTGCCTTATTTCTTACGAATTTTTGTGAAGTCTGAATCAAAATTTGTTGAATTTTTAAAAACGCAGACACAGACAGAAATAGAGGCTATCAATCACAGTCGTGTCTACAGCTCTTGTACACCAGGACCGACAGACGCACGCACAGAAATGACACCAAACAATGAACCTTAGCAAAACAATGAGCCTCTTTGGAAACCTAACTTGTTTTTAATGCACGAAGAAATTTCATCATCATCAGCCCATATACGTCCCACTGCTGGGCACGGGCCTCCTCTACATTTGAGAGGGTTTAGGCCTTAGTCTACCACGCTGGCCTAGTGCGGGTTGGCGGACTACACACCTAAGAAATTCCTAAGAACTTTTAGGTGTGCAGGTTTTATCACGATGTTTTCCTTCACCGTTAAAGCAAGTGATAATTCATTGTGAATACACACATAACTTCGAAAAGTCAGAGGTGTGTGCCTGGGGTTTGAACCTGCGACCGCCGAAATTCTCGACCGCGCGCCTAAACCTCGAGGCCATCACTGCTTTAAGAAGAAATTTATCAAACCTAAATTAATAGTTTAATACGACAACTTGGTAGAATACATTTGTCCATTTCCCTCCACAGAGAGGACAAAATACTGGCACACACCAAGAGATCCCTTAGGTTACTTGATGCAGGCCGTTACAATTGGTCACTCTGGAAGTTTTTGGCGGTGGTCTATGTCCAGCAGTGAACGTCAGGTACCAGATAATGATGAAACAAAGACAGACTCCTTTTAGAAATATAAGTAGATTTGTAATCCGCTAACTACACTTCATGTATACATTGAAACTTGACAGCAACGACGTGACAAATGCAACCGAGGTATTCAATCATCATCATCATCAGCCCATATACGTCCCACTGCTGGGCATGGGCCTCCTCTACCATTGAGAGGGTTTAGACCTTAGTCCACCACGCTGGCCTAGTGCGGGTTGGCGGACTACACACCTAAAAAATTCCTAAGAAGATTTAGGTGTGCAGGTTTCATCACGATGTTTTCCTTCACCGTTAAAGTACGTGATTATTCATTGTGAATACACACATAACTTCGAAAAGTCAGAGGTGTGTGCCTAGGGTTTGAACCCGCGACCGTCGAGATTCTCGACCGCGTGCCTAAACCTCGAGGCCATCACGACTTCAATTCAATGCTAATTTAGAAAGTGTCCCCTTTTACCCATTAGTATATAAACGAAAAATACCGCACGAACTTGGTAATGTAGATGACATTGTGATAACAATTTGCGCGGGAAATCTGTCACATATGCTAAAATATCAACAATGGATGATCGTGATCTTACGTTTAGAAATACTTTCTATCTTTCTAAATCTAATGTACGGGCGTGAGTAAATTTGCGTTTTAACTTATAAACCATCCTCGATGTGGGGTCCGGCTCATCATGATCAGCCCATTTAAGTACGTCCCACTGCTGACACGGGGCTTCATTACAACTGAGAGGGTTTAAGCCTTATTTCACCACGCTGACCTAGTGCGGGTTGGCGGACTACACACCTAAAAAAATCCTAAGAACTTTTAGGAGTGCAGGTTTCCTCACGATGTTTTCATTCACTGTTAAAATAAGTGATAATTCATTGTGAATACAAACTTCGGCCGGCTCTACTCGGGCGCAATTTTATAAAATTACGTTTTTTATGACCTCTTTCAAGGTCCTGTCTATCTCCATACTAAAAATCCGTCAAATTGGTCCAGTGGTTCAGGAGTGAAAGCGTAACAGACAGACAGAGTTACTTTCGCATAAATATTATTAGTATGATGTATTGACAACAATATTATTATGAACCTAAGTTAGAGTCTATGATTTGGATAAAAAAAAATATTATTTCAGACGGACAAGAAACCCACGGGATCAATTCTCACAGGGGAACAAATATTTTGTTTTTTCAATACTAATTGGAATGAAACACACCGATCCTCGGAGTTTAGACACCCACGATCAAACGCAATTATTTTAATCATCGTAATATGTCGAAACATACTGCATTGTAATGTTTATTATTTATTGCTAATTCTCTTTGACTAAACAATAAAACGTAGTCATTGCGTTAGTATGAGATTTAAGCTTAGCCGTGTGTTGCAACATAATTACTAATAAAAGGTGCTCAGGTTTGCAAACTGGCAAAACGTCTTATTTGGTACATAAAATATGTTCTTTAGGACTTTTAAGTCAAATTTGCCAACTGTACAATAGCATTGTAATGGCACAAATTTATTTATTTCCACATCTTACATTGCTCAGACTTTAAAAAATAGTATATTTTATGCCTGTTGAGACCTTCGAAAAAGTTTTTTTTTTACGGGAAAGGAGGCAGACGAGCTAGTGAGCCACCTGATGTTAAGTAATCAACACCGCCCATGAACACCCACAATACCAGAGGAATCATCGGTTATTGACATGCCTTACAACCCCATTGATGTAAAAAACTAAACAGTTCATTCTAGGGATGTTATGGATATGATATTTCGGATCTGGATACGGATATGGATATAGGAATTAAATTATATCGGTTTCGGATACGGTTACGGATATGTAATTATTTCGGATTATCCGCTAGTTTCGGATAGTTTCGGTTACGGATATCAGATTGAAGTAAAATATAAGTGTTTTCGACACTCTTGTAAGAAAAGTTTTTATCATAATGTTTACATTTTGTACAATCTACATTACCTTGATAAAAAAATGTCCAAATTAAAGTCGATATTGGTCGCTTTTTTTCTACTCATGTAAAAATCAATTTTGTAATTAACACAAGACTTTCTTAAACTATCCGAAACTTCTGAAACGGATACAGTTACGGTTACGGATATATTTTTATTTCGGATATCCGATAGTTTCGGTTACGGTTACGGAGCTCCATAACATCCCTGCATTCCTAACTGCAATTTAGCATTTCACCATGGTTGCTTTATCTGCTTAAATAAGTGTTGAATGAAGTCATAAATCTCAATTAAAATAAATGGAGGCGTGCGCCAAACGACCACAAAATTGCACCTAAGTGTCGTCAGCCGGCGTTATTTCTCGCGACAGATTGCTAAATTGTTCGCCAGGCCCTATAAATAAGTCAAGTTGAAGTACCGCATCTCCTGCGAGACTGATCTCTTTCACACGAGTCGATACTCCAATAAATACCTACACAAAATTGAACTTGTATTGAAAAGTACGTGCTTCATCGTGGCACAAGTCTATGAAATTGTACTTTCAATACCCATACTCCAAATTCAAAAATTGTGGATAACACATTAATACATATGCATCATTCTTGGATCATAGTCTGGGCTTTTACAAAATACATCCAGTGGCTAAATAAGTCCTAGCATGAGCAAACCACAAGTCTTGTTTCGTGAGAATTGAATACTAACAACTCCTAAATCCGCCACAAATATGTACCTATTCATATTCATTTATTGAACAAAAACCTACCACCTTAATATATGTACAGCTTGCCGCTACGCTACGAAGTTGGTTATGATAACCACTGCCTTTTATAATCGAAATGAGTCATTTATGCAGAAGTATGTTCTCCGCCAATACATAATCATAATCAGCCCATATACGTCCCACTGCTGGGCACGGGCCTCCTCTACAACTGAGAGGGTTTAGGCCTTAGTCCACCACGCTGGCCTAGTGCGGGTTGGCGGACTACACACCTAGGAAATTCCTAAGAACTTTTAGGTGTGCAAGTTTTATCACGATGTTTTCCTTCACCGTTAGAGCAAGTGATAATTCATTGATTCATAACTTCGAAAAGTCACGAGGTGTGTGCCTGGGGTTTGAACCTGCGACCGTCGAAATTCTCGACCGCGCGCCTAAACCTCGAGGCCATCACTGCTGTTCTCAGCCATATACATCGCCGGTAAGGAGGTTAACTTGGAATTCATATAGCACAAAGCGAACAAAATACATCTCGACAGCTAAGCTTAGTCAATTTACGAGTCGCCATAAACTGCGTCTACGAGGGGAAAGGAACTATTTCCGTAGCATCATTTGAAGGGCGACTGGCGAGTAATGGAAGCGTTACTTCTTGGAACTATTGCATTGAAGGTGCGTTCTGCGTAAATATAGTTTTTATTACTCGTAAACTCGTCCAATCATAAACTACGTGTGGTCAAGAACCTTGATAAAATCTAACATGGAAACATGGAAATTTTCTGTAGCAGCCAGGAAATATTTTCGATAGGTATATGGCTGTAGACTCGCCCTTTATCGTACAGATTCATAGAAGTTAAAAGACAACTAGCAAAACTTAGGTGTAGAAATATATCTACGCCTACAATTACGGGAGTAGAGACGTAATTTATTAAATCCTCCTTTTATAGCCTTGGATTTGACATACAGCAGTCTGTCAACATGTCTTTGAAATCAGTTAAGGTTTCGCTACATACAACAAAGGGTTTCAGAAATAGTTCGCCCTGGTTACAGATAAGGCCTTATTGAGCTTATTGAACACTTCTATGGGCAGTACTACTCGCTTCCTTTGACCACTTGGAAATAAAAAGAAACTCAAGTAGGACGAGTCGACCAATGTATCGAGGATTTATAATATTCAAACTCGGAATACGTTAGAACTGAATGTATTAACAAGATTCTATTAAGTATTGAGAGGCTGTCGTCTCCCGTTCAGTGCATAACAACCTAAACAGGTTAGTAACTTCGCCATACCAGTATTAAAATCGTTTAGCCCCATAAAAGTTGCTGGCTGTTTCCAAAATGGCTACGACTATGCCCTATTTAGTGCTTGGTACAATGCAGTTGAAAGACGAGAAACGTGAGACTCGAGTGTCTCTCGAGACTCCAGACTCAGAGATCATTACGCCGCGCCGGTGCTTAATTGTTTCCACACGCTCCGCTTACAAGTCTATAGCAAGAGAAATAAACAAGTCAACCGGCAGATGCTTCTGCAGGACTTGTTTTAGTAAACGCAAGAAACATGCGTCTCTATGAACTAGACAAAACATGATTTAGAGAGTTTATTATTATTAGAAATTGAAGTTTCATCCCTACCATCTGGATGAATGGCGTTCCTTAACAGTGCGGTTCAAACGGTGTTTCCTTCCTCGCACTACATCTTTATGGAATCAGCTTGCCTCGGCGGTATTTCCAAACAGATACGACTTAGGGGCCTTCAAGAAGAGAGCCTATATTTTCCTCGAAGGCCGGCAACACACCGATGATTCCTCTGGTATTATGGGTGTTCATGGGCGGTGTTGACCACTTAGCATCAGGTGGCTCACTTGCTCGTTTGCATCCTTTTTCCATAAAAAAAAAAAAGTCGTGTGCAACTAAAACAAATATCTCCAAAAACTAAACAAAAACCAGAAAATAATTGTGTTGACTTGAGAGCGATGATATCAATGGTTTTTCGTGAGGCAGATACTATTTAGTCCGCACTCACTGATCATCAGGTGCGAGAGCGGATTTCAAGAGATATTTCTTTTTTATAGCCCAATCTAAGTGGCTGTTAGCACTTTATTTGTAGCCACTTTATGTTACGGTTAGTAACTTAGTATTAATGTATTGGGGCTGTCTATTAAACCTGCGACAAGGCAATGTATAATTGCAAACGGTAACAATAAAAAAATACGGGACTATCGCAACGCAGGAAGTTGTTAACACGTAAAATAATAATGAATTACATTCAAATTGTAATTTCCTCGTTCAAATTATGTCTGAGTGCCAAGGTCGAGCCATGTCGACAATTGGGGGCTTTTATAAATTCAAATAATCCATTAAGTAGGGCATGAACAATGTACAACTACTAATATCAAAATTCCTGGTGTAATTTTCACTAAAATGAAAGCAAGCAATAATACTTTTGTCTACATTTATTTATTTGCCCTGCAAATTGATAGTAAACTATCAATTGGAAAAACAAGAGATATTTATTTTTATTTGATATTCGTAATGAAGATTTTTTTTTAAATAACAAGCATTTGGTTTTGAAGTCATCATGGAAAAAGAGGGGCCGATTGATCGATCCCCGCGCCAATACAAAGGTTTGTATGATGCACAATTATTTCGGGTTTTGACATAGCACCCGAAGTCTGCCGTAGATTCTGATAGCCACGTTTCAATATCCTTTTTTTTTGCGTACTGACCCGGCCCACGCATGTGGCTTAATACACATTATCATTTAATTATTTTTTCGCTTACATTCTGGTGGAACAGATGCTTGGTATTACAGACAAGGGACCCCTTACTTACCTACAATATCTTCATCATTGTTGATCTTAACGATAACTTACTATCCACGCTCGCACTTTAGGTCCAATTTAGTCAATAAAACTCATACAGTTTTTACCCGTGGTGCGTTACTTGCCTCTAATATCACTAAAAATGTAATTGTCTTTTTTATGTGAGGGTAAAACCTCTTAGCTCAATGTTTTGTCACCCGCTTTGCTGTGGAGGGAAGTGAACAACTCTTTGTTTTTCAACTCCTCCTTATATTGTCTTTCTGATTAACTTCGTTGCGGGATTATGACAAATTTAGGTCCCCTTAGATCCGCTGAGCTTCATTGCTCGGTGTCATTACTGTGCGTGCCGCTGTCGATCCTGGAGCACAGGAGTTACAGTGGCGGGTGTGTGGTGGGATAGGGACCATATATCCACACTTAAATTACATAATACACTGATGCACCTTTGGATCGAAATGAAACATTTAGAACTACCTACATACAACAAGCAGTGATGGCCTCGAGGTTTAGGCGCGCGGTCGAGAATTTCGGCGGTCGCAGGTTCAAACCCCAGGCACACACCTCTGACTTTTCGAAGTTATGTGTGTATTCACAATGAATCATCACTTGCTTTAACGGTGAAGGAAAACATCGTGATAAAACCTGCACGCCTAAAAGTTCTTAGGAATTTCTTAGGTGTGTAGTCCGCCAACCCGCACTAGGCCAGCGTGGTGGACTAAGGCCTAAACCCTCTCAGTTGTAGAGGAGGCCCGTGCCCAGCTGTGGGACGTATATGGGCTGATGATGATGATGATGATGACATACAACAACAAAAAAATAAGCTGATACTTGATGGTAAATGCAGTTCAAACAGAAAATTACTTACACAATTGGTTACAGCTCCCGTCGGCACAAATTTTCCGGACGGATTGAAATGATTTATTATGCAATAAAACGGAATACTCACTTACACCCAACCACTAACGTCCTGATACTGACTATTCCGAGTGCATAACGCATAATAAATATTAGGTTAAGTAGGAAAATATTATCGTTTAAACAAATTCCAGTAAATGGAACAACGCGATTACTTAATAAACTTATTTATATGTAAAATAGTTCGACATACCTGTATCCATAATATGTTACGTAAGTTAGTTTGTTTGTTGTTTTCGTGTCGATAGAAATTATGACCGCACGCCATTTACCTGTACGTTATCAATACTCCTATCCATACTGTGTGTGCTATTGGATTTCAATTAAATAAATAAATAAATACACCCAACAGTCACATACATAGTTCTGACCCCACACTAGGATACAAGTCCTGTGTCGTGGGTATCAGAAACTACGAGACTTTTCGGTCTCACAAACACCCAGACCCGAAACAAATATTTGTGGATCACACAAACATTTGTCTCGGTGCAGGGATCGAACCCGCTGCCTCTCGTTTCGCAAACTGGTATCTAACCAACTGCGCCACGGAGCAGTCACTGCGCCACAGAAAACATAAACATAAAAATTATTAAAGAAAAGCGTAAGAAAAGTAGTTTTAAAGGAACTAAAGAGTAACACTTGTAATTTTTTCGAGAACAATTTTAGAGATGTTTGAAGTCTAACTCCACATACTGGGACAATGTGGGGGTACTAAAACTGAACCAAACAGTAATTTTGAAGGCTAATAATTCCACTAGTAGAACAAACGTGGGCCTACTCACATTATAATTAGGTTTAGCTTAGACCAAGCAATTCAATATCGGAATTAAATTACCTTATTGTTGACCCTCTCTAAGCAGTGATGGCCTCGAGGTGCGCGGTCAAAAATCTCGGAGGTCGCGGGTTCAAACCCCAGGCACACACCTCTGACTTTTCGAAGTTATGTGTGTATTTACAATGAATTATCACTTGCTTTAACGGTGAAGGAAAACATCGTGAGGAAACCTGCACACCTAAAAGTTCTTAGGAATTTCTTAGGTGGTAGTCCGCCAACCCGCAATACGCCAGCGTGGTGTACTAAGGCCTAAAACCCTCTCAGTTGTAGGGGAGGCCCGTGCCCAGCAGTGGGACATACATATGTGGGCTGATGGTGACCCTCTCTGTGCGATTGACAAATTTTACATGTCTCACACCTTGACTCCTGTCTTTATTTTTTATTTTTTTCTCTTTTGAAAATCCTAAAATTATTGACATACGATCGATGCCGTATGTAAGTCGTAGTACTTCGGTAGAGGTAAAAGTATGCACGGTTAATTAATGGAGTAAGCTCATCCATATGGTTAACCACACTTTTATTAAAAATCTGGGTACAGTCTGTTAGGTATGTTACACTTGTGAGGAGTCTTTGGTTTTAGCTGAACGATTCCATTATTTTATTGTCAAACCCATTTATGTTAAAAAAATAGTGGCAGAGAGAGGTGTATTTCTATACTCGATTTCGATAATTTTTACGTTTAACGTAATAGAATCAAATCTATTGTCATATACCGGGAACATTGGTCAATGCATGGGTCAATGTGTCTACAACCTTTTTACCATGAACTATATTTTGGCCCTACCCCACCACACACCCGCCACTGTAACTCCTGTGCTCCAGGATCAACAGCGGCACGCACAGTATTGACGCTGAGCAATGAAGCTCAGCGGGTCTAAGGGGGACCTAAATTTGTCATAATCCCGCAACGAAATTAATCAGAAAGACAAAATAAAGGAGGAGTTGGAAAACAAAGAGTTGTCCACTTCCCTCCATAGCAAAGCTGGTGACAAAAAACATTGAGCTGTGAGGTTTCACCCTCACATAAAAAGAACTACCATGAACTACCATTTGATGCTAAATATGGTGTCGTCCAAATAGTGTGAAAAGTGTCTGTCACATACCTCAGTCACTGCCCATCCCAAACTTAAGCCCAAGTCCATCCAGGGCATTGCCCCTCGATACATGATTGGTTAATTAGTACCAGACCTCAGGGCACCTAGCGTCATATCTCTGCAGCGAGTGCAAGTGGCAAAGATCAATTACCAATTATGAACAGATCGAAGATAATTTTATAAGTAAGGATTCATGAGACGCATCACGACGCAGAATTGAACACGAATAAGTAATAATTAGATTGTTCTTACAGCATAGATTATAGGGTAGTAAAACTTTGAATATGTTATGAAATCGGTCTATATTCTCTTACGAACAGTCAAAATTGTGTTGACTGGTAAGATATTGAAATAATTTTGGCCAGTTATATCTATCTGGACCGCATTGCAATAATTGTCACGTAAACCCATCTCCTTCAAATGTTCCAACATTGGCCAATGCAGCCATGTATTGCGATCCCCTGATCAATTGGTCAAATCACGCCAATGTTTGTCCAAGGTTTCTAAAAGACCTCGCATCAATCATGCCCACAGCCGCTCCATCTCACAGATAGAGTATTGTTATCGCGACAACACCGATGTCGTCCCGAATTGGCCAATTGCCGGTGTCACTCCCAATTGACATCGGCGGCCGATGAATGCAGGCTTACGAAACAACAATGCACAGGAACTGCGACTCGAGACTCGAGACTCGAGACGCATCGTGTGTATCGAGAATGACCGCTCTAGAGAAATTGGTTAATATGCTTCGACAGAGATGAAAAGAACTCCTCAATTTAAATTGTCACAAATTGCGAGTTGATCGGGCAATAATAGAAGACGTTATTTTCTTATTAGTGAGAGATGCAATTGAGCAGGCATCTCGTGTGACATTGATATTAACGTCCCGAGGGCATCCACAGACTTGGACAATTATACCGTCGTAAAAGGGAAGAATATCAACGTCTTAGATCATTTATGCTAGGAAATAATTATTTTTCAATTTAGAACAATCATCTGCTTTAAATGCAAGACACGCTCTTCCTATTTAACAAGATCCTCGTAACATAACAACAGATTAAAGAGTGGTTGGAAGTTCATTTCGTGATACTAAAGCGCTTAACTTAATTTCTTAGGTATCCGTCAAACCGCACTAGACCAGCGTGGTGGAATAACCTAAACCATCTCAGTTGTAGAGGAGGCCCGTGCCTAGCAGTGGGACGTATATGGGCTGATGATGATGGTGAGAGCCCTTAACGAGACTGTTTTTTTTTGTATTCGATTGTTTTAAATTCGTTTCAAAATTATCAACCGCATTGGCAGACCACACACAAAACCTAAAAGGTTTATATTTCATAACATATATTGATAAAATATAAAAACTAAATTAACATTAATATATTAAATACGCTGTCTACTTGTATTACGACTATACAAAAACACTAAATGAATTTACAAGTAAATTGTATAGAAAGATGCGTTATTTCATATTTTCAATACAAAATGATCACTACAAAATCTTATAGAACATAAATAAAACAATAACTTGGTGATTGACTAAAATCCATAAGCATAAAGGATATTGTAAAATCGCAAATATACCTTAATGAGGCACCCAAAGCCTAACATCTTGAGCATCTGTACATAAAGTAGCGTGCACAAATCGAGTAAAATAGGGACAAAGAATTCGACACAACAAATACAATTATAGCAACCCATACATTCGGATATAGGCTATTTCCGATTTACCCCTCCCGATTCGACTGACGGTACTCGGTCCGCGCGTATCGTATTCCCCTCAGTATCATCTATCTACCTAAACTTTTGAAAGGTTTCAGGGAACCGGAGGGACAATCCAAAAGGTATTTTTTTCCGTATTCATAACTAAAAGTAATTATATACTATATGGAATGAACAAACCTTCAAACAAATTAAAGTTATTACAACTTACCTATGTAGAATTCGTATCAAAATTCAAGAGACTCAAGAACACTAACCAAAAGCTATGAGATTATTTTCGCAAATGGTTGAGATGTCTATAGCATTTTAGCAAAATGGATTTTACGTTATGGTTATACTTCATACCGTGTGGCAGGGTATCACACACTTGTCACTGATAATATCACCGTAATAATTTGCATACAATTATAATGAGTGTGTATTATTTGTTTTTAATTGCTTCATGAGTTCATCCCGCACTGCATTCCTCCTTTGTTTATTTGTGTTATATACATATAAATAACAAACGAAGTATAATGATTAATACTGAATATATGCAACAGCTAATACGTTATGTTAGGTCTACATTGGATAATTATATTTTATCCAGAGGGGCCAAAGTGACATTTGTAATGGCAACTTATAGTCAGTGCAGTACGGTCCAATGGAGTGACGATATATACACTACCGACAAAAAGTTTGGAAGCACTTTTAATACTCTCAATTACCTACTTTAGAAATAATATAAGATATAGTATTATTTAATGAAGAATGATTAGGTACTTAATTAAAACAACAATTAAACTATGAAACAAAACCATATTCTTATTACTAAAATAATATTATATTTTATTACAACATCGATAAAATTTGTTATTATCAAATTATAGGTGCTTCCAAACTTTTTGTCGGTAGTGTATGTACATATATGTATTATTATTATACTTATCAACCCACGTTTCGCTAGTTTTGATGTTTTAAAAAAGAGGGTGCTGACATCGTCACAACAGAAAGTTTAGTAATGCTTGGACTTATAACGCTGTCGATGATTATTACATCACTAAAGACCTTAAAAAGACCTTAAAAACGCGTGAAATGAAAATGACAAAAACAGGTATGCCTAATTTTTCCATCACCGATGCAACTGATGACATCATTTACAGCGTCAACTCAAAAAACAAATTTCGGCGATGACATTTGATGACACACCTTAAAGAGATTTACTTGAGGTATGTGATACACATGTGGACAAAAATGTGGAATTAAAACATAAGCAAATATAGTATAGATAAAAATACATTAATGTTCTATTTATATATAAAGGGTCTAATTCCCTGATGATGCTAACAAAGGACTACATATTTTGAACTATAACAAACAGGCCCCCGAATTTCCCAAATTGTACACTAATAACGATTGACGGCAATATATATCAATTATCATGCCTCAATTTGATCTTCTGTGGCACAAAAACTTTTTGGTCAGTCATAACATACTTTTAAAGTTATTAGTAGTAGTACATACATACATACATAAACTCACGCCTGTATTCCCCGAAGGGGTAGGCAGAGGTGCATTTCTGCACCCACATTTCGCCAGGTATGTACCAGTCCCACGTAATAGGGGGCGAGCCTATTGCCGTTTTTCGGACACATTTCCAGACCCCGTGCTGTTACTGAGAATTTCCTAATGGAAAAACCCAATAACACTTTGCCCGACCCGGGAATCGAACCCAGGACCTCTAGATCCCACGGCACATACTTGTACCGCGAGACCACCGCCTAAATTCTAATGCAGGAGAGCACCTAAAGTGGACCGAGTAACGGGAAACTTTCCGATACAGGCGCACGTACTACAATAGACGTATTTTTAACAGTAAGCGACAGTATAATTGAAATTAGACTAGTATACCCATGCCGTGGGTTTGAGCTCCGAGCACTTACCTCTGACGAAGCGGTTATTTATTACATAACTTTTATTTTTAATAATGGAAACTTAGCGATAAGACTAATAGTATTGAAGATAACTTCGAGGCCTAGAAAACTAACTTGGTGGACACAATCTCGTTTACCCTGTTTTTAAATACTTTATGGTGCACTCTCTCTAGTTCTCAATTTACCTCATTTTTTGCCTATACTTTTAAGTTAGCAATACGAAGGATCATCATTCATACAGACAAAGCAAAACAATGCTACACTCAACGACAAATTTGCCATCCAAATTCCTACCAAGTTCCAATTTTTTCATACATCTTTCCCTCGTGTCTCTTCGTGACACAAACAAATAATTACACTAGAGCACATAACACAAACGACCTAAATTAATATGAATAAGCGAGGCAAGTAGCACACGGCCGTGATTGTGACGCGCCTCCATCTAGCCGCCTGCTAAGTGCTGAGGTTACAGATAATGTGACCCTGTCGAGATGTGCACATGCCGCGTCCGACCAATTGGCATCCGTGTTTTATTGTACGCTCGCCTAAACATTGATAGGCATAATGATCAGCTTGCCTCATGTTGACGAGTAAGATCAATATTTTTTATAGTGATATATTTTTACTCACTGTCTCTGTATTTTGTCCCATTTACTATCCAATTGCGAATGCTAAAACACCCAGGCAGGAAAATAGTTCAAATAACTTCATAAAAAAAATTAATCGTTAGACATGAAGCTACTGTATTTCGGAACTCTCCTGATAACATATTTTTAATTTATAAAACACAGATTGTTAAATTTAAGCAACAATACCTATATTAAGTAACTAATTTAAATAAATAAATACACCCAACAGTCACATACATAGTTCTGATCCCACACTAAGATACAAGTCTTGTGTCGTGGGTATCAGAAACTACGAGAGACTTTTTGGTCTCACATACACCCAGACCCGAAACAAATATTTGTGGATCACACAAACATTTGTCTCAATGCGGGGATCGATCCCGCGGTCTCTCGTTTCGCAAGCTGGTGTCCATCCAACTGCGCCACGGGCTGTCTTCCCTAGCATTTTATGCCTTTACAATACAACCTGACAGAAGTATGTTGCCGCGCCATACATACCTTTCTACAGAAGAATAACGTCAAGCAAACACTAATTAGTTTTGATGCCCACATTCAATAGTTTCCTAGCTCATTAATTTTGACGATAAAAAAAAATATATGCCATTAAAAGTAGATAAGCGTCCGTGAGGTCACCGATAGTATGCAACCATGCGAATGTTGTTTACCTCGAGACAATTTTACCGACGGATTCAGAATACGTGATGTATGTTTAAGACTCAATGAAAGTAAAAGAAGCCCATGGAAGATTTAGAACATGTGTATCAAAGATAAGATGCTAAACTTCAAGCTGTTCTCACGAGTTTGGTGGGAGAATTCATAAACTTAAAAGGGAGTGTGAGTCTCTGCTTATTTATCTATCATCATCAGCCCAAATACGTCCCACTGCTGGGCACGGGCCTCCTCTACAACTGAGAGGGTTTAAGCCTTAGTCCACCACGCTGGCCTAGTGCGGGTTGGCGGACTACACACCTAAGAAATTCCTAAGAACTTTTAGGTGTGCAGGTTTTGTCACGATGTTTTCCTTCACCGTTAAAGCAAGTGATAATTCATTGTGAATACACACATAACTTCGAAAAGTCAGAGGTGTGTGCCTGGGGTTTGAACCTGCGACCGCCGAAATTCTCGACCGCGCGCCTAAACCTCGAGGCCATCACTGCTTATCTATACAAATACATATAGCTGAAAAGTTTGTTTGATCACGCTAATATCAAGACCCACTACTGGTCCGATTTGCAAAAAAAAATTCAGTGTAAGATAGCCAATTTATCTAGAAAGACTATAGGTTACATTTCATCACGCTACGATCAATAAGAGCGGAGCAGCAAAGGAAAATATGGCAAAAACGGGGAAAGTATATTCCTTCTGAAACCTTATGTTTTGCTAACGCATTTGAGAGCAACAACTTATCTTATAACCAGGGTTGCCAGATTGTATAATTGGATACAATATGTATAATCTGATAGTGAATTGTATCCATGACCATTTCGTATAATACGATACAAAAACATACGGGATGAAATCAAACTGTCTAAAAGCTAGGGTAACTAAAATAAAAAAAACAAGAGCTACCGTCCAGTCTAGAGTTTTTGAGCATTTATCTAGGTAGGGTAACTGAAATTCTAAAAAAAGGTCTCGAGTCTCGACTTTTTGACTATTTATCTAGCTAAGTAAAATTAAAAAAAAAGAAACAAGAGCTACTCTCGAGTCTCTACTTTTCGATGTAGGTTAAAAAATTAAAAAAAAGAGCTAAATTACAGAATGGTTATGTATAATGCGATCAAATTTCGTATAATTGCAGATACTAAACCGTATAGCTGCGATTTATTTGCTGGCAGCCCTGCTTATAACATGTTTCGCCTTTTTGTCCTGGCTTGACGCAGTGACCCCAGCAACAGTTGACAGTAAGTGCAATGCGATCTAAATTTCAAATAGCAAAAAACGAATACGTTACAATTCCTGTAAAGTCGACACAATGAGTCCGTCCGATGGTAACCGAATGTACGTAGTCTGATCTTGTAACAGTTGTAACGCGACACCACTATGTCGAGATGTATATTTTTTGCATGATGGTCGCCGTCCGGTCGGAACGAATATCCTAGCACAATCAAAGTATGCCTCAGAGCTAGATTTATAAAGGCATAATGTCACTTAAACTTTCTGCAATCGTATCAGTTCTAACAATATAATCAATAGTACGTAAATGCGACTGCGAACGACTGCCTCGTGGTCTCGTGGTACAAGTATGTGCCGTGCGATCTAGAGGTCCTGGGTTCGATTCCCGGGTCGGGCAAAGTGTTATTGGGTTTTTCCATTAGGAAATTCTCAATAACAGCACGGAGTCTGGAAATGTGCCCGAAAAACGGCAATAGGCTCGCCCCCTATTACGTGGGACTGATACATACCTGGCGAAATGTGGGTGCAGAAATGCACCTCTGCCTACCCCTTCGGGGAATACAGGCGTGAGTTTATGTATGTATGTATGTATGTAGTACGTAAATAGAGAACTTTTTTTCTTACGTAACCTAAGATTTTCATATATTTCGGGCTTTAAAAATGATTAAAATATGGTAAAGAAATGAACGTCAATTAAACTGTTGTAGTTTGAACAGTCAAAACTCTCTATCGCATACCATTCAACCTAATGATAGAATAATCCTAACAAGACAATGGTTGCCGTAATCACTTGTTACAAAATCCACGTATCCCTGGGCACAAGCCTCCTTTACAACCGAGAGAGGTTAGGCCTTAGTCCACCACACTGGCCTAGACTCTAGAGAATTCCTTAGAATTTTTAGTTTTGCAAGTTTCCTCACGATGTTTTCCTTCACCGCTTTAGTACATAATAACTTATGGTGTAAGCAGTGATGGCCTCGAGGTTTAGGCGCGCAGTCGAGAATTTCGGCGGTCGCAGGTTCAAACCCCAGGCACACACCTCTAACTTTTCGAAGTTACGTGTGTATTCACAATCACTTGCTTTAACGGTGAAGGAAAACATCGTGATAAAACCTGCACACCTAAAAAAAAAAGTTCTTAGGAATTTCTTAGGTGTGTAGTCCGCCAACCCGCACTAGGCCAGCGTGGTGGACTAAGGCCTAAACCCTCTCAGTTGTAGAGGAGGCCCGTGCCCAGCAGTGGGACGTATTTGGGCTGATGATGAACTTATGGTGAATATACACAAAACTTAGAAGAGGGTCTCGAATTTCAAATCGCGAACGTAGAGCTTTGACTCGACTGTGCGCCTAAACCTCGAGGCCAAACTACTCCTTAGATGCTTACTTAATCTCGCAGAAACAAGAATTTATATTACACCCAGTACTAATTCCACAAGAACATCCAGTTTGTAACGTTTCCAGTACAGATGTTGCATAATAAGGGCGTGTCCGTAACAGGTCCCTTTAGCGGTCAAGGCGAACGCGGCGCGGTGCGCGGCGCCGTATCGCCTTACACCCGACCATTCAACACCTGGTGCACATAATGCAGCATGTTTCCACTGTCTCCATTCGTAAGGCACACTCATTGGACGGCTCACGGCTATATATCCGATGGATGGGTAGTGTATTTCCTCACTAAACTTGGAATCTAACTCTTTACATCTAGGTAGCACGAGCCATACAACCGCTGATATATTATAGGATCCTTTGAGAATAACATAATTATAAGAATCACTTTATACGCGCCATTCACTTGAATCTAAGGCGATCGACATCGTCCATCTATGTTGCTGCTAAAAATAAACAAAATCTGTACCCAATTTGCTTTTCCAGTTCCTAATATACCTACCTGATATAAGTAACGTAAGAATAATAATAGGAATAATGAAAAAAAAAGAAATATAAGTAATAATAATAATAACGTAAGATTTTGCTACTCAATTATGGACTATTAAAATGTTTGACAATTGATAATTTTTTTTTATTATAAGTTGCTTTTGACTGGCATAATTAATTTATTTCTAGATGCAATTCAACAAATGAATGAACTACATATTTAACAGTCGTGCAATATTAAACATATTAAAAGACTCAATTCACAACAGACTCATATCAATAGCTATGGCCTTAAAGAAATTATCGCAACAAAAAGTCAAAGGCTATCATCATAATTATTTGAGTCAAATAAAAAATCGAGAATTACTGTATTAGTTTCCATGAAATCTCCAAGAAGTTTTTTGCTCAAGCCTCAACATGTTCATTCATTATATTCGTACGATTAATGGCCGTTCTCGTGTCTGAGACCGCATTACGTAATTTTTACTTGGTTCAATGATTGCTGCCATTTGGTACAGACTATGGGTTGATGATAACGCGAGAGTTGCAATGGCATAGTTGAAATCAGACCACATTGGATACCTATTTTTCCCTTATTATAACGGTATAAGAATGCTATACAATGAATTCCCTCGGTATGTGCACGTGTAGACCTTCAACTTTAACTAGTTTTGACACTTTAGAATAAAACCTAATCTTCTTTTATTTATTGAGAATGATTTTACCTACAACGGGACTTATGGGGATTGATATATGGTTAAGCGTATAGAAGAATAATATAATACAAAGAAGGGGTGAGGGTAAAATCCATTACTAAAATAATGCCGCGAAATAAAGTTCCCTTGGGAGTCGTCAACGCTGGCGAAAGGTGCCCTACACAAAACAATGTGCTTTTAGAACAACTTTCTTTCATTCGCTAATCGGGTTGTAGCACGCAAGAATAATAAAAACAAAATTCTTTTAAGAAAGAATCTATACAGTTCTCCATTATAAGACAGTTGTAGCTATTTTGAATGATTGTCATTAAAATACTAACATGCATTGACCATTAATATATACGCAAATGTTGCACATGATCCTCTCAGATATACACTTTACATTTAACATAACCATACCAGTGGCGGTACTTCCATAGAAGCCCAAAAGCCCGGTTTGCCTTACAAAGTTCCGAAAAATAATCTTTAAGCTTCAAATTTTCATTTAACAAAAGCGATTTGACATATAAATGAGAATATCCTGACCCCACAATAAACAATTATAAACTAGACATTACATTATTAACGTGTAACGCTTTTGGGCTTCAAGTACCGCCACTAAACCATACATATGTATAGTACTCACGTTGATTGATTCCTTTTGAATTAGCTATAACCTCACTAGAAACAGACCACATGGAATTTCGGACAACCACCGCACACCTAAGTAAAGCTTACACTTAAGCTGGCAGGTAATTTCGGCCATCTCGTTGGCCGGTATAGACAAGTTATATAAATCACCCGCCCCGCTTCGTGGTTCTATCATTAGAGGTGATTAGAGCCGGGCCGGCAGGATGGGCCGAATTATACGGTCTGGTCGGCTACGTGCGGACCACAAAAATGCGACGCTGTCGTTATCCCGGGATTTTCTTTGGCGAGCACGTGTTGATAAGGGCATGCGTAGTATTGGAATTTTACAAGTTATGCCCAATTTACACCCTCGTTAACATTATAACACCTCATTCATATACACTTGTATCTAATCAGCTGTTTTAAGTTATTTCTTTGCATGTAATATCCAATATACATTAGACTATTTTAAACCTATCAGTTCTCACATAACTGATAGACAACCCGCACTAGGCCAGCGTGGTGGACTAAGGCTTAAACCCTCTCAGTTGTAGAGGAGGCCCGTGCCCAGCAGTGGGACGTATTTGGGCTGATGATGATGATGTCACATAACTTCCTTACAGGAACAAATACTAAAAACGGTCTTTTTTTTTTTTCATGGGGAAAATCCTCTTGGATCCCCGTTTCCAGAAGGCAAACGGGGTATGCCGGACTCTTACCGGCTAAAAACCCCATGGTAGTCTCCCTCTACACTTTGGAGGGTCTTCGGGAACTCAGAATGAACGCGCCGAATTGCCTCCAGACTAAAAACGGTCTATAGTCTAACCTTAAACAATACGGAAACATTATTTGCATATCAAAATGTTCAAAACCAATTCGAATAGTACCGTGCTAAATAATTACCTACTTGAACGATAAAATTGCAATTTAGTGTGATAAAATATATAAATTATTTACGAACAAACTTTAAATTGCAATTTATAATTTACTTCCTCTTAGAAAGTCAGTCAGTAATAAATTAGTCAGCTATTGTGCTTCAAACTAGAACGTTTGAGTGAAAAGTCAGTGACCTCATATTTACAAGGTGCAACTTTTTATAATGACCAATGATAGGTTCCATTTGGATTAGGGTTGCCAACCGTCTTGTTTTCCCAGGACATGTCCTGCTTTTTGGGGGGTCCTGGGCTGTCCGGGATAGTTTATAAGCATCGTCCTGAGTTTTAAAGAGTCCTGTTAAGGATCTATGCTTTAAATTTCGCGCGCTACTAATCGTTTTGTCACTCACTGGGCCCGCGCCGCGCGTGCAGACTGATTGTTGTCAGTTTCGCGCTACTAGTTTTAGGTAGGCTAGTTGTTTTATTATAACAATTAGGTACTGCATCATATACAGGGTGTCCCAGCAGTCGACGATAACCCGGAAGCGGGGAATAGCCCAAGTCGTAAGAGTTATCAGAAAAATATTTAAAAAAATATAAGTTATGTATTTAGAAAAATATAGGGATTTCAAAAAAATCTAGAAAATCTACACCCTGTGACGGTTTTTTCACTACTGTTGCTGCAAATCTCTACTTTTTTTAATTATTATTTTTGTTATGTAATCCTGAATAATGCCTCTGCAAACTGTTATCCAACATTTAGAGCCACCTTGCTATACTTCGGAATAAAATGACATTGTTTACCAAACCGCATATTTAAAATTTATCATACGCCCAAATTTAACTGACTGCCCTGAAAAAAAAAAGTACTACGCGAGTTTGGCAAGTAGCTTTAAAAGTTGGCGCATTTAATAAGGAACCCAAAATGGTATAACACTTGCTACATTATTTTTTAAATGTGGCACAATATTTTTTTATTTTGCGAAGAAACCCATTTGATCAAATTTTCTTATTAACTAAAGATGTTTCTATTCGGCTCTTCGAGACAGCAATTTTAAGATACTATTTGAGTGAGATGGAGAAAATCGTTTTACGATGTGTGAGCGAGACAGATAGTGACGCTAGTTCAGTTAGAGAATATTTCGATTAGGAATACCGGAGTAGATGGATAGGACGAGCTGGCACAATCCAATGGCCAGCCCGTTCACCTGACTTAAATCCTTTAGGCTATTTTTTACTGGGGATCGGTGAAAGAAAATTTTTGTTTAAAGCCAATTGAAAATTTACCTGAGCTACGGCAAAAAATAAATGGAAGTAGCTGAATTTGTTAGGAATAGAAGATTTTCGCCCCTGATAACCCCATCTTTTTTAAGAAGATGACGAGCGTGTATTGCGGCTGAAGGAAGGCAGTTTGAACATGTATTGTAAATTTTACTAAAGAAATATTTGATGTTAAGCAATTACTTAATAAATCTAAGATATCCAAATAAAAAAAGCCTAAATTTAAAATAAAAAAGTGATCATTGCTCCGATGCGTGGTGCCCATGGACTACCTGACAATGGAGTATCTGTCTCACTCACACATCGTAAAACAATTCTCTCCATCTCACTTATAAGTTCATCATCATGTCATCTTTAGTTAATAAGAAAATTTGATCAAATGGGTTTCTTCGCAAAATAAAAAATATTGTGCCACATTTAAAAAATAATGTAGCAAGTGTTATACCATTTTAGATTCCTTATTAAATGCGCCAACTTTTAAAGTTACTTGCCAAACTCGCGTAGTACATTTTTTTTTCAGGACAGTCAGTTAAATTTGGGCGTATGATAAATTTTAAATATGCGGTTTGGTAAACAATGTCATTTTCTTCCGAAGTATAGCAAGGTGGCTCTAAATGTTGGATAACAGTTTGCAGAGGCATTATTCAGGATTACATAACAAAAATAATAATTAAAAAAAGTAGAGATTTGCAGCAACAGTAGTGAAAAAACTGTCACAGGGTGTAGATTTTCTAGATTTTTTTGAAATCCCTATATTTTTCTAAATACATAACTTATATTTTTTTAAATATTTTTCTGATAACTCTTACGACTTGGGCTATTCCCCGTTTCCGGGTTATCGTCGACTGCTGGGACACCCTGTATAGTCCTGTATTAAAGCCGAAATGTCCTGGTATTTCTATATTCAAATCGTGGATTTTTAAGTTTGCAGATGGTAACCCTAACTTGGATAAATGTGCGATCTGTTGTTCCCAAAATAGCCATAAATATGTTATATTGTTACTATGCAATTTAATACTAAGTATTGCTTAGTGGATTCATCATACAATCTTGCGAGACACAGCCTCGGTAGTCATTCGAATGCCACACACCTGTGATTATTTCTTAGGAGTGTGTAGGCCACCAACTCGCGCAAGTTGACTTAATTGCGTAGAACCTAGTCATTCTCGCCCGTACAAGAGGTCTTTGGGCAGGAGTAGAATGCATATTAATAGACTATATTATCTACTAGCTGACCCGGCGAACTTCGTTCCGCCTAACAGCCGATCCTTAATTATTATTTTTTTTAGCCTAAATTACTCTTTATTACACCAGCAATCTGCCAGTCTCGTTAAAATTGGTACACCCATTTCAGAGATTAGCCGGAACAAACAGACAGACAGACAGACAAAAATTGTAAAAAACGTTATTTTGATATATGTACCGTGTTTACATCCATATTTATGCATTTATTAAAAACCGGTTATTTCAATATTACAAACAGACACTCCAATTTTATTTATTTGTGTAGATATAATTAATAGGTTACACAGCTTTATTTCATCCTTCACTATTCACGAACGGAAATGTGTCTAAATGAAATGGAAATGGATGGAATTTTTGATCTCAGTGCGGGATCATACCAGCAGTCTCTTGTTTCACAGTACCTAACCTATTGCACGGAGGCATTCTTCAAGTGCACACTGTTCAGTTTTTATAGAATATAATTACAGACGTGAACATCTGAAATTCCCACAGAAACTATTAAAACAAGCTTTGTATCACTTTCACCGTTCAGTCGGACATCAGTGCCCCAAAACTGGTATAGAAAGTTCGAAACTCCTAAAAATATATGTTGAACTTTTTTTTGCATTGTTATTTTTTTTGCGGAGTTTGTGCTTTGACGACCTCCTTCAAATGACTCTATTAGGAAATTCATAATAGTAATACGGAGTCTTCCTAAAGCAGTGATGGCCTCGAGGTTTAGGCGCGCGATCGAGAATTTCGACGGTCGCAGGTTCAAACCCCAGGCACACACCTCTGACTTTTCAAAGTTATGCACTGTATTCACAATGAATTATCACTTACTTTAACGGTGAAGGAAAACATCGTGATAAAACCTGCACACCTAAAAGTTCTTAGGAATTTCTTAGGTGTGTAGTCCGCCAACCCGCACTAGGCCAGCGTGGTGGATTAAGGCCTAAACCCTCTCAGTTGTAGAGAAGGCCCGTGCCCAGCAGTGGGACGTATATGGGCTGATTATGTATGTATGTATGAATACGGAAATAGGCTCGCACTTTATTATTAGGTACTTAAACACAGCTGGCGATACGTAAGTATACAAACAAATTTTTACTTCTACCTTCAGAATACAGACGTAAATGTAGGAATGTTCTTCTGATGAATAAAATGTTGCCTACAACCGTCTCAAACGCCCCGTCCATCTCTGTACGAAATTTACGAAACTCAGGTTATCAATGTAGGTATGAAATTATAACAAATAAATAACACAGTTAAAACAGAGTTTCAGTACGCAATTAATCGTTTTAATGTTATTGGCATTTGATTCATATTATATTCTTTATAATCTTACGTCTTACGTACGACAGGCGTCCTCTATTAATCACTCTTTCTATCAACACTTCAGTAAGAATAAAGACACAATAATGATCTTTGAATATCATTAATAACATTTCATCATCATCATCAGCCTATATATGTCCCACAGTTGGGCACCGGCCTCCTCTACAACTGAGAGGGTTGAGGCCTTAGTCCACCACGCTGGCCTAGTGCGGGTTGGCGGACTACACACATAAGAAATTCCTAAGAACTTTTAAGGGTGCAAGTAATTTATGAGAGAAACTGACTGCTCCATTAATCCCGCGGCATTAGTGTGAGGCGTGAGTTCAAAAGTTCCAGGTTTCTATTCATGGGTTTCAAAGGAAGTTCTCGGTAGTAGCACAGAGTCAGAAAAATGTTCTCAAAAAACATCTGACGAATCAGGCTGTAGAAATACATCTCTGCTGACCTCCCGGGATTTAGCATTTGTGTGTATTATATAAATCAAGAACAATAAAGTCAATGTTTTTAAATGATATTCTTTTTTGTTTTTCTCACATAAAACTTATATAAACATAAAAATAATCATTAACATGAAACATTATTATCCACTAGCTTTTGCCCGTGACTCCGTCCGCGTAGACTACAGGGTTGGGTTTAGAAAGAAAATAAGTTGTAGTCTATTTTACTCCACAGAGTCCCATTTATGTCCATATCAAAAATTGTTTACATCGGCCAAATGATTTAGGTGTGAAAGCATAACAGACATATAGTTACATATACATAGTTCCAGTCGTCTACACGTCATTTCATCATTCTAGCTTCAAAAATGACGAATTTTCACACAAACTCTCACCCCTATTTTTATTTTACCCCCTTAAAGGTACATTTATTTACAAACTTTTAATTTCATATTTATTTATACCTAATCAACAGCCTAAAAAATAAGTTTCAAGCTTCTAGCTATGACAATACTTCCATACAACCTTTCATCCCCCCTTTCAACCCCTTAAAACCCATTTTCCGGGATAAAAAGTAGCCTATGTCCTTTCTCAGGGTCTAAACTATCTGTGTACCAAATTTCATTTAAATCGGTTCAGTAGTTTTAGCAGGAAAGGGAGACAGACAGAGTTACTTTCCCATTTATAATATTAGTAAGGATTAACAGTTTATTTTTCAGACATTTCATAAAAATGCTTTGTGAAATAAACCTTTTAGACTTACTTAACATATGACCATTACACAATAAACATTGAGAATTGTCAGTTTGACATATTATGAAATACTTAAACATTTTATAATTTTTGGACCAATATTAATGTTGTGTGAAGTCTATGAACCAGCTTTTAACCAGTATAATTGCACTGAACTTGCTAACTCTAAACTGTAAATAAGACCCAGCAGTTCGACAAAAAAGGACTGATATTGATGTTTGTGATTTATGTCTTTTATGTTACCACTTTTTGTTCTCAAGTAGATAGTATACCATGCAATCTAGTGGTTCTGATCCCCAAATGAAGTATTTTCGGTTTCCTCAAGGAGTAAATTCACTAAAACATGGGAGTTCACAATAGCGCTGGTGATTTTTAGCTTTGAATGCACTTTAAATGCACCTATATTTAACCCCCCATGAATGCAGCCATAAATACCTGTATAATTTTAAGTCTTTCCAAATTGATTTTATTACGGAACAATGTGTTTAAAGGATTTGCCATAACTGGTGTTTAAAAATAGAATACTTATTATAGGTTTAACATACTTTGTTAACATGAATGGATTAAAATTTTATTGGAAGATGGATTACAAAATAAAAGAAATTATAACAATTAAAATTATGGTTACATAAATATTGTTATTAATTTATTTTTTAATCTAAACTTCTCTGCCACTAATGGATATAAATAATGTCAAGTTTTGTGAGTAGCACATGATTAATGGTTAAGATAATTAACACACTAAAAGATTCAAAGGATATTGGAAATATTTATTATATTAGTTACATAAAAATAATAATAACTACAACAGAAATAACTGAATAAAAGAAAATTACTCATTTAATTCTTATAGATGTTTATTCCTAGTCTTACTTATTTTATTTCATATAATCTTACCTCATCGCTAAAGCGAGTAACTTATTAAGTTTGGACATGTGCTTAAAACAAATATTTCCTTTTAAATTGGTGGATTAGCTTACATTTACTTTACCAGGAAGATTTAAACTCCACTGGCCAGAAAATTCTTAATTTTTTTCTCATAGTCTTCATACTATTCTATATGAGAATGAAACTTAGTTTAATAAAAGATAAGGCCAATGTCACATTTCTAACTTACATGCCATGGCTAGAGGGCAAAATGTACACATAATTATGACTATCATGCTTCCACATCACGTGGGCTACAAGTTATTTATTCTTACTTTATAACTTACTTTGCGGAAATAGCATCCGTTGCGTCATACAGGATTATTAAAAATTACTTTGAAATAGCACATTTTTTTGGCTGATGCGGAAGGTAATACCATCAACTACGACTACATTAATTTCGATATATTCTATTTAAATATATAATGGTATATTATTTCACAGCCAATAAATTTGCGAGCCCAAAGTAAAGGTTTCAACTTAATGTTTACATCATTTTAAGCATCATAATGTGTACTTACCGAATTGTTTTATTGTCGCTCCTAATTCATACGGTTTTGTATACCCTTTGTGTTACAAATATGTTTTATTGCTTAAATACAAACGTATCTGCATTAGGTATTTCGCAAGATCGTCTTTTAGAACAAAATTTATAAACTATTCCACAAATTGTCACATCCACACGATTAAATTAAAAATCCACAAATTTATGAAAAAGTCCCGATAAAATTATCGGTATCCTCATTTAAGATACACGAAAATAATACGCAAAATAACACAGCACAATCATGCAACCTCAAAGAAAAGAACCCCGTATCGCGACTGATTCGACTCTCGGCAATTTATTTTGATTTTACATCGCCGCATCAAGTCGTGGATATTATCTGTGGCAGCGCGTGAGATAGATGAACAGATACTCGTTAAGGTGACGCATGTTGGAAAAGGACAAATATAGTTAATTCAAACGGTCCGTGTCGTGACATTTCATTTGTGCACCCTAATGTCACTTTACGTGACAAGGAATACCAACATAATAAGAAAGACGTTCCATTTTACGTAGAAATAATTAAGCACTTCGACACACAAGGACTAAGGAGAAGTAAATTTTTTATTTTATTTATTTATTCAGTATATTTTTTTATGTATTAACAGAATCAAACAAAAATTGAAGTCCTTTAATAAACAACGGGTATTCTTCATAACACTAACAATCCTAATTTTTTATTGCAATTTAGTATACATTTATTTATTCAATGACCAATAAAAAATAATTACTCAAGAATTGTGTTTTCTAAAGAAAATAAATTAATACTTTCAAAATTAAAATTTGAGCTGAACAATATACTATACTATTGTATGTAGTATTAAATAACTTAAAAAAATGTGATTGATGCCTTAACAACTTTTAATCTCAGCAACTGGCAGTGAGCCCACGCTACCTGAGTGGACGTTTTCCAGGAAATAGAAGCGGATGCTTCGGGACGCTTAACCTTTGGACTTTGATTTATTTTCAAACCTATTCTCAAGAGGATTAAAAAATATTAATAACTTCATTTCTTGTATTGGTTACCTAAAATAGTTGAAATTTTTAAAAAATATTTTTAACTATATATAGCTACTGTCGAGTATTTCGGCGGTCGCAGGTTCAAACCCCAGGCACACACCTCTGACTTTTCGAAGTTATGTGTGTATTCACAATGAATTATCACTTGCTTTAACGGTGAAGGAAAACATCGTGATAAAACCTGCACACCTAAAAAGTTCTTAGGAATTTCATAGGTGTGTAGTCCGCCAACCCGCACTACTATTTGATAAATTTTCTTCCATGATATGTATTTACTAACATTTAAGCTATACCTATAAAAAGTTAACTAAGCAGACAACCTTTACCTTGTGCTCATGGCATCACCGACGTCGATGGGCACAAAATGTTCGCTACAGTGATGAAGCACATGATAAATGATATCTGAGATAGTTGGTTCATTTTCGTATTAAAAAAACACTTGTAAATCTCAAACATGTCAGTCAAGTAATCAGTAGAAGTCTTATTTCTGGATATTGCAAACAGTTAGAATTTAGCGGCTACTTCCTGTTTCTCGAACATCACACCAAATTACTTTAGCTACTTTCATATATGGTCATTATGGGTTATTGAGGCCTAGCATTCTATAGAACAGTAATAACAAAGATGAGCTTGAAAACATGTCTGACCTAGTTCTGAAACAAAATATACTCTGTTAACACTACAAGAGAAACGTGCTTAGCAAATTATCACATCATTGTGGAATTACAGGACACGATGACGCGCAATGTGTTTGTCTTCTAGACAGTTTAATGCTACTGAACGTCATGAGTAACGGTTATTCAACTGTTGCGAAATGGAAATGAAACGGTAGACACGAATTGGAAATAAGTTGAGTCATAAAGTAAATTAGGTGAATCAGATTCTCGGATCAGCTGATTGGCGCGACGTAGAACATGATAGCTTCAGAGCACACGGTAAATGTAGATGACTTGGTTTAATTAAATAAAAATGATTGTATCGTCGTCATCATCGTCACCTTCGTCATGTCTTGCTCGCCTTTGACATGCTGATGGTAAAATAGAAATCCTATTTCCTGGCTGAACGTTTGATGATGCGCTATGTTACTAAAGTCTTAATTGAGAAATGACAAGAAAACTGTATGTCACTATGTACTAATATGTTTTTCAGGTTATGTTATCGACCTTAAGTAAGTCTCACGTTCCAGAAAGAACCATCTAGAATCTAGATTCTATGTGCATCTGATCTGTAGTAGGGATTGGCTAGTTTTAGGAAAAGAGGTTGTAGCATGTCATAAAAATAGTTGGAAGTAGTTCTGTTTTTTAAATGAATCATAGTTACTAGGACAATCATACTGCTTTTTTTTTATTACGGATGATAGGCCTCCTCTACAACTGAGAGGGTTTAGGCCTTAGTCCACCACGCTGGCCTAGTGCGGGTTGGCGGACTACACACCTATGAAATTCCTAAGAACTTTTTAGGTGTGCAGGTTTTATCACGATGTTTTCCTTCACCGTTAAAGCAAGTGATAATTCATTGTCAGAATTCATTGTCAAAGTCAGAGGTGTGTGCCTGGGGTTAGAACCCGCGACCGCCAAGATTCTCGACCGTGTGCCTAAACCTCGAGACCATCACGACTTCGACGTACCTAGTTATAAATGCACGAAAATACTGTTATTAAATCACACCAGGCTAGACAGAATTTAGAGCCTTACAAATATGGTTCCAGTCAAAAAAAATTGTTAGTGGACAGTCATCTACGTCCCGCAACATTCGAGAGAGGTCAACACTCTCTTGTCTCCATGCTTTATGGGGAGGGCTAACTGAATTATACTTTATGAATCGTTGCCACATGAGGACCGTTGAACATTTACCAAACGGCTATTATGTTACTGTGAGAATGAACACCGTTTACTGTTCAAAGTGGAACTACAATGATACATCTCTTGTAACCAGCTATGGACACTATTAGATACATTTTTAAAGATATTTTTTTAGTTTCAAGGTTCAATTTCGACGATTGAAAGACTATTGCGTAGAACTTAAGCAATTCCATGAACGTGTGAAATGAAGTGTTTGCCTGGAATTTAAATCTGCAACCGCTGAGATTTTGGTTTAATAGCGTATCAGATACGAATCTGGAGTCAGGATACTATTGTACTTAAGAACCTGTGGCATCACAAATGTATGTGTCCAAGCGTTGGCTGTAATTCCCTAATAGTTTTTTTTATTTTTATTAAAATAATAATTTCTGAAATGTATGATGATTTTTAGATATGTAGGTAGGTAAATGACACTTTATTTGTCACTATTGTTAAATACCAAAAAAATTAATGTACTTACATCTAGAACATTTAAAAATAATAACATATTATTATAACTAATTATAAACAAATTCGCAACCTCGTAACATTTTTTATTTGCTTCTTAAGTAAATTCACATTTATTGTGTGTATTATTCAAAAGTCTGAATATGTCTGTTTCCATAGCATAAATTTATAATTAAAAATTATTTTAGGGGTTCATTCAAAATTTTAAATAGACCGAGTCTCAGTATTATTAGGTTGGTACATAGAGAAAAAAAATCGTAAGTACTGGTGTATGTAAATAGTAGGTAACTGTTGTTTTTTTTAAATACGGGGCAGTGGAGCACACAGACTAAATTATGGGCATAATTAACGAGTTTTGTCTGAAAGTTACGCTTTAAAGTCTTTATTAAACTACGGAAAACGATTTATTTGGAACGCGATAATTTCTTAGCACACCAAACAAACCTAGTATTTACTTACGAAGTTAGCATGCACAGTTTTAGTCATAATGTATGTTTGTCGATAAAGTTACAACAAGGCACAAATTGTCAAGGAACTCCTAAATATTACAGGGAAATGTTATGTTGTTTTTGCAATAAGTATTCCACTTAATAAACTACTTCCGTATGTATATGACTTTAAAAAAAATCTTCCGTAACTTTACACAGTACTTAGTTTTTAATATTAAAATAGTATAGTTTTAAATACAAAGAATGGATAGACAGCAGGATGTTCAGTTATTAAATACTGATCAATTTTAACGTATTTTATTAGTGTGTTTATATGTATCTTATTTTTATTTAAAATAAGACGATAAAATAATCAAATCATAACTTTATTCACAAACTTATAAAAATTGAACAAAGATAACAAACAAACGGACGCATAACTTACTTTTATAATAAAAATATAAGGTTTTTCGACCTTTGCCTATATTATGTCCATTTCTTTACAATCCGACTAGAAAATAAGTTATTGCTTACATTCATCCGCGCTCATTTGGAATTAGTCTAACTTGAGCAAATTGCAATACATACGGCATTTCTCACACAAGAATAAAAGTATGAACACTTTCACAACAATACAATCTCTCATACAACACTTACAAATTAATTAAGTCATATGAATACTGGCATATTAACAGTATGAATTAAAAAAAGAATTTCGAAATATGTATTTTTCATATACCCTAAACTGAGTTACATAATTATATTAAATATATTCCACACCTATTCGAAAAACGAATTAAAATATTTTGCATAGCATAAATTTTGAAAGTTGGCAACATTTTTTAGATATATTTAAATTTGGAATATTCTGTAGTGACTCATGTGAAATCATTAAAACTATCAGACAGAATTAAAACTATCAATGAAGACTTTCTATAATATTTTTTAATATTTCTACATTTGTGCTAAATTATTTGATAAGCTATTAGGTATAATTTTATGCAATGACTTTCCGTAAATGATGGCATATCTAGCTGTATGCTATAATTACTTATTTAAAGCTGCCCCAAAACTATCGCTTTTTAACTTATGATTTTACCAGAAAATAAAACGCAAGAATATTTCTATTGAGCAACTTATAGTAAATATTTGTAATACTCTACAATAAGCATTTAAATTCGTGTAGTGAGGTATTTAAGATAGCTTTCATGAAAACTTCTTGTCATCTCTCAAGGGCATTGTTTCGTCATCTATGTCCACTCGACCGACCAGCACGGGCTCCGCTCCCTTCTTGTCGTCTTCTTCATTATTAGCAACTTGTTTCTTCATTAATTCTTCACTTAGTCGTTCGAAGAGAGCTCTATAACAACACAAAACGTCACGATTTTATAAAAGTGATCATTGTACCAACATAATAAACGTTTAAAAGTTTATGTTATTAAATTCAAATAAGTATATATCTTTCTATTAAGTTAAACAGATCATGCAGTCTATACATATTTTCCTTTTTTTTTAGAAAAAAATGAAAATATCGAAAATACTTTAATAAGATTTAAGGTAATAGCACTAGTAATTGACCACTTAAGGACACAGAAATTTCTTTTTTAATGCCTAACTTTAATCATCATTCGAATTCAATGAGTGTTTTGTTTTGTTAACTCTGTGCAAGTCTTTTAACGAAACGAGCTAGTATTTTTTCTTGTACAATGGTTGCATTCAAGTAAAAAAATGAAAATAAAACTTAATATAAGAGATTTAGTAGTTGACCACCTAAAAACTAGTAGTTGACCATGTTTTGCATCAGTAGTTGACCATTCAGATTTTTTAATTATTTGTTAAATAAGAAGGCAAATTAAGACAACTTTGCGTTTTATTTGAAATATAATAACAATAACATCCCCCGCTCGTTAATAAATGTTCTGGCCATTTCCACAATCGACCATTTGCTTTCATCGATGATATTGTAGCTGTTTTTTTTTTATAGCTTTAAGTACTTTTCCGGGATAAAAGTTATTATCGTACTTCATCATCATCATCATCATCAGCCCATATACGTCCCACTGTTGGGCACCGGCCTACTCTACAATTGAGAGGGTTTAGGCCTTAGTCCATCACGCTGGCTTTGTGCGGGTTGGCGGACTACACACCTAAGAAATTCCTAAGAACTTTTAGGTGTGCAGGTTTCATCGCGGTGTTTTCCTTCACCGTTAAAGTGCGTGATAATTCTTTATCAATACACACATATGCAACTTCGAAAAGTCAGTCATGTGTGCCTGGGGTTTGAACCTGCGACCGTCGAGATTCTCGACCGCGTGCCTAAACCTCAATGCCGTACTTAAATATGACAAATTCAACATTTACTTTTTGCCGAGGCTTTTGTCAGATTCTTAATCAGACAACAGTAGTTGAAAGTTTACGCATATTTTCAAGCATATCGTTAGGACCTATGATGTCAAATTGATCTAGAGTGGTTTCAAATATGTCATCAGCAATGCTAATTGCTGGTGATCCTGGGATCGTCACTAGCACTAGTTCGTCACCAACAGTAATAAGTACCGCAGTTGCCGATGGTTCCATTGTGGTTTCCAAAACACCATCATTATTGTGAGATGATTTTTTTCAGCCGTTCTTATGGGTGTTTTATGAAGACGAACGACATTTACTGCTGAGAGCATTGCAGCTTCAGTATAATTTAGGAATGTACCCCTTTTCCCAGACATCTACAAGGTGAAAATTTGGTTTTAGTAACTGTTCGTACCTTACAATAAAGGTGGTCAACTACTAATTAAAATTAAGTTATTGTAAAAGTAAATAAAATAGTTAATTCTAATTGATGATGCCCTTCATATATTATTCCGTACAGTACATTTACATGATACAGAAATTCATCAGAAGTTGACCATCCTGGTCAATTACTAGAAAATCATGCTAAAACGGAATCAGTAGTGGACCACCCCCACATCTCAATCTTGTAAACAAATTTTCGTATTTTAAATACCCTGTTACCTCAATTAATCCTTAACGAACAAGAAAATCAAAACACTTACCATCAACAAGGTGACAAAGTTGTTAATATTTAACTTCAAACTTTTTCAATCCTTAAGAAAATTATAACAAAAAAACGAATAATAGATTTACGGTGCGTCAATCAACAAACAACTGGAGGCTATTTTTAATATTTGAAAATAATGGAGTCGTAGTTTGCGCGCTTCGTAGACCACATGACAGCACTGACTACTCAATATGGAATTAGTTTAAAAATATGCCGCGAATTCTTATTTTATCTGTTTATGTGCATTGGTGGTCAACTACAGGTACATGGTCAACTACTAGTGCCATTACCTAAGCATTATTGTCTATAGTGTAGAATGAAACAAAAAAAATGTATTTTTAATAGATGATGAGACTTACTGGAAGACGAATCCTTGCATGTTCTTGGCTAAATAGTAGAGGAACAACCAATCGGCGAACTCGCAGCCGTTGGCGACAGCAATCACGTTGTGTGGGTCGAACTTGGCGTTCGAGACGTAACGGAACATGTAGTCATTGAATCTCCACGACCGACGGTAGGCGAAGTAAGAGATAATGCGCCATATCACGGCTGTAAGGAAGAACAGCATTGAGATTTTCATTGTACGACGATAAATTCCTGGAACGTAATAAAACGACCGCCCATCCAACCAATTATTCTGGCTTTATTTCTGACAATGGTAGTAGAATTTTATAAAGTTGATGGATGGGCGAGCAGAGGAAGGCCAAAGAAAAGATGGATGGAGTGCGTGACTGAAGATATGAAAGAAAAAGTGGTGAATGAAGACATGACGGCTGATAGGGATGTTTGGAAGGATAAAACATACTGCGCCGACCCCAAATGAAATTGGGAGCAGGGCAAGGCAATGATGGTAGTAGAATTTTATTCTAGGTAATATAAGCGATAATATTATTTTTACAACGTTTATCACCTTAATAGACAATGACAGCCCCGTGGCGCAATTAGCTAGATACCAGCTTGCGAAAGGAGAGACCTCGGGTTCGATCCCCGCACCGAGACAAATGTTTGTGTGACCCACTAATATTTGTTTCGAGTCTGGGTGTTTGTGAGACCTTAAAGTCTCTCGTAGTTTCTGATACCTACGACACAGGACGTGTATCCTAGTGTGGAGTCAGAACGATGTATGTGACTGTTGGATGTATTTATTTATCTATTTAATATGATTTCAACGACAAAAGAGCCTTATGTCATTAATACAATACATCATCCAGCGTATTACTGATTCTATAAGTGATTAAGTCAATGAGGGAATTATATTTTCTGTTTTTGTGCTATCTGGCCGTAAGTGCTATTTAATTGCGTACAATGTTATTAAATGTTTATATAATTTCTGTACTTTACCCAGCCTGTAGGCGGCATGATTTTATAACACGAGTTATACAATATTTTTTTGCAAATTATGTAAAGATCGATGTCGAATATCTTCTGCTTCACTTGTGAATTTATACAGGGACAGAATTATAAACAAAATGCGATTCTACAACAAACTGCCTAAAGCCCTAGATATATCTAAGGTATGCGTCTTACCAAGCACAGAGACGATGAAGAGAAACAGCAGCCAAAACCAAAGGACGGTGTAGATCTTCTCGTGGATGATATTGAGCGCCATCACGCATAAGGCATCGTGCTGCTGAATCGAACCGCTGGGACCGAACTTGTGGAAGATGCACTTCGTAACCTGCCACATAGGAAAAACCAATATAATTTATGGAAACATCATCGAAGTGATAAAGTAACTGCGTATTGAGACGAATCTGCGGTACGAAAGGGCAGGCTTGACCGGCATGGTATCATTTTCTGACATACAACAGACGTTAAGTAGCTATGTTGGGCCTCGTTAAGTGATTGACATTACCGGAAGCTCCCTTTTGCAAGAAATACAATATATTTCGACTTGATAAAGACTTAAGTTGTTGAATTTGACGGTGACCCACGCCAGTCTGTCGATCACTTGTAAATATTGGGTAATGAATTGACAAGTATAATTGTGGCGACTTGTGGAAGATAATAGTACATCTCCAGTTTGATATAGTAACATAACTAAATAAATAAATAAATACACCCAACAGTCACATACATAGTTCTGACCCCACACTAAGATACGAGTCTTGTGTCGTAGGTATCAGAAACTACGTGAGACTTTTCGGTCTCACAAACACCCAGACCCGAAACAAACACTTGTGGATCACACAAACATTTGTCTCGGTGCGGGGATTGAACCCGCGGCCTCTCGTTTCGCAAGCTGGCTTCTAGCCAACTACGCCATGGGGCTGTCAAACTGTAAAATGCCGGAGCGGTAACTTTGCCGTGTCAGAACTGTCGTTTCCATGGATGTTTCACTATTATGTGTTTAAAATAAAGGGGTCTAAACTATTACTACAAAATAACATTGAACCAAACTTACTTTTGGAAAGACGAGTTCCAATGGATCCGCGATGTTATTCCACTGGCTGAAGTTCATCACCTTCGCACCGAGGGAAATGAAGGCGCCGTTAAGGAACTTGTCTATGACCCAGATCTGGAACATGACGTGCAGCAAGTTGGTCACTTCCATCGCGACCAACCATGTCGACCACGTTCGAGATATCTTCAACCTTGGAAAATGAAATTAAATTGCTTAATAAGTTGGGATGAATTTTTTTTTAATGAAAAGCCCAATAACACCTGCCCGACTTAAAGATCAAACTATTTTGATCGATTGAGATATTATGGCATGCGATCTATTTTATAGATATGGCATCAAGAATCCTCAACGGACTTAACAGGATCGGTCCTCGTACATCCCATTGTTGGGAACGGGTCTCATCTACGGTTGCCCTTTATCCACCACGATGGCATTGTGGAGGTCCGTAGACTTCAATATTTAAAAAACTTCTTCCTGTGTAAAGATTTTGACATATTTTTTTTTCTACCAATAAAAATAGCAGAAAGCTGAACAGATAGAGCGTGCTTTCCTTCCTTGTATAAACTTATAATTTATTTAATTCGTTTTATTGAAATATCATTAACCTAAAAAAAAACAGCAGCGTAATGTCCCGAGCTCTACCGAGCGAGGAACTAATCCCACATAATTCCGATTGTGATCAAATACTTGAAATACTTGATAGCACGAGGAAATGACCAATTGCATTGAAAGAAGCATCATTACATTATCGTCTGATCATACGCCGCCGCTCGCCTACTCAATAATCTATAGTACTATTGATTAGATACGTTTCGGTTTTAAAACGTTTTACAGCTATACATTGCATCATTGCGGATTTTGGTTAGTTTGCTTTGACTACTGTAATTTGGTTTTCATTTGGCAAACCATTTCTTGAACCTACATACATACATAAACTCACGCCTGTATTCCCCGAAGGGGTAGGCAGAGGTGCATTTCTGCACCCACATTTCGCCAAGTATGTATCAGTCCCACGTAATAGGGGGCGAGCCTATTGCCGCCTTTCGGGCACATTTCCAGACTCCGTGCTGTTACCGAGAATTTCCTAATGGAAAAACGCAATAACACTTTGCCCGACCCGGGAATCGAACCCAGGACCTCTAGATCGCACGGCACATACTTGTACCGCCAGACCACGAGGCAGTTACTTTGTCTATTCCGCTTTCACGCCTAAACCACTGAATCGATTTGGATGGTTTTTGATATGGAGATATAAAGCACCTTGGGAAAGGACATAGACTAGGTACTTTTTGTATAAAAACTTGCCAATCTACTATAAGTAATAAATGTATCTTCATATAGGCCAGAAAATCCGGCTATAGGTAGGTAGAGTTAGTAACATTGTGATAAACTAGGTACATTTTTAAAAATGTCTCGTAATTGTAAATAAATATTTTTGAAATTTAATACTAGAGAAGTTCTTATTTTATCACGATGTTTGGAGGACAATGAGATAAGATGAATGATACCTTTATCTGATGTCAATTGTCATCAGATCTCTCAATGTTTAAAGCGACCGAAGCATTTAATGGTCACCAAGTGAAGATTTAAAAATAGGAATGATCACTTTAATCTAATGACGTAGGAATACGTATTTAGGAAACAACTCTTACATATTTTGACAGCCCACGTGGGACAGTCGGTTAGATAGCCTGCAAATGACAGGTATGAGATATCGAAGTCTCTCGTAGGTGCTGATGTGTGCTCCCAAGTTCTTTTTTATATTTTATTTTTATTAAAGAAAGCACGCCAGCTAAAATCAGCAGCAGTAGGTACTGAAAACGGTGCAAAATCGGCCACGATTTATACATTACTCATATAACAATATTAAAAGCAGTATTTCTAGATTCGTAACTTCAACTCCAACTATTGTAGGTGTGATAATGTAAGGATAAGAATATAAAATTGCTCGATTGCTAACACAACACACAAGAAAGAAATATTACATGCTAAAGTAAGAAATATTGTTGGTAGTTAGAAATGCTGACTGCATTCCAACCAAGAATTCGTTTTCACTCTATTAAAATTCAAAAAGTATGAAAAGTTACCTTAGCAAAATGTCCCTTCTTATCAACTCGAGTTTCTTCTCTAATGAATGTCTTGACGGTACTGCCATACCGTTTATATTCATGTCTTGTTCTTGCAACGATAGACTAGCGTACTGCAAGCCGTCCACCAAAGCTTTAATCCTGCCTCCTGCAACAAATATTGTATTTAGTTTCTATGTCAGTAAGAAAATGCATGTATTCGTTTTCTTTTTGGGACCTTATCAGCTGGCCTAAGCATTAATCCGGGTGTTGGTATTTGTGCGAGTAAAAGGATTGAGGAAAACGTAGCCATACTTAATATGCTTGTTACTTAACACGTTTTTCTTACAAAGATAAAAACCATCGACCATTCTTCATTTATTTCCGCAAACTGATAACCATCAACAAAAAACCTAGACAAGTTATGTTTTTGCAACAATGTAGAGGTCAACGACATCCTTTTTTGTGATTTCAGACGGAAGAACACGTTCTCAGATTAAGACAGCGAAGTTAAGTTTATCTTATCAGTTTAATTCGGGTTATATTTACGAGAGTCGTGTAACTGATGCAATGTTTATTTAAGAAAATTGTGCAGTGCAGAATCTTAGTAAGCCTAGGTGTATTATTGCCTCGTTGGTTTCATACGATAAGATTTTGCACCATGAAGTCCATAATGCATTTCTGTATCTGTTAGTTTTATCGTATGTGCCGTGCGATCTGGAGGTCCTGGGTTCGATTCCCGGGTCGGGCAAAGTGTTATTGGGTTTTTCCATTAGGAAATTCTCAGTAGCAGCACGGAGTCTGGAAATGTGCCCGAAAAACGGCAATAGGCTCGCCCCCTATTACGTGGGACTGATACATACCTGGCGAAATGTGGGTGCAGAAATGCACCTCTGCCTACCCCTTCGGGAAATACAGGCGTGAGGTTATGTATGTATGTATGTTTTCCTAAACAATGAGTTAGCACGGGGATTAGAAATGTTCCCTAAAGCGGCAATAGCCTGACCTCCTATTATGTGTCTTAAAAAATCTAGACATGCAAAATGTATGTTATTAGTGTCTAAATAATGTATCACTTTATCCAAGTTTACATACTTATAATTGAACTGCGACCGTCAACCGACCGAAACCAACACCGGTCTCTCAAAAAACAATACAAAAATTTCCAACTCTTGCATGATCAGTTACCTTCCTTCTTCTTCCACACGTAATGAGGTAGGTAGAAGCAGATGCACTGAAGGAAGAGAACGAACGGCACCCATTGGTAGTACGTGTGGTGGAGAGTCTCGTCGTTTTCAGAGATGGGTCCCACGCCGGGGTGGGGCAGGAATCCCGTTTGAAGTAGACTTTCGTTGTAATGCCGAACCTTGGGATAAAACAAGATGTAGATAAACAAAATATTCTATAACAATTAAACTGTTATCTCATGTATTATGTGGCCTTGTTTAAACAATCAATACATCTACTTTCATATCCAATTCAACGCACTGCATATCAATGTCAAAGAGTCAGTTCAGTACCAAATAACAGGTACATAATTAAAAATAATAATATCAAAGTAATAAAGTGCTATGAGTTGTGATGGCCTCGAGGTTTAGGCACGCAATCGAGAATCTCGACGGTCGCGGGTTCAAACCCCAGGCACACACCTCTGTCTTTTCGAAGATATATGTGTATTCATAATGAATTATCACGTACTGTAACGGTGAAGGTATACATCGTGAGGAAACCTACACACCTAAAAAGTTCTTAGGAAATTCTTAGATGTGTAGTCCGCCAACCCGCACTAGGCCAGCGTGGTGGACTAATACCAAAACTCTCAGTTGTAGAGGAAGCCCGTGCCCAGCAGTGGGACATATATGGGCTGATAATGATGATGATGATGATGAAAAGTGCTATTACATACTTAATTACAAGTACATTATTTTTAAGATGATTACAACATAATTTTAAAATTACAGACAGATGTGAGACGCAAAAAATATTATTATAGAATGATAAGCGTTTGTTGCGAGTTGAAGGATTATTTAGTGACTAATATAGAAATAGGGTTACGTACTTATTGAGATAGTTTAGATACGAGTATACAAAGAGAATGACGATTTTACAAAGGAAATTATCGAGAAAGTTAGATAATAGTTAAGTCGTAAAATTGCGTCCAAAAACTAAAGCCTAACTTCTCTCAATTGTAGAGGAGACCCGTGCCTAACGAAACGAATATGGGCTGATAGTGATGATGATGATCTACATACACTTAACTAACAATCTGTAGGAATAGTTATATATGTCGTGTTGGTCATTAGTACGGGACTTCAACTGACAGCGAAACGAAGTGTGCAGATAGCACGCTCGGCAGAGTCTAGCTCACTTCCGTGCGGAGTCGAAGAGTGGGGACGTCAAGCGATGTCGACGAGTGGGAGTGGCAGCTTGAACGTCGTCAATTCTCATCGAACCACCGCGCGGACAAGTGCCTAGGAACTGTCTCACGTTTCGTTGTACTATAATTTGTCAAGTTTTATTGGAAATATAACGTCTGAATGTCCTTAAAAGTTTTTCACTCGGCCTATGTTTCCGACATATAATATATCAATGTGAAAGTCGCTAGAAAGGTGTGTCGAGGTCTTGCGGCAGTCAAAATTCTCAGTAGGTACCGAAGGTATAAGTCCGTACGTATGTGAAAAATATAATCAAGTTTGCTGCCCACTGGGGGCCTGGTGGTAATTGGGAAGTCCAAGTTAATGAAAATCTACCGACAGAGCGCTTTGGAAGTCTTTAGGGAGGGCCTATGTCTAGCAGTGGATGTCTTTCGGCCGATGAATCATCATCAGATGATGATTGCTGCACACGTGTCACCTCCTTCTTACATATAAATTCTTGTTATAACCTTGGGTCATTTATGCAAAGTGTGTCAATATGTGCAATATTACTTCCAAGAAATAATACTTACAATTGTGAACGTAGCCATAAAGAAGCAGTACGTCTGGATGACATGGTCGGGCACGCCCTGGTCTGATAGACATCTGATGTGGTCTCCGAAGTATTCCCTGGCGCAAACGAGGATCACGAACGCCAGCAAGAGGGTCACAGTGAGCTGGTAGTGCAGTTTGAAAGCTATATTTTCGATCTTTGGCTTGGACCCTTGAAACCGCATGCGCGGCGTCAAGGTGGAGATTGTGGCTGCTAGCATCCTGGCGATTTATTCGGATTGGTCGGTTTAATTGTCATCTGATGATACGGCTGAAGCTGAAGAAAACGAAAGTTAATTAATATCTTCGTATACTCGTATCTAAACCTTTGCAGTTTGTTAAGACATTCATTTTATCACACATAGATCTGAAATTATGGAACGTATTCTAATGCAGTTTTCACAAATTTAGCTTCAAGTTGTAATAGTCGAATTTGAATACAAAAAAATAGCTAACAACAATACAATTGAACTAAATACTTAAGATAAAACACATAACCCTGACCAACATCAAACACATGACGAACAGTCAACACATTTTATAGTTGAATAAACTGTATAAAAGATTATATTATATTTCTTTTCTGATAAATATCGTAAAATATTCCCGCGCGTAACCGTAACAAAAATTTCTTTGTAAAGCATTTTATTGGGTCACTTTCCAGCTTATCAATATTCAGTATTAGAACATATTTTGTTTTGGAGGTGTATTTAAACTTGAATTGACAAGGACATTGTTTCTAATATCCAGATCTTAGTTCAACCTAGGCAATTCAAAAATAATAATTCGTAAGTTATACTTTTACATCTGTCCCCGTATATTATGATATGGCTAAAATTGAAAAATTAAATTAAATTAAATTAATTAAAAATTAATTAATTAATTAAATTAATTTAATTTAATTCTTCACAATAAGGTGAAGAGGTATTCGGCCGGCATGATTGTGTCGACCAACGGGAGACCATCATCTCTCGCTGGTCGGCACTTTTTCTGGACTCCATTGCGCTTACCATCAGGTGCAATGGGGTAACTTTGCCGTGCCAGAATAAAAAAAAAAAAAAAAAAAAATAATAATAATTGAAAACGTGATCATTTGTTCATATTTTGTGACGTAACATTATCTTTGTTATCGTATCAAAAGGAATTTAAGCATTATTGGTTGTAAACTTTTAAACCCCATTTGACATCAAATGTGATCGTAACACTCTAGCTGTCCCCCGCAGCTTCATCGGCGTAAAATATGATTTTTCTGGGATGAAAAGAATCATGTTTAATTCTGTTTTAATCTACAATCTGCCTATGTACCAAAATGTAACCAGATCTGTTCAGCTGTTCTGTAGTTGTTAAGTAAGAAATATCTATTTAAGCTATTGCATTTATGAAGTTCCGAACAATAATTGCAATCATTTTACCCTACGGACTCTATTAGATACGAGACAATCCCTAAAACTTGTTCGCAAAATTAATTTATTAGTCTATTCCGTTAATTTCAACGTCCCGAGTTTCGACTATCAAAATAAACCTCGTAATAATTTAGCGCGTATTATGTGTCAGTTTCTTGCATCTGTGATTAGCGCTGTCAGGCCTTTCATACCTTATCTAGCTTTAAACAATGATTATCAGTTTTATTGTTATCAAATCCTTTAACAGCTAGCAACATTCACCCCTTTTCAGCACTCAATGCAACTCGATAACATTAGGTACATCAGTCTAATTAGGTATACAACATTTATACGCTATTATGGATATTGTGATTATATTTCTTTCCATTATTTAGTATTTTGAGGTACGTAGTGGCTTTGAGCATTGAGCGCAATCTGACGAGGAAACATGACAACACTATCCCACACACAACATTTAAAAACCCGGTTTGAACCCGCGACCGCCAAGATTCTCGACCACGCGCCTAAACCTCGAGGCCATCACTACTAATCCTTTTGATATCAGCCCTATACCTACAAAATGTCAATAAGTTAAGACGGGACAATTAGATACTATTATTGTATTATAGGCTCACCGCTACCTATATACTAACTAGTTTTTTTTAGGTTTTTCGGTATATTTCCAGACTCCGTGCTTCTACTTAGAATTTCCTAATTGAAAAACTCAATAACACTTTGTCGGAGCCGGGAATCAAACACGAGACCCCTAAATCGCTTGAAACCCGCAAGACCACGATGCTAATTAAGCTGCACATTATGAAAACTCATCAAGGCCATATGGCGGTAAATGTAATTAAACTAAGGTATTAGTAAAATAGCGTAATCATTAACCCCATATATTTTGTGGATTATTCACTATCAAAGTTATTAATCCCAACACAGCGTATTTAACTAGGATTAAATGTTTCTAAATTAGCGCCGACGGCAAATGAAATGGCCGATAATGTGCGGAGGATTTGAAAAAAATTAGTTCGTCGACAAAATCTTGTAAATTATTAAACATAATTCCATATATTTTACTTATTATAATAACCTAGGGCATATGGAATAAATAAACTTTAAAAGATATAGAAATTTGAAAAGTTCGAAAGACAATGGCGGCCATTTTGAAATACATTAATTTTAAAGATGATCTGTAATCTAAATGGCTGTGAAAAGGTGGGTTCTTACTTAGATATTGTTGAATAAAATAAGTAGTAAATCTTGAATTTCTATAAGAGATTGCAGGTACTATTATAAAGAAAAGATTGACGAAAGATTTAAATGAATCAGTCAAAATAAAAAACAGGATTAAATATGTATGTTTGCCGACTAAGGAAATGATTTATATACACTGACACAAAACTGAGTCATTACAAGACAAATTCTTTTAAAATGATTAGGGAAGTTTGCACGACTTATCACTATAAAGCCTTACCTTTTTTCTTTTTTTTTTGTCGAGGGGAAAGCTGTTTATGGCTCTACTTCCCGCCAGCTCTGGGGGAAGGGGGCGAGAAGCGTATGTCGGGGTCACCGGCCTTCCAGCTCGGCGCGCGGAGACGTCATGTCCGCACAGATGTTATTGCCGAGCTGGGTCCCTAACAAAATCCCTATGCCGGCATATTAATAATTCATGTCATATCCGTTATTCTAGAAATTAACGCTCACAAACTTTTTGCTCTATAGACTTTTCTTTTTAAAATTAGTTTCCAAACCACCATCTGTATTGTCTTTCCTTTACACATTTCGGGAAGAGAATCTTTCCGCGATAAAATTTTATGACGCTAGCGGCTAGCGGGGCTCTGCCCGGGTGCAAGTTTGTATAAGAAATAGCCTATGTTCTTTCCCAAAATATCCTTACCAAAAATCATTCAAATCGGTCAAGTAGTTTTTGAGTGTTTTCGTTACAAACATACAAAAAAAATCCTCTGTTTAATATTAATATAGATATAAGTACCCACCTTACGTTCCACGGGGATTATCACAACACGACCACTGAATTGCGAAAAAAAAACGTTTGATACAAAAGGCGCAGTGACGTGCGGACTGCGCTCTCGTCAACCTGTGAATATGTCGGCGTATCTCGATGATACGTGATAAGATACTGTGGAAACGATAAATATGTCGACCTATTCGTAATGTTTAATAGGAAATTTAATAATGAGTCTATGCTGAGACAAAGGCCTGCTGACAAGGATATTGCGGTTGGTGGTTTATGGAAAAAAGGGTTTTCTAATTATAACTGGACATACAATTATAAGTCGTGACGTCGTCGAGATTTAGGCACACGGTCGAGAATCTCGACGGTCGCGAGTTCAACCCCAGGTACACACCTCTGAGTTTTTGAAGTTATGTGTGTATTTACAACGAATTATCACGTACTTTAATAGTAAAGGAAAACATCGTGAGAAAACCTGCACCCCTAAAAGAACTTAGAAAGATGTTAGGTGTGTAGTCCGCCAGCCCACACTAAGCCAGCGTGGTGGACTAAGGCCTAAACCCTCTCAGTTGGATAGGAGACTTAAATCTCGAAAAAAGACTCGATCTCCTTATTCTTCGTACTCATAAATATTTGACAATTAATAAATATGTCAATACCTTTTTATTACTGTCACTATTCTACATTTTAAAAATCTAAAACATAAACTTTTTTTGAATAACTTTTCGTGACGATGATGTGATTGTAAAAAAGTAATCTCATCATTTTTCCCTAACGCGCCAAAAGAAGTATAACTTCAAAAACAATAATAGGGAATAGGCTCTCCTCTTATTTCGTGGGATTTTAAACACAGCTAGCGGAATGCATCCCCAACTACCACTTTGGGGAAATGAAATGAAATGAAATTATATTTATTGAATCCATAAAATGTCAAATACATCACTTAGATACAGTCATTTCAAAATTTAGTGTACCACCCTGTTCGGAAGGCAGTCATCACTAGAGAAGAACGGGCAAGAAACTCTAGTGTTGCTCTTTTCCAATCAAGAGATAGTGTACAATATTGATACAAATAATGAATTTCCCAAATTAGAGCAGCTCATTAATACAATCTCAGACTGTTGTATTGAATATTAGAATAACATAGTCATCTTGAATGGAGAAACTGACATTTAACTAGGTTAAATTATAATGGGATGCAGGCTCCCTCTTGTATGTACATACTACTATACATACATAAAACAAAATGGCAGGGTTAGTTTTTCCTAAGGTGCAAAAACTAATATTTTTCTAAACCACCGGTAAAATATTTTTATTTGAATACATTAGGCGTTAAACATAAGAAACAATTTTGCACATTGTTCAATTGAATGGTTAAGTCATCACATCCACGATGATGTTGCCTATGTGTCACTCGAATAAACAATTATGTGTGCTTTTACTATTCTTGGGTATTGTAAAGTTAGCTAACCTTCAATTGGTGGCAGTCTGCGTTGATTTGGTTAATTGCGGAAAACACAAAATAAACAATGTGTCTTAATAAATTCCGTTTGCAAATATTTTTTAGAATTCCGGTGTCAAAAACGGAATGGCCTCGTAAAATAAAAATAAATTAAAATACACCCAACAATCACATGGCCTCGAGGTTTGGGCACGCGGTCGAGAATCGCGACGGTCGCGGGCTCAAACCCCAGGTACACACCTCTGACTTTTTCAAGTTATGTGTGTATACATTGAATTATCACGTACTTTAACGGTGAAGGAAAACATCGCGATAAAACCTGCACACCTAAAAAGTTCTTAGGAATTTCTTAGGTGTGTAGTCCGCCAACCCGCACTAGGCCAGTGTGGTGGACTAAGGCCTAAACCCTCTGAGTTGTAGAGGAGGCCCGTGCCCAGCAGTTGGACGTATATGGGCTGATGATGAAGTTACATATGTACATTTTAACTTTTATTATTTATTTAATCAAGTTTTATAATTTTTTGTAGTGTACAATAAAGTGTCATAAATAAATAAAATGAATAGTTCTCACCCCACACTAGGATACAAGTCCTGTGTCGTTGGTATCAGAAACTACGAGGACTTTTCGGTCTCACAAACACCCAGACTCGAAACAAATATTTGCGGATCACACAAACATTTGTCTCGGCGCGGGGATCGAACCCGCAGCCTCTCGTTTCGCAAGCTGGTATCTAGCCAACTGCGCCATAGGGCTGTCAAAAAACTCTGTAACTTACAGATCAGTCAATCAATATCAATTACCAAATATGGATTCAAAAAGTTCTGTGAGTAGTCAGATGGTAAGGGTCTTTAGTGCCTTTTACCATGATGAATATTTAAATTGATTGTTCCTGATACACCACGCACTTAGAAAAGTGAATCAAAAATTAGTCTTAACATAAACACCCACGCCGTTACTCCGAAGTGGATGGGCAGAGATGCATTTTTATACTCATGTTTTGCTAGCACCTTTGACTTTTCGAAGTTATGTGTGTATTCACAAATCATTATCACGTACTTTAACGGTGAAGGGAAACATCAGTCCAAATATGTCTCACTGCTGGGCACGGGCCTCCTCTGCAACTGAGAGGCTTCAGTCTACCACGCTGGCCTAGTGCGGGTTGGCGGACTACACACCTAAGAAATTCCTAAGAACTTTTTAGGTGTGCAGGTTTTATCACGATGTTTTCCTTCACCGTTAAAGCAAGTGATAATTCATTGTGAATACACATATAACTTCGAAAAGTCAGAGGTGTGTGCCAGGGGTTTGAACCTGCGACCACCGAAATTCTTGACTAAACCTCGAGGCCATCACTGCTTTTTTACAACTATAATTAAATATGAGCAATTTCATTACTTAATACTTCATGATGACAAAACGACAATTTGTCACGCCCACATTCTTGCTTTGATTAGTATATGATTAAAAATCGATTTCTCGTAATCAACCTCTAAATTGGCACAACATTGTCGATTAGAGGAAACCCATTTGCCTGTAACAACTCAACGGTGGAATAAATCGCCCATTCTGTTCTGTTGATTCATAATTATCTACATCCTCAGCCCATACATCCCACTGCTGGGCACAGGCCTATTATACAAGGTGTGCAGGCTTCCTCACGATGGTCTCCTTCACCATGAAATTATTAAATGAGAATACACACATAACTTAGAGAATGCCTGGAATTTGAACCCGCGACCGCCGTGATTTTGACTCGACCGTGTGCCTGAATCATTTCATTGAGTTTGTATACGATAATCGTCATTTCAACTCAATACATCACTTGAAATGGAGCAAACATATTTTGCCACAAAGTAACTTGTTCAATAATTTTTGGTAGACGATGTGTGAAGATATTTATTTGTAGTTTTTATAATATTTCTTTAGCAACTGATGATAAAAGTGTAGTGTAGTACTAATAGGGTGTTTAGTAGCGTTTGACGCAATAGCTATATCAGCTATGAACTTTAGGTTTTAATAATTTAGTTATAAAAATGATTATTCAGTTTTTTCCCTTTATTTGCAGCCAACCTCTATTGTCATACTTGTTATTATTAATTTTGATTGTCTTATGTTGATTTGAAATATATTTATTTTCATTCTAATAAGTCTTAATTCCTCTTTTTAAGTAACCAATTATTGTGATTAGTCCTTTTATGAAGAGATTATTTGTAGTAAGTATTAAATAAATAAACACTACAGTAACACGCATATATCTTAAACCAATCCATCCGTCAGAATAATGAAAGAAAAGGTCTTCAGCCGCCAAAAGACTGCTTTTTACGTAACATAAATAATATTTAGGTTAATTACATATAATTCATTGAACAACATTGATATTTACACTAGAACTGTTCTGTTCAGCCACGACTGTACCATTCAACGCTGATAAAGAAGTGTAATTAAACATAGATTTTTACAAGGGTATTAAAGTATTAACTGATAAGATGATTAATTAGCACTAATAGTGTACAAATCTAACACGAAGTTACTGAAAATGATTTAAAATTTATGGCATGGATTATATTTAAGTTCTGAGTGGTTCTGATTGAATTTGATTGTGTAGTTTTTAGCTTTGAAACACCGTAATAGCCCATTCACAAATCGATAAAATAGACTATAAAATCGATGGAAGAATAAGCAGGATAAAGTCGAGGGTTAGGAATTAGGATGGAGAGGTACGAAAGATTCTAGAATATAAAAATAACTAAAACCAGAGACTGCCTTGTGAGCGGAAAATCATATACGCACTCAGGATGTATATTTAATTAAACAATGTTATAAAGTGGTTGTTACCTGTGCCTATTATGACATTATAAATGCTTATATTATACCTCTCGTATGTAATTAATTAACTAAAGTATTGGACTAAGTTACTTACGATTTTTATTTTTACACGTTGCCATGACACAGAAAGCATCCTCAGCTTTGCCAAAGTTAGATAAAAACAAAATTGCTTGCCGACATTGCTGGCTGCACGCCTCTTGCTACAAGACACTGTACTGGGTCTAATCCGCCATACACCCACCATTAAGCAGTGAGAATAATATTGAAATGAACAAAAGTGACAGTAGGTACCAAAAAATATATATGAGAAAATATCAGACAGCCGCGTGGCACAGTTGATTAGATACCAGCTTGCGAAACGAGAGGCCGCGAGTTCGATTCCCGTAGCGAGTTTACTCCGTAGTTTCTGATACCCACGACGCATTCATACAGGATTTGAATCTTAGCAACTGTTAGGTTAGGTATTTATTTATTTAAATAACTTTTATTAACTCGCAATAATCTGTAAATATTAATAATATCCGCCAACCCCCACTAGGCCAGCGTGGTGGCCTAAGGCCTAAGCCCTCTCAATGGTAGAGGAGGCCCGTGCCCAGCAGTGGGACATATGGGCTGACGATGATTAGTAATAAGTGTAGATCATCTAGCCACAGAAGAAATGAGAGTTTGATTCGTAATAAAAATTAAATTTCAATCTTCCTGTTGCTAATGGTGCCCATCGATATTTAAATAGCTTTGTAGTTTCATCCGCGCCAACAACGTCTTTTCTTAAATGAAGTTCTTTTATCTAGCTCAAAAAACTAATTTTAAAGTATAAATAAAATTAATTGGCACGGTTTCACCATGACAAATAAGTGACCAAATAATTTTGCTTAGCTACGGTTTAAATTTTTGATAGTCATTGCACTTTAACTTCCTTGTTAGTTCAAGCGGGCACAATCCTTGTTTCTTACGATGAAATTTAGGTTATCGTTCAGCTATCGGAAAATACGCATTTGTTATCGCAAGTAAAAACATTTCTGATAATAAGCCAAGTTTTACACAGAAACGTATCACTACATTTCATTTCTTGGAATTGATCCGTGTGATGAAATATTTTTTATAATAGTGTTACTTCTCATGCATAAAATTACACTCTTATTCTTCATAATTAGTTGAGCCACCGCCGTAGTCTCATTAGATGACTCCATCTAAGTGAAGCCAATGTTTCTTCCAAAAGCACAATGCCAGCAAAAGTAGCCTGCGGGGCGTTTTCCAGGACCGTCCTGTGCACACCAGTCTTCAAATAGATGGTCATGATTGTCTCGACTGGTATGATACATTCACAAGAATTTTTTGAAAGCCGATGCATTAATTGAACTTCTCTTACGTCTAATGCTATGCTGTCTGGTAACAACTCAACTCAACCCAACAGTTAGAGGGTCTTTGATGTATTGCTGACCTTTACATATGAATAGGGAAATGAATGAGAGGGACCTTCCAGCTCCTTTAAATTTACACACTTGGTCAAAGTAACTACAATCTTCTGACTCCCTATTTGTATTCAGATTTACTGCTACAACCCCAGATTTTTTTCCATATTGGCAAGACAAAGTAGCGTCAACAAAATAATCGAGTACAATTATTAATTATCCGAGTAACAGATGATGATGGAATATCTCACTTATAAGAACTTTTCGTGATGGCCTCGAGGTTTGGTCATGCGGTCGACAATCTCGACGGTCGCAGGTTCAAACCTCAAACACACACCTCTGACTTTTCGAAGTTATGTGTGTATTCACAAAGAATTATCACGTACTTTAACGCTGCATCGTCCGCAACGTATGGTGGCGCAGCGAACCGCTAGAGGGTACCGCACGATTTCGCATGAGGCGGCCTGCGTTTTGGCGGGTACTCTGCCCTGGGAGCTGGACGCCAAGTCCCTCTCGTCATTGTTCTTCTGGCGGGAGGAGGCGTACCGGCGAACCGGACAGAGACCGGCCCCAAGAGAGGTCGAGGCCATGCTGGCCTCCCTCCGCAGCGCCGCCGTGGAGGAGTGGCGTTCCAGGCTGGAGAATCCAAGTGCTGGCGTGGCGACCGTCGCGGCAGTGCGTCCTGTCCTCCAGCAGTGGATGGACAGGCGCCACGGTGCGCCGACCTTCCGGCTGACGCAGGTGCTCACCGGGCACGGCAGCTTCGGTGCGTACCTGTGTCGCATCGTCGGAGTGGAGGAGACCGCCGTGTGCCACCATTGTGGCAACTGCCGTGAGGACACGGCCCAGCACACGCTTGAGGAGTGCCCAGCCTGGGACGAGGAGCGCAGCGCTCTCGTAGCGGTCGTGGGGAGAGACCTCTCGCTGCCGACTGTGGTCGCCGCCATGGTCGGCAGCCGGAGGTCGTGGAAAGCTATGCTCTCCTTCTGCGAACGTGTCATTTCGCAGAAGGAGAGCGCGGAGCGGGATCGGGAGCAGACCGATCCCGCTCGTCGCAACAGGCGACGTAGGAGGCGCCGGATCAACGCGTAGCCCGGCGCCCAGAGGCCACACGGGGCCGCCGTCCCTACCTTGGCGGCCCCCGAGATGAAGACGCCACACGCGTCAGGTCGGTGTGCCTTTTGGCACCGCGCAGAGGCGGTCCCGGGTCAATCCATAGCTCTGGCTTCAGGGTATTCCGGGGCGTCTCGCCGATGGTGGCCGTCGCGGGGTTTTTAGTCGGTATTACGGCGCAATTATTTTGGTAGGGACCCGGCCCAGCGGCCGCCCGCAAACACGGGCGGTAACATCTATGCTGGGTCGGAAGGCGCCGGTGAGTCCGACACACCCTCGCCCCTACGGGGGTGGGATGGTCCGTAAATGGATTTTCCCCGCGAGAAAAAAAAAAAAAAAAAAAAAACCTGCACACCTAAAAGTTCTTAGGAATTTCTTAGGTGTGTAGTCCGCCAACCCGCACTAGGCCAGCGTGGTGGACTAAGGCCTAACCCCTCTCAGTTGTAGAGGAGACCCGTGCCCAGCAGTGGGACGTATTTTGGCTGATGATGTTGTTCAGTAAAGTATATTAAATTACAATAACATTAAGAAACTAACCGCATATATTAGCCAAATTAATCTTTACGAGACCAGGCTGCTTTAAAACACGAAAAGAAACAGTTTAATCATATAAATGATGTGGCAAGTGTATTCCATATTAACATACATTCTCCTTTCGATTACTCAGACATTACAAATATTAGCCGTCTGATAATATTGTATTTTGAATAAAAGCCTGCTGCAAATACACGTGATTCAATATTGGTTTAACAATAAGGTATTTTCAGACTGAATCATCGCTATTTGGGGACGTGAGGTGTCTGAAAATTGAGCTACGACGTAGTGGGCTCTTTGATAAAAACAAGCCGTTGAGATTGTGGTACTGTCTTTCAAAAACACACTGCCTCAATTCAAGACTCCTTACTCCATCGGGCATCAGCGCTTTGTTCTATGGTTCCCTGATTGATAATCTACTGGGCTATGTACATAATCAGGTTTTTTTTTCTTACTCCGCATGCCTTATGCTTTGCTGAAACAAGTACGATGCATGTGTGTTGCGTAATTAATGCTTATCACCTAGATCTTGCTCTCACACGAGTGATCAAGCGGTCAACGGTGCGATTTCCGAGTCGGGCAAAGTATGTATCATCTATACCAGGATTTCTCAAACTTTCGGTTTCACGAACCCTGGTTAAAGTTTCCAGGTGACAGCGAACCCTTTAAATAAATATATCGCATAAAAAACAAACAAAACATAACTATAACAAAACAAAAAAAAAACATAAAGTCGTAAATAAAACTAAGTAACACTTTCACAATATTTGAGACAATTATATGTATTATAATTATATGTATGTATTATGTTATAGCTTGTATGAAAATTACTAATGCCTTGATTATTGGCACTAACGGTTGTCAACAAGCGCATGCATTCAGCAGGTGTAACATGAGCTGTAAAACAATAACATGACACAACGGTTTGTCATTGTTATTAATAACCAGATTTCTAATAACAAAGGTATGACAAATGTAATATTAGGACAGAGTTTATATTGGCGACTATTAAAGGAAAACACTGGACTGCCTCGTGCTCTCGCGGTACAAGTATGTGCCGTGCGATCTAGAGGTCCTGGGTTCGATTCCCGGGTCGGGCAAAGTGTTATTGGGTTTTTCCATTACGAAATTCTCAGTAACAGCACGGAGTCTGGAAATGTGCCGGAAAAACGGCAATAGGCTCGCGCCCTATTACGTGGGACTGATACATACCTGGCGAAATGTGGGTGCAGAAATGCACCTCTGCCTACCCCTACGGGGAATACAGGCGTGAGGTTACGTATGTATTTGGTTTGTTTACGATATTAAAGTCGTGTACTCTCAAATATAGTCAGTTCCGAAAGCTCCACATTCACACGGCACTTTTAATGCCACAGTAAACTGGTTACAGCGTATATTAACATGATTAGCAATAAAAAATGTTGTGCGTGTATGTTTGTGGGTGTGAATGTGTGCCGTCCAGCGCTTCGGGACATCACATGCAACGTCATCACTACTAAATGTAAGAATCTCACTCAATACTCGAGCTTAACTCGCTTTTTTATACTGAGTCTTGACTCATAAGTACAGTTACAGTACATACATACAGTTATGATTTTATGTAGAAACATAGAAATGTATGAATAAAATTATTTATTTATTTTATTTATTTATTTATTCAATTAGCACGGTTGCACCATTTACACTAATCGATTAAACCATAAAATACAAAAATAATAAAATAATGGGATCAGATATATTGAACATACTCGTATAGTAAGATATAATATGAGGTACCAATTTTATATAGAACGATTTGGCTCTCACCGTCTATTTATATAAAAAAAAAAATCCGTTCCAAGTTGAAAAATAAATAAATATTTCTTATTAACTTTAAATATTACAAACAATTGTATCTTTTAAAAATATTGTCATTGATGCGTCAATTTTTTTTATTTATAAATATCAAATTCCTATATTTATGAAATTTAAAATATATTTCGTTTCGGCGACGACCAAATTAGCAAGCTATTTTTCCACTAAAAGATGTGATGCATATATAGAAGATGATGTAGAACAAGACGTATATAAGCCGGTGATCGTAACATTTTGATTATGAATACTGATAGAAATATTTCTAGCTCAAAATAATGCATGCGTAAACAGGACTTCTTGATCAATCAATTGTACTAACTAGTGAAGTAACTATACTAGTGAGTGATGTGATGTAGAAAACTAAACTTCGCTTAAGATGTCAAGTGTTGTGTTCTCATATAAAAGTAAATGTCAGCCCTCAATAGACTAGCTATGTATTTACTTAAAGTGACAAGTCCATTTTTAAATACTGCCAAAATTCAAGATATGCAGTAGTGGAAGGCTGATATGAAATTTCGAAAAACAAGCCATAAAAATTCGGCTTCGTCGACCACTTAAATAACAGGAAGGCAGGGTATGTTATTGAATTTCGAAATATATTTAAGAACCCATATTTCAGAATTGGCGGCACTACAACTCTACCAATTAATAAAATTATCCGTATGAGTCGCCGACGAGTTTGCAAACAATAGTAGTTGTCGTAAATCCCAACACTCACATAGCTTGTTTTATTTGTGTGTGTCTGTGTGCGTGCGGTCTGGAGCAGCCCAGACTGCATTCCTTTCGACGAACTGATTGAATGAGCCTCACATTTCTGAATATTAACACTACTTAAATATATTTAGGGCTGATTAATGTAATTTACACTTTTTTGTCTTCATCCTTTCTTTATAGGACCTAAGGTACACGTATGTCGGAAATCTATTCCACAGGGTTTAGTTATTAACGGTGTCAGTATAAATATAAATAAGAATGTGGGTACATAGAAAAGGATATAATAATATCAGTCTTAGCGCAACTCTCTTGTTTGATTGACGCGCTCCTGTCACACCTTAACATGGCGCAGCCGGTAGTACGCATTTAACTTATAATAGTATAAAAAACGAACGCACGTATAAGCTGTTTTGTTATATAAAAGTGAGTGTTGGACAGTTAAATAACTATTATTAAAGTGACACTGTGATTTGCAAAGAAAGGATATAAACTGGAAAATCTTAAGTTAAAATATCATCATCAGCCCATAATACGTCCCACAGCTGGGCACGAGCCTCCTCTAAAACTGAGAGGGTCTAGGCCTTAGTCCACCACGCTGGCCTAGTGCGGGTTGGTGGACTACACACCTAAGAAATTCCTAAGAGCTTTTAGATGTGCAGGTTTCATCACAATGTTTTCCTTCACCGTTAAAGTACGTGATAATTCATTGTGAATACACACATAACTTCGAAAAGTCAGTGCCTGGGGTTTGAACCCGCGACCGTCGAGATTCTTGACCTATACTTTTTTAATAAACCCGCGTAAATTTAGGCTTGGAGAGAACGCCAATTAACACTCCATCTGCAATGTTATTAATCACTTTGTCAATAAAAATATTTCCATTACTGTCCAACATTATCAGAAGACTTGATAAATAGCGGACTCAATGAAGGTTAAGTACCGAGTCTAGATAAATTAGTCATTTCACACGGCTACGGCCAACCTGGCCGCCTGACCTGAGACTTATGAATCACGCACACTAACACCCCACACACAGAAAGAACACAAACCGTATGTGTGCGTTGTGTGTTTACATTAGGGTTGCCAACCGTCCTGTTTTCCCAGGACATGTCCTGCTTTTTGGGGTGTCCTGGGCTGTCCTGGATAGTTTATAAGCATCGTCCTGGGTTTTAAAGAGTCCTGTTAAGGATCTATGCTTTAAATTTCGCGCGCTACTAATCGTTTTGTCACTCACTAGGCACGCGCCGCGCGTGTGAGGGTCATGACTCTTTTTTAAAACAAAGTAGTATCGTGCAGACTGATTGCTGTCGTTTTCGCGGTACTAGGTTAAGGTAGGCTAGTTGTTTTATTATAACAATTAGTTACTGCATCATATATAGTCCTGTCTTAAAACCGAAATAGCCTGGTATTTCTATATTCAAATCCTGGATTTCTAAGTTTGCAGATGGCAACCCTAGTTTACATAGATAATGACGCAACAACAGCAGTTCGTTTCACCTTTATTCGACAAATATTCACACGTGAATCTCTCAAGGGGTAAGGAGAAGTGTATTTCACCATATTGTTATTTATGCATATACTTTTTTTTACCTTTGAATCACCCCAAGGTTGACTGTGAGAAAATGCTTTACGAATTAATTCCAATTTTATACATAATTGTTTAATAAACATAAATAAATATATACCAGCTTTAGCCGTTGAAATTCCTAGATTACTTAAATATGCTTAGTAATTATTGTCTTTTAACTTGTTAAATTTTATAGAAGGCTAGCCTAGTGCATGTTGGTGGACTTCACAATCAAAATAAATACCGCCTTCATACATACATACATACATAAACTCACGCCTGTATTCCCCGAAGGGGTAGGCAGAGGTGCATTACTGCACCCACATTTCGCCAGGTATGTATAAGTCCCACGTAATAGGGGGCGAGCCCATTGCCGTTTCTCGGGCACACCTCCAGACTCCGTGCTGTTACTGAGAATTTCCTAATGGAAAAACCCAACAACACTTTGCCCGACCCGGGAATCGAACCCAGGACCTCCAGATTGCACGGCACATACTTGTACCGCGAGACCACGAGGCAGTCAATACCGCCTTCATTAAATATATTAACACAAATAATCTCTAAATTCTAAACTTATATGATTATATATTTCCTAACCAAATCATAACAATATATAATGCAATTTACACGGCCATAAATTATTGGGAATATAAAGTACAAGTAAATAACTTGTTAAAACGCAAAATTAAACTAAAGGAATACAATTATTAGTAGTATGTACATGTCTCACATATATGTATTTACCTATAAATAGATTGCGATGCACACTTAGTTATTATACATTATGTAACAGTTTAAACTCTACGTGTATTATAAATTGCGCAAAATATCTTAACGAGAAAAATATCAGGTAATTTAGGTACTAAGTACTTTTCGCCTCGGAAATATTAAGCCTCCTAAATTTATTTGCATGATAATTGATTATATGTCCTTTGTAACCTCATCGTTATCATCAGCCCATATACGTCCGAATTCTCGACACGGGCCTCCTCTGTAACTGAGAGGTTTTAGGCCTAAGTCCATCACGCTGGCCTTGTGCGGGTTGGCGGACTACACACCTAAGAAATTTCTAAGAACTTTTAGGTGTGCAGGTTTTATCACGATGTTTTCCTTCACCGTTAAAGCAAGTGATAATTCATTGTGAATACACACATAACTTCGAAAAGTCAGAGGTGTGTGCCTGGGGTTTGAACCTGCGACCGCCGAAATTCTCGACCGCGCGCCTAAACCTCGAGGCCATCACTGGTTATAATTGCTGGTATTATATTAATTAACAAAATATATTTAATTATTGACCAAATTTATACATACTCGTACAAGTATAAGATTCATAACTAAAAATGAATAAACGATTATTTCTTTCTGGTTCCTATTGTAGAATACACTCAGACGATATGGCGGGTAGAAGATAGTTTTAATGTATTAAATAAATTGATGGGTGATCAGCAGAACATAGTTCTGAAACTCATACGCAGTCTGGTGTCCCATAATGAAAGAATTTTCGGTCCCAAAAGTACTTGTGAATCACACAACCCTTTGACTCAGGATCGAACCATCGACAACTCGTTTCAATTGCTGGTTTCTAAACAACTGAGCCGCGAAGACTGGCAATACTGATTTAAAAAATATTGTAGATACATACATACATACATAAACTCACGCCTGTATTCCCCGAAGGGGTAGGCAGAGATGCATTTCTGCACCCACATTTCGCCAGGTATGTATCAGTCCCACGTAATAGGGGGCGAGCCCATTGCCGTTTTTCGGGCACATTTCCAGACTCCGTGCTGTTACTGAGAATTTCCTAATGGAAAAACCCAATAACACTTTGCCCGACCCGGGAATCGAACCCAGGACCTCTAGATCGCACGGCACATACTTGTACCGCGAGACCACGAGGCAGTCAAAAAATATTGTATATTTATTTATTTATGTTTATGTTTTTATGTTAATATATTTAATATTATGTTATTAAATTTTATGTTAATATTATTGTTGAAAATGTCGATAATCTTATTTTCCTTACAAGGCACTTGCCACAAAGCACGTGACGACATACGTGATTCCAAATTTAGCCTTATTTACTGAATAGTCTGCTTGACGTGAATCCAGGCGGATAATAAAACAAATATGGGTAAACCACGTTCAATTTGAAAACAAAGGAGGAATTAATAATATTAGTCAATATAGCTGCGGCTGAGCCAGACTAGACCGAGTAGGTTGTCTTTACTCTTTACACGCATAATATAAATTATTTGTAGATAAAATTCAAATATGCAAGTTTCCTGATGTTTTCCTTCGCCATTTTGACGTTATTTTTTTTAAATATTAAATACCTTTGAAAAGTCAAATAATCAACATTGTTATCGTTACACCTTTGCTGCCGTTTAATATTAAATCTTCGCGCAAGGCTCTATATAATTGGCCCAAGGATACTTGAGTAACACAAAATTTTACTTTGCGCGTTCAACGTCTTCTGGCTGACTCTGCCCTATAAATAAAGTAGAAGGTAATAATTAAGTTCTAGAATATAACATTTGGTGCTTGAATTTTAATTTGAAAAATGTTTCATCCAGCATCGAGCAACACTTTAGCCTTATTTACTGTATATGTACTTAACAATCGAATTTTAGATCAACAATAGACCTTAACAATGCTATTCATCGGGAACTCTTAGAAAACACAATTAAGAACCCTTATCAGCCTGCACTCAGTTATTTGGGTTACACCTACGCTAGACAGGGACGGAAGATGCTGGACGTGTTAATATAAGAAAGAGAGAGAAGAGGACCCGTTAGGAAAGTAGTCTTGGGTTACGACTACTGCATTTACGCGTCGTTAATGATGTGCACGATCGATAAACCTATGTCGATAACACAATATCGAAACATGCTAATGGAATTATGTGGTTTATTATTATGATATGACGTTTCTATGACATCACTTTAAGTTTTTACTAGTTATGATACGTTAAATAATGTATCTTTTTATTATTGTATATTTCAAGGAGATACTATTTATTACTGGAAGATGTCCAAACAAGAAAGCAAAGTGTGCAAAGAAGTGACAGCCCCGTGGCGCAGTTGGCTAGACACCAGCTTGCGAAACGAGAGGCCGCGGGTCCGATTCCCGCACCGAGACAAATGTTTGTGTGATCCACAAATATTTGTTTCGGGTCTGGGTGTATGTGAGACCGAAAAGTCTCTCATAGTTTCTGATACCCACGACACAGGACTTGTATCTTAGTGTGGGATCAGAACTATGTATGTGACTGTTGGGTGTATTTATTTATTTATTTATATAAAAATTGCTGTTTTTTTTTTGTGGCTCTGATAAATTTATCGACAAACAAACCTATATCATTGTTCATCACTACAATGACTGGTGTGTCGAGAGGCCCGCTCCTACCTGGCCGAGACCATGACTCACGGCTATCCATCAGACCTACCTGGTCTCCGTGTTTAATAACACGGTAACCGCACGAGGGCGTCCACCATTCCTCATTCCCCTCATTTGTTTTGTAAATTCGTGTTATTTGTGGGATCAGTTTTGTAATGTCTTCATAACAAGAGCTAACTTGTGGGCTTATGTATTACTTTGACATTGATGCTTGCGATCTTAGTCATGGCATCGAGGTTTAGGTGTCAAAGTCAAAGTCAAATTATCTTTATTCAAATAGACTTTTACAAGCTCTTTTGAATTTACTTACTTCCAAGGCTTATGTTCAATAAAATCTGCAATGTTATAGTATGCTTTTTTAAAAGTTTTTGTAAAGTTTATTCTTAAATTATTCCTTAAACTTATTCAAGGGAAGCTCCCTAAAAGCCTTCGGAAGTTTGTTATAGAAGCGTATACATTGCCCCATAAAAGAGTTATTAACTTTCCGGAGACGAGTTACGTGTTGAACGAGATTACATTTGTTCCTAGTATTTTTATTGTGTACATTACAAATTTTATTAAATTGATCAAGATTTTTTTGAACGTATATTTTCGTATATAAACTGACAAGTGACGGTAAGAATATTTATATCCTTAAATTTTTCCCTAAGTAAGCCCTGGGACCTAAATTATAAATAGCCCTAATGGCTCTATTTTGCAAAACACTTTTTTGGTGTTCGGTCGAGTCAAATCTTGTTAGCCGCCGTTCAAACCTCTGACTTTTCGAAGTTATGTGTGTTTTATTAGAACCACGATAAGTTATAACTACATATTAACACACGATAAGTCAACGAGTATTAAGTTTTGAGTGTATTCCCAATGAATTATCACATATTTTAATGGTGAAGGAAAACATAGTGCGGGACTGCACATCTAAAAAATCTTAGGTTAGTAGTCCTCCAATCTCCACTAGGCTAGCGTAGCGGACTAAGGCCATTACCACTCTCAGTTGCAGAAGAGGCCTGTGCCCAGCAGTGGAATGTAGGTGCTGAAGATGATGATGATGACAACGATAGTGTGTGATCTTAGAGGTTCGGGGTGTATAGACCTGTTCGGCCTGCGTTTCTGTCTATATTATATAGATGTATTATTATATTGTCTATATGTATTTATTATTGTTATTTTTAATTTATTTTATTAGTTATGAAATTGTAAATTACTTATTAGTTGTTAAATTTTTTATTGTTATACTTGTATATTATTGATTGTTTGTCTCTTCACTAAGCTATCTTTCTTATACTTTTTCGGAGAACGCTATGCACACCTTAAGTGTCATGTATATCACACATAGTACCTAAGCAAATGTCATTAATTATAATTGTATTAATATATGTGATGTGATAAGCAGTGATGGCCTCGAGGTTTAGGCGCGCGGTCGAGAATTTCGGCGGTCGCAGGTTCAAACCCCAGGCACACACCTCTGACTTTTCTAAGTTATGTGTGTATTCACAATGAATTATCACTTGCTTTAACGGTGAAGGGAAAACATCCTGATAAAACCTGCACACCTAAAAGTTCTTAGGAATTTCTTAGGTGTGTAGTCCGCCAACCCGCACTAGGCCAGCGTGGTGGACTAAGGTCTAAACCCTCTCAGTTGTAGAGGAGGCCCGTGCCCAGCAGTGGGACGTATATGGGCTGATGATGATATGTGATTTGGTTGTGCTATATAAATAAATATATTATGTTGGACCCATTGTGTCTAGCGTCTGGATAAGTGCGTCCAATCAAGCTCATCATGATTGCCCGTCAGTCCGATATTATATTGACTAGTGACTGACGACTTGCGATACTATTAATATTTCACCAGTCTTATCATCGAGTTGCATTTTGGTCGCTATTTATACTGGTCAAGTACCTATAAAAAAAAAAAACCAAAAAAAAAACATAAAAGATTTAAAATCCGTGATCTCGATCCAAGGTTTCGTTCATCAGACGTCAATAACTACAATATTATGAACATTTTTTAACAAGCAGAAAGATCGTAAGTTTCCTTGTCGGACCTCGGGGGAAAAATACGTATATCGAGGTTTTTGACCTCCGAGCCAAGCTAGCGGAGTAACTGTCCACTTTGTTTATTTCAATGTTTAACTGAATAAAATAAATAAATAAATAAATACACCCAACAGTCACATACATAGTTCAGACCCCACACTAGGATGCAAGTCCTGTGTCGTGGGTATCAGAAACTACGAGAGACTTTCCGGTCTCACAAACACCCAGACCCGAAACAAATATTTGTGGATCACACAAACATTTGTCTCGGTGCGGGGATCGAACCCGCAGCGTCTCGTTTCGCAAGCTGGTGTCTAGCCAACTGCGCCACGGGGCTGTCTGCGTTGTCTGCTGTGTTGCGGGAATTCCACGAGTTACTAACCACAACACCTGTTTTCCTGTAAACTTAAAGGATAATATTAATGTAGTTTACGCATAAATAGCCTTATTTTTCATTTCTAAATTCATATCACTTAAGTTCAGAGAAGAATATAGGTAAATTCTTTGATTGAAATTATGTAGAAAAAAATATTACTCGTATTTCTATATTGAATAAGCGGGAGGTGATGTTTTCTAAATAAAAGTGTGATATACGGACAACAAGTCGTGATGGCCTCGAGGCTAAGGCATGCGGTCGAGAATCTCGACGGTCGCGGGTTCAAATCCCAGGCACACACCTCTGACTTTTCGAAGTTATGTGTGTACTCACATTGAACTATCACGTACTTTAACGGTGAAGGATAACATCGTGATGAAACCTGCACACCTAAATGTTTTTAGGAAATTCTTAGGTGTGTAGTCCGCCAACCCGCACTAGGCCAGCGTGGTGGACCCTCTCAATTGTAGAGGAGGCCCGTGCCTAGCAGTGGGACGTATGGGCTGATGACGAATGAAAAATACAGTCATCATTTTCACTAGAATCTGTTCATGTCTTCTCACTAGTCGATAAAATTTTACCCGTCTGTTCGCACGGTTGAAATTTCATACAATTATGTTAAATCCTTTTCCAAGGTTCTATCTTTATCCACACCAAAAAACTTACAAATTGGTTCAATATAACCGTGAAAACGTAACAGACAAACCAAGGTACTTCCACTTTCGCACTTACAATATTAGCATAGATTGTTGACATTTTGCTTAAATGATTTTTTAAATTCTATTTTATGGGTTGTCTGGATGAGATCGCTAATAGCGATAAGACAGCCTTTTGTGGCCCACATAGTATTTAAGAATTTAGTTTTATTTTATTTCTGTTCTTACTGCCTCGTCGTCTCGCGGTACAAATATGTGCCGTACAATCACGAGGTCCCGGGTTCGAATCCCGGGTCGGGCAAAGTGTTATTGGGTTTTTCCATTAGGAAATTCTCGGTAACTGCACGGTGTCAGGAATTGTGCCCTAAAAACGGCAATAGGCTCGCCCCCTATTACGTGGGACTGATATATAAATGGCGAAATGTGGGTGCAGTAATGTACCTTCGGGGAATACAGGCGTGAAATTATGTATGTACGTATGTATGTTCTTGTGGTGGCCGATAAACCATATTAAAATAAAAAAGAATTCCCCCGTCATAAAATAGGCTAGTGTTTAATCTAGATGAATACGCGGGAAGAGCTTATTTATATAAAAAATTGTGTGTTTAACGGTGTGGCAAGGACACCAGCTGATAGAGACAAGTGGATGCAAATAGCCTACTTCCTAGCATCCGTAAATAGCAACACATATCTTGGTGTCAGGGCTGCCAGATTGTATAATTGGATACAAAATATGTATAATCGGAAGGTGTATTGTATCCATGACCATTTCGTATAATACGATACAAAAACATACGGGATGAAATCAAACTGTCTATAAAAGCTCTCGAACCTCGACTTTTCGACAATTTATCTAGCTAAGTAAAATACTAAAAAAAAACAAGAGCTACTCTCGAGTCTCAACTTTTCGACCGTTTATGTAGCTGACTAAAATTCAAAAAAAAATATTAAAAAAGAGCTCAATTACAGAATGGTTATGTATAATGCGATCAAATTTCGTATAATTGCAGATACTAATCCGTATAGCTGCGATTTATTTGCTGGCAGCCCTGCTTGGTGTCGACCCTCAACTACAGGACGCAGAGAGCTCGGCTTAACACTGTTACGTAACCAACCTATTGTCCGATATTGATACTATTTATTTATTTAACACAACCACATCACAATTATTAAACCATTTTAGCTTAGTAACATGTTCTAAGATACAGCGTATAATATACATGACACTTAAGGTGTGCATAAGCAGTGATGGCCTCAAGGTTTAGGCGCGCGGTCGAGAATCTCAACGGTCGCGGGTTCAAACCCCAGGCACACACCTCTGACTTTTCGAAGTTATGCGCGTATTCACAATGAATTATCACTTGCTTTAACGGTGAAGGAAAACATCTTTGACCCTGAAACCGCCGCTCCGAGGTCAGAGCTATTACGCTATATTACTATATATGACAGCCCCGTGGCGCAGTTGGCTAGACACCAGCTTGCGAAACGAGAGGCCGCGGGTTCTATCCCCGCACCGAGACAAATGTTTGTGTGATCCACAAATATTTGTTTCGGGTCTGGGTGTATGTGAGACCGAAAAGTCTCTTGTAGTTTCTGATACTCACGACACAGGACTTGTATCCTAGTGTGGGGTCAGAACTATGTATGTGACGGTTGGGTGTATGTATATGTATATATATGTATAATAATCAAGAAGCAAGAGAACAAAATCTCAACACTTGTCAGTCAAGCCGTCCTGTTTTTGATACTACAACACTGTACTTATCATTTTTCCGGTGCAATATAGACATGCAGGGTTTTATAAGGGTTGTATTAGGTAATCCAGGCCAACTCTAACCTATGACAATAATTCGTTTTATATTAATAAATAAATACACAACAGTCACATACATAGTTTCGACCCCACACTAAGACACAAGTCTTGTATCGTTATAATTGTGTATCACACAAACATCTGTCTCGGTGCGACATCCCACGGACTCTCGTTTCACAAGCTGATGTCTAACCAACTGCGCAACAGGGCTGTCGATTAATAACGCTGTTGCATATTGAGAATTAACAAAAACTAGTCTAACATTAACGAACACATGTTTTGAAGTAATTAAACCTGTGAAAAGACTCTAAAACATGAAGAAATATAATACTCATTAAACTCGGCGTCAAAACAAGCTAGTAGCTCTGAGCGAGGCAATCAACGGTCGTGTGGGCGGCCAAGGCCTTAGTAATTGCCCAGCCAGCGGTTCCCGAGGGAGTTGGCTCAATTAGTGCTCACGTGCACAGGAGCAGCGCTATTTATAATCTATCTTTGTTGATAATAGATTGCCTTCACGATCTCAGTTGAAGGATCAATAATACGTACAATTATTTATTTTAATGTCTTGTTAGTTTAAACTGGACTGATATATGTGCGTCGTTGATTCTGCAGCATTAATGTGCACTTATGATCTAAATTCGATTTTTGGAGCAGAGATACTTTCATCAACATCAGCCGAAAGACGTGCACTGCTGGACATAGGCCTCCCCCAAAGACTTCCAAAGCGCTCTGTCGGAAGCGGCCTGCATCCAGCGGCTTCTTCGATCTTCGTTAGATCATCAGTCCACTTTATGGATGGACGTCCAACGCTGCGCTTTCCGGTATGGTAGAGATACTTTATTAAGATAATCTGCAAGGAAATTCTCAGTTGCAGCATGGAGTGTCGATACGGCTTGCAAAAGTCTTCTATAGATATACATCTGTGTAACGGTCTGGTATCCAAGGGACGGATCAAGGAGCCGAGGTCGTAAAGTGCTGTGGGAAGATGACTTGAAACTAACTCTGGATCCACTTTGGCTGAGAATTGCAAACGATAGGAACCAGTGGAAGATGTTGGAGGAGGCCTATGCCGTAAGGCACACCGAAATCAGGGATATATTATGATTAGTGTATTAGAGATTAGTAGTAGAAATAACAATTGTAAAGTTTCGGAAATAAAGGCTTAATATTATTATTACACCTGTGCCTACCCCTTTGGGGGCGTTAATGTATTTGCACTAACAGCCAGACTATTTGAAATTTTGATTACATACATACATAAACTCACGCCTATATTCCCTGAAGGGGTAGGCAGAGATGCATTTCGGCACCCATATTTCGCCAGGTATGTATCAGTCCCACATAATAGGAGGCGAGCCTATTGCCGTTTTTCGGGCACAATTCCAGACTCCGTGCTGCTACTGAGAAATCCCTAATGGAAAAACCCAATAACATTTTGCCCGACCCGGGAATCGAACCCAGGACCTCTAGATCGCACGGCACATACTTATACCGCGAGACAACGAGGCAGTTTTGATTAATATAAACCAAAGCTACATTACGCCTCCGACTATTTATGTGTCTGCTTACGACCACGAATAGAACAACACACTAATTTATTATCGAATAATTACAATTACATATTATAAACAAAAATCAAAACAGGAAAATCGTATCAAAATTATTACTGGAATTTTTGTGTATACTAGTCATGACAAATGTTGTTAAATGTGTGTCAGAGACTCTTTAGACAGGATATAATTGGTTTTATACTATACAGACTAATTAGGCACATATGTCTGTCCAACAACTAACGATTCAGCTGTGTACACTGAAACACTTTATTAACTACTATACTCACTTTTAATAAATCACAACAAATATTTTTCCTACTGTTAATACTTTAGGTCCGTGCCCTACTTTGCAATGTACTCGTATATAAACATTATCATCCCATATACTCCCATAAACAACAACAAATATTTTTCCTACTGTTAATACTTACTGTCTCGTGGTCTCGCGGTACAAGTATGTGCCGTGCGATCTAGAGGTCCTGGGTTCGAGGCTTAGGCACGTGGTCGAGAATCTCGACGGTCGCGAGTTCAAACTCCAGGCACACACCTCTAACTTTTCGAAGTTATGTGTGTATTCACAATGAATTATCACGTAATTTAACGGTGAAGGAAAACATCGTGATGAAACCTGCACACCTAAAAATTTCTTAGGAATTTCTTAGTAGTGTGTAGTCCGCCAACCCGCACTAGGCCAGCGAGGTGGACTAAGGCCTAAACCCTCTCAATGGTAGAGGAGGCCCGTGCCCAGCAGTGGGACGTATATGGGCTAATGATGAATTAAATGCTGAGTCAGCCTGAAAACTCAACATTCTGTCACGGGCGTCATATAGAAAGAGTGGCGCTCGTGATCGCTCTGTCATAGTGTTTATCGCAATGGATTTAGAATGTACCTACACTCGATTAGATATGTAGTATTAAGTGTGAAGTCTTACACAGCCTGCCTCGTGGTCTCGCGGTACAAGTATGTGCCGTGCGATCTAGAGGTCCTGGGTTCGATTCCCGGGTCGGGCAAAGTGTTATTGGGCTTTTCCATTAGGAAATTCTTGGTAACAGCACGGAGTCTGGAAATGTGCCCGAAAAACGGCAATAGGCTCGCCCCCTATTACGTGGGACTGATAAATACTTGGCGAAATGTGGGTGCAGAAATGCACCTCTGCCTACCCCTTCGGGGATTATAGGCGTGAGGTTATGTATGTATGTGTCTTACACAGCCGAATATGAGAAGGACACCATTTCATTATCTAGATAGTGGATACTAGTATCCATGTTTATTGTACGCAATGTAGGTAGTTCCATCTATCTATAAATATCAGCCTGCATGGTCCATTTGCTATCCAAAGGCCTTTTCTAGGATCCTCTAAGATCCTCAATACTTAAGTCATTAGTCAAGATTTTGTAACTCGTCTCCGAAAAGTTCATAACTCTTTTATGGGGCAATGTATACGCTTCTATAACAAACTTCCGAAGGCTATTAGGGAGCTTCCCTTGAATAAGTTTAAAGAATTAATAAAAGATAAACTTTACCAAAAAGCATACTATAAAATTTCAGATTTTATTGAAGATAGTAAGCCCTGGGAGTAAGTAAATTGATCGGAGTTTTATTGTGTTGCTACAGTTTGTATCGTTATGAAATGTATCATTATGACATGTATCGTTATGACATTTAACGTTATGACATTTATCATGTAAAATTGAAACTGTTTATTAAAAAAAATATGCGATTTTCTAAATTTTTTTATTATTGACATTTCGTGTTGCTGAGGGAGTTTCTTGCCGTTTCTTCTCCACAGCTATAACACGTTTCGAAGCGGCAATAGTTTAATAGTTTAAAAAAATATTAAAAAGTGTAAAATTGACGATTTCAAAAGAACTTGTAAAAAGTCTATTTGAATAAAGATAATTTGACTTTGACTTTGACTTTGACTTTGGAAGTAGATAATTTAATAAAAAATATATTGTCATATTAAAAAAATACCTAAATTCTGCACAACAAAAAGATTGACTAAAAGAATATGACAATGGCACTAAGTCCGGCACTAGATGAATAATAAGCCAAACCTTTGTTACAATTTCTAGTTTATGAAGCTTTATGCAAACAAACAATACTTATATTAAAACTGTATATGTTAGTCTCGTGTCTATACAAATAACAGTGACGGCTCCGGGGTTACGGCGCGGTCGAGAATCTCGACGTTCACCGGTTCAAACCCCAGGCACACACCTCTGACTTTTCGAAGTTATGTGTGTATTCACAATTAATTATCACTTGCTTTAACGGTGAAGGATAACATCGTGAGGAAACCTGCACACCTAACAGTTCTTAGGAAATTCTTAGGTGTGTAGCCCGCCAACCCGCACTAGGCCAGCGTGGTGGACTAAGGCCTAAACCCTCTCAGTTGTAGGGGAGGCCCGTGCCCAGCAGTGAGATGTATATGGGCTGATAATGATGATGATATGTATTTAAGTATAGGAATAAGTATACTTATTTAAAAATCTAATTATTATTATTTTCACTATTATTTTGCTTCACACTTTATGCTACCCCTATTTATTTTTCCTGTTCTATTATCCATCCAAAGGTTGTCTGGAAGATATTGCCTAGAGCGATAAGACCGCCTCTTGTTTTTGTTATTTTTTTCTCCATATATTTTTGTTCAAGCAAGAAAGTGTAAATATATAAATAAATGATGATGATGATGTCTAAACAAATATTATATAGCTGAAGAGTTTGTTTACACGCGCTAATCTCAGAAACTATTGGTCCGATTTAAAAAATACTTCAGTGTAAGATAGCTCATTTATCGAGCAAGGCTATATATCATCACGCTACGACCAAAAGGGGCGGAGCAGCAGTAGAAAATGTGGCACAAACGGAAAACTAATATTCCTTATGAAGTCTCATTAGACTACTGCGAAACATTTTTCGCATACGGATTTTTTTTTTTTTTTTTTTTTTTTTAACCTGGCACGGCAAAGTGACTCCACTGTACCTGATGGTAAGCACAGTGGAGTCCAAAAAATTAATACCGACCAGCGAGAAACGAATTGCGGCCAAATACGAGTATTTCATTTAAAATACTGACCATTAGGTACCGTTGTTTGTAATGACCTCTATTTTGGCTAAACCAATCCCACGTAAATTATGACACAAAAAGATGACCTAAATAAGCAAAAATATAAGCGTGAATACACAATAGTCCATATCGGAACACAAACATTATTACGTAACGACCACCCAATCAAAACAATGTCCTATTATAATGTTATTTATGAAATTTCTAGAATCAATACCGGTCAACTAATAACGCATGTCAGCCCGAACACAGCTTGAATTTCGTGCTAATCCCACGGGAATACATTTTCCCGGGATAAAAAAGCTTATATGTTAATCCAGAGTGTCAGTTAGGGGCCGTCCATTAATCACGTGAGGTTCGATAGGGGGGAAGGGTTTGGCAAAAATTTAAAAAAGAGCTAAAATAAAATGGCGTGATTAATGGACGGCCCCTTTAGGCCAAGCGCCGGGGAGTTTTTTTTTGCAACGTACGGGACCTGAATTTTTTTTTTTTGGAATATGTTCAAGGGTGTCCCCTGAATGTAAATCCAAGTTGGCGCGGCGGGGGGGGGGTTCACTTCAGCCGCCATCTTGGAAAACACGTTTTATCGAATATCTCGCGAACCGCGCATCGTACGACAAAAATTGTAGAAATCATTATTGTAGATAATAATATTTGCCATCTTTTTTATTTGAAACTTTTTTTTACCATATATATACCAAATTGCATTAAAATCGATTCATTAGTTTTTGCGTGAAAAAGTAACAAACATCCACACAATTTTTTTTCGCCTTTTTTGAGTATTACATATTTGGGCGAAGCTATTGCTATATTGGACACTATTGTGCTGCAAGGGGGTTGGAACAGTAATATATGTAAAACAATAAAACTTTGAACAAGCCGGAACCGAACGCGGCCTTTTCGGGCGCACGACGCTTCCTAATAGCACGAGTTTTGTTACTACATTATATCGGCTTTATACCATTGTCGGCACGGACCTTCTACGCTATCCAGATGTATTAAGTCCTATTCAATTACCTTGGAATCGTGCGAATTAGAGGTATCCAAAAGAATAAGAAATTATTTTATTTATTTATGCTTTTTACACATTGCGTATAAAGGCGGACTAACCTCCTGAGTACTTATGTCCTTAATTTAGAACATCTAACAAAAAAAAAACTGTGACAGATAATAAGAGATCAATCCAATCAATCCATTTTTTTTCTCCATGAAACAAAACATACCTATATAATGGTTTAAAAAAAAATACTCCTCAATTGTGTATCATATCTAGAAGTACTTAGCAAAAGAAAATCCAGAAAAATTTTACTCTGGAACTCAGGAGTGCCTAAGGCATTCTCTGACAGTCAACCTTTGTTAGTCAAATTACTGTGCCCTTTCGCTTAATCTAGTTAATAAACTACCATATGGAAGGAGTTGTCGTTCCTAATGCTGAAGATAAAATTTAATCAAGCCGGTCCATCAATAACATTAGTCTACTTCAAGGACCCGCAGCGTCTTCTTACACAGCCTGTTCCCAAATAAATATCCCACGAAAGCTGTCAATCACTATGCTAATTGTGATTTCCAATTAACATCAATAAAATTTTATTATTATTTCAAAAGTCCAAATGATAAAGAGCATTGCTATTGCGTGCGTACATTCCAGCTTTAGGTCGGGAGGTCAAGTGAGGCTCGTCCCTCCAATACCGACGATTGTCTTCATTTAGCCTCTGATCCTGATGGAATGAACATAATTATGTTATCAATTGCTTAGAGGCCACTCATGAAACCATAGGCGAAGACAAACATATCTATTTCATTCATTAAACATAAATACTAGCAACTATGACTGTAAACAAAAGAGCGACACTACTACGCTGCTTTGCTCCAAATTTCGTATGCCTGCATCATGGTCTCCTAATACAAATGTGTGCCGTGGTTGTTGATTGGTCGAAGTTCTGGGATCGATTTCCGGTTGGAGCTAAGGGTTTTTCTATTAAGAAACTAATTGCACCTCTGATCACCCCTTCGATGACACATTTATTTATTTAGTGTATTTATTTATATGAAGTATATATGGTCGACCGAAGCATCATCATTGTGACAACATATAAGCGTATCATCATCATCAGCCCAAATACGTCCCACTGCTGGGCACGGGCGTCCTCTACAACTGAGAGGGTTTAGGCCTTAGTCCACCACGCTGGCCTAGTGCGGGTTGGTGGACTACACACCTAAGAAATTCCTAAGAATTTTTAGGTGTGCAGGTTGCATCACGATGTTTTCCTTCACCGTTAAAGCAAGTAATAATTCATTGTGAATACATACATAACTTCGACTAAATCCTATAAATAAAACTAAATCCATACATGCATAAACTCACGCCTGTATTCCCCGAAGGGGTAGGAAGAGGTGCATCTCTGCACCCACATTTCGCCAGGTATGTATCAGTCCCACGTAATAGGAGGCGAGCCTATTGCCGTTTTTCGGGCACATTTCCAGACTCCGTGCTGTTACTGAGAATTTCCTAATGGGAAAACCCAATAACACTCTACCCGACCCGGGAATCGAACCCAGGACCTCTAGATCTCACGGCACATACTTGTACCGCGAGACCACGAGGCAGTCAAAACTAAATCTAAGCCATAAATGACCATAAGTTTCTTTCTACTTATAATAATGATGATAACATGTTAATCGTTGCATGAAAACCCGATTTAATAAACCTACTGGATTATTATAATATGCCATTGCACAATAAAATTGTTTTAATTGCAAATGAAAGCAGATTGCATTAATAATCATGTTGGGTTAATATGTTTGATAACCTTTGGGAAAATCACTCGATGATGAAACATCGCTTTTTACCACTGCACATAATATGTGCTGTTTAATAATTATTGTTCGCTTATCCAATCATTTTTTTTTTTTTATACTGGCACGGCAAAGTGACTCCACTATACCTGATGGTAAGCACAGTGGAGTCCAAAAAATTAATACCGACCAGCGAGAAACGATATGGTCACCCGCTGGTCGACACAATCATGCCGGCCTGCACAAATGCTACTTCACGCTTCGCTTAAAGGATCCAGGATCATAGGAAGGAGGAAACACGTGGGCCGGCAAACTATTCCACAGCTTGATGGTGCGGCAAAGGTAAGAGTTGGCGAACTTTTTGGTTCGAGCCGCGGATGTTGTGACCACAAAGCTGTGGCTTCGCATGCCATTAATCAGTAGCCTATTAAGATGATTCTTCACGCGACGCTATTTTTTTAACCTACTCTAGTACTAGTACATTTTGCCAGTCAACATGATTATATCACTTACAAACTTCATGCGGCAACCCAAAAGTGCTTCTTTGCTTCTGATAATAAGGTCGGCCCTATTCTTTTTTGTTCTCAAGGGGAAAGCTGTTTATGGCTCTACGTCCCGCCAGCCCTGGGGGAGGGGGGCGGGAAGCGTATGTCGGGGTCACCGGCCTTCCAGCCCGGCGCGCGGCGACGTCATGTCCGCGCAGATGTTAGTGCCGGGCTGGGTCAATAAGGTCGGCCCTGTGCCATCTCGTGCCAATCCTTTTCGACATCATCGTTTCATTATACCTGGATCGTCAAACCGATCTACATACACCTGCCTTACCTAATAATTCTTAGAAGATGAACTTTTGTCTCGATGATGATATTTAGCTCAGCTGCTATTGTTACAATTCCCGTATATGCCCTTCCTCGAAAACTGCCGTGTAGAAAAATGACTACATGCGACACACTTGCGAATGTCACTATCATCATCATCATCAGCCCATATACGTCCCACTGCTGGGCACGGGCCTACTCTACCATTGAAAGGGTTTAGGCCTTAGTCCACCACGCTGGCATAATGCGGGTTGGCGGACTACACACCTAAGAAATTCCTAAGAACTTTTAGGTGTGCAGGTTTCATCACGATGTTTTCCTTCACCGTTAAAGTAATTAATAATTCATTGTGAATACACGCATAACTTCGAAAAGACAGAGATGTGTGCCTGGGGTTTGAACCCGCGACCGCTGAGATTCTCGACCGCGTGCCTAAACCATTCTATGGAATGAATGTCACTATGGCGAGTATTAAACACGCATTGATCCTCAAGATTGTAATATCATTTGTTAACTTATCATGATCCTTAAGCAAATGTAGGTCACGCACAGAATTTGAACGAGCCGTAAATCAGATAAGAAGACGCCTTTGTAATATTGCGTGCCGACTGCTGCATCTACGACATAAATGATTGCGATTCGAGTAATATTACCTGTTGAGCTTCATAGCTAATCTTGTTTTTGAACTAACATAAAAAAATGACACTTTACTAACTCACATTATGCCGTATACAAGTATCAGAAATTGGGAAAGACGTTTCAGACTTACAAACTCTTAACCCCGAATGATATGATTAGGGATCGCATGAACATTTAATTGTCTCGCTTCGAAAAAGAACTCGCAACGGCAAATGTGCAAAAGATGCTACTATTTAAATATTTCCCCATAGTCTGCACCATCTATGTCACGACAACCTTGATAAAGAAAATCTAAACCCGTGTAAGTATAACTTTAAAAAACATACATCCTAACCATTAAGGTATGTATCAGTCCCCCGTAATAGGGGGCGAGCCTATTGCCGTTTTTCGGGCACAATTTCAGACTCCATGCTGCTACTGAGAATTTCCTAATGGAAAAACCCAATAACACTTTTCCCGACCCGGGAATCGAACCCAGGACATCCAGATCGCACGGCACATACTTGTGCCCAACTGTGCACAACTTTAAAAAAATGGCTTAATATATTGATATTAAAAAATTAATACTCTTAATTACTTCATGTATTTAATTCTCAGGAAAAATACAACCTTTTTGTCTCCGTGAGAACTGATTAACTAAACGTTTCGACTAGATAAGCCGACAAATACGGATTCCATAACGTATAACAAAAAAAACATTCCCACGTAGATGAAAAATGCATTATTCACATGGCAACACAGCGCCGCGCCACAAAACTACTTTCGCATCAGGGTTTATGACCAACACAGTCGGTTCCAAAGCCCGCACTTATCAATAAACGTGTTCAGAATAATGTGAGAGAACGGCCGGTAACTCACAAGTTACGTATCGCTGTGCTTGCTCGTTTTATTTTTAAAATGTAACCGTTGTTATTCCCGCCACGTTGGGTTGCCAACTTTAACGTTTAGTTTTTGAAAATAAGTTTAATAAGCATGACCGTAATCATGAAGTATTTTGGTTCAAATTTGACATTTTGAAAGCTATCAAATTGTATTACGTTAATATCAGGACATATTTGTAATCATTAGTAGACATGTCGAATATTTTTTTAATAAAAGTAAAAATAAAAAAAACATGGAAAAAGACTACATTACTTTCCTTATAAATTTGCATACATTTCTTTAACTTTTACATTATCATTATTTTATAAATTGAGGGTGAAATGTACGAAAATTTATGAGGAAATTAATGTAGTCTTTTTTTGCATACCTTCATCGCTCGACCTGTGCTAATCGAGTGTAAGAAATTTATCTATTGATTTATTGGTTTTGATTTTTAAATCTGTGTGGAAAGAACGACTGTGTCACTCCATAATTGTACCAAGAAATATTGTCTTGTGCCTTTAAGCGTAGCATGAAGATACAACCCAAGCGGATATCAAATGAAATATCGAATTCTCGCCACTTGATGCTCTGCTTGCTCGAAGTCGTGATGGCCTTGAGGTTTGGGCATGCGGCCGAGAATCTCGACGGTCGCGGGTTCAAACCCCAGGCACACACCTCTGACTTTTCGAAGTTATGTGTGTATTCACAATGAATTATCACGTACTTTAACGGTGAAGGAAAACATCGTGATGAAACCTGCACACCTAAGAGTTCTTAGGAATTTCTTAGGTGTGTAGATCGCCAACCCGCACTAGGCCAGCGTGGTGGACTAAGGCCTAAACCCTCTCAGTTGTAGAGGAGGCCCGTGCTCAGCAGTGGGACGTATATGGGCTGATGATGATGATAATGATGATGATGCTCTGCTTAGACAGCACCATAGTAATTTTATTAGGTGCCGTAATGTCACTTTGCTGCGCCGCCGGTATAAAAATAATCAAACATCAGTTACTACGGCTAACTTTCGGTAAGTTGTAAAATTTACACAATCACTGATGCTTGCAATTAGGCTATTTGTCTTCAGGCTATTATCTCATTTTGCCTATTTAAATTATGGCAATTATTAACATAATTAAAGAGAAAGTTTAACACTTAAATCATTATATCATCATCATCAGCCCTTATTCGTCCCACTGCTAGGCACGGGCCTCCTCTACAACTGAAAGGGGTTAGTCCCTCACGCTGGCCTAGTGCGGGTTGGCGGAAATCATATATACCAAATTTCAATTCCCAGATTACGAGAAGAACTTAGAAGATTTATTTTCTAAACAAACAAGATATCTTAAAAAACGAATATTAGTTAACCTAGCAGCCAATGGAGGTTACGTAGGCATTCACAAAAAATAGAGTCGTTGAACTGTCTACGTCTATATAAATAGTCTTTTAAAAATCACTAAGCGAAAAAATGCAAACTCGCCCAACCAGTTTTCGTTGCACAAGATATCCGACAAACTTGTACACACATGTTCGGCAACTTTAAACATGGACAAAAAAAGCCTCAAGTTATGTGACTTGGTCCCATGATAAGTTTTACTCCACATCAAGTACCGACAGAAGTTTGTTGAGTCACGTAATTGTTTTTGAAAAACTTGATTTCGTAACGGTCGATCTGGTCTCGATTAAGAATTCATTAGCATTTGAGGTTTATTACTCAATTTCAGCTCGTTTTAAAATGTACATAACTTAATTTCTCGTGTTGGTGAGTTTGTAAATGTCATACTGGGGCAAGATAAATGGTAGATTTAGATAGCACTCGAATTGTGTTGACAAGAGAATGATATAGATATGGTAGAACACCACGGCAATGAACACAATTCAACTCAAACAAAATATGTATGTGAATTTTCGCACATTCCAATTTCGAGAGAACACTGGTGTTGGTGTGATAAAGAATTTTCTGTAAGAAATTTCTTGGGTGCGTTAATGCGCTATGCCGGTAAAGAAGAGACCAATGTGGTAGACGAAGGCGCGAAGGTATACCAACACACCATTTTTTTTTTTTTTTTCTCGAGGGGAAAGCTGTTTATGGCTCTACTTCCCGCCAGCCCTGGGGGAGGAACCAAATCCCTACGCCGGCATACCGACCAAAACCCCCTGGTGGCCATCTTCGCGCCAAGTGGGGCGACCACGGTGCGTGGGCGAGAAGCGCCCACAATAGTGCCGCAGCCGCCCGACCAACACACCTCTTTAATTTCACTTCTGTGCTACATCTGACCCTTGCCCTTTACAAAGTTACCTTTAGAAATTGTTAATAATATATTTTGTTGTGTCATTTCTGATTCGGTCAATCAAAAACGAACGAACACTGACAGACGTCTCTGTGTTGCGTTCGGCGACTAAACATTGTTAAAGCTTCAGAGGCATACATTTAGTGTAAAGCAAAGAATCCTAAGCACGCGCTAACTTCGGCTACAAATGCAAATCTATTAAATTAAATTAGTACATACATAAACTCACGCCTGTATTCCGCGAAGGGGTAGGCAGAGGTGCATTTCTGCACCCACATTTCACCAGGTATGTATCAGTCCCACGTAATAGGGGGCGAGCCTATTGCCGTTTTTCGGGCATAATTCCAGACTTTGTGCTGCTACTGAGAATTTCCTAATGGAAAAACCCAATAACACTTTGCCCGACCTGGGAATCGAACCCAGGACCTCTAGATCGCTCGGCACATACTTGTACCGCGAGACCACGAGGTAGTCAAGTCAATTAAATTAGTCATTCTTTTAAATGACGTAACAAAAATACCACTGACCTTATCGTCACGTGCAATGGAGTTTTGCAAGTTTACCATTGTTGGCTTATGTAACATTGCGTTGCTAAAGTTGTTGGCAGAAAGCTTATTGGCATAGTGAGACGGTATATTATTGTATTTTCGATTTTGATAACTTTTTACCCTGTATATATGTATAACTTCAACATCATCATCAGCCCATATACGTCCCACTGCTAGAAGTACATAGGGACCCCCTCTACAGCTAAAAGGTTAGACCTTAGGCTACCACGCTGGCCTAGTGCAGGCTGCCGGACCTACGAAATTCGAAAAGTACGTGAAAATTCATTTTGAATACACACATAACTTCAAAAAACCAGAGGTGTGTGCCTTTTTTTATGAGAGGCCTTAAGCTCCCCTTTCGGTATCTCAGGGGAGGTCGAGTCGGGGTCAGTACCATCATACCATCATCATACATCGCCACCCATGTGGCCCCTGTTAGTCGCCACTTACGACAGGTAAGAGATGCTGTGGCGGAATTTTTACGCCCCCAATCCACAGCGCAGTAGAAGTGTGTGTTTAAAAACGGGACCACCGAGTTTTGACTCGCCTTTTTTTATATATAAATAAATACACCCAACAGTCACATATATAGTTCTGACCCCACATTAAGATACGAGTCTAGTGTCGTGGGTCTCAGAAACTACGAGAGACTTTTTGGTCTCACAAACACCCAGACTCGAAACAAATATTTGTGGATCACACAAACATTTGTCTCGGTGCGGGGATAGAACCCGCGGCCTCTCGTTTCGCAAGCTAGTGTCTAGCCAACTGCGCCACGGGGCTGTCAAGTTATTTGTAACAAATTCCTCTATGTCGTCTCGTCTGACTATAACTTCGTTTCTTGTGAGTCTCCCTCCCGTCCTACTTACATTCACGAGTCCATTACATAAGTAGCCTAGATATTTTCCAACACGATTCAATTTGCTGGTGGTAGGATATTCGTATCCGCCTGGATAGCGACCACCGTACACAGGGCGTAAAACCCGCCATAGTGGCACATGCAAGTGTGCCGCGTTCCGGGATGAGCCAGTGTGTATCCGCTTTTTGGGGGGGCTTCAATCATGGTGAAAGGATGACCGTGCCGGCATTTTTTGGCCGGGTTCTCGCGGTCGGTCCTTTGTTCACCATGGTATTAGTCCCCCAAACTTCTTCACAAGATAGGTGAAGAGGTTTTCGGCCGGCATGATTGCGTCGACCAACGAGAGATCATCATCTCTCGCTGGTCGGCACTTTTTCTGGACTAAATTACACTTACCATCAGGTGCAATGAGGTCACTTTGCCGTGCCAGTATAAAAAAAATAATAATTTGGTGAACACATTTGGTCGATTTCCCATCGTTCCTACGGCATATGGCCGCCTACTTACGTGTAATAAAACATTTTCTACAGAGCAACTTGCAGATTGAATTGCTAAGTGGATAACAGGCTTTCTATACCATTTAGATTGCAGGTTTATTGCCAACAGCACCTTCGTAGCTATTTGTTAGATGCTTAATAGATCTTAGACTGACCGCAGCATAGCACAAGCGAAGTTACGAGGTTACGAGGTCGCGAATAAAGTACATTTTTTACATAACAGAATTACATAATGTGTATCAAATTTAATACCATTCGCAACTTTCCTTGTTCTTATAGCTCATTCTGACGATTATGTATGATCTTAAAATTTAAAATTTGATTTTGACTGCCTCGTGGTCTCGCGGCACAAGTGTGTGCCGTGCGATCTAGAGGTCCTGGGGTTCGATTCCCGGGTCGGGCGAAGTGTTATTGGGGTTTTCCATTAGTAAATTCTCAGTAACAGCACGGAGTCTGGAAATGTGCCCGAAAAACGGCAATAGGTTCGCTCTCTATTACGTGGGACTGAAACATACTTTGCGAAATGTGGGTGCAGAAATGCACCTCTGCCTACCTCTTCGGGAAATACAGGCGTGAGTTTATGTATGTATGTTAAAATTTAAATTTAAATCAGCACAGGCTGATTTGGGTTCAAACGCATAAGTAAGTAGCTCTTGCTCACGGATTAACAAGCCTCAATAAATTTATTAAATAAAAAAGACCCAGGGTCCCTATCTCTGTACTAATCTTCGAAATCGGTGCGGTTTAGGCGTGAGAGCCCAGGAAATGAACGTACTTTTGCATAAATATATTATTAAGTATAGCTGACCCGGCGAACTTCCTTCCGTCTAACAGTCGATTCTTATTTTTTTTTAGCCTAAGTTACTCCCTATTACATCAGGTATCTGCCAGTTAAAGTCTCGTTAAAATTGGTCCACCCGTTTCAGAGATTAGTCGGAGCAAATAGACAGACAGACAGAAAAATTGTAAAAAGCGTTATTTTGGTATAAGTACCGTGTATACATCCATATGGATTTATTAAAAGGCGGGTATTTCAATATTACAAACAGACACTCCAATTTTATTTATTTGTATGTATATGTATGTATACATTAGGATATGAGCATTTCTATGTCTTGAAGGTGCCCTAGTATGACACAGAGAAATAAGGCGGTATTTGACGGATGCGTAATTCTGACCCCACACTAAGATAAAAGTCTTGTGTCTCAAAAGCAATCGATTAATATCTGTTGCACATATTTTCAAAACAGACGATGCACATAACAGTCCAACTATTTTGGGTTCGTTGGCATCGCTCATAAACGCAGACTCTTATTACTCTTCAAAGTAACTTTATTGTTGATTGATTGAGTCAGCCATGTACCACACTCAATGCATTCCATTCTACAAGTCTATATCACATTGCTAAATAAAACATTTACTCGTATCTGCGTCATAAAACAACTTTTCCTTATGATTATACAAGTCCACTGTTGGGCTATCGACTTCTCTACAGATAAGTTGAGTGAAAATTTAATCATCACCATCATCAGTCAATATACGTCCCACTTCGGGCGCGGGCCTCCTCTAAAACGTGTTTAGGCCTTTGTCCACCACGCTGGCCTAGTGCGGGTTGGCAGACTACACACCTAAGATATTCCTAAGAACTTTTAGGTGTGCAGTTCGTTTCTTTCGCAATACTTTTTTAAACTTAATTTTTTTAACTTTAAACTCGTTGGCACAAGCAGTGATGGCCTCGAGGTTTAGGCGCGTGGTCGAGAATTTCGGCGGTCGCAGGTTCAAACCCCAGGCACACACCTCTGACTTTTCGAAGTTATGTGTGTATTCACAATGAATTATCACTTGCTTTAACGGTGAAGGAAAACATCGTGATAAAACCTGCACACCTAAAATTTCTTAGGAGTTTCTTAGGTGTGTAGTCCGCCAACCCGCACTAGGCCAGCGTGGCAGACTAAGGCCTAAACGCTCTCAGTTATAGAGGAGGCCCGTGCCCAACAGTGGGACGTATATGGGCTGGTGATGATGATGAAATATAAACCTCTTATCTTTTAAATAAGGAATATTGGAATAAACAAGGCAATTCTCAGAATTTCTTTTTTCAAAACAAAAAAAAACAGTCACGTTACCACAAAATAACAACACAAACCCCATGAATCGCTAAAGCAGCCTATTCGTCTGCGGTTGAGTGACACCTACATATTTATATGAATGAATGTTCCCGCGATTGGTGCGTAAAAAAGGTAATTCACAATTTACAACTGTGTTTTCCTTCACGTAGGCATCTCCACAACTTACATACAGTTTGAATTTGCGGTCAAATTAACTAAGCTTAGTTACACTTTCAAGAAACATTAATTACATTACAAACATTGTTACAAACATAGTTTTAAGTGATTTATGTCTATTTTATTTTATTTTTGTTTTTGTATGTTTGTTAACAAATAAACTTTTTCTTTTTTCTTTCTTTCTTTCTTTCTTTCTTTCTTTCTTTCTTAATTAGCTGTAGATATACATAGGATTGCCTCGTGGTCTCGCGGTACAAGTACATATGTACTGTCAGTGGGTCAGTGGCGGTACTTCCATAGAAACACAACAGCGTTACACGTTAATTGTGTAATGTCTAGTTTATAATTGTTTATTGAGGGGTCAGGATATTCGCATTTATATGTCAAATCGCTTTTGTTAAATAATGATTTAATGCTAAAAGATTATAATTAAAATAAAATAAATAAATAAATACACCCAACAGTCACATACATAGTTCTGACCCCACACTAGGATACAAGTCCTGTGTCGTGGGTATCAGAAACTACGAGATTCATTTCGGTCTCACAAACACCCAGACCCGAAACAAATATTTGTGGATCACACAAACATTTGTCTCGGTGCGGGGATCGAAACGCAGCCTCTCGTTTCGCAAGCTGGTGTCTAGCCAACTGCGCCAAGGGGGGTCGATTATTCAATTCAATGTCGAATTATTCAAAATGTTGTAAGGCAAACTGGGCTTTAGTACTTCTATGGAAGTACCGCTACTGTGTGCGATCTAAAGGTCCCGGGCTCGTTTTTCGGAACAGGAAAAGTGTTATTGGGTTTTTCCATTACGAAATTCTCATTAGCAACACTAGAATTGTGCTCGAAAAGTGGTAAAAAGTTAGCCCCCACTAACGTGGGACTCATGCCCACTTCTAGCTGCTTCAACGCCCGCGTGCAACCCCGATTATAACGCCCTACATCTTACAAGAAAAAAAAGAAAAAAAGGAGGTTACCTAAAACATTTTTGTTTCCAAAATACATTTGTTATACTTAAGGTGGGGTGAGTATTATGACAATGACTTGAATTACATTTTATTCAATGATTGTCAGAAAGAGAATTTTTGTTAAACCATCATCATCATCATCATTATCAGCCTAAGGAAGTCCACTGCTGTACATAGGCCTCCAGCCTGCATCCAGCGACGACCCGCGACCTTCACCAGGTCGTCGGACCATATTGTGAGTGGACGTCCTACGCTGCGCTTTCCGGTACGTGGCCTCCACTCGAGAACCTTTTGGCCCCATCGGCCATCGGTTCTCCGCGCTATGTGCCCGGCCCATATTTTGTTAAATACATTAGGAATATTTAGGTATCTTAAATAATGAGCATACATACATAAACTCACGCCTGTATTTCCCGAAGGGGTAGGCAGAGGTGCATTTCTCGGTAGAGAGCTCAGTCGGTAGACCATGAGACTCTTAAATAATGAGGAGTAGGTAATTTACTATAACTCATACTAGACTACACTATATCTTCGGGATAAATAAAATTAATGCAGTTGTGTCTGTATTATTTACGGTAGGCAGCGGCTGGGTTGTGCCCCTGGCATTACTTTAGTCCATGGGCGGCGGTAACCGCTTACCATCAGGCGGGCCGCTTGCTCGTCTGCCTACTGAGGCAATAAAAAAAAAAAAAAAAAAAAAAAAAAAATTTTTTACAATCTTAATAATCTTCAATGCATTTAATTGCAAACAGTTGTAAATTACGATAAGATTGTAGTATCGGCCATGTGCATATTTCTTATCTTTAAATTAGTAGTTGAAGAAGTTGTTTTTTGCATTCAATCGCATTTTCTAATTAATATAATCATAATCGACTGCCTCGTGGTCTCGCCGCACAAGTGTGTGCCGTGCGATCTAGAGGTCCTGGGTTCTATTCCCGGGTGGGGCAAAGTGTTATTGGATTTTTCCATTAGGAAATTCTCGGTAGCAACACGGAGTCTGGAATTGTGCCCGAAAAACGGCAATAGGCTCGCCCCCTATTACGTGGGACCGATACATACCTGGCGAAATGTGGGTGCAGAAATGCACCTCTGCCTACCCCTTCGGGGAATACAGGTGTGAGGTTATGTATGTGTATGTATGTAGTCATAATTAGAAATATTTGTTTTATTTAGTGGTACTTCCATAGAAGCCCAAAAGCCCATCTTTCCTTACAAAATTCCGAATAATGATCTTTAAGCTTTAAATCTTTATTTAACCAAAGCAATATGACATATAAATGACAGCCCCGTGGCGCAGATGGCTACACACCAGCTTGCGAAACGAGAGGCCGCGGGTTCGATCCCCGCACCGAGACAAATGTTTGTGTGATCCACAAATATTTGTTTCGGGTCTGGGTGTTTATGACACCGAAAAGTCTCTCGTAGTTTCTGATACTCACGACACAGGACTTGTATCCTAGTGTGGGGTCAGAACTATGTATTTATTTATTTATTTATTATTTATAATATCCTGTCCCCACAATAAACATTTATAAATTAGACATTACAAATTAACGTGTAACGCTTTTGGGCTTCTATGGAAGTACCGCCACTGGCACTAATATATGTAAGTATTGTAAGTCAAATCTCGATATTCGATAATGTCAGGAAATTCTTTATTTGCGTCAATGGAACGCAAAATATTGGGTTTGTACTTATATCAAATACAATCTTCAGAGATAATCACGTCCTAAAGACAAAGTATTTTTTTTGCATTTAATAAAAAAATTAAATTGCATTCATAAACCGACTATGTATTTATAGTTTATACAGGGTGTATTCAGACCGTGATCGGAAACTAAGGCAGGTAATAGCTAAGGTGATTACAAACCCCCTGGCGTTAAAGAAAATTCTGACAAAAAATAAAAATTTTGACGTTTTCCATACAAACCGCGTACATTTAATACCGATGGTTGTATGGAAAAAGTCAAATTTTTATTTTTTGTCAGAATTTTCTTTAACGCCAGGGGGTTTGTAATCACCTTAGCTATTACCTGCCTTAGTTTCCGATCACGGTCTGAATACACCCTGTATAATACGAAAAAACTGGAACCTCAACTTTGTTTGTTGTAAAGTTATTTTATATGAATTAAATTATATAAATAATTGTAACAACAGCTAAACCTAAAACGTGTTCTTAAACACGTACAAAGCCAACAAACAGGAAAAAATCGTTTACTACGTTCCAGTATTTAGATTTTTCTGTGACCTAACAAAATCGAACAAACATGTGTATGGCACAGAAGAACAGAATGGAATGTAATGAAATGACTTAGACGCTCACAAATTTGTTGAGAGGCATATGAAGTTTTCGAAATATGCAGTAAATTAATAAGTTCTGCGAAAAGCTCTAAAAAATATGTATATGAAACATTAAATAAATAAAATACTGTTCATTTTTCTAAAATACTGTTCAATATTCTTCTAAGACCTAAATATACTTTATTTCTTGTAAAGATAGTTGGCAACCCTATCTGTGCCTGAGACTGTGAATGTATTTTAAATCCCTTAACACTACGCAAAGTCGCGTATAAAAACTATTAGTTACTCAACTAATGAATAAATGTAGTATAATTAAACTCGCTGAATGACGTCACGCTTCCTTATAAGTTTCTACAGAGAGAAGGCAGGTCCCAGTACCGAAAGTCATCATTGGTATATTGAATGATTGCTTTTGTCTGGCTTTGTATAGTACTTTAGTCCAGTAAATCTCAGTTCGACCAATACTGACAATGCGGATGATCTCAACAACCATACCTGTGATTGACATAAACATTATTAATACTGCCTCGTGGTCTCGCGGTACAAGTATCTTCGATGGGTTCGATTTCCGGGTCGGGCAAAGTGTTATTGGGTTTTTCCATTAGGAAATTCTCAGTAGCAGCACGGAGTCTGGAAATGTGCCCGAAAAACGGCAATAGGCTCGCCCCCTATTACGTGGGATTGATACATACCTGTCGAAATGTGGGTGCCGAAATGCATCTCTGCCTACCCCTTCAGGGAATACAGGCGTGAGTTTATGTATGTATGTATGTATTTTTAATACTATTTGCAGTAAGAATCGGAAACCAGACATTTCAGTTATATATGTAGTAAGTAAAAGCGACATACTCCGCCTCATGGTGGGAGAATGATCAAAGTCATAAGTCGTTAGTAGTACGGCCATGAAAGAAGAAGAAAAGAAGAAATTGTGATGGCCTCGAGGTTTAGGCACGCGGTTGAGAATCTCGACAGTCGCGGGTTCAAACCCTAGGCACACACCTCTGACTTTTTAAAGTTGTGTGTGTATTCACATTGAATTATCACGTACTTTAACGGTGGAGGAAAACATCGTGATAAAACCTGCACACCTAAAAGTTCTTAGGAATTTCTTGGGTGTGTAATCCGCCAACCCGCACTAGGCAAGCGTGGTGGACAAGGCCTAAACCCTCTCAGTAGTAGAGGAGGCCCGTGCCCAGCAGTGGGACGTATATGGGCTGATGATGATGAGTACGACCATGATACCACTGCAGCACTTATATAACAGCATCAGCATATATATACAACTAATTTATATGAATAGTAATCCTCAGCCTATAAAGAATCAGAAATGAAACTATGAGAAATTGAAACAAGTTGCTTATATTAGATTTTAATGCTTAAACCTACGTAGCTAAACTATTGCTAGCATAAGCGAAATGACATGAATAACAATTAATCGTAAATATAATGTAAATGTGCCTGCGACTGCCTCGTGGTCTCGTAGTACAAGTATGTGCCGTGCGATCTAGAGGTCCTGGGTTCGATTCCCGGGTCGAGCAAAGTGTTACTGGGTTTTTCCATTAGGAAATTCTCAGTAACAGCACGGAGTCTGGAAATGTGCCCGAAAAACGGCAATAGGCCCGCCCCCTATTACGTGGGACTGATACATACTGGCGAAATGTGGGTGCAGAAATGCACCTCTGTCTACCCCTTCGGGGAATACAGGCGTGAGTTTATGTATGTATGTATGTATAATGTAAATGTGGGTAGTAATTTCACAAGTCAGCTTACTATCCTTCTTCGTTACCATTCCATGCAGTAAAACTCTGGCATGGCGAACAAATAAAATGTCTATATACAATTGCCAGCGTCAAACGCATAAAAAACACGACGAAAGCAAACAACAGTAGACTCGGAGCCTCTAATCCGACGGAGATAAATAGCTGCGGCGATTCTCGCCACAATTTTTTGTGAACATTTTAAAAGTGCCGTGGTCATAAGCGTTCCGTCATAAACATGCAATGTATCCGAACGCCAGTTTAATATTCAGTAGAAGAAAGGCACATTTTGAAAATGTGTGGGATTAGGGACAGCTCCTGCCACTAATCATCCCAACTAAAAGGGTCTATGATTGTTTTGTTTGAAATAAATATGTAAGTATGTACCGAAAATTTATTGTTCTATGTTATAATACATTAACAAAATTGAAAGCCAATTATATTTTACGATTTTGAGCTGGGGTTACATGTGGAATGCTACAGTCAATAAAATAACTAAGAAGCACAAAAGCCAGTTTATAAGTACATATACATATTTTGTTATCAGCCAACGTAATACGTTTATTTAATCAAAATGTTTTATTGATTTTTTATGTCTTGATCAGATACAAATATTCCATTTTTATTGGTTATATAAATATTTTTACGCCTTAACATCATGTTTTTTTTAATTCTTGCAATGTAAAAAAGTGTCAGAGTTTAAAAAATAGGCGCCAAAGAAAAATAAAACAAAATTGAATCCTTTGTCTTTGCCATCGGTAAATATCAATATCCGTTTCACAACTGGCCAGTTTTTATAACTTTCAAATAACGACAACTTAATTTTGTTAAAAAAATATAGTAAAAAGTCTATGGTCCAACTAACGACAAACATTTTTCAATTCTGAGAAACTCCCAACATATCTTGTGCATTATCCGATATCATTTTTTAAAATGTCTTACCTCCAACCTTAAAAAGTATTCGAAAATAAACCTTTTACTGACCAGGTCAAAGTTCATATCACATATCCACGTATCAAGATAAAATGCAGAGAAATAGAATCCTTATGTCAAAACCGTCAACAGCGAGGTTTCATTAGATAAATGTAGATTTCAAGCTGTTTTAGTGTGAGCTGTAAAAAGGTTTAGAATCTCTAACGTATATTGGTACTCGGCTTTGCTATTATGATACTTATAGCTCCGCAGATAAGGTTTACATTTGCCTGTATGTAGATGGAGGTATTTCGCGAGAGAGGGTCTCGGACTCCGGTTGCAGGTCTGACGGGTTCTGTGTTACCCATCTTCGCCCCCCGCGCTTCTCGACGTCTCCTCAAGCCCCTTGGCCGTTTCCCCTGTGCCCTCGCCACAGCCCGTTGCTACCCCGCTGCCCGTCTGCCTCGGAACAGCTCGTGTGGCCCGTCTAGGAACAATTACGGATTTAAATCTTGCAGCGTCAGACTTTATCGAGTTTAGCCTTGAATTTTTTTACATTTATCTCGCGTCTTTTAGTTGAATATTCTTGTCATGTTCACGTCGCACACATCAAAGTCTTGATAAACATTTTAATATGATTATGCAGTTGTATGATATAAAAAAATATCATAAATGTTTTAAGCGGCCAAAGCCCCATATTACATCATATTTATTTATGTAGTCATTTACAATATGTTATATCTCTTTAGTTTATTCCACTATGTTAAATAAATGTAATGAAGAAACGACGCAAGAAATCCTTAAGCAACACTCGTCCTTCCTTATTGTTGTAGTTTAATTCATCATAATCATCATCATGGAGGTCCACTGCTGGACATATTCTAATGTTAGTTCCTTGCAAAGTGTGGTTTGATTGCATTACAAAGTTTATTAATGGCAGTTCTCTAGTTTAATTGGATACTTTATCAAATCTTATAAAGGGAATATTTCGTATATTTGATCATTTAAAAATCAGATTTACACTTCTAGAAAAAAGTTAGTGTGGATCGTGAAACACATTAGATAGGTGATTAAAATTGAAAGGTTTGCATGGGCAATCAATAATTTCAATTTTAAGAGAATAAGGAAGATTATAATATTTTGCATACATACATACATACACAAACTCACGCCTGTATTCCCCGAAGGGGTAGGCAGAGGCGCATTTCTGCACCCACATTTCGCCAAGTATGTATCAGTCCCACGTAATAGGGGGCGAGCCTATTGCCGTTTTTCGGGCACATTTCCAGACTCCGTGCTGTTATTGAGAATATCTTAATGGAAAAACCCAATAACACTTTGCCCGACCAGGGAATCAAACCCAGGACCTCTAGATCGCACGGCACATACTTGTACCGCGAGACCACGAGGCAGTCATAATATTATATTTTGCGCTTATCATCATCCTGAGACGATATTGGCCCATTAGTCTTCGTAACAAATAAGGGTGTCTTATCGACCGTTAGCATAATTATTATCACAACAATGTTGAACTTGTTGGAAACTAGTCCTTGATAAAATTAACAATAATTAATAACTATATCTTACCAACAAAACGATTAATATTTGAAGCCAGCTTTTAAAATTAGGCAGACATACATACATAACATAACCTCACGCCTGTATTCCCTAAAGGGGTAGGCAGAGGTGCTTTTCTACACCCAAATTTCGCCAAGTATTGTAAGGGTTATCTTATAATGCCGGTAGATTTATTTATTTCATGTTATTTTAAACAATTATGTATATTGTGTTTACTTTATTATTATTATATTTAACATTATGATTAAGTGTCGACAAGTCGAATTTAAAGAAGTATATTGTTTCCGTTTGTCATTTTGTATTTCCGGCGAAACTAACGTCGGTGGATTCAAAACTGTCTTGCGGCATTCGGATTCGAGCGTTCGAACAGTGTACAACTCTGAGTAGAATAAACGAGTTAAGTGGAATGGAGTTTTATTATTGCTGTACGACAATAGTATGTATTAGGCCCACGTAAAAAGCCCTATTGCCGTTTTTCGAGTACATTACCAGACGCGTGATGCTACTGAGAATTTCCTAATAGACTCATAATTTAGCTATAAATAAAAATTAGAAAATAACTACTGTACTAGGAGAGGCCTATGTCCAGCAGTGGACGTGAGAGAGGCTGTTGATGATGATGAAGTACTATACCACGCGACGAAATGTATATATATCCTCCTTAGTTTACGTAATAGCTGATGCAGCACTAAAATAACCCATGAATAAGAAATGGATAAGTTAATAATAGGATACATTATTATTACTAGCAAGGTAATGTGGAAACAGAGCATTTGATCAATTAGCAAGACATTTCCATCTCTTATATCTTATCACTCGGCATACTCATCCTGACCTACTAAGATGATTTTTACAACTTAAAAGAACCGTGAAAATAGAAAGAAGGGAGCCCGTGGACTAGAAAACCACTCCACAGCTTTACGGTACGGCAAATATACGAAACTTGCTTTATTGAACTTCCTAGTTATAGTTCCTACCACATTTATCAATCCACTATTGATGATGATACTTCAGTCCAGAATGTAATTAGATTGTATGTAATTGCATAGAGTTCTTGGGAATTTCTTCCACAAACTCGCACTAGTCCAGCGTGGTGGACTAAGGCCTAACCTCTCTGAGTTGTTGAGGAGGCCAGGGCCCAGCAGTGGGACGCATATAGGCTGATGATGTAATTAGATAATCTTGGTAGTGTCTTGTGAATCTAGGTAACGTTTGGACTGCACTGCACTTTCCACAGGATTACCATAATCTCATAATGGTTCAAGATTCGACTCAAAAGCATTAACTAAAAAGCTCAGCTGATGCGTTCATTCTGAGTCAAAGTACAATTTGCGTAACACAGGAATTATCGTCATAATGTATCAAGGACGGCGTAAGAACAGATAAATAAAATATTAGATACATCGGTGATACCGGCTGTCATTCATCTAATATCAATTTCACAATAGAATAAAGGTTTATCAACCGATAAGATACGGAGAAGGAAATTCAAGTCAGGGCTACAGTTACCTACTTACATATATTACATAGTATATACGTTTTTTGTAACTACCGGCTTCAAACCATCATCAGCGATAATCCGTTCACTTTTAAAGGTGGGACTTTCGCTAAATTATTTGTTAGCTCTGCTGTGAACTCCAGCGGTCTTTAAGATCATGGTTAATAAAGCCACCTTGGTCTTCGACGTCATTTGCAGCGTTTGTATGTACATGGTCTCGTCTATATATGTGGAGCCGCATTTTTACCACAGCGACCAGCTTAGAACAAAATAAAAGCTTGGTAATTTCATCTTTAGATCATCAAATACAGCCTTTGCCTCCTCATTAATCAGTAGCAGGGTTGTAAAGCTATCCTTTAGCTCAATTAATTTATAATTTGCTGAACTTGACTTCGTTAGCGAGCACGCGCCATTCCGGGTTTTAGCGTTACATTAAATTGTTTACGTTTAGACGTGTTGTCACAACTCTTGGCAGTATTACCGTTAATTAAATATCAAGAGTCATTCCCCTTCTAGGAATAAAAGTGCATAATATAACTATAAAAATATCAAAAGTGGCTACGTGACTGTGAATTAACCTGCACGTATCCCTAACAATGACTCACTTAAACGATTTTGTGTAAACATCTTTCAGAAACCCGCGTGCTTCTATTTTTACTCATTGTGGTTTTTAGACTTCTTTATTCACTTATATATTCTCAGCCTATCGCCGTCCACTGCTGAACGAAGGCCTCCCCAAGTAGGCGCCAACCATCCCGGTCTTGAGCAGCCCTTATCCATCCGCTACCCGCCACCTTTCTCAAGTCGTCGGACCATCGTGCTGCAGGACGTCCTACACTACGTCTACCTAAGTTCGGTCTCCACTCCTACACTTGTCTGCTCCAGCGGCCGTCCGTCCGTCGGCAGACATGGCCATCGACAGACTTTATTCACTTACTTACTAGAAATTTTCCTCATTTTATCTCGTAGGGAATAGTATTCATCCGGATAACATCTAAAAATGAATGGGGAGAACTACCCTACTGTATAGACTCTCGCAAGTATGTTCTTTCACTCTTCCTCTGTTTAAGCTATGTAATAAAAATCATCAGAAGCCACCTTTACAATGTTCTTGTTAACACAATGGAATCCGGAACCCAGTGAAGCAATCCTCCGCTCAGTCACCGTCCGACCGCCGCCCGGCCGCATTACTAACCACAAAGTCACTCATGCAGGTATTTTCACATTACCTTCGTTAATATCAGTAACATAATACTACATTATTAATAGACCAGATCTGTTTGCAGATTATAAAATTACATTCGTTATATGCCTGCTTGCCTCCAGCGTACAAGGATAATCGTGCAGCGTGCTCGGCGTAATGTAGATGAACTTGTTTCTTAATAACTCCGTCACACTCCATTCGTTGTCTTTCGCTTTGAACCTTAAAGCTTCTTAAATAAACAAGAACAAACCGCTTTTTAATGAGTAGTTGTTTGTCACTACAAAGACTACACAGATCTTGACCATGTATGCAGACGCCAACGGTTCACGGATCTTGTAAGGTCGGCTAAGAGCCGGAGGGTTGACGTTAGTCTACTTTATTCATCATCATCATCATCATCAGCCTAAGGAAGTCCACTGCTGAACATAGGCCTCCCCCAATGACTTCCATAGTGACCTGTTGGACGCAGCCTGCATCCAGTGACGACCCGCGACCTCCACCAGGTCGTCATACCACGTTGTGAGTGGACGTCCTACGCTGCGCTTTCTACCTACTTTATTGCTAGCTCACAAAAGTTTATTGGACTTTTTCGCCGCTACCCCACTGCTATCACCGCGTTATTCATAAACATATATTTTGTCTTGCATGAAAGTATATTTATGTTTTATGACTATAAAGGGATGGAAAACAAGAACAAAACATAAAAAACAACAAACAGACACAACACAAAAGACAACAAACAAGCTCACTACTAGACGTGATCCTTTTAACCCTCGATCACTCGCGCGGTTTTTAGCCTCGTGAGCACTCGCGGGGTGTTGTGGCCACCCCATATACTCGAAGTGCATTTTTATTTATATAATATCAGTTAATAGAATTATACCAGCATTAGCATTTTATTATTTTGTGTTGTATGAAGTATGTATATAATTAACATAAATTTTATAATCAACTTCATTATTGTTCTACAAAACATTATAATAATCAGCCTTTTCAGTTATAATTCAAATTATAATTCATTTTTACGTTCAAAAATGCGTGGGGTGCTGACAGCACCCCGCGCGAGTGATGGCGGGTTAAGGCGTACTTGAAACATTTTAACCCACTTATACTGAATATCAGTTTTTAATAAACTATCCTTAAAATAGACAATTGGAACTCAGATACGCAGATTTTCCTGAAAAAACAAAAGAATATTCCAAGGACCAAGAACTGTCCACATTACTAAATGAAATAACGTTGGTTTTCTTAAGCTAGCGAACTTGGCCGTCTAATAACAATTACGCGACTAGTGCACATGCTAATCGTGTTCTTATATATTTTTGCCATTCCTGCTCAACCGTTATTAAAGAGGACTCCAATAATACAATAAACACATCCAATACAAATGATGTATCAAGATCATTAGAAACCACGAAAGCCTTTCGGTACGCTACATGACCAATATCACTAAATACCTAATTTATCGTATACTATAATTGGTTCATCATCAGCCCATATACGTCCCACTGCTGGGCACGGGCCTCCTTTACCATTGAGAGGGTTTAGGCCTTAGTCCACCACGCTGGCCTAGTGCGGGTTGGCGGACTACACACCTAATAAATTTCTAAGAACTTTTAGGTGTGCAGGTTTCATCACGATGTTTTCCTTCACCGTTAAAGTACGTGATAATTCATTGTGAATACACACATAACATCGAAAAGTCAGAGGTGTGTGCCTGGGGTTTGAACCCGCGACCGTCGAGATTCTCGACCGCGAGCCCAAACCTCGAGGCCATCACGACTTCTATACTATTATTCTATACTATAATTATATATATACTATAATTGGTTATCATTTCGCTAACTTGATCCGCTACCACTTCAATTTGCCATTGATCATTATCTAAATTCTAATCACAATTGCGTTTATTACCTATTACACGGCAAAATTAATCTTTTAATTGTCACATTCGGACCGCACCTCGCTGACAAAGTCATGCATTTGATTATGAGAAAGGGTGCGGCCTGGTAGATTTTTAATCGGCATTATCAATTATCAAACTTATCAATCGAACTGTGAAGGAAATGTTATACATAGTAATAAATTCTTAGAAATGCATTTGTTTTGCTCAAGCAATTTCATGAAAGTGGTTATTATACGTGACCAAATACATAAAATCTTCATGTTACATTTAACAGTAACTCAATCATTTGTAAGAATACTAAAGTGTCATACAAAACTTGCTATAACCATAAACATCCTTAAAGGCTCATCATTCAACGAGTAGTATATTTTTTTTGCTCGGAACGAACTTCTGATACATTTAAGGACTTGGTCCAACGCTAAGAATTAATTGAGGGTTGATACGATTAGTAGGTATATAAAAATCGTTAAAGAATATTCTTTAGTCTTTCAGTGAGCTGTCACAAAGACTATAAAAAAATTATATTCTTGGTAAATTAGATACAAGCCTGCATAGAAATACGAAAAATTCTGGATTGTCTGAAGGAGATCGCTTATTGCGATACGACCGCCCTTATTTTATAAGTTAGCTTCATTTTATCTTATATGTGGTTTACAATAAATAAATAAATAAAATAAAAATAAAAAAGCCTTTCATTTCCAGTAAACTATAGTACAATATACCTTATATCTATCTTAATATGTAGTTAACAATATGAGGACAATAAATTAAAATTTAAAAAAAATAATGTCCTTAGTTTCTATGTAATTTACAATAAAGAATATAAAAAAAGAAAAAAACATACGTCATTTATTCCGACTAATTCAACAGTTTTGTGATCTCGCTAATTCGATAAATTTCTAATTAGTTTATCGTTAGCTACATGATCAGAAACAGGTCGTCATCGACAGGACAAAGGCCTACACAAAAAAACTTTTATAATCCTTTCTTTAATGCCTGGGAAAAATTATCTCGAAACACATAGATTTTATTTTTATTTATTTATTTAATACACTTTTTTGTATAGACAAGGAAATATAACGTAAATGACATACAACTTAAAAGATATATAGCTACAACAGGCGGTCTTATCGCTAGCTGCGATTTCTTCCAGACAACCCACGACAAAGGAATGAAAAGTTGTATTTGTGGCAGTTGTCTTCAAAAATACATATAAATAATAGATACATACATAAACTCACGCCTGTATTCCCCGAAGGGGTAGGCAGAGGTGCAATTCTGCACCCACATTTCGCCAAGTATGTATCAGTCCCACGTAATAGGGGGCGAGCCTATTGCCGTTTTTCGGGCACATTTCCAGACTCTGTGCTGTTACCGAGAATTTCCTAATGGAAAAACCCAATAACACTTTGCCAGACCCGGGAATCGAACCCAGGACCTCTAGATCGCACGGCACATACTTGTACCGCGAGACCACGAGGCAGTATAAATAATAAACATACATATATTATAGATTTGTTAGTATTGTAAGTATGTATTACAAGATTTTGTGAATCATAGCTTAACCATTCGTCATGTTGCTAAATATACTTAGATTAAAGTCTCTATCAACGGCAGCTTCCTGTTATGTTGGATTCAAAGTAATGTGATTGACTGTTGTGGAATTTAGTGAAAGTTTTTGATGTTTTATTTGTTGACAAGTGAACATAATTGCCTATACAGGCTTCGCAGCACGGATGTACAGTAATGTCTATGACTCTTGTGCGTTCAAGAGAATAATATTAGGTAACTTTAATATTATTTTTTTCTATACTTTGATGTCTTTCGCTGCTATTCTAAGTACTGTGCTATATGAGTGATAAATTTCATTTCTTCCTGGATAGATGGATGCAGGCTGCCTCCAACCGGTCCCTGTGGAAATCATTGGGATAGGCCTATGTTCAGTAGTGGACTTCCTATGGCTGATGGATGGTGATGATTCAGACTAAAATCTTAAATGTAATGTTAATTGAATGATTTAATCAAGAATTCATCTATACATTCTATTATCCCACTTTACAACACCTCGCTACGTTACACGTGAATTAGGCCGTCTAATTACTTATCTGAGGATTCGATACTTACCGCTGGAGTTATTTATGACGGGGCTTGTCGGCACACCGATAAAACAATTTGTGACAACTTAATGCCACTTTATACCCATCGACACTCATAAATGGCAGCTACAAAGATAAATGTTTGACGGTCTTACGTTTGTTGTTTTACTTGGTGTATCGCAACCTATTTTGACCTTTAATATCACAGATACTTAAGCCGTTGAAAGGTCATGTCAATAGCATTTTTTTAGTTATATTTAGTCATAGATTTCGTCACCTATACCTCATACCTCATAGCGCGGAGAACTGATGGCCGATGGGGCCAAAAAGTTCTCGAGTGGAGGCCACGTACCGGAAAACGCAGCGTGGGACGTCCTCCGACAAGATGGTCGGACGACCTGGTGAAGGTCGCGGGACGTCGCTGGATGCAGGCTGCTTCCAACAGGTCCCTGTGGACTTCGATTGGCTGATGGATTTGGTTGGATTGGATACCTCAAAGCCTAAAGACAAAAGTCTTTAACGAGTGCGTCCTTCCAGTCATGAAATACGGAGCCGAGACGTGGACACTGACGATGCGGCTTATCCACCAATTTAAGGTCGCTCAGCGAGCTATGGAGAGGGCTATGTTGGGGGCTTCTCTGAAGGATGGGATCAGAAATGATGCCACCCGTCAGAGATCCAAAGTTATCGACATAGCCCTAAGGATTAGCGAGCTGAAGTGGCAGTGGGCAGGTCACATTTGTCGCAGAATCGACAACCGGTGGGGGAAACGGGTTCTGGAGTGGAGACCGCGACTCGGCAAACGTAGTGTAGGGCGCCCTCTAGCTAGGTGGGGTGACGATATTCGCAAGGTGGCTGGCAGCGGTTGGATGAGGAGGGCCGAAGATCGAGCCCAGTGGCGTGCCATAGAAGAGGCCCATGTCCAGTAGTGGACGTAAGAAAGGGTGCTGATGATGATGATGAAATAAATACACCCAAAAATAAAATATATAGTTCTGACCCCACACTAAGATGCGTTGTGTCGTGGGTATCAAAAACTTCGAGAGACTTTTCGGTCTCACAAACATCCAGACTCGAAACAAATATTTGCGGATTACCCAAACATTTGTCTCGGTGCGGGGATCGAACCTGCGTCGTCCTGTTTCGCAAGCTGGTGTCTAGCCAACTACGTCAGTTTATGCATTTCCGAAAAAAATATATGAGCTAAAATAACACTGGAAGTTATTAGACAGTGGTATTCAACATCTTTCCTGTTGTCATCAGGATGGCAGGGTCTCCCCGGCACTAACATCTGCGCGGACGTGACGTCACCGTGCGACGGGCTGGAAGGCCGGTGACCCCGACTTACGCTTCCTACCCCCTCCCCCCGGGCTGGCGGGAATAATTAGCTTTCCCCTCGAAAAGAAAAATATGAGTCTCGCGTAACTCCTCTCCTCCCCCCCCCCCCCCCCACCCTTAAAAAATAAAACCGTGGTTTGATCCTTTGTCGTCTTTTATAGATATACAGAGCCATTCTGACATCATGTCATAACTGAGTAAAATAGGAAAAATGCAATAATTTTTTGGTTGGATAAGCAAAAAAAATTTACGCTAAATTTGATTCGATAGAACAAGAACTTATTTTGACGTCCCATGTACCCAATGTTGGCACCGAAACGACGCTTAATCCACATAGCCACATTATTTATTATTTACCTAGAAATTATGACTAAGTACCCCTCGATATTGTTATCAGAATAATCACCCAAGATCTTAATCGCGATTTTTGGCAAAACTAGCAAGCGATTTTTGCCCTTTTGTACATTGTGACGGAATATCGTCACGGTCACGTGGTTTGAATTAATGTCACGATATCGGTTTTACTCTGAATACTGGCACAATGAAGAGAATTGTTTCGTCTGAGGTCGTATTCATCATTTTAAGCCTATACTAACCCAATGACACATAGACCTCTCTTTGTTATGTAGTCGACCCATCTAGCGGACAGACGTCCTCTGCACATTTTCCTATTATACACGTAGACCATTGTTAAATAAAAATGAATTATCCATAAAAAAACATATTGCCATAATTCGTCATCAATGAGGAAACTGAGCACTTAGTCAATTAATAGTAATTAAATTATTAATAATATTTATTATATAAATCATCATCATCATCAGCCCATATACGTCCCACTGCTGGGCACGGGCCTCCTCTACAACTGAGAGGGTTTAGGCCTTGGTCCACCACGCTGGCCTTGTGCGGGTTGGTATTATATAAATGATAGCATTTATTTCAATTATTAACTATTGCAAATTATATGAATACTAATACATACATACATAAACTCACGCCTGTATTCCCCGAAGAGGTAGGCAGAGGTGCATTTCTGCACCCACATTTCGCCAGGTATGTATCAGTCCCACGTAATAGGGGGCGAGCCTATTGCCGTTTTTCGGGCACATTTCCAGACTCCGTGCTGTTACCGAGAATTTCCTAATGGAAAAACCCAATAACACTTTGCCCGACCCGGGAATCGAACCCAGGACGTCTAGATCGCACGGCACATAATTGTACCGCGAGACCACGAGGCAGTCTATAACATATAATAAACCTGGAAAGTTTGTTTGCTTGAAAGCGCTTGTCTCAGAAACTAGTAGTCTGATTTTAATAATTCTTTCAGTGTTAGATAGCCCATTTATCGGGAAAAGCTATAGGCTATATATCATCACCCTAATACCAATAACAGCGGAGGAACAATGAGAAATAAGACAAAAACGGGGGGAAATATTCATTTTGAAGTGGTTAAAGTCTCGCATACGTCACTGACAACAGCCAAAAGGAAAATTAATCCTATATATAATATAATAATAATAAATCTTTATTTATCACATAATATACACATATCACATTTTCTTACATCTTTACTTTTATACATTTACTTACATTTTGCGCATAAATATTTGCTATTTTCAAATGATTGCCAGAGGGCCCCAAACTAGGCTAAGCCTGTATCTTGGGGACCAACATAAATTAATTTTGTAATTGGATTGTCGTACAAATAATAGCGAATTATTAAACAAACTAATCGGTATTTATATCAACTATTACACTTTTGAGAAAAACATTTAAGATAATATTCAAATTTGTTTAAAATCCTAAACAATAGGAACTTGAGCATTATTATTATAACTTACTCACTATTAAACAAACTAATAACAGAACTATTACACTTTTGAGGAAAAAACATTACCTATATGTACCTTATCGTCTCATGTTACGCACAATACACATTCAATGTGAATTGTTTTAATCGATTCGTAATTTAGCGTTCTACCGTGCCAGTTTCGTCTAATCGATAGGACAAGTTTTTAAATTTATAACAATTAATATATATGTATGTACTTTGGCGCCTACTTGGGGAGGCCTTCGTTCAGCAGTGGCGATAGGAATATAATATACACTTTTGTATTTTGGCAATCTTATAAGTCCCGAAATAGGCTATTAGGGTTTATACAGCATGCAATCAAGAGGTTTTGAGTTATTCCATAGCAGCCCGAAGTCTGGAAATGTAACCGAAAAACGTCAATAGACTTGTCTCCCATCACGTGGGAACTAAACACAATGGGTAAAATGTGAATATAGGAATACACGCCTGCCTACCATATTGGGGAAACACGCTAACAATATGTCATGTTCAGCAAGATTCACCAACCATTTATTATCAAAAAACCGTACCTACAACGTGACAGTCATAACAAGTTTATGTTTCTGTAAAATAATTGCATTTACAAATGGGGAAAGGCCAGAAACAAGCGTCATTGATTATGACGTTATTAATGAAGCCATTTACATACTTACTACATAGTTCCCACATAAGAAAATCAATTTATTGTAAATTATTATTTATTTCGTCAATCTAAAGGCGACAAATGACTATTAAACCAATCTTTACTAGTATTTGAGAATAAAAGATTGAAAAAGAATAGCAGCCAGGCTCATCGAACTTTATCCATTTAGAAATTAGTTGGAACACCAAAGCCGCTGCAAATGCGTTGAATTTAAATAATCGCAGATGAAACAAAAGCAATAGAATATCTGCACACTACATCCGAAGGTTAGTGCATCGCTCACAAGAATAAAAATTAAAAATATGACATTATAAATATATAACATATTCAAATTTATTTCATTATTTGGCTACCATATTTTATAATAATTTTTTCAAAGCGTCTTTCAGGAGTTTTTAAATTTTATTATTAGAAAGAAAAAATACCATTTATACGATAAACTAGATATATATAGCACATAGCTGACATAATTTATTAAATAATGAGAGATACTTAGTAACTACTTTGTAATTTGTATGTTATCTGACATTAAAATCACATAATCAACCGTTACCAAACCTAATATTGTGTTTCTAATTACTAGCTACAATCTACTAATGAAATACCATCCCAATAAAAACACACATTACTAAGAAAAATATCTTGTCACCAAAAATATAAAAAAAAAACTTATCGATACCAGTTCCAAAATTAAAAACCCAAATCATGTTCCAAACTTTTTGGTGATAAAAAAGTTTCACACCAAAGAGTTTGTGTAGCCACACATCTACATCAGCTAGCGAGGCACCTACGCGTAGTGACCGAAGTGTCACCATTACAAAACTGGTTTCTATAGAATACGCTTAATATTCCACGCGACGTTCCGAATGAACATGAAGCAGAAACTGGATGTAACGGGCCGAATGCTAATGCATTATGCTTCAAGTTCGTAAGGGCAAAGACATACTTATTACCAAACTTTCTTTGACACGTGAATTCTTCACCATTCGTGGACAGACATGGAGGCAACATCTTTCAGTCCTTGTGCCGCAGTTGGCTAGAGATAAGCCGGATAAACAAAACACCGTGGGTTTACTGCACAGTTTTGGGTGAGCTACGCATACAAACAATTCATGACAGGCCTGTGGCGTAGTTGGCTAGACACCAGTTTGCGAAACGAGAGGCCGGTGGTTCGATCCCCGCACCGAGACAAATGTTTATGTGATCCACTAATATTTGTTTCGGGTCTGGGTGTTTGTGAGACCGAAAAGTCTCTGGTAGTTTTTGATACCCACGACATAAGACTCGTATCTTAATGTGGGGTCAGAACTATGTATGTGACTGTTGGGTGTATTTTATTATTTATATTATAATTTGTGAAATAGAAGGATAAAGTACTTCTTCCTTACAGATCTGGACACAGCAATATCGTTTTTTATCGTTAATCAAGATAAAGCACTACAAAAATAAAATAAAAGCAAATATAGAACAAAAATTACACAAAAAACATATCAATATTTATAGATAACTGCCGCATACAACGATCTGGTAAAAGGCTACATCTCTGCATGTTTTTGCCTAAGTGTTATGGAATACACAAATAAACGAATATTTTTTCGAAATTTCTGATACCTACCTATATATAAGGCCAGTTTTATTTTTGAAGCTTGGCGGTTAAATTCAGTTAGCAAGCCCGCTTCTCTTATAGGTACCTATATACACATATACTTACATAACAGCGCAGTTGCAGTCTTTTAAAACGTCAAATACAAATAGTCAAAAGAAGATAAGCCGTTTCGATAACAATATTAATAATATCGATGACAAAAAAGGTACCTAATTCACAGACCATACTACAAAAATGCATGTTGGTTTCACCTTTTGCCTACCACTGTAACACCTAATAGGTGAATAAGTTTCCGATACATAAGGAAAGCCTAAAAAAACACGTATACACCTGACTAATTCACAATACTGTGAATAAGTCACCGCATGATTAACTGCTTCAAGTAAAACATGTTTTGTAAGTACCTATTACTGAACAATCGTCGAGAATATTGGAAAGTACACACTTTATTAAATCTTTAGAATATGAAGACTTACAAGCTATGTTATAAGGACATGCAAGGTATAAACTTTTTTTTTTCCAATTGAGAGTGTATGATAACTTATACTTTCTGATTCATCATCAACCCATATACGTCCCACTGCTGGGCACGGGCCTCCTCTACAACTGAGAGCGTTTAGGCCTTAGTCTACCACGCTGGCCTAGTGCGGGTCGGCGGACTACACACCTAAGAAACTCCTAAGAACTTTTAAGTATACAGGTTTCCTCACGATGTTTTCCTTCACCGTTAAAGTATAATTCATTGTGAACTTATACTGTTTCTGGAGTAGAAAATAGTGTCAAGTAAATTTGCTCTTTGAACAGCTGACTTGAAATATATCATTGTTTTTATTTAAAACAAACGATTTATTTTATACTTAAACATTAAACTGCCCGCACATTGTTATGCAGAAATAATCGACCGTTTACAGACTCCTAATGAACTTTTATGTTTGATGCGCGGTCGATATTATCGCGACGATCGGAAGACGAAAGCAGTGATGGCCTCGAGGTTTAGGCGCGCGGTCGAGAATTTCAGCGGTCGCAGGTTCAAACCCCAGGCACACACCTCTGACTTTTCGAAATTATGTGTGTATTCACAATGAATTATCACTTGCTTTAACGGTGAAGGAAAACATCGTGATTAAATCTGCACACCTAAAAGTTCTTAGGAATTTCTTAGGTGTGTAGTCTGCCAACCCGCACTAGGCCAGCGTGGTGGACTAAGGCCTAAACCCTCTCAGTTGTAGAGGAGGCCCGTGCCCAGCAGTGGGACGTATTTGGCCTGATGATGATGATCATAGGTTGAAACTCAATTCATAATTAATGATCACGTACTTTAAAGACGAGGAAAAAATCTTAAGGAAACCTGCACACCTAAAAAGCTTCTTAGTAATTTCTTGAGTGTGTAGTCCGCCAAGGCCTAACCACCCTCGAATGTAGAAGTGCCCAGCAGTGGGACGTATGTACGTATGTTATGTATATAAATAAATATGTAGATACACTCAACTGTCACATACATAGTTCTGACCCCCACATTAAGATATGAGTCTTGTGTCGTGGGTATAAGAAACTACGAGAGACTTTTCGGTCTCACAAACACCCAGACCCGAAACAAATATTTTTGGATCACACAAACATTTGTCTCGGTGCGAGGATCGATCCCGCGGTCTCTTGTTTCGCTAGCTGGTGTCTAGCCAACTGCGCCACGGGGCAGTCAAATATATGGGCTGTTAATAGTAGAAGTATATATATATATATATATATACATATATACTCAGCCTATCGCCTTCCACTGCTGAACGTAGGCCTCCCCAAGAAAGCGCCAACCATCCCGGTCTTGAGCAGCACTCATAGTAGAAGTAGGTATACAACCAAGCATCTTGATGCACAGGAGCTTAGTAACTCCATGACATGCATTTTCATCGTGCACATGAACTACCTACGATACGGTTTTGATATTCAAAGACGATAATGTTACTTTAATCACCATGGTATTAGTCCCCCAAACTTCTTCACAAGATAGGTGAAGAGGTTTTCGGCCGGCATGATTGCGTCGACCAACGGGAGATCATCATCTCTCGCTGGTCGGCACTTGTTCTGGACTCCATTACACTTACCATCAGGTGCAATGGGGTCTCTTTGCCGTGCCAGTATAAAAAAAAAAAATAAAAAAAAAATCATCACCTGTTGAGTTTAAAATCACTATCTTAAAGGGTATCGTAGTCATATACGTAGAACGGCTACAAACTACAAATTATTGTCAACAAACACACACTTACGCTCTCATTCTACTGTGACAAGCAGAGACTATGGTGTGCCACACTACGATCCTAATATATGTACTATTAGTGCCTCTTCCACATTCATAAATTTTATTTTATTTGGTCAGTTAAGAGTGCTCCTGATATTTACTTTTCAGAGAAGATTATTTATATGATCAGAATAAGTTTTACTCAACCTTTTGTCAATCCTTCCATCCACCATAGTCAATAACAAGCATAAATTTTATATAGATAGGCAGTATATAAAACTCCACCATAAACTTGCTGTTTTATAGATTCTGGATCCAGAACGACCGTACTGTTACCGAGAAGATAGATGAGAGGCAATCGAATGTAGTGGAAAGGCCAATGTTATATTAAAAATTGAATTTATGTTGTCTTTTGCAAAATCATATAAATGATCAGTTAAAACTGATAAATTCTGCAATTTTTTTCCGTAACACTGTCGTATGCAGATTTGATAAATGCTAACTTGACAACTTACGTTTCACATTTAAAGGTGCAAAGTTCGATTTAATAAAACTATAGACAGAGGTTACTTTCGTATTAAAGTTATTGGTAATTTAAATGCGATGTAGGTCTAGGGTTTGATTTACGAGACTCAGACTATTTTTGCATTCGGAAATTCTCAGTAGCAGCACGGAGCTTGGAAATGAACCCGAAGAACGGCAATACGCCCCCTGTTGCGTGGTACTGATACATACCTGGCTTTCGTATGCATGTATTATCAGTACAGATGTCTGTGTATGCAATAAAATTTGTATAAATATTTTATTGCATCATATTTTTAATGTTATGGAAACATTTATTATGCTTCCTCTCGTTAATTCTCGAAACTGAATTCCCCAATCAGCGGGATTTATCATATCACACGGCACCAGGACTCATTCCCTTTGTTTTCTGTAAAGGTTGACGTCAAACAGACATCAGAATGATGTGTTTCCTCTATGAGACAACGACCATGTAAATAGGATAAAGTTTATACAAAAAATATAATCAAATAAAATCTATACTAACTTTATAACCGGGAAAGATTAATTGTATTGTTACGAATAAAATAAAAAAGTGCCTACATAACTAAATTGTATGTTTTTTTGCTAAGACATAGTTGGGGATGAACATTTTTTTTTACAGTGAACCATCTACCCGATACCTCGCGATCGCACGCCGCACCTACGAGTTTATGCCGTAGAACTGACAATATAGTCATCTAATTTAATAGTTAAAAATAGATACATAGTAGACTTCAAATATGTGCCTCCCGCGATGCGACAATAGATTTAACTGAGCACTGGATCGTGTATGCTAATCATTGCATAACATACGGAAATACATTTACGAGTGTTATTAAGTACATGACTACAAACGTGTCGGTTATAGACACCGCAGGGTTAAGAGAGAAATCGTGGTAGCAAAACGATTTTTTTAGTGTCAATGAGTTTGTAAATACCATACCTATTACCTGTCTTAGTTTTCGATCACGATCTTTTTACACGCTGTATAAAATTCATCATCATCGTCATCATCAGCCCATATACATCCCACTGCTGAGCACGGGCCTCCTCTACAACTCATTCTCATCATTATTGACCAGCTCATATACGTCCCACCCCTGGACATTAGCCATCCCTACTGCTGAGAAAGGTTACGTCTTAGAAACACACCTTGCTAAAGAAAATCTATCTTTACAATAGATTGAACAAAATTTTAAAAAAACAATCTCAATGTCGTGATCATAAAATTATATTAATCATAGATTGTAACATTTATAAGTTCGTTTTTGTTCATCGGCATTTACTTCCAATGCCGATACTCCATACCCGAAGATTGTATGGAAACGATCGTAAGGCGATAAAACCACCCATTGTTATACGTGAAGATATTTTAAATTATTTTCATGCTACCTTACTGTTTACCAAAAAGGTTTACCTACCTACCGATTATATTGGCCATTTAAAATTTCAAACTACTCCTGAACCAGTGTCGGTACGTCCATAGAAGCCCAAAAGCCCAGGTTGCCTTAGAAAATTCCGAATAATAATCTTTCTGCTTTAAATCTTTATTTGACAATTTGACATATAAATGAGAATATCTTGACCCCACAATAAACAATTATAAACTAGACATTACAAAATGATGTGTAACGCTTTTGGGCTTCTATGGAAGTACCGCCACTGCCCTGAACATGTAAATCGTCAAAAAAATAGCTAATATTTTGTTTATTATATAATCATAGTGACCCACTCAGATGTGTCATGTTCCATGTGTACCTATACCCTGTTACTACCAGGTTTATCCTCTCGACAGGTAAGAGAAAAATTCACGTAACTCTGAAAAATCAAATGACTGCATTGATTCATCATTAGCCCATATACGCCGCACTGCTGGGCACGGGCCTCCTCTACAGCTGAGAAGGCTTTCGTCCACTACGCTGGCCTAGTGCGGGTTGGCGGACTACACACCTAAAAAATTCCTCAAACCTTTTAGGTCTTCGAAGGGTTCAGCCTTAGCCCACCTTTTACTAAATTGGCTATTTACGATTACTTATGATCATTAAATTCTAAAGTTGACTGAGCGACAGCGTTATCAAATAAGTAATTTCTTTATTCTGTCAAGAGCTTAAATATTTAAATTATCTGATGTTAATGTTGATACAATATTTTCGTTTTATCAGATCAATTAATTAGATGTATAAAAAATAATATCTGGGAATACTGACGTATATAACCAATGCACAAAAAGGTTAGCCCACCTTAAAAATAAATATTATTGCGCGCTTTATTTAAGCTGTAAAACATAATAGATATGCTGCTACTAAATAATATTCTGATATTAAGTGCTTTAAAATATAAATTAGTACAAAACGAAAATGTCCAGAATTGTTGCTCTATTATTAATGTGAAAAAGCATTACGTGGCACTCACTCGAAACATCGACACGCATATCAGTAATATCCGTCGTACGATTAGATTACAAGGTTTTCTTGCGAACAAAATATGTAATAATATATATAACAATGTACACGAAATGCTACTTTTTAGAAAATAAATTACTATTAACATGAATCATATTATAGTACACAAAAAAATCTTGTGATTCACTTTCATAAAAACATTAGTATTGGAACATATAGCTTTTTGTCATCACTGAATAAAAACTATTGATTATAAGATATTTAATGAATCATTGAACCCCACTTTGAATTCCTAAGCACCAGGTAATATGAAATTGAGATAAAAACTACAAGAAATACCACCACCACCACGCTGGCCTAGTGCGGGTTGGCAGACTACACACCTAAAAATTCCTAAGAACTTTTTTAGGTGTGCAGGTTTCATCACGATGTTTTCCTTCACCGTTAAAGTACGTAATAATTCATTGTGAATACACACATAACTTTAAAAAGTCAGAGGTGTGTGCCTGGGGTTTGAACCCGCGACCGTCGAGATTCTCGACCGCGTGCACAAACCTCGAGGCCATCACTACTTCTTATATTGACTTGTCATAAGTGCTATTTGATTGCCTACGTGACTAAATAAAGCAATTTCATTTCATTTCATTTCATTATATCCCTATCGCCTATGCATAATGTGAAAAAGCCGACGTTATGATACGAGGTATGTGTCGCGTTTCGAAGTCAGTGTATACCCGGTAACTTCATACAATACGTCATAATGGAATCTACTGATGAGGGGAGATAGTAATAATTTTTTGCCAGTTGACAGGTGCGAGGTGCCAGGTGCCATTGCTATTAAAGCCCTGGGAGTAATGTAAATTGATCGGAGTTTTGTTTTGTTGCTATAGTTTGTATCGTTATGACATTTACAATGTAAAATTTAAATAATGTAACTAAAAAAAGACATTTATTGCTATATAAAAAAAAATGACATGTCGTGTTGCTGAGGGAGTTTCTTGCCGTTTCTTCTCCACAGCTATAACACGTTTCGAAGCGGCAATAGTTTAAAAAATATTAAAAAGTGTAAAATTGACGATTCAAAAGAACTTGTAGAAGTCTATTAGAATAAAGATAATTTGACTTTGACTTTTTTGACTTTGACTTTATTGCTTCGCCGCGCCAGTATAAAAATCCAGCAGTAGATATAAATATGGCACAAGTTTCCGCGACCATGCTCTCATAAGATTACAACGCGAATGCCTTGACCCAGTCGATACTCATTTATGACATTTCGAATTGTCTTTTACGTATGGACAATACTCAATAATATATATTTTATAAGCAATGTACTTAAAGGTTATTCAATGACAATATTTATTCGTCCTGTTAAAGATCTTTTGGATCGTCAAGTTATAGTAACTTTCTTCATATCATAAACGCTATGGCATTTCAAGCAGTGATGGCCTCGAGGTTTAGGCGCGCGGTCGAGAATTTCGGCGGTCGCAGGTTCAAACCCCAGGCACGCACCTCTGACTTTTCGAAGTCATGTGTGTATTCACAACGAATTATCACTTGCTTTAACGTTGAAGGAAAACATCGTGATAAAACCTGCACACCTAAAAGTTCTTAGGAATTTCTTAGGTGTGCAGTCCGCCAACCCGCACTAGGCCAGCGTGGTGGACTAAGGCCTAAACCCTCTCAGTTGTAGAGGAGGCCCGTGCCCAGCAGTGGGACGTATATGGGCTGTTGATGCATACATAAATGCCATAGCATTTAAATACTTAATACATTTATAAACATGTCATAATTAAATTATATTAATATGCTGTTTTATTTAGTTTTTAAAAATAAAAAACTTCATGTTATAAATCCCGTTTTTTTTTCGAACTCAATTATTTATCGGCCATAATATTTCCAACAATGAAATTTAAATTAGGATATTATATTCAGCACCTTTACTTACTCCGTAAACATTCTAACAAGAGTAACTACTAAACCATTCCTGCAGATGAAATAAAAATTATTGAAGGTATATTCATTACCGCTATGATGTGTTCATCTTTTCGGATATTTTCAACATTACAATAATCTAGGTGAGTGTAAGATATTTACTGTAAAACCGATGGTTGTCATTCCTTTAGTTAATTTAGCAATACACATTCACAGTTCATGGCCGTACTACCAACAACATTGTGTAACATGATCGAAATATAGACGTCATCGTGTCTCCTAAAACTACGCTCACTGACGACATAATGTAAACAAATTTCGTAGTATGATAATCTGCGAGTATAATTCAAAGGGACCAACACCAATGTTACAATGTACTCTGTGAACCATAATTACAATTTGAATAATTAGCATAACTTCTACCATGCGTAACTGGAAAAATATGAGCTCTAAAGACTAGTAGCAGTCTTAATTAAACCAATTCTTTAAATTAATTCATTGCCTTTGTCATCACAACGTTGATTGTTGAGTTGTAGATGATTAATATTAAAATATGCGAGTTGTAAACAATTACCCATCAAGAACAGTGTGCTCTGCGCAAGCAGAATTGTCATGTGTACACAGATGGCAGTACAATAATGAATAAGTTTTATGATAAGTTCAATAACCGTTCCCTAATCTCAATATTGTCTGCCAACACGCACTGGGTCAGCGTGCTGGACTAAAGTGCAGCCCCTGTCAGTTGTAAATAGGCCAGTGGGGCCAATGGGAATGATATAAAATATTTGATTTCCCTGAATCTTGTCGCAGGGCATTCATTAACCTTAATAGTGTCAGCGTGGCGATGCCGATTGTCACGCCAGTTGTCCGTCGCCCAGTGATGTAACCGCGCACACCTCTTTAATTACGTGCCACTCGGCGCGCTCGTCGCTCGCCCGCGAGAGCGCCGAGATGCATAGCCCCTGGGTACGCCATCGTGGCTACCAGATGACGCCACGAATAAGTGGAAATAGGGTCAGTGCTGTGTCGTTGATCTGAAGCGAGGGGCTCCCCCCGCGCCGCACCCGCCCGCCTCCCCAGGCCCGCGCTCTCCTCGACTAGCTCGGCGCCCCACCGCTGTGCATTCCGCACTCGACGCGAGGGCGAAGCGTACGCCCGACTATCTCGACCGCGACCGACGCGCCGCGCACCTGCGGCTAGCCCGACCGCCATGTTTGACGTTTTCGGCTCCGTGAAGGGGCTCCTCAAACTCGACTCCGTTTGCATCGACAACAATGTGTTCCGATTGCACTACAAAGCCACCGTGATCATCCTGATCGCGTTTTCGCTGCTGGTCACCTCTCGGCAATACATCGGTGACCCGATAGACTGCATCGTGGACGAGATCCCGCTCGCCGTGATGGACACTTACTGCTGGATCTACTCCACGTTCACCATCCCCAACCGGCTGGTGGGCCGCGTCGGCAACGATGTGGTGTCAGCCGGCGTCGCCTCGCACGTCGAAGGGCAGGATGAGGTGAAGTACCACAAATATTACCAGTGGGTGTGCTTCGTGCTGTTTTTCCAAGCGATCTTGTTTTACGTGCCGCGCTATCTGTGGAAAACATGGGAGGGTGGCCGCATCAAGATGTTAGTACTCGACCTCAACTGCCCAGTCGTCGGTGAAGACTGCAAATCAGACCGCAAGAAACTGCTCGTGGACTATTTCCATACGAATCTAAACACACAAAACTTCTACGCGTTCCGTTTCTTCATCTGTGAGGTCTTAAACTTCATTAATGTCGTGGGACAGATATTCTTCATGGACTTTTTCCTCGACGGCGAATTCTCCACATACGGTAGCGACGTAGTCAGTTTCACCGAGATGGAGCCAGAAGACAGAGTCGACCCTATGGCGCGTGTGTTTCCTAAAGTGACCAAGTGTACATTCCATAAATACGGTCCTTCCGGTACGGTGCAAAAGTTCGACGGACTGTGCGTGTTACCACTAAACATCGTTAACGAAAAGATCTACGTGTTCCTTTGGTTCTGGTTTATAATCCTCTCTATTCTGAGCGGCATTTCGCTGTTGTACCGTGCAGCTGTGGTGGCCGGGCCACGCGTGCGTCTGTACCTGTTGCGCGCTCGCAGCCGCCTCGCGCCACAAGAACAAGTGGAGACGGTAGCGCGCAAACTACAGATTGGTGACTGGTTCGTGCTTTACCAGCTCGGAAAGAACATCGACCCGCTAATCTACAAAGAGCTGATGGGCGAGCTGGCCGAGAAGTTCGAAGGAAAGGATACTGTGTAGTGTGTGTGATGGAAGCGAGGCGCGCTCGGCGTGGCGGGCACGCTGCTGAGCCGCGCCCGCCGCGCCGAGCGGGCGGGGAGCGCCAGCGCGCACAAAGGGCGCCGGGAGCGGTCGTGCCGACATTCCATTAGCCCCGACCGCTCTCATTGTATTCCAGAACCGCTTTAACCTGACGCCGACTGGCGGGCCCGTTCCATCGTGGACCCGACGAACGGCTCTTCCAAACGCAACTTTTGACTGAGTCGCGTCACGTACGCGCGCGCATTTAGGGTTAATTGGGGCATGTTTACTAATAGTCGTAGCTAGTAGGTAGATCTCGTGCCTTCGTTTTGTACTGTGCTGTCTGTGTGCGAGTGAATTATCGTCGAAGGATATCTCATTGTGATATGTAATTATTATAAATCTAAATTAAGTGTATATCGTGTACGAGATTGGACGAGTGGACGGCTGGCTTATTGCTAAGTTTAGATAGTTAACACTGATGTCTTCGTTATCGTATTTTATACTCGATACGATATTGTAAAAAGCAATAACTATTAATTTTAAGAGATCAATTAAGCGAATTCGACAATACTGTAATTTTTACTGTTTGATAAAATACACGTGTATGAAACTTTTTTATATCGACAAAATTTTGTCGACTTGTTCATATTTTCTGAATATATTTACTGCCACAAAAAGATTTTTATTTGTTTCATTCAGGATTCCCTTCAATTAATCGCAAAATAATTTGATGATTCAACACAATATGAAATTAAGATAACGAAACAAGTTCCTTTGTTCACAATCAGAACTCCACCGACACTCGACAGTCCCAAAGTCTACTTGATCTTGAAAAGTTGTTCCGTATTGATCAACTAACGCCATCTATAAACTTTGGTCGAAAACGAAACTGAAAACTGTGAAGCTACAAAATAGATGGCGCTTGACATGGAGCATAGTCTACATTGATGACTTAAACGAATAAAACATACATTAAACACATGTTTGGTGACGTACTTTGACGTGATTCAAATGCAGTTGCTATTAAGATTAATTACGTTTCTCTTTTCGTCATACCATTAAAGAAAAGTACATAGATAAATTGAATATTTCTTATAGATATAAAAACCCTACGATTCTTATATAAGTTTATTCCATTATAAGATAATTTTTAACATTATGCTGTCACGGTGGTTATCAATTAATTGATTATATTGAATTATTTAGGACAATTTTTACCTAACACAAATTAAGAAATAAACCTTATGAGAACGCACTATAGATTACTAGTACCTAACAAATTATTTGTTATGATTCACAAATCACAAACTAGTTCTAGTAGTGGAGTCGAGTGTTGCCCTTTTTTATAAAATTAGGTAGGTAGCATTGCCAAAGTTCGATTTATCCCAAATATTATGAAAATGGGCACAATACAATGGTTGTCGCGTGAAAAAGCAATAGACAATATCAGAGTCACTTTTGCGTTCATAATTTTTTTGTAGCGATGGATTTCCCATTAGCTGCAATACACCGTTATTACTGAAGTCTTTTGAATGTGATTTAAATATTTAATTCGAAAGAGAGGATGATAACCGCAGAGTACAGAAAAATAACAGAAGTGGAAACAATGACTTTAATTATTTATATGTATGTACATATGTATAGTTAATCAATGCCGCAGATTTTTGAAAAATATAAGACAGATTTCATTCAGTTTTGAAATGTTCAAAACTTAGTTAGGGGTAGTACATAATTTTTATTCCATTTTAATTGGTTTTCTAGAAAAAACGAATCCTCAATTTAACAATGCATCAAGATAACACAAGTAAATTCCACGTGGACGAAACTTTTTGCGTCAAATAGTATTAATAAATTGATACTATAATCTGCACAATTTCATAATTAGGTGTTTAACTGTGAAGGTAAATATTAATATTGATTGCGCCATATTGGTGCATATCCTCATTATTTATCTAAGGAATAATTAACTAATTATATATTAAAACCAAACATTTGGCGTTTTGTCTGTCAACTTGTGCAAATAGTTTTTGATGTCATAATATCATGATATCAATGAAGAGGCGACGGTGAAAGTTCAACCATAGATACTTTCTTTAAACAGAGTATGAAGCTGGTAACCCCAACTTAAATCCAAGAAACAGGTAATCTACATACATACATACATAAACTCACGCCTGTATTCCCCGAAGGGGTAGGCAGAGGTGCATTTCTGCACCCACATTTCGCCAAGTATGTATCAGTCCCACGTAATAGGGGGCGAGCCTATTGCCGTTTTTTTTTTTGATAGGTAATCTATCATCTGGATAATCGATAACTTAGCTGTTTATAAATATCCCTTGCACTTGGAGAAAGTATGCAGATGTCTGGCCTAATGAAATGCATGAAGAAGAAGAAAGCGGAAGAATTCAGATCATCAGGGCTCCGTCAATGTCACTGACTGAACGACAATAATGTACATCTGTAAAGTCACGCTGGTCGACAGTTCAGGTACCCAAAAGTGTTGTTCAAATGAGTAGAAGTACCCGCGTGTACTTTTTTTTATTCCACCTTACTGGAACTAACGTATTTCTTCAAATATTTCTAAGCTCCAGAATGGGAAATTAAACACCGCCTCTGAATATAGCGCCAGTTTATTCCAAGAAACCTACTAGGCGTTCAGACAATTTTATATCGAAAAAATATTTAGAAATTATCATACTGTTAACAACTACAATTAGATAACTAGTAATCTAGTGGTAAAAACTCGTTTTCAATAGTTTCATATACAATACAGTTACCTTTTATTGAGTGGCCGTTTGTGTACGTTTTAAGTTGGAGAAGTACCTGTGTATGACCGTGTTTAAATATTCAAATGGCCGGTGTTTGTGGACGAACAAAAGGATGTTCACACAATGGTCTGATTCTTAGAAACGGATGGGAAGGTCCAGTCGGCTCGTCGAACTCACTAGAAAGGTACTTTGGTGCGAATTCTACGTAAATGCTTCAAGTTTTTATTTATTTATGTTCAATACTGCTTATAAATTATAATACTGACTGCCTCGTGGTCTCGCGGTACAAGTAGGTATGTGCCGTGCGATCTAGAGGACCTGGGTTCGATTCCCGGGTCGGGCAAAGTGTTATTGGATTTTTCCATTAGGAAATTCTCGGTAACAGCACGGAGTCTGGAAATGTGCCCGAAAAACGGCAATAGGCTCGCCCCTATTACATGGGACTGATACATACTTGGCGAAACGTGGGTGCAGTAATGCACCTCTGCCTACCCCTTCGGGGAATACAGGCGTGAGTTTATGTATGTATGTAAATTATAATATTTATATTACGAAATATAAAATACGTTTTCATTAACGCCAACTTAACTAAATAAGTAATCGATGAACGCTGCAACATTTAAATCATTAATGAAAATCATTAGAATAATCACGGAATAGTTCCGGAAACTGATCTAATTAACAATTTTAAATGAGTTAATTATTGTAACAAGCAGTTTCGCCATATTTTATGTACAATTAGAGCTGCTCATTTAGAAAAAATACAACTGATAAAGAGGCTGAAGTTTCGTCATTGATACGCTGTGGGACAGCTGCCTACTATCTTTTGATAATTTTAATATTTAGATGGTCTACTTTACTTTAGAGATGAATACTTTAAAGTATGTGCCGTGCGGTGAAGAGGTCCCGGCCGCCATTTCCGGGCCGGGCAAAGTGTTACTGGGTTTTTCATACCTGACGAAATATGGGTGCAGAAATACCCCTCTACCTACCCCTTCAGGAAATACAAGCGTGATGTATAATTTACAGCTATAGGCTAATTTTTATTCTGAAAAAAAAATTCTTGACGGAATGTTTCCTTATAAAATTTGACAAAATATATTATATTGAAGTACAATAGTTGTAAGTAGTGATGGCCTCGAGGTTTAGGCGCGCGGTCGAGAATCTCGGCGGTCGCGGGTTCAAACCCCAGGCACACACCTCTGACTTTTCGAAGTTATGTGTGTATTCACAATGAATTATCACTTGCTTTAACGGTGAAGGAAAACATCGTGATGAAACCTGCACACCTAAAAGTTGGAAATTTCTTAAGTGTGTAGTCCGCCAACCCGCACTAGGCCAGCGTGGTGGACTAAGGCCTAAACCCACTTATTTGTAGAGGAAGCCCGTGCCCAGCAGTGGGACGTATATGGGCTGGGAATGTATGATCATCATCATTGCCTTGCCCTGCTCCCAATTTCATTTGGGGTCGGCGCAGTATGTTTTATCCTTCCAAACATCCCTCTCAGCCGTCATGTCTTCATTCACCCCTTTTTCTTTCATATCTTCAGTCACGCACTCCATCCATCTTTTCTTTGGCCTTCCTCTACTCGCCCATCCATCAACTTTCATATCCATCACCTTTTTTCCTACGTATGATTCATCCCTCCTCATAACATGCCCATACCACGACAGACGGTTTCCTTTCAGCTTTTCTATCAGAGGAGCTACTTTCAGGCTTCCTCTAACATATTCATTCCTCACTCTGTCAAACCGGGCTGGGAATGTATGTATGATGTATACAGTATATAATAAGGTTCGTGATCCGCGGACCAAAGTTTGATTTCGATACACGATGTATTTATTTTGATGAGTTCATTCGGAACCAGAGACACCTCGACATATCTAATTACTCCCTTCACGCTTCACCCTAACACCTTTTGCAATGGGTGTCGTATGACGCGCGGCCACTCGTCCACAGTAGGGATGTTATGGATATGATATTTCTGATCTGGATACGGATACGGATATAGGAAAAAAAAATTATCGTTTTCGGATACGGTTACGGATATGTAATTATTTCGGATTATCCGTTAGTTTCGGATAATTTTGGTTACGGATATCAGATTGAAGTAAAATATAACTGTTTTCGACACCCTTGTAAAGGTATGAGCTGTTTGGATGTTTTTGGTTTTTGTTGCTTTAATTCGTTCCAGCAATAAAAGATCTTTGTACTAGTCATTGTGTTTGGATTTTATATGAAGTTTCAGTGGAGGCACTGTGCCTTCTTTCCGGCTAAACTTTTTATCACACTGTTTACATTTTGCACAATCTACATTACCTTGATAAAAAAAATTGTCCAAATTAAAGTCAATATTGGTCGTTTTTTGTCTATAAAAAACAATTTAGTACTTAACACAAGACTTTCTTAAACTATCCGAAACTTCTGAAACGGATACGGTTACGGTTACGGATATATTTTTATTTCGGATATCCGATAGTTTCGGTTACGGTTACGGAGCTCCATAACATCCCTGGTCCACAGTGCATGCGCGGTAACACCTCGCAAACGTGACATTTGCATAAACAAACCTTGTTCCGTTTACTTTCATAACGCATACAACTCTTGCACAGTTGACAAAACCCAAGCACGTTCAATATTTTGAAAATATATTAACTAGGCATAGTATCGTAGTGAAAGTCGTGATGGCCTCGAGGTTTGGGCACGCGGTCGAGAATCTCGACGGTCGCAGGTTCACACCCCAGGCACCTCTGACTTTTTCAAGTTATGTGTGTATTCACATTGAATTATCACGCAATTTAACGGTGAAGGAAAACATCGTGATAAAACCTGCACACCTAAAAAGTGTGTAATCCGCCAACACGCATTAGGCCAGCGTGGTGGACTAAGACCTAAACCCTCTCAATTGTAGAGGAGGCCCGTGCCCAGAAGTGGGACGTGTATGTGCTGATGATGAAGGCACAGTATTTGAGTTGGCAATTAAAATAGCTTCATTTTAGTTATATAAGATTGTCTTTTTGTCTTGGACAAGTATGTGCCGTACGATGTAGATATCTACAATTCTCGAGTTGAGAAATGTAAATATGGTTTTTCCATTAGCAAGTTCACAGCAGGACGGAGTTAGGATATATGCCTGTAAACGGTAATAGACTCGCTCCTCTATTAGTTATGATTTTAAGACGCATCTGGCGAGCGGGAATAAGTTAATATTTTAGTCGTTTCGTGCCAGTCAAAATTTTCTTTTTGCCATACATTGCAATTTCTCCATAAGCCACTGTTTGTAAGTTCGCAACTGGCTGGATGTTAAGTGCCTAAGACACATTAAAGAAAGAAAAGCGAAGGGAAGTGAATTCGATGGATTAGTTCTAGGTTGGTTTTGAGAACAATTACCAGGAATACTCCGAAAGGAATTTGATTGTATAAAATGCCTTTTTTTTGTTCTCGAGGGGAAAGCTGTTTATGGCTCTACTTCCCGCCAGCCCCGGGGGAGGGGGGGGCGGGATGCGTATGTCAGGGTCACCGGTCTTCCAGCCCGACGCGCGGCGACGTCATGTCCGCGCAGATGTTAGTGCCGGGCTGGGTCCCTAACAATATCCCTATACCGGCATACCGACCAAAACCCCCCGGTGGCCATCTCCGCGCCGAGTGGGACGACCACGGTACGTGAGCGAGAAGCGCCCACCGTAATGCCGCAGCCGCCCGGTGCGTCTCCGAGACGTAAACGTCCCGGCCGTCTCGGAGTTGTAGGGGGCGCAGTTGCACCCCCACTAGCTTTGTTCGGGCGCCCCGGTTGTGGATGGGCGCCCGCGACGTACACAGGCCACAGTGCCGCCGCCCCTCTCGGGGTCACTTTCAGTAAGGACGCGCCGCCCCCGCAGCGCGCCCAGCGACCCCAAGGCCCCTTTGAGTCGCCTTTTACGACAGGCAGGGGATACCGTGGTAGGATTCTAACGACTTCTTGCCACAGGGCAGATTCTATAAAATGCCTGTCATTACCATTTGGAAATACTGCCGGTAAATAATTAATTTGGTAATTACATACTTCATAAACATATGGTATCATACTAAAATAAGATTAACACTTGTATTAATATCGTCAGTATCGGATACACATTTGGAAAAAATCAAAGCCGCCGACCGGACTGTCGACAGCTGCGCACCTATTAACATCGCGTTTTATTACAGTTTTACGATTTGACGAGATTTAGCAGCACAAACAAACATTTAATACGGACGTCGGATATGGCGGTGATTAAGGACAGTATGTACCTACCATTCAATTCGCTTACACTTATGCGTATGCCTACAAACATAGAAGTTTCATCTACCAAAGATAGACATAGCATAATCAGCCTATACCTATATGTACGTCACACTAGGGATGAAACGATACCATTAAGGTATCGATACTTACTCGGTATCGGTCGGCAAGTATCTACTCGTATCGAATCGTTTTTGGAAAATTTAGAATAAAAATCTTAAAATATATTTATAAATTTTGACAGCCCCGTGGCGTAGTTGGCTAGATACCAGCTTGCAAAACGAGAGGCCGCGGGTTCGATCCCCGCATCGAGACAAATGTTTGTGTGATCCACAAATATTTGTTTCGGGTCTGGGTGTTTGTGAGACCGAAAAGTCTCTCGTAGTTTCTGATACCCACGACACAGGACTTGTATCCTAGTGTGGGGTCAGAACTATGTATGTGACTGTTGGGTGTATTTATTTTTTGGTGTATTTAAATATATTTTTTATTAATAAGCACAAAATTATAGGATTTTCAGCCCAAACATAGGTTTGTGACTGTTGGGTGTATTTATTTATAGGAATTTATGAAAAAAAGTCTGTTTTTGTATTGCTTCCCAAAAATGGTTATTTTCCAAATGTTTGCCGGTTAGCCGATTTTTGGAAGCAGTGGCTGTTGCGCCTGCTTTGAGAAAGAGCCTTTCGCAAGGTACAGAGGTACCTTCCACGTTGAAATATATGCGGGTTTGTATGCCAACTACACAAAACTAACTGGGTTTTTTATCGATGTTAAAATGAAATAGTGACAGTGGTATACTGATTACTGATATGAGTACTTTTGACCGATACCTACTCGATACTTAATTTCAAAGTATCGATACTAAAAGTACTTGCTATCGGAGAAAAGTATCGTGTATGTACTTGTATTTACTCGTATCGTTTTATCCCTACGTCCCACTGGTTTAGGCCTTAGTCCACCACGCTGGCCTAGTGCATGTTTGGTTCATCGTTAAAGTAGGTACTTGATAATTCATTACGAATACTTTGAAAACTTAGAGGTGTGAGCTTGAACCAGCGGCTGCCGAGATTTTGACTCGATCGCCAACACGACTATTTTATACTATATCGACACGTCAAAACTGCAGTCCTAAAAGAGTGACGAATGACAAGGATTATCAATCACTACAGGAATCACGATCCACAGGTTGAAAATCAAAAAGGCATGACTTGGGCTTAACACCTAAAAAAACATTAACTCATCAACATAGAGCCTATGTTTCGAGATCTGATAGATGTAATCTGTGGTAAATTTATGACATGGATATTGTTATTAAAGTTTTTTTATCGGAAAATAAGTAGTTAATATCATTGAGGGAATTATAAAAGTTTGATGAAGAACAAAGACACCATCTATTGATGATATTTTACCTCATGATCTTTAACAAATCTTCATTTGTAATCTAAATCGGAAAAAATATTTATTAATAAATAAATACACCCAACAGTCACATACATAGTTCTAACCCCACATTAAGATACGAGTCTTGTGTCGTGGGTACCAGAAACTACGAGAGACTTTTCGCTCTCACAAACACCCAGACCCGAAACAAATATTTGTGAATCACACAAACATTTGTCTCGGTGCGGGGATCGAACCCGCGGCCTCTCGTTTCGCAAGCTGGTGTTTAGCCAACTGCGCCGTGGGGCTGTCGAATTATCTAATTATTATATAACTTTGAATCCATACAATATTTTTTTCTTAAACGCTTCCGTGATTCTGTACACAATTACGAACTCCGTCACTTGAATTACAACTCATTAGAGCATGTACGAGTATTGTCATTTAACGTGTTATCTATATTCTATACAATAACACACAAGCCGCGTCATAAATTATACGGCTGCCCAATTTTAAAACACAGTAAGGGACAAATTTTTCAAAATGGATTTTTTGCATTTTTCGTAGATACTACTAACCTCTAGTAGTACGAGAAATGATAAAATATCTATTTTGAAAAATTATAGTAGTATCGTATTTTGTTTTGGCTTTTAACAAAATTAAAAAGTTACAATAAAATTTATGATATAATAGTTGTGCCCGCGACTCCGTCCGCGCGGAAAATTTATTTTTATTAAGAAAATGTATAAACTAAAAGTAGCCTAAGTTACTCCTTATTAAATCAGCTATCTGCCAGTGAAAGTCCCGTTAAAATTGGTCCACCCGTTTCAGAGATTAGCCGGAACAAACAGACAGACAAAATACACACTCCAGTTTAATTTATTAGTATAGAGTTGAATTAACATCTATATGTAATTAAGTACAATAAAAATAGAGAACAATATTATAGGTATTAACATTGCAATTACATTTGTTCTTATATAATAATTCATCGTTTGTAAATAGCATCATCATCATCATCATCAGCCCATAATACGTCCCACTGCTGGGCACGGGCCTCCACTAGGTACTACTGGTAAATAGCATGTTAGATTGGAATCCACTACTGCCGTCTTCGTAGTTCATATAGGTACCTACTTCTAAGTGACACATATAATCATATAAACAAGTAATGTCTTTCTTTAGTTTAAGATTGTTATGTTTTTACATTCCAAAGTACTCTGTAGTGTTTATATACTCAGCCTATCGCCGTCCACTGCTGAACGTAGGCCTCCCCAAGAAAGCGCCAACCATCCCGGTCTTGAGCAACCCTCATCCATCCGTTACCCGCCACCTTTCTCAAGTCGTCGGACCACCGTGCTGCAGGTCGTCCTACACTACGTTTGCCTAAGCGCGGTCTCCACTCTAACAAGTGTTTACTAGAAAAAAAAGAAAAGTCTACACTTACATGAATATAATAAATATATAGGAATGTAGAATCTTGTAAATATAAAGTGAATTGTAAAATTCTGTAAAAAGAAAATTGCGTCAAAACTAACGGTTATTGCCCAGTGACTAGCCGTTAGTTATAAAAATCAAAGTTGCCATGCGAAATATTTTGAAAAAGTGTTTATTATTTAACATGCGTATGAAAATACCCATATACATTAATATTTTTTTTGTTTTCATTAGTATTTGCAATCATCCCTAGGGCTATGAGCAAATATGTTCCGTGATATCATGCGGAGTGGCTTCCCATTGGAAATGAAATGAAATTTAAAGCATCAACTCATTTGCTACACAGAACTACTGCCCGTCTTCTAGCTCTAGGATATGATGACATTTTAGTCGTCTCAAATACTGGTCCATAGTGAGTTTATTTATTTATTTATACTTTATATACATGCAATGAATGTATAAAGGCGGACTTAATGCCTAAGGCATTTTCTACCACTGCCTTGACTGCCTCGTGGTCTCGCGGTACAAGTATGTGCCGTGCGATCTAGGGGTCCCGGGTTCGATTCCCGGGTCGGGCAAAGTGTTATTGAGTTTTTCCATTAGGAAATTCTCAGTAACAGCACGGAGTCTGGAAGTGTGCCCGAAAAGCGGCAATAGGCTCGCCCCCTATTACGTGGGACTGATACATACCGGGCGAAATGTGGGTGCAGAAATGCACCTCTGCCTACCCCTTCGGGAAATACAGGCGTGAGTTTATGTATGTATGTATGCATTTTCTACAAGTCAACCTTAGGGTGATGCAGAGAGATATGAATATTGGCGAGCGAGAGTTAATTAATATAATTAATTTTTATTTTTCAACTTTGGATTTTTAATTTTGATAATAAGCTTAATATGGTATGTCTGAATGTTACCTATATTAAGACTACTGATCGCATAAATGTCCATAACCAATTGGTCCGTACAAATGAATATGGCCTAGATAAGGCGTACATGGATCGTATGCCCGCATTGAACAGTTTACAAGGCGATTCAGCGGTTTACTTGATAATAGAACGTTTGTGATAAAATGTTAACCTTGCTCGCAAATTGTGTAATAAACACATTATCTGGAATTGCCGTACAAACATCTAATCATTACGAAATTAATCATACAAAAACGCTGAAAAAACCTTATTGAAATTTAATAGATTCACGAATTTTAAATGTAAGTAATACCAACCAAACTGGCATTCATACTAATATCCCCACCATACAATACAATATGTGCCAGAAAAACGGCAATAGGCTCGCCCCCTGTTACGTGGGACTGATACATACTTGGCGAAATGTGGGTGCAGAAATGCACCTCTGCCTATCCCTTCGGAGAATACAGGCGTGAGTTTATGTATGTATGTATGTACAATACAATATTAAAATTTACTGCCTCATATCTCTCGGCACAAGCGTGTGCCGTGCTATCTAGAGGGCCCGGGTGCGCTTCCCGGGCGGGGCAATGTTTGTGGGTTTTTCCATTAGAAAATTGTCAATAATAGTAAGGAAACTGGAAATGTGAATGAATTAAAGACGGCAATAGACTCAGCGTATATTACGTATAACGTAAACACAGTGACGAGACGAGGCCTGGATGCCGAAATACATCTGCATTCGGTGATAGGTATATTATGTATATGTTTAGTATGCGTGAGTGTATATTATGTATGCATATTAATCTTAAATAAACGAAAATTACTTATCATCTATTACCAACACTTTCAAATTTCACGACTACATTGCTGAACCAATAGGGATAATTTTTCGTATGACGGTAGAAGTTATCTTGGAGCGACATAATCTATTTTTTCTATGAACCACTGACTCAGCAGCTAGAACAAAAATTATTCTCCACTTTTTAGTAATAACACATTTAATTTTAAAGTAATATAATTAACATTACTAATGTAATTAGTTTTGGTCCATTATTATTTAACATCTTTACTAATCATGTGTATTTAGGTTTGAAGTGGTCTAAATTCATCTGGGGGCACGGCAGTGCCCCCGCCAAGTCGAGCGAAAAAGCGGCACGGCCGTACTATACTTTTCTCGAAGCAACTCAGGCCATTTTCGACACCCTATAACTTCGTTGTGGATAAACCTAGAAACCTGAATTTAGGTCACTCACTGACCGATCATCAAAACTCTAAGGCACTTCTAGCCGACATAGAAGCTTCAAATTTGGAACACTATTAGGTCCAGTTTTCTAGATTCACAAACAGCATAAATAACTTCCCATCTTAAGTTATTATGCACTTAGCTTACCAGACACCACCTGTAGTGACCATATCAATATTAAAAATCATTTATGTTTTAAATAAAATAGTTTTGACTTGGCAATCGCACTAAAAGTGTACTCGTACATTGTGTTTTCATGCGATTGCCATGTCTAACTATTTTATTTAAAACATAAAAGATTTTTAATATTGATATGCTCACTACAGGTGGTGTCTGTTAAGCTAAGTGCATAATAACTTAAGACAGAAGTTCCCTTAAACGGGGACTAAATAAATTCATCGACTTGGTGTCATATGGATCTCACAACTTTTTACGGCAGAAGAACTGAGTTGCGAGACTTGGGATTTTTTACAAGTTTTGTTTTTTATGCGATTATGTTTAACTTAATTATTAATGTTGTCCACTCTAGATATTTTTTATTTTTAGGCCTATGCCCAGAAAACGTGACCGAATTGAACCGGGAGTGGAGATTATTGAGAAACATGACATTTCATTTCACAAAAAAAAATGTGGATCCTACACCTAAGGAATTCTGGAAGCATGTTTCATCCACTAAATAAGGAGACCAGTCTCCAATGTTTCCTCTGCTATGCGAATTCTAGAGGGATTGTTGCCTACTAAAAGATTCATAGCAAACAACGGGCAGCCTAGCGCAGAACATTTAACATTTTTCAATAAACATAAGGTAATGGCACTAGTAGTTGACCATGTACCTGTAGTTGACCACCAATGCACATAAACTGATAAAATAAGAATTCGCGGCATATTTTTAAACTAATTCCATATTGAGTAGTCAGTGCTGTCATGTGGTCTACGAAGCGCGCAAACTACGACTCCATTATTTTCAAATATTCAAAATAGCCTCCAGTTGTTTGTTGATTGACGCACCGTAAATCTATTATTCGTTTTTTTGTAATAATTTTCTTAAGGATTGAAAAAGTTTGAAGTTAAATATTAACAACTTTGTCACCTTGTTGATGGTAAGTGTTTTGCTTTTCTTATTCGTTAAGGATTAATTGAGGTAACAGGGTATTTAAAATACGAAAATTTGTTTACAAGATTGAGTTGTGGGGGTGGTCCACTACTGATTCCGTTTTAGCATGATTTTCTAGTAATTGACCAGGATGGTCAACTTCTGATGAATTTCTGTATCATGTAAATGTACTGTACAGAATAATATATGAAGGGCATCATCAATTAGAATTAACTATTTTATTTACTTTTACAATAACTTAATTTTATTTAGTAGTTGACCACCTTTATTGTAAGGTACGATCAGTTACTAAAACCAAATTTTCACCTTGTAGATGTCTGGGAAAAAGGGTACATTCCTAAATTTTACTGAAGCTGCAATGCTCTCAGCAGTAAATGACGTTCGCCTTCATAAAACACCCATAAGAACGGCTGAAAAAAAATCCTCTCACAATAATGATGGTGTTTTGGAAACCACAATGGAACCATCAGCAACTGCGGTACATATTACTGTTGGTGACGAAATAGTGCTAGTGACGATCCCAGGATCACCAGCAATCAGCATTGCTTATGATATATTTGAAACTACTCTAGATCAATTTGACATCATAGGTCCTAACGATATGCTTGAAAATATGCGTAAACTTTCAACTAATGTTGTCTGATTAAGAATCTGACAAAAGCCTCGGCAATAAGTAAATGGTGAATTTGTCATATTTAAGTACGGCCTTGAGGTTTAGGCACGCGGTCGAGAATCTCGACGGTCGCAGGTTCAAACCCCAGGCACACATGACTGACTTTTCGAAGTTGCATATGTGTGTATTGACAAATAATTATCACGCACTTTAACGGTGAAGGAAAACATCGCGATGAAACCTGCACACCTAAAATAGTAGTAGAACTAGACTATTACTAGACTGTAGTCCGCCAATCCGCACTAAGCCAGCGTAGTGGACTAAGGCCTTAACCCTCTCAATTGTAGAGTAGGCCCGTGCCCAACAGTGGGACGTATATGGGCTGATGATGATGATGATGATGAAGTACGATAATAACTTTTATCCCGGAAAAGTACTTAAAGCTATATAAAAAAAACAGCTACAATATCATCGATGAAAGCAAATGGTCGATTGTGGAAATGGCCAGAACATTTATTAACGAGCGAAGGATGTTATTGTTATTATATTTCAAATAAAATGCAAAGTTGTCTTAATTTGGCTTCTTATTTAACAAATAATTAAAAAATCTGAATGGTCAACTACTGATGCAAAACATGGTCAACTACTAGTTTTTAGGTGGTCAACTACTAAATCTCTTATATTAAGTTTTATTTTCATTTTTTTACTTGAATTCAACCATTGTACAAGAAAAAATACTAGCTCGTTTCGTTAAAAGACTTGCACAGAGTTAACAAAACAAAACACTCATTGAATTCGAATGATGATTAAAGTTAGACATTAAAAAAGAAATTTCTGTGTCCTTAAGTGGTCATCTACTAGTGCTATTACCTTATGTACCTATTGTTATAAATTAAAGTAATAATTTAATTTTAAATAACTTTTCTTCCAGGTGCCGTAACTAAAGAAACAAAATAAAAATAAACTAAAATGAGAGTAATCTTATCAAGAGGCCCGCGACAAAACGTTCGGCCCGATGAAAAATAATTCAATCTATCACGTTTTCCCGCGCTCATCCCAAAGCCACCAACGCAGTGTTGCCACCCACACCAACTTATTTTTGACAGTATAATTTCCAAAAATAAAATTTTTAAGAACAGTTCGTGCAATTTTATTCTTACAAAATCTTCTAAATCGAGGTGGTAGATCTACCAATTTTGCATTTTACATTCTACCAACTTCTACCAACATTTGGCACATAATCTACTAATTTTCTAAAATTCGGGTTGGCTTGGCAACACTGTTTCATTCCTTACTTTGAAGTTTGAGTTTGAAATGAGACATTGAATTGAAGCAATTGAAGTTTAGCTGTCCTCCTGCATTTGTTTGTTGCAATATTTTATAGTAATAAGTGTTAAATAAGCATAGAATATGCGAGTTTAATGTTGAACTAATCATTAAATACCATGTATTTCAATTGATTACTGTTATTCATGAAGATGGAAACAGATGAAAAAGAACGTATTGCTCCAAACGGCGACATATTTGTACATCGACTAAAAGACTTAACAGACGATGAGAAACAGCGTCTCGAGGCACAGAATTCTCGCATCATTCCTGAATCTAAAGCGGCGAAGTTGGAACGAGATGCGAAACGTCATTGGGACATTTTCTACAAGCGGAATGAAACCAAATTCTTTCGGGACCGGCATTGGACTACACGTGAGTTTCAAGAACTGATCAATTTTGATTCCGATGAAAAAATTTCTTTTTTGGAACTCGGTTGCGGGGTCGGCAACATGATATTCCCTTTAGTTGAAGAAGGTTTCACCAATTTCAACTTCTACGCCTGTGACTTTTCACCACGTGCCGTAGAGTTTGTAAAGTCAAACAAACTTTTTGATGAGAAGAGAATGAAGGCTTTTTGCGCCGATTTGACTACAGAGGACTTGTTTGAGAGTATCAGTGAGGGCTCTATGGATTTGGCGAGTCTGATATTTGTTTTATCTGCTATTCAACCATCCTGCTGGCCCCACGTGGCGAAGATGGCGTACCGGGCGCTTCGGCCTGGCGGCGTGCTTCTTTTCAGAGACTACGGCAGGTACGACATGGCACAACTGAGATTCAAACCAGGACACAAAATTGCTGACAATTTCTACATGAGGCAAGATGGCACCAGGTTAATACCAACATTCTATCATTAAATAATATATACTTAAAAGCAGAACCTATGTACAATGAATTGCATGCATAACCATTAACTTATATCTTATTCCAAAATATTAATATAAAATATCCCTAATTTAAATGCATCCTGTTTTTTCTTTCAGAAGTTACTATTTCACAGAAGAAGAACTATCAAAACTATTCTCCGATGCTGGCTTTGAAATCCTCATGAACACTTATGTGCAAAGGCGTACAGTCAACTTCAAAGAGGGAATTGATGTTCCACGCATATTTGTTCAGGGCAAATACAAGAAGCCCAGTGAAGGTATTATTTTCTACCTTGGTGACAATTATATTTAAATAATGGTCAAATACCCTAAGTTACAGATATAGTATACTCTGTTTAAGAGATTTATCATTGTGCCATAATATTGCACATGGTCATTTTTAAATAATTTGAGCTTATATAGTCAAGATTTTTTGACTTCACTGTATTCTCGGCTAATCATTGCTTGAATAGATTTTGTCATTTAATACAGTATTAAATGTTTTATTCTAGACTACCTATAAACAATTATACAACAATAAATTATAAACATTATTATGTTAAATGTAGTGATAACTTTCAGAATGCTGATAAATCTATAAATTATTAATTATTTTTGAAACAAGCACTAATAAATAAATATTGTTCTACACTTTAAATAATAATCTTAATGATGAAAAATGCTAACCATTGATATTACAATGATTTGCATGTATATTAGCTCTATCTGAAATTAACTTGTCATTTTCTCAAGTTATTGTTATAATAGCCAATATTTTAGCTCAAACTCTATTGTTTCAGAAGGATGAAGACCGTTGATAACAAAATTTTGGTTGCATAATTTTCAGGTAAGTCTAATCTAATTTGACATAAATCATTGTCATGATTTGATTTTAAAATGCTTTTAATAACATTTTATTTAACTAATACACATTAATTTATATTAACTACTAACATGATGACAAAGCAGTGCAGCTGAAAACCTTCTGTTGTCTCACAACAGGCTTACAAGTTTAGATTAGGGAACTCAATTGGTTTATTAGTATATTGTATACTTTTTTCGATTCATTTTGAATCATTTTGTCAAAATTGCAGCATAGGGCTGCTTGTTGTGAGGACTGATTGAACATTTATAGCTTCAAGCTGTCTGAGTCAAACAAGGTGCCAATGTACTGAATTGTTGATAAATGAAATGCTTCATTTTTTATTTTATTTGTTGCAGATACAGTGGGTTTTCAATTGGGATGCCTATGACTGGTAAGAAGTTTATATTAGAATAGGATAACTTTTCAGAATCTTGATTCCATAATATAGCACTGTCTTTTAATACAGGTCCCAATAATCTAGGACCAACTAGGTTAACAACTTTATTTTCAATTGTATTTTATGAAGACATTAACTATTCATATGAAATTATTTTATCACTGGATAATGATGACTCCATAGTTCATCTGAATGCTATGATGCATAACACTTATTGTCTTTCGCTCCTATCTGATTACACTAAATAAAGACAACTTTTAGAGATTTTTTAAGCACATGATTCTAACATATTTTTTTATTGTTTAGATAATGCAAATTGCAAGTTTACAAAGATGGCATACCAGAACAAGACTACTCATAGGTAAGAGTTACATTATATTACTTGTAGTATTAATTTAATCTTTGTATCAATATTGTAAACTACTTTTTGATTGAAAAAGAGCAACACTAGTTTGTTACCCATTCTTCTCTAGTGATGACTGCCTTCTGAACAGGATAGTAAACTAAATTTTGAAATTACTGAATCTAAGTGATGTATTTAAAATTCTATAGTTTCTTTTTTTTTCATTCATATGGATTTTTTAATGAGGAATAACTTGAGCTAAACTAAACATGTAAAAAAAATATTGTCTCTAAAATGACATACATACATTACATACATAAACTCACGCCTGTATTCCCCGAAGGGGTAGGCAGCGGTGCATTTCTGCACCCACATTTCGCCAGGTATATATCAGTCCTAGGGGGCGAGCCTATTGCCGTTTTTCGGGCACATTCCCAGATTCCGTGCTGTTACTGAGAATTTCCTAATGGAAAAACCCAATAACACTTTGCCCGACCCGGGAATCGAACCCTAGACCTCAAAATCGCATGGCACATACTTGTACCGCGAGACCATGAGACATGTAAAATTACACGATATAATAATAATGCAAAATATTTTTTTAAAATATTGTATTAGATAATAATTATTATCCTGTGAGCTAAAGGTTTCCTCTATAACATTTAAAAAATATATTTGAATTATTGTTTATTATGATGACTTCATAGTTCATCTGAATGCTATGATGCATAACACTTTTTTGTCTTTCGCTCCTATCTGATTTGACTTATTGATATTATTATATTTAGCATTGTTGATACAATATTTATAAATGCTCTCTTTCTTTTTCAGATATGGATGAGTCTCAAATGAAAACACAATTTTATATGCAAGAGGTAAATATTTATTTTTACTTTGTTCTTGAAAAGATTCTGTAACCAATTATTGTCAAGTATGCCTCATGCAGTGTGATTGAAATATTTCTTAAATTTCATATTTCACAACTATATCAATGCTTATGCTTTATTCTATAATAATTCTAATTTCTGAAATCTGATCTCTACTTTAATCATATTTAATCAATCTTGATGATGATCTTAGATAGGGACATCTGACTATAATGCTGTTAATATAACTATCAAAACTGATTCCACAATAAAATTATTGTTAATGAATATTTTTATTATCATTTCCTAACATACAAAAAATTTTTTTTCAGGGTATGCTACAACTTGCTCACCTGGTGAATCTATAAATATAATAGGTAAATTTTAATTATCTTTTTCTTTTTTTCTTTTAACTTTACTATAATGATGACTATTGATAGGGACATCAGACTATTATAATGGTGTTAACATAACTATCTCTACTGATTATAACAATTGATTATTTGAAATGCCTTCACAGAGCATTGGCATTAAAGTATGCCTTTTTTGTTGCAGATTATTCAACTTTGTCACTGCAACATCTCTTACAAATGGACCATCAAAAGGTAACTGTTAAATTCAATATCTGTAATATGTAAAGATTTCTTTATATTAGTGTATATTTTTCAAAATTTGTCTTACTGTCTGTATGCATTCAGACTGTCGGTAATGCTAATTGGTCATAATTTACCCAAATAAAAGGTGGTTTTTATGATGATTGCATAGTTCATCTGAACAATTTGATGAACATAACGTGTTCCGCTGTCTGAAGCTATAATGAACAATTAAGATGTTAGTGGCAATAATATATCTGACCAATTTGTTATCTTTACAGATTTTTGCGATGGTTGATGATGATTTATTTTTGGAGATGAGATGGAAGAATGGCCTAAATTGTAAGTAACGTTATATGAAAAATATTAGTTGTTTTATTTTGTTTTTGTAATCGATTTCATTTGTCCCAATATATTAGCTACCGCAAATAATCGCCGGATTTAATGCTGTTTCTTCTAAAATTTTCGTACTAAAAGTTCAGATTTCAATTCAACTTTAAATTCACTTAGATTGAGCAAAGTTCACCATTAGATAATTGTTAGTCGTTATTACGAAAAAGAACGTAGCAGACTGCAATAGGCTCGCCCATATTACCTCGGACATAACTGATCATGTTAATGATGACTCGACCTTCAGGTCTCCCTCAACAGAGCGAACCCAAACAACCATGTTGACCAACTTCACGTCTGATTTTTTTCCAAAATACAATTACTTATTTCATACGTCTCGTAACATGCATTCATAGGTTTCTTTTATTTGTTGCAGGTGAAAACAGATATCAAGTTAAAAATAAGTAAGTTTAAAACATAGTTCTCATGTGTTATTGGCCACACGATGACCAATGTTTATTTTCGTAAAGTGTAGATTTAAGATGTAGATTAATAGAGAAAAAAATCGCTGAGACAATGTATTTTAAATATAATATAGTAGCAGAGATCGAATTTACCTAATCCAATTTTATTTTCGTCTAAAACTTTCGTTGGATTGTGAAAAACTTAGTTATTTTATTATTAAAATGAATTATACAGTTTGAAGTCAAACTTCATTACATTTTGGATTTATTTTAAGTTATACAAAAGTATCGAAATGATGACTCGACCTTCAGGTCTCCCTCAACAGAGCGAACCCAAATCATCATGTTGACCACATTTACACGTCTGACTTATAATATCTGAGTTTTTAAATGACATTACTTTTACAATTGCAATGAGAATCATTATTTTTTTTAGATTCCGCACGAACGGGACAACAGGAAGAACAAGTTGGTACAAGTAAATGTAAGTGTTTATTATTATTTATAGTGATCAATTATAGTATTCATTGGGAAAAAACAATGTTTTCATTTTTAAATAAATTTAAATATAATTAGTTACATTATAATACTGCCTAGGAAATACTAAATGATGACTCGACCTTCAGGTCTCCCTCAACAGAGCGAACCCAAACAATCATGTTGACCAACTTCACGTCTGATTTTACTAATCATTTGCTTTAGACTGTATTGTAAACAATGCATTTCTATAATCATTTATTTTCTTTGTTACAGATTACTGAACAAAACTGCTACATTACATTCATGACAAATCATAGAAAAGTAAGTATCACCATACATTGTGGAAATTAACAACTGTTTCAATAAGAATTGTATTTTGAAAAGTTAAACAATATAACTGTTAAATTTACTTAATTTACGCTATCGCACATAAAACACTTGGCACATAGATTAGTCGACACATTCAGGAATATTAGACTACTCTTATAAAACTACGCCTGCGCATTTCGCTAGTTGATTGTAAATTTAATAAATTTTAGAAATTTAACATGATGACTCGACTATCAGGTCTCCCTCAACAGAGTGAACCCAAACCATCATGTTGACCACATTTACACGTCTGACTTATCCCTTTAAAATATTATATTGTGGGGACTGCATAATAATAGTTTAGTAAACCAATTTTAATTTGTTCTTGTTCCAGAATTTCCGAACTCCAGATGCTGCCATAAATAAAATCTGATTTAATCATAATGTAAGTATTAGTAATTGTTACAATATGACCATTTGTGTAATAACTTCATTAACTAGATTTAAAATAAAATATCTATAAGGAATTAGTTTTTCTTGGCTAACTGGAGCTGCCATGTCAATTAGCTTGTACAATCGAAAGGGCCCAATTTCGATATCTGGGGTTGGAGTTTGGACAGGACTTCCAGGATTATTATAAAATCATCCAAAAGTATCAAGCGTCTCGTTTTTCTTATGAGAATGCGCTCCGTGGTGCAGTCTTTAGTAACCGAGACGCAGAGCAAGGTGGTTAAAACTGCTGGGGCTGTTGCGCTGACAACACTCCAGTTATAGAGACTCACTACACAAACACCAATCCACATATAATACTGCAATTGGGTTTTAACTTTTGGAAATAGAATATGTTTGCCACATGTATGTATTTAGACGTGATTTTATTGTTACAGGTACTTTAAGTAAATACCATGGAGACACTGCAGCGATAAAAGATAGCCCTGCCAGCACAAAATTGGTGCACTCTTTATTTTATGTTGTACAACTACTAATAAATGCAGAATTTATCATAATGGGTATATAAAACGCTTTATGGCATAAAAAAGCTTATTCGTCAATCTGCATGATTAATATTAATAATATATTGAGGATTACATAATATTTTTTTGTATTTTCATTTCAACTATCCCCTATCCCAGGGGTCGGCAACCTTTTGAGTCAGAAGAGCCAAAAATTACAAATTACAAAATTTCAAAGTTTTTAAAGAGCCGCAATATTTTTTCTTGTTAACAATAAAAAGTAATTGAATAAATAAAAATAAAAAAAATCTTTAACTAATTCATAATAAAAATATATATTTATTCATATATAAGTAGTGTTTAAAAACTTAACTCTACAAGGCACTCATTTCCATATATGGAACACCGACTTTAATCGTTCCTATAGCTATAAAACTATGATTGGTGACATCTTTTGTCATCTTAATAGAAGCTACTGAGATTTACGCATATATGTCGTTTGTATTTTTGTTTATAACGCACTCCATGTGAATAAATGTGATACGTAAGTCATTTGTCTGAATTCAAAAATAAAATTGAATGAATGTTATTGAACAATTTTGACTCGGAAAAAATCTACAATTGAGCAAACACATTCAATAGGAGCGATGGTTTTTGCGTTGGTTATTGAAGTAAAAAGTTTTAACTTTAATAAACAATGTAACTTGTATTTAAAAATTAAAACAATAATATACATTTCAGCAAACAAATGCAATGGGAGCGTTGGCTTAGCATGGTTTTAGAAAGTTTAGATAAATTTGACTCATAACTTGTTGTTTTAAGTTTCAAACACGACTCTAAATTGTAATTTGTTAGTTGGCTTCTTACTTTAATTATAAGAGCGTTTACGCTTCGCGCGGCTAGTCGAATTTCCGTAAATATGACTCACACTGACGCCAGCGTCGGTAGTAAATGACATAAAATTAAAAATTAAATTAAATTAAGTTTATTGAATCTATAAAATGTCAAATACATCACTGATCATCATCATTGTTCGGAAGGCAGACAGATAACCGCGAAAACATCGACGAAATTAAATATCCACGGTGCGCTGAGCGATACGTCGACTCTCCGGAAGGCCTTGCGGCAGAGTGATTTACACCGGCCTGCGCGCAGCGTTTTATAGTACATTTTAAAATATTTATAAAAATTTAATAAGCGAAATTTCTTCAAAACAAAAATGGTACGTTTTCAAGTACTTCTATTATAAAAAGTTGTTTTATTAAATTAAGTATCATACTCGTATATGGGTCAAAAAAATACTGTATTGACAGTAATTTCTCAATATTTCAAATGTCTTAGATTTTTTATTGCTTGAATAATCAATAAGGGATCTAAATCTTAAAATGTTTTTCACTAACTATTTGCTTGGGGATATTTCCAATTCAACAACATTTTAGTTTGATTAAATATATTATAACATTATATTTTATAAAATAACCCGAATTTTGAGCCTCGAAAATGACTAAAATTGAATTTATGAAAACCTTCGTTCAGTTATCTTGTTATTTATCAAAATTTACACAAAAATCTTAAAATGTTCTTCACTAACTAGATGACAATATTTCCTAAAATAATTGGTAATTAACATTTTTGTACGATCAGTCTTTCATAAATTTTAAGGGGTTCGATAAGTACTGTTTTTACTGAAATTACCTACGCTAATACCGCGTAAGCGCTCTTAATTATATTCATGCTAAAGAACGCTTGCTCGCAAGAATATGTCGATCCGAAGATAGTCAGCACTCCAGATGCCAACTTCCTCGCAACCTTGCAACTCTTCCAATTTGCTTTTCAACTCTATAAATTTTCCACTCCTTTTTAAATCGATCAATTGCATTTCTAGAGATCCAGTATCAGGTCCAAATGGCTCAATGTGGATTTCGTTACTATTTGTTTTGAGAGGATTAACTAAGAATGTTAGAGTGGTTTTGTTGGTTTTGAATTGCTGAAATGTGTCAGAAAATTCATCTTTAATTTTTTTTAATAACTTTGCTGAAGTAATTCGTCTTAACAGTTGCACTGGTTTTATTGCGATATAGCTTAAAAAATTAAAATGAAGTAATTTATCGCTCTGAATATCTTCTGCAAAAATAATAAATTTTTCTTCGAAACAAACCAATTCTTCTACCAAAACATAGGCTGGATTTCCCTTTTCTTGCAGTTTTAGAAGTTGCTCATTTAATTTCTACGTGATATCCACCATAAAGTAAAGATTTTGCAACCATTTGCCGTTCTCTAATTCAGGTTGATTAATGCCTTTTTCATTGAGGAATGTTATTTCATTCAAACACAAAGCAAAACTTTTCAACAACATACCATTGGAAAGCCATCGCACTTTAGAAGAAGAAGAAGTGAAGAAGGAGATCAGAATACTGAGTCTCCATTTCGTTTAAAAATTCTTTAAACTGACGATGGTAGAGTGCTTTTGACAAGATGTGAATCTTAATTGCCAAATTCATGACCTCAACTATTTCGGCCGGAAATGTTTGGGCACAAAACGCTTTCTTCGTGTATTACGATGTTTATTTTGTTCTGAAGATTCGTTGTTGTCCCTTTATTTTTTCCTGTCACAGCCTAAGTTTTTTTTATATACATATAAAATAAATAATATTTGCGCATGGAACTAAAGAGACGCAGCTTTACATCCAAAGAGCCGCATGTGGCTCGCGAGCCGCAGGTTGCCGACCCCTGCCCTATCCTGTTTAGATAATTATAATACATCTCTAATTCCGTAAATACACGTAATTTACTTCATCTAAATAAGGAAGGTTTCAATGAATATGGGGGTCGAAGACAACTCGGAAAACTACAAAAACTATCAATCATGTGATAAGTCTACCTTAATATTTAATTAGAATCTTAAAATATTACTCCGTACGGATATTATAATTATTTTCTTCATTCAAATTGTACTTGTTAAAATCGACCTGCTGTCTATTTTTATACTGCAGGGTCTATTCTCTATGTATTCATCAAGTACTAAAAAAATTCATAAAGCCTTTAAGTGTAACTGTCTTCGTAAAATGCGTTTTATAATTGCCGACGTGTACGTGGATAGTGTGCCAGTAAGAACTAGTCTTGGGCATACTAGTTCACAACTGAGATCGCTCACTTTAGTTCGCCGCTCCTAAACGAACTAGTTCGTTCTTCTAGTTCGTTAGTTCCTAGTTCAAATTAGACCTAAAGACCGATCACACGTCCGCTCGTTTTAATACGGTTCCTGCTGCAAGCGATAATATTTATGGATAATGGATATAGAATGCTGTGCTTTAACCTCTAAAAACAGCATACACCTCTTAATTAATGAATATTCATAAAATGTATATAATTATTGTCATTTACAATAATACCCACGGTTAATTGGTGCAATAAACCCTTTATATTTTTCACCTTTTTTATACTTTTATTAGTTTAGAAAATAATAAACGATAACGTACACATACATAGATAATTCTGTTCCTTGACAGAATAAAACATAACACAAACTAAACAAAAGTAATCAACTGATAATCAAGATTTTTATATTTTTTTAAAAGTAATCAACATCATCGCTGTGCGCATGAGCGGTGAGCGAACGGGAGTATGTATAGTGCTGTCTCGGGCGTAACGATCTTAGTTCAGTTGAGGCCAATCTCGTTCATTCGGCCGAACTACCGAACTGCGAAGATGGGAAAGAGGGAACTAGTTCGCGTAGTTCGTCTGTAGGAGCGCTCTTACGAACTAGTTCGTTCACGAACTACACAAGGCTAGTAAGAACCTAATCCTTGACCATTTCTTACAAAGAAATTTAACCCGCGGAAGGAAATATTATGTGAAAGTCTGGTGTTTGATGAATAAAATCAGAAAAACGATCTAGGGATACGTTCTTACAATTAAGCATGGCATTAACCGTGTCTGGGACTTTTAACTTATTTTTTGACATTGATATTTGAAACTACCATACAAAAAAGATTCAAACTAAATATAGATAAAAAAAAATGTCAAAACATTCTATAATAAAATTTATTAGCTTATAAGAAGAATCGTCGTCTTGAGGTTTCCATTTGGTGCCTGCGTCCCGCTATGATCCACTCGTAGTCCCCGCGCTTGGAGTCGAAAGTGCCCTGCTGCAGCGAGATCAGCTTCAGCGTGAACCGCGGGCCCAACTCGCACAGCTTCGCGCGCTTGCCGTCTGACGTAAACTCGTATCTGGAAGACATAAATCAAAAGTAATAAAAGAATAAATTAAAAGTAATGGGAATTAGGGGCTGTCCATTAATCACGTGATGTTTCTAAGCATTTTTTTGGATTCAAGAGTTAGCCACCCCCTTCTTTCCACTACATGTGTTTTTAGTAATAATCTTAATTTTTATTAAATATTAACTTTTAATACGGGTATAAAGTATGATCTAATTTTATTCTGAAATTGAACACCATGATATACATGGTTGTAGGTTGTGTTTGAGGAATAGGTAAATAAATACACGTGATATCTTACTAAACCCCCCTCCCCCTTGTGATATTTCGTCATTTCCTTTCCAACCCCCCCCCCCCCCCCTTTCGAGCCTCGCATAATTTATGGACGGCCCATTATGTACTAACACTGTTACAATAAATCCGTTTACATCCGGAAACGGATCGGCGTCGGATCACCCAATGCAACTTGATAGATTCTAAATAATGCCGCACCTAAATTGACTTATTATTTTTATAAATTATAGTGTCCATTGATCTTGGTTTATTTGGTTAAGATTAACATTACTAAGATATAGATATGCTCACCGATGATGCCTAAAGAATATGTAGTCTCGCTGGTTGTGGAAGGTGACTGCACGCCGTCCTCGGAACTGTGGTTCGTAGTGGAATAGCGCGCCGAGCATTCGGCCCACAGTCAAACCGAGTCTGGTGCTGAAGTTATTCAATATTACCTGAAAATTTGCAATATATTTAATTATGAACTTACCACCAATGACACTAATTTAGGCAGCTGAATTAATACAAGTCTAAACAAGAGACTATAAACATACACAAGAAGACACTTCTTTTGTTTGCACTAAATATTAAAAAAAAATGTTAAATGTCTTCAAATTACCTCTGGCCTATGATTTGTGATTTCTTTGTAGTCTTTCCTCAGTTCTGGCGTAATTTTACAGCTCGAAAGCCTGAAGTGCGCTGTGGGTCCGTCGGGTAAATGGATCAACAAGAATCCGTTTGGTTGTTTCTGGTTTTCGTTCACTATAATAACATCGGTGACTTGTTCACGAATCGCTGATTGCACTATACGTTTTACTGATGATCTGCAATGTTGAAATAAACATAATAATATAAGTTATAATATTATGTTGACTGCCTCGTGGTCTCGCGGTACAAGTATGTGCCGTGCGATCTAGAGGTCCTGGGTTCGATTCCCGGGTCGGGCAGAGTGTTATTGGGTTTTCCTATTAGGAAATTCTCGGTAACAGCACGGAGTCTGGAATTGTGCACGAAAAACGGCAATAGGCTCGCCCCCTATTACGTGGGAATGATAAATACTTGGCGAAATGTGGGTGCAGAAATGCACCTCTGCCTACCCCTTCGGGGATTATAGGCGTGAGTTTATGTATGTATGTATGTGGTATCTAAAAATGACTGAATTTAAATACATAATAAAATAACATATTAAAGACTCAATAACTTATTTTCATTTAGTTTCATTTCAAGAGTCAACCTTTGCAGTCGCTAATTTAAATCTCGGGCAGTAATCTGCTGCAAGTAAGCCTTAGAGTATCCCTACGGTATCCATTTTTTCTTGGCATTATTACGTGGGAATGATAAATACTTGGCGAAATGTGGGTGCAGAAATGCACCTCTGCCTACCCCTTCGGGGATTATAGGCGTGAGGTTGTGTATGTATAAGTTATAACAAATTCAACAAACATTTCTAGAGATATTATTAGCCGATTATGCATCGAAGCGCTTTATGACAAAGCTAACTGTAGTTATACTTCAACAAACACGAAATGACACAAACGGATAAACGGAAGTAAAAAAAACCACATCCATTGCCCAAATCTGGAATCAAACTAGGGACTTCAAGATAGCTTGGCACATACTTATGTTGCAGGACTGATGAAGCATTCATACACTTCAATTATGAAACAACACCTTATACCAAAAAGTTAGCTTTTGCTTATTACCTAATAGCTATTAAAACAAAACCATCATAGCTCACCTTTGTCTATATCTAGAAATAGAATTGGGTATGATCCTCATTAATTCTTTGCCAAATATTCTAGTTTTATTGTGCGGATTGTCTGAGTATGTTATAAGTACTTTTGGTTCGTATGAATTTTCATAATAGGATGACAGCTCATCTAGTTCCATATCTTTTTGTGCCTGCAAAGAAAAGAATAAATGGTTATGTTGTTAATTCATAAAAATATATGTATGTACATACATATTTGTAGAATTTTATGAACCCATATTGGGGTCAACATGAAGGACTTTTTCAATTGCTGGTAGTGGAATGTTCATTGTATATTATGTTGAATATAGATGGAGCTAATAATTAATAACACCAAAAAACAAAATTAAAGAATTCACTGTTTCTTAAAAATTTCTCAATCATATTCAATAATATGGTATAAAGTCGTGATGGCCTCGAGGTTTAGACACGCGGTCGAGAATCTCGACGGTCGCGGGTTCAAACCTCAGGCACACACCTCTGACTTTTCGAAGTTATGTGTGTATTCACAATAAATTATTACATACTTTAATGGTGAAGGAAAACATCGTGAGGAATTCGTATGAATTTCTTAGGTGTGTCCGCCAACCCGCACTAGGCCAGCGTGGTGGACTGAGACCTAAACCCTCTCAGTTGTAGAGGAGGCCCGTGTTCAGCAGTGGGACATATATGGGCTGATGATGATTCAATAACAATATCAGGTAATTGCATTAGGTTTAAATGGTCTAGGATTTACACACATATCCCTAATCATGGAAGTAAAAATGTACAGTGACATTTTGAATATCACATAACAATATCCATTGGTTAAGGGATTAATGACAATAAAATTATAATTTGAAAATTTTATAGTATACTAGCTTTTGCCCGCGACTCCGTCCGCGTAGACTACAGGATTGGGTTCAGGAAGAAAATAAGTTGTAGTCTATTTTATTTCACAGAGTCCCATTTATGTCCATACCAAAAGTCGGTCATATGATAAGGCGTGAAAGCGTAACAGACATTTAGTTCTAATCAACAGCCTAAAAAATAAGTTTCTAGCTTTTAAAATGACAATGCTTCCATACAACCTTTCATCCCCCCTTTCAACCCCTTTTCCGCAATAAAAAGTAGCCTATGTTCTTTCTCAGGCTCCAAACTATCTGTGTACCAAATTTCATTTAAATTAATTCAGTAGTTTTAGGAGGAAAGCGAGACAGACAGACAGACAAAAGGATTAAATTGTTTATGAAATAGAAAATATATTTCTTTTTATACCACATTATATATGATTCTTAATGTGTTTGTAACTGTTGGGTACATTTATAAATGTTGTACATTATTCAAGGGTACTTCTGAAATAGTCTTCCTGTTCTCCTGTTCAAATGCAAGCAGATGACAATATACATATACTAGTGAGGATGCAAAAACTTGTGATAAATAGTAATTATACAGTTCAAATTGAGAAAAGTAGACTTAAATTAAGTTGGTTGTAGACTTTCATAGGTTGGACTCCGTGAGAATAGATATTAGTAAAGTGATTCTTGACAGTTTGATTGCTTATTTATTTATCACATAGGAAATAACATAGCACTTATAACATGTCAATACCAGTGGCGGTACTTCCGTAGAAGCCCAAAAGCATTACACATTAACCCTAGATTACTAAACTATCCTACAAGTGACGTTATTACTAAACATTCGTAAAAAATACGACAGGAAACAATTAGGAAGGTACAGTGAAGCGGGGGATGCGGGAATAACGCGAACTTTGTTTTTTCTAGGGTTAATTTTGTAATGTCCAGTCTATAAATGTTTTTGTGGGGATATTCTTATTTATATGTCAAATTGCTTTTGTTAAATAAAGATTTAAAGCTAAAATTTGTAAGGCATTTTGTAAGGCAATCTGGGCTTTTGGGCTTCTTTGAAAGTATCGCCACTGGTCAATACATGTTTATAACAAAAATCAAAAATCAGTTAAGGTTGCTGACTTTTGTGAGTATATAATATCAATTAGTATTTACCTCTTCCTGCTCCTCCGTTTCAGCATTTGTAAGCATTGTCTCATCTTTCTCTCGGAGAGATTCAAGTGTGTGCGGTTTTTTCTTGGGTACATTATCTCCTTCTTGCTTTTTCTCCAACTTTCTCCTACAAACACATAAAAAAATTATACATTAAACACAGCATGATAATGTAAAAATCATAGTTAATAACAATTTTAATATTCATGTCAAAATAATTTTACTATTTCCATATATTACGAAACATGTGCCATAAGTCGTGCTTTTTCATAAGATATTGGAACTCATTATTTTAGGGAGGTAAAAATATTATAGGCATTTTGTGCTTTGTTATGGGAGTGGACAGTAACAACATGTAACATAGAATAACGAATACAACTTCTACAGGATTATGTAAACCAGTAAATAACTATGAAATTGTAATTATATGGGTAAACTTTTACGAATTAATTATCACAATTCTTAATAAACAAATCCATGCCACATGACAACATAACCGCACTTACTTCTTTTTATCCTTTCCGCGAGCCATTTCTGCTTAAATAAGTTGTCTTAGATGACTATAAATAGAAAATTATAATATATTCTTGATAATTCACTATCAAATTAGTTATTATATTTGAAAGAAACAGTTAAAAAAGTTTCATGCGGGACCACCTGACGGCTGTGCTTTCCTAATCCTTTATTTTGACAGTTGAGTTTAGGGATGTTTTAAAGTAATCGATTTTTAGAATCAATATGTGTTCACGTCGATATCAGTTATATATTTATAGCGACAAAAATCGGTTCAAATGATGATGTCATCATGTGACATACTTATTACAAATTTAATGTCAAAATGAATAAATTAATATACAATTAAAATGTTAATATTACTAAGGTCTTTCATCATCAGCCCACGTTTTACTGTTGGGCACGGGCCCCGTTGACAACTGAGAGGGTGTAGGCCTTAGTCAATTACGCTGGGCTAGTGCGGTTTGACTAATAAATTTCTAAGAACTCTCAGGTGTGCAAGTTTCGTCGCGATCTTTTCCTTCACCGTTAACGCATGTTGTCGTTTTACTTATTTAGAAATAGTTGGTTTTATATAAATATTTCATTGCAAATTAATTTTTTTATAATCCCATAGGCCCTTACATCCCAAATCCAACATTTTGAAAAAATTAATATTTCTTTATAGTCGTTGCTGTCACAAAAATAACACACGAAAAATGAGACACAAAAGAGGTAAATTTTTAGTTCTTTAAACATTGGTTTGTAATTTTCCAGATTATTCACATTATAAATGCCCTTACATGTCCCACATATATTTTCTTAATACCAGTTTGCCTAGGTATTGTAATAGAAAGAAGTAAAGAACCTGTTATTTCCACGAACGTATTCGTGTATCGATTCATAAGTAATGAAATCGATTATTGTTTAATCGAATTTCATCGGTTTACATCCCTAACTCATTGACATTATCCGTAACGTTTGCGGAGAAGCTATCACCACAATGTACATTGCAGTTTGCAACGTCCTTGAAAATTTTAAAACATGTCTGATACATATTCTATGCAACCGGAATTAATTTACTTATTAATAAAATTACAACAGAATTAAATAATTTGAAATGATTATATTTTTGCAAGTTATTTCGTAAACATAACACAAATCACAGACCAGTTTTTTTTTTTTTTTGCATGTATTTTATATTGCTCTCCGATCTGGAATTACTGGATGCCTTAATCGCATTTGTAACTTTGCAATTGTCTGATACTGTGTCTTTTTGGCCCTATCCCACCACACACCCACCACTGAAACTCCTGTGCTACAGGATCAACAGCGGCACGCACAGTATTGACGCCGAGCAATGAAGCTCAGCGAATCTAAGGGGACCTAAATTAATACTGTGTCTGCTTACCTTTTTATCACTTCATGAAATTTATGGGTAATGACTATATGTAGTAATGTAAGACTTTAGTCCACCATGCTGCCTTAATTCAGATTGGTGATAGATTTAATAACCAAAATAATCCTAAGGCTCTATGGTCTACAATCAAGAAAATGTGTCACTTCAACCAAACCAAGAAAGACCCGACTATCCTTGCGAATAATTCAGATGATCCACTGAAACCACTTCATGAATGGAATAAGTATTTCACCTCAATCGGCTCTGAGTTAGCGCAGAAAATCCTATCTAAAATCAAAATCTCGGAAGACTCCCTCGCAGCAAAGGTAAATACCTCCGACGGCCCTTCAAATTCTTTCTTTCTGTCTCCCACAACCCCCATGGAAGTAGATACTCTTATCTCCAAGCTCAACAAGACCAGCGCCCCTGGACTAGACTCCTTTCCCAATGCTCTTTTAAAGTTTGTTAAGCCTCATATTGTCACTCCTATAGCTCATATTTTCAACCTTAGCTTTAAAAGTGGTTGTTTCCCCGAAGTTTGGAAGGTGGCATCGGTAACTCCCATACACAAGGCGGGAGCAAAGGATGTTCCAAGTAATTATAGGCCAATATCACTGTTAAGTGCCTTTTCAAAACTACTAGAAAGATTAGTTAATTCACGCCTCATCACGTTTCTAGAAAAAAACCATCTACTCTCGAATAGGCAATTTGGCTTTAGGAAACAAAAATCCACAGAAGATGCAATTCATACTCTGGTGAACTCCGTAGTATCACACCTTGACGCTGGAAATAAATGTCTTGGCGTATTCCTAGACCTGGCAAAAGCCTTTGACACGGTGTCTATTCCTATTCTGATGCGTAAATTAGAGAGATTAGGTATCCGTGGAACTGCACGGGACTGGTTCCTCAGCTATCTATCAAACAGGAAGCAAATTGTAAAGTTGGGACCCCTAGCGAGCTCTATACTTCCAATCAATTACGGCGTGCCTCAAGGCAGTATTCTCGGTCCTCTCCTATTCATAATATATATCAATGACATCCACGATTTACCTATAAAGTCAGCAGAAATTGTATGCTATGCCGATGACACTGCCATTGTCTTTTATGGGAAAAACTGGGTAAGTGCGCAAATCGCTGCGGAAACGGGTATGCGCTTGATCACTAATTGGCTCCAGAGCAATCTTTTGACGTTAAACACAGACAAAACTAATTTCGTGTGCTTTCACAAATCTGCTCACAGTCAACCTCTACATCTCCCTGAAATCAAAATCCATACATGTGACACAATTACCAACGTAAACTGTCTCTGCAACTCCATAAAGCGAGCCGTCAACATAAAATATTTAGGTGTCACTTTGGATGAACGTTTGACTTTCGAGCCTCATATAATACAGTTAGCAAGCAGAGTACGAAAAGTCATTGGTATTATGCATATCATACGCAATTCCGCGAGAATTGACACTCGTAAGCTAATCTATTTTGCGATTTGTCAGTCCTTGCTCACATACTGCATCTCAGTTTGGGGTGGGACTCAGAAATCTTCTATGCTATGTCTTGAGCGGGCACAGCGAGCGGTTCTCAAAGTTATGTTGAAGAAACCTTTCAGTTTCCCAACTGTTGAGCTGTATAAGGAATCCGACGTACTTAGCGTTCGACAACTATTTATATTAAAAGCATGCTTGTCAAGACATAAAATAGCAATCAATTCGCAGAACTATGAAATGTTATTGAAAAAGAGAACATTAAGATTAGTCTTACCGACGGTAAAATCGAGCTTCGCCAAAAGATTTTCAAAGTTTTTGCATCCTTTAATCTATAATAAGGTCTCAAAAAATTGCGACTTAAAAACGGGAACCATAAAAGATATTAAACGAAAAATTGTAATCTGGCTGAAGAGTCTAAACTATATTGACACAGAGGCTCTCTTAAACTTAGGACTTTAATTTTATATCGTTTTTAATTATTATTATTTTTTAAGTTTTTTTTTTTTTGTTATTTGTTTTTAAATTATATTTCTTTGTATCGTATATATTTTCTCTATATGTTAATATTAAGTTTTGCAAGTAATAATCAGTCAAGTATATTCTCCAGTCACAGACTTTTACGCCCTTTGTTTTAAATTCTATTATTTTAATTGTTAGTTTGGTCTCCCAAGATGACAGGCTCTGCCTAGTTTGGGAACCCCTGGCAAATATGAAAGTTAAGAATAATATGTTATGTAATAGTTTTAAGTCTTTGTAACGAAAATACTTTTAATGAATAAATTTTTATTTATTATTATTATTCCTAGTTAATGATTTCCTTGTCTTTAGAATGCGTGATAATTATTTTATAATACACTCATTATTTTTAAATGTTAACCCGCAACTGATAATATGGTGTAATGATAGACCCCACGCCTTCCTTCTTGCCTTTATATAACTTTTGTCAAAATTGAGTCAGATAATATAATTATAAAATATAATTCCCACAAAATTTAAACACAAAAACAAGTTTCATTTTCTTTTATTTTTATTTATTACTTAATTAATTATACTCCATTTTCACTTTGGAATGAGTCATGACTCGCAGATGAACATTGCACACTCATTTTACACAGATATTAATTAAGCTGCACGTCTTGTCGCGCCAGCTCCAACAACATGGGGTCGTCGAAGAATTTGTTGATGGACACGTCCTCGCTGAGTCCCTTTCGCCGCCGCGTCTTGATCATGAACTCTCGGGCGAGATGCGTGGCCGGCTGTGGTTCAAGAGGGCTAAACAAAAAAACACTTATTAGTCACTATTTTAATATGAATTCAGGATAACTGATATATTCTAATTATTAAAATAATGTTTATGATTTAATATATATTTCATGCGATACCATAATTAAGGATATGAGACAACCAATTAAAAAGCAGTGATGGCGTCGTGGTTTAGGCGCGCGGTCGAGAATTTCGGCGGTCGCTGGTTCAAACCCCAGGCACACACCTCTGACTTTTCGAAGTTATGTGTGTACTCACAATGAATTATCACTTGCTTTAACGGTGAAGGAAAACATCGTGATAAAACCTGCACACCTAAAAAAGTTCTTAGGAATTTCTTAGGTGTGTAGTCCGCCAACCCGCACTAGGCCAGCGTGGTGGACTAAGGCCTTAACCCTCATATTTTAATTATTTTGATGGCTTAATGTAGTGCTTCGTGGTGTCGCGGCACAAATGTATGCCGTGCAATCAAGACGTCCTGGGCTCGATTCCTGGGTCGGGCAATGTGTTATTAGGTTTTTCCATTAAAAAAATCTCATTAACAGCCCGGAGTCTGAAAATATGCCCGAAAAGCGGCAATAGGCACGCCCCCTATTACGTGGGACTGAAACACACTGGCGAAATGTGGGTGCTGAAAATGTGTATGTATGTAATGTAGTGTACTAGTATAAATGTCGGACCGTATGACGATGGTCTTGTCGAGCGGGTCCCCGGGCACGATCTGCCAGTGGTGGAAGACTTGCAGACAGAAGGCCTGTCCCTGCGTGTGCGTGCGCAGGTCGGTCTCGAAGCCGAACGAGTCGATGGCGGGCACGAACGCCTTGATGGTGTAGAGCGGCGACCCCGCCACCGGCGCGTCCTGCGTCACGTGGCCTGCAACACGTCACACTTCTCTTTGCAACCATTTCAAACACATACTAAACAATAAATAACAATAATTGACTGCAATATTTATTTATTTATTAACACTTTATTGTACACACGGAGAAAATTAACAAAACAAGAACACACAAGAAAGAAAATAGTACAATTGGCGGTCTTATCGCTCAAGGCGATCTTTTAGAGACAACCATAAGATGGAAACAAAGAAAGGATAGATGAGAGGGTAGTCAGTGTGTACAACATACATACATATATACAACATACATACGTATGTACAACATACATACATATATACAAAAATACATACAAAATTCTAAAACAATAATTTAAATATATAAATATATATAATATTACAAAAAAAGTATGTATTCGGATAAAATGGCTTTTATTTTAGAAAGACTGAGAGTAGTAATGTTCTTTGACAAGTTTCTTGAATTGTGACAGTGTTTGTGCACGTCTTATCTCGACTGGAAGTGCATTCCACAACCGAACGGCCTTGACAGTAAAGGATTTGTCCATAAAAGTTGTGGAATGCACGGGCAATATTCTTTAATAATTTAAATAACTAATAACAGTCCGAGTCAGTTTTTCCGGATGATGATTTCATTGTCTATGATTTGTTGTTATCGATAAAATAATTGCATAAGATTTTGCATGAAATCTCGAGACTGAGGCGGTACGAATTTTTATGTTTACGATGAAATTTGAATTTTTCGATATTTAACTGTAATGTGTATATCGAAGTTATCTAAGTTATTAATTGTGTTATGTGTGTATTCACAAAGAATTATCACGTACTTTAACGGTGAAGGAAAACATCGTGATAAAACCTGCACACGTCACGTCACTGCAAAAGTTCTTAGGAATTTCTTAGGTGTGTAGTCCGCCAAACCGCAATAGGCCAACGTGGTGAACCAAGGTCTAAACCCTCTCAGTTGTAGAGGAGGCCCATGCCCAGAACCTATATGGGCTGATGATGATTTGCATATCAAAGTATTCCAACCCTTCTAGAATTATGAATTAGAAACATATAGTATTACTTTTACGCAAGCATTCACGTACTTAACACACGCACACTCGAACAGTACAGAATAATGCTTGATCATTAAATAACATCATCATCATCATCAGCCCATATACGTCCCACTGCTGGGCACGGGCCTCCTCTACCATTGAGAGGGTTTAGGCCTTAGTCCACCACGCTGGCCTAGTGCGGTTTGGCGGACTACACACCTTAAAAATGTCTAAGAACATTTTAGTTTTTTAATAACATACTGAATGTATATAAAAAAAGTGTTGTAGTGTGCTTGACGACTACTTGAAATGAAACGAATACTGGAGCTCAGACGAATGTATATGCTATGTTGGCGTGATTTCCATTACTTCGTAACGTTAATTGTGTAAAGTCTACATTATATTTGTTTATTGTGAGGTCTTCATTTAACAAATTGCTTTTGTTAAATAAAGATTTAAAGCTTAAAAATTATTATTCGGAATTTTGAAAGGCAAACTGGGCTTTTGGGCTTCTATGGAAGTACCGCCAGCCTGTGGCGGCCAGTGTTTTCGACGCCATACCTCTTCGCTTCGCCAGCACTGTGTAAACGGCAGATACACAGTCGGCGGGCGCCTGCACCTCCACAAACAGGTACGGCTCCATGAGCCGAGGCGTCGCCATCAGGAACGCTGAATACGCCACCTGGAATACAAAAAAATATAAATTAAGCAATCATCATCAGCCCATATACGTCTTGCTGGGCACGGGCCTCCTCTACAACTGAGAGAGTTTAGGCCTAAGTCCACCACGCTGGCCTAGTGCGGGTTGGCGGACTACACACCTAAGAAATTCCTAAGAACTTTTAGGTGTGCAGGTTTCATCACGATGTTTTCCTTCACCGTTACACACCGTTCACACAAAACTTCGAAAAGTCAGAGGTGTGCCTGGGGTTTGACCCCGCGACCGTTGAGATTCTCGACCGCGTACCTAAACCTCGAGGCCATCACGACTTTCGAATAATTGTACTAAATTACATATTTTTTGCGGCTACTTTTTCTTGACAATAAGGACTGTAAAGATTGTACGGTTCATTTTTGCAGTAATTAACGATACAAATAGGGAGTGTTAAGTTTGCAGGTTTCATTACGATGTTTTCCTTCACCGTTAAAGTACGTAATAATTCGTTTTGAATACACAATGTGAATTAAGCAATAGGTTTACGTTTTGTCAATACAATAGTATACTTGTACTGCAATTAATGATACAAGCAATAGTGGAGTGTGGTATCAATTTATCTAGCAATTTTATTACATTTAATTTTCTTTTTGCTGTTTCTTGTTAACACATTCTCAGTCTAGGTCAAATCCTTATATGAGGCACGTTCAAAACTCACAAAGGATCAGTGTGCTTGGTTATATTAAATAAAATGTATCTTACTCGTCTCGCAGTGGGTATGATCTGTCCACCTCCCCTGTGCAGTGGCTCTTGTGCTATCACAGCATCCAATATCTTGAACTTCACATTACGGATTGGCTCTTCACATAGTGGTCCCTCTCTGGTACCCCACTGGAAACCTGTTAAACAAACAAATTTTTATATTAGTTTGTTTTAGTTTTACTGGTGGTAGGATATTCGTATCCGCCCGGATTGCGACCACCGTACACAGGGCGTAAAACCCGCCATAGTGGCACATGCAAGTGTGTCGCGTTACGGGATCAGCCAGTGTATATCCGGTTTTTTTTTTATTCTTTATTTAGTTATGGATATCCGGTTTTCGGGGGGCTTCAATCATGGTGAAAGGATGACCGTGCCGGCATTTTTTGGCCGGTTTCTCGCGGTCGGTCCTTTGTTCACCATGGTATTAGTCCCCCAAACTTCTTCACAAGATAGGTGAAGAGGTTTTCGGCCGGCATGATTGCGTCGACCAACGGGAGATCATCATCTCTCGCTGGTCGGCACTTTTTCTGGACTCCATTACACTTACCATCAGGTGCAATGGGGTCACTTTGCCGTGCCAGTATAAAAAAAAAGGCTTATAGCAATTGAGTCAATAATCTGTTAAACTGCACTATTCTTACCAATTTAAGTATTTTTCTTTGCAGGACCATAGTATTAGTATTTTTTTGCATTTTTACTGTAGGATAGTAGTAATAATAATTATAAATTGTAAGGTAGACATTAAAATAAATTATAATGTAAGCGGTGTTCTCCACTCAAACCGGTTGACTACTATGTCTGATATCGGACCGAGTGGATGTGCCAGACTCTTTTGGAACTAAGCTTTAGTTTTATTTATACAAACCAAACCTGAAACATCAGGACATAACACTTACTATAACAATAAATCACCAAGAGAAATGAATTAGTTTGCTAATGCACATTAACTCACAAAAATGTGCCCATTAGCATAAGCAGGACGCCGAGACTTTAATGTCCACTGTCTGTCCTTATTTACATTCTCATGGTCGGCACTTCGGTTACCATAAAAATAAATATAATGTAAATCACCTTGTACTATGCTATCTTTCACGGAGGCGAGTAAGTGTTTGTCCACCTCTGAGGGCAGTGTGTCGTCGACTAGAATGTTGGGGCCCGTGGAATCTGGTCCAAACGCCCAAATCGAACGCGCCGCCAGCAAATCCCAGTCGTATCTGTAGAGAAATATTATTATTTTAGTAATTTCCTCCATACATACGAACTCTGCACTTCTTTTTACACATTATGTTAGAATTTGCTGGTGGTAGGATATTCGTACCCGCCCGGATAGCGACCACCGTACACAGGGCGTAAAACCCGCCATAGTGGCACATGCAAGTGTGCCGCGTTCCGGGATCAACCAGTGTGTATCCGGTTTTCGGGGGGGCTTCAGTCATGGTGAAAGGATGACCGTGCCGGCATTTTTTGGCCGGTTTCTCGCGGTCGGTCCTTTGTTCACCATGGTATTAGTCCCCCAAACTTCTTCACAAGATAGGTGAAGAGGTTTTTGGCCGGCATGATTGCGTCGACCAACGGGAGATCATCATCTCTCGCTGGTCGGCACTTTTTCTGGACTCCATTACACTTACCATCAGGTGCAATGGGGTCACTTTGCCGTGCCAGTATAAAAAAAAAAATTAAAGTAGAATTAAATAAATTTTTGTAATACATAAAATATCTTGGTATTTTTATTGGATCCATTTATACCAGATCACATAATTATAAGCAGGCCACTAAAATATATCAAGTAAACAGATATAATCCATAGACCATACATAAAAATAATATTACATCAATACACTAGAAAAAAATATTATTGTAATAGTATATGGAAGGACTGTATAAGAATTGCTATTGTTATCAGTCTACAAAATCAGAAACTGTTGGTTGGATCCACACAATTATATTGTAATCCCGAATTTATTTTGGGTCTGGATTTTATGACACTTAATTATCTCTCATAGACCCTGGCACAGCAGTGTCTCTGACGCATCTGTTAAGTGTACTTGATATTTGACTGATACCAGTGGCGGTTCTTCCATAGAAGCCCAAAAGCGTTGCACGTTAATTGTGTAATGTTTAATTATTTATTGTGGAGTCAGGATATATAAAGATAACGATTAATATTCGGTATTTTGTATGGCAAGTTTGACTTTTGGGCTTCTATGGAAGTACTGGCACTGACTGATACAAATGTCAAAGTGATCCCCAAGAGCTGACACATCTGCGAGCTACTTGTCGTGTGCTATGGACTATAGAGTACAGAATATATCTGGCGCACTTGTTCTGGAAGAACTCCCCGAGGCGCTTCCTGTCCCAGAGCACGCAGACGGCGCCCGCCTCGATGTCCTCGGCCAGCCCGCGCTCCAGCGGCTCGGCGATCATCGTCAGCTTGTTGCGCTTGTTGGGCGTCTCCGCGAAACACTTCAGCGACGACGTCTCCACCACCGTCTCGCAGAACGACACCACCGGGTCCGCCACTGGGGACCAAACCATACCATCATCAGCGTCACCAGCCCATGTCAAACTGCTGAGCACTGTCCGCCACGCTGGCCTTGTCAGGGTTGACGGTCTGGTGGACAATAAAGTGTAATAACATACATAACCTCACGCCTGTAACTCCCGAAAGGAAAGACAGAGGGGCATTTCTGCACCCACATTTCGCCAGGTATGTATTAGTCCCTCGTAATAAGTGGCAAGCCTATTGTCGTGTTTCGGGCACATTTCCAGACCCCGTGCTTCCTAATGGAAAAACCCAATTACACTTTGCCCGACCCGGGAATCGAACCCAAGACCTCTAGATCGCACGGCACATACATGTACATAAATAAATTGTTATTAATTGAGGCTATTAGCACACATATATTTTAAATGACAGTTGTCCAATAATTAGGATCATGTAGTACCCTAAGTCGTGATGGCCTCGAGGTTTGGGCATGCGGTCGAGAATCTCGACGGTCGCAGGTTCAAACCCAAGGCACACACCTCTGACTTTTCGAAGTTATGTGTGTATTCACAATGAATTATCACGTACTTTAACGGTGAAGGAAAACATCGTGATGCAACCTGCATACCTAAGAGTTCTTAGGAATTTCTTAGGTGTGTAGTCCGCCAACCCGCACTAGGCCAACGTGGTGGACTAAGGTCTAAACCCTCTCAGTTGTAGAGGAGGCCCGTGCCCTGCAGTGGGACGTATATGGGCTGATGAAGAAGTACCCTTGATGTCTATCTCGGAGTACATGTTCCGCAGGTCGTGCATGACGCAGTCCAGGTAGAGCTCGCCGGTGCCCAGGATCACGTGCTCGCCGGACTCCTCCACGCGCGTCGACAGCAGCGGGTACGACTTGTTCACCTGCATGGTTACTTTTCATTACTACTAGTTTCAGGAATATAGGCTAACAGCCCCGTGGCGCAGTTGGCTAGACACCAGCTTGCGAAACGAGAGGCCGCGGGTTCGATCCCCGCACCGAGACAAATGTTTGTGTGATCCACAAATATTTGTTTCGGGTCTGGGTGTTTGTGAGACCGAAAAAGTCTCTCGTAGTTTCTGATACCCACGACACAGGACTTGTATCCTAGTGTGGGATCAGAACTATGTATGTGACTGTTGGGTGTTTAATTATTTATTTATTTATTATGTACACACTTTACACCTTGTCCTGGAAGCTTTAAGGTTCATTTTCAATATTAGGAAATTTTACATACGTCCTCTTGACACTCAGATGGAGATAGGTGGATTGAAAAAAGTTATCAGTGACCATTATTACATTATTATTATTAGTACAAATTTCTATAGAATTTTTGACACCCGTGACTGTGTTGACTAAACACTGTTGTAAGATGCCCTTAAAAAAAATCGCCTTTGAAATAACTTGCGTCTTGTTACTTGATAATGTTATTAGAAGTCTTTAGGTCGATAGATTGATCATATAGCTAAGACATTCTCTTATATTCAAGGTGTATTCAGACCGTGATCGGAAACTAAGGCATATTACCTATAATAGCTGCGGTGGTTACAAACACCGTGACATTAAAATAAAAAAATGCGTTTCCTTACAACCATATCCATTTAATATCTATGATTGTTAGGAAAACGTATTTTTTTTATTTTTGTCCGATTTTTTTGTAACGCCCATGGGTTTGTAATCACTTTAGCTATTAACTGCCTTAGTTTCCGATCACGGTCTGAATACACCCTGTATAGCAACGTATAAATAAAAACTAAAATGTTACCTTTCTCAGCCCGTCCAACATCTTGGGCAGCTCGGATGGGTTGACCGGCTCGACGGCGATCTTGACGACTGCCTGCGTGTTGAACCGCAGCGGCGTGAAGGTGTGCAGCTCGCAGTCCTCGTCGGCAGACACCAGCGTGCACGTCTTCACGATGGGCTGGTCGATGCCCTCGATCAGCGCCCAGCAACCCGCCGGCACGCGGTTCAATTCCACCTGACAAAAGTATTTTGCAAAATATAAGACCAATTCGTATCAAGTTTCTTAACGAATGCTATTCATCATCATCATCAGCCCATACACGTCCCACTGCTCGGCACGAGCCTCCTCTACAACTGAGAGGGTTTAGGCCTTAGTCCATCACGCTGGCCTAGTGCGGGTTGGCGGACTACACACCTAAGAATTCCCTAAGAACTTTTAGGTGTGCGGGTTTTTACGAATGCTATTATAACGTGATAAACTAATAATCGATCGCACTGATCGAAATTTCATGCAACCTAACTGTCTAACTTGCCTTCAATTAATTATCATAATTTTTAAATAAAATTTTTGTTAAGAAAATTAATTTATTTATTTCCCTTTATTTCACTATATAAAACGAATAAGGTAATGGCACTAGTAGTTGACCATGTACCTGTAGTTGACCACCAATGCACATAAACTGATAAAATAAGAATTCGCGGCATATTTTTAAACTAATTCCATATTGAGTAGTGAGTGCTGTCATGTGGTCTACGAAGCGCGCAAACTACGACTCCATTATTTTCAAATATTCAAAATAGCCTCCAGTTGTTTGTTGATTGACGCACCGTAAATCTATTATTCGTTTTTTTGTCATAATTTTCTTAAGGATTGAAAAAGTTTGAAGTTAAATATTAACAACTTTGTCACCTTGTTGATGGTAAGTGTTTTGCTTTTCTTACTCGTTAAGGATTAATTGAGGTAACAGGGTATTTAAAATACGAAAATTTGTTTACAAGATTGAGTTGTGGGGGTGGTCCACTACTGATTCCGTTTTAGCATGATTTTCTAGTAATTGACCAGGATGGTCAACTTCTGATGAATTTTTGTATCGTGTAAATGTACTGTACAGAATAATATATGAAGGGCATCATCAATTAGAATTAACTATTTTATTTACTTTTACAATAACTTAATTTTATTTAGTAGTTGACCACCTTTATTGTAAGGTACGATCAGTTACTAAAACCAAATTTTCACCTTGTAGATGTCTGGGAAAAAGGGTACATTCCTAAATTATACTGAAGCTGCAATGCTCTCAGCAGTAAATGACGTTCGTCTTCATAAAACACCCATAAGAACGGCTGAAAAAAAATCCTCTCACAATAATGATGGTGTTTTGGAAACCACAATGGAACCATCAGCAACTGCGGTACATATTACTGTTGGTGACGAAATAGTGCTAGTGACGATCCCAGGATCACCAGCAATTAGCATTGCTGATGATATATTTGAAACCACTCTAGATCAATTTGACATCATAGGTCCTAACGATATGCTTGAAAATATGCGTAAACTTTCAACTACTGTTGTCTGATTAAGAAACAAAAGCCTCGGCAAAAAGTAAATGGTGAATTTGTCATATTTAAGTACGGCCTTGAGGTTTAGGCACGAGTTAAGGATGGTCACCCTACTAATATATGCTTTGTAAGCAAACCTAAATAACCAATTGAAGGAATCTAAATCAGCATTTATGTATACACGTGCCACTGGAAAGTTCTAGAACAAATTATGTTGACTTGCAGAAAATATTGACACCATTTTGTAAAACACTAGCTTTAAGAAATATTTCAATTGTAATTCATTCTGTATTCCGCTCTTGCTCAGAAAACACTGTACTAAATTAAGGTTTTGATTAAATAAATATTTTTTAATTCAAAACCGCCTATCAATCCCTTGACTGGCGCAGCCGGTAAGTGACCTTGTCGTTTGGGTCCTCTGTGCCATCGCGAATCAAATTTTCGGGCGCGGAAAAGACTCCAAATTTCGTTTCAACGATTCAGCGGGTCAGCGAACCAAATAAATTCGTCAAGAAAAGCCACGGTGCAGAGCAAGCTGAGGAGCAGAATCACCGATCACAGAAGGAGAGCGGAAAAGCTGTGGGTCATGTGAGTAGATCTGTTCACTTTCCCGTCAATTTTCCTTTGATTTTCCTGGTGATCATTATACGTATGTGTTTCGTGTACTTTTAGGGATTAGAAAAGCCCATCTGGCACGTAGCGCATTTACGTTAATAGATAGATAAAGTGATTTAATTTTCACGTTAGGTTAATAGGTATTTTTGTCAGTGAGTTTATTATTTTGTAACTAAAATGGAAGGAATTATGGTTGTACCACCCGGGGTATATATAATTAATCTATATCGGGGTGATGATTTACAAAACGAATATCTTTTTAACGCAATAACGAGTAGACTAAGCGGGGAAGCAGCTAATTTAATAGAGAAACATAATAGGTTAGTGTATACGGTAGGTAAGGAAAACCTTACGAAACTAGAAAGTACTATAGTTCTTAAATCTTATTCGGATGGTAATAAATTAGTTTTTGTGTTAGAAGTTCCTTTATTAGACAATATCACGTATAATTACTATAAGGTTATACCTATACCTACATATAATCCCAGTTCCTTAAAAGCCTCTATTATTATTCCAAAATATCCCTACCTCATAGTGAATGGATTGAAATTTAGACCCGTAGCTAGACCATGCGAGCAGATCGAAGGTGATCGTGTCCTCTGTAAAGAAGATGACATCGTGCAATACGCTGACACAACGTGCGTTGAACAAATAATGCTGTTGAAAAACTATTCTTCATGCCACAAGACCTTCATTCAAATAGAAGATGCAAGGAGTCACATGGTAGCCAATGGAATATGGTTGATTTTTACCAAGCACAACCTGGCACTTTCCGAGAACTGCAACAATGAAGTCATGAAATACAACCTGAGAGGAACATTTCTGGTAATCCCTAGCCAGAACTGCGAGACATATATTGGAGATAAGCTGATCAGTAAGGTAGCTGAAACAAGGACACCCGACATGAGCCTGCTGCTGCGAGCTGTAACCATGCCTGGACTACAACACGAAATCACGGTAGATGGCAGCCAAGTGGACCTTCGCGGCATAGACCTCAACGATATCAAAGACATTCTAAATAGTGCAAATGATGATGATGATGTGAAATAGGCTGATGATGATGATGATGATGAAGTACGATAATAACTTATTTAACAAATAATTAAAAAATCTGAATGGTCAACTACTGATGCAAAACATGGTCAACTACTAGTTTTTAGGTGGTCAACTACTAAATCTCTTATATTAAGTTTTATTTTCATTTTTTTACTTGAATCCAACCATTGTACAAGAAAAAATACTAGCTCGTTTCGTTAAAAGACTTGCACAGAGTTAACAAAACAAAACACTAATTGAATTCGAATGATGATTAAAGTTAGACATTAAAAAAGAAATTTCTGTGTCCTTAAGTGGTCATCTACTAGTGCTATTACCTTACGACCAAAATTGTGTCATATTTAGTACCTACGAATATTGTTTTGTATTTTTTTAATAATAAGGTGAAGCATTAATAAAACGTGTACAATATGGTACGCAGAGGCGGTCCCGGTTTTATCCATAGCTCTGGCTTCAGGGTATTCGTCTCGCTGAATGCGCTGATGGTGGCCGTCGCGGGGTTTTTAGTCGGTATTACGGCGCAATTATTTTTGGTAGGGACCCGGCCCAGCGGCCGCCCGCAACAATTACGGGCGGTAACATCTATGCTGGGTCGGAAGGCGCCGATGAGTCAGACACACCCTCGCCCCTCCGGGGGTGGGATGGTCCGTAAATGGATTTTCCCCGCGAAAAAAAAAGGTATATACCAATTTGAATCATTTAGCAAATAACTGGTTTTTTTTCAATTAGTTGTGAGTTGGTCTATATTATTTCGTGCCTCACCTTATACCTCGCCTCGTATATCCACAGCCTGCCCACGTTCATGATCCGCGAGTCCTCCTCGTCCTGCGAGCTGTAGTTCTCTCCGAGCACGCGCACCGTCTGCCCCGCGTACAGCGTGCCGCTCATTATACGCGCCAGCACCTAGAATTACCATTTAACTTAATATAAAATTATATAATACTTAATAATATCAGATTTTTTCCCGAGAAACATACATGCATTTCAATAGCACATGTTGAGTTCACGCCACAAAACTAACAACGCAATGTAAAATGTTTCAAAATTTGAATCATTATAAAAGTATTTTTTCATCACAACCAAAGATCTTGATGCGGGGATCAAACTCTCGGTCTTTCATTAAATAATTATTGTAAAACCAACATCATGGAGGTTGTCAAATTTATCATCATCAACATCAACAACAACAATAAAGTTGTGAAGTTGTGAAGTCACATACATAGCTCAGACCCCACACTAGGATACTAGTCCTGTGTCGTGAGTATCAGAAACTACGAGAGACTTTTCGCTCTCACAAACACCGAGACCCGAAACAAATATTTGTGGATTACATAAACATTTATCTCGGTGGGGGGATCGAACCCGCGCCCTCTTGTTTCGCAAGCTGGTGTCTAGTCAACTGCGCCACGGGGCTGTCAAAATCATCATCATCATCAACAACATTATCAACATCAACAACAACATTATCAACAACAACAACATTATCATCATCATCATTATCGTCGCCATCACGATGAAGTGTTGTCGTTGTGTGACGTGGCATACGTACGAGGAAGAAGGTGCAGTCGTCTGTGGGGTACATCTTGGTGGTGTGTGCGACGAGGCGCGCGGCCTGGTCGCACGCCAGCATGTCGTCGCGCACGGGCCCGGCGGCGCCGCGGTAGCAGTGCGCCACCTTGCGCGCCGCGCCCGCCAGCGGCGACGCCACGTGCCGCACCACCAGCGACACGAACCCGCTGCCGACACACCACACGTCACCCACCGGAACCAACTAATGGGCTCCAGCCCGGCGCTAACATCTGCGCGGACACGACGTCGCCGCGCCGGACTGAAAGGCCATTGACCTTGGCATACGCTTCCAGCCCCCCTCCCCCAGGGCTGGCGGGAAGTACAGACATAAACAACATTCCCCCCGAGAAAAAAAAAGTGGAACGACCAAATAGTGCAAGTGTGGTACGTTGTGAGATGCACATGGCTCAAACCCCAGGCACACACCTCTAACTTTTCGAAGTTATGTGTGTATTCACAATGAATTATCACTTGCTTTAACGGTGAAGGAAAACATCGTGATAAAACCTGCACACCTAAAAGTTCTTAGGAATTTCTTAGGTGTGTAGTCCGCCAACCCGCACTAGGCCAGCAGCGTGGTGGACTAAGGCCTAAACCCTCTCAGTTGTAGAGGAGGCCCGTGCCCAGCAGTGGGACGTATTTGGGCTGATGATGATGTGTCCAGCTGGACACTAATTTTGTTAAGTTTTAAGCGGTTTTGTTTTTCATGTTGCAATACCCTCGAGTAACATACACAGTGAGAGTAAACAACTCGTATTTTCTTTTGTTTGGAACCTCAAATATCCCAAATACGGATACACTTTTGTGGGTTCTTTTGATAAATTGTATATTATATACTTTGTTACAACATATAATTTTTTTAAACAAGTATAATATATTTAATTGAAATATATTTAGTAACTATCACAAGTTAGTGTAAACGATAAAAGTTGTTATCTCAACCTCTTTATATTCATATAATTACACAATATAACATAACTATTACATGTCACACCATATAATATATACAATAACACTATGGTACATAATCTAGGTCTGTTTAACCGAAGACTTGTTACAGCAATCCGCTCCTGCTGGCACTGAACATGCTTATATAGAAACAGCCCCACCATAACATTTCAATTATGTCAATATCATCTCAAACTACAGACATACATTTTATCAATTACTATTTATCTACCCTTTTACTATTTATTTATATTCATATTTCTACAAACTAGTTAAGGCGACAACAAAGTGTAATTTAATATTATTAAATACAAGTATGTGTACTATTGTCTCACCTAAAATCTCCAAAGAACCTGCTACACACGAGCCTGAGCAGAGGTCGCACGTTCAACTTGGCCTCCTGCTTCGTTAGCTTGATGCCAAGTTCCTGCAGCACAGCGGGCAGTGTGTTGTCTACGTCACCAACCACCTGCACCATAAACAAACACAAAATTACAACTTTTACGTGTTAAGCACTTGCAAATTACAATATACGAGTATATCATTTACAAATGTATTGCTATATACAATAATGATTGAATTTTCTATGGCTATATAATGTTTTAAACCCAAAAATCATTTACATAGTTCTGATCCCACAGTAAGAAATGTCTTGTGTAGTGGGTATCAAATATATTTGTGGACAAACAAACATTGTCTCGGTGCGGGGATCGAACCTACGGCCTCCTGTTTCATAAGTGGATCTGATCATTATTTACCATACATGGGGGAAGCAAATAAATAATATTTACAAGACACAGTAAATGTGAACCTGAGCGAATATCTTGTAGAGTGGTTCCAAGATGAACTCGACGAAGCTCCTCTGCGCGGAGGCGTGCGGCTGTTTCCTGGTGAAGCGCCTGGTCTTGGCGTTGAAGTAGACGTCGCCCCACAGCCACGCCGCCATGTCGGCGCCGCGCAGCCCCGACTCGGGGTGCGCACTCGCGTACATCGCGCCGAACGACTCCAGCGTGAAGCACACGTCGTACAGCGACGACGCGAAGCACACGTTACCTGTACAATATATGTACTTTATCAATTAAATAGCAACTGTCAAAGTAAGCAGTGATGGCCTCGAGGTTTAGACGCACGGTCGAGAATTTCGGCGGTCGCAGGTTCACACCTCTGACTTTTCGAAGTAATGTGTGTATTCACAATGAATTATCACGTACTTTAGCGGTGAAGTAAAAACATCGTGATGAAACCTGCACACCTAAAAGTTTTTAGGAATTTCCTAGGTGTGTAGTCCGCCAACCCGCACTAGGCCAGCGTGGTGGACTAATGCCTAAACCCTCTCAGTTGTAGAGGAGGCCCGTGCCCAGCAGTGGGACGTATTTGGGCTGATGATGACCAAAGTAAACCAGTCTGGACGCTGACAAGATTCAGTTCCTTTTGGTTGTACGGCACTGATTTTCTTAATAGTTCGAAATATTTGGATCTTAACCCACCCCAATATACTCTTATTATTAAAAATATTGCTTCTGAGTTATTGAAATCAAGCATCTATGTAGCCTTAACTATATGACGACCTATTGTGTCTGAAATCACTTTTTTTTGTCAATATTTTCCATTATTATTGATGATATCAGCAGCTTATACTAACAAAGAATTCATTATTTTGACATTACATTTTTGATGATTTTATAACCTACCCAACAAGGGCGAGAACACAGTGGCGGGCTCGTCAGGGTTGTCCTGCGGCTGATGTGTCTCCAGCATGGAGTTGAGCTCGTCAACAATGTGCCTCAGCTTGTAGTACGCGTCCGCAGGCGGCAGCTTCAGTTCCAGGATCAGCCTGTCAATCTTGTTGATGCACAGCGTCAAGTGCACTCTCTCTTGTACTGCATGTCGCAAGAGTCTCTCAGTATTCAACATTATACCCTCTGCTGCATCCACAAACAGCACTGCACCTGTTGAGGTGTGTGGTATAACAGAAACTTGTTCAATCTATGGAAACACATGGTTGAGCATTTGTTGTATAAGACAGTGGCGGGACTTCCATAGAAGCCCAAAAACGTTAAACGTTAATTGTGTAATGTCTAATTTATATTTGCTTATTATGGGGTCTTTATTTAACAAATTGCTTTTGTTAAACTAAGATTTCAAGCTCAAAAATTATTATTCGGAATTTTAAAAGACAAACTGGGCTTTTGGGCTTCTATGGAAGTACCGCTACTGGTATAAGATATTAGTTTTAAACTCAATAGACTCTCATAGTTGTGATTATCATGTAACAATGCTATTTTAAAGTTAAAAAATTCAATGAACAAATGAAATTTGATCATGTGTAAATATTGCAAAAGCAGTGATGGCCTCGAGGTTTAGGCGCACAGTCGAGAATTACGGCGGTCGCAGGTTCAAACCCCAGGCACACACATCTGACTTTTCGAAGTTATGTGTGTATTCACAATGAATTATCACTTGCTTTAACGGTGAAGGAACACATCGTGATAAAACCGGCACACGTAAATGTTTTTAGGAATTTCTTAGGTGTGTAGTCTGCCAACCCGCACTAGGCCAGCGTGGTGGACTAAGGCCTAAAACCCTCTCAGTTGTACAGGAGGCCCATGCCCAGCAGTGGGACGTATTTGGGCTGATGATGACATAAAATATTGAGGAATATATACTCATTAATTTACCAGATCTATTTAGCCATTCTAAAAGGATTGAGTAATAAATGTTCACAGTAATCATAATGTAGGTATCAAGTAAAAGAATCTAACCATCTGATATCCTCAATGCTGCTGTAACTTCATCACTGAAATTCACATGTCCAGGTGTGTCCATGATGTTCAGCAGGTGCGACTTTCCCTTCACATCCTTCAGGAGTAATGTGACTGGCATAGACTTGATGGATACACCCCTCTCTTGTTCCACAAACAGAGTGTCTGTATACCTCATCGGTATTGTTGTTTCATTGTTTATCGTTCCTGGATGTGTTTGCCTCATGAGACAGTCCACAAATGATGTTTTGCCTGGAATACAAAGATAAGTAAACAATCTTAATTCATAAAGTTAAAAGTAATTTCCATCTATCTCTTTCAAAGGTTGTTTAGATATTTTCCATACTTCAAGGAGGATGGTTTGTATAAATAAGTAAATAAATACACCCAACAGTTACATACATAGTCCTGACCCAACACTAAGATCAAGTCTTGTGTCATGGGTATCAGAAACTACGAGAGACTTTTCAGTATCACAAACGAAACAAATATTTGTGGATCACACAAGCATTTGTCTCGGTGTGGGGATCGAACCCGCGGCCTCTTGTTTCGGAAGCTGGTATCTAGCTAACTGCGCCATGGGGCTGTAAAATAACCCAGACCCGAAACAAATATTTGTGGATCACACAAACATTTGTCTCTTTTCGCAAGCTGTGGTCTAGCCAGCTGCACCACAGGGCTGTCAAAATTAATAAAACTTCTTTAGTAATAGAGTGATTTGTATGTTTCACACATACCATTATGCAGGTGTCCCATGAGAGTGACATTCCTCATTAAGTTTGTGTTATCTAACATGTCTGCCAAGTACTCCATATCATAATTAGTTTCCGGCAGCTGCTGCTCTTGCACCTGGAACTTCTTGTGCTTTATGGGTTCCACCAAGGGTTTGTCCAGGGCTTGTGTATCCTCTTCTTGTACCACTGTTTCTACATCTGGCCCATAGACTTCTACTGCTTGTGGGTAATATCTGAATTTAAACATATGGTATTAGACAATAGTCATAGCTCTGCATACTAGTATTATTAAGGATATGTATCCAATTTCCACCAGTGAATTATGTTAAGCATTGTCAGTTTAAGTGTTTTTATTGCAAATTGCATTATAATTAAAATTAATTGCTTGTTACTTCATTTTTTGGCCGTACAAAAGAACAGAGCCAAAAGTACATGAAAAGTGTTCTAGTTCAGTGAAGAATCTAGATTAGTGATTTGATTGCCCCATGTTTTGAAATTTCATAAACATTCTTGCCTACCCAAAGTTTATGATTGTAATAGATGAAATGAATTAAATGATCGTTTTAATTAACGACGATGAAAAATGTATCATAAACATTAATAACTTGCATTATAGGGATACCCCAGTAACTAACCCCACTTAGGTTTTGTGAACCTCAAGCTCAACAGGTAATATACCTATATATATGTTATATTCATGTTATGGTCACAAACCTTTTATCTTCGTGTAGTACAACCGACATGGGAGCCACCTCGGGCTCCGCATCAGCATCTTCATCTTCCTCCATCGCCTCTTCTTCAGCATCTCGATTGTCCTGGCCGTAAACACTCTGTTCATCTTCAGAATCTGATTCCAGGTCCGGTCCTATGTAATTACCAAACTCGTCGTACAAATCACCGTCCATCTTAACTGTTTATAAATAATATTGTGGTATAAAATTCACACAAAACAAATTCAAAACAAACACCGCTTGCTTAAACGATGGAAATAACCTCAAAACTTAATCAAGTCAACTGTCAACTAGAATTGTCTTGTCTATGGTCAAAAAGTGTTACCGTAAAACGGAGTGAATATAGGTTAGGGACGTTATCGATGTTTACACCTTGTTTTGAACCACTTAATTACTTTTTTAATACATGAAACCTGCAAAATATTCCTTCCTTTGGTTGATACTTTTAACTTTTACTTTTTATTACAATTTTAATATACCTAAATTCTACAATAGAAACTCTAAAATGTGACTGATCACTATTCACCCCGTAGGTAGTCGGGGTCAAAAGGGACGTTTAAGGGATCAAATGGGGGAAATGACAAGGGTTGTCTATTAATTTTAACCAACTCAAAAAATGAGGCTTTCAATATTATAGTTAAATAGAAATAAAGAAAGAAAGTGAATATTATTGTTATTTTTTCTGTTTTTTTTTACTTCTTTAACATAGTCTTGTTGAACTTCAAAATCTACAATATTATAAATAGATAAATAATTAAAACTTTCTTAGGATATTAAGCAATTAATCACTATTATCTGTTATAAAGTCTCAAAATTTCTGTTAATTGCACTTGTTTTCTTTTTTCCGAGGTGGCAACTGTACTTGAAAATCTAATATAATTTTAATTCCTTTTTTGTTTTTATTTAAAGTCTAAAGTCATCATACTCTAGAGTCTAGATCCAATGAGTCTGCATAAAAAAGAGGCATATTTTCTATGTTAATTATATCCGAACTTTGGGCTCCTCCAAAATCCCTGGAGCATTTATTATATATTTATAATTAGTATGTTTATTATTTTCGGAAATTTTGATGGTGCAGCTTCCGATAAGATGAGTAAAATATTTTCATTTTTATCAATTTTCTCAGCCTCTATTTTTCGTCAATCAGGAATTTCCTTCTCAAAACTAGATAATATATATATATTTTTTGGATTTCCGAAACTTGAGTATGGGTTTTGCTTCTCTTTCCAACCTTTCCCTTTTTTTTCTGACAATCTAATTTTTATTTTAGAACTTTTTCCCTAACATTTTAAACAACATCGAGTGTTGACTGCAACTGTCAACTACAACACAAAGCGTAATTTATACCTAACTGTTTTTTTTTAGCTTTATCAGTATAAAGAACAAATATTCAAATTTAAATAAAAAATATTCAAATATTTGAATAATAAAAGTCAGTTTGGTATAAATTACGCATTAGGGAAAAACCCGAGTTTTTCCCTATTCACCCTGGATCCTTATTCACCCCGTTTTACGATAGCTGAATTTACCTATATACCTACTAGCCAAAATTAGAAGGACAAAATGCATTTTGTTACTGTTTGTTTTTAAGCCCATACTTTTAAAACACTAATATTGTCATTCTTGAATTGAGTATATTTATAAAGTTATATAAATTATAAATATATTTTCACTGAGAATGCTAGTCTTTGGTTAGTTTTTAATAGTTGCAACTTAGATATTTATATTGTTTAGTAATGTTGCCTGAGCTCGCCTGACAAGTTCTTTCGAATACAAAAATGGCTGCTGTCCAACAAAATTTAACAAAAATGGTCTCGGCGCAGCTACGCAATAAGGCAAACGAGTTTTTAAACTCCAGGAAACATGCTAACAATCTTGCCGATATACTGCACATGTTCGAGGTGAGCTTAATGCTATCATTTAACTATATTTCTTATATTTATACTGCGTCATAGGTTACTTTATAAGTTACTTCTTATTTTTCTATATTTCAGGCTGAAACGGATAATTATACGCCGCTATTGCTTACAATCGAAGTGGTATTCACCGAACTTCTGAAACGGGGTGATATGGTCGAGGAGTTTGTGCCATTGAAGCCAGCAGGTAAGAATTTTTGAAAGCGGTCCTTAAAAGATTTTAGTGTAAAAATATTGATTTTGTGTTCTTTACACTAGCAACTTGATAGAGTATCGTCCAAAAGAGACATTTAAAGTAATTTATTGTGATGTTTACTTGGAGTCGGTACGGTGGACACTCCTTGCGAAGGTGTAAGGTTCGCAAATCACATTTTGCGACATGTGACGTCTTATTTGCTTATATAAACGTTCGATCGGACTGCGAGCGGCAGCCGTCTTGTGTACAGAGTAATTGCTCTCGTTGCAACACGGAACATTGTTTAGTACAAATAAAGATGGGCTTTATATAAAGTTTATATAATTGATGAGTTCTCTCTTTGTGGCGGCGGATATCCATTATACCCTCATAAAAGGTATTGTCGTAAACACATTCAAGGTCACGGTTGCACGTTCGGGCGCTCGTGTTTATGTGGCTCATTAATAGGGTTGTCACTTGGCCACATTTCATCTGAAAATATGTCAGTTCCTTCAATTAGGGCTGAATACAAACAAACATACAGTATTGGATATAAGCATTCATTAAAAAAAAATCATTTAAATTTTTGTATCTTCACCACCTTACTCAATATATGCATGGAATGCATGACATAAAAACATATATGCTTAGTCCAGTGATAATAATTTTATAATAACTATGCTTTCACATATACAGTAATGTGATATTACAATGTAATGAGACACTAGGGTTAGATATATATAATGAAATATATGAAATTACATTTGATTTTATTTGTATACTATTGTGGTTTGTATTATGGGCTTAAATTATAAGCTCATTCTTTATGCATCACCTTCATTGTGAACAGTAACTAACAAATAGATAAAATGAAAATTTATTATATTACAATTTGCAGAATATTTCCTGTATACTGGGAGTATAAATATCATAAAATAATATTTTATCATTTTATTCTACCACTACAGAGTAGATGACATTTAGTGTGAGCATGAATCATCAAAGCTTCACATTTATTTATTTGCATACAGATGATCATTTATGCCATCAAGTGCATTACTGTGTGTTTGCTTCTCATGGATCATCATATTTGTGTGCAAATATTTCTAAATTATTGTTTCACTGCATCATGAATATAATTTAATAGATCAAATGGTATCACTGAGGATACTTTATGTGCACAATGTTTTGATATTTACATTTCAAGTTAGACACAGTTATTATGCAATGAAGTTATTTATAAATAGATGTGTTATATTCACAATTATTAAAAACATGTTTATTATTGGCATCATGTATGAGAAATAGTTGTTGAATAATAAGTCTTATTGTGATAATTACATTGGCTTATAATATTAAACTACTAGTAGTATGTAGTTGTGTAATAATGATAATGTCCATTATAAATTCTCATAATTTTTGTGGAGTATTTAAAACTATTTTAATTATTATAATTAATTGGTTTATTGTTTGACACATGTAACTTCTATATAGACTAAGTTCATTATATAATTATTACAATACATTAAGCTTGATTCAATTGATTGAATCAGTGATGGCTTCACTGGCATGCGGGAGAATCTCTGTGGTTGCAGGTTCAAACCCCAGGCACACACCTATGACTTTTCAAAGTTATGTGTGTATTCACAATGAATTATCACTTGCTTTAACGGTGAAGGAAAACATTGTGAGGAAACATGCACACCTTAAAGTTCTTAGGAATTTCTTAGGTGTGTAGTTCGCCAACCCACACTAGGCCAGCATGGTGGACTAAGGCCTACATCCTCTCAGTTGTAGTGGAGGCCTGTGTCCAGCAGTGGGATGTATCCATATACATCCCACTGCTGGACCGATACCAGCCCATGCTGGTGATGAAGCTTGATTATTGTTTGATAGTTTGTTTGTAAATCAACTGGATTCAATTACAGTATGACTTAAAAAAAAAATTTTGTAAAAATCCAATGCATATAAAATGTAAGTTTAGTTCTTATAAAATTGTCTCTGTAAGCCAGTAGATTTAGTGAATTCATATAAGACAATATTCTTTATTAAATTTGACTCTGAACAGCTGAAGCTGAACAGCTTATCTTATTATATAGCACAGTATGCTATATAATACTTGTATTAGCAATGTGTTTCTGGATTTTTTAATCTAATGTAACTTCTTGTACCTGTGGTTTCTCAAATAAAATAAAATAAAAAATTGATTAAAGCACTAACGTTTGGGTTAAATACTCCATGATCCCTTGTCCATACCATAAATCATTAATATTGGTTAAGTAGCTTTTGAATTTGTTTGTTACAAACATACACAGATGCAAAAACACATACATTTCCTCTTTATAACTGTATAGAGATACTGTATGTCCCTAGGGCAGCTTGGGCTCGCAACTTGCGAATTTATATCGTTAGTCGCTTATTTGAAAACCAGATTTAATTTTTTTATATTTATCGTGAATGATGAATAAGCTCACATATTCGAGACTTGGTAAGTATGGTAACGGCCTCCTGATCTCGCGGTACAAGTACCGTGCGATCTAGAGAGTCTAGGGTTCTTAAATTATCGGTAGCAATATGGAGTCTGGAATTGTGCCCATAAAGCAGGAATTGACTCGCCCTCTATTTCGCGGGACCGATACACACCTGGCGTAATGTAGGTGCAGAAATACACCTCTGCCTACCCCTTCGGGGAATACAGGCATGAGATTATGTATAAATTGTTATTTTCCCTTAGACCACAGTCCAGAAGCAGAGTACACAAGATGGTTGCGTTCGTGCTACGAAGCTGCTCTCACACGTTCACTGGTGTGCATCAAGACTGGACGCACCAACTCCCGGCTGCAAGCTCTCGTCACTGTGTGCAAGCTGCTGCAGGCTGAGGGTCGCCATCCCCTGGAAGCCAGCAACGGATATTACTTCCCTTCATTCAGGCTTAAGGTGAGCGTGACTGCTTTACGCGAGTTGTACAAATTAAAATATTGTAACTGCCTCGTGGTCTCGCGGCACAAGTATGTGCCGTGCGATTTAGAGGTCCCGGCTTCGATTGACGGGTCGGGTACTGGGTTTTTCCGTGAGGAAATTCTCAGTAGCAGCACGGAGTCTGGCATTGTGCCCGAAAACGGCAACAGTCTCGCCCCTATTACCTGATGAAATGTGGGTGTAGAAATGCACCTCTGCCTACACCATCGGAGAATGAACCTACAGGCGTGAGGTTATGTATGATGGTATGAATGTATGTAAAATATTGTCAACAGTCAAAACTAATCAAGGATATTTTAATGCATTTAATTGGAATTTTCTGATACTACAACTAAGTTACATTGCAAATGAGAAGCAGCAATTTGATACTTTTACTAAAACATTTTTTTTGTAAACCGGAAACATTCCAGATTTAATTATGTGTTTAAAAAAACAAGGTGTGTCTCTAAATGTCAGGTTAAATTTATAATTAATCTATTTCATTCTTAATATATATATACAGATGTAACTGTGTTTTTGGAAATCTTTTTTTTTTGTTTCAATAGCTGTTTTTTTTGTACCATTTTATTAGGGTTATGCTTTTAACTGAGTTAATTCCGTAAAACACAGTCCAAATAATCGCAATACGCCTCCATATTTATTTATATACTTTATTGTACACCATGAATACATACAAAAAAAATGAATATTAATATCTAAGATTAAGTGAACAATAGGCGGTCTTATCACTAACTGCGATCTCTTCCAGACAACCTATTTTACAAAACCTATTTTTTATTTATTTTTTATTTTTATTTTTGTAAATAAATATGAGCTATATAATAGGTACCTACTTATTTTGCTTTAGTAGAATATAATTAAGCCACTCAAAAAATACAAGTTTTTGTGCTTAGCAATCTGTTAAAAACATGACATGGCGTTACATTATTTACTTACCTTTTTGGGTATTTCCGTTATATTTATAGCTCAGCGAGATAATGCTTTATAATGCACTCCAATGTTATAAGTTCCATTCGTATATTGCGAATATTGCTGGAATGCTTCGGCAATCGCTTCTTTTTGTAGCAATTTTACCTTGTGCTTGCCAAACTTGTGGCCCGTGAATGTTAGCATTAGTTAGCATATTATTTTTTTCTATGGGATATGGGATATGCCTCGTGGTCTCGCGGTACAAGTATGTGCCGAGCGATCTAGAGGTCCTGGGTTCGATTCCCGGGTCGGGCAAAGTGTTATTGGGTTTTCTATTAGGAAATTCTCGGTAACAGCACGGAGTCTGGAAATGTGCCTGAAAAACGGCAATAGGCTCGCCCCCTATTACGTGGGACTGATACATACTTGGCGACATGTGGATGCGGAAATGCGCCTCTGCCTACCCCTTCGAGGAATACAGGCGTGAGTTTATGTATGTATGTATGTATGGGATATGACCAATTATACATAGGTATTACGTAGAATCTAGGGTAAATATCACAAGTGCGGCCCGCCTTTAGTTTATTTTGCCACATTGCGGCCCTTGCCTGCCAAAAGGTTGCCAACCACTGCTCTATGGAATTCTATACCAACTCAAAATGAATACTTATAAACGGAGTTATATGACAGCCACGTAGCGCAGTTGGCTAAACACCAGCTTACGAAACGAGAAGCCGCGGGTTCGATCCCCGCACCGAGACAAATGTTTGTGTGATCCACAAATATTTGTTTCGGGTATGGGCGTTTGTGGGACCGAAAAGTCTCGAAGTTTCTTATATACACGACACAGGACTTCCTACTACTACTATCCTAGTGTGGGGTCAAAACTATGTATGGGACTGTTGAGTGTATTTATTTATTTATATACGAACTTTTATTAGGTAAATAAGTGTCATTGATGAACCAATGACGCACATTGCTACTTTATTCCTTTTCTGTAACGAGTGCATCGTAAGTCACGCAGCGTAATGTAGGTATCAGTCCCACGTAATAGGGGGCGAGCCTATTGCTGTTTTTCGGGCGCATTTCTAGACTCCATGCTGAAGAGACTGACTGAGAATTTCCTAATGGAAAAACCCAATAACACTGCCCGACCCAGGAATCGAACCCAGGCCCTCTAGAGCGCACGGCACATAGTTGTGCCGCGAGACCACGCGGCAGTGATTAAAGTATATGACGAAGTATTAAAGTTTTGAAATTCGCTCAGAGTTAGTTAAATCTGACTTCAGATAAGCGACGCCCAAGAGAATGGAGTCAACACGGAACATTGATTTGTTGATTAGATTGTGCAAATGTTACTTTGATTCAATTGGGGCCCGCCCGCTGCACTGTGTTGTCTCGGCGTAATGACATTGTATTTTTTTTATTTTTTATTTTTTTATTTATTTTTATTCTGGCACGGCAAAGTGACCCCATTGCACCTGATGGTAAGCGCAATGGAGTCCAGAAAAAGTGCCGACCATATTGTATGTACATAATAGAACTATAACGTTGAGTATATGAAGTATCATCGAGTGTCGAGTATAGCGTTTGTGCTTATGTACATAATATATTGTACTAATGTCCATTGTATCATTCACTAATGCGCGTACAATGAGTGCACGCAGTGGTGTAGCTTATGAAGTTATTGTTCAGTTTATCAATATTTTAGTATTTTATTTCTAAATTTTTGGCGTACCTCAGTACACAAGCGAAGCCTAATGTCAATCGCTCTCTATGTTGTAGTTGGTCGGACACAGAAAGAATCGTAACTCCTGTCTTTCTTTTTCTGCGATATATTTGAGTGTTTTGTAAAACGGATTTAAAATTCATAGCCATAGTTATCATCAGCCCATATACGTTCCGCTGCTGGGCACGGGCCTCCTGTACAACTGAGAGCGTTTAGGCCTTAGTCCACCACGCTGGCTATTGCGGGTTGGCGGATTACACACCTAAGAAATTCCTAAAAACTTTTAGGTGTGCAGGTTTCATCACGATGTTTTCCTTCACCGTTAAAGTACGTGATAATTCTTTGTGAATACACACATAACTTCGAAAAGTCAGAGGTGTGTGGCCCGCGACCGTCAAGAATCTCGACCGCGTGCCTAAACCTCGAGGCCATCACGACTTAGTCAGATGAGATATTGAATAATAATATTTTGTTTTGTCGGCAGAACATATTCACGGTGTTGCTGGACTCGGAGGTGTGTATGACGGCGCCGATAGCTCGCTTCCAGGAGTTCACCGAGTACAAAGACGTGCAGCAGTACGGCCTCAAAGTGCTCTCCACACTCGCTTACAAAAAGTAACTGCCATTTACCAAAAATTTAATCCTATTCGAGTTATTCTTTGGCATATAATGTTAAGTAATGATTGTGTCGACCAGCGGGTGACCATCGTTTCTCGCTGGTCGGTATTATGTTTCTGGACTCCACTGTGCTTACCATCAGGTACAGTGGAGTCACTTTGCCGTGCCAGATAAAAAAAAAAAAATATGTCATGCAAATTGCTCATTCAGATTCGTTTTGCTATCAGGTCACCAACACCCACATACATGCAGAACTACCTGGAGCTGCTCGACAAGCTGCTGGTATCCGAGATCCCAGTGGATCCAAAGAACAAGGGCAAAGAAATAGAAGACGAGGAGAAAGAAGAGAAAATTTTGTGTGGCGCAGAAGGTAAATGCGCACGCTTTATTGTGACAAGTGATTCGTGTTATTATAATAGGAGGAGGAGTGGTAGAAGCAACTAATCTCTTTTTTGTTCTCCACTGTACCTGATGGTAAGCACAGTGGAGTCCAACACAAAAATATCGACCAGCGAGAAACGATAATAATTCTGAGTAAAAATATAGTAGAGTAGAAATATAGACCCAATATTTCTATCAATTTCCAAAGGTGAATTGTTTTTTTCTGAGTACACCATTACCAGCAAGTGAAAAAGTAAAATAAACAGTCACAAAAACCGACGTATGGTAATTGTATTGCTAACCTAACCTGACTCTATGGATATAGAATGGTCTACTGTAAGGTCGACCAATCAGAGACAGCCTTCGAATAATATCATTTACATTGTAAGCAGTTCACAATCTTTCGAAATTTTACAATCTCGCTAAATAGATTATAATCTAACGGTGTTTACAATTTTACGGTGACATATACATACCTAGTGCCCAATACATAAGTTATTTGGGCACCAGAGTTCTCTAAACCATTTTTATTATTTCACTGAAGGTAGATCGCGTCAAGTAAACGCTAACCACCTCAGTGACCATGTATTAAGGCCCATTTATACCAAACGAGTGAAAGCTCATTTTATCACCGTCTTGTCAAATTCGTTTAATTTAAACAGTTAGAGAGCATTCTTTATTCTGCGTTCGCAAATATTTAAATGATATTTTGTTCACACTAAAAGAGTAAGAAAGGATGCTCTTATACTAGCTCCAGCTGTTTATTCGTTTGGTTTAAACCGGCCCTAATGGAGTGCGTGTGTGGCAGACAAGCCGGCGTTCGCGTGGAGCGGCGCGGCGTGCCGGCGCCACGCCAACCGCTGCTGGGGGTTCGCGTGCCAGTGGCCGCTGTGCAGCCACGCGCGCACGCACCGCCGCGCGCTGCTGCTGCTCGTCGAGAGACTCATGCCGCTGCTCGCCAAGCCGCACCTCGCCACGGACATGCTCTGCGACAGCCTCGACGCAGGTACACACACACACCTTGTCAAAGTCAAAGTCAAAGCCAAATTATCTTTATTCAAATAGACTTTTACAAGTTCTTTTGAATCGTCAATTTTACACTTTTTAATATTTTTTTAAACTATTAAACTATTGCCGCTTCGAAACGTGTTATAGCTGTGGAGAAGAAACGGCAAGAAACTCCCTCAGCGACACGAAATGCTTGCTCTGGACCACCCACCCAGTGGCGGTACTTTCATAGAAGCCCAAAAGCGTAGTTTACCTTTTAAAATTCCAAATAATAATTTTTAGGCTTGCAATCATTGTTTAACTAAAGCAATTTGTTAAATAAAGACTCCACAATAAGCAAATATAAACTAGACATTACACAATTAACGTTTAACGCTTTTGGGCTTCTATGGAAGTACTGTCACTGCACCCACCTAACAATCTTTATCATTTCATCGTCTTCGTCAGCCCTTATCACGCAATAGGGGGCGAGCCTAATCCCGTGTTTCGGGCACATTCCCACACTCCGTACTGTTACTGAGAATTTCATGGAAAAAACAAAACACTTTTCCCGACCTGGGAATCGATTCCGATACCTCTAGATCGCACGGCACATAAATACGTAATCATTATCAGCCCATTTACGTGCCACTGCTGGGCACGGGCCTCCTCTACAACTGAGAGGGTTTAGGCCTTAGTCCAACACGCTGGTCTAATGCGGGTTGGCAGACTACACACCTAAGAAATTCCTAAGAACTTTTATGTGTGCAGGTTTCATCACGATGTTTTCCTTTACCATTATTCATTTATCGTCAGTTAATGCTACTTGGACGTCACTGCAAATACCATCAGTTCATCCAAATGGTCATTATTGTCTTAGTACAAAAGTCGATATGGAAGAGATTGGTTGATTAATTTACGGATGTTTTTGATTCAACCACACGAGAATGGCTGTATGGATCTGGATGTAATTTAGATTATTGTCTAAAGTAGCTAATAATTTTTATATTACATACATTTTATACAATTTATGATGCGAGTGAATAGTTTAACATAAAATGTTGGATGCAGGTGGACCAATCTCAATGCTGGCGCTGCAAGGAGTGCTGGAGCTGGTGAGGCAGCACAACATCGACTACCCGGACATGTACGACCGGCTGTACGCCATGTTCGAGCCGGAGATGTTCGCCACGCGCTACAAGAAGAGGCTCATGCACCTCGCTGACGTCTTCCTCAGTTCCACGTGAGTTATGAGCTTATATAATAGTTATATATTAACCCGCACTAGGCCAGCATGGTGACGCCTCGTCGAGCATCTGGAGAGCACGGGCCCGGACTTGGCAGATTGCCAGTTCGGGTTCCGGAGGGGTCGGTCGACGGTACACGCAATCCTGCGGGTCAGGGCACAAGCGGAGAATGCAGTGTCTAGGGGCAAGTGCGTCGTGGCGGTGTCACTCGACATCGCCAACGCATTCAACACCATGCCCTGGGCCTGCATCAATGAGGCACTGCGGTACCACGAGGTTCCGCCCTACCTTCGGCGTCTGGTGCAGGCGTACTTGTGTGACAGGTACGTCGTGTATCCGGGCGCCGACGGGTGGCACCGTCGGGTGGTGTCGTGCGGTGTTCCACAGGGCTCGGTTCTCGGGCCGCTCCTGTGGAACATCGGTTACGACTGGGTGCTTCGTGGTGCCAACCTTCGGGGCGTCGCTGTCGTCTGCTACGCGGACGACACGTTGGTGACAGCGACGGCCAGGACCCCACAGCGGGCCGCCCTGCTCGCCGGGTTCGGGACCGAACTCGTGGTGGGCAGGATTCGGCGACTTGGCCTCCAGGTGGCCCTGCACAAGACTGAGGCTCTGTGTTTTCACGGACCTCGGTCTAGGCCACCGCCGGAGGCGCACTTGACGGTTGAGGGCGTGCGGATTCCCATCGGCTCCCAGATGAAGTACTTAGGTCTGATTCTGGACAGTCGGTGGAAATTCCGTGCGCACTTCGAGATGCTGTCGCCGAAGTTGGTCCGGGCAGCGGGCGCTCTCGGTCGCCTGCTGCCCAACATTGATGGTCCTGGCTTCCCTTGCCGAAGCCTTTATGCTGGAGTCGTGCGGTCCATGGCCCTGTACGGGTGTCCCGTGTGGGCCAATTCCCTCGGCGCTCGCTGCGTCCGCCTGCTGCGTCGTCCGCAGCGTATGGTGGCGCAGCGAATCGTTAGAGGGTACCGCACGATTTCGCACGAGGCGGCCTGTGTTTTGGCGGGTACTCTGCCCTGGGAGCTGGACGCCCAGGCCCTCTCGTCAGTGTTTTTCTGGCGGGAGGAGGCGTTCCGGCGATCCGGACAGAGACCTGCTCCAAGAGAGGTCGAGGCCATGTTGGCCTCCTTCCGCAGCGCCGCCGTGGAGGAGTGGCGTTCCAGGCTGGAGAGTCCAAGTGCGGGCGTGGCGACCGTCGCGGCAGTGCGCCCTGTCCTCCAGCAGTGGATGGACAGGCGCCACGGTGCGCCAACCTTCCGATTGACACAGGTGCTCACCGGGCACGGCAGCTTCGGTGCGTACCTGTGTCGCATCGTCGGAGTGGAGGAGTCCGCCGTGTGCCACCACTGTGGCAACTGCCGTGAGGACACGGCCCAGCACACGCTGGAGGAGTGCCCAGCCTGGGACGAGGAACGCAGCGCTCTCGTAGCGGTCGTAGGGAGCGACCTCTCGCTGCCGACTGTGGTCGCCGCCATGGTCGGCAGCCGGAGGTCATGGAAAGCTATGCTCTCCTTCTGCGAACGTGTCATTTCGCAGAAGGAGAGCGCGGAGCGGGATCGGGAGCAGACCGATCCCGCTCGTCACAACAGGCGACGTAGGAGGCGCCGGGTGAACATCTAGCCCGGCGCCCAGAGGCCACGCGGGGCCGCCGTCCCTATCTTGGCGGCCCCCGAGGAGGAACTAAAATCCTTTTGCCGTGCCTTTTGGCACCGCGCAGAGGCGGTCCCGGGTCAATCCATAGCTCTGGCTTCAGGGTATTCCGGGGCCGTCTCGCTGAATGCGCTGATGGTGGCCATCGCGGGGTTTTTAGTCGGTATTACGGCGCAATTATTTTGGTAGGGACCCGGCCCAGCGGCCGCCCGCAACAACTACGGGCGGTAACATCTATGCTGGGTCGGAAGGCGCCGGTGAGTCCGACACACCCTCGCCCCTTCGGGGGTGGGATGGTCCGTAAATGGATTTTCCCCGCGAAAAAAAAAAGGCCAGCATGGTGAACTAAGGCCTAAACCCTCTCAGTTGTAGAGGAGCTCTATGGCCAGCAGTGGGACCTATATGGGCTGATGATTATCATTTGCATTAAGTCAACCACTGTTGCAATGCTATGCCAGCCCAATTGTTCAATATAAAGTTCAAGAAGCTTCTTGGCAGAAAGACCTGATGATTTTTTATACTAGATAAACTATTTGATTAAGTGTCTTCCTTATCTTTACTGTCACTGTTATTAATGATAATTATTATAATAATATATAGTGCACCATGATACATGTATCATTTTAAATCATATTTGATTATAATTTCCAGACACTTGCCAGAAAGTCTGGTAGCAGCGTTTGCCAAGCGTCTGTCCCGCTTGGCGCTGGTGGCGTCGCCGGAGGACGCCGTGGGTCTCCTGCAGCTGGTGGCCAACCTGCTGCTGCGACACCCCGCGCTCAAACGCATGATCTGCTACGAAGACACGCCCGCTATAAGTATGGCTCGCCTCAACTTTATCCCGTTTTTGTTCAATGTTCCTATACATTTGGGAAGAGGTACCCATGTTTCGCCAGTTGTTCTTTTGTAACCCACAGAATGAGGGGCGAGCCAATTGCAGCTCTCCGATAATTCTTATTGAAAAAAATCCAATAACATTTTGCCCGACCCAGGCATCTGAGAGCTCTAAAGCACACTACACCATTAGTCCCGCGGAAGCACAACACAATGCGTTATAAGTGCGTATCGTTGTCAGTGTGTATTCGCAAGGTGGCTGGCAGTGGTTCGATGAGGAGGGCCGAAGATCGACCCAGCGGCGTGCCATAGGAGAGGCCTATGTCCAGCAGTGGACGTAAGAAAGGCTGCTGCTGCTGATGATGATGATGATGATGATGACGTTGTTGTTAATGATGATGATGGTGGTAATGATGACGTTGTTGTTAATGATGATGATGGTGTTGATGATGTGATGATGACGTTGTTGTTAATGATGATGATGATGGTGATGATGACGTTGTTGTTAATGATGATGTTCGCAGTGTGTGGCGACCCGTACGTGATGGAGGAGACGAGCGCGGGCCGCGCGCGCGCGCTGGGCTCGCTGCTGTGGGAGGTGTGCGCGCTGCGCCGCCACGCGTGCGCGCCGCTCGCCGCCGCCGCCGCGCGCGTGCTGCACGCCGCCACGCTGCCCCGCGACGCGCCGCTGCTGCTCGCAGACCCCGCCGCGCCGGTACCTATACTTTTTTTTTTTTTTTTTTTTTTTTCACGCGGGGAAAATCCTTTTACGGACCATCCCGCCCCGGAGGGGCGAGGGTGTGTCGGACTCACCGGCGCCTTCCGACCCAGCATGGATGTTACCGCCCGTCTTCGGGCGGCCGCTGGGTCAGGTCCCTACCAAAAACAATGCGCCGTAATACCGACTAAAAACCCCGCGACGGCCACCATCAGCGCATTCAGCGAGACGGCCCCGGAATACCCTGAAGCCAGAGCTATGGATTGATCCGGGACCGCGCCGGTACCTATACTGCTTGCTCCTCTTCAACGTATCCGTGTCGCCAAACTGGCTCCTATTCTGGGGTATACACTAGGGTGGAGTGAAAAAAAAAAACTTAGCCTGCGAGTCGAATTTTTAGACTATAAAAAATAAAACTTTTTGACAAAAATAATCTTACTCAACCTATTGAGGTGGCCCACTTACTTTTAAAATTAATTAAGAATCAAAATGTTTGACTCTTCAAAGCATCTACAGTCGCTTAATGTGCCAGCAGTGCCGAACCCCTCACGGAAAATGACAAGGATAAGCTAACCAATACCAGAACCGAGCTAATGGGAGATGTCACTATTTTTGGGTATAATTAATTTCTACTTCGACGTTATACTAACCTCTAATTATTTCCTATGTTTTTGATTATTTACAAAGCTAAATTTTAAATGTTCGAACACTTACAGTTCTTCGACGCGGAACTTAAGAAGAGATTCAAAACCATCGAAGTGAACTTCGTCCGGCCGCAGGGCATGACGGCGCCGTCCGGCGAGCGCCTCATGCAGTACTGGGAGCTCATGGCCTGAATTTGAGCTGCAGTGAGATTTTAATATCCGCAATGAGCATGAGCTATAGCGCTCTACACATCAGTCATAGCGACGATGCTATTATTACTCTGACAAGTATCTTAACATGACAGTCAAGTGCGTTGCTTAGTTAGTTCTTTAGCATGAAAAGAATGAGAAGTGACCTAGCGTTTATTACTGTAATTGGCCTCATTGGTTATGATCCCTGTCAGACTGTACTGTATCTACAAACCATCGAGTAATGCCTATGTTTGATTTATAAGTGTGATTTTTAATGCATTTTCTTTGGTTATACAGTATTTATTATACGAACTGAATTGGTAAAAAGGAACATATTAGTTTGCGCCTTGTGTTCATGAGAAAACTGACAGGTCCTTGCTTAGTTTACCGTAAATATATGATTTATTTTTAAGTATGCAGTGGTTTGTGATGTAACAATTATTTGTTTACTGGTAACTTAATAATCTATCTGCCCTGTGATAAAGGGTAATAAGTATGTTAATGTATTATTGATTGGAAGTCTACATGGCGCAAACTATCCTCGATCGATTCTATATGAAATAGTTTTTTATTCACACACACTAAACAGATTTTTGAATTTGTAAAGACAAGAAATATATATTAATTCAGATTTGGTGAACAGTCTGTTATCAGAAATACAAATAAAAGCATTTACAGTATGAAGGAGTAGAAATATGTCACTAATTGAAAAGTATTTAGTGTCTAAAGCTGGAAAAATTCTCCAAAGAATCTAAGCAAGCACAATACTATCAACAAATGGTATTCATATTCATGCAGACATGAACTTTATTCTGACATTTTTGTTTTATATAACAAGCAAGAATTTTACATAACTTGCCAAAGACATTGTTCACTATGGAGCAGGTGATTTTTTACACTGACAACATTACATTCTAAAGCAAGAAAAGTAGGTTAAATAAATATACAAAATTATTATATATTTAGTATTGGATCTCTCTTACTTTGTAAAGTATTCATGCTTAATTAACCAGTTTTGTTTCGAAAATAGTCAGCAAATTTTGACACGCTTATGTTAAATTCCATTGGAAAATATTGGCAACACTGACATTGTTGGAAATCAGTAATGAAGTACTTTAGCCCTCTGTGGCCACGTCAAATTGCATGATCGATCCGCAAATCATTGATCATTCAATTTTGACATTCTAATATAGGTGAACACAACTATTTATATATTTAAAAATAAAACCACATTGGTAGTCATTAAATGGCAGGCCAATATTGTATTTTGGTGGTTTTCAAGTTGAATCATAGATGTCCGCTTTTGATCCAGAAGGTGGAGCTAAATTACGCGCCAATAAACATCTTGGACAAGACTAACACGATGCAATTTTACTCGACAACCGCCAAAGTATGATTAAATAGCAGCATGTCGAATTAAGTGAAAAAAGGAACTGAAGTGAAGCAGATAAAGAATATTAATTTATTATAAAGTTTCAATGTCCTCTTCCTATTGCCTCACTACATGAGGTTGATGCAGCCTGTTTTCACCTTCGCCTATTTAAATTTTTTAGAATTCTTGTTGGTTTCGACATAGATTTTATGAAGATTCTTCATCTTCTGCTGGTATTTACTTTTTGGTCGCAAGTCAGCGGCTCCGCGACACAGAAACCAACAAGGAATGTTTACAATATTCATTGCACTGGAATGTAGCTGTAGGATCATGTTTCTCTCTCTAATTTATCGTTTAAGACGAAATCCGATAAGAAGAACAATCTACAATCTTCTATAGATTCATTAGTAAGTTTTTATGTTTTTTTCGTTACGGCTATTTAAAATAACTCTTTGATTAAAGCGTGAGCGTAATATAGAACAATGAGTAGATTTTATTCCGCGCACGTTGCGATTAAATCAAATATATTGCTAGTCACTTAAGGCCTAGCATTCTGATTCTTCATTTAGTAAGTTTATTCAAAACTATGTATTGTACATTTGAAACTTAAAACTAATATGTATTTGATATATGAAAAAAAACAACAATTGTAGCGTTAAGGATTTTGAATAAATTTTGCACTCGTAATGTTAATGTTAACGCGTAAGTGGAGTTAATGTTGTAATTGGGTTAATTTTATTTTTTTACTATACGTGTATTGTGTGCGTCTGTGATTTAGGAAACTAATGTCGATGTACGACATTGAAGTCTTTTTAAATATTATCGGCAATTTTTTCTATATCTTACTGCATTAAATATTGTTGTTAATTATCATATACCTTGAAGATATGACGAAAAAATTGTCGACAACTATTAATATCGACGGAACGAATACATCACTAAAATGTCGATGTTGACAAAGTAAACACTTCCAGTAAAAGTAGATTACTGCGTGGCAATGTGGACCAGTTTTTCTACTTTGGTATGTTAACCCCTGCAGTTCCCATTCATGCAATATCGATGTTCCGACAACAATGTTTTCATACAATTAATATTGTATATAAGTTTTGTATGAATGCAGGTAAAAGCGTGGTGAGGATTTTTTGTGTCGACTGCAAGTTTCAATAGAATGGTATAAAGTTTTGATATTAAACGATATTGAATCGTTTGTTTATTGAAGTATTTTTTTATGATTTCATAAGATACTTTACCGTCACTAATGATCGCAAAAATCACGACTTGCATTCGACACACAAAATGTATGTAATTTATACGAAGTTGTATGTTATTTACGGAGGATATGTCTTCCTGTCCACTAACGTTCGTTTTCCCTCTTTCTGTTAGTCTCATTCCAGTTAATATTCTAACTGTAGATGTTACTAAGTGTAAATTAAGAATTTATTTTGTTAAACCGATTAGCGTTGATATCACACGTTAGCCGCTGTCGGCCAGTGTGACAACGGCCATATTTATTTAATTATTTTTTATTTAAGGTATGTTTTAATTGTTTTACGAAAGCCTCGCAGTTTGCGGCGCGGCTGGTGCAATAGAATGATACTATTAATCAATTGTTATGCATTGTTGAACCTAAACGGCGAAAGCATTTTGACGATTATTGTAGTGTTGCCACTACAGCCAGCATGTCATAATTACTTATGGCACAAACCTACTGCGCATGTTCACTCAGCAGCGAGAGCGCAATAATTTAGTGTACGTACGGTACTTGATACCCCATATAAGAGCAGTGTGTGCTCATTTTTGCGCTTCCGGTATATAATAATAAAAAAACAGACTAAATACTGGCACAGTTAAAAAAAAATTCAATAATAAAATATAAAATCTATAGTTTAATTTTTGTATAGTTTAAAATTAAAAAAAGATGAAATCGGCCAGTCGACGATAGTGCAATATTGTTTGTAAGTGCCATAAGTATATGTTATATTATGTAAATGAAAGTAAAGACACGTTAAGAGTCGAGTTAACAGTTTCTCAAAGAAGAATACCTAAATTAGAAAATTAAATGTAGAATTATATCTGCAAAGTGGAACTGTTACTGTTGATAATTGTTATAAAAGCTTTGAATGCTGGAGTCGATACACAACACCCTATTGTAATCCAACCCACCTATAGCCATAGATCGTTTGCAATCTAGGGGACATTGTTTGCTACGATCAAACACTGTTTCCTCCATTGAATCTCGCGCAGCAGCCGCGCCCGCCGCATTACATTGTGATTATTGCAACAAAACTAATTCTAAGATAGTTTTAAGTAATTATTTTAATATTCATTTAATGTTCTATTATATTAATGATTATAAAAATAAAAAATATTGAAAATCTTTTGATTTTTTTTTAGTAAAATCCAGATTGTTTTATAGATAAAGTAGTTACGACTCTAATGTAGATGAAAAATTATTTGAGAATTTAGCAGCATAGATATTTTTGTAATAAAAAATTAAGGCGAGTCTGACGTTTCCTCGAAATAACAAACACAGGGAGTGTTATAATATCTGCTAAAAACATTTAATTTTGAGGGTAGAATTGTGGCGTAGTGTCGATTTACAAACACTTAAACTTGCAATATAAGTTTCAGTTTCATATATTTTTTTCAAACTGCTAATATTAACACGTTAATTGTATCGCACTAGAAACTCTGTTCTAGTTTAATTGCTTTACCAAGCTACGGGGCGGCGATGAAGTTACTATAAATGTTTTCCCCAACAGTTTTTATATTTGATAAAAAAAATCTTATAGGCCCACCGTCGATACCACTTGCAGCCAATTAATCATTTTTATTTTAATCATATAACGTTGATTTGTTAAATAAATAAATCTGCATTTTTTTAAAAATATTTTTTTATTTCAAAACAATACTGGTAATATTAACAATAAAAGAAACGCAGTCATGTAAATAAATATCCAAATAATTTTAAATCATTGGAAAACTGGCGGTGAAAATATTTACCGTTTTGTACCTTGTGAATTGTGATACACGCCAAGTATTCGCTGTGTTGTAGCAAAACTTACAGCCGATATTGCAAAAGCCATTAAAATTAGCTTACGAGAAGTTTCGTTTCCATATACATATATGATTCGTTTGATTTATTTGTTTTCGGACGTGGTCTCCGGTTTGTTTCCGAGATTAGAAACAAAACGCTCATTTTAGATTTATCGAAATATAAACCAAACGAAAGAATTTCTTCAACATACTCAACGAAAATGAATTGTCCAATGCCCTGCAGTACGGTAACACGACTATAAAATTATTGCTTTATTTCATCACATTATCACAAATATTTTTTTTTTATATTCCTAAGTATCACCCAAATAAAATCATAAATTTTAACAACTAAATCAACATTTTATAAAGCTTATAAATAACAAAAATCAGCTCTGCCATTACGTATATATAAAAAATATCTAATATCTACTAATGGTAACTAAATTCGATGTAAATATCAAGTCTTCGCAGTAAAACCTCTACCATGGACTATTCGTGGGGTAAGACCGTATAACAAATGAACTATTATAGAAAGTTTTTATACAAGCATGGCAAGGATCACTCTGAAAGAGCATCGATTATATAATTAATAGGTAGTTATTACTTTAATTTTTAATAGACAGTTGCTAACAGTTTAAAAAGACCTGTCAATTTTTAATTCTTGCCTTAGGTGATTGCTCCAAGCTAGTTAACATATAAACAGTAATGGAATTCCTGTTAGCTACGGTCCTACACAGAATAAACTTACAGCATCAGCCGGCTTTAAAATAAAATCATAACTAGTGATATGTCATACAAAATATACAAACTAAACCAAACAACACACATACGTAGAATAAATTCTTAGGGCTCAACCATTAATTATGGCACACGCTAGTAAGGCACAGGAAATTAAATTAAGTGATTTACATACAGGACAGGATAGTGAAGCTTAAATCCAAATAAGTGTCGTAATTAAGGAAGATCCCATGTAAAACAATATCATTACATTTTTTATAGATCATTGCTGTCACTGATGTCCTTTAAATAGAAATAGCATTATTAAAGAGCAATAAGCATAATTTTTTTTCTAATTTATTACTATAATCAAAGAAAGTGGTGCCTTCAGCATTCAATTCTGTCACAAAAAACGTCAAAAGATTTTTTTTGTGTCGATTATGCCTAGTTGATACAGGTTTGTCTGGGATTATGTCACTACATTTCTCAGCAACGATAAAAAAAATTGCCAACAACAGTAGAAAAAGCAAAAAATATTTTTTTGCCGAAAATGGTGGCGCAATTATAATTAGAGAAAGTATTTCAAGGAAGTATTCACGTTTATTACTTCTAAAACATTCAATTTGCCATGGCCCGTAACAGTTTATCACCAGAGTGATTACAGTCCTGCGCAACAATATTCAAACATATTGTATTTACACTTCTTGTTGAATATTAATTCTTTCACAGAAATCACTTCATAATCTGCTCCTGGCTTTCAGTAGACGTCTTAGTGTTGTGACAGCAAGTTATTTGAGGACTCTTCTCCCTAACTTCCTGCCTGTTCTCTTCTACGCTGTCCTCTTCCTTCTGGCAGCACGACATCTGTTCATGAACCACTGCTTTGACCTCCTTGCCGAAGCATTTCTCTTCGGGAGGTGGTTCTTGTGTTTTCTTGCAGCATGGCCTTTCTGATCTGAGCAACTGAACATCTTCTACGCTGGGGCTGTCTTCTTTCTCGCTCTCTGCGTGGTGGCACAGTGACTGTTGACTCTTTCTCGCTCTGGCTACTTTGGAGGGGCACTTTTTGGAGCCGTAATGACATGTGGCGCCCTCGCCCGCAGCGCCATCTTGCGACGTGGAGGGGAAGTAGTGCGAGGGCTGTATGCAAGTGCGCGTTTGGCAGATAAAGAAGTCCGATTCAGAACTTAGTGATGAGTCTAGAAGCGGCGGCGTTGAGGTCTCGGCTGGAAAATTTAATAAAAAAAAATATGAATAACTAAATGCACACAATTATCACACATGTAATTATAAGAGAAATATTTTTTTTACGGCTAACCTTAGCGAAGATGCAGTCTGTATTATAAAAACTCATAACTAAATTAATAGCTAGGATACACAATACGTGGTAACAGAAACAATATTCGCAAACCTTACAGGTTAAATAAACGAATAGATACTATATACAAACATAATAAGCGATTAAAACTTACTAACATTATGGATATATAAAAGAAACTTTAAACAAAATACAACTTATTATAAAATCACTAGCTGTACATAACTTTGATAAACAAATACTTTGAACAAAATACAACTGTTTTTTAAAATGACCACCAACCCGCATTATTCCAGCGTATTGGACTAAAGCCTAACCCCTCTCAGTTGGGACGTATGGGGGCTGATGATGATAAAAATATTCAATAACTATTTACAAACACAAAGTAAAAGGGCTCAACACACTAAGCTATGCGGTGCTACGAAAATTACTTAAATAATAAAATACTTTCACAATAATAATTCATGCGGACTGAACAACTTACATATCAAACAATACATCAAATCAAAACTACTGCAAAGAGGCAAAATTCGACACTAAAAAACGCTATATACCAACGCTATGTACAGCCATTTTGCAAAATTCATACCGAGTAAAGTGTATTTGTGACCGCATAGGTCCGCGTGCGGAGCCCTAGTACTTGCGGTAGGGCTCCGGCTCGAGCGGCGTCTCCGTCTGCTGCAGCTCCAGCGCGTCCATCTCCTTGCACAGCTTGCCCTCGCACACCTCCCAACTACACTTCTCCGTGTTGCAACGGTCTTATACAAACGTGCCGAGTTGTAGTCTAACAGACGAAACTACCATCTATCCTAACTCTATCCAAGAGCTAAACCAATCACAACGAGGATAGAGAGAATTGAGGTGAGAGGAGTCCACCAAATATTTACCAATATTGCGACACATCCATAAATATTGATTGGGATTCATTATTAACTATGACCGTCAATTAATTATTATCGGCTGACCGGACCAGTGTTGCCAACTGTTTGAAAATTTTCCCCCTAAAGCAATTTTAAAAGCCATTAAATTCAAACTAAAACTCCCCAACTGTAACACAAGTATATCATTTTCAATGTAATGAAACGAATAAGAATGTTTTTTTAGTAATATTAGTATGGAGTATGGTGAGTAGTGTAATTAAAAAAACACATTTTTTTTGCCTAAAATATCCCTAAAAAAAATCTCTATACCCCCCCCCCCCCCCTCAGTTTAAAGAGAAAATCTCCAAGTTGGCATCACTGGATCGGTAACAATTATTATTATCTCTTATGCATCGACACATTTATGTTTATTTATCGCCGAAATTAATAATGATACGATGTTCGATCCCAAAATTAAATCTATGATAATAAGTTAGCTCTGAGCGGAACCACAAAATGTTTACCTAACCGATTCATTATTGCGGTCTATCCGCAGATTGATCGTTAATTTCAACAGTGGACACCAAATGTTACAATGGCAACTGACACACCTATGTACCGTCATTGCTATCCGTATAGGAATAACCTATCGTAATAAATAGAAAAATCACGTAAAATTATTTTTAAAAATATGTAATATATTTTCTTACCTGTATCGTCGCACTCTGGCGTGCATATGATGACTCTCTTGGTTCTGAAGCACTGCATTTGAAGGCGAGTGAGCTTCGTGCCGAACAGGAAGTAACCTGCAATAAAGGATAGGAATATAAATCATAAAATCAAATGATAATCTCGGAAAAGCCATCTGCCAAAAAAACACATCACAAAAATTTTATCCACATCAAAACTTCAATAATGATTTTTTTCCTTTGGGTCAATTTTATTTCTTGACATATGTATTTGTCTATCTCAGAATCCAGTTTATGAGCGAAGAATACAACTGAACTAGCTTATGTATCTATGTTACAACCATCAATAATATTGTAGAGAAATATAATTTAACCCCAACCGTTTCTAAGGTAGTGTGGAGGACTATAGTCTATTCGGTATTGACTTCAGTGTTACCGAGCATCATGCCGAAGACGACTGCGAGCAGCAGGTGCACGTTGTACACCATGACGGCCAACATGAGCAGGTAGCCCACCACGTTGTGCACGATGAACACCCCCGACTGGTGCAAGTTCACCAACGTACTGAAAACATACTAATTAATATAGCTATTTCCCAGGCCTTTTAGCGCTTCATGTGGGACATTAAATGTTGGACAGAGAACGGGGCCTTTTTTGCATTAAACAAGTTATGATTAACACCAAACGAACTATTACTCATTCTACAACCACTTTGTCAAATCTTTTAGTGTAAGCAGACAATGCAGCCTTTAGTTGATATGTCCGCGTTCGCAAAAAATCTATTAATTATTATATTTACACGTTTAAATTTTGTTAATACTAAAAGATCAAGAGAGGATACTCTTGGTCTAGCTCTAAATCGCTTGGTTTCAAACTAAGAGTGCAAAATGTGTACAAAATTTTGCTATACGACACGGTAAGCATTGTGGACTGATGTGTTATTGTCCTCAATATGGAGGAAGCGCGAACCCAGCTCTAAATTGGATTTTGTAAGTAGCAGACAACAGACTCTCTCCGCAAGCGTTAATCCTCAGCCATGTTTCTCCAGGTATAAACTTACTGTGGGGGCTTATTTAGAACTAGCTTTTGCCCGCGACTCCGTCCGCGTAGACTACAGGGTTGGGTTCAGAATGAAAATAAGTTGTAGTCTATTTTACTCCACAGAGTCCCATTTGTGTCCATATCAAAAATCGTTTACATCGGTCAAATGATTTAGGCGTGAAAGCATAACAGACATATAGTTACATATACATAGTTATAGTCGTCTACGTGTCGTTTCATCAATCTAGCTTCAAAAATGACGAATTTCCACACAAAATTTCACCCCTATTTTTATTTTACCCCTTAAAGGTATATTTTTTTACAAACTTTGAATGTCATATTTATTTATATCTAATCAACAGCCTAAAAAATAAGTTTCAAGCTTCTAGCTTTAAAAATGACAATACTTCCATACAATCTTTCACCCCCCCCCTTTCAACCCCTTAAAACCCCTTTTCCGGGATAAAAAGTAGCCTATGTTCTTTCTCAGGGTCTAAATTATCTGTGTACCAAATTTCATTTAAATCGGTTCAGTAGTTTTAGCGGGAAAGCGAGACAGACAGACAGACAGAGTTACAATCGCATTTATAATATTAGTAAGGAAGTAAGAATTATCTATCAAAAAAAACTTCAATAACACTTTAAACGCACTATGGGGAATCTGGCTACACGCTGCACATATATGAAAAGAGCTGTATGTAAAATAATCCTCACCGTATTTTGAAGGAAGCCCATCTGCTGACTTGTCCCGTGCTTGCATTTCTACTCGTCGTTGGCTCCATGTTACCTTGCTCCCTGAAAATTATATACATAACATGGGTAGGCAAATCATTAATATTCATTAGTCATCATCATCGTCAGCCCTTATACGTCCCACTGCTGAGTACGGTCCTCCTCTACAACTAAGAGGGTTTAGGCCTTAGTCCACCACGCTGGCCTAGTGCGGGTTGGCGGACTACGCACCTAAGAAATTCATAAGAACCTATAGGTGTGCAAGTTTCATCACGATGGTTTACTTCACCGATACACACATAACTTCGAAAAGTCAGAAGTATGTGCCTGGGGTTTGAACCCGCAACCACCGAGATTCTCGACCGCGTGCCTAAACCTCGAGGCCAACACAACCATAGTGTTGCAACAATTTGCTTATTTAGTAAGCTTTCCTTGTGTTCATTCTTACTGGCGAAAATTTGAATTGCAGGTTACATCAATACAGTATATAATATTTTATACATACATACATACATAAACTCACGCCTATATTCCCCGAAGGGGTAGGCAGAGGTGCATTTTTGCACCCACATTTCGCCAGGTATGTATCAGTCGCACTTAATAGGGGGCGAGCCTATTGCCGTTTTTTGGGCACATTTCCAGACTCCGTGCTGTTACTGAGAATTTCCTAATGGAAAAACCCAATAACACTTTGCCCGACCCGGGAATCGAACCCAGGACCTCTAGATCGCACGGCACCTACTTGTACCGCGAGACCACGAGGCAGTAATATTTTATAACTCTGGATTTAATGTTGGTTATATTGTTAAATTGGTAATCAATATAAAATTTCCTATGAAACAATGTTCTATGACCGAAATGTCGCTTATGAATAGAAAATATGCGATAATCTCACGCTAAGATTATCTTGATATTGTTTGGCCCATAAAATGCCGCTTTGAACTGTTTAGTATTAATGCAGTAAATAAGTCAAGGAAACAGCAATCATTTTAAAATATCGGATAAGATATGAAATTTAGTTACGCTCAATTAACTGCGAAATTTATCACTTCAAAACAACTGAAGAAATTGAAACACTATTTACGTTATACTAACATAATAATATTATGACTAACTTCGTGAAACAGACGAGAAAATCGCCGTAACACAAACAATATAGACTCTAGTTCCCACATCAACCAAATGTTTTGTTTGTGACCTTTTTTACAGAGAGGAAAGCGCTTTAATCTAACTTTCTAAGACCTTAATGAAGGTCTAAAAGAGGGTCTCCGGCCTTGCAAGTTTGGCGCGCCACAATCTTGTATTCGCACAGTTGTTGCCGCCCGGCTGGTTCCCTAATGAATATCCTATACCAGCATACCGACTTAAACCTCGCGATAGCCACCACGAGAATTAGGTACTCGTGTAATATCAAGATATTACAGGACAGAAGAAATTGAATAGCACCTCGCTTTCGCTCAACGCATTGTCCAACAAAGTCATATCATCATCATCATCATCAGCCCAAATACGTCCCACTGCTGGGCACGGGCCTCCTCTACAACTGAGAGGGTTTAGGCCTTAGTCCACCACGCTGGCCTAGTGCGGGTTGGCGGACTACACACCTAAGAAATTCCTAAGAACTTTTAGGTGTGCAGGTTTTAACACTATGTTTTCCTTTACCGGTAAAGCAAGTGATAATTCATTGTGAATACACACATAACTTCAAAAAGTCAGAGGTGTGTGCCTGCGACCGCCGAAATTCTCGACCGCGCGCCTAAACCTCGAGGCCATCACTGCTTACAATGTCACAGACACCGCTAAATTACAGAAGACCGAGATAACCCCCACTTAAACCTGTTTGGACGCTAAACAGGAATGAGTGTCCGCGACAGCTGCGAGGTCACTTGGTCACCGGCCACTTTCGGAATAGCTCTCGGTGACAGCATGCTGTCCCCACAGAATGCACAGAGACCGTAAATATAAAAATAAAAATATTTGAAGAAAACACAATAAAAAAAAAAATGTCTGTGTCCATTTATTTGCGCTAATCTCCGAAACGGCTGCACTGATTTTGACGGGACTTTCACTGGATATTTTCCAGCCCCATCTATCTCTCGGTTCAGCAGATTAGGCGTGAGTGCGTTACAAATAAACTCTCTTTCCTGTCTACAATTAGAAGGTGTTTGTGTTGCTCCACATTCAGCGTACTTTAGGTACCGACGTAAAGCTTACATTACTAATGCCTCAGATTTACCTGTTAGATAACTAGATTAATTATACGTAATTATCCAGATTATAGTTTATTGAACAGCGAAACTTTCAATTTTAATTAAAATTTAATTTATTTAACTAATATATTTCAGTTCGGTCACAGCTAAATAAAAATTACGCGGATAAATGTAGAAGACAAGTATTTTATGGTACAACCAATAATTAAAATATTATATACCTACATTGCTACTTCCACGGTATCTTATTTTTTAACTACCTGACCCGGCGAACTTCGTTCGGCCTAACAGTGGATTTTTTATTTTTTAGTTTTTTATTATGATACATAAATAACTTCATTTTTTTCCGAAAATAAAATATTTTTTCTAAAATAAACGTAGCCTAAGTTACTCCTTATTACATCAGCTACCTCCCAGAACGTGACGCGGTAACAAGGCAGACGACGTGAAGACAGTTAATCTAATATATAAATTGCAAAGCCAGCAATTTTGTTGATTATTCTACTAAGTACGTCGTTTCATGTACCGTGGTATACATCTGTATATCGGTGGCAACATGGCGACAATCGTGTTATCAAAGGCGCTTATCGCTAACAATGTGTAAACACAATAACAGCTAATCACAAACACTAGAAACAGACCTGTGCTTCGACGCCAGCAGATAAATCTACACATACTTATGTATCATCAGCCCATATACGTCCCACTGCTGGGCACGGGCCTCCTCTACAACTGAGAGAGTTTAGGCCTTAGTCCACCACGCTGACCTAGTGCGGGTTGGCGGACTACACACCTAAGAAATTTTAAGTGTGCAGGTTTCATCACGATGTTTTCCTTCACCGTTAAAGTACGTGATAATTCATTGTGAATACACACATAACTTCGAAAAGTCAGAGGTGTGTGCCTGGGGTTTGAACCCGCGACTGTCGAGATTCTCGACCGCGTGCCTAAACCTCGAGGCCATCACGACACATATGTATAAATAAAATAAAATCATGTTTTTTAATAACCCCCGAAGAAAAGATGGAGCCTTCAGCTAAGCACTCCGTAGCATCTTTAAAAACTAAAAAGGTATTCATTTATCTATTTATTAAAACACAACACATGCCTATAGTATGTATTGAAACGCTTATGTCGCTAAAATATTCATAATTTAGACACTGAAAAAACATTAGAAAAATAAATTCGTACGACATCATCAAAAAGGTGAACATCCACTTATACACCGACGTGAGGATTTTATTTTATTTTTTTATTTATAACACTTTATTGTACACCACAAAAATTTACAAAACATGATTAAAAATAATAAATTAAAAAAAGAGTGCAACAAATGGCGGTCTTATCGCTGAATGCGATTTCTTCCAGACAACCGTAGGATGGACTGGAATGTAACAGAAAATAAAGCGGGTGGGTGCGTAATAAAAATATATAAATTAATATATGTGACGTACAATTTCAATTTGAATAAACTACACACGAACTACATACTAATAACATAAAAATACAAATACATATATACATCCATACATAAAGTGTCTATCATAAAATAAATAACCATATTATAATGTCAGTGACAAGTAATGTTCCTTGACAAGTTTTTTAAATAAGATTTTATGATACGGAGCCGAGCAAAAATTGCTATCTGCATAAGAATGACACTTTATTCATGCAGCGAGCATTCATTCAGTCATTCCTTTGATCCCAACAACGTGCTTTTCCAAATAATGGTAGTAAGGCCTACAAAACCAGCTCCGAGTGTCATTACTACAGGGTAATACGACCAATGTACGAATATAAGAACATTAACATTAAGCGTGTTTAATTCAACATTGACATAGTTGCTGCCGAACACACGCCTTTTACTTCACAAACAAATTCAAATTGCGAAACGAAAACGGCGCAGTATCCGCTATTATATCTTACATTCGAAAAACTGCTACGGAAAATGAGGAAGCACTGAAATGCCTACTTATACGTAAGCGGATAATTGCATTACTTCATTACGTTAACAACTTTCGAGTTATAGTGTTGGCAGTATGAGCCATTGAATGTAGCCTCGAATCGCGAAGATATAACAAAAAAAGTTTAATATGTTGTACAGCTGCAAACCAAACACAAATTAATTTAATAAAACAGAAAGAATGTATTTTAAATGTCAAAAACTTACACTTACCTATCATCATCATCAGCCCATATTACGTCCCACTGCTGGGCACGGGCCTCCTCTACAACTGAGAGGGTTTAGGCCTTAGTCCACCACGCTGGCCTAGTGCGGGTTGGCGGACTACACACCTTAGAAATTCCTAAGAACTTTTAGGTGTGCTGGTTTTATTACGATGTTTTCCTTCACCGTTAAAGCAAGTGATAATTCATTGTGAATACACACATAACTTCGAAAAGTCAGAGGTGTGTGCCTGGGGTGTGAACCTGCGACCGCCGAAATTCTCGACCGCGCGCCTAAACCTCGAGGCCATCACTGCTTTCCTACTTACCTATACTCCCTAAATATCAACTTGAATGAGTTATTTAAAATTTAGTTAGTTAGTTTAAAATTTTACAAAAAGGATGCAGCCAGTAAAGTTCAGATTCAATAAGTTTGTCTGGAGAACAAAACTATTTCAAAAATTAGTATAAAAAATGTCTCCTCTTTTAGTTGTGTAGATTTTCATATAATTGACGAAACCCACTCTATTGTACCAACGTATGTTATAATCAGCTTAAACTATTACAGTAATAACATCGCTGAGTCAACAATAACGTTTATTTATCACTCATCGCGAGACAATAGCGGCACACGAGTAATACGCAGACACCTGTCACCTGCACATGTTTAATTAACAAAACTGTGACTAAGTGACTGGCACCAACCCTGTTTGCATTGGAGAGTGGAGACCTTGATACATCTACACTACCGACAAAAAGTTTGGAAGCACTTTTAATACTCTTAATTACTTTAGAAATAATATAAGATATAGTATTATTTAATTAAGAATGATTAGGTACTTAATTAAACCAGCAATTAAACTATGAAACAAAACCATATTCTTATTACTAAAATAATATTATATTTTATTACAACATCGATATAATTTGTTATTAACAATTTGCTATTTGTTTTTACAAAAATTATAGGTGCTTCCAAACTTTTTGTCGGTAGTGTATATTAAAACCAATATAACAGACATATGTTTAAGAACTAAACATATCGGCTTTAAACTTAGCGTTAACGATATCGTAGATAAGACCAAAGAATTATCTCGTGCGAATGTAATACCTAAGTAAAACACAACAAAATACATGAATGAGAAACGAATCTTGCCACCCGCAAAGTTATACTTAGCTGTTAAAAACACCTGTTTTAAGTTGCAACTTGTAAGCAGCAGAAATGACAGTTTATTCCATTTCATAATTTTTCCATCTAATTTTTTTCTTGGAATCTCGTCTCGTTTTTACAGCTTGGAGTCTAATAACCTACTAACTTTCTTTATCAACTCTATGTGCTACACGTACCTGTCACAAAGTAAGTTCCGTCGTTCATCCGACCTGTGCGGATTCAACTTCTTGAGAGCCTCGCGCTGCACTTTCGCCAAATACACCTATTAACAAAATTATATTTAAAAAAATGAATGTGGAAACTAGCCTATACTTCAGTTATATATTTTACAATTTACTCGTAAGAAGTTATCGTAATCATACATTCGAAGGTAGAATTTACTATTTTAATACACCCAACAGTCACATACATAGTTCTGACCACACACGACACAAGTCTTGCGTCATGGGTATCAAAGAATGCGAGAGACTTTTCTGTCTCACAAATACCCGGATCCAAAACAAATATTTGAGGGTAACACAAGCATTTGTCTCGGTGCGGGGATCAAACCCGAGGCCTCACGTTTCGCCAGCTGGTGTCTAGCCAACTGCGCCACGGGGCTGTCAATTTGGACTGCATCTGGTAACAACACTATGTTCTAGATCGCTATAAAAACCTTTTAAATCAACATTTTAATTCAACATACCTTGGAGCCTTCGAAGAGCAGCGCCACAAAGAACAGCACTATCCAGGTGAGTGCGAACGCCCAGCGCGAGCTCACCTCCAGTCCGGTGAACATGAACTCGCCCAGGTCGTACCCGAACCACATCCACATGTGCATCATGGCTGAGCTCTATCTGCTGAGAAAACTCAACTTTTAATCATCGAATTTTGATAAAATAATTATTCTTTTCATGACAAGGCACGGGACCTGTTTATGGTTGCAAGAGCTGTGGCTAAGCCACCACGGCTGTCTCAAGCAGATGAATTACATGCACCTGAAATTATTATATAAAAATGTGATGTATTTTTTTCTTTTTAAAATAATCTTCGATTCTAAAATTTTAATTTGCTTTTCTTAAAAAATTTAAGTGCGCAAAAGTGGTCGAAATATATATTAAATATATAGAGCTGTTTCTTATAAAGGAATTATTAAGCAACTGATGTAGATATTAAAATGTTTCTGTTTGCCAATATTACCAATAAACTTCAAGACACGACATGAATAAATTGTCTTGCGGACGTAAAAGTTATAACCATAACCTATCGCAATACCAATGCCGTCTAGACAGGTCAGTAGGCAGAATTACGTAATATTATACCATTTGATATGTGCCTTCTTAAGAACCGCTCAATATTACCATCGATGTCTCAGGCGAGGAAAAAAAACTTTCTATCAGACGATACTAGGAACTAGATCACGCATTTACATAATATATTCTTATATTGTTTTTTCTCCGCCGTTTTAGAACAGGTTTAACTAATACAACCCTTTTGAACTGTAGCAAAAACCACTAAGTAAAATTAGTACCTACTAGAAGCTATTGGAAGTCACAGACCTATAAAATATAATAAATGCAAAGCACTCCATTTGGACAACATAGAACTTAACATTAGGTGAAAAGTGGTCACTATGCTGTCACAGTACAAAAAGACACTTTAATATGCAAAACTCATGCGAGACCTTTTGCTCGAGACTGATCACTGACGTGAGATATCAAATTGTAAAAACATAATAAATAGGTATAAAATTAAATCGAATCCTTGAATGGGTTTATATGGCATAAAGCTATTTTGTAATAATGATTAAAAAATTCAAAATCCGAAACTACGTTACGTCGTTTGATTAAAAAGCCATATAAGGCCTATTTGTAACTGTGGATAAACAGACCTACGTGGTTTCAAGTCAAAAACAACATCAAACATTTTAATAAAATGTATGTTTTATTCGAATTCTTTCGAGGTGAATGTGCGGAGGATATCCTTTATTGTACTTTATTGGAGCTTTACTCAGAACTGCTACATGTAAAACAAGAACATTTCAAATAGCGTTTAAAGGCCTGCGTTTTCATTCATCAGTTGATTTTTCACTTCTATAATCAATAAATTTGAGTTGTTAGGATGTAATTCATTACATTCCTTATTTCAAATCAATCAAACATTAGCCTTTCTCAATATTGAAGAGAGTTGTGCCCAGCAGTGGGATTTGTATGGGCTAATACAGATAAATATGGCGCAATAAATCTACCTAAATATGGCGAAATTAGCACGCAATGTTGGTTGTCAGCCCCGTGGCACAGTTGGCTAGACATCGGCTTGCGAAACGAAAGGCCGCGTGTTCGATTCTCGCACCGAGACAAATATTTGTGTGATCCACAAATATTTGTTTCGGGTCTGGGTGTTTGTGAGACCGAAATGTCTCTCGTAGTTTCTGATACCCACGACACAAGACTCGTATCTTAATGTGGGGTCAGAACTATGTATGTGACTGTTGGGTGTATTTATTTATTTATTAATTAACTAACCGTGGTATACAAACCATGCTGGTTTTATGGTTGTTTTTTTAGGTACCGTAAGGTCGGGTTACTTTGGCTACTTTTGCCGTATATTTTTAGAAATTTCTCTGGTGTAGAAACTCTGACTGACTTTTTAGGGTAATAATGGTTTTATTTGGTAAAGAAGGATGTTATCTAGTAATTAATAAACTTTTTATTTAAATATATCAGTATTATATTCTTTTTTTATTTGTTTAATTTTGAGCCAAAGTTGTTCTTTGAGGAGGGTAACTTTGGCTCGCTGATCTTTTTTGATACAAAATAGATACTAAACCAAGAACAGAGCCAAAGCAAGGCCTTTAAATGAAAGATAAGACCTTTTGACATACAAAATTCTTTAATTATTTATAGAAAAATGAACTAAATTGAACTTTAACAGTGTTCCTAAGAAAATTTAACAAAAACTTCTTCAAAATCTTACTCAGTATTAATTACTAAGTTTTAATACTTATCAAAACGGCTTAGAGGCTGTTCTTTGTCAATTGGAAATATTCCAGTTTTCTTAAGCCCTGAAATTAAATTTTCTTTTGTGTCTGTTAATGAGTCAAGAGCTTGCTTCTACAGACTTGGAAATTGGTCCTTAGGGGTTGATGGTAGCCTCCTTCCAGACTGGCTGTCTTTCCAGTTTAGCAAGACTTGTCGCCATTTACATTTCAGGGGCCAGAAGTAAGCAACGTCTAGCAGCTTCCTGTTGAGGCATTAGTTTGGATCGTACAATATTCAGACATTCCTCCAGTTCTGCGTCTGTGTAATCGACGTACCATATTAAAATACATTAACGCCTAACATATTAACGCCAAAAACATATTAAAATTCTATTATAAACATTTTGATTTGTTATGAAGCAATAAAGAAATCAAAAGAAATCATTTATTGACTAAAATTTATACGATCGGGCGGAATTGGCTCAAGAGCCAATGTTACCCGATTTTTTGAGCCAATGAATCCCCACACTTAATATTTAAAATTTCGGTAATTGAACCTGTTAAAAAGGAATAATTACCATAATTATTCTACTCCTAAATATATTTCTGACCCGAATAAATGTAATGTTAAATAAAACTCACCTTAAAAACTCCGTTACACTTGAAAGTTTGCAGGCGAGAATAACCGACATTGCACATGACACAAACCCGAAATGCAAATAGCGGCTTTAGGTTGGAACAAATCTTACATCCTTCTGGAACTAGGCGCACGGTAACACCATGTAGCGATCCCGGCTTAAACTAAATCGAAAAATGACACTGACGCATCAGGGCGGGAAGTTTAAACTTATTTTTTATTTGAGCCAAAGTTACCCTCTAGAGTCAAAGTAACCCGACCTTACGGTATATCAAAACAAATTGACAACACCGTACCTGATGGCAAGTCCTATTGTCTCCGAACTTTACACTCTCATGTTGGCCAGAAAAATGATTTTAATTGCGTCCTCCTACTTTTTCAACAACAATGCTGAAAAATATTATCTGACAAAAACTTTTTCTCTCAAAATTCGAACCAATTTACATTATCATGCGCAAGAAGTGTGGCAGCACCTATAGATGTATTTCGTCATAAGTACCTTGTATACACGCTATGTGGAAATATCATTAATATTTATTAATACATTATTTTAACAACTGTTTCAGACAGTTTCAATGAAGTTTCACTTGTTGCTCAGACGTTGTTTGTACCTACAATATTCATATTTTGTATAAATCCAAATCAGAAAATCCGTAAAATAATGATGATTTATTTTCGTAATATTTACGATCTTTATATTATAAGTGTCTTTTATACTCCTGTAGTATCCTTACAAAATGACACGACTTTCATAACATTTCAGAAGGGTCAAGGTATATTTCCATGAAATGCTCCGTAAACTCACACTATATACTTTTATATTTATTAAAGATCTTTTGGAGTAATAACTGAAATATTTAAGACTCTTCACAAGTCTTCTTTCGCCCCTAAAAGTAACGATAATTCATTCTAAACACACACAATTTCGAAGAGACATAGGCATGTTGCTAATTTTAGAAAAATAAAACTATATATTTTTTTTTTATTTTTTTTATAGTTTGAATGGAATAGGCGTTTGTCTTCCATCTCACCTGATGGAAAGTGTAGATGAAGACTAGGGTGGTACACGCCCATCCAAAAGAAACCTGTTCACTCTACTCTTAAAGGCTCCAGAATTCAACTTATCAGGAAAAATAGACCCAGGCAGGTCGTTCCAAATAATATAATATAATAATATAATATTTTTTATGTTTTTTAAATTTAGAAATTAATTACCCAGCTGTGACGGCCTGAAGTATTAGCACCACAAACCACCCACACAAAAAAAAAACACTACCTTCACAGGATCCGATCCGACCTATTTCAAATCACTTTCACCCACCGAATTTGCATTTCAAGTCCTAATCCAGTGTTACCACATCACCATGTGAACAATTTCTGTTCATATGCAGTGTTATTGTAAACACACCTAAGAACAATACTGCACGTTAATAAAACATTAGCCGAATTTATTTTTCGCCAGTGGGATTGCCATTGTGGCTAGCGTCAACTTATATTGTTTTTAAAATAATAAAATCAATGGGCTATTTAGTTTCGCTATGGAATTGTATAATTAGAAGTCTATTATTATATAGAACAGACGTCTAATGAATGTAGACCATCCGTAAATATATGATATATCACACATACATACATAATGTCAAGCCTGTATTCCCCGAAGGGGTAGGCAGAGGTACATTATTGCACCCACATTTTGCCATTATTATGTATATCAGTCCCACGTAATAGGGGGCGAGCCTATTGCCGTTTTTCGGGCACAATTCCTGCCTCCGTGCTGTTACCGAGAAATTTCCTAACGGAAAAACCCAATAACACTTTGCCCGGCCCGGGATTCGAACCCGGAACCTCATGATTGTACGGCACATATTTGTACCGCGAGACCACGAGGCAGTCACAGCAAATGTAAATGCATCTAAAGATCTTCTGGTAAACGTTCTGTGATCTTAGTTTTCCAGTAAAGCGCTTTAGCATTATGTTTTCAGAACTTTACTGTCCCAATACAGTCCACATAACAGCTGCCCCACAGTCTACATAACAACTCGCATTTTAGGTCCAATTTATTCAATAAGTCTCATATAGTTATTTACCCGTGGTGCGTTAATTGCGTCTGATCTCACTAATTGTCTTTCTTTTTTATGTGAGGGTGAAACCTTATAGCTATAGCTCAACCCGCTTTGCTGTGGACGGAAGTGGACAACTCTTTATTTTCCAACTCCTCCTTTATTTGTCTTTCTGATAAACTTCGTTGCGAGATTATGACTTTAGGTCCCCTTAGATTCGCTGAGTTTCTTTGCTCGGCGTCAATACTGTGCGTGCCGCTGTTGATCTTGGAGCACAGGAGTTACAGTGGCGGGTGTGTGGTGGGATAGGGCCAATAAAAAATGCCCCAATACACATCCGTTTTTCGAAATGTCATAAATCTTGTCTAAAAGATGAGCTAATTAAAAAGTGAAAAAAATATACAAGTGATTCAGTGACTCACTCAGTGACAAAGAGGGTGCCCAACAACTTGTAATACAAGTTCTAATTAGAAATTTGTGAGACGATGTAACGTAACTAAAAATACCGGGCATCCAGGGCCGGATTAGAACTTAGCAAGACAAGAATAGAAATTGCTACGGGCCCCGCAAAATGGTGGCCCCGCATATTTAAATCCGCTCAATCTCATCTCTGTATTTTTTTACTTATCAGAGCCTAACAGGGCCTAGCAGATCAAGGGCCCTTCCAAAGATTTTGCTACGGGCCCAGCGCTTGCTTAATCAGTCACTGACTCCACTCATTAACTTGTTGAGATTTAGACCTCTCCTACTAAATTATTTGAAAGTAATTAAAATACGTCTCGGGCTTTCAATAAGAAGTGCTACTTGTAAAAGAACATATTGTATATAAAAAAATGTAGTTTTACAAACAATACCCGTGTACGGAATCTGAGTGAATCCCATTTACAATTAGCCCTTCGTTATAATGAGTTTATTGGCAATGTTTTAAAAATATATAGCTATAGCTTCTAGCTATACTATGCATCAGTTTCCACTACAATTTATGGAGTGGTCGTAATTCACCATTCATTCAAATACAAGTTTATACGCTATGCTAGTGATCTCACTAACAATAAGATTGCCTCGTCGGCCCGCGGGACTCAATCAGCAAGACTCGATATCTATCCCGATAATCTGGCAAGGTGTTATTCAATTACAATTATTAACAGTTCATTAACAACAGTTATTGAGTTGAAACTCTCAACAACCTCAGTATAGTAGTCGAATCTCTCCCTACCCCTATCAGGGACACTGACGCCAGTGTATCTACATACCTTCATCATCATCATCATCATCAGCCCATATACGTCCCACTGCTGGGCACGGGCCTCCTCTACCATTGAGAGGGTTTAGGCTTTAGTCCACCACGCTGGCCTAATGCGGGTTGGCGGACTACACAGCTACGAAATTCCTAAGAACTTTTAGGTGTGCAGGTTTCATCACGATGTTTTCCTTACCTTAGAAGCAATAATTTCATGTTATAAACCGATGAATTTTCATGCATAAGGATGTAACAATATTTACTTGATGCAGGGGGCATTTTACTGGAAAAAATAAATACATATGTAGATCGCAAGTTCTAAAACCACATAAAAAGTATTCAATGATTTACGCCTATAAGATTTGTATACGGATGTTTTGATGTTGATAATTCCCTTGTAGTTTCTGATACAGTTTGTAATTGTTATTGCAAGTAATTCAACTGATAACGCAACGATGAAAGATATAGTCTCCATAATTATCAATAACAATTAGTTATTACACATGTGACACAATGTATAATTGCGTATAGATTTCCTTCCATGTTCTTTTCTTCTAACAATCTCAAGTATTATAGGCGAGCTGAGATGAAGTGATCGGGCTGATGGGCAAAAATATAAAAATGGCAAAACTCCCTGAAAATACATAATACATACACCCCACAACTGCAATAATGACTAATTTACGATAGACATAGAATGCCATAGTGAACATCTTACACATTAGCACTGGCCAACTTACTATAAACTCACAAGTTAATGTTTTAAATTATATAATTGATTTGTGTTTTTATAATTGACTGCCTCGTGGTCTCGCGGCACAAGTATGTGCCGTGCGATTTAGAGGTCCTGGGTTCGATTCCCGGGTCGGGCAAAGTGTTATTGGGTTTTTCCATTAGGAGTAGCAGCACAGAGTCTGGAAATGTGCCCGAAAAACGGCAATAAGCTCGCCCCCTATTACGTGAGACTGATTCATACCTGGCGAAATGTGGGTCGCACCTTTTTTTTTTTTTTTTTTCTGGCACGGCAAAGTGACTCCACTGTACCTGATGGTACAGTGCCTACCCCTTCGGGAAATACAGGCGTGAGGTTATGTATGTATGTATGTACATATGTGTTTTTATTTGCTACACTCAACCATCTTATCAGTGATAAGTCATATTCTCAATGCTAAAGCAATCTTCAGCATTGAGGATTGTCTAGAGATTTTCCACTGGTAATTGTTGAAATATGTAAAAATAAAAGGACCATTATAAGGGAAAATACTACCTTTGTGTCACTTGGAACGAAATAGCCATTATCAGTGCATACTTAAGGTAGAAGAGGTTGAATTGTCCTTTTCAAACATACTCAAAAAGCTCTATGCTAGGAATTATTATTGCCAGGTCAATTTTACATTGGTATATTGGTGTGGACACATTGTGTACTAGTTGTTAATGTTTTCTGCTTGCCATTTGTCAACACTATAGATTGCACATGATTTACCATTTAGCCAATGATCACCTTAAAATGCCAGTAAAAAGAAACTACAATATCATATTGAGAAATGTTATTTTTAACAATTCAAAAAGTGTAGGCTTTGCCAATTTATCTGTTACAAAAATTAAAAACAATCAAGATTTTTATTATGGTAAGGTGTTCTAAAAATACTCAGTATGATAAAAGTGGACACTGACGATGCACCTAATCCACCAATTTAAGGTCGCTCAGCAAGCTATGGAGAGGTCTATGTTGGGGGTTTCTCTGAAAGATAGGATCAGAAATGATGCCATCCGTCAGAGAACCAAAGTTATAGACATAGCCCAAAGGATTAGCGAGCTGAAGTGGCAGTGGGCAGGTCACATCTGTCGCAGAACCGACAACCGTTGGGGGAAACGAGTTCTGGAGTGGAGAACATAGTGTAGGGCGCCCTCTGGCTAGGTGGGGTGACAATATTTGCAGGGCGGCTGGCAGCAGTTGGATGAGGAGGGAAGATTGAGCCCAGTGGCATGCCATAGGAGAGGCCTATGCCCAGCAGTGGACGTAAGAAAGGCTACTGATGATGATGATGATGGTAAAAGATTATTTTTAAGAAACCAAGAATTTCTTTGGGTGTGAAAAGTCTACCATAATGTACTCCGCCAACTTAGTAGACCAATGTCAATGAATAGGCCTGTGCAAATCAATAGCATAAAATATATGCTGATATTTTAAGTGACTATATTTGCATAAAATGACCAGTGGAATTATATATGTATTTATAGCCTTTAAAGACAAGATAGAAGAACTCATCACTAAATATAAATAATCATGTTGTACAATGTAACTATGACTACTTAGTTGTAGTAAGCTGTTTAGATTAAGACATAGTCTACAAATGCTTAGAATTATTCTAGTTTAAGTTTAGTCTTCCTTCCTTGAGTGGTTAAAAGCATTAGAGGAACACAAAGCCATTACTTACTTATTAAAACAAAAATAATTATGTATATGTATAACTAAGGATGCAAATGGAATCATTCAGTCCACAAATGTCTGTTCTTTTAACTAGTTATTTATATATAATAGACATCCTTAAAACCTTTAAATTATCTGTGTTTAATATCCTAATATGTAATTTAAGTAATAGTATTTTTAAGTTCGCCAGTTCGCCCTTTATTGTAAAGAGATAATATTTACAATATACTAGTTCCAAATTTTGTTTAACAATATATTTGGACAGATATCCAAATCAAATATTGTTATTAAAATTATGTGAATAACCAATAATAATTCTTCAAACTAAATATAGCAACAAATAAAATGAAGTAAGTATTTAAATCTGTTATCTCTTATAATAATTATCTACCTGCTATTCTTTTATTAAAAATATATTGTTGTATAAATTAAAGCAACTCACCTAATTTTCTCTAAGCAACTATATCTCAACCAATGCACACACAAGTCCTCTTTCTGTTTACCAATCGTCCACCACTATCAAAAACTGCCATCGTTATCTAACTCATTGATAAATTATTTTCAAATGTAAATAGTATAATTAGAGCACTTCCTGATTAACAGCCGTTTCACTCCCGAATTTATTATTACATATATACCAAACACGCATTCAACATTAATATAGTTTTTCGTTTCTAGTGTAAACTTAAAACGTACCTATAAGTGCATTTGTTTTTATCTTTAGTGTCAAAAGAAAATTTCTCGTATAACACGAGCCGGAGCTTCATCTATATGAAATATGTCAGAATGACATGTAGGGATGGGGAAAAAATATCGATATTTTGAATTTTTGATAATAATCGATATATATCGTCGATATGTTTATTTTGATTTGATTTTACATTGATCAAGCTAAAATATGTATAAAATTAAATTAATAAAAAAAAACAAGAGCTACGCTCGAGTCTCGAATTTTCGACTACTGAAGCTGACTAATGAAGCTAGTGAAACTAAAATTCTAAAAAAAACAAGAGCTACTTGGGTAATAACGTGGTTGGTAAAAATATCGGTATATCTAAATATCGATATTTTTTAAATTATCGAAACGATATAAAACGATATTTTTTGAAAATATCGATACGATATATATCGAAATTTTTTTCATTTGCTTATCCCTAATGACATGTAACATGCTTATGTCATTGAATTTGACAGAAGACACTGAGACACTGTGTTGCCAACCCCAAAAAACTAAAAAACAGCAGCTCACAAATAAAAAAGCAGGAGAAAACAGTAGCTTAAGAAAAAAAAGGCAGATTTCATATTTTTCTTTTAGATTTAAAACAATCACCTACTTTTATTACTCACATACATTGTTATTATTATTATATTGATTGCAAAACAAAAAAAACTGTCTCAGTGAGACAGTTTGCAAAGCTGATATTTACAAAATATCCTTTTAATGGAAAGGATTCATTTCATACAGACTCGTCAAATATTTTACTTTAGAGGTGAATCTAAAAATGTTCCGTCGCTTTGGGCAAAAAGCAGACGAAAAATATTAGCACCACAAAAACATGACGTGAGATAAGGTCTATGCAATCATTCACATAACATTCACCTCGAAAACAGTATTTTTTAACGCAAATCAAAATGCCTCATAGTACTTACTTACCTACTTATTTATATAGTAAGTACTCTGTTTTCTTACCCTACAATGACATTCTAAATTAATATTATTATTGACAGCCCGTGGCGCAGTTGGCTAGATACCAGCTTGCGAAACGAGAGGCCGCGGGTTCGATCCCCGCACCGAGACCAATGTTTGTGTGATTTGTGAGACCGAAAAGTCTCTCGTAGTTCCTGATACCCACGACACAAGACTTGTATATTAATGAGGAGTGTGAACTATGTATGTGACTGTTGGGTGTGTTTTTACCATTCTGGCCTATTTTACCATTGAGAAAATGAATGCCATCAAAAATATTCTTTGATTTTTTTCATGAATTGTGAATTTGTAATAATTCTAATTAAGCTCCTTGCAAACAAAATAAGAAGCATGAAACGACTTAGGTATAGTTTCAAAGGTGATGTGACGTGAATTTAAGACAAGATGTGACACAATGTGCGACTTGTGATATGATACAATTTGCGAGTTATGATGTGTCATACGACTTACGAGGGGATATATGGCACGATATGCGAGGCGACGGTGTTATATATATTTTACATTGTCTGCGGATTCCAAGATGTGTGACAGATGACAATTTGATAAAAAATATATTTGTATTTCAAAGTTCAAACATTCGACAAATAAATTGAATACAAACTTTAAGAAATGGAGACGACTATGAAATCACGGAAAAAAAAACCTTTAAAGATCGAAGAAATGACTAAAGAACAGATACGACAAGCAATATTAAAAAAACGTGAATGCAATGCCCGAGCTCAGACTATTGTGGAAAGCCTACTCGAGCCTGGTATTAGTGAATCATATTTGTTACAGTGTCTTCCAGAAATTAACCAAGCGCACTTCGATGACGTCATAGAAGAACGATCTATTATACATTTATGCGGTTATCCAATATGCTCAAAAAGTCTCTCTGAGAAAGACATACCTAAACAAAAATATCGAATATCAGTAAAAACTAACAAGGTTTACGACATCTCGGCGCGGAAGAACTTCTGCAGCAACAGCTGCTACAAATCAGCTATGCATGTCAAAAAACAGATGCTGACCAGTCCACTATGGTTCAGAGAGTATGAAGTTATACCCACATTCCATCTATTGCCTCTTGATTCCATTGGTGCTATGGGTCAAGAGGTTGATGTGGCCCTAATTAAAAGAGCTCGAACTACCGAGAAATCATTTACCCCTATTAATCATTTTACTTCTGCTAGTTTAAATGAAATGTCTGAATTAACCCACAAAGAACCATGCAACAACAAAAATATGGAACATAACAATTCAAATGTAACATTGAAAGACGATATGATTAATAAAATGTCACAACTTAGTTTTAGTGATAATAATACACCAGAGTGTCTTAAAAACAAAGTTAACAATAGTAATAATAATGTTTTGGAGCCAGAGACAAATAACAATCCATGTAATTCTTCAGAACAATCACAACCAGCAGCCCAAAAGGAGAAAACATCTGAATTAAATTCCACAAGAATAGAAAAAATAAAAAAAGAAAACACAAAGCCAGTAATGAACCCTCTAAATATTGTAGGTGATATTATTGAAAAGCCAGAGCAAAAAATTGATCCAATATTAATAAATTCCCCAGACATATCTGATAAAGACAAAACATTAGATAATAGCAGGAAAAAATTATTACCTAAGAAAAAGCAACCAGTAGTGACTGCATTAACTATTGAAGTGGAAAAGTGTGTTGCAGAATGGTTTACAATAGACACACTACTTTTCTTACTTGGAGAAGTAAAAGTCAAAGAATTAGTAGCTGATAAAGGAGATTTTATAAAAGAATATCTAAATAATTTTGCAAAAGGTGTATTTTACAACTCTAATGCTTATGATCAATACCAAACTTTGTGTAGAAAGCTAAACATGCTGGAGTTAGAAGATAAAAAGTATGATGCACAAACTCTTCAAAGAGAAATGAAACCCTTGCCAGATTACTCAATACTACAAGAAGAGAGTAAGAAAATACAGTTAAAAGTAAAAGCTTTCTATTCTGGTGAAACAGATATTCCCGAACCAGTAATTGAAGAGAAAACAGCTGAGGTGGAAGAAAATAATGTAACCCAATTGCCATTAGTTGACAAGAATGCACAAAATGCATTAAGAAGGAGAATTGTTTGTCAGCACTTGAACAAAATGTTGCCAGATTTGCTACGCTCTTTGGGATTATTAAGTTTGTCAATCAGCTCTGATATTCGGTTACTAGTTAACACATTCACCTTGAAAGCTAACAACATTATGTTCAAGCCAATACAATGGACACTTATTGCAATAATTTTCATAAAACTACTGTCATTGCGAGATAAAAGGCTAGAGGTTTTGTTGCAACAGCCAATGGCATTCCAGCATATGCAGTTACTTCTACTGAGTTATAAACAAGATGGTGGTTATTTGGACAGGCTCATTTCATGGCTTACAGATGTTGATAGACTTTTGGATACAAATGACACACAGTTAACTATTGAATAGTTGTGCATATACAAAGATAACTATGTACGTAAAGTGCTATCACTAGTGAGTATTCAATTTATTTCCAACGTGTCTGACAGTGTCATTGTTACATCAGTTCAAGCTGATATTCATGTCAATAACAAAGGTTTGTAGGAATTTTAATAATAAATAATTTAAAATGCCACTTTTACACTTATTTTTAGTAAACTATCAATTTGAGAATTATATCATTTATTGTCTTTGTTAGAATTTTATTTATTAATAGTACTACAATGATATGGTATTATCATAGATTGGCCTTCTATCTACTGTGTAGACTAAATATGAAATGTGAATATATTTTTGTAAACAGAACTTTGTGTTTTTCTCCAAAGAAGAACTATATACTTAAGAAAGGAAAGAAACTATTCCTCTTTTTGGGTACAATTCCAAATTGTGTGCTGATACAGTCAATTTACTTATGTGCATGCTGAACAATGATGTCCCATTTGTGGAGACAGACAACGGCACACATTTATGCCACAAAACTAATGAGGCAGTTAACAATAAGACATATTAAAGGCAGCAACAAAACCTTTAAAAGTTCACAATTCAATTTAGTTTTCAAAAAAACATAGAACCAGCCTGTACTAACCTAACTAACAGCCCAGATATCAATCTATGTCTCCCTTTCGGAATATAATTATAATTACGCTTCAAGTTTGACCTGTCTCAGAATATTTATAGTACCCAGATTTTTGCTGACATTTGTTGATCCAAATCATTGTTAATAAAACAAACATATAACGAGAATATATAAATCTATTTATTTCTATACATTAACTACTTAAAGTAGGATCTAATATTGATAATGCTGCTCCCACTAAATGTAAAGACCCTGTTATTAATACACTGCATTTTTCTCCTTTGAAATCTTTCTCTAAACTAGTTAAGGCATCCGCCACACATTCCAACACCACGGACTCCTGACTGTTCCATATATCTGCGTGCTTCTTACATTTTGTAATCAGTTCATCTTGTTCCACTAGAGAGAAATTGTCGCTGTTTTGTGTGGTTTTCTTATGAGCTGCTGGTACCACAAAATATACTTTACTAAAACCTATTTCTTTAAGTGGTTTTAACAATATTTCTCCATTTCGATCACCAGTTGCACTGAAGATCAAAGTTTTATTTCTATGCCTGGAACAAAAAAATTGTGTAAATCTGGGCATGGTGCCTCGTATCATGTATTTGACGCTTTTTAGATGGCCAAATGTGACTTGTTACATGACCTAAAAACGGATTTCATCTTACTTCTACAATATGACGCACTAAAAAACACTACGCTAGAAATAATAAAATCAGCAATGTTGTGACTAACGCTCGAGACATTTTCTAACATTTGAATCTATAGTGACGAAGTTTTTAAAATATACTGGCACGAATTAACCATGCCAAGCTACCGTTGAACCCGATGTACTTAGACTGATCCCGGGACGTTAAAAAATATATACGGGTCACATTAGCTACTTTTACACGTTATACATCATGTTCGCTATCCGAGCCGAAAGGGACCGCCGGCTAATTCCTGCTACCATACACTGTTAAATTTAAACAATGTTTCGAAAAAATAATGTATAAATTAAAAAAATCCCACCTGCATTTATCTTTGAACCACTGCGTGCAAATATCAATTGACTCCTTTGTATGAGCGCCATCTAGGTAGAACGTCGCGTAGTCTTTCTCAACAACGTGGAACCTGCCCGGCCACCTGCAAGCTCCCAAACCCCTCTCCGTGTCCTCATTCAACTCTGTCACTATCTTCTTTAATACTGTACCATTCACCCCATTTTTAACTCCATTGTACCCATTCTTTCCCTGTTTCCGTATCCTCATCCACGCGTGGGACAGCTGGATGGCTAGGGAGGCGTTGGTGAGGTAAGCTTCGAGACTGATTCGCAGACATGTACCATTGGTTTGAGGGAATTTGTACTGGCTGTATTCTGGTACAACTGTTAGGGGGCACTGAAAAAGAAAATATGATTGACAACATAAAAATTACTACGTTCAGGCATCAATAAAAAAAATTAACGTTTGATGACCATCTTTGACGATCAGAAGTGATAGTCATTATTTGACGAAAATCTGTTGTAGATATAAAATATCATTTAAATAAAAATTCGATTAAATCATATAATTTTAAAGCCGATGTGCAATTTGTTCAGGATCCTGGGAAAGAAATTTGTCTTAGAGTTCCAAAGATGAATTTTTAAACAAATAGATAACAAGGTAACCCTATACTTTGAAGGGGGAACCTATGTCCAAGTGGGACCCAAATATATTTGATTTACCCTCATATGGTCAGCGTAACTCCTGAGCTCGTCCATAGCATCAGGCGGCTGCTGCACCGTGTAAGCCTCGCAGCCGTGCTTCATGATTCCTGCCTTCGCGGCCGCTATCTTCGGCAACGTGTTGCCCAATATTGAAGTGTGATCTAATCCCAGAGCTGTTATGCCTACGACTGGCACCTTCCTAGGACAAGACGAAACGGTAAAACTTGGGAGTTAATGTTTATTTAACTCTTCCCCCTTCCAGTTAGCTCGTGACGTGGATCCATTCCAATATTATAAATGCGAAAGTAGCCTTGTTCGTATATTTCGCTTTGATAGATGATACCGTAAGGAGGAACATAGGCAACTTTTTTGAAGCGAGGTCCAGCCGTTAGTAAAAACAAATATAAATGCACACCTAGAGTCAAAAATCTTTCACAGTAATTCTAGTTTTTAATTACTTGATGAGTGCCTGGTCTCTTGCCTGGTGCCTTAGTGATATAATCAGTTTTAGGACACAAATAAAGTATTATCAGTAGCTTGAGTATAATCATCATCACCAGAAATGGGATAACCAACACTCCATGTGTACTATTAATGATCGCTCATCTTTTTTTTTTACGAGAGGAAAGCGCCTTAAGCTCCCCTTTTCGGTACTTCGGGGGAAGGCGGAAGGGGTATGTCGGGGTCTCTGAGGTATGCCGGGGTCTCTGAATGATCGCTCATCTAGCAAAGTTACGACAGTAGACTCTTCTAGAATGGAAACGTTTACAACCTTTTGACATTATTTTCATTATACTCAATAAAAAAAAATGTATGCAATTATTTTACGAAGTAACTATAATAAAATAAGATACCTTAACACATTGGTGTAGTCCACAATGCCTCCGATGCCGACTTCCACGATGGCCACGTCCACCTTCTCCTCCAGGAACACGTTGAACGCCATCACGGTGAGGAACGCGAAGTACTTCGGCATGTCACCTTCGTACTCCTAAAAAAAACCCATGACAATTATTTGACAGACCCGTGGCGCAGTTGGCAAGAAACCAGCTTGCGAAACGCCAGGCCGCGGGTTCGATCCCCGCACCGAGACAAATGTTAGTGTGATCCTCAAATATTTGTTTCGGGTCTGGGTGTCTGTGAGACCGAAAAGTCCCTCGTAGTTTCTGATACCCACGACACAAGACTCGTATCTTAATGAGAGGTCAGAACTATGTATGTTACTGTTGGGTGTATTTAAAAAAAAATCTATTTACGAATACACTCAGTAAGTGAGTGATGAAGTCGGTCGAGGACGTCCTAGGCGCACCTATAAACATCTTATAGGTGATTTATTTAAAAAGGGCAACATATAGAGTCCTCGAGACCGACGTGCATGCATGAAGAGGATAATCCCAGTTGAGGAAGCGAAAGAAAGTGTGTTTGGACCGTGGAACTTGACGCTCTATGGTCTCTGCCTACCCAACGGGAGACAGGCGTGAGTTTATGTATGTATGTATAAATACTCACTCGCGCCTGTATTCTCGAAGGGGTAGGCAGAGGTGCATTTCTGCACCCAAATTTCGCCAGGTATGTATCGGTCCTACGTAATAGGGGGCGAGCCTATTGCCGTTTTTCGGGTACAATTCCAGACTCCGTGCTGCTACTGAGAACTTGTGCCGCGAGACCACGAGGCAGTTACGCATACAATAATAAAAAACATGAGTATCCATAGCGTTCATACACCCAATTTTTTATATATGATCTTGTTTTTCTTTAATTAGGCGACTTTATGTAATTTCTTAGTCAGCCCAAAATATCCATCATTTCATCGACCACCTCATATCCTCAACAAGCAAAAGGGGACCCTCTCGCCCACCTTGATAAACACTGATTAAGAAATTGACATAAAAATAGCTACAGAATGGTCAACATTAGCAATAATTATGTCATTTAAGTAAACACAAGTTTTCTCGAAAGAAACAGACGCGGTTATTCTTACCTTAGTTGCATCCAATTTATCGTACACTTTATGAAAGTAATTTGCGAATTTGTCTTCGGAAACCACTCCACCGTCCAGCCGAATGCGCTCCCTAACTGCTATCAAGTGCGGTGAGGAGTAGAATCCTGTGCGGAACCCATGATGTCGCAGTATGGACTCGCACATGGCACTCGTAGAACCCTGTAACATTATTAAAAGAAATTGCTTTTTACACAAACACAACTTGCCTCGTGATCTCGCAGCACTAATATGAGTTGTTGAGTATTTCCATTAGGAAATTCTCGTTAGCAACACGGAGTCTGGAAATATGACCGAAAAATGGCAATAGCCACGCTCTCGAAAATTGTCGAAACTCTACAAGCCCTAACTTCGCAAACTATGTGGTCTGGCTGTTTCGTTACTACAGTAATCAATAGCGAATTAGTTTTCACCTCAATTTCTTACATCGTGCAGCGGTGATGTTAAATTTTACATACATCGCTTATCGCAAACCAATCGGCATAATGTATTTAGGAATAAACGATGTTTGTGCCGATGAATCTTCTCACATATGGGTACAGCCAGATCTATATGTTACATCATCATCATCAGCCCAAATACGTCCCACTGCTGGGCACGGGTCTCCTCTACAACTGAGAGGGCTTAGGCCTTAGTCCACCACGCTGGCCTAGTGCGCGTTGGCGTACTACATACCTAAGAAATTCCTAAGAACTTTTAGGTGTGCAGGTTCTATCACGATGTTTTCCTTCACCGTTAAAGCAAGTGATAATTCATTGTGAATACACACATAAATTCGAAAAGTCAGAGGTGTGTGCCTAGGTTTGAACCCGCGACCGTCGAAATTCTTGACCGCGCGCCTAAACCTCGAGGCCATCACTGCTTCCAGCTTATGTTCCAACGGAAGATCAAAAACGTGTATTTTATATAAATTTACCTTGCCCTTTGTGCCGGCTACATGTATCACAGACAGTTCATCCAACATCGGGAGGGTGACTCCAGTCCTCAACAAATATCTCTCCATATCTTCTACGGTTGTACATTTCTGGAAACAAACTACAAATTATTAACAAACAGAAATGGCGATGTAATAGACTTGAGCATTTTGAGGCTTTAAAAACATGTGAGAAATAATTATGTAGTAACTAAAAAACATCGTAAAATTCAATTCATCATTATCATCAGCCTGTTAGGGTCAACTGCTGGGACAGTGGTCATCAGCCCATATAAATACGTCCAACTGCTGGGCCTCCTCTACCGCTGAGAGGATTTAAAGCCTTAGTCCACCACGCTGGCCTAGTGCGGGTTGGCGGACTACACACCTGAGAAATTCTTTGAGAACTTTTAGGTGTGCGAGTTTCCTCACGATGTTTCCCTTCACCGTTAAAGTGCGTGGTCATTCAGTGGGACATAGATCTTTTCAATTGCACACCACCTTTCGATAAAACAATTTGTCCTTACTTGCTAATATAATTAACACAAAAGTAGGTTTGTTTGTTATTTATTATACAGTTGCCGTCTTTAACGATCCATATTAGATGAATTTCGGCTCGAAAAATTGCATAGATGAAATATAATTTAATTCATTATAAATGTGTGGTTGTTGTGCGTACCAATAGCTATATCGTTTCATTAACAAATAGAACAATTGGTCTATGTATTGAACTTATATTAATAATTATCAAAAGCAAAAGTATGTCATCACTTAGACATCGGTACGCTTCCTCTACATTGTAGTAATGTAGAGTCTAACATCATACTTATCGCGGTATATCAAATCAAGGTAGTTTTTTGGCAGATAATAAATGTTAGTGTCAATACGGACGTATTGCGAACTAGTTTAACTAAACCGGTTCCGCTTAACACCGATTTTATATAGATAGGACAAATAATATATTATCCAACAAAACGTAAGAAAAATTTGCCAGACTTGGAAATCGAATTCGATATATCTCAATCGCATGCTGTACGATTGTGCCGCGAGTAGGTACGTGCCGTTAAAATATAAGCGGCCTTATTTACAAATGCTGCTATGTTTCTCAATTTTTTTAATATTTCGTCTCGGTTTCCTGTAATGTAATGTCACATGACATTATAGGCGACTCGCCAAATTAGTATCTTAGCAATGTTCTTTAATACCCGTATATTTGTTATATTGATTAGGTCTTCAAACATTAGTACCTAATGGTTATCGATATCACGAGTTGACTTAAGAAAATCAACATGATAGTAACCATATCGACGGCGGAAAGCGAAAACGTCGTAGTCCGCAAAGTATGTTTTTTTTTACATTGCATTGTTCGAATCAGAAAAAAAACTGCGTAAAATGGTCCGGGTCACGTAAATCTACGATGAATAGTTTATAAATTAAAATTATAAATTATAGGTACATATATAACATGCGGTTGTCGGTAGCTTGACATACAGCCACAGACGAAACCAAATTTGGGGACCGGAAATCCTACTTACCAATCAAAATTAAACAGCATTGCGTTTAATTTTTTTCGTAAAACTGAGTTTGTAATTTCATTCGGCGATAAGAATGAAGCGGCCTTCATTCTTATCGCTATCGCAGTCTTAACCGGTTGCAAATTGCATAAAATGCAGAAAGTATTTGTTTTTCGTTAATTATAACCGATTATAATTAACGAATTATAACCGATTATAATTAGCGAATTATAACCGATTATAATTAACGAATTATAACCGATTATAATTAACGAATTATAACCGATTATAATTAACGAATTATAAACGATTATAATTAACGAATTATAATCGATGGGTGTGGTTGGTTCATACTAATGCTATGAATGCAAGAATAACTCTGTTACCCTTTCATTGCTAATCCATTGAAATTGAAATGAAATGAAATGAAATGAAATTGCTTGAAATGAAATTGCTTTATGAAATGAAATTGCTTTATTTGGTCACGTAGGCAATCAAATAGCACTTATGACAAGTCAATACAGAAAAGAAAAATCTTTTATTATTACATTATAATTTAACTATGGTTCATTTTATATAATTTGTACAAAAATATTTACGGTTTTTTTTATAATTTATTTTTAGTTTTCATCAGGAAATACATAAAATCTTATTATTATTATTTTAAAGTAAATAACGAGATGGACCTTGTGTATTTCCGAAACGTCAAGTATTATTTTAATGGTACCACCGGATCCAAACGCGACCCTGACTGAGAAGACCCGGCGAAACAAACTCAGCGGGCTCACTTTACTACTGGAATTTACGCGGCGCGACCCACACCTGAGTAGATCCAGCGAGTCCAACTCAGTGGGCATGTATTTGGTCCAGTAAGGATAACATAATTATATTATATGACCTGCCAAATAAAAATTGCCTTCTTATTATAAATTTGCTCGAATTATTTACTCGATCGGTCGTCATTTTATTTTTATTTTATTTATTTTGTGCACATTTTATATTAGATATCAATTTGTATTTGATGTTTTTATAATAGTTTAAGTTACACTTGGAGCTTTGGGTTAATTTATATTTATTTATGTATTTATTCAAATGATTTGGTTTAAGAAAGAAGAATGTGAAAGGTACTGGGTTCCAAGATGTGGTGATGGCGATGTGCGGGAGAGATCTAATGCCAAATTTCCTTATCCTCTAAATACTGATTTATATTGTAGTATCCCCTTGTCATCAGAACACGTTTAATGTGCACCTTAAATGAATTATCTGATAGGTCAGTTACAGATTTGGGGAGCTTATTATAAAATTTTACGCAGTTGCCTACAAAGGACTTACTGGTTTTTTCTAATCTTAATGAGGGTATCACAAGTTTATGTCTACCCCTGGTATTTACATTATGTATATCACCAATTTTACTAAAGCTAAATACATTCTTACGTACATACATAATATTTTGATAAATGTATTCAGACGGCACGGTCAGTATATTACAGTCCTTGAATATGGATCGTAAGGAATCACGGCTACGTAGATCATAGATGGCGCGGACTGCTCTTTTCTGTAGTATGAAAATGCTGTTAATATCAGCCGCCGATCCCCACAATAGAATGCCATAAGACATTATACTGTGAAAGTAAGCAAAGTACACTAACCTAGCCGTTGAAACATCCGTGAGTTTTCTTATTTTACGAACCGCAAAAGCTGCGGCACCCAGTTTACTAGATAATCGCTCTATTTGCGGACCCCACTGCAGTTTACTATCTAGAGTTATTCCTAGGAAAACAGTTGAAGTCACCAAGTCAAGTGTTTCTGCGTTTAATGTAACAGGTGATATTACATTCCTAACATTTGGTAATGTAAATCGAATGCATTTTGTCTTTCCTGCATTGAGTAGAAGATTATTACATGAGAACCAATTCAAAATTAAATTAAGTACATGATTTGGAATAGCTAGATCTTTATCCTTACGATTTATTTTAAATATTAGTGACGTGTCGTCAGCGAACAAAACTATGTCTGTAAATTTCTGTACCATGTAAGGGAGATCATTTATATAAACTAGAAACAAAAAGGGGCCCAGAATAGAGCCCTGAGGAACCCCTATTTTGACTGTTGATCCTACTGAGGTGACGCCGTCCACACATACTTTTTGTTCACGACCCGATAAATAGGACATTATAAGTTGAGGAGAGGAACCACTTATGCCGTAGTAACTCAGCTTCGTAATAAGGGTCTGGTGATCAACGCAGTCGAAAGCCTTCGAGAGGTCACAAAAAACCCCAAGAGCATCTTGTGACGTCTCCCAGGCTTCCAGTACAGATTTCATCAATGATGTTCCTGCATCTTGCGTAGACCGACCCTTTGAAAAACCAAATTGGCTACTATGTAATATCCCATTTCTATCAAAATGTTCCTGCATTTGAGTGAGCATGATCTTTTCGAAGACCTTACTAAGAGCTGGTAGTATTGAGATGGGTCTAAAGTTTGATGGATTGTTTGGACACCCCGACTTAAATATGGGCACAATTTTACTGATTTTCATTAAGTCGGGAAAAATACCGTCACTTATACAAGAATTGAATATTACCGTCAATATTGGAGCAATATTAAATATAATAGCTTCAATAGCCTTAACCGACAGTCCCCATATATCTTCAGTAGCCTTAATTTTAAGATTTTTAAAAGCTTTTATTATTTCGGAACAAGACACTCTTTCAAAACTGAAAATGGGCATATTTCCTACAACATTTTCTTTTAAAAGTGATTCAGCCAAGACTGCTGATGATTGCAAGCATTTGGTTATATCTAAAGGTATATTTGTGAAAAACTTTTCTAGGTAATTAGCAATACTAACTTTGTCTGAAACCAGGTTGTTGTTTATAGCCAAGGTTATCTTGTTATCAGTAACCTTATTTCTCCCAGTTTCTGTATTTATAATTTGCCAAGTTGTTTTTATTTTATTGCTAGATAATCTCAGCTTTTCACTAATATAAGCTGCTTTAGCTTGCATGCATACTTTTTTAAATATTTTAGAATATTGTCTGAGATAGTTCATAAAATTGACATCAGGTGTATAGGACCTTTTGTCATACAAGTTATATAAAATTTCTCTACTACGTCGGATGCCTTTGGTCGCCCAAGTACTAAATTTAATGTTAGAATTAATTTTCACAGTTTTAATTTTGCACACTTTGTTGAATTCTTTGCAAATTGTATCAAGTAATGAAGAATATATATCGTTGGGACTGTCAGAATTAGGTTCTAAAATATTAATTTTTGATTTCAAGTTAATATTAAATTTACCTAGGTTATGTCTTGTCAATGGCCTGTACTTAATCATTTTTTGGATGTTTTCTATTCTATGTTTCAATTTGACTAACAAACATTTATGGTCCGATCTAACTCCTATTTGTGTATACTTTTCAACTACTTCGAAATTGGTTATGATATTATCAATGCAGGTTGCTGTTTCAGTAGTTATTCTAGTGGGTTCAGAAAACAAACAAGTATAATTAAATGAGCTAAATAATGACACAAATTTACATTTATCAACTGTATTAACCATTAAGTTAATATTAAAATCCCCACATACTAAAATTGGACCATCATTGGACCATGGAATATAACATTGGACCATCTTTGACACAAACATACGTGGGATTTTGGAGATGAAGATTAGGCTACTTTTTTATATATATTTTAATTTAGCTTTTATCGAGTACAAAGCTTTTGATGGCTCTAGTTTCAAGCAACTCTTGGGGGAAAGGGCCGGAAAGCTATTAGCAGCGGAGGACACAAAATACTACACTTATATTGATAAGTACCGACTAGATTTAAGTTATTTATAAATCTATGTGCAATAAACCATTTCAACATTGCAGATTGCGCCAATTTTGTTCAACTTAGGTAAAGTCGTGATGTTTCATCACACTATTCCACTACCGGTTGTGCGATCACGAGTGTCATAATACGTTATCGAACGTTTTATTAAGGCGATGATTCATTCTGATTAAGTAAATAAATACATGTAACAGTCACATATTAATTTTAACAGCACACGACGAGAGTCGCAGCACAATCCAAAATTTCGTTGTGATAACCTTACATCATTGTTGTAAATTACAACATCGTTTTTGATGCGCATAAAACCGTGGTATCTCATCTAACAGTCGGGGTCAGAGCAACTGCGCGCCAAAATCGATATTGGTATTAGAAAATGTCAATGGATTGATTCATCTACTTACTCTAATTTCTGTTCTTAGTACTACATAATACATTGCAAGTCAGTGTCTTGACATATTTCTAAACTCAAATTATTATAATACTCCATGGCGCGATAGACTGTCCCTTACTACGAAAACTATTTAATTTTCGTGTTGCATATAAAATCCCGCGGAAACCAATCACACCCCTCTGTCCACCTAAAAGAAGAACAGTGTTAGGAGCAAATTCACTTTACGCTAGAATATGTAAAGTGATTAATGGCTGTAGTGATCAAATTGACATTCACTTTGACTCATTAACCAAATTCAGCAAATCCGTCGCTGAATGTATTTGTAACATGGAGCCTTAATAACAACCCTCTGGCGATTATGTGATTATTGTGAATCTAAAATTGTAACTTATTTTTTATTTTATTTTTTACTATTTCCATTTATCATTTAGCAATTAAGTAATTAAATTATGTGTATAAAATTAGTTTTATATTAAGGATATATTAATTTTTTTGTATTTTTTTCTTTTGATTTGATTAGTTTTTTTTTTTTAATATATGTTTTTTTATATTTTTAGTTAGTAGGTATATACTGTAACTGATTTAATGGTGCAAGCGGTGTTTGCCTGTTAGTAATTGTTACATTAAGTTCTTTTTTTTTTTTCATTTTCTCTGTCTTATAAAATGTATAATATGGATGTAAACAATTGTTGGCGAACCTAAATAATAAATAAATTATTATTATTATTTTCATTGAACATATAATAAAGACACCCAACAGTCACATACATAGTTCTGACCCCACATTAAGATACAAGTTTTGTGTCGTACCAAGTACCAGAACCTTAAATGGATAATCATCTTAGTGCTATAGTTAATGAGTGTGCAATGTGTGACCTTCAAGTTCCAAGTTTACAGTAGATTTTTTATGGTTGCAGTCAAGGGGCTCTATTATTTGCTATTTGGGCAACATGTTATTTCATTAGAAAATTCTTACTTACAGCATGGAGTCTGGAGATATATCTAAAAAATGGCAATATTTCCTGCTTTTATATATAGGACTAAGACAAATGTACTGAAAAGGATGTCTGCCTAGCCCTTAAGGTTACAGTTAAGAGAGTATTTGTGTGGGTAAAAATAATTTTGGTAAACAATAGTCCTAGATTAGTTTCATAAATAATAATTTCAAATTCATGTTATTTTAACAGTTCTAGTATTTAAAAGACTTTATTTGCAATATAGAACATAATTACTAAATTATCAAGTAACTATTGGAACTACTATCAGATATCATAGTATAAGTATTCACCTCTTTAGTAGACAATCCATCCGTCCATCAGCCAATGGAGGTCCACTACTGGACATAGGCCTCTCCTAATGACTTCCACAGGGACCTGTTGGAAGTAGCCTGCATCCAGCGATGTCCCGCGACCTTTACCAGGTTGTCCGACCATCTTGTCGGAGGATGTGTAAGACTTAGTCCATAATAATACTTTTATGATAAATTTTATAATATTGGTAAATAGGGACATTTTCTACATTAATTACTAGGTAATAATGCTACTAATAAAATAAAAAAATCCAAAAACCATGTCAGCTTTCTATATTATATTTGTAATTGTTTTAAGGAAAAACTAATCTACCATTTTAATATCAAAAAGTCATTTTATTTGCTGTTTATGGTTAATATATATAAGGCTAACAAGTTTTAATACTTTTAAAGGTTTATACTTACATGCCCAATTTTAATTTCCTTGCTTATCTGTTCTATTGTTGATTTGTTTGATTGCAATTTATTAAGTTTACACACCGCTTCCTGCACAAACATAATGCACACAATATTATGATACTGAGTTTTTATACATTAAGTTAAATTTTTTTAAGTCACATACCTCATAACTACTTTTAGCAGAACACATTCTAACAACTACTTTATTTACTACACTACTGTATAAACGGATGCTATGCATCGGCCTGTCGATCAGCGACTGGCCAAAGCCAAACTTAATCGACGCAATTATATGGCAATTAAAGCGGAAAACCGTGACCTTGGCACAAGCGATCCGTGCCCACATCGCATGGTGTCTCGCGACTTCCCGACGCTCGCGATATCGATGAGCATCGCTGACATCTGACCTGATATCACATTGTTCCGAAGTCGAACCAAGCCGGTAAAGCAATTGCTAACTAGAAACGATATCTTATGTAAACATAACCTCAATAATACATGTGAGCCAAAAATTTAACATATTAGGTATTAGGTAGTACTAGCGGATGGATAAGGGCTGCTCAAGACCGGGATGGTTGGCGCCTACTTGCCACTTGGGGAGGCCTTCGTTCAGCAGTGGACGGTGATAGGCTGAGAATATATTGGGTACTAGGGATGGGTAAAAAGTTCGATATTTTTTTTTGAGAGCTTTTTTAAATTTTACTTTGTTCGAGTTAAAATATAGATTTAAATTCGCTAAAAAAAAACAAGAGCTACTCTCGAGCCTCGAGTTTATGACTATTTATGAAGCTAGGGAAACTAAAATACTAAAAAAAAAAAACAATAGGTAATCGCGTAGTCGCTAAAAATATCGATATTTTTTTAGACTGCAAACAACGATATTTTCTAAAAATATCAATACGATATATATCGATATTTATTTTCCATTTGCCCATCCCTATTAGGTACCGTGACGGCTGTTATCAGCTGTTTAATCAAAGGCAAAGGAAACTTTTTCGAACAACAATATACTTCGTTAATCAATAGAATTTCATTTCATAAATTTTAACTCAACAGATCGAAGCACAATGGTATATAAAACTTTTTTTAAAATAAACAGTATTCAATATTCATATACCCACATGACAATTTTTTACTGGTCTGCACTGTGATGACAATTAATTTTCAGTTCGACAAGGTTCGAAACTGTTATTAATTATATATTTTTTTGATTAAAGGGAAATAATATTTGTTATATTAGAGTAGTACTTTTAGAAATACAACGTATTGTAATTGAATTGAAAAGAAAGCTAGAAATAAATCGTAATTATATTGAAATAATGACAGAGACTGATGCTACAAAGAGACCACTTTTAATGCCAGAAAAATTTGTGCCGTATCTTGAAAAATATAGAGTTTACAAGATATTTAAAGTGAGCTGTTTCAGCCTTTAAGTATGTGATATTAAATATAATTTAAAACAAATTAATGCTTCTTTAAATTTATAGGATATGGTGAAAGACCTCATAATTAATTTGCCTAAAGATCACCTTAAACATATGAAAGTGTACCTTGGCCACCAACTGCATTGTGCTAAGGACGTAGACAGAGTCATTTTGTTAGTCTCGCCTGACTTAAAAGGAGTTGGTAAATTAATTTATATATTCATTGTACTTATATACTTAGTGCTTAAAAAATAAATTACCGTTTCGATAACGTATTAGAGCTCATGGTAAGTGCAGTGCAGTCAAAATTCTAACCCGTTCGGCAAGAAGACAGCATAAAGTTCTCTTAATGTTAACATTATTCAAGATCTGATATCAGAAATGATAATCAAAAAGTCAACATAAAGTTAACATAAAGCTCTCTTATGAGCCATTTTGTGGCATCTTTTAGAGATCATTAAAAAGATATCAGAAAGATAACATTTTCTAGAGATCATAAAGTTAACGTTTTTATGTTAAGATTAAGAGGCTAGTGAAAAATTAAAATTGACATGGTATATAGGTTTAATTATTGTTTATTTGATAACACAATGAATAATAACGATATTACATATCAATATAAATAATCTTATTATTAAAATTATAAATACTTTTACGGCTCAAGTAATTATAAATTAAATAACAATATTACGAACCAATATAAATAAATCTTATTATTAAAATTATAAATACTTTTACGGCTCAAGTAATTATTATAATTATTTAAGTTATTTAAGGCGATCGCCAGCATGCTGAAACCATGATTTGATAACTTTTTCAATTTTCTCTTTATCAGAGGCACTCCACTTTTGTAAAATTGTTTCTGAAAAAATAGAATTATGTATAAAGTTATTAATAAAAATATAATGTCCAAACATGAATATTGAAAGTTTTTGAAAAATGTATGATAGTGATAATACAAGTAAAAATCTGAACATTTTATTACTGGATTAATACTTACGACAACAGCCGTGACCATGAGTATCTGAACCAGGCAAAGACATCTGGTCATCATCTTTAAGTTGAATAGGGGGAGGAGACGGTTGTTTAATGCTTGATTGACGAGAGTGATCCCGATGATTCTAATCGGAATATCTGTAAAATAATAATTTTACAAGACAAAAATTAGAAAAAGTGATATAAGTATTTAAAAAAAATTAATGGGATAAAATTAAATTACTGGATTTCTTGTTACTTCTTATCTGAGGTATTGCATGCGGAGGTACGTTCAATGAATCTCGAAGATTTTCTGATAAATAAATTAAGTTGATAAAATAAAATTAACAAAGGAAATTTTTTTTTTAAATGCGACCATACCAATACTATCGGAGTCATTATTTAAATGAGGAAACTGAGCACCATCCTTCTGAAAAGAATCAGGATCTTGTGATAAACTTGCAGGCGGAATCTCAACTAAATCATTATCAGTATTATTCTCATTGGTATTATTAAAAGAGCTCATAGATTTATAAGTTGAATGTGAACTCTTGACTGGATTTTCACTTGTACTATGATGAGATGATATAGGAGTTTTAAATGTTGGTGGTGGTTGCTGATTCTTTTGGCTCACGTACGTGGCAGGTGGCATTGGTATATTATTTATTCCGCTATCTGAAAATAAAGTGTTTTATTAGTAAGGAACAAAATAATTATATATAATTGAACAACTTTATTTGTTTCATACCCTCATTTTCAGAAGAACTTGACGATGATATTATCCTCTTTCTACTTTTAGTTTCTATACAATAAATAAAATTAATATTAGAATTATTATATAAAAGATTTTAGGTAAAGGTAAAACAAATACTATTTATTTTTCTTTTCAATTTTCATGCAATATTAAATTTTACAATTTAATTCAAACTAATGATCCTTACTTTTTTGTATATGCGTCGATTCATCTTCTGTATCACAATAGCGTAAAGGTTTATTGCAGTTTCTTTTTCCTTTGTCTACCATTTCTAATTTTTTATTTGTTTTAATAGCAGCAAAACCTTCATCATCATCGAATAATTAGTATTAAGCTAGCATTTTTTGTTTTCGGCCACTTAAAAGTTCGAGAATCTGAATCTACCCATGATGCAGGTATGACTGCAGACGTTTTATCCCAAAAAACTACGTAATACATCTTGTGTTGAGTCCTAAAAAAATATCAAATCAGAAATTGAAAATATTCATTAAATTTTAGCGCATTCTAAATTTTATTTGACACTTTTACAAAGACGATGCTAATGAGTTTTTTTTTAATTAATCAAATCATCTATGTATGTATTAAATTAACAAAATTGTATACAAATGTTTAAAGTTAGTAATAATATAAAAAGTTAAATATTTTTAACTGCATTTAATTGAAATAGCGACAAGCATCGTGTTACAACAATTTTATATAATTTAATTAGTTATAAAATATGAAAAAATGTGTTTATAACCTATATTCATACTTACAAGTTTACTTGTTCGGCAATTTAATTCTTGATAACTAACTGAATAATAAGAATCACAGACTATTAATTATATTTTCAACCAGTATGTTAAGTCAAAAATAATACGTTTATGTTGTAATAATTGAATAAAAAACACTTAGCAATGCCGAACGAATTACGATGCATAGACCTCTATAATAGGGACACGACATATTGTTCTATACATACAATTGCTTATACAAATATAGCATCCATTTTGAAGGCACACACTAAAACATATATCTATCTCGTTCTAACTCAGCACTGTAACTCGCAGGAAAACAATATAACAGTATTTCAGTGCGTACACAAAGTGAACCATGAATATACGTAAATACCTAATGAGGCCGAAAATTCGCCATGTTTAGCGCACCAAATGTCATTGTCAGTCAGTTCAGCAGGTACTTGTGTTGTCAAAAAGTCGTGGTTTCAATCAAAATAACTAATTATCTTTCTATTTTTTGTTGACATTTCATTTCCATAGGTTTCCTACTTCATTGGGAACACAATATAAATAAAAATCAGCTGATAGTAAGAAGGTCATTACAAAAACATTGGAAAGTTATCCCTTTGATGTCATAAAGATACCAACACAAGTCCTCGAAAAGTCATCATTTAGTTATCATTGAGATTGCTTTAAAATGACATCGGCAAAAAGTTATCGAAAAGACAACATTTTGCTGAGCTCTAAAAGTCAACATGTTTCAGACAACATTATGTCAACTTCCTGACTTTTATGCCGAACGGGAAGTAAAGTTTTTGTTGGTGAAATGATCTTCTTCGTTTATCTGCCACTATTTCGGCCTGTTATAATTAATACACTGATCTCACATTCAGATTAAAAGCATCATGATCTCAATCATAAATTTTGGTGGTCTCTTTTACTTTGAATCCCAGGCTATGACTTGTTGAGGCTGTGTGTATGCCTCAACATCCTGAGGCACAAGTGTATGCCGTGCGAACTAGAAGTCTATGGTTCGAGAAGTCCTGGGTAGTGGTTTTTCCATGAGATATTTTTCAGTAGCAGACTCAGTGTAGAAAAGTACCCGAAAGACGACAATAGACTCGTTCCCTATTTCGTGGGCATTGGGATTTGAAAACACGATTGGCGAAACTTGGGTGCAGTGATGCATCTCTGCCTACCCTTTCAGAGATACAGGCGTGATTGTTTGTATGTAAAATATCATTGTATGTAAAAATCTTGTTTTATAGATATTCAAGGCTTAGCGAAACAGATGATAAAAGATCTTGGTTTCTTCGTGATTACCCGAAGAGTTGTAATGGATCGCTATGAGAAGGTGACTTATGTACCTATGTATATCACCATAGAAATCAGTAATAATTAGTATATATATATTATATAAAAGTAATTCCCATCCTTGATTATGCTGATGTCAGCTATCTAGATCTCACTGAAGAACAATTAAACAAACTTGAGCGTCTCCAAAACTTCTGCATCAGATTCATATTTGGCTTGCGCAAATATGATCACGTTTCGGAATTTCGTACTCAGCTCAAGTGGTTATCTATTCGACTTCGCCGGAATACCCACATTCTTTCTCTTCTTTATAACGTACTTTTTAACCCTGTCACTCCTTTCTATCTCTAAACTCGTTTCCAGTTTCTACACGACTCTCATTCCAGATTCTTGAGGTCGTCAGATAACTTAAAACTTAAAACACCAGTGCACTCTAAAAATTTTATGGACAGCTCTTTTACTGTCAAAGCTGCTAGATTGTGGAACTCACTTCCAGTGACAATAAGAAAAGCAAAGTCATTGTCATCTTTCAAAAAACTACTTAAAGACTATTATTTGTCCTGCTAATTAAAGACATACATGTAATTATTTGTATGTTAGTGTGTACGTATGTTTGTATAAATGTATGTGTATGTAGGCATGTATGTATGTATGTTTGTTTATATGTTTATATACTTATATATTTAAAAGTATTTATATATATAATATATATATATATTTATATTATTTTTCTTTATTTTATTTTATTTCTTTTTTAACGATATGTTTTAGCTTTGTTGATGTTTTTTAGTTTAGACTGTACACTTCGACTACCTTACATTTCTCTTGCTACGTCTCCATCCTTGGTTGCCTGTAAGAGATCGCCTTGTGCGATAAGGCCGCCTATTGTACTTTTCTTCTCTACTGTACTCCTTAGTTTTAGTGTTATGTGTACAATGAAGTTTTAAATAAATAATAATTTATTGAAGAATAAATAATTGGTTGTTATCATAAATAGCATGACGACTTCGTCCCCGGGTGTGTGTCACCGGAGCTGATGTCACAGGTCACCATGATGCTTACGAAGAAAGATCCAGTCATGCAAGCTGGGTGGCTAATGTTTGGTACGAATTTTCCGTTTATTACAATTTGTGAATCGCCTGCTGAGACGATGTGCGCAATACGCCTCCTAATGAAATTGCTGTCAGACTGGTGGGTCCTACTGCACAGATTTGATAACTTGCGAAACGTATCTAGTTGGCGCAGCTGGTGCGAAAACGACCAAATATTCTACACACACTCACGCATGCATTCTCGAAGGCGGGTAGTCCAATAGAGGTCCAATTCACTTAATATTTCGTCAGCTGTGTTTTAAACGTCACGTAATATTGAGCCGTTTATCTAGTTCATTTCCAGAATCCATGCTAATACTGAGAATTTTAGTGTCAATAAACTTTATAACACATTTCACGATCTGGCAATCTAACTTGTTAATCCCACGGCGTACATTTGTACACCAAGACTAACGAGGCAGTCATTATCATAACATGGTAAAATATTGTTAATTTCTCAGTGCCCTGTAATTAACCGTCCGTTAGATCACCCGTGCACAGTGCGCGAGGCTCGCTGCTTGCAGCAGGATGGTGTTCTGCCGACGGTTACTCTTGTTCTCATGCCGACGCCGCCGCAAGCGCCGCCCGCTCACAACGCCCGTACACCCGCCAGGAACTTCTTCCAGCAGGACTTCGAAGGACTTAAGTTTGCTTATAAAGCTACTTTAAAGGTAAATATTAATGTAGTAATTGATTAATTTCATATTAGCTACGTCGTTTATGAAACTAGTATCATCTTTAAGGTTGTATCAGGTTACCTACTTGTTGCAGTTTGATTAGAATTCAGACTCAGAGCAGGTAAGTATAGTCAATAAACCAAAAGTGATTTTATATTGGCTACATATAGGCTTTCGATAGCCTCAATAGTCCAGTTCAGGACATGTATAATAAAAACGCTTTAAAAGTGGAAATTGTGCACATTGTTTAGAAATACCTCATGGGCAGGTCTACTGGATACCCCATGATGTTTTTCTTTGTTCCGTTAAAATGCAACTGTACAGCGGTTTATTAATTATACAAGCATAGCTTCGAGAAGTGTAAATTACTCGTGGGCTCCTTTTTATCGTCTCGGTAGAATGCGCGCCGTGTTATGCAGAACATCACGCAAATATAACGTCTTGACTTGTAATATGTCAGGAAATCCACGTGAACCCGGACGACGATCTCGACGTAATTGCGATAAAATGCTTCAACGGGGTGCGCGCGTGTGCTGCCGGCGCACAGGGACCCAAGCAAGGGCATCACGTGGTTGGAGCTCCAGGATTGTATCGCGTTCTCATTATCGGACCCAGAGGATCAGGTCGAAGATCCCAGGCGCTGGCGCTAGCTAAGCATTTTGGATTAGTTTATTGTATGTATGATGATATTTTATGTAAGAGTTATATTAGTTTTGATATAGAAAGAAGATTTAAAAAGTCAAATCAGTTTATTCAAAGTGAAAATATTACAGATACAGCACTTGTTATGAGTTATCTTTATTTTCTCAACGTATTACCATTTTAGTCTTGGATGTACCTAATGATTAATCTGCCAAGTATCCTCGTCATTATTCTTTTAGTGCATTTCGATGAATTGTTCAACGAAGCTAAAGAAAAAAATGATGAAATTGGCGAGATGTTGCGCAAACACGGACCCAGTGTCAAAACTAAGGCCGAAATAGTCAAACGTCGTTTGTTGAAAAGGGTTAGTTTCACTTAATTTATGAAATACTTTCTAATGGATGATACGACGACAGCTAGTCTTATTAGGCGGTTTTTTTAGATAAACAAAACTACATAGTATTAATAGAAAAAGGGTCTCTGAAAGAAGATGACTATTTAAAAAATAAAAGACTATTCCTTTAAAATAGGTGTATAGAAAGATATTCGCTTATTTCACGTAGCCGTCAGGAATCCTATAGTCCCCCTAGATAATCCATGCTAAAATGTCTGTTTTGTCATTTACATCAATATTTTTGAAAGGACTGCATTGACAACGGCTGGGTTTTGACTGCGTATCCAATGTGCGGCGCTGATTTCGAGTATTTGGATACCATTACAACTCCTGCGAATCGGTAACGTGCAACATTAACTATTTCAGTAAAATTCAACTTATCTTTAGCAACCACACTAGCCATTATTCTTCTGGCTCTCGTATTTTTTTTCCACACGTGGTCAGCACTTCTTAAGGAAACACAGTCTCACTTTATTGAGACCCAAGCACATACCTACAATAAAATGTTTTTAAAAATGACAGTTTCATTTTCCATGTGAGAAATATGTTCGGTAAAAATGCATGAACCGAAACATGGCATGATCATATAACTTCCTGAAATAAATACCTATAAATTCTTAAAGATCATACGAAAATCGAAAGTAACTTCCTATAGATGGAAAGTGATAGTTGTTCAGCACACTAGACAAAACTTATCGCGAACTTAGTTTCACTTTTATTTTAATCTCTTTAGGGTAACTAGTTGGCATTGAACAATTGTACGCTCCAATTTCATCTCCTTTCTAAGTGAAAGTTACTGAACTGAACCAACCAACGTTTTGTATCATTTTGACTAACTTTTCTTATTACTTCAATGTACAATAAAGCCGCGAAACTATAACATTGATATCTAATATGTAGTTACCTATAACAAACGTATATACCTACATAATACCTATACCTATTATGCACGTATTGTTACCTTGGGAGTTGGGTCGTATAACGGGGGATCCTCAAAACTAGTACGCCGAGCTTACCTATTTCCACAAGCATTTTGAATTCAGATTGCATTTTTAGTTTCCGGCAGATATTTTGTTAGGTAATGATACCTATATAACAGCCGTATGCGTCACCAAATAAAAAATGTACCCTACTTACTTACTGCAGTTTTACTCATGGTTCTGATCCCATAGTACTAAATCCTAGTTCGTGGGTAACAGTGAGATGAAAACATGTTTACGGACTACACACAAATGATCTTGATGCATACAGCGATTCCGCGATCTCTCGACACAACCTGGTAGCTGACCAATTGCTTACACAAACATTCCACCTAAATTACTATTTCAACATATTGTTTTATTGTTTAGTTGTGTGTCCAACTTCGAGAGAGAGGTCAATCGGCGAATCCAACTCGGTTGGGCAGCGTTCGGGAAACTACGCGACATCTTCTCGTCCAAAATACCTCAGTGCCTGAAGACGAAAGTCTTCGATAGTTGTGTGTTACCAGTGATGACATACGGCACTGAGACGTGGCCTCTCACTATGGGCATCATCAGACGGCTCAGAGTCACTCAATGAGCTATGAAGAGGGCTATGCTCGGGGTTTCCCTACGAGATCGAATCAGAAATGAGGAGATCCGTAGGAGAACTAAAGTAACCGACATAGCCCAGCGGATTAGCAAGTTGAAGTGGCAATGAGCCGGGCACATAGCGCGGAGAACCGATGACCGATGGGGCCAAAAAGTTCTCGAGTGGAGGCCACGTACCGGAAAGCGCAGCGTGGGACGTCCACCCACAAGATGGTCCGACGACCTGGTGAAGGTCGCGGGTCGTCGCTGGATGCAGGCTGCTTCCAACAGGTCACTATGGAAGTCATTGGGGGAGGCTTATGTTCAGCAGTGGACTTCCTTAGGCCGATAATGATGATGATGATGTTTTATTGAATGATTATAAAATATAAACTTGTATTCTGTACATAAAATTGGTAATATATGTAATCCTATCCTAACAGTATTATTATCCTGAACATGGACATGGCGACGTGTAAGGCTCGACGCGTTACCAGGGGGATAGATTGGTGCACTGGGAAGCAGGTGCCGATGGGATCAGGTTCGCGAGTACTTCCACATCCCAAAGACGCGGAAGGACCATTAGAGGCTGAGGTATTTTAATTACCTATGTACTTTGAATTAATTTGTCACGTTCAAAGCCTTTGTTTTTAATTTCTCAACGAGTATAACGTGTTCAGTTGATGATTAGCAGACTATCGCTTAGTTCATGACAGATATAATGATTTGAGCACGTCGTTGTTATCGCGTAAATAAATATTTTACAGCTAGAAATGCTGTAGCGCTTCGATATCTGTAAATCTATGCTCTGGTGTACCTGGTAACAATAAATCAATACTTGCGATGCGCCGAATAACGGATTTATGACGCACGCAGTTACACCGTATAACTTTACGAGAAATACCGTTTAGTAGAATACGTGCCCCCGTTGCCCTAGATGCGCGGCACGCTTGACACATGACGTCACACATTAGCACTGACTACAATAATTGTCTTGCAGTTAGACAACTATTTTTCGGAGGCTCTAGCAGAGCTTCGTGCCGCTGCTGGCATAACTGCGGTGGAAATTAACGCCATGGACTCTTTTGGTATTAATTCAGTAGTTAGGTTCGCACATTTGCTTTTGCAGAAGTACTAGAAATCAGCCAAGAAATGAAATAATCAAGTTGTCGTAATCGGGCTTTCGTACTTGTGCTGACAGATTAATATTGATAAATTTCCCAGTTACCATTCCATGCATCAATGGTCTTAGATTTCATGTCACTAATAAAAATTCTCTTTTTATTACTTCAAAAGAACCATTTACATAATAATAGAAAAAACTGATAGGAGAAATCTGTCTCAGAAATGTATGTTCTTTTTATTTATTTCCTTTTTCTTCTATGTAAATTTTAGTTTTACAATTTTTTTTAAATATCTATACTGAGTTTTCAGTGTTCTTTACTATGTTGTGTTATAGATAAAGTGCAGGTGAAAATCCAGGCCGCTGTCATGTCTGCGCCTGCATTCGAAATAGAGTACTGCTCTCAACTTCGCAACGTCTGTGGGGATTAGTACGCTAATGTATTGGTTGTTGGAAATAAAACGTTGTATTCCTTAGAAAAATGTTTTTATTATGTACTCCCTCCGTACTTCGATTGAAATTCATTTAAATTACTACATAATTATTTAATTTACTCTGCTAATTATGAACTAACATTCTGCAGTCTCAAAATAATTACATACATTAAAGAACACTGAGGTAGTCTCCGAGTTTGGCGAGACTAACTTAACATCATGTATTCCCTCGCGTCTCGCAGACTAAAAATAAAAAATGCATCAATTTATACAGAACACACACGCTAAAATCCGTGCACACTGCTCACACCACGCATCCACTCCCATACACGCAATAAATATACACAACACGAGCTAAAACACTTCGTATCCGTGCGGCCGCGCTGGGCCGGCCCGCGCCCCGCCGTGACCGAGCTGGAGATCACATTGGGCTACGATCACTTTACACTTGGATTGGTTACAACTCGTCCTTGAAGTCCTCGTCGTCGCCGCCGGCTCCTGGTGGGGGGACTCCGCCCTGTCCTTGGTAAAGTTTGGCAATGATTGGCTGAACGACATCTTCGACGGTCTTTTTCTGTTTCTTGTATTCTTCGGCATCTACATCTTGGTTGTCTTCTAACCATTTGATGGCGGCATCAATGGCTTCCTCCATCTTGGCTTTTTCGTCGTCGCTGACCTGTTAACAATAACAAAAAAAAGATTAGTTAAATATTTACATATTATTTTAAAGTTATAGTATTATTGTGATAAGATCCATTAAATAATAAAAGTTTTATCAATTAATAAGCATCTCATAGTTACTAATGTGATAAAAAAAATACCAACCTTAGCGCCGAGTTTCTCCTTGTCTTGAAGCTGGTTCTTGATCGAATAGGCGTAACTCTCGAGCTCGTTTCTGGCCTCGACACGCTCCTTAAGCTTCTTGTCGTCATCGGCGAATTTCTCGGCGTCCTTGATCATCCTCTCAATATCCTCGGGTGTCAGCCTGTTTTGGTCATTTGTGATGACAATCTTCTCCCTGTTTCCTGTTCCCTTGTCCTCAGCTGATACTTGTAAGATACCGTTGGCGTCGATCTCAAATGTTACTTCAATTTGTGGGATGCCACGTGGTGCAGGGGGGATTCCGGTTAAGTCGAATTTACCGAGAAGATGGTTGTCTTTGGTCATGGGACGCTCACCCTCGTATACCTGGATGGTTACAGTGTGTTGGTTGTCACTGGCAGTAGAGAAGATCTGCGATTTTTTGGTGGGGATAACAGTGTTACGAGGGATCAGTTTGGTCATTACTCCTCCAACAGTCTCGATACCCATAGTGAGGGGGTTAACGTCGAGCAGCACAATGGCGTCAGTGTCTTGTTCTCCGCTCAGCACACCAGCCTGGACGGCGGCACCGTAAGCGACAGCCTCGTCGGGGTTGATACCTCGGGATGGCTCCTTGCCATTGAAGAATTCCTTGACCAGTTGCTGAACCTTGGGGATACGGGTGGAACCACCGACCAGCACGATCTCATCGACATCCTTTTTGTTCATGTCAGCATCTTCCAATACCTTCTGTACGGGTTTGAGGGTAGATCTGAACAGGTCCATGTTCAATTCTTCGAACTTCGCTCTGGTCAAAGTCTCAGAGAAGTCTTCACCATCGTAGAAGGACTCAATTTCGATCTTGACTTGATGGCTGGATGACAGAGCTCTCTTCGCCTTCTCGACCTCACGACGCAGTTTCTGCACGGCACGGTTGTCCTTTCTGATGTCCTTACCCTTCTTCTTCTTGTACAGTTTGATGAAGTGCTCCATAACTCTCTGGTCGAAGTCCTCACCACCCAAGTGAGTGTCACCATTGGTAGCCACTACTTCGAACACGCCATTGTCGATTGTAAGCAGAGACACGTCGAAGGTACCACCTCCCAAGTCAAAGACAAGCACATTCTTTTCACCATCTTTTTTGTCTAGACCGTAAGCGATGGCGGCGGCGGTTGGCTCGTTGATGATTCTCATGACATTAAGACCAGCGATGATACCGGCATCTTTGGTGGCCTGACGCTGGGCATCATTGAAGTAAGCTGGCACAGTAACAACAGCATGAGTGACCTTCTTTCCGAGGTAAGCCTCAGCGGTTTCCTTCATCTTAGTGAGGACCATAGCGGAAATTTCTTCAGGGGCAAAGATCTTGTTTCCTTGAGCAGTCTGTACAGATACATGAGGTTTGCTCTGTTTCTCAATAACTTGGAAGGGGAAGAACTTGATGTCATGTTGGACAGTTGAGTCACTCCATTCACGACCAATCAAACGTTTGGCGTCAAAGACAGTGTTTTCAGGGTTGGTTGTCAGCTGGTTCTTAGCAGCATCACCAATGAGACGTTCACCATCAGCAGTGAATGCCACATAAGAGGGTGTGATACGGTTACCCTGGTCATTGGCAATAATTTCTACTCGGCCATTCTTGTACACACCAACACTGTTGACAAGGAAAAATAAATATGAAATTTTGAATGACTGCAATTAAATCACAATGTAAATTTCATGCTGTTTTAATATTTTCATTAGAAATTAAATTTAAAATAATATGTTTTCAATTTCCAACTATACTGAGCATTTTTCAGACACATTAATATCAATGATCTTGATATATTTTTCTAGTCTTACCAATAAGATAACGGTAATCTATATTCAAAGGATACTTTATATTCTTATTAGAAAAGTAAGCTAACTCACAATTATATTCTGTACTATATTTATGGTTACACACTGCCATTGTCTGATGTTGGTCTCATTAGCTTTACAACTGAAAGGTGCTTAATTCAAAGCTTGCAATTTATAAAAATGCACCTTAATTTACTTAATTTTGCCATAAAAAGATTGTTACGTTCGGAAGTAAATTTATTCTTTTTGATACGAAATAATTGTCAAAAACTAGAATGGAAGTATGGGATGGTGATATGCAGGGAGTATTCTTACCATGAGTAGGTGGTACCCAAGTCGATACCGATGACAGTGCCGATGTCTTTGTCTTTCTCCTTCTTGTCGTCGGCGCACACCGCCGCGACCACCAAAACCAACGCGCATAAACTCCACCGCATTTTCACCATATACTTATATTTTCTGAAACAAAACGTCGAAAATTAAATTAAAAACGTCTATAAATGTCCAAGAATATCTAATCCCAATAAAATACTTGTTGCATTAGATGCCAATTTGTTGGTTTCTAAAGACACGTAGTCATAGTGAAGGACACGTCATATGGGACACGGATAAAAAATCCCGTTTTAAAACTAAAGATTACACGTTTCGACAGTTTATAGTGGCCTAGAGAACGGTAACGGTAATTTGTGGTACAGCTATGATAAGTAGGACGCTCTACCGGTCCGCTAGGAATCCAGAATTTTCGCCGACGTCGATACCGATATTTGGTCACAATTGTAAGAGAAACTATACAGAAAATGGTACACATTTAAGTTAGAAGCGAAATTAACCTACTAATGCCATTAAATTTATAGGAATAGAACAGTAAACAAGTAAAATATGCCAGAAAAAAAGTTAAGGTTAAAACCATGAAATGAATTCGGAAAATTTAGAAATGCTGTACTGAATATAGAAGACTATTATAATTACCTATTAAATAGTAATTATGAACAAATCAATGGAAAAATGTATTTCACTGCCACGATACTATCACTTTGAACAGAATAAGGGACACTTGCACGAATTCACCAACGATATGCTTTGATCTCTTACGTTCGATTTTTCAAGAAAAACTGAAGTTCACACGCGGCCGTCGCTATTATTTAGCGCTAGTGCTCTTCGTGGGCGAATTGGATTGGCTCATTGAACGATGACGTACTGAAAACTGCCATGCGATTGGTCCAAGTGTACCTATTTGGCGCGTTATTATTGGCCCACGTTTATAACTGGCCTTCTGAATAGGTCGTTACGTGGAGCGGGATATTTGAAGAATACGTGGTTCAATAAATCTTTTCTAGAATCATTGAACTTTCACTCGTTATTGTCATTCATAATAAAATTGCATCACGCAAGCGAGAAAAAGACAGCTGACAGATAGACATTACCTATAAGGAATTAATGATAAATTCTGATAAATGATAAGTAACGTCTCAATAAAACAAAATAATATCAAAAACACTCAGTAAATAAATAGGTATAATATTTAAAAACCAATATACAATGGTCTGTTTTTATCTTTAAAATAATATGTAGTCTGTATATTATATGTATACTGTTTAATACTTTCGCTATAATTTTCAATAAACGTTGAAGTTTTTTAATTGTAATTACCATTGGCCACATCTTTATGCCAGATTTTACTATAAAATAAATACATACTTAATATTATAGAATAAACAGAAGATATTTGCTTGTGGGTTTTACGTATAGTTGTTTAGGTTAGGAGATCCTAAATTCACTTCTTAATTCAACTAAAAAAAATGTTTCTTATTATTGCAGAAAAAATTATATAATTATATTACATACAAAACTAGGTTTAAAAGTAGCCTTCTCGGTGCATTGGGCAAGAAGTACCCAAGTAAGTCGCACATTCTGACTTCTGTCACTATATTAGGCCAAACACTTTTTTCTGCATTGTTATAAGAGACTGCTGTTTGGTCTCGTGGCACAAATGTGTTCCGTGCCATCTAGAGGTCTTGTGTTCGACATTTAGGTCTGACAGTTTTATTGAGTTTTGACATTAAACAGGTTGCAATTTGAAAAATACCTACTAATTATAAGAACACAATATGGAAAAGTCGTGATGGCCTCGGGGTTTAGGTACGTGGTCGAGAATCTCGGCGGCCGCGGATTCAAACTTCAAGCTCTGACTTTTCGAAGTTTGTGTGTATTCACAAAGAATTATCATGAACGTTAACCATCGTGAGGAAACATACACATTTAAAAGTTCTTAGGAATTTCAGGCCAGCGTGGTGGAATAAGACCTAAACTCTCTCATATGTAGAGGAGGCCCGTGCCCAGCAGTGGGACGTATATGGGATGATGATGATGAATATGAAATTTAACCACTGATTACTCAAAACAGTGGAAAGTCATGTTAAATAATTTCCTAGGGCAAAAAAGTTTTGCCGCCCGGATTGGGCTGAATAGTAAGAATGTCTAACTATAGCAAGTGCACGTGTCCACAAAGTCGTCAGTTTTCTCATAATTTTAAAATTTATTAATTTAAATGATAAATGATCTATCATTGAATGGTGAATTTCTATATTCATCTAATTTAATAAAACACTCCACTTAATGTAATTGCATGTCTAATCAAATATTTAATATAGAAAATTATTCAAATAGTAATCAACATTAATATAATTCAGATGAAGGTTGAATAAGACCACGTCATTACAGATCGTATTTGGATATCTCACACTTGCGACACATATACCCACGCCGCAATACTTGGCCGATGTTACGAATTTCGACAATCGAATTACGAAATTCATTTTAATATTTTTTTTATTATTAATAATTTTATAAATTTTTTTAACGACATAGATAATTTTTAATTAAAATTGTCTATAAATTATATTATCAGCGTTATAATTTCTACTTTTTCAGACACACAGAGTTCTCCAATGTGGGCAGCTTCCTTAGGCGAAGTCCAGCAATCTGCTATTCTATTTACTCTTACCTACTTTTATAAGTAAAGAAAGTGAATTTGTACAAGTTGTAATAATTTAATACTTTCAACACTATCTATATTTCCGTGAGGTTATGAGTAAATCAGAACTATTCGTTGTACTTTTTCACACACATACATACATAAACTCACGCCTGTATTCCCCGAAGGGGTAGGCAGAGGTGCATTTCTGCACCCACATTTCGCCAGGTATGTATCAGACCCACGTAATAGGGGGCGAGCCTATTGCCGTTTTTCGGGCACATTTCCAGACTCCGTACTGTCACTGAGAATTTCCTAATGGAAAAACCCAATAACACTGCCCGACCCGGGAATCGAACCCAGGACATCTAGATCCCACGGCACATACTTGTACCGCGAGACCACGAGGCAGTCATCAAAAAGAAAATTGTTTTTGATAAAAACCATTTAGTTATTACTATTATAGGTATACAGTTATGTTTATCACTGGGAATTATGACTCCGGCTAAAATTACGTAAAAATGTTAAACAAGATAAGAGTTATAAACTACTATAATTGCTATATATAATAACCCATAATAAATCATTTAAACTACTTACTTCCAAAATACTAGGTGTATGCTTGGAAATTGAACCCACGCCCGCTGAGATAAGAGTTGCGGTAAACCACGCTATATTCTCTTTATTATTCTCACATACAACTTCTAGAAATTAAGTAGGGTACTGTCGGTCTTAGTGTCATTTCCATTTTGCCTTCTAACCGAGATGACATAAAATAATACAAGACCAGAAATAATTTATTGCTATATTTTTAGGTGTTTAGTCCGCCAACCCACACTAGGCCAGCGTGGTGGACTAAGGCCTAAACCCTCTCAGTTGTAGGGGAGGCCCGTGCCTAGCAGTGGAACGTATTTGGGCTGATGATGATGGTGATTTGAATTGGATTAAATATTTATTGTATTTAATCTGTCATTGATAGGGCTAGATAATATTGAAAATATATCATGGGATTTTCAGCTTAACCTAAAACGACATAAAGTCGAAAATTGTCCATAGGATATAAACAATAAAACGACAACTGTACATAACATTTTATTTAAAATCAATATAAATTCAACAACAGTCTATGTACTTATCAAGCTGGAAATGTATTATCAAAACCATTATTACTTATCCCCGTACCTAAAATAATTATTACTTAATGATAAATTCTTTAACCATTTATTTTTTACTCGATATTATTGACAAAATGAGCGGCGCGAAGTACGTTATAATGCAATCGGCGCCTGTAATAAGAAAAAAAATACCATTATTATACATTGAGGTTAGTAGTTGAGTAGCACGAAATGTGAGGTCATTGAACTCGAGTGACGTGTTGAATATATCACCTTGACAGTATCAAAACAGTAATATGTCCTGAATATATGAACACTCACATCTTGTGTAAAGTGGTAGGCAAAGACCTCAGAGTCAGAACAGCTGAATAAGATTAGAAGGGATAGGCCGCGCGCACTTTGGACACGTTTTCGTACGAATTTTACTCGTGCGCACACGTACGAACACGTACGAACGATCCCGACATTCCAAGTACTATGGGAGCGCGCAGACTGGGTGCGAGTAAGTCGTGCGTATACGTACGTGTAGTTCAGACAGTGGCGGATTTACCAGCAGGCTGAGTAGGCTGGAGCCTAGGGCGGCAGATTTTAGGGGGCGGCAAATTTGCCCCAATTTTTTTTTGTCTTACAGAAATAAAAACCGCCTTCAAAAAAAAACTATTCCAAAACAAATTAATATGCACTAAAAAGTAAAAAAAAATATTTCGTATTCTTCTATAACTTAATAATGAACTTACTTTTTCTCTTCATTATTATGTAGTTACGATCTACAAATGTGTTTCCCTTTTTTTTTTTTTTGTTCTCGAGGGGAAAGCTGTTTATGGCTCTACTTCCCGCCAGCCCCGGGGAAGGGGGGGCGGGAAGCGTATGTCGGGGTCACCAGTCTTCCAGCCCGGCGCGCGGCGACGTCATGTCCGCGCAGGTGTTAGTGCCGGGCTGGGTCCCTAACAATATCCCTAAACCGGCATACCGACCAAAACCCCCCGGTAGTCATCTCCCCGCAGCGCGCCCAGCGACCCCAAGGGCCCCTTTGAGTCGTCTTTTACGACAGGCAAGGGATACATATGTGTTTACCTTTTTTTTTTTTGTTCTCGAGGGGAAAGCTGTTTATGGCTCTACTTCCCGCCAGCCCCGGGGGAGGGGGGGCGGGAAGCGTATGTCAGGGTCACCGGTCTTCCAGCCCGGCGCGCGGCGACGTCATGTCCGCGCAGATGTTAGTGCCGGGCTGGGTCCCTAACAAAATTCCCTAAACCGGCATACCGACCAAAACCCCCCGGTGGCCATCTCCGCGCCGAGTGGGGCGACCGCGGTACGTTGGCGAGAAGCGCCAACCGTAATGCCGCAGCCGCCCGGTGCGCCTCCGAGACGTTATAGTCTCGGCCGTCTCGGAGTTGTAGGGGGCGCAGTTGCACCCCCACTAGCTTGGTTCGGGCGCCCCGGTTGTGGATGGGCGCCCGCGAAGTACACAGGCCACAGTGCCGCCGCCCCTCTCGGGGTCACTTTCAGTGAGGACGCGCCGCCCCCGCAGCGCGCCCAGCGACCCCAAGGGCCCCTTTGAGTCGTCTTTTACGACAGGCAGGGGATACCGTGGTGGGATTCTAACGCCCCCTTGCCACAGGGCAGACATATGTGTTTACCTAACCTATCCACTTCAAATCTAACTCAATACATACCTTTGAATAATAAACAATGATCAAAACATTTTTTAGAGTTCTCCTAAGTAAAATATAATGAAAAATATTATTATTTAAAATGTAGTTACAATAGACGGTGTCAACAAAGGTAGGTTTGTAACTACATATGCACAAGGTTATAGGTGAGATGTGCTTGGTTTAATTAGGTATTGGTATTCTCTCACATTATATTGTCAATCGTATAAAAGTTAACATGTAAAAATAATCTTAAAGAATTCTCGTATTATTGCTAGGTATATTGTAGTGTTTCCTTGGCTCAGCGACTCAGTGGAGCTGTGTATAGAAAAACGCCAACATGAAAAAAGAAGACCAAGAACAGTATCAGTAAAACGATGAAAATTGACAGTTTTCTTAAAAGTGGAAGGAGAAGCAGTATTGTACGACCAAGAACTTTAACCACATGCAGTGATACACTACAATCTGAAGAACTCGGAGTTCAAGCTCGGACTTGATGCCTGTGCTGGTGTACCTTAAGGTTGTGTGCTATCCCCGGCTCTGTTCCTTCTGCATCTCAATGACCTGTTACTTAATAATAACATCTATAGTTATGCGGGTCATAGTACCGAGGATGTCTTATATACTGGTCGCGCAAATTCCTCTCAGGAACAAGTCAATGAGGGCTGGAATAAGCTTGTTTCGGAAATCGGCTATTTGTTGGATGAAGCGGCAGACTGGGACGGGCAGAATTTAGTCCGGGACTTTGGATCGTTATCCTTGGGGGCGGCCATACCAGTTGGCATTCAGTAAATTGCGTCCACCGGCGCCCCACTCTCACCCAAAGTCTCCGACCGGAGATCCTGAGTGAAGTCGTTGTTGCTCTCTTTCCGGCCACCCCGGATTTTAGTCCTCCACCGATGCCACCACGTCCGTGGTCGGTGAGGGATGGATCGTTGGTGGGATCATTTCAGTGATCGGCAGGGGAGACCTCGGAGGTTCCAATTCCAGGCGTTACGCCTGAGGAGCTTCAGGCAGCAGTACTGCGGCTGCGGAGAAAGAACACCGCCCCGGGGCTCGACAGCATCCCAGGACGTGTGTGGATTCAAGTCGTCGAGAACCTGAGTTTCGAAAAGGCCAAGGTAATTCTGCGGGTGAAGTAACACGCGAAGGAGACAGGAGCCCAGGGCAAATGCATGGTGGCGGTGTCACTCGAGATCGTCAACGCCCACAGGGGTCGGTCCTAGGATCCCTTCTGTGGAACATCGAGTATGATTGGGTGCTCCGTGGTGCCAATCTCCGGGGCGTCGGCATAGTTTGTAATGCTGACACGTTGGTGACAGCGTGTGCTGGGACCTTTCCAGAGGCCGTCAACCTCGCCGCGCTAGGCACTAGCCACGTGGTGAGGAGAATTCGGCGACTGGGCCACGTGGTGGCCCTTCAGAAATCCAAGGCCATCTGCTTCACGGACCTCGGAACCAGCCACCTGCAGAGGCCTATCTGACGATAGAGGCGTGGATATCCACATCGGCTCCAAGACGAAATATCTTGGTGTCGTGTTGGATAGCGGATGGAATGTTTGCGCCCACTTCGGCAGATTAAAGCAGAAATTGATTAGGGCAGCTAGTGCATTATCTGCTCTACTGCCCAATCTCGAAGGTCCCGGCATCCCCTGCCGAAGATTGTTCGCGGGAGTCGTGCGATCAATGGCCCTATACGGTTGCCCCGTTTGGGCCGAGTCCCTGGGCAGACGTTGCGTGGCCCTTCTGCGGCAACCGTAGCGGGTAATTGCGCAGCGGATGATCAGGGGCTATCGCACGATTTTCCATGAGGCGGCCTGCGTTTTGGCCGCTTTCCTTCCTTGGGATCCTGACGCCGGAGCCCTTTCGTCAGTCTACCACTGGCGAGAGGAGGCGTCTCGTCTGAGGGAACAACCGACCCCAAGAGAGGTAGAGGCCAAAAGAGCCTCCCTTCGTTTGACCGGCGTCGAGGAGTGGCATTCCAGGCTGGATAATCTCTGAGCTGGTCCGTCGCAGCAGTGCGTCCTTAGTCAGTGGTGTGATGACGTTCCGCCTGTCACAGGTTCTGTCAGGACATAATTGTTTCGGCTGGTTCCTGTGGCGGGTGGCTAGAAGAGAAGAGTCCGCCGTGTCTCACCACTGTGACAACTGCCTGGAGGACACAGCCCAGCACACTTTGTCGGATTTTCCGGCCTGGGATGAAGACCGAAGCGCACTCCGCGCAGCCGTCGCAGCGGACCTCGCGCTCTCGGCTGTGATTCCTGCCATGGTCAAGAATCGGAGGTCATTGCAGGCGATGCTCTCCTTCTACGAGATTGTAATGACGCAAAAGGAGAGCGCGGGGCGGATTCGTGAGCAGAACGATCCCGCCCACCGCCGCCAGCAGAGAAGAAGGCGCCGGGTAACCGAATACGGCTGATCCGGCATTTCCACCCTGAGGATTGGGGGCCTAAGAATTCCGCCAGGGCATCCCCTGCCTGTCGTAATAGGCGACTAACAGGGGCCCAAGGGTGGCTGGGCATAGATACTGTGGGGGCAGTGCGCCATGACTAAAAGCAACCCCGAGATGTGCAGTAGAGAGCGTGGTCTCTTGACTGTCGCGGACGTTCACAATAAGTGAGCGTCCAAAATAGGGTGAGTGGAAGGCATCTTGAGCCCTCTCAATTTTGAGGTGTCCATAATTGGACGGTGCGCTGGGCGGCAAGGGACCATTTAAAGCGCTTCTCGCCCTGAGATGCCGTAAAACCGCCCCAAATGCGCGTGATGGTCACCGAGATGTTTTAGACGGTATGCTGGCGTAGGATTTTGGTTACGGATCCAACTCAACTAAGGGACAGCTGCTGCTGAATTCACTACCGCACCACACGCCAGAAATTGAAGTTCCATCCCTACCATCTGGCTGAATAGCGTTCATCAACAGTGCGGTTCAAACGGTGTTTCCTTCCTCGTACAACACCTTTGTGGAATCAGCTTTCCTCGGCGGTATTTCGTAATGGATACGACTTAGGGACCTTAAAGAAAAAAGCCTATATTTGCCTCAAAGGCCGGCAACGCACCGATAATTCCTCTGGTATTGTGGGTGTCCATGGGCGGTGTTGACCACTTGACACCAGGTGGCGCACTAGCACGTTTGTCTCCTCTATCATTAAAAAAATATATTTTTAGTCTTTTAATTCTTAAATCTTTTTTTCACCTTCGTTTGTCTGTGTAGGCTATCGAAATGCAGAGGTCGGAAGGGGCGGCAAAATTTGAATAGCCTACAGGCGGCAAATGTCTTAATCCGCCACTGAGTTCAGACGTCCGAAAACAATCCGAACTCGTTGGGATTTTACAAAACATTCGTACGTTTTGACATAAGAAATGGACGTAGAAAAATTAATTAACCTGACACTGCTCATTTGACTTATAAAAAACGTATACAGTGTGCGCACTCAATTCGTACGATCACGATCGTACGTATACCGTACGACACGAATTCGTGTCCAAAGTGCGCGCGGCCATATAGACAGTATTTTGGACAGTAGTGTCGCCGCTTGTCTGTCACCTATTCATTCTACTACGATCACACGACCAATGATAAAAATTGCAAACAAAAATGAAGGATTGCTTTGCTATTCGTCGAGGAATCAGCAACACCACCGAGCTCGATTTTTATCGAGTAACGATACCATCGTTGGATTCGTATTTTCAATTTTATAAATTCAAATTTTACATACAATTTTTCATTGAGAAAACAGATTATGTCATTCATCATAGATATCGAGAAAAACTTCAGTCAATTAGGCCTTGATGGATGAAAAAAATAATTTTTTTTTTCTCTTTCCTGATAAGTTGTGAAAACCATCACCAAGGTGTTGCTGATTCCTCGACGTATTGGTTGTCACACATTTATAAGTCTTGATATTACACGCAACCCGAATTACTAAGAAGCGGCCGTGTCAAACCTATGATAGTCTAATCGTAGGTTCAGCACGCTCGGCATGCTGGCATTTCATTTCTAGTCGTATTTAACTGTTCTGTGCCAGAGACTATCGAGTGCGCATACTACGAAATTGTGTTAAAGTGAAGATACCCAGAGATAACAATGGGCGGATATTCGTATCCGCCTGCATATTGCTCACCGTACATAAGGTATAAAATCTGCCGTTGTGACCTACGAAACTGTGTCGCCTGTGCACATCAATCATCAATCATGCCAAAAAAATTATGTCAACTGGCGAGACGTATATAATTGTAATTCTCTTTTGGACCAAAATCCTTGTTTTGCACATTCTTACGCTAGCGTGTATTCTCCAAGCAGAAAGTAGAAGTGTTGAAACAAGAAAACAAATACTTGTGGATCACACAAACATTTGTCTCGGTGCGGGGATCGACCCCGCAGCCTCCCGTTTCGCAAGCTGCTATCTAGCCAACTGCGCCACGAGGCTGTCAATGTCTTAATGTCGTGTTATCAGGCATATTTCTCAACTGCTACACTGAACTTAATAACGAAAAACCTCTGCCCGAGCCGGGAATTAAACCCAGGACCTGAGATCGCATGCTTCAATTTATGCCCGTTCGTTTTTGCTTCTATTGTTGTTTAGTGATTATAATAGTGATCTTACCAGCCCTCCTCATACAAGTGAGTATCTCCATGAGATTAGTCTCCACTTCTTGACTGTTTCCGGAGCGGGTGATCATCGCGTACTCGCCCGAAACCTGCGACAATTTTTGTTTTGTAACGTAAATTATAATAATAAATAAATGATAAATCTTTATGTATCAAAACCAATTAGACATGACCTGAAAAATATCCTAAATAAACGTGTAATAATGTATATAAAATTAACAGTTATCAATGTCGAAAAAACATTTAATAAAAATGCTTTCCATAATTTTTTATATAGACCCCGTTTGTTTAGTTAGTTTTGTTTCACTTATACCGTAAAATGCCGCAATTAAATCCGACAGACTAAAAGTTCAGAGACAATCTTTGTCTCTCCTCGTTCCAATAATAAATTAACCATTTTTATTAAAAAAAAACTCAACGCCTCTTCAACATTTTATTGTAGAAAAAGTTGTATGTACTTCGTTGTTGAGTAATGTTTTTTTTTTCAAATCACCTGATAAATAAACAGCGGATGATTCGGGAACTTGTCCTTGGTCTGCCTGACGATATCCAAGTACGGCAACCCCGGCTTTACCATGAGGAAGTCAGCGCCCTCCGTCACGTCGCGAGCCTGAATATACATTAAAAATATTTGTATATTTTATGATAAAGTTTCGAGGCGACATAAATGCTGCATAAAAGTTATGGCCACGAGTCCATAAGAAAGTCCATTACTTATAAGAAAGTTAAGATATCACAATATCAAGGATACATTCATATATATAATTTATTTTGTCTGTTAGTGTACTTCAGAGGGAAATATATAATCTTTTTTATATTTGACATTTGTCATTTTTAATTATTTAATTTACTTTTGCTACTCTGATTACAGCGTTATACGGAATGATATTTTTTTTTGTAATTAAAGGATGGTAACTCTGATTTATCGATTTGGTACTGACGGCGGCCCGTGCGGCGAGCGCGGCGCTGCCGGGCGGCAGCTGGTAACACTTGCGGTCGCCCGCCATCGGAGAACTCTTCATCGTGTCGCGGAACGGACCGTACATCGACGACGCGAACTTGCACGAGTACGACAACACCGACACCTGACGAACATACACACCTTTTATTATATCTATGTGTGACTGCCTCGTGGTCTCGCGGTACAAGTATGTGCCGTGCGATCTAGAGGTCCTGGGTTCGATTCCCGGGTCGGGCAAAGTGTTATTGGGTTTTTCCATTAGGAAATTCTCAGTAACAGCACGGAGTCTGGAAATGTGCCCGAAAAACGGCAATAGGCTCGCCCCCTATTACGTGGGACTGATACATACCTGGCGAAATGTGGATGCAGAAATGCATCTCTGCCTACCCCTTCGGGGAATACAGGCGTGAGTTTATGTATGTATGTATGTATCTATATGATCCATGTTCTAACCCATTACCGCCCTCTGTACCTGCACAGGTACAACTACTTAATCGATAAATTATGTATTTTATCTGTGGTAAGTGTTGAAAGTAGTTAGAAATTACAAATCTAGATGACACTAGTTACCACATAATAAATAAAAATAGGCGGTGGCGCGAAAACAAATGTCACTTATTTTGTAATAAAATACGGAGTCCAGACACGACACGACAGGTAAGATTATTTTGTTGGTTTTTATCAAAAATAGTGAAATATTTCAACTTCTTTTTTTATTTTTATGGAGACTATTTATTTGTGTTGGTAATAATAACATAAGAATGAAAGTTTATTACAAAACTTGTAAAGTAGGGTTTGTTTCATTTGTTGTACACAGGCGGGTACAGCGGGCAGATTCGTACTAAAATTTCGTTTTGTTTACAGTATTACTTATAAGTTGAAATGGCCAATCGGAACGTATTTACCAGCTATAAGAGACTGGAGGAAGCCTTGGAATCAATTTTGGGTGATGAAAACAATGGTGAAGAGTACGATATGGTATTAGTGCCACCAGATCCGGCTGTGGTGAGTGATGAGGAAGAAGGTAATGAAGATAATTTGGCGGCTTCAAGTTTCCCTATGGACGTTCCAGGGACTATTGAGGTAGGTCGGCGTCGTCCTGACTACGATGTTTCGGAATGGAGCGACAGTGATGATGAGCCGCTAAGACCTATGCCTGCAAAACGTGCCAAAAAATGTGATGTAGATTTACCTGTATGGAGGAAAACTCAGCCAACCTATAGTTCTACTTATGAAATTACAATATGATTATAATATGATTATAGTTTTGATACAAAGAATGAGATAACTATGGTACGTTGGAAGGACAATAATGTTGTTACAATGGGAACTAATTTTGATGACAAAGAGCCGCTGGGCAAAGTCAAACGATGGTGTAACATCAGAAAGCAAAAGGTTGACGTAAATATACCTAAAATGTTTGTCAACTATAATAAAGGAATGGGTGGAGTTGACCAAATGGATCAGTCTATCAGCCTTTATCGGATTTCAATAAAAGGAAAAAAGTGGTGGTGGGTTATATTTACCTATTTGTTAGATATGGCGATATCAAATGCTTGGCGACGACATGTTTTGCTCAGTAAAACTAAACAAGAGATAACTTACATGGACCAGTTATCTTTCAGACGAATTATTGCACGGACTTATTTACGTCCAACGAAAACTAAGAGCCGTCCGTCATCCTCAGTGCCACTAGGGGGTCGGAACAATAATGGTCATAATCCTGAACGGATGGAAAACCCACTGCGATGTGTTATCTGTCACCAAAGAATTCGCTGGCGTTGCGAAATATGTTTGAAAACGCTATGTGTTGAACGACCTTGTTTCAAACAATTTCACTCCTAAAGCGCCCACTGTACACGGCTGAGTACACCCCTAAAACTTGATATGTACATTATGTTCACATCATTTTATCTTCTTATATAGCATATTGTATCCCTTATGGACTAATAAAAGAAAAACAATAGAAAAATATACTGCAGTTTCATTTTGGGCGTTAATGGGCTAAAGTAGTAATTCCCAAAGTGGTCCAAGTGGACCACCAGGGGTGCACGGGAGACTCGACGGTCTACGTTGGGCATGACAAAACATGGGGGTCCACAATGGTAAGCGGGGGTCCATGAAAATTAATTTCGTTTCGAACTAAAATGTTGGTTTGACTTCTCGTACCAATATAGGCAGATAATATTTTGAGAAGCTCAGCGACTGTTACTTGTAAAAATTTGCGTATTCCATAATCAGTAAAACGCGTTTTTTTGGATTTTTGAAAATTGGTAGTAATGTAGCTGCATGTCTGTTCTAAAGCAACTGTGTTGTAACTTTGAACATGGCTTCTTTATGATTTAAGAACTTTAAACTTTATTTCATTTATTTAATATGCTTTATTGTACACCATAACAATAGAAACAACATTGTTTACTGGTCACAACTCGATAAGGTAGTGTCACAAATGGCGGCCTTAATACTACTTTAATACTACGACCACTATTCCAACATATCAAATTATTTCAGAAATTTTTAAGACTTTCTGTATAAAAGTTAGTGTAGTCCCAGTTTTATATTGATGATATAATACCTGATTTTGAAGTTTAGCGGCGACTAAGGCCTCCTTGATTGCTTTTATTCTGTTATCCATCATGTCAGAGGGCGCTACGATTTGGGCACCTGCAGAATAATAATAAATAATTAAAATAGTTTAAAAAATATATAAATGGAATGCGGTAGTGGAATCCATCTCTTTATTCATCTATAACAAAATATTTTTTATTCAATGTCTTAAGCGTACGGAACCTTGAAGTGTAGGCAAATCTCAATACTATTATCTAAATAATCGACATAACATTAAGTCAAGTTTTCGTTACAGTTCATTATCATATAAACTGGTTCAGCCGTGTGACAAGGTAGTAGAGAATATTATTATCGTAAAAATAATATTAGTTCACATGAGCGTTGCAGATTTATTTTATTCTTTGTATGTAATACTATATTCCTATAATGAGTCCTACTACAGGGCAATGGTCTACCTTATATTCTTCCCCGTCGCAGGATCATCTATCAGCTCGCTCCATTTTGTTTTGAATACGTCTAACCCATTTCTCTATCTTTTTTGTATAGGCACGATTTTTATGAATATTTACTAGAACCCAGTAAGTAACATTCTCTTTACTTTTGACAGCATTCTTTCCTGCACGTATGTTTTATTTAAAGACATTAATATAATGTATTATTTGTAAGAGACCCCTCATTGATACATCGTTATATGTATAACTAGTGGTCCCGGCTCACGTCGTCCTGCCCGGAAAAACTTCAAGCGATATGCCGACAGCAGCGCCACCTACCGGGCCCAACTGTGTTTTGAAATCATCCAGGGACCCATTGGAATATACATAGAAAATTTCATCCTAATCGGTCCAGCCGTTTGACATACCGACAACGGCGCCATCTATCAGGTCCAATTGAGAATCTAAACCATTCTCGAATCCCCTCGAACCCATACAAAAATTTTCATCCCAATCGGTCCAGCCGTTTAAGAGGAGTCCGATGTCATACAAACATTCATTTTTATATAAATAGATTATAATCGTCAGCACTCATTTGTACGAAACTTCGCAGATAGATAACAAAAAGCGAAACGATCGTACTTCATAGATTACATAATATATAAATTGACGGTCTGATTGTAACCGATTATACAAATGACCGACTTATACTTGCATGGCCCACCATAACTGTTTCTACATCTTCCAGTTGTCACTACCCGAACAGATACGGTAATACCGAAGCTATTCTGTAGTCAACAAAACTAGTTAGAAATTAACAAAGGCTTTCACTACTCACCCGCCATTGCATACGCGAGAGCGACCTCAGCTATTCTCTTGACTGAGGCGGCGTGGTCAATGGAGCCGTTGCCGAGGAGCAAGCCGCAGTGCCCGTGCGATGTGTAGGGGCAGAGGCACACGTCACACGCCACGAGCAGGTCGGGCAACGCCGCACGCAGCCTCGGCAACGCTCGTATCACGGGATTGTCTGAAGAGTCTGCGTGCGAACCTGATGCATCCTACAATCATATAACACAGATGTTCAGATGTTCTTAGGTGTGTAGTCCGCCAACCCGCACTAGGCCAGCGTGGTGGACTAAGGCCTAAACCCTCTCTGTTGTAGAGGAGGCCCGTGCCCAGCATTGGGACGTATTTGGGCTGATGACACAATGATTTTCACAGGGACCTGTTAGAAGCAGCCTGCAACCAGCGACGTCCCGCAACATTTACTAGGTCGTCTGACCACCTTGTCGGACGTCCTACGTTGCGCTTTCGGGTACGTAGCCTCCACTCGAGAACTTTTTGACCCCATCGACCATCAGTTCTCCGCGCTATGTGCCCTGCCGGTTACTTGTCGGTTACTTTAGTTCCTTTAGCTCCAGATGTTAAACAAACAAAATCAAAAAAGAGGTAAAGAGCAACACTAGAGATTTTTGCCCATTCTTCTCTAGTTATGACTGCCTTCCGAACAGGGTAATAAACTAAATTTTGAAATGACTGAATCTCAGTAATGTGTTTGACATTTTATAGATTCAATAAATATTATTTCATTTCATTTCAAATGTAAAGGATGTTTAAGGAGATATTGTTTAAAAAAATGTTTACATTTCAATTTCTCCTTTATTTGTGTTTAAAACCTGATCAACACATAATGGTTTCTGTGAGGATCAGAACCAAAATCTCTTTAACCTCTATACCAATATGGTTGTGTATATTTTTATCCTTACATAAGAGGTAAATATTGTCATACTAAAATAGTCAAATGGGATTACATCTTTAAATGTTATGGACCAAGCTAAGCAATTATTTATTTCCTGACTGGTTGTTTGGATGGCCAGAAAGATGATCATAGCTACTAATACTCATGACACAGGATTTTAATCTAAATGTGACATAAGGATATGGGTGTCACTATAGGGACTTTGTTTATTTATTATTCAGAAGAGCAGTTAACATAAAATTTATTACCTTGATTATTTTAATTGTCTACTCATAGTAACTCCTTACAAGGAAGGCAATCATCAATGGCCATTATTAAACATATGAAAAAAAAGCAATTCATTATTTACACAAGTGTTTTATGAATGAGGAAATTTATAAAATAATGGGTAATCCATTGAATATGTTTCTTTTACAAGTCCACAGACATTATTACTTGACTGAATTGTCAAAGACATGAGATAAACATCTTAATTTAATTTACCCAAAGCATAAAAAGATGTACAGGGACACAGCAGAATTAACTAAATGTGGTATTGATTGCCAAGATTTTTTTACAGTTATCTCTAACAGTGAACTCATTTACATGTTTGAAACTGAACATACACAGTCTAATGTAAAGCTAGACACAAATATGTTTGAATCAATTTTTCAAGGTCCACTAGATTCCTTCAATTGATGTTATCTGCAACCTTTGATAAAGATACCAGCCATTAATATTCTTGTTGATTAATTTGTTATTAGATAAACAAGATGTATATTGGAAATGGAAAAATCTTTGTTCTATTACTAATATTTGTTCAATAAAATTCAAACTTTTGGAAGCTCTGATAAAATCTTAGTAACTGTACAAGTATCACATGTGTAATAATAAATAAATACACCCAATAGTCACACAAGTTCTAACTAACTTAGTGTGGGACCAAGATTGTCATGGGTATCAGAAACTATGAGAGACTTTTTGGTTTCAAAAATAAATTAAATTAAACCATTGTTTCAAATTACCTTTGGCAATGTTTCAATGATTCCAAATATGAGAATGGATTTCAGTCCATTAGCCATCAAATCTGACAATACCGGGATCAACTGGTTTATTCCATATCTATAAACATTGGGCATACTTGACACTTCTTGTTTTGCATCATCATCTTCTCTGAAAGAATAAACATAAACATATTCAATCCTATTGCTTGAAAATTCTGTTTTTTGTGGGAGTCTGTGATTAAATATTTTAAATCTTAAAAAAAAAACATAGTTGATTAAATCCATTGTAACATGCAGCACATTAATTGCAGGCAGCAAGCAATGAAGTAACAAGAGGATATACAATATTTTCCTGCTTTGTGTGCATTCTTTAGATAAATTATATACATTCATATGAAGGCATACCTAGTGTTCATTTAGAATATGTGAAATCACCGGTTTTTTAATTAACATATTGTAATATGTTAATGTATGGCAATATTTAGGTAATGAATATTTAAATGCATAAATATAAACATTTTAAATAAGTAAGTTGTTTCAGAGATGTGTAACATGTATAATACTAATAATGCTAATTTTCAATATTAAAATTCAGTCCGACATTTGGCACAGCAATTGGAGGCCTAAATATGTGCCTTATATTGATACTGTTGACCTAAATTTCATTAGCTTATACAACAGTCTCACTAATCAACTCTCCCTCATCTATGATTGTAACATGTGCAGGATACTGGCTTTAAAAAATCTAATAGATTGTAAAAACTCCTCAAAGTCTCACTCAAGTTTACCCAATAAGTTTTTGAATTCTGAAGATTGTTAGCAGTGGTAGATTTAATAAAAGGCTCAGTAGGCTGGATGGCTGGCTGACCTAGGGTGGCAGATTTGGTCCTAACTTATTTTAGGATCTATAATAAAGCAATTTCATTTCATTTTATATAACATTGCTTATAGAATAAAGCTTAAATTAAATCAAAAAGTAATATTATACTTATAGAAACTTACAACATATATGACAAAAATATTAATATTACAGAATGTTATACTCACAACAAAAATACAGGGTACATGATATTATGCGGTTCTATGGTCGTGTTAGGTTCCTGTAATCTTCTGAGGGTGGCATGGTGGTAGCCTCCCTGCAACACGTGCTCCGCGCTCACGAATAATTGGCTCATGTCTTCTATGTTGAACGTTGTGGTCGAGTACGCGTATGGAGTGGCTTCTGGATTTCAGACGTTATGTCACGCATTCACCGATTAATAATCAGAAGGACCGTAACAATCCACGCAACAGATTATTTAACATACCAATGAATTCTAGTATAGAACTGTTGAAACTTGTTTTACCACTTAGCAAAGATTAGTAACTTATGCGGCTCTCGGGTTGTAATAGTCTAGGTTCACATGTGGTTCTGTATATTATTAAATAATTATATTCATTACGCGGCAAATAGAACCTCGTATATAGTTTGCATCAGCAACACCATTAAAATATATCTATTGTCATAATTTCTGATATTGAATTTAATAACAATCCAAAAATACACCGTATTTTTTGCTACTGAGTTATTGTGCGGAGTCGGGAGTTGTAATCTTGACATTTGAAAATAACACATCAACTGACATATCACATAACAATTTTGACAATTCTATCAAAAACATACTGTAACAGACAACGTTAAGGTTCTACAAATTTAAACATAATTAATACTTTTTAAGACTAATTAAAAACATACCGGTATTGTAATTGCTCTCAGAATCAGCGCGTTGAACTTTAATGGCAAACTCAGTTTCTGTAGAAAAATCAGTTAGCTCAGATTGAGATGAATTTGTCGGTTCTATAACATATACTGTATTCTTCAGTGTAGCAGGTTTTTTCTTCTTAATGACCTTTTTCATAACAGTGTCTTGGTGCTTTTTAGTTAAATGTCGGATTAAACTGCACGTTGATTTGTTTTTCACTGACAATTTTTGATTACACAGAAGACAAGATGTAACTAACTTTTCATTGACTTCTGAAAAATATTGCCAAGCCCGGCTTCGCTGTTTCGTTGCCATATTTTATTATTTGCATGTAATTTTATTACCTTTAAGAACCCACTGCAAAGTTCTATTTAAGTACTTAATTGTACGATCATATTAAATCTGTTTTCAAATATTGCGCTAAACGTAATGATACATTACGAATTGCGCTATTCAGAATTTTGACGCAATTATTCACCATGCGCCATATTGTAACCTGATAACAGGTAGCTAATGAATATAGTCCTTTAAGCCCTATAATAATTTCAAATAGCTTATTGAAACTATATGCATTAGAGAAGCATTTTAAAATACTTACCTATAATATGCCTATTATAGGTATAGTTTAAGCCCATTTTTGGGATAGTTTAATGTATAATATTCACATTTGCTGATCTGTTTGATCTATCCTTTGATGGTGTTTAATTGTTTATCGATGTATTGTTTGTTATTATCGAAAGTAGAAATTACGTTATTGAGCTTTAAAATTAATAGGTTTTATAATCTAGCCAATGTCTTTATTATCTGTTTGATGTTTTGTAAATTATTTTATAGAGTATAGTAATCTGTAGGGATGGGTCGTTGACGTTTTTGGCGTCAACGAAACGCAACCGTTTTTTTGCGTTGGTTAACTAGTTAAAAAACTAGTTGAATTCGTCAACTAGTTGAAAAATGTTAGCAAATGAATTCCAAAAATTATATTAGTAAAATTCCGTCTGGGTTAATCACGATAACTATGCTTCACCTAGTTAATAATAATACCAACTGCTATTATAATAATATTGCACATTTTTTAAATGTGATACTTTTTGCGCGCATGAGATTAAATTTTATGAATGAAACGGAACGGAAATGTGGAAAGGCTGTCGCTATCATTTACTTCATACAAAATTCAACTCTAAAGTCCCTTTGTTAGGGTCCAAAATTTGCTAGATGTTGCAAAAAACAAATGAACACATTAACCAACTAAGTTAAGATGTCGTTGTCGCATTGCCAGTCCGTAAGACCGTACCGGACTTTTGAATTTGGCGGTACAAATTCAACTAGTTTTTTCACAACCCATCAACCGTTCGTTCGTTACTTCATCGTCAACGGTTGATTCAACTAGTTCGTTAAAAAAACGCCCATCTGTAATACACTGTAAAAACTATTCATTCACTCAGTCTAATGTTTAATTTATTTATTTGTAGCAGATAGGCATTTTATATTTTAATTAAGTAAAATCTTTAGATTTTTACTACGATGTTTACACTACATGGATAATACTGGCACAATGATGAATCACATCATTTTAACACAAAAAATCGTATGTACTCAATGGACCATTTAAAAGTTCAATAAACACCTGTTGTGGTGTTCGTTGGTCGTCGTTTTATACTAAATTCGAGACAGTGAGAGTTCTCGACCTTGACATCTGCGAGAAACCTTGACGGCAACATGATTGCCGACGACGAAGAGGCTGTTAAGAAAAAGAGCGACAAAACATGCACGGACAATCTCACAGTAACACTCGATAAGTGCGACGCTAAAAAACTCGAAAAAAGCGATGCAGAAGATCCCAAACCGCGCATAGTGCTTACCATTAGATCTGAAAAGTCGAGCGCCAAGAGCAATAACATGAAGATTGTGTCAACGGAAGAAAAACATGAGGAGGTGTCGCCGAGGCGCTCGAGTCGCACCAGAGGTAAATGGGAATGGGTGTGCGACAGCGACACCTCTATTTCGCCTAAGAAATACAAATCCGCATCAGAAAATGACGATTCTGATACACACAATACGAAACGTTCTACCAGCCGTCGCAGCAAAGACACCGACAATGTCGTCGCAAATGCTATAGCCCGCAAAGAAAAATTGTACGAGGACATAACACCGCAGAGGACCACTCGGCGGCAGAAACCAAAGGCCACAGAAGAAGTCCCGGAGAAAACTGAGGAGAGGGTGAAGACACGACGATCTGCAAAGCCAGCAGCCTTTGACACAGAGACAAAAAGTAAGACAAAAGACGACATGGAGGTGGTAGAATTGGACACAGATGAAGATGAGGTGCCGGAGCAGGGCAATGAGACACAGGTGAAGCATCTGAGTGAGCTGGGCTTAAAAGCTGTGGTTGTTGATGATGAAGAGGAAGGTGTTGAAAGTGGGTAGGTTCATTGTGCTTACTTTGTTTTCATATGGAATTTATATAGTTTTTGATAAAGCGCTATTTTAATCATAATAATATAAATATGGTAACAAATATAATAATAAAATATTTAATCTTACTCTAACCTAAACTAAGGGTCACTTATCTTGTAACAATATTAGTCCCTTGAGGATATTTCTATAACATTGAAAAAATCAATTATGAGTAAAGCTATGAGGAAAAGCAAGTTATCTATGTACTAGAGTGAAGGGCCTTGCATTACCCGGGCACAATTTTATAAAAAAAAACAAGTTGCATATGTCCATTCCCAAGGTCCCATATATCTCCATTACATAAATCGTGGTCTCGCGGTACAAGTATGTGCCGAGCGATCTAGAGGTCCTGGGTTCGATTCCCGGGTCGGGCAAAGTGTTATTGGGTTTTTCCATTAGGAAATTCTCAGTAGCAGCACGGAGTCTGGAATTGTGCCCGAAAAACGGCAATAGGCTCGCCCCCTATTACGTGGGACTGATACATACCTGGCGAAATGTGGGTGCAGCAAGTTACTCTTGCTTTTATAATAAATTGAGCTTTTATAATTCATAAGTAACAAAAAGTAGTCCACTGCTGGTTGTGTTCCACAGGATTATGTTAAGTTGATTATAAGGAGTTTCATCATCATCATTGCCTTGCCCTGCTCCCAATTTCATTTGGGTTTGGTGCAGTATGTTTTATCCTTCCAAACATCCCTATCAGCCATCATCTCTTCGTTCACCATTTTTTCTTTCATATCTTCAGTCACACACTCCATCCACCTTTTTTATGGCTTTCCTCTGCTTGTCCATCCTTAAACTTTCATATTCATCACTTTTTTACCTACATATGATTCATCCCTTCTCATAATATGCCCATACCACAACAGATGGTTTCCTTACAGCTTATCTATCACAGGTGGTACTTTCAAACTTCCTCTTATGTATTCATTCCTCACCGTGTCAATCCGTGTTATACCACACATCCATTGCAACATTCGCATTTCTGCTGCATGAAGTTGTCTTTTGTCCGTCTCCTTCGTAGCCCAACACTCCGATCCATACATATTGATTATAAGAAGAATCATACATATCCATACATTGATTATAAGAAGTTTCTCAACAATTATTACTCTGCTTTATACACATTTGTTTCTAAATTGAGAATAGTGGTAGGCCCCAGCTCAGTTTAGGCGCAATTTTATATAGAAAGAAAAGGAGGCTATGTTACTATAAGGTTCCAATTATGTCCATACAAAAAATAATTAAAGTTACTCAAGTAGTTTTTGTGTTTATTTATTTATGGTTTCCACTTTACAATAGTATATAGAAACTTCTCTTGTCACATTCATGCTATTAGGGTGTTTTGCCAAGAGTTGTTTGTTTCATGTATGAGCACAGTGTTAATAAACTAATAATTTTTTTGCATCTAATAACATCTTACAAATAGTCAAGCATCTTGAAAAATATGTCTAGAAGAATTTTGCAATTCTTTTCAATTAGTTAATTTTAAAAATCTTTATTCATGGTTTACTTTCCTAAAATAAATATATTATGTGTATTATAAATTTATCACATAAGTACATTTAACTATTTAAAATAAGAGTCATAAGGTTGAATTTTGTTATTGGTTTCTTCATGATCTTCTTGTCAAGATTAGTGGGACCAATTTCCGTTGTTGTTATGTGATGCTAAGTCATTAATATAAACTCATATCCCAATTCAATATGTTGTTTTTTGGCAGTGAAATAGATGAAAATGAAGTTGACGAGATAGAAGATGAAGTGGACCTGTATGATGAATCGAAGGCGCCTAGCAAAGCTCGCTATGGATACGAGGACTCGAGCAGCGATGACGACTTCTACTGCTCTGTGGAAGCGTCGCCAAGTGATCAACCAAGGAGGTCTAAAAGATTATGTTCTTCATTCACAAATGACAGTGACGATTCATCACCAACCCCCGAGGATGAGCAAAAGTGAAGTATCATAGACAATAACTTGTTATCTATGTAGATATCAAGTTATTTGTAGTTCACTTGTAGTGGTTATGCTTGTACAGGTTTGAAATATTGTTCAAAATGGTTTAATGGCATATTAGGATGTTCAGATGAGTTTTATCCATGATGGAAATTAAATAAAATCTTCTAGTTACTGTATCTACTTATACACATTCTGCATCAAAATACCAGTTGCTATATAGTGAAGAATGTATAGTATGAAAACATCTTGCTGGTAGTAAACTTCATGTAACAATTTCTAGAAAATTCACAAGTGTAAATTTAGTTTTACTGCTGATGTTTTTATGTGAATATGTTTGATTTCCACTGCTAGGACAAGCCTCCTCAATCCACACAGGTCTAGTGCGGGTTGTTGGATTTCACATGCCTATAAGATTCCATTGACACTTACAGGAGTCTGGGCGACTACCTAGACATTGTATTGATAGGGTCCACACTCTTAAGACTTAAGTTTTTATTTTACTGGTTACCAATGGGAACTACTACACTTGTCAAATCAAACATCAGTTGGATGTTGTGGACGAAGATTCTCCCCATAATGGAACATTTATTTATCATAGTTTTATTGACTGATGGCATATTTATCATAGATTCAGCATGCTGATCCTAATGCGCTATTAAAACATTATTTACCAACAATAAACCACCTGTATCACTACTTTTGCTCGCTCATAGGATTATGACTTGCTTTGATACCACAATCTATGGTATAAAATCACAGTGATTTTAGAATCTCTATTTTAAAATGTATTTTAAATTGCAACACACTACAAAAGGTTTTTTTATTTCTGAAACTAAATTATTCATCACCAATTTGAGTGTTATAGGAATTTCTAGATACAATTTATATCGGCCTCGTAGTATTTTTATTTTGCCAATGCCTTTTCGGCCCAAGATGATCATTTCAACCTGCCAGTTAAATCACAGTGATTTTAGAATCACTTAATATACATATGGCTTTGCTGTGACGATTTGAATTGTCTGTTTTCTAAACATTATATTTTTCTATGCTATAAGAAAACTGCTTATCCGAAATAATAATTGCATATGATAAAAAAAATTATCTGAGAAATTTTGATTGCAAATAAGTTCAAAATTAGCTGAGTGCATGAAATTTCTATTCAATTCACCGTCTTCATTATAGCCGCTTTTTGACACTACACAATTTCACTACTTTCAAATATATTTTTTTATTTGTTTTTTAAACTTCTTTTAAGCTTACATTATGTTATTTTTTACAAAAACGATTGTACAATGTCGAGACGAATAATAGTGTAGGTATTGAAAAGTTAATTTGAATACACAGAGTGCCGAGACGCCGCTCCTCGCGGCTTAATGTCGGCAGTACTCCCGGGGAAATCAATGAACAGTAAGAAATTTAAACAGACTTTTATGCTTTTAGTTGGCTTGTCTTGTTTATTATTTATTTATTTTCTCTTTTTTGTAAAATATATCTTCATTGCAAGTAAATAAACGGAAACTAAAACTTAAAGTACAAGTGGCGGTCTTATTGTTCTAGGCAATTTCTTAAAGACAACCTTTGGGTGGATAATAGAAGAAGATAAATAAAGAGGGTAGCACAAAGTGAATAAAAGAGAAGAAATTTTAGTAAATAAAATTACCTAAATATATGTAAAATACACAAATGAATTCATATTTACACCAAGACACGCAGATATATTCTGGATGATATTACAAAACTCCATAGTTATCGAGTAGTGGAGACCGTATAACATCAAGCGGGTCGTGTAATCGTCTGCAAAGTAGGATAATTAGGAAAAAAGATACGAATAAGTGTGTAGGATCAGGTACAACGATTATAGGTCACTGGCAAACAAAACTTTTACGCAGCACAACATGTCTTAAAATACTTCTAAAAATACGAAAAAAGTTAAATAAAATAATAATAATAGTCAGCTACAGAAAAAAATATTGTACCCAAATCTATACACTATTTCATGCAATTGTAATAATACTAATAATGATGAATCATTGCAGATTGTGTGTAATATGTTGAATTTGTTCCGGCAGCAACACGAGACAGAAGCGCAAGGTGGCGCGCTCCACCGCCGGCGATGAAGGACATTCAGATGAATTAGAGAACGAGGAGGACAGGTAAGAGTGCATTTCCTGCACTTTTCTATCTTCAGGAATAATCCAGAATATTTCTCTTTCTCTTCACATTTTATTTATTTATATTAATTTTCTACAAATATTTAAATTTATTATGGGTTTTCATGTCTTCACTAACTGCCTCGTGGTCTCGCGGTACAAGTATGTGCCGTGGGATCTAGAGGTCCTGGGTTCGATTCCCGGGTCGGGCAAAGTGTTATTGGGTTTTTCCATTAGGAAATTTTCAGTAACAGCCCGGAGTCTGGAAATGTGCCCGAAAAACGGCAATAGGCTCGCCCCCTATTACGTGGGACTGATACATACCTGGCGAAATGTGGGTGCAGAAATGCACCTCTGCCTACCCCTTCGGGGAATACAGGCGTGAGTTTATGTATGTATGTATGTCTTCACTAACTTATATCTCCCTTTCAACTTCCGTCCGCCTCGCCCGATCACACTTTTCGTAACGCTCTCGTCACGCATACTCCCCAAGTCAAACGTGCGCAAATAAGATTTACTTCATTAAGGCGATGCTTGGTATTTGTGTTGTCCAGTAACCCGGCTGGAGGCGACGAGGGCTCGGAGGCTGCGTGTCCCGCCGACGAGTCCACAATAGTGGCGACGTGCTACTGCGAGACGCCGAGCAATGTATACGCCGCGCCAGATGACCTCACAGGTCAGTGTTTCGATTTGATTTTGTCTATCAATGTTATGAAAAAACCTCAGGGACTTAGTTTTTCTCATTTAAAAGTCGCTTACTAAGAGATCGTTTTCAGGGCATATTTTTGTATTAATATCACTTGAAAACGTAATCATCAAATTCTTTCTGATGTTGTTTTTTATTTTTATTTTTATCGATATTATAACAAAAACTAAACACTAACACTACAATTCTATACTATTCAGTGATTATATGACGTGATACTATTTCCGCCAATCCTTACATAGAATATGATATTTTATGCCGCAGTCAACTTTGACTGCGTTTCTAATGTCTTCTGCATCTGAAGGGGTAGGCAGAGGTACATTCCTACACCCACATTTCGCCAATATGTATCAGTCCCACGTAATACGGGGCGAGCCTATTGCCGTTTTTCGGGCACATTTTCAGACTCTGTGCTGCTACTGAGAATTTCCTAATGGAAAAACCCAATAACACTTTGCCCAACCCGGGAATCAAACCTCTAGATCTCACGGCACATAGTTGTACCGCGAGACCACGAGGCAGTCAGTTGCAGGCGGTTGAAACTATTGTTGAATAATAAATCAAGTTGAAATGATATGCAGAGTGCAGTAGAGTGTAGTAGGGATGGGTAACCGCTTTTTGCGTTGGTTAACTAGTTAAAAAACTAGTTGAATTCGTCAACTAGTTGATAATGTTAGCAAATGAGCAGCTCTGTTTTTTTTAGAAATTTAGTTGCCTTAGCTGGATAAATGGTCGAAAAAGCCGTACGAATTCAACTAGTTTTTTCACAATCCATCAACCGTTCGTTCGGTAGTTCATCGTCGACGGTTGATTGAACTAGTTGGTTGAATCAACGCCCATCCCTAGAGCGTAGTGAAGTGTGCTGTGTGTGTGTGACGTGTGTTCCGCGTGCAGAGCCGGTGTTCTGCCAGGCGGTGGAGTGGGTGGAGGGCGCGCGCGTGGGGTGCTCGCACGCGGCGCGGCGCGCGGGCGGGGCGCTGGCGGCGCTGGTGCGGGCGGGGCCGCGCGCGCCCTACGTGCTCGTGTGCGCGCTGCACCTCTCGCACCTGCGCGCGCACATGTGCTGCCCCGCCTGCGGACTCTTCTGCACGCAGGCACGTGCACAACTGTGCAACACACACAGATTATAAATATAACATGAGGGAGTTGAAATTATTCTTTTCTCAGACAGGTTCTGTGCAAGAATACTATGAATCTGGCTCAAATAAAAAATAATAATATATTAAACTTATTTTTAAAAGACTGAAAAATAACTATAAACATACTTATTGATATTGAAAACCTTAAAAACTATGTCGACATACGATTTAAAATACCATCAGTCAAAAAGTTTGTTGTTTTAATGAATAAGAATAGTAATCCGAATTGTGAAGAATGTGGTAGCATAGAAGATGTGCATCACATATTACTTGAAAGAAAGAGAAATATTATTAAGAGAATTAAATATAAATATTATAAAATTAGGACCGTTTCAAAGCATATTATCAAAGCTTTATAGTGAAGATGCTAAAAGTACCTATACAAAATCATCAATAGTTTAAAAATGTAATATCTCTTTTTCTGTCGTAATTATATAAGGATACTATAGGGCTAGCATAATCATTTGATTGTAAGTCCCTAAAATAATAATAAAGAAAAAAAAAACGACAGTCGAAAACTTTTGTTCCTCAGGGCGTGTTCTACCAGTGCTCGAAAGGCCACCTGTTCCACCTGGAGTGCGGGCTGCCGTACAACGACGCGAAGGTCCGGCCGGGCTGCCCGCACTGCGGCGTGTACTCGTACCGCTGGCAGCCCGCCAACAGAGACTGCTCCAAGGTGCAGCTCGAGATGAAGTGCAGCAACAAGAGGATATTCCTGCCCGACCAGAGGGAGCAGTGGTTAATAATTGTGCTATTTTAATGTCCGCCAATGCACTTGGCCAGTGTGAAGGACTAAGGCCTAAACACTCTCGCTTGTGAAGGAGGCCCGTGCCCAGCAGTGGGACATATATGGGCTGATAATAAATGATGGAAGGTTATAGTATGGTGGTTGGCTTATAGGGTCAAGATGGATTGAATAGCCCTTAAAAGTGTTATGAAATACATAAATACACCCAACAGTCACTCATTTGTGGATGGGTATTTCGAAACTGCCTCGTGGTCTCGCGGTAAAAGTATGTGCCGTGCGATCTAGAGGTCCTGGGTTCGATTCCCGGGTCGGGCAAGGCCCTATCCCACCACACACCCGCCACTGTAACTCCTGTGCTCCAGGATCAACAGCGGCACGCACAGTATTGACGCTGAGCAATGAAGCTCAGCGGATCTAAGGGGACCTAAATTTGTCATAATCCCGCAACGAAGTTAATCAGAAAGACAAAATAAAGGAGGAGTTGGAAAACAAAGAGTTGTCCACTTCCCTCCATAGCAAAGCGGGTGACAAAAACATTGAGCTGTGAGGTTTAACCCTCACATAAAAAAGAAAGACAATTACAATTAGTCAAATTAGACGCAATTAACGCACCACGGATAAATAACTACTTACATATATGAGATTTATTGGGTAAATTGGACCTAAGGTGTGAGCTGTTATGTACCCTTCCAATAATAGGCATGGCAAAAACGCCGAAAAGCACGGAAGTTCTTCCTAGATTCAACGAGGTCTGTATAATAAACAACACCAGAAGTTACATGCATACTATTGAGCATAATGTTACGCTCATCCGACCAAAGATTGCACTCCCAAAGGATGTGATGTGCGGACTGTTCATATTCGCAATCATTTGTTGAACATTGGCACATAGGAGAGTCAACCAACTTAAATGAGAATAATTTGCTACGAAAATTGCCGTGACCCGTTAGAAATTGCGACACGTAATGATCAATCTCGAGCCAAGTTTTTGCCAAGCGATCGCTAACTGAAGGAAAATATTGATAAAGATGACGTCCCTTTACCGACAGACTCCATCGTTTTTGCCATTCTTCTATTAATTCCAAGTAAGTCTCGGGGTATGGTTTAAATAAACGAGTAATTTTCGAAAGGTCGCGCGATGAAAGAAAATCTTTATCAATATTTTGCCTGTTGGCAAAATATAACGCGGCGCGACGTTGTACTTCTAGGTCGACTGGAAGTACTCCCGCAAGAACAGGTAAAGCCTCAGTACTAACAGTTCTGTACGCCTTACACAAAAAAGCCGGGTCGGGCAAAGTGTTATTGGGTTTTTCCATTAGGAAATTCTCGATAACAGCACGGAGTCTGGAAATGTGCCCGAAAAACGGCAATAGGCTCGGCCCCTATTACGTGGGACTGATACATACCTGGCGAAATGTGGGTGCAGAAATGCACCTCTGCCTACCCCTTCGGGGAATACAGGCGTGAGTTTATGTATGTATGTATGTATGTATGTGTATTTCGAAACATTATGTGACAAAAAAACTTCTTCATATGTAGACTAATAGACTTATTTACAAACAGTTTATACTAACAACCTGTGTGAATAATTCCAGCACACCAGCGTACTTGAGTTTCTCGACGCTATCGCCAACGCAGCTGGACAACACACCTGTGATACCCGAGGACCTGCTGCCCTCCACTCCCCTAGACCTGGAACAGTTGTGCAAGAAGGAACGGGCCGCTGGCTCTACCGGGGAGTCGGCCAAGAAACTGTACGAGGCGATTATAGCGGGAGAGAGCTTCGAGGAACTCTTGCCTAAGATTGGTAAGATACTAAAACACTTGTAGACCACAAGTCCATGGAAAAAATTAACATCATCTATAAGCTATAGTAAAAGCCGTACATTAATAATTAGTCGTAATTCCTCCCCTGTAGCAGAGAAATTCCATTTACTCTCGTACTCACCTGTACCGCTCAGAAATGACGGCATAGCGCTCAGAGTTATTTAATGATATAGTAACAGCCTTCTAAGCGTTATTCATGGTGGTTCATTTCACAGGTTATTTTTTTCCATGGGCTTGTGGTCTATTGATACATACTCTATACTTGTGCAACATTTTATTAAGTAGGGACGAGTAAATCGGTTTGTTTTCCTCTATCAAAAATACCTTTTTTATACGTTTATGAGTGATAACTTAATCCATACATAAACTGAAAAGAAAAAATATGGTGTCGATGACAAAAAGATATCTGGAAACAAGGATGGCATTCAATTCAGGTCCATTATGTATGAATATGAATTGATGCAATAAAATGTATTTATTGATCACCGATGACTAGAAGGCGTTTAACTAACGTATTCACAATGAGTTATCACGTACTTCAACGGTGAAGGAAACCTTGTGTTGAAACCTGCACACTTAAAAATTCTTAGGAATTTCTTAGGTGTGTAGTCCGTCAATCCGCAGTAGGCCAGCGTGGTGGAGTAAGGCCTAAAGCCTGTCAGTTGGAGTAAGCACATGTCGTGTGGTGTGTCGCAGTGTCGTGCGCGCAGCTGGGCGCGGGCGTGTCCCGCGAGCGCGGCACGTGCGCGCACGCGGCGGCGGCGCGGGGACACGTGCGCGCGCTGCACGCGCTGCGCTGCGCCGGCGCGCCCATCGACGCGCTCGACGACAACATGCGCACGCCGCTCATGCACGCCGTGCTCGGTGGGTACATGCTACAATATGTGCAATACATAACAATTATTCCTTATCGATATGCTTTTAATACGCAATATTTTATAAGTAACTAGTGGTCCCGGCAGACGACGTCCTGCTCGGAAAAGCTTAAAGCGATATGCCGACAGCAGCACCACCTACCGGGTCCAATTGTGTTTTGAAATCATCCAGAGACCCATTGGAATATACATAGAAAATTTCATCCCAATTGGTCCAGCCGTTTGACATACCGACAACGGCACCATCTATCAGGTCCAATTGTGTATCTAAACCATTCTCCCAATCGGTCCAGCCGTTTAAAAGGAATTCGATGTCAAACAGACAAACATATTTTTTTATATAAATAGATTAAAATTACGGAAATCAACTACTTTTTTTTATGTCAGTTTTTTATTACTTCAACATTTTTCTATAACGATAATTCATTACAGTCTTATATTGATACAGTGAGCAACGATGACGGTTCTAATGCGTATTACATGCCACAGCTTTAGGTAACAAGAAAATTAAAGAAAAGATCAAACCGAGTCCAGATAAAGACAGCATTGAGGAAATGGAAGTTGAACCGGAAGGCGAGGAGGTAAAGGTTGAGGAGAAAGAGGACAAGACTGAAGTGAAGGCTGACAACATGGAGCTAGACAAGGCGAAGGATGAAGACCTCATCAAAGTGATCCGGTACCTGGTGGCCGCCGGCTGCGATGTCAATCTTGCAGTGAGTAGTGGATTTGGTTTATCATGTTTATAGCTTTTTTCATTGTTTAATTCATATCTTCTATTTAATTTTAATCATGTCGGTATGAACATTTTGTTTGACATTCGTCGATGTAACTACACTAGTCTGAGAATAAACTGTTGTCAGACTCATTCCGAAACGTGGTAACATAACAGGCTTATTCCTTATGCACGGTCGTCTCTACTTGGGTGGACAAAAACATATTGAGTCTTTTGAAATACTACTTATGTTGATGATTACAATTTTGAAATAATAATATTAATAACAATGTATGCTCGCAGACTCCTGACTTCAATAGGGATGTTGACATAAATAGCGAACTTTAAAAAAAAAAAATGGTATCCTTTCATCCTTAGTTTGACAACAGTTTGTTGTATTTAGTACACTGTGTCGTCAAGACCAGGTGACAGCTTGGAGCGTTTAGACGCGAAATTTAAACACTAAACTAATTAAAGTCGGTTTTTTATTTAAAATTTATGAATAAAAAATTTAAGTATATTTTTTCGTAATATTTACGTTCTTATCTATAATATGAAAACAGTTCCAAATATTTGTCAACATCCCTATTAGCGGTCGTGGTTGCCATGGGGAATACCTATGTTGTCTCGTAGTGCGCCGATTTTAACTGTTGCAGGCTTGCTTTGTTGAATGGCCCTTTGCTCAGTATTGGTATATTTAAGGGCTGTTATAGACAGATATAGTAATGTGTGCGCGTGCGTGGTTGCAGGACTGCGAGGGCATGACGGCGCTGCACATGTGTGCGCAGCGCGGCAGCGCGGCGGCGTGCGGCGCGCTCGTGGCGGCGCCCGACGCCAGCCTGGACGCGCGCGACGCGGGCGGGTGGACGCCGCTCGTGTGGGCCGCAGAGAACGACAGGGACGACGTCGTCAGGTACAAACTATGTCTCAGGGGCCGCAAGTTCAAATCCCAGGCACACATGATGCCTATATTCATGAAATGGAGGGGGGGGGGGGGGGAAGGAGGTGGTCTTTTATACCCTATTGCGCTAAGGATATTTTATTGTTAGTACGCCGCAATGGAAATGAGACTACTGCCGCATTTCGAGGTTCACACCTGCTCGATTCGGATATCCACGAGCATCCAATTGAATGGCAGTAAAGGATTCTCTTTTCTTTTCTCCACCTGTAAGAATTAGTGTCATTTCACATTAAATGTTATAAAAGTAAATAAAATAACATTCATAACCTCACGCCTGTATTTCCCGAAGGGGTAGGCAGTGATGCATTTCTGTACCCACATTTCGCCAGGTATGTATCAGTCCCACGTAATAGGGGGCGAGTCTATTACCGTTTTTCGGGTACATTTCCAGACTCCGTGCTGCTATTGAGAATTTCCTAATGGATAATCCCAATAACACTTTTGCCGCGAGACGACGAGGCAGTTCTTTTTTTAAAGTAAATTATTAATAGTGAAAGAATTATTACACTTGGTTCCTAATGGAAAAACCCAATAAATTAACTGAATCGTAAATGATTGTGTCAGGCTGCTGCTGTGTCGCGGCGCGGACGCGATGTCGGTGGACGAGGAGGGCAACGCGGCCGTGCACTGGTGCGCCGCCGCGGGCGCCGCGCGCGCGCTGCTGCAGATCCTGCGCGCCGCGCCCGCCGCGCACGCCGCCTGCAACGCGCACGCGGACACGCCGCTGTCAGTGCTCACTGCTCACTGCGACAGTCCAACCAATACAATCCAGCAGCCGAAAGAGGCCTCTCCCAATGACTTCCACAGGGACCTGTTGGGAGTAGGCTTGTTGAAAAAATATCGATATATGCTTATTTTTTTTCGCAATATAGATATTTTTGAGGGATATTTAATTTTTTGATATATCGATATAAAATTCCAAATATCGAAAAGGTATCACGCGCGCGTATTCATGAGTACGTACTCAAATCATACCGATATATCGATATTATTTTTAAACATGATACGATATATATCGATATTTTTTTGAGATTTCCGACATCCCTTTTTTTTTTTTTTTTTTCACGCGGGGAAAATCCATTTACGGACCATCCCGCCCCGGAGGGGCGAGGGTGTGTCGGACTCACCGGCGCCTTCCGACCCAGCATGGATGTTACCGCCCGTGATGTGCTCGGGCGGCCGCTGGGCCGGGTCCCTACCAAAATCAATGCGCCGTCATACCGACTAAAAACCCCGCGACGGCCACCATCAGCGCATTCAACGAGGCGGCCCCGGAATACCCTGAAGCCAGAGCTATGGATTGCACCGGGACCGCCTCTGCGCGGTGCCAAGAGGCACACCAAGCAGATATTATTTACACCTGGGGGGCCGCCAAGGTAGGGACGGCGGCCCCGTGTGGCCTCTGGGCGCCGGGCTACGTGTTGACCCGGCGCCTCCTACGTCGCCTGTTGCGACGAGCGGGATCGGTCTGCTCCCGATCCCGCTCCGCGCTCTCCTTCTGCGAAATGACACGTTCGCAGAAGGAGAGCATAGCTTTCCACGACCTCCGGCTGCCGACCATGGCGGCGACCACAGTCGGCAGCGAGAGGTCTCTCTCCACGACCGCTACGAGAGCGCTGCGCTCCTCGTCCCAGGCTGGGCACTCCTCAAGCGTGTGCTGGGCCGTGTCCTCACGGCAGTTGCCACTATGGTGGCACACGGCGGTCTCCTCCACTCCGACGATGCGACACAGGTACGCACCGAAGCTGCCGTGCCCGGTGAGCACCTGTGTCAGCCGGAAGGTCGGCGCACCGTGGCGCCTGTCCATCCACTGCTGGAGGACAGGACGCACTGCCGCGACGGTCGCCACGCCAGCACTTGGACTCTCCAGCCTGGAACGCCACTCCTCCACGGCGGCGCTGCGGAGGGAGGCCAACATGGCCTCGACCTCTCTTGGGGCCGGTCTCTGTCCGGTTCGCCGGTACGCCTCCTCCCGCCAGAAGAACACTGACGAGAGGGACTTGGCGTCCAGCTCCCAGGGCAGAGTACCCGCCAACACGCAGGCCGCCTCGTGCGAAATCGTGCGGTACCCTCTAACGATTCGCTGCGCCACCATACGTTGCGGACGATGCAGCAAGCGGACGCAGCGAGCGCCGAGGGAATTGGCCCACACGGGACACCCGTACAGGGCCATGGACCGCACATCCCTAGTTGGGAGTAGCCTGCATGCAGCGACGTCCCGCGACCTTTACTAGTCCATCGTGTACTAACATGGCAAAGTCAACATTAACTTGGTCCGCCCTGGACTTGCCATCAGGACTTATAGCTTATACTAGCCTTGCTAGAAACTATTTCCCCGCAATATAATGCCGATTCACCGTCACTCACAAGTAATACAATATTTTTTTATTTACAGTCATGTTGCAGCGCGTCAAGGACATTACGCTTGCGTCGTCATATTACTAGCGCAAGGAGCTAAAGTAAGTGTGAATTGTCAACAGTGTTCAAACATGATCCCAAAAAAATTTGACTGACTGGTCTTTTATTTGCAAGTCTTATTCTCTCATATACTTTTTTCCTGTCTATTTTTCAAATACCACCATATTATTATGAATTTTATCAGTAGTTTTTTTTTGCCATCGTCTATGTCCAGTAAAATACGTCCCAATTTTACGAGCTTGCCTTGGATCGCATAACAAAACATGTTAATGTACCTGATTATACACCTAGCGTGTGTATTCACGTTGAATTATCACGTACTTTAACGGTGAACAAAAACACCGTGAAGAAACCGGTACGTTTAAAAGTTCTTAGGTATTTCTTAGGTGTGTAGTCCGCTAACACGCACTAGACCAGCGTGGTAGACTAAGGCCTAAACCTTCTCAGTTGTAGTAAGGCCCGTGCCCAGCGGTGGTATATGGACTGATGATGATGATGATGATGATGACGGTGATGATGATGATGATGACGGTGATGATGATGGTGATGGTGATGATGATACAGCTAGTAATGGGCTGTTGTTGTGCAGACGGAGGTGGAGAACTCAGCGGGCGAACTGCCGGTGCAGGTGTGCTCGGGCGCGTGCCGCAGCGCCATCTCGCTCAACATGCAGATGACGCTCGCGGTCAGCGACAACATGCCCAGGAGGAAACTCTTGACCAGGTACCTATTCTACAAGGACTTATACCTTATACTATTTTTAATCACTACATTTCAACTGCTGTTATTTTTGACACAAAAATGATGTTTGTCAAAGCACATGCTATGCCTTATTTAATAATCACTGTAATATTTTAGGCGATTGTTCTATTTCAATAGATATACTCATGCTTGTATCACCGAAGGGTAGCCAGATGTGTTTTTCCATTCCGTACGACTGTTTCGAAAGTTCTAAGCCACTATAAATACAAGGACTGTTATTATTTACTGGATTAATTTAAAGAGTAGAGAATTTATTAATGAAAAAACATAATAATTTGTTACACTACCAGATCTTTATTAGCCCTCCAAAATCCTACCTTACGCCCGAGTCGTCCATCAGACCTCGTGGGGGGCGGGCAACGTGTACAACGGAAACTTACACGGCTAACAAGGTTAAGGTGACCCATTACATTTACTGGTGGTAGGGTTTAGTGTTAATTGGCTTTTTTCCCATTTAATGCTGAACCCGGTCGGGTTGGTACCACCGCCCAGCCTATTTCTACCGTCAAGCAGCAATGCGTTCCGGTGGAAAGGCTGGGTAGCCGTTCCTACCTTTCCCCAGGGCCTGTGGTGGGTCAAACGTTGCCCGTACTTGCGGAATAAACGTCTTGGTTGCTGCGTGGGTTTAGGGTGGCTGGGGTGGGGTACAGGGAGACCCGATGGGAACGGTTCCGTCGGCCGCCTGCCGGTCAGTTGGGGACCTGAACCCGGAGACTCTCTTTCAAACTCCCTCTCCGGGAAGTTGTCCCGCCAACCGGCGAAAATCCCGTCGTGCAGGCGTCATGCCAGAGTGGGAGACTGGGGTGGATCCTGTCGTCTGCACGCGGGGGGGCATCGGGGGCCCTTCCGTGCTCCACACCTCATCCTCTCGGAGATCGCGCGGCCAACTTGCACTACGATCCGCATACTTTTACGGGTGCCGTCCTGGCTACGCCACAGCCCTCTCTATCCTTATACACTCTAATCCTATATGAAACGCAAAAACAAAAGAAGCAGGCTTTCTACGGCGGTCAAAAAATCCACATTCAAAGTGGACTTCTGTAATGTCAGGGGTCTACACAGTAATCTCGACGCCGTTCATCACCACCTTGAAACGGCGCGGCCTGCCCTGCTCTTTTTAACGGAGACGCAAATATCTACCCCTGATGATGTTTCGTACCTTAACTACCCCGGCTACGTACTGGAGCACTCATTCCTACGTAAAGCCGGGGTGTGCGTCTTCATCAGGGGTGATATATGTTGTCGCCGCCTTCGGGGCCTCGAGCATAGGGACCTGTCAATACTATGGCTTTGTGTTGACCATGGGGGACGTACCCGTGTCTACGCATGCCTCTACAGGTCCCATGCCAGTGATGCGGGGTCTTCTCGATTATTCGAGAACGTCCAAGTGGGGACGGACAGAGCTCTCGAGCAGTACCCATCCGCGGAGGTGGTGATCCTTGGTGACTTTAACGCTCACCATAAAGAGTGGTTGGGGTCCCGGATCACCGACCTTCCGGGTCGGTCTGTATACGAGATGGCCTTGGCTTATGGCTTCTCGCAATTGGTGACACAGCCCACCCGTGTCCCTGACATTGACAGCCATGAGCCCTCCTTGCTGGACCTTCTGCTGACCACACACCCGGATGGATGGACGGTGGTGGTCGATGCTCCTCTAGGGTCATCTGACCATTGCCTAATCCGCGCGTCAGTCCCTGTGGTGAACCTCAGTCAGCCTTCAGCGACTGGGTTTCGCAGGGTCTGGCGATATGGCTCGGCAGATTGGGATGGACTTCGCGAGTTTTATGCGTCCTTCCCATGGAAGCGGTTTTGCTTCTCCTCCGATGATCCTGACACCTGTGCGGACTGCGTCAGGGATGTAGTTCTTTTGGGGATGGAGTTGTTCATCCCCAACACTACAATACCGGTGGGGCGCCGTAGCCGGCCTTGGTACAACAGTGCCTGTGCCGATGCTGCGCGCCTCAAACAGTCCGCATACTTGGCGTGGCACGTTGCCAGTAGGTGTCGGGATCCTATTGCCACGGAGGAGAAGCGGAAGTTTAACGCCGCTTCTAGGTCTAGTAAAAGGGCTATTGCCAAGGCCAAGGCAGAGCATATTGCCAGGATTGGCGAGCGGCTAAAGAGCTATCCCTCTGGTAGCCGGGCCTTTTGGTCGCTTGCCAAAGCGGTGCAAGGCAATTTCTGCCAGTCCAGTCTCCCGCCACTGCGTAAGACTGATAACAGTCTGGCCCATAGTGCAAAGGAGAAGGCCGATCTCTTGGCTGAATCCTTTGCCTCAAACTCGACTTTGGATGATGGGGGAGCTTCTCCACCGATAATACCCCGGTGTGAGTGCTCCCTGCCTGGAATCCGCATCACTCAGCGTGCGGTCAGGCGGGAGCTCCAGCTCCTTGACATCCATAAGTCGAGCGGGCCTGACTGTATCCCTGCGGTGGTTCTTAAGACGTGCGCCCCCGAGTTGACCCCTGTCCTCACGCGTCTCTATCGACTTTCTTTTAAAACTAACCGGGTTCCGTCTTCGTGGAAGGTGGCTCATGTCCATCCTATTCCCAAAAAGGGAGACCGGTCGGCCCCTCCAATTACAGGCCGATAGCAGTCACGTCCTTGCTCTCCAAAGTCTTGGAGCGGGTAATTAATACTCAGCTCCTGAGGTACCTTGAGGATTGCCAGTTGATTAGCGATCGTCAATACGGTTTCCGTAACGGTCGTTCAGCTGGCGATCTTCTTGTGTACCTTACGCACCGTTGGGCGGAGGCTGTGGAGGGCAAGGGCGAGGCTATTGCCGTCGGCCTGGATATTGCGAAGGCGTTTGATCGGGTATGGCATCGAGCTCTTCTGTCGAAGCTACCATCCTACGGAATCCCCGAGGGGCTCTGCAAGTGGATCGCCAGCTTCCTGGATGGCCGGAGCATAAAAGTCGTCGTTGACGGCTGTAGCTCCGCGACCAAGACCGTCAATGCTGGTGTTCCACAGGGCTCGGTGTTGTCGCCGACGCTCTTCATCCTGCACATCAATGACATGTTGTCTATTGACAGCATGCATTGCTATGCAGATGATAGCACGTGTCATGCGCGATACATCGGCCAACGGAACGCCTCTCGGAGTTCAGTAGAGGAAAGTCGATACAAACTTGTGTCTGAAGTCGAAGGCTCTCTGGGGCGGGCTTTTGAATGGGGAGAAAAGAACTTGGTTCAATTCAACCCATTGAAGACACAAGTTTGCGCGTTCACTGCTAAGAAGGACCCCTTTGTCATGGCGCCACAGTTCCAAGGAGTCTCTCTCCATGTTTCCGAGAGCATTGGGATACTTGGCGTCGAAATTTCGAGCAAAGTGCAGTTTAGGAGTCATTTGGAGGACAAAGCCAAGTTGGCCAGCCAAAAGTTGGGCATCCTGAACAGAGCCAAGCGGTACTTCGACAGCCCCGTGGCGCAGTTGGCTAGACACCAGCTTGCGAAACGAGAGGCCGCGGGTTCGATCCCCGCACCGAGACAAATGTTTGTGTGATCCACAAATATTTGTTTCGGGTCTGGGTGTATGTGAGACCGAAAAGTCTCTCGTAGTTTCTGATACTCACGACACAAGACTTGTATCTTAGTGTGGGATCAGAACTATGTATGTGACTGTTGGGTGTATTTATTATTATTATTATTATTACTTCACGCGGGACCATAGATTGACGCTTTATAAAGCGCAAGTCCGGCCTCACATGGAGTACTGCTCTCATCTCTGGGCAGGGGCCCCCAAATACTTGCTCGACCCACTTGACTCCTTGCAGAGGCGTGCATTTCGAATCGTCGATGATCCCAATCTCACGGACAAAGTGGAGTCGTTAGGACTGCGGAGAGACTTCGGGTGTCTCTGTGTGTTCTATCGACTCTTCCATGGGGAGTGTTCTGAGGAACTGTTCAGCATGGTACCGTCGTCACCTTTTTACCATTGCACTACCAGACATCGCAGTGGAGTTCATCCATACTACCTGGAGACAATCCGTAGTAGTACGCCATTATGGAGTTAAAGGTATTGCACTTGAATTGTTTAAATCATATTTAAGTAATAGAATTCAAGTAGTTGATGTAAATGGAAAAAGATCTCCTGGGTCTGTTGTTACTATGGGAGTTCCACAGGGTTCAATTCTTGGACCCTTTCTTTTTTTGATATACATAAATGACTTGCCTTATTTTATAAGGGACGACTGTGATGTAGTGCTGTTTGCTGATGACACTTCTTTAGTATTTAAGGTAAAGCGTAATCAACCAACTCTTGACGATGTAAACTGCACTCTCACTAAAATCGTGCATTGGTTTAACATTAATAACCTTTTATTAAATAGTCAAAAAACTAAATGTATTAGGTTTATAACACCTAATGTAAAATACGCCAATGCTAACATTTTAATGAATGGGGATAAGCTGAGCCTTGTGGATAATACTAAGTTTTTGGGAATTACATTAGACCCCAAACTTCAGTGGGGTCCTCACATAACAACATTAGCTCAAAAACTGAGTGCAGCAGTCTTTGCGGTGAGCAAAATACGTCAGCTGACCAACATTGATACAGCTAGGTTAGTGTATTTTGCTTACTTTCATAGTTTGATGAGTTATGGAATTCTACTGTGGGGTGGTGCTGCTGACATAAATACCATATTTTTACTACAAAAGCGAGCCATCAGATCTATATATTCGCTTGGCTCTAGATATTCTTTAAGAGAAAAGTTCAAGGAAATTGATATTATGACAGTGGCATCTCAATATATACACGCAAATCTTATGTATGTTCATAAGAATATTGATAAATTTAAAAAGGTTTCTGACATACATGATAGAAATACACGCAATAAAAATAAGTTAGTTATTTATAAGACCAGGCTCCACAAGATCAGCAAATCTTTTAAGGGTTACTGTATACACTTTTACAATAAAATCCCTATTCATATTAAGGCCTTAAACTACAATAAATTTAAAGAAATTACTAAGAGACAGTTATGTAACAAAGCCTATTATACAATTTCAGAATATATGGAGGATAACGAAGCTTGGGTTTAATTAATAATTATTGTAATCCCAAGTCTGACTGAGTCTTCTTCAATGGACATAGCTGTTTATACATATTTACTTATTAGTTTAGTACTTTGTAAGCAATTAGGTATGTCATGCTCGCTGAAATGTCTGTGCTTACGGCGGCGTCGTGTGTCGGGTCGGTCACTTCCCTATGAAATGGTTGAGGAGACCGATGGCTGGCACATGCGTCATACTCGTGAACGGGTGCTGTTTGTGTAGACTGGTCTGCCTATTTTTGCTTATTTGTATTTATGAACTTAACCTTATCCTAACTTAAATTTATAATTTAACCTAGTTAAATGTCAGTTTCTCCATTCAAGATGACTATGTTATTCTCATATTCAATACAATAATCTGGTATAGTATTAATGAGCTGCTCTAATTTGAGAAATTCATTTTTTGTATCAATATTGTAAACTATCTCTTGATTGGAAAAGAGCAACACTAGAGTTTCTTGCCCGTTCTTCTCTAGTGATGACTGCCTTCCGAACAGGGTGGTAAACCAAATTTTGAAATGACTGAATCTAAGTGATGTATTTGACATTTTACAGATTCAATAAATAATTTCATTTCATTTCATTACGGTGCGTTTCCAGCGTTCCTTTCTACCACGCACGTGCAAGCTCTGGAATGAACTCCCTGCCTCGGTGTTCCCCGAGCGCTATGACTTGTCCTTCTTTAAACGAGGCTTAAAAAGAGTGTTCACCACACGGTAGGCAGCGGCTGGGTTGTGCCCCTGGCATTACTTTAGTCCATGGGCGGCGGTAACCGCTTACCATCAGGCGGACCGCTTGCTCGTCTGCCTACTAAGGCAATAAAAAAAAAAATAAAAGATCTGGTAATCGATTTCGATACCTATCGATCGCAAATTTTCAGTTCCACAAACCTGTCTAATTGTATAACATGTGTATATTTGTTGATGCTATATAATATTGCAGTGGCGGTATTTCCATAAATGCCCAAAAGCATTATGCGTTAACTACGAGTATGTAATGTCTAGTTTATAATTCTTTATTGTGAGGTCAGGATATTCTCATTTATATGACGAATTGCTTTTGTTAAAGATTTAAAGCTTAAAGATTTATTCACAATTTTGTAAGGCAAGCTGGGCTTTTGAGATTCTATGGAAGTATTGCCACGCAGTGGCGGTGTTTCCATAGAAACCTAAAAGTGTTTCACGTTAATGTCTAGTTAATAATTGTTTACTGTGGGGTCATTATATTGAATATTCTCATTTATACGTCGAATTGCTTTAAAGATTTATTTGGAATTTTGTAGGCAAGCTGGGCTTTTAGGCTTCAATAGAAGTACCGTAATTGTGATATTGGTATGTTTGCAGCGACATATCGAACGGTCGCGAGACGCACCCGATCCCGTGCGTGAACGAGGTGGACGACGAGGGCGCGCCCGACCAGTTCACCTACGTCACCGACCACGTCATGCCGCACCACATACACATCGACCACACCGTCGACACGCTGCAGGTATCCTCATCATCAGCCCATATACGTCACACTGCTGGCCACGAGCCTCCTCTACAACTGAGAGGGCTTAGCCTTAGTCCACCACGCTGGCCTAGTGCGGGGTGGCGGACTACACACCTAAGAAATTCCCAAGAACTTTTAGGTGTGCAGATTTCTTCACGATGTTTTCCTTCACTGTTTAAGTATGTGATCTTTCATTATGAATGCACAAATAACTTCAAAAAGTTAGAAGTCAAAGCCTCGGGTTTCAAGTTCAAACTTTAACTCGCGACCGCCCAGATTCTCGACCGCGCGCCTAAACCTCAAAGCCATCACTACTTTACTCCTGTTCATTAAATTTCAAAAACTATATGCGCTTCAAGCAGTGTTATATTTGGTATTGTTAAAGTTTATATTGTGAAGGCATAACATTTTATTTTATAGGTATATAATACAATTATTGATAATTTAAAAATAATAAGTATCGTAAATCAAATAATAATAATAAAAAATAATAGTTGTGGATTGCATTTTCAAAACTCATACAAGGAGGTTGTCACAATTTTTAAGTGTTGCCAACAATACGGTACAATTATAGGGCACACTTTTTGCCATATAAATTTCAAATAAAAGAATATATTAATGTATATTTATGATTGCTCGACCGTGATGTAAATGTAGTAAAAATGTGTAATGTCCCTGGTTGCAGGGTTGTGAGTGCAAGGGCGGCGACTGTTGCTCGGGCGGCGGGGGCGGGGGCGGCGGCGAGTGCGCATGCGTGACGCTGAGCGTGCGGCGCTGGTACGTGCGCGGCCGACTGCGCGCCGACTTCCCCTACCACGACCCGCCCATGCTGTTCGAGTGCAATCACACCTGCGCATGCAACATGGTACATATGGTGATACGGTTCCATTACTGAATGGCAGTAGCGGTACGTCCATAGAAGCCCAGCTTGCCTTACTAAATTCCGAATAATAATTTTTAAGCTTTGAATCTTATTTAACATTAGCAATTTGACATATAAATGAGAATATCCTGACCCCACATTAAACAATTATAAACCAGACATTACACTATTAACGTGTAACGCTTTTGGGCTTCTATGGAAATACTGTCACTGCTGGATTTAGCAATTTTATTGAGTTTAAAATAAATCTCAATACTAGCACAGGCTTTGAAGATGTTGAGGAATCGTGTGTGTAGTAACTAGGAATACACTGTTGCCACCCCTATACACAGGCATGAGTTTATTAATATGATGATGTCGCACTTAGCAATAAGACTTGTTTATAATTCTATTTATGTGAATTCCTACATGTCATTCCTACATGTGGTCATATTATGAGAAGAGACGAAACATATATTGGTAAAAAAGTAATGAGTATGAAAGTCGAAGGATGGACAAACAGAGGAAGGCCAAAGAAAAGATGGATGGAGTGCGTGAGAGAAGATATGAAAGAAAAAGGGGTGACTGAAGACATGACGGCTGACAGGGATATTTGGAAGGATAAAACATACTGCGCCGATCCCAAATAAAATTGGGAACAGGGCAAGTGAATGATGATGTGAATTCCTGCGTGTGGATGCAATAAAGAGTTGTCTATCTACCTGAATATAATTGGTAACAGTTTTCATGAAACTTTGTATAATTGAACAGAAAAAGTGCGGCAACTGCGTGGTGACGCGCACGCGGTCGCTGGGCGCGACGTTCTGCCGCACGGAGGTGTTCCGGTGCGGGGGCGCGCGGGGGTGGGGCCTGCGGGTGACGCAGCGGGTGTCGCGGGGCAGCGCCGTGGCCGCGTACTGCGGGGAGCTGCTGCCGGCCGCGCACGCCGACACGCGCGCCGCCGACCACTACATGTTCGCGCTAGACGTCAAGGACGACCTGCTAGAGGTGACGCTAACGCATTTCACCGATGGATTAACCCTTTGCACTCGTATGTCCCCGTATGGGGGACATCAGTCGTTTTACCGTTGCGCTCGTATGTTCCCTGTACGGGGGACATCGCTCGTATTATCGTTGCACTTGTATGTCCCCACACAAGGGACATCGCCTCTCAATCGTTACGCTCGTATGGCACCGCATCGGCACCAAATACTTCAAATTTTATCTTTTGTAGGAATGTATATATATCTGTCATCAAACATAATTACGAGTGCAAATAGTTAATGGATTACTTTAATGTAGTACATTGGCCTGTAAAGATATAATTTCGTATCTGTTTTTAACGTCTTTTAGGATGAAAAATTTTATTACCGGGGAATAAGCACATGGTGGTATCTGTGTCGAAGAATAGCCAATGTTTTCAACTCTCAAAGCACAACTAATTTGTTGTAAAAATGCCCTAATACTATTTATTTGAATACCGTTTAATAATCTGTATATAGCAATGTGTGGACAAGACCCAGCTGTGCGTGGACGCAGCGGTGTACGGCAGCGCCGCTCGCTTCATCAACCACAGCTGCCGGCCCAACCTGGCGCCCGTGCGCGTGTTCACGCACTGCCGGGACCTGCGACTGCCAGTTGTCACTCTCTTCGCCACCAAAGATCTCCAACCCGGCGATGAACTAACGTAACTTATTTTTCATAAAGTATAACTTTTCCTTCTTTTAATTAATATTCTACATTGAATGTAGACTCTATATAAAAACCGATTTGAAACTTTTACATTTTATTCATTTCTGGATACATTTAAATTTCTTTTTCAATATCAGGATTTAGGTAATATAATAAATTATTAATTAAAAAAAGGTGAATGTGGCAACCTTTTTAAACCCTAATTGGTTATTTTCTATGTTTGCAGATTCGACTATGGTGACAAGTTCTGGTCGGTGAAATCAAAATGGATGAAATGCGAATGCGGATCTTTGAGCTGCAGGTACCCAGAGAAAACAGATGCTGAAGAAATCGAAGCTTAGTCTGGCAACTAATGAACTTGTATGCCATAGATACTCATATATGATCCCACTGAAGATAAATATGAAAATGTTAATGTGTATATTTATTCACAGTGTTATTATCAATGTTATTTGCTAAGTATTATAAGCAATAAACAACATAATAAATATGTTTTCTTCCTCCATACGAAGTTTCTTTAACCTCTAATTAACATTATTTAATTAACATGCAACAAAATATTTTTTTTTTGTTTCACTGGGTTCACAGTATGTAATTATGTTTTGCCACCTTAAAACTATGTGAAATATCGAAATAAAATTGTTCCATCACATCAAGTTTAATAGTGAAATGCATTTATTGATGTTATTTAAAATTACCTATATAATTTAGTTACATAAATTGGTTATTCTACATTATTAGAAACTTTATTCGAACGACGGGCTTTTCTCTTATAGTCGGTAGTGGCAGTATCCCTCTGAAGTATGGAGGGTAAAGGTAAGAAATGTTATCTTGTGCATGCAAAAGCGTCCGTCAAAAAGTATTAAATTGGGGGCGCCACATTAGCATCAGCATCATACATTTTAAAGGAAGCTGAAATCAATAAACGTACTATTCACAGTTCAGGATATAAAATCACTCTAGCTACACGCGTTTTTCACAATACTCTTAGGTTATATTTATTTACTACATTATTTTGTACTACGCAAGTAGTTGGCATTTTCAATAAGTAACTACTTTAGTCGACAATAATATTAAATTCATACCATGTCCTTTGTCTACACCAGCGCCATTCTGGAATGTACGTCTTTATTATACAATGTAGGTATGAGAAGTATGAGTTAATAGGTATACGAATCAAGTCAATTATTTAGTCTAAAAATTAAATAGTCTGTCAAATAAAGCCTGTGTACCTAATATTTTTTGGCTTATTTTAATATGTTTAATACGCGTTATTTACTTGTTTCCTTTGTTCCGCAAGGAACCGACTAAAGGTCGATGACCACGCTGCCAAGACTTCAGTAAACGCTTTATTTACTAGTCTGTGGTCTGTATAGAGCGTCTTGTAGGTTATCTGTGCCTACATGTCAAATATTCAAATTTCAAACTTTTTCAACGGACTTGTTTTGAAAGTTATTTTATGATATTCAACAACATGCATTATTATATTATAATCAACAACTAAAATAAACCCAAGTATTGCAAATATTTGTATTATTGGATTTAGATGTGTTAACAAGTGATTAAAATGAGTGGGAACACGGAATCAACTTCTAATAGTATAAAATTTACGCCCGTACCTATGGCGGCGCTCCTTGCTAATTTAATGCCATTACAGAAGCAATGGGAGATTTCAGACACCAGTTTTAGTTCTTCTGACGAGAGTGATGATTCCACTAGTGAAACAACAACGAAAAAGCCGTCCGCAGTGACAAAAACCAATAACCAATTTCTAACACCTCTCGCGAAATCTCAACCTAAAACCACAACCCAACCGTTTATTTCAGAAAAAAAACCTGCGTTTATAAATAATAACAATAACAAAGAAAATTGTGGTGTCACCTGGTCATCCTGTCAAACATATCCTAACAAAGATAGTCTTATATCGCAAAGTGGTAACAAAGGTCTACCGCAGTCGAGTTCGGAGGTGAAACGACGAAATGCATTGACGCCACACGACAGCAACGCTAAGAATGTCATTAGCGCACCAAAAAAGACGCCAGAGATAGTGAAAACACAGAACAGTGCGCAAAAGACGAAAACTTCGACACCTTTAATCAAATCTGGAATACGAAGGTTCACGCCTGGGTCAGCGAGAAAGAGTCAAAAGAAAACACCGCAGAAGAACGTCACACAGAACAGAGACAAAGTGAGATGCGAGTTGTTTACACAGAAGCAGAAGGACGAAGCTCGCTCTCAACAACAGCCTGTACAGATTGCACCAGTCCCAGAGACGCCGATGAACAGGAAACTGATACCATCATCTTATACGGCGACTCCATCATACCCGCAGGGAGTTGTGGGGAACAGTTCTAAAATTCTATTCAAAACTATGAGTATAAAGGACAAGAAGTACATGTTTATTAGGAAACTTGGCACTGGTGGTTCAAGTGAAGTTTATAAGGTGAGATTATATTTAATAACTTATCAGGGGACTTCATGTAAGCTTTAATATAGTCTAAGTAAAACACTTAAGTTTAGCCATCATGACTGATGTTTTATAAAATTAAAGCCATCAAAAACAAAACTTGTGAAAACAATTAAGTCTTGCAACTCATTTCTACTATAAAAAGTTGTGAGACGCATGTGATACCAAGTCAATAAATTTATTCAGTTCCCATTTAAGGGACCTTCTGTCTTAAGTTATTATGCACTTAGCTTACCAAAGTCAAAGTCAAATGAATGTTACTGTATCTCACTTTTAGTGCAATTGCCAAGTCATAGTATAGGTATGTACATTATTTATGTATTATGATCATGTTTCTTCATATTATATTTGCAAGTGGAACACAAGTATTATTCATAATGAACCTGTATCTTTGATCCTCTTATAAAAGGGTGCAGCATGCTATAAAGATGTAATCTAGTTTATTCCCAGGTCATTCCTATTTTAATGTTTTTATATATTTTTTCAAATACATTTGTGTAGTCAAAAGTCTCACCTGATATGTTAATAAAAATTAATTAACCTAAACCAAGATAATATTCCATTTAAGTTATACAAAAGTTCCACATGAGGTTTGAATAAACTTTTATTATACTTCTTTTTATCCTATTACATATTTTTTAGCTATAAATATATCTATGAGGAATATAATTATTCTGTACATAATTTGGTGCATTTTGCCCTCAGGTATTGGAAGTGGGCACCTCATGCGAGTACGCAGTGAAATGCGTGAACCTTGCGACGGACCAGGAGTTGGCGCAGGGCTATATCAACGAGGTGCGCCTGCTGAGGGAGCTGCAGAACACCGACAGAGTTATCAGGCTTTATGATTAGTGAGTAAATTCTATTCTACTAAAATTCTGTTCTTGGTTAATTCTACAAGAAGTAATCTTGATCCTTCATGGAGACGAAAATTGTGTCTTAAAACAGCTAGTGTAACAGAACTTATGACTTAGCAATTGTATGTTGCAGTGAGTACGACCGCACGACCCGGTTCCTGCGCATGGTGCTGGAGGTGGGCGAGACGGACCTGTCGTCGTTCCTGAAGGCGCGCGGCGCCAGCCTGTCGCCTGCGCTCGTGCTGCACTACTGGGAGGAGATGCTGCACGCCGTCAACTACATACACGAACACGGTAACTATTTCTCTATTTAAACTCTTTCACAAGACTTTATGCTACATTTTTGGAACTATATTCTTGCATAAAATTAAGTAATCCTGTTTGATATTAGGATTACTTAATTTTATTTGCTTACAAACATGCTACTTTTGATGCATTGTGATGTTTTTTATTATTTTTTATAGTTGAAATTGTGGCGGTAGCAACACACCAACTAAGATTTAGTTCTTTATATTTTCCTGTTTATTATTTGTAATTTTAACTTTACATGCATTGTTATTATTCTAAGATATGACTGCAGACGTTTAACCATAAAACATCTGCGCGTCGTAAAATTTATTACAGCAAGAATTTTTATGTACCCTATTGTTTCTTCTTCTTCTTCTTTTTAATGTAATGGCTCCACCGTTTTCCAGTGATTATGCCAATGTCAAGTGTTTATTAATTTTCGACGATACAGATGCTAAAAGACAAATTCCGTTTACCTGGACAATGACAGATGAGAGAGGTTAAGCAAGAGAAAAAAAAAAAAAAAAAGAAATAGTGAAAGCTGTAGTTGAATATCAAAAAAAGAAACAAAGGAAAATAATTACAAAGCAAGATAGCTCTGACCACATAATTAACTACTATTTAGATAAAATTAGCCAGCACCAATAACTACTTATTGTATTTACATATAAATATAAAGTTATTATACTGATAGAACAAGGGTGTCAGTATAAATACATGTAGCAAGTAGTGTGTAAAGTTATAGATAAATCTTATTTACTTTAATAAATTTACATAAAATGTATATATGGGGTGTAAAAACACGAGTTAGTAAAAACATTAAATTGACCGGCCGTGGAAAGTTCTGAGGTAACATATCATACATGGGGATGAGTATTCTAGGGCAGTTTAAAAAGATGTGGTCTAAAGTGCCTTCATCCAGTCCACATTCGCAAAGGGAATGATCTCGTACACGTATTTTAGCCAGGAATACCGGGGAACACACATGGCCCAATTGCAAACGAATTATTGCAGAAGTTTCCTTCTTGTCTATATTCCGGAAAGTGAAAAACCAAGGTTTATGAGGAATAGTGGGTTGAAGAGAACCATAGCGGATACCTTTGACGGTTCGACTGCACTGCCAGCAATTACTCCATGATGACATAAGGTCAGCTGTAGACAAACATAACATGTCATGGGGAAAACAATTGCTGTGAGATATCACTCCAGAGGTTATATCATTACGGGCACATTGGTCAGCTGTTTCGTTACCTATTATACTGCAATGGCTAGGAATCCAAGCGAGCACCACTTGAAGACCAGCAATATAACATTGACGAAGTGAGTCCCTAATTTTGAGGGTTATATAAATAACTTGTTTATGGAAAGGATGTTTGAGGATATCCTGAAGAAGACTCAGAGAGTCTGAAAAAATTATACACCTGTGTAATTCATGAGAAAGAACATAATCAATAGCTTCTAGGACGGCTATAGCTTCTCCTGTGAATATAGATGTTAGAGGTGGGCATTTAAAACTGAGAATTATTTTGTACTTTGGAATCCACACGGCCGCACCCACAGCGTGATCTGCAGACATTTTCGAAGCATCTGTATACATAGTGATCCAACCGTTCCAACTTTCTGAAAGTATGCTACTAAAATGTGCATTAGCATCTGCATCATTTTTATGGATACCAAAATTTAGAATTTGAACAGAACAGGTTTGAAGATCAAAGATGCGTAATCAAATAAATAGAGGATATGGGGGCTAGTACGAAATACTGGGGGGAGAAACTGTAATTTTCGGAAACTGTTAATCAAGGGGGGGGTAGTTTTGTTAGACCAGTACCTGGAGTTAAGAATTAATTGGGATAAATTGTTAAGTTTATCATATAAAGGATGACAATAATTTTGGAGAATTTTATATAAAAAACAATCGCTTAAGTACTGTCTTTGAAGAAAAAGAGGAGGGTCTGAGCACTCAACCTGAAGGGCATTGATAGGAGAAGATTTCATTGCACCAGTTATTATGCGAAGGGAGTTGGCTTGTATTTTGTCTAATATAGTAAGTGCAAGTTTATTACATGGTTCGAGTACAAAGCAACCGTAATCAAAATGACTACGTATAATGGCATTATACAGCAGTTTCTGACTGTAAGGGTGGGACCCCCAACGGACACCTGAGACAGCCTTTAGGACATTAATGCTCTTTTCACACTTGTCACTAATATATTTTAAATGGGGTACACCTGTCATTTTGCTATCTAGAATCACACCTAGAAATTTAGCCTGATTTTCGATACTAATAGGTTCGCTATCGACAGATATCGAAATAGAGGGATTACTATTCTTGCGGGAAAATATTACAGCCTTACACTTAGGAATAGAGAGACTAAAGCAATGTTCATTCAGCCATTGATTTAAATAGTATAAAGCAGTATTTAATTTATTTGCAGCATCGATAAGACATTTAGAAGATGAATATAGGGCAATATCATCTGCAAATTGCAAAACATTTCCAAAACAATTGACAGAATGTTCTAAATCAGCTGTATACACATTATAAAGAATTGGACTAAGTACAGAACCTTGCGGGAGGCCCTTCCATACAGTTCTAGAGGCGCATACGGAGCCATGAGCATTAAAAACAACCGAGCGACCCATATAAATATTAAATATGAAATTGATCATCCTCGACGGAATACTCAGCTGTAGCAATTTCTGCCTGAGCAGGGGAAGATGAACATTATCATAAGCGGAGCTAACGTCTAGGAAAGCTCCAATGACGTGCTCTTCACGAGTGAATGCTATGCGAATATCAGTAGTGATAATGCTCAGATTGTCCATAACGCTTCTGCCACGCCTAAAGCCGAACTGAGATTTAGCCAGATGTCCTCTGTTCTCTAAAATCCATTCTAATCTGTTCTTTATAAGATGTTCCATAATTTTGCATAGGGTTGATGAGAGGGCTATTGGTCTATATGAAGAAGGAAGATTGGGGTCCTTTCCTGGTTTGCAAATAGGAATGATTATTTGATTCTTCCAAGAATCAGGTACTGTACCATTAAGGAAGAATTGATTTAAAATGTTTAGAAAGTATATTTTGGAATTTGGTGAAGAATTAATAATAAAGGAATAGGGAATGCCATCAATACCAGGAGTAGAATCGTGAAGCTTATCTAAGATACAGCAAAGCTCTTCAAAAGTAAATGGATCATTAAATTTATCAGAAGCCAATGAGGGAAGAAGAGGAGGAAAACAATCCTCAGAAGGGACAAAAGGTGGAGCAATATTATTAATAAATTGGGGGAGCCAAATGTCTATGTTATTGGAGGATAAATTATAAGAATTGTTTAAGGAGCCCCGGAAGGACTTTATCCTTCTCCAAACCAAAGCAGATGGGGAACGCGGAGAAAGCGATTCGCAGAACTTTGACCAGCCCTGAGCTTTCTTTTTAGCTAATATGCGTTTCGATTTAGCAGAAACTTTTTTAAAAGTCACAAAATTTTGGTGTGACATATCTGTTACAAATGTAATTTCAGCCTCGTTACGCAATTTCACAGCTTCTGAGCATTCAGCATCCCACCACGGAGGGGACGGCATTTTACCACATGCTGAATTTTTAATAGGGATAGATACATCTGCTGCTGTGATAAGGGCAACGCAAAAATTATTATAAGTTATAAAATTCGAACATGGTGTATGTGTATTAAAAGAAATAAGTTCATCTCGTTTGAGACCAAAAGTATCCCAATCAGCTTTAGATAGTCTGTATTTTAATAAAGGGGTAGAAGTAGGGCTTGGGGAGAAAGAATTACGCCAAATTGACAACAAGGGCAGATGGTCACTTCCGAAAGAGAGAGGAAGAGTAGACCAAGATATAGAGGGACATAAAGCAGGAGAAGCAAGAGTTAGATCCACTGCACTAGGATTTTGAGCGGGGGAAACTCTTCTTGTTGGCGACCCATCATTCAGTAGACAAATATTCAAGTCGTCGAATAGGTCAAGCAGGGAAGTCGAAAGGGCGTCATTACAAGCTGACCCCCAAAGTGTATGATGAATATTAAAATCTCCCATGATGATAAGGGGATGAGGTACTGCCATCAAAAACCTTCGAATATCATTAATTATATTTATGTTGGGATGGGGAATATATAAAGAAATGAATGATACATTTAGGGCTTTAACACCAACTATATGAAAAGAGGAATTATGGAGTGGGAAAGCAATTTGTGAGAAGACTACAGATCTTTTGATGAGAATGGCACAACCAGCCCATCCATCATCCCTGTCATCCCTAAGACAGGAATAGCTCGGCAGTCTGAAGGGAGAGCCAGGTCTAAGCCAAGTCTCCGAGATGGCAAAAACGAGGGGGCTGTGTTGATTGATGAGGTGGATAATTTCGTGTTTTTTGTGGCGGATGTTCCTACAGTTCCATTGTAGGAGACTCTTGGCCATTTTGGAGCTTAAAATGATGGAATAATTGTTCTAATAAATAAGAGACATTGGGAGGAAGGGCATCGCTGAATTTGAAAGCTATATTTAGAAGGGCAGACAGGAGTAGCTCAATAAGATTTTCGTTGGGGGAGGGAGAGGGACAGGACGGCATGCGTTGGGATGAATCCGAAACTTCTTGAGAGGAGATGGCACAGCCATTAGGCATAAACGTTTTAGGGGTTTGGGTTATATAATTGTGGTTTTTAATGTCATAACTTTGAGGAGCAGGACGATTAGGTTTAATATTTGGTTGACGTTCAATATGGATGGATGGACGACGTTCAATATGAACCTGTTTTTGTGTTTGAGACTGGAAAGAGGAAGTAGTAGAGGAGGTGGCATGTTTAGTAGGGGTTGGGTTGGAAGGTTTTGTAACGTCAGCAAATGTCTTACGGACTGGACGGAATCTTGGGGATGCCTCTGAAAAGGAGATGTTCTCCTCCGACATTACCAACTTAATGGCCTTTTGCCGCAAATGCTCAGGGCAATTAGGGAATGTCGCCATGTGTGTACCCGAACAGAGTAAACAAGATGCTTCGTTTGTGGGAATCATACAAGTAAGGTAATGGCACCTATAGATAACACATTAAGGATTTTTTTCTACATCTTGCACCGTGGAAACCACAAATTACAGAATTTTTCATGACTGTTAGTGCTCAAACAGGCTTTGAGTATTTGTCTATCAGCTAGAAAGTTTTCAGCGCCCTACATTTACATAGATGTAATGGAACTAATTTTTTTTTAATCACTCAATTGGCCCCTATAGATGACATTCAAAATTCGTTCGGTTCCTAAAGATGACAATGACGGCGCCTAAAGATGACATAGGTTTCTGTGTAAATTAAAAAGCCAAATTAGCAAAAATAATAACACATTTATTTTAATTAGAATAAAGAAATTAAAGATTTGCAACTTGGGGCACATCATAAATCTCCCTAGTTGAACTAAATTTGTAAAAATATAAAGTTACTTAGGGATCGTATGCATAACCTAAAGATGACACGCTAAGAACCTAAGGATGATATAGCTGTCAGCTTAAGGTTCCTGGACAACTATTGCACCGAAATAAAAATCCCACATATTCTTTTTATTTTTTAACTTCTATAGCACTGAAGCATCAATCGGGGCTAAAAAACTTTAAGATGACAATACGATCATCTTTAGGAAACTGCGCCTTTTAAGGAACCTAAACATGACACCGCCTTTGCAACCCCAACCCATAACCAAAATGACTGTGCAAAGCGCTTTGTTGTGAAATTAAGTCTTAACAATGACAAAAACTTATTTAGGTATATCTTTGCGATAAATATCGAGATTAAAAAACTTAAATAGTAAAAACACTTACCTTAACCAAAACACTAGAATTGAAGCGAAAAACAGCAAATGATACAACCACAAACATAAACAAGACCGTATTATGGAAACCACAAAGGCGTTTGATTGTTTTGTTATGTTGTCTCCAGGGAGAAGAATCAGTGTAGTCAATGCAACAAATAAAATTCCCGCTACTTTTTTAAAACTCTTGTTTTTTGAAAGGTCTCATACACTGTCATCTTTAGGTGGTATGTCATCTATAGGTGCCATTACCTTAGAACCTCTATGATCTCGTGCACAACGATAACATCTTGGAGGTGACCTACATTGAGACGCAACGTGACCAAAGCGACAGCACTGGCGGCACTGGATAGAAGGCAGGTGGTATAGTGAGACTGGCATTGAAGTGTTAAAACAAAACACTTTATCAGGGAGAATGTTTCCTCTGAAAGTTAAAACTACAGTTATAGATGGAGACCACTGAATTATATCATCCCTTATTGTTTTTCTATTAAGTCGATGAGCTTTAATAACTTCACCGCAACCGCCTTGGTATCTTAGGCCCAAGATAAAATCATCTAGTGACCAATCTGTAGGCACATCCCGCACCACACCCAAACGGCATAGTTGGAAGTGAGGATACATGGCCACCAGATTGTTCTCTATTAAAGTTTTTGATGAAGCAAAATTATTGGCTGACTCGGCAGAACTGAAAGATATAGAAATTTTGCTACGGCCAACCGTTTTAATGCTGCCTGGAACAATGTCAGGTACATTATTCTGGAAGAGGATTTTTGCTATTTTGGGTACCTGGATGGGGGTGTTTAATTTTGTGCAAATGTGAATATTAAAGGGACCCTTATCTGAGGAATTATATTCAAATTTCTTTTCATAATCACTGCACGTATAAACCTCTTGGATAGATTCGGCCGGTGATTTCGTTTTTTTTGGAATTTCTATATTTGGACTTATATGCCGTTTAGTGGCCTTTTTTGATGGACCAAAGGAGTCATCGGTACCGCCACCACCCGCGTCCGGAGGTTTATCATCTTCTAACTCCATGTTAAAAGATGATAAAGAACTTTAATACTAACCAATACGCTCACAACACAATACACACACACACACACAAATTATAAACACCAAAACAAAAAAAAAAACTAATTAAGTGGTTTAGAGAAACTTAGAAAAAATATTAATTAATGTAAAGATTCCGCAAACACGTAGTTAACCTCTCGCTGTCAACCTCGGAATCTCACCCTATTGTTTAATATTAGTTAAATGATGCTGTTGTAAACTGAAAAGTTGTTAACTTCTCTTATGGTAAACCCGTTCATGCCGGGGCCGAGTAATAAAACTAATAGGTAGGCTCTTTAGTGACGGCAATCCTTGGAAATGGGTATATCTTTTGGACAATAACCCAGATGTTTGGGCGAACTGTTCTGGGGTGGGTTTGAGAAGTCAAAGTCAAAAGTCAAAGTGTTTTTAAAAAATAATTTTTAGACAACCTTTAAAAGAAAGTTTATTAAAATTAAGAGAAATAGTATAAAAATTAACACTAGTGCCCACAGCGAAGTCTAGAACCGGTCTGATCTAAAAGCGAATAATTTTGTATGAAATGAAATAAGATATGACTAATATTAAATTTGAATACACACATAACTTCGTAAAGTCAGAGGTGTGTGCCTGGGGTTTGAACCCGCGACCGTCGAGATTCTCAACCGCGTGCCTAAACCTCGAGGCCATCACGACTTCAACAACTGAAGCAACATAAGCATTTTAACTTATAAAAGTAATAAGGCATTTGATATTATAACAGAACCTTATTTTTTGTTGAAAGGATAGACCTTACTTTTTTTTAAAATATATTTTTTAGGATTTATCGCCACCGATCCTCGGGGAGACCGATAAAAGGGTCGGTTTATTTGTATGGAAAGGACAGTCTGCCATCGCTCGTCACGAGCACACCTCGTTCCTAGACGCATAAGTAGTTATTTTACTTCGTCTGTATTTAGTGTTAATTTATAAATATACGATAGTTAGGTTATACTTCTAGCAAGGAAGTGAGTGCTCATTTCAATACCTACACCAAATACCACCAAAAAAATATTTATAATACTGGGTCATAATATTTGTGTTATAGTCAAACGAGACGTGTGTTTTCAGGCGTGATCCACGCAGACCTGAAGCCTGCGAATTTCCTGCTAGTGGTGGGGCGGCTGAAGCTGATCGACTTCGGCATCGCGTCGGCCATCAGCAGCGACGCGACGAGCGTGGTGCGCTCGCAGGCCACCGGCACGTACTCGTACATCAGCCCCGAGGCGCTCATGGGCGGCGCGGGCGGCTACGGCGTCTCCGCGGCCGACGGCACGGCGCCCATCAAGGTACACACATACTCTCACATTCCGCCAGGTATGTATCAGACCCACACAATTAGAGGCGAGCCTATTGACGTTTGTCGGGAACATTTCCAAACACCGTATTGTTACTGAGAATTTCCTAATGGAAAAACCCAATTACACTGCCCTACGCGTCAATCGAATCCGGGACTTCTAGATCGTACAGCACATTCTTGAGCCGCTAGACCACGAGGCAGTCGCACACATCTTGAATTATCGTTCTAAGGCAGACATACTCATTTACGGCTGTATAATAATATTTAGTAATTAAGGTAATAAGTCCTTACTGCGCTCTGCATACTAATCTTATAATGATTTTGTTCGTATTGTAACGTAGGAACCGGCGATATATTATGTTTATCTATGGGTTTCTTTCCAGATTTCGTTTCGGTCAGACGTGTGGTCGCTGGGGTGCATTCTGTACAGTATGGTGTACGGACGCACACCCTTCGGGCACATTCCTAACTTGGCCAAACTAGCCGCCATACTCGACCCTAACCATCGCATCGACTACCCGCCCGTTGAGCGTGAGTATTTCTATTAACTTATTTCATTTCCTATTTACTGAAATTTAGTAAAAGTCCAAGCTTTTCAAATTATATTTTTCTTAATAATTTTTGTCACATGTGTTCCAGTGAGTAACTGACTACACTCTCTGCAATTTCAATGGCATGAAATAGCAATTGATTTTAGTCTTTAGACTTGCATAGCTGTTGTAGTGTAAACGAATTTTAGTAGTGACCATTGTATAGTATTTTGGTGTGAACGCAAACTTTGCTCTAGTGTATGGAGGTTGGGGAGAGTTTATCTTCCATATGATAAACTAATAAATATACTTCGCCCCTAAATCCAGCTTTGTCAATGTCGTCCTAAAAGTAGTTTCCAGCGTAGTGTATTGAAGATTTTGTTTAATTTGATGCAGGCCTCCCTCCACTACTGATGACGGTGCTGAAGTGGTGCCTGACGTACAACGCGCGCGCGCGCCCGGCCGTGCGCGAGCTGCTGTCCGTGCCGTACCTGGGCACCACGCGCGCGCCGCAAGCGCTGCTCGACAAGCTGCAGCCGCTCGTCACGCCGCAGGAGTTCCGCTTGCTGCAGCGGGCGCCAATCTAGTGCCACGTCAACCACTATGTGTACTCAATATTATATCAATTTGAGTCCAGTTAAAATACGGCACAAAATGAGTTGAATAAACATGAAAATTTAGTTTGGGGATTATTATGGATCGAAGGGGGAGTGCATTCTGAGCTTAAATTCCAATTTGAGGGGTTCTCCGAAGGTCAGGGCAAGGTCATTTCGATGAAAACGCGGTTAATTCGATATCTCGAGAATGGTTAATATTGAAAATGACCTTGAGCTGACCTTCGGAGAACCCTCAAATTGGAATTTAAGCTCAGAATACACCCCCCTATCGATCTCCAAACTAAGTATTTTTATGTTTATTCATTTCATAATTTGACTGGACTATATACTTTGTGTAAGTCCATTGTCTTGTATACAGTGGCAGTGATTCAAAGTATTTTATTTTAAATGTGAAACTGTTTAGTAAATATCATGCCAGATATTGATTTAAAGCTGGTGCCAAAAATATTAATTATGTGAATAATTCTTATGTATTCAGAAATTTACATATTTTAAAAGAATTAACTGTGTACTGTACTGTGTGGACTCATTTCATCCCACTTCTAGGATGAGCCTTGTGTTGCAGCATAGAATGCATGTACTTTGTTTGATCAAACTGACCAAAAGCTGCTAGTTTAGTAATATTAATTGTAGATATTTTAGATCAAAGTTGATTTTTTTTGGTGTAAACACATATTGAATGTAATAATTTATTACAGAAGTAATATATTCTGTAACTTTAACAAGTAATTTTTTATTGTATCTAAAACTCGAATAACATTTTTTCTTAAAGTATAATTTTGTCTAAACAGTAATCCAGACAGTACTCCCACTAGGCCAGCTTGGTGGACTAAGCCCTAAATTCTCTGTTGTAGAGGAGGCCCATGCCCAGCAGTGGGACGAATATAGGCTGATGTTAAAGTAATCTGAACATAAAATCTATATTTGAAATGAAATAAATTGATTAGTTAATATGTAAAAATGGTTTTTTTCAGAAGCACCTATGAATATAAAATTGTATTGCATATTTTACAAATAATTATACTAAATGTGCAATATTACCACAAGAAGGTGCCTTATATTTCTAAATGGAACCTTGCTTTTTATAAGTCCTTTATGAATAAATTTATTGAATATAATTATATAGCCTTGGACATGATTAAAACGATTAAATAATGCCATGGTACATGTGGGATTCTAAGCATGGTCTTGACCACTTATGTCAGACAAGGCACATAGAAGAATATTTTACTGAAACTTATCGTGTATATTTTTAAAACTCAGAAGTATGTCAATTATCTGTATTTAGAATGGTGTAGATTGAATAGGCATATTAACCAATGTTTCTTGTAAATTAATGTATGCATTAAAATTTATTTATTAAACTGACTTAACAAACACCTGTTTAATTTAAATAAATATTTATTGAAAAGATAGAATACAAAAAATAAATAGAAAGCTACACGCGTACATCGCTTACGTTACTAGCAAAATTGAAATGCACAAAATAGAAAAGCTGAATGGTCGAGTCGTAATGAAACGGTAGCTTCGTATTTCTCTGCTACGCTCAGAGAAAATGAATTCTAACCCTTGCTTCCAATACCCGAAGGTAACAGCGGCGTGGATACAACAGTAAGCACGCCGCGGCCGCCCGGAACGTTTCGTTTGAACATGCAAACAACTCGCACGCTCCCGAACGACGCACTGACTTCAGCCATACAACACACGTTTGTCAACGAGATATAAATATACTATATAATTAAACATTTAACGATTGCTACACCCAGTCTATAAAATTTGGAATAGAAGATATGAAGCGTAAAGAGCCTTTCAAGAGCGAATCCCTTACGACGATCCCGTAAAAGTAATAAGAATTTGCTGAAAAGTTCCTACTATTAACTAAAATGCAGCTCTTATTTTGAGGCGTTTGAACATTCACTTGATCTACAAAATATGATAAGCGTAATTAAAAAATCTATTTGTACCACAGCTAGACTCGTGGTAAGAGACTCGCTCTAGAAGGTGTGCGCGCGGCATTCGTCCGCGCAGTACGCACTCCGCAGAAGGTAGTTTCAATGAAAGAACACGTTTGTTTTTAAGTTTAATGCGTTAAATAATGTACTGCGCGGGCGGTGTGGCGGCGGCGCTTAGTTCTGGAACAATGTGTGCGTGAAGTCGATATAGTCGAGTGCGTTGGGTATGGGTCGCTCCGTCTTCGGGTCAACGTAGGGTTTCATGCGGGCCACGCAGTAGTCCGCCATTTCCTTGGTGAGGTTCTGTGAATAGAGAACGACAAGATTACGAACATGAACACACAAATCTTAACATAGTATTGTCAAATTGTGCCATGCGATTAAGAGGTCCCAGTATTGACTCCTGGGTCGGGCAAAGTGTTATTGGTTTTTTCCATTAGGAAATTCTCAATACCAGCACCGGGTCTGGAAATGTGATCGAAAAACGACTGATACATACTTGGCGATATGTGGGTGCAAAAATGCACTTCTGCTTACCCCTTCAGGGAATACAGGCGTAAGGTGATGTATGTATGGTATTGTCAAATTAATCGGTTCATGTTTGATTAACTAATTTGTGAGCATGGTAGTACAACTCATTTATCTCATCACTTAAACACTGGCACGTGAACGGCAGGGTATTCCAGGATACTCACAGCGTAGAGTTCATCCTTAGTGACGTAGGCGCGTTCCTGGTGCGCGGTGATGGCGCGGAACGCGTTCTCTATCTCCTCGGACGAGTGCACGTTCTCCGTCTCCTTGCTGATCATGAACGCCATGTATTCCTGCAGCGACACTTGCCCGTCGCGGTTTGGATCCACCACATCTGTGCAAATTCACAATTTATTAACATATTTAAATAATAAGGAAAAGTTACAATTTGACAGCCCCGTAGCGCAGTTGGCTCGATACCAGCTTGCGAAACGAGAGGGCGCGGGTTCGATCCCCGCACCGAGACAAATGTTTGTGTGATCTACAAATATTTGTTTCGGGTCTGGGTGTTTGTGAGACCGAAAAGTATCTCGTACTTTCTGATACCCACGACACAGGACTTGTATACTAGTGTGGGGTCAGAGCTATGTATGTGACTGTTGGGTGTATTTCTTTAATTATAATTTAATTATAAAGTTACAATTTTATATTCTTTAAATTATATTCAATTGAGTTTTTTTTTTCATGTTAATTAATTGTTATTTAGTACAGTAAAATGGATATATAATTAAATAGAATGGTGAAATACTAACTGAGTATAGCCTCGAACTCTGGGTCTGGCTGTCCCTCCTCCACCATGGGCAGGTCGTACCCGAGCGCCCGTAGACAGGACTTGAACTCGTGGTGGTTGAGGCGGCCCGAGCGGTCCTTGTCGAAGTGCTTGAACATCATCGAGAACTCCTTCAGCGCGTCCTCGCTCACACCTGCACACAAACAAAACATAAATTTATTCAACACGAAAATTATGGCAATTCGGAGGGTATGTCGTAAACAAAATAAATGTCCTAAAAAAATAGTACAATGCGTATAGACATAGTTTTCCCAAAGCGTCCTGGTGAATGGTATTCAGCAGATAGATATGTCACCGTAAAATTGTAAACACCGTTAGATTATAATCTATCTAGCGAGATTTAAACTGTCGAAAGATTGCGAACTATAATGGATATAAACGCACCTCGCGCGCTGATTGGTTGAATATTAACCTAACGTAACCTAACTCTATGGATATAAAATGGTCTACTGTAAGGCCGACCAATCAGGGACAGCCTTCGAATAATAACACGTTACATTGTAAGCAGTTCACAATCTTTCGTCAGTTTACAATCTCGCTAGATAGATTATAATCTAACGGTGTTTACAATTTTACGGTGACAGATATACCATATCACACATTTGCCCACTATTTATTTAATTATAAAATATCATTCACTTGCCCTGTTCCCAATTTTATTTGGGGTCGGCGCAGTATGTTTTATCCTTCCAAACATCCCTATCAGCCGTCATGTCTTCAGTCACCCCTTTTTCTTTCATATCTTCTCTCACGCACTCCATCCATCTTTTCTTAGGCCTTCCTCTGTTTGTCCATCCTTCGACTTTCATACTCATTACTTTTTTACCAATATATGTTTCGTCCCTTCTCATAACATGACCATACCACGACAGACGGTTTCCTTTCAACTTATCTATCACAGGAGCCACTTTCAAACTTCCTCTAACGTATTCATTCCTCACTCTGTCAATCCGTGTTACCCCACACATCCATCGCAACATTCGCATTTCTGCTGCATGCAGTCGCCTTTCATCCGTCTTCTTTGTAGCCCAACACTCCGATCCATACATAACGACAGGTCTTATTATGGTCTTATATATTTGGCCCTTCAATTTGAAGGGCATTCTGGGGTCACATATTGTGGATGAGACCTGTCGGCATTTCATCCATCCTGAGTTGATCCTCTGCCTTATATCTCGGTCAATACCCCCGTCACTTTGCATAAGTGACCCAAGATAGCGGAATTCGGAACAGACTGGTATCGGCATTCCATCGAGTGTGACAGACACAGAACTTGAAAGACCGCCATAGTCGCAAAACATATACTGTGTTTTTGTTTTGCTGACTTTAAGGCCAAAATTTCCAAGTCTATGCTGCCACACCATTATTTAATTATAAAATAGATAAGTGGATAACAGTTGCCCATATACATGTTTCACAAAAACAAGGATGATGTTAACAACGAACATACCTGAATGGTTTCTGGCTTGTATCTGTTGTTCAAGGTTGTGCTGCATGCGCATGGAGAGCTGGTCGAGTTGGTCCCACTGCTGCGCCAGCCCCACCGTGCTGTGCTCCGTGTAGCGGTTGTCCAAGATCAGGTGCTCTTCTAATGCGGCGCCTGGAAAACATTTCAAATTAGGGCAATTAATTTTTAATTCTCATAACCAATGTTATTGAAAAAAAGTTTAGAAATTAACATAAAATATAATATTTATTTAAAAATGTGCATCTCTAGGTCGTTTTGATGTCCCTTGCAAAGTAATTTAGAATTAAAAAAAATCGTTGGAATTATTAGGTCTTTTATAATTTATACACAGCAGAACTTGTATAGTGGCAAAATTAATTAAAAAAAAAACTGATAGAAAAGGAGAGAAGTGATGTATTATTACCTAATTCTTCGAGGCGTCGCAGGTCGGCCCTCCTGGCGCGCACCTCTCCCGCGCGTTGTCGCAGCGTGGCCAGCTGCTGCTCCAGAGATCCCGTGCCCTCCATCATCGACGTGCTGCACAATACCACATCATTAGTACTCCGCTACTCACACCGGCTCCTGATGTTACAAACATGCGTAGCAGATGCACACAATCATTTTTATTGATTGTTTTTTGTTCAATTTATACAATAAGTATTTTTTTTCTTTTTATTAAAATGTTTGAAAGGAGACGAAAACACCGATATTTAAAAAAAATTACATGTTATACAAAGACTTGTAATGATGTGAGTATGTTTTTATTGCACAGACAACTTAACTGTTTGGCTAATATTTAATTATGATATAATTTTAAAAGTATGAGTTATTACGTTTTCTAACACTCACTGAAAAGTCGAATTGCGACTCAAATACATTCCTAAATTCGACGATTAATAAAGATCGGTATCGGTAAGAGACGAATTGACGCAATGATATTTCTACATGATCATCCAAGATTATATGTGAACAATTAGTACTTGAATTAATAAAAAAACGGTACAGTGACGAGTTAATTGTTATACCTATTTATGTACACAATTGATGATTTTGTTTTATTTTGATTACATGATTTAAACATTAAGCCAATCTTATTTAACAGCGAAGTAGAATAGGCAGCAAAACGTGTGCGCGTACATCATTTGACTTGGCAAAAATAAAAAATATATTTTAGGCATAATATTTTTTTGGAAATAACTACAATTACATTTTAACCCTTAAATGCATAATTTTTTTTTGTAAAAAAATATTATAGGTAGTATAAGTAGTAAATAATATACCGAAAAGGTTATAATATAAAATATTTTTTTAAGGATTGTAGACATTTGGCAACAATATGCATTTAAGGGTTAAATAAAATACATGTAGAATTAAGTTGATTTTTGCCAAGCCGCGAAGCGTTTCGTACAATTAGTACATTACACGCGACATTCTAATACTTTACCCGTCCCAGCCTAGCAGCCGGTACCTGCATATCAACAATTTCATCAACAAATTGCACCACTCACAAAGTACTGTAAATATTTATACTTGTTACTAATTAAACCCGTCATCTCACACAGGAAAAGGATACCTGATATTTGAGACCTGTATTGAATTTAAATATACGTTTATTAGGGTGGAGTGAATTTTTTTTTCTTAGGCTGGGGGTGGAATTTGTAGCTTATAAAAAACAAAACTTTTTGCCAAAAAAAAAAAAAACTTTAGGTGGCCCACTCACTTTTAAAATTAATTACGAGTCAAAATATTGGTCGCCTCAAGATGTTAAGTTTTCTTTTTGTCAAAAGTTTTGTTTTTTATAAGCTGCAAATTCCACCCCCAGGCTAAGAAAAAAATATTTTTTTCACTCCGCCCTAATGTATGTTCCAATGCTGAGCCCTTTCTCTGTTTCTTAACCTTCAATAAATATCCAGAACTGAAAGGTTGCAAATGTCATTGCTAGTGTAATGAAGCAATGTTGGAGTTGAAGTGTGAGTGTGGTACTGACCGGGTCTCAGTGAGCCACTGGTGGAAGGCGTTGGCGTGTTTGGCGAACTCCTTCCTGAGCTTGTCGTTCTCCTCCTGCCGCTGCGCCTCCTTCGTCAGCTCGACGTCGCGCTCAGCTGTACACATTTATATAACGTTCAGTATAAATCACAATCACAGCCCTCTCGGTAGTAGAGGAGGCCCGTGCCCAGCAGTGGGACGTATATGGGCTGATGATGATAAATCACAAATTCATTTCAATACATATTATTGTATTATAATACAATACGCCGTCCAAAAACTATTGCTAGCTATGTTATGAGAGAATTATGTAGATATAAATAAAATTCAGAATGTTGGAATATTATAAAATCAGCAAAGAGGCTGACCAAAATGTGGGCAAAATTACAAAGAACAGAATTTTTCAATGATTAAAAAAAAAGTGTGTGTGTACTTATGTACACGCGTTAGAAGTTATACCACACGACTGAAGTAAAACTTATAAATACGCCCAACAGTCACATACATAGTTCTTAGTTTACACAACATATTACATTTCTGAACGCACTCGTAATTGACATACATTTAATTGGGCGCATTTATAAGTTTTACTTCAGTCGTGTGGTATAACTTCTAACGCGTGTACATAAGTACACACACACTTTTTTTTAAAATGTAGAATAGTGACAGTAATAAATTAAAACTAAAATTGAAAATAAGAAAATGTCAATTATGTTCTACGCAACTACCAGGACATCATAAATCAGCAAGGACAAAGTACTAGCATTAAAAACTGTATACTCGTATAATCCATTCGAAATTTAAACCACGATGAATTAAAAACAAAACTTATTAATGATAGCATTTCACCTCTCTAGCTTTCTGAATGCCTAGTACCATTAATGAGTCAGCTGGCTTAATAACTCGTCTTTTTGACCGTAAACGACACAAATGCAGATTAAATAATGCAGCCAACATGACGCGCGTAGTGCAGTGTGAACTTAGCTACAATGGACTTTTTTTTTTCGAGACTTAATGAGCGGTTAAGCAGACAACTTCATACTGTTAATTTTGTGTCACAGATGCGCGCGCATCTTAAAATTTCACTCTCATCATTTTTTCATAACGCGCCTAAAGAAGTATAACTTCAACAATTCAAACAAGTTTAATAATGGAGGTGTTGCCATTTCATTATAGAATCACTGTAAAATGTTATTGAGTCAGCGTAGTGTACCGACCGATGATCTTGCGCAGGTTGCGCCAGGTCTCCTCGAGCGCCTCCATGGTGAACCAGGTGTAGGGGTTGGCGCCCACGTTGAACGACTTGATCTGCTCGTCCAGCGCCGCCAGCGCCTCGAAGTCGCTCTGTGCGGACGACAGCGACGCCTGGAACCCACACACATATTTGTTACTCAATATTCCTGGTAGATTTGTTGTTGTTGTTGTTGTTGTTGTTGTTGTTGTATGTTCAGAATAAATTATAACGAACCTCAATAGTGAATAAAAATAAAAATTGAAGCTAGAAATATTGCAAGATTTCTCTGCAAGGAAATTACAAGGCATTTATATAAAGTCCACCAATAGAGCTAGTGTGGTAGACTAATAGTCAAGTTCATAGGCTGTTGCTGGCAATGCGATGCTTGTAGGTTAATAACGATAATTTCTTTTTGTATAAGTAGACATACAAGTTATCGGTTCACCCAGTAATGCAAAAATAAATCGATTGTTCCTTGTAGTTGTACATGTACTTACTTGGAATTGCGCATGCGCATCCTTGAGTGCGCGAATCTCCTCGATGGAGTTGCAGCGCACGGGATCCGTGAGGTCCTCTTCTGCGTTCTCAAACCACGAGTTGAATGCGGACGCCTAGCGAAAGAAAGACATAAATTATTGCAAGAAATGGATGTTGACAGCGCAACATAAAATACGATTTTGTTTATCTCATAAATTGACACTAGATTTACTCAAATATTGAAAACTAGTATCTGTTTATGTTTTCCAATTATTTTGATATTTAACCACAAAGTTGGGTGCACTTTTACGTTCATAATATTGAATAATTAGTTAATTTAATACTGTCACTGGGTTCTAGTGCATAGGCTTCAGAAGTAGAAGCTTACCTTCTTGGCGAAGGTGAGGTACAGTTCTTCGATCTGCCTGAACTGGTCCTGCAGCTGCAGCAGGCGTTGTTTCCTGGCGGCGGAGTCGGCGAGCAGGCGCTGCCAGCGGGAGATCACGTCGGCGTGTCGCTTCACTATGGCGGGCGTCTGCTCGTGGTTGGCGGCCACCAGCTGCTCCTTCAGAGATGTTATGTTCTGGATACCCTCGTGCTCGAAAGCCGCGAGGCCTGGAATTTACAGTGATGATTTTATACAGGTGTTACAAACTAGTGTCCAAATGGGTAAAGGTTAGAGAACTGTTTTATTTGCTGTGTTAACTGGGATGGTAAATTTTCATATTATTATTATTTTATTTGTTTAACTAAGTACACCAACCTTTGTTATGGCATTTATTTAGTAATTAGACACATTGAATATGATTCATTTTACAATTTAATTATATGCTTTATTTTGCTAGGCTATTTTTGATATACACAAAAAACCATCAACCGATGTGATTAATACTTTGTATGTTTCTATTGTAAGTAAAGTAAATATAGATGCAACTTGTAAAAGTCTATTCGAATAAAGATAATTAGATCAATATTTATGCACCTATCATGTATCTCTCCACCACCCTAAGGTTGACTGGTAGATAATGCCTTAGGGATTAAGTCCGCCTTTATACGTTATTATGTATAAAAAGCATAAATAAATAATTTGACTTTGACCACATAATGTGGCACTAACCGGCGTCGAAGGTGTCCTGCTTGGTGAGCAGGGTCTGCACGGTGGAGAGGTCCCTGCCGAACTCGTCGGAGCGCACGTGCGTCTCCTTGTCCGCGATCCACGACTCCACCACGTCCGCCTTCCACAGCAGCTGCAGGTACAGCGAGTTGTCCACCAGCGCGGCCTTGCGACGCGCCGCCAGACCAGTCAGCTTCTCCAGTTTAGCCTGGAACAGGGAAATTATGTAAATATTTCGTTTAAATCTATTGTTAATTAGGTCAATAGTCTCTGTCAACTTCTATAGGATTCAGGCGAGAATGTATGTATTGTCAGCAATAATTTTGTGTCGCGGGTGGCAGTAGACGTCATCACGTCGGCTGCCTATATACCGGGCGCTGCTGAGCATCAGGCGCACTCACTCATCGGCCGGTTTACAGTGCGGAAGCTCTGTCGGAACGTCAACGCTTGTCTTGTGTTTTAAATTCACCCTCATTAATGTTAACATTTTGTTATTTCAAATTCATGTTAAATATCATGTCAATTTATGTTTGTTACGATCCGTGGTCGAATAAATCTTTATGTTAATATTCATAAAATCAATATGTGAGTGTTGGGTGTTTTTATTAATATCTGCAATCTTCATTATATCGTAATATAAGTAAATGTAAGGGTTAAATGACCTTGTGATTTTGCTATAGCTGTTCATTTATAATTCAGTTAAGGTTAATTCCGTTATTGAAGCAAAGTAACAGTTGTTATCTTTCATATTATTTATTATTATGTGTTTTTTTTTATATTGTCGAATTAGTGAAGTGAACCGCTTAGTGTTTGTTGATAAGTGATGGGTGTGTGGGTAGAGTACCTGCAGCGCGCGGATCCTGTGCGCGAGCGCGTCGGCGTGCAGGTTGCCGGCGGCGAGCAGCGCGTCGCCCTCGCTGGCCAGCTCGCGCACTCGCTCCGCGCGCGCCGCCAGCTCCGCCTCCAGCGCCTCGTGCTTCTTCAGCAGCCCCTGCACCGCCGCCATGCTGTCGCCGCACTCGCCCACCACCACCAGCTGCTGCTTCTCGCTGCACCACGCAAACACGCTCGTCAACTATATTACATAGCTACCTGTTGTTATCATCAGCCCATATACGTCCCACTGCTGGCCACGGGCCTCCTCTACAACTGAGAGGGTTTAGGCCTTAGTCCACCACGCTGGCCTAGTGCGGGTTGCCGGACTACACACCTAAGAAATTCCTAAGAACTTTTAGGTGTGCAGGTTTTATCACGATGTTTTCCTTCACCGTTAAAGCAAGTGATAATTCATTGTGAATACACACATAACTTCGAAAAGTCAGAGGTGTGTGCCCGGGGTTTGAACCTGCGACCGCCGAAATTCTCGACCGCGCGCCTAAACCTCGAGACCATCACTGCTTTGCTACCTGTTGTACTAGTGGTCAAACACCTCAAGCGCAAGTGATTAAAAAAAATTTTTTTTAAATTTATTATATTGTGTCAATCTTTACATTATAATGATCTACGAAACTAAAAATAGATGCAGAGTTTTGTAGGTACTGTCATCTTTGCTAAAAGTGCGAGCTACAAGAATTTGTACAATACAAGGATAAAGTACTACAAGTTCATACACCACAAGAATAAAATAATCTTAATACACGGGAAAAATATAACCTCAATAGTTAAAGCATGATATACATATAATATATATTTTTTAAATCAATATTTTTAGTACTAACCTGATCCAAGCCTCCTCTTCGTCGACCTTGGCCAGGAACTGTTGGTAGGCCAGAGATTGCTGCAGCTTGGCGCCTCTCTCGGCAGCGAGTGCCTGCAACTCTGCCCAAGCTAATGCGAGCGCCTTCAGTCTCTGCTCGATCTCGGGCACGCCCAGGTTGGACACGTCCATGAGTTTCTCGCCGGCCTCCTGCACGGCTTGAATGGCGGGCTCGTGGCTGGCCAGCTCTGCTTCAAGACGCTTGTGCTTCTTCAGGAGGTTCTGGACTCCGGTCAGATCGCGGCCGTAGTCATCAGAAGCGACAAGCAGTTTCTTTTCTCTGTGGATTGAAAGTTTTGTGAGTATTTGAATGTTATGCTTATAGAAGTATAAAAAATCAACTACTATGAATTTGAAATTTGATTTTGAAAGAGCCCTGCACGTTTAATTTAGAATTATATTGACTTTTCTTTCTACTTTGAATCATAGTGTATATAAAATAACGTAAAAATTGTTTTAATAATAGACTGTGAAGCATGATAATGCCCCATCATTATCATAGGGCACACTGAGGTGAGGTGAGGTGATGTGAGGTGAGGTGAGGTGATGTGTGGTGAGGTGAGGTGAGGTGAGGTGCACCGACTTGATCCAGGACTCCTCGTCGGCGATGTCTCTGAAGAACTGGTGCAGCGTGTTGGCCTCGTGCAGGCGCGCGCGGCGGTGCGCGGCGAGGTTGCGCACGCGCTCGAAGCGCTCGTTGATGGCGGAGCGGCGCGCGCCGATGCCCGCGCTGTCGAACTGCCCGCTCGACACCAGCGCGTCCGCCTGCGCGTTCATGTCTACACACACAGACAACGCGGAAAATTATATTCAAACGCAAATCAAATATACCGATTACAGCTGTTGCAAGACAGTTTCACTCACATTATTTTGGATTTTTCATGAAAAATTTTGAGATGTAAACATTGCAAACAAATCATAATCCTAATTTGACATTTAGGATTTTTTGATACTAAGATTCCTTACCCATGTATAAAAATATGTACTACATATAATACTTTTTACTCATAATGTCAATATTACACCAAGTTATCTAATCTATACATCAGGGTTTCTCAAAGTGGGGTTCGCCATTCGACGGCAGGGAGTTCGCAACAAGATTTACGTAATGGTGACTTGATGCCTAGCAGCCACGTGCGGCACACATAGTGGCTACAACATACTTATGTGAGAGTGGGTTTTCACAATAGGACAATATAAAAACTAAACACAGAAACTAACTTACCGAGTCAGAATCAAGGTTAAAATTTTCCAAAATTTCTTCTAAAATTGACTCCATTTGCGACAAGACACAAGCTAACCCATGACATTAATATTAAAGATATTTCTTTTGTAATAAATCTTATTTTCTTCAACAATTGTATAATTTTTTGTTGGGGGGGGGGGGGTGTGTCATTAGTTACTTCCAAAAGTTTGAGAAACCCTGCTGTACATGAATTAACAGTACAATCAACATTCAAGGATGCTTACCATTGATCCTGTCTTCGTGCGCCTGGATGTCCGCCTCCACCAGCTGGTGTTTCTTCATCAAGTTCTGTACGGAGGCGAGGTCCTTGCCGGAGTCCTCTGACGTCAGCAGGCTCTCCACCTCACCCAGCCAGAAGTCGAGGTCCTTGACCGCCGCGATGTACGTGCGTTGCTTGTTCGCTTCCTTCAGTTTCAGAGATTTCTCTGTAGTCTTCTGGGTCAGGAACTCCCATTGGTCCGCGATGGAGGCGAGACGAGCCTGAAATGAAGCCATTTGTGAAATAAAATTGTCTAGAATATTTTTGTCTTTATAGGATGTCAAATAGTGACACAAAAGAAAACGAGACTTTAATTTCAATTGAAGGGGGGCGGGGGGAGATTGTTGGGTAATGAATTTTGTGATATTTGTGGGTAATCATGTTTATGTGTGTGGTCATTTCCTGTAATACTACTTTTTTTATTTTGAAACATTTTTTGTCTCAGTTCTTTTAACATAACTCGTCACATAGCGAGGCAAGACTAAACCATAGTTAGAACTAGACTAAAACATAGCTAAAAGAGACTAGGAGTGTGACTACCTGCACGGCGTCCTCGCTGCCGCTGCACTGTCCGCGCTGCACGAGGTTGCCGCCCATGGCCAGCACGGACTGGATGCGCTCGGCGTTGGCAGCTAGTTCAGCCTCGAACGCCTGGTGCTTCTGGTGCTTCGACTGGATGTTGGCGGGGTCCTGCAAATAGCGTATACATTTAGAATGGTCTATTATAAAGCTCATAAATAAGAAAAAATAGATAAAGAGAAAAAATTAACTGACTATCATATTGCAGTCTCTAGTCAATTTTTTATTGCCTCATAAATAAGACAAACTTTGTAGGACATCATAACAAACAAACATTTTTTTTAGATAAAATATATTGTAAATACTTAACATAAAATTGAGGATGTGTACCTTGTAACTCTCCTCGGTGGCGAGCTGCAACTTCTCCGCGATCCAATTCTCCATCTCGTCGGCGTCGCGAGAGAATTGTTGCAGGGTCTGTTCATCGCCAAGTCTGCGAGTAAAATTATTTGTACTTCAATATGAATCTTACGAAAAAAAAGGCTTTACACACATGTTCATTTTATCCAGATATGACATTGAATTTTTCACTAGAACACCAAAAAAATATCTAGTTAATAGTCTAGTCTATATAGGTATATTCTTTACGATATTGCAATTAGAGCTATGTTGTCTATGGTGAGTCGTTTACCTGGATCGTTTTTCAATGAGCGCCTCCTTAAGGTGTCGCCAGCGGTCGAGCACCTGCTTGCGCTTGTCGTCGATGGCGTCGGTGGCGTAGTGGTCGGACGCTATCAGCTGATCGGCCAGTGTCTGCAGCTGGGCGATCTTCTCCTCCTGTACACATATTAGGGAGTTACGTTATTGAATGAATTTTGGTCTAAATCAGATGGTAACTTCAAAGCGACATTCGATATTTATCGATAAAATGCTTTACCTTTTAAGCGATGGATTATCGATATAGTAATTATTTAATACACAGGTTGTATTCAGACCGTGATCGGAAACTAAGGCAGGTTATTGCCTGCCTACCTTAGCTATTGCTAAGGTGATTACAAACCCTTGGCGTTGAAGAAAATCCCTACAAAAAATTAAAACTTTGAAGTTTTCCTAACAACCACATACATTTTATACCTGCCTTAGTTTCCGATCATGGTCTGAATACATCCTGTATATCACAATAAGATTTCCACGCATTTTAGAGAAGTTGATGATTGGTTCGAGAGGTATGGCATGTAAGTACTGACGTGTGCGTTGATGGCCTTGTCGAAGTCCTCGTGCTTCTTGATGAGCTGCTCGACATTGTCCGGCTGCGCTTGGTCGGGCGCGTCGGTGACGGTGGCGGCCTCGGCCGGCGCCAGGAACGCCTCGCGCGCCGCCATCCACCCCTCCGCCTGCTCGCAGTCGCGGTAGAACAGCTGCAGCTCCAGGTTCTGGTCCAGCTTCATGCGCCGCGACACCCACGCCCTGCAAAAATACACTCACTATAACAAAAACGTTCATAATAAGAAAGCTATTTAATGGAATGGGAATGGAGAATATCGTGAGGATATCTTTATCCCGAAAAGTTTTCGCCTTAAATTTCTAGATTAGCAGAATCGACACAAACAAAATTTGTAATAAAATTATATGACAATTATTTGTTATAGATTTCTATTCATATATGGGCATCCATCATCACCCTCATCATTAATCCAACAACAAACATTAACAAAGTCACAACTGCAAAAATTAGCCACTGTAAATTTAATAAAAGTTTTATATTTGTGTCTTACTTCTCTAGCTCCTGCCTGGCGTCGCCCATGTTGTTGAGTTTCTCCTGTATGTCGACGCTGGCGTAGTGGCCGCCCTGCAGCAGCTGCTGGCCGAACAGCTCCAGCGCCTGGAACGTGCCGGCGCGCGCGTCCATCTCCGTGCGGTGCTCCTGTACGTACACGTTGTGTCAAATACATGGCATTTGTATGACGACGGTGACATGTGAGTGTGGGATAACTGTTAGCTCTACTGTGATGTGATAAGTGACAGCTGTTGTCATTATAGGGATAGATACCCACTTTAGATAATTGCGCTTTTACAGTAGACCAAGGGATATAGATAGTGTTTGAAAAATTCACCACCACTTTCTAAAATTAGTGAAACAAACCTCAACACAAACAAATTTTTAAAAGATTTCAAAAACAAATTTGTTATGATCAATTTAATCACTATTTACCTATACGGCTAAATTACAATTTTACTATAAAACCTTAATAATGAAATATAATTAATGATTTTCGAATATGGTATGTGAGTTGGTTGGAGTTGGGAATTTTGAAATGAATTCGTCTAAGATCGAAAGCGTAATAAGTACACAGCACACATAAAACAACACGTGATGGACAAAATTAGAAGAATCACAATTAGACAGAGAATAGGATATGTGAAACAACAAAACACACTGAAGTACATACGACGGGGCATGTATCGAGATTCACGCAGAAGGAATATCTCAATAGTACAGACAAATTCAGAAAATGATCTTCACTCTTAAGTTTGAACACATTAATTAATATAATGAATACATTACAAAGTTATATTGAATCCATCTTCATCCATTTTTGCATATCATAGACAATGTGAAATAGAATAAGACATCCACTGAATTAAAAAAAATTGGATTAAAATGTTGTATTTTAATATAAAATGTGGAATTTATATATATTATTAATAAATAAACTATCAGGATGAAAGTCAAAACATAAACACCTTGAAAATAAATATTAAAAACTTTTTGAAAATGTCTGTACAAATCTCACAACATTAAAAATAACCTCTATATTATTTTTTGTATATGTTAATCCAAAATACGTGTTTATGTTAGAGTCAATAACGCCTACGTTACGTGTGGCCGGCCCATAAGTGTTACCACGACTAGTTTTACGCCGGGGATTTTAATATTACATTTTATTTTTTGGAAGTAGCACATCAAGTGGTAGTGCCGAAAACTATTATATGCAGGTTTATTTGAAAATAAATTACGTTTCTTCATGAGTCCATTAAACAATATTGTTACTAGAATTGTATATTTTTTGAAGGAGGAACAAATTTTCCATGAAAAAAAGAAAGGGTATAATTACTCGAAAAAAAATCCATTACATGATACAAACAATAATATTAATAAAGATCATAACGGTAACCAAATGGAAAAAAGTCTATTGCCTTCATTTGATTTTTTTAATTGCACATTATCCCTCAGAAATATTTCAGACGATTTGCAATGTCAATAAAATCAGATCATCACATTTTAAATACAGCGATGAACTCATCAAGAAATCTATACTATTAACAAATAAACACCGCATATTGTTCAGACGAATATCGAATTTCTTTTGAAATATATTACTGTAGATACTTTACACTTTCTATTTGTAAATAATAAAATTTTAAAACCAATAATAGCTATTAAAATACCTTTAAGTTTACTTGCAAATATTTAAAGACTTGTTCTACAGTTACGCATATCAAAAGGAATCCTATCCGTGTTTGTATTATAAGTTAGGCTGAGGGCACACATGCGTGCAATGCGTCTGACCTGCGGCATTATGCCGTAACGCGCGTCTATCTCCAAACGCTGGGTCTAGAAACACACGCATTACACATCACCATGGGGAACACTTCACAATATTCTCATGTAACTTGAGTACATATGTACAATGGTTTCATGAAAGGGTAAAAATTTATACATACAATGATTTTATGCGAGTAATGGGGCACATAAACTTGTGCTCTTGTTCATAATCATTCATTATGCTTTTAGCTACTGCATGTTTTGTCTCTTTCTTCCGCACATTGCGTCTTTGGATCACATGTGGTAATTATTTGAAGACCTCGTCGAACATACATTGTAATAATTTAAAAATAATTTAATTTTGATAACTGTAATCTGGAGATAAGTGAAGATCATTAAAAAATTGTGTGAGAAAGAGATAGCGAGGCGTTTTCATAACGCCTGTGTCTTCACAATATTACTTTTTGTCTTTTTATCCATCAAGGAAATCTTTTATATCTTTAGAGTATTTTATATGAGCGACAGAGGCAAAACACTCAGTAGTTACATTGCTCTAAATAAAATTTTATGAACAAGTAGTCGGATATAAAAAACAAAACAATGTTTTACACGTTAAAATAAGTTGGTACCGTACCTGGTGTCTTTCGAGGAGAGCCTCTGCTCCTGTGACGTCATTGGCGAGCTCGTCAGAACTCACCAACGCCATCATGGAGTTGATCCACGCCATCAGGTCGCGGTAGTCGGACAAGAACCTGAAATATTATTTTAAACAGTGATAAATCTAATGGTTGGCAACATATTTCCAATATCGACAAGACTGTCATTTGTACTTTTAAATTTAATTTTCGTTTTCTTTTTTTTACCGTGAACAGTAAAGTGTTCATACGGCTTATTGTCTGAGTCCACCACAAGGGTCTAGTATGGACTGGTTCACATATATTAACTCTTTGGCTAGGTGCCTTCCAAAGTTCCGTATTCAAAGTACTAAGACTACATAAGTGAAAAAGAGTAGAATACACACCTTTGCAGGTCGTATGAGTCGAGCAGTTTCTCCTTGCGCGCGTTGGCTCGTGCCTGCAGCTGCTGCCAGGCCTCGTTGATCTCCCGCTGCTTGCTGTAGGTGGCGTCGGCGGAGTCTCCGTGCGTGGACATGAGCCGGTTGGCGGTGTCGTCCAGCTGGCGGATCTTGTCGCCCAGGGCGGCCAGGTCGCGCTCCAGACCCTCGTGTTTCCCTGTTCATTGAAGAGGAACAGGGGTTACCTCAAATTTCAATGAGTAGCTTAGTAATAGATCCATTCATTTGTTGTGAAAAAATGGGAACTACTAAAACTAGCTAAATATTACCTGTTTTCAAGAAATCATGGCCGAGTTGAACCAAAGAGTTCACAAGTTAGTTTGCCTTTTTACCATCATGTCATCTCCTTCTTATTAAAAACCAGATATGAAAATGAAGATGATTGTAAAAATAATAGACCAGATCGTCTAACAGGGTTGATAGTACTCAATGTCATATCAAAGTGTTATAAATGTTTGGTATGTATACTAACGTTGCAACGTCTGCACAGATCGCAGGTCCTTGCCCAGGTCGTCGGTGGCGAGCGCGGCCTCCTTCTCTGCGATCCAGTCCTTGGTCTCGTCCACGTCGCGGTGGAAGCGCTGCACCTCGTGCGCGGAGCCCAGCTGCGCCGCACGCTCCGCCGTCAGTTGTTGCAGCGACGTCCATTTAGAGTTCAACTCCTGAGGAACAAAGTGAGCATTTTAGATACCATATCTGCTTCATTTGCTAGGTAAAGGCCTATACTATGGAAAACGAGTGTCATCTAGTTGGTGGTATTTAAATTCCTTCCTTTGTATTTATGAGCTTTTAACATGGTCAAATGTCAGTTTCTCCATTGAAGATGTTATTCTCATATTCAATAAAACAGTGTGAGATGGTATTAATGAGCTGCTCTGATTCGGGAAATTTAGACTTTTATATTGTAAACTATCTCTTGATTGGAAAAGAGCAACACTAGAGTTTCTTGCCCGTTCTTCTCTAGTGATGACTGCCCTCCGAACAGGGTGGTACACTAAATTTTGAAATGACCGAATCTAAGTGATGTATTTGACATTTTATAGATTCAATAAATAACATTTCATTTCTATTTTTGCGGAGGTAAGGGGAGGATACGACCCAAATTCTTATTCAGTACACTATGCTCTATATAAGTTACACAGCGTTCTTATATAAATTGTATATACGGAAAAAAACACAGACGTTTGTAACGGAACTGTATAAAAATCATGATTGGTCAATAAACCGATGTGAAGTAATAATCATGCAAATATAGCGAATGTAATTATCAATCAAGTGATAAAATTCAACCAAACAAACATCTCGTGAGGTAATGCAGATAACATAATATTTACTACAATATTTAATCACTTAAAATCCTTGTTGAATTTACGACAAACGCATAACACGGAAACTATGCAATACCTGATACTATGACGCAAATCTGCGTATATGCCTTTCTTTAATTTCGAGCACTGTCCAATTTCATATTTATTTTTCTTATAATCTGTCACACTTTTCTGAACTTGAAATCATTCGGGACTTCAGTGCGCTTAAGCTGATGAGTTCACATTTTTGTAATGATCCGATTGTGTTTGGTTCGAATCTACTACAAACTCATTTTTTTTTTACAAAAGGTGAAATTGTCTGAATACACAAACCTGCATCTGCGTCTTGATCTTGAGCGCGGCCTCTGTCTGTCCGACGGTCATGAGCTGCACGGCGATCTCGTTCATCTCGGCTAGGCGCACTTCGTTGGCGCGCAGGTCGTTCTGGAAGTCGTCGAACTTCTTCTGCATCACCTCCACCTGCTCCAGGTCTTCACCCACGTCTTGCACTTGGGCGTGCATCTCCTGAGAATACAAAAAGAAAGATTATTTATAAACTATTCTAAGATGATGCCGTATTTCTTAAATTGCAACCTCTCTGGGGATGACATTCTAAATGGATAACATTATAGACTCCATGAGGTACAATACGATCATTATGTCATGATTTATAATAAATAAAAAGAGCCGAAAGACACATTTATTGTTTAAATACCACAAAACGACGAATGTCTTGTGTCTTTTGTATAGGAAACGTCTGTTTGTGGTCTACTAAGCCAAAGAAGTCCAACTAAGCCGAAGAAGAATCCGAAGATAAATAACAATTTAATTTTTTTTTCTCGACTCTAATAAAACAAATCGACCAAGAATTCTTGTTTTTTTTTCCTATCATGCTACTTTTTGAGTGTGACCATACCTTGTCCTTGATCCACGTGGCCAGCTCGGCGGCCTCGCGCACCAGCACGTACGCCTTGACCGTCTCATTGAGCTTGTTCTGCCTCTCGCGCGCCAGACCAAGCAGGTTGTCATATTGAGATTCGATCTGGAAGTTCATAAACAGTTTAGAAACAGATTCTACAAGCATAATACACAAGTAGTATTTATATGTCTTTAAAAAATGTATGTTAAATAGATTTTTGTTTTTAATCAAAGATTAATACATTTTCAAAAGGACGCATACCTGGTTTTGTCTAGCTGCGATGGAGCTGGAATCAGCGAGGTTCTGCTGGGATGAAGAGAGTCCAGCATCGATCTTCTTGACGTAGGCGGCGGGCACGAAGCCTTGGCGGTCGTTCACCTCCACCTTCCACCAGTCCTGTACCAAGAGAATAAATTTACTTAAGTAAAGTTTGCGTTTAAGTTCAAATTACAATCCCCATGACTTGACAATATTGTGAATAATGTTAACGATGCCTATATTTCCATATTCGCTGGGAATATTTAGAGCGCATTCAAATGAAGTCTCGTTACAACTAATTGATGCAAGCTACGTCAATTGAACCCTTAAATGTAAACCAGGCGAACAGTTTGTTAAATAAATCTATAAGGTTTGGTAACATATGTATATTAGAAGTTTTCTCGTAATTTTTTCATTCATCATCAGCCCATATATGTCCCACTGCTGGGCACGGGCCTCCTCTACCATTGAGAGGGTTTATGCCTTAGTCCACCACGCTGGCTTAGTGCGGGTTGGCGGACTACACACCTAAGAAATTCCTAAGAACTTTTTTTTTAGGTGTGCAGGTTTCATCACGATGTTTTCCTTCACCGTTAAAGTACGTGATAATTCATTGTGAATACACACATAACTTCGAAGTCAGAGGTTTGTGCCTGGGGTTTGAACCCGTGACTGTCAAGATTCTTGACCGCGTGCCCAAACCTCTAGGCCATCACGATTTCTTCCTTTAAAATATTATAATTACTGCTAATTATGGCTCTACTTCCCGTCAGCCCTAGGGGAGATTCACTGCCTTTGAGAAGGAGTGGCGTAATTTGGCACAAGAGAGAGAGGAGTGGAAGAAGAAGAGGGAGGTCTTTGCCCAGCAGTAGAATTATCTATTATAGACATCTATTAGGTACATTTATATTTTTTATGATAGAACTCGTGCCTATTTATTAAGTTCTGCTTGTAACTCTAAGTTTATATTTAAACCGAGTTAGGTTAAATGTTTACACTAAAAAATAAACATTTACGTTATATTTCAAATTGCCAGACTAAACACCACATCACGCTTCGCCGTAAGTTACTTCACCTGCAGTAAAGTTGTTGCGTGTTAGCTTTTTGCGTGCGTTTATTTTTAACTCTACTTTTTCAATTAATTCAGACACGGTACCATGCATATTAATCATAAAATAATATAATCTATCCACGAATCGCTTTTAAAGAATATGTTTATTATGGGTCTGTATGGTTGAGGGAGCTTAAGTATAACTAAAACACGGTTCTTTTGGAGCTTTCAAATCATGTAGATTATTTTACACTATTTTGCGTCGCAGTTGTTATGCGTCCGCCAACCTGCACTAAGGCCAGCGTGGTGAACTAAGGCCTCAATCATCTCAGTTGTAGAGGAGGCCCGTGCCCAGCAGTGGGACGTATATGGGCTGATGATGTTATTCATGATAATTGATGAAAGATATTTACCCGGTATTATAGACAATAAATTGTGTGTGAGTAGTGAGTTATTTTTAAAATCACAAAAAGGAATAATCAGTTAATTTTAAAACTCAGGAAAAATGACTAACTAAACAAAAGGCGAAGGCTGGGCTCGCTCATCCAAATAAATATTAATATTCCCAAGTAGCAATCAAGAATGATGCAGTATGCTATACTCGTTATAACATATGACACAATCCAAGATAATGTTAATAACGTCACACGAGCGTTCCCCTCTAATGCGTCTGAAGCTTCGCGACGACAGTTTTACAGTAACAAGCCAGTAGTAATCCAGTTTGAAGAGTGGATTAAATTTCGACGTCTCGCACTTTACCTTATCGCTAACAAGATAATGACGATGCGGTGTAATCCACGTTGTAATTGAAACAAATATTCCGTCAAAGTTTTTTTTTTTTTTATACTGGCACGGCAAAGTGACCCCATTGCACCTGACGGTAAGTGTAATGGAGTCCAGAAAAAGTGCCGACCAGCGAGAGATGATGATCTCCCGTTGGTCGACGCAATCATGCCGGCCGAAAAACAAAACAGTTTACAAACTGTTAGCAATTTAATGACTTAAACATGATAATAAGAATTAAAAAAAGAGCAAGGGAGAATCGGCACGTTCTTGGTATTTTCTCTATGAGAAAATGCATACATTTGGGAGTTGCCAGACTTTTTGCAAATTTGAATGAATGACCAGATAATAAAAAAACGAAGTAGTAGTGAACGAAGATGTAACAACCGTAAATGTTATCCGTGCTCAGGTCGTTTGAACAACATAAAAAACATATTATTCGTTTTAGAGATAAATTATTAGAAGTACCATGTGGTACTGAAGGTTAACGTCGTGGATATGAGAAAATCTACACAGTATAAAGAATATGTTCCTGTGCCGTGAAGAACAAGTATTATATACTGCAAACTTATGAGCCTGTTTTACTGAAGGACTTTTGACACACATTATAAGGATTATAAGGATACTTTAGAGTATAAAGGATATGTTCCTGTGCCGTGAAGAACAAGTATTATATACTGCAAACTTATGAGTCTGTTTTACTGAAGGACTTTCGACACACATTAATTGTATAAGGATACTTACTCGTGGTTTCTTTCTCCTATCATTCCTATCGAAAACGTTCTCAACGAAGAGGACGACAAGCCAACATAAAACTATCATTTTAACACTACACTAGTATCACGACTCTATCACAGACGGTTACACTAAAATACTACAAACTACATCGTAGTGTATCACTGTCGAGTTCGATTTTCACACATTGTACAAATCACTTTTACGAATTTAATATATTCATGATCCAGAAAAAAAAATAACGAATTTTAATTAACCTCTTTTAATTTTAAAATTAAAAATGCTACTTTTTTTTTTTACTATTTTGAATTTAGAATTTAAAACATATTGTTGTGCAACGTCCGTTCATTATAAAAGCGTGGCGTGTACTGAGTGTGTGTTTCCGTAGTTACATAAACAGAGCCAGTTCGCGGCAGATAACAATGGGTCGTGAATATAAAACGATCTCGCGAGCCGAGCCGCACCCGTACCATTCAATATTAAAATTAATGCGATGTATTCGTTTCGTGAGAGAAAAACATCCGCCGATTAGGATTTATAGCTGTTTATATGCCGAAACAATAGAATGCTTACTGGAGTGTGGAAGAAACCCATAATCAGAAAGGAAGGATGTACTGAATTCTACTGTGTACAGCGCAAGTAACCAGTATCATCATCATCAGCCCATATACGTCCCACTGCCGGGCACGGGCCTCCTCTACAACAGAGAGGGTTTATGTCTTAGTCCACCACGCTGGCCTAGTGCGGGTTGGCGGACTACACACCTAAGAAATTCCTAAGAACTTTTAGGTGTGCAGGTTTCATAACGATGTTTTCCTTCACAATTAAAGTACGTGATAATTCTTCCACATATAACTGATATATATGGGATGTATAGTATAAAATTCTACAAAGATTTTTAAAAATTTATTTACATTATTTTAAAATACTTCACTGATTTTATCGCGGTTTTAGTTCTAAACTTCCTGACGTATACGGTTTTCATGGCCATCGAGTAGAAGTGATAATCATCCGCGAAGTAAATAAAATTACTAGTTATTTTTACTCACGGTGTCTTGAATTCTGGCAGAATTCAACTATAATATTATTAAATTCTACAATTAGAATCCGACGTTCTTAGCGTTCGACAACTATTTATATTAAAAGCATGCTTGTCAAGACATAAAATAGCAATCAATTCGCAGAACTATGAAATATTATTGAAAAAGAGAACGTTAAGATTAGTTTTACCGACGGTGAAATCGAGCTTCGCCAAAAGATGTTAATTTTTTTTGCATCCTTTAATTTATAATAAGGTCTCAAAGAATTGCGACTTAAAAACAGGAACCATAAATGATATTAAACGAAAAATTGTAATCTGGCTGAAGAGTCTAAATTATGATGACACAGAGGCTCTTTTAAACTTAGGACTTAATTTTATATCATTTTTTAATTATTATTATTTTTTAAGTTATTTATTTATATTTCTTTGTATCGTATAATATATTTTCTTTATATGTTAATATTAAGTTTTGTAAGTAAATCATTGTATAATCTCCAGTCACTTTTACGCCCTATTTGTTTTAAATTCTATTATTTTTAATTGTTAGTTTGGTCTCCCAAGATGACAGACTCTGCCTAGTTTGGGAACCTTGGGAATATGCATGTTAAGAACAATATGTTATGTAATAGTTTTAAGCCATTGTAACGGAAATACTTTTAATGAATAAATGTTATTATTATAATTTGTTGCCGACTGACTGACTGGAGATCAACGCACAGCCAAAACGGCTGGGTTGAGGGGTGTGAAGTTGTGGTATGTAACGTAAATAAGTACTAAGAAGGGATTTTGGAAAATTCATCTCTGAGGTGAACCGGTGGTCCCAAGTTTGTATGGAGCTTGCAAATGTGACGCTGTTGAAACCACGGTAGACAGCCAAATTCTATTAAAATCAGGATGTCTTAAAATTTCAATATGTTACATTCAGAGTTTTGAGGCAAGCAGTGATGGCCTCGAGGTTTAGGCGCGCGGTCGAGAATTTCGGCGGTCGCAAGTTCAAACCCCAGGCACACACCTCTGACTTTTCGAAGTTATGTGTGTATTCACAATGAATTATCACTTGCTTTAACGGTGAAGGTAAACATCGTGATAAAACCTGCACACCTAAAAGTTCTTAGCAATTTCTTAGGTGTGTAGTCCGCCAACCCGCACTAGGCCAGCGTGGTGGACTAAGGCCTAAACCCTCTCAGTTGTAGAGGAGGTCCGTGCCCAGCAATGAGACCTATTTGGGCTGATGATGACAAGAGTTTGAGGCACTGGAAAAAACTAGATAAAGATTGAATGCATTGCTTTGTATAACAATTCGAGACAAAAGGAAGACTAATTCGACAGTTTGTATGTTGTTCAGGCGAGCAAATGAGCCGTAAACTGTATTACATCAGCGCGAGGTCGCCTCATTTCAGTTCGTAACGTAATACATGAACACGTAAATCAATGGTCGGTGGCCTCTATACTATAGTTTTGATAAAGTTTCAAAACATTTATATCAATGAACTGAATTTAACGCGTATTTGATTAAATACATGCTTATATCTCTGACATTTTTTACATACATCACATTTTCACCAGCTTGCGAAACGAGAGGCCGCGGGTTCGATCCACAAGTATTTATTTCGGGTCTGGGTGTTTGTGAGACCGAAAAGTCTCTCGTAGTTTCTGATACCCACGACACAAGACTTGTATCTTAATATGGGTTAGAACTATGTATGTGACTGTTGGGTGTATTTATTATTTATCTAGTAGCTCGCAGTAGGCCAATGTGTTGGCCTAAGGCCTAACCCCTCTCGGTTGTAAATATTTATTTTATTTTTAGCATAAACGTCGTGAATTGTAACAACTCATAATGCTAGCAGATACGGAAGAGAGCTCTCAACATAAAAACATTTAAAGTAATTTTTAGAAGTCGATATATCGACATCGATAGATTCTATTTATTATGTACATCAGGTACAATAAAATACTTATTGGAAATTACGACATGATAAAATTATTCGATATATCTCTAAATATTTCAAGAAGCCCACAAAATCTAAATAACACAACCACATGTTTATGACTGATAAATGACTATCAAACTCTATTTATACGTTGTTCTTGTTAGTGCTTTCATTTCGGAATTAATATATGGAAGTGACTAAATAAATTCCTTGAGATACAGGGGAGATTAAAATTAAATGACATTTGTAAAGTATGCTACGTCAAAACTTATTTCCTTTTATAAATAAAAACACCTCAGTCACATAGTTCTGACCCCACACTAAGATATAAGTCTTGTGTCGTAGGTATCAGAAACTACGGGAGACTCTTAGGTCTCACAAACACCTAGACCCGAAACAAATACTTGTTGATCACACAAACATTTGTCTCGGTGCGGGGATCGAACCCGCGGCCTCTCCTTTCGCAAGCTGGTATCTAGCCAACTGCGCCACGGGGCTGTCAGCAGGAACCATAACATTTAATAGTTATTTATCGAATTAAATGACAATAAAACGTCAAAATATAATTATCAGAATGCATCACTTGACGCAATAAACTAAATGATAACTATCAACTATAATAAATAGAATTCATTTTTTTTTTTTATACTGGCACGGCAAAGTGACCCCATTGCACCTGATGGTAAGTGTAATGGAGTCCAGAAAAAGTGCCGACCAGCGAGAGATGATGATCTCCCGTTGGTCGACGCAATCATACCGGCCGAAAACCTCTTCACCTATCTTGTGAAGAAGATTGGGGGACTAATACCATGGTGAAAAAAGGACCGAGCGTGAGAAAACGGCCAAAAAATGCCAGCACGGTCATCCTTTCACCATGATTGAAGCCCCCCCGAAAACTGGATATACACTGGCTGAACCCGGAACGCGGCACACTTGTATGTGCCACTATGGCGGGTTTTACGCCCTGTGTACGGTGGTCGCTATCCGGGCGGATACGAATATCCTACCACCAGCATAATCATCAATGATCGAGTTGCATGAAAAGACCTTGCACTTACAATTAATATGAACAGTACAAAAGGCAGATATAAGAACGTAGTTATTGCATACGGAGTATTTCAGTAACTCACGTGTAACAAATAAAATACTGTTAGAAACATTACCGTACTGCGCCAACACAACACTCGTCTCACTTTAATTACTTCAATGTCAAGTTTGCATTATCGTCTACGTATTGAGATAACGGAATAATCTTTTCGATTAGGCCGTGATTACATATGCATTTATTTCTAGACTAAATACGTATACCAGCTTCTTAGCTTGCAGGATTAAGAGGTTATTTATTCGCCTTTTTTGTAAATATTTTTAACAACTTTTTCTATTTTTATACTAACTTTTAGGAGAGTAGTTAAATCCGATCCTATTTTATGCGACTTGACCACTTATGAACAAGATATATAATCATGAAATTAGGTACCTAAAATAAACTCGAAAAAAATATTTAATACGAAATAAAAAAAATAAGTGGCTTATTCTTTTCCATCAACATTTAAATTATAACAATATTTTATTGTAGTTGCTTAGATATGTAAATATTTTGTATAAATCGATGTGTTATATGTTTTAGATTAATAAGCAAATTTTTTGGTAATAATTAAATTTATTATTATTTGAATAAATCATCGATATTCATAGAATGTCATTAAGATTATAACTATGACAACTTAGCACATTTTCAGTTCAATAAATAAAATTAGACGCGAAGGTATACATAATTTAAAGCCGTGAATCATAATGCAAGAACAATCTCATATAATATCCATCAAGCAAAGAGACGTACATGATAAGGAGATGCTGTGACGGAGCAACGATTCCTAAATATGTTATTTGAACTATTGTGACAATCATTTTTATAAACATACTGATAACGATAAGTGTCCGCATTCTACCCAATGTATTTATTTGGGAATTAAAGTTATAGCGCAAGGCCAGCGCCGTGACTATGTGAAGAATCTGGCATGGTAAATAAATAAGCATGAACAATGTCTGAAATTTCTATATAGCATTGAACCAATCTACTACAGTATTGAAGGGGCGTGGCATGAAATCGACGGCATCATATTTGTTAGATGGCCGTATTGAAACGGCTGAATATATTCCGGAGACCTATTTGATATATGCCGCGAGTACAGTAGTAGTTTTAGTGTAGTAAAATGTAAAAAATCTATATCAATCATCAATCAAATCTATATCAATAACATATACAGGGTGTATTCAGACCGTGATCGGAAACTAAGACAGGTAATAGCTACGGTGATTACAAACCCATTGGCGTTAAAGAAAATCCCGACAAAAAATAAAAAAAAATAGACGTTTTCCTAACAATCGTATATATTAAATGTTAAATGGATGTGGTTGTAAGGAAAACGTATTTATTTTTATTTTTTGTCGAGATTTTTTTTAATGTCATGGTGTTTGTAATCACCGCAGCTATTATCCGCCTTAGTTTCCGATCACGGTCTGAATACACCCTGTATAATAATAATAATGAAACTAGTCAAAGATCACTATGTTCATAATAATTCATAATGTTTTAATTATATATTTATTGTATGTATTGTATATATTCATTTTTTTATTTGCATTTATATATTCTCTTGTACATATTGCGTTCTCAATAAATCCCCTCAGAATATCCATTCTATGGTTGTCTTGAAAAGATCGCCATCTGCGATAAGGCCGCCATTTATACCCTTGTCTTGTCTATGTATTATATTTTTTATGATGTACAACTAAGTGTTAAATAAATAAGATACTAGTTACTGCCAGTCTGGAGAACATTGGAGAAGTAGAAATGTGGCATAACATGTAAGCGGTATCCTGACCTTGTTGTTGGAGTTGAGCAGCGTGAGCACGTCCCCGCGCTTCATGGAGACTTCTCTTGGCGACTTCTCCGCGTAGTCGTACAGCGCCACCACGCACTCCTTGCCCGACACGTCCACCACCGGAGACTCTTGTTGCTGGAGGACGAACGTCATGCATTAGTCATTTAAACACTTATAATGTGAAAATTTTTATACAAACTTGTTTTTTAATGGTTTGACTAAGAATCTTCATCAAGGTTTATTTGTTTGTTAATTTTGAGACTGAGAACATGAGGACTTAAAGCAGATTGGGCTTGAATGTTATGAATTGCAAACATTTACAAAGACTAATATACAACATTGACGGATTTTTTCCTACTTTTTATTGAAAATATTCTGTTCCAAAAAAACAATAGGAGCATTAAGGATGGAAAATCAATAGTAGGGATGTTATGGATATGATATTTCGGATATGGATATAGGAATAAAATTATATCGGTTTCAGATACGGTTACGGATATGTAATTATTTCGGATAATCCGTTAGTTACGGATAGTTTCGGTTACGGATATTAGATTGAATAAAATGTTTTCGACAGTCTTGTAAAGGTATCAGCTGTTTGGATGTTTTTGGTTTTTATTGCTTATTTTGTTCCAGCAATAAAAGATCTTTGTACTTATCACTGTGTTTTGATTTGATATGAAGTATCAGTGAAGTAGTGCCTTCTTTCCGGAAAAAGTTTTTATCACTGTTTACATTTTGCAGAATCTAGATTAGGTTGATTTAAAAAATGACCAAATTAAACTATATTGGTCGCATTTTGTCTATAAACATCAATTTAGTTCTTAACACAAGACTTTCTGAAACTATCCGAAACATCTGAAACGGATACGGATACGGTTACGGATATATTTTTAATTCGGATATCCGGTAGTTTCGGTAACGGTTACGGAGCTCCATAACATATAGTTCTTGCAATATGCATTTTTTTTAGAAAATTTAGCATAAGTATGTCAAGACGACATTACAGAAAAGTTATGATTATATTTATACAAATAAGGTACTTACTCTGCAAGCATTAGCTTGCTCCCTGAGAGACTTGATGGTGTTGCCGAACGCTTCCAAGTCAGACAGCAGAGCCTCGTGCTTCTTCAGCAGCGCTTCCGAGGAGTCCTCGTCCTTGCCGTAGTCCTGGGTGTTGGCCATGGGCTCCTTCTCACGCATCCACGACTCAGCCTCGTTGGCGTCCGCGAAGTACTGCTGGGCTTGCAGAGAGTCTTCCAGGTCTTGTTTGCGCTGCAGAAATAAAAACTTGTATATAACATGTCGTACATTATTTTTAGCAGTGAATATGTAATGTCACATGTTCTAGCTATTATTGACGTTTTTGAAATTTTAATTAATGGATGGCCCCAAAGCAATGTGTATAAGTATGTCCCGGCCGCACCTGCGCCGCCTTCTCCTGCAGCTGCGTCCACTGGTCGTGCAGGTGGTGCAGGCGCGCGGCGATGTCGTCGGCCGCGAAGTGCCCCGCGTCCCGCAGCGCCGCGCCCGCCCCCCGCACCGCCTCCACGCGCGCCTCGTGCTGCGCCATCTCGCCCATCACCGCCTGGTGCTTCTTCATCAGGTTCTGCACGCCGATCAGGTCGCGACCTGCCGGCACACACGCACCTCATTTAATATTCATCATCTATTACAAATGAAAAATCAGTCAATTCTGATTTTATAGTAAGATCTTTTAACGGTTCATGCATACTATCTAGGTTGCTATCGAAGAGCTAAGTTACCAGAGTAGCTAATAACATTGTTTTCAGCAAAAACGTAAAGTTATAAAGGTTGCAAATGTAAAATAGACACACAGATCTTTTATACAGTCTGTAGTATCTATATCAGCATATGGATGAGGACATTAAAATTATAGGAATCTTTTTTCAAGAATGGCATAAAAAATTACTTTATTGGAAAATTAGTTTTCAGAATCAAATTAAATCTCGAAACGAAACTATTAAATCTCGAATTCGCTCCATTGCTTCACATTAGGAGGATTAACCGTCAGTACGCCATATTATTTTAATATCTTTTGAAAGAATTAATATATAGCCGCGGAAATTTCATTAGGCATATAAATTTTATACCTCTGTTGGTGGAAGCGATGATAGGTTCCTTCTCGCGGATCCACGCGGCCTCATCGTCGAGGTCACGGAATAGCTGTTGAGCCTGCAGCGAGTCCAAAAGGCGACGCTTGCGGATCGCCATTGGCTTGTCCAGAGCAGCATAGCGGGCGACGAGAGCATCCTGGTAAAAAAAAATAGATTTTAAATTTTTCGATTTAAAAGAAGATTTATAGTTTCTTTTTCTTCTAAAGAGAACATTACATAAAATTCATGTTTTAGTAAAAAGTTGTGGTGGTGCAACTATAACTGTATAAAATTCATTAATTAGGCGACACCGTTATTCAGAAAATGAGCAACAAAGTTACATCATAATCTTTAAATTATGGTAACATTATTTTTTTGTGATTTAAGATAAAAATCAAATAAAAAAAATCTCAGTTAAACTATAAGAAGAAGCTCTAAATTAATACAGTTCGTATAAATATTTATATTGCAATTTTTCTATGTGATGTTTCCGTAATGCGTCAGTAGTTAGTAGGACGCAACACGTACCCGCTTGGCGCGGATGTTGTCTGCGTCGAAGTGTCCGCGCTCGAGGAACTGCTCGGCCTGCGTGCGGATGGCGTCGATGCGCTCGGCGTGCGAGCTCACGTCCGCCTCCAGCAGCGCGTGCTTCTTCTGCAGGTTCTGCACGCTCGTCAGGTCCTGGTGAGAACAGACAACATTTTTAGAAATTCATCATCATGCCAAATATACATTAGCCAAACACACATTTTACAGCAGGAAAGAATTTGTGGAGATTATCTGCATCATTCAGGTACTCAATCAACAGTTACTATACTATAGTTATTAAACCATTTAACTATTTTTTCGCCCTAACCACCACACACCCGCCACTGTAACTCCTATGCTCCAGGATCAACAGCGGCACGCACAGTATTTACGCCGAGCACTGAAACTCAGCGAAACTAAGGAAACCTAATTTGTCATGATCCCGCAAGTTATTCAGAAAATAGATATAAAGCAGGAATTGGAAAACAGAGAGTCGTGCATTTCCCTCCACAACAAAACATGAGACAATATATTGAAACCCTGTAGGGTTTCACCCTTACATAAAAGATAAATACAATTAAATACTATTTAACTTGTGAACATTTTTTTATTGCACCAAGAGCAAAAATATCTACGCTACACTAACTCGTGCCTCGTGGTCTCGCGGTACAAGTATGTGCCGTGCGATCTAGAGGTCCTAGGTTCGATTCCCGGGTCGGGCAAAGTGTTATTGGGTTTTTCCATTAGGAAATTCTCAGTAACAGCACGGGGTCTGGAAATGTGCCCGAAAAACGGCAATAGGCTCGCCCCCTATTACGTGGAACTGATACATACCTCGCGAAATGTGGGTGCAGTAATGCACCTCTGCCTACCCCTTCGGGGAATACAGGCGTGAGTTTATGTATGTATGTATGTAACACTAACTTTTCCATAGTCTTCGCTGAGCAGTTGTCCCTCAACTTCAGAGAGCCACAGCTCAATGTCTTCGACAGCGCGGTTGAATTGCTGCTGTTGAGCAGCCTCCTGAAGGTTACTGCCCTTGAGCTCTGATGCCAACACCAGTTTCTCCCACAGACCAGCCAACTCGGTCAAACGAGCGTCGATTTGAGCTGTATTGATATTATAATAGATTTTTAAAAAATGAGACTAATGCTCAGTTAAATTTTGTCCCAATGCCTTAACTTCTGTATGACATCCTTAATAAGTACTTTCGAGTTGTGCAACACTCGAAGAATACTTATGGCAAATTAAGACATTACTCGGCCGCCGTTAGATTCAGTATTTAATTCTCACATCAATAATATACTCATTAAACTAGGCACAAGTGCTAGCTGAACCACTTTATAAATTCAAAATGAAATCTAAGGGGAAAAAAACTATAAATTTTATTCCAAAATTGATGTGACTTCTTAATATGTATATTGTCATAAATTCTTGAACAAAGGTTCCATATACTGACGTTTAGCGAAGTGTTCGGCCTCGAGCAGCCGGTTGCCGACGGTGGTGATCTCATCGACGCGCGGCTTGTTGGCCTGCAGCTCCTGCTCGAAGTTCTGGTGCTTCTGTACTTTGCCGTTCAGGTTGGTGGGGTCCAGGTACGAGTCGTCAGTGGCGAACTTCAACTTCTCGTTTATCCATCCTGTTGACAATCGATAACACATTGCATTAATTTCTCAAATACTTAATTGTTTATAATTTCATCATCAGCCCATATACGTCCCACTGCACTGCTGGGCACGGGCCTCCTCTGCAACTGAGACATTATAATTTGGCACATCTAAATAATAGCTCTGGTGAAAAGAGATAGAAGCAGTGATGGCCTCGAGGTTTAGGCGCGCGGTCGAGAATTTCGGCGGTCGCAGGTTCCAACCCCAGGCACACACCTCTGACTTTTCGAAGTTATGTGTGTATTCACAATGAATTATCACTTGCTTTAACGGTGAATGAAAACATCGTGATAAAACCTGCACACCTAAAAGTTCTTAGGAATTTCTTAGGTGTGTAGTCCGCCAACCCGCACTAGGCCAGCGTGGTGGACTAAGGCCCGTGCTCAGCAGTGGGACGTATTTGGGCTGATGACGATGACGAAAATAGGTAAATTCAGTTTTATACATAAATAGTGTTGATGAGCAGAGACAATTACGATTATCTTTCATCAATTGTCATGTTCGCGTTTTAATTATTTGGAACCTGTAAGTCTTTTAAAATAATATTTTTATGAAGATAATATTCGATATATTTTGCAAAGCTCTTAACTCGATCAGGTCTGTTTAATGGAGTGTTCGAGTGAAACAATGAACAGTTATAGACTAAATCACTAGTATTACATTTGCTTTTTTATCCTTCATATTATATTACGTCACAATCAAATGTACTGTCAGGTCAATACAGATTACTACAAATACTGACCCTTAGTCTCATCGCAATCACGTTCGTACTGTTGGTACTTGTAGGCGTCCTCAAGAAGGGCACGACGCTGGTTGGACTTCTCGAGCAGCGCTGCACGGCGTTCCAACAACTGTTGTGGACAAATCATAAAATTAATATATTTTTTGTATCTTAAAATACTAATGTGGGTATCGAAACGGCTATTTTTGGACATCAAGACCCGACAAGCAGTTATTCATAGATATTTTTATTACGATGTCATGTTTAGGTTCGAACTTCATGATTAGTGTGATACATGAGTATTACAGCTGGAATTTAATATAATATTTTTTTTCCATTATTTTAAAAATATTTTCAGTATGTTTTCTAACCATTTCCCGCCTTTGAGCCACATCATCGGCAGCATAGTGTTGTCCCTCGATGAGTTTAGTGGCAAACTCATCCAAGGCTTTGATTTTCTCTTCTTGGGCAGCGAGGGACTTCTCAAAGTCCTCGTGTTTCTTTAGCAAAGCTTCCACGGAATCCAAGGAGTCACCTACGTCTTCGTTAGCCAAGAAAGCCTGCGTAACAAAAATGAAATTATAATTTGAGTAAAGGTATTTTCACAATAAACATATTTAAGGTGTTATTGAAAATTAAAATTTAAATACAAATTGCAATTTCAATTTCCAATTATTATTCCAATTACATTTTAGATTAAAAAACCGGATATAACGACATTGAAGGGATATGTATATTTCGGACGTTATATCCGATCTGTCGTTATAACCGATGTCTTTATATTCGGTTTTGACTGTATATCCTTTATTTTAGACAGACTCAAGCTTTTCTTATATACAGAAAGTAAATAGTGGTCACCTCCTGCTTGTGCATCCACGCGTCCGCCTGCTCGGTGTCCCTGTAGAAGAGCTGCAGGTCCATGCACTGGAGGTAGAGCACGCGGCGCTGGTCCCACAGCTGGTGCAGCGCGGAGGTCTCTCGCTCGAGGTTGTCGAGCGCGGCGGACACCTCGGCGGACGCGCGGTGCCCGCTCGACACCAGCACCTGCCCCGCGGCGCCGCACGCGCGGATCACGTCCGAGCGCGCGTCCATCTCGCCCTGGGAACGTCAACGTTTCATTATGCTGATCATACACATCATGCATACATACATCATCATACATCATCATGCGGATGTCGTGATGGCCTCAAGGTTTAGGCACGCGGTCGAGAATCTCGACGGTCGCGGGTTCAAACCCCAGGCACACACCTCTGACTTTTCGAAGTTATGTGTGTATTCACAATGAATTATCACGTACTTTATCGGTGAAGGAAAACATCGTGATGAAACCTGCACACCTAAAAGTTCTTAGGAATTTCTTAGGTGTGTAGTCCGCCAACCCGCACTAGGCCAGCGTGGTGGACTAAGGTCTAAACCCTCTCAGTTGTAGAGGAGGCCCGTGCCCAGCAGTGGGACACATATGGGCTGATGATGATGACACACTATTATCTGAACATCTCTACAAGTTTATTTAAAATGCAGATATTTATTTTATTTATTTATTTACAAGAAACACAACACATATGTACAAACTTGACATTAAGACAATATTTTAAAAACTTAACAAAATTGATATCGTTAGCAGTAGTGCTAGGTTCTAGACCCGTGTTACTACTGCTAACGCCCTCATTAAATAAACTTACATACAAAGTACAATTTTATAAGGCACAGACGGCACACAGTTTTTTAGTGACAAATAAAATATGTGGATTGTGGGTAACCAGGGTTTACAACGAAGCGTCAACTTTTGTAGGTACAAAAAAAAACTATGTGTGGTCCAAATGCATTAATTGAAGCGTATTATAAAATAACTGAAATATCTTAAAATGACATCAATGAAGACTCAAAAAATAAAAGATGTAACAACTTATCAAAGTCAGTAGATGCCATAAAACTTTATTAACGATCCAAGGTATATGTGAAAAGGCACACTCATTTATTAGCATATTTATTTTTTTGATGTACTAAATAAATAAAATAAATTTATTTCTGCTTTACAATTCTCACTACTTGTTTATTTTGAGTACAGTATTACAAAAAATATTTTCAGTTATCCTAAGCCACACTTCATCATATTTGGCAAGGTAATAGTAGGATCTTTAACAAATTTATTATACCTCATAGAAAAGCTACTTTTGCCAATCACAAGATTATTTATGCAAACAATCCCTAGTACACGTTTGAAGGCATACCTTATGTTCCTGGTGCCTCTCGAGCAGCGCCTCGGCTCCGGGCACATCCTTGGCGAGGTCATCGGCCGCGATGAGCGCGCGGATGTCGCTCACCCAAGACACCAGGTCGCGGTAGTCCGCCAGGAACCGGTGCAGCGCGCTGGAGTTCTCCAGCTCAGAGCGACGCTCCTGTACGCATACATTAGCATTATTGTATCAGGTCATACTAGTAATACGCTATGGAAAATATTTTAATCTTATTGGGTAACTGTGGATGCATTTTTACTTAAAAAGTAAATTAATAGAAATACATAATTCAATACAATTCCCAGATTAATTAAAAGAATAAAATCATTTTTAATGAACAAAAACTTATAAAACCGACTAAGTTTTTCGTTAAATACTTATAACAAGTATAAAAAAAACATCTACCAATATGTTACAATCTTTACCCAAGCTATTGTATATAGCAAAAAAAAAGTGTGTGTGTGTACTTATGTACACGCGTTAGAAGTTATACTTCATACATAAATATATATTTTCTTAAATAATATAATAAGTCTTTTACTTAATCTTAAAATTAGGATGAACGAAATTCCCGATTCCAATCGATAGCTTACGTCACGCCGGTTCCAATGATACCAAACTCGGGTATCCTACGATTAAAATTGAGGGAGTTAGACAGAGGGGGGGGTGAGGTAGAATTTCTGAGAGGGAGGGGGGGGAGTTGATTCCTGCAATAAAAATTTTCAATGGTGCGGGGGGGGGGGTAGGATTCGTGCTATAGGGAGTGAATGACAGAGCAAAGTGATTGCTATTGGAGTATGGTGTCTTGGGGGGGAGGGAGGGAGGAGGGGTGGGGTGTCTCGGGCTAGGGGCGGAGGGGGGGGGGGGGAAGGTGAACAGAATGGTTTCTGTGGTAATTTGCGGTTTTCTATGGGTGAAAGGCCAGGCGCGGGGGGAAGGGGGGGAGGGGAGGGTAAGAGGAGTTGCCAGAGGCAGGGGCGAGTTATATTACTAAAAACGATTTAAGCCTGACCATGCGTGACGTACATATCATATAAGTAATAAATTTAAATTAAGGAAATTAAAATTATAATTAATTCTGACGTCACGACTCGGTCTTGACGGCACGTGACGTGAACAGAATTTTAAAAGTAAAATCAGATTAAATTAAAATAAATTAAGCCAGCTGACTCATTAATGGTACTAGGCAATTAGAAAGCTAGAGAGGTGAAATACTATCATTAATAAGTTTTGTTTTTAATTCATCGTGGTTTAAATTTCGAATGGATTATACGAGTATACAGTTTTTAATGCTAGTACTTTGTCCTTGCTGATTTATGATGTCCTGGTAGTTGCGTAGAACATAATTGACATTTTCTTATTTTCAATTTTACTGTTAATTTATTACTGTCACTATTCTACATTTTAAAAATCTAAAACATAAACTTTTTTGAAAAAATACTTGATCTGAAACATATTAAAACCTTCCTGATCCATTTGACACTTACATTTTTTTTCGAGACTTAATGAGCGGTTAAGCAGACAACTTCACTGTTAATTTAAGCAGACAACTTCATACTGTTAATTTTGCGTCACAGATCTTAAAATTTCACTCTCATCATTTTTTCATAACGCGCCTAAAGAAGTATAACTTCAAAAAACCTTTATTTGTCATAACGCAAAGTATGAATATGCATGATACCTTAGCTTTCTGCACGAGCTTCTGCCAGGCGTTGGTGATCTCGTCCCGCTTGGCGTGTATGGCGGGCGCGTGGTCTGCGTGTATGGCGGCCAGACGTGCTGCCTCGCCGTCCAGGGTCGACACCTTGTCTTCCAAAGCAGCCAGGTCGCGCTCCACACCCTCATGCTTGCGCTGGAACAATATTGCAATTAAATAATACTATTCCGACATTAAATTTTGACCTAAGGAAGATGACTATCACAATCGATTGAGAAATGAAGAAGGCAGTTCTGCACTAAGTAGAAAATCCTGAGAGTAAATTTTTTGCTTATATTTTACTTTATGAGATTTGTTTTCGTACGCACACAATACAAAATGCACCTTTATGTGAAGAATCGTTATTTATTAAACTTAGAGCCAACAAAATTAACTAAAATTTATTAAAAAAATTTGAAAATGTTGAAGACAATTCAATGGAATGGCGTAATTCCACCAGCATTAAGTACCTGCAAGGTCTGAACAGTAGCTAAATCACGTCCATAATCATCAGAGCCGAGGACGACGTCCTTTTCGGAGATCCAGGCGATGGTTTCGTCAGCATCGCGGTTGAAGCGCTGGATCTCGTGGGCGCCGAACAAACGCTCTTGACGCATCAGCGCCATCTGGCGAAGACGCTGCCACGCCTCGTTCAGTTCCTGTCATGTAAAAATTTGCGAGCAACAACATTAGTATTTTTATTAATATATACTTCTCAATCATGAATAATATAATTTAAATAATCCATACGCCTTACTTTTATTTCCTGCTACCACAAGCATAGTTATTCTTTATTAATTACTGAATCAGCAGAACTAAGTCTACTTTACGGTGATGATCTCAGGCTGTGTAAAAAAACTTGATCTTACATCTTTTCTCTTGACGATGGTTTCCCTCTCGGGATGTCCCTCGAGCACGAGTCTCTCGGCGAGCTGGTTGACCTCTGTGACGCGGTACTCCTGCGCCGCCATGTCCTTCTGGAACTCGTCGAACTTGCGCTGCAACACCTCCACGTGCTCCAGGTCAGAGCCGAACTCATCCGCGCACACGAACGTTTCCTGAACAAAATTATACATGGTATTTAAAATAAATAATACACAGAGATAAGGCAAGATGCACACTTTACATCAAGAGTTTGGAGATATTATTTTTTAATGAGTTATCAATTTCAAAAAAATACATTTATACTTATTTCAGATAATTATTTTCGTAATTTTATTTATTTGCCATATGAAAAAAAAAACGCATATAATTTTATTTAAACATACAGTGCAAAAAATAGGTCGCTGTCAAAAAAACATTTTCAAATGTGAAATCATAATATTCTGGACTACTTTTGTTTTCAGTACAACTCACCTTGTCATGAATCCAGAACATGACCTCATCGCAGTGCCTGAGGAACTGTACGAGCACGAGCGCCTGCTGCAGCTTCATGCCCTTCTCAGCGAGGCGGGACAGAAGCAGCTCCCACAGGCGGTGGAGCTCGTCCAGGCGCCGGCGGATGGTCTCCGAGGCGAAGTGGCCGGCGGATATCATCTCGCTGCCGGTGTTGTCCAACACCACGATGGCGTTCGAGTGGGCTGCCACTTCCGCTTCGAACGCTTGGTGTTTCTGGATCTTGGCCTGTGTAGAAAATAATAGAGTAATGCCTGATGATCGTTATTGACAGTCCAGAACTAACTTTGCTTAACGATAAGCTGCATTCCTTGTCGTTTTTTATTTCTTTCTTAGTCATCCTAAATAATATTACGTATGTTTTATAAATCTCAACTGACCTCTAAGCAGAAGGAGTATGTCCTTGTTTACCAGATTAACATAGGCTAACTAAAAACATGACAGACCGCATCCACTCTATGCACTTCCAAGGCGGATGTACGTGCCGAAGTATACGAGTACGCTTTCCTCAAGACCAGTACATTTCCTCATTACCTATATTCGCATATAGATTCACATCCAGGAGTCATTTTTTATACAGTTCGATAAAAAAATATTGAAAAATAGGACCTCGCTGGTTATATAGATTATAGAATATTCGGTTTAAGAAGGCTATTAATCAGGCAATATTAAAAGGTAATTTTCTTCTAGATAGTACATTCATCGTCATAACTTACTATCATACCTGTGCAGTGATAAAAATAAAACATTAAACAACTATTAATAAAGTTCTTTCAATTTGTACGCAGCGATGCGATCATCGCTCAGTAAATGTGACTAATCTTCGTCACTTTATGGAAACAAACAATTTGTAATACAAACTGCAAGCTATAGATATGGACATACTTATATCACACAGTTTTGATTTAAAAAAAATTATGTATATATGACGTGTCAATAACATAAATTTCTATACATATCCACAAGTTTATTTAAGGAGCCGATAAGTGCAATACATATGTCTTATAGACTCCAAGAATATAAGTTATTTCAAATGGTGTTCTTCCAAAAGAAAACAATCATATTTCAATCAACTTATCAAAATCAGTGCTGCCATAAAACCTTATTAATGAACGAAGGTTGCGTTGGCGTGCAAAGGCACACTCATAATTAAACAATTAACATGTGTAGAATCAATAATTATAAAATTACAATAAAAGTAAGATTCCAGAAGTTTCTATATAAGTAGGTAAGCACTGACCTGCAAGTTGGTGGGATCTTTGTAGCTCTCATCGCTGGCAGCCTGGAGCTTCTCCTGAATCCAAGACTCGAGCTCGTCAGCATCACGCTTGAAGTACTGGAAGCGGCGAGAGTCCTCGAGTTTCTCGCGTTTTGCGCGCGCCTCTTGCTTGAACTCCTCATAGCGGTTCAACACCTAGGGGACACAATGTCACATATTTAATATTCTGTCTTTTTTCTTTTTTTTAAATAACTGTCTTATTGGTCTAAATGATTTCTCAAATTTATTGCTGCAAAATTTGGCCATGATCATATATCCCATAATTAATATAATGTCAACTCCTTTTGAAAATTTTCATGTCCCATAAAGTGCATAAACAGATCAAGCCAGTGCCAGGCTCTTCGAGGTCCCAGCAAAATTTGTTAGCGTGACCATAGGGATATGAATATCTACTAAATAAACACTGTTTCAATCCTCCAATTCTAAAACCAAATGTCACTTAATTTTAAAAATAGAAATATTGAACCCTACTCTAAATGAATTTGCCTAAGGATTTACCTCCTCACGACGCTCCTGAATATCCTCGGCAGTCTCGAGGATCTTCACCTCCTTGGGTGGTGGGATCTGCTCCATGTTGGATGCGTCTGCTCAACTGTAACAACAGATTCAAATTACATTCATGCTTCACTGAGTGAGAATAAAGCTTGTTTATCGGGATTGTTGTAACTTGATAAGACTTGTAGTAGGTGGGCTAGTATAAGTGGATAGGTTTCCTTAAAATGATCTTCTTTGTCGATAAAGTATGCGGTTGATACTAGAAACGAGGTTGCTCATCCGACAGTTGTGTCCTAAAAGTCCGTTTCATTTCTAAGTAAGCTATTACTGTTCAGTTCTAAATTTCAGGCGTAATAACATCAATATTGATGGCCTCGTGGTTTAGGCACGCGACCGAGAATCTCGGCGGTTGCGGTTTCAAACCCCAGGAACACACCTCTGATTTTTATAAGTTATGTGTGTATTCACAATAAATTATAACGTACTTTAATGGTGAAGGAAAACATCGTGAGGAAACCTGCACACCTAAAAGTTACTAGAAATTTGTCAACCCGCTCTAGGCCAGCGTGGCGGCCTGAGGTCTAAACCCTTTCAGTTACAGAGGAGGCCCGTGCCTAGCAATAGGACGTTTAGGGGCTGATGATGATGAACATTTAGTTATCACGAGAAAACTACTACCGGGCTTATATAGAGCAATCGCTGATTTGATGATTTCTTGAACTCATTTTATTTTATAGTAGGTACTAGTTATAATTTCCCCTCTCGCTAAAATAATTTATTTATAAATATGGGACTATGTGATTCTTCATTCGATTTGTCCGTATAATGATCACTTGGCACAGAAAAATAATTGCGAACAGTACAAACTGTGGTAATAGTTTCGATATAAAACTTTAGCGATCTCGATAATAACCTGGTAACAAAAGAATAATGTTGATTTTCTTTCGTAAATATTTGATACTTTATGGGCGTTAACGTTGGAATCTCTATAATACTGTTTCACACTGATAATATAGAATCGTGGGCGGTAATATTCTCGTCCTAAATTCTCGTCTCGTACCAAGTGCGTGTAAGCGTTAAATTACCCTATTCCCTGTTCGTACGTTCTTAGTATATAAATTATTCTGGCGCGACTAACAAAAGTCTGGAATTCCAATAAAAAGATGGGTTCATAGCGAAGTATTATTTACTTACAAAGATGAAAGGAAATATGCAGTAGAAGAGTCTTTGTCTGATCAGGTTGAAAAAGTCATAATTTTGAGCAAAATCTTTCCCGATTTACACTTTATCGTTCATTTTATGATTTGTCATAAACATTAATTTGATATAAATTTTGTATACAAAACGAAATTCATGTGTAAATTCGGTACACGAGAAGATTATTTTTTATTCCAGGCATTCAAATTTCAAGGGTGTAAAAGTAGTATTTCAATGACTACATCGACCAGGACACATAATAATTGTTAAAATCTGCATTGCCTCGTGGTCTCGCGGTACAAGTATGTGCCGGGCGATCTAGAGGTCCTGGGTTTGATTCCCGGGTCGGGCAAAGCGTTATTGGGTTTTTCCATTAGGAAATTCTCAGTAGCAGCACGGAGTCTGGAATTGTCCCGAAAAGCGGCAATAGGCTCGCCCCCTATTACGTGGGACTGATACATACCTGGCGAAATGTGGGTGCAGAAATGCACAGGTGGGCAGAGGCCCACCTCTTCGGGGAATACAGTCGTGAGTTTATGTATGTATGTATGTCATTCGACGAAAACAATCGTAATGCAGGGAATAGTCTTTCATTCCTTACGCAACAAACAAACTATATTAAACAAGTCCTCAATTGATAGATTTGGGCATCGACTGGTAGCGTGCGTAATAGGCATAACGACCGCCCGCAGTGATTATAAAGGTCAATGTAATACATTTAATGGTATGCCTAGATATCACACAAAACGTTAGAAAAAGCCTACCTTATTCTAGTTAACGTATGAACGCTCTTTTTTATACATTGAATATAAGGCGCTCCCATATTCAGCCTTCATATCTAGGCTATCGTCGGTAAAATTTATGAACATTCAACTACTTAAAAGAGGTTGAGGTTTCAATAGAACGTCATTTAGTTTTATATGATCCATCTCTCACGGGAACAGGTGTGACTGCGACGTGGACTGATTATACATGCGTGTCGAGCCATCAGTATTTAAAAACAGTTTCATAAACATGTATAGCGTATAGAGCTTGTTCGTTTCCTAACCCTACAGTACATTATATCTTTTTAATACCCAGTCATGATAATATAGATACGCGAGTTACTTCCAACTTCCAATACGTTACGTCGTTTCCGTGATGCTACCATATCCTAAAGGAAAAACCAAATAACATTTTGCCAGACCTCAGAGTACTTAACGACTAGAAAAATGTGGCAGGTAGCGGATGGATGAGAACTGCTCACGACCGGAATGGTTCACGTTTACTAACGAGCCCTACGTTCAGCAGTGGAAGGCGATAGGCTGTGAATATACACCCCAAAGTTTATTAATCGCAAAATTATGCTGCGGGACCAAACGAGGCCTTCTCTCCGTATTCTTCCCTTCTAACCACGTAAATATTTCAGTACAATAAAAAAATTACAACACTGTGTGAAGTGAAAGGACGAACAATTCCCATGTGTCGCATGAAGTTAATGAACACGGGAGGTGTGGGGTCGCGCTGTTTGACATCATGGGCGGTTACATCACGCGGCCTTGTGACTCATCCGCCGAGTATCTGCATTGATGCTGATAATGAGCTTGTTTTTACACCAGCCTTTTTAAGACTGTTAATTTTGCTCACACACGTAAACACATTTTGAACTCTATAGTAATGTGATAAAGTGGAAAATGAAATATACAGTGTAACAGAATTGTTTAATGAGCTCTATGTGTTTGGATTAAAGTTCAAAATTGAAATATTAGTGATTGTAATCTTTTTATTTGTGGTGATTATGTGAGCTGAGCAAGTGACTTTTAAAATACATATTTAGGAATGATATACCTAACAACAATGCAATTGCTTGTTAAAAGAGAATGTTATAAAAATAAAATAGTACAAACTATTAATTTTATTTGATTGTGTGCCTTTTTTTTATGTATTATTTTTCTATATGTACTTCTTTATTCTTTTCTATTCCTGATAAAGGATATTTTATTTTATTTATTTATTTATTATGCTTTATTGTATACCATAAAGATAACATTGTTTACTTGTCACAACTAAATTGTAGTGTCACAAATGGCGGCCTTATCACTATCGGAGATTTATTCCAGGCACAGACAACCTAACCTATAGACGACGCATTACTGGGGACATGCTTTCGCCGACGTTATGCACTGACACGACATAACCGCCGGCCCCGCCCCTTAACGTGACTCATTCCGCCGACGAGTGTCGCAGTGACATATTGTCCCTGTTTTAAAAATAATTAACTGTCATAATGCCGTATTGTTCAGTGAAATTTTGTGGAAAGAGCAACACAACATCTAGTCTTGCAAAAGATGGTATTACATTTTACAGGTAAGTTATTATTCTTTCATTAATCACTAAAATAACTATATACTAAAAATAAAATATTAAAAATTCTCGCGTTTAAGTCGTATTTGCATCTCTTTCTTTCTTATTTGAATTCATATAACAGTATCTCGCTCTCTCTTTGACACGCAGACTAGTAATGAGACACAATATAATTATTGTTTTATCGACAAATAATATTGAGATCGATATTTTTATAGACTGTATATCGTTGTTTGTCTGTTGTTCAAAAGGTTTCCCAAGTGCCCTGAAGTGACAAAAAAAATGGATTGACGCTACCAAACGAGATGATAATTGGTTTCCTGGAAAAAATCACCTTATTTGTTCGCGACATTTTACTGGGGATTGTTTCCGAATTGTTGGTAGATCTCGACGTTTTCTATTTGAAACCGCAGTACCTACACAAATGTTACCATGTTTGGTATGTGATAGATTTTTTTTAATGGTGTAAGTTAACAAAAAAAACTGAATCAAAATCAATAAGAGGAGTTTATACAAAATTAATACATTTTAGAGGTCAATAGTTGATAAATAATATTTACTTTTAATTGATGAATATTTACTTTCGTAACGAATATTTATTTTCTCGTCTCCGGAAAGTTAATAACTCTTTTATGGGGAAATGTATACGCTTCTATAACAAACTTCCGAAGGCTCTTAGGGAGCTTCCCTTGACAAATTTTAAGAAATCAATTAAAGATAAGCTTTATAAAAAAGCATACTATACAATTTCAGAGTTTATTGAAGATAATAAGCCTTGGGAGTAAGTAAATTGATCGGGGTTTTGTTTTGTTGCTACAGTTTGTATCATTATGACATTTATAATGTAAAATTGAAATAATGTAATGAAAAAAACATATATTGCTATTTATTAAAGAAAAAATGACATGTCGTGTTTCTGAGAGAGTTTCTTGCCGTTTCTTCTCCACAGCGATAACACGTTGCGAAGCGGCAATAGTTTAAAAAAAGTGTAAAATTGACGATTCAAGAGAACTTGTAAAAGTCTATTTGAATAAAGATAATTTGACTTTGACTTTGTTGATTGTTTATCTTATAAGTATTAAAAATTTATATGAAAATTAATATGTTTTTTTATTTTTCCTTTATACTATAAACTTCGTAGATTATCGATAATTAATAGTTTATCCCATTTCTAGTGCGCACTAGAATGTTATCAGTGTCTTGAAGCGTCCAATGAAAACTAGCCGACTGCCCCCGTACCCCGCCACGATTTAGCGATTTTGTTTTCATATTAAAATTAATAGAAGCGGAGTCTATAGGTTAGGTTGTCTGTGATTCCAGGCAACCGTTAGATGGACTGGAGAGATCAGAAACATAGAGTGGGTGGTCATATCTTTAGTAATTTTAAAATTGTAAAATAATGATGTACGCAAAAACTTAATATTATTTAAATTTGAAAAAAATAGTCACCTAAAACAAACCTTCCCAACCCTTACAAACTTAATCTTGTAGACACTTTAAATAAATTTGTTTAGTTAAACTACTCGTCAAATAATACATTTTTTAATGATAAGGTATTTTACATTTCTTGTAATCCATTTCAACTAACTTTAAAAAAATAATCTATTATTTTATTGTGATGCATAGTGTTAAATATAGATATGTCCTATTGCTACCTAATATTAATAATAATTACTAAAAAAACATTTAAGGATGATTTACATTTACAAAGTTTATTATATAAATACCATATTATTTATAGGTAAGACACTTTAAATTTACCAATTTGATTCTTATTAGTTCAAAACCATTCATATAGTTACTCAATACTTTAAACATGAATCATTTTACCTTAATTATGAGTAGCTCATTAAAATACCTTTAACAGTTTAAATAAGTAAACCTTATCAAACTGGCCAGTAAGCTTGAAGTAAAAAAAACTACATTAAAAAATATATAATTACCAGACAGCTCCCACAGTGAATGTACAGCACACAGCAGTGAAACTTCAACTGCACTGACCTACTTAACAAGTCACAGTTGAGTGCAATCACAGATCACTGCAGTAAATCAATACTGTCTGTGTCAGGTTACTGAGACATAATCTGTGCACACATGTAATATGTCTGTGTGTGTGTGTGTCATGCATGGGTGGGGCTGTTGTTAACTGACTACTGAGCTACCTTGCTTTGGGCTATTGTAAAGTGAACCTTTTGTAATTATATAGAGGACAATTTTATATAACACTAACAATGGTCAACATAGCTACTGTGACACAAAAAAGCACAGTGAGGACCCTAAATAGCCCATGGAAATTATGTGAAAATATTATTGTGATACCATTTTCTGTTACCTAACACAAATCCCTTATAATTAAGAAATACTTTGTTGAATCTTATCTGCTGTTATCTCTTATCACTACTCAACATTGTCAAAGTGGTTTTGTAGTAAGTTTCTGCAATAAAACTTTACTCATTGGTTTGTTATGCATTCTTAGCAGTCACTAACATGATCATAAAATAACTTATTTACTTTAAATAACTTAATATTAGTAGCTATAATAATTACCAGGTGATCAATGTTGACTTTTGACACTGGAAAAGTTTGAAAAAACAATGTCGGTTGAACGAAGTATTGCGATTAGGAAAATATACCACACGAATATTATTACTACACAATATGGATAATTTCAGAATACACGTAGCGATACCGTGTTGTTAATCGTCGGCGAGAGTCCGAGCGTCGGCGCTCTACTTACCGCAGTCTACAATACAAACCGACCCCGCCGGCAGACTGCCTCCACCTATATCGACCGAGTTCCCTCTTACGCCTAATGACGTAATGCACCAAAATAAACCAAATAAGGATAACGGCCGCATCCAATTTTAGACTTCCGCAGGATGTATAATGTTATGCGGCGAAGAAATGGTACCTTCAATTGAAATTCCGCTCACTCATGAATCTGATTATTTTAGGAAAGTTGGACGTTTAGATCGGCATCCGTCGATACATGGGTGTGTCATCAGTAAAATAAATCAGCTTTCTGAGCTGATTTTCTGTATTAGGATTAAAGAAATGGTTGCTAAAGAAGGTACTCACCTGTAGCTAAAATTAAATACACAATTCACGAGTTTTCAACAACTTCTTTTACAATTTTTCATGAAAATTCGTTCGTTCGACATGCAGTCGCGTCACCCGTATACTGCAATGTTGCTACAGTAGATAAAAGTCGTAAGCTTTTATAACATTGACAGCAATATAAATATTGATTAACCTCTTTTGTTCAGAAAGGAATATTAATTTCTGTAATAAAATTCTATTGATAAGACTGCCTAAGACAACAGTGTTATTAAATTTATTTTACATATTTTGTTTAAATAATGTGATGTTATAACGAATTCATTTTTTGAGTTGTGTCAACCCTAAGTACATACGTAATCTGTTCTTAATTTTACCGACAACAGGCAACATTTTAGCCAGTTGTCAAAAAAACCTTGTCCGCTTGGTTCGTCCTATGTTTGTTGTATCAATTTGTATGTCAATTATCAATTAACCCTCGTCTTGTAATGGCCTGTTGATTATTAAAAAGCAGTGTTGCGTGCTGACACTATCGATGTGTGATATTAAGTGAATGTTAAATATGGCTGCTGGCGGTGAAGAACTGTGGCGCGAGTGCGCGGCTTGGTTGACGAGATGTGGGCTGCTACGTCCCGATCATAAGGCGAACTGGGAGACGAGTACGATACACGACTTGGCATACACCCTACGCGACGGCGTGCTTTTGTGCAACCTGCTCAATGTCTTACACCCGGGATGCATTGATGTGAAGGACGTGAACCAGAGGCCTCAGATGGCGCAGGTAAGCGAGCTCCGGCGACGACCTTCACTGTAATTACAACCATACTTTTAATTTCTGCACCTAATAATGCTGCGCGCGCTAATTGGGACTTATTTTATTGTTATTCTATGTATTATGTACTTAAGAGACGATTTATTGTGTTGGAAAAATTCAAGTTTAAAAGTCATTTTCATTGAACACTTTAAATATATTATTAGCTACACCCCATTCCGCATCGGCAACATGGAACAAAAGCATACAGTTTTATATAGAATATGTTTGTCTGCTCTACAGTTATTAATGTGATGACATTTTAATTATGCATGCGGTGTTGAATGGCATAAGGCCGTGATATATGCATGTGTTGGACACCGCTGTGAATGTGTTCCGGTGTTATCTGAATCGTAAACTGTCCATGAATGAACATACTCTCCGGAGCCAGTATTCATACATAAATTCATATTGCCATCAATTGTAATCAATTCATAACACTATGATCAATTTGAAATGTTTATTTAATGTGCTGACCGGCAGCTGCTATCTATTTATGTCACTTTTCCTATTCATATTATGAAACTTGATAATAATTTGGTATAGAAAGAACTGTATGTTGCATTGACATTAATAAATATTTTTAAGCAGTATGTAAATATTTATAATTCAGTAATTTTAAAAGTCTGATGAGGCAATTTTGTTAACTATCATGTCAATATTTGTTTCGGGTTTGTTTGTGAGACCGAATTAGTGTTGGTTCAGAACTATGTATGTGACTGTTGGGTGTATTTATTTATTTAATTATTTTCCTTACCTAACTGTTTACTATACCTACATGCAATCTATTTTAATTTAATTAACTATAAGGTAAATGCATTTAAATGTTATATGATTAATTTAACTTTAACTGACCTTGATGCTGAATACCAATTAAATGTAATAAGATTTGTTTATTTGTCTGAGATGAAAAAAAAGATTTAAATCACATACAGACAAAATTATGTAATTATTATTGAAATACATAGATGACATAAAATGAACAGGTAGTCAAAAAAAGAATAAAAATTTAACATGAAACCATTCTCTCCATTTACTCAGATTACAGTTGGTCAACATTTATTTTCTATATTAGTCCTACTTAAAAGTGTACCATATACATGTTCTTTGAATCCCATGGCATGATCATGATTCTATAAAATATTTAGGTAAATCATCATCATATCTCTATTTCTTTGAAATAAAACTAAGCATTCAAATTATTTATAGATTATGTTACATTAAAAAGTATTATAAAAATTATAAGTTATTGAAAGGATAGATTTCGTAATTGGTGGTGGTTTTATATGATTACAATAATAATTGTCAATACATTGCCTCTGTAACAGCCATATTTCTCCATTTAACTGTTCCAAGTCTGACATATTAATAATTACTGTTGCTGTTTACACAGTCTGTTGTGATCATATGAGCTTATTTCCCATCTCCTCACTCTTATCAATATTCTAATGGAATAACACAACATACTTTACTAGACCTGAGGATAAACCTTGGATCTCTGGAATGCACTTCAGCTGCAACATCAACAAAATAGTCTGTACTCAATATGCTTTATTTGTAAACATTATGTCTCCCTAACATGCATTTGTCGACAGTATCACACTTGATTCTCATCTCACACTTGTTGTCACATGTTTTGTTGAGAAATTATCTTAATGGCAACATAGATTCCGGTAATGTGCCCATTAAGTGCAAATGATATAATTTCTCTTTGGTCCTTATAGAACACATAACGTAAATAAAGGTGTAGAAATTCACCTCCGCATTCATCTATGGAGAAACTGGAGTTGGACTATGTATGTATGTTTTGTTCACAGGAAATACTCACTGCCCCTTCTTTTCTTTACATGCTAACATATGCAGCTTGGTAGCTTGCTAATATTTATGGTTGTTAGGAAAACATATTTTTTAACGTAAATGTGAAGCAGTGATGGCCTCGAGGTTTAGGCGCGCGGTCGAGAATTTCAGCGGCCGCAGGTTCAAACCCCAGGCACACACCTGTGGCTTTTCGAAGTTATGTGTGTATTCACAGTGAATTATCACTTGCTTTAACGGTGAAGGAAAACATCGTGATAAAACCTGCACATCTAAAAAGTTCTTAGGAATTTCTTAGGTGTGTAGTCCGCCAACCCGCACTAGGCCAGCGTGGTGGACTAAGACCTAAACCCTCTCAGTTGTAGAGGAAGCCCGTGCCCAGCAGTGGGACGTGTTTGGGCTGATGACGATGATGATGATGTGTTTGTAACCACCGAAACTATTGCTTGTCTTAGTTTTCCATCATAGTGTTTTTACAATCATCATTTTCTACATAACTTTATTCTGATTAGTCATCAGATTAGTAAATCTAATAATTAACCCTTCTAAATTGAGATTACACTTGCCATACATCATAAATTTCTAATTATAATTCATTAAAACTCACTACATTATTATGAGTTAAAACAGCTGTGCCCGGTGTCTATGATACGATTAGTGACTGCCGCCCGACACCCCTTCCGGTTTCCCCACACGGCGTCATCTCCCTTTACCCGACTATTCTGTTTGGGACTAACAACTTAATTATCCCAATACGCCGTGATTTGGCTTCGTAAAAGAACCTGCGTGACGCAATTGATTAGAATCTGGCTTGTAGTTGATCCCCCTTCGAGACATTTTTTTGAAAGACATTACATATTGTTAATCAAAAAAATATTTTGTGGATTAAGGTTTTATTTAAATTGATGGTTAAAATAAAAGAAATACAGTTTTAATATACAATGCAATGCAAACTGTAGATAAATCGATAGCTACAACAAAGGATAGAATAACGGTGTACCGCATCGCTACATCTATGTCCTATGGTTCTTCGAGTTTAATCACGTAAAAAAAATATCGGCATGGCAAACCTCCTTTGTAGTTTTAGTATTAGTACCTGGATGACCGAGCTTTGCTCGGTTTTTTTTAAAATTGTTTTTTGGAAATTATATTTAAGTACAAATTACTAATAAAATGATGAAATATGAATAATGTTACTTAACAACGCCATCTGCTGTTGTGTCGTTAAAGCAATTAGTTGCTCACAAAAAATAGCATTATTATTCGCCAATAGATGTCAGGAAGAGTCATATTTTTCAGTTGAGACTACTCAAACGCCTCCTTTTTGTTATTTTTCTTCCAAATGACATTTTCTAAAAATGATTCCTAGCTAGATCGATTTATCGCCCCCGAAACCCCCTATATACAAAATTTTATGAAAATCGTTGGAGCCGATTCCGAGATTCCAATTATATATACAAGAATTGCTCATTTAAAGATATAAGATATCAACTATGCGCACTTTAATTCATACTTTTAGCCCTTACTCTTCAGTCTAGTCTTTGGTTTTAGTACTACTCGTTAGTCGAATTTGATTTAGTGTCGAGTAATTGCTGTGATTATTACGTGGGTTACAACACGCCGTTTTATTAAACGTATAAATAATAGGTATTTCATTATAAACACACACAACTCGAAAAGCCTTGGCTTAGAACCTTGGACTGCAATTTTAGGAATACATTCTACTAACAAAGTTATGACGTGTTTAAACCGATAGGCTTAATAATTTAAATAGGAAATAAATTGAAAAATGATGATGTACCTAATTAAGACAAAGAAAAGGACTACTTCGATCTAAAAGCATTAGTGAATGTACAATCAAATTCATCGTGTTAAAAAAAAGACAAATAACGAAAAGAGAGGATTTCAGAGTAGTGTAGAAGTGTGTTTGGACCGTAGTATTTCACCAGTAAATTTCTGCGTTTCGTAAAGGAAGACAAATGATTAATTTGTGGATGTAAACAAACCCAGCAATAACAAACGTACTCGCGAACTTACATTAAGACAATTATTTTTCTTCGAGTTCCTATATATGATAGATTTTTCCTTCTCACAAGCATTTATAACTAAAATATAATATACTGATTAACTATGTATATACAATATGGTACGTTGATCAAATCTCCGAGACTTTTTATCACAGCCTGATTTCAACAAATGCGTAAAAGAGTTTTTCGCAATAAAATAAACTACGCAGTTTTTCTACACGTAATTAAATTTTTCACTAACACAAGTAAGGTGTTGACGGATGTATTAAGTATTTACGTTTGCCAACAGTTCCTGTGCATGCGTAACATCAAAGTGTTCCTACGCACCTGTCATGAAGTGTTCGAGCTGCGGGAGACGGATCTCTTCGACCCATCCATGCTGTTCGACCTGTCCAATTTCCACCGAGTGTTGTGCACGCTCGCCAGATTGAGCCAGTGTCCGAAGGCGCTCGCTAATAACATAAGGTAAGTAATCGTTTACATCAGAGGTTCCCAAACTATGGCGAACCCCTTGCAGTTACGTTACTACCAATTTACCAATCTCCAAAAATAAAATAAAAATACAATGCGCGTTGTATTGATTATAGAATATGCAAGTTTTTACAAGTAACAGTTGCTGAGCTTCTTAAATATTATCTGCCTATATTGATAGAAGTCAAACCAATATTTTAGTTCGAAACCAAATTAATTTTCATGGATTTACGATTGTGGACCCTCATTTTCTTTCACGCCCAACGTAGACCCCCTTCGAGTCTCCCGTGGACCCCTGGGGGTCCACCTGGACCACTTTGGGAATTACTGGTTTACATCTATTGAACATGCCAGAATGAATGATGGGAAAGGTGAAAAGTAATCTTTCCATAGGTTTACACTCTATAATATTATGACTTCAATTACCATTGCGTAGTATAACTATTAAATTACAAGTGCGTAGTGTAAACTCTAGGCTAATTTAGTTATCGGTAGTACTAAAATAATGGGATAATCCATAAGGAGTACTTCGTGAGGAAATCTGCAAAGTTCCTTAAAGAGAAAATTCTTAGACATGCGAAGTCCGTTAATCGGCATTTATGATTGAGTAATGCTTAACCTCTCTCAACAGTATAGAATGTACTGTAATGTAAAAAGATTAATTGGCGCTCGGTTTCTACTCGTACCAGCAATACACTACTGTGATAATATTATGTTCAATGCAAGCTCGATTATAGGTTATAACTCACCCTATTCTGCCTACACATTTTCCACCCCCTCGTACAGTCGGTTCTAGGTAGGAATCAAATATTAAGGCTCGACCGAGATCTCGGTCTCGGTCTCGGCATTCTCGGCTACAAATCCAACCGAGAATTTTGTCTCGGTTCTCGGCTAATTACAGCCGAGATTCTCGGTCATGACCGAGATTGTAACTTTGTTCGGATCGGCATTCAAATTTTACCGCGCGTGGCCACGCGCCGCAGCGCGAAGTCGATCGGTGTAAGTGCGTGAGAGGCGGAATTGTGATTGGTTGAAGTCCCGTCTGGCGAACTGCGGCCGGCCGCCTTTGCCCCGTTCGAGTCTTTCGAAGTCCGAGTTCGAATCTGCGCCGCCTACTAGCGTAGCAAGTCACTCACCTCAAAAATATATATTTGAGAAAAATAAAATTATTTCTTAAAAAAAATATATTTTTGATGTGAGTGAGTAATTTATATTTATATTTTCACTTAATATAAAACCTTTATACTGCAGTAGAGCATTTTGCAGATAAGATTTTGTTCTTGGGCACCGTCGAACTGTTTAGCAAAGCTGGACAATTGTATGACGAGAGGCGACACTCTTTGAAGGGCGAAAATGCCGAAAAATTGCTTTTTTTTATGTTATAATATAATGTTATTTAACTTTGATTATTAAAACAGTTAATTTGTTTAACAATTAGTTGTGTATTAAAAAGTTAACAGTATAAAAAACCAAAAATTTCACGCTTTGTCTATTCTCGGTCTCGGCTCTCGGTCTCGGCCGAGATATCATTTTATTCTCGGTCTCGGTCTCGGTCTCGGCCGAGAACGAAAAACCCATCTCGGTCGAGCCTTATCAAATATCAACTATTTTAATACTCCGTAGAATTTGCCGATGTTTTTGTTCGACGAATAGCTCCGGCTATAAATAAAAGCTTCTATAGTTTATTTGTTTTGCATTGTTTGAGAAATGATAGGAAACAGTCCTGTTTGTTATCATACAAGAAAATTATGTTGTTAACAATATGCATTATAAATTATAAGCTTAAGGGACGGAAAATCCATAATAAGTAGTAGATGCGATCGTGTGGAAAAATAATTGGCATCTGCCATCTTGTATTTTAAAAAAGCAAAGTTTCATACGTTATTTTATTCATACAAAAACGTATATATCGTCCAATGCTTATTGTTATTAACCAAAACATTTTTTTTAATATAAAAAATGACCATGGCTGGTATTTCATCCTCCTTTATAGTCATTTAGTATGATTATATATCGTCGAACAAGCAGTGATGGCCTCGAGGTTTAGGTGTGCGGTCGAGAATCGGCGGTCGCAGGTTCAAAACCCCAGGCACACACCTCTGACTTTTCGAAGTTATGTGTGTATTCACAATGAATTATCACTTGCTTAAACGGTGAAGGAAAACATCGTGATAAAACCTGCACACCTAAAAGTTCTTAGGAATTTCTTAGGTGTGTAGTCCGCCAACCCGCACTAGGCCAGCGTGGTGGACTGAGGCCTAAACCCTCTCAGTTGTAGAGGAGGCCCGTGCCCAGCAGTGGGACGTATATGGGCTGATGATGATGATATAACGTCGAGCAATCAGCAACACCACCAAGCTCGTTTTTCACAACTTTTCAGGAGAGAGAAAAAAACGATTTTTTTGTCCATCAAGGCCTAATTGACTGAAGTTTATCTCGATATCTATGATGAATGACATTATCTGTTTTCTCAAAGAAAATTTGTATGTAAAATTTGAATTTATAAAATTGAAAATACGAATCCAACGATAATAACTCGATAAAAATCGAGCTCGGTGGTGTTGCTGATTCCTCGACGATATATGATATAGTTCATATATCGTGGAGAATTTTGCAATCCTCTCAATTTATAATGGCTACCTATAAATTTCGTGATCTTGCGCGAAGTTTATTTTCAACGAGAAGGTCAGTTGCTGTTAGAAGTTTTTTTTTATTTTAGTTATGAATAAATTTATGATATGTAATCGAGACATGATAATTGTTTTGAGAAGATCCGTAAAAGGTATAGAAAAAACATTTTATAATACATCAATCCAGTAATATTCGGGTAGTGATTTAAATGTTATTAAATATACGAACTTTCGAATCTCCTGACTCAAACCGAGGTGTAGGTGACCATGAATCTGTGAGAATATTTTGTGACATGAGCCGGTGCAACCATTGTTAAGTAATTCCAAATTTACATAAAGACATCTTCAAACAAATTGGAAAGTTTGGATAATATTAACTATTGTATGGATAGTAAGGGAAGGGGTAAATTATAATAAGTTACATCGATTTAGCGATATGTATGTATACAACTGGCGCAACGGATTTTCTAGTGTCTGGATTTCAAAAAATGCCAAAAATAAAACAAGGAGGTCTATGCAGTATGTAATTTGAAGGATTCAAGTAGAGCCCTCTTGTGTTTTAGACTAGTGATGACGTTGATAATTACGTAAAACAAGTCGATTTACCTCCGTTTCTAGCATGGTCGATTAGACAGAAAACACTGCCCTATGTGTGGTCGAACGAACGTAACAGGGGAATTAAAAAAGTAAATGCATTAGAAATTCTATTTGTGTGTGATGTGTTCTACTCGCGCAGCGTTCTGGTCAACTTTCACCAGTGAAATGTTTAATTATAATTTGCGCTCGTTTCAGCTGTAAAGATTTTTTTTTGCACGAGCACATCAAAATGCTAATGAAACAAGTGCTTATTCCCAGAAATCCCATGATGTGTAACTAACTTAATAAGTAAGGATGTGCGTTTTTAAAATTACGTAGTAGGTTAAGTACCTGATTGTAAAATTATCATTGTTGCATACAAAAAAAAAATGATGTCAAAAAATTGATCTTAGGGGAACGCACTTTCAAAATAAATGAAAAATCATCCAACGGGATGAGCGAGAGTTATGCTTTCGAGAACTGCACAACTCAGGCTATTACTTTATGTCAGTTTTCAGTTAGGTTGAGTTGCTACCTGGTCGGTCCACTTATTCATTTACGCAGTCTAAACCGATTACAACACAGGTCTACCACTTCCCCAAGCTTTTTATTTGTTGAAGTAATTTGGTGCTTTGATGTAAGTCATCCGTGTACCAAAGAAATCAATAATATCGACTAGTAATTAATATTCCGATAATTTATATTTCTTATAATGTACATGTTTTTTTATTGCTGCCATAATTGTACATGACACATAACATAATCAAAGGTCTTTTGTAAAAATTGTCTGAGGTTTTAAATATGAGGCATTACAATGCTTAAATCTACAAGCGTAATTACGTGTAGCTATTGCATCGAAACTTATAAAAGTGTTACAATACGGTAATTTAAAACTAATCAATTTATTGTAGAAACAATATAACAGCTCTGAAATTAACTCAGGCCAGTAGGCCAGTTATATCCCGTGACTTCTACCTAAATTATGCAACACAATTTTAGTTGCAGACCTGACCTTTAGACGGCTTAAAATACGGGACCTCGGACCAAAAATGGTATGTCTGGCATCGTCGATAATAAAATTAACACTGTCGGCGCTTTTCCAATGACAACAATTCCACATTGAAAGAAAGATCTGGTTAGAACACATCACGCTCAGCGGACGCAAAGATCCCAATTATGATAACATGCTATTGTGTTGATATTGTTTTGTTCTATTGCAGGCCATTTTCAGCACATCGAACACAATCTGAAGAGGACATATACAAAGATCTCCAAGCAGTGTAAGTAATTTTTATTGATGTTTTTTTTATGTACTAAGAATATGTCGATTTGTATTAACGCTGTATTCGACGAATTACTAAAAAGAAGACTAAATAATAAGTAAATAAGAGTTAAGAATTGCCAACGCGATTAGGGCAAGATGATAACTTGTAACAACTTCCGCGAGTGACGGCAAGACAAAGACTGCTTGTCTACGCTAGGCGCAGTACATATTTAAATGTGTGTCTTTGATACGGCCTGAATGCAAATCGACAGTAGTTATGTAAATAATATGTTGATTGTATTTTTGTATAATTTAGTTGTATTGAACAAACAGATTTTGTTCGGACGCCCATTGCGTGACAACGAGAATTTGTTAGAAATATTTTTATAGGACTTTCAGTTATGAATTGTTGCATAAGAAAGTTGTGTCTATCGTTGTTTATTTCCAAATAAGGATTTATTGTGAAAAAGTATCGTCGTATAAGAAACACCACTAAATGTTGCGTACAAACTTTGGTAGATCTTGAAATAATTGTGTAGTAGTATATATAATTTTAATATGTTTCTTTGTATCTTCAAAGTTTTCGTACAAGATAACACTTATCGTCTTTCTAAAGATCAATATGGTGGTCTTTGGAGAAAACTGAATCCATTAGTAAACGTTTTTCACTATGTTACTTAAGATAATTACGGTTTATATCAGCACTATCTAAGGTAGAGAATGCCTAAGGCATTAATCCCACCGGTACCTATTGTGTGAACTGTAAGCAAATCAATCATTGTAATTATAAGAAGTTTGATCGGTTTTGTTTCTCGAACGTACGGTACTGACGGCGAGCGATAATATTGTAGTAGCGCAACTGCGGTCATGGAGCCGCCGGCGTACTCGGAGAGTCCGGTGCCCCCGGTGGCCGCGGATGTGCCCTGGGTGCAGTTCACCATCCCCAGCGCCACGTGCGAGGACCGCGTCGAGGAGATATACGAGGACCTCTGCTACGTGAAGTTCACATCGGCCATGCCTGAGGTGGCGATCGTTTGTAGTGCGCTTGGTGCAATACGGCATAGCATATATGTAGAGTAGACTGTATATTTACGAGCTTTTGACGTCCATTAGTTACTGTAGTTGCACTTACGTATTTTTTATTAGGTAACATTTTTTTGTTTGGTTGAATGCTGCCTTCATTTATTGGTGTTAGATTTTGGTCGTGCATCAAAATTTTGTTTGCAGGGTTGGATAGTAAAATACTTCAGAAGTACGTCAAATACGCTTAATTACCATTCGATTTCATATATCCGCACATGTAATAACCTTGCCTGAATAATGATTAAGCATTATGAATAACTGTACTTGATTATTCTGCAACTTGTGCTCGGTCATGAATGAAAGATGCGTTCCAGCTGTAATGTAATTTCAACGTTGATGGGTCTCTTCTTTAAACTAAACCGTTTTTACGTTAAAGTTACTTGATAAACGTAATGAGAATACTTGATAATCATGATAAAATGGCAAACTAACATAATAAAACACAAGATTACAAAGAAAAAATACGTTAGTTAAATGTAGCTCCTAAAACTGGCGGAATGTTTTATAATTAATTTAAAAAATATATATTAAACAGATAATAAATATAACTGTATCAATTTATTTTTAAATTATTGCACGGTTCCTATAAACGAAACAATGCCGTCATGACTTTCCTCTGTGTCGTTAACGGAACAAGCTGCATTGCACAAGTATTCGCTTTCAGTGAATCCAGCGGTACAATCAGATAATAAAATAATTTATAGAGGATGTATCACACGCTATCTTTTAAGTACTAACAGGAATATTTTACGAGAATGACCGCATCAAATACAAATCATTTAACAACTTGTGTTTCCTAGTTACTTGGACTACAGAGTTGATACGCGTTCTGTTGATCATCCCATAGGAACTATGGTTTTCCAGGATAGTAAGAAACATCGAATCATCTTAATATTTAAACACCTTACGATTATTTATTTATTTATTTAATTTTGTGCTAATCCCTCGAATTGATCGATTGATGGCTCAACTTTTTACCAAAGAATTATTTAAATCGTAAATATGTCTTTATATTACCTCGAACAAAAATCACAATTTCAATGTGTATGCAGAACAAAGTGTTGAATTTCAAAGTAGCAATACGAAATTCTTGAGCCAATCAATTGTCCATTCATCAAATCAATTAGTGACGTGTTCTGTTGTTGCATTAAGGGCATCGATAGCACAGATAGGCGTGAGAACACTCCCATTGTTAAAGTTTCAACTATACTTGAACTTTAAACGATAATATTTTAAATAATGAAATGATGTTGTCTGTAAAAACCGCGTACATCATAGGCCTCTACAAGAGTATGTGCAAGAAGCAAGACTGATATTTCATGAAATGGAATGTTTCCAAAGTGTAAACTAGGACGCGACCAACACGCGGTGGTGTTAATTTTCGCAGCGTCAGGCGGTTGCAAGTTGCAACATTTATTGAATTTTTGTTATTTGTTACAAATTTAACTAATATTTAGATTACATGTGCTGGATAAACTGTCATGTAATGCAAAAATATCTCCAAGATAGTATTATCAATTCTAATAACAAAACGACGTCTTTGATATCGATTGTTTCGTGAGAATTGATACCGGGAGATAAATTGGATATGTTGAAAAATGAAATGTAAATTTTGATCGTAAAATTTCAATATCACCATGGAAAGCCTTCGTTGAGTTAAAACACGCAGTGCTCGAAACTTGTAATTAAGGAATTCGATGGGTACAAACCATCCTTGGTGGACTAAGGCCAACTGTTGGCAACCGTATATGAAACCTTGGACGCGTTGGCTGATTATTTCACTTAATTTCGACTTGAAATACCAACTTCGTATTTTTTATCCTTAAATTTCTATTTTCGTATAGTATCTACTAGACAAATAATCCTTATAAAAATTGCTTTTTAATTTGTGATTTTATTCATAGAGTTTAAAAGATCAAAGAATCAGCCCCAGGCTGGATAAACGAATTTACCACCCACTCTCACTTGAGGCGATTATCGTAAGCTTGTTAAATTTAGTCTAGTATTCGCCTCAATTAGATTATCCGTCTAATTTTACACTGCTGTTACCTATTACAAAGTAATCGCTAGGAAAATTTTATTGAGATTAATTTGGTATTCAATGTTATCACACTTCCATTATTCGTGAAAACCTTGTTTTATTTGGGATGTAATAATCACAACATTGAAAATAATAAAAGGTTTTGTGCTATGAATATAGAATAGCTGAACTTAACTTAGCTCTAGAAAATATCGTATTTGGCGTTCCAGCATAAAACATAAGTAAATTTTACTATACCCTTGTAGATTGGAAAGTCTAATTGTCTAAAACAGCAAAATTAAATATTAATATTGTTGGGACCTGTAAGCAATCTCTTCAACGTGATAGCAAATTTTATTGTAGCAATCTTTTTAGTCCTACTCGCGTTGTTTAGTTAGGTGTCTTGCTAAGTTCCAAATGGGCAGTTAACAAAATAGTGACGTAATGTTTGTTGCAACGACGCGCCTGTTAAGATGTCATTTCCCCGAGTTGCTGATAATGTACCGATAAGCGGAAAGTATCGCTTCTCGGAAATGGCTAATTTGTTTATTGGCGGTATTTGGTTCCGCAATTCCGGTATCTACCGGAGATCCGGGTCGATGATATCCGTTCGACTGTTGTCATATCGTTTATCGATTAAATGCATATGATTGCACGTCATTCGAATGATATGATTTAAATCATCAATCTCAACATAATGTCGAACACATTTATCAGTTTCGTCATCCGTTGAGTGTTTATACATAATGTTTTACACTATTTCTTGAATGGTAATGTTCGTATTGCTGTGGCAGTTTCATACAATGCTGTAGAAGTGTGGTTATTTCTTCATGATCCCTTCAACTTTCAAGCTTAAACCGCTGAATCGATATTGTTTTTTTTTTTTTTAAACTGGCACGGCAAAGTGACTCCACTGTACCTGATGGTAAGCACAGTGGAGTCCAAAAAATTAATACCGACCAGCGAGAAACGATATGGTCACCCGCTGGTCGACACAATCATGCCGGCCTGCACAAATGCTTCTTCACGCTTCGCTTAAAGGATCCAGATCCATCCATTTTATGTACAGAGATAGATAAAGACGAAGATTGATTGATTGACAAAAGTCAAACTTGTATTACGGCGGCAGAAGTCAAGAACAAACCTTTTAAGTAGTAATTAATTAACGAAATACTGAATAAAATGACGACACGATGAAAGATGGGAAGGCTTGCGAATTTTCCTCAGTGAAACGTGTCAAGATGAAAGTTTGTGCGAACTTTACTCTTGGCAAATCGGATGAAACGGTATTCTCGCGGAACTAAAAATATTAACGGCTTCCCTAACACGACATCCGGGGTCCGAAAATTGCCGCTTCTCCGCCATTTAAATACTAAAGTCGAGAGATGTGGGCGTGCAACGTTTTTGGGTCACAGCCAAACCCACTTCTTATATGAGTTCCCGTTCCGTTGTGTCGAAACGCGATCTCTAAGCGTGCTTTTGTTTCTTTTATGCGACATTAGGTAATAGGATTGGGATGATGTAGGGGAGATGAAAAGAAAATATTTGAACTTTTTATTTAAGTGATGGATTTGCCGAAAGCTTATTTTTATAAAAACTAATGAAGAGAGGAAATGGTTTAAAGGACATTTTCACTCATATTTATACGTAAAAAATGAGCATTTGCGACGTAATTGTGACTTTAAAAAATACCTAAAAGATATTTCGGAGTACCGTATTTCAAAATTTCATAATATTTCAGCTGATTTCAGCCAAAGTGAAGAGCCCTCCTTTCATCTATTCGAGATGCTATTTAATCAATTCACCCTACTTAAGCGCCTAATCAGCATTAACTTCGGGTAATACGAGTAAGATAATTATCTAAGGATAACAAGTATGGAAGCAAAGAGTTGGCCGCTTGCACCGAGCGCACTCGACTTATCATTAAGATATTTTCTTTTACAAATAGGTGTATAGATATCGCTTCACGGATTACAGCATGACACACGATTACGCTTGGTGTGGTGGTGATTCACTACGGGATTGATAACAGTGGAATGGCACGGCTTCAATTCCTGATATTTAAAAAGTCAGTTCGTGTAGTCAATGATGGGGTACTATACTCGACTATAGAGAATATGGTGTAAATTATCAAGATTCGAAAAAGTTTTGTTTTATTTTGAGAAATCTATTAACGCCAACTATAAGCAACCGTTTAGTTTGAGGATGTTCTGATTAGAGATGTAAAGAACTCGAGTCTTGGAGTCCTAATTCGATAGACTCGGCTCAATTTTGCACAACTCAGTGAACTAACTAAACTCGGAGTCTTGAGTCGAACCGAGCTTCAGTCTTTCCACAAAGACTCGAGCGCTAAAATAGAACTCGAGCTCTTAAAAAGAGCTCGAGTCTTAAATAGAACTCGAGTCTTATTAAAGCTTGAGTCTCAAAAGAGCTCGAGTCTTATGTCTTGAGCGTATTAAGGTTTACTAATGTCAATAGTTGCAAATTATTCTGGACTTTATACATACTTATTACATAAATATGTGCGTCCTCAGATCAATTTTGATTGCTTGTGATTTTATTTATTTAATTTTTCATGATGATTAAAATGATTTTTCCTATTAATTAACGCTTTTATTTTTTCAAAACACGTTTCTGATTACGAATATATCCCACAAAAGTAACATTTTATTACCTGATTTAAAAAGGACTCCAAACGGAAAACGACTCGAGCGCGACTCGCCCCGTAAAAAAGACTCGAGTTCCATGTTGCGCTCAAGAGCTCATATAGACTTAAGTTCTCTAGTCTTGGGAGTCTTATTGTAATGAGTCGAGTCTTTCAATTTGTCAGTCGAGCTCGAAATTTAGGACTCAAAGACTCGAGTTCTTTACATCTCTAGTTCTGATGTTGTCTATCGTGATGTGCTGTAGAACCATATTATTTTCTTCATGTAATAAATAAAACATTGGGTAATTATTTAGTACATCATTCTTTTTAAATAATTGAAACAACACTTAAAGTGAATCGTAATATAATTTTCTGGGAATAACTAGGTTTCTGAAAATTTGAAAGAAACTATGTTAATTAAAAATAGTACTAATTTATTGGTATAGACCACTTTGTACTCAAACTACCATTGATGTTTCTAAACTAGCAATTACCTGTAGATATAGATGTTCTGAACACAATTTAATTAATGCATTACAAGTTTTGATTTTACGAATGCAACAGTGAACGTATTAAACACGTTACTAAAGTCATCGAAGCTCGTTAACACCGTCGTATGTTTGGGCTATAAAACAGCAGTAAAGATGTTGGCGCACATCAAATTAATGCGATAGTTAATTGTTAATAAAGTTATCAATGTCCCAATTATAAATAATATAGCGATAGTCGAGAGCTGTGACGTTTGGAGAGCGGTCATTTCCTGCCCTTAATCTGCGACGTTTATCTAATATTTGGTAGCTCGTCATAGCAATAGCAATTTTTGTAAGATATTAATTAAGCGTTGTATTTAGCTTGTAAATAGTTTGTATTTTTACTTTAAGTTTTTTTTGGGCGTATTTTTTTTTAGCTTTATATGCATGTCGTGAGTCGTGGCGTGCTGTCGTCAGACAGTCCGCATCGGCTCGCTACCGACCGCACACCGCGCGCATATTCGCACTGATTTTTATTTGCTTAATTCTGTAATTGTTACTGTCTCCCGAATGTCAATACAAATATGGAACACATGTGCCTTTAAAATATATTTTTTTCCACATTAATTCAAAATATACACGAATATACAAGGATTAAATAATAGACCATAACGACAAACGCAGTTGTATTACTAACTGGGATCATGCTGTATAATATATGATTGCTACATTGTTTGATTACATGAATTTTTAATCAATATTTTAATTGTTTATCATGACACTTTATGTAATTGCAATGCGGTCCACATAAAGTGTCGATTTACGAGAAATTACTTCGGTTATTGTTATCATAATCATGACAGTTTTATGCTTACCGAATATACAAGACAAAACTCAAAGTCGAAATAATCTTAATTCAAGTACTTTTGAATCATCAGTTTTGAGGTATTGCCGCTTCAAATCTTGTTATCCCTGTGGAGGAGAAACGGCAAGAAACTTCCTCAGCAACACGAAATGTAATTTTTTTATCCAAAATTGATCAATACATTCACATATTATTTAATTGTAATTATATCAATCTGCTGTCAATCTGATCCCGGCACACGGAACACTTACTAGAACCCCCACAAATGGTCACACGTGGAATGTAAGCAAGGCACAGGTGTTCCGTATGCGTGCGTGCCGTGGCGTGGTGTGCGGCGGCGGTTCGTTGGTTGTAACGTGGTCGGTGCGTGCGCAGCGGCGTCGCGTGCGCGCCCAGCGACGGCGACGTGGGTGAGTACGCCAGCTACTGCGCTCGCATCCACGACGAGGAGATCTACCACGACCTGTGCGCTGTCAAGACCACCGCCAAGGAGCTTGCCATCGCCGCGCGCACTTTACACACAGTAATGGAATATTTTTTGTTTTTTTTTTCATTTAGCTTTTATTATGCCTGTTTTTTTGTGTTTCGAGATGTTAGTTGGCAGTTTTCTCTTACAGCTAAATGTTTAAAAAAATACGTACCGCCGGAGTTATTAGTTAATCCCAAACAACGCAATCAATAGTTTCTATTTGATACTTCGATTTTAAAAGAAGCGAAGTGTACGGTTTATGATCGTTTACATATTTTCTTCCGAAAGAGTTTCTTGGACATTTCATGGGACTGAAGGAAACTGGACCCAGACTGGGGCTTACCATGTTGACAAAGATACTACAAAGATATTGCAGTATATTCGATATTAAAAATAACGCTGTCGACCGTCAAAAGTATCGTAGACTAGTAAACACGGCTTATTTAATTAAGTCAAAATAGTCACAAATGGACTAAATAAATTATCTCTATACAAGTCAAAGAGTATCGTGGGTAGCCGTTATCATTTCATTAATGCCAATGCAGTTGTAGTTGTTAATACAACTGATAGATTTATTTTCAATGCTGTATTCCACTACCCTGAATTAACACGGCACACTTATTTTTTTGTATAAGATTTTAATGGAATAATTTTGTTTAGCAATCGAATCCAGTTATAGGAGGTTGTGAGAAATAGAACTGAATTACTTAATAATGTTATTGTTTTGTGTACTTGGCAGTATTATTTAAATTGTGCATTTGTGCATGTTTGTGCATCACACAAACATTTGTCTCTGTGCAGAGATCGGATCAAGGGCAGGTCACTACCAAGGCTTACGTAGCCCAAGTTTTTTCTGTAATAAAATTTAATGACAATTATCGTAACCGTAGTATTAATTCATCTTCGGGTGGTAGATAGCATGTAGTAATTGGCTCAATATCACAACCGACAACTTTGCCATTTGCACTCTAATTCTATAACTAGTTCTATGCCACAAACTTTGACCTATCTAGTCTATTTCAACCCACCTTAATTGAACGCGTCCCTACGGGGGGTGAGTGCTCGTATTTCATGGAATCTGCTAACAAGGTCCGCTTCCCCGAATTTCGCTGTGTACCGATCGATGCGGACTGAAGTGCATGTCATTGGTATATTGCCGAGAATATTCTGGAAGTCGGGAAATGGAATGTAGTATCAGGGAAGTCGTGATGATGTCGAGAATCTCGACGGTTGCGGGTGCAAACCCCAGGCACACACCTCTGACTTTTCGAAGTTATGTGTGTATTCACAAGAAATTATCACGTACTTTAACGGTGAAGGAAAACATCGTGATGAAACCTGCACACCTAAAAGTTCTTAGGAATTTCTTAGGTGTGTAGTCCGCCAACTCGCACTAGGCCAGCGTGGTGGACTAAGGTCTAAACCCTCTCCGTTGTAGAGGAGGCCCGTGCTCAGCAGTGGGACTTATGGACTGATGATTATGATCAGGGATTTGAAATGTGGTCTCAGCAAAGAGAATGTATTTAATGTTTGATCGTTAAACTTTATTCGATTATCTAACGAGATATGTAATTAAATAGTCAGTGCATTATAACCAGGGTTTGATGTTCGGTTTCATTAATTAAACTGTACCATATAAATGGTTCTAAAACTTAGCTGTAACATAACACTTACACACATAGTACCTATGCTCGCGTGAACAATAATGCAACTTCAGCAAATAGTCTCACGCGTAGCCGTGACACTTCATTATTATAATGAGCAAAAGCTAATTCAGATGTGAACGAAACTACCAAACCGTATACCCACGGTTTAAGTTCACACTACACAGCTCAGACTTTTTCACTCACAATCACGGCGAGGTAAAACATCGTACCCAGGTTTCGAAGCCTGAGACTTTCCTAAAAAAAACCGTTCTAAACCATCGTATAAATAGTAGAAGAGACTCGAGATATTGATCATACACATCATCATCAGCCCATATATTTATAATGTTTTCAAATTTTATAAGTTGCACGTGTGTTATGGGGGTGCCTAATTCTTTTGGCCCAGGCTGTACGTCCCACTGCTGGGCACGGGCTTCCTCTACTACAGAGAGGGGTTCGAACACGCTGGCCTAGTGCGGGTTGATGGACTACACACTAAATTACTAAGAAATTTTTAGGTGTGCAGGTTTCATTACTATGTTTATCCTCACCGTTAAAGTACGTGATCGTTCATTGTGAATATAGATGCATAATTTATTTAATAAGGCTAGATTTAAAAGTCCACCACGCTCACCTGATGTACGTTGTTAAACTTCAAATACAATTTCCCTGTTTCTTCGCCGTTTTAGTACCTTTCGTTAAGAATTATTGTCAAAGGGGAAGGTGGTTGTATAAACATAGCTGTAAATTCGCGCTATCCATAATTGCGATTCAGTCCGTGTGCCGCGGTTGCATAAAATGTCCAATGAAAGTCGCCACAGTACGCGAATGTTCCGAGAAATTCGCGCTCAATCAAATCCAAGCCACGGTGACGGGTAAAAGTTTTGATCGTTCCGGCCGTCGCGTGCATTATACATGCTGAATTAATATATCGAAACACGACACTTGTTGTTTGTCACAGCCAATTGACAGTTCCATGTAGTAAACTTAGTACTCTAGTAGATGTAGTCTGTTATCTGGCGCTTCGCTTGAAACGCTTGCCCGATGCACCCGGGGACGAAACTGTTTAAGTTTTCAAATTGATTGAATTCTCTTGCATGATTGAAACTTTTACCGTAGTATTTGGTCAAAGGAAAATGCATGTATTAATAATCAATTTGCTTCTTAATCGGTGACGTCATTAGCAAAACAATTGTGCATTTAATAGAAGTTAAATTTTTCTTCCTATAATAGTTTTTTTTTAATAATTCGTTCAATCCAATGGTACGTTATTAACACACATCAAAGTTTTCTTTCATTTTACAATTGTACCTAAATGTCATTTGTAATTTATTCAATAAAAGTAACAAAAAAAGGATTATCTCTTATTTTTTATTTCTTGTCACAAAAACTCTCTGATCCCAATTAACTGTGTTAATAATTTTATATTAATAAAGTATTTTTTTTTCATTTAAAAACGTAAAAACTATTGTCTCTACTTCTAAATTCAGAATTGTTTGCTAATGCACATTCAAAATGTTTTCAGCTAGCAACATCATCGCACAGTTTAGAGAAACGCGACTATGTCATAAGGGAACTAGTGGACACGGAATGCAACTACGTGGACGTACTGAGCAAAATCATAAAACACTTCATGAGGCCGCTCATGCCGTATCTGAAGCCGCAAGATCTGCAGGTCATATTCTTCGGTATCAAGGTGAGAACTACAATTTTATATAACATTCCTCATTAGTTTAATAGAATAACTTGCTTTTGCCCGCGAATCCGTCCGCGTAGACTACAGGATTGGGTTCAGAAAGAAAATAAGTTGTAGTCTATTTTACTCCACAGAGTCCCATTTATGTCCATATCAAACATCGGTTAAATAAATTTAGGTGTGAAAGCATAACAGACATATAGTTACATATACATAGCAGTGGCGGTACTTCCATAGAAGCCCAAAAGCGTTACACGTTAATTTGTAATGTCTAGTTTATAATCGTTTATTGTGGGGTCAAGATATTCTCATTTATATGTCAAATTGCTTTTGTTAAATAAACATTTAAAGCTTAAAGATCATTATTCGGAATTTTGTAAGGCAAACTTGTCTTTTGGGCTTCTATGGAAGTACCGCCACTGATACATAGTTACAGTCGTCTACACGTCGTTTCATCATTCTAGCTTCAAAAATGACGAACTTCGACACAAACTTTCACCCCTATTTTTATTTTACCCCCTTAAAGGTACATTTTTTTACAAACTTTTTAATGTCATGTTTATTTATATCTAATCAACAGCCTAAAAATAAGTTTCAAGCTTCTAGCTTTACAAATGACAATACTTCCGTACAACCTTTCATCCCCCCTTTCAACACCCTAAAACCCTTTTTCCGGGATAAAAAGTAGCCTATGTCCTTTCTCAAGGTCTAAACTATCTGTGTACCAAATTTCATTTAAATCGGTTCAGTAGTTTTAGCAGGAAAGCGAGACAGACAGACAGAGTTACTTTCGCATTTATAATTATTAGTAAGGATTAGTTAGTTACGATGGACTTTTGCACATATTTTGATGAACTTAAGTTCAGAGATATTAGAGATTATTAAAGGGATGATTAAATTTTGAAAAATATGGTATTTTAAAATATGGTAATTTTGTCTTCACTGCGACCAATCCCGGACGGCATCACGACTAAGTGAGATGCATTTGGAGTGATGTAGATAACAGCTGTGATACTTCCACAGAAATCCGAAAGCGTTACATGTTAATTGTGTAATGTTTAATTTATATTTGTTTATTGTGGGGTCAGGATATTCTCGTTTATATGTCAAATTGCTTTTGTTCAATAATTATTGCAATATTATTATTCGGAACTTTGTAAGGCTAGCTGGGCTCCTGGGCTTCTATGGAAGTACCGCCATTGATAACAACATAGACAACCATTGATAACAACATGACAGCCACGTGGCGCAGTGGGCTAGACACCAGCTTGCGAGACTAGAGGCCACGGGTTCGATCCCCGAATGTTTGTGTGATCCACAAATATTTGAATCGAGTCTGGGTGTTTGTGAGACCGCAAAGTCTCTCGTAGTTTCTGATACCCACAACACAAGACTCGTATCTCAATGTGGGGTCAGAACTATATATGTGGCTTTTGGGTGTATTTATTATATATTTAAACTATTTGAAGGCGTCTTTGAATTCCAGGAGCTGCATGAAATCCACTCAGGCCTGCTGCGGCAGCTGAAGTTGGCCACAGAAGCGTGTGTGCCCGGCAACGGCGCGCCCCGACTCGCCGACGTGTTCCTGGCGTGGCGAGAGCGACTGCTGCTGTACGGGGACTACTGCTCCAATCTCACGCATGCGCAGGACACGCTCAAAACTCTCGACGCCAGGGACAGCACGTTCAGCAAACAGCTGGCGGTGAGTGAATTAAAGTCCTCGGAGTTTTTATTGCCAATTTTTATGTAGGAACACGTGTGTCGACTTTTTTTTTTAATATACTGGCACGGCAAAGTGACTCCACTGTACCTGATGGTAAGCACAGTGGAGTCCAAAAAATTAATACCGACCAGCGAGAAACGATATGGTCACCCCCGCTGGTCGACACAATCATGCCGGCCTGCACAAATGCTTCTTCATGCTTCGCTTAAAGGATCCAGGATCATAGGAAGGAGGGAACACGTGAGCCGGCAAACTATTCCACAGCTTGATAGGTAAGAGTTGAGACTTAAAACCGCACTGGATTTATTTAGAACACTAAAAACTAACTAACCGTGAGGGTATAATGTGGGTATTTAACAGGTTTTATAAGTTGTATACAGAGTGTATTCAGACCGTGATCGGAAACTAAGGCAGGTAATAGCAAAGGGGATTACAAACCCCCTGGCGTTAAAGAAAATTCCGACAAAAATAAAAATTTTGACGTTACCTGCCTTAGTTTCCGATCACGGTCTGAATACACCCTGTATATGAATATACAGAAGTGACCATGAGAAAATGTTTCAAGTTGTTGGCTTATCATAGATTATCCATATATTTATTTAACAGTATGAACGACTTTAGATGGATAAGATAAAAATTAGATCACGCTATGTATATCTGAAAACTTTTAAATCCGCAAAAGTTAAACTTTGTGCCGTAATCTTCCTTTTCATTATTAAAACCATTATATGTGGCTCATTACATCTACTTCCGTGACTTAGCTTACTAACTTATTATATCGACCCTACCTGAACCATAATTTATTTATTTGCGAAAGCTACATTACAACTAGGTTAAAAAAACAAAACGACATATTTTTTTCAGAAATGTCAAAAAGAGCACAGCGACGGTCGGATACAGCTGCGCGACATACTGTCGGTGCCCATGCAGAGGGTGCTCAAGTATCACCTGTTACTGGACAAACTAGTGCACGAAACACAACCGGTGAGTACACACTGCTGCCGAACTGAAGTTTTGCATAGTGAGCCGTTACGTTACAACCTAAATAAAAAAAAAAACAATAGAAATAATATTATACAGGATGTATTCAGACCGTGATCGGAAACTAAGGCATATATTAGCTGCGGTGATTACAAATACTTAATTTATTAAAAAAAACCCGACAAAAAAAACGTTTTCCTTACCACCACATACATTTAATACCTATGATTGTTAGGAAAACGTCAATAATTTTATATTTTGTCGGGAATTTTTTGAACGCCAATGTGTTTGTAATCACCTTAGCTATTACCTGCCTTAGTTTCCGATCACGGTTTGGATACACCCTGTATATAATTTTTTTTTAATATTATTGTGGGAGCATCGTCAGCATAGTCGATGAACTCGAATTATGTCAATATTTTGGTATATAAAGCAATAAAGTTTTTATATGCACTGAGTCATATATTAGCACGCATCAACACCGGTCGTTTCATTTACGTCGCTGCGCTTACCCTAATTACGCAACAACTTACACGTGTATCACAGGTTCACGTACATCGGTGACTCCACGTGAACAGATACACTTACAACTGGTGACCCCGACGAAAAAAATACCCCGACGCAAAACCGACGTTCTTCAATATACCGACGCAAAACCGACGTTCGAAGCAAACTTCATTAAATTGTGATAACTGCACTGCACAGCCTTATCAGCCTTCCACCAGCGGATCTCCCTGATTTGGCTTTCAAGAGGCATATAGTTATTCAGAAAATGAACCCAAACGCAGGTTGTGAGCACGCTAAATCCAAATATGGAATAACGGACGTCAGTAGTATCGACATCGCAGCGCTGAGTGTTTCCTCAAAGATCCCGGAATTTTGGAACGAAATGCCCAGAGTGTGGTTCGCCCAATTTGAAACCGTAATTGCTCCCCAAAAACAAGGTGACGAAGCGAAGTATGGCCTTGTACTCTCCAAACTCGGCAAGGAAGCAGTTAGGCAAGTAACTGACATAATAATCTCACCCCCCGCGACCAACAAATATGACGCCATCAAGAAAAGACTCCTAGAGGTTTACGAAGAATCGGAGGAGCGTCAATTCCAAAAACTCGTTAGTGAGGTTGAGCTAGGTGATCAAAAGCCGTCCCAGCTGCTAAGACGAATGAAGGAATTAGCACGCAACAGTCAGATAACCGAAAAAACCCTTCACAACCTCTGGACGTCAAGACTCCCAGACCACGTTCGAGCTGTATTAATGGTGAGCCAAGATCAAAATCTCGACAATCTCGCCGCAATAGCTGATAAAATTTTAGAAGGAAAGTCGGGCGAGGTGTCAGAGCTATCCAGTAGTCATCCACAGCTCATGATACAGCTAATGAACCAAATGAGTAAGCTCACCATAGAAGTCGCAGCACTGAAATCAAGCTCATTCAGAAACGGACATCGTCACCATAGACGCAATCGATGCCTAACGCGCCAAAGATCCCGATCGCGAACAAGAATCACGCCGGAAAGTCCTCAATGGTTATGTAGATATCACTTGCGCTATAAGGATCGAGCTTGGAATTGTGAACAACCGTGCAATTGGAGTAAGCCGTCGGAAAACTAGAATCAGCGTTGACAGAGGCGGTCGTCAGCGCTATTGTACCATCAAACCGCCTATGCGTTACCGACCGAAAAAGTGGGTATCGCTTTTTGGTTGATACTGGCGCTAACATCTCAGCAATACCGAGAAGAGGTAACAAATTAAAAACCGACGGCACTTACAAAATATATGCCGCAAACGGCACTCCAATAAAAACATACGGCGACAAAACGCTGACGTTAAATCTGAATTTGAGACGACCGTACCGTTGGACTTTTATCGTCGCTGATATTACACAACCAATACTTGGAGCCGATTTTTTGGAAAAACACAACATTTTGGTCGACATTAGAAACAAGCGTTTGATAGATGGTACGACTGGACTTCAAAGAAACGCAAAGTTGATGAAGTCAAGCACACCAACACTTCGGACCGTTGATTTAACCGAAGATTACGCAGATATTTTAGCAGAATATCCAAATATTTTAAAACCGCTCGACACTCTGTCACCACCAAAACACAACGTGGTTCACCATATTATAACTGAGGGACATCCTGTGTACTCCAAGTCAAGACCTTTGCCGGCCGACAAATACCTAAAGGTGAAAAAAGAAATAGAGGACATGTTACAGACAGGCATATGCAGGCCTTCCAAGAGTCCTTGGGCTAGTCCACTACTGGTGACAAAGAAGAAAAACGGCGAATCACGACTATGTGGCGACTACAGAAAATTAAACGCCATCACTGTACCGGATAGATATCCGATCCCGAGGGTATTAGATTTCACATACCTATTGCCTGGAGCTACTATATACTCAAAAATTGATCTAAAAAGAGCTTACAACCAAATACCCGTCAAAGATGTTGAAAAAACCGCAGTAATTACCCCGTTCGGTCTATTCGAATTCACTAGAATGCCGTTCGGCTTACGAAACGCGGGCCAAACCTTTGTCCGATTCCTGAACACAGTACTAGCAGGATTAGACTTCATTTTTGTATATATCGATGACATATTAGTGAGGTCATCGTCACCCGGTGAACATAGACAGCATCTACATGAAGTGTTTAAACGACTCAACGAGCACGGCATCACAATAAATCGCGCCAAATGTGTATTTGGACAACCCCAAATAGAATTCCTCGGATATTTAATTACTCCAGAGGGTATCAAACCGTTACCTGAAAAGGTTGAAGCAATCAAAAAATACCCGACTCCAACAACGGTGCAAGAGCTACGCAGATTTTTGGGCATGATCAATTTTTACCGCAATAACATACCACAGGCAGCCCGACATCAAGCTCTTTTGAACAAATATCTCATAGGCTCAAAGAAAAACGACAAAACTAAAATACAATGGACTTCCGAAGCACTAGAAGCATTCGATAAATGTAAAGAAAGTCTAAGCGACGCTGTTACGTTGACGTCTCCTGATCCGCATTCTCCATTATCACTCATGACAGATGCTTCGCAAACTTGTATTGGCGCCGTTTTACAACAGTACGAAAACGACACGTGGAAGCCACTTGCATTTTTTTCAAAGGCACTGAGTGAAGCACAAACTAAATACAGTACATATGATCGAGAATTGCTGGCAGTTTACATGGCTGTAACGCATTTTCAACCTTATATCGAGGGACGAGAATTGATAATATACACCGATCATAAGCCATTATGTCACGCCTTTACTACTAAACAAGACAGTTCAAGTAAAAGGATATCCCCAAGACGACTACGTCATCTAGAGTTCATTGCACAATTCACGACAGACATACGCCACCTCGCCGGTAATATGAACCCAGTGGCCGATGCACTATCACGAGTCGAACAAATAGATTGCCCCACACCTGTGGATTGGAATGACATAGCAGATTTGCAACGCAGTGATAATGAACTCTCTCAGCTGTTAAATAAAAACAATCTGAGCTGGAAAAGTATCCAGTTACCGGGAACGAGACAATTATGGTGCGAAAATTCAAGAACAAATTCACGACCGTACATACCGAAGTCGCTTCGAAAACAAATATTTGACTCTATGCACAACGTTACGCATCCTGGTGTAAGATCATCAAAGAAAATGATTTCTGAACACTACTTCTGGCCAGGCATGAATACAGACGTAGGCACATGGGCGAAAACATGCGAGTCATGCCAGACAAGTAAAACATACAGGCACAACTCATCCCCAATTGGAAGTTTCACGCCAACAGCACGTTTAGACCACGTGCACATAGATATCGTCGGTCCATTGCCAGAATCCAATGGAAACAGATACATCGTGTCAATGGTCGACAGAGCAACAAGATGGCCTGAAGCCGTACCAGTACCAGAAGTAACAGCAAAAGTTGTAGCAGAAGTTCTCCTGAATACCTGGATAGCAAGATTTGGATGCCCAACTACCATTACATCAGACCAAGGACGACAGTTTGAGTCAGACTTATTTATCGCCTTAACCAAAGCACTCGGTATCAAGAAAACCAGAACTACCAGCTATCACCCACAATCAAATGGATTAGTCGAACGCTGGCATAGATCAATGAAAACCGCACTAATTGCGCGTGGTAACACAACTAATTGGTCAAATGAGTTACCTCTAGTCCTATTAGGGTTGCGAGGCGCCTTACGACTGAAAGAAAACATCAGCCCAGCACAAATGTTATACGGAGCAAATATACGTCTACCTGGTATGTTTATCGAGCCGAAAAAGCAAAATACATCACCAGAAATTTTTACACGGACACTACAAAGGACAATGGCCAATCTAAGCCCGTTTAACAACAGTCACCACGCTACAAACCATAAACCATATATACACCCGGACATGAAAGATTGTGAATACGTTTTCGTCAGAACAGATGCTGTAAAGAAGCCCCTAACACCATCATACAAAGGACCATATAAAGTGTTAGAGAAATACGAAAAATATTTCAAAATACAAATGCCAGAAAAAACATCCATAGTAACAGTGGACAGATTGAAACCTGCTTACATGGTAAATGAAGACAAGGCGAACGAACCTTTGGCACACTTAAAAAGCACATGCAGCAACAACGTCAACGACCGCAACAGTGCTGAGCTCGCGGAAAAGAACAAGGCCACGCTGACGACAACACGTTCGGGTCGCGTCATACGCCCTGTTGTACGATTCGCTATAGAGCCTGATCAGCGGAAAAGCAAGAAACTATAATTAGTTGATTTATGTCATATACATTTACATTTACTAATTTTTATCATTATTGTTATACATTTACTTTTTTCTCAAAAAAGGGGGGAACTAATGTGGGAGCATCGTCAGCATAGTCGATGAACTCGAATTATGTCAATATTTTGGTATATAAAGCAATAAAGTTTTTATATGCACTGAGTCATATATTAGCACGCATCAACACCGGTCGTTTCATTTACGTCGCTGCGCTTACCCTAATTACGCAACAACTTACACGTGTATCACAGGTTCACGTACATCGGTGACTCCACGTGAACAGATACACTTACATTATCTTCCCGCCGCACTAAAGTTATGACGATAAATTAGTTTTTTTAAATAATACTTTATTAATTTATTTACGTAAAACATTTATTGAACAGAATCACGAAGAGTTCAGAGGCTTGGAAAGAGCGAAGGAGGCAATGGTGGATGTAGCGCAGTACATCAACGAAGTGAAAAGGGACAGTGAAGTGTTGGCGCTTTTAGCTAAAGTACAGGTCGGTAAAAAATAGTGACATGTCTCATTTTAGACTTACTTATTCAAAAAGTAGATTTTTTAACAGTGTGATAATTATCCCCATTTAATCCTTATCCTTACTAATATTATAAATGCGATTGTAACTCTGTCTGTCTGTCTGTCTGTCTGTCTGTCTGTCTGTCTCTCGTCGCTTTCCTGCTAAAACTACTGAACCGATTTAAATGAAATTTGGTACACAGATAGGTTGGAGCCTGGGAAAGAACATAGGATACTTTTTATCCCGGAAAATGTAGTATTCCCGTGGGAATGGGTATAAGTAGCTCTGTCAATATTCTGCTTTTACGCCTAAACCGTTTGACCGATATGAATGAAGTCTTTTACAGACATAAATGTGATCCTATGAAGTAACATAGATTATATTTTATCCCAAGAATATGTAGGGTTCCCGTGGGATAAGCATATAATGTAATGCAAAAGTAACACTGCCTATGCTATGCTTTCACGCCTAAACCATTTGGCCGATTTAGATGATTTTTAGTATGGGGGTAGATGGGACCCACCCAAGAAACATAGGTTACTTTATATCCCGGAAAATGTAGTATTCCCGTGGGAATGGGCTTTCACGCCTAAAATATTCGCCCGATTTATATGAATTTTGCTATGGACTTAAATAGAACCCTATGAAGTAACATAGACTATATTCTATCCCGGGAATATGTAGGGTTCCCGTGGGATGAGCATATAATGTAATGCAAAAGTAACGCTGCCTGTGTTATGCTTTCTCGCCTAAACCATTTGACGATTTAGATGAGTTTTAGTATGAGGATAGATAAGACCCACTGAAGCAACATAGGATACTTTTTATCCCGGAAAATGTAGTGTTCCCGTGGGAATGGGCTTTCACGTCTATACTATTCGCCCGATTTATATGATTTTTGGTATGAATATAAATGGGACACTATGAAGTAACATAACCTACGTTTTATCCCGGGAATATGAAGGGTTCCCGTGGGATGAGCATATATTGTAATACGAAAGTAACACTGCCTGTGTTATGCTTTCACACCTAAACCATTTTGACTGATTTGGATGATTTTTGGTATGGACAAAAATGAGACCTTAAAAAAGGACATAGGCTATTTTTTAAAATCCTTATCCTTACTTAATATTATAAATGCGAAAGTAACTCTGTCTGTCTGTCTCGCTTTCCTGCTAAAATTTCTGAACAGATTTAAATGAAATTTGGTACACTGATAGTTTAGACTCTGAGAAAGGACATAGGCTACTTTTTATCAAGGAAAAGGGGTTTTAAGGGGGGATGAAAAGTTGTATTCAAGTATTGTCATTTTTAAAGCTAGAAGCTTGAAACTTATTTTTGTTGATTAGATATAAATAAATATGACATTCAAAGTTTGTGAAAAAAATTTACCTTTAAGGGGGTAAAATAAAAATAGGGGTGAAAGTTTGTGTGGAAATTCGTTATTTTTGAAGCTAGAATGATGAAACGACGTGTAGACGACTGTAACTATACGAGTATTTCTGTTACGCTTTCACGATTAAATCATTTGACCGATGTAAACGATTTTTGATATGGACATAAATGGGACTCTGTGGAGTAAAATAGACTACAACTTATTTTCATTCTGAACCCAACCCTGTAGTCTACGCGGACGGAGTCGCGGGCAAAAGCTAGTGATTTATATTTTTTTCGCCTGTAAATAACATTCCAGTTACCAGGATATTTCTTATTTCTTTCTTATAATTAATCTTTCGTCTATCATTGACTAGGAGAGCATAATAGACGGTGAGGGCGAAGCGCTAGGCGCTGGTGGTGCGGGACTGGCGGCGTACGGGCGCCTGCTTCTCGACGGAGAACTCAAAGTGAAGGCGCATGAAGACCAGAAACTCAAGTCCAGATACGTGTTCGTATTCGACAAGGTCATGCTCTTCTGTAAACCGGTTAAGGTAAGTAAAAATATAGTACCACCACATTTATTGTACTCTAATAATATCTCTATGATCTAATCTATGCGACTTGACGTTTAACATATCAAGCATAATGTTCACGTACTCGTATTTATTACATAGAAAAGGCAGTTTTATGTTTGTAACACATTTTATTCTTTCCCTTTATAACATCCACAAAATTTCTTTCGGTTTACGCCACATTTTAAAATATTTCATTTGTGCGTGCGTCTGCGTGCGTGCGTGTACGTGCGTGCGTGCGTGTACGTGCGTGTGTGCTTGAGTGCGTGCGTCCGTGCGAGTACGTGCGTGCGTGCGTGCGTGCGTGCGTGTGTGTGTATGTGTGTGTAGTTGGTGTAATTTTGCCTAATTAAGAACTTAGTAAATAGGAGAATATATTTAACCCGCAATGCAAGTAAGGATCTCGTGATGGTCCAGGACAACCAGTACTCGTACCGCGTGGGCATCCGGCTGGCGGAGTACCGCGTGGAGGAGAGCGTGCCGCGGCGCGTGGTGCGCGGGGACGCGCGCTGGGCCGCGCACTTCTACCTCGTGCGCCGCGCCAAGGACGCCACCTTCACGCTGTACGCACGCACCGACGACTGCAAGCGCAAGTGGGTCAAGGCCATCCGGGACGCCATGTGAGTACCGACACTCATACAAACCGTGCTACGTCACCATCAACATGTTATATAATGTAGGCCTTGGAGGGCACGCGTGGGCATTCGATATGACATATATCGAAAACTTTGAAAAACATCAACATATACAGGTGTATTCAGACCGTGATCGGAAACTAAGGCAGGTAATAGCTACGGTGATTACAAACCCATTGGCGTTAAAAAATCCCGACAAAAAAAAATTTTGATGTTTTAAAGAAAACGTATTTATTTTTTGTCGGTTTTTTTTTTAATGTCACGGTATTTGTGATCACCGCAGCTATTATCTGCGTTAGTTTCCAATCACGGTCTGAATATACCCTGTATACATTTATCGAGATATTTACGGTCCTTGCTTGATTACGTTAGATAAGGTGATAGAACAAGAACAGAGATGTGATTTATAAAGGAATCTTAATCTAATTAATCATCCAGAAAAGCTTTTAATTGTCACGATACTTGAAAGAGATTGTCGAGATAAGGCAACCATGGCGTGCCATATTAACTAGAAACACTACTAAATTCCCATTTTTTTGTTTACAGAGATAATCTAGAACCACCGGGATGCCGGAGTACAAACCACAAATTTGTGCTTCACACATTCGAAAAACCAGCGACGTGTCACCATTGTTCCAAATTTCTCAAAGGGAGAATATTTCAGGTACCATATAATAATTTCCTAACCCTTGCGCAAAAAATAATACCCACCTCCAATAGCTTGACATATCACCCAATATTATAGGCAGAGATCATATAAACAGTCACATTTATAGCTTTAGGATAAAAAAGAAAAGATAAAATATGTAAACAAATACACCCAACAGTCACATACATAGTTCTGCCCGATATTAAGATAGGAGTCTTGTGTCGTAGGTATCAGAAACTACGAGAGACTTTTGGGTCTCACAAACACCCAGATCCGAAACAAATATTTGTGGATTACACAAACAGGGTGGTACACTAAATTTTAAAATGACTGAATCTAAGTGATGTATTTGACACTTTATGGATTCAATAAATATTATTTCATTTCATTTGTCTCGGTGCGGGTACCGAAAGCTGGTGACTAGCCAACTGCACCACGGGGCTGTTGAATATAAATAACAGAAAAAATACGGGAAAGATTTAACAAGTAATAGGTCGTGAATGTTTGTAAAACTCTTTACAGGGCTACCTGTGCAGCGTGTGCAACGCGTGCGCGCATAAGGAGTGCATAGCTCTGTCGGGCCGGTGCGGGGGGGGACTGGCGCCCGCCCCCCCGCTGCCGCCCCACCACGCCGCCCACCAGCCAGACCACGCGCTGCACTACTACATGTGGTCAGTACATTACATACTATATTGTGTCACTAAAAATAGTATTGGACCATATAGATGGGCAACTTCTATTGCTGAAGAAGGCGGTTATGTACTGACTTTTTCCTTTCTAAGAGGATAAGGAGAGGGAGAAGCAAGCATTTTTCTCGACATGTGTCATTTTAAGTATTTCGAGCTCATCATTACAGTAAATAAGTAAAGCTGGGACAAAAAGTTACATTGAAATATTTGTATGCATTTATTGTGTAAGTATTAAGTTGATTGTACGTGTGGCAGGTACGTGGGCGAGATGGGTCGCGAGACGGCGACGGCGCGGCTGGAGCGTCGCGTGGACGGCACGTTCCTGCTGCGCGTGCGCCCCAACCCGCAGCCGCCCGCGCACGCGCACAACGACACACACTACGCGCTCTCGCTCAAGTACTCCCCACATTACATCATACACATTATGCAAAGCGAACACTAGGGATGAGCAAATGAAAAAAATATATAGTATCGTTTTTTTTTAATATCGATTTTTTTACCTCAAGTAGCTCTTGTTTTTTTATAGAATTTTATTCTATATTTTAGCTTGAACAAAGTAAAATTTAAAAAAGGCTGTTTAAAAAATATCGAATTTAATATTTAGAAATAAATATCGAATATCGATATTTTCAAAGTAAAAATATCGACGATATATGTCGATTATTTTCTGAAAAAAATATCGATTTTTTTACGCATCCCTAGCGAACACTTACAATGAGATTATAAAATTACTGGAACATTAAAGAGAGTGAGATTTAGTATAGTTAAAGCTTATAACATGGAATACAGAAAACCAATAGTTGTGGAATAATTCATTATTAAAACTAACTGTGAAAGTCTACAGATTCAGAAAAAATGCCAGGATGTCTGTCTTTTGTAAATTGACACAATGTCGCTCGCTTATTTCTTGGCTTCACAAGCCGATTGCACTTCTCCAAGATATTTGCGACTTTGTTTCATTATTGTTAATGTCTTTAAAAATTCATATTATCATTTTCCCTGCAGAACGGATAACACAGTGAAACACATGAGGGTGTGTCGGAAGCCGATAGACCAAGTACCGCACTACTTTCTCTCGGAGTCGCGTTTCTTCCGCAGCATCGTCGAGCTCGTCTCCTACTACGAGAAGATTAGCTTGTCCGAGAACTTCGAGGGGTGAGTTGAGTTGTTATTTGATTTCGAAATGTGTGTCATTTAATTGTCTTTTCGATACATAATCAATTAATAATGATATAATTATATGTGGAGCAAAAGAAAATACTTTTAAACTCATGTTGATGCAAAATTAATCGATATGCAATTAACTTTAAAAAAATGCTTAAAAGAAGATATCGATTATATTAGTTCTTTAGTCTAAAGAATCTAATCATTTCTAATGCCTACAATACGATTGTATAATAAATAGTGTGGCGTCAGTACAATGTAAGTGACCGTTGGGATTATTTTTTTAAATAGAAACGCATTTTTTGTAGATTAAACTCGAACCTCCGCTGGCCGTTCCGTCGCGTGGTGGCGACCGTGATCCACGACTTCAGGCCGCTCGAGTCGTCGCAGTTGGCGCTGCGGCCCGGCGCCAAGGTGCTCATACTCAGCAAGGAGGGGGACAGCCGCGGCTGGTGGAAAGGCAGGAGTCTCGACAAGGTCAGTATTTCACCAATTAAGATAGTGTGATTTATTGAATGAAATGACTGCCTCGTCGTCTCGCTGCACAAGTATGTGCCGTGCAATCTAGAGGTCCTGGGTTCGATTCCCGAGTCAGGCAAAGTGATATAGGGTTTTTCATTAGGAAATTCTCAGTGCAGAGTGCATTCAGCAGCACAGAGTCTGGAGTTGTGCCCGAAAAACGGCAATAGGTTCGCCCCCTATTACGTGGGACAGATACATACCTGGTGAAATGCGGGTGCAGAAATGTACCTCTGCCTACCCCTTCGGGGAATACAGGCGTGAGGTTATGAATGTATGTATGAATATTGAATAGGAATGATGACCTCGAATTTAAGTCGCATGTCTACACAAATTCATTACATTGATATACTAAACTCGTGTTTAGCCTTGGGGCGTATTCATTTGATTTAGTATGTTTTTTTTTTTTTTTTAAACTGGCACGGCATAGTGACTCCACTGTACCTGATGGTAAGCACAGTGGAGTCCAAAAAAATTAATACCGACCAGCGAGAAACGATATGGTCACCCGCTGGTCGACACAATCATGCCGGTTATTTGTATTTGGTTATTTTGTATGGCAGGGCGACAACCGGTCGGGCTACTTCCCTAAGGAGTGCGTGCGCGAGGAGCCCGAGTGCATCGGCGCGCTGGACTGATGCCAGCTGTGCCTCGCCGAGCGCGAGCTGCACTACTCGGCGCCGCCGCGCGCGCGCCGCTCCGCCCCCGCGCCGCCGCCCCCGCGCGACGACGACGACCTCGTCTGAACGGCGCGGCGGGACTGCGGTAACTCGATAAACTTTTACCTCATACGTATTCCGATTTTGTGTGACCAGGTGCTAAATGGTCCGAGTGCACTAAATACTGGAGTTACATGCAACATGGACTCGTTAAATCAGACATTACTATACCTTTTGTGTATAGTAAAACGTGGTATAAGTGAAATGTCGATCACTATTGAAGAAATCGCAAACCATTCGTCAAGTTATTTCTTTAGAGATATTACTTGTGGATATTCAATAACCGTGTTAGTGGAAAATTACCATTAAATAAATGTCCACGTGGGAAAATGTTTAAATCTCTTATCGAGTAATGGACGCTCAACATTTTGGGCTCAAACGTGTCGATGAATTAAATCTAAGGAAACTGGTCATATTTTATAGATGTGTAATAAAAATACGATATTAATGTTCGTAAAAGTTTGGTTTCTTTTGAAGGTGCGATATTGTTGAGATTATATTCTCACCTGATTGCAGTATAGTAATATAATGCTATATTTTTCCTTCAAAAGAAATAAATATACGATTAAATGTAAGTGTACTACCGTAAAATGGGGTGAATGGAGACAAAATGAACATTGATGAAGTACCTATATGCCCCTTTTTACCTATACTTCTAAGATTGGCGAGTAGTAAATTATATTTATTAAAGTGTTCACTATTGTGAACGTATATTTATAAATAAATCAATATGGCGCCACATAAAACAATATTCCAAAAAATATTTAATAATAAATCAAATTTATTGATAGGCAACCGTATATTAGTATGTATATAACCAAGAAATAACCTCTGAAATATCTATATATTATAATAGTAATTGTGACGCTATATGTAAGCAATCTCAATGAAGAGTTTGGACGTATTGAATTAGATAACGGGGCCTATTCTGGCGATTCTACAACGACAAAACAATAAATTGACGCTTATAGATTTTTCATGTGAACAGACGTTCGATATAGTAATTTAGATTATATGGAATCGGCCCCCGACACGACGTAGCTCCGTGTACAGTAGATGTTAAAATAGTTATCGTGAAATATTATCAAAGTTGACTACTTCTCAAATTCTATTCTTCGAATTAATTTGTTGTACTCGATGGCGATCTCGTTCAGTGCTTACAAAGTAATGCACCAGTCTTAGCACAAATACGCGAGTATCTCTTAACACTTAAAAATCAATTACTTGATAACAAAATTTAATAAGTTCAGTCAATTTCATTAATCGATAAAAGAAATATAATCGATTATTTTTCTTCGATAAAACAAAACTTAACATGCTTAAATTCATTACGATATGTATCAATAAAAAAAAAGATATTCAATATTAAGATCACAAAACATAGATAGAGTTTTTTTTGCACGAGATCGCCAATCGATTTGCTCTCTCTTCTGATCTATTCGGCACTTGGGTACTTTTGATGGTGCGTAAAAATGCTTTAATAACTAGTTGTATATTGTAAAACGGTCTGTAAATTGTAGTATTAAGTGGCTCTCAATTCCATTTCATGTTCATTTCATACGCACATGTTGGAGGTCGCGAAACGACGCACATTATAAATTATAATGCTTTTCATTCAAGGACCTTTTGAGACCCTTTAAGATCATCTACATCATTGTAAATTCGTTCAAAAAATACAAGAATGCAAAACCAGGTTTTGTTGGTAAACAATTCAAATGTTGGAAGATTAATGTCCGTTTTGTGTAAACAAATATTTTAAAATATTTATTTCAAATATATTTCCAAAACTTAAGCACAACTTAGCTGTTTATAAAACTTCGTCATTGAAAAATATATAACACCTATTATGAACATTGTCGATTATTGATACTTTTACTTAATTTTTATTATATCCATGCACAAATGAACATCCCACCATGACGTAATCGAATGCTCAATTTAAGATCAATTTTGTATGATGCAATTTTTATTCTCTATTTTTTTTTACAGTTTTATTGATTGGATTTTAATTTATATACGTACATAAATGACATCAAATGAATGTGTATACTCTTTATTGTGCAGTTGAAGAGCATATTTTAAAATAAAATTTATGTGAAATCCACGTAAAAGCATACTCTAAATAGATTGGATTAAATTCCAGGAAACTATAAATTAAAATGATATTGTTAGATTCAAGAAGTCTTAAGTAGTTTTTGATACTCAGGACACATACTACACTTACTTTTCCTTCCACAGGATCAACTTTATTCCTTTCATAGAATCAGAAATATGTTAAAAATAGATGAATAAGTACATAACGTATTGCTTCAACTGCCATTTTGATATCTTTGCGTTTAACCGTTTTTAACGTAGTGAGATAAGTGCCAAACGCCGTATCCACTTTTGTGGAAGATATACTTGGACTTTTTATTATGAGCGCTTTGTTCTTCCTTTTGGAAGCCATTTTTATGCAATTTTATTTCTTGTACATTATTTTCATCCAATGTCGTTTAAAACACATCTGAGGGCTCTGTACTCGATAAAAGATAACCTACCATAAAGTAATAATTAAACAAATTTTAACGAATGTCTATAAGGGTTATTGGAGTACAGAATTTTATAAAATGCCATTTTACATCAGAAAACACACGGTTAGTTCCAATTGCTTGAACCTTAAGAGAAATTTGGATCTGCAAGGCAGAGGGGAGGTGCTCAAATGTGTGATTAACTGATATTGAATAGCCCTCATTAGATTCCATGTAATACAATTTACATTTAACAATACCTCAGTCATTATTCTATCTACATTCCAGTGCGTAGTATTATTGTTGCAATTGTGAATTAAACATTTATTAAGATGAGCGATTCCATGAACCATTGTAGTTATTTAATAATTTCTCGGTGCTTCTCATGCATTTAACACTTATTAATCAGCAATTATCTCCGGATTACTGTTTATGACTGGGAATAATTATTTTGAATACTAGTGATTATTTATATATATTTTTATAACTACAGAATATTTATTGTCAGTCTGTACCATAGCCAGTGGAATATTACAGTATCTTAAATAATGAATACATTTGTATTTGAAGATACTTCCAACATTTTCATTTACATGCCATTGCATGCATTCTTCATATCTTCATGTATTTAGTGAAACTCAAGTGTAGGTACCCGTACAATTATCTTATTTCCAAACGCATTTTGGTGGCATTAAAGAAGTCCAGAAACACTATGATATTGTAGTTCATTAATAAGTCTAATTGTCACAAAATGGAAATGATAAAAATATTTTTTGTCATGCAATATTCAATAAATCAATATTTGAAGCAATGCTTGTCCATGCACTCATTGGCCATTGAAATCGACCTCGGGTAGGGGGGGACGGAGGCGCGGGACGCAGGGGCGCCCGCGCAACGGCCATTTCACTCTCAATATTTTACTGCTACCGATAACACCACTGTCGCGTCTATTTTCTAGTTATTCAAATATACTAGTTTTATAAATCATACAGTCCACTCTCATTTTATAATAACGTCCCGATCAATGCTGATGCCACCAAAATGTATCTATGCATTGTTATATTATCTGTACCGGAATGTACATAATGTGAAATTATTCTTGTTGTAGAATTTGTATCTGGTTCTGCGGAATAGTTGATGATTCTATCCTTCCACAAAATGTTAATGTCTATGGATAAATGTATTTATAAAATGTGTAATAAATGTTTGATGTTATTTGAAAGTGGCCATGGGATCTTACATTACAATAGTGATATATCAAATACTTTCTTTTATTTTCTCAATATTTAAATCGCAGATTATTAGGTTCATATATAGTACTTATTTATTAATGTGTGAGATTATCTCATTGTGACTGTCAACCCCACCGGAACTTTACAATATGTGCATCAAAATATCATTCCCGGCCACTTTCAACTGTACATGTAATAAATCGGTTATCGAATAAACATAGTGCCACTATAAATGAGAATAATATTATAAACATGCTTCAATATCGTAGTTAGGCACATTAAATAAATTTATGTAACCACCGCTTTATATGAAGTTGTGAAACAAATATATGTAATAAATGTTAATTAAAAGGAAATTATGAATATTATCAAATTGTATCTTTATCGATGGGACATACAAATTGTTGTAAAATAATAAATATCTATTTTGTTGGGTATATCCGACGTTTTTATATTGGCAACACTATACTAATGTCATTTTGAGCGCGAAATTTATTTTTTCTATTGTTATCAAAGTCCTAACATGACATTGGTGTAATGTGGACTACAATAGCCCTAAAAAAAAATAATGATGCATTAACTCAGGTAAAATGGTGTCGGAAATACCCACACATAGGTGCATAGAATAAATGAATACGGTTGTTGTAATGTAAAAGATATATTTTTTGTATTTAGTTGGACAGCCGGGGTCGATGTGCGGCGAGGCGGCGTCACTGTGACAGATAGAACAATACATAGTGTTACAATATTGCTTTTGAGTAATATATTATTTTGTATGGAGTACCGAGTGTGGAGTTGTTAAACGATTTTACCAACCGGTAATGTTTTTAAGGCGGATTCCCTAACAGTTTATTTCTTTAATAAAGCAATAAAATCTTTTTTTTTAAAGAAATTAGAGATAATTCCGTGTATCCGTGTAAAAACACGTGTGGTTTGTCATTTCTATATAACTCGGTACTCTTTTGGAGACTCTGGTTTATTATGACACTAATAAGCGCTCCTGGCATGAACCTATCTTGACGCAATAGTAATCATCGTTGGTTCAGGATACGAATTCGAGACAACCCTGGGAAAATAGGGCCGAAGTATTAATCACCACATTCAGACTAATTGTAAAATGTGAAATAGTTGGGTACAAAAATAATTAAATAAAATAAATAAACAAATACACCCAACAGTCACATACATATTTCTGATCCCACACTAAGATACAAGTCTTATGTCGTGGGTATCAGAAAAACGAGAGACTTCGGTCTCACATACACCCAGACCCGAAACAAATATTTGTAGATCACACAAACATTTGTCTCGGTGCGGGGATCGAACCCGCGGCCTCTCGTTTCGCAAGCTGGTGACTAGCCAACTGCGCCACGGGGGCTGTCAAAATTAATATTGGTGTTTTTAAGGCCGAAGCTCTTATTACTGATATCCACGACCCAATACTTGTATCTTAGTGTGAGGACGGAACTACACACTATGCGACCGAATAACTATTGTGTGGAAGTTCTAAGTCTCTTACAAGACGGCATAATTTCTATCTAGATACTTAATCTAGATCAGTTATTCCCAAAGCGGTCCAGGTGGATCCCCAGGGCTCCAAAAATAAAAATGGGGGTCCACAGTCGTAAGGTGGGGTCCATGAAAATTAATTAGCTTTCGAACGAAGCCAACATTCTCCTATCAATATAGGCAGATAATATTTTTAGAACTTCAGCGACTGTTACTTGTAAACTCGCATATTCCATTATCAGTACATGTTTTGTTTTTTTTATTTTTTATTTTTTTGGAGATTTGTAATGTAGCCATAGGGGGTCCACCGGATCCATAAAAATTTTGAAAGTGGTGAAGTGACACAAAATAATTGGGAACCTCTGGTCTAGATAAAATTGTTCCTATTATTAATACTAATGCGTTTAAGATAGCTTCATGCTCGCGACGACGTATTCTTGTGCCAAATGTGTTAAAAATGTGCAGTACCTATGATCTCTTGTTATCTAAAATATTGTAAATTATATTTTTGCACGCGTTTGTAGTGTGGATGAATATATTTTGATATATCGGGAGGCTTATTCTAACGGACAAATATACACATTTAATTGATAAGATTTATGCTTGTCTGGCGTCGATTTTATTTGGTGCTTTGAGAAGGGTCTCCTCCCTTGCCCTTGCCTACAGAATTCCTTTGTTCTGATCACATTGTTATATTTTTTGTATGTCTATGTTACTAAATTCCATAATGTTGCCATAGCTAATATAAAAACAACTCTTTATCTTCTATTGGAATCTCTTTTATTAGAATCGTCTTTTCAAAAGCACCCAAATTTACCAACGTTAAACGTTCTTATAGTTAAAAAAATGTGAGAGATGAATTAGGTAATGTAATAGCATTTTTTTTATTTTTTCAGCAATTCCGCGTTATATTTTTTTCATATTTGTATGTTTTTATTATCCTCATAATTACTTGTGGATAAAAAAAATCAATATTGCTGTAATTAATATATTTTTTTAATAAAAAAAAAGAGAAAAACAAAGCAATTCCGTAGGCAAATAATTAATGCATTTAATACAATAAAATCACTAGTTAATTACATTTGCAATGCAATGCACCGACAGATATACTTTTGTACAATTATAATTAATTTTATATGTAAAATGTATGCAGGTTAATTAATTTGCGCAATAATAATGAAACTATGTAAATCGTGCACGTATTTTTAGTTTGCATGTCGAATGTGTCTACACTACTGCGGTTTCAATAAATAATGCTACTGTCCATGCAATTTGAAATCTAAGGAAAAGTGTTCTATTTAAAATACCTGCTTTAACTCGTTTAATAAACTGGAAGAGTTTTAAACTTGTAAACATAAATATAGAACAGATTGTTTTGGGATATTGAAAATAATTCGAAACTATAGTGTATTGAAACCGCAGTATGTGAAGAATTGTGTTGAGACCGGGTGGTATGCAACAAAATAAATAAATAAATACGCCTAACAGTCACATAGGTACATTGTTCTGTCCCCACATTAAGATACAAGTCTTGTGTCGTGGGTATCAGAAACTACGAGACATTTCGGTCTCACATACACCCAGACCCAAAACAAGTATTTGTGGATCACACAAACATTTGTCTCGTTTCGCAAGGTGGTGTCTAGCTAACTGCGCCACGGGGCTGTCAATTTCTAATCGTTTATTTGAGATCTGCGATCTATTTATATCAAGATTTTCAATGTAAAGAACTACACGCATGAATAATCGAATCCTGTTATGCAATTAAAATAATAAGCATTACAAATGAGGTTACGCTATACGAGTTGCGTTTTAATGGTTGCATATTTCCCGGTGCGTGCTTGTATGGGTTGGTGCTACGTCATCCTGAGTTCATTCATTTGCGGATGTGTGGTGATGCGAGCGCGCCCGCCGTATACACGTAGCATAGAGAGTATTTTGATATTATTTATGTTCACGTTTGTACATATTAATGTAAATGAAACGGCATATCTCATTGTTCTGTAGTCATTAAGGTGTCGCTCCACAATAAATACTATGATGGAGAAATATTGGCTTTTATTTCAGGTGAAATTGTCTGGGTTCCTAAAAGTACAACGCAGACATATCTAAAATAGAAAGGAACTTCTGCTGGTACTGTGTCATATCAATATGTCTCGATACTCTCACGCAAAACTGCTAAGATATTTCTTCACTACGTCTCAGGAACTATAGGAAGAAAGGAACACGTGGAATTTTCTATGACGTATCGCTGTTGATTTTTCTTAACTTTAAATCCAATAAAAAATTACTAAAACCCGACCCTTTAATTAATCTTTTATGAATAAAATTGCATGTTGAAGTCAACAATGAGTTCGACATAGCAACGTGTCAACTATCCATAAAATCTGTGCACCACCACTCTGTGTGGCCACCACCACAGTTTAACAATCCGTACAGATGAACAATGAAACTGCCAGTACCGTTCATAAGTAGATTCAATATTATTAACCTAAAAAAATCGCTTACCCTCTTTCATTAATTTATTCAGATAGCTAGCAAATAAACAATTATTGATTAATGAGTTCGCTGCGGAAATTTTTCAATTTCGTTCACGGACATCAAAAATAACTACTCTAACATTTACCTTAACACCATAACCCAGCCTTATAGCTTATACCGTCAAGGCTCATGCATAAACTTCGCTTTGAAGAACTATTACGCGATTAAAAAATAATTGAATATACGAGGCTTAAAGACTATTAATTGTCCTGCTAATTGAAGATATATGTAATTATATTATTTATATGTAAGTGTGTATTTATGTATATAAATATACACACGGTACACCAGAAATTAATTTCGGCACCAAAAATCACTTGCCAGCTACACAGACGAGCGGCGAGCGTCGCCATTTTTTAATTTCTGCCTACGCTCGATAAAAGAAAAATCTAACTTCAAAGTGTTTTTTAACGTAAACATGTTTGTCTTTGCTTCATGGAGTGACGTTGGATATAACAACGAAGCATTATGACATTCTCAGTAGTTCTGGAAATGGGTCTGGAATTTAAAAAACATACATACATACATACATAACCTCACGCCTGTATTCCCTGCGGGGGTAGCGGTAGGCAGAGGTGCATTGCTACACCCACACTTCGCCAGGTATGTATCAGTCCCACGTAATAGGGGGCGAGCCTATTGCCGATTCTCGGGCACATTTCCAGACTCCGTGCTGCTACTGAGAATTTCCTAATGGAAAAACCCAGTAACACTTTGCCCGACCCGGGAATCGAACCCAGGACCTCTAGATCGCACGGCACATACTTGTACCGCGAGACCACGAGGCAGTCGCCAGTGCCAAATAGTTGTGTTATGATACAGGTACAGGAGTTCATGAAAATAAACGTTTTCCTATAAAAAAAATAGTGTAATTTCTTAAAATATATTTACTATTACAAATTTATATATAACCATTAAATATTAAAAAAAAACATCATATTAAACGTATAATAAAATTTTTACTCTTAAATACTAATATATTTTTAAATCTTGTATATTTATTGAATTTAAGTCGTCATTATTTGTCTTGGATATTGCTATTGCAAAGTATGTACTTATGTAACTATTATGTGCTTGACTATCGCACTATACTGAGAAAATCAGTAAAAGTACAGATTGCCATGACATCAACCAACATTAAATGGGTTATTATGATGCTTATGCTATTCCATTATTCATCCCCTATTGAGGAAATTATAACTCCTACGATCTCCGTTCTCCCTCCCTCTTTATTTCTTCGATTCTTAAACCAATCAAAATACATATTAACGCTAATGGAATTCCATAAGAATGACTTACCTAATTTTTTTTCGTCGAAGATATTACTGATCTATTTTAAATCAGGAGTGCTACTTCCTAGGTAAGTTTTAAGGTCTGTTACGGTAGATTTTATAAGTTTTGCCGGTATCGTAGGTCTGTTGAGTCGCTTGTAGGCGGCGTAGCGATGACACCCACCGAAGCTGTAGTAGTAATCGCCTCCTTGCGATCCTTTGATCCAAAGTATGTCTATAGGAGGCACTGTTCCCGTTTGTTCTTCTTTCTGGAAAAATAAATACTAATCAAAATTTTGATTTTGGATTGGTGGCTTCGATAATTTGGCGCTCGATCGAAATTCTCGCCAAGCGCGAGTTTAAATCCTAGGCGCACATTACTTTTCAAAGTTATACGTGTATTGTGTGTTCATATAAAGTCTCAGGCACTTAACGGTGATGGGTAACATCGTGAGGGAAATTGCACACTTAAAAAGATCTTACATCACATCACATCATCAGCCCAAATACGTCCCACTGCTGGGCACGGGCCTCCTCTACAACTGAGAGGGTTTAGGCCTTAGTCTACCACGGTGGCCTAGTGCGGGTTGGCGGACTACACACCTAAGAAATTCCTAAGAACTTTTTTTAGGTGTGCAGGTTTTATCACGATGTTTTCCTTCACCGTTAAAGCAAGTGATAATTCATTGTGAATACACACATAACTCCAAAAAGTCAGAGGTGTGTGGACTGTGTTTAACTGGAGTCTATTGGAACTGTATTAAATCAAACAACAAATGATCCGAGACAAAAAATGTAGAGCATACTTACATATTACAATAAACAAAATAAAATAAATTTATGTTTAAAAAGTACCTAAGTAAGTAGGTGTCGAAACAATTTTTTTTAAATATGTTTGCTGATAGTGTTTATTTATGGCAATGTTGTGTTAATTACATAAAAGCATCGATAATGTTGACAAAAACATAGTTTTTCATGTTTAAAATAACCTTTTGATAACTTCTGAAAAGATTCACAACATTAATCCTCAGATAATTTTTTTATTTATTTTTTATGTAGAAACAGTAGATATTAAATTCAAGCCTCAGTGGAGGCAAATGGCAAAATCTGATTGAAAAACGCTCTCTGTTGAAGATTAGGTTATTTGAGGGTGAAACCTCATTGTTGAATAGTTCAATATTTTGTCTCCCGTTTGCTGTGGAAGGATGGGGACAACTCTTTGTTTCAGAATCCTTAATATCTTTTTTCTGATTAATTTCGTTGATCATGACAAATTAGGTACCCTTAGATTTGCTGAGTCTCAGTGCTCAGCGTCTCTGTGCGTACCGCTGTTAATCTTGGAGCATAGGAGTTAAATTGCGGGTGTGTGGTGCGATATTAGGCAATCTAATAAATACCACGTATTTGAATCTTCAGTACCATTATATACAATGGAGTTTCACTTATCATTTCAAATAGACATAACTGCAAGCTAATAAGACGCTTCTCTTTTTCCAACTCGTAACCAACTCAGACATGTACTCGTAAGTAGTCGGCACCATGATGGCGTGGTGCATAGTGCATAATATATTACATAGTAATTCATTTTTGCACAAGTACTAAGGCTCTGATTTTTTTAAAAAGACGATCATAGAATTTGTTGGTCCCGTGAAATAAATTAGATGTGAAATCCGCAGTTGGATTTCCTATTCGCGGGCAAGATGCCATAGGGTGTTCCTGTTAAGAAAGTTTGGAGCCCGGATTAGCATTTGCAGCGCGGAGTCTACTACGTGGGACATAGTCATGAAATGGATACAGGCGCGAAAAATACTTATTTCTTACCTCGTGTTACTGTTTAAGATGGTGAACAATCAATAAATTGCATACAAAGCGAAACTTGAGGTATAAATAATTAAATAAATAAATTCACCCAACAGTCACTTACAATAAAATTAAGAATATCCATCAGCCAATATACGCCCCTTTGCTGGGCACGGGCCTGGAGTTTGAATCTACGACCGCGTGCCTAAGCCTCGAGACCATCACGACTTAAGAATACACACATATTTATATTTTCACATATAATATTAAAACTATTAATCAAGCTCTGCTAAGCTCTTATAATAGGTACATACCTGTATAGTTTCCATTAAAGACTCTACTTTTGCTTCGTCCAATTCAGGAACGAAAGGTCTGATGATGACCGACATGGGAACATCGTGGACCTCATCTTTATACGCACTGTGGACACTCACCATTCTGGATGCTGTGACAAAATGCTGGGTGTAACATAACCAAAGGCACACAATAAATTTCCACATGACACAGGATTTCGTCACGGATTCTTAAAATTGCTCTATAATTTCAGAGAAGTAGCATTTGAAGTCGTATTCTAAATTATGTCTACAATTACCGTTATTTATTGAATCATTCGTTATCTGATTATCGAATAATTATCTGATTATGAATGAAATTGGTTTCTTCAAACTCTTTTAAATTGAAATATTTGTTGAAAGAAAATAATGTTCTTTTTATTAGACAAATACTACTAAGTACCTATTGCCTTTACTGAAATACAGTATTATCGTAGAAGGAAATTATGTTGCAATACTACATTTAATCACTACATGAAGTAATGAACCTCCATGCATTTCATTTTCATAATAAAGATCATAACTCTTCTTTCAGAATTTTACAAAGGTCTATAAATGGCAATTATATAACTTCTAAGTAAATATATTGTCACGAAGACCACACAGTCAAAACGAAATCATGGCAAATACCTGACAATTTGATTTATTTACATTTTTGTGCCTTATTTGTAAACATTCATTATACCCAATTTTAAGACAGATGCTCTAGTTTTGAAACATTCCTTATTCAAAGTTTTTAAAACAAACAATATACTTACGGTTTATAGTAACCGAAGTTGCTGTTAAATTAATTATAGATTTCAACATAACCAATTAGTTCACGTGAGTCAAGTAAATCGTTCGAATGACTTCACTGCACTGAGCGCTTGTCATTCGCGTTTCGCGTCGGCCGATACTTCGTACAAATTCAAGGTCGCGATGTGGATTGACAAAAACAAGTCTCAAAGACAATCTAATGTAAATGATGGGATATAATCAGCTGACTTATAGAAGTAGCATATTTAGCTTATCAATGTATTTTTGTTTGTTTATAAAGTAGCAATCTCGACGGTCGCGGGTTCAAACAGGAAAACATCGTGATGAAACCTGCACACCTTAAAGTTCTTAGGAATTTCTTAGGTGTGTAGTCCGCCAACCCACACTAGGCCAGCATGGTGGACTAAGGCCTAAACCCTCTCAGTTGTAGAGGAGGCCCGTGTCCAGCAGTGGTGATGATGGTGATAAAGTGCTACTTTGGAACACAGATTTAAAGAAGTATATTCTACGCATAGTAGAAAAATCCTATGTACTCCATCTCGTTTGACCAGGTTATTTCGACGCGGTGACTACTCAGCAATAAATGAAGCCTTAAATAGCATAGATTGGGATTCTTGTATAAATAATATGAATATAGAGTCTTCAGTTTTGAGCTTTTACGAAATCCTGGAGAAAATCATTTCCGATCATATTCCGTCACGGCATTTGCGAGGACAGTCCAACAGCTTTCCAGCCTGGTACTCTCCAGCACTGATTAAAATTGTAAAAGAGAAACTTAAATTTCATAGAAAATGGAAGTGTTATGGTCGCTATGCTGATTATCGTACCTATTCTATGTTACGTGAAAGGCAAAAGAAGTTAGAAATTGAGTGTTATAACAGTTTCATTATTTACTCAGAAAATAATATATTAAATTGTAGCAAACACTTCTGGAAATTTGTGAAATCCAAAAAGAGAACTGGTGATTTGCCTGAGAGTTTATTTTTAAAAAACACATCTTCTACTGATGGGAGCATAATATGTAACCTTTTTAATAGTCATTTCAGCTCTGCATTTCAAACTACCCAGAATACTCCTAGCACTATAACTTTTAATAACAGTAAATACACCTCTTGTGATATCTCTTCTGTCAGTATAGATGTTGGTACCGTTGCTAAATATCTTAAATCTCTTGATGTTACCAAAGGAGCTGGTCCGGATGGTATACCTCCATTTTTTCTACGCGAATGCTGGGAAAATTTAAGCTACCCTTTACATCTATTATTTAAACAGTCATTAAACTCTGGAGTAATGCCAACTACATGGAAGAGGTCATTTGTTGTGCCTATCTTTAAAAATGGCGATAAGCATAATATTGAAAATTACCGACCAATATCTAAAATTAGTACTATTCCGAAATTATTTGAACGCATTATTTACGACAAAATCTTTCCACTTGTTCGGCCGTTTATAATCAATGAGCAACATGGTTTTCTTAGCAAAAAGTCGACAGAGTCTAATCTCTGCGAATTCGTGGATCTTGTTACCGGCGCCTTGGAGGATGGATACCAAGTCGACACCATTTACACTGATTACTCTAAGGCGTTCGATAGAATAAGTCATAATATACTAATAGCTAAACTTTATGATTTTGGTATACATGGTGATCTTTTGCGTTGGTTAGATTCCTACCTTCGCGAACGCAGTCAGGCTGTTACAGTCAAAGGTTTTTGCTCAAGTTTTATTCCCGTTCCATCTGGGGTGCCTCAGGGATCACATCTTGGTCCATTATTATTTAACATTTTTATTAATGATGTGTATTTATGTTTTAAGTATTCTAAATTTATATTAAGTATATGCTGATGATAATAAAATATTTAAAATTATAAAATCCTTTGATGATTGTATACAATTACAGAATGACATTAATAATTTATATACTTATTGCCAAATTAATTTATTATCTTTAAATATTAAAAAATGCAACATTATCACCTATTCTCGTAAAAAAAATAATATTCTTTATAAATATAATTTTAATAATCAAGAGCTCGAAAGAGTAACGGTTGTCAAAGATTTAGGTGTATATTTAGACTCGAAATTATTATTTGATGCACATGTAGAGAAAACAGTTGCTAAAGCTTTTAGTTTGTTAGGCTTCATATTGAGAGTAGGTAAAGATTTTAAGAAAATTTCCACAATTCAGCTACTATATAATTCTTATGTGCGATCAGTTTTGGAATATGGTTCTGTAGTGTGGAATCCACATTATCAAACGTATATTTACCAACTGGAAAGGATTCAGAATATCTATCTCAGACATCTGAGATATCGCTCTACCCAAGAGGAACGGATTTTTTCTCTAGCAGAACGTAGGCTTATAAGAGACCAATTGTTTCTCTATAAGATTATTAATGGCCACATTGACTCTCCACAACTCCTGAGTCAAATATCTTTCAAGTGTCCCCGTATCTCTGGGCGTAAACAAATTACGTTTCAGTCCGCAATACCTCGAACAAATTATGGATCAAATATGTTTGTTCGCAGGTCGACTAAAAATTATAATATACATTTCTCCAATATCGACATATTTTTTGAGTCGCTAGATACCCATCTACATACCCATAGGTATGTAGATAATTATATGTGGGACTGCTGTTTGTCTATTTTATTTTTTAATTAATTAGCTAAATATCTACGGCACTTATCTATCCTCACCCCATTGCATTGTGGAAATCAGAGAACAATAGAAGAACATCATCCAGGGAAGTTATTTCTCGGCTGTCAGTTTCTATAGTAGACGTTTGCTTCAATAGTTATTCCTATTACACCATTATAACTTGTCCACTTTAAAATGTGTATACCATGACGTGTCGATAGCATCCATTAGGAATAATGTGAAATTCTATTTGGCAATTACCTACCCTGTCCTACCAAGGTTATAAAAACATAACTAGGAAATTTGATATTTTAATGGCTGCAGGAATCGGGATAGTTTATTATCTGAATTAAACAAACATTTTATCCCGGTTTGACGCAAGAACGGTGTGAAACCGCGGATCAAAGCAAAGCATTACATAAAAAGTACAGTTTTAGCATATATTTTTAATTGCTACATTTTTACTGATATCGATCGTGTAAATAGACATTAAACATAAGTTTGCGTAAACATGACCTTTAGGCGATAATTAGTGATATATTACGAAAATTAATGATTAATATACTAAAACAAAAAACATAGCAGTTTATATGTGCGGATACAATACCTAAACGTCTACTTTACTACTCATCTCCTGTCAAAAATGTACTGTAATGTAATATATGAAGGGAAGGGGAAGCAAGGACTAACTTGAAATTAATTGTTGAGTCAATAAAACACTTGTATAACTACACAAAAATGTATTTAGTCAATCTGATGGTCGCAATAACATTGAACTCGTCGTCGTATACATGTTGGTCGCGCCGTCGCCACAGTCCGGTCCATCTTAACACCCGCGTTTTCTGTGGCGTGTGCATTACTCTGCTGTCCACTTGTCTCAATTCAACCCAACTTTAAAAATTGGCGGGAAACGCGTGAACGACGGCGCGCTGTTATAATCAATGTTCCACAGCGATTTTTATAATTTTTATTTTCAATTAAATTTTCATTATTTATTTTCTCGTATACTGTTTCAGATATCTTGTTACAGAACACATCAACTTAACGCTAGCAAATTTCATATCCAAAACTATATCTACGTGGAACTTAGTGTAAAATTCAGCTGAACATATCGGAACGACGAAACAAAAACAACATTCACTTATTGCTAACATAAGGAAATAATAGAGTGCTATCAAACTATAGCACCGTGTAAAAATATATTTTTGTTCTGATATTCACAACTCCCGATAGTTTTTTTAAACAAAATAATACATGATTGTTTTAAAAAATATTATCGAAGAAAAAAATGTAAAATGCTTCATTTCACATACATCAACGTGTGCGAGATATAACACAACCATAGATAAAATATGAAGATTGCACACAAGTCGCGTTTCCGCCACGCACAACGTTCAACACACGACTTCGATACTGTACTATTTCCCGACATGTTCACTTACTAACTGATCAATAAATACATCACGTGACATGCAATGGCAAACGCACTCAGTGAACGCTCCGACAATTCATACAAAAAAACCTTTTATATCTTTTCAATCTCATTAGGTTTCATAAAAACATATTTTTTTTATTCCTCTTAGTAACTCACAAATTATTCTTGTAGGTACTCTACTGAATCTCTTTACTCGTTCACGTTAAGGCCCTTAACTTAAGGGACGGAGGAGTTGCGATACTTCGGTTCTACGCACATTTTGTTACAATAAATGACGTAAAATTGTGGTAGAGAATACTGAGTGCTCTCTCAGGAGCGTGGTACATAATTACTTATGCAGTGTATTGTGTTGAAACGTTGGGTATGTCGGAAAACACATTATCAAAGCCGTTAGTATACAATGAACGGACGCATTTATATAGGACACTAATCAGCACAAAATATCTGAATACTTATATAATATTACACTATGTACTACCTTACGGACTATCGTATAGTTATAACCACCATAGAGTAAAGACGAATAGTGAACGCAAGAACGAGATCCCGGCCGATCGATGCGGTACATAAAAATTACTAATACTGCCCAAATAATTACTTTAGAAAATTTATAAACCATCACTGGAGTTAGCTATAATAAAAAATATAATACTATAAAAATAACCTGCCGCGATCTAACGTAAACACAGAAATTAATGTGTAAATATTAAAAATAAATACTGGGTGCCAGTCGTATAAATGGATTAATACAAATAAAATACATTTCAATTACATGTCCCTCCAAAAATATCGCTAGTAATATGTAACGTAATGCGATAGTATACAATATGTTGTATGTCCTAAGGCAATGGGTTGCGGCCGCGGGCGCCGCCTCAGAACCGATCCAGGTAAGTCTGCTACTTAACATTATAATAATTATGTAGAGTAAATGGCAATTTTGTGGAAGCTGCACAATTACGCGTACTGCCCTGTATACCTGCAACAAGACACACGTTTAACTTGCCGACATAAGTCAGTGATGACAATTTAAATTTGTACACTAATAAAATAAAAATGGGGGAGCCATATGTCCAGCAGTGGACGTCTTTCGTAATTTCGATTTTGTAATTTTTAGACTGCCTCGTGGCGCAGTTGGCTAGACACCAGCTTGCGAAACGAGAAGCCGCGCGTTCGATTCCCGCACCGACACAAAAATTTGTGTGATCCATAAATATTTGTTTCGGGTCTTAGTGTTTGTGAGACCGAAAAAGTCTCTCGTAGTCTCTGATACCCACGACACAGGACTTGTATCCTGTGGGGTTAAAACTATGTATGACTGCTGAGTGCATTTATTTTTGATTTTTTGTAAATGAGTTGTATATTCAAAATTTAGAGAAGCACTGCTTTAGAGTGTAGTACCTGTAGTTGCGCGTGCGCTGTGCGCGTGGTGTGCAGGGCGTGCGGGTGGGGGGGGGGGGGGGGGGGGGGGGGGGGGACTAGGGCGACGGGTCCTGGTGCATGGGGTCGTAGGGCATGGAGGCGTCGTATCCAGGCTGCGGCTGGTCGTAGCCGGGCGCCGGCAGCGAGTAGCCCATGGAGTCCTGCGCGGGCGCGGGGGACATCAGCGGCGTCGCAGCGCCAGATGCCGCGCCCATCGAGTACGGAGACGCTCCCGCTGCTGGAACAAACTCACGAATACACTCGCGCCCGTGCACGCGCCTCACTGCAAGCACCGCGAGACAACTTTCCCATTCATCATCATCATCATCATCATTATCAGCCCAAGGATACTGCTGAACATAGACCTCCCCCAATGACTTCCATAGTGACCTGTTGGAGCCTGCATCCAGCGACGACCCGCGACCTTCACCAGGACGTTGGACCATCTTGTGGGTGGATGTCCTACGCTGCGCTTTCCCATTGAATACATTTTATTTGAAAACCCAACCCCATTGAGACTTTGCAGCACAATTTTGAATAACTAACCGATATTACTATTTTAATGATGAAAAAAAAGATGGATAACAGGTGTTTCCAGTACGTTTCCAGATAGACAAAACAGTTCACACGCAGAACATACTGACCAGCGGCTTTCTTAGCGGCGTACAAGTTGGCCTCCTCCTGAGCCTTACCAATATTCTTCTTGTAACGGATGCGCTTGTTGCCGAACCAATTGGACACCTGGGGGGAAAACCAACGCTTTCAAAATCCGTCAAAATATCGAATATACGTTCATTTCTCTTTGAAAACTTTAGAATGATTTTTTGGGAAAAATTGAGAAATTTGACCTTCATGTATGATTTCGGAAGCATTAAGGTCGTTCAAACATTGAATTAAAATACACAAATATTTTAACACCTGCATACTTTGTGTTAATTCTTAATTACCTCGATATACCTACATGGCGCACTATAGACATGTAATTTATTATATACACATAATAATAATAATTCAAGTATCAAAATTGCCAATGCAGCATAGTTTGTGCCGCGAATACTTGTTTGAATAAATGTGGAACAAGTACGATTGTATGAAAGGGACAAGTAGATACGTGGGTCTCGCGCCGTGAGGTTGGCAGCGGTACCTGCGCGACGGTAATGCCACACTTGCGCGCGAGCTCCTCCTTGGCGTCCTCGCTGGGGTAAGGGTTGGCGAGGTGCGAGTAGAAGTACTCGTTGAGCAGCTCAATCGCTTGCTTGGTAAAGTTGCGCCGCTTGCGCCGCGCGTCGAGGAAGCTGCAACGTGACGTCACGTTAACGATCCTTTACCTGGGACACGGTAATGCCACACTTCCTTGCCAGCTCCTCTTTCGCCTCCTCGCTCGGGTACGGGTTCGACAGATGCGAGTAGAAATACTCGTTGAGGATCTCCGACGCTTGCTTGCTGAAGTTGCGGCGCTTTCGGCGCGCGTCCAGGAAACTGCAAGCGGGCAATTTTCATAGGTTTGCTTTTTGAATATCGAGGCCAAAGTTGAGCTGGTTCACACTGACTAGCTTTCTCGATACAATTTTGAATTACATGGAAAATGCCAATTTTATGAGAATTTTAAGTTATATGCAGACACGGATCTGAAGACAAATCTTATAAATCAAAATAAAAATAGGATGATGGTTACATGTCAAGGAATTTGGATATATCACAAACACTTTTGGTTCTTTCCCATAAAATAATATTTATCAGTAGACAGATTATCATCATCATCATCATTATCAGCCTAAGGAAGTCCACTGCTGAACATAGGCCTCCCCCAATGACTTCCATAGTGACCTGTGACGTCCTACGCTGAGGGCTATGCTCGGGGTTTCCCTACGAGATCGAATCAGAAATGAGGAGATCCGTAGGAGAACTAAAGTAACCGACATAGCCCAGCGGATTAGCAAGTTGAAGTGGCAATGGGCCGGGCACATAGCGCGGAGAACCGATGGCCGATGGGGCCAAAAAGTTCTCGAGTGGAGGCCACGTACCGGACAGATTATACCAAAACGTAATGATTTACGTCAAAGTTATGCTTTTTTCCCTAAATTATTCTCAGGTCCGCGTATAGTCATAATATTCAATGGGTACGTACCGCGAGCGCAATATCATGACGGCCTCGCAGGTAGACTGCTTCAACTGCATCTGTATGGAGCTGAACTTCTTGTGTATGATTTGCACCATGCGCTCGATTTCCTATTAAATGTATGCAGGGTTTTAATAAAGATTATTATATACTACATACATTAATCACTAAACTTGTGTAGCTTGGAGTAAGTTAATAAATCCTATTATTATGGAACACGTCAATGTTTAGTAAAATATATTTTGAATTCCCTTGATAAATCATCATCATCAGCCCATATACGTCTCACTGCTGAGCACGGCCTCCTCTACAACTGAGAGGGTTTAGGCCTTAGTCCACCACGCTGGCCTAGTGCGGGTTGGCGGACTACACACCTAAGAAATTCCTAAGAACTCTTAGGTGTGTAGGTTTCATCACGATGTTCTCCTTCACCGTTAAAGTACGTGATAATTCATTATACACACATAACTTTGAAACTCAGAGGTGTGTGCCTGGGGTTTTGAACTCACAACCGTTGAGATTCTCAACCGCGCGCTTAAACCTCTAGGCCATCACGACTTTTGATAAATACATACTTTAAAATTACACAAAATGATGATCATGTCAGCTCACCTTGGGTGTGATGGGTCTTGTACGGCTCTGTTCCCGGAGCAGATTCATGACATGTGTGGTGAACTCGTTGCAAGCGTTCTCGTACTTGTCGAGCTCCTGGTGGTATATCTGTCGGATCTGGGCGAGCTTCGCGCGGTAGTCCGAGTGCTCGATGGCATTATCTGCTTGGGTCACAGTGGCTTAGTTGAAGCACTAGAGTGCGGTTGGCGGTGGGCAGCAAAATAAAATGGGAACCTCCAACCAAAGAGTAAAGATGCAAAGTAAAGTAATAAGAAATTTTCCATATAAAGATTTAAGTTCAATAACAGTGTGTTTGTGTCACACTTTCATATTATGGTAAAAGAGATTGAAACCAAAACTGTTTTTATTATATATTTTTTATATTGTCTACATAAATGTTAAAATTTTCACAGCCTACATTATGGTCATTGGATCAGAATGATCAAATAATTTTGTAGTGTGATCCCCCATCACAAAAATGTTGTGGAATAGGTAATTCTTTGACAATTTATTGTCTCAAAAGGTTTTATAGGGATAAATCAAAACATATATTCGCTGATTTCACAAATTTTCACTGCTGAGATTTCTAGTTTAAACTTATGAAAAAATTCACATTGGGTAATTTAACAACAAAAAGATCAATAAAATAATCAAAATATTTCCTCTTTAAAGTCAAAATGACATCACAAATGAATATATAAAGCTTTACCCAAATAATGAATATCTATTATATGTCATTTTCCCTAACTTTGACCCCAGGCTAACAAATTGATGCAATAAAGGTGATATTTTCAATGGGAGCTCTATTAAAACAAAGCAATTCACAAAATATAATAAATTTAATTAACTTAATAGAAGGCAATTTACCCCATTCACCAGCTGCAGCTGATGCTGATGCAGCAGCACCAGCACCACCACCCTTCTCAGGCCCAGCCACACCTTCCGCAATCAGCATGTTGTCCAACCTCATCAGCTGGGGGTCTGGGGGCTCCTCCTCTTGAGTGTTTCGGAGAGACAGCACTAATAGAAATATTTTAAAAAAATTGTTTATGATAACTCAGTATAAAATGTTAAGTAGACAAATAATATAAATGTGGAAGTTTATTTTTCAAATTCCAATTTTTGTAATAGAAATAGATAAGATCAGTTTTGAGCTGCTGTTTTAGCATTTAATAATGTTTTTTTTTTTTTCATTTTTGTATTAAACATTGGGATAACATAAATATATAAGCAATTATTAAATTGACAGCCCCGTGGCGCAGTTGGCTAGACACCAGCTTGCGAAACGAGAGGCTGCGGGTTCGATCCCCGCACCAAGACAAATGTTTGTGTGATGCACAAATATTTGTTTCGGGTCTGGGTGTTTGTGAGACCGAAAAGTCTCTCGTAGTTTCTGATACCCACGACACAGGACTTGTATCCTAGTGTGGGGTCAGAACTATGTATGTGACTGTTGGGTGTATTTATTATTATATTATTATTAAAGCTCTGAATATTGTTCTTGATGCCTTCTATAATGTTGTCCAGTTGTAAATTTCAGGTGTGTAAACATAAGAATAAAATAAATTTTAAACTAAAGCCTGCTCTTTCTTTTGTATATAAATATAAAATTGTTACAAATACACAGAAATTTATTGATGCGCCTTACTGTTCACGTCATTCCAAACACAACAAACTATGTAAAATAGTGCAGTAGATGTTAGATGTAAATGTTTAATTTATTGTAATTTATAGCTTTTAAACATATAGTGCAGACAACACCGTGAACCACTTTAACAAACCTGTTTTCTCTTTGATTTCACACAGCACTGAAAATAGTGCAGGCTTCATCCTGTGACAATTGAGCGTATGCTTTCTAGCCTGCGCCTCATCCAGGCTCTGATCTGTTATATTCATTATTTGCTGTAGAATCTCCCCGATGTCCTGCTTACGTGCCTCACCCTCACCAGACGTGGGAGCACCCTCGCCACCAGGCAGGCCGTATCCTTGCGGGCCCATCATGCCGCCGCTGTGCGCCATCATCCTGTTCGGATCGTCCATCTCGCACCTAAGCACCTCGCTCAATACATATACACTTTCAAACTTACACTAATACGTATACGCGTTTGTACGATAGTAAAACGTAAATTTACAAAAATAATGTTTAATATACAACAAAGATAAATAGGGCGAAAACCCACGGCTTCACCCCCCGTTCACCAGCAAGCAATAAAATGGCCGCCTCCTTTGTGCTGTCAAATCTGAGATATTTGAAAAAGAAAACAAATAATTAAAACTATTCCTATCACGCTTCATCTCGCAATCATTTATGCTGTGATTTAGTGTGTGAGAGAGATAGTAAATATGATGTTGCCATATTTCTCATGTAATTGATTACTATGAAAATGCTGCCTACATAAAATATTTTTTTTTTTTTATAAAAATAAATAAATAATTCAAATTAATGAATAATTTACAATAGTTTACATTGATATTTATGTTTAAATATATTGTAAAAGTTTGTATAATTGAAAATGAATTGAAGTAATATTTAGAATTGTAGGTATCTACTTTCTCCAAAATGAACGTGCAATAATAGCTGTCATTTCAATAATTCACCGTCACTTTTATTCCATATCTACAGGATTTAATATTTATAGCATTTTAGGCTCCTTACTCTTACGTTGCATTAAGAAAATATGATACAATTGACACAAATTACATGATTAGGTTTGGAACAAATAAGTGTCAACTTGAAATTCTTGAGAATTTCGTCAGCGACCACGCGAACAAAACTTAATTACCGGCCAACAGATGTAACGATTTCAATGCAGTAATATTATCCATACGGTTAAATGAGACACGTTCTCGTTTTAGTTTATAAGTGTAGTGTATTTAGTAAACATATACCAGTCGTTTGTAACCAGTTCCGGTTTTCACACATACAACAGTGGGGAAGCAATAAGAATCATAGGAAAATTAAAATACCAAATCCTCTAAGAGATATAATAATGGCTGATCCTAAAGTAGAAGAAGTCTTAGCCCCCTTGCGCGCCAGCGTTAAGGAACAAGGCGACTTGGTTAGAAAACTGAAAGAAGAGAATGCTCCTGAAATAGACATTAAAAAAGCCGTAGCTGAATTAAAAGCCAGGAAGAAGGTTTTAGAAGACAAAGAACTTAGTCTTGCGCCAACAGAAGAGTTATTTGACCGAGCGAAAATGGAAGATTTGATCAAAAGAAGATTCTTTTATGACCAATCATTTGCCATTTATGGGGGTATAACTGGGCAGTTCGACTTCGGCCCAATGGGATGCGCGCTGAAAAGCAATATGATACAGCTCTGGAGGAAGTACTTCATCCTTCAGGAACAGATGCTTGAGGTTGATTGCTCTATCTTAACACCTGAACCAGTACTAAAAGCATCTGGTCATGTGGAAAGATTTGCTGATCTGATGACTAAAGATGTCAAGTCTGGAGAGTGTTTCCGTTTAGACCATCTAATCAAGGCCCACTTAGAGAAAATCAAATCAGACAAGAATACAAAATCAGAGCTGAAAGCTGAAATAGAAGATATTCTTGTGAAGCTGGATGGTATGACTGCTGATGAAATGTCAGCACTCATGAAGAGGTTTGATATGAAGTCTCCTATAAGTGGCAATGAACTTACACCTCCAATTGAATTTAATCTCATGTTTAACACCCAAATTGGCCCTTCTGGTTTGGTGAAAGGTTTCTTAAGACCTGAAACGGCTCAGGGTATTTTTGTAAACTTCAAACGTCTTCTGGAGTTCAACCAGGGCCGCCTGCCTTTTGCTGCAGCCCAGATTGGCAATTCATTTAGAAATGAGATATCTCCTCGTTCAGGTCTCCTCAGAGTCAGAGAATTTACTATGTGTGAAATTGAGCACTTCTGTGACACAAAGGACCATCCTAAATTTGAATCTGTGAAGGACACACAAATGCTGTTCTACTCTGCTGACAGCCAGGAACAGGGCAAACCTGCAGAAGTCATGACTATTGGAGATGCTGTCTCCAAGGGCATAGTCAACAATGAGACTTTAGGTTACTTTATGGCTCGCATCCACCTGTACATGTTGGCTGTAGGTATTGACCCTAAGAAACTGAGGTTCAGGCAGCACATGGGCAATGAGATGGCTCACTATGCTTGTGACTGTTGGGATGCAGAATGTTTGTCTAGTTATGGCTGGATTGAATGTGTGGGCTGTGCAGACCGTTCTGCCTATGATCTTACACAGCATACAAAGGCTACTGGTATAAGACTGGCTGCTGAGAAAAAACTGCCAGCACCTAAGCAAATTGAAGTAGTGGAAGCTGTGCCTAACAAGGCCGCTATTGGCAAGGAATTCAAAAAAGAAGCCAAAGCCATCAATGATGCATTAGCTGCAATGGATGTCAGTGCTTTAGAAGAATTACAAAGTAAATTAGACAGTGATGGAGAATACATACTTGTAACACCTAATGCTGAATTCAAGCTTAAACCTAACCTTGTCTCTGTCAAGAAGAGTCAAAAGACTATACATGTCGAAGAGATCATCCCTAGCGTAATTGAACCGTCATTTGGAGTCGGCCGTATCTTGTACTGCATTTTAGAACACAACTTCAAGATGCGGGAAGGTGACGAGCAAAGAACCTATTTCTCATTACCAGCGACGGTAGCGCCCATGAAATGCGCTGTTTTACCACTGAGTGGCAATGCAGAGTTCCAACCTTTCGTGAAAGAAGTTTCGGAAGGATTAACTAATGCAGATGTGTCTCATAAAGTAGATGACTCATCAGGCTCCATTGGTCGTCGTTACGCGAGAACTGATGAGCTTGGAGTACCATATGCTATCACAATTGACTTCGACTCTACGAAAGAACCTCATACAGTAACTCTTAGGGAAAGAGATAGCATGGGTCAAGTGAGACTGCCGTTGAATGATGTACCAGAAGTTGTAAGGGACTTGTCAAACAGTAAAATTACTTGGGTCAATGTTGAACAGAAGTACCCTAAGTTCGAACAACAAGAGACTGTGAAAGGCGCGGCTGCGTAGTACTTATCATAAAAATATTTGAACAGCTTGTATAGTACTGTTTCCATTGAATTGTATTTATTTTTAAATTGTGAGCTTGTAATTGGCGTAAATACATGTAGTATTGTTTTAAAATTGTTGCCAGCCGATTTTTTTTATTTATGATGGAATAAAAAAGCCAACACATTAAGTTTCTTTTTGTCATTTGTATGTGTTCAAGCCCTTAAAATTGTTATTAAGGACAATTTAGCTCATCAAGTGGCTATTATTCCTGTCTGCCATTCATTGCCATAATCGAAATATGAAGAAACCTGAGAGGCAGTAACGGTATAAGAACTTACGTAATGTAAAATCAAAGCTGTTTTTTTTTATCACGATAATGGTCGCAAAATACGTGACTATATGACGTAATATAATTGTCTTTCATTGACTCAACATAACCTTTTATTAGTACACTCTTTCCATTAAATCTATAATTGCATTGGTTAACCACTGTTTGGTTTAAACATCAACACAAATTCATTTTTAAAATATATTAAAAAATACATTAAATTAAGTTTCTGTCCGACTTTAATTTCAAAGAAGCGGTTTGTTTCTTCTTAGAAGCAAAATCAAAAGAGATTCGTAATGGGTACGCAGTTTTCATAGAATAAAAATATTACACGATGCAAGAACAACCCAGGAAAGGGGAGGAAACAAGTTACAAATAAAACAAAAAGTCCGAACATTATTATTGTTATTTCTCAAACACACAAGTAACCATTTCAAATAGACATCATAGCGTAACATTATCTATGGCGGCGATCTCTTGAACGTGACCGATGTCTAGGGCGATCTCGCGACCGAGATCTCTCGCGATACTTATCGCGGCGATCCCTGTCTCTATCGCGGTCTCTTCTGTCCCGATCTCTTTCTCTGTCTCGATCTCTCTCGCGGACTTTTTCTCTGTCGTCACGCTTTGGTCTGTCTTTTGGGTATCTGAAATTAAAAAATTGACAATAGCAATCCTTAATTGATTGTTTTCTTTCATTTATGTAGATTACAAGTAAATTTCACACTTTAAAACCGGTTCCACTGTTTAACCGGTTTAACTGTTATATTTTTTTATATATTGATCGAGGAATTTGGTAATTGCATTTAGCTTTAAACTATGTACTTATAAATTCATGTATTGAATATCATAAGCATAATGTTCGTAGATTCGAATTAAATCACGACGTAGTTGACCTATGTAGCTTCGATTCATTTGGTGAAAGTCTTGTAGGTAATGCACATGCAACAGTAGAAAAAAAAATTAAAAATTTCAAAACCTAGATATACTGAAGGAGTTGTATGAGATTTATGTATTTATCGGCAGATAACGTGATGCAGTTAGCTACACACTAGCTATTAATGACCAATTTGACTTCTTATTAAATACTATTATCCATCCATAAGCCAACACAAGCCTACTGCAGAACATTGGCCTCCCACAATGATCTCCACAGTGACTTGTTGGAGGCAGCCTGCATTCAGCGACGTCCCGCGACCTTTACCAGGTCATCGGACTATCTTAATACTATTAGGTTTTAAGTAATTAGCTTACCTGTCGCCCTCGCTGTAGTCACGTTTGTCCCTGTCGTCGTGCTCCCTCCGGTCTGGCTCCATGCGCGTGGGGTTGTAAGTGCTGCCGCCCCCGCTGCCGTTACCATCGCGGTAGTTGGCTGCTGGCTTCGTAGCAGCTGACTGTCTGTTGTGCTCTGCCAATCTATATTTGATATTTAAAAAATTCAATCAAATTAAGGCTTGTGAATAACATTAACCTGTGTTACCAACATACACTCGAAGATCTTATATTTGGCGAAGTAAAAAATTCTTACTCATCTAGATCATAGAAACATGAAAAATATTAATATTGAAAAAAAAATTGGAGGATGTTGTCACTTCAAGGAAGCAAAATACCACATAAAAAATAATATAGACATGAGATTAGCCTAAATAGTATTTTTTTAATCTATGGATTCCGAGATATTAACCCCAACATTAATTACCTGGATACCTTTCTACTTCAATAACATTCTGTTTTATGAAACCGTCTGGTACTTTTTATCTAGACGCGGACGTGATTAAGTACTTTAAAAAAATCTCTTCAACTTACCATCTATATCGCGGAAGATTGGTGTGGAATGTGAGTACATACGCCACATCATCGCATACGTCAAAAAATTAAAATTATTAGGAAATTCCTCTGTCTGTCTGTTTCGTTTTTATAGTCAAAACCAATTAAATTTAAATTAATCCAAATTAAGGACAAAAGGATAATAAAAGGTGGATTTGAGTTTAAAACGGTTTCTATGAAGTGCTAAAATGATATAAATGTAGGTTGCCACTTACTTCTGTTCAATTTGTTTCTGTATGGGGACGGGTATCCTGGGGAACAGTGTGCTGAACCAGTCGAGTTTGATGAGCATCTGTCTGACGAGGGCTCCGATGGTGGTGGCGCCTCCGCCCCCGCCGCCGGCGCGCGGCTCTATCTCCTCCTCGTCGTCCAGGTATTCGGCGTACCAGTCGAACAAATCTGCCGGGGGCTGTGTGTACCGCACGTACATAAAGCCTAAGCACACAATTTTTGTAAGTGCAATATTACAGGTTGTGATATACTGTGTCTCACACTTCGTAATTTTGTCTTCAGATGAAACAGACATTTAATATTTAAGTGCTTATGTATGTATTTAACTAATATTTTACACAAAGTATATTTTGCCAGAATTCAATTTAGATGATGGAAATAAATACATACCTGAGACATCTCCAAAAAGATATTCTTAGGTATGAGAAGTTTAACAACCTGCATAAGGCCTGTGGGTTAGATTAAGTTCTGATTCCTTTACTAATGGAGAAATTAATGTAAAGGGACAAAACAATAAGTTCTACAAAAGTTTGTGTGCCTGTCCAATTAATGTAAGTTGGTTTTCATCAATCTGTTTTATCACTCACATAATATCTATGCAGCCTAAGTTATGCCCCTCCACTCCATATCAACAATACTCTTTTCTATTCTATTACTTGATTATAACTCGCAATTTTGCCCAACATTAGAGTTATTGTATTTTGAACCAAAATAAACGAAAGAAATCATACCTACCAAGTGCTCTAATGTATGGCGAGTCTGCATGCTGCAGGAGTCCGTTGACCTGCTTCCTGGTCAGCCTCAGTGTGTACAGTTTGTAGAGGAGGCAGAATGCGGTGGACACAATACCACCTGCACCCACGCCGCGTACCTGTCATTGTCCTTCTCATTATACTTGGAAGATAGGTTTAATAACAAGTTAATATGAGAAATATTTATAAAATCTAGATATAAGACTGTAAGGTGCCAATAATAAGGTCTGTCTATGAGAGGGGCACCAAGTTTGAGACACTTGTTTGCTATATATCCAAATTATTGTTGTGAATTAAAATATTAGCAAGGCTAAAACTGACTCATAGTTGCAAATACCTATAGATTAGGTGTTATTAATTTTTATTATATTTTTACGAATATAACAAGTGCATTGTTCTCAATAATATTTTTATCATTTAAAAATCATTACTAATAATATTTTAAAAGTGTAATTAAGACAGTCAGAGTATAGTACACAACAATTTTAATGAATGAACAGAGATAATTATAGATGTGTTCTACTTCTGATGTATGAATAAGTTTCTTCATTTGAAACAATTAACTTGAGAAAAGTCAGACTAACAAAGGAAATAGACCTGAATACAAACTACAATACCACTTATCAGGTGGCTCACCAGCTCGTTTGCCTCCTTTCCCATTAAAAAAAAAAAAAAAAAAAAAATAAGAACCCTTTTTAACCATAGTTTCTTACTCAACATGTTACTACAGATTTTTTTGACAAGAAATTTGTTAACGGTCAAGCTAACTGCTTAGTACTTCGGTATTTTTGGTGTGATACTTAATAGCACATGTGTTTGAACATACTCACGCCGCCACACATCCCCGTCTGGCCGGAGGTCTTACGGCTACCGCGCTCCCATGGCTCCAGATGCTTCACCTGGTAGTAGATCTCGTCCACAACTTCATGGTATGTTTTCAGCTTGAACAGATGCACTGTGAACAAAATATAACGTAAATAACCCGACAACATATAAATATTGTGTCAAATACTGGCTCATGGCATAAGGTGCCAAAAATAAATTTATTTATATGCCAAGGTGCATACAAACACAAATTAATAATTGTAAATTGTGTGGCTTTGTAACTTTGGTAACAACTTTAAGTGTTCCAAAAGTTACTTGAATTACAAAAAATTGGGATGTTCAATACAAGTAACAAGTTATTTTTTAATAGAAAATTTTGCTACCATGAGTCAATATGCTAAAATGTTACAATATGGCTTGCATTATTATAGACGTAAACATGAAAATACATCGTGGATCCACTCTTGTACGAAGTTGCGTTTGCTTACCTACCTTTGAAGTAGCTAGAGCCTTGTATATTGGCTAGTATTAGTGGATTCAGGTTCATAGTTTGTTCGTTACCCCATATTGGTAATATGTTATGCTGCTTGCCAGTTTTGGCGGGCTTCTGCTGGTTGTATTCTGAAACACGAAAGTATTCCGTGACACACTTGCATCAAAATTGGTCACTCAAATGGAACAAAACACACCTTCAACTTCACTCATTTTGAACACAATACTTATCACTAAAATGTGGTATGTTGCCTAGTAGCACCGGGTTCATTCAGGATAGTTAACTTAAATGTTTGCAGTTTGTACCTATAATTCAATATCAGTTACGTGGTTTTCTCACTTTTGACAAAACAACGCAAAACATAATGGCGGCGGAGATGAACGAATGAATTTGAAGTTTGAACGACAGAATGAATATCAATGACTAAAACCGGAAATAGGTAATCTATATATAAAATCAAGTTGTCAATGCAAAAATAAAATATATAAATTGCAATAATTATTTCCACGATTACTCCTAAATTTAATTTTATTTACTAAATAGAAAAAGTAGTATATTTAATAGTATATTATGATCAGGCTGTAGGTATTTATTAGCACCGATAGAATTACAGTAATATAATAAGACTTTAGAAATCACTGTTTTTTATTTATTAATTACCTAGTACCTACTTAATTTCATAATCTACGATTTTATTACATACTAATGCAGATATATGTTATTGCACTCAAGTTCCACCATGTGTGCTTGTAGTCTTACATGAGATACATACCTGGCGAAATGTAGGTGAATAAATTCACATCTGCTTACCCCTTTTAGGAATACAGACATGTTATTATGTATGACTATGTAATGACACTGTAAAATGGACTGGTAACTCACATTTGTTTCTAACTGTTGTCTTTATATCCAACATCATAAATATTGAGGGAAATTAGAGGAATCCCTCTTTGGATAAAAGAAGGAAGGATGGAACTGGGACTTTTTAATTGCAAATACCATATCATAGGAGCTAAATTATAGGCAAAGTTAATGCACAGCTACTGTATTTCTATAGAAGAATGTTTATTTTCATATTGAATATTCAAAAATTAAAATATAAAAAGTTCAATACTTCCATAATTCAGTTTAATAAAAATATGAATTTGTTGAAATTATCAAAATATACATAAATTAATTGCTCAAATTTAAACATTATCATACTAAAAACATGTTAACAACTTTTTTTTTTAATAATTTGCCATATCACTAGGAAATCAGAATGAAATAATTTTGAATTAGCTAGAAAAATGAAATAAAATTACATAATATTATGTATTTGTATTATAGCTTAACTTATATTTAATTAATGTACAAAAAAACAAAATTTTACTGGTAGTACAATTCCAAATTCATGCCATCATGGATTTCATCTGTGAATAATTGTTAAGGAATTTTTAGTTGCCAGAACTAATAAACTAGAATGCAATATTCCATGGTCACTTAATTTATGATGTATTTTAAGTTCATCATGACTGAATTAGTAAAAAATTACATGTGGTATAATACATGACAATGTCACAATGGTATTGTGTAAATCACAAAACACACAAGTTTTATTAATACTTACACTGAGCAAGTTAAATTCACCAAAGAAAACCCTCATCATCAGCCCATATACAACCCACTGCTGTGCCCAGGCCTCGTGTACAACTGAGACAGTTAAGGCCTTAGTCCACTAAACTGGACTAATGTGAGTTGGTGGACTACACACCTAAGAAATTCCTAAGAACCTTTAGGTGTGCAGGTTTCCTCACAATGTTTATCTTCACCGTTAAAGTACGCATTGTGAATACACACAACTTCGAAAACTCAGAAGTTTGTGCCTGGGGTTTGAACCCGTGACCACCAAGATTCTCGGCTGCGCGTCTAAACCGGCTGAGGCCATTACTACTTTAAAAAAACTTTTTCTACTTTACAACGATAGCCAATAAATTATAAATTTTATTTTATGGCTATGTTTACAAGAAATTGAGCTATTTTTACTATATTGGTGCCAATATCTAAAAAGGACATTGAAAAGGATACAATCGGATAACTTGATGTGGTCTTTGAACACTGTGTACCACTTCTTCAGGACTATTTTGTCGTAGCGTGTGCCGGTCTGTGCAGCTATCAACTTCTTTAAATCGCCTACTGTATCATCAGGATTGCATTTCACCCGAACCTTCTTCCCCAAGCGATCATTGCAAGTAACTTCAAGCATTGTCTGCGAATAATAACGTTAAAAATAATTAAGTGAAATTATTGAACTATTCTTAGGAAAGTTATATTGTTATAGTACTTTATTTGGTTTTCTTGCTTCTAGAAAAACAAAGCACACTGTGTGTGTGTCACTGACACTGTCAACAGTTACAATGTGACATAAACATTGACAGATGCAGTTGACAACTACATGGATTTTTAAATTATTTAAGCAGATGAGAAGGAGTAGTGTAATATAGCACACGATACTGATAGAGAGGAGTGGAAGAAGGAGTGGGAGGCCTTTGCCCAGCATTGGGATCTAGTATAGGCTATTAAAAAAAAGCAGACCAAGGTAGGTACCTAGTCACTGAGCCTCGTGCGTGACGACCACAGTTTTCTATTAACCTTTGTTTCAGTTCATATTATTGAAGTGTTCGTGAGTAATTATTTGAAATAGCTCCACCTGGGTGCAATCTTCAATTCCGCGCTTATTTTTCTGCATCACAGCACATTACCAGTAGGTAGGTAGATATAAAAAGTAGGTACCCATGCCTTTCCCAAGATTCTATCATATTTTAAAAGTAATTTAAAAGCATTAGTATTAGTAGGTATTAATATGGTTGAAATAAATAAATGTTGAATATTATTGTATTAGGTACGATATTTTATGATGTGACAATAAAACGCATTTAAAAATTTGACACTTGAAATAAAAACATCCGGTTATATTGAAATTAATATTTTATTTGTCACTAAATGTGTAAAGTCGGGCTTTAAATACTGATTGGCAAATGCTATTAGTAAATAATTTATTAGTAATTGCTGTAATTTTCCATAATGTTTGAATATAATAAATGAAGTAATTTAAAAGAATGTTATAGAAGCGGAAGTGTATCCAACTATCCACACGTCATTCGACAGTAGACGACTGACGTGACGATCCCGACGGTAGTGAAATTTCATTTTTGGTGAATGTGTTAGTGAATCTACTGTTAAAAATGCAAATTCCTAATGAATATGTTTCTACGGCTGAGGATATAGCAGATCAGGTAAGAATTATTATTTATAATGTCAATAATGTGTGAATAATTGGTAATAAAAGTGTAATTCATGTATGTACTTTGGATAGTGTTTGTCACGTCACCGAACTTATTTTCTTATTGGCGCCGATTGAAGAAGATCCAACACGTATTTGAATTATTATAAATAGTTACAATGCAATTTTGTATGGCTGCCAGGCACTGGTTAAGACAATTTTGTGAGAGCTATTTAACTTTGTCTCAAAAGTTTTTTAAGTTACATTGATTATAATCGTTGATGTTTTACCCTTTAACCTGTTTATCTTTACATCAAACTAAATGTATCCCTGGCTATTATAATTATAAAATCGTATTATTATAATTTTAAAACAACCATTGGTGATTTTTGCTTAGAAATTTCAAAAATTTCTTCAAGTAAAAATGATTCTAGCTAATTTATATTTCTGCAATTAAATTTGCATCCAGTTTATATTTTTTATATAATAAAAAAAAAGTAATGCCGCTTTTAATTAGAGAGACTCATATTATGTAAAAAAGTCAACATAATTGACTTTATCATACAAATCTAACCACTGGTTAATTACAATCAGATATGAAATTAACTGTGATATTATCAATAGAATGTAAACATTAGCTTCTTATATTACCTTTGAGAGTTATAATGTCTATTACTACTGCTGTATGTATCAGCATATGTTAAAAAAAAGCATTGCTCATATTATGAGTCTAAAATTTATCACAGTGCTATAAGTATATTGAAAAGGAATGTATAAACTTGGTATTTAAATATAAGAACAGCATATGCATACCACAATGTTTCCTGTTCCATTTTCAAATTAGCCAAACATAATTACTTATTGCTAATTAACTAATTATAACACCTTAATCGACTTACAAGAGCTGTACCCATTATGTGACTTTTAGTTTCTGTAATGGTTACATGTTACTTATTCACATTTTTTATTTATGAAATGTTAAAAAGAAGCTTATATTTGCAGACTAATGTGGCTCTTTAATTTTATTAGAAAGTTATATGACATAATGTCAAGTGTACTGAAGCCTTTATTACAATATTCCTAACATCTGGTTGTATCTGGATCTGTTACTGTGCTGTATTAGGAGGAAAAGGAATAACCCAGCATTAATATTATTAAAAATCAATTGTTTTTTTCTAATGGCAATAATTGAGCAATAGATAAAAATTGGATCCAATGAGACAATATAGTTTTTTTACGAAAAAACAATATGAATAACTCCTAACATATTTAGCTATTAAATTTTGTTTTTATTTAATTTTATTGTCTTCTACCATTGGTATAAAATTCCTCTATACACATATGGATAAATTTTTAATATTAACATTTGTGTACAGTAATACCCCGCTTTACGCGACCCCTTTATGCGCGGTTTCACTATAACGCGAATTTCAAATTTCGCGCTCAAATGCCTCGCATTACGCGAAAGATTGCGTATAAACATAATGTAGTCATCATCTTCTCTATGGTCGCGCGAATTCCCTCTTCCTCTGAACATTCTGTTTGAAGAATTGGGAATTCTCCGTCCTTCGACTTTGTTCTATGGGGATTCCCTCGTTCGTTTCGTTTGTTCCGTCATGTTTAGTTTGGCTGGCAGTCGTGTTTTAATATTTACTGTAGATACATACATAATTTAACGCTACGTCAAAAATGCCGCCTGTAAATAAAAAAGAGCGTAAAAGCGTAACTTTGGAATTGAATTTTTAAAAATTGGGAAAAATTAAAGTCTCCAGCGAAAGTGCAACACTTATAAGGGTCAAAAACAGAGTGGTGAGCATTTTAGGTTTTTAAACACAATGGCGACAATCGTGTAACAGTTGACCATACTTTGTTGTAAATCGGTGACAGTGAAATCTTTTAGCCTTTAAAGCGGAAAATTCTATATGTAGCAATGCACATAAGCAGTTTGAAATGCTTTACAGATATATACCAAAACCGTTATGCATTGCATGCTAGTAAGATATCAACAAAATCAGTTATTTTACACTTGTAGGTATTTTTAGCATGCTTCATATAACATTGTGAAGTATTATTGGGCTTCCTTTAAGCTCACTCAATGAAATAAGATAGTGTTACACCAGTGTATTTAACAACCCACATCTTGCCAGCTATATTTGTAGGCCCTTTTTATAAATATTGAGCATATTACTGATTACCTGGTGCATTTTTGGATTACATGATTCTACTGAAAAAGTTATACAGGAAAACTTCAATATCACTATGCCTGGACTAAGTATGTAGTCAGTTTATTTCCTTCTATCTTAAGATTTTATTTATCTGTTTGCATAATGAAAATAATATATTTTTTAACCACTAAAAGCCAGTTTAAAAAGCAATAGTAAAACCCAAGAAGATAAATTTATTTGGAGGTCATACCAATTAATGTATATTTTTTTAATTAAGACCGATAAAGTATAAGATTATTTGAAGTTATTTATAATTAAAAACAATTCATGATGCTCATAAAAGTTTTAAGTGTTGCTATAGGCACACATATGAGGTAATTACTTGTAGGCTCCTTAGTTAATTAGAAGCACTTTTACTGTAATCTGTATACCTATAATCCCGGAATTATAGGTGTATTATTAACGACATTTTGCCAGCTTTGTTTTGTAGCCTCATGTAATGTAATTCCAAGCTGCGATCTTTATGCTTATTAGATGAACTTCCATACTTAGCACTGCTGCTGAGAATTTTCTAGTAGAAAAAATCCAACAATACTGGCCAATTCGGCAATCGACATATGTCTCTGGGACATACATATTAATTCTAAATTAAAGGTCATAATAATAAAAAAAATGATGTTAATTAAAATACATTGGAAAGTAAATTACCGTGAATTAAAAGTTTGTAATTGATGTTACATTCTCTTGAAAAAAATTTAAGTATGGTTTGATGATGAAGTATGAATTTCAATCATTATGATATTATCTCTGTTTGATTTTTTTCTAGCAATAACAAACATTTTAACGAGTGAATGATGCTTATCATGAAAGAATATCACTTACACTTTAACATTTCGATTTATACAAATTTACAAGCCAATCTTTTGGTTTTGTGTTTATTTTAATAAAATTCTATTTCTTAAATGAGGGCATCTTGTTTAATCGGATTATAAGAAATAAAGCCATTTTATTCCAATGTAATCTTTACCCATGAAATTTGCTTTAAAATCTGGTAAGTAAATTAACGAGCGTGATTAAATAGCAAACAGACAGATATAAGCCAAATTACTGATTATAAACCATTTGCTAATAAAAGTCCCATAAAAACGGTCCAACCGTTTCGGAGATCAACGTGAACGAATAGGCAAATATTAAACTAAAGAAACAGAAACAAATATGTTTAAACACTTTCAATTCTATTAATCATAAGACGAATCCTTCTAGAACACGATTAAAATTATCTTTGATAGTCAAAGTTTATTTTGTGCTTCGGTATGATGAATGTCCATGATTGTTAGCTGCCAACTCGCTGCTATTTTATTGATAGCCATCACAAACTCTGGTCCATCCGTATTGCAAAAATAAGTACACATTTCAGGAATTATTGCCAAGACCTTTCTGTCTGCCTCTAGTCTGGTAGAGAAGTACGTTTAACAAGTGTATTGAACTTTTAACAGCCACAAAATAGAAACACCATTACGGCATTGCCAAACTAATATAATCGCAAGGCACGATGAGTAATGCATAATATTTGCCCAAACGCACAGCAACACGTGTCCGAATCGTCGTGCACTAGAGCGGGTTTGAATTTCACTTTGGCACCTTTCACTTTTACTTTGGGCGCTCGCGTTTCCTCCCTATTGGTCCTTTATTTGCATACTTGAATGTATGGCAGTTGCCTGTCTACACTGCCTTTCTATATCATCCCATTTATAACTTACCTATGCCCAAGAACTTATGAAAAAGCTCTTAGATACTCTGGTCTCCTCACGAGGCTTTCCTTGAATAAAAAGAGTTAAATGAAGTTATTAATAATTAATTGTATATCGTAATTAAATGTATAGCGTTAATTTGGAAAAGTCATAGAAAATGTTGATAGGTAGTCTTCCCGAAACATGAACTCTCAACCGTCGATGTTTTGCTTAGGTAGACTGTGCACTTAATCCTAAATGCTAACACACACTTCATTTGTCTATGCTTTTTGATAATCTATTCATATCCGGCCGCAGTATCATTCTCGTTATTCAGTCGGTTTTCAAAAACTAAAAAGATCTTTTTTTAACTCATGTCACTCGAGTGTGTTAAAGCAATTTTGGGGAGATTTATGTTAAAGGTTGATCCTGTTACATCTGCCTCGTGGTCTCGCGGTACAAGTATGTGCCGAGCGATCTAGAGGTCCTGGGTTTGATTCCCGGGTCGGGCAAAGTGTTATTGGGTTTTTCCATTAGGAAATTCTCAGTAGCAGCACGGAATCTGGAATTGTGCCCGAAAAACGGCAATAGGCTCGCCCCCTATTACGTGGGACTGATACATACCTGGCGAAATGTGGGTGTAGAAATGCACCTCTGCCTACCCCTTCGGGGAATACAGGCGTGAGTTTATGTATGTATGTATGTATGTTACATATTAGCGAATGTTTCAATTATAACTGCAAAAATGCCATCCCAATAAACTTTCCAGCCAATCATTAGTATGAGCTATAACAATATTATATTTACCATTATTCTATAGAATTTTTTTAGTATATTTCCACGACACAGTGATGGCTCGAATTCACTGTGCAAATAGAGTATCAATAAGTCACATTGCATTTTTATTCCGGTCTGTTGAATTGCTTCTTCGCATCATCATGTACTATCTCTTTATATGTAAAGATATTCCCTTGAATACTGACTGGTAAAAAATCGGCGGCACTGTGGCCTGTGTAGTGTGTCCGTCGCGGGCGCCTATCCATAACTGGGGCGCCCGAACCAAGCTAGTGGGGGTGCAACTGCGCCCCCTAAAACTCCGAGACGGCCGAGCCAATTACGTCTCGGAGGCGCAACGGGCGGCTGTGGATTTACGGTGGGCGCTTCTCGCCCACGTACCGTGGTCGTCCCACTTGGCGCGGAGATGGCCACCGGGGGGTTTTGGTCGGTATGCCGGTTTAGGGATATTGTTAGGGACCCAGCCCGGCACTAACACCTGCGCGGACATGACGTCGCCGCGCGCCGGGCTGGAAGACCGGTGACCCCGACATACGTTTACCGCCCCCCCTCCCCCGGGGCTGGCGGGAAGTAGAGCCATAAACAGCTTTCCCCTCGAGAACAAAAAAAAATAGGGATAGAAGAACACCCTAGAGCCCTAGATGGACGGCTCTCGTCGATAATATCCAATAGGAAAACAATGGCTTGACAATTGATATGACGTGTCATTTTCTAATCATTTTGCAACGATTAAGCAAAATATTGTAACGTTAAACATCGTGCCTTATCTAGCTGGTAATATTACATCACTATCTTCATAAACAGTAATAGATAATTGTGAAGAAATGGTAGTAGTTTTGTTGTTAACCAATAAGTACATTGTGTAATAACTAATGAATTGTATTTTTGACAATTTCGTCACATTTCGTCGCAGTCGTTATCGGCAAATATTTGAACCTCGTTTGGGGTCATGTATTTTTTTATTACAAAAGGTATTAGTGACACATTTAGACACGAAATACATATTTATGGTTCTTTGTGTTTAGATATTAGCCCTCTGCTCAAGTGGTTACTTAAAATTTACCATCTATACATATGCAAAATTAACTTTACTATCCATAATTATGTACCTATTAGTTTATTCTTCAGTCTATTAAAGAATAATTCTTAATATTCTTTTCCAGTTATACGGGGATCATTAAGTCCTTTATCTTAGCCTCGTGGTCTCGCGGTACAGGTATGTGCCGAGCGATCTAGAGGTCCTGGGTTCGATTCCCGGGTCGGGCAGTGTTATTGGGTTTTTCCATTAGGAAATTCTCAGTAGCAGCACGGGGTCTGGAATTGTGCCCGGAAAACGGCAATAGGCTCGCCCCCTATTACGTGGGACTGATACATACCTGGCGAAATGTGGGTGCAGAAAGGCACTTCTGCCTACCCCTTCGGGGAATACAGGCGTGAGTTTATATATGTATGTATGTACATAAGATGCACAATGTATGTAAATATGCTTTTATTGTATCGTAGAACAACATGGCTTCGCGACAGAGGGATTTTTTAAGAGGCATCGCATGAATTTTTGAATTGTTTTCTTTATGTCCGAAAACTCCGGCTTAAAACAGGAGAGCCTTGTCCATTGCCTTCAGTATACGATTCCAATTAACGACTGGACAATCTAAGAATATAATAATCCTTGGCGAAATTTAATTTCCCGTGCTAAAAGAAGGCTTAATTATTTTCTGAATCACCGAAAGGTAGAATGCCAGAGAATGCCTATGAGATTAAGTCCGCCTTATACTGCTAGGTATAAAAAGCTTTATTTAATAAATGAATTATTAAGCTCAATAAAATTGAAATCGCCAACAACAGATGTAGCGCTGCTTCTTCACTAATTCATGGGCAGGCCCGTGTCGTTTGATCATTATGAACGAACGAATATTATGACCCGGTATATCCTACTGTGGTTTTTACGTACATAAATTATCCATATACTTATTTATAGCAATGATATGAGGATGCCAACCTCTTCTCGGATAAAATTCTTGAGTGCAGAAATTGTAAACATTGGGTGTATGGTAGAAAAAATGAGATTACTTCATTAGGCCAACATGATAAAAAAACATGAAACAACAGTTAGATCACCGAAAGTAAGCGTCATTGTCGGACAAAAAATCACAATGCGTGTTGCCAATCTGCCGAAACAAGAACAAGTTTACAAGGTCTTCAAAAAGTCAAGGTCGGATGTCAATAAATATCCGATGTCAACGGTTTAATGTTATGTAATCTGGGATAGTTGATTTCTTTTTATACGGTCATGTATCCCCAAAGAGAAGGTAGAGGTGCATTTCTTCAGGCCTTAGATCACCACGTTAACCGGTGCGTGTTGGCGGACTTGTTTTATCTGTGTATATTTCATCACAATATTTTCGTTGACCTTTAAATTACGTGATAATTCATTGCGAAAATACACATAAATTCGAAAGTAATTTGTGTTTGCCTGGGATTTAAACACGCAAAGTTTAATCACGAACATTGAAATGTACAATTAAAAAAAACTTTTTTTTTTATGAACAACTTTATATTAAACACTGACGAGGCACTTGACACAATTTCTTTATAAAGTTTTTGATGCGCCAGGTAGAGTTACGTAGTATACGCTCGTGGCAATAGTAACACTTGTGTATATACTGTTCTACTTAACTTATAAAATTAAACGCTTAATCTGCCAATAGCTTTATAATCGAAGATCGCATATTTCCTCTCCATTTGAGTTATTATAGCGAATGCGAAAAAGCTGATATGATTTAGAAATGACAAGAGGTCGTTTTGTATAACTAAAAAGACTTCACACTAAATCAAATATTTTTCTTGTATCGTGGGAGTCAGAAACTATGAGGGACTTTTCGATCTCACCAGAATCCAGGGCCGAAACTAGTATATCACACAAACATTTGTCACGACCCGTAGATCAAACCTCTCTTTTGCCCAAATTGATCTCTAAGTAACGTCTTCTTGTTGTGTTACTGTTTCTACGTGATAATTTATCTTCAAACCACTATATTTACCCTGAATTTAAGTCAGGTTGTTATGTTACGGCGGTTGCGGGTTTAAACCCCAGTCATACACCTATGATTTTTTGAAGTTATATGTGTACATTCATAATGAATTATCACGTACTTTAACGGTAAAGGCAACTCGTGGGTAAACCTAAAAGTTCTTGGGATTTTTTTGTTGTAGAGGAGACCCGCGCCCAGAAGTGGGACGTATGGGCTGGTGATGATGGTGATTAAGTTATAGTGTAAAGTAAACAATTTTTCTGATGTTCGAATTTTTTTTTGGCCGCAGGTAATACGTAAGGGTAAGAATGTCCTGCCGACGGTGGCGCGTCTGTGCCTCATCTCCACGTTCCTGGAGGACGGACTCCGCATGTGGTTCCAGTGGTCCGAGCAGCGCGACTACATGGACATGTCCTGGGGCTGCGGCAAGTTCCTAGCCACCATGTTTGTTGTGAGTACATAATGATAATCACCAAGAATTATCTTCATTTAATATCAATTGGATTTTGGTTATAAGCCTGCGTAACTGTATCGCCAGAAATTTTAATTATATTTTTAATATAATATAAAATAAAGTTATAATAATAAAAATGCATACATGCGTACATGCCAATTATATCATCATCATCATCTTCTTGTCCTGTTCCCAATTCCATATTGTATATTTTTTCCTTCCAAACATCTCTATCAGCCGTCATGGTTCATTCACCACTTTTTCTTTCATGCCTTCCCTCACGCACTCCATCCATCTCATCTTTGTCTTCCTCTGCTTTTCCATCCTTCAACTTTCATATTCATTACTTTTTTATCTACATATGCTTCGTCTCTTCTCATAACATATTAAGTTGACAGGTAATTTTTTTTATCTCTGTTTACTTTCACGCAAAAAAATCCCATTGTTTTACCACACATGAGAAACAAAGAAGTTTTCATTAAATGTATGGCGTTTAGTTTTTACAATGTGTCAGGATTTATGTATTCCTCGTTTAAATGCTTTGAAATATCCTTTAAAATTGTGAATCCAAGCCTAACTAATATTCCAGAATTTTCGTAATTATTGAAATTTCATACCCAGGCCATCATGAAGTACTATCGTGTGCTAATGGGCCGCGCTAATATAAACGAAATTGTACTATTGATTTAAGTAGTCATTGACCTAAAAATGTATATAAACAACACGATCACAAATATATCCAGTTGGCCAAAATGAAAGTTAAAGGAATTCTCATACAACAAATTAAAATTATACAAATTTTACAATCGATTGTTATACAATTAAATTGAAGACACGTTTTTCTACTTAAATTTTATGGCCTTCGCCTAGTTTAAAAAAATGTAAATATTCCACAAACCTTGGCAACTGGATTTAAATATAGAATCATCACAAAATTAGGTGTATATGTTTTTTTTTTTTTTTTTTCAATGTTTATTAAACGTTAAAGATGGTGGATTTAAAAAAGAAGTTGAATTAGAACGTATAAACTTCGTTGTAATATTGGACACATTATTTACACGAGTGTCCAAACTCGAGATATCTCTAAACGTCACGTATTGAGATAAGCTAAGATACATTCGTAAAAAATGGGACTAATTCATTGATTTGACGTGATTATCTCCTATACTTTTTTTTAACAATGTTTTACTACTTTAATAAACTTTTATTTTAGTTTTGTTAATCAAAATTCTAGTCGATTTTATTCGACAAGGCCGTAAATGTAGGTACCTATAGTTATATTATCCTTCCGTGTCGGATTATTTCCGTATACCGATACTTCTATATAGTCAAAAATTGTCTGAATGTGGTAAAGCCATAGTCACACTCATTTGCTAAACCACAATATCAGTTGTGATCATAAAATGAGCGGCGAGTCGTTGGCGCTATTAATCCATTACTACTATACATAAGTTGTAAATCTAACCATAGTGACTCACACGTAATTTTGTCAGATTTCGGCACCCATATTGAAAACCCTGAAAGAGGTGTGTCAGCATCGTAGATCGTGGCACTAAATAGTATCTGCCTACCCTAATAGGATTCAGGCGTGAGAACAGTCAGTTTTTCGAACAGTCTGTCATTTATAATTGTGACGATTACTAAGACGATTATTCGGAAGACCTAATCATGACCGTAATGCACCAACATATTGTGACAATAACTAATTTCTATTAAAATAGTGCTGGAATAAAATACCATTAATCACCGTTCTATATCGGGGTATAATGTTTTATGTGCCGCTGCAACATAACAAAGGGATGTTATTAAAACAATTTGCATTAGCGCAGTGTGTGATCCAGGGCCGGACATAATGTTTAGTGAAAATGGTAAAATAAAATATTAAAAAAGATCTTAATAATTTTATATTCATTACATTACAATAAGTTTTTGTACCATAAAGTTGCTAAATTACGGTTTCTGATAAGATTGTTGTGATATCGAAATACATAATTTACAAAGGCAGTAAATTAAGTAACAGTTTCGTTTTTACTGTTAAGTAACTTTGATGGATAAATATAATTTTTATTACTGAAAGGAAGTCTTCGCGGTTGTTACATAAATTTATAAAAGAATAATTAAGTACGTTCATCATCATCAGCCCATAGACGTCCCACTGCGGTCCAGTACGTTATCATCAGCCCATATTCACTTCCCATTCCCACTGCTGGGCACAGGTCTCCTCTACAATTGAGAGGGTTTAGGCCTTAGTCCACCACGCTGACCTAGTGCGGGTTGGCGGACTACACACTTAAGAAATTCCTAAGAACTTTTAGGTGTGCAGGTTTCATCACGATGTTCTTCCTTCACCGTTAAAGTACGTGATAATTCTTTGTGAATACACACATAACTTCGAAAAGTCAGAGATGTGTGCCTGGGATTTGAACCCGCGTCCGTTGAGATTCTCGACCGCGTGCCTAAACCTCAAGGCCATCACGACTTACCAGTACGTTAGGGTAACTTAAATTACTATTAACACAGTATTAATGTGCGTTCTGACATTTATTAATAAGTAGTCACCCCGCCACTGGCCTAATGTAAATCTTTTGCACAGATACAGATACATACATATGTACATATACTACAGTATTTACAGGTCAATTGAAATAAATATTTTTTGAAGTGCAATTCACATGCAAGCCAGAGGGGGCTGACGTCCACGTTCTTGAGTCTGGGTTCCTCCCAAGGTGAATTAGTTGGGCGCTGTTGGCACGGATATGGCGCGTCTAGCCACGTGTTGCACCGGGACCAATGTCGAGTGTACACAAACTCAGTCACGCACGACTGACATACATTATGTGATAACAGGTAGTTACTACCGGGCAAGTTTGACTGCCGGGACCTGATAGTGATATTGTGCAGACTGGCAATATTTTGTCCATTAGTGAGATGAGCATAATAATTAGTTGCCATTAGATATCTGGCTAGGTGGGGTGACGATATTCGCAAGGTGGCTGGCAGCGGTTGGATGAGGAGGGCCGAAGGTCGAGCCCAGTGGCGTGCCATAGGAAAGGCCTATGTCCAGCAGTGGACGTAAGAAAGGCTGCTGATAAAGATATCTGCATTTGGATCGTATTTGCTGCTCCACTTCACTTTGCTCTTCTACGTATTGTCTCTGATGAAAATTGAGTTCTAAATATTAAGATGGGGCAAGGCTTTAGTCTTACAACAAAATTATTTAAAGATAACTAGAAAATTATTTAAAGATAACTTTCAGCTACGTATTTTTTCTCGAGATATTTTCCGGTTTTGTAGATCTAGAATAGGTATAGAAAATTCCGGCAGCTGTGGGAATTTAAAAGAAGAGAAGCTCTAACCAAATAAAATTAAACCACGACGCATTTTCTGACCCGATTTTATATGCTTTTAATGTACATGGTACAGACACATACATACATACATAAACTCACGCCTGTATTCCCCGAAGGGGTAGGCAAAGGTGCATTTCTGCACCAACATTTCGCCAGGTATGTATCAGTCCCACGTAATAGGGGGCGAGCCTATTGCCGTTTTTCGGGCACATTTCTAGACTCCGTGCTGTTACTGAGAATTTCCTAATGGAAAAACCCAATAACACTTTGCCCGGCCCGGGAATCGATCCAAGGACCTCTAGATCCCACGGCACATACTTGTACCGCGAGACCACGAGGCAGTCAACATGGTACAGAGTATAAGATATAAAAAAAAAAAGAATTATTATACGGTGGCATTTATGCATTAACTTATCAGAGCAGACAAATATATTAATAAACTGTGTTATACGGGTTCATTGTATCTGCATTGTCCTGTTAAGATATAAAAAGTTGAACCATTACTTATTTTATGACTTACTACTTTTATAGGGGTATTTCCGAACGACGATAAGGGTATCCTATTATGTATTTTGTTCTCAAATGTCGAAGGCTTTCGTAACGTGAAATATGTTGTCTGTTACAGATAGTGAATTTATTTGGCCAATTGGGTGGTTGTGTGATGGTTCTGGGAAGACTCAAGGTGGACATTGCGTGCGGAGTCCTCTTCTTCATTGTTGTGCTTCAGGTGAGATTTCTAATATATTCATTTATTTACCGAATATCTTTTAAATATTGGCAATTACTATTTAATTTTACTAAAAAATTACATAGTAACTTATTGTACAGTAACGATCGATGTTTGGGCCATTGGAAACTCAATTTAACAAAGATTTCATCATCATCATCAGCCCATATACGTCCCACTGCTGGGCACGGGCCTCCTCTACAACTGAGAGGGTTTAGGCCTTAGTCCACCACGCTGGCCTAGTGCGGGTTGGCGGACTACACACCTATGAAATTCCTAAGAACTTTTAGGTGTGCAGGTTTTATCACGATGTTTTCCTTCACCGTTAAAGCAAGTGATAATTCATTATGAATAAACACATAACTTCGAAAAGTCAGAGGTGTGTGCCTGGGGTTTGAACCTGCGACCGTCGAAATTCTCGACCGCGCGCCTAAACCTCGAGGCCATCACTGCTTTACAAAGATTTCCTTGAGCTCTTTTCAATACATATGAAAATATGACTTAAGTGTGACCCATCTTAGTCAGTGGATTAAACCCGTATTGAATCTGTTAGGAAACATTACTTTATTAAGGGAAAGGCTGATAGTTGCTTATTTATTTAATATTAACCTGAAATAAATATTATTAATTTAATGAAAAACTGTTTTTCTTTTCAGACATTCGCATATAGCATACTGTGGGACATACAGTTCTTGCTTAGGAATTTGGCCCTCATCGGAGCTCTACTGCTGGTGTTAGCGGAGGCGCGCGCCGAGGGGCGCAGCCTCTTCGCCGGTGTGCCTTCCCTGGGCGAGAACAAGCCCAAGACTTACCTGCAACTCGCCGGCAGAATACTGCTAGCCTTCATGTTCATCACACTTCTTAGATTCGAGGTTTCGTTTTTGCAAGTGAGTATTAATATTATTTGTTACTTAAAAGCAGTGATGGCCTCGAGGTTTTAGGCGCGCGGTCGAGAATTTCGGCGGTCGCAGGTTCAAACCCCAGGCACACACCTCTGACTTTTCGAAGTTATGTGTGTATTCACAATGAATTATCACTTGCTTTAACGGTGAAGGTAAACGTCGTGATAAAACCTGCACACCTAAAAAGTTCTTAGGAATTTCTTAGGTGTGTAGTCCGCCAACCCGCACTAGGCCAGCGTGGTGGACTAAGGCCTAAACCCTCTCAGTTGTAGAGGAGGCCCGTGCCCAGCAGTGGGACGTATTTGGGCTGATGATGATGATGATGTTACTTATCTCTTCAGCCAGTAACGACATTCAACAAGGCCTACTGATGCTACTTTCTTTACAAAGTTTCTTAAGAACTTTTTATAAATAATGGTATTCTAGACCCTGCTAAGTTAAATCAATCGCGTTTAAATTGTCATCATTCAACTTTTCATTTTATTAATTATGCAACTGGACTGCCTCGTAGTCTCGTGGCACAAGTATGTGCTGTGAGATCTAGGGGTCCCGGGTTCGATACCCGGGTCGGGCTGTGTTATTGGATTTTTCCATTAGTGCCCTAAAAACGGCAATAGGCTCGCCCTCCATTACGTGAGACCATACCTTGCGAAATGTGGGTGCAGAAATGCACCTCTGCCTACCCCTTCGGGGAATACAGGCGTGAGTTTTTATATGTATATACATACTGCAAATGAATTGCTTTAAAAACCATCACAAATTCAACCTGGCAGTATTAATGCAATCAATAATTTCATGAAATTTAAAATGTCACGTAAGTAATTACAATTCTCTATTGTAAACAAGCAGTAATTTCACTTCACAGTTCGAGTTTAATGAGTTCCACATCACAAGTCGTATCAAATTAATGTCACGTATGCAAATACAATGTCCTCCCACGGCCTTGTTAGTTAAAACATGTCAAAATAAATAAAAAGTATCAAGAAATTGTATTCGCAGAATTTGCTTCTAAAGCATATTTAAATTTTGCCGTTAATCCGTTTTTCCTTAGATCGAAAATGTTTAATGCCATTAAAATCTCGTTGTGTGATTCTAGTTGGTTATTTACACAACATCTATTTGAAATTATTTGTTATATACGTCATCATCATCATCATCATCAGCCTTTTTTACGTCCACTGCTGGACATAGGCCTCTCCTATGGCACGCCACTGGGCTCGATCTTCGGCCCTCCTCATCCAACCGCTGCCAGCCACCTTGCGAATATCGTCACCCCACCTAGCCAGAGAGAGCCTAGTTATATACGTAGCTATTTGAATTTTAAGTGTGTAGATTTCACAGAAATACAGCTCCATCCATCCTTTGGGGCATAAGGGCATAAGTTAAATAAATAAAAAATCTCATTTTCTACACAAATAAATAAATAAATACACCCAACAGTCACATACATAGTTCTGATCCCACACTAAGATACAAGTCTTGTGTCGTGGGTATCAGAAACTACGAGAGACTTTTCGGTCTCACATACACCCAGACCCGAAACAAATATTTGTGGGTCACACAAACATTTGTCTCGGTGCGGGGATCGAACCCGCGGCCTCTCGTTTCGCAAGCTGGTGTCTAGCCAACTGCGCCAAATACAAAATCGAACCATTCATGACGTAAACTTTACAGCTCGTAAATGAATGTTTAATGAGCTGAAACACGTCGAACGCATTCTCACACCCGAGTTATATAACGACAGTTCATTAATATTCATATTGGTAAATTACGTCATTCGTGACCCAAATTATCTTTAAACATTAAAATGTTTGACGAACCGGTTGGCTAAACCTGACCAAATATAGACAAATTGTTCATTAATTTTGCGTTCTAGAATTTTTAAGTCAAGTTTTACGATATCGCGAATGATTTTTTGCATATCATTCTAATGCACGACGCTGTGTCCTTGTAAACAGATTACCAAAATGTATTATTTTCGAAGTTTGCGCCTTTGCTTTTTCTTGTCAACGGTGCACGTTTTTTATTTTATAGCTATCCTAATCCCCATTGGACCGATAGATTGCAATCTACACACTGATTGTGTGTGCCTGCATCCTCAAATGGATAGGCAGAGGTGCATTTAAATTATTGTTTGAATTCCATCCCTACCATCTGGATGAATGGCGTTCTTCAACAGTGCGGTTCAAACGGTGTTTCCTTCCTCGCACAACATCTTTGTGGAATCAACTTTCCTCGGCGGTATTTCCAAACGAATACGATTTAGGGACCTTCAAGAAAAGAGCCTATAATTTCCTCAAAGGCCGCAACGCACCGATAATTCCTCTGGTATTGTGGGTGTCCATGGGCGGTGTTGACCATTTAACATCAGGTGGCTCACTAGCTCGTTTGCCTCGTTTCCAATAAAAATTGCCAGCCTATTTTCGAGCACATTTGCAGACTCCGTTCTGCTACTAAAACTTTTCCTAGTGGAAAAATCCCTAAAAAAAACTTACCTGATCCGGGAATCTCTAGGTTTATATATATCAGATCAAGGGGAATGTGTGATATGTAACTCCTGTGCTCCAGCATCAACAACGGCACGCACAGTATTGACGCCGAGCATTGAAGCTACACCAATCTCAGGGAACCTAAATTGTCATGATCCCGCAACGAAATCAATCAGAAAAAAAGATATAAAGGAGGAGTTGGACAAATAAATTGTTCGCAGGTGGAAGTAAAAAGTTATTTAAAACACCCATATTTATTAATGTTTTTTTATTTATTTCAGATCATACAAGACTTGCTGGGCAGCATTCTGATGATCCTGGTGACAGTGGGCTACCGCACCAAGCTGTCTGCGCTGATGCTCGTGCTGGTCCTCAGCGTCCTCAACCTGTACCACAATGCCTGGTGGAGCGTGCCTTCCTACAAACCTCTCAAAGACTTCCTCAAATATGACTTCTTCCAGGTAAAGGAATAAATTATTGCATGTAGTATACAAATGATTAGAACAAAGGTTCAGAATGGTAAGGTTATATTTAGTTTTAATATTTTATTTACCAGGCTGAGAAATGAAAAGCCGAGACAAATGTTTGTGCCATACACAAATTTGTATTTCTGAGTAGTTTCTCGTAGTTTTTGTTTCGTACGAAGTCACACGATTGATATATATATCTATCATTTCTTTCCTTATTTTCCTAATAAACTCAAAATGGCGGTATCGAAATTTTGAACTCGATATCAATCGGTATATTTTTACTAGTTTCATTCCGAAATGCAGTTGATTTAAAAATGACATACAAAGCACCCCACGGTTTAGGAACAGTGTCAATGTGTCATTAATTTTGTCGTCTTTAATTTTATCCTTATGTTTAGAATTATTTTTTTCTTTTTGGTTTGTTTTTTTTTTTATGCTACTTAAGAACGTTGATAGCAATTACATGACAAATTCAAGCAATTACAAATAGTTTTATTAATTTTCAGACACTATCGGTGATCGGCGGTCTCCTCATGATAGTGTACCTGGGGCCCGGCGGGGTCAGTATGGACGAGCACAAGAAGAAGTGGTAGAACTAGACCTAGTCCCACAGTGCACAGACTATTGATATTAAAGTTAAGATTGTTACGGTGGTGCAACATACATTTTCATACATCTGGTGTTTTGACAACTGGAACTAGTCGCCGGCAGGACATATGACTGAAGAGTATTACGTACAAAAACATCCCAGCATAGTGATACAGTCCGGATCTCAGAATCAACTTGTAGAATTTATAATTTCCAATGACCAATTAGAGACTATTATGAAACATAATGACAATTTGAAATGTTCAAAAATTTGTATCATACAGTACTGTCATATTTTCGTTTGGATTTAAAATAAAGCTAATTAATAACGTAATAAATTTGAAAATTTCACTTTTTTTCTATTGAGTAATGAGGTTGTAGTCAATTCCATGAAAGTGTAAATGTTTTAATAAATGCTACAAAAAATTGCATGAGATATTTAATTGTTGAATCCAATGCGATTGTTTTAAAATGCGTATTGTGACACTAACTGTACTGTGAAAAATTGATTCCTGTATAATATTGTCTAATATTAGGATTTTTAAATATTTTTCTAAAATTTATCACAGTGTTGCCAGAGTTTTTAAGTGTTAGCCTATGTAATGTTGCTAGCAATTTGAATTTAATGCAGAATTAGCTTCCATGATATGTAATGTTTTTCCACATATAGCACCAATATTATGTCTATAGATTTAATAAATATTTTTACATACCCGCATGCGAGTGATGTTATATCGACGGAATGTTTTATTTTAAGAGTATGCACGGACTGAAAGTATATAACCGCTTTCGTTATCTATAGTGTTAATGTTTCATTCCGACGTTTTTTTAAATATTTGTGATGTCTATGTGATTAAAAAAGTATCTATTTTGTACTTATTGACTGAATGGAAAAAGGTTCGTAATATTTGAGAATTTAAGGCCGTTATAGACGAGGCGTGAGTACAAGTACGGGACTCGTTCAGATTCTATAAGTTAATATATTTTTTCACGATACTAGTTTCAAAAGTGGTGTACGAGCCCTATGTGTTGCCAAGCCTCTGTAAAACAGACATCACATGCTGACATACGCCGCTTCAGTTTTCTTTTTTTTAATTAATTCAAGAATTATTTAAAAGACAACATATTTTTGTATTATTGTTTTTTAATTTATTTTTTTACGTTGAAATTTCGATTTTGGCCATAGAGAGGAATTCCAGCAAACACAGTTGTTCTGAATAAATTTTACATAATAATGAAATGTTTTATTTACAAGATCGCGAGGTGTCTGCCATAATCTTTGTGTTATCGTGTAAGTTAATAGACATTTTTTATATAACGATTTTATTTTGTACATGATTAAAAATAAACTAAAATTCAACAAGCTACCTTGTACATAATTTGCAATGACCTACTGTTCTGTCGCTTTAGCTGTCTGTTTCTCCTTATTGTCTATGTATTTGAACACTTTATTTGCGAGCTGTCTGTATTTCTCTGCATGTATACTATCCGGCAACGCGTAAATTGCGGGTTTCCCGCTATTTATGCACTCGGACATGTTTTGATCGACTTCGAAACTTTCGATGATTTCAAGACCCATACCTTCAGCGGTTTTTTTCGTTTCATTTCCAAACACGAAATTTTTGGTTCCACATTTCGAGCATATTGCATGTGACATGTTTTCCACCATGCCTATGATAGGAACTTTAAGCTTTTCAAACATATTCACTCCGCGTCTCGTAACTTGTAACGCTGCTGACTGTGGAGTTGTGACTACGATGGCTCCTATAAAAATAGACAAGAGTTTTAATACTGATGAATGAAAGTTACTACCTACTAGAAAACTAATTAAATGTGATGGCTAAGTTTACTGAATTAAATTACAATCAATTTTAAACTTTATAAGTCACATATGTCATAAATAAATATATTAAAACATACCATCGAGCGGCAGGTTCTGTGCCAAAGACAAGTGCGTGTCGCCGGTGCCGGGAGGAGTGTCGACGATGAGGCAGTCGAGAGGTCCCCAGGCCACGTGACGCGTCAACCGCTCCAATGCCTGCATCACCATGAGGCCACGCCAAACGACTGCATTCTCACCCGATACTAACAGTCCCATTGACATGCTGAAATTATGATAGAATTATTTTACATACACATATACTTGTTCTCAATGTGATAGGCAAAGTTGAAATAGCATGTACAAAAGTCTTATATAGTGGAGAGCAAGATTATTTCCATTTGCTGGGTATTTTTACAGATTACATGCTGCTATGGAAAATTTGTAATAGAAAACTCAATCTGAAATTTCCACCCCAAACCCCTCATAAAGGCAGTTATTTATGCAGCAGGAACTATATGGCGGTTGATGGATATAAAGAATATTAATAAAAATTGTATCTCATGAGCCTACAATGTTTAGTAGGCAGTAAACATTTCAATACAATAGTATGATGTATACAATAGTATTACATTTCTATAGCACTAATTTTAAAGTATTTTTAGGAATATACACACCATTTTACACCATAATTAAGCAGTGGTTCTATGAGGTGGTCATCATTTAGCATTGGCTCACCACTGATGTTCATCATGAGAGGTACTGATGGACCAAACACATCAGCATCAAGCAAGCCAATCTCCTTGTCGGGTTCTATCACCTTCATTGCACATGCGAGATTCACTGTTGAAAATTGTTTTCGAATATAATTCGAAGAAAAATTACTTTAACACCACAAATTTGAAGATTTTGTAAAAGTAAATAATTTTAATGGATATTATTATATTAATCATAACTATTAAATAATGGATTTCTTTATCAGACAAAATATTGCATAGGTATAACTGTCAAGTATTAAGAAAAGTTTATGTATCAGTTAATGGAATAACTGCTTTGTCTGTCAAAGAACAAATACTAACTGAATAATTTGTATTTTATCCTCCTGAGTTCCAGAGTACAATTTTTCTGGATTTTCTTTTGATTTTTAGCTAAGTACTTCTAGATATGATACACAATTGAGGAGTATTTCTTTTTTAAACCCTTATATAGGTATGTTTTGTTTCATGGAGAAAAAAAATGTATTGATCTCTTATTATCTGTCACAGATTTTTTTTGTTAGATGTTCTAAATTAAGGACATCAGTACTCAGGAGGTTATATTAAAGTCTTTTAAAGTTTATAAATCGAACAATTATACTATGATGTATGAACTTCTCAATTATTTACTGTTTATTTTTTATAAATTAAATTTAGAACAATAATAAAAGTTGGGACATAAAAGTAAGAAACCAACGAAATCCAACATCACATTATTAAAATAATAATATACAAACCAGCTGTAGTGGTCTTGCCCACTCCACCTTTACCAGAGGCAACAAGGATAATACTCTTTACTCCAGGCAAGGGCTTCTTTTCTGGTAATCCACGAGCCATTATTTTTGCTCTGTGTTCGTTTACATCTTTTGCATTATGGTTCAAACGGACTGTATAGGCACATGGTAAAATCTAAAACAAGCAATTTCCTTATTAACTAAAATTTCAACTTTTTTCCTTACAGTTTCAGAGAATGAGTTCCTATAAGTTATAATATTGCCGCTTAGTTCATTTATACAATTTAATACGTATGCAAATGTATTAATTAAATATTGCAGAGAAGTCAATAGGAAACCCGTCATTTTTCTTGCATAATTAATTATCTACAAGTGACTAAATTAATGATATAAACTTCACCTAAAACAATTCAGATCTATTAAAATAAATAAGATGACGAAATGTTTTACGTACGGGATTTAAATTTTGACTCAATACATGGCCGTAAACACGTTGGAGCGCTCGTTGAATGTTCATTATTTTATATTCTTTCTTTCTTTATTGTTCGTTCAGATCACACTATAAAATAAATCTCTTTTACGTTTTTAAATTAAAACGCAAAAAATAACTCCGTCTTGGTCAGCTGTCCGGGTTTTTTTTGACGTTTTCGTTCCATAACATATTAAAAAATAATTTATTTTAGGGATGGCGATCTGAGATCGATTAATCGAAGAATCGATTTTTCAGGCCCAAAAGATCGATTTTTTAAATCGATGTACAGTACTGAATCGATTCAGTGGATCGATATTTCAAACATACATAACCTCACGCCTGTATACCCCGAAGGGGTAGGCAGAGGTGCATTTCTGCACCCACATTTCGCCAGGTATGTATCAGTCCCACGTAATAGGGGGCGAACCTATTGCCGTTTTACGGGCACATTTCCAGACTCCGTGCTGCTACTGAGAATTTCCTAATGGAAAAACCCAATAACAATTTGCCTGTCCCGGGAATCGAACCCAGGACCTCTAAATCGAAGGGCACAGGGTCATGGTCATAAAAATGGATTTATATTTACATTACAAATGAAAACTTGAAAAAAGAATCGATTTTTTTTAAATCGATCTTTTAAACCTCGATTTTTTAGTGAATTGATTTTTCAGGCTTCGATATGAATCGATTCAAAAATCGATCTTTTTTGTAAAGAATCGGCATCCCTAATTTATTTTCGGTATTACCAAGTCACAATATAAAATTAAAATTTGTTTATGTACTGTATAAATATACGTTTTGACGTGTTGTGAAAGTATTTATTATATTTAAATAGTTTTATTTTATATAGCTTTTTTTTATACTCAATTTTGAATCTTTCTTGAAAGCATTATTATGTATGACCTTCGCTTAAACAAAGGTCGAGGAAATTAAAAAAGTATCTGTCATTATTTTATCGGAGCGATGTCGGGGGTTTTTTACGACACATTTTCGAAAATTTTCGAATTCTATCATAAATAAAGTGATTAACGTTCCATGACAAAATGGCTATTTGTTTGCGTACACTGACGCATAAAGTATTGCCTATAAATGGGATCGTATCTACGAAAAATCACTACAACCGCTTGGCAAGAAAAATCCCGATGCGGACACAATTTCTGGAAAATGTTAGTATAATCTTGGTTTTACTATTATAATTTCTGTAATAAGCGGTAAAAACACGTTATATTATCATTATTAATTACATAATAGAATGGAATAAGTTTTGTGGATGTCAGAAATAACGTATTTTTCGCCGTGACATTGGACTAATTAGAGTTGCATATGAAAAATAGGCAATAGCGCATTGAACAGATTCACGTGGTTCACTTGTTAGTACGTATACATATGAAGCATAAATGAAGCTAACAACAGTTTGTATAATAAAATACCATATTTTATTGATGACTATTGTTTATTGAACTATTAAAGAAAATATGGCTATTAATTTGACAGTTTTATTTTTGTATTTTGAATACTAGGGTCGTTTACAAATTGAGAGCCAAAATTGTAATTGCTATCAAAATTAACATAACTATTAATAAACAAGTTCTTTGAGGTGCTAATGTGCTCAGTATAACAAATCCCATAACTCTATTAATTACGAAGATATACCCATAAAACTAACTCAAATCTCAGAAGTGTGACCTTAGCCAAAGTTTATTTGTTAATTGCTTCATAAATTAAAAATGTGTGCTGAACACTGCACATTTCATTTTTCCATTGTTTAATATAGTTTTCTAGGAAGAATATTAACCATTAAAACAATATTAAGTGTTAAAAAAAGATTTTACAGCTAAATAAAATTGATTCTTTTATACATATCATGTGTGTTACATTTTCAAACTCAAAAAATAATAATTGGAACCTCTGTATTACCCCGCCTCCCACTTTCAAATAAATAAGTGGTATTTTTGTTAAAAATGTATTTTATTTACAAACAAACACACCACTGTAATAAAAAAACATGATGAAATTATGCCTTTTTGGCCATCAATTTGAAAATGACCCACTAATTGTACTTTGAGAGCTAGTATACTTTATTAAATCTATACAAATAAATGAAATTGGAGTGTCTGTTTGTAATATTGAAATAACCACTTTTTAATAAATGCATATGGATCTATACATGGTACATATACCAAAATAATGTTTTTTACAATTTTTGTCTGTCTGTCTGTTTGTTCCGGTTAATTTCTGAAATGAGTGGACCGATTTTGACAGGAATTTTATTGGCAGGTAGCTGATGTAATAAGGAGTAACTTAGACAAAAAAACATAAAATAAAAATTAAGTAGGCATCATAATAAAAAAAAACTAAAATAATTAAGAATCTACTGTCACGCGGAACGAAGTTTGCCTGGTCAGCTAGTTAATAATATTTGTCAAATATATTTTTCTGTTACAAGTTTATGAATTTTAAAACATTTTTTTCTCTAAACTCTTGAGTTACGAAAAGATATCTATTGAATCTTCCCCTGGTTTATGTGTTGTGTAATAACATACTATTACAACATTTTGAAGTCCCCTACTTGCAATATTATATAATACAATGAGCTATTAAATTGTATTTTTAGATCCTGAACCAGCGCCGCATATCCAGCTGTCAACTGTCTCCAAAATATACATCAGAGAACAGTATAGATGACATTTACATCCAAGAAACATTGCTCTCCCAGACTAAGCAGAACTATTTGGACATTGACTTCACCACGGACAACAGAGAATATGACCGAAGAGAAATTCATTCACTTGGACTCACCAGTGATGACTATGTTGAACAGAGGCTACCAAAATACACTTTTGATGTACCAGCCACCAACATCAGTGACATAGATTTGACAAAGTATCCTAATGAAGTGAGTATATAGTTTTTGGCCATTAACATACTTTCTGATACCCACTTACAAGAATTGTGTCTTAGTGTGGGGTCACACTGTGATTGAGACTGTTGGGTAACAAACATTTTCAATCCTCAATATCCAATATCTAAGTCAGTTGCATCCAACTGCTGAATATAGGTGTCGACTGTCATTAGCAATTGAGACAAGTAAAACCTGAGGCCACCATGTTGGGCAGGTGAATATTTGAAATTAGTTAAAATTTTGAAATAATCAGATCTTAGTAGGTGTAAGGTAGTGGTTTAAGAAATTTTCACCTATCTACTGTATAAGTTGATAGTAACAGTTATCTGGCTACCTGGTTGGGTTATACTACACACATACTTCCTCTAATGTATTTGGCGGTTATCTGAATTCTTAGTCTAAATATTACACAGACTGTTCTTATATGCACTTCGTTGCTTTATATTTTCAAAAACTTTCCTAAGCTACCTTAACAGTTCTTGTTAAAATTGAGACTTAATAATATTTTCAGGAAATAGAACCAACATGTTTGTCTGATTTCGAGCGCGACGCTGTCGCGTTCTGTAGCAGTTCGGCGCCAGTGACTGCGGCGTCACCAGTAACTCCACCTGAATCAAACAAAGAGGGCAGGCCCAGTGAAGAGCAGCTTGCAAAAGTATTTGAAACATTGTCGGATAATGTAAGGCTTCAATAAGTTATCCTACATAATGCCAATAACAAGTACATACATTAACTTTATCTCTTTAGTGTCTGCTGCTTATGAAATCATCATCAGCCCAAATATGTCCCACTGATGGGCACTGGCCTCCTCTACAACTGAGAGGGTTTAGGCCTTAGTCCACCACCCTGGCCTAGTGCTGGTTGGTGGACTACACACCTAAGAACTTTTATGTGTGCAGGTTTCATCACAATGTTTTCCTAAAGTATGTGATAATTCTTTGTGAATACACATATAACTTCGAAAAGTCAGAGGTGTGTGCCTGGGGTTTGAATCCGCGACCGTCAAGATTCTCGACCGCGTGGCTAACCCTCGAGGCCATCACGACTTATGAAATACATTTCACTATTATGAATTTTAAAATTCTAGTTTTTGCAAATAGCAAAACTATGTGCTTAAAATGTCTATTTCAGTAGAAAATTAAAACCATTTACTTTTAATTTATCGAATTATTTTTAGTTAACTGTGACAATAACAAAATAATGTTTTTTTTTTATTTCAGATGCCGAAGCTATTTATTAGACCTCTAGATTATTCTATCTACAATCCTAATCTAGTGTTTGTCAACAACATTAGAGGAACAACTACTGTGTAAGTCATTCCTTATACATGCATATCAACATCAGTGGTTGTGTAATTTCTAGTTTATAATTGTTTATTCTGGGGTCTTTATTCAACAAATTGCTTTTGTTAAATAAAGATTTAAAGCTTAAAGATTATTTTTTGGAATTTTGAAAAGCAAACTGGTCTTTTGGGCTTCTATGGAAGTACCGCCACTGATCTACATAAACTCACGTCTATTTTTTCAAAGTGTTATTATCTACACCTATTTTATGTTAGCTGTGTTTTAAATGTAATAGTCGGTGACTCCATTGCCATAAAAATTCTGTGATGCTTCTTTTTTTTTTTTTTTTTAATGGAATAGGCGTTTGTCTTCCATCTCACCTGATGGAAAGTGTAGATGAAGACTAGGGTGGTACACGCCCATCCAAAAGAAACCTGTTCACTCTACTCTTAAAGCCTCCTGAGTTCAACTTATCAGGAAAAATAGACCCAGGCAGGTCGTTCCAAATCCTGGCGACTCTCACCAAAAACGATCTGTCAAACCGTTTAGTTCGACTTTTGGGTATGTCAACAACGTATGGATGAAACTTTTGCCTGCGCCTAGTAGTCCGATAAAGGAATGGAGATGGCTCAATCAGTTCGAAAAGACCCTTCGAGCACTCTCCAAAGTGCATCCTATAAAAAACCAATAAGCTGGCTACTCGACGACGATGTTCAAGGGTGTGTAGTCTGCTTCCGTGTGAAATTCTTATTTCCTTATGAGAAATTGTAGTATCACTACTCAACTCTGGCATCATACCTGAAACTTTTAGATCTTTTATCTGAGTCTTTAATTTTTGTATCTTTACAGAGGATTATTTCACTATGTAAAGCAAGTTGCTCTGTTGAGGACGGTGGGACATCTTAAATTTGCATATGTAAAATTTGAAGTGATGAAGATAACTTTGCATCCAGAAGACTCTTCTATAAAGTAAGTAATATTTTATGTATGTATTACACTAAAATTTATAATTTATGTGAAATATTTCACTATGCGATGTCTTTGACTATATGCTTTTTTTAAATATGTACTTAATATCACTTAATATGTAAGTCCCATGTATATTGTACAATTTATTTCCTTCTTTAAATGAAATTAGTGTTGCATATAAAATTATGTTATGTGTAAAAAGTTGTGTTAATTAGTTGTGATGTCCTCAAGGATTCGCCCGAAGTTGACCTCATCTTAGATTTCTCCATATGGAATTGTCCACCAATCCATGCTAGAACAGCATGGTAATCTATCCTAACTGCTTTCAATGGTAGTGGATGCCTTTCCTATAGATTAAAATATGTATGTACATTACTTCCATATTACAGAATGCGATGGCGCATCAGAGGTCTCTCCGGCCTGAAAGTATTCTTCATGTTCTGGAAGTACAAACTGTGGGACATGAAGCAAGTGTGGCAAGACCAGGAACTGTAAGTTTTATTACTTAAACAATATATTTAACAATTTAATTCCATAGATATTCAAATACCGGCTTATGAATTGATAATTTCAAAAGATAATCAAAGACTTATTAGACTTAGAAACACTAAGGCTTATTTTTTGTTATCTTGTTAACAAGTTGCGTTTGCGCACAGTGCTTATGTTTCTCTTACTTAAGTTATCATAGTGTGTTTTTTATAGAATTTAGAATTGTCAATTGTTTTTTTTAAGTGACCAAAATAGAAAATAAAGCTACGAAGTTTGTGCCAGTCTCATATTTTTGATGTATTTTAGGTGGTATGATGGTTTCTCTACCTTCTATGTGGGAGCTGATGGATTGATCCATAAACACATTGTGGACAAGGTACTTACTTTTATTTATAATTAATATTAGTAGATGTTACAAGGATATGTTTGCTTATAAAAAAAATTAAATAGGATGCCGAATTGCACAGGTTTAAGCCCCAGGATCATATCTCTAACTTTTCATAGTTATGTGTGTATTTACCATGAATAATTATCAAGTACTGTAGCAGTGAAGGAAAACATTGCGAGAAAGCCTTCACACCTTAAAAAATCTTAGGAATTTATTAAATGTGTAGTCCGCTAACTAGGCTAGTGTGGTCAACGAAGGTTTAACCCCTCTCAGCTATAGTGTATGTATACGGGTTGATTATGATACAATGAAGGACTGTGCTGCTATTTAAAATATCTTAATTAGAGAAAACCCAAAAAATACTGGCAATCAAACCGATCGCACAACACACATATACCGTTGGTCCAACAGAGCAGTCATAGAGAGTATTTACTTTTATAAAAGTTCGTATATTTATATTCATATAAAAAAATTATGTTTCAGGTGATGCCAGACCAAGACACAATAATAGATGATGAAGAAAAAGCGCCCATAGCTGCCAAGATAGCATTGCTCATTGGTCTGTTGCCGCGAAATTACCTCTCCGATGTGGCACCATACTTTAGCTCATCTTCAGGCACCGTAGAAGTCATGCCTCTGCCATTTAAAGTTTTAGAATAAAACAATTGGAAAGTCTCAATATTACGACTTTACACTAAATGAATATTGTGGACTTGCCATCTGATGTAAAATGTTACTAGTACAAAAAATTACAATCCTACTAATATTTTAACGAGATTTTCTCCGTAAAGCCATGCCGTTTTAACTATTGTCAAATTCCTTTTTAATTTGAAAGTATAATAATTGAGTAATGAGGACTGATTTTTAAGTCTTGGGATGTATATGTGTCATTGAACAGGGCGATGAAAAGACAGATTTTAATGACAATTCTTAATAATTTCTATGTGCAAGAGCTAAATAAACAGTATATTCTCCTCAAATATTCGCTTTTGCTTAAAAAATCCGGTCAATGTTACGCTTATTAAAAATTGGGCACATAGTCTTTTCTAGTGTATTCAAACATATTCATTTAGTGTGAAATGTATATTTATTTATTGACTAGAGTATAATTTCCATCCTATGGCTGTTGCACTATTTAATAAAATAGCCATATACACATTTTGTCTTTAAATGCGAACGAACAAGCGAATGGTAAAGGCGTTTAAATCGAAAGCATTTTACCTTTATACATTTAGACTTTGATAAATTGATTTTATTCGTTAATATTGAATGAAATGTTATGTTTTATTTGGCTTTAGTAGATCAATTTGGGCGTCCACGCCGTCACTACATTTATTTGCGAGCGTGCGTCAGTGATATTTTCATAAACTGTGAATGCCTTTGATTAGTCTGTATAGATAATGTTATGTATTGATATAATACAATAAAGAATTATGTGATTATTGGGTTTTATTATTATTTAATTGGTAAAAGTTACATACACACGTTTCGAAGCGGCAATAGTTTAAAAAATTAAGAAGTGTAAAATTGACGATTCAAAAGAACTTGTAAAAGTCTATTTGAATAAAGATAATTTGATTTGATTTGATATACAGTGATTCATAACGTCGATTTATTCCTTAAATAATAATTCATATATTTCGGACTATAGCAAAGCAGATGATGCCAATTAAGAAAACATATATGTCTGCTCCTCAGTTCTTACGTAGTAATTAGACATACATAAATAACCTCACGCCTGTATTCCCCGAAAGAGTAGGCAGAGGTGTGTTTTTACACCCACACTTCGCCAGGTATGTATCAGTCCCACGTAAAAGGGGGCGAGCCTATTACCATTTTTCGGACACAGTTACAGACTCCGTGCTGCTACTAGAAATGTCTTAATGGAAAAACCCAATAACACTGCCCGACCCAGGACCTATCGATCGCACGGCGCATACTTTGCTGTAAACATAACATTAATACTATGCTACATAGGAATATGCTTGCTTATTTTTCTGCTTTATTTATAATACCATAAGCAAAACATTATAAATATTGGGATGGATAAACACTTTTGCTAATATGATCTCTCCGGGGAACGGACTAAATCTTTAAAAATAAATAAATACACACATAAATAAGTGAGGTGTATTTATGACGCAATGTTAGTGTAGAATGTAGATACTTCTGTGCCTACTCCTTTGATGTTACAAGCATGAGTGTGTGCACGTATGTTTTTTTAAAATATGTTTTAATAAAAAAAATATAAATTAAGTTATGAGTTGTAGAGTCACGCTGTAGTCAGTTTTGAATTTTGATTCTGGTACGAATGGGGCGAGGTCAAAGGTTCGTAGTAGCGAAAGGTTGCTGCGTTTCACATAGGTATATCCTCCTGGACCCCAATAAGAAAAAAATTACGCTGCTATAATAGCCGATAGTACTTTATAAAATTTTTTGCCTAGAGTCCTGAATCTTCTGTGGCTTGTATTAAGGTCTAAAATGAATACCTAAATTAATGTCAGGACTTGACACGGGCGTCCATTTAGTTCTTTCTACAGGACGCAGGGATCCAGGAGGATATCTCGTTAATATTAAATCGTCGTCACTATATCTGGTAGACAATACACATGTAATGAAGTATACTAAAATTTGAAATGTTCATTTTCATTTATTTTCCTTAAAAAAAATTTATTTTTTCTAAAAAAAAACATATTTGCGAAACCTAAAAAATGCTTCAATTTCATGTATACACGATATAGTATGAAATTTGTATAATGAACTCTAAAAAATATTGCAGGTCTGCAATAAATTACTTCGTAAAGTTTTTTTTTTGACAACATTGTGAATCAATTTCTTTTATTTTTAGAAAGTTTTAATAATAAAGTGTGGCAACACAGTTACATTCAGTTGTTCGTTGATGTTGGTGTCGTGACGGGGTCAAGGGTTTTTGTTGTCAAATATCCTTAAAAAAAAATATAACTCCGCTAAACTTGTAAGACCAACAGAGTGTGCAATGTGCATGAAGATATCACGTTTCAAATAGTGCTCCGGATCGTGAAGCTCGATAACATACTTTTTTTTCGTTTTGTTGTTTTGTGTCCATTGTTTGATAATCGAAAAGAGGTCTAAGCTTTCGGCGCTGACTTGATTTCTTGTGATGAGATACGGTGAGTTTTTTTTTTAATAACAATTATAATTGATCTCGTAAGGGTCAACGTTCTTAGTGAGCCGTCGTTGCAATTAGATTTAATTGTTTCGGATGCACCGGAGTCTGTATGAGAGTGGAGGCGAAATCTCCGCGGCGCGTTTACAGTTCACTACATGGAACAGTGCCAAGTAAGTCGGTCGTAGTGCGTAACTAAACTAGTGTTCATTCTGTGTCTCAAAATAGTTATAAAAAGATTTCAAATACAGCTGAGGTGACAAGTGCGGCGACAGAAAATAATATTGATATTCCCATGTTGTGTCATTGGTGCGCGATCTAAAATATTTTAGACTCAATTTTATATAAAAAAATATAATTATACGAGTTGTAAAGTGCGTGTACAAGGATAGCATTAAATAGGTAAGGTCACACTATTATCTCAGAAGTTAGCATTGCACAAAGTATTTAATGGAATTATGCTATTTCAATGTAATCCTTATATAATATTTTTTGATCAATACTTCATATAATATTTGATGCCTGGCCAACATTTCTAAATGAAAATTGCATTGCTTTGAAATGTAAATATAATAATTTTCATATAGAACTTTAGGGCAATGATAGTGGCCAAAAAGTTTGTTTAGTTTCCTTTGTTCAAGTGTAAATTTCACACCTAAGATTTATAGAATCACATTAATGTTTATGGATGGAAATTATAATTACTCATTGGAAATTTTATAACATTTAAAACAGTTTTAAAATAGATGTTTTTTAATATAATTACATCTGTGTATATTAAAGTATTTCCAGAAAAAATTAGCAACTAGATATCTTATCATACATTACCAAGTAATATATTTGTATTTTCAAATCACATTTATGATGATCTAAAAATTACCATTTTAGTTATTGAGACACCTAGATTTAACCATCACAGCATTATATCTGTAGGTTGTATGTACTGTTAGAATGAGTAATGCAAAAAGTAGGTTAGTAAACAATTAACATAGTCTACGCAGTGACAGCTGATAACTTTTTGACTATAGCTGTTATCAGAGGAGTGTAACCATCTAAATAGTCTTTATATAAAGAAGCATGAAATTGTAGAAGTAAAATATATATTTTTTTGCCTTACAAAAATGTTGAATATCTGTAATCTTACTAATAAATTGTAAAGTTAATGCCTTATAATAATTTGATGATAAAAAATAAAATTACTTTATATAGTGAAGTGGGTCCTTTGGCTTATTTATCATTATGAAGATAAATTTTGTATAAATATCAAATTTGGGAAAATACAAACATTCATCTTTGATACAACCACTAATTAATGTGCTTATACAGAACAGAAAAACCACAAATTTAAATGAGTCACTTGAACTCATTACTCATAGTAGGATTCTTTATTGTTTATTCTTTATTATTTATCCATCATATAAATTTATAAACAAAAATATGTACTGAAATAAACTATAGAAGGCCCAAAAGAAGACAAATGTGTAAATAATAAAATGAATTTTTTTTAGAGGATAATTATATGCAAAGTTTAGTTTGCATTGGATTAATTTTGTAAGATAAATAAGAAATGAGCCTTTTGGGTTTACATATAATTTTGAAAATTTGATAAAAAGTAAATTACAACTACCTATATAAATAATTTCATTACATAACTTAATTCAAACAAGTCCTAGAATTCACTTATAAACCGAGATAACTCCACATGAAACTGCAGATGGTGCTTAAAGAATTCAAATTAATAACTCGGTGTATGAAAGTAAATCTGTTGTGAATATATAGGTATTCTAGGGTAGAAGGAATAGTATGTATATGTCACCGTAAAATTGTAAACACCGTTAGATTATAATCCATCTAGCGAGATTGTAAACTGTTGAAAGATTGTGAACTGCTTACAATTCAATGTGTTATTATTCGAAGGCTGTCCCTGATTGGTTGGCTTTACAGTAGATCATTTTATATCCATAGAGTTAGATTATGTTATGTTAGTATTCAACCAATCAGCGCGCGAGGTGCGTTTATATCCATTACGGTTCACAATCTTTCGATAGTTTACAATCTCGCTAGATAGATTATAATCTAACGGTTTTTACAATTTTACAGTGACATATACAAAGGTTTTATTTGTGTTTATTATACTCTGATTATAATGTTTCTTGATACTTTCAAGACTTGAGAAATACCTTTGATAAATAGCATATAAGGCATTGTATTAAACTAATCAATATTAGTAAATTAACTAATCAACAATGACTTATATATGCAAAAGTACAATAATTAAAATAACCCAGCTGATTTATACTAGAAACTATCATTTTCTGAGTTAAAAAACTATAAACCAAGTTATATTTTTGTTATTTCCACATATGATAAAATATATAAAGCCAAACAATCATTAATGTCAGGCAATAATTATACAATGCTGTCAAGATTATTCATAATATTTGGTTTTCTATAATCTTTGTCTGGAAATTCATTAAAAGATATTCAAAGAGTCTGTGAGCTTGTGGAAGAAGACACTGGTATGACTCCAGTAGGAAAAAATATCTTATTTTAATAATATATATATGTAGATATTGAAACTAGGTTTTGTACTTCTGAAATACCACAAGTTATCTACTACACAAGTTGTTATATAGTAAAATAGTAAAAGTCTGTTGTGTTACTGAATGATTGGTAATTTACCAATTATATACATACTCATCTGATTACCTATTACATCTTAGCCATGGCTGTGAGGCGCCAGTGTAACATTAGACCTTTCATAGTTCTATCTTTTTCAGTCGCAAAATGTAGACAGTATACCAATAGATTAGACTGTATGTGTGTCTTCAAACAAATTGCATTAAATAAATATCGACTTTAAGGACATAGCGAGAGTAAGAAGCCGAATTATTTCTTTGTATATATGTATATTATAAAGTCGAGATGGCCTCGAGGTTTAGATACGCGGTCGAGAATCTCGGCGGTCGTGGGTTCAAACCCCAGGCACATACCTCTGATTTTTCCAAGTGTATTCACAATGAATTATCACATATTTAAATGATTAAAGAAAACAACAGGTTTCATCAAACCTGCACACTTTAAAGTTATTAGGAATTTCTTAGGTGTGTAGTCTGCTAACCCGCACTAGGCCAGTGTGGCGGACTAAGGCCTAAACCATCTCAGTTGTAGAGGAGGCCTGTGCCCAGCAGTGGGACGTATGTGGGCTGATGATGATTATGATATATAGTATCTCTTTGTTATAATTACTTCATTGAGGAATATTTGCCTTCCTACATCAACTGCGTCATTACATATCTAAGGTCGAACACAAAAATATCGTGCCAATTCTGGAACACTACTGTCTCGTTTGTACGTGGAAGTGGGTTCACCGCGGCTTTCGCTGTGTTTACTCAGTGTAGTTTTACATAATTAGACCTTTCTTACTTGCTTTATTTACTACGCAGGCCTCCCTGCGACATACTTTACGTAAAAGCGGTAGTGTATATACGCAAAACAATGAAAGCGGAAGTAATTCACTCAAGAGTTGTTCTTGATAGAAATGAGGGTACGGAATACGTCGTCGCTCCTTTGTCCAGCCATTGAAAACAATTGTTTTTTTTTGGGCTCGATTGAAGAAATTTAAAATCTAATACAGTTTGGTTGTATTTAATATTGTATGAATATACAGCAGGACGGACGGCCGTTGGAGCAGACAAGTGTTGGAGTGGAGACCGCGCTTAGGTAAACGTAGTGTAGGACGTCCTGCAGCAAGATGGTCCGACGTCTTGAGAAAGGTGCCGGGTAGCGGATGGATAAGGGCTGCTCAAGACCGGGATGGTTGGCGCCTACTTGGGGAGGCCTTCGTTCAGCAGTGGACGGCGATAGACTGAGAATGAATGAATACAGCAGGTGTAAAACCAGCCATCACTTCAGATAAATAAGCCGTGTTTAAGAATAGGCCTGGCTATATCCTATGTCTGTAGTCTAATTGCAGACGTAATTATGTCGTATGATGAGTAGTTGAAGAGATCGTTTATTTACTCTCATGTAATCGAGTCTATTTAGAGTCTAAATTTTAGACCGTCCTTAGTTCACTATCAGCTGTTAGTAAAAATACTTTGCCGAGCCAGGGTTACCAAGAATACATTTTATAAAAAAAAAGGAGAAAATATGAAATAAATAATTTATATAACCATGCTATTACAAATGAGCTATATTATTAAGGTAAATGAAATCTATATCACTATTTTAATACAACCGGAATAGAATATGAAATTACGGCGCTTCTTAAATGCAATAAAAAGTAGAACATTATTTCAATAGTTTCTAAAGTACTTGTTAATAAGTGAACCTTAGAGAGCTTCACGAAACGCGATTTAGTGGATATACATATGTAGCAATTTTTTTTAAGGACGAAAGGACACAATATTTCCTCGTGGTGAATGAAAGCTTAAAAGAGTGATGCTCTGGCTTTGAACTTGCCATTGTCACGAAAGCCACGCTGCTTATACAACGATACGATTTACGTTTTATCCCCGATGCCGTTTCACAGTATGAAAAAGCGGCAAAAACACATTTTTCATGTATCTCAGAAATGAATAATCTTACATCTACGTACTTAAAATCAATGATAAAGAAGCTAGACAACTTAATATGCATCACTCTAAAGCGATGTTGAAATAATTTCCTCAAATGTTTCAATTGTGATCAAAACATACAGCATGTGTTTAGAACAAGGAGACCTCTTCAATTCATTGTTCGACTTTATTGTACGCGATACCGGCAACAACATAACAATACAGTTTGTAAACAAACGCTACTTAATCGATGCAACTATTTCACGGAGTTGTTTGTTTTACCACACAATGGTTGTGGGAATCATCGGTTTTTGATATAAAGTATAAGTTATATATATAGTATATAAGTTTTTGATACAAGTTGGCTAGACACTAGCTTGCGAAACGAGAGGCCGCGGGTTCGATCCCCGCACCGAGACAAATGTTTGTGTGATCCGCAAATATTTGTTTCGGGTCTGGGTGTATGTGAGACCAAAAAGTCTCTCGTAGTTTCTGATACCCACGACACAAGACTTGTATCTTAGTGTGGGATCAGAACTATGTGTGTGACTGTTGGGTGTATTTATTTATTTATTATACGGGGGTGAATGTTAAATGAACAGCATACACGCGATGTAATAACATAAGAGATTCAGAAAGAAATTGTATACACAAACGCAATAAAAAATATATTGTACAGTAAATTAGCTTCATTCAAATTTATCCGGATAGCTTGGTCATACTGGTCACGAACTGAATTCAAAGGAATTTTCATAGAAAAGAGATTGAGACTGAAAAAAAGAGGAATTCTACAAAAAAATAGGACACGACGGTAGACGATAGTTCGTTGTCTGTTAAATTATGCGATGCCATTTATATTGAGTAAATAAAAAAAATGCATGTTTGTTTCGTTGAAAACGTGTTTTCCCAAAACTCAAATGTTTTTTTTGGCCCTATCCCACCACACACCCGCCACTGTAACTCCTGTGCTCCAGGATCAACAGCGGCACGCACACACGAACCTAAGGGGACCTAAATTTGTCATAATCTCGCAACGAAGTTAATCAAAAAGATAAACAACGGAGGAGTTGGAAAACATAGAGTTGTCCACTTCCCTCCTCAGCAAAGCGGGTGACAAAACATTGAGCTATAAGGCTTCACCCTCACATAAAAAGAAAGACAATTACAATTAGTGAAATTAGACGTAATTAACGCACCACGGGTAAATAACTATATGATATTTATTGAATTAAATTGGACCTATGGTGCGAGTTGCGACACAAATGTTTACTTACTTATTCGGGATCCGAGCAGCAGATTTCCCTTTGCAACTGCATACAGGTTTCTCAAAGCAATCCTTTCATTGCACCGAACACTAAATGATCAGTACAACGTGACTGAGTTATAATATCTTTTTCTTGCGTTGACATCTCGATATGCAATGAAAGTAACAAACGTAATTTGTACGTGATCGTTGCTATTTTGCTACTGCTAGATATATCCACAATTTTATATAGTGTCATAAAGTCGGTATAAGTTTTCCGTGGTTCAAGTTGTTCCATTTTCCTTTGATTTGATTCAATTTTCCGTTAAGTTTAAAGTAAAAAGTAGTTGGGTAATAAATTGTTTTGAGCAATAATGTAATATTATAAATAACCTGGGTGAGCTGAGTGGGATTACGCTCGTATTTAACTACCATGATGTCAGTGCTCATAATGCGTCCTTATTTATGTACATATTCGGTTTACCTGCCGTTATTTCATATGTTTTTCAACAGTTTTATTACGAATTGCATTAAAAAAAAAATCTATTTTAAAATGTAGGCCGCATTTTTTTTAAATAGAAAGAGCTAACAACCTTATTGTTTGTTTAATCAGTTTACATAATTGCATTATCAAAAATGTATCTGTTTCAGGTGCTCAACTGGAGACTGACGAAGCTGTATAAGACTGATATGATGAGATAGCCATGTCGAAAGTGCTGAGCGCCCTGGGTGGCGCGTTGCCGGACGAGCGGCCACTGCTGTCGCTGCAGATCGTCGAGTCGGTAGCTAAGTGTCCGGCGGGTTACTGGGCCGTCAGCAGGACCTACGATGAGGATGCAGACGCGGGCCTGCTGCGCCAAAATGGACTCTTTGGCAAGAAACCTAGTCACTACATTTGCCTGTCCAAGTCTGAGGGTAAGTGGCATTTATATTCTTAGCCTATCGCCGTCCACTGCTTATCGTAGGCCTCCGCAAGTAGGCGCCAACCATCCCGGTCTTTAGCATATAGTGTATAAGTAACACTACAGTCCCTTATTGACAGTTCCGTGGCGCAGCCGCCGCGAGGCCGCGGGTTCGATCCCCGCACCGAAACAAATGTGTGATCCACAAGTATTTGTTTCGGGTCTGGGGGTTAGTCAGACCGAAAAGTCTCTCGTAGTTTCTGACACCCACGACACAACACTTGTGTCTTAATGTGGGGTCAGAACTATGTATGTGACTGTTGGGTGTATTTATATACATATATTGTGGTACATTGTTATATACGAGGACATCGTTTGTGGTCATTTCTTATATAAATAATATAAAAACAAACGGCTTAATTGTTTCGTTAAATGAAAAACCTGGATTAAGACCAGAAAGAAACAAGCGAGCGGAGGTTCACGTAGTCAACCCCGCGTTGACACAAAAGAGACTGTCGTGATACTTAACTGGATTTGATTCTTAGAAAGTATGGGGTCAGGAGCAGGGCTGCCAGCAAATAAATCGCAGCTATACGGATAAGTATCTGCAATTATACGAAATTTGATCGCATTATACATAACCATTCTGTAATTGAGCTCTTTTTTTTTTTTTTTTTTAGAATTTTAGTCAGCTACATAAACGGTCGAAAAGTTGAGACTCTAGAGTAGCTCTTGTTTTTTTTAGAATTTTACTTAGCTAGATAAATGGTCGAAAAGTCGAGATTCGAGAGTTTTTTTTTGAATTTCAGTTACCGTACCTAGATAAATGCTCGAAAACTCGAGATTGGACGGTACCTTGCTTTATTATTTTAGTTATCCTAGCTTATAGACAGTTTGATTTCATCCCGTATGTTTTTGTATCCAATTATACAATCTGGCAGCCCTGGTCAGGAGTATACTTGTGTAGTTCAGCGTTCGAAATCGATTTTAAACGATGTGATTCCACTATGCAGTAGAGCCATGGTATGGGAGTATCAAAACAAATTTAAATTACATCCTATATAGTGTTTATTGTATATACACTTCCACACCGAAAATCCATGTGCATTAAAATTGATAATGGTACTTAAAAGTGAAATCGAGCATCATATCACCTTGCCCAATACCTTAATGCAACGAAAAAGATCAGTATACAAATAAAAATATGTATATAATTAGTGGTCTCCGCACCTATGGATGGAAATATTGCACTTTAAGTAATTTTAAAAAGAGACCAGTAATAACTAACACAAATAAGTTGTCATAAAACCATAAAGTATAAAGTTACGAGCCTTACATAATAAAGATGGCTGCCGAGTATAAATTACACATGTGTAAAGTAGTTAGGGTCGATAAAGCAGTGAGCCAATGAGCGCACTTAATAACCGTTGCCTTTGTGATGTCTTATTGGAGATTTCCTCAATGTATTGTCCACTCGAGATATTGCTGAATAAATCTGTCCGTTGATGGAACTGAACGTCTCCATCGGTGGTCGTTTGCGGAAATTACTCATTTAGATAATGATGTATTGTGAAAGAGAGTTCTATGTTTGTACTATATGTGTCTTGACCTATCTGTAAGTGGTATCAATCAATAAGAGAGTTCCTTTCTGAAAGAAGCATATAGCTATCCCAAATATATAGTTGTACAACTATGTTTCTGTTCTAATTGTTTTCTTCTGATTCTTTCGTTGCGAGGAAAAGACAAGATAGTTTCCCATGCCATAGACGTCATTTTTGTGCGTACCACTGTCGATCCTGGTATGGTGGAGTTGCGGTGTTGGGTGTTAGGTGTACCAAACATATTACTGGAAAAACTAAATTTATCGTGAAAGGAGATGATAATGCATGCCATCTTTTTTTTACGACAACATTGGTCTGGTCTGCGTAATGGTATCATCTCAAGAATTAAGTAATTTTAAGGCGTGGTAGTATCCTACGCATTTTACCTATAAGCTGCTCCACAATAAAGAATATGAAATGTAAAATGAATAAATATATAAAAATTTGCATGTCACCTGAAACCAGCAGATATGGCTACAAAAATAGTTATGTTAAAGAATACATCCACTTTAAAATTGTATAATCCAAATTCACAAATAAAGTAATAGACAAAGTTGAGCAGTCCACTCTCCAGACGAAAGACATACCGTTGGACAAAAGATAAAAATGTCTGTGTGCGGACTCATGTCGTGTTTTAATTGTTTCACTGGGCGTTTCACACTTAACTAATTAGTTCCGAGTTGCACGAGCTCCAATGTAGACAGCGGCGCAACACCAAGTGGAACATGATGCTGTAAAATTTTACCTTGAAAGAGAAGATCTTATGCGTCTATATATTGGAAATGTACATACAATTATACCTTGCACAATGCCAGAATAAGCAACAAAATTGTATGAGTAGAAAAATTAATATGTAGTTATTAAATATCAGGTAAGATAGAGAGACATCCTGTAAATTGTAATACTTAGGAGTATGTTTCGATCAACTCTATACCATATACCTAAACAATATTATAAGAAACCAAGATATTCGGAAGAAAACACTTTAGTTTATTTTTATAAAAGTTTTTGGTTTCCGGAAATCTTGTATATAGTTTTATTTTCGTTAAATTTGACAAGATTATAAGAAAATTTTTCGTTAACGTAATGACAAATGTCTTCACGAAATATTTTTAAAGGCAAAAATCACCAGATTTCATAGTTTATTTGAGGTAAGGATTTATAATTAATAACGTTTTGTTTTTTGTAGTTAATATTTTCAGGAAAATAACAATAATAATCTGGTGATTTCCTGTGTTTTCTACCGACAATAGCGTGCTAGTGTACCATATCTGTTCTTGAAACTGGCCCCGCAGTAGTCACGATCTATTTTGTATTGTTCGGTTAATAAATAAATGGCCCGCCGTATCACCGCGCAACAGGCGCCGAAGTCAACGCATTAGTTGCCTTATGAATAGCTTCCATTCATTTAGATTGTCCCGATAACTGTAAAATATGTATATGCCGTGACTTTACATTGTAGATACGCTCATCCATCAAAACCAGTACTTTTTTTCATGTTTTTAAATTAATTTCCAACCTTTGTCGACGCTTCTTTGGTGTTAAACTCAGCGTTGAATTATTAAATGTCTAGTTATATTTTTCAAGCATGATTTCAGGGTAGGGTTACAATTCTTACTGTATATTTTCGCCCCATCTCTGCATATTATTTGTTAAGTTTTAGTTAAACTTCATTATGCATTCCATAAATTAAAATTAGAATGTTTCTTTTGTGCCACGTAGAAATTTAATTATTTTATCACAAAAAAAAACTGACTGCCTCGTGGTCCCGCGGTACAAGTATGTGCCGTGCGATCTAGAGGTCCTGGGTTCTATTCCCGGGTCGGGCAGTGTTATTGGGTTTTTCCATTAGGAAATTCTTAGTAGCAGCACGGAGTCTGGAATTGTGCCCGAAAAACGGCAATAGGCTCGCCCCCTATTACGTGGGACTGATACATACATACCTGGCGAAATGTGGGTGCAGAAATGCACCTCTGCCTACCCCTTCGGGGAATACAGGCGTGAGTTTATGTATGTATGTAAAAAAAAACTCTTGTTCTATGTCAGATGTATCCATGGTTAATATTTTTGTAACCTAAAAACAATATGAGCGGCCACAAAGGAGTTCTTATTCAACCCATCGCCCGAGTATAATGGTGTATGATCGTATAAATCAACGGGCAGCATGATAAGTGGGTCGTGGTGATAATTAACGTGAGCCCGCCACGTCCACACGCGATGAAAGGGCTTTCTCAAATAGTTTATCAAGCGGTCGTAGACCTCCTGTGCACTATTTGTAGTGCTGTTCGACGCTACTCCAAATGACATAATTACTTAACATCATTACGATTGTTTTTAATGTAATGAGCGGTCGTTAATTAATTTATTTAATGAAGTCCGCATGGTTGGGGATTTTAGGAAAATCCTTGAAAATAATTAAAATGTTTTTCTTAGTTATGTTTCAGCCTAGAATTAGCGAAACAAATTAAATTTATTAAATAACATTCGTAAAAATGTATCAAGATTATTCAGATCATCTATAATATTGTTGAGTTGGTCATATAAGGATGTCACGACATTTTAATATCGCAATGTCACGTAAAAACTATTTGCGTTTACATCGTCAACAGTCACGTGTTGACCACTATATTTTGAAAGTTCGCAATTTTTTTCTGATACAGAATAAAACAAGTTTTTTTTAATGATGGTAAGTGACTATCAACAAATGATAGTTTGCCGACGGTCGGACGGCCGGTGGAGCAGACAAGTGTTGGAGTGGAGACCGCGCTTAGGCAGACGTAGTGTGGGACGTCCTGCAGCACGATGGTCCGACGACTTGAGAAAGGTGGCGGGTAGCGGATGGATGAGGGCTGCTCAAGACCGGGATGGTTGGCGCCTACTTGGGGAGGCCTTCGTTCAGCAGTGGACGGTGATAGGCTGAATATAATAATAATAATATAAAGTGACTATCGCAATCTATAAAACCTATAAATCTAATGGTATTACGTACACAATGTCTTTCATATACCAGCCACAAGAGAAAGAATCCCACGCTTTCATACTAATAAGGTAAAAAACTGTCTCAAGAACTGTAAATTAAATTAGTTGCTTATGACGAAACTGTTTCAAGTGGTGACTATCGATTTCATAGTGCAGATGAACTTGAAACCTTAAAAAAAATGTCGCGTTCGCTCTCATTGAACGCGTGAAGGTCGGCGCGTCGAATGCTTTGTCAATGATAGTTACGGGCCGGGAGCAAAATGTCCGGCGACATGAATAACTGGGCTACTGTTACTTTTTGCATCGGCACGATAAGTACGTAAATGAAGACTGGTAATAGTTTACTTATAATAGTTAGGGAATATAGCTAATAGTTTAGAGGAGGCCCGTGTCCAGCAGTGGGACGTATATGGGGCGATGATGATGATGAATACAAAGTTTGGTTGTACTTTTGCACACTAGAATTCCCATGGTCCTAATGATTTTGACAAGCAAAGTTCTAAAAGAGAATCACCTGGCCAATCATAAACCTAAGATTTTTATGGTGTCAACTGTCCATGCCCATGGAGTCACTCTCTTTTTACAAAATTCATGAAAATAGGTTTATTAGTTTAGCTTTACATACATTAGGAACTTACAAACAAAACCCACTTTCGCAAGATTCTAATTACATATTAAAAAGGCCGGTTTTACAAGTACGGCAATAAAATTATTTCTCGTCTCGTGTCTGGTGGAGCGCCAATTTCAACGTAAAAAATTCGGGTAAGCATTATGCTATTACATATAAAAACTACATACATAAACTCACGCCTGTATTCCCCGAAGGGGTAGGCAGAGGTGCATTTCTGCACCCACATTTCGCCAGGTATGTATTAGTCCCACGTAATAGGGGGCGAGCCTATTGCCGTTTTTCGGGCACAATTCCAGACTCCGTGCTGCTACTGAGAATTTCCTAATGGAAAAACCCAATAACACTTTGCCCGACCCGGGAATCGAACCCAGGACCTCTAGATCGCTCGGCACATACTTGTACCGCGAGACCACGAGGCAGTCAGTATAAAAACATATTTTATTTATACATGTAGACGTCTACACACGGATTCATGTATATAAGGGTTGTTGACATTGAAAGGATACTCCGGAGTACATATCGATCTAAGTAAGGAGCAAGGACGTGGACGAGACAGGTTGTGGCGACCCAACGCCCCTAGGTTAACGCATCAACTCGACTGCGAGGGGTTGTAATGCCTGGGAATATGAGTCTGTGAGGGGGAGGGTTGTTGACCTGGCATGAACGATCCTAATCTATTTCATTGTAGAAAGGACTTTGAAGGTTATTTATAAATTTTATAATAAGCTTGATGTCTGTATTGAACTTTATATAAATCATAACTGAGTAGGTACTGTCTCGTCTACATCATAAATTGAATAGCTCGGAGTCCTTTAGCGTAATGATATTATTATGACTTTTGTATATAGATTAGCTTTAATTATTCATATATTTTGCACTCTAAAACATAATTTTCGGTTAATTATCTCTTCGGATTGGGGTAATTTTATGAAAAAAAACCAATGATCTTAAGCTCCCACCTACCTTTATACCAAAGATGAACTAAATCGGCACAGCGGCTTAGGCGTTAAACCGTTACAGAATGTCTGACATCATTTATAATATTAGCATGAATAGTGTGAAAATATATGTATTCTTGATCACATATTTTGATGTTATAAACTCGATAAACGCTTTGATCGGTATAAAAGTTCTCCCGAAATAAAACGGTCCATTAATTTTTCCCGAACATTTATTACTCTGGTTATTACTTTACCCGTCCGGGTGTTTCCCATTCAATCGAAGCGAAATGTAAATTGAATGATGTCATCATAATCTTGGAAATATGAGCGGTATTGATAAAACAATGATTCATTTGAGATGTCTTAAGATTTTTCTACACTTATAAAAAAATTGTCATGATTATTGATTAACGGCAATAGACACGCCCCCTATTTCGTGGGACTGATATATACCTGGTGAATTGTGGGTGCCGAAATGCATCTCTGCCTACCCCTTCAGGGAATACAGGCGTGAGTTTATGTATGTATGTATGTGTGATTATTATTAAAAAAAATCTTTGGCCTGAGAATGATGTCTAGATTTAGCAAAATATATTTAGCCATGCACCGTTAACCTATGAGAAACCACGTATAAACAAGCTTAGTATAACTTAGTCTCGTAAGAAGCAAGCCTAAAGACCTAAAATAATATAGGGGATTCCAGGATTCGGCCAGTGCCATTAGAAACTAAGAGAGGAGAGGCTTTTACAAAGAACTCAGATCGTAAAAAAACTTTAGTAAATTAGACTGAGGTTTTTTCTGGGTGCGAAGACGCTGCCTGAGTATTTCTCGAGGCAATTTTTTTTTTTTTATTTTTTTATTTATTTTATATTCTGGCACGGCAAAGTGACCCCATTGCACCTGATGGTAAGCGCAATGGAGTCCAGAAAAAGTGCCGACCAGTGAGAGATGATGGTCTCCCGTTGGTCGACACAATCATGCCGGCCGAATACCTCTTCACCTTATTGTGAAGAAGTTTGGGGGACTATCAATCATGGCGATCAAAGGACAAACCGGCCAAAAAAATTGCCGGCACGGTCATCCTTTCACCATGATTGAAGCCCCCCCGAAAACCGGATATACACTGGCTGATCCCGGAACGCGGCACACTTGCATGTGCCACTATGGCGGGTTTTACGCCCTGTGTACGGTGGTCGCCATCCGGGCGGATACGAATATCCTACCACCAGCAAACATTTAAACATCCGCCCTACTAAATCTGTGACAACTGGGGTTAGGACTTAGGAGGCACTAAACGCAGGTGTCCGTTTTATCTATTCAATCTTTATGGGCATTTTTGTTAGCTAGAGGGTACTAGTTTTGAGTTTTTATCAGGGCGCCCCTCATCTGGGTGTATTATGTTCGGTTCTCTCGACATTACTGACTTTTCCATCCAAACTATTTTTAACGATATAAAATCGTAAAGACAGCGATTACATATCGATGACTCGCGCGTAATGTGACTAATGTCTGTGTTGTAGTTGGAAATTGTTTTTAAATGACGCCGTGTGAACGTGATCAACACATTTTTTTAGTCATTAGAGCAAGCACTGATAACGAGCTCCGATGTAAATTGAAATATCTAGCTTGTTATGTATGTCCTTATGTTTGACATTTGATTCGAGTAAAAGTACACCGCGGATGTACGTGATTTACTCGTACTTAAAATGAAATCCATTATGAAGCTTTCTTAAAAAAGAGAGCCGTAGGTACTCAATTTTTTATATAATTTCTTTCCAAAGCATAAAGCATAAAGACCCTTGTTAGTAATATAATTTACCAACATGGGTCTTTGGCAAATCCTGTAACAAATGAATTAACTTTAAATATGTGCTGGTGGCAAGTCTCAGTTTATTAAAAAAGATCAACTGCAAAGAGTTTGGTGGCGTGAAAGTGTGTGTATACTGGAACGATAACCAGATTCATCTACTGTGCTAGATGAATTTAATCTTGTAATTAATTATAATAAATGCATTTATTCCTTTTTAACTACGATGTTCTGTTTGATATGAAGAGTGAAGACATGTACATTGTACAAACCTGATCGCAGGAAAAACTATCGTGTTATGTGCTTCTGAACTGTCGGATGTAGCCGTGTTTATAATGAGTAATGGTAGACTTGACGACAAACACGTTGGCTGACTTAATATATCGCTTATAAAATAGCCAAGTAATTGTGCCGGTTTTACATTGATGTAGGTACTTATAATCATTGGTGATGATGTCCTTCGACAAGTTTTTAATTATAAAACAACTTGCTTCAGGTATGGTTGATTTCAAAATGTTCCAGTCAACTATTTAGCATTATAATATACACATTAATATATTTTCCATTAGGAAATTCTCGGTAACAGCACGGAGGCTGGAAATGTGCCCGAAAACGGCAATAGGCTCGCCCCCTATTACGTGGGACTGATACATACTTGGCGAAATGTGGGTGCAGAAATGCACCTCTGCCTACCCCTTTGGGGAATACAGGCGTGAGTTTATGTATGTATGTATGTAATATACACATTCTGTTTAATATACTAAATAGTTGAACGGAACATTGAGTAAATAGGTAGTTGTTGATATATATGGTATGTTTAATATATGTATACCTAATGCGGGTGGATAGATTTTTCCTGCAATACTTTGTATATGGAATCTGTATCTCCTCAATACCATTCAGTGATTCCAGCTTTCTCAAAAATGTATTTATTTAGTTCACTGGAACCGTGATGACCATGTTTTTCATTCAATAGTTTAAAAAAGTGTAAAATTGACGATTCAAAAAAACTTGTAAAAGTCTATTTGAATAAAGATAATTTGACTTTGACTGACTTTTACCAGTTATTTTTTGTACTTACGTGTCTTCGTGGTGAGGTGTTATCACTTGTAGGAGGCCAGTACCCAGCAGTAAGGCATTTATGGGCTTTTTACAAACATTAGGCTTCATAAACGATTTAGTGAACTGCGCCATTTTGTTGTACAGACAAGACTGATCCAGTGGGACTGTTAAATAAATAAGTACCCAACAGTCACATACATAGTTCTGACTCCACTATGAGCGACTTTTTGGTCTCACGAATATCCAGACCCCGAGAGAAATATTTTTGGGTCACACAAACATTTGTCTCGGTGCGGGGATTGAACCTGCGGCCACTCGTTTCATAAGCTGGTGTCTACTCAACTGCGCCACGGAACTTGTAAAATTGCGATAGCTCAATCCTTTTGTTTTACGCCAGGTGTACCGGGATACGTGATGGACGGAGTGGTGGTTGTGGGCGAGCGGGAGGCTGCGCCCCCAGGGTACAGCGTGGCGGGGCGCGCGGGCAAGCGACGACTGTGCACGCGAGTGTCCAGGCCCGCAGCAGCGCCCACTACGCCGCCTGTCACTGACGTCATCGTATGCTCCAAGATGCGCAACGCACCACAAGGATTCATATTGGCTGGGTGAGTAGACTCGTAGTGAAAAATCTTGAAGGGGTTTTAAGTGAAATAATATCATGGACTTCTCATTTCCTATAATCTATAGGTAGGAAACTAATTTCTGCTTTTTTTTTTCAAAATTTTAGGTTCAGTAGTTTCGGATATAAGAATAACTTGGAAACTATTTATTTTAAAATTAAAAAAAATAATATTTAAGATCTTCACAACAAGACCTTTCATTTGATATGTCACACGATGCCGTTTTCAAATTATTATTTTTTAATTTTCAATTTCCCCCCCAAAAATGACCTCCCGTATACAGATTTCATCTATTCACGTCACACCTCTGCGTTTGGGTCACAGAAATTGATGTGTGTACCAAATTTCAACTTAATCGGTCGAGTAGATTCGGAGATAATTGACTGTGAGCGACGGACAGACGGACAGATGAGTGATCCTATAAGGGTTCCGTTTTTTTATTCGGACGAACGGAACCCTAAAAATAGATTTATCTTTTGATTAGGTCAGATATAGTAGCGTCTTACTCAAGTATTTATGGTATGTCAACACGATAAGTTCTGAGGTCTGTTGATGGTACGTTAACGTATTAGGTTCGGGGAATCGTCCTGTACGATTATTGTCCCTTACATGCATACCTGACATAATTTTGGTGGCCGAGGTAACGCTACTGTTGAGCCGATCCATGCAAAACTGCTGCAGTATAAACTGGCTAACGTCCAGTTCCACGATTTGCAATAAGATGTTGATCGAAACGTACCAAAAACTGTACAAATAATTAAATATAATGTGTTTTTTAACAAAAAAAAATGGGATAACTAATATAGCAGTTTTATATGAAGAAAAAATATGAAATAATCTTCGTTTGCAAAGTGTGTTAGAGCTTTAATAAAAACGACAAGGTTAGAATTGAATTTCGTTGATGATAATTAATAAGTCACGCGAGCGGATTTGCAATGCCAAGAATTGCAATATCCTTGTTGTCTTGTCACGCAACACAATGTTTAATATAAAATATGTATTTGTAATTTTATGTTTCATGCGAAGTGCTTTTGTATTATTCTGTAGATATATGTATTTAGGTATGCTTCAACAAAATAAATTTTAATCTTTCTGCCATACATCATCATCGTCATGTCAGTAAGTGAATTTAGGTATTTTTTTATTGTTATTTAAAAATGAGTCATCGATTCCTAAAATACAAGCAAGTCTTAATTAAGGTATCGGAGTGCCAAAACGATTAAATAAAAACTGACCAATAAAAAAAACTGTTTCATCATCAGTTCAAATAAATATTCATCATTCTTTTACTGAGAATCTGTTTCTTTGGGGACTGTTAGGTATAAATGTAGTTAAATTGCAAGAAATCATTGAACGATATTACATATGTAAATTGTAATTGCTTTTGTGAAGATGCTAAATGTTGACGCTGTCACCGCAAATTAAGCCCACAGAACAAATAAACAAGACTAGAAAGGAAATGCATGAACAGCATGCTGAGCGTGTCGAACCTACGATTACAATATCATATGTTGGACACGGCCGCTTCTTAGTAATTCGAGTAGCGTGTTATATCAAGACTTTTATAAATGTGTACCAATAGCAGCCCTTCATTTTTGTTTGTTTTTTTATCATTGGTCGTGTTATCGTAGTAGAATGAATAGGTGACAGACAAACGGCGACACTGGTCCTCATACAAAATACTATTTCCCTTCTAATGTTATTCAGCTGTTCTGTGGCCCACACTCAGGGTTGGGCAGTATTTGAATTACTTGTAATTGAAATACGTAATTGAAATACAAATACGTATTTTGTATTTGTATTTTAATTACTTTCTTAAAATGTAATTTGTAATTTGTATTTCAAATACGTGAAGCCGAAGTATTTTGTAATTAGTATCTGGGGGCACGGCAGTGCCCCCGCCAAGTCGAGCGAAAAAGCGGCACGGCCGTACTATACTTTTCTCGAAGCAACTCAGGCCATTTTCGACACCCTATAACTTCGTTGTGGATAAACCTAGAAACCTGAATTTTCTGTCACCAAGCAAGCATAGTATAAACTTTGTAAATTTCAAATTTCATTCAATTTGAACCAGTAGTTTTAGAATTATAACTAGTCAAACTTCGCGGTTTTGGTCACTCACTGACCGATCATCAAAACTCTAAGGCACTTCTAGCCGACATAGAAGCTTAAAATTTGGAACACAATTAGTGTTTAGTGTATAACTTAAGGAAAAATTAAAATATCTTGCAATTTTGGTCTACTTTTCTAGATTCACAAACTGCATAAATAACTTTGTAATCTCATATAAATATATAGGATTACAAAGATACATTTGCAGTAAATAAATTAGTGTACCTGTATAGTATAAAATAATGAAATAATAGGTGTATGTAGAAATGACCCGTGGCGCAGTTGGCTAGACACCAGCTTGCGAAACGAGAGGCCGTGGGTTCGATCCCCGCACCGAGACAAATGTTTGTGTGATACACAAATATTTGTTTCGGGTCTGGGTGTATGTGAGACCGAAAAGTCTCTCGTAGTTTCTGATACCCACGACACAAGACTTGTATCTTAGTGTGGGATCAGAACTATGTATGTGACTGTTGGATGTATTTATTTATTATTTATGAAGTAAGGTCTTTAAATTAAGGACTGCCTCGTGGTCTCGCGTTACATGTATGTGCCGTGCGATCTAGAGGTCCTGGATTCGATTCCCGGGTCGGGCAACGTGTTATTGGGTTTTTCCATTAGGAAATTCTCAATAGCAGCAGGGAGTCTGGAAATGTGCCCGAAAAACGGCAATAGGCTCGCCCCCTATTACGTGGGACTGACAGGTATGTATCAACATACCTGGCGAAATGTGGGTGCAGAAATGCACCTCTGCCTACCCCATCAGGGAATATAAGCGTGAGTTTATGTATGTATGTAGCAATGAATTATCGCGTACTTTAACGGGGAAGGAAAATATCGTGAGGCAATCTTAATAATAGGGTCAAGTAATTTATTCATTTCAAAAAAACTGAGTGCGGCAGTTAATGCCGTAAAATAGTTCAAGTTATACCTCTAATAAGCTTTATGTTGTAAATTTCTGTTAGGTACATTGACAGTACCAATTTATAGTGAAAGAGAGATAAAAACTTTAAAATAGGATTAACTCCAACTGACGTTTGTCGCGTGCGGCCCTAAATATTTCTAACTAACGCAAAAAATAATTATTATTTTAAAATAAAGATCACGACGCGGCCGCTCTCGTCTCGTATGTAGAGGAGGAAGACTACCTACAAAAGTAAGCAAAGCTCATAAGGCAGAGAGTGGGCTTTAAGAAAATCCGTTGTTAGTACTCAAGAAGTAGAAGATACCGAAAAGAAAAAAGTAGGACTATCTACAAAAAGAAATGAGATCCCATAAAAAACAAAACTTGTAAAAAACCCCAAGTCTCGCAACTCAGTTCTTTTGCCGTAAAAAGTTGTGAGATCTATATGATACCAAGTCGATGAATTTATTCAGTCCCCGTTTAAGGGAACTTCTGTCTTAAGTTATTATGCACTTAGCTTACCAGACACCATCTTATAGTGACCATATCAATGTTAAAAATCTTTTATGTTTAAAATAAAATAGTTTTGACTTGGCAATCGCACTAAAAGTGAGATACATTGTGTTTTCATGCGATTGCAAAGTCTAACTATTTTATTTTAAACATAAAAGATTTTTAACATTGATATGGTCACTATAAGATGGTGTCTGGTAAGCTAAGTGCATAATAACTTAAGACAGAAGTTCCCTTAAACGGGGACTGAATAAATTCATCGACTTGGTATCATATAGATCTCACAACTTTTTACGGCAAAAGAACTGAGTTGCGAGACTTGGGGTTTTTTACAAGTTTTGTTTTTTATGGGATTTCAAATACTCGAGGCTTCAAAATACATTTATTAAAATACATTTAGCCTTCATTTAGTATTTAGTTTGTGCTCATCAGGACCTGTAATAACAAAACAAACACCGCTTTCAAAAAAAAGCTATTCCAAAACAGATAAATATGCATTATTTTGTATTTTGTAATTTGTATTTCAATTAAGAATAGCTAAAATACTGTATTTTGTATTTCAAATACCTTACTTAAATGTATTTTGTATTTCGTATTTTAATTACTTGCGATACAGTATTTTGTAATTTGTATTTCAATTAAAGCAAAGCATGTATTTTGCCCAGCCCTGCCCACACTTAATACGTGTTGTGAACATAGTGAGATAAATCAATGACGTGAACAAAGGTGAGTAATTGGTTTCGCACGGAAGGCGGTTTATTAACCTCCTGTATACTTCTTTGTAATAAATAAATTTAGCTTATTTGCAAATTCAGACACATCATCGTGACGCATTCTCATGTCCCGGTGTTTTTATGAAAGACACTTGCCAGCAATTTGTTTCGTACTTCTAAGAAGAAGGTACTACACCTTCTGTTTAAAACGATCGTACTAGTAACTAAGATGGCATAGAAATTCAACGGTCCTCGGTACTCGGTGCTATTTTAATGTACAACGGAATTGTGCACAAAATTTTTATTCGGTATTGAGTAGGTGAAATTATCCTGAATTAATCTTGTCCTCTTATAATAGTAACATTGAAATCTCGTATTATGATCATCATCATCAGACAAAAAACATCGACTTCTATACATAGACATCGTCCAAAGATTTCCAGAATGTCCTGTAAGAAGCGGCCTGCGTACAGCATTTTCCCACCGTCGTCGTTAAGGGATGTTCTAACGACCTTGTTTTTGCCATTTAACTCTGCACAATCTCGTTTGAATATTGAGTTGGAATAAAAAAAAAGTACCTGGATGACCGAGCTTCGCTCGGATTTTTTTTTAAATTGTGTTTTTTGGAAATTATATTTAAGTACGAATTAATAAAATGATGAAATATGAATAATGTTACTTAACAACGCCATCTGCTGTTGTGTCGTTAAAGCAATTAGTTGCTCACAAAAAATAGTATTTTCAGTTGATTTTTGTTATTTTTCTTCCAAATGACATTTTCTAAAAATGATTCCTAGCTAGATCGATTTATCGCCCCCGAAACCCCCTACCTATATACTAAATTTTATGAAAATCGTTGGAGCCGATTCCGAGATTCCAATTATATACCTATATATATACAAGAATTGCTCATTTAAAGATATAAGAAGATAAGATAATACAAAAATAAGTCTCTATTACGGGTAGGACGCACTGATTGAAGACTTTCGTCTTAAGGCACTGAGGGATCGACGACTTGAAAATATGACGTACGCTTAGGCAAACGTAGTGTAGGACGACCTGCAGCACGGTGGTCCGACGACTTGAGAAAGGTGGCGGGTAACGGATGGATGAGGGCTGCTCAAGGCCGGGATGGTTGGCGCTTTGTTGGGGAGGCCTACGTTCAGCAGTGGACGGCGATAGGCTGAGTATATAAGTCTCTATAATAGTATTCTGATAAGCCGATTCAATGTTTGCTAATTTAATTAATGTTAGCCCATGTACCGATAACGGTATGATATTATGTATTGTGCAAACAGAAAACTACTTTCACATCACGATGGAATGAACCGACAGTGCCGTCCGAATGCTACTTTAGTAAAGCGCTCTCGTTCGGTTACTTTTCGTATGGCGCTTATACCAATATAAATATTTAATAGGTATTACTGTATTATTATTATTATAAAAAGCAGTGATGGCCTCGAGGTTTAGGCGCGCGGTCGAGAATTTCGGCAGTCGCAGGTTCAAACCCCAGGCACACACCTCTGACTTTTCGAAGTTATGTGTGTATTCATAATGAATTATCACTTGCTTTAACGGTGAAGGAAAACATCGTGATAAAACCTGCACACCTAAAAGTTCTTAGGAATTTCTTAGGTGTGTAGTCCGCCAACCCGCACTAGGCCAGCGTGGTGGACTAAGGCCTAAACCCTCTCAGTTGTAGAGGAGGCCCGTGCCCAGCAGTGGGACGTATTTGGGCTGATGATGAATGAATGATGATGATTACTGTATTAAATATCGATTTGCTATCAATTAATTTTACGACGGTCACCATTATAATAGTTAAAATAGGATTTTTGATATTTTTTTAACCGTATTACTACCGTATTATTAAAAACTAGTTGTTGCCCGCAACGCCGTATGCAAAGCATTACACTTCAAAAGGAATTTTATTTTACCGTTTTTTTCTGCATTTTCCATTGCTGCTCCGCTCGTATCGGTCGTAGCGTGATGATATATAATCCTAATAGCCTTCCTCGATAAATGGGCTACCTAACACTGAAATAATTTTTCAAATCTGACCAGCAGTTCCTCAGATTAGCAACAAGCAAACAAATTCTTCAGTGCGATCTGAAAGGAAATCTATCTATTTACACCTAAGCTACTAATTCGATTTGAATGATTTTTGCTATAGAGATAGATGGGAGATTAACAGAAGGCAAATACTATGTGAAGTCGTGATGGTCTGGAGGTTTAGGCACGCGGTCGAGAATTTCGACGGTCGCGGGTTCAAACCTTTGTGAATTGTCACGTACTTTAACGCTGAAGAAAAACATCGTGAGGAAAACCGCACGTCTTAAAGTTCTTAGGAATTTCTAAGGCCTAACCCTCTCAGTTGTAGAGGAGGCCCGTGCCCACCAGTGGGACGTATATGAGCTGATTATTATGATGATGTAAGACTATGTACTTATTTTACAAAATAACATTTGTGGTCGGTTTAACTAAATAGTTTTATTAGTGTCCCCGATCGACCACAGGCGGGCAACTCGTTACTCATTTAAATAAATCACAGCTCCGGTGATGAAAGAATATATCAACAGAATTCATGTGTACACATTGTGGCTTGCCGCTAGATTACCCACATACATGTGTAAAAACATAGCTGCCTAATGTAATGAGATGACACGTAACACCTTGAATATTTGGTCGTGCGTCCGTATTCACTTCTTTGCAGGAGTAAGCATCGTTGATAGAATATTTACTGGCGAAATTATTTATCTCAGAATATGTGACAATATTCCGGTCAGTTCAAATGTTTCTGCACTTGTTGCTTAAAATAAGTTATAGGACTTTACTAATAAACTTTGCTAAAATCATTCCCAACATAAAAATAATTTGCGTCGTTTTCTTAAATTCATATTAAATTCTGCTGTGAATAGTGACTCAGTGTGTCTTTTTTAAATATTATATTTATCAAATACCTACCAAGTTCTAGTTTCCGTAACTAAGTCATTTTTTGTGGAAATGTAAAGACTAATATAAAATATTCCAGAAAATAATGGTGAAGGAATATCTTTGACAGTTAACATCATGATGGTAGTAGCAACATGATGCAACAAACAAAAACCGCTCTAGTGTGTGGTGTTCCGTTCTATGTTCTTGATCTATGGGAAATTAATTTTTTGACAGTCGATCCTCCAATTGCCAGTGCCATACGCGTTCTATTATAAAAGGATAAAAGATCTTAAGGTAAAGGATCTTGGTCTGACCATCGATAGTACTTTAAACTGGCGCCCGCAAGTCACCTACGTTTGCCAAAAAGTCACCGATTTTCTCCGCGTACTCTATCGTCTGAAAAACTTCCTCCCCTCCAAGACCAAGACAATGCTTGTGCAAACTTTAATATTTCCCATAATTGACTATGGTGATGTGTGCTATTTTAACCTGAATGCAGATCTGCTCAATAAACTCGACCGACTTCTTAATAACTGCATTCGATTTATATTCAACCTCCGCAAATACGACCACGAATCTACCTTTCGATCTCAATTAAAGTGGTTACCTATTCGTCAACGTCGTAATCTTCGTGCACTTACTACTCTTTATTCTATTCTCATGTCCTCCTCCCCACCTTCTTATTTAATGCCTTATTTCCAATTCTTACATTCTAACCACGTGAGATCCCTTCGCTCTTCAAATAATTTTATCCTTCTTTGTCCATCACACAAATCTGGCTTTGTTGATGCTTCTTTCTCTGTCCAGTCAATACGTCTTTGGAATGCGCTCCCTTTGGAGATCAGGATGTTCTCAAACCGTTGTATATTCAAGCACAAGGTTCGTGAACTGCTTGCTAGTGAAATTGAAGAATCTTCACAACATTATTTTTTTGTATATATTTGTATTATATGTATTTTATCTATGTTTATATATGTATGTGTAAATGTATATATATGAATGCGTATATGTATGTATATATGTATGTGCATTGTATATATGTAATTTGTTTACAGTATTGTTTTGACATTTTACACACCTGCCTTATCTCATCTCTGCATCACCCTAGGTTCGACTGTTAGAGAATGCCTTAGGCATTAAGTCCACCTATACAAACTTTGTATGAAGTGTAAATAAATAAATTATATTGCCTTCTTAAAAATAATTAAGAGTTCCGTTTCCGCTTGCAGAGAGATCAACGGCAAGGTGGTGTGCTACAAGGTGAGCGGCGGCAGCGCGGACACGTCGCCCACACACAACCACAACGAGTACGAGAACGTCGTCACCAGCATCACGCCAGAGGCGAATAGACGGTAACAAAGTGTATTCTTCTCTAAATACCAGTGCAGAATCGATAGTCTGCAAAAATGCTCTAAATTTGGCGGTGTAATTCTTTAATTATTGACTGCTGAAATCGCAGAAGACTAGGGTTTAGAGGTGAAATCATGTTAGTGTTATGTATGGGATGTTATGGAAAAGAAATAAAAACTACCAAACTAACTATGGAGACAATATTCTTAAAGATCTATTTCTTTCAGGTTACGAGCAGTCCCCGAGCGTCCGCCGAAACTCTCTCCACTGGTCAACGAGCTCAACAATCTAAACCTGACCCAGTCCCCCCCTCCATACCCGAAGATCGACGAGTTCACGACGGAGCACGATTACGAGGCGCTCAGCCCCTCGTACAACATCAAGCCCTCGCGGCCGGCGCCCCGCCCGCCGTCGGCGAAGTCCCCGGTGCGCGAGCCGACCTCGCCCGTAGCCCCCTCCAGGAAGAAGGGCCCCGCGCCGCTGCCCAGGAACACTATCTACCAGACGCTGGGAGGGTACAACGGGATGGAGGGGGTTCCGTTCGTGCTGAACCCTAAGCTGCGGGGACTGCCTAGTGATTCGTTGGTAAGTTAATATTATTAATAATATGAAAGTTTGCATGTTTAAAGTTGTGCCACTCCATTACGGTAAAATGGCTACACGAGTTTGGACATTTTAGACGCTCCATTCTTTATTACATAGATAAGTCATAATATGTAGCTTCTAACTTCTCGCTTGAACGATTTAATTAAATCCAAATTCCTACTACTTTCTAGCAGGGTTTTATGAACTTTATAATCATAATTTAGTTTTTCCTGCTTTAACTTCAGAATCTTATGATTGTACCGTTTAGATTTCAATAATGCATTGAATACTTTAAAAACAATCGACATTTCAAGGTGTCCTTTCCTCGACTAAGCTTGTTGATATTTTGGAATATTTCAAGTATCGATTGAAATGTTTACATTCGAAAATAGCGCCCTCGCCCATGTTTACGCGCCATTTGTTGTGGTGGAGTATTACTGTAAATATTTACGATATATCAACCGTCCTATGCTATGACATCACGATGAATAGTGATTTCAATGATAATATTTATATTAATATACTACATACATACATACATAAACTCACGCCTGTATTCCCCGAAGGGGTAGGCAGAGGTGCATTTCTGCACCCACATTTCGCCAAGTATGTATCAGTCCCACGTAATAGGGGGCGAGCCTATTGCCGTTTTTCGGGCACATTTCCAGACTCCGTGCTGTTACCGAGAATTTACTAACGGAAACACCCAATAACACTTTGCCCGACCCGGGAATCGAACCCAGGACCTCTAGATCGCTCGGCACATACTTGTACCGCGAAACCACGAGGCAGTCATTCATTAATATACTACATTCAAGTTTATTATAACAACCCCGTAGCGCATTTGGCTAGACACCTGCTTCTGACACGCGAGGCCGCGGGTTCAATCCCCGCGCCGAGACAAATGTTTGTGATTCATAAATATTTGTTTGATCCACGAATATTTGTTTCGGGTCTGTGTGTTTGTGAGACCGAAAAGTCTCTCGTAGTTTCTGACACCCATGACACAAGACTTGTATCTTAATGATTTAACGCCTATTAAAATATAATACTGACAAAGGTATGGATCTCGGGTCTAAAAAGGTACATCTCTAGGCTAGGAAAGGTTGCGGGTTATATGTAAGTAGAAATATTGTTTGTAAACTCGCAAACTATACAGACAAAATCCTAGTCTGAAGTATCATTTAAAAAAAAAACAAAAGAAAACAGGTTATTTAACGCAGACTTAGGACACGTTTATTAATAACGTGGAAAACATATAATAGGAAAACGAATGAAAGTCCCATGGCGGGGCACAGGCCTCCCCCATAATTGTGTGGGAAGGACTGGGCATTTTTTGTGAGTTCGTAAAATATTAATATGCTGGTTTTCTTATACAGGGTGTATTCAGACCGTGATCGGAAACGAAGGCAGATAATAGCTAAGGTGATTACAAACCCCCTGGCTTAAGAAAATTCTGACAAAAAATAAAAATTTTGACGTTTTCCATACAAACCGCGTACATTTAATACCGATGGTTGTATGGAAAACGTCAAATTTTTTATTTTTTGTCAGAATTTTCTTTAACGCCAGGGGGTTTGTAATCACCTTAGCTATTACCTGCCTTCGTTTCCGATCACGGTCTGAATACACCCTGTATATATATTTTCTACAACATATGAAACCCAAATTAAATATGAATACAGACATAACTTTTAAAATTTGATCAATTTTTTGCCTTGGTTTTCTTGGTGTCTTAGTAGACACCCATACCATATCACCCAACTAAGGTACAATTATTTAAACTATGTACGTGTTTTGTTTCAGGCCCAATTACCTACCATTAAGCGGCGTTCGCGGTTCGAGCTGGACCGCGACTACACATACAACTTCACAGTGGAGCGGCAGACGTGAGACGCGACCCCCCTCCACCCCGCACCCCTACGACATGCCCCAGCCCCCTACAACACGACAGCCAAGGTGAATATGTAGTCCACTTCACAAACGATACGACCTCGACACTGTTCTATTGGTAATGAATTTGATGCGCGGCCAATGTTGATCGGACGGGACGAGGCCTCGTCGAATACACGCACGGAAATTTATTCGGGTGCATCGTTCAATGAAGCGAGTCGCGTGACGTCATATACTAAAGTGAAGTTAGGTTCAGATTACATTGCTGCCTCGGCTCTGAGCTTTGAAATTAAGTCTTTAAATGAATAGGCAATGTATATCAAACATTTTGAAAGAGTCACGCGGAATAAAATAAAATGGATGAGCGAGATAGTAAATTGAGTATCTGTATGGCGTTAGAAAGAGAGCGAACGCATAATGCGATGAGATAGTAGTTTTACAAGTTATACAAGTTTACCTATATCGTTATACTTTGGACCGACAAATATTAATTAAACTTGTGTTATTCTCACCGCGTTATGCCTTCGACAAATCCTTTAAATTGTATTTGAAATTGTGATAGTGTTGAATATATAGGCCAAGACCGGTTATGACGCAAATTTTCTGTCTATATTCTGTTGTTAAAACATTCGGTCTTAGTCTTATGCCGAATTCTAAATGGCAAGACTGTTCAGCTTTGGAATGTTGGAGATTTTGGATGTTGGATCAAATTATCGATTCGTATTGTATGTATCGATCTCGAATCGGCCGCTATTGTACGGCTATTATTTGTTGTGAAGAATGTAGGATATTAGGTTGGCGAATTACCAGCTTTGATATCGATACTTTTTGCAATATCGATAATTCCTTATAATCGATTATTATTCCAAATTTAAATATAATGTCGATTTTGAATGTGTTGTTAAATCGCCAATCTGAAATGCACGAATTTATAATATATAATATTAAAATTAGTGAAAATTAACGTTCGATTAACCTCAATATTTCGATTAATTCTTACTATTATTATAAATATCGGTTGTGTTATTGTAATATTATTACTGGACATTTGTACTGAGGTTTGAAGTTAATGTTCCGTTGCAGTTTATGTTATTGGATACCAATTTATTCATATACATGAAGAATTTAATTTGATTTTATTCAGAGGAAGGAGGTGTAAAATATATTTATTAAGGTCACAAATCTAGTGTTGATTTGCTAGTTCAAATATGTGCCGGTTTTAATTTTTTAATACTCATGACGACCACGAAGACGAATCGTATCGATTATTTTTTTATTGAGCTGAAATATAGATACTACAAGAGTCAATTTATTTTAATGTCTAATTAAAATCTTTGACTCCATTCCTTCCTCTATTGCTGAAAATAGGGATGGGCAAATGGAAAAAAAAATATGGATATATATCGTATCGTTATTTTTAGAAAATATCGTGGTTTGCAGTCTAAAAAAATATCGATATTTTTAGCGACTACGAGATTACCTATTGTTTTTTTTTTTAGAATTTTAGTTTCCCTAGCTTCGTAAATAGTCGTAAACTCGAGGCTCGAGAGTAGCTCTTGTAGATTTTTTCTTTTTTTTGCGAATTTAAATCTATACTTTAACTCGATCAAAGTAAAATTTAAAAAAACTCAAAAAAAATTATCGAATTTGATATTTAGAATTAAATATCGAATATCGATATTATCAAAATAAAAATATCGACGATATATATCGATTATTTTCTGAAAAAATATCGATATTTTGATATATCGATATTTTTTACCCATCCCTAGCTGAAAAGCCATTGTGACTTCAAGGGGTTATATTTTACGTTGAAATGTATTACGTGTACCGCTCTCGTAGACTGATTCTATTGCAATATTTGTAAATAAATGTTTGAAACTTTTAATGAACGATGTTTGTTGTATATCGATTTTTAACTGTTACGGTTCTTGCGGGCTTTGGAAATGGGGACCAGATCTGACGGTATCTGGAGGATGAAGTGTGAACGTGTCACATATCGTCCGGTTGGATTTATATCTTATTACAAAGTTTATATTACTAAAGTAGAAAGTTGTATACAATAATTCAAAAACTCGTGTATATCGATTTAGTTTTCACTATGTTATGCAGTTACGTAGTGGCCATGCTCAAAATAGACTATAAACAACGACACTATTCGATTTTTAAAAATTATTTTCAACGTTTTTATTCTTCGCTGTTGTACTTATTTAAAAAATAACTTATTTGATTAATTGCCAAATTTTCTTCAGATTTTAATATAACAATAACAATTCTAGTAATTTAATTTATTAACGTTATCTAAATTTGGCCATATTTTACCAGAAATAAAACAAATTATTTAAAATATGATGGCCACATTTTTACTAATTTTTTTTTAAGTGAGTCCACGAAATAATAGCACAAGATGGTCAGATTAATAATAATGACATAATTTTAAATTATAATTCAATCCTATGACGTGACATATTTAATGTATAAAAATGTAATAGATTATTTAAATTATGGTAACAGATTATAGTGTCGACATTAACAATGTGTTCATGGTTAGTGCCAATGTGAGTATAGTATCTCGACAAAATGTTCTAAAAATGTCTGCCAAATTACTAGTCTAGTAATAACAGTAGTATCATGCACCAACACACTTCATGATGCAGTATAAATGCTTCTTAATAGCACGATTAAAACTTGTTTTTTTTAAAAGAATAAGTTTCTCTATGGTCTGTCCATAATAGGCGTGTTTTTATTATTTAAATTATAAATTCCGTGATTTGAAAAAATATCTGTATATCAATATCATCATCAGCCCATATACGTCCCACTGCTGGGCACGGGCCTTCCCTACAACTGAGAGGGTTTTACGTCTTAGTCAACCATGCTGGCCTAGTGCGGGATGGCGGACTGCATACCTAAGAAATTCCTAACTGTTTTAGGTGTGCAGGTTTCATCACGATGTTTTTCTTCACCGTTAAAGCAAGTGATGATTCATTTTGAATACACACATAACTCCGAAAAGTCAGAGGTGTGTGCCTGGGGTTTGAACCCGCGACCGAGGAGATTCTCGACCGCGCGCCTAAACCTCGAGGCCATCACTGCTTGTGTTTACTTGTAACTTTAGATAATTTCAATTCATTAATGTTCATATTTCTTTCATATATTAATTTATCTCAGTCATGCAAAAAATAAAAGTTTGATCGTGTTGTTGGAAGCATATTAAAAATTTTACTTTTAACTAGTACTCTGACTACCGAGACACAATTGAATCATCCGATTTCGATGTAAATATGATTTTACTGAATATGTCATGTGAATGCCGCCCATTGTTGCACTGTCGCACCAATAAGTTTGTCAATTGTGTACATATCCTAGTTTTATTGAGTTGGGGCCTTATTTATAAAGGTTGTATATGTCACCGTGAAATTGTAAACACCGTTAGATTATAATCTAACTAGCGAGATTGTAAACTGACGAAAGATTGTGAACTGCTTACAATGTAACGTGTTATTATTCGAAGGCTGTCCCTGATTGGTCGGCCTTACAGTAGACCATTCTATATCCATAGAGTTAGGTTACGTCAGGTTGGTATTCAACCAATCAGCGCGCGAGGTGCGTTTATATCCATTATGGTTCACAAACTTTCGATAGTTTACAATCTCGCTAGTTAGATTATAATCTAACGGTGTTTACAATTTTAAGGTGACATATATAACTGTATGGTGTTTTCCTTCGCATCCATTTTAGAAGACAAAACACTGTAAAAAATATATAATAGATACAACATTTATGAATAAGGCTTGTTAGTGGTAAATGTTTCTCATTAAGGCCTCGCGCACATTATCATTTAAACAATGAGCATGAATTATGCTCTAATTATGGTACTAAATGCATATTTAAAAGGTTTATTTTCGAAGTAAACTTGAAGCAATTTCGAATTTGCTTGGTGTTTTGATAATCTGTGCACGGTCATGTTGTGTTTCTTTGTATTTATTGATACAATGAACTATTTTGTTGATCGTTAATGCCTTGCACACTTATGTGGCGACTTGTAAGCCATTTCAGTATAGTGTGCCATTTTTACAAAAAAATAATGTTACCGACCATAAAACTTTTAATTTGGAAGATTTAAATTAAAACGTATTTTCTATGTAATAATAGAAGTATGAAAACTGGCTGAAAATATTGTGTCGCGTGAAGATAGAATTAGAACTTGACCGCGCGAGTGTAGAAAAAATCTTAAGTTGAATTATTTTGAACTGAAGTTTTTTAACTCGCTCCTGACTTTTACGTTACGATTATATCGGCATATTGCCGAACAACTAGATACAAATATAGAAATATACAGTTCCAAATATATAGATATAATACTAGCATGGTTATTAACTGTTGAAGCGATTAATTTTAGTTTTATAGATAATTTATCAAATGTAAGCGACGCGTCGATACGTCTAGTCACTAATGCATGTGATTTCTGGAATAATTTTTTTCAAAGCAAAATTTTATTACACTTTTCATACAAGATTAAATTAGTTTAAAAACTTGGAGAGCTAGTGTTTAATTTCCTAATTGAAAAACCTAATAACACTGCCCGACCCAGGAATCGAACCCAGGACCTCTAGATCTGTAGTTAAAAATAGAAAAGGATTTGTAGTTAAAATAATGTAACTTATTCCCAGGCTTAAAGCTAGACGTGTCCACGTGTCGCAATATCCTATGTAAATGTGACTGTTAGAGTAACACTTGGTTTGTTTCCAATGAGATTGCGTCGAAACTAAATAATGTAAGGCGATTATTGTAAATACAATTTGTATAATGCAACTAGACACTAGTGCGTTTTTTTTACAAGTCAAATATGTATTACGTAAATTTGATTAGATTATGGACGAATAAAATATAAATTATTGACTGATTATGTTTATCTTTCATTTATTAAATTAAGATCCATGATGCCTTGGGGTTATTATTACTTAATTTACTATGTTTGAATCGTATTGCACTTGTCATTGTGGTTACTTTTTCGTGTCAATAGAAAAAGTCTTTCTCGGTTTACGTTTATGAACGGCGACGGTACCGGCTACGATCGTCTGCATTTTTATAAATAAATACACCCAAGATATTATGCATAGTGTGCCCATGTTTGTGCTGACACGAGTTAGTACTTCTATTTGAGTGTATGTTAAGTAGATTAAGAAATAAAACCCAGGTCTATAGGTATATCTACCTACCTACAACCTATATATAAATATTTTTTTATGTAAAGGTCTCAAAGTTCTTAAATTTATAGTCTGTGGCCAGTAGTAAGTCAAGGTAATTAATAATAACTACCCTCGAAAGTTTAAAAAAAATAAAAAAACGTAAATATTTACAAAATATATAATTCCATAAATAGAAAATATGCAGATTACAATTTTTAAATTGTATACAACAGCAAACAGTTACACGGTCAGACTAGCTACTGGTATAATTATTTGACAATATTTTAGCATTACCGAAACGACAAAATGAATTGCAGCATCTTAGCATTGTCCTTTATTATTATACGCACAATATTAAAGCTTGCATCTTATACAAAACTCGAAATACATTTATACAAACAGTGCGTATTCTTGTAAAAATAATAGATTAGGAACCTTCTTAATGACTAAGAAAGACATTTTGTCGTTCTGGAAATTCAAGCCTATGGGTTTACACAACAACAAGTTGGACTGATATATAACGAGTTACGGAAATCTGTTGTAGACAAAGAGTAGTGTAATAGGAAAAAAACTACATCACAATATTTGCGTAGACAAAATTCCATTATGCATTAAAACACCAATAAGTAATAACTTTTAATAACGACACAGATCAGACATTTAATGTATGTCTTTATTGATTTAGCCGTGAATGTCTTTTTCAGATACATCAAAGCAGGTTTTTATTTGCTTATCACAAAAAAGTTGTAACCAACCTTGCAAGAATCATTATCTTTCCAAATTATTGACATACAAGATATTTCTTGATTGCAAAAAATATTTTATAGTTCTCATTTAAATGATTAATTGTGAGTATTCATAATTTTCGTTATTTTTAATGTATCATGACGCATTTCTTTGTCTTCTAGTTTAGATAAATATTGTTATTTCACCGTGCGATACACAGTCATCGTCTTGATATCATATGTTACGACTCGAAATGACTTGATTCATACAAAGCACGATTTTGAGGTGTGTTGAAATATTTGAAATAATTACTTTTTTTTAACCATTGTAATCTTACAAAACCTGTAAAACTTTTGACACTGAAAATAATTGTGTGTCCAGTATATTCGCAATATAAAAAACATCAATTCATTTAGTGCCATTTTCATAAACATTGCATAAATCTGGCATAAATGTGTAATGATACTTGAAGTCATAAAACATAGCAACGCAAAACACAGATATGGCAGAATAATACAAAGTTAAGAATGAGGCGATTAAACTCTAGCAATATATTTCACAAAGTTCATAATAAATATTTGGCAAAATTCACAGAACATTGTAAACTATTTTTCCTCTGGTAAACACAACACTGAATATTTTTGTCCTCTGGCAACACAGCTCAAACGCACTGACACAGAGCCAAAAATTAAGTACAGCGTGGAATGGAACGTCGAGGGTGGAGGTGGTTGAGCGCGCGTGCTAGAGCGGCATGTGGTAGGCATGCATGATGCACGGCGGTCATTGCGGCGGCGCCTGCGTCAGCTGTTTCTGTTGCTCCAGTAGTCGCTCCAGCGGAGACGGGCCCGGACCGGACCACAGCGACTGAAAAAAATAACATTATTTTTAAATTAATTTGAATGACAAAATAATTTCAGACTCCATCCAGTAAAATAAACTGTCAACTTCAAAATACGGTTTTATAAATTAGACCAATTGTGATTTAAACATGTGTTCACTGTTAAAAAATTAGTCAGAAGAATTCATCATCAGCCCATATATGTCTCACTACTGGACACGGGCCTCCTGCACAACTGAGAGAGTTTAGGCTTTAGTCCACCATGCTGGCCTTGTGCGGGTTGGCAGACTACACACCTAAAAAAAATCTTAAAAACCTTTAGATGTGCAGGTTTCCTCACGATGATTTCCTTCTCCCTTAAAGTAAGTGATAATTCATTGTGAACACACACATAACTTTCCTAAATATGTGTACCTGGAGTTCGTCCGTCACCATCGAGATTCTCGACCGAGCGCCATCACCTCGAGGCCATCAGAAAAATTATTAGGTCTAGGCTTTGTTGATAAATTATTAAGCCTAGGTAGGATAGGTAGTATAAGTAGTGACCTGGTGCGGGTGTCGCTGCGGCGCGCCCCAGCCCGAGGAGTCTGCGGCGCTGAACAGCGAATACGTGTTGCGTGTGGGATCTGTCACCACGCCCTCCGCGCCCTGACCATGTACAAACTCATTACTTAACATACATGTACCAGTATTATACTTCAGTCCAGATACATCCCATTGACGTATACTGAACATTTCACGGTGGACAGATATATTTGTCTTTCATGCTGGCTTCACATGACTTAAAAACCATCAAAAAACTAGTATATTTAGATTACTTTTTAAGTAAATGAATAAGTAACAAAATAAATCAACAATATTCCAAATTTCGCCACAAATAATGTCTCTCTAGCTGTTTTCCTCTATTTTACTTTATATCAGAACAATTTGAAAGTCCGGCAATGCATGTCGATTTCTATTTACCGTTTCCTTGACTAACTTCTAACATACTTTACTGTACATATAATATACAAAAAATTCCAATGTGCTGGCATAATTATATAAATTGACGATAGGAAAAGTTATAATCATTTTACCAATAATTTATGAAGACTAATGTTACAATAATAACTTACCGGTATTTGGTCCATATTCTTCACAGTTCCAGCATCACTCAACCCCTCATTGAAGTTCATCCCCAAGTTCCTCTGCTGTCCGTCCATCGCGTTCGCTCCGAATCCCACGCCGAGGTCCATCATATCACTACTCCCTTGGTAATTGAGCGGTTTGTCCATCATCTTCATCTGCACGGGTTGGTAGCCGAGCTTGTTGTTGCCAAACTGTGGGTACATTGACGAATCATACCCCACTGTGGGGCCGTATGTGCCGAAACTATTCATCGACGAGTTGAAGTTGGGGGAGGCGACCAAATTCTGCAGCGTGGGTATCTGCTGGCCGATCGCCGGCTGAAGGTAGCTGGGCTGGTTCACCACATTATCCGTTTTAGGCTGGGCTATGCTACTCTGTTGTGGGTTGTACGGAGGCGCGTTGCGGTACGGCGCCGGCATGTTGGTATTGACGGGCGGCGCGAAGTAGTTCGGTTGCATGTTCGCCGCGTAGCTCGTGTTGTAGTTTGGTTGCGCGTCCGCCTTCCACCACTGCGGTTGCTGATAATTTTCCGGGGGTTGCGGCGCCATCCAGTTGTGCCTCGGCGGTTGCGCGTTAAACGTTACGTCGTTTGGTTTAAAGCTCTCGTCTCTGTACTGGTTGTCGAATTGGTTGTCCTGCGCGTTCTGCCAGTACCGGTACTGGTTGGCGAACCTGGGCGGTAGGTCGTTGAGGAAATTCTTCTTGTCCCCAGATATCTGGTAGTTCTGATGGCCGAACTTGGAGCCGTCTTGGAACAACTCCTGACGCGAGTTCTGTTTCTGCAGCGCTGCTGTTCTTACGTCTATTTCTTTCGGGTTGACTACAGGCAACCTTATAGCGGCGTTGTTCTTCGGGTTGGGTTGGTAGTTAGGGTTGTACGCTAGGCCGGCGTTTTGAATGCCGTAGTTCTTCTGCAAGGTCATTCTGGGTCCGTCGAAATTTTGTTGACCGTTCGGCGTCCAATTAGGTATGACCGGTGGTTGTTCTTGTCTCTTGGGCTGGAATGTCTGAGAATTTTGACTAGAACCTTGACTTGGTTTGGATTCCTTCTTCTCTTCTTTTTCCTGTTTCTTTGGAGCCTCCGGTTCAGCGTTGACGAGGTGCGGGTACCCGGCGGACTTGTCCTTCAGCGATAGGATCCCGCCAGTCTTCCTGCCCAGCGGCAAATTGGCTAGGGATTTTATCGCTTTCGGTTGTATTATCTTGGGCTTCTCCGCATCTTTGAATTCAGCACTGTCGGATGTGGAATCAGGCGTGGGCGGCGGCGTGACGAATTTCACCTGAAAAATATTCAAGTAGGATATAAGGTAGTTTGATAGTAAATTTAAGTAAATTAGTTGTCAACTCACCAGTTTTGGTGGAAACGTCACCATCGAGGTGTGTCACTTGGTGATAAGACAGACAGGAAAATGATGAAGATACAAGGTAAAATACAGTAATTTTAGAATCAATAAATATATCTTTGAACTAAAACTAAAAAATGTTTATCATGCAGTGTATGCATTCCTAGTAATTTAAAACTCATTTGAATAGGAAATGTCTGGGTCTGATTAAAATTCATTCCAAATTGTGGTCTAGAGATTACGCATGAAGGATAAAAAGCAATGCATTTTCATCGGATACTATCTACATTATCTGAAATACTGCTAACGATTTCTTCGATTGGAATGTGCTTATACTAACGAAAGCCTATAGGAAACTAGTCAAATGAGATGGAGGCAGGTGGAGGACTAATCTCAGATGGAATTTAGATGACTAAATAGTAAATATGTTTCAGTGATAAGGAGTATTTTCGTAAAAGAGAGTGGAGTGTCACATCTGTCGCAGAACCGACAACCGTTGGGGGAAACGAGTTCTGGAGTGGAGACCGCGACTCGGCAAACGTAGTGTAGGGCGCCCTCTGGCTAGGTGGGGTGACGATATTCGCAGGGTGGCTGGCAGCGGTTGGATGAGGAGGGCCGAAGATCGAGCCCATTGGCGTGCCATAGGAGAGGCCTATGTCCAGCAGTGGACGTAAGAAAGGCTGCTGATGATGATGATGAGTGGAGTGTAGATATGGATAAGAATACGAGATATTATGAAGATAATGTATTTTATTACCACACTATTAGATCCTAAAAATGCTCAAGATAGTAATTTTGTATGTCCATTACCTGTTTGTTGGTCTCCTCCTGTTTCCTCATGATGGCCGCCATGGCGATGTTGACGCGCGGCTTCCTCGCCTCTTTCTTGTCCTCACTTTTACTATTCTCGTCTGTATTCTCAGATTCCTTGAACGAAAAATAAAAAAACAAATATTAATTCATTATTTACAAACAGAGTTGTGATGGCTTCGAGGAAGAGGATCGCGGTGATCATTGATCGTGGGTTTTATTGCCTGCCATCACAGACAACCTAACCTATAGACTCCGCTTCTATTAATTTTAATATGAAAACAAAATCGCTAAATCGTGGCGGGGTACGGGGGCAGTCGGCTAGTTTTCATTGGACGCTTCAAGACACTGATAACATTCTAGTGCGCACTAGAGATGGGATAAACTAATAATTATCGATAATCTACGAAGTTTATAGTATAAAGGAAAAATAAAAAAACATATAAATTTTCATATAAATTTTTAATACGTTAATTTAATTTAATTTTAATAAGTTAAACAATCATCAAAGTCAAAGTCAAATTATCTTTATTCAAATAGACTTTTACAAGTTCTTTTGAATCGTCAATTTTACACTTTTTTTAAACTATTGCCGCTTCGCAACGTGTTATCGCTGTGGAGAAGAAACGGCAAGAAACTCTCTCAGCAACACGACATGACATTTTTTCATAAATGTCATAATGATACAAACTGTAGCAACAAAACAAAACTCCGATCAATTTACTTACTCCCAAGGCTTATTATCTTTAATAAACTCTGAAATTTTATAGTATGCTTTTTTATAAAGCTTATATTTAATTGATTTCTTAAATTTTGTCAAGGGAAGCTCCCTAAGAGCCTTCGGAAGTTTGTTATAGAAGCGTATACATTTCCCCATAAAAGAGTTATTAACTTTCCGGAGACGAGAAAATAAATATTCGTTACGAAAGTAAATATTCATCAATTAAAAGTAAATATTATTTATCAACTATTGACCTCTAAAATGTATTAATTTTGTATAGACTCTCCTTATTGATTTTGATTCAGTTTTTTTTGTTAACGTGATTTTTTCCAGGAAACCAATTATCATCTCGTTTGGTAGCGTCAATCCATTTTTTTTTCACTTCAGGGCACTTGGGAAACCGTTTGAACAACAGACAAGCAACGATATACAGTCTATAAAAATATCGATCTCAATATTATTTGTCGATAAAACAATAATTATATTGTGTCTCATTACTAGTCTGCGTGTCAAAGAGAGAGCAAGATAATGTTATATGAATTCAAATAAGAAAGAAAGAGATGCAAATACGACTTAAACGCGAGAATTTTTAATATTTTATTTTTAGTATATAGTTATTTTAGTGATTAATGAAAGAATAATAACTTACCTGTGAAATGTAATACCATCTTTTGCAAGACTAGATGTTTTGCTGCTCTTTCCACAAAATTTCACTGAACAATAAGGCATTATGACAGTTAGTTATTTTTAATACAGGGACAATATGTCACTGCGACACTCGGCGGCGGAATGAGTCACGTTAAGGGGCGGGGCCGGCGGTTATGTCGTGTCAGTGCATAACGTCGGCGAAAGCATGTCCCCAGTAATGCGTCGTCTATAGGTTAGGTTGTCTGTGCCTGCCATATACTTATATTCAAAATTATGTTGGTTTTCTTGATGAGTTAGCACACACTTTTATGTTGAAGGAAAAAATCCGGAGGAAACCTTACAAATTTTCATTTTAAAAAAACTTCTATCGGTATTAATATTCCTATGCCTATGCATGGCTATAGGATGTTTGTGGACTTAAAGAGGACCTATTTAAAAAAACCTTGATTATCACCTGTTCCTCTTGCGTGGTGGCGAGTGCGCGTTCCTCCCGCGCCCTCTCCAGCGAGCCTTGGGGCTTCAATATGCCCACACGCTTCTCGCGAACTGGAACAGAACGATGGTTTGATAGAAACTATATACCGAATACAGGTATTTAAAAAAACCTTTATGGGTAAATCATAACTATTGAGTGGAAATTTAGTAAGCTCTAGATCACATGGCACATATTTATCATCATCATCATCACGGGCCTCCTCTACAACTGAGAGGGGTTAGGCCTTAGTCCACCACGTTTGCCTAATTCGGGTTGATATACTTATACCGCGGGAAAAGTAAGTAATCTGTAGGTTGATGTGTACCTTTCTCTCTGAAATCGGCTTCAGAGATGACGATGGGCGGCGGCGGGGGCGAGGGCTCGTCGTCGGAGTCGTCGTCCTCTAGATGCGGGGAGGCGGGGGCGGCGGGGGCGCAGCCCTGCCCGGTCTCGCTGAGCGCCGCCAGCGCCGCGCTCACCTGCTCGCCGCCGCCGCACCCGCTGGAGAACTCCACGCGACCGTCCTCCTCACTGAAATTGCGGAATTAACACAATAATTACTATGCTCGGGGATAAAATCATGTATAATATCACGATTGCGTAACTGAGTTTATTTTAGCAAGTTAAAAAACGTTTTCCTTTGGCTATACATTATAATGTAAACTGTTTTATGACTTTCTTTTCTTTTGTTATTTATGTTTTTTTTTCTGTTTTTCATTTTTAATTTAAATATATCATTGTTGTTTTTTTTTTAATTTTTTTAATATCCCATTTGCAATAACCCTGTCATCTGTTCTCATGACCCTTTTGTAAATTAATGTCTGGAAGATATCGCAATCAGTGACAGGACTGCCTATTGTCACTTTATCCTAAGCATTTTTTAAATTTCATTTTGTGTTATATATTCATTGTGTTCAATAAAGTGTATATAGATAAATAAATATAAATAATAATAAAATAATAAATAAATACACCCAACAGTCACATACATAGTTCTGACCCCACACTAGGATACAAGTCCTGTGTCGTGAGTATCAGAGACTACGAGAGACTTTTCGGTCTCACATACACCCAGACCCGGAACAAATATTTGTGGATCACACAAACATTTGTCTCGGTGCGGGGATCGAACCCGCGGCCTCTCGTTTCGCAAGCTGGTGTCTAGCCAACTGCGCCACGGGGCTGTGTAATTTAAGTGATCTTTAACTATTGAAAAGTAGATACAATTTTTTTTAGTAAGACAGTATTGACCAATCGTTTGTTTCCCCACTGAAATCAAATATAACCTCATTCTGTACACGTACGTATAAGCCAGGTGGTCGGGCGCGTGGTCCGCGATGTCCCTGGCGAGGAGCAGCAGTCTGTGCGCGCGCACGCGGTGCTCCAGCTCGGGCTCCGCGCTCAGGCTCGTCACCGCCTCCAGGGGACTCCTGCATACACACACACATACTATCACGTCTTTTTTTTACGAGAGGAAAGCGCTTTAAGCTCCCCTATTCGGTACCTCGGGGGAGGCCGAAAGGGGTATTTCGGGGTCTCTGGCCTTCCAACTCGGTGCGCAGAACAATAATTGTCCGCTTTACTGTCACGTCTGTACCTCAGACAGGTGCATTTCTACACCCACGTTTCGCCTGGTATGTTCTCAATGTGCATTAATAGCCTAAGAGCTTTTCAGGCAAACTTTTAGATTCTGTGCTGCTCCTGTGAATATCCTTATATAAACTCTATAACGCTTACGCCGAACCCAGAAATCGAACCGGCGGTCTTTCAATACGCCGCATACTTACGACGCAAGATCAACAAGGCAGTCTTTTGTATACTATGGCGGATTTTAAAACTTATTTACAGTGATCTCTAAGAAAAATATTCTTTCACTAAAATAAATTTTGTAATTTAACAATTTCAGTGGGTAGACAGCAAAAATGTGATCATGTCGAGTGGTTCCCTACTTACTCTGTGTCTCTGTCAGCATCCGTCTTCTCCGGCAGTCTTTCTCCGTACGTGTCCCAGGCGGCGTGCTTGTGAAAGCGCAGCCCGCGCAGCGCCTCCTCCACCGGAACGAAACCGTGCAACTCCTCATCTTCGGGCAGAGGCACCGTCTCGTCTGAAAACATTACATATATTTTTATACATACAGATCAGAACTTTCATTGCAAAAGTCATCTATGTAAAAAAAAAATACATACATACTTTACCTCACGCCTATATTCCCCGGAGGGGTAGGCAGAGGGCATTTCTGCACCCACATTTCGCCAGTTATGTTTCAGTCCCACGTAATAGGGGGCGAGCCTATTGCCGTTTTTCCGGCACATTTCCAGACTTCGTGCTGCTACGGAGAATTTCCTAATGGGAAACTCATTAATACTTTGCCCGAACCGGGAATCGAACCCAGGACCTCTAGATCGCACGGCACATACTTGTGCCGCGAGACTACGAGGCATTAAAAAAAAGTGTGTGTGTGTACTTATGTACACGCGTTAGAAGTTATACTTCATACATAAATATATATTTTCTTAAATAATATAATAAGTTTTTTACTTAATCTTAAAATTAGGATGAACGAAATTCCCGATTCCAATGGGGCCAATCGATAGCTTACGTCACGCCGGTTCCAATGATACCAAACTCGGGTATCCTACGATTAAAATTGAGGGAGTTAGACACAGGGGGGGTGAGGTAGAATTTCTGAGGGGGAGGGGGGGAGGTCTCGTGGGGAGTTGATTCCTGCAATAAAAATTTTCAATGGTGGGGGAGGGGGGGGGGGTAGGATTCTTGCTATAGGGAGTGAATGACAGAGCAAAGTGATTGCTATTGGAGTATGGTGTCTTGGGGGGTGAGGGGGGAGGGGTGGGGTGTCTCGGGCTAGGGGGGGGGGGGTAAGAGGAGTTGCCAGAGGCAGGGGCGAGTTATATTACTAAAAACGATTTAAGCCTGACCATGCGTGACGTACATATCATATACATAAGTAATAAATTTAAATTAAGGAAATTAAAATTATAATTAATTCTGACGTCACGACTCGGTCTTGACGGCACGTGACGTGAGCAGAATTTTAAAAGTAAAATCAGATTAAATTAAAATAAATTAAGCCAGCTGACTCATTAATGGTACTAGGCATTCAGAAAGCTAGAGAGGTGAAATGCTATCATTAATAAGTTTTGTTTTTAATTCATCGTGGTTTAAATTTCGTGGTTAAATTTATATATTATTTATATGTATTTTTCCACAACAACTGCCACAACTACAACTTTTCATTCCGGTACCATGGGTTGTCTGGAAGAAATCGCAGCTAGCGATAAGACCGCCTGTTGTAGCTATATATATTATTAGTTCTTCTCATAGTTGCTTGTTATTTATGTTACATTAAGTTAAGTTAGTTATTTATGATATATTAAGTTAAGTATATTATAGTGTACAAAAAAGTATAATAAATAAAAATAAATAAATAAATAAAATAAAATAAATTTCGAATGGATTATACGAGTATACAGTTTTTAATGCTAGTACTTTGTCCTTGCTGATTTATGATGTCCTGGTAGTTGCGTAGAACATAATTGACATTTTCTTATTTTCAATTTTAGTTTTAATTTATTACTGTCACTATTCTACATTTTAAAAATCTAAAACATACAACTTCATACTGTTAATTTAAGCAGACAACTTCATACTGTTAATTTTGTGTCACAGATGCGCGCGCATCTTAAAATTTCACTCTCATCATTTTTTCATAACGCGCCTAAAGAAGTATAACTTCAAAAATTATAGTAATATTCTTATATGATTGGAATATATATGTATGGAGTGCGTACTGACAGGCCTGGTGTTGCAGCTGCGCGGCGTCGGGCGCCAGCGCGTTGAGCACGGTGGCGAGCGCCGCCCACAGCGCCGCGCGACTGCGCCACGCGCGCCACCCGCTCACCGCCGGGTGCCAGCGCCACCACTGCACCCACACCTTCACTGCCACAGGGCCACCACACGCACTCTTAGCATACGTTTACACTATCACTTGAGATATAAAGCGAGTATGTAAACGCGTTCAAAAACTGCGAGAGACGCAACGACGTGTGCGACGAGTTGTGAGGCGAATGTATAAATGAGCAGTTTTCATTTACAATATACTCCATTGTACTGCCTTACAAAATATCCAACAGAAATTATTCTAAGGTTTTTCTTGTAGTTAGAGATTACTGATTGTTATTTTATGTAAGGATAGAATTTTATGGACATTCCCTCTTAGACACAAGTGCCCTATCTGGCTACCTTTGCCCCATATACTCACACGCAGGCAGGGTGCGCCTGGGCGGCGCGTCTGCAGTGTAGGCGGGCAGCAGCAGCGCGAGCACGAAGCCGGCGGCCAGCTCGGCGCTGAGCTCGGACGCCAGCGCCTCGCCCTCGCTCAACGCGTCGCTCGCCACCGTCAAGTCCTCGGTGGACGAGTGCACCAGCCATATCACCACGCACGCCATCTGGAAACATTGCCAGGTCGTTTATAATGCAGGGACGGTAGTTACATACATACATACATAAACTCACGCCTGTATTCCCCGAAGGGGTAGGTAGAGGTGCATTTCTGCACCCACATTTCGCCAAGTATGTATCACATTTCCAGACTCCGTGCTGTTACTGAGAATTTCCTAATGGAAAAACCCAATAACACTTTGCCCGACCCGGGAATCGAACCCAGGACCTCTTGATCCCACGGCACATACTTGTACCGCGAGACCACAAGGCAGGACGGTAGTTATCGACAACAATGTGGTTTAAATAGTATCGAAAGTTCGTAAGATAGTATCGAATGTTATGATAAAATATTTAATTATTATTCTTGTTAACGACAAATTATACAGGGTGTATTAAGACCGTGATCGGAAACTAAGGCAGGTAATAGCGACGGTGATTACAAACCCATTGGCGTTAAAAAAATCCGACAGAAAATAAAAAATTGACGTTTTCCTAACAATCATAGATTTAATATCTATGATCTATGGATGTGATTGTAAGGAAAACGTATATTTTTTGTCGGTTTTTTTTATGTCACGGTGTTTGCAATCACCGCAGCTATTATCTGCCTTAGTTTCCAACCACGGTCTGAATACACCCTGTATACTAACATACTGGATCAATGTCAGAAATATATATTAATTATTGAAGTTATACTTCTTTAGGCGCGTTATGAAAAAAATATGAGAGTGAAATTTTAAGATGCGCGCGCATCTGTGACCCAAAATTAACAGTATGAAGTTGTCTGCTTAACCGCTCATTAAGTCTCGAAAAAAAAGTAAGTGTCAAATGGATCAGGAAGGTTTTAATATGTTTCAGATCAAGTATTTTTTCAAAAAAGTTTATGTTTTAGATTTTTAAAATGTAGAATAGTGACAGTAATAAATTAAAACTAAAATTGAAAATAAGAAAATGTCAATTATGTTCTACGCAACTACCAGGACATCATAAATCAGCAAGGACAAAGTACTAGCATTAAAAACTGTATACTCGTATAATCCATTCGAAATTTAAACCACGATGAATTAAAAACAAAACTTATTAATGATAGCATTTCACCTCTCTAGCTTTCTGAATGCCTAGTACCATTAATGAGTCAGCTGGCTTAATAACTCGTCCTTTTGACCGGAAACGACACAAATGCAGATTAAAAAAGTGTGTGTGTACTTATGTACACGCGTTAGAAGTTATACCACACGACTGAAGTAAAACTTATAAATGCGCCCAATTAAATGTATGTAAATTACGAGTGCGTTCAGATATGTAATATGTTGTGTAAACTAAGAACTATGTATGTGACTGTTGGGCGTATTTATAAGTTTTACTTCAGTCGTGTGGTATAACTTCTAACGCGTGTACATAAGTACACACACACTTTTTTTTATTTATTTAGATAGATGATGCTTATCTCGCTTTATCTAACGTCGTAGGTCACCAGAGCAAAACAAAAATCTCTCTACTTAACACAAACGTTTAGGTATGATAAGAACTACTGAATGAATTTCAAGCAGTGATGGCCTCGAGGTTTAGGCGCGCGGTCGAGAATTTCGGCGGTCGCAGGTTCAAACCCCAGGCACACACCTCTGACTTTTCGAAGTTATGTGTGTATTCACAATGAATTATCACTTGCTTTAACGGTGAAGGAAAACATCGTGATAAAACCTGCACACCTAAAAGTTCTTAGGAATTTCTTAGGTGTGTAGTCCGCCAACCCGCACTTGGCCAGCGTGGTGGACTAAGGCGTAAACCCTCTCAGTTGTAGAGGAGGCCCGTGCCCAGCAGTAGGACGTATTTGGGCTGATGATGATGAATGAATTTCCGTACATTTAAAACATTGTAAAGCGTACCTTGACGAGCGTCATGGCCTCGAAGCTGTCAGTGGCGATGAGCGCGGTGAACGACGAGTTCAGACTCTTCACCAACGTCGACGCCGTCGTCAAACTGCAACGAATATGCATATTAGGACATTTACGCAGAACACATAGCTCTGATCTATTTATTCATTTCCTAACTCGATATTCATTTATAACCATGTACATGGTATATACTTGGTTATAAATGAACATACAACATAAACATACACAATGAATTATCACTTGCTTTAACGGTGAAGGAAAACATCGTAATAAAACCTGCACACCTAAAAAGTTCTTAGGAATTTCTTAGGTGTGTAGTCCGCCAACCCGCACTAGGCCAGCGTGGTGGACTGAGGCCTAAACCCTCTCGGTTGTAGAGGAGGCCCGTGCCCAGCAGTGGGACGTATTTGGGCTGATTATAATAATGATATAATAATAACCAAGTACAGCGAAAAACATTCGGGTAACTGATAGACTTTGATCATTGATCGGTGAAATAATTTGTAGAAACTTTATTCAACCCTAACACCAAGAACTTAAGCCCGGCATGCGGTATGATATCCTAGGCTAAAAGCGCCTCAAACTAATCATCGATGCCGCCCAGCGCATATCCATGGACTCGACCTTAATTTTGTAAGCACAAATGGCCCCAATTTCGTTTCCACTTCATTCACTTATAGTAAAATGACTGAACGCGACAGAATCTACACCTACATTGACACATATTTTACAATCGCCTTTACTGGCGATGGCAATTATCAAATCTTTATATGCTATTTCAGGAAACTTAAGGCTATAGACTTAACACAACTAAAATACTAATGCTAAAGGCCTATGTTATTGGTAAAAAGAAAGTAGGTTGAAAGTAGTATACTGACTCTTCGACGGAGTGTATGAGGTGCAGGGCGCGGATGAGGTCGGTGACGAAGGAGTGCGCGTCCAGCCGCACGGGCGCCGCCGCCACACTCGCCGCGCCCGCCGCCGCCACGCCCGGGATCACCGGCGCCTCCGCACTGCTCGAACTGGAGATTTTTTTTTTTTTTTTATATACTGGCACGGCAAAGTGACCCCATTGCACCTGATGGTAAGTGTAATGGAGTCCAGAAAAAGTGCCGACCAGCGAGAGATGATGATCTCCCGTTGGTCGACGCAATCATGCCGGCCGAAAACCTCTTCACCTATCTTGTGAAGAAGTTTGGGGGACTAATACCATGGTGAACAAAGGACCGACCGCGAGAAACCGGCCAAAAAATGCCGGCACGGTCATCCTTTCAACATGATTGAAACCCCCCCCGAAAACCGGATATACACTGGCTGATCCCGGAACGCGGCACACTTGCATGTGCCACTATGGCGGGTTTTACGCCCTATGTACGGTGGTCGCTATCCGGGCGGATACGAATATCCTACCACCAGCAAATAAGCATAGTAAAAAAATCTTTAAAAAAAAACAGACGGGTTGATTTTTTATTGGTAAAAGATGACGAGGAGGTCCTGTTGCGAGCCGCACGCTACTGAATTCACAATTACGATAATTGTAATCACAGAGCAACCGAATGAATTTAATTCACAAAGTAGGAATTTTATACAGATATATTCTCTGTTCTATTCTTTCAGTGTCATTTCAGCAAACGCAACCATTTGTTGGTGCAAATAAATAAACTGTTATATAAAACGCGGTAGACCAAAAACAAAGATCTTTTTCTTCTTAGTCGTTCCCTCAAGGCTGAGGGTCGTGACCACTATTAATAACTCCGGCCACGAGTTCTCTCCAGGCCGCTCTGTTCTCCGCGTGGCGCATGGCTGCTGGGATGTTCAGTCGGTTGCGTTCCCTGATAGTGTCCGTCCATCGGGCAGGTGCTCTACCTCTGCTCCGTTTCCCGTTCATGCGGCCTACTAGTATGAGCTTTTCTAAGTTATCGGGCTTCCGGCGAGCCACATGACCGAAGAAAGTGAGCACTCTCTGAGTACAAATAGCGGAAAGGCGGGTCTCAATCTTCAGCTCATCCAGTATTGATGCGTTGGTACGGCGTGCAGTCCAAGAGATACCCAACATTTTAAACAAAGATGGCGAGACGAAATAATTGCATTCAAAGCAAAATGGATGCACCTGGCAAAAGATCGCGAAAAGTTGAAAAATACAAAGGAGGCTTTTGCCCAGCAATGGGACACAAACATCATCATCATCATCATCACCAGCCTCCCTCACGTCCACTGCTGGACATAGGCCTCTCCTATGGCATGCCACTGGGCTCGATCTTCGGCCTTCCTCATCCGACCGTTGCCAGCCATCTTGCGTATATCGTCACCCCACCTAGCCAGAGGGCGCCCTACACTACGCTTGTCGAGCCGTGGTCTCCACTCCAGAACACACAAATATACAGACACAATATAGGCTTGAAAAAACCGTCCATATAGCTGGTATGATTGTTACGTAAGGCGATTTTTACCTTTTTTTTATAGTCCCTATCCCACCACACACCCGCCACTGTAACTCCTGTGCTCTAGGATCAACAGCGGCACGCACAGTATCGACGCCGAGCAATGAAGCTCAGCGGATCTAAGTGGACCTAAATTTGTCATAATCCCGCAACGTAGTTAATCAGAAATACAAATAAAGGAGGAGTTGGAAAAACAAAGAGTTGTCCACTTGTTACCTTAAGGCAGCGGATCTGAGCGCGCACGAGAGGTTGTCGGCGGCGGGGGGGAAGGGCGCCCGCACGAGCAGCGCGCGCACGTGCCAGTACAGCGCCGACACGCGGCGCGCGCGCACGCGGGCCACCAGCGCCAACTGGTTGTACGGCTGGCCGGAGTGCGCCCACACGGACACCGCCTGTCTGCAACACAACACAACGTTGTCGTCAGGGAATATGACAAACGTGATCTATCTCAGTGGCGGTACTTCCATAGAAGCCCAAAAGCCAAGCTTGCCTAACAAAATTCTGAATAATAAACCTTTTAGCTTCTAAACTTTTGTAACAACAGCAATTTGACATATAAATGAGAATATCCTGACCCCACAATTAACAATAATAAACTAGACATCACACAATTAATGTGTTACGTTTTTGGGCTTCTATGGAAGTACCGCCACTGATCTATCTATCTGGCAAACGTAGTGTAGGACGCCCTCTGGCTATATGGGGTGGCGATATTCGCAAGATGGCTGACAGCAGTTGGATGAGGAGAGACGAAGATCGAGCCCAGTGGCGTGCCATAGGAGAAGCCTATGTCCAGCAGAGGATGGGACAAAAGCTGTTGATGATGATGATAGAGAATATGGGAGATATGCTCACAGTAAAATTATATTGGTATTGCCATAATAATGGCGACACAAAAATTTATGTATTATTTTGTTCAATTAAAAAATAATCTTGCCACAACAACAGGAAAAAATATATATTTTACTCCTTTTGTTTAAGTACAGGATTTACGGTAAAATAAAAATGAATTGAAAACACTTGATTTAATGAAAAATCTTTTAACCTTGGTTTTATCTATTAGATATCTTTTTCTTTTCTATGAAATTCAAAAACCCTGCACTAGACCAATTGAATTATAAATCTTTTAAATCAAAGAGCTTTGTAACATACCGTGAAGGTTATACATGGAAACACCCTTAACAAACACTTATATACATACCTGTAGAATGTGTTGGCAACTCGAAGCTGATGTCTGTACCGCGCCAAATCGCCTAGATGTACAAGGCAGTGCTGGCAGATGTACCTCGCAGCGCCGGCCGCCGGGAGCCGCGCCCCCGCCGCACTCTCACCCGCACCCCAACCCTCCACCCAGCCCAGTAGGGACGCCCGACGTCTGGTGACAATAGAAAAGAAATCGTAGTAGGGAATCAAGAAATTAATTCATATATTATGATAATCCGCCAACCCGCACTAGGCAATTGTGGTGGACTAAGGCTTAAACACTCTCAGTTGTAGAGGGGGCCCGTGCCCAGCAAAGGGACGTTTATGGGCATATAATGATGATTAGGATCATGTTATTAACACAAGCAAATCATTTTTAGCACTGATACAAACACATATTCTCTGAAGGTATCAAGAGAGAAATTTATACACCTAAAAGTTGACAGTTACTGTATTCTACATATAGAAAGTGGGTGTTTTTACTGTTTACCAGGTTTATATTCAAACTTTGTGCTGCTGAAAATTGCTCAATAGAAAAATGCAATTTTTCCCAATTGTGTCTCTTCCACATGCACATATGCAGTGGGACCAACAAGGCAGAAAAGTGCAATATATAATTACCTAAACGGTAAGTCTAATTTGAATGTTGTGCAAATCTGATGAAGTAGGCACAGGTAGAATCCAGCGGCTGCTTGCAACACCCATGACAGCATAGCCTGCCCCTCACTCCTGAGGGGATTCTGAAAACAAAAAATAATTTTACAACAAGTTCCAAACTTGCAAAAAGTCTTGTCACCAAATCAACCTGTTTAGATGCCCCCATAATACCACCACAAATATGTTAATTGTTTTCCAATATATACAGGGTGTATTCCCACCACCAGGGACCGTGATCGGAAACTAAGGCTGAGGTGATTACTAAACAATCAAAATATTTCCTAGAAATAATGTATTATGGCAAAACAATATTTGCCAGGTCAGCTAGTAAAATAATAATAATTGTGTCAAATAGTGAAATGTAATTATAATGTTGTTTTGTCTATATATTATAGTATAATGGTAATTCTCAAGTAGTTTAATCACATTCATTAGAGCAGTGGTCGGCAACGCGCGGCCCGCGGACGTCTTACTTGCGGCCCGTGAATGTTAGCATTACTTAGCATTTTCATTTTTTCTATGAGATTTGACCAATTATACATAGGTATTATGAAGAATCTAGGGTAAATATCACAAGTGCGGCCCGCCTTTAGTCTATTTTGCCACATTGTGGCCCTTGCCTGCCAAAAGGTTGCCGACCACTGCATTAGAGTATTGGCTTTTCCTGAGGAATTATTTAAGCCCTTTTTTCTCTTTATTTAATTTTTTCCTTTATGGACATGCCAGTCCCATTAGAAACAATATAAAACAATACATACTTAAATGAAAAATTACAGATTATGGAATTAAACAATCTTAACAACTTACTAAATAAAAAACAAAGCCTAAATAACTAGAGTGTGTAACATGAAAGTTTCTTCAGATGTACCCTACATCTGTACTCAAAATAAACTATGCACAAAGGTTAAATGTAAACACTAATTCAACTCTTTTATCTTGATTTAAGCCCTTTATTAAAGTTTATACCTTAGTCAATTCTTTATTTGGACTGCACCTACACTTACCATCAGGTCATCAAGAACCTTTTAACATGAATTTAGATATGTATTACTCACCTTTCTGTCTCTAGATATAGCTTGTAGAGCTTCAATTTGTTGTTTGAACCCAATGTTCCACAGGTCCTGCTCAACTTTCTTGTACAAAGCATAATCAAGATCTAATACTAAAACTTTTTGGTAAATCTGAAAATTAAACATTTTTAATTTTTATACTATAAAATATTAGTTTAATATCTTGAACAAAGCCTTCTTATGTTTATGTTTGCTGCACCAAGGTGTGCTAAAGTTAAAAAAGAGCAATTATTAATTGAAATATTGAATATACATGCAATTGTACTTAATGACATTACAAGTGTAGTAAAAGTGAAGTTACAGGGACCGTACCTAACATGTCTTTTATTTAGGACCATAGTTACAATTTTACTACTAGTTAATCACACTTTAGGCTGCTTTATTGATTGACATACAACAATAGAGGAGACAACACAACGCATGTTTAAGTAGTAGTTAATTAATGTTTATAGGTAAGGTTGTTGGTATTAAAAAGGTTTGAACCTTTTGTAACTGTTGTTGTGTGACCCACAGGTTGCGCTCCTGAAGCATAGATGTGCCACTCTTGAATTTTGATATCTTAATTTTCAGTTCATCCGCCTCCCTGTTCCAACAAAGCATATTTATTAGAATTGAACAAAAATTTTAATAATTAGTATTTTCAAGCCTTACATAAAATTGTTTATTGCTCTCAGTAGCAATAACTATCTATAATTAGAAATATAATGTGCAACAATTGTTTCAGGTTCTATTTAATTGAAAAGGCAAATATTATGGGTACTTTTGAAAGCATTTGATTGTTTTTAAGCAAAAATTCCCCAACCAAATTATTTAAAGTGCTTTTATTTTTAATAATTACAATATGTTAATATATACTTATTAGCTATAACATTTTCTCCTATGACATGGGAATACAAATTAGTTTAAATAATTATTATGAGATAGAATGATTTGATCATAACAAGCATCTATTGAAGGTACAAAACATATTGTGTAATCTTTTTGGAACTGCATTTTAAATGCTTTTTTTTTAATAACAATATGCAGACAATAATGGTCAGTATTTTAATATATAACATAGTCAAGCCAAGGTATTAAAATACATTGAACAAGCTTTATTTTTCTTTAAGATGAATAACAGATTTCATGTCACTAACTTCACATTACCTATATTTATTGCCTTTACAAATATAATAATGTGTGTGATGTTGACATTATTTCAATGACTATTGGCAGTCACTGTACAATTTTTAGAAAAAGGTCTTAACCATGAAAAAGTTAAGGTAACATTGGAATTTTTTTCAAGTAAGAAAAGATTTATGGTAGTAAGCATTTCTTATATTGTGCAAGCTACAAATAAAATGTTGAGAGAACTAAGAATACGACACTCAGCCTGTAAAGAGGTGTTTATTGTCAAAATTTACAATCAATGACTTATTTCTAAGACGAAAAACGAGTTATACTCCTAAAAAGGACAGTCATTCTGTTTGTGAAGTCGTTCCTGTGTTGAAGCAGTAAGCTGACAATCAAAATATGCTTATTACAAATGAGTTTTTTTCGAAGAAAGGTCTGTCAACGTACAATTTTTTCTTTTTGTGTAGCGATTCAATATAATTATATTTATTTTATTTTATTTATACATACCTCAACATTTGCATAGCGGCGTTTAGAACCATTTTGGTAGAGGCTTACAGCCTCAGCTGTTGTCAAAGCATTAGGAAATAATTATATTTGTAAAAACTAAATTAGGTACGGGAAGAAGTCCTAAAAACAATCGAGGTCCATGCAATTTCAAACTGTCAGTTTGACATTACGATCATATAAATTGCTATTATAAAAAATATTTATTGATTAGATACTGAAAAGGTCACATGTTTACGGAACGTTTAATGATAAACTAATTATTTTTATATATAGGTAGGGGAAGGGCGGGGTATGATGGGGTCTCGAGGTAAGACGGGGTACCACACAAATACCAGAAACTAGATGTTTGTGAATAGAAAGCAATAAGCCAATAACAAGCCTCATGCTAATAACGATCAGTGCGAGACAAATTGTGAGTGGTAGTCAAGGCGTCTTTTGTTTAAAAACGGAAAACCGTTTTAACGTTTCGTCGATCTAATTTTGTGTTAAGTCAAAGGTCATTATTTTAAGGTAATTAATTAATTAATGCCTCCACATTTACGTATTTTTGATATTTTATTACTAGTATTGTTTATTTGGATATGGTATGTCGTTTGTACGAATACATAAACACACCTTTTGGGGCAAGATGGAGTATTGGGTACGGGGTATGATGGGGCAATGGAGCAAAATGGGATTTGGGCCTGGGTTCATTTAAATTTCTAAATAAATACTCGTAATTGCTTTATTACACAAAAAAACACAAAACACAAAAATACAAAAGAGCAATGATGAAGATGCCATTTGTCTATATTGAAATTACGTAAACCGCAATTTTTGACATCGTCAAAATCTTGGGCAGGCTGGTAGCTCTGTGGACATTGGGCTCACAATGCTTGCTGGACGTGGACAATGAAGATGCGGAGGAAATACACATTTGTGTGTTTTGTGAGAATAATTAACTTCGTGATCATGCTCAAATTTTATAACCCCAACTTATCCTATAGTATGGGGCAAGATGTTTTTTTACAATTTTCCAATTAATGGTTAATTTATTGACAAATGTGATAAGTTCAATTTGTAAAAACTGTACCAAATCATACTTAGATAAATAACATAACATACCCTAAATTTATAAACATAGTAATTATGCTGTATTTTTGTGATTTCCCTTAAGTACCCCATCATGCCCCCTCTTACCCTACCTACATAATATTACATAAGAAAGTACCTATTTTAATCTTGATTCTTGTTTAGCTCTGTATAAAAAAATAAAGCAATATTTAAAAAAGGAAAGTTGCACTAATTTCATTCAATAGGTAAATGATTTGATACCTATTTACCCGTTGGGATTTCCCGAAACCTAAGAACTGTCAAATGTAGTTCCATTGTTTGTCGTAAGACTTTTAATGGCGTGCTCTTTCCTAGTGCTCACTGCTCATTGCTTAATGTCAATGTCAAATTTTAAGAGAACAACAAAGTGTTTTACTGATTGTGATTCGTAATCATTGTATGATTACTCACTCATACATCGTTTTTCTGTGAATAACAGATTGCAAGTAATTATATTACAAAAGTACAACCTAACTAGGAACAGAATGGAAACGGGAGAAAAATCTCCATCTTGCGGGAGCAAACTTCCATTTACTGTACGTATGACTTCCAATTATTTAACAGGAATCTATCTTGTCTTTTTACATCGCTTAAATACATTTAACTCGTTCCTAATTTATAGACAAGTAGTATAATTGATCATACCCTCATTATGAACCCCTGATATAATAAGCATGACGAAATTGCTAGATCGGTTTTTTCTATCCTAATAACATAGTTTTAATTTGAACTTCTTTTGACTGTAACATGACTCATGAAACTTATATATGAAATGGTATTTTTCTGATACGATTACGAGTTTCTATAAGATATTTTTTGGCAATAATATCTTGTCTCTTAATCATATAAAAAAAATAAAGATAGAATGAAATCATATGCAGTGCCTGAAGTTAAACCTAAGCAAAATCTGTTTCTTGACATATCCTGTCAATATGTAGATTTTAAAATACCTACCATACAATTTTATAGTTCTGTATTCCAGAGGTTCCATATTTTTAATTTTTTTTAACATCATAAAATCAGATCACAAAGTGTTGCTTTCAATGATATTAAAAATATATATTTATAAAAATTAGTACTGGAATTTAGGGGGTTGTTAAAATATAATGGTCTTTAACATTTTATGTTGTATAGATTTCTTAGTATTTATGTTAACTGTTTAATGCCTTTGATTTGATACTTAAGTAGTAAAAAAAATCATAATGAACAGTTTGAGATAACAGTTACCTGAACTGAATGAGTGAGGTGAAAAACTTGTAGATTCATTATCATGCACTTTGTCTTTTTATTTTACATCACAGTTACTTCATTAGAAAATTTTATATGCAGTGTCCCCTTTCATGTTTTGTATTGGAAAGTCATGACTATACTTTATTACTTAAATACACTCATATAATAACTAAATACCTATGAAGGTTTTTATAATAAAAAATAATTTTTATACAGCTCCAAAAACCATAATATTGTAGATTTAAAAGTCATTAATCTTAGTATTAGTGAGAATAATAGTATTGAAATGAAAGAATCTAGTGAGATTGCCTTTTTTAATCTGTTAGTATTATAGTCACTACAAGTATTAATGTGTGGTGTAGGACTACCATGTGTTAAGCCTAAAATAATTATTATGTTCAATGTAATTGTTGTAAGAAGATAGTGGTGGATAGCATCCAAATCCATTAAAATGTTATGTAGTAAATGTATGACATACATACTATAATCAATAAATAAAAGCTGCTGATTCAAACACATTGTATTTTTATTAAATATATCATTTCAATATGAACAAAATTAAGTGTATTGTCATAAGACATAGAATTGGCTATATACAAATTACTAAATGGATAAGTAATAATACATAAATTGTCATATCATCGTCATAAACTTTAATTTTTGTTCTTTAATACAAAATTGTAACTATATATTTATTTTATCACTACAGCAAAGACATTTCCACACAACTTTCAGCCTCAGGCTCATTTAGGAAAGTACTTACCCTTACTCTTTGTCAGCACACAGGAAGCACAAAAAGTAGCAAAAACACTGGCTACAAAATAATAAAAAAGAAATGTGTGTTTAATTCCTAAATTTATTAAGTACTAAATAAAAAAGTAAATAAAATATAGAAGTATGTGAGATATAAGATGTGTTTGTGTGATCCTAGTCTATGTTCTGTATTCATAATATTGAACAATTCCAAATTAGTGCTAGTATTGTATTTAAAGATTTTTGTGACTATTAGTATTATTTTGTTGACTTTAATTTATAGAGCATTTAAATATATCAAACAATGTTTGTGTTGCCTATGAATATGTACAATGCTGAGAGCAAACTGGCATGCATTAAATGTTTTATAGGAACTTCTGTAAAATACATTTATATCTTTGAGACATTAATGTTAATTTAAATTTATCTACTTTTAGGACAGTCCAGAGGTTATATTTGGCCACAAATTCTGCCAGACCAGTGATGCTAAATGGTTAGCGCTAGAAGAACTTCATGAAAAAATGCAGAGACCAAATTACTATGACATTGGGGGCACATACAACCACGAGGTTCCAGATTATTGGTTCACTTGCAAAACTGAGCAAGTGATGGATATATACTTACTGCACTTATTTGTTTACAAACATAGTGAAGGCCCATATAGCATAGCAGTTAGTGCAGGCAATGAACTGAAGATTGATAAAAAGAACAACACAATACATTTACCTCTCTGGTTGAAGGAAAAGGAATTTAGCAATATCAGAGCCCTTACAGACCCATCAAATAATGTTGATAATATTAATATTGGACCACTAGAATATATCACAACTTACAAGTTTTCAGACCTGGATGTTGACTTTATGAAAGACAAGACTTTTCTAATAGCAGTTTCGTTTGGAACTTACAAGGAGATGGATGTTAATATATTGAATGAAATCAAATTGGGGCATGACTGTGGGGAACTGTTGAAAGATCCTGTGGGCTCCGACTTCACGATCGAGTCTGGAGACGGAGAGAAGTTTAAAGTTCACAAATTGATACTCTCAACTCACAGCACAGTTTTTAAAGCTATGTTTAAAGAAGAAACAGCTGAGAGTCAGAACAGCTATGTTAAGCTAGTGGATGTGAAGGGGGAAGATCTAAAATATTTACTGGAGTATATTTACACTGGAACTATGAAAGAGATGGAGAATGTGGACTTCGCCAGCTTACTCATCCTTGCAGACATGTATAATTTAAAAGGTCTGTGGACTTTATCTCAAATAGCACTCGAGAAACAACTGACGCTAACGAATGCGGTCTACACGCTAGTTTTGGCGGATATGTACGATGCAGACTATTTGAAGAATTCTACTTTGAAATTTCTTAAGAAGAACTCTAGTGCACTAGATAATAGTGTTTTTAATGAAATAACTAATGTTGATCTTATGCGTCAGCTATTTACGTATATTACTAATTAAAAAAATCAAGTTAAAAATGTAGTGTTGACTTTCATTTTCATAAAGGAAGACTGAGTCACGAAATGGAAAGACACGGCACGAAACGTATGTTGGATATTTTTACTCAAAAATGAATGTTTGTTTTATATAATTTATTTCGAAAGTGTGGTATTATAATAATCGTAGTCTATGTGTCAATATAGGATAAGTTCATAAATAAATAAAATATATTTTTTGTTTAAGAAGTAATAATGTTTTACTTTTACATTACCTATGCGTAAGTCGGTTCAGTTACAAAACAAATAAAAAACATAAAATACAGAAAACGTAAAAATAAACTTTATATGTTTTTAAAACGTAACTGCATCCTTAATAAAATTTAAATTTATGTAATCTGTTTAATAAATATTATAATTAGTAGATGTTGCGCTTTAGTGCGCGGTGGTATCGTCTCGAGCGCGAGTGACGAGTGTCGCGTGTCTCGTGTCGTGTGTCGCGTGTCGCGGTCGCGGTACGGGCGCGGGGCGTGGTGCGCGGGGGCGAGGGGCGGGCGGGCGGCGGCGGGGCGGGCCGGGTGACGTCACTGGTCGTGCCCGCGCTGGCCGCCCTGCCCGCCGCGCACACGTCGCCTATATAATCATTTTGGAATGTTACTCGAAGTCTTCGTCTCTGCGGCAAACAAACATTATCCACCGTTAGAATGTTAGTTTGACTCGTTCGAACAGTGTTAATGGCGACATTTGTGCCGACGTGTGTCTCTGTGTCTATTCACACTGATGGGCTCCGGTACAAGCGTTGAAAGCAATCGAAATATAAGCGCAATGCGTCGAGCCGCGAGCGTGAAGCCTCTCTCAAAGCGTTCCGTGTTTATGCAGTTGAAATAAGCTTACTGTATATTGGTAAATGTCAGCCCAGCGTGTGAACAGTCCACACGGAGGCATGCCAGTCGGAGGATACACAACTAGCAAGTTATACTGGTGGCGTCCGACGCAATGTCTAGCGAGCGGTACCGGCACAACGGTTCAGTACGCAATCACTCGAAACTAAGTCCCGTATGTCGTTCGGCAAACGTTCTCAGCGACGGGGGCACGTGGTCGCATGCAGGATAAGCAAGAAAAAAGGCCACATATTTGTATTATTGTTTATTTATAACTAGTAACCCATACAAGGACGAAATAATGGATAAAATTATTCTTGTAAACAAACGCGTATGCAAAGGTGAAAACCTAGTTCCTAATCGATTCCGATATAAAAATAAAAACTTAATTCGACCCTTATTCTCACATGTGAACTACAAATACATGTTCCATAACGATTTTAACTATACGTCGAGAACTGTCGTTATATCGCAAGTCACCACAATGTTTCCACAGCTCTATTTTATTGTATAAAGAGCGGGCTCTCGTAATACTCTACGTGAAACAGAAACAGTTGCCGCTGCTGAGGTACAGTCGTCGCCACTGGCGCGTGAAATACATCGAGAACACATTGTAGATGCCGGAGTGGGCGGTGTCGACGTGTATGACAGCAGCAGCGCAATCACAATGTCAATGTCGCTATCCGGGGCTCTATTCCGCTAGACACCGCATGTTACTCCTGTACTTAAACTATTTGATACAGATCCAGCCTTCGACCGTTTGACAGCTCCATGCCGCGCGAACATGACACGGCCACACCGCCGCAACACTCGGTAAGCAAGCGTGAAAGTTAGGTATAGAAGTAGAAGGAACACAACAATTTCACATTGCGAGACGAGTCTTTTACATTCCTTACATGTCAACAGTGAACACATAGCGGCGAAATTTCGACAAAAATCAGGGTCTGTCCGACTGTAAGGGCCATCACATATATCGAACACGCTCGCAATGTGAGTTTAGATGAGAACGCGACCTTTTGCATCGGAACCAATGGGCCAAGTTCAACCGAATTCACACGAAGCCATCGAAATACATAACTCTCCAATAACACATTGAACGCCAACAGTTATATACAATACATGCTTGTGCGCATCGACACTTTTACAATAGGGGTTAATCACAAATGCAGCTGCGGTTGCTGAGCTTGGCGTGTGGTCGCGACGTTCCGATGCGAAAGGCTTGGTGATGTATGTACATGTCGGCAGTCGGTACTTGGCGGTATGGTCGGTGCTGGTCGGTGTCGGTCGGTGTTGGTCGGTGTCGGTCGGTAGTGGTCGGAGTCGGTCGGTAGGTGGCGGGGAGCTGTATCAATGTGCGGGTGAGGGCGGGCGGCGGCGGGCGCGCCCCTAGCGTTTACCGTTGTTGTACGAGAGGCTCCGCAGCGGCGCCTTGAAGTTGGCAGCGGCCTGCTGCTGGATCTGGTATGCGAGCGGGTGGATCTTGAAGCCGTACAGCCTGAAACAAAACGCATATTAACTTATTTGTCCATAATCATTAGTATACAAAATTGTTGGATTTAGGCCTGACCTAGCTATTTGCAATCTGCCAGTGACGTGTTGCGAGCTCTATACGGTCAACCATCTGTGCTACTGTCAAACAGTCTACAACCTCTACTGTCCTTTGTTTCCTGATATTGAAATCTATGTTTCTATCTTTTTCGGGACACATTCTTTTGCTTTTTTTAAATTTATAAATTTTCCAAGGTTACAAAAACAATCTGTAAGTTGTCGAAAATTATTATAATAATCATCATCATCATAAGCCCTTATACATCCAACTGCTGGGCACAGGCCTCCTCTACAACTGAGGGGGTTTAGGCCTTAGTCCACCACACTGGCCTAGTACGGGGGATAGGAACCAAACTGATTGTGAATACTGATTGATAATATGATTGATTTCGTATAGATAGCTTCAGCGCACCTCCATATAAAGAACTCTCATTCATTCATTATATTGTGTCTAACAACTTATTAAAATTTTAGTTTTATATTTACTTGCAGTTTATACTGCATTCCCAATAGACTAGAGCTTAAAATCATTCTTCAACAAATTACTGTCATGATAAACGAATAAGTTTCAAGGACACTTGTCTGGGTTTTTATCAGAATGACATCATAACAGTAATAAATGCGTGCGATGAGTACATAGGAGGTGCAAACAAAATGCCGGCACACATTTCACCAACACTTGGACGTATACACGAGGCCGCGATTTTGATTCAACACCAGGAAAATAGGTATAAGGAATTACTTATATCCGTCGCACTGCTAAATAGGTCGTATAAATTGGCCCATACAAGTGAGAGGTCGCAGGTTTATAAATATCCTCACGCCTCTATTCCCCGAAGAGGTAAGCATAGGTACACTGCACCCACATTTCGCCCATTGTGGAGCGAGTCTATTGCCGTTTTTCGGGCACGATTCCAGACTTCGTGCTGCTATTGAGAATATCCTAATAGAAAAATATAATAACATTGTACGACCCGGGAATCGAACCGAGGGCCTCTAGATTGCACAGCACATCTTTGCACCGCGAGACCACGAGGCAGTCGTAGGTATTAATGATTTTTTTGCTAGTAATATTTCAGTACATGAACAGAGTATGAAAATGTGCACGGAATACGGCAACCCACTCGTATCCAATTAATTATGACAAGTAATATTCTGGCGAAACGTGGAAATACTCTACCCAAAAAGTTGGCTTAACAGGCGCGAGTTTTTGCATATTTTAAAGTCCTAGGAACAAATTGCCATTTCATCATCATCAGCCCATATACGTAGTACTGTTGGGCACGGGCCTCCTGTACAACTGCGAGGGTTTAGGCCTTAGTCCACCACGCTGGCCTAGTGCGGGTTGGCGGACTACACACCTAAGAAATTCCTAATAACTTTTTAGGTTTGCAGGTTATCACGATGTTTTCCTTCACCGTTAAAGCAAGTGATAATTCGTTGTGAATACACACATAACTTCGAAAAGTCAGAGGTGTGTGCCTGGGGTTTGAACCTGCGACCGCCGAAATTCTCGACCGCGCGCATAAACCTCGAGGTCCTCACTGGTTTTTGTTTTCTTTTTGGTTGTGTATGTGCGTGCGCATTGGGCACGTAGCACGTACCTGGGCACGAACTGCGAGGCGGGCCGCTTGGGCCGGTACTCGGGGTGCACCATGAACACCATGTGCGGGAAGCCGGTGCCGAAGTACGCGCCGTCCGTGTGGTGGTGGCGCGACGACTTGGGCGTGTACACGTCCATGCAGCGCGGGCAGTACAGCTTCACCATCGCCTCGCCAGGCACGTCCGACAGACCTGCGCACACACGATCCAAACCTTCTTTTACTAACCACTTTCTCTCCTTCATTAGGGGCTGTTCAAGTATTACGTAAACAAAATTTTCACCTCGAAAGACTGCCTCGTGGTCTCGCGGTACAAGTATGTGCCGTGCGATCTAGAGGTCCTGGGTTCGATTCCCGGGTCGGGCAAAGTGTTATTGGGTTTTTCCATTAGGAAATTCTCAGTAACAGCACGGAGTCTGGAAATGTGCCCGAGAAACGGCAATAGGCTCGCCCCCTATTACGTGGGACTGATACATACCTGGCGAAATGTGGGTGCAGTAATGCACCTCTGCCTACCCCTTCGGGGAATACAGGCGTGAGTTTATGTATGTATGTAAATTTTCACAATTACCCCCCACCCCCCTTAAGTGCTTACGTAATACTTGAATGGCCCCTTATCATACAATATTCCAGACTGCTACCGAGAATAACACTGCTCAACCTGGAACGCGAGACCTCTAGATCGTTCGGCAAATGTTTGTGCCGAGAGACGAGGTGTTCCGAGGCAGTAATAGTCTCCATTGACGATAAACAAAATCTTGTCAAAGACTGTAATAATAAGGGTACAACTATTGATATCTGGCAAAACGACTTGCTAATCTAAAGGGCGCAGACTACGTCCAAGTATAACGTTTTGGGTCTCTAACCTCCGTTACATTCTAACTATAACATAAGCGGCAGTGCTTTCAGCGGGAAGAGAACGGAGACGGATAAGAATATGACTTTTGCCCTTATAAATCACTTTTATTAAGACATTCTTCGATGGAATTGTAAGGCCACTTTCTCTAAGGTACGAAATACAACTAGGCAATGCACCATTCTAATAATCGAGAATATTGTAAATTACACTTACCAAGTGGAAGCATGGGTTGGCACTCGCAGTACACGCGAGGACAGTGACCGAAATCACCTGCTTGTAATTTCTCTAACATTTGACCAATTCCTCTGCAACATTTTACAAATGCATTGATATTAAATGATAGCATCTCTGTCTATGTAATATGAAAATAATTTGAGAACCCTAAGTTGCATCATCATCATCATCAGCCCATATACATCCCACTGCTGTATACGGGCCTCCTCTATAACTGAGAGGGTTTAGGCCTTAATCCACCACGCTGGCCTAGTGCAGGTTGGCGGACTACACACCTAAGAAATTCATAAGAACTTTTTAGGTGTGCAGGTTTCATCACGATGTTTTGCTTCACCATTAAAATACGTGATAATTCATTGTGAATACTCAAATAACTTCGAAAAGTCAGAGGTGTGTGCTTGGGGTTTGAACCCCCGACCGTCGAGATTCTCGACCGTGTGCCTAAACCTCGAGGCCATCACGAGTTGTAAAAGTTGAAGGTGCATGTAAAACCTTATTATATATTATTATTAACATACATGTACATTACATAATTTATAGTTAAAAAAAGACTAACGCTAAATTAATATAGATTCATAAATAATACTTAATTTGAGTATAGATTTATACTACTGACAAATTCATTGCATGTCAAACAAAATGCTTAATGGAATGGATGTATCTAGAAAATTTCATTAAAAATGTTAAGCGGGAATTAACTTGTGACTTGTGTAAAGCAAAATTTTCCTACAGTCTAAAAAGTGTAACAAATATGCTGATGAAATAGACAATAAATACTAAGATTTGTGGATTTCTTTGCTTAGTGTCCTTACATTATTAATTAAAAAAAGCATAGCAAGCATAGTTATTATTATAACTCTAATATAAATTACAATAACAGAATGTTGTTATGAAAAAAGAAGGAAAAAATATTGTTCTAAGAATTAACACATTATTAAGGTTTAAATGCTAAAAATCATTTTCATCAATATAAAGGTGCTAAAAATAAAACATATTCTGTTTTTTGAAATAATAATTAAAGCAATAATTCTAATAACATTTACAAGACACTCTTGTGTCAATGAAAATAAAATATAATCTTTAACAAAAACATATTATTATTTTTAACAATTTCTGTTCATTTGTATATTGCCTTAATCAACCCCTTTTGTATTTTTGATTTTTTAAAGTTTACATATTATATAAATTGGTGTATTACAGAAATGTATAAGTAATATTCTGTTAAACACATACAACTCACCGATTGGTTAATATGTAACGGGCATGTATCAGTCCATACAGGATTTCGGAGGCTTGTTCCACAAGGTCTGATTGATTTGGATTGTCATCAAGGTCGTCATCTGTGAATAAAATGATTAAAATTAATGATATTTACACAATTGTGTCATCATATTGTATTCCAGATTATAATCTTTAATAACTTTTTTGTACTAAATTTGAAATAAGATATACAATACAAGCAATTGAATTTGTTTCAACTCGTTTTTTAATTATTGATAGCTTTAAAACAATCATGACAAGTTTAACTTTTAAAACAAAGGAAATGAGGTCATAAACCCAGGCATAACTTTTTTCAAATGCAACCGTAAATAAATATTTTCTTTACAAAGAAATATGTTACTTCTTAAGAAAGAAATGAAAATTTCATTTTAAAACTAATTTTACCTACATATGGATTTCAATATAAAATGTATTAAAATCAATTTTCACATAATGATAAAAATGGCTTCAGAATCTAGACTCTAGATTAAAGAGTATTTAATTATGTCTTGTATATATTTTTTAATGATATACATAATAAAATTATCAATAATAAAACAAACAATACACTATTTGCAATTCTTACCACATATTTTTATCTAGAACAGATCTTATTTTAAATCTATCTTTGCTATAGTTAGTAAAACAGTTGTTTAGTTATTTCTTTTTTTTAATAAGATTTAGGTCATTGTTGACCAACCTCCTATTACAACTAGAATTATACTCAAAGAGTTGAATGACTTATTTCAGCTTTTGAGGTAATTCTAGTAGTGATAGATCAGGTGACACAACAATCTAAGAGTCCCATTGGTCAGTTGGTATTGAACATCAAGGATTTTTTGAATTTTTTAAGGTAAGGTTGCACAGAAGTGTTTGTTTTTAGAGAACTAGAGAAAACCCCAGCTACTTCTGGACAGAAGCTGATGATGAGAACAGTAGTTTCACTAACAGAGCAGATGGCACTGACGCTTACCTGGTTCGAGATCTAGGATCATGTCTAGGGCTTGTCGATAGTGAGGCACCTGCTCATTCAGTCCCGTCAGGTTGAATTTGTCGTTTATGTAATCCTCGTCCACCTGGAAACACAACGATCAATATAGGACACTTTCATAACACCGCGAGGCGCGACAAAACCATGGAAAACGTACCTCGCAAAAAAACTCGTTGCCGCGTAGCTGGCAGAACCACGAAATCCATGATACCTCCTCCGAACTACTCATTTTTCTGAAATAAACACCGTGAACACAATATAATTCACCGTAATCACTCGTGTAGTAAAGTAACTTCCATAAAAATTACAACGCCTGCCACTCCACACAGCCACAACAAAATTCTAAGCATTCCTATGTTTTCACCTGTTTTTCTTAACCTTTGATGTTTTTTCTCGTTATTTGCACGCGGTGCAATGTTCTCACTATAATCACAGTTTAAAATACATCAAATAAACACTATAAATTGTGGTAAAATGATGACAAACCTCACCTTTTCGTGCCTTGATTAGCCACGCTTGACGGGAGGGTACCTACCTTGGGAAGAGGGAGAGAGAAATTTCAATTTTCTATGTGTGTGTGGGTGTCGCAAAATGTAGTTTGTATTCACTATGCTACCATTACTGTAGCGGAAAATAATTGTCTATGTCATTCATTCAATAATATTTTCATGTAAAACAGTATTATTATTGTTCGTCAAATAAAATATCTGAATAATCTTATAAATAGATAAAGTATCTAGTTTATCTCGATTAATTAAATTTAGCCCCAAAACGATGCTTAATATTCAGCGTTTTTATCCATTACTACAATTAAATTATCACGATCAACGAGTAATTGGCAGAGAGAATTTTATAGAGGTCAGCACTTACTACAACAATAGCGACAGCTATCGGCATAACTTTTAACTTAGTGAGGCGCTAGGTCGCTTTTGATAAATATTTTTCTTTACAATATTTAATATGATCATAGGGAAAGAAGAATGTTAATGGCTATACCATTCTTAAAACATTGCTACTTCTGTCTGTCTAAAAAAATGGTAAATAGCGTAGTTGTGGAGAAACTCGTAAAAATCGAAATATTACCATCTCGGTTATGTTATTACCACCCGATGAGTGACGGAGCACCCTGTATAATTCATATTTAATTTAATAGTGAATATTATTAATTACTGAAAACTAATTGGGAATAACTACTTATGATATTCGCATTTTTTTTAAATAAGAATACCTACTTACGCTTTTATCCCCAAATGAGTAGGCGGAGATAAGATTTAGTCATATTAACTTACTTTTTTGAGCACTTGTTAACACTTCGAGCTTTACTGAAAACAGTTTGGATGGCCAAAAATAACTTGAAGGAACATCGCCCACTCATACTGGACAACTACCGAGATAGGCCTCATAAATACAGCAGCAGCTATGTTTAAATCCAATATTTGTTGAATGTTTATTTGTATCACATTATGATAACTTGCTTTGAAGACATGTTGCGCCAGTTTACAAATTAATACAGATAATATACATACAAGTAGAAATCAAGGGGAATAATTTAAATGTAAAAAGAGTTATCATTTTAAAATTATTTATTCATATTTAGTATACAATTTATAATTTACAGTTGTGTCACGATTTTAGTAGAGCACCGTACAGAAAACATCATTAACTCATAGCTTACACAATGTGTTTTCACAATATCTTTTTTTTATACATAACTTATATTACAATGATTGTTTATACATTAGAAACTAAAAAAGGCTCTTCATATGTGAAATAAATATGTATTTTCACTCAGGTATGATGAAATATTTGTGACTCATTTTTAAAGTTAAAAACAGGCTTTTATAATAACATATTATTATTATCCTATGATTATGAGGACATAATAACATATACATAACTAGGAAGTTAATGTAGGAAGAGACAGCAATAATATTTAAACCTTCTTAAGGTCTGATCCTAAACTCATATTTATAATAAACCACCTAAAGAATAATTTCCACCATCTTGGTGCAAATATGTGATAGGAGCCAGGGTAGATAGGGAGAGGATTTATTAGAAGCATGATATGGTACAGGAGGCCCGTGCCCAGCAGTGGGACGTATATGGGCTGATGATGATGATGATATAAATAATCATAATTTTGTACATAATTAGGTGGCTATAGATTAAACATTTGTGACATAGACTAGTTTTTCCACTATTTGAAGATAATGATTTACTTAAGAGAGCTTATTAGTTAAAGCATATTGGAATATAGCCTTGGCTAGTTCCACATCATCCAACTTTTTCCACCCATCAGAGTCTATTACTTCAGGATTATTCTTTATGAATCTGTAAACTTTTTGTTGGACATCATCTAATTTATACTTTTTTGCAACAAGAGCCATTTCCACTGCATTGTGAACTGATATTTCTCTATCAATAAGATGGTTTACTAGAATCAATAAAGGCTTCAGTTGGAATTTGTGTACAATTTCTAACAATTCTGACACATTACGTTTTCCTGCCTCTTTCACTGTTCCAGTGTAAATGTAGTGTAAAAGAAGCTCAATGGTACTGTCACTGGTATCAACAAACAGAGATTTATTATCCTTGATAAGTTGTCTAAGCACAGAACTGTGGGCTGCCAGCAATATTCTATGCACTGGATATTCTTTTCCACTGTCCGACTTGATAATGAAATCTGCTTCATCCTGCTCAGAAAAATTATTGTTCAGACTGTGCTGAAGCTTAATCAAATCAAGCACATCTTTGTTTAATGTGAAAAGTGGCTCCACCTTAATATTAAGGGGTATGTTTACAGTAACGGTGGTATTTTCACCACTAAGATCAAACCTACTGAGTGGAAAATGAAATGTTTTAATGTAATGACTCTCATTATTTTGTGTACTTCTGAAGTAGTATAATGTGAGAGGGTTGGTGAATGAGCAAACTTTATCTTCCAAGGTAAATTGGTTAGAGTTTGGAACTGCTATTGAAAAGCTGCCTGGTTTCCTATGGCATACAAATAAGTTCAGCAACATAAAACATTTGGGCCTCATTGTTGAAGTATAGTAGAACCAAAACTCTGGTGTCTTTGCTGCATATGTTCCTCCAATATCATGGCGTTCACTGACATCTTTCTGAACATGCACATTATAGATGCAAAGTCTTTTGGCATCACTTGTTTGACATCTGTTCAATGTGGATACATTTCCATGTTGAGCCTGCAAACCAAAACATAGGTATAATTAAAAATGACAAAAGTTTAAAATATATGTACTCGGAACTACGAATTTAAATCATGATATGCACTTTTATAAAATAATGCAAATTATGTTACATTAATTGAAAAAAGTTTTCTTTCTTTTAAAAAAAAAAACATTCTTATATTATGATCAAATCATAGGCTAAACGATACATGTTGTGTAGTTAGGATAAGAAGTGAAGTGAATAAGACCAAAGTAAATGATATGCCACACACTTTTATTGTGAAACATATGTCATATCATCTAATTATATTTAAGGTCTTAATTGTAAATACATGTATGTGTAAATTATAGCTATTCAATGTTTTTATTTTGTTAACTCATAAATGAGTAATCCAGATTTGTACATTTTTGAATAAAAAAAGGAATCTATCATAATATATATTATATTTTCTACATTGAATTAATAGTTTTTCATAAATCATCATCATCATCATCAGCCCATATACGTCCCACTGCTGAGCATGGGCCTCTACAACTGAGAGGGTTTCATAAATACTGGTGTTGAAATCATGATTTTGATTCTCAGGACTTAACCAAATGTAAATTGTCTATAAAATTATTCCAATATAATAAGTTTTCATAGGTAGTCACATCTATAGACCAATTTTTTTTTATGAAAGATAATGTGCAAACGAAGTACTCTTGCAGAGCCAATTGTTAAATATTCAGGAATAGGATGCATTAATACTATCGTTTTTTCAAATCCTACAATTATTATTTGTGAAAATTTTTAATATTACATGAGGAGGCATAACTTTAATTTATTATAAAAGTGATTTAATATTCTCCGTTTTTTTTTCAAGGGCCGAAAATAGTTTTATGATAAAATTGGGAAGTCCATACATATTACATTTACCACCAATACAACCGAAGTTGACATCTCTAGATCTTCAGCCAGATCAGTCAGACTTAACAAGCGTAATTCGCTCTATATTTTAATGCATATTTGATTATTAAATAATAATGTTTACCTCTTCAGGTAGTTTAGGACGAGGCGGTACGGCCGGCGGTTCGACCTGTTCTTCATTGATATTCCTCGCATTTTCACCAATATTTCCGTTGTCAACCATCATCCTATTGATTTACTGGTCTGATTTAAACAGTGACGAGATTACTTTAAAAATGACTCATTCTACTGAACAGTTTCGTTTCGGAATACCACTGAGATGAAATAATAAGGTAAAAACACGTTCCAAAATATACAATGTTTATGCTTTGGCTTTATTATTGGAAGAAATACAAGAACAAAATAAATTTTTAAAAATAATAATGACTGTTCACCTACTAAGATATTTGATAACTAAAAGATTGTTGCCAGCCCTAAATTATATAAACTCGTCATAGATAATAAATTAACCCGTCGCGCTATTTATAGGTTTATTATTTATCAAATAGGTACCTACTATGAACTTTAGAGAATATCTTTCCTTTAAAAAATATACAAAATTGCTTTCATGAATTTGTTCTGTGTCGTCTTGATTCTGTCTATCAAAGTGCAATTCATGTCATAACTTATTGCCGACTAGTGGCGCCGAGTAAGAATTATCTTAGTAAGTACGTAGGTATTTGTAAGAGGAAATATATAGGACTCATCTGAGTCGCTGGGCGTGCTGCAGATAATATAAACAATTTTAATTTAAATTTTTGCTCTACGGCGTGCGATTAACACTATACCACTTAATTAAAACTAAAGATTTCAATATTTTTAAAATGTATGTTGTATTTAGATAGATATTTATTCATACTACTATTACAAAATTACAATCGACATGGTATTAAAAGAAAACATCTTTATGCCTGTAATTGAAGGCTGAAAACTACAAAAAGACCTTTAAGTATAAACTAAGTAAGTAGATAATGTTAGTTCAACAATATTATATTTATTTAACCGTTCAATTAATTTATCCATTAGAAAAATAACTGTAGCTATACACCACAATTCATAACATACCTAAGTACTCTATTCATAACTATAAGTTTAAAGTAGTAGGTAATAATACGCAAATGTAATTTGCAATTTTCTTTCATAAATCTCATACGCTAAATCTCAAGTATCATACTCTGGCTTATAGTGTAGAGATCTGTTTAATAGCTGAAGTTTACGAGGCACAGGAGACACAGATTCAGCAACGGTCCCACCATCTAGTGCTGTGAATAATAACATCCATTTAAACTAGTTGTTAGGAACGTTGGTGTTAACGAGGTCGTTATGTGAGGCCGTGCATCTATTGTACCTATTGTAGATAATATTGTAAGCCATCACAATTAAATAATTAATAATAAATACACCCAACAGTCACATACATAGTTCTGATCCCTCTTAACAACACACATACAAGTCTTGTGTCGTGGGTATCAGAAACTACGAGACATTTTTCGGTCTCACAAACACCCAGTCCCGAAACAAATATATGTGGATCACACAAACATTTGTCTCGGTGCGGGGATCGAACCCGCGGCCTCTCGTTTCGCAAGCTGGTGTTTAGCCAACTGCGCCACGGGGCTGTGAATCAGTTAGTTGCTTTGTCGCCGACCTGGAAGGAATTGTATCCACGGTAGCCAAATAAGAACAGAGTAGATTAAAATTAGGAATAATAATTATGCCCCGCGTTAAGCGAGGCGAGCTTTATTGTAAGAAACTAAGCACATCTTGGTTCCGTGTTGGTAAAATTTCTTAATAGAAAAATCTCATAACGTTTTTCTAGATCCGGAAATCAATTTTTTTGTCATACTATGTTGGGATAAGCGTATTGCCGTGTATACCTAGAGTTTTTTTCTATTACGTGGTAGGTACTTAAAACGAAGTTGGTGAAATGTTGGTATAAAATTACACCTTTGCTTAACCCTTTGGAGCTAAAGGCGCGAGTGTATGTATGCACGATATTGAACATACATAGATACATAACATAAACTCACGCCTGTATTCCCCGAAGGGGTATGCAGAGGTGCATTTCTGCACCCACATTTCGCCAGGTATGTATCAGTCCCACGTAATAGGGGGCGAGCCTATTGCCGTTTTTCGGGCACATTTCCAGACTCCGTGCTGTTACTGAGAATTTTCTAATAGAAAAACCCAATAACACTTTGCCCGACCCGGGAATCGAACCCAGGACCTCTAGATCGCACGGCACATACTTGTACCGCGAGACCACGAGGCAGTTATATTGAACATAATGCGCCATTAATGTCGTAACGTCACTTCATAACAATGCAACACAGGAAGCTTGGAGCATGATACCGAAGTAAAGTTACACAAATGTCAAATCACTTAAAAATAAGCACCTTTATGACATAAAATATATGTGGCTCATTGCATTTCCCTATAAAAAATGCAATATTAGCTGCATTTTGTGCCAAAATATTCATAACAGCATGTGTGCTACGCATCATTCACCGTAGCGCCGCCACTGTTTCAAGTGACAGAAGTCGGTGGTGAGAGCGCCTGCGCGACCCGGGATTCGCTCCGGAACTGCCTGGTACCACCCCTTATCATTAGGGCTGTACGCAAGTCGATAAATTTATTTAAAGTTAAATAAATACACCCAACAGTCACATACATAGTTCTGACCCCACATTAAGATACAAGTCTTGTGTCGTGGGTTTTAGAAACTACGAGAGACTTTTTTGGCTGTCAAAGTATCAATGAGTCGAGAAAATTCGCACGTTTGTGATGAAGGAAAACATTATATGAAAACTTGCACTCCTGCAAGAGTTCTCCGCAAGGAATTTCTTCGTTTTATATAGTCAGCCAATGTGCTGTACGTCAGCGCGGTTGGCAGTTAAAGAAGAGGCTTGTGCCCAGTAGTGGAACTTATATGGTATTTGAAATACTAAGATCACTTCAATTATCGAATTTTATGATTAGACATACAAAATTGGGATTGTTAATAGTATCATTGACTATGTTTAAGCATACTTACACAATAATATCGACTAATAAGAGGTTAATGGTTTCCCACCTCTTAGTATCCCTAAAAATGCCTGTAGAGCTATGAAACCTTCGTACTTTGACGTTCTTTTTCAATAACGAAATGGCATAAAAAATATCGACATCACTGAGATAAGAGATGAACACTACGGCAACTCTACGCTGCAGCCTTTTCAAGGTCAGATCTCTCAGTCGGCTGCAAGCCGTCCCCGGCGTCGCACGATGCCCCTCGAGCAATGAGCACGCAACGTGACCGCCGTGACCACGACACTGTCGAATTACTCCCGCTCAAGTCCGCGCTAGTCAACAATAATTACAGGGAAGATGAGACGTACTATTCGCCCCCCCGAGGGCTCAACAACAATCCGTCGAGCGCGAGCCTCTACGACTACACACTGTTGTCGAAAAGGACGCCGGCCTCCAAAAGGTATTGTGTATGTTTTTGTCTAGACTATGACTGAATCTTCTCGCTACAGAAAGTCATATATGCCTTATTTGTATGTACATAAACAGTAAATTTCTACATTTGTTTTGTACAAATAATTTTCCGTAAAAAAAATATATATAATGATGAAATTTGGAATTTTTCTATTTTGACTGGTTTCATGTGATTAATAAAAATGCTTAATAACGAGAGTAAAGGATATTGTTTATGTAAATAGTCTCGAAAAGAGGTTTCCTTCTATTAAAATATGAATAGCTTAATTCATTGGCACCGTAGAGGTGGTGCCGACAGGTCTTAATGAAAAGTTTTGTTTGTTGGAGGATTGTTTGGACAAGTTTTTTTGCATTGTTTGACATATCCTTACATACTAAAATTCCAATATGTTTTTTATGCAATATTACATATTTTTTAATTTATATAGACTCAATGAAATAAATTATTTTTATTTTGTTGTGTTTGTTGTTGTGTTTCGTTGAGGTATTGACTCGTTCCACCAGTCAATGTCTAATCAAGGTACTAAATTTGAAACATAAGTAATAAGAAAACAAGAAAATATGAAAATAATTTAATAGTACGAAATACCTCATTTTTACCTACATATAATATGCATATGTAATATTGCATAAAAAACATACTAAAATTCCAATATGTTTTTTATGCAATATTACATATTTTTTAATTTATATAGACTCAATGAAATAAATTATTTTTATTTTGTCACATTAAAACCCAAACACTTTAGTTGAAAACACATACTACAGGTCAAGTGTTATTTCATAAGTACATACTCGTATCTAAAATAATGAAAGTCATTCCGGTTTCAAAATTATCAGACCAGCAATTACAATATGTGGATCACATAAACGTGTTTCGTTGAGGTATTGACTCGTTCCACCAGTCAATGTCTAATCAAGGTACTAAATTTGAAACATAAGTAATAAGAAAACAAGAAAATATGAAAATAATTTAATAGTACGAAATACAATAAATATTTGCGCTCTTAATTTATTCGAAAAAAAAAAAGAAATAATTAATTTATTTTTGTAAGACAGTAAAAGAATTTTAATACACCGTAACGGCGAAAACATTTTTTTAAATGAAACCTAGAACTCATTGTTCATAAATCACGGACTTATTCAACTTGTATTGTAAATAGTACATAGTGTACGCTTAATGAGCTATTGTTTAGCGAAGTTATGGCAGTTCGGAAGATTGCTGCGGATAATTGCAGTCGAGTCATTAAAATAGACTCGACTCCGGGGCACTGAAACGCAGCAATTAGTCTGAGATAACTAGCTTCGCTATTCATGAACTCAGATGTAAAATAAGTTTTATAACTGGGTTGTTTTTGATGCTCCTTTGTTTTTTATCGGAGCGCTCCGAGGGGTTGTTTGAGATGATTGAAATCTATCATGATATTAGGCCCCATAAGGTTACGCTTCCAAAATCTGAATGGATGACGGCTTCTAACAATGCGAATTATCTGGAGCGTTTTTCCTTTATCATCATTAGCCCATATACGTCCCACTGCTGGGCACGGGCCTCCTCTACAACTGAGAGGGTTTAGGCCTTAGTCCACCACACTGGCCTAGTGCGGGTTGGCGGACTACACACCCAAGAAATTCCTAAGAACTTTTAGGAATGCAGGTTCATCACGACGCGACGTTTTCCTTCACCGTTAAAGTACGTGATAATTCTTTGTGAATACACACATAACTTCGAAAAGTCAGAGGTGTGTGCCTGGGGCTTAAACCCGCCACTGTCGAGATTAACCTCGAGGCCATCACGACTTCTCTTCGTTGTACAACATATTTATGACATCAGCTACCCCTAACAGGCGTTAGGCGTGTCGCATATTCGACTTAATAAAACTAAGCGAGGAACTTATATGGATTACTAATAATACTTTTGTAAGATGTTAGTAATGAGTATGAAAATTGAAGGATGGGCAAGTAGAGGAAACCCAAAGAAGAGATGGATGGAGTGCGTGAGGGATGTAAAAGAAAAAGGGGTGAATGAAGACATAACGGTTGATGGCATGTTTGGAATCAGAAGACATACGGCGCCGACACCGAATAAATTCGCCACAGGACAAGAAGATGTTGGTGATGAAAGATGTTAATAGATTCTATTCCTCTACAGACTGCTCTCGACCCGGTCCAATCAGCCGGCGCCGACGCCGCTGGTGACGCTGTGCGGAGCGCCGCCGCCGTCCAGGAAACGTGAGGAGTTAACGGCGCTCGCCAACTTACGCAAGAAGGTTGCCCCCGCGCTGCTCCAACCTGACAAGTAAGCATTTTCTGAATTCAGAAGTACAGTCGAAACCGTATAACGACATCGTTATATCTATATATTATATCTGGGCATGGTCCCGGCCGAATCTTTATATAAACTAATAACTAATTGTGTATATCGCTTATATCAACTATCGGACATAACGTCGAAAATATATGGTCCTATCGATGTCGTTATATCCGGTTTCGACGTAATTCGGAAGTATGATATCTCGCAAAACAAGTAATTAGCAGTAGCGTTTCGTTTTTATTTTCGATGTAAGAATGACAGAGATTTTTTTTATTCACAAATTTTTTTTTTTATTTTTTCTTTCGATCATTTTAAAGTTTAAGGGTCACGAGGCGTGTTTAAATGAAAGGATCTGGGATAGCAACTAAATTAACATAAGAGGACGATCACGAATGAACACAACGTGTAACGTCCATACAGATGATCTGCGAAAGCACCCCAATTGAGTTACAAATAAAACAGTCCCTTTGGGAACAAAAATAGCGGAGCCCCGCTAATGTCCATTACGACTGCAGAATTCTTATGAGCTACAATGGGCGTTGACATTGGAACTGCACCTAAACAAGACTCCAGTTCGACACTCGCACTGGTACATACTGGTGAACAATAGACAAATTAAAGTCGTACCTTTTTAAAGAACAACATTTATTGAATTCTCAATTTTGTTAATTATGATTTTAATGTATGGGCATGTTATGAGAAGGGATGAATCATATATAGGTAAAAATGTGACGAATATGAAAGTTGAAGGATGGACAAGTAGAGGAAGGCCAAAGAAAAGATGGATGGAGTGCGTGACTGAAGACAAGAAAGAAAAAGGGGTGAATGAAGACATGACGCCTAATAGGGATGTTTTAAAGGATAAAACATACTGCGCCGACTCCAAATGAAATTGGGAACAGGGCAAAGAAATGATCAATATGGTTGTGGTTCATCATACAAAAAATTACCATAATTTGATAGGTCTAGTATTAATACGTATACACTTGTGACGACTGGTGGTAAGAAACTAAATACCCTCAAATATCATCCGGTTACGAGCAGGCCGGCATATTTGTGTACAGCAAAGACTGTTTTGTCTGTGTACTTTAGGTTATATTTTTCCGCCAGTCTTTATCCTATTCATTTACCATAGCATATCACATCGTAATATCAGTAGGTATATGAAAAATGATTAACACGAACACCAGTCGATTCTTTGATGTTCTCTTAGATCTACATACATACATAAACTCACGCCTGTATTCCCCGAGGGGGTAGGCAGAGGTGCATTTCTGCACCCACATTTCGCCAGGTATGTATCAGTCCCACGTAATAGGGGGCGAGCCTATTGCCGCTTTTCGGGCACACTTCCAGACTCCGTGCTGTTACTGAGAATTTCCTAATGGAAAAACCCAATAACACTTTGCCCGACCCGGGAATCGAACCCAGGATCTCTAGATCGCACGGCACATACTTGTACCGCGAGACCACGAGGCAGTCTTAGATCTAATCTACGTATTTCCAGGTAAATATAAAGGGTACTTACTTCATGTATTCAACTTCACCCTAGCCATAAACTAGATCCCCGGACACCGCCTGTTCTTTATTATATGCCCTTGGGTCCGTAGATATCGGTATCATGTCTTCGTATCAGGCCTTGAACCCCGATTGAAATGCTGGGGCTACTATTAGCCTCGAGCACGCAAAGTGAAATGCGAAAGGTCTGTTAGCAATTTCGCTATTCATGTCCCATTTCTGAAGTAGGCCAAGTATTGGTTCCGTGATGGAAAACCTGTGTCGTGGCGGCTTATAGATCACTTTGAGGCGTGGTGGATGAAATGATTTCTTTTATGTTATTTCTATAATTCGTTAATGCCTTTCGACGATATAAAAGCCATTATTTTTTATTATGATTGGATTTTATCACGTAAAAAGAGTTTAAGCGTTTGGAAGACAGGTGATTTAAACTCAAAGTACCAATATATAGGATACCTAATAATATTGATACATGACTTAGTCCATTGATAACCTTTAATTTGTCTTATAATTAATTCATCATCATCATCATCATCAGCCCATATACGTCCCACTGCTGGGCACGGGCCTCCTCTACCATTGAGAGGGTTTAGGCCTTAGTCCACAACGCTGGCCTAGTGCGGGTTGGCAGACTACACACCTAATAAATTTCTAAGAACTTTTAGATGTGCAGGTTTCATCACGATGTTTTCCATCACCGTAAGTCATAATTCATTCTGAATGCCTAGGGTTTGAACGTGGTCTCGACCACCGAGATTCTCGATCGCGCGCCTAAACCTCGAGGCCATCACTACTTCAATTAATTAAATAACTAATTAGGTATATCTTACATATTATTTACATTATTTCTCCCTTTTCTGAACATAGCGTACATGAAAATGTGGGCAGAAGTAAGTCGTTAATTATTTAAAACACTGAAGTGAAGAGCACGATTTAAACATATTATTCGGAATCATTCGCATATTGATAGCGTGCCGTGAATGTGCCGTAGAATATACTAACCATAGCGAGGAAACCTGCACTCCTAAAAGTCCTCCACCAGAAATGAAGGTGTGTAGTCGGCATAACCAAATTTTAAGCTTCCTCAGTTGTAGATTTGATCTTACCCAGTCGTGCGACGTTTATGAGCTGATATAAATATTATATCTTAGGCTTTCAATTCAAGAAAGACTGAAACGCGTCAAAGGTTAAACCAGATATTTTTAGAATCAATTTTTCTATTTTAGTAGAGACACGGTAAAATCGATCAATTTAGGAATTTAGCGTCTAATCCCGACATTGTTGAAGAGAAAATATACGCGAGAGGTTTCTTAGAATTAGTTCATACTTTGGGTAGATTCACAAAGTCTTGCCCTAACAAATGACACAATATAAAAAATGTTGTTATATTTTAGTTTTTTATACTATATCATACATATCTAAACCTATGCCTGTATTTCTCGTCGGGTAGGCAGAGGTGCATTTCTGCACTCACGTTTCGTCAATTGTGTTTTTGTCCCACGGAATAGGGGGCGAGCTTGTTACTCGTTTTTCAGGCATAATTCCAGACTCCATGCTGCTACTGAGAATTTTCTATTGAAAAACCCAATAACCGAATGCCCGAACCGGAAGTCGAACTCTGGACCTCGATCACGAGGTGCAGTGCAATCATGCACTGCATAGTGTCGCGAGACCACGAGGTAGTCTTAACTGTGTTATATCCAAATATATGTATTATTACCAAAATCTTCTGTTCATAATAGTATCTAGATTTTATGCAATACTTACGGATGAGTTCGGTTTACTTAAAAAATTTGTCATCACTGATTAAGACTGGGTTGATAGAAAAAATTATAAACAACCTTTTTGTTTCAGGTACTTTAGACACAATAACAACGAAAAAAAAGAAGAAAAGGAACCCGAGCAGCTCGACAACAGACCGAAATTACTTCAGAGGGTAAGTAACTCATTTTAATTTATAACATATATACCTCAAAGAACATAATTTTTCTATGAAGTAGTGATGCCCTTGAGGTTTTTGGCGTACGGTCGAGAATCTCGGCGATCGCGGGTTTAAATCCCACATACCTCTGACTTTTCTAAGTTATGCGTGTATTTATGAATTATCACTTACTTGCGTACTTTAACGGTGAAAGGAAAACATCGTGAGGAAACCTGCGCACCTAAAATTGTCAGGAACTTCCTAGACGCAGTCCGGCGACCCGTACTAGGCCAGCATGGTGGACAAAGGCCTCTGTTGCAGAGGCGGCCCATGCCCAGCAGTAGGACGTATATGGGCTGATGATGATGATATAGTCAAAGTGACTACACCGAATCTAATGTTAAGTACGGTGTTGCCTAAACAGAATATCAATTATCAACTAATAATAATAAATAAAAATGTCACACGATGCAGTTTAAAAAAAAAAACACTTTCCCCCCAAAAATGACGTCCAATATACAGAATTCATCTATTCACGGCACATCTCTGCGTTTGGGTCACAGAAATTGATATGTGTACCAAATTTCAACTTAATCCGTCAAGTAAATTCGGAGATAATCGACTAAGAGCGACGGACAGACGGACATACGAGTGATCCTATAAGACTAAGGCCGCGCGCACTTTGGACACGTTTTCGTACGAATTTTACTCGTGCGCACACGTACGAACCATCCCCACATTCTAAGTACTATGGGAGCGCGCAGACTGGGTGCGAGTAAGTCGTGCGTATACGTACGTGTGTAGTTCAGACGTCCGAAAACAATCCGAACTCGTTGGGATTTTACAAAACATTCGTACGTTTTGACATAAGAAATGGACGTAGAAAATGAATTAACCTGACATTGCTCATTTGACTTATAAAAAACGTATACAGTGTGCGCACTCAATTCGTACGACCACGATCGTACATATACCGTACGACACGAATTCGTGTGCAAAGTACGCGCGGCCTAAGTCATACATAGTTCGGACCTCACACTAAGATACAAGTCTTGTGTCATGGATATCAGAAATTACGAGAGAATTTTCGGTCTCAAAACTCCCAGACCCGAAACAAATATTTGTGGATCACACAAACATTCGTGACGGTGCGGGTATCGAACCCGCGGCCTCTCGTTTAACTATATTTATACATATAACATCTATTCTACCTATTTCTTCACCTCATAACTCATACCAGCCTGCTGAAAACGTTTTCACGCCATGCTTTAAAGGCCTAGAATAATTAAAATGAGGGGACTCGGGAGCTGTCAAACGATTCGACATATTAAAAACCCTACAAGTTGTATTTAAGAACGTAGAGAACTTAAATTTTTTACCGACAATATTTTTAGCCGTAAATCTACAGTATCCAATTTCACGGTCGGTTTCCAAAACGAATGGATTGCTACTTTAAAATATATCGGGGCTGCCTGCTGCAAATGGCGGGTTACGTAACTTTTACAACAGCAGAAAGAATATACTTCATATGTATGACTGAAACATTCGAAGGTTTTTTAACGCCCAACTTGTTGAAGTTTCGGCTAAGCGCAAAGTTTTAAAAAACTAGCTTGAGCTACAAATGTCTATAAAAAATAACAAAAATAATTTAGCAGCGTCAAAAAGTACACTTATTTATTATATGTATACATACTCGTTTATAATTAAAGTATTTTTATACTGGCAAAAAATATCCACACGATAAACCCCGTAATTCTGTTTTTAAAAATAACCGCTCATTAAATAAGGAACATCATAAAAAATGCATTTTTAAACTTGCTCTCACTAGGAAATAGGAAAATTCCTATGCTTTCCGATTTTTAACGTACATACATTTTCTCCCGATTTTATAATATTGAAAAAAAAAGCAAATACACATTATCACACATCCCAATACTCGGCCTTTTCTAGATCTGAGAGATTAGGCTTTAACTAGCTGGTCGAAAAACATAAAACAAACTGGCATATTTTATACTATAAAATACAAGAAATGTTAGAGCACTTTAGCTTATTTTTCAGAAAATCCGCTTTACAAAGTTCCATTTGTCCTCATTTGTAAATTGGACTGCTTAAGAGCGCACCTGTGTAGGTTAGGTTAGGTTACAAAAAGTAGCACGAAAATGCACTCGCGGAGACGGGTCGTAGCATCGTAATTTTCAGACGGTTCGTAGCGGTGCTACGTGTTTAGCGAATGGTCGTAGCCACGTAGGGAATAAATTGACAGTTTTATTTTCGATACGCTACGGAGACTTGTTCAGTTTGTTTTCGACTCGACTTGTTCGCGGCATTATTTATAAGGTGTTGGTTGCTATAATAAATTGTAACATGAAGTACTTATATGATCTTAATTTATTTAAGTTTACCTGATGGCCGTGTCTTCTTATATTTTTACCTTTATATTTATATACACTCACCGGGGCGCTTGTATTTCGTATAAATATATAAGCGTCGCACAAAAGGGGTAGTCAGACGTGTTTTTCTACATCGCTGTTTCGCCAGCATTTTTATGTCGCTCAATATAAGGAGAACCTTTTTCCGTTTTGAGCACATTTTTAGATTCCGTGATGTTATTGAAAATGCGCGGTACGAACGAGGCAATCTGTTATGGCACTTTTCATCTCATTTTTATACATACATGTACTTTAAACATTATATACATAAACTGTATTCTGCTGTTTTGTTATATTTAATTCATATCAATTATGACGTTCTTTGTTTCGCTTTATAAGTTGCTGAACCGATTTTAAAGAAGTTTGAAATTGATTCACCAAACCAATGTTGATGAAGATGTTGAGTGAAGCAGCAGGTAAAAGTTAGTAGAGAAAATTAAACATGACAAACTGGCCTTACACATGCTGTTGGAATTGCAGTGCGGTTTAAATTTACTACTTTATCTCATCATCAGCCCATATACGTCCTACTGCTGGGCACGAGCCTCCTCTACTTGAGAGGGTTTTTATGCCTTAGTCCACCACGCTGGCTTAGTGCGGGATAGCGGACTACACACCTAAGAAATTCCTAAGAACTTTTAGGTGTGCAGGTTTCATCAAGATGTTTTCCTTCACCGGTATAGTAAGTGATAATTAATTGTGAATACACACTTAACTTCGAACCCGCGACCGCCGAGTACCTCGACCGCGCGCCTATTACCTCGAGGCCAACTAGTTTATCCATCTAGACCTACTTATGTTGGACTTTTAGTAAACAGATACACCTGTCGCGGTTACTACAAAAACACACACATTAAAATGATTTTAATCCGCTGCTCGCAACACGTGACCTTTGCAACCTTTATAAAATTTCATTTCGTTCCACTTTCCAAACTAAAGCCCGGATTAAAAATCATACGCATGAGTAACATACGGAGCGAGCTGCCGCGGGCTCATATTGTATTAAAATTATATTCACATTATGTAAATTATTACGCGGAAGCGTCCGCCCCCGCGTCCGCTTATGCGCTCGCCTCCGCTTATACAATTTATTGAATATGTAGCGCAGTGCGGATCCCGACCGGTAATGTACAGCTATTGTTTGAAATAGTAATTTGTAGGTTACGTAATGGCTGTTAATTAAAATGGTATAATGCTGTACGTTTGTACAATATTTGTAATCAGATGCAAGAATATTTTGGCAAATGATTAGGTTCGGGTAACGCTATTGTCTTAATTAAAACGACTTATTGGTCTTAGTGGTCTCGCGGTACAAGTATGTGCCGTGCGATCTAGAGGTCCTGGGTTCGATTCCCGGGTCGGGCAAAGTGTTATTGGGTTTTTCCATTAGGAAATTCTCAGTAACAGCACGGAGTCTGGAAATGTGCCCGAAAAACGGCAATAGGCTCGCCCCCTATTACGTGGGGCTGATACATACCTGGCGAAATGTGGGTGCAGTAATGCACCTTAACCTACAAAATTCAGAATAATAAGCTTTGAGCTTTAAATCTTTATTTAACAAAAGCAATTTGACATATATAAATGAGAATATCCTGACCCCACAATAAAGAATTACAAACTAGACATTACACAATTACAGAAGTTAGATTTATATTTCGTTAAAAAAGAGGCTCTCTGATTAAAAATTATGCTTATTACATTTTGACCCAGTCAAAGTCCTGAAAAACTTACCATTGACAATAAACATACATATTGTATATAATAGGTGAAAAGGTGATGAATGAAATGAAGTTGAAGGATGGTCAAGCAGACGAAGGCCAAAGAAACGATGGATGAAGTGCGTGACTGAAGATATGAAAGAAAAATGTTTGGATGAAGACATGACGGTTGATAGGGATGTTTGGAAGGATACAACATACTGAGCCGTCCCCAAATGAAATTGGGAACAGGGCAAGGAAATGATGATAATATAATTTACTATATTTAACATATGATGTGCACTGAAACATTCATATAAACTTGACGTACGATTTAATTACTTTTTTCACTAGAAAACGCCCTTACCTGCTCTGATAAAAGGTCGCGGCGCGGCTCTCCGTGTGTTTACATATTGCACCTTACTCAATCTTGACAGAACAGAGGACTATCCTTGACCCGTTTATCGGGAAATGTTTTTGTAACCTTCGAACCGTGACCTCCTCCCTAAGGGGAGAAATATGAATTTATTTTGAATGCTTCACCTTGGTTGAATGTCAAAATTATCATAATTCTGTATTGATTATCTTTGTTTTTGTTTCATTGTTAGAGAAGTAGTGATGGCCTCGAGGTTTAGGCGTGCGGTCGAGAATCTCGGCGGTCGCGGCTTCCAAGCCCAGGCACACACCTCTGACTTTCCGAAGTTATGTGCGTATTCACAATGAATTATCATGTACTTTAACGGTGAAGGAAAACATCGTGATGAAACCTGCACACCTAAAAGTTCTTAGGAATTTCTTAGATGTGTTGTCCGCTAACCCGCACTAGGCCAGCGTGGTGGACTAAGGCCTTAACCCTCTCAATAGTAGAGGAGGCCCGTGCCCAGCAGCGGAACGTATATGGGCTGATGATGATGATGATGTTAGGGAAAGACTCTTTTGGCTTATAATTTTTACGTGGGCGTATAAATACTTAGGTACTTTGGCTACTCTGACGGGAAAATTGGCGTGAATATGCGTGTTACTACAATAACAAAGTGTTGCAAAAACCTCACAAAATATTTGCTATATTCTTCAACCTTCAGAATCAAGAACTTTAGTTTTAACATAACCTATTCGAATAATTAACTAAGCTTGGACAAGTACTTTGTAGAACTTTCAAAGTATCCACTTTTCTGGAGTTTTAATTCTAGACTAACTCTTCCTCGCTATCCAGTAACATAAAATGGAACTTTCCACTCTCTTAAGAGTGGTCTAGAGTTTATTCGCGTAATTGAAATGAGATCAATGAAATTATTTTTTTAACATACATACATACATAATCTCATGCCTGTATTCCCTGAAGGGATAGGCAGAGGTGCATTTCTGCACCCACATTTCGCCAGTATGTATCAATCCCACGTAATAGGGGCAAGCCCATTGCCGCTTTTCGGGCACATTTTCAGACTCCGGGCTGCCACTGAGAATTTCCTTTTTAACAATTTTAGTTAATTCATACTTTATGGAATTTTTAAATTGATTTTTCTTTGGTACATCACTTACATCCTTTTTTACACTTTATTTTCAGTTTTTAAATAAACTTACTGTTGCTCACAACTCAGTCCACGTGAAATTTAATTTTATTACTTTTTTCTTTACAAAAAAAATGGTTCATCACAAGTATAAATTAAAAAAGAAAAAAAAACATTTTCGCATCCCGTCTAAGCATTTGTATGCATTTATTTCAACGCTGTTATTTTCATATTGCAAACAATTCAAAAAATATTTTTGTGAAGATAAAAATAGTATTCATTTGGCCATTCATAAATAGCCAAATTGAATCTCAGTGACGCGATATAAACATAAATTGTGTTTCAGCGTAAATGTATTTATTGTGGGAGATACGGTTTGTTTTTCTATTTTTAGACAAAAAAGGTTTTCGCCATTCAACATCCTCTGTGTACTGAAGCCGAGGTGACGCCTTTTGTGAAGCTTACGCCGAGCTATTGAAATGTTACCAGCCCGCTTCTAGACCCATTTTCCCGACTTTATCTGAGTTTTAACGTAAAAAGGGATATGAGAAAATCATGTTATAAAAATAACGCTTAAAAAGGTTATAAGTTGGCGTTTATGGTTTAATAATAAATTTAAATTTAATTAGTTTTCTTGGTTCATAAATGGAACGAAATTGAAAGATGGAATAAAACTGTCCTTCCTGTAATTAATCGAAAATTAAAAAGTCTGTGTATTTCTATACAAGAAGAACATTATGTAAATAAAATTTTTATTTTATTTTGTTTTTTGTATAAGCACCATTTTGCCTTTATTTTAAAATTGAAAATAAACAGTTCCTTTTATTTAATTTATAAGATTATTTAAATAACGCAACAGTGTAATGAATTACAATTTTAGTTAAACACCATGCAATCATTTGGGCGTTGCCATTTGTGTAACAATTTACAATAGGTCATTATTCAGAGCGATGAAAATCACAAAATGTACGGCCTTTTCAATGATTAATGGTTTAGCAGCCCTTTTCATCGCGATTCGGTGATATTGATGGATCGGCTCGGTCTCAATTTATGTTTTGGCCTTTTGTTTACACGTTTTCGTAAGATATTTTATATTTAATCGCTTTGCTCTTTCTTGTCTCAAATTTAATCTTTAGCAGCCGCAAAATATCTATTGCTGGATATAGAAATTAAATTGATTAAGAAAAAGCATTTAGCAACAAGTATTATAAGGCCGCGGTATTATCTTTACCAATATTATTTACTAGGTTTTGCTCGCGACTCCGTCCGCGTAGACTACAGGGTTGTAGAAATTTGTATATTTTAAACTAAAAAGGTACTAATCTTATATAGCTTGCATCTCAAAATCCTTTCTTAGGGAATGTCTACGTCTTAGTAGCTTTATGCATGCAAAGTCTCAGCCTGATTGGTTTAAAATTGAGAAAGTTTCATACAAATTTTCATCCCCTATTTTATTCCCTTGGGGGTAGAATTAATCAAAACCCTTTCTTAGTGGATGCCTACGTCATAACATCTACCTGCATGCTAAATTTCAGCCCGATCCGTCCAGTGGTTTGGGCTGTGCGTTGATAGATCACTATGTCAGTCAGTCAGTCAGTCACCTTTGAGTTATATATATTTAGATTTTGTATTGTAAAACATCACGAAAGAAAAGAGTACAACTTCTTGCAAAAAGTGATTTTTATCAAAAAAACTTATTTCATTTTGCCCTTCATTTTTTAGTGAATACACTCACTACATATTTCGTATACTTAGGTGATCACCGTGGGAAAGTTATAAATGATGATTGCTGTCCGTTAGTGACAAATAAATAAATAAATACACCCAACAGTCACATACATAGTTCTGACCCCACACTAAGATACAAGTCTTGTGTCGTGGGTATCAGAAACTACGGGAGACTTTTTGGTCTCACATACACCCAGACCCGAAACAAATATTTGTGGATCACACAAACATTTGTCTCGGTGCGGGGATCGAACCCGCGGCCTCTCGTTTCGCAAGCTGGTGTCTAGCCAACTGCGCCACGGGGCTGTCAATATGTCAGTTTATACATAGGTACATGGGATTGCACGTCGAAGACAAAGTAGACATTATTTTAACAACAATGTGAGAGAATATGTTACAAGAAATAAGTCAAGTGTGATTAATAACTATATTACACAAAAAACTTAACAATTGTAAGTACATTTTAATATCATCAACCTTTGGGAAGACGGGGTTCTTCGGAAATTATCAGGAAGAGTATAGTGTTTAAAAAATCTTATTTTAATCTAGCCTTCTTGTGGTATAATATATTTATCAACTTACAACACTGAATTGACTCGCATTAAATGTATTGTTGATCGCAAAATACCACCTCGAACCCTAGTTTAAAAGAAAGCATGAAATATTAGAACACTTTGGTTTCTAAGCTAATAAAATGGATATATAACCTAACTGGGTAAACTATTTTTCAACTTTTCAAACATCACTAAATGCTAGGCGCCACGGGGCTGTCAAATATATTTCAATTTATGCAGATGAATTCAGTAGTCAGCAAAAACGTCTTATCTGTCTTATGTGTGGCGGCCACTGACGTCATTAGCTTGGCTCATTTTTTATTCCTCCCTAACACGGGACAAGGGAACGAGGTCCGCGCCGACGAGTACCCTTGCGTTAATTGGTCTCTGTTGTTTCTGCTAGGATCCATCATCTGACTGTCTAGGACAAACAACTGTATTCCGTCTAGTTCAAAGTGTATTGTTTCTTGCACGTTCTTACAAAAAGGGGTATTGGACAGTTAAAAAATTCTTGTTGGTTTTATCTAATTGAAGCTAGTAAATATTTAATTTAACATCATTTCGATACCCTTTGGTAACCTTTTTCTAATGTTTTTCATTATCAGCTCATATAAATCCTACTGCTGGGCACGGGCGTCCTCAACTAAGAGGGTTTAGGCTGGCTTAGTGTGGGTTGGCTTACTACACATCTCAAAAAATTCTAAGAACTTTTAGTTATCATACTTTTCTAGTGGTTTTGGTGGGCAGAAATTACTATTTCTCTTTGTAGAAAACGTCAATACTTGAAATACATATTTCGAAAAAAAAATTAGGTTAATTCTGCAAATATGAGTAGGTACGTAAATATGTGTAATCGAACAGTTGCCTATTATTCCACGAAGCAGTTCTCATTCACTGCGCAGTAGGGGCTATGAAAAGCCATATAGTCCGGCGTTGCAGTGAAATATTACCCCTTGTCGTGAGCATACCATTTTGGTCGGCCTAAACACGGCTAGAAGCTCAGGCAATTCCTATCAAACAAGAAAAGAAGTCTTACTCATAAACGTTAGTAAATTTAAATCATCATCATCATCATTATCAGCCTAAAGAAGTCCACTGTTGAACATAGGCCTCCCCCAATGACTTCCATAGTGACCTGTTGGAGGCAGCCTGCATCCAGCGACGACCCGCGAAAATTAAATACTAATTATAAATTTAAATACTATATACTTAAACATGCTATTTCTCTGTCACGTTTCCTCTAACGTCACAGGTCAATAGAGAAGGCCCAAGCATGATAAGGAGACGTCAAATCAACTATTTTTTTTTATAAGTAAAGGCTCAAGTATATAATATCCAATACTGCTCTAGTAACTCGACGGAGAATTCTCTCATTTCTCAAACGTCGCTATGATTTATTTTCAATCATTTTGTGATCGAGTTGGCAGATTCAATATTTTTAATCTTCCTCCGCCGGCTGTTGCGTCATCGACTCGCTAGACGACCGATAAGCGCTCTTGCCGAACTAGAAATGGAAAAATTATATTTACTTCGGATTCTTGGAAACTTTTCTAATATTTACTTATACCCAGTTATTTCAGATTTAAAAGTTAGATATAATATATAAGACTATTCATGACTTCGCTCGTTTTCATTTACTTATAATCAGTTTTAAAAAATCACGATTTAGTAAATTACACGATGATCGTGTATGTAATTAAGACATGGAGTTATTACAACTGAGGCCTTAGTCCACCACGCTGGCCTAGTGCGGGTTGGTGAAAATTATTATGATATCATATAAATTTGCATCTTAAATTGGATATTTCCTACAATAGCAACCAAGTTTATATATAGAATCCATCTCTATGAGCAATAGTCCAACCGTAATTATCCTATTCACATTATAACTGGCAACACAATCGCTTTTATTACATGCCCAATTTGGTGTGAAACAATCTCGTTTAATTTACTTGGCGCCATAATGCGCCATTATAATAAAACTTCGTTGCTTTGCTTGAAGATTAGAATCTCCACAATTGATAGCTTAGCGTAACATTCTTTGTTTTTTTTTACATACATACATACATAACCTCACGCCTGTATTCCCCGAAGGGGTAGGCAGAGGTGCATTTCTGCACCCACATTTCGCCAGGTATGTATCAGTCCCACGTAATAGGGGGCGAGCCTATTGCCGTTTTTCGGGCACAATTCCAGACTCCGTGCTGCTACTGAGAATTTCCTAATTGAAAAATCCAATAACACTTTGCCTCCCCGGGAATCGAACCCAGGACCTCTAGATCGCACGGTACATACTTGTGCCGCGAGACCACGAGGCAGTTTTTTTAAAATTATTAATAGAGGAATATTTTGCACTAGGCACTATTTTGCATAAAACAAATATTGCGGTTTAAACATCTCGATTTCATTCCCGGTTTATTCATTCAGTATGAATGCTAAAATCTCATAAAGGTCAAAATGCTCTTCAAATTTGGGGAAATGCGTTTTTGCTACTCCTTCTAAGTATAATATATAATACTTGAGTCTAATAGGTTAACCCTACCGTTAGAATTTTTAAATTTGTCTTTTACATCGATTATGAAAGTTAATTTATAACGAAATTACTTTTGGGCTCGAATTACGTTTACCAACAAGCGCTATTCTTAAGTTTCCTTCGCCACTTTAAAAACAAAAAAAAATAAGCATAATTTTACTACAATTTTTCACTAAACTTGAGAGGGTAGCAACTTTTGTTTAAGTGACGCAAAATTAAAAATAAACAAGTCCAAACAAGATAAGTGTCGGGGCGTTAGATGTTGTGAATAATGAATGTATTCACAGGTCGTTTACATTTACAAAGCGTGGCGGCGGCGATGTGGCGACTGGCGTTTGGTCTGCGGAACTCATTTGTTTTGGGTCCAAGCTCACGCGTAATTCAACCGCATGCGGTTGGGTCCGTTGTGAAATGTGCAAAATGGTTGTATTTACGTATTTGGTAAATTTACCCGACAGTCCTAGCAGGGCATAATTTTCTCTCTTGCGTTTATGAAAATATTTGAGCTAGGGTTGGTGCTTTTAAAAAATATTTTAGAAGTATTATAGTAGTGTTAAAAACAGTTTTCTTTCCAAAATTAAATTATGTATCAGTAATATCAAAAGTACTTTAAGAACAAAACTTGTTATTTTATGCAATCAATTAACTTTAAAAAAAACTCGATTGAGTCAAAGATAATTTGTAAGAATAATTGGGGTTATGGTAGGGCGGTCACGAAATATTGCTACTATTATTGCGAGGTAAAAAATGGAATGTAATTTGTTTTATGAAGATGTTTTCCTTTCTCTGCATTGCAGACTATTTATACATCAGTCTATACTCGTATGTTGCCTAGATACTCTATCAGTATGAACTTTCGTAGGTTAAGCCAAAGACGCTCTATGTTGATGTAAATACGTAAAAAGGATATAAAATACATACATACAACCTCACGCCTGTATTTCCCGAAGGGGTAGGCAGAGGTGCATTTCTGCACCCACATTTCCCCAGGTATGTATCAGTCCCACATAATAGGGGGCGAGCCTATTGCCGTTTTTCGGGCACATTTCCAGACTCCGTGCTGTTACCGAGAATTTCCTAATGGAAAATCCCAATAACACTTTGCCCAACCCGGGAATCGAACCCAGGACCTCCAGATCGCACGGCACATACATACTTGTGCCGCGAGACCACGAGGCAGTAAAATACCTGGTAATATAATATCATCGTCAATAAACATCGTTAAAAATCATCAATTTGTATCACGACACGTCTCGCGCTCATTTTGTGGGTAGGATAAAGTGTCGTTGCGTTTTTGAAATGAAATTTTGAAATGAAATTGCTTTATTTGGTCACGTAGGCAATCAAATAGCACTTATGACAAGTCAATACAGAAAAGAAAAATCTTTTATTATTACATTATAATTTAACTATGGTTCATTTTATATAATTTGTACAAAAATATTTACGGTTTTTTTTATAATTTATTTTTAGTTTTCATCAGGAAATACATAATATCTTATTATTATTAATTTATAGTAAATAACGAGATGGACCTTGTGTATTTCCGAAACGTCACGTATTATTTTAATGGTACCACCGGATCCAAACGCGACCCTGACTGAGAAGACCCGGCGAAACAAACTCAGCGGGCTCACTTTACTACTGGAATTTACGCGGCGCGACCCACACCTGAGTAGATCCAGCGAGTCCAACTCAGTGGGCATGTATTTGGTCCAGTAAGGATAACATAATTATATTATATGACCTGCCAAATAAAATTGCCTTCTTATTATAAATTTGCTCGAATTATTTACTCGATCGGTCGTCATTTTATTTTTATTTTATTTATTTTGTGCACATTTTATATTAGATATCAATTTGTATTTGATGTTTTTATAATGGTTTAAGTTACACTTGGAGCTTTGGGTTAATTTATATTTATTTATGTATTTATTCAAATGATTTGGTTTAAGAAAGAAGAATGTGAAAGGTACTGGGTTCCAAGATGTGGTGATGGCGATGTGCGGGAGAGATCTAATGCCAAATTTCCTTATCCTCTAAATACTGATTTATATTGTAGTATCCCCTTGTCATCAGAACACGTTTAATGTGCACCTTAAATGAATTATCTGATAGGTCAGTTACAGATTTGGGGAGCTTATTGTAAAATTTAACGCAGTTGCCTATAAAGGACTTACTGGTTTTTTCTAATCTTAATGAGGGTATCACAAGTTTATGTCTACCCCTGGTATTTACATTATGTATATCACCAATTTTACTAAAGCTAAATACATTCTTACGTACATACATAATATTTTGATAAATGTATTCAGACGGCACGGTCAGTATATTACAGTCCTTGAATATGGATCGTAAGGAATCACGGCTACGTAGATCATAGATAGCGCGGACTGCTCTAATAAGGAAAGGACAGCCCCGTGGCGCAGTTGGCTAGACACCAGCTTGCGAAACGAGAGACCACGTGTTCGATCCCCGCACCGAGAAAAATGTTTGTTTGATCCACAAATATTTGTTTCGCGACTGGTTGTGAGACCGTAAAGTCTCTCGTAGTTTCGAATACCCACGACACAGGACTTGTATCCTAGTGTTGGGTCAGAACTACGTATGTACCTGTTGAGTGTATTTATTTATTTATTAATTAAATAGTGCTGGAGAGTGCAGAACCATTAAGTATTTATGCAGATACTAGTCATATCCCTATTGTTACCAATATATAGTATGCATGTAGATTCCATACGTTGAGCTCGATGACGTCATGCAAACTGCAAATACTGCACGCTACTGCCGTCGAACGCTACATAGTTCAAACAAAAAGGGAAATCATGACTACATACAATGGCATAGTCGGCCCGGGTTTAGCCTTTGAAGTTCTATACTTTATCAGCGTGTATATGGACATGTATTCCGCTGAGCCGACAGCTTACACAGAACTGTGGATTATACATCCTCGTCAAACACGATGCTTCGAGTGCAATCTGGGGTTTGAAACAAACCTGTGTCGGTACACAGGTTCCACGCCCTTTCTAATGAGTATATTTATTTACTAGCCATTTACTCTAAATTTTTAAAAGAACAGAGACACTAATTTTATTAACAAACAAAAAAATAATAAAATCCTAGTTTTGTGAAAAACCGTCACGGATAAGATCGGGTATTATTTTGATGTTGGGCTGAGTTAACTACGAAAACTGTCAATTTAGAAACGAATAATAATAAATTGACTGGTTTCTTCTAAAGAAAAAATATGATAATAAATTTTTACGATAATATATTTTTGCATCCAAAATTCTTGTGAGCATACATTACCTTATCTTTCATAGAATAAGAGATTTATAATAGGTATAGGTACTTATAATGGAAGTTAACTATAAAAATATATAATAATAACTCGACTCCAAAGCTAAATTATTATTATTATTAAAAAGCGGTCCATAAGTGCCTCGCCGCTTTTACACTATAATGACTCATTAGTGTAAAAGCATTAGTAATGAGAGAAAGCCTCTCGTGTTAAAAAGTTTCTGTATTGGTGGCTTTTAGAACTCGCCACCGCGCCGCTCGAGTCTTGGAAATTCTCACTGCATTTTTTTCAAGAACTTTTTCAATTACGTGCAAACCCACTGGGGCTTGTATCTGAACTGTGAACTTTAGCCAGCTCTTTCGGGAATAAATACAGTGAAATTTATTTAAATTAATTAACGCCAAACAGCTGAGCTGGAGTTTGAACGGGTGGAGAACATTCGAGGCTGAACGTTTTAATTGTGTGGAGAAGGCTTTACAATGTGAGTCTCGGCAAACATTTCGCGAAGTATAATGCTTTTACTTTGTTAATACAAAGACTTGTCGGTATTGAATGAAATAACTTGGGATCTTGACAAGTTTTCCTGAATAGATGACGTTTAATCTTTCCAAAAAGATCTGCTGTATCAGAATTGTTTAAAAATGCCAATCTTGGTTTCACGATCACGTTTGTACGTGCAGTTTAAAAAGGATTTAAAAATTATTGACTTAATTAGATTTTTTTACTTTATTTATTATTATTCGTTGGGTTTATATTCATCATCATCATCATCATTATCAGCCCATATACTTCCCACTGCTGGGCACGGGCCTCCTCTATTGCTGAGAGGGTTTAGGCCGTGGTGGACACCTACGGTGTTGGCCTAGTGCGGGTTGGCAGTTTATATCTATTATTTATCTAATATTTACTATCCAATTTAAAAAAACAATTTTGATTTCTATCTCCGAATTGTTCTAAAAATTAACAAATGATAAAAATTGATATGAGTACGTCATTCAACTTCAACCTGATTGGTAAAATATTTGGATCTCGATCTAGAGGTACGATGGCTGTTTATTGCATTTTTTTTATTTATTCTCTTTTTAAACAGTAATTTCAAATGTTTGCTTATATCCACAAATCATGTTGTATAAAGATAGCCCATATGTTATACCTAAGTAAGCATGACCGGTACTCCGCGATACTCACTTTTCTTTATAGTGTCTTTTGTACATACATTTACTACGCTTGAGCTACAAAATAATTGGCCACTATATATAAAGTTACCCCTACATTTATAAATGTTTATGCAACGTCTTATGGAGTAGTTAATATGTTCAAATTTTAAGTGGAAAACACTCATTTCGCGTGAGCCGCGCCAATTTGCATCAATTTATTTATAATCCTAGCTAATTTGCATTTTAGTTTAGTCTTTTTTTTATAGTTTATATGGAATAGGCGTTTGTCTTCCATCTCACCTGATGGAAAGTGTAGATGAAGACGAGGGTGGTACACGCCCATCCAAAAGAAACCTGTTCACTCTACTCTTAAAGGCTCCAGAGTTCAACTTATCAGGAAAAATAGACCCAGGCAGGTCGTTCAAAATCTTGGCGACTCTCACCAAAAATGATCTGTCAAACCGTTTAGTTCGACTTTTAGGTATGTCAACAACGTATGGATGAAACTTTCTAAAATATAGTCTAAAATATAGTTTAGAAGTTAATGATACATCTTACAAATTAGTTTTACAATTACGTTAGAAAAGTGTTTTTTTCTTCTTCTTGAAGATGAGAAAGCCGGTCTTCAACGCTGAGGCAATCAGTATAGAAGTAAATAGAAATATGTATTTATTACACTGTACAGGTTTTAAATGAATATAATCGGAAAAGTAAATAATGTGATTATTTTAGGTCTAGTAGACTGGTCAGTCTACTGCACAATTAAGCCATACCGAAATCAGCTGCTTACGACGAAAGGTCAAAAGGATAAAAAGGAAACCTTTTTAAATTGTAAAAAACATTGTAAAAAAAACTTTTTTCTTTAAAATTTAAATTCTTTATCATAATCTTATGTTATAATTTTTGCGTAAATGAATAGCCCAATGAAATAGGATACATTTGAAAATGGTTCGTTTTCGCTTAAAAGCGAGCAAAAAAATAAAGTGTGCCGAGTGAGAAGCTCCGTTCGCGTGATCTGCCACAATTGAGAACCATTTATTCGAGCCATGCTGCATTATTTGCTTAACGCAAACCGGGGCTTTGTGACTCGGCATGACAATACGAGTACACGACGAACGTATAATGCGAGAATCGATCAAATACACTCTAATGGAATCTCTATTACGACTGCTGTATTGACGCCTTATAAGTAGTGGCCTCATATGTTAAGGGTTTTACGATCCAATAAGATTATCAAACGAATAAAGACTTCATCATCATCATCATCAGCCCATATACGTCCCACTGCTGGGCACGGGCCTCCTCTACTATTGAGAGTGTTTAGGCCTTAGTCTACCACGCTGGCCTAGTGCGGGTTGGCGGACTACACACCTGAGATACTTAGAGCTTTTATGTGTCCAAGTTTCATCACGATGTTTTCCTTCACCGTTAAAGCAAGTGATAATTCATTGTGAATACACACATAACTTTGAAAAGTCAGCGGTGTGTATCTAGGGTTTGAACCTGCGACCGCCGAGATGCTCGACCACGCGCCTAAACCTCGAGGCCAAAAAAAGACTGCTTGAAAAAAGACTTGGTAAACAATCATGAATCAAATAATTATTGTTCAAATTACTCTCTCTCTCTCTCTGGTCGGTCCCTCATATCTGAGGATCGTGGTCAGCATTAGGGTGACATCTGGAGCGGATGATCTGCTTCCACCGGTTTCTGTCCAGCGCGTCCCTTACTACGGCAGTATAGAATTTGAAGGACGACGACTCTTTTACTTGATCGGACCATCTCATTGGTGCACGACCGCGTGACCTTTTGCCTACGGTGTCGGTTCAAATTACAAAGTTAATTAAAAAATAGTTTTAAAAACGGAGCTGTAAATAATATTTTAATAATTTGTTATAGTTAATTATACACTAACATTTAGTTAAGAAAAATTGTTACTAACAAAATGGACTTTAATCTGAAGTAAATAAATTGTTGTAGGTATTACGTTATAGCTGGGAAAGTATCGCCAGAAAAATCAGTGCAGAAGAAAGGGGCAAAAATAACGCCTTGATTAGATGTTGGTGGGGTATACTATTCAAAATAAACGATATGAGCCATCTCAATTTTGTAAGTGATTGCCAAAGCATCGATGCGCTGAGTACGCTTGCGGCCGATATCGTTTCCCGCCGCATTCGGCTTCAATAATACCAACAATTTTGCGCATTGTTGACGAGAAAAAGCAAACACGCCGTGCTCTAAGCATGATATAACATATTTTATGGCGATAAAACACGTTTTCTTACAAATATTTTCCAAAAACCTGGCACACAGCGCACTCTGTCTGCAATGAAATAAAATACGTTGCCAAAATTCTGAGCATTTCTGTATGAGGTATTTCGTTATGAGCTACCCGTTCGCTGCTGTTGTTTATGAGTACACTAAAAATGTGCCTTTGAGGAGCTATTTTCGTCTGAGTTATTTGGCCCGCCTCCAGATGGCTCCAAAAAGTTAGGTCTACGGGTATTGCCTGCGTTGCCAATCGATACCAACTAAGTTGATTGAAATTTTACGATCGCCCCAATGGAATACCGCTGCAATAACTTGTAATGAAATTATATTAATGCGGCGTGGGTCGACTTCACCTTGCAAAAGTATATTAAAATTTCATAGACTTAATATTTTATACACTCACATCTCTTTCTCATTTTTTATTTCTTAAATTGATTGATTATTGTAAGTGGTGACTTTTGCCGATTTGGCTGGGTTTACCGCGTTTGGTGACTACGAATGCCAAATGCAGGTTTTTCTGGTGGTAGAAAACTGATATCCACATAATAAATAGGGTGTCGAAACCTGGTCTGGTCTGGAATGGTCATCAATACCATCGTAACAATCTGTTGCGTTCTAGGATCCGATCAAATATATGAAAGTTTCTTGTAACTCATATTCAGCCTGTAAACCTATTAGAAATACAAGCTACTTTTATTAAAGTAGCCGTATCTACTGCTTAAATACTACGTCTTACTTAGCCCAGCGAAAATGATTCAAACAACTATACCCCTATTACGTGGGACTGATACATACTTGGCGAAATGTGGGTGCAGAAATGCACCTCTGCCTACCCCTTCGGGGAATACAGGCGTGAGTTTATGTATGTATGTATAGCTTTATATTAAACTAAAGATATACTATTAACAGTGCAGTTCAAACGGTGTTTTCCTCCTCGCACAACATCTTTGTGGAATCAGTTTGCCTCGGCGGTATTTCCAAACAGATACGACTTAGGGGCCTTCAAGTAGAGGGCCTATATTTTCCTCAAAGGCCGGAAACACAACGATGATTCCTCTGGTATTATGGATGTTCATGGGCGGTGTTGACCACTTAACATCAGGTGGCTCACTCGCTCGTTTGCCTCCTTGTTCCATTAAAAAAAACTTAACTACATGCACACACTCCCGTCCTGTGGTTTGGGCGTAAGAATACTGCCACGGCATCATTTGTTGCACCAGTCAATGTTTAATTTATTTGTTTCTGATTGTTAATAAATTATTGTTCGTATATACGCGTAGGTTTCTTCCGACACTTACCAAAAATGTATGTTGCCTTCTATGAAATCCAGCAATATGGGCACAGAAATAACTCTGCTTAAAGCATTTATTAAATTAACTTAAATTCTGGACAAGTATAAATTAAATTTATTTACACTTGTCCTGAATGTTTTTAATCCCCGTAAATCCCGCTTTTCTAAATCAATCTGTATAAATCTGATTATGATTGATTTGAAAGCAGCGATGGCCTCGAGGTTAAGGCGCGCGGTCGAGAATCTCGACGGTCGCAGGTTCAAACCCCAGGCACACACCTCTGACTTTTCGAAGTTATGTGTGTATTCACAATGAATTATCACTTGCTTTAACGGTGAAGGTAAACATCGTGATAAAACCTGCACACCTAAAAGTTCTTAGGAATTTCTTAGGTGTGTAGTCTGCCAACCCGCACTAGGCCAGCGTGGTGGACTAAGGCCTAAACCCTCTCAGTTGTAGAGGAGGCTCGTGCCCAGCAGTGGGACGTATTTGGGCTGATGATGATGATTGATTTCATTGATGTACCTATATAGTTTTTCAACAATCGACACAATATTTGAGCGTACTGAATATCCAATAATGGACAGGAGCCTTGATTTTAATACCTGCATATTTAATGTTTGTCTTGCCAAAGGACGCTGTATTTATTCTTAGCTTTTTGCACTTATTGCAGGTGCTCCTTTCGAAGCCCGTAAGCATGGTGGTGCAGTGGAGCGAGGTGCGCACCGCGTGGCAGGACAGTGACTTCATCACCGAGTGCCTGTGCTGGCACAACGTGTACCGACAGAGGCACGGGGCGCCCCAGCTCTATATGGCACCTGAGGTTAGTTCATCGCAGCTTTATGTATGAGAGATAAATGATGCAGCTTACCTTTGGAAGTCATTTATACTTTTATTTGGAAAAACGAAGAGGTTTGTGTGTTTGTAACAAATAAACTCAATGCCTGTTCATTTATTTAAATATCTTTCGATCCAGATATAGATAGGTCCTTAGGAAAGAACGTACATAGGTTATACCCCAAAAAAAAAAAAAGTGTGCCCTTGGGTTGAGCATGGAATTCAAAATACTGACCACGCGTCAAACGCGTCTGCTGTGAATTCTGTGTCATATGCCCGAGGGAATATTCCAGGAACATCTATATTGATCAAAGCGGTTGTAGAATTCGTGGTAGGAACCGATTAATCTGCTTTCGAAACTTTTCGTACCGAACAGCGCATTCCGGGAAGCACGAATAATTTTCTAGAATATTCCGCCGATGGCCCATGTGGCAAAGTTTTTGAACTTTTTGTTGTGTCACGAGCCAGCAAGGGGAGCGTTGGACGATAATAATTTGACCTCATAAAGTTTATAAGAAATCGCTGGATGGAGACTTAAAGGCGCACTATAATTCTCTAAGTGAGAATTTGAGTCAATGAATTAAATTCAAAGTCAAAATAATATTTATTCAAATAGACTTAGGGGCCGTCCGTTAATCACGTGATGTTTTTTTAGCATTTTTTAACCCCTCCGTCCCGCTTGGTGATACGTGATGAGGTTTAATCCCCTCCCCCACGCAAAATCACGTGTATTTTTAGTGCTTACAAAGAATCTTATAAGTTTTAGAATATTATCTTTAAATACAGGCATAAAGTAATTTAATTCTGAAATTAAGGACCATGATAATATTTCTAGACAGATAGGTTGCAGGTCGTTTTTGACTGGCTTTTCGGTTTAGAAACGCGCGATGCGTTTAACGTAAAAATAAATACACTTGATATCTTACTACACCCCCCTTCCACCTTGTGATATATCGTAATTTTTGTCAAACACCTCCCCCCTTTTCGAGCCTCACGTGATTAATGGACGGCGCCTTATGTATTAAGCACTTTTAAATCTCCAAATTAACAATCGCTTCGAAGCATGTTATCGCTGTTGAGAAGAAGTGTCATGATGTATAAAAGTGTTCACCCAACGACTATATTCCAGCTATGCGACTACGCCCAAGCGTGGGCAAATCACCTCGCCCACACCAACAAGTTCTACTACAGGAATGATAGAGACGTCGGACAGAATCTCTACCAAAGACCAGTCAGTGCTTTACAACCTGAAGTCACAGGTCTGTATTTTTTTGTTGTCGTTGATACTTATTACCACGTTCGCTGCGTTATGGCAAGTATCTTGCCGTATTTAACAGTCAGCCAGTGCGGCATTCAGTAGCAGGCAATTTAGATACGGGCAGTATTTGTCTCGTACCGCACTGGCAGAAGGTTTAAATTCAATGCTGCCGCAGCGAATGTGTTACATTATATGCATACATACATACATACATACATAACCTCACGCCTGTATACCCCGAAGGGGTAGGCAGAGGTGCATTTCTGCACCCACATTTCGACAGGTATGTATCAGTCCCACGTAATAGGAGGCGAGCCTATTGCCGTTTTTCGGGTACAATTCCAGACTCCGTGCTGTTACTGAGAATTTCCTAATGGAAAAACCCAATAACACTTTGCCCGACCCGGGAATCGAACCCAGGACCTCTAGATCGCACGGCACATACTTGTACCGCGAGACCACGAGGCAGTCGTGTAGTAAATTTAATTAAAGTTTATTAAAAATCTCTAAATATTATTTTTGTAATAGTGTTATAGTACCTACGTGGTTTCCAAATGTGAGAAAATAAATTCGCGTAGTTTCTGAAATCCATGATTTATATTGCATTTTAGTATGGTATTCGGAGTATGTGTGTAACGTATCCTTTAAACGGCCAATTTCAAAGTTCAACTCGCGTTATTTTCAGGCCAAGAAGTGTCCTCCTACTGGTACGCGGCCGTGAAACAATACAACTTCTTCAAAGAGGCAGACGTACTCCACGCTAATGTGAATGCAGGTATTTTTCTCCTTATTTTAGTATTTATTATATAATAGTCCGGTCAATTTAGACATTCGAAGTTACATAAAGTCCCAACAAGCTGAATTTCTGTGAAATTGTTCAAAACATAATTATAAACAATGTCTAGAAGTTCCCCATCATTCCCGTGTAAGGAAAATTTTTTATTCAAGGTCAAAGGTCAAAAAAATTAGTTTTTCGCGATTTTCAGCAAAACGGTAAGTTTTATCATAAAAGTACCTCAGACAAAAATTGTAGGTCATAAAATTATCTATAAAAAATGTATCAATACTTATTTTCTTACGAGCCACCGTTTCTGAGATATAACGATTCAAAAAGTTATAAAAGTTGTTATCGTCATAATATGCATGAGTACGCCACGTATATCTAGAGTTGTTATATTTTATAATATATATATATATATATATATATATATATATATATATATATATATATATATATATATATATATATATATATATATATATATATGTCGGAGAAACATGGTTCTCTACGACATCATCATTAGAGGATGCTTGCTTAGTGGGCGTCATGAGGGTGTTATGCGAGCACAAAACACAATGTTCACAGTTTTAAATTTTTTCCTTACACGGGAATGATGGGGAACTTCTAGACATTGTTTATAATTATGTTTTGAACAATTTCACAGAAATTCAGCTTGTTGGGACTTTATGTAACTTCACTCTCATTTTTTGGTCTAAATTGACCGGACTATAAGTCAAAGTCAAAGTATCTTTATTCAAATTGACTTTTACAAGTTCTTTTGAATCGTCAATTTTACACTTCTTTAAACTATTTTAAACTATTGCCGCTTCGAAACGTGTTATAGCTGTGGAGAAGAAACGGCAAGAAACTCCCTCAGGAACACGACATGTCATTTATTTTTCTTTAAAAAAATTGCAATATAAGAATATAGTTTTTTTCATTACATTATTTCAATTTTACATTATAAATGTCATAACGATACAAACTGTAGCAACAAAACAAATATTATAAATAGTCTTATTTGTCTTGGCGAATAATTGTGTATGGCGCTCGACGGAAGTGTTTGATTGCAGAATCGCGCAATTAATATAATTTTTAATTTCTTTGGAAATCGTAAAATCGTGAAAATCATTTTTGCTTACTGATTCGAGGATACAGGCGTGAAATAATATAATATATTAAGATTTAGAATAGCTCAGTAAAACAAATTCCTAAGATCTAAATGATGCTGTAAATCCACTTTGGTTTTTATAATAAAAAATCTTAGAGATAATCGTGGCTTTGGAAGAGCAGCACAACTCATTTCCAATTCTAATTGGGATTGTAGTTTGAAGCTACATATTTATATAAGAATTCCATACATTTCAGGTCACTTCACCCAAATGGTATGGGTAGCTACGCGGTACTTCGGCGTGGGCAAGGCGCGGTCTCGTGCGGGCAAAGTCATTGTGGTTGCAAACTACTCCCCGCCGGGCAACATGTCAGGAAAATTCGAAACGAACGTCCTCCCGCCGCTTCCCGAAAACTTCCCGGAGCTACCCGCGCCACCAGAACACTGACGACGGCTTTCCATACGTGGCAGAAGGTTAAAAATTGATGCCACGTACACTAAATAAACTAGAGAATCATAACTAAAGAGGAGGTGGCCCAGCATACCGCTCCGGAGAAGGGTAGAGAAGGTACAAGGCGGTATGCGTCACAATAATCATTTGAAAAGAAATCATACACATTACTTTTTTCAATAAAAACATGTGATAATCTCTTGGTCGCTGTTAAAAACAACTTTTTCAGTTAAGACTGTTGAAAAATGAGCAGGGCTTGATTTAACATATTTTTTTTTATTCTTTAGATAAAAAAAAAATCGTAGATTAGTCGATCAAAATCGAAATTATTTTTACAAACCCCGACTTATATTAGCTTTGATAGATAATTTATTTTACATTTATAATCAGAGAGAGAATGCTCTGTGCAATTAAATTTACATTATAGTTAATATTAAACTATACGTAATAATGTTAAAAGAAAAAAAGCATTATAGCTTAGGCTACAAACAAATCAACGAAAAACATTTTATCCGTCTTTTTCGCGCTATTCGCCGTCCACCATATTTAAAACTATTTTCAATTTATTCTCTATGGGTTAAAGCAAAAATTAGGCTACTCTGCATACTATACTACATACCTACTGTCCTATTGCAATTACTTATTACAATTTATGCGTCCAGCCAAAACTAACCCACAAAAGTATCTTTCGGCTTCTTCAACAGATTTTTTTTAATTTTATAAAGATTACTATACACAATTTCTAAACTACAAAAACCCACAGAGAGTTATAGCAAATCGATCCGTAGTTTCAATAATAGCTTATCTTGTATAACTGTTTTTTGTAGTACGCGTTAGACTATCAACACTATCCCGCCAAAAAATTGTTGCTAAATTAAACAGGTGATTAGAACAAAGCCACTTTACTTTGAACTTCAACCCCAAAGAAATCCATCTATTACTATCATTAACACATTCTGAAGATGTATGGAAATTGAAATGGACATTGGAAATGTCATTTGATGACATGACAGCCCCGTGGCGCGGTTGACTAGACACCAGCTTGCGAAACGAGAGGCCGCGGGTTCGATCCCCGCACCGAGACAAATGTTTGCGTGATCCACAAATATTTGTTTCGGGTCTGGGTGTATGTGAGACCGAAAAGTCTCTCGTAGTTTCTGATACCCACGACACAAGACTTGTATCTTAGTGTGGGATCAGAACTATGTATGTGACTGTTGGGTGTATTTATTTTATTTATTTATTTCCATACTTTTGATCTTTCCGTTGGTCACACTAACAGTAAAGTGGCTTTGGTACATGGGTCCTGAGTTGCTTTTCTAGGCGTATCTTAGTAGGTATATAAAATTACGGTTGTTTTGCCGAGCTTGTATTTTATAAAAAAAGTAATAATATACGAGTAGAAGCAATACGGTTGTACGCACATTAAGACGATTTTCTAGGAATCTTATGCCTTACTTTTAAACGCTAATTATGTCTGTCTCAACAACCCTGTTTCTCACTCCCTCTAAAAGACTAAGACACAATGTTATTTAACTAATACAGACGTAATAATCGTTCTTAAGTAAGGCGCCTTGTATTGTAGGATTTAGTGATGTTTGAAAAGTTGAAAAATAGTATACCCAGTTAGATAACAACGGTTATTCCAATGTAAATAAAATTGTGTATCCATTTTATTAGCTTAGAAAGCAAAGTGTTCTAATACTTTATGCTTTCTTTTAAACTAGCGTTCGAGGTGGTATTTTGCGATCAACAATACATTTAATGCGAGTCAATTCAGTGTTGTAAGTTGATAAATATATTATACCACAAGAAGGCTAGATTAAAATAAGAATTTTTAAACACTATACTCTTCCTGATAATTTCCGAAGAACCCCGTCTTCCCAAAGGTTGATGATATTAAAATGTACTTACAATTGTTAAGTTTTTTTGTGTAATATAGTTATTAATCACACTTGACTTATTTCCTATAACATATTCTCTCCAATTGTTAAAATAATGTCTACTTTGTCTTCGGCGTGCAATCCCATGTATGTATAAACTGACATATTGACAGCCCCGTGGCGCAGTTGGCTAGACACCAGCTTGCGAAACGAGAAGCCACGGGTTCGATCCCCGCACCAAGACAAATGTTTGTGTTATCCACAAATATTTGTTTCGGGTCTGGGTGTTTGTGAGACCGAAAAGTCTCTCGTAGTTTCTGATACCCACGACACAAGACTCGTATCTTAATGTGTGGTCAGAACTATGTATGTGACTGTTGGGTGTATTTATTTATAAACAAGTTTTAAAATACCCTCAGGAGTCTCGAGCATAACAAATAGGTATAACAAATATATGTATGTCTGTACGTATAAGTCTTCGCGGTAATGTTATAAGGAATAAGTACAAGCGATGTAAACTAAGTACGAATACCAACGAGAGAAAATATTTACTAATAAATAAGTATTGTAAACGGCTTAGTAGAATATGAGCAATCGTTTTGATCTATTATACTTATTGTTAAGCGATCACATTGTTTACAATCCATCTGCCTTCATTATCAGGGTTTTGCTAATTGTTATATTCGGCGCCATTCTATAAAATGTGAGTAGACAAATTTTTCTTAGTTGTATTGCTGACGTATTTTTGTTATACAAAGTCTTTACTCTTTTCGGAATAGACTGCCTCAATGACCCGGCAGCATAAGCGGTTGTTTTGTTAGAAAACTTTCAGCTTTGGCTTGGGAGGGATCTAGAATTTTGCTGATTTAAAATAACTTACGAAACGTACTTTATAAAATTTCCTCGTTATTTATTGTCACTTTTACCAAACACATTTCTAGATACCGTGTTGGTACTGGAGATTGGAAATAATTTAATATCACCGTTTTTTTGTAACGAGAGGAAAGCCCTTTAAGCTCCCCTGGTTTGACCAAAAAAAATATCAAGGGATTATGTGACCGTGCTAGTAAATTTTTGCCGCGAGTAGGTAAACGACGCAGTCAAAATGAATAAAATGCAATTTTTTTTCTGACGAAACAAATCTTTGCCGAACTGAGATTTGTATAAATTAGTTACTATGCCATACATGCCCATTGCCCACAGACTTGTAAATTAACCAGCCTACAACATTTGCTTGAAATAAATTTAAGAAAAAAGGCCTATTATAAATTTCATATTACAAAATGCATTCGATGTTAACGCTTCATTTAGTAGTTTCTTTAGATCAAATGTTTTTAAAGCTTCTGTTGAATAAATCAAAGTAAGAAAATGTTCTTATTTTGTGCCTCCAATATTCTATGTTTTAGAGTTGTAGTATTTAATGTTATCTATAGCACAAATGCATGTCTTATACACTCCATGATGATTGTATTATGTAAAGTTTTCATGCCTTTAGACACAATGTGCCAAATTACAGGAAGCCTAAAATAATGTACACTTGTTAAAGCATCTATAGTCGAAAAAATGAAAGAGTAAGGGATACATATATACATATATTAGGAAGCAATATCCTATAATTATTGTTATTTTTAAATCTCATCAGAAATATTGTTCTTATTTTTAATATACTACTTTAGTCTTTGTGGAAAGAGTGAAGGGGCATCTAAGCAAGCCAGCATGGAAATATTGAAAGATATGAGATGGGATTCCACACTTGTTGCTCTATTTTATTGTAACACCATTGTGCTTGATATCAAGTAAGGGGTAGATACTATTATGCTAGTAAAAAACATAATGCTGATTCTTGTAATGAACTAGAAATGAAAGTTCTTTTTGGAAAATATTGTTATGACAGCCCCATGGCGCACTTGGCTAGACACCAGCTTGCGAAACGAGAGGCCGCGGGTTCGATCCCCGCATCGAGACAAATGTATCCTAGTGTGGGGTCAGAACTATGTATGTAACTGTTGGGTGTATTTATTTATTATCAAAAAATATATTGTAAAAAATGGAGATGTGTAAATATTTGAGTATATTGTATGTGTGAGTATATTTGCATTAGACTGAGGGCCGTGATAACATATTGATTGGTCAATGGCTGTGAATTGTTAACATTGTTAGAACAAATAGGGCTTGGCATTATTTTTAGTTAATAAACTGTATTACAATTTATGTGTTTTATTTAACAATACTGCCTCGTGGTCTTGCGGTACAAGTATGTGCCATGCGATCTAGTGGTCCTGGGTTCGATTCCCGGGTCGGGCAGTGTTATTGGGTTTTCCATTAGGAAATTCTCGGTAACAGCACGGAGTCTGGATATGTGCCGGAAAAACGGCAATAGGCTCGCCCCTATTACGTGGGACTGGTACTTACTTGGCGAAATGTGGGTGCAGAAATGCACCTCTGCCTACGCCTCCTAGGAATACAGGCGTGAGTTTATGTATGTATTAAACAATCCAGTTTCGAATCAAATAATAAGTAACACAAGCATCTACAGTCTTTCAAAGTCATATCTGTATTTGTGATTAAAAATGACACATTTTAATATGGAAGGAAAACATTGCAAGATACCATCATCATTGCCTTGCCCTGCTCCCAATTTCATTTGGGGTCGGCGCAGTATGTTTTATCCTTCCAAACATCCCTATCAGCCGTCATGTCTTCATTCACCCCTTTTTCTTTCATATCTTCAGTCACGCACTCCATCCATCTTTTCTTTGGCCTTCCTCTGCAAGAACATTGCAAGATACCATGCACACATAAAAATTCTCATAACAGGATTCCTCGAGTTTGTAAAAAGCACCTTCAGGTACAAATCAATGTAAGCCCTAACTGCTGTGAGACAATACAATACATACCCATTCTTTAAATACTAGTAATGACTCCCATAAAAATGGGATAGCTTGATTCAACAATCTCATCAAATGTTACTGCAAATACTTATAATATCCTCTCCCATCTTTGAAGTGAAAAAGAATGAACTATTACAGACAGATAGAGGTGAATGAATACAAAAATAATTTCTATACATATGGCTCTTTTATAGGTTCTTAGGAAGAAAGAAGCGTAGCGTGCCTTGGTGGGGCCCCATATAAAAATTTTGAGGCCCTTAGGAAGGGTAAAGATTGCTCACAAAAGAAATAAATCCAGAATGTTGGATTCCCCCGTTGCAGTAAATGACTTGAACAGGGAAATACAGCAGCTTTTGAACACATACTTTACACAGGGAAAAAAGAAATTGCTTTTTTTTAAATTTGTCATTTGTGAAATAATAAAAGGGTAGTTTTTATTAATTTTTGCTTATGCATGTTGGGGGCCCCGTATAATAGATACGGTAGTAGCTACACCCCTGGAAGAAGGATATTGACAAAAAGGTTATCTAAATAAGAAGGGATGAATGGAGGATGATGAGTAATGATGAAGTTTATACTGGAACACAAAACTTTCTTCACAGGAATTTACAATTCCTATTATTAGAGACACAATTTGCAAGCAATGGGTTGTCTTTTTTTTGTTTATTACTCCTACAATAATGTATTCATTTAATCTTTGATAAGATTACCATAAACCAAAAACAAAAGTGTCTCTTAAAAGGAATGGTAAGTTTCAGTTGGATATTATTGTTAATATGTGAAAAATAAAACAGCAAGTTCATAATATAATTTATTATCCTTAAATTTACACTTATTAAAATAAATAACATTCACTCAGTCCATCTATGTTTACAACTTGTGCACACGTAGTATAGTCTCATCTCCTCTTCAGCACGTCGCGTTTGTCCCTGGAAGAACACGGCCTCGCGGTGGTTACACTTCGGACACATGTGATCCTTCGTTCGAGGCAGCGTCGGGTCACTCACTACATCTGGATTTATGTGTGTCAGCTCGTCGACTTCGTGCATAATTTTGTTCACGTACACGCAGTTCGAGTCTGCTAACTGCTTATAATCACAATTTCTGCAAGCGTACAGCAATACCTTGTTGTTTTTATCTTCGCGCGGGTAAAGCATGTTGTTGCATTCTTGACAAAACTGTATGCCAACATATCCCGGACCACCATCCTTTCTAGCTAGATTCATCGTCATATTGAGTTTGTTTTATTACTTTAACTTCGGTAAACAACTTTTTATAAATTTTTATACACATGCAACAACAATCATGTAATCTTCTAGAAAACAATCTCAAACAACTGTCACAAATACAATTCAATTCACTTCACAATCACATACAAATTACAATTCACAAATTGTTAGTCTGACATCTGTCAATGTCGAACTGACAGCCGCAGAATATTGAATGAATGAAGAGTTTCCGGTTGCAAAAGAAACTTTTCGAGTAGGTACTTTTTAGAAAAAAAGGAAACGAAAAATATAAAAAAATGTTTATGAATAATATTTAAAATTGGATCTCTTGTACAGTAAAAAATGAACTGTGTTAATTAAAATCTTCAATTTAAATGTAACATACTTTAACAAATGTGTCTATTATTGATAATAGAGTATTAAATTAGGTACATTTTGGCACTATCAAAAAACTTTCTGAAAAGTACTCAACTGTGGTAAAAAATAAAAATTTTAACATTTGATCAAGAATCTTTGATTTATTTCTTATAATGCTAGTCCAAAATTCTAGTGAGAAACGACTAACTTCATCACTTATCAATAAATGCGTATCCTTCACCGATGAATTTATGCCTTAAACTCACAAGCTGATATGTTTCCATGTTATAATATATATGGCGGTCGCTATCAGCTGGATAAGAATATCCGACTAAATGGGCCTCCGGTAACCTCATCGAACAAAACGCAAAAGCACTACACAAAAGAAATTTTGAAAACATTTAAAGTATTATTAATATAGTTCGTCAGGATATATTTATTTGACTCACGTAGTACACACATAACGTATCATTAAATTAATTTAAATTTTCCTTAAATTATAATGCCAATTGAATTTTAAGTCCCACTGAAAGCTTATTACCTACTGTTTTTTGAGTATATTTCCGGATTTCGTGCTGGTAGTGATAATTTCCTAATCGAAAAGCCCATTAGGTATACTTTTTGCTAAAACTTATTAGGAATTTCTTAGGTGCGTAGTCTTCCAACCCGCACTAGGCCAGCATGGTGGACTTAAGGCCTAAACCCTCTCAATGGTAGAGGAGACCCGTGCCCAGCAGTGGGACGTATTTGGGCTGATGATGATAATGAAATGATTCTAGATAATCATAGCATATACTTGTCAACAGATGAAGTAATATAAACAAATGATTTGGATGATGACGGCAATATCTCATGAAAAATGATTCAAATTTAGATTGTATGAGGTTGTGACTCAAAGTTCAATTTTATATAGGCTGATGATGATGATGATACTTTTTGCAACCTTGGAATCGAACCCAAGACTTCTAGATCGAACACTGTTCGGCTTAAACCAAATAAAACAAAATATAGATGCAATGACTTTTTTAAGTGGCAACACAAAAATATTTTTGTGTGGTTGGCAGAAGTGTAAATTTGTAGGCCTTGGTTGGCTAGCTGTCGTAATAATTTCTTTTCCCATCCGTAGCCGATTGGTGTCGTGCTATCCAAATGGGTAAGGAATAGTTTTGTGCCGAAAATATCATAGTTTATTTGTTAGTTTTGCTTATAAAATATGTGTTTCAGTGTGATAAACCTGTATGAAATGTGGAAGTGATAGATATTATATAGTTTTCCACGAAAACGTAATTTTAATTTGCACGCATAGGTGTCGGCCATAGCGCAGACATGTTATTCTCGTGGTGTAAAATAAATCTAACTCCATCGCGTTAATTTTAGAATGGTTTAGAGGTGCAATAAACATTTCCTCATTCATGATAATCGATTAAAAGTTTGCAGTGTCGATTTTGGTGTTTGGTAAACATGAGTGATAACCGGCGCCATCGCTATTTCAGGTAAACCCCGTGGAATACGCACGGCTCGCAAGCACGTGAACCATCGTCGTGAGCAACGATGGGCTGACAAGGACTATAAGAAAGCCCACATGGGTACAAGGTGGAAGGCGAATCCCTTCGGTGGTGCATCTCACGCTAAGGGCATCGTCCTGGAGAAAGTGTAAGTACGTCTCCCTCATACCTAGTATGTGTTGTGGATGTCGTGTTTATTACGGCTTTGGTTTGGTAAGCATGAACCGAACCGCATACTCGCGCAGGGATCGAAGTCGGCGTTTTGGTTCAAGCTGTGAAGACTAAAGCGTCGCGTCCACACGCGGTATTAGCCCTGTGAATGTGTTCCCGGTACAATCACAGGATAATACTGCGAGTGGCGTTGTCGCAGCGACGCCCCTACTCGCGAAGATACTACGAAAAATCATCTGAAATTGTATATCTGTGGCGGGAGATGAGACTGGCGAACTCGTCAGCACATAATCGATGGAAGAGTGTAAACCAGCAGCATGGGTCAATGAACTGTAGCGTACACGCTATAAACGCTTGTTTAAATGTTTACTCTCAAGAACGGTTTCTTTACACATGAGTGGAATGTGCGCGCGACGCCGACACGTTCCCATCACTGAAAGTTACTAGTAATAATAATAATACGATAATTACCACATGCGAACTTGCTATTGTAGTGTGAATAGTCACGTTGCGCAGATGTTTGGTGTGATTTAAAACGTAAATATTTCTAATTCATTTCAATTGTAACCACTAATGCTGCTGTGCCTGAAATGTTTGTCATCTTGTTTTATAAATGACCATGGTGTGTATTAATATAAACCAAATATAGGTTATAAAAGTAGTTATATCCACGAACAGATACAACCATGTTCGTTAGTATATAACAGAAATCGAATTTTAGACGCTTGAAAGTTGTAATTTATGTTTGGCAGTGGTGTAGAAGCCAAACAGCCCAACTCTGCCATCCGCAAGTGCGTGCGTGTTCAGCTCATCAAGAACGGCAAGAAAGTAACGGCGTTCGTCCCTCGTGACGGTTGCCTTAACCACATTGAAGAAAACGACGAAGTGCTAGTGGCGGGATTCGGTCGTAAAGGCCACGCCGTTGGTGACATTCCCGGAGTCAGATTTAAGGTAAGACTTGCTTAATAAGTTGTTTAATTTTAGTGGTCAATTTGGCAAACAAAAATCTAGTTTTTATGTCTACTGCTATGACCACAGCAGTATTGCATTAATCTTGTCAGGCATCAAGTGCTTACTCCAAATCGGTTTCAAAATCATTTACTAAATTAGTAGGTGATGATGCTCTTATTATGAAAGGAGTATTTGCTACTCTGAGTGCCATGATGCTGGTGTTGTACTGACATCATGTGGTACTCATCTCGTACACATGTCTTATGTGTTGGACTTCAAGTATGATGTGTTTCTTGCAGGTGGTGAAAGTTGCAAACGTGTCCCTCTTAGCTTTGTACAAAGAGAAGAAGGAGAGACCGAGGTCATAAGCATACACTGTGATAAGGTATGTTTTACAAACATAATATTTTGGTGACCCCATGTTCTTGGAATTTTAGTAGAAACTTTGTTTTGTCTTCAAAAGTTATTAACAAACAGTTTTATCTCTATCTACGAATGTTATCTCTGTGGTATATCCTGTTATCCTGTCAGACTCCCAACATAAATTGTTATTGAGATAAACATGGCATTTTAAAAGTAATTGGTCTGTTCCTTGACTTTTTTGTGTGATAATTCTTAATGAGAATAAGATTAAACTACATTGTTTCCTAGTTGATAACACTTACCTCATGTTTTTAGTGATTATATTAGATTGAAATACTTAGTGATGTCCAGAATTTTTTGGTTAAAAAATTAAAGTATTGTAAGCTGTATTTTGTATCAACCAATGATTAGGGGATATGAATGATGTAAAAATCATTTTTGATATTTGCTACTACTGAGTGCCATGACGTAATTACACTAACTGACATAAAGTACAAAACTTAAGAATGAGTCATCCAAATATGTATCTCACGGTTTGTTTTCCTTGTTCCAGTGACCAGCTATTGGGAAGCGTGTTGTTTATAAGTGTACATTTATAAAAATGTAAAATCAAGTACATAATAAATTTTGTGTACGGCATTTATTGTTTTATTGTCAGAAAAATTTACCCCATTCGTTGCCTGTGGAACTACCTCCATACACAAAAAAAATAAAAAATAAATGCTAGCAATTTTTTGTATAATATAATTATGATGATATGTCCCGTCACGTCCCATACAAAAAACAGAATTAGCTCGCCACGTTCAGGAACAAAAATATACCTTAATAAGCCCCTAAAATTGTTCAAATATGATTCATGAGCGTAACAGACATGGTACAAAACCGGTCCCATGAATCATATATGATTCATTGGACAGGGAACCTGTTAATCCTACATAATTTTTTTGGTAAAAATCAAGCAATGTTTGTGACTTCTTAGTTGATTTAGGAAAAACAAACAATTATTGAAATAATCTTATCTGTACAAAATGCTGTTTGTTATGAATGTGTATGTGACCAGATTCCGAAAATTACAGATGTATGTGGGCAATTGATTATTACAAACCATACCAACTTAGCAGTTGAAAATTTCTCATAAGTATGTATTGAAAATAACAACTTATGCGACATACCTACAGTCCCTGGCCGAATTATTAGACGCACTATAAGATTTTCTGTAAAATGTTAATTATCAATGTGATACTGTACTGCTATATTGTTTTTTACTAGATATTGTGTATTTTTTTTATTATTTACTTAATTATCTACTATTTCACATAACAAAAATATCGTTATTATGAAAAAATATATATTTAGTAACTCTTGAAATGGAAATGACAATATTGTAATTTAATATTAATATTTGGTAGAGCCACGATTAGCCTCTATGAGAGCTTTAATTCTACGCGGCATGCTATCAATGCAAGACTGTACAGTTTCCTGCATTTGAGGATGATGATTCCACACTTAGATGATATTTTCTATTAGCTGTATTTTGTTTGTGATTACATCTTTAGCCACTTCTCTTTTCATCAGCTCCCACACATTTTCGTTGGGTTCATATCAGGGCTATTTCCCGGCCAATCCAACAGAGAGATATTTTGCTCTTCCAAAAAAGCTTTAACAGATCGTGCTGTGTGGCAGGAGGCTCAATCTTGCATAAAAATGAATGGTTCCCCATTTGGAAACCATTCTCTGATCTGGGGAATCAACTGATTTCGTAAGAGTTCTTGTACTGATCTTGTCTCATCATTCCTTTTACCACGTACAGACGTCCAGTACCCTTTCCACTGATGACTGACCAAATCATCACTTTTATAGGGTGCTAGGGTAGTCGGAACGACACAGGGTGAAAATTTCTCCATGACGACGACGCACAAACAGCATTATTCTGCAAAATTTCGAATGTGCTTTCATCACTGAAGCAGACCTGCCAAAAGTAGAATTATAAACTAGAAAAATCTGCGCTTATTTAGTATAATTTTTGATAAAATATAAATTATAAAGTAAACTTACCGATCTCCAGAAGTCCACATCTTATTGGCCACTGTTTGGCCCAGTTCAGACGCTTTATTTTCATTGCAGCTTTTAATTTAGGCTTCCTGGCGAGTCTGCAGGTTTCAAAAACCTAATTCTTTGAATTTTCTTCGCACAGTGCGCTCAGAAGCGTTCACGTTAGCTCCTTGGAGTCGCGATTTTATTAGTTTTGTCGTAGCAAATCTGTTTTACAGGCAATTTTTGTTTAATACTTTTCTGAGCTTGGTGTGATTTGCTTTCTGCCGCATTTTTTCTTTCGTTTCTAACTCAATTCATCCCCTAACTCAATTTCCTTCTTTATGCGTCATACACTAGCTTCAGAAACCTTCAATCTTCGTGATATTTCGCGGTTTGATAATATTTTGGCATTCACCAGGGCCTTTACTTCAGCTATTTTACGTGGTGAAATATCACCTTTTTTACATATAATGAAAATATTATATAACATGTGTATAACACTGGATACACTAAAAACAAGTAGCTGCGTAGCATAAAACTGGAAAACCAAGAAACACAGCGCATAAAGTCACCGAAACACGTTCACAATTGCAACAACGGCGAACGCGACTGAAACCGTTTAATATTTTTGACAATTTTAGTAACCCGTTACAAGCCAATTTCCTTATTGCTATTTTGAATTATTATTGGTCATATACTTAGCTCCTATGAAGCATCTTGACAGCCCTCGTGGCGAATTTGTAAAGAGCAGCATTTCCTAACTATAGGTCGCACTTGCGAGCGAATATCGAGTGGGCCTTTAATAGTTGTCTATAGCTACTGTACATGTTATCATGAGTGCATGAGGCTTCCATCTACTATATTTGTGACTATACTGGGAATGACAAAGTGGTGAAAATATAGGTAAGAAAAATTAATAAAATGAAATAACCATGATTATTTATTGCTAAATATAATTTCATTGCTCTGATTACATTAGGTACATAATTGTTAAACGCTAAGTTGGCGCCACTAGTGCGCGCTTAAATATAATAACATACTACATTGGATATACACTGCTTTCTATAATCTAGGCAAGATACGGAAAAATGCTGTTAAATATGCTGTCTATAATAGAAATAATTTTGAAGATACAACAACAAGTAAATAATATCGTAACTTAAACTAAAACCGAATTCTACAGTAGGCCATATCTTAGTTTTTTATTTCTGATTCTCAAATAGATTTGATGAAACTGACATGTAAAGTTAATAGTAATAATGCATAATTTAATGTAAAAAAATCAAGTTATTAACGAGTTATTTTGCTTTAATTTGCTTGTTGTAATATCAAGAAGCTTTTTTTATTTGACGGCAAAGTGTTTGCAACTACATGCGGATTGGTAGAAAATAGGTGCATAGTGGGACAAATATCTATACGTCGATAAAATACAACATAACTACGTCGGCCTGTACGCAACAATTCAGATTTGCAGTTTCTAAATACAAAAAAAATTGCGCCTTCAAAATTATTCCCGAACTCGAAAGATCCACGCGTATGTTGTTAGGTCCGACCAACTCGCACTAAACAGTTAATATCTGGAGATTACTCGTCCGCAAGCTATACAGATATACACAAGCGCTAGTACGTTAACATTCGTACGTAAGAATATTATCGTTTTGGTAATGGATAACACTAATCAAGAATTGAATCCACTATGCCAGGCCGTCTGAGCATATTTTTAATAATTTATAATATAAAATATATTACATGTATAAATTCATAAGTAATATAAATAAAACTTTATAAATCATAAACCAAAATTATTTTTTAAATTAAAAAATGCCGCATAACCTAAAAGTTGATCAGCGACATTAAAATGCTTAATTTTTAACGCAAATTAGTTCATGTTTACGGAATATATTAGTTTTGACTTGATTTTACATAGAACAGGCGTATTGACAGCCCCGTGGCGCAGTTGGATAGACACCAGCTTGCGAAACGAGAGGCTGCGGGTTCGATCCCCGCACCGAGACAAATGTTTGTGTGATCCACAAATATTTGTTTCGGGTCTGGGTGTTTGTGAGACCGAAAAGTCACTCGTAGTTTCTGATACCCACGACACAGGACTTGTATCCTAGTGTGGGGTCAGAACTATGTATGTGACTGTTGGGTGTGAATACACCCAATAAATGAATATTTATTTATTTATTCTCCGAAGAAAAGTATATACAAAGATACCCAAGGAGGCGGAATTCACTCTTAATTGACGGTCTGGCATAGCAGGGAAAATTCCTTTATTTTTTCTACATTTTCCCTCTTTAAAACTATGAGCTAAGTTAGTAAGAGTATGTCTTTTGTTGGTGCGAAATAAACCGGTGCGGTTACGAACAAAACGATCACTGCCTAACGCTACGTAACAATATGAGAATTGGTTAAAATACATCGGGGTCTTTCCTATTTTAAAACCACTTTGGGGAGATTTCACAACCAATTTATGGAACTTATTTCAATGAAGCACACCTATGGCGCACTACATAGGTTTTTAATAATTAAAATTACAATTATAGTTTAATTTTAAATTGGGATAAGATTTCCGAAATTATGATTACTTTTGAATAGAAATGGTTTCGCGGTACGAACATGTGCCATGGGATCTAGAGGTCCCGGGTCGGGCAGTGTTATTAGGTTTTCCATTAGGAAATTCTTAGTAGCAGCACGGAGTCTGGAAATGTGTCCGACAAACAGCAATAGGCTCGCCCTCTATTACGTGGGACTGATACATACCTGGCGAAATGTGGGTGCCGAAATGCACCTGTCTATCCCTTTGGGGACTGTATGAGGGCTGTTATTTGTGTAGAAATGCACACATTTTTGTTTCTAATACTGCAAAAATCCCTGCTTGAACTTTATGAGAAATATTTTTCTAATATAGATCAGTGGTGACATCTCTCGAAAGTTTTCAATATAGTTAAACATATATACAAGAACGTTTCCCCTCCGCTATACATTATCACACCGTGGCATACACACATAGTATTCAAAAATAACGCATCTCTCTGAGTACATATACACATATACTCGAAGCTAACATCACAGACATATCGTTTAGTGCACGTGACAAAATATATTACAAAAATCTCTCTTCACACAATGTTGTTCTTACGAATAATGATAAGAAACTACGTTTTTTTTAAATAACTGCAAATTGGAAGTTGACAGAAATTCTTATAGGTATGTATATTCAAATGCAAAACTTGTGATGTTTTTTTTTCATTATTTTTATGACAATGCTAGCTAAATTCTAAAAGCAAAGTCCTATTGCTTAACTCGTAGCACTAAAACGAGGTTGGTATGTGACAATTCTAATTACTTCTAATCTATAGTGTAGTGCGGTAGGTTGCGACTTCAATACCCGCGCCAACGAACTTTTGGTGATCAACGAATTTTTCGTATGTTTTGTGAACCTAACAACCTGTAAGTATATTATTATATTTCCGTAGTATTTAATAGCGATATCATTATTCATACGAAACAATCTATCCGTGAAATTGGCATAGGCTTGCCGACTTCAAAATATGACCAAAGAAAAACTAACTCAAAAATATTATATCTATCAATGATCGAGTACCATTATAAATCAACCCTTAATTTTTAAATTTAACTGACCAAAAGACATAAAAAAATATTTTACAAAAATATATTAATAACTGGCATTAATGACTGAAACCAACAAAAAAAAAACTTCATAACCTCGAAATGAGCGTATTACGAAAAAGATGTAAAAATATCGTCTGCCGTCTTTAAACATCCTCTTTTGAATTCATAGGACAAATATTGTCCCGAAAACTCATTTACCCTGTATTTTTATTCAATTCGTTAGAGCCGTTTGTTGACAAAAAAAATCCTATATCATTTCGATCAGGCACGAACATCATTTATTTTATTGAAAGAAAATTTTATATATATTTTATTAGAATGCTCAAAGCAACCACAAAGCTTCAGAACCGACAATTTTAATCAATCATGCCACGAAGCCTACTTCAGAACGAAACATAATCGACATTTAGAATTACAGCTGTCAACCAACATTTTAAATTTATAAAATCTTCGTTTTGCTAAAATGGACTGCCTTTTTTACCTGATTCATTTTACCTAAAGTGGGTTAGACAGACGGCAAGCCCGAGCCATACCACGAGTGCATTCCAAACACGTTACATAACTCCGACCATAATGGCGATGTACACACGATCCGTTGCCAATTTCATGCGGTCATTATCCCAATCATAGTGTTTGTTCCGTGTCGTATTGTTTTATACAATTTGTAATACTGAATCACAGCGAGCGTTATGGCGAAGAATCAAATGCAATAAATTCTGCGAGTATTAAAAAGTTTACATTGTTTATGGAAATAATTTTAAACCATCTGGACGAAATGCGATTATTAATTTTTATTTTGAATGTATTATCAGGAGTTGTATAAATGCTATTTGAAATTGCCGAATTATGAAGTAGATCAAATTGTCTAGGTTAATTTATGATCGGGTGAAGAATAAGTTGCAGTAATATTATTTTTGTGGCACGTCTTTCATCAAAACGCTCGTTGTACTTCATTAATTTTCGAACCGCGTAAACGGTAGGATGTTATTTTAATTATCAATAGGCCTTCAGTTAACTCCTTAAAATCTCAATTGCACAAATACAAGCTATATTCGTACTTATAATGATTTACAAGTAGGTTATAATTTTTATTATGTATACGGTAGTGCTTATTTAATATAATTACGTTTTGCGCATTTTTTCTACGTGTAAAAATCTAGAGGCGCCATCTTTGATTTTATTATTTTATTAAGACAGGTCGTATATATTTTTTAGGCAAAGATAATTGATTCATACAGCCATAAGTTCATTAGAACAAAGATGACGCCTCAGTTAAGATTAAATGTGATTACTAATTATAGATTACAATGACGGATTTTTGTTAACAATACACCAATAAGGCTGAACATCCACGAATGTTTATACTTATAAATAATTTGCGCATTTCTAAACATATGACGAAACTGTATGATCTTTACAATTTATTATAATTCCTTTACAGTAAATGCTTTTAAGGACTACGTGAATGCAAAATAAAAGTATTAAGCTTACTATTCACTTAGTATTAAGTTAGAAGCACGATCTTCTCCAACAGTACTATAGCTACATTTTTCCTTACTTGTATAATATAAATTTATTAAAATAAATATATGTTCAGTATACAGACGCTGGGCGTTGTTCCGTACGTTGTGGACGTTCAGCTGTAGCGAGCTACATCGAATATTGATTATATAATTTGGTTCCGCTTACACGGAGTGACGCCGCCACGCCGCGTTCCAATTCATGAATTTTGACTCGTTGACACGCGCTGCACTCTGCATCACATATATAATACAATTATTATTTATTTAATAGCACATATTAGATAGACCATAACATTGGAATTCGAACTACAGAGCAAGTAACATAAAAACATTAAAGAAAACAGGTTTTAATTTAAATACGTTACATAAAACCAGTTAACATATAATCTATGTGCCGTTTTTTCTTAATAAAATCTGTATTGAAAATAATTTTCCAATAACAATAAAATAATTTTGTATGTCAGTAGTTGTTTAACTCGTTATATTACTGTATCGATTTTAATTAATTTACAGGTCAGCTATTTGTATGATAATTTATTAAATTTTAGTGAAGTAGCTCCAGCTGTTTGTGAATGCGTGACATATACAGGATGTATAAAGATCGTGATCGAAAACTACGACAGGCCATGGCCACGGTGATTACAAACACCGTGACATTAAAAGCATAATCCCGATAAAAATTTAAAAAATCATTTTTTCCCTACAATCACGAGTGTATTAAATGTATTTAGTTGTTAGGAAAACGAATTTATTTTTATTTTTGTCGGGATTTTTTTAAATGTCACGGTATTTTTGACAGCCCCGTGGCGCAGTTGGCTAGACACCAGCTTGCGAAACGACAGGCCGCGGGTTCGATCCCCGCACCGTGACAAATGTTTGTGTAATCGACAAATATTTGTTTCGGGTCTGGGTGTTTGTGAGACCGAAAAGTCTCTCGTAGTCTCTGATACCCACGACACAGGACTTGTATCCTAGTGTGGGGTCAGAACTATGTATGTGACTGTTGGGTGTATTTATTTATTTGTAATCACCATGGCTATTACCTGTCTTAGTTTTCGATCATGGCCTTTATACACCCCTATATATAGACACAAAAAACTAGAGTTTGTGTAACACTAGTGTTGCGGACAGTGTGTGGTATATACCAGGCGCGCGAGCGGGCGCTAGGAGTCGGGCGGGTAGTCCATGGTCTTGATGTAGGCGACGGCGGCGCAGAACTGCGTCCACCAGTACAGCGCCTCGCCGTGCAGTACGCCGCCGCCCGCCGCGTTCACCAGCTCGATCGTCGACAGCAGCGACGGCGGGTTCACCTGGACAACACACACTTATATTACTCCGACCGCTCATTACATAGGGGCTGGCCCTATCCCACCACACACCCGCCACTGTAACTCCTGTTCTCCAGGATCAACAGCGGCTCGCACAGTATCGATGCCGAGCAATGAAGCTCAGCGAAACTAAGGGGACCTAATTTGTCAACACCCGCAACGAAGTTAATCAGAAAGACAAATAAAGAAGGAGATGGAAAACAAAGAGTTGTCCACTTCCCTCCACAGCAAAGCGGGCGACAAAACATTGGACTATATAGAGACTTTATATTATCTCTTATGTATGCGATGCAATTATTTAAACGCCATAAAACCAAAACTATGGATGATCCTCGTTGTTCCTTTTCAGCGATCTATTTGGTCTGCACTACACTTTACCACCAGGTACAGGTACCACGGTACAGGAAAATGTTGATGGCTTTTTTATTGCGCCAAATTGGTGAAAAACAATTACAACTGAAAAAGGGTTGTTTCATGTTTTCTGTGCTCCGGTGGACATACCTTAATGATGACGTAAACGAGCACCGGCGTGAGGTCGTCGGCAGAGGGCGCCGCGCCCTCCGTCAGACTCAGCACTGCCATGATCGACGTCACGCACCGCATTATGCACGACAGCTGTGTACAAATATTTATTCTAAGTATTTCTAGTCATACAAGTCTATACATATATGGATTTTAGTACAGGTTGGTGAAGGATTAACCAAGTGCTTGGATATGCAGGACAACTTCCACCGTTAAAATCCGACATGATTTTCTAGGATATACCTATATCGTGGATTATAATTTGCAACTTCTGAGGTAGCATCTTGGTCATAAAATGTCATGATTTTATATAATTGTGATTCATTGTTCCATGGGTTAAATTGTATTTTGTAAATGTTCATATTGGTTTTTATTTAGTATGTGCATGTGAGTGTGTGTACGTACGTACGTGCATGCGTGCGTGCGTGCGTGAGTGCGTGTGCGTGCGCGCGTGGGTGGGTGTGCGTGGATGCGTATGTGTGTGCGTGCGCGTGCGTGCGTGTGTGCGTGCGTGCGTGCGTGTGCGTGCGTGCGTGTGCGTGCGTGCTTGTTTGTTTGTACGAATGCGAATGCGTGTACCTTGTCCCTGGGCGCGCGGTAGACGGGCAGGTGCCGCAGGTGCATCTGCGCGCGCGAGAATGGCGTCGCCCACGCGTGCCGCCGCGCCACGCCGGCCCGCGCCGCGCTCGTGCACGCAGATAGACGACGGATGTGCTCGCTCAGGACCCTGCGGGCCGGACACAACACTCTTGTTATTAACTAACTTATAAAATAAACATAATGATAATTTAAAAAATATATTTTTACACCTCTGAATTTTTGAAGTTATATGTGAATTTACAATGAATTATCACTTACTTTAACGGCGAGAGAAAACATCGTGAGAAAACCTGCACACCTAAAAGGTCTAAGGAATTTTTTAGGTGTATAGTCCGCCAACCCGCACTAGGCCAGCGTAGTGGAGTAAGGCCTAAACCCGTGTGGTGTAGTTGGACTCACTGGTCGCGCGCGATGTCTCCGTCGCCGTTGGGGAAGAGCACGTGCAGGTAGAGCTTGGCGAACGCGGCGCGCTCCACCGTCACCTCCGCCATCTCCAGCAGCGACGCCGAGGCTCCTTTGCACCACACAAATATATCAAATGTCAGACATGCCAAGCAGTGGGGCGTATATGGGCTGATGATGATGATGATCATTCACGTGATTACTCTGTGGTCCCTTCATAAAGATTGGCAAGTTTCTATTGAGCAGTGGTTCTTAACAGTTACGGAGGGCTAAAAGCATTCTAAACAAAAAAATAATAAACAATCATCTCATAAAACAAACAGACTTGGCTAATTTTGAGGGATTCAATAGATGTGGAATTAAATTTGGTCATTAAGTTATAAAAGACTGAAATGCTTCAGGCCTTAAGTCGACATTTACAAATCGTTAAAAGTGTTAATAAATCAATGATAACTTTAGCATGAACCTATAAAATTTAGGTGTATTATTGTCACTAACCTTCCCAGGAGGGGTCTGCTTTCACCTCTGCCATAATGGCCTTTATGCTAGCAGTCAGTCTTGTCGCCTTCTCATCCATCAGCTCGCCGTCTGTTTAATGCAAATATATGATATAAATGTCGAAACTTCTATTCGTTTCAATTATATGTGTTAACTTTGTATGAGGTGTTGAAATTCGTGTAAATTTTACGTTTAATGGCTTGGGTTTTTGGAATAGTGCCTACAAAATTACTGTAGCCAAATAATAATGAATAATCGCAGCTGTGTAAAGTTCACCAATCCGTGAACGTGGTAGACCATTTCAACCCCTTTCAACTCCAGCGAGGGACACAGCTAAGTGATAAGTAAAAGGAGTTATCGATGTAGTACAGTATGGCGAGATTTTAACAAGACTATGATTTTAAAAGTGAGCAGTGTTAATATACAATAAATAATAATGAATAAATACATCCAACTGTCATATACATAGTTCTGACCATACATTAAGATACAAGTCTTGTGTCGTGGGTATCAGAAACTACGAGAGACTTTTGGTCTCACAAACACCAAGACCCGAAACAAATACTTGTGAATCGCACAAACATTTGTCACGGTGCGGGGATCGAACCCGCGGCCTCTAGTTTCGCAGGCTGGTATCGGCTGCGCCACGGGGCTGTAAAATAAGTGAAGGTGAAGGTGGTATAAGCAGTGATGGCCTCGAGGTTTAGGCGCGCGGTCGAGAATTTCGGCGGTCGCAGGTTCAAACCCCAGGCACACACCTCTGACTTTTCGAAGTTATGTGTGTATTCACAATGAATTATCACTTGCTTTAACGGTGAAGGAAAACATCGTGATAAAACCTGCACACCTAAAAGTTCTTAGGAATTTCTTAGGTGTGTAGTCCGCCAACCCGCACTAGGCCAGCGTGGTGGACTAAGGCCTAAACCCTCTCAGTTGTAGAGGAGGCCCGTGCCCAGCAGTGGGACGTATATGGGCTGATGATGACGATGAAGGTGGTATAACGTTGAGTGGCGTGTGGGTGCAGTGGGTGCAGTGGGTACCGTGCGGGCGGTGTCGCGGGTGGGGCGCGCGGTGGCGGAGCGCCAGGTGTCGCAGCGCCGCGCCGCGCTCCAGCTGCTCCAGCACGCGCGCGCTCGCCGCCGCGCACGCGCACCACACGCACTCCACGCGCACCGACCGGATCTGACTGCGGACCACACACGCATTTTAACACAATCTCTCTCTCTCTCTCTCTCTCTCTCGCTCTAGATATTAAAAAGATATTTGTTTTGGCACTTTGTATGTCATCTTTTATTAAAATAAAAACCTAATTGTTTTCGAGAGTAAATTTATTTTTTTCGCGGGAGGGGGGGGGGGGATTGTTACTAAAGGGGTTCGAAACTTTTCCAACTCCTATAACTCCTATTGTGCGTGTTATTATTGATTAATTAAAAACAGTTGAAGTTAGTCATACACAAGGTATTTATTATGTGCAAACAACGAACAAATGCTACTATAGGAATGCACTCCTGCCTGCAGGCATAGGCTTATAAATGTACATATATGTACGTGTACGAATATATGATATTTCAATACGTATAATAAATTAATTTAAATTTTTGTGGGAGTCTTATAACATATTACACCATAGTTGTTTGTTTAATATTAGTGATTATGAGTAATGTACATACGCGAGCAGCGCGTGGTGCGTGTGCGTGAGTGCGGCGCGGCAGGACGCGAGGTATGCGGCGTAGGGCCGGCGCGCCGCCAGGTCCGCGCGCAGGGCCGCCGCCAGCCGCGCCGTCAGGGGGCCGGGGGGCAGCGCACGCGCGACCTCCCGCGCTACCTCACCCGCGCCCCCCGCGCCGCGAGCTCCCTCCGCGCACGCAGCCGCCGCGCGCACCCACGCGGCCAGGGACGTGCTCGTGCAACGCTACAACAGTACAAAACATTATTATACTACAATATATTGCTATTGCTCACGACTTTGTGTGACCCACGTGCATGCATGAAGAGGATAATGTCAGTTGAGCAAGCGAAATAAGTGTGTCTGGACCGTGGCATTTGGCGCTCTATAGTCTCTGTCTACCTTAACGGGGGAGTTCATGTATGAATGTATGTTATATGTGTGAATATCTAAATTGAATCAAGAAAGAGAATAATGTTTGTTTTACTAAATACGAAAGTCATGATTCAGCCTCGAATTTGATTGACTATTTTGTTTTGAGAAACAAAATTATGCCAAAAAAAGTATCATTAAGTGTCAATACAGTTAATAACCGAATTAAGTTCATCATTCCGGTTTTAAACTTTACAAAATTAATAAATATTATTTAAAAATGAACTAGACTCACATCCAGTTTAGGCATCCATAGGGAAAATGCGTATACCCCTATTTATATAACTGGCAACTGCTAACATTTCTTTCAATGACACTACCAGTGTTTTCATCTACAATTATTTTATAAGTGGAAACTGATTTGATCTATGTATTTAAAATTTAGTCTTTTAAGAGAAATTGTATTGTATGTTTCCCAAAGATCATAATAAAAAAAAAACAATTCCCTATTCTTTATGCATTTTATTTCTTTACCCTTCAGTTGGTTTATAAATACTTACATTAGGTACATATTCGATGCAGTGTAAGTCCGAGTTGGACAGGATCATCCTCAGCTTGCGCTTCATGCTGTTGAACACTTCAGGGTCGTTGAGATCAACTACTCCTTCAGACCTGACGCAAATTCATAAATAACATGTGGTGACATTTTTAACAACGCTTCGATAGCTGTAAACCAATGGGGCCGCTGCAATCGCCATGTTATACCATAATATTAGGCACTGATACAATATTATTCAAATCTTCTAGTGTATATGAGAAAATGAAGGCAAATGGTTGTTCTATAACTAAAAAATTGCCGGTTTCTACCTTTGTTTTCATGACCAGACACAATGAATAACTTATAATTTTTACATAACATAAATGTCTACACTTCACGACATTTCTTAATATTGAAAAGTTATAATTGTAAGTGTTTATTACCACATTTGATCATTTGACAGATTATAATAACTAACAAATAAGCAGTCTCACTAAAAGCCCGAATTACCTTTCCATGTCAGCATCCGGCAGATCAGAGAGTCTCCGCTGTTGGCGGCGCTTGTTGGCGTTGGAGTCTGTGGAGGTCTTCCTGCGGTACTTGGCGAGGATCTCCTCCGAGGTCTCAGCGCTGGCATCCGCGCGACACCCGTCGTCGCTGCGGGACTCCTCCTCCGACACCTTCATGTCTACACACAAAAATACATACATCATCATCATCAGCCCATATACGTCCAACTGCTGGACACGGGACACATACATACATGTTGCTTTTTTATTTCTACCTTTTTATTTATGCATGTGTGTTTTAGTCACTCTTTACAACGGGTGAGCCTGTTGCTGTTTTTCGGGAACTTTTGCCGATTCAATTCATACTGTATTGTCACATCAGCCCATATACATAAGTCCCACTGCTACTCCACAGCTGAGAGGTCTGCCAACGCGCACTAGGCCAGCGCGGTGGACTAAGGCCTAACACTTCTCAGTTATAGAGTAGCCGTGCCCGGTAGCGGGACGTATATGGGCGAACGTATGTATATGATGGAGCAAAAAATGATGTGGATAAGTACCAGTACTCTGTTGCGCGCGTCCCTTCTGGCGGAACATCTTGATCTTGTGCAGCAGGCTGCCGCCAGAGCGCTTCACGTTGTTCTTCAGGTCGTCCAGGTTGCCAACCAAACCGTCCTCGCCCATCAGCCGCCTTCTGACACAAATAATTTTAGTAGGTTTCTACACCGCTAGATATACAACACTAACTAAATTCGTTTTTATTTTTGTGATTTTTTTTAAATCATCGTCACAATTAATCATCCATAAAATGTCAAATACTTAATAATTAGATTTAGCCATTTTTCAAACTACACCGTTGGTTTTCAGCAAATAGAAGTAGGTTTACTTCGCGGGGTTCGAATACTGGGTAGGGAATTATTACTTCCCGAATATATGTGAGTATTGTCGATGAAATACCCACGCATGTGAATTATAAAAGCTATAAAAATTTTACATTTACAAAGATTTATGATGCTACCATATGACAAGTAGTATTTACTAATCGAAATATTACCGTAACTAACATGAAGTTGTGACACACCAATATGAAACGAAACTGACCTCTGCGATTTCTCCGCCGTGGCATCGAAGCTAATACTCTTCGGTATAGCTCCGGTAGACGCCGTCTTCACAGGCGGAGGACTGACGCGTCTCTCGGTCACATTCTCCGAATTGACATCTTGGCTGGAGCTCTTATCCGACACCGAAGTACCGGCGCTGTTCACCGACAAAGTGCTCAGGGACATATTCCCCGCATCTCTCTTCTTCTCCACCCTCGAAGAAGAAATACTGACTATACTAGTCCTTATCTCCGACTTGACAATCCTCGACGTCAGGTTATTGACTAAATTGGATGTGGATATAGTCGCTGACGACATGCGAGTCATGAGGTCGGTGATGGTGGACCGTGACTCTGACTCCTGTCGCTCCGTGTCGATGCCGGAGTCGAAGCGTCCGTACTGCGACACTGAGAGGGCGTTGAACGAACTCTCGCTGGAGTTGGACCGGTCCATTTCGTTGTCGTCGTAGGCCTTGGAGGTGGAGGGGAGGTCGTACTTGGAGGTGGAGGGGAAGGGCCGGTCGGGCGAGTGGTGAGCGGCGGGGAAGCTGTCGTCCACCCACTGGCTCGTCGCGTCTGATTGGCTGTTCGCGTCGAGCGTTGATTCGGTCTGCGCTGACGTTCTGGTGAATAGGGAATACTCATTTTTCATAAAGGTCAACTGTGAATGATTTGACTGGAAACTTATGTGAATCTTAACTACCAGAATGAAGAAATGTTATTGAAAATTAACGGGACGTGTGCCCAGGATGCATGATTGATAAGAGGCCCATGATACAGACATAGACTTGCCAGTTATAAAAATAAAAAAGATGACTTTATATTTATCAACAAAAAAATATATTAAAAAAAACTCACCCATTTCTCGGTACATAATCGAAAACATCATTGGGTAGAGGTGCCGGAGCAGACGTACTTGGACTTTCCGGTGCTGATGTCGCGTAGCATGTCATCACCTATGGATATTTTTTAATAATAAATATATACATACGCAATAACATTTTAATAAATAAGTTTGCATAATGGAATATGTCAAATCGCTGTGTCCAGCGGTTTCACCCACGTAAAATTTTATTACTCCATTCAATGATTGAACTCCCGTTTCATACCTTTTAGTTTAGAGGGAATATTTAAGAATATTATTTCTTGGAGGATACCTACGTCATAATAATATTTATTGAAATATATACACGTATACTATATATAGATATTATTGTGTTTTTACCGGGTATCCGTTGACGAGTATGCTCTTGCGGTTCTCAATGTGGAAGGCGTGGTGGTGCGCGGGCAGGTCCAGCTCGGCGCCGCGGGACAGCGTCGCCGTGGCCGTCAGGTACCCGCCGCCGGACCTGCCGACAAACATCATCATCATCAGCACATATACGTCCCACTGCTGGGTACGGGCCTTCTCTACAACTAAAGAGGGTTTTAGGCCTTAGATACCTAAGATATTCCTAAGAACTTAGCGACAACCATCATCATCACCATTATACCATCTCATCTTGAGGGATAGGAGTCTCTCACCAAATGATGCTCCATTTATCTATCCATACTTATTTATCGCGACAGTATAAAAATAAATACTTGGCGTCACGTCTTCTTTATGTTTTTAAAGGATAAGGGATTGTTCAAATAGGGAAGGGTTCCTCAAAGTGGGGTTTGCCATTCAACGGCAGGGGGTGCGCGACAAGATTTACGTAATGGTGACTTGATGCCAAGCAGGCACGTGCGGAACAAATAGTGGCTACAACATACTTATGTGAGAGTGGGTTTTCACACCTGGTCATGATAAAAACTAAATACAGAAATCGACTTGATACCGAGTCAGAATTAAGATTAAATTTTTCCAAAGTTACTTCTAGAATTTACTCCATTTGGGGTTCGCTGTCATCTGGCACTTTAACAGGGGTTGGTAAAACCAAAAGTTTGAGAAACGTGGTGACAAAAGTGTGGGTTACTTGGTTACTTGATACCACCACTTTAAGAAGCATATAAAAAAATATAAGCAGACCGAATGTGGATAAGTTACCTGTTGGGAAGGTTAGGTCTGGAAGTGTGTCGTGGACTGCTGACGTCAGGACGCTTCACGTTGCCATTCTGAAAATTTACAAATAATAAATATTTTTACATGTAAAACTTCACGCTGTATGTAGCTTGGACACCAGTACTCCATTATTCAGTATTTTGTTGAGTTCTATCCTTTACTCATAGCGCTTGGTACTACATATTATACATATCACTTCGTAGACGTTTAAAAAATATTAGATTTATTTAATTTTTTAAATTTATTGGTTCATTTAGAATACACCTAAAATGGTAATATTGCAAGTTCTTAATGGATCAAATATATTTTTTAAGAAATTCTCAAAATTACAATTGGTACGTACCTGTGTGGCGTGGTTGTTGTGGTTGGCAGGCGCATCGTCTTGCTGGTCGGGCCTGTCAGGTCTGTCGGGTCTGCGCGGCCACGACGTGTCCGAGCGCGCCGCCACTGACACGCAGTCGTCAGTGTCCACCTGTACAACGTCATCATTTGCAGTATGCTATTAAATGAAATGAAATTGCTTTATTTGGTCACGTAGGCAATCAAATAGCACTTATGACAAGTCGATACAGAAAAGAAAAATCATTTATTATTACATATAATTCAACTATGGTTCATTTTATATAATTTGTACAAAAATATTTACGGTATTTTTTATAACTTATTTTTAGTTTTCATCAGGAAATACATAATATCTTATTATTATTATTTTAAAGTAAATAACGAGATGGACTTTGTGTATTTCCGAAACGTCACGTATTATTTTAATGCTACCACCGGATCCAAACGCGACCCTGACTGAGAAGACCCGGCGAAACAAACTCAGCGGGCTCACTTTACCACACCTGAGTAGATCCAGCGAGTCCAACTCAGTGGGCATGTATTTGGTCCAGTAAGGATAACATAATTAAAATTAAAATACAGTGTGTAAACAGACAGTGATCGGAAACTAAGACGGGTAATAGTTACTGTCATAACAAACACATTGACGCTAAAAAAGTTCCCGAAAAAAAATATATTGACGGCTTTCATAGCGCGGCCTCGCTTTAGATATTAATTTTTGGAATATTATTTTGTCTCTCTTTTTTGTACATATTTTACAGCATGCAACCCGCACTAGGCCAGAGTGGTGGACTAAGGTCTAGACCCTTTCAGTTGTAGAGGAGGTCCGTGCTCAGCAGCGGGACGTATTTGGGCTGATGATGATGACTCATAAGAAAAATATTTAAAACCTAGGTTTAAAAGGTTGCAACCTTATTTATTTCTGAATATATTTCCATAATATGTACCGCAGTGATGACATTCTTAAAAAAATAACAATTCATTCCTAAAAACACACAAATTTTGTACAAAAACTTCGTGGGTATCTGTAAAGTCGTGATGGCCTCGAGGATTGGGCACACGGTCGAGAATCTCGACGGTCGCGGGTTCAAACCCCAGGCACACACCTCTGACTTTTCGAAGTTATGTGTGTATTCACAATGAATTATCACGTACTTTAACGGTGAAGGAAAACATCGTGATGAAACCTAAAAATTTCTTAGTGTGTAGTCCGCCAACCCGCATTAGGCCAGCGTGGTGGACTAAGGCCTAAACCCTGTGAGTTTTAGGGGAGGCCCGTGGCCAGCAGTGGGACGTATATGGGCTTATGATGATGATGATGATCTGTAATGTAGCACCATGCAGTAGAGTTCCGTGGTCAGGCCCCCCGTGGTTACCTCAGTGTTCCGGTCGCTGTCGGACGCGAGCACGTCCATGCTCCAGGCGGACTCGCTCGCCGTCTCCGACACGTCGGGCGCCAGCGCGCTGCTCGTCAGGGCGCCTGCGCAACAATTACTCGGTCAAATTTCGGATAAAACTTGCATAATAAAGTTTCAGCCCCGTGGCGTAGTTGGCTAGACACCAGCTTGCGAAACGAGAGGCCGCAGGTTCGATCCCCGCACCGAGACAAATGTTTGTGTGATCCACAAATATTAGTTTCGGGTCTGGGTGTTTGTGAGACCGAAAAGTCTCTCGTAGTTTCTGATACTCACGACACAAGACTCGTATCTTAATGTGGGGTCAGAACTATGTATGTGACTGTTGGGTGTATAATCACCTATGCCATAGCCATAGTGTTGCGTTTTGAGATTTATTTATTTACTAACTGTGCCCGCGACTTAGTCCGCGCGGAATAGGTAGTTTTTATTATTTATTTCTATTAATAAATTCTTATTTATTTCTAAAAAAAAGTAGCCTATCACATTAGCTATCTGTCAGTGAAAGTCTCATTTAAATCGGTCCAGCCGTTTTAGAGATTAGCCGGAACAAACACAGGCAAAAATTTAAAAAATATATATATTCCAGTATATGTGCGGTACATATACAATATGCATTGATATGCATTTAGTAAAAAGCGGTTATTTTAATATTGCATTGTTACCTTGGTTAGCAGCTATCTGCGTCTGGTCGCAGGAGTCTCCGATGGTCTCGGAGTCTGACGCGAGCACATCAGTACTCCACGTGTCCGACATTATGCTGATCGTCTCGTCGCCCTCCAACAGTTTCTGTACAAACAACAAAATTACATACACTGTTTGGAGTAGTTCTTTCCTCCAATACTCGGATCAAATGAGACAGCTTCGTGGCGCAGTTGGTTAGATACTAGCTTGCGAAACGAGAGGTTGCAGGTTCGATTCCCGCACCGAGACAGATGTTTGTGTGATCCACAATTATTTGTTTCGGGTGTGGGTGTTTGTGAGACTGAAAGTCTCTCGTGGTTTCTGATACCCACGACACGCCCGTTTCTTAGTGTGGGGTCAGAACTATGTATGTGACAATTCTTTTGGGTAATTTAAAAAAAAGTCACCATTTTACGATATAAGAAATAACCTAAAAAGTGTATTTTCTTTCCCTGTTCCATGTATGATTAAATCATCTTATTGTTAGTTTGAAAGCTTAACAATAAGTATTTAAATGTACCCACGAACAGAGATATATTTTGTTGTATAATAATATATGTTCAGTGTACCTTAATTTCGAATTTGCAGAACTTGTCTTCGATGTCGTTCCTGGTTTGCTTGAGCAGTTTCGCACGTGCACTGCCCGTCTGGTTGACTGGCGCGTTTTGTGGCATCCTGGTACAAGCGCAATAGATTCTTAGATATAAAACTATTTATTGACACCTACAAGAATTTACATGAATTATAAATGAAAATTATATTTTTCAAATTTATTGGCTTAATTTGCCGGCCTACGTGTTCCTGTATGGTTCATACCTGTTATTTTTAGCTTAAAGGGCCCTAGGTATAAGGTTACGCGAAATAGGAGTCACTCATTTGTTGCTCTATTATGATAGCGCCATGCTTTCCTGTAGATGCTGATACTACGCCGGGCCAATATGAAAAATGGTACAATATAGAAGGAATAGCCAAGTGTGGTAGTTACCTCCTAGGCTGGGCGTCTCCCGCAGCGTCTCCATCTGTGACTTGCGAGGAAGGTGTCTCCCTGCCAGAGATGTTGGGACTGCCGCGACCGCTCACGTTAGCCGACACCTGCGATCAAACAACACATCAAATACCACATGTGGTAGACATGTGACGCGTTAACAACAACTCTTAAGTTGTTTCATTTATCTACTACATACTATATTTTTTTCCTCCCGTATTTATGTTACATTTGTCATATAAACAAAGTCATTTGTCTTTACTCTTATGTAGTTAGTAGTACCTAATTATAAATATCTGAAAATAATAAGCTGTTAAGTTTGCGTAAGTCCCAAGATAAGCAATGTCAAACAACTTCATGTAACTTCATGATATCATGCTGTGCTTTTTTATACACATAATTAAAAAAACATTGTCTGGCATTTCATTTGTGTATTACTTTTATAAATGTTCATGTCTGCGATGAATAAATATTTTTCTAGTTAACTACTATACTTATGACATTAACTTGGTTGTAGTAGTATTTTACAAAAGTAAAGTAATCATGGGTAGACTTAACTTACAATGTCTGATGGCAAACTTACGCTATAATATAAAAATTAATGTTTGTTCTCAAAAGACTAGCTATGTGTTTACATCACTACTCAGCAATACCAATCCACCTCTACCAAACATCGGTAAGTATATGTATGTATATGTACGTGTGGTGAGGGTTACCATGTCGGAGAGGTTGTCGTTCTGGTCCTCGGTCTCGAGCTCGAGGCTGGAGGTGACGCTGTGGTTGGACGCGGCCTCCGACACCGCCTCCAGGTTGTCCGACGTGTTGCCCAGCGACACCTCGTCGTGCGACACTGAGAACCTGGATGGATGAGCAGGTAATGTAGTAAGACCCTCAATATTACAAAACATGACTGATAAAAAAAACATGGACCAACCGTGGGCAAAGCCCTCCTCCGACTATTAATAAAAACAATAATTATATAAACACATTCAGTGCCTTTTCACACCTTTACAGATAAAAGTTGATAAATCTCACAAAAAAAACGGGTGGCACTCCGGGAGCATCGGCAGAAGTGAAAACTTCAACATTAACGTTGTGCATTTTTGGTGAGGGAATAATTTCGCAAAAATGCTTTATTTACTAGTATAAAAGTACTATCATTTACGTGGTAAAATACAACATTTATTGCGCTATCGTACACAAACATGACAACGCGACAACAACGCATGACAACAAACGTCTTACGCATTTTTGATCAGGGTCACGTGATCTGACGCGAGTTCAACATTTTTTACCCAACCCAAAAAAGTGCACAGCGCCGCTAAAGAAGTTTTCACTTCAAAAATAACATCTGTGCGTATTCAGTAAAATAGATTATCCCATAAAAAACAAAACTTGTAAAAAAAAACAAGTCTCGCAACTTAGTTCTTCTGCCGTAAAAAGTTGTGAGATCCTAATGATACTAAGTCCATGAATTTATTCAGTCCCCGTTTAAGGGAACTTCTGTCTTAAGTTATTTTGCACATATCATACCAGACACCATCTTATAGTGACCATATCAATATTAAATTAATAAGTTCTTTAGGTGTGTAGTCCGCCAACCCGCACTAGGCCAGCGTGGTGGACTAAGGCCTCAACCCTCTCAGTTGTAGAGGAGACCCGTGCCCAGTAGTGGGACGTATGTGGGCTGATGATGATATCAATATTAAAAATCTTTTATGTTTACTTTTAGTGCGATTGCCAAGTCAAAACTATTTTATTTAAAACATAAAAGAATTTTAATATTGATATAGCGCTAGTCTTTTCCAGACAAAATGTTCATATTACCTGGTCCTCTTCTGCACAGGTGCCCCAGGCCCTGCGACGGCGAGAGCTGATGCCGTATCGTCAGCATCGCCTTCGGAGCCGCCGTAGTAACACTCCAGCACTTTCGACTCGGGGATGAGGCCTGCGTTTATTAAAAGTAAAAAAAATAAAAAATATTAGCCAACCGATGCCATATTTGGACCGCAATATACTATAAGTATATTACGTACAGTGTTACGTCATCGAACCCGTAGAATAAAACATGATAAAAATATTTATTTATCATTGTAATGAGGTACATAAAGACAAAATATAATTATTACACAATAAACTATGAAATATCTTAAATTTGAGCTAGTAATTAATAAAGATATCTATAAATTTTCATATGTGGTAGATACACAGACACCATGAATCTCTTTTATAGTTACTGTGCATACAGAATCTAACTTTTTAAACATATTTTTACGTAAGTATCTGTGGTTCTATTGCATGGTGCACTCGAGAATTATGCGCACTTCTTATCAGACAGACAACATATCAGCCTTCACTGATTTTAACAGTGAACGTAAACAAAGTGAGGAAAATTGACCAAACCATAGAGGCCAGGATTCTAGATCAAGGCCTGCCCCTCTTAATAAAAGACGCCATGCTAAAAAAAAAAGATGCTCCACACTTCGTTTTCCTTATTATTGAGGGTCAGGATTCCCCTGCTATATCATCATCAGCCCATAGATGTCCCACTGCTGGGCACGGGCCTCTTCTATAACTGAGAGAGGTTAAGCTTGCTATTTTCTATTCTCAGCCTATCGCCGTCTACTGCTGAACGAAAGCCTCCTCAAGTAGGCGCCAACCATCCCGGTCTTGAGCAGCCCTTATCCATCCGCTACCCGCCACCTTTCTCAAGGTGAGATAGAAAGCCTGCTATATAAGTAAATAATATTAAGTATATAAACAATATCCAAATCCCATGCACCCACCTACATAATCATGTTCCTCTGCATTAGCCAGCTTGATGATGAGCACCTCCAAGGTGTCGAGGCTGGGTTCCTCCCTGTCGGCGGTGCCGTTGACCGGCTTGTCGTCAGACAGGCTGAGCGAGGAGTTGGAGCTGCCGCTGCGGTACATACGAGACTTGGGCACCTTCGCCAGGATGCTCTTCTTGCCGTGACCGTTCTCGACTGGAATCTCTTTCGGCTCTGAGGGTCTGGAGTATGAGTTTGATGAGGTAATAATTATAATAGGTATAGTCGCCTAAATATGTCATATAAAATTGATATTAAAAATATATAAATGATAAATTAAGGCATACGTAAAGATGCTGTGAAGTGAGAACGTCTTGCTATCTCTCTCACGCTCGCCTTTTTGACAGCTATTTCATCACCGAGTACTTAAGGCGTCCTTTTTTAACTGTTTGGGAATTATCCAATTTCTTTTTATATAATATCTTACATATTATACAGGGTGTATTCAGACGTTTCATCAGAATCGTCAGAATGAAGTTTTCCTAAGAACCTTAGGTATAAAATGTATGTGGTTGTTAGGAAAACGTCAAAATTTTAATTTTTGTCGGGATTTTGTTTTCGCGGTCTGAATACCCTTTCTATCCTTCTTTGGAACGCACTCCCCCTCGAAATCAGAATGTTTTCTTTCAAAGAAAGGGTTCGGCAATTTTTATTTAATCGTATGTCAGAAGTATCATAGTATGTATATATATATATATATATATTTATCTATGTATGTATATGTATATATATATTGCATTTTAGATATTTATGCACCTTTTCGTGTTTCTCTGCACCGCCCTAAGGTTGACTGGCAGATAATGCCTTAGGCATTAAGTCCGCCTTTATACTTTTATGTATATGAAGCATAAATAAATAAATAAATACGAACAGCACCAAGAAACTAGTGTTATATTGTTACTTGTATTTGGTGAAGTCGGGCATCTTCTTCAGTATGTCGTGCAGTCTGCTCCTGTAGTTGGGTTCCATGGTCTGCAGCGATGCGGCCAGCCTCACTGCACCCAGGTCGCCATTGGCCACGCCTTCGCCGCTAACTTCACCACTGATGAACGTGGTTCATACCGATAAAAAAGTTGTAGGCATATTTAGATCAAGAGTAACAAAATAGGAGCCATTTGGAATGTTCAAGGCGTGTAAAGGTAGTGCAAAAAACTAGTAATGATTTTATGTCATTGTTTTTTTGCTGACTTATTCGTACTGTTTTAGGGAAACTACAGGTGTATGAATCAGTTCCTGAATGTAGACAGATACAAAGTTGCAAGATTAATAACTAAAGTCTAATTTTCACTTTAGTTTCTAATTTTCAAAATTAGTCATGTAAAGTCATGTATTATTATTTTGTTTTGTTTATTGCCACCGAGTAATAAAGTATCAAGAGTTATCAGAGACAAAAAAAATACTGACCCAAAAGCAGCCTCCGATCCGCCGCCTGAGCTGCTGGACTGGTCCTCACCCGACGCGGTGGACTGAGTGTTGTTGTTCAACTTCGACGAAATGCGTCGCAGGAACGTGATCTGATCATGGTAACACCTCCATATAGAGATAAATACTAAATACATACATAAACTCACACCTGTATTCCCCGAAGGGGTAGGCAGAGCTGCAATTCTGCACCCACATTTCGCCAAGTATGTATAAGTCCCACGTAACAGGGGGCGAGCCTATTGCCGTTTTTCGGGCACATTTCCAGACTCCGTGCTGTTACCGAGAATTTCCTAATGGAAAACACCAATAACACTTTGTCCGACCCGGGAATCGAACCCAGGACCTCTTGATCGCACGGCACATACTTGTACCGCGAGACCACGAGGCAGTAAATTCAGTGTTTAGTAAATACTAAATACTGAATTTATATTACATGTTCCCGTTATGGCGTCACTTCTCTCAATAGTTAAGTTTAGACAGCACCGTATATACCATCAGTACAGTTATTCATTTAGCCGTGCCAGTATAAAAGTATAAAATATAGTATAAAATCACATTACTGTAGGACAAATAGAGTAAGTATATATGGGAAAAATTTAAGGATATAAATATTCTTACCGTCACTTTATATACGAAAACCTTATATACGTTCAAAAGAATCTTGATCAATTTAATAAAATTTGTAATGTACACAATAAAAATACTAGGAACAAATGTAATCTAGTTCAACACGTAACTCGTCTCCGGAAAGTTCATAACTCTTTTATGGGGCTATGTATACGCTTCTATAACAAACTTACGAAGGCTATTAGGGAGCTTCCCTTGAATAAGTTTAAAGTATTAATAAAAGATAAACTTTACCAAAAAGCATACTATAAAATTTCAGATTTTATTGAAGATAGTAAGCCCTGGGAGTAAGTAAATTGATCGGAGTTTTATTGTGTTGCTACAGTTTGTATCGTTATGAAATGTATCATTATGACATGTATCGTTATGACATTTAACGTTATGACATTTATCATGTAAAATTGAAACTGTTTATTAAAAAAAATATGCGATTTTCTAATTTTTTTTAAAATTGACATTTCGTGTTGCTGAGGGAGTTTCTTGCCGTTTCTTCTCCACAGCTATAACACGTTTCGAAGCGGCAATAGTTTAATAGTTTAAAAAAATATTAAAAAGTGTAAAATTGACGATTCAAAAGAACTTGTAAAAGTCTATTTGAATAAAGATAATTTGACTTTGACTTTGACTTTGATACTGACCAGTAGATGCGCATCGTGCGGCGTGTAGAGTGCGACCGTGGTGCGCACGTGTGCGTCAGTGCGCGGCGCCGCCTCCCCCGCGCCGCCCGCCCCGCCCCCGCCGGCGCCCACCGGCGCGGGGCACATCGCCTCCTCACACACCGCCTCCACCAGCGACCACACGCACGACCGCTCGAACTTCGTGTACAAGTCGCGAACCTTCGGCTCCACCTAGAAATAAATACACCCAACAGTCACATACACAATTCTGACCCCACACTAGGATTCAAGTAAAAAAAGCTTATGACACTTTTATCATCATCAGCCCAAATACGTCCCACTGCTGGGCACGGGCCTCCTCTACAATTGAGAGGGTTTAGGCCTTAGTCCACCACGCAGGCCTAGTGCGGGTTGGCGGACTACACACCTAAGCAATTCCTAAGAACTTTTTTTTTTTTTAGATGTGCAGGTTTCATCACGATGTTTTCATTCACCGTTAAAGCAAGTGATAATTCATTGTGAATACACACATAACTTCGAAAAGTCAGAGGTGTGTGCCTGGGGTTTGAACCTGCGACCGTCGAGATTCTCGACCGCACGCCTAAACCTCGAGGCCATCACTGCTTATGACACTTTTATGCGCCGAGATATCTTTGAAAAGCTGAAGAACGTAGGCTAAACAGGTAAATGTATAAATATACAGTAGGACCTATATAAGTCGAAAATCAAAGGAGATGCCAAAAAAATAGAGTTGTAAAGTTTTCGACTTGTAGAGGATTTCGACTTAGGCGGATTTAGATTCGTAGACGTAAAGAGGTTCGAGATTCATTCTTATACATTTTTTGGAAGAGACGTATAAATTAGTTAGAGATATATTCGAGATACGGAGGTCCAATTTAATTTTTCGAGTTATAGAGGGAAAATAAAAATATGTACCAGTTTTGCTTGGTTAGGGCGACTAACACTTTGTTTTATACAATACTCTTTCTCGAGTAGGTCAATTAACAGCCAGCACCTATTTTTTCATTACATATTTGTACCTTTATTTTTGTGCTATTTAAAAAACATTGCAATTTTATTATCATAATGAAGTCATTTTAATTTCATACGGATGAAAAAAATAGGTAAAACTATAAATAGTATAATAATAAACAAACTAGTTAACAACTCAGTGAAACGACACATAACTCGACCATACAATTACGTTTACTGACGCATAAACGAGCCGAACAAAACAATAGCACGTTGCCAAGTAAAAATCGTTTGAATTCTATCTCCAACAGACAAATGTAAACTTGTTGCAATGGCAGAGACATTAATGCAACTTCAAAAGAATGAAGACCCACCTCTTGGAACTTGGCCAAGCAGAGCATCTGTATAATCTGAGCTATTTGTATGAGGTTGAAGCGAGCGATGTATGACACGGGCACTTCCACCACGCCGTGCGCCTCAGGATTCACAATGGCTGGACATATCAGGTGGTTGAGCACCAGTTCCGTGCAGATGGCGTGCACCTCACGATCTGATGTCCTGTACAATGAAAAAGTTACCTTAAGACGTGACATATAAGGATGAATATTCGTCAGCGTATATAGGAAAGTAGATCAAAACCCGCTGGGTTGCCTCAGAATAATGTTTGTAGTTGTAAGCACGAACAAGACTTCATTAGCCACATGTAACATTCAGCGATGTTCTGTAACTAATTTAAAGTGCGACAATTTTCTATTACTATTGCCTCGTGGTCTCCTGGCGCAAGTATGTACTGAGTAATTTAGAGGCCCAGGTTGCAATCCCGGGTTGGGCAGTGTTATTGGATTTTTCCATTAGAAAATTCTCAGTAACAGCACGGAGTCTGAAGATTTACTCGAAAGACGGTAATAGGCTTATACAATATACATACCTGGCGTAATGTGTAATGTATTTTTCCATTAGGTACTACATGTTTACAATAACAAAAGGTTCAAGATATTTCGCAGCAATGTTTTGACGAATATTTTTATCTGCGTTGGGTGGTGTTGCGCAGAATTAAACACTACAAAATTCTTAACCTAAATTACTGGAAAGCTAAAAGAAAGTTAACTAAAGAATTGGTTAATTGGTCTTACTCCTTCTCAGAAGACTTTTTGAAATGTATTAAGTAACTTTAAACACGCATCGTAAAAATCATTACATCTTTTCTTTCTTTTTTGTTTTATAATATTTGATTATCCATTTTGTTTTAATTATATATTCAGCACCGTTATTACTAGCTTTAAGATACTCCTGTAAAAAAACTCTCCACGAGACAGGCAGTGCCTAGTGTGGAGAGTTTTTGCAAACTGTTATGTGTAAATTTTTTCAAGGTTAATAAATAAATTTATTATTATTATTATTAATTTCATTGTTCTCTACGGGCATGTCGTTGGCAATGAAACTTACCTGGAATGTTGCTTGAGCAAGTGCACGATCTGCTGTATGATCAAGGCGATGGTGGCGGGGAAGTTGGGCCAGTTCTCCCGAAGCGACGCTATGAACTTGTTCGTCAGGTTGAACAGCGACTGGATCGTCCACTTGCGGTAGCGAGCCACCTTCGATGTGTACTCAGCGCTGTTCGGCTGACCGAACTTCTTGATGCGGTCTGCTGGCGAGAATCTGTTGGCGATTGGCTTTTGTTTATTTATATTGTTTTTTTTGTGCCAGTATCATCGTGATGAGGATGCTGAAACTTTTTGAGGTGAAGGGAATCAAGGCCTCAATGTGACTCTTTACGATCAATTAGCATCGAGAGAGTGTTACCGGTCGGAGCGAGTAGAGTTAGGTGTTGCATAAACAAGCAAAAACTAAATAAGCTATTTCCTATTATCAATTTCATATTTGAGTTCAATTGTTGTTTTTGAGCGAAATATTATGCTTCGAACGAGAACCATAAATATAATACGCAACGTCCGAATAAAGTTCTTGGTCGAATCAACTGATGTATTCGATTACGAATAGAACGATAAAAATACTTTGACTGGTTAAAGATGTATCGTTATCTTTTGGATAGTGTACTAACAATAATAACAATTCTTCTTAACAGCATGTTGGGCAAATGCATCCCAGGATACGAATGAAAGAGAACAGATTCATATTCTATATACAGTAGAACCTCGTTAAGTCGAACTTCGATAGGTTGAAAAACTCCAAATCTCAAAAAAAAAATTTGTTCTCTTCCATTCAAACACCGAAACCGCCAATACTCGAAATCTCAACCTTCTATTAGTCGAAATAATCAGTGAGTCCCGCCAAGGCATTTTGGTACATAACTTCCCTCCATAACTTGAAAAATCTCAAACATAGCACAATAAACTCAAAATGTGTAAGAATAAATCATAACCTCTTTATGTCGAATCAAAAATCCGCCTATGTCGAAATCTTCCGTAAGTTGAAAACTCTATAACTAGATTTTTTGGCGTCTCCCTTGATGTTTGACTTATAGAGGTTCTACTGTATTAGAATAGGATATTCTCATTTATATATCAAATTGCTTTTGCTAAATAAAGAATTATTATTTATTATAGATACAGAACCAATCATACAATTGGAACTACTATACGCACCTCTCCATGGCCTTATCAGGATCGATGTCAAGGAAGAACTCGTCCTCATGCAGCACGGCCATGACGGGCGCGTGCAGAGCCGCTATGAGGAACTGTCTCGCCGGCGTGTGGCCGTCGCGGAACACCGCGTACATCGACGCGAACGCACACTTGCCTGTTCTGAACAACCTGGCAACATATAAAATATATAAAATACACAGGGTGTAAAAAGACCTTGATCGAAAACTAAGACAGACAATAGCCATCATCATCATCATCAGCCCATATATGTATGTCCCACTGCTGGGCACGGGCCCCTCTACAACTAAGAGGGTTTAGGCCTTAGTCCACCACGCTGGCCTAGTGCGGGTTAGTGGACGTTTTTTTTTTTATACCGGCACGGCAAAGTGACCCCATTTTCCTGATGGTAAGTGTAATGGAGTCCAGAAAAAGTGCCGACCAGCGAGAGATGATGATCTCCCGTTGGTCGACGCAATCATGCCGGCCGAAAACCTCTTCACCTATCTTGTGAAGAAGTTTGGGGGACTAATACCATGGTGAACAAAGGACCGACCGCGAGAAACCGGCCCAAAAATGCCGGCACGGTCATCCTTTCTCCATGATTGAAGCCCCCCCGAAAACCGGATATACACTGGCTGATCCCGGAACGCGGCACACTTGCATGTGCCACTATGGCGGGTTTTACGCCCTGTGTACGGTGGTCGCTATCCGGGCGGATACGAATATCCTACCACCAGCACACATAAGAATTTTTAAGAGTGTAGGTTTCATCAATATGTTTTCTCGATGATACGTAGCATAGACACGAGAATCTTACAATAGTTTATATAAGTTAAAAATATATATTTTATATTTATATATTTAAACCTTTATTTATTCCTTAATAATAGTTACATTCTACAATTTATTTAAGCAACAAAACAAAAAAAAAAACAAAAAAAAAATATATTACTGAAAAACTTTCGACACAGATATACATATAAAAATGTCATTTTTGTTAATATTTTTTTAACAAAATGCTTCATTTATATGGAAGCTTTAGAAATATTTTACATAAAGAATTTGATCCAAATTAAGCAGAAACTCTAGTAGCAAATCTAATATTTAAAATATGTTACTAATTGATTACTAAATAACTCCTGGTATAACGGGAATGCTGTGCAAGTTACACGGATTTTCTCTTTACTTTTGTAATCATTCAAACGAGACGCTAACTATAATTCAAAACATATGTTTATCTATTCGTTAGCACGTTAGTTAGTAACGTGGTCTACACTTTGAAATGTAGGTATAGTACATAGACCCTCATTCACTCTTTCTTAATATTTCTTATATTCCCCGATAGGGTAGGCAGAAGTGTATTTTTGCAACCACTTTTCGCCAGGTGTGATTCAGTCCCACGTAATAGGGGCCGAGCCTATTGCTGTTTTTCGGGCATATTTTCCGATTCAGTGCTGGTAATGAGAATTTCCTGTTAGAAAAACCTAATAACACTGTTGCCAGACCGAGGAATTGAACCCTCCCCTCTAGATCATACGGCACATACTTGTACCATGAGACAATGAGGAAGTCCAAACAATTTTAAACTATCAAAGCTTCGGTCGATAAATTGTCTTTTGAGTGGCACAAAATTCAATTATCTGTATTGAAACAAATAAACAGCAGACTTCCCGTCTCTGTCTCGTTTAGGGTAGACAGATACGACAGCACTGCAAACGCTACTTTAAATACATTGTTATGTGTTTTCATCATCAAATAGTTGAAGTAAATACACGTACTTTCTAGGATCGCTGGAGATGACGAGCTGGTGTTTGATGAGCAACTTGAGCACGGCCAGCAGTCTGGTCCTGTCGCTGGTGGACCGACAGCTGCCATACAGACCGGCCACCAGGGTGGAAGGCAGCGACGATGGCATGTGGTCTTCTCCCAGGAGTAGACACAGCGCGACAAGGCGCGGCGAGTCGCGCAGCCATCCTAGGAGCTCTCCTAGTGCTGTTGCTTCCTGTTATAAATGCAAAAAATATATTTAAAAAGCAGAAATTTTAAAGCTTCTGTGGCGCGGTTGGCTAAACACCCGCTTGGTAACGAAAGGTCGCGCGTTCTATTCACGCACAGAGACAAATGTTTGTGTGAAATATTTGTTTCTGGTCTGGGTGTTTGTGCGACCGAAAAAGTCTCTCGTGGTTTCTTATACCCACGACACAAGACATATCATATCATAGTGTGGGGTTAGAACTATGTATGTGACTGTTGAGTGTATTTATATATATATTAATTTATACACTCCGCATAAGGTTTGTACAGAGTCAATCATTGTATCTTTGAATCGTCGTATACGAAAAATAATATAATCGTTTAGCATATTTGGGCGTGCTTGACAAAAAACTAGCGAAGCGTCCTCACTCGCACTTGATGAAAAGTGAATTGCGGTTCAAATAGTCTGTCTATCTTTCAATAAACAATACACCTTTACTTGTCTTTCTTTCCCTATTTACATAGACTGAAACCATCTGTCATTTGTCGTGGCGCAGTTGGCTAGACACCAGCTTGCGAAACGAGAGGCCGCGGGTTTGATCCCCGCACCGAGACAAACGTTTGTGTGATCCACAAATATTTGTTTTGGGTCTGGGTGTTTGTGACACCGAAAAGTCTTTCGTAGTTTCTGATACCCACGACACAAGACTCGTATCTTAATGTGCGGTCAGAACTATGTATATGACTGTTGGGTGTATTTATTTATTTATCTGTTATAATTGGACAGATTTTTTTGAAAACAAGACAACTTACAAGCCATTTATTGCAAATTATCATTTCAATTGGCCACAATTAAAACGACCGGAACATACGATACAAGGCTAATAGAATGCAGTTATAATGCATATCAATAAAGACTTATGTATTCACTGACTATCTAAAAGTGAAACGGACGGACGGCCAATCAATTATTTTTTCTAGACACGGCAAAGTGATTTCATTGCACTTTCTTTCTTTCTTATGGTATGTACTTTATGATGGTAAGTTCAGTGCCTTCGAAAAAAAAATGGTTCCATAGACAGACGTCTAACCAATACCGCCTGGCCATGTGGTGACTAAATGAACTTTTATAGGCAATTATTCATAGATATATGGATTATTTCAATTTACAATCTTAAATGGTCGTATACAAATTTAGCTACAATAAAGACTTACCTATAGCATTTTAACGGGCATTTTTTGCCGGATTAGTTCTTAAAAAAAAAATTTAATTTATAGACAAACGGCACTCTCAACAATGTTTAATTAGCCCGCGTTTATGAGACGCTTACTGGCTGCGTCACCTTGTGACCTTTGCCGTATCATTCAAATTCCTATTATAAAGAACAAGTATTTTATAATATCGCAGTATAAAATATGTATAGCAGTTACTTTGTGCGTCGAAATGACGTTTCATACCATGTTTTTGTGATAATAATAGTCAATAGAGCACAACAAATTTGTGTTGTGAAACAGAAAAATATACAGGAAATACGAGTAGATGAATAAGAAAAATAAGGTTTTGATGTATAGTTTGTTAAGGTTTAGTGTATATTGGTTAAAATATGTCGAATATTATAATGTCGGAAAATACTAAACCACCTGAAAGCTTATGCTGTGCAAAGCCTAGGCGGGTCGCTAGTTTTCTGATATAAAAAACCCGAAACAAATATTTGTAGAATGCACAGGATGTGAGGATCGAACCCGCGGCCACTTGTTTCGTCGTGGTGTCTAGCCAACTGCGCGACAGGGCTGTAAAGCGAATGATATAAAGTAGGTAATAATATTGTAATTCATAACTAAACTGTCACCGAGTTATCGAGTTAGAAATAATGTTTCTTTATATGAGAATATATTATAATCCTTCGATCGATGACTCGCGCATGGCCCGTTTTCTCGTAGTTTACCCTTGCGATTTCCTTACCAGGACTCCTACGTGACAATGTTGAATTTCGTTGGCGTCCTATTATATAAATAAGAGACATTGTACAGCGCATTCCGTGGTGCGGGCACGCGAAACAAAACAGTCACAGAGTGTGAATTACCGCCATTGTCTATATGCACAGAGTGGCACGTTGTGTTATGGCTGTGTGAGCGTTTCTACGTTAGGAAAACGTAGTACATAATTGCTCATGTCGGATTTTCCATAACATATGCTCACATGATTATCATGCTCCGCCCCAAATATGTGAACGTCCATTAGATATCTATACATATGAATAAAATTGGGCTGGTGTCGGTTTGAAATATAATATAACCGCTTTTTACTAAATGCATATGGATGTAGACACGGTACATATACCAAACTACCATTTTTTCCAATTTTTGTCAGTTTATTCTGGCTAATCTCTGAAACGGCTGGACCGATTTTGACGGGACCTTCACTGGCAGATAACTGATGTAATAACGAGTAACTTTGGCTATTACAGCTAATCTATGGTCATGCTGGTGGTGATATTTGGAATGTCCGAGTACGTTAGCAAAAACAGAGTTAAAAGCCTGTAACACCACCATATGTTACAGGCTTTTAACCCTGTTTTTGCTAGCGTATACAGCTTTGTTATCGGAACTAAGGTTCACATTATGTTAAACAAAATGTACCGCCTATGAGTGAGTACGTCTCATGGTTATCATTGAGGTGTAAGAAGGAAGAGAAAAGAGGTGATAGCTATTGAGCTCCTCTTACAGTTTGTGGTGATGACTGAAAGAGGTATGTTATTGTCTCTAACCTGACAGGTTCGAGCCAAAAAAAAAACCGGCATATTGACTAAAACCTCTCGGTAGCCGTCAACCGCATCGAGGGTAAGATGTTCCAGAGCGATAGCGCTCCAGATAAAATCAACCTAATCACGATGTTGTTCCATCACACAATGGCACGACCCTGTCTATGCATAATGAAGTTCAAATTGATTACAACCGGTCTCTGCTAATTTCAAAGAATTAAAGTACTCGGTTTGATATACGAAACAATTCTTTAAAAAATTTGCCTCTTAGAGCTTAATATTTTATAATACTTGCTTTACTGTACCATTGCATTTTTTTGATAGACTTAAAATTTCTTAGACAAATGTTCGCCAAAATTTGCATTTTTAAAAGATTTATATATTTCTCTTTGTATTTGTGGTTGTTGTCTGTTTTTTATTTAACTAAGTACATAAGAATATAAATAAGAAATTAGCTTCGAGTACAGATAATATTTATTCTGGATCTTTATGTCTTAAATCCGTCTGCGTACCCGCGAAGCTGTAACGATCCTAGTATGAGTCATAGGCAACGAAGAACTTTTACCAAGTAATCCTAGTAGCTAAGTTGGGTGTTATGGAGGTGGAAAATATTCGACCGCGCCACCCAGACATTCATCCGCGTACATCAGCGAGTTATCGCAACACGCGATATACTTTTTTTTTTTATACTGGCACGGCAAAGTGACTCCACTGTACCTGATCTGATGGACTCCACTGTACCTGATGGCTCCACTGTACTTGATATATACATCATTGATTCGGTATTCTTATTGATCCCATTTAGCCACACAAATGTCAAGCGTCGACATCCGAACATTTCAGACCAAGCAATTTTTTGTCTGAATAGTTCTGCCATCATTAGCCCATATACGTCCCACTGCTGGGCACAGGCCTTCTCTACAAGTGAGAGGGTTAAGGCCTTAATCCACCATGTAGGCCTAGTGCAAGTTGGCATATTACACACCTAAGAAATTTATATGAAGTTTTAGGTGTGCAGGTTTCATCACAATGTTTTTCTTCGCCATTTAAGTATGTGATAATTCATTGTGAAAACACAAATAGCTTTGAAAAGTCAGAGGTGTGCACCTGGGTTTGAACCCGTGACCGCTGAAATCCTCGACCGCGTGCCTAAACCTCAAGGTCATCACTATTTACTATAATCCATAAATAACTAAATCAGGTGCCATGAGATCAGAAAGTCTCATAAAATTTTCCTATGCCTATATCAATATACATGTGATAATGTGTGCTGTCGGGTCCATTTATTATTATATCAACATACATACATAACCTCACGCATGTATTTCCCGAAGAGGTAGGCAGAGATCAGTCCTATTTAATAAGGGGTGAGCCTATAGCCGTTTTTCAGGCACTATTCCAGACTCTGTGCTTCTACTGAGAATTTCCTAATGGGAAACCCCAATAACACTTTGCCCGACCCGGGAATCCAACCCAGGATCTCTAGATTTCACAACACATATTATTATTATATCAAGCAATATCTAAATTATGTCTGTACACAAAACACATGCCGAAAGGAGATTAAGATAAAAGTTATTGTAGATCACAATACAGATAAATAGCATCTCACAATCAGATCTATGCTTTGCCAATATCTTGTTATGTTTTATGGAGTCATTAAATTTGAGTTATGACGCTTGGCTAAGGAACAATAGCCATACTAACAATAAATATCTTTATCTATTTCAGGTAACAAACACTAACATGACAGAAATGATCACAATATTTAATTTTTTAACTATTTTTTTTTTATTTGCTACATATGGAATGAAATAAAAAGGGCATGAAGTATCCTAGGTTTCCTTGAAATTGTGTAAATGAAAATTGGGGTCAAGTTTGGTCAAGATACTAAGAAAAATTCCTGTGATGCAACTAATGTCACATAATAAGAGTGAATTTACAGTATAAAAAGTTTTAATCAAGGATAATTTTATGTATAAATACAAATGCACTATAAATGCCTATTGATGTACCATTAACTATTCTAAACAATTGTAATATGCATGTGTGTTTTATTACTCATAAACACAACATTATTCATAAAAGTGGGTGGATACTAAACTTCACAAATGTACTGACTCACTAGTCCACAAAAGTATTGGTACCATTTAAGTGAATGAAATAATGTGCTATTTTCCCCTTTTCACTTTGTCAAGGATATTTGAATATTGCTTAACTTATTTATGCATTCAAGCACCAATTACTTTTAATACTACCTAATGAAAAAAAAAAATACAATTTTTCACTTACATTGTACTTAAGGACCTTGAAAGCTTCCACGAAAGTGGTTCTCTCTAGGAGGCTGGCCCTCTGGCAAGCGGCGATGGATTCTGCTTCACAACGCGATGTTATCAGGTTTGTGAGATTTTGCCGCTGCTGCGAGCAAATCCACGACACCTGCAGCAGTTCCATCGCCCGTTTCTCAACATCCTCGTTTAGTTTTTGCAACAGCTGCCTTTCGGAATTGATGAAGATTTTCTCGCGTCTTAGCTGGTTCGCTAGTTCAGCGATATTCATACAACCTTCCGACGTTGACTGCATCATACTTGTCGGTAAGACGTAATTATGTACACATATCGTCCTCAACTAATGTTTATGAAATATTTTTCACGTCATTTCGCCTTCACGGAAACAAGTTTTTTACACTTTTTACTTCATAACAACACTTATATTTAACACCACGGCTATTTTGATTTTTACGATTATTGAAGTGTTCAGTATAATATTTTTTAATTTTAATCAAGTCCTTGTTAACGCCTACAGTATTTTTCTCGTTTTCTTATCTTCAGAAAGTATGACAAAAAAGCTTGAAACGCGAAAAGAAATGAGTGAATGCAAAGAATGAATATAGTTTATAATACTACATAATTATATCATAGTTATTAAATGTCACAGTAACCATCATACAGTTTTTTATGATAAATATTCAAATATTTTTATATTATAAAAATTAATAAAACTCAGTTCCTACAGCGTTTAAATTTGCAATGTCGAAATTTCTTCTTGAAATTAGTTCAGACCACGAAATTATGTTTTTTTTTTTTTTTTTACTCATGGCAATTTCTGTAATCAGGAACAGTCGTATTAAATCGCGGTACTCAACAGTTTACAGCTTATGCAACGTTATGTACGTATTTCTTGCAAGTCAGAGCGAGATAGAGAATAGTTGTGGTTGTATCTTTTATTTGGAAGGATGCTAAAAAGAATGTTTTGAACGAATAATAGAGTGACATCTGAAGAATAGAAGTTAATATTGAATGAATGGAAATGGCTGGCGAAGGAAATTGAAGGAAATCCTTGGACTGCAGCGCTTTTCATTGTAATTTTGTGTAAATAAAAATTTGATTACTCGTTTCGTAATAAGTACTTAAATGTTATCAGTGCACTATTTTTATTACTATAATGTCAAATAGTTCAATCGAAGGGAAAATTAAGGGATTACAGGACCGTTTCGATAATGAAATGCGTAATCGGAGAGAAGGTGGCTTCAGCAGCCAAGGAGGAATTGGAGCTTCCCGACCCGGGAACGTTCGAAGACCTAAGCCACGTGAGTATCCCACACGGACTGTGTTTCTCACCTGCGTTTTTCGTAATACAAAATATGAACTTGACCTGACCACCTCCCTAGCTATTGCATCAATATTTATGGTTTTCTTTACATTTTTCAATGTTTTTCTCGTACTGTGTTGTGTTTACATTAAATGTATGTGTTGTGCTTTGCGTGATATGGCCGTTTCTTTGTTATAAAACTTAGAAAATGAGCTCAGATAATAATGATATGTTAGTTTATGGGTTATGACATATTTAAGGTATTATTAATGTATTCACTAACAATGTTATAATGTGTGGAGGACAGTAATGTACGCTGGCAGCTTCCCTGTCGGCGGCCGTGCACATTGTGTTCAAATTATTTGCATAAATTGGCATTGATCATACAGTGGGTGGCACATAAGTTGGTCTCTTTTTTTATACATCTGTATGCATGCATTTTGTGTTAATGTTGTCAGACACCATTGTCTTGTTACAATATATATGTAAATTTTCTAATGTTTGTGGTTTATGTAATTTACATTGTTTTGCACAGCTGTTATGGGTTTAGGTACATTAAAGGTAGTTAAATATTTGCCGAGGTTAAGCATTGTCATAGCCATGTTAACATTACAACTTATTCTTTAATTCATTTTTGATGATTGTAATGATATCTGTTGATATTTCTAAAAGATCAAATTTGGGAATGAGATTGAACTTTGAGTCACAACCTCATACAATCTAAATTTGAATCATTTTTCATGAGATATTGCCGTCATCATCCAAATCATTTGTTTGCATTACTTAATTTATTGACAAGTATATGCTGATTATCAAGAATAATTTAAAAACACATGATTAATTATGTACTTAATCTGTAATGCTATTTTTTTGAATGTTAAATAACAAAATGTTTTCATCATTTCAGCCCCCATGTTTTCCAATAGAGAGATACCTGCATTTCCACCGAGGTCACCTCAGGCCACTGAGACTGAACATAGAATGCGAGAAGTGTATAAGGTATTTATGCAACAATTAACGAATAAGACCTTTTTGGTGGTTCATTTCTTGAAGTTGTAAAGTGTTAATAATATGGGCAGGATATTGTTGTTTTTTTTTTTTTTTTAATACAGAATCATAAAATTTGCTTATAATAAAACTGGGCTCCATCATTAGTTTTATATTAGACTGTTTCCACACAATCTAATGATATACCATATAATATGAGTAAGAAAGTCTGAAAGTAAATGTTTGTAACAAATATTTGTTTTTAAGAAGAGAATACCCTTTTTCCCACCTATAGGCTTACTATATCAAAGAAGAAAATACCAAATCCTTTATCTACATTGCCTATGCCATATGTATATGTAAGTTCAGCATGTGGTACTTTGGTATTTCAGTGGGTCAGCAAACAGTCCTGAGGTTGATTTTTGGGGTTCTAAATGAGTACACCTTTTTTTAATCAAGGTATATGTGATGTATTCTAAAAAAATGGCACCCCTTATAAATCAAAGAGCCCTATGTCCAACAGTGAGATCTATAAGAGTAAAAAATGTGGTGTAAAAGCATTGATGATAATAACAAATATTATTGATACCCTGAGGTGAATTTAATTTTTAATCTTATATTGTCTGAACAATGCAAGATTAAATTAGGTATTATCAATGCTTATTACTCCATTTGTTGTTAGAATAGCTATCTAAGCAATGATCAATCTTATTATCAATCGTATGGATTTTATACAGATTGACTACTTTATTCAAAATAACGAAATTAGTGGAACAAATGAGTCATTGTAATAAGTTCATCACACATTTTTTAAGATCAGAATCTATATTTTAAGTCAATGATATTATTCATATTTAATTAAAGTTAATAGTATAATTTTACTTACTACTCACCTGATGAAATACTCATACTCATACTCATACTCACTTATTAGTGGTGTAAAAATAACTAAATGACTAGTGTAACAAGACCCTTATCACTTTTTACTTGTGTTCTCTAAACCAATTACCATCCCACTGATCAACACAGGTCTCCTTTGGGTTTGAAAAATTTATTTAGATCTGTAGCCTACTATGCAGGAATGTTATGGGTTGAATACTCATACACAAAAACATCTCCACCATTATTACTCAACGGGTACTTCGTTTCTTTGGCCATGTGGTTAGGCAGGAGGACAGCCTGGAATGGTTGGCCTTGTGGAGAGGAAGAGAGGTAGAGGAAGAGCACCATCCCGGTGGATAGACACAGTAAAGGCATATACAGGAGCCAGTGCCCAGGCTTGCCTACCAATGGCACAGAACAGGAATGCCTGGAGGAAGGTCGTGCGAGGTATACAGGAGAACTACACGCATGGAGGTCACGACCCTCAGTAATGAGGAAATGACTAGGAAGAAGAAGAAGAAGATCGCACAATTATTAGCAATTAATTCACTCATGTTATTTCCAGGTGAGTGGTAAGCTGAATGTGGACGGCACAGAGTACCGGTCCAGTATAGACGAACTGCAGCACCTCGGCGAGCTTGGCAGCGGAACTTGCGGCCATGTGGTCAAGATGCTTCACAAATCATCAGGGGCAGTTATTGCCGTCAAAGTTAGTACACAGTATTTTCTATACTAATTTTATAATCATCATCAGCCCATATACGTCCCACTGCTGGGCACAGGCCTCCTCTATAACTGAGAGGGTTTAGGCCTTAGTCCACCACGCTGGCCTAGTGCGGGTTGGCGGACTACACACCTAAGAAATTCCTAAGAAATTTTAGGTGTGCAGGTTTTATCACGATGTTTCCCTTCACCGTTAAAGCAAGTGATGATTCATTGTGAATACACACATAACTTGGAAAAGTCAGAGGTGTGCGCCTGGGGTTTGAACCTGCGACCGCCGAAATTCTCGACCGCGCGCCTAAACCTCGAGGCCATCACTGCTTACTAATTTTATAAAGACAAGATAAAAAATTGCGCCTTGCATTTTCCATGTTCGATCGAGTTCGAGAAACAAATGTGTGTGTCATCCCCAAATATTTGTTTCGGGTCTGAGTGTATATGAGTCCGAAAAGTCTCTCGTAGTTTCTGATACCCACGACACAAGACTTGTATCTTAGTCTGGGGTCAGAACTATGTATGTGACTGTAGGTGAATGTATGTATTTATTTGTCCAGCAAATGCGTCGTTCCGGCAACTCCGAAGAGACGAAGCGCATCCTGATGGACTTGGACGTGGTGGTTCGGTCGCACGACTGTCCGTACATCGTGCGGTGCCTCGGCTGCTTCGTGACGGACGCCGACGTGTGGATCTGCATGGAGCTCATGGCGTCGTGCTTCGACAAGCTGCTCAAGAGGCTCGCCGCGCCTATTCCAGAGGCAATTCTCGGGAAGGTCACTGTAGCGGTGAGTGGTTTAATGACAAATCAGCTCATTGATCTGAAAGTAGAATTGTCCAGAACCAGAGGAAGAATATTAGTGATACCCGCTAAAAATATTTTGAACACAGCCCACTTTGAGATTAAGTGTACAGTGTAGTGTATTTTAGCTGAAATTTCAATCGCTCCCTAGGGTATTTTATCTTGGATATTGAGACAAAATGAACCAGAATACAATGAGTAACTTTACGGTCTCCAGACCGTAAACACCCAGACCCGAAACAAATATTTGTAGATTACACAAACATTTATACAGTGCGGGGATCGAACCCGTTGCCTCTTGTTTCACAAGCTGGTGTCTAACCAACTGCGCCACGGGGATAAATAAATAAATTCTTAATGCACAAAAGTACATATACACATACATACATAAACTCACGCCTGTCTCCCGTTGGGGTAGACAGAGACTATAGAGCGCCAAATGCCACGGTCCAAACTATGTGTGGTATTTGTACTTTAACGTTGAAGGAAAACATCGTGAGGAAACCTTCACAACTAAAAGTTCTTAGGAATTTCTTTGGTGTGTAGTACGCCCACCCGCTTAAGCCAGCGCGGTGGATTAAGACTTAAAACCTTTCAATTGTAAAGGAGGCCCGTGCCCAGTATTGGGACGTAAATGGGCTGATGATGATAATGATTACTGTTATCGTGTCCAGACGGTGAACGCGCTGTCGTACTTGAAAGACACGCACGGCGTGATCCACCGCGACGTGAAGCCGAGCAACATCCTGCTGGACGAGCGCGGGAACGTGAAGCTGTGCGACTTCGGCATCAGCGGCAGGCTCGTCGACTCCAAGGCCAAGACCAGGAGCGCGGGCTGCGCGGCCTACATGGCTGTGAGTGCACACTACATCTAACACACACACATAACCTCACTGTACCAACCTAACGTAGTCTAAAAACATAGTCAGCACAGATAACGGAGGCTGGTGTTGAACGCCTCAAGTACTTGTAAGCTAGTTTTAAGTAATACTTTGAGTAATAAACTCGTCTTTAAATACATACATACATACATAAACTCACGCCTGTATTCCCCAAAGGGGTAGGCAGAGGTGCATTTCTGCACACACATTTCGCCAGGCATGTATCAGTCCCACGTAAAAGGGGGCGAGCCTATTGCCATTTTTTGGGCAAGTTTATGGAAACTTATGATTATGGACTCAGTGTTGCTATGGAGAATTTATTAATGAAAAAAAAAAAAACAATTAACACTGCTCAACCCGGGAATCAAACCTGGGACCTCTACATCGCACGGCACATACAACTGTCCAAAAATTATGTATGCACTAACATATATTTTAGAGGAAAGGGATTTCTGTTGTTTTAAGTCCACATTTAATAGTAGGCTACCCTATTTCTGCTATTCGGGTATGTCTCCCGCCTACACGGGGCTGAATAGTATTTCCAAACTTAAAAACACTGCTTGACCTGGGAATTGAACTAAAGACCTCTCGATGGCACGGAACATTCTAGGTCCCGCAAGACCAGGAGGCAGGCAAGAAAAGGAAAACACCAACACACCCTAGGCTAGAGTTGTGGACTAATTAATTGTCTATATGCCTATTAGGCCTAGAATGGACCTATGTCCAGCGGTAACATTACATGGACTAATATACAGGGTGTATTCAGACCGTGATCGGAAACTAAGGCAGGTAATAGCTAAGGTGATTACAAACCCCCTGGCGTTAAAGAAAATTCTGACAATAATTAAAAATTTTGACGTTTTCCATACAAACCGCGTACATTTAATACCGATGGTTGTATAGAAAAAGTCAAAATTTTTAATTATTGTCAGAATTTTCTTTAACGCCAGGGGGTTTGTAATCACCTTAGCTATTACCTGCCTTAGTTTCCGATCACGGTCTGAATACAACCTGTATAAAACGATGATAAACGTTTAGCATCATAATCGGGTAATATAGGAGTTCAAAGAATATGATTCACATAAATTCGCTTGTCAGACTGATAAAGATAAAATATATTTGTACACAAATTAATATTTCGATAAGCATATCTAAGAATAGAAAGATGTTACAGTTCGATAATTAATTAAAATGCCCTGACTTGTTTGTGTTAGCAATAGATGTAATAATGCGTAATTAGTTACCTTACGAATGAATTAGTTAGTTTAAGCAGTGATGGCCTCGAGGTTTACGCGCGCGATCGAGAATCTCGGCGGTCGCAGGTTCAAACCCCAGGCGCACACCTCTGACTTTTCGAAGTCATGTGTGTATTCACAATGAATTATCACTTGCTTTAACGGTGAAGGAAAACATCGTGATAAAACCTGCACACCTAAAAAGTTCTTAGGAATTTCTTAGGTGTGTAGTCCGCCAACCCGCACTAGGCCAGCGTGGTGGACTAAGGCCTAAACCCTCTCAGTTGTAGAGGAGGCCCGTGCCCAGCAGTGGGACGTATTTGGGCTGATGATGATGTAAAATGATGGTGATTATGATGAATATTTGCAGCCGGAACGCATCGACCCGCCAGACCCGACGCGGCCGGACTACGACATCCGCGCCGACGTGTGGTCGCTCGGCATCTCGCTGGTGGAGCTCGCCACCGGCGTCTTCCCCTACAGAGACTGCCAGAACGACTTCGAGGTGCTCACCAGGGTCAGTCCACATTTCCACACTCTTTCTAAGCGGGGTTATAGAGAGGGTTATGCTGGGTATTTCCCTAAGAGAACCAATCAGGAATGAGGAGATCCGTAGGAGAGCGAAGGTTGCAGACATAGCCCAATGGATTAGCAAGCTAAAGTGGCAATGGGCAGGGCACATATCTCGTAGAACTGACGGCCGGTGGGGCAGAAAGGTTCTCTAGTGGAGGCCGCGTACCGGCAAACGCAGCGTTGGACGTCCAACCACTAGGTGGACTGACGATGTAGTAAAAATAGCGGGAAGCCACTACTTGCACACTTGCAGGCTGCTTTTAACAGAGTGCTTTGGAAGTGTTGGGGGGGGGGGGGGGGGGGGGGGGCTATGTCCAGCAGTGGATTTCTTTCGGCTGATAATAACGATGATGGTTCATTCTAAATGCGACAGCCACGTTGTAGTCAGCTTACACTACGACATACTGGTACTCAAACTAAGTGGTCACTCAACAATCATGATGTATGTAATATGTTAAATTTTTCAGGTAATAGCAGATGATCCACCACAGTTACCAGACAGTACAGACTTCTCTCCGGAGTTTAAGTCGTTCGTTTCACAGTGGTGAGTGAAGCAATATTTATTTTGAAATAATTTATAACATCAGTTACAGTATACACCAATTCGATGCTATAAACAATAATCATAGGTTCTTAATAACTAACTTAACTATATTACATTTTTTTTTTCAATGCGCATATATGCGGCTTCAACGAATTTCGGAAGGTTACAATTAAATATATCAACAAGTTGAGCAATTACATTTAACGTTCGAAGAGCCCGTGTGAAGGGCGCGCAGTTAACAAGATTAGTTCTACCGGTAGGCACATGCAACAACGGTTGACTGTGACGAGAGAAGACGTAACCGTTGGGAACCCAAAGTTGAATCGCTACCAGTATATCATGTTGGTGGACTAACCCACGCAAAATTTTCCACAGATATGTAATGAGTGATACTTCTCTCCTTACTTCCAGCCTATTGTATCCAACCATACCCATTACAATTAAACTTGGATACATAAGAGGGTAGTAGGGATACACTCCAAACTGCTTTAGGTACAAAAAGCGTGTAAATTTATTTTGAATTTTCTCAATCATTAGTATGTACTTACTTTCATAAGGACTCCAAATCATAGAATTAGTTTCAAGGTTACTACGTACAAGAGCATTAAACAATATTTTTAGTACGGTAATATTTTTTAAGTCTCTACACTGTCTAATAACAAAACCAAGCTTACGAAAGGATTTTTTACATACCTCGACAATATGTTTACGAATGTTCAGTTCAGATACCATTTCTATGCCTAAGTCTTTAACATGCGTAACACGTGGTATTAGTGCAGCTTCAATGCTATAGGGGTATTGCAGTGGGGCTCGTGACCGGCTGTAACTCATCACACAACACTTGCTGACATTAAAGAGCAGCTTATTCTCTACGCTCCACTGTACAATCCGACCAATATCTTTTTGCAATTTGTGACAATTTGAGTGACTTGACTATAACTGATAATATGAAATATCTTTCCACGGCTAATTAATAATCCTATTGTAAAATATCATCATCATCTCTTTGCCCTCTTCTCAATTTCATTTGGGGTCGGCGCAGTATGTTTTATCCTTCCACACATCCCTATCAGCCGTCATGTCTTCATTCACCCCTTTTTCTTTCATATCTACAGTCACGCCCTCCATCCATCTTTTTTACCTACGTATGATTCACCCCTCTTCATAACATGCCCATACCATATGTGTTCAATTATTGTTGGATTACGTTTACACTTCGTTTGTGTCCTACAGCCTCACAAAAAACTACAGACAGCGGCCGAAGTACGTGAAGCTCCTGGAGCATCCGTTCGTGGTGAAGTCGGCGCGCAGTTCCGTGTCAGTGGGCGCGTGGTACGCCGCGCTGCCGCTCGCGCCTGCGCACAAGGCTCCCCCCTGCGCCCCCGCCACAGCCCCCGCGCCAGTCCCCGCGCCGAGCGCCGCGCGCTCCCCGCCCTCCCCTCCCACCCCTCCCACCCCGCCCTCCTCCATCAACGGGCTGGAGGCGCCGCCCACGCCGCAGCCGGTGCGCAACTTCGTCACCAGCTCGCAGCATTGGCTTCCTGAGCAAATCACGCCGACGCCGGCCAGGTAATGTCTATTTACCTTAGAAAGCGTAAAAATGTTGTTTGGGTCTTGACGAGGAGTTGTGAAAAGCGATTTGAAGTGGCGAATGAAGGGGCTAGAAAACACCCAGCTGACGAATCGTATAAGAAACAATAAAAAATGTATGGGATTGACACAAGAAATACTATTAACTATTTAATACAATTATATCATTTTTATCAGCGATTTCGATTATAAATTGTTACTTTGACGAGAACCCCCACTATCGCAGTACGCATAGACGATTGATTTCTGGTAGTTTTAAGCTCATTTTTCAGATCTGTGCATTAAAACTAATGTTTTTGTTAGAGCGTGGTGGGCAACAGCAAGCGGTGCTAACGCGGGCGGCAGCAGTTCGCAGCCCGCCAGCTTAGAGGCAGACTTCTCCAACCACTCGCCTTATCCAAGACGCAGGTACTACAAATATTCATATTCATACTCACTCGAAAACCACAGTCGTGGATCGCTGGTCGTTGTTCAATTCCTAGTCGACGATATGTGGTATCATGGTGGGCACATTGGCTTTTTCACACACGACTACATTAATAGCAGTGGTGGTACTTCCATAGAAGCCCAAAAGTCCAGTTTGCCCTTCATTTAAATCTTTATTTAACAAAAGCAATTTGACATATAAATGAGAATATCCTGACCCCATAGTAAACAATTGTAAACTAGACATTACACAATTAACATGTAACACTTTTGGGCTTCTTTGGAAGTACCGCCACTGGTTAACAGCATACAACGCAGTTATGTAGAACCAAAGCTTGTGACATCGGGACTTCAATGGCAAATCTTAAATGGATTAGGCGAGACACTTGGCAAGCCGGGTCGATGGGAAGTGGAGTGGAGTAGTGGCCAACCAAGATGGATGGACGATCTGGTCCACGTTGCTGTAAAAGTTTGGAAGACACCGGACCAGGATTGAGACAAATGGCATGGTAAAAGAGAGGCCTATGCCAAGCAGTGCGATAAAAAATACTGAATGATTAATGATGATGATTCTTCATCGATAAACATGTCTCCCAACACGTTGATAGGATGGTACAACAAAATATTTTTCATCGAAAGCAACTACCCGTTACTCAGTAACTGCTATAAGTGTATATGTGTTTGTTTGCAGGACGATAGACGCGTGTGCATCCCCCCCTCCTCCCCCCGTGCGCCGCGTCTCAGCAGACAACAGGTGGAAAGCCTCGCCTGCGGTCAGTCTCTTTACCCAGATTATTATTTTTCGTATGGTCGCGGGTTCAAACACCAGGCACACCACACCTTTGAATTTTCGAAGTTATGTTCACAATGATTTATCACGTACTTTAACGGTGAAGGAAAACATCTTGGGGAAACCTGCACACCTAAAAATTCTAAGGAATTTCTTAGTCTGCCAATCCGCACTAGGCCAGAGTGGTGGTCTAAGGCCTAAACCCTCTCAGTTGTAGAGGAGGCCCGTGCTGCCCAGCAGTGGAACGTATATGAGCTGATGACGATGGTCATGTGTGATCAAAAAATATTTTTTTACATATTAATATAAATATAGCCTATATTTAATGCTTAGATACGAACGCCCTACCGCCGGCAAGTAATGGTATAATTTCGACAGAGTTCCGGTAACACGAGTCCTATAGTATTGCAGAGGTTCTACCATCAAAACCAACAGAGGAGATCTCGAGTCGACTTACACTCCACACCTAGGCATAGAAGGTAAGTTTATACTTTTATTTACAAATGTTCAAAGTATATTTTTCATGACCTTTTTTCTAATGAAACGTATATTAATAGATTAATGGCCGAATACTGAAACGCTACTTAATCTGAGGGCGACTTATATTTAAGTGGCTGTTATAATTTAAGCGGTATATACAATACTTAAAAAATGTCATGTAAAAGAACTGTTTGTGGTAATGTTGCCATTTATGGAAATTTAAGTGGACATTAGTTAATCACAATCTTAAAACCGATAAATGATGTTTCAGTTTATCGCTTAAATTATAACAGCCACTTAAATATAAGTCGCCCTCAGATTAAGTAGCGTTTCAGTATTCGGCCATTACATATTTATAAAAGGTAGTGTCGATATATTGTATTTATAATAAAACAAGACCAGTCATCTACAAATGAAAACTGATCGTTTTTCATGTTATTTGATAAACTGCTTCCATTCCTTCCATTTTAGTGGCGTTTTTTAATCTCTTATTCACAATTATATTTGTTTGTTTCAGTTTAAGTAGAGAACACAGCACGGGAAGGTCGCCAGAACCTCCACCGAGGACGAGTAGACAACATCAAATGTTAGGTCATGAAGGTTTGTAACTAATTTTACCTATCGCCACTAGAACCCTGAAACATCTCACCCCTTGACCGTGTTCATAAAATTGAATCATGAGTGTCCATAGTTATTGTTACGACCCCGAGGATTCGGGATAGATAAAATACTTAGACTTTAAATAATCGTGAAACCCTTCGTCGTTTCGAGTTATTTATTTTGACAGTCGGCGCAGTTGGCTAGACACCAGCTTGCGAAACGAGAGGCCGCGGGTTCGATCCCGCACAGAGACAAATGTTTGTGTGGTCCACAAATATTTGTTACGGGTCTGGGTGTTAGGCCGAAAAGTCTCTCGTAGTTTCTGATACCCACGACACAAGACTCGTATCTTAATGTGGGGTCAGAACTATGTATGTGACTGTTGAGTGTATTATTTTATTTTATTTTATCGATTGCGAAGTTTCTAAAAATTCCAGAAATCTACCTATTTTATGCACCGTATGGAGTTACAAACGTTATATTCTAGCAGTCAGTTATATTACTTTTCATGTTGAATTCATAAAGTGTATTGTGTTACAGCGAACGGCAGCGCGGAGCTGGAAGCGCCGATGCTGCACGAGAGACTGCACGCGCCATCGCCTTTACTACTTCACGACAGGTCGGTAAAAGTTATCTTTTACTTGCAACAAAGTTGTCTAATATGTAGACTTTTTCTCATTAAAAATAAATAGGCCTTCATCGACCATATTGCGCTATTTGGATTTAGTCAATTATCAAAAAAAAAACTTCTGGTTTCAAACTAACACATTGTTTAATTAAAGATCTAAATAAGATTTTTAATACCTTGTTGACGCAGCTTTACGACATCCACGCTCCGCTGCGAGCGATTAAAAGAAAGCACCTTCCCGCCCCTTGGCTCACGGAGGAGATCAGGTCCTTGATGAATAAAAAAGCAGCCGCTAAAAGAAAATATAAACGTCTGCCCAATGACTTAAGCAAGGCTACCTATGTAAATTTGCGGAATCGCTGTAATAGGGTGTGTAGGGATGCATATCGTCGCTATATTCATGAGTCTGTGGACGGGGAAGATCAAACTAAAGTTTGGAAATTCCTCAGAAATCTGGGAATTGGCAAAAGCAGAACCAAATGTACTCCTCAGAACCTTAATATTAATGGTCTTAATCAATTCTTTACTTCATGTTCTTATATTGACGTGTCAATTAAGAATGAAACAATTAATCGGCTTAATTCTTTACCAATACCCAGCTATGTCCCATTTGTCTTTAATCCATTTACTGCTCGTGATGTTAAGAACAGCATTCTTTCCGTGACATCAAAGGCGGTCGGTGTAGATGGCATTAGCCGTAATATGTTAGTGCCCATTCTGGACCTCATTTTGCCTACGATTTGTCACATACTTAATTTTTCTATTCTTAATGGAGTCTTTCCCTCGCAGTGGAAAGATGCCTATATAATTCCTTTACCTAAAAAAAAAAATCCCTTATCCTTTTCTGAGTACCGTCCTATATCCATTCTTCCTTTTCTTTCTAAAGTTCTTGAGCGTCTTGTACATTTCCAACTTTGCACTTTCCTTACCAACCACTCCATTTTAAATCCTTTTCAATCTGGTTTCCGTCCTGGTCATAGTACGGTAACTGCCCTAGTCAAGATCACTGATGACATTCGTCTGGGAATGGAAAATGGGCAGCTTACCGTACTTTCGTTACTGGACTTCAGTAATGCTTTCAACACTGTTGACTTCGATATCCTTCTTACCTTGCTCCGCTCTATTAACATATCTCCGACGGTAATGGATTGGTTTCACAGCTATCTGTTCGGTCGCCGGCAGCGAGTTCGTCTTGAAGATACCTTTTCTTCATGGTGTAACAATTCAGCTGGCGTACCGCAAGGCGGCGTGTTATCTCCTTTGCTCTTCGCTATCTTTATAAATTCTATTTCCATAAATTTGTCTTCTTCCTACCACCTCTATGCAGACGATCTTCAAATTTACACACAAGCTTCATTAACTAATTTAAACGAAGCCATTAGCACTCTTAACAATGACCTTAGCAGAATATTACAGTGGAGAGAAAGTTTTGGTCTTAAAGTAAATCCAGCTAAAACTCAAGCTATTATTGTGGGGAGCTCTCGCCAATTAGCTAAGATTGTCTGGACTGATCTTCCTCCGGTGATATTTAATGGGGTCACGATTCCATTCAGCCAATCCGTAAAAAATCTTGGTTTAATATTAGACAGCACTTTGTCTTGGGGCCCGCAACTTGCAGCCACAAGTCGCAAACTCTTTGCATCAGCCGCATCGTTGAGAAGGCTTCGTAATTTCCTGGCTCCAGCTACCAAAACTATGCTAGCACAATTCTTACTTCTTCCGGTCCTTGATTATGCGGACATTTGCTACCTCGACTTAACTGAAGCGCAACTCGACAAACTTGAGCGGCTCCAAAATTTCTGTATAAGATTTATATTTGGCTTGCGCAAATATGATCACGTTTCCGAATTTCGCAATAAGCTCAAGTGGCTTCCTATTCGTCTTCGTCGGAATACTCAAATTCTTTCCCTCCTTTACAATATTTTATTTAATCCCACTGCTCCTGTGTATCTTAAAAATCGTTTTGAATTTCTATACTCTTCTCATTTCCTTTCTTTGCGGTCGTCAGAAGATTTGAAACTAAAAACTCCTGTTCATGGCACTGATTTTTTTGACGGCTCCTTCACAGTGCAGGCTATACGCCTGTGGAATGCACTGCCGTTAACTATTCGACAAGCGCCATCAATAAATATTTTTAAAAATAAATTGAAGTCCTACTACCTCTCTACCGTCAAGTAATCTTTGTTATTGTAGTATATACCTATATTATTTATCTTTGTAGGCTTATGTATTATGTTTATACTGTATATGTATGTATATATTTAATTATTATTTACGTACTAGTATATGTATGTGTTGTGTATATAAGTGTATGTGTGTATATACTGTATTCATATATGTATAAAAATGTTAATGTTTATAAAAATAAAAATAAATAAATATCATTTAAACACCCCCACAATTCATCACTCGGTATATTATTCCATCATGCCTGGTTGTCTGGAAGAGATCGCTTTAAGCGATAAGACCGCCGATTGTCCACTATATTTAAGTTGTTTTCGTGTAATTGTTTATTTGTTTAAATGGTGTACAATAAAGTGTTTTTTATCTTATCTTTTATCTTAAATGTCATTTGTAAATGCTATCTGTTAATTGACTATTCATTATTTATAGGTTATCGATATTGCATTTATCGAATAACACTTATTCACTATTGTATCGATGATATATTAACGTATTCTTAAGAATTTCTTAGGGGTGTAGTCCGCCAACCCGCACTGGGCCAGCGTGGTGGACTAAGGCCTAAACCCTCTCAATTGTAGAGGAGGCCCGTGCCCAGCAGCGGGACGTATATAGGCTGATGATGATGATGATGATTGCAATTTTCAATAAACACTTGTTCACTATTATATCGATAATATATTAACGTGCAGATTGTCGGAGGGCCGTAGCCAAAGTTTGACCCGTGCGGAGTTGCGCAACGGGTTCCGCAGCGAGCACAGCGCGGCGCCGCAGCCGCACCCCCCCACCAACCACCACCACGATGACCAGGGTGAGTGGCAACCACGGAATATCTCCTTCCCCCTCGCACGATCGCTGCGACGATACTTCTATAACTCAAACAAACTATCCATTCGAAATGCGTGATTTGTGATTCGCCATCGGATCGATATTCTAGCGAATATTACACCGAGTTGATAAGCTCAAAATATTTCTTGCAGTATCAAGACCTCGATATCAAAACTACTTTTTAAATTTATTAAAAATATTAGTCGAGTAAGATGTGCATTCTCACAAAAAAATATAGATATTTAATACGCTAGTCTTTCGATAATGTAGTCTTGATATAATAATATTTTTTTTTATAATATAATAATTAATCGATACTAAAAGTTCCTAAAGGAGTGGAATTAAAGATGGTCATTCCACAAGTCACGGATTTTGAATCGAAACATTCTAGTATCGTTATAAAATATTATAACTATGAAAGCTATGTATATATTATCTGAGTGGGTTGAGATAGATTGTTCATGTCTAGTCAATATAGCTTTAATTAAACATACAGGTCTTATGAGAACATAATGTATCCTAATTTTAACAATACCGAGGCAATTATAATAAACGCTTTATATATATAAGTTAGATATGTATTTATGTATAAACATTGAATATATTATTATAATTACGTTCCGTGAAGTCAAACGGATATCATATTTATAGCACAGTTTTAAAATATACACATCACAATTCATATATCGCATAGTACAAGCAAAATTGTAACTTATTACATTAAAATACGCCTCATATTAGTAGAACACATTTAAGTTATAAATTTGTGTCATTATTACTGTTAAGTATTATATATGTTATGTACAAAATAAATACAACAATTATAAATATAGCGATGTATTAATGTTTTGTACAAAAGGAGGGCAGCCAGCCTATGACAGTGAGGATGTGTATATGTCCAAAATAATCAAAGGAAAGCTGCGCTCGCCATACTGTCCTCTCATACTGTGCATGTAGATACATTTACTGTGTGAAGTGATTGCATTGCCTTACTGGCTTATTTGCACAAAAGTACATGTTCAAATTGCCCTATATCAAATGGTCCATTTAATATTGTCCATGAACTGGCATTATCAATAGTACACTTGCAAATGATTTCACTTTTTCGTCCTATTGATGAATTTTTATGTGTACCTGGTACTTTATGTGGAAAATTAAAATGATTTAATTATCCTTTTGTACGTTTTCTTAATATCTGTACCATCTGTAAATATTTTCAAAGGTAAATAAAAAAAAAAGATTTTTCAAAAGTCTCTTTAAGTGTTGGAAGTTTGTGTGGAATGCAATCATTTCCCCTTGTCCTTCCCTCACATATTGTCTCTGTCAGATGTTCCTGCCACTGTGTAAATATCGATATTGAGGGTCCATGCTCTTGCGGGAGAATAGGCTTAGAGGCGTATCTACGTGCTTTGCGGTTGCTTCTGCTCAAAATATTGTCACACAGACCTTGTTCTCAAACCTTGAACTATCGATATTCTACTGGATAGTCTATGTATCGATGTCGATAAATAATGTGATACAAAATTCACTTTCGCTATTTTCCTAATTGCACTTTCCAATATTGTCTTATTTATCGACATTGAATCACATTAGAGTCGATATTCTGTGCTTTTTATCGATTCAATGCATTATTTATTGCATCGATAAGCTGTAACAGAATTTGAAAGTAAAATTTTACTGTGAATCCTAACCTACTCATTTTATTATCGCTTTCACAAAAATGGTATATTCTTCTCGAAAATGTTGGTGTATAATTTTAAACTTCTGTATAACGCTTTACATTGATAGAATTACGATTGAAATTTTGACGCTTATTTTGTCGATATTTTTATTCACTATAATAGAAATGTTCAGACGATTCTATCAACGTAAAGCGTACATTCGCTTCGCCGCTGTCCCTACGCGCCCTACACATCGCCTGCCCATATGTTGCTCTGTCACATGCCTCGCTACACTAAACACGAACTTAACACCTAGCTAATAAGGGCTATATCTGTATGCTATGGTATCGCTTATGACGGAACAGAAGTCTGCGGTGACGAGTCGCTACACCCGACCGACCAAAATGCACTCTCAATATTTATAAATCGAAACAATCGTATTGTGCGGAATCGATGGAACAGAACACATTGATCGTGCTAACCATATTCGATGCGTGAATTGGAAATGTCGATTTCCTATGTAAATGATAATTTCAATGTATTTATATGGGGGTTTTTACAGCTGAAGGCACGGAATGGAGGCCATGATAGAGCGCAGCAAAGAAATTAGTTTAAAATCCAATTTATAAGGTAAATAATTGGTAAACGATGTATTTGAAAGCCTCTATTTTGCTTCCGCTTTCGGTGGTCAGTTTAATACGGGGCTCTGACGGGGTCGAGGGTGCCCACTGCAGGTGTCGCGATGAAGCTTTTAGTAGCAAGGTGTGTGGACGTACATATGTGTTCATCATTTCATCAACACGGGAGGCGTAGCTTCACGTTAGCCAGGCATATGGTAACGGGAGCTCTTTGGTTCGACTACCTAACTTTGTACTGGGTGCTTCTTTAAAACATAAGTGCTTTCAACTTGTTCATGTTTATTGTAATCTGCACTCATTAGTGTGTTTGGATGTTTGAAAATAAACGTTAAAAAAGAAAAAAAAGGATTAGATAATATCATTGATATGAGGTTGAAGTTGTTTCTTAAGTTTTTTGAAATTTTATATAATCCATGGTAAAAGAATCTGCAACACCTTGAATTTAAAGATATTTTGCAAATTTTTTGTCAAAAGACCAGAAATGTGAGATCTTAGCATCGTATATTTTGACAATTTTTTTGAGCACGGGAAACGCAAAAAGAAAACTTGATTTTAAAGTAAATTCACTCTGGATTCCTTGTTTTGCTACTAGTCTTAATAAACGTCTAGAAAACGAGTTGTAAAACTTAGCAAAACGGATATTTGAATTAGAGTATATGATTTGATACAGCACAGTTTCATATCGATGCCGTTTGAGGAATGAATGTGTAGTATTTTATTGTATGAGACACGCATCCAAACACACTGGCACGTTGAAGAAGGCGCGTGTAACCAAAGAGGTCCCCCTCGCGGTACGTATGGCGGGCGTGCGTGCGTGCGTGCGGGCGAGCGGGCGCGCGGGAGTGGCGTGCGTGGGGTAGCGCGACCTGCTTGTGGCGTCGCAGGCTGGCTGCACTCGCTCGCGGGGCTGGTGAAGCGCCGCCTCAGCGGGTACGTCAAGTGGCATCACCTTGCAGCGCGCCGCGACCTGCACCACCAGAACCACCACCACCACCACGTCGCACACAGGTGAGACAACCATTACTATACAGCAGGGTTTCTCAAATTTTGGGTTTCGTGAACCCCTGCTAAGGTTCCAGAACCCCTTAAGCAACTTATAAACCCCCCCCCCCCTCAATAATATTTTTAAAAATATTAATGTGATGGTTATGCTTGTTGCTTGTCGCAAAAGGAATCCATTGTAGGAGTAATTTTGGACAATTTTAACCTTAAATCTGACTCAAGAATTCAGTAGCGTGCGCGCCTCTATGTGTGTCGCACGTGCCTGCTAGGCATCAAGTCCCATTACGTAAACCTTGTCGCGAACCCCCTGCCGTCTAATGGCGAACACTGAGAAACCCTGCTATACAGTATACACACCTACAAACTTACACGCATATCGATAGGCATCGTTTGTTTTTAACATCGATATATCGATAATGACGTGATCAGCGATGGATCTAATAGTGGAAGAACAAAGGCGAGGAAAGGATTCAATAAGTTGAAACTTCTTCAGAAAATGTATGGGTTTTATTGATGTTTAAAGACCTCCCTCAAACTTAAAACTTGGATCCGCCGTCACGTACAACTTTATTGTTTTGTATTGACTTGAGAAAGGAGAAATTAAATATCGAAAGTTTCTCTGATAGTCTGATGTCTTCAATTTTTCACTGATTGTACTTAGTACAAACTTTCACAACATCTTTGAGTAACTTGACGAGTCACAGTCATAAGTCACAGTTCATTCTAATGCACCATACTAATGTAGAGTGTGGCGTGTGGTCGCGGCAGGTGGGGTAACAGTGAGAGCTGGAGCATGCCGGCGTCGCCGCTGCCCCCCCGCGCGCCGCCGCCACGCCCCACCGACTAGCGCGCGGAGTGCGTGGGGGGCATGGGGGGCGCGGGGGACGAGGGTTGCACGCGAGTCTCACTGTCGCCCGCACGCACATACGTCACGAATGCTGTTGCGCGCCAAGCGACGTGCCGGAGTGCGCTCGCCTCTAATGAACTTTGTCGCGTGTCGCTTCGTAACATGCTGATGTCGCCCAATCAAAGGCTACGACGGCGACGCCCGGCTTGCCGCCACGCCACGTCGCTTTGACGCCGCGCGTCATAACGTCACGCAACGTCGCGCCCGCCATCAACACATTGACGCTTAATGAGATTCATATGTTTATCGTAACCATGTAATATGACGTCGAATATTTGCTAGTATCGAGGTTGAATTGTAGCGCTAAGTCGAGATGTGATTAAACGGTAAATGATGGTTTTATTTTATATGTACCGCTAGGATACCAATATTAAAGCGCATTGTTCATGACTATTTTATTATTATTGATTATAACAAAGCAGAATGAAGAGTAATTTAAAGTCGGAAATTCCTATTGTGTATGTGATGCAATGAACGCGAAGCTTTACGAACCTCGTCATATTTTTCTTATTGATATATATTAATATATCTTTGACATTTTTTTTTGTTTCTTAGTCTTCATGTCTACTAACTATCCTCTTATTTTTATGCAACAATATCTAAAGGTACTGCCCTAGTATTTATATTGCATATTTAGTCTACTTTCAACATCACCCTGCACTATCGAAAGCCGTAGTTTTAGCATGACTAGTATTTTATACACCAAAAACTTGTTTTTTATTTATTTATTTTCTTGTTCAATGGCGTTTGCGTAATTTGTCATAAAGGAAATCTGAAGATATAGAATAAGTTCTGAAAGGAGTTCTATATATTTCCTTTCAATAATATATCAACGCCTCCGTGGCGTTTGAAGAAAGCTTTTTTAACGCGATACGGCGATTTCAATCACCACACAAAGGGAATTTATTTCTATCCTATTGTTATCTTTCAGAAACTTTCAAGGAGTTTAAAGTGCTATTATTTGTTATTATCTAGCTATGGCGATTATTTTTATATATGTAGTTTCTATGCCACTTATTTATTGATTTTATATCCTCCTGGATCCCTGCGTCCTGTAGAAAGAACTAAATGGACGCCCGTGTCAAGTCCTGACATTAATTTAGGTAGGTATTCATTTTAGACCTTAATACAAGCGACAGAAGATTCAGGACTCTAGGCTAAATTCTTTATAAAGCACTATCGGCTATTATAGCAGCGTAATTCTTTTCTTATTGGGATCCAGGAGGATATACTTATGATAATTTATTCGCAATGAAATCTGTTTATGCAGTAATAATATTACAGTGGATGTAAATATTTGACGTCATATTGTAATAATTAGAACGGATAGTGATTGTATGAGTGTGAACGTTTGACGGCACGGACGTCACTCCCGATGCATACGACTGCTTGTGTGATTATGCATCGTCATAACACTATAGTTTCCAAGCCTTAACACAGGCGCACTAAAACGTATGGCGTCATTTGAGAAATAGCAAAACCTCCCATGGGACTTTTACACTTCATAAATCTCAATTCGAAGTTCGAACCAGTCAGATGGGTTTACGAGTATATCTTCGAGAATCGTCTCTACAACAAGAACTCCTTTGTCAACAAAATCTTGTATAAAATAAACCCGATGGATTCGATTCCGCAGTCGAAGCTGGCCAAGTGCGGGTTGGCGGACTACGCACCCAAGAAATTCCTAAGAACTTTTAGGTGTGCAGGTTTCATCACGATGTTTTCCTTCACCGTTAAAGTGCGCGATAATTCATTGTGAATACACACATAACTTCGTAAAGTCAGAGGTGTGTGCCTGGGGTTTGAAACCGCGACCGTCGAGATTCTCGACCGCGTGCCCAAACCTCGAGGCCATCACGACTTATGGAATATGTAATAACAATTTTTAATTATATATTTTTCAAATGATGCCCTACAGTAATCTCTCGTCATCCCGACTTAAATTTTATATGAGCGCTTGTGTCGTAGCCAAGGTAATGTCAATTCTTTATAAACACGATAAAGTAAGATTACTACTAGTCCTTTTAAGATTGCGGGAGGAAGTTAAAGAACCCAGATATGTTTTGCCGTCTGACGACTGATGTACAGAATAATACTAGATAAGTAATAGTTTTATAAATTGCTTTTGTATGCGTCATCGTTTCCAAGTTAGAATTTTTGGAGAACAAATAACTCTTACTAGATGTATCCAAGAGAGATGTAATGTTGCTAGCATTTTTTTAAATAGAAGGCAGATGCGCTGAAATTTAATTTTTGCCGGTTAGACGAGAGATCGAAATATAAGAAAGTTTGTAGTATAATTTCACTGCTGAAGCTATTAATGAATAAATCCATTATTATGCCTTTATAGGTAAATGTCCCACGTGAAGTTAATTAAATATGAATAGTTAAGATGGCGTTTGAAATGTTTAAACGGTTTGCCTCGATGTATTCCTTATAGGTTTTGACTAGAGTCTATAGATTGTTACAAAACTAGTTGACTGGAATTGAAAAAATGCCCTCGATAGTCCGGAAATTGAACTAAAATAAACAAATGCATTCTATCCGAAACAACTAGGAATTTAGTCAAACGCAGAATTAATACTATTTTACTACCACATTATGAACGATACAAACATGTTATTAATGACGAGCATAATAGTGTTAATTGTAGGTTTTTTTTTTAAGAAACACAAGTTTTGACAAGAAAAATACGAAACAATTCAGCAGGTGAACAATAATGCCCAAAAAAAAATTTTTTTTTGAACTTGTAACATTTTCGAATGATATTTTTTCATTTCCAGTCAAAATTGAAAAGAATTGTATGTTGTTTTGGAGGTCAATTTTTATATGGTGATGATAATAAATAGTGGTAGTATGCCGGGACGTGACTGCTGACACTTCGACGCTGTCGTCAGGGTTAGATTCGACAATATTGTACAATTTGCGCTGAAGTTGGCTACGTTATGATTGAGCTGGGCTGTCTGTGCCTCTGAAATGTTCAACGTGTAATCAATTTAATTATGCTATTAACAAAATGTATTTGCTAAGTTATTATTCCAAATATACATGTCAATTATGTTATTGAAAAAAATTTTTTTTTCTAATATGACGATTGATATCCGGCTAGGATAATTTAAATTTATTATTATCTATTTTTATATTAGTTTGGTTATTTAATTTAATATTTTTATGTAATTTTTATTTTATCTGACATATTAATTATTACAATGTTTTTTATTATATTTAATAATGTGTTTGATAATTATTATATTATGAAGATGCATACACAGCCAAGCGCAATGTATTGTTGTTAGGACGAAGTGTTTGTGATCGACGATATATTCCTATACAGTAATGAATAATGGTACATAGTTCAGGAAATTGATTGTAAATATCGTGTATTATATTATATAAGTGATGAAGTGACGCAATACATAAAGGTTTTCTAGAAGTTTTTCTCGCACTTTGCTATCGCGAGCTGTTGGTCCACATTCGACATTTTCCATAACAGTATGCTTTTATATCAAAATTCGATAAAACAAATTTATTTTAAATAAAAATATTTTTTACATTAAAACAGAAAATGGATGAATTATCATCAATATCGATCATATAAATGGCGAAGTTATTTTTTTTAACATAATGCACCCCCGGTGCGAGACTGTCACTTATGCAAAAATGCAATTTTTCAGGAGAAGCATTTAAACCTTTGGCATCTCAAAAAATAATGATATTTCAAGATTTAAACAAGATGACTAGCTTTTACTACAACATCAACTTTGAACTTACTTTTGAAGTAACGTTATCGCACCAAGTAAAGGGGTGCTTAAGGACACTATTACATATTTAACTAATTTTTGCATAAGTGACAGTCTCGCACCGGAGTTGCGATAAATAACAATACGAGACATCACTCCTTATGTAAGAGAAAACAAAAGTGGAAATGATCGGGTCATGAAGTCCATGAAAATGAGGGTAGTTATGAAAGTATGACTGATAGTGGGTTATCGACGGTACCTCACATATCTATAAGAATTCACGGCCTTTATTTTATTTAAATAGTGAATGTAATAAATAAATACACGAATAAAATATATGATCACGTGAATGTTGCCAATTATTTCTTAGTGATAATACTGCCATGGAAAGTGTGGTCTCGTGGCTGGTTGTTATAAAACAATATAAAACTGCTTAATACGTATGTTTATTTGTAGTATATTTGTACTTTGTACGACATTAATTTCATCGACCAAATGTATAGATATGGATTACGTTTCGCTTGTAATGTACAGAAATTGTGTAATGAGAATAAATTGCGTTTTATTTGTATTTCTGTGGTTTTTGTTTCAAAATATACACCCCAATAACAAGTAATATTAAAAAATACTCAGCAACACTACAAAGTTGTTCTTGTTTTATGTCAACTTTGGATCATAAGAAATTTTTGGTCGAGGAAGTCCTGTGTGGACGCACTGCCCCCACAGTGCGCCCAGCGACCCCAAGTGCCCCATTCAGTCACCTTCTACGACAAGCAGGGGATACCGTGGTGTGATTCTAACGCTTCTTGCCACAGAGCAAATAAAGAGGCCCCTAGTTTGATCCTCGGATCAGGCATTTGTTGAGTTTAGTTTAGCAAATTGTCGGTAGTATCACGTGATCTAGGTGTGTCCTGTTAAATACTAGTGGAATGTCCCCAGTTACGTGAGACATAATAACTTGCGTATGTATATGAATGAATTTTTTATGCTTGTACCGTAACGTCTGGATATAAATCTTTATTTTTAATTCTGGCACGGCAAAGTGACTCCACTGTACCTGATGGTTAGCACAGTGGAGTCCAAAAAAATAATACCGACCAGCGAGAAACGATGGTCACCCGCTGGTCGACACAATCATGCCGGCCCGCACAAATGCTTCTTCACGCTTCGCTTAAAGGATCCAGGATCATAGGAAGGAGGGAACACGTGAGGCGGCAAACCATTCCACAGGTTGATGGTGCGGCAAAAGTAAGAGTTAGCGAACTTTTTAGTTCGAGCCGCGGTTGTTGTGACCATAAAGCTGTGGCTTCGCATGCCCGCACGCGTGGTTCTGGTGAGGAAAGGAGAATCTAGAAGAGGAATCTTCATATCATCATCAGCCGAAAGACGTCCACTGCAGTGGCGGTGCTTCCATAGAAGCCCAAAAGCCCAACTTGCTTTAGAAAATTCCGAATAATAATCTTTAAGCTTTTAATCTTTATTTAACAAAAGCAATTTGACATATAAGTGAGAATATTCCCGCCCCACATTAAACAATTATAAACTAGACATTACACAAATTATGTTTAACGCTTTTGGGTTTCTATGGAAGTACCGCAACTGGTACACTGCTGGACATAGGCTTCTAAAGTGAGCTGTCGGAAGTGGCCTGCATCCAGCAGCTTTCCGACTGAGAAGACGTCCGACGCCAATGGATAAATTTTCATATACATTCACGAATATTCTTAAATCTTAGCTACTTTAAAGAATTTAGTAGATACTTCAATATCTCTTGTAAATTTTCTGGGGCAATGACTGTACTCATCAATTTTAAATGCGAATTAACCACTTTCAGGTATAAGAAACCCAATGTCAGAGGCAAAGTCAAAAAGTTTTAAAAAGTTTAACTACTATCTTCTAAAACACGACAAGATCGACAAATTCAATCGTTTTAAATTTATCTGGCTTTGGTCCTCATTCCAACGAATTTCTTCTGACAGCTGATGTTGACAACAAGTAAAACAATTTACAAAACTAATAAAATAGCATTTATTGAAAAAATAACATATTTTGTACAATATATTTGTGTAGACTATCCGTACTATACGTGAAATGCACATACGAGATATGGTTGCTAAGTTACCGGTGCGAAGATGTCTTCTATTTTACCGAAGTATGGAGAGTAAAGGTAAGGAGTGTAATCTCCCATAGTAGAACATCGAAAAAAGTGTCCAGCGGTCAGCGTAAATAACAGTTCAATCTCAGTCAGGGTCGCGTTTGGATCCGGTGGTACCATTAAAATAATACGTGACGTTTCGGAAATACACAGGGTCCATCTCGTTATTTACTTTAAAATAATAATAATAAGATATTATGTATTTCCTGATGAAAACTAAAAATATATTATAAAAAAGAAACCGTAAATATTTTTGTACAAATTATATAAAATGAACCATAGTTAAATTATAATGTAATAATAAAAGATTTTTCTTTTCTGTATTGACTTGTCATAAGTGCTATTTGATTGCCTACGTGACCAAATAAAGCAATTTCATTTCAAAAACCTTCCAGAATGGCGCTGGTGTAGACAAAGGGTATGGTATGAATTTAATATTATTGTCGACTAAAGTAGTTATTTATTGAAAATGTCAACTACTTGCGTAGTACAAAATAATGTAGTAAATATAACCTTAAAGAGTTATTATGAAAAACGAGTGTAGCTAGAGTGAGTTTATATCCTGAACTGTGAATAGTACGTTTATTGATTTCCGCTTCCTTTAAAATTTATATTGCTGATGCTAATGTGGCGCCCCCAATTTAAGACATTTTGACGGACACTTGCATGTACTAGATTACACTCCATACCTTTACTCTCCATATACCGAAGGAAGGACTGACTGTTGAAATACATTTAGGCAAACTTACTTAAGCGTTACTTTTATTCATTAAAAGCGATAGTAATAATGTCAAGGTTCCTTAAATGAAACGTAGTTAAATGTTGGAAGAAAAAACTTTTTAAAATAAGAACATTTTAAACTTCATCTTTATTTCTCTTAATCGGTACTCTTATTTAAATATGAAGTACATAAAAATGTATGAACTGCGTAAGCAATACAAAGAATAAATGACCCAATAAATCATAAATATATACAGGGTGTTAGGTAAAAGACCGTACATACTGAAGTCAAATATAAGGCACTCAATTCTGAACCCGAATTTGTAAAAAAATTGGTACCTTATTTTTTACATAATTTATCCAAAAAAAATCTAAGTATTGCGTAAGTGCGGTCATCGGCGATCAGCTGTTTACAAACAGCGCTCTGTTCCCGCACCCCTCCCCGCACTCGCCCTTTCATGCCCGTGCGTCGCCTCGCCGGCCGAGATCACGCGGCACGCGCGGGCGCCAGTCAAAGGTCGCGAGTCGCCGGTGATGCAATATTTGATTATTTGCGGAAACCTCTTTTAACTGTTAGTGTGTTTTGTGTCAAGTGCAATGTCGTTTTCAAACGAAGAATACTGGGAAATGGTTCGTGCATATGCCCGAGCTAATGACAGTGTACGAGTGTACGAGTTTTTAAATTGTCACTTCGGCAATAACTGGATCGCCGCGGTGGGCCCGTGCCGTGGCCGGCGCGCTCGCCTGACCTTACACCGTTAGATTTTACTTGTGGGGTGAAGTGAAACGGCTTGTGTACGCTACAGAATACTCCAACCGGGATGAACTAAAGGCTAGAATATTAGCCGCCTTTGATTAGGTTCGAAGTGATACGTTTGTGTTGTGCCGGGTGAAAAACAATATGCGAAAACGCGCCGAACTCTGCGTTGCGCGAGGAGGCGATAATTTTGAACAATTATTAAAATACGTTTAATTTTATGTAAATAGTGTAAATGTAAATACTTAGTAAATGTAAGTGAATCGGTGTAAATAAATACTACATATTCTACCATTGTGGACGCTGCATACACTAAGAGGTAGGTACCTAGTTATTATTTTTTATTCAAGTCTCGATGTATGTAGGGTGTCCATATTTTCTGCATTTGTGCTACAATAATTTCGTATCGTTTACTGTGCCGTATATTTATATTACTCTTGCATTATATTTTTAATGGTTACTTGAAGCCATTGACTAACGTGTCCTTCAGTATGTACGGTCTTTTACCTAACAATCTGTATATGGTATTCATTTCCACACTAATAAATAACCAATAAATACAACGTATAACCTTCATTTCGAAATATTTTAAACAAGATAAATGTCGTTCCAATCAATGCAGAAAAAGAGTCATTTAACAATAATTATATGAAAGAAGCACGTAAATCCATAAACTATATTAATGTCTACTATTGCTCTTTGGTATAGGTATTACGTAGGCGTCATGATAGTCACAATCACATAAAAATTCTAAATAACATACTAAAAGACGGCATAATAATATTACACGATTAACATTGGTAAAATTAAATAAATAGTTGTGTAGCACGTCCAGTGCCTTATGGTTCAAAGCTTCATTCACAAATGGCGGATAATTTTTGGCCATGAGTGATTTCATGTTTTTCTGGCAACACACCACGAACATAACCATGAAAATACTATTCCCTACATTTTACAATATTTATAGAAACAAGATTGCGAAATTTTAAATAAGCATGCACCTTGTAAGCAATAAATAACAACAATTAACACTATAACTAATAGTATCCTTAAGGCTTTCTTTGAAATAATATAAATAAAATTAACAATATGTCGTAATAAGGCTTCTCTAGCATATATTGTGACGATGCACAAACTCTATACTTTCTTTCTCTTCAAGTTGTTTCCTTGCCAAGCTTACAAATACAATCGCAATCAATCGCCCTAAAAAACTCCTTAAATCTACACTAGTAACAAATTAAGGCATATAATGGTCAACGTGATCAAAAACGGCGCGAATGACCGTAAAACATTAAGAAGGTACCTTTTTTCTCGAGGGGAAGCTGGTAATGGCTCTACTTCTCACTAACCCTAGGGGCGGAGGACGGGAAGTGTATGTCGGAATAACCGGCTTTCCAGCCCGGCGCGCGACTACGTCACGTCCGCGCAGATTTTAATGCCGGGCTGGGCCCTAACCAAATTCCTATGCCGGCGCATACCGACCAAAACCCTCCGGTGACCATCTTCGCGCGCAATGGGGCGACCACGATGATGCCGCAGCCGCCCGATGCGCCTCCGAGACTAAAATTTCTCGGCCGTCTCGGAGTTGTGGGGGGCGCAGTTGCACCCCCACTAGCTTGGTTAGGGCGCCTCGATTGTGGATGGGAGCCCACGACGGACACAGGCCACGGTGCCGCCGCTCCTCCCGGGGACACTTACAGTGAGGACGCGCTGCCCCCAGGAGCGCGCCCAGCGTCCCCAAGGCCCCTTTGAGTCACCTTTTACGACAGGCAGGGGATACCGTGGTGGGATTCTAACGCCCCCTTGCCACATCAAGTAGGTACCTTACTTCCAAAATGTTAATGACATTAATTTAAGCTGTTTTGTTTTATTCCCTTGACGTTACAAGTAATTTTAAGAGAGCAAAACAAAACGTAGACTCATAAAACGTTTATAAATTGCGGAATAAACGATGAATAATGTATTAACGAATTTACAAACAAGGTAATTTTGACGACAGTATCGGACTCATATTAGATAATGTTGTAACACTGCTGAAATTTATTAAACAATTACGATATACAGTTGTAAGTGTCAACGTATTTCTGTCCAAGCTTGCGTTTCGAAGGCTTGCAATAGTTTAATTGCCTTTATAAAAAGAGGCTATCCAGACAATCGTATCACAACAAGCCAGAGTTGACACGGCATTAATTTATTTAATTTTGAAGTGCTATTGAAGAATTATACTGATATAATATGCGAATCTGTTTCAAATCCAAAGCAGAGCATTCAGTAATTTTACATACAAATGATGTTTGTGTTTTTGATATCACAATGTTATCCGTATATTCATGATCACTCGTTTGCACTACTTAACACAACGATGACAAAAATCATGGCAAATGCAACGTCTAAGAACAAAAAGCTTCAGCACGAGATACTTGCCTAAATTAAGCCTTACATTTTCTAAAACATCAAAAAAATATATCGTATTTAATACGATAATCGAATATAAACAGCCTCTATGTTTATACTTTATAACATTCCAATACAAATCTGACTAGGTTATGTCAGTTAATTTAAAAAAATATTCGTTTAAAACAATAAATTTTACAAAATAGGTCAGCAATACCAAATCATTTTTATCTACTTACACCGAAATAAGTACGTATGCCTTTGAGCACATAATTTAATAAACCTGATTGACTAGTTATAAATGTTATAATAGATACAAAATTGCAATACACCTAATTAGATATGCGATAATTATTGAGATTAACTTGATGCTTTTCTCGCTTCTCAAAATCTCATATTTGACTAAGAACTTTTCTAATTAATGGCAAACGTACGCCAAAATCCATTGAGTATTTAAGGGTTTGACGTACAATAACTGCATTTTAACCTATTATAATGTTAAATATCGAATATTGTAAATAGCGTCATGCTTTAGTGATGAAAGGCGGAAACGTGGGTGTACTAATATATTGCATATTATACTTTGTGCCATTGTTTAGGCGGCCCAGACATATCTTAATAGCTAAAAAATGTTTAACCACGGGAATATATTGTCTAAGCTATGTTTAAACTACTAAGAGATTGTAAGTTGGAATTAAATATATTTATGTGTGGTAACACTTAGCCTACGGTGACTTTGATGTCCCGTTTCCGCCGCGCCGCGACTAACGTGTAGTTACACTATGAAATTTAAATACGTAAACGTCATAGCATCATCTTCGGCTTTCCTTAAAATTCCCATTTTTCTTCAAAATTATTGCTGTCAACCGCCGCCTCATTACTTTCTATACTGTTCTGTAAATAAACATAAGTACTTATGAAATTAACAAAAACAAAATTGTTGCACATCAAATTATTGCTCCATTAAATTAAGTTATGAAAATGGATGCCGTTACTCTTATTGTTGAAGACAAAATTTAACAGATCGTATTAGTATGCACATACAGACATTTGGCGAAAATAACCTAAAAGAAGCTTTACCAAATAATTTTAATGACATAAAATAATACCTAGATGGTCTAATGTGGTCGACCTCCTTTACCGCTCCTATGCGGACTGTCGGACACCGAAGGAACTCTCGCGAACTCTGCCTTCTCGATCGGACTCCTTTTTAGGTAGTCTGATATATGCTGCACAATCAGGTCGATAGCCACTGCAAAAGGACACATTTATATAATAACTTATCTATGTTATAAATTATTTAAATAAATAAATAGGAATAAATAAAATAAAACTTTTCAAATACAAAAAACATTTTGGCATTAAACCTTAGATTCATTGGACAATTGGGCGGTGTTGACCACTTAACATCAGGTGGCTCACTTACTCGTTTGCCTCCTTTTTCCATTAAAAAAAACAACTCATACAACATCTAGTATGGCGCAGTCAATAACTTGATTAAAAATAATAGGATGCGTGTTCGATCCTCATCACCACTGTAATATTTGTTTTAAAATGTAGCCAAAGATCGCGTCAGACTTAATTATATTTCTACTAAATTTTTATAAAGCAATTTAAAGATTGTACGTCAGTCGTCGTCAGTCTATTTGCCAGTCAACAATTGACGTGCACATAAAAATTATTATCAACTATGGATTTTATTTATAACTGATGTTTATTTATGTTCCTATGCTGTCAAAACGTGTTAACCTTTTTTTGACTCTTATTTTGTTGTTTTAATGGTATCCATTATTTTTTATGAATAATGAATGAAAATATATACTAATTTAACACTCTTAGTAGGAGCCTAATTCCCCAACTACCAAGTTTTACTAACAAAGTTAGGAAATTCGTTTATAGTATCTAAAGTAAAACATATTTAATAAACTGAGAATATTAATTGTAACATCCCCCAAAACACCCCAATAAAACAAACAATAAAAGAACTTTGCAAACACTTTATTATTTTTATATTATAACTGGGCCTAGGAATACGATATTCCTTAATAAAATTGAACAGTAAATGACACAACAAATAATACATTTTAATGTAAAGTTTGTGCCGGACATACACAGACTATAAAATTATTATTAGTAAATTCGTTTAATATTTTTAAACATTTTCTAGTCACATAAATGCATCGAGAAATGCGAAATATGAAAGTAAGTTGTGCATTTCATATGCATTAAAATAAACCTTATTCGTGGTTCAATAGAAATGAATTAAAACATATCGTTGAACTTAAACACTATAGATCGTGATAGCAAATAAAAAATGCATGTATACATTACATGAAGCGTTACTTAAACATTTAACCAATAACAATACAAGCAATTAATTCTATATATTTTTTTACATTTTTTCAATAATTTCTTTATTTATCTTATCACATACAAACATTGGAATTTATCACTTAATCTGTTTCAATCGTTTCCATCACAGGATGGCAATTTTTTTAATATTATTCAATTATTTTTTTAAATTCGAAATGTGAAAATTGGGGCAATGTCAATTAATGAATGCGTTTTTTTATTCGGCAAGCAAAGATAACATATTTAAGGTGACCAGTAAACAATATTGTTACAGTTATAAAAAATACATTCAGTTATAACTAAAGTTATTTGGATTAAAAAACAGAAGACGTTTTTATACACATTTTTGGTAATTTCTCTACTTTGACTACATTTTCTATCATTGTTATTCGACAAAACAAATATTTTTTAGTCTTCTCTGTGTCGTTTCAGTCTGTATTATCGTAACCCTTGGGTACATTCAACGCTATTTCATTCGTAAAAGGGGATGGAGGTAGTAGCAACTAGTACAATGGTTCCCAAACTAGATACACACACTCATGCATGTGTCCTTGAAGAGGTTGTAAAGGTATATTTGTACGCCATGGCATGCTGTTTAATATTAGTGAAGTGTGCCCGAAAAACGACAATCGGCTCGCCCTTCTTTACTTATTACGTAATTTTTGTCGTTTTTTATTGAGACTTATCACACTTGGCGAAAGGGGCCATTCAAGTATTACGTAAGCACACAGGGGGGTGGGGGGATCTTCGCTATGCTTATTTTTGATGACATGGGGGTTGGGAGGGTTTTGGGTAGTGATTAAGTAAGCAATACCTTTTTTCTTTTGCGGTTTTTCTACAATTTTTTCTCCCAATTTCTTGAATCAAAAAAGAAACCAGTATAAATAAATATATGTACTAATGTTTACGTAAGCATAGGAGAGGGGAGTAGGATATAATTTGCTTACGTAATACTTGAACGGTCCCAAACGTGGTACATGGATGCATCTCTGCCTACCCATTGAGGTGACTGTACTTGTATTTTTTATAAGTTACGTATAGAATGATATTGCACTGTCTAGTGTGGGTGTTATTGCCAAGTCATTTTCAACTAGGAACCATTGACAAGCGATTTGTGCGTCGAAATCAAATACATTCCAAGTAATGATAGGTTTGTACCTACAAACCAGCAAATTAACACAAAAAATATATAGGAAAATATTCGGCTCACCCGTCGTATTGTCTCATGCCGGAATTAAAAATGATATAATGTAAACTTTACATATATAGGTAATTGAATATTCCTTATCCCATTAACAAAAGCCATTAAAGTTTCAGGGAATCTAGGTGATTTAAGGCCAAAATTTGTCTTGTTCTTCAGATGTTCAATTCTATCTAAGTGAAGAATAAGCAGTTTTTAACATTATATTTCTCCCGGTACAAACCTATCAATACTTATCCGTTTTAAATCTATAATATTATTCATTGAATGTTGAAAGATATTCGTGACGTATATGAAGCGGTATTCAAACACATTATTATGACAACTTCTGAAGTGAGTGGGGAATCATAAAGTACCAATGGTTTAGTAAGATGAAGTAAACTCAACTGAAAGTAATTTTCAAAAAAATATTTGGGACTCATAGAGTCATAGTACCTATTTCGTTTCCATATCCGTCACTGGGAGCTAAATTTAAAATATACAAATTATTAAAAGATGTGGTCCTATATAAGATGTAGGACTGTCGCACCTAACACGCGTCAAGTAACCGGAATCCAGACTGCAAATGATGGTCAATCTTATGAAAAACTTTTATTTTTAGAAAGCTATAGTTTTTTTAGAAAATAAAATAATATAGACAACTTAAAGCAAAATTAGGTTAGAAATTGCAGAAATTCTCAATATCTTAAGTTAGCGCGAAAACGCTTAAAGAGTGACGTCACTCCATTAGTAAATTCTTCTCGGTACGCCATGTTTACATTTCACAAGCTTATGGAGAGATGTAGTAAAATTCCGATCGTTAAATGTTTTGGATTACGTTTCAATTTACGTCAATATTATTAGAATTCACGGTTATAAGGTTTTGATGCGATATAAAGAGTTTGATTTAAATGAGTAAGAACGAGGGGTCTTTAAAGAAACTTACCTTTATAGTTTATACTGACTACTCCTATGAAATAGATTCTATTATAAATAATACAATAGTTAACGATGCTGATGTACGTTGGCTGTATGCTTAGTGCACCCAAGTCATCATACATTAGATAAGAAAAAAATAATATGCATAGATATGCAATACTGAAGAAATTATAAACGATTGTTGAATGCATTAAAACAAACCATTCCCTTGGAACATTACAATTATATTCGCGCTAGAGAAATGCGCAAGTAATGAAAATACAGTACGGTAAGTTTTCTTTATGTTATTTTGTATCATTTGCTCTGACGGATTATAAATTGCATAAGTGGCAGCGGCAGGTTTTGGATAAATATTGTTCTAAAATAAAGGTCAGTCAAGGTCAGATTATTTTAATATTGCCCCGTGGTCTCGCGGCACAATTATGTGCCGTGCGATCTAGGGGTCCTGGGTTCGATTCCCGGGTCGGGCAAAGTGTTATTGAGTTTTTCCATTAGGAAATTTTCAGTAGCAGCACGGAGTCTGGAATCGTGCCCGAAAAACGGCAATAGGCTCGCTCCCTATTACGTGGGACTTATACATACCTGGCGAAAAGTGGGTGCATTGATGCACCTCTGCTTACCCCTTCGGGGAATACAGGCGTGAGTTTATGTATGTATGTATGTATTTTAATAATCAATATTTTGAATTCATTTTTTTATTGCGTAAATTTAAACCTGGAAAAAGACAAGAAAAAAAGGATCAAGATAAGTAAATATATAACTATACCGTATTGTATTTTCACTTTGCCGATTCGAATATATGGGTCACGGTATGTGATTTTTTACTTAAACTACATGCTTTTTAAAGCGTCAGCCTTATTAATAAGTATTGGAACTTAACTAAGTAGGAAATATTTGAATAATATTGGAGAATACACAGCGAGCGCACTCGAGACCGTAAATGCAATACGTTGGATTTGCTGAAGAATTTATTTTTGTACAAACAATTGATATCCTTTACATAAGGAAAAAGATGATAATATTTTTTTAATGATGTAAAAATAAAGTAGATTTAAATGCTTTTTAACACGGAAGAACAACAAAACTTACTCGTATGATTCATATCGCAAAAAGATATAACATTTTAAGAACATCTTATTGAAAATGTATTAGCGATACTGACAATAGAACAAAACAGAAGAGTCTTGAGTGCGCATCGCCCACATTGGGTCAATACGCGTTTACATCATAAAGCCGTGCATATACATTTATGCTCACCGGTTGTTGTCGATTTACACCCTGCTGCGTAATCGATGGAATCGATCAATCGATCGAATCCGTCACAAGATCGAGACCGAATAAAAATAATATATAATATTATATTACATGACGCAATTTGCTAAAATTACTAATTTAATCTGTGTTGCAATACTGTACCTTTCAATCAAGGGTTTTCTTATCCTTTCGAATAAATTTTACTATTACTACATGTCATTCCGTTTCTAAACAATACGGCAACAAATTTTAAAGAGGTTTAACTATGCCTATTTCGTGTTTTTTAATATCACTGAATTATTTTCGTCAAAAGCACAAAATAACCATCATATAACATATAAATACATACGAAATGCAGACAATATCCGACAATACGTCAATTGATATTTCAATATGGCGGTCTCGATCCGTTGCAGCTTGGCGCTAACTTCAGTGACTATCGGCTGAGCGTATCCTCGGAGCTGGCCGACATGCGACGAGCGCCGGCGTCGTCCACATCGTGGTGACCATTGCACGTTCCATTCACCATCTTCACCGGCGAACGCTTCTTGTACAATATATCCCATATGTGGTGCACGATAAGGTCAATAGCCACTGCAACAACGGAAAACGGGCCTTCGTATGTGCGCAATAAGGTTCAGTTTAGCAGCTACGTAAGAGCATAGCCGCTGCAAGAGGGGAAACCGTTTGTTGCTATCACGACATTGGGACTCGTTGCAGTGGCTATGACCTTACACTTACCTTGGACACACGGATTGATTTACTACCAGTTGAATGGTAAATAGTTGTACTGTGTACACCTTTTAGATATTATTGTGTGCGAGTAGCCTGTACTAGTGTATGCTACCCTTTATTACGCAATTTGTACGCCATTTGTACTTTTTACGCAAGTTGGATGCCAATTTCCTGGACACCATTTTACAAACCGTAATTTTTCAATAATTTTCTTCTATAGAAAACTACATAGCTTCAATTTATCTCACGAAGGCTGATTTAATTTCTATTATTTTGAGAGTAACAAATTATTCAGTTCATTATACTAATATTTTGTTTATGTTATATTGTAATTATCTTACATGTCGTATAAGTTAAGAACCGAGTAAGAAATCTTTCTTTCATCCTAAATCAGAAAACTAATTATAATTTTTATTTATTTACTGTTATTAAAATTTCTGGTGTTTTTCTGTAATTATTAAAATGTTTTATTCCTTTCACTTCTAGTTAGCTTATTGTTTTCAACATCTGCATAATTTGTTTTGTACCTTAAATTCTTTACATCATATCCTAACATAAAACAAATTCAATATTCAAAACATGTCATCATAATCAGTAATAGAATCTAGCAATAACAAAAAAAAAAATTTATTTAGTTCAGTCATTTTTTTTTATTCAGTGGGAAAACTCCAGGAGGAGAACATAGTATTTATGTTTTTACCTCGAGCGTCTTTGTATCTATGTTAAGTCCACCAACATGCAATAATGCAACATGGTGGACAATGATATATCTAAAAATTAAGTAAGCTATAACTGAGAATCGAACCCGCATCATATCATCTTCAACTAATTCATATTTTAAAATTGTAAAAATTAAATACTATAGAGAATGAGTGTGTGTTAAACTTACCCAAATTATCTGCACCTCTGGGTATGATGACGTCAGCAAATTTCTTTGTCTGCATAAAAATGAAATATATTATGCAAATATGATTTTCAAGCATACTTACTTTTAGGATTTATTATATACACAAATTATGAATTTATCTACCTGTAATAGTATCAAATTATATTTAAAAAAAGGAATATTATAAAAGTCATAGACGGTTCAGTCTTGGTCACTATGTATGGAGACTACATACAATCTTGCCTTAAGGAATTATCTAAATAAAAACTACATTAAAATCCACTGCTTAGCTTACATTAATAAACGGAGAAGCAGACAAAGACGGGAAGAATATGATTTAATATAGACATAGACAAAAGGCAGATGACTTACCGGGAGGCAGAACTCTTCGAAGGCTGGCTTCACGAAGTTCATGTACTGGTTAAGCACCTGCTCCAAGTCCCGACCACGCTCCATTATGTCACGGGGCACTGAAATTATAATGATATGTATAATGATGATATGATATGGATTGATAATGATACTCCAGAATTTCAGTTTGTAAATTGATGATTTTTTTCATTTTTTCATCCCGTCTCTGGTATTTAATTTTAATTTACTTATATTTGACAATGTTAGGAGACTAAGATGTTAACATAGGCACTAAAAACTACTGATGTCAAAAGTGTGACTCAAACTGGTAAATATTATGGAATTTGAATTTATTACTGGGACATGGTTAGTAATTTTTTATATTCAAAATTTAAATCAAAAGTCTTTAATAAAAACAAGTGTTACATATAGGTATAGATTTATCTATGGTTGAGAATAAATAGTTCATAGCCTTCAGTCATACTGCCATGATGCAGGTTTTGAGGTAAATACAGTATTATGTTTAGTATATACACACCTCTCCTAGCAAGCCTGGTGTCGGAGTCAGTGTCAACGAATAGCTTCATGTGGAACAGCTCTCTCACTTCAGGGAAGTAGAACACCAGGATGCCCTCAATGAGCACCACATCAGCAGGGTAGATTGTGTGCGAGCGGTTTGGACTGACAAAATGATTAACCATATTCTTAACTATACTTTTTTTTGCCAAAAAATCTTGCTCTGCCAAATCGACAACAACGTTTCGGTTCTTTTACATAATATTAATGATGATTTAGTGATGGTTGTTTATATGATACATATTTACATTTCTAGACTCTATGCTGGCACTGGGAATTACCTAATTTAAGAAAACAAATAGTAGATTCATCTGAGATTGGCACCCACGGTGCCGCACGCAGTGGTCATATATCGAGGGACCTATGAGGTAGTCTCTTGTTTCTTTTTTTTAATTTCAGATTTTTAAGTAAAAAAAAATACCCAAAATTAATTACCTTTAACAATCTTATTTTTTTAAATAAAATCATCTTTATTCTTTATCTATATTGAACATCTAAAATTGAGTTATAAATAAATATTAAATTACCTGATAGAGTTTGTGGTGTAATCATATTCAGGAACCTCAACCTTTTTACCAGCCAATATGTCCTTCAGGATTGCCAGTAATTTCTTATCATCAAATGCATCTGGGTGGTCAAAGTTGAACTGCCCTCGCTCAGCACGCAGCCTCTCTGATGGTGACAGGGTCCGGTAGAAGGAATCCTGACTGATGCACACAACACGCCTTTCATTTTGTTCTTTGTGTTGCTGACCAAGCTTCTCCACAATCCTTTGGCAAACTGTTGACTGAAATCAAAGAAAGACAGTTAAACATATTTTTTTTCAAACCACCAAGATGATAATGTAAGCCTTGAGAAGTCTTAAGTCTTGTAAGTAGGTGTGTAGTCAGTTGTGACGCTGCTTTGAAGGTTCAAACTTAAAGTATACCTCTGACTTTTTAAAGTTTCATAGGTATGTACTGCATAATCTTAAACAATAAGATGATGGGTAGTATATTCAGTTTTTTATCAATTATAAAACATACTAAAGTCGTGATGGCCTTGAGGTTTAGGTACGCGGTCAAGAATTTCGACGGTCGCGGGTTCAAACCCCAGGCACACACCTCTGACTTTTCGAAGTTATGTGTGTATTCACAATGAATTATCACGTACTTTAACGGTGAAGGAAAACATCGTGATGAAACCTGCACTCCCAAAAAAGTTCTTAGGAATTTCTTAGGTGTGTAGTCCGCCAACCCGCACTAGGCCAGCGTGGTGGACTAAGGCCTAAACCCTCTCAATGGTAGAGGAGGCCCGTGCCCAGCAGTGGGACGTATATGGGCTGATGATGATGATGAAAACATACTAAAAGAGTTTTGAGACACTGGGAAAATTTCATCTCGTAAGATCATAAGTTCTATGCACTTATTGAAATTAAAAGATTATCTTTTGAATGGAATTTCTGAACACTTATTGTGGTTAAGGACAAGAGGCGGACCATAAATATTTTTAAGCCACATAGAACAAAACTTAGTACCTATTCTATTTTAAGATGCTTAGTTAACCTGTTTTACAAGTGCCTACTGGTATGGTTTGATTAGTTTCCGGTCTAACCTGCATGTGTGTTTTTGGTCTTAAATTTTATAATACAGAACTTGATTTGAAAACAATATTATGTAGCACTTAATTGTTATCAGTTGTTTCCTGGACCTCATTTTTTTTTCCGGACCCCACATAAAAGTCCTTCCTATCGCCTGGTTTAGAAGATTAGTTATATTTGTATGGAGAAACTTTTGCAGAATCTCTAAATTATCCTATATTTTTGCATGTCATGTCTACATACATTAAACATAATGATTTTTAATTAAACACTACTAAAACAAACTTTGAACAGGAATTGTAAAAAGATAAGTAAATTCTTTATTTATAAATATACAAATTATAAATTGTATCAGGTATGGTGATGTTCTTTGTTGTGCCAGTAAAGAAAAATATAGTATTAGGAGCAAAAGAAAAAAATAATATTTTGGAGGTAGCTGAGATCGTCATCACGTCGGCTGCCTATATATCGGGCGCTGCTGAGCATCAGGAGGACACTCACTCATCGGCCGGTTTATAGTGCGGAAGCTCTGTCCGAACGTCAACGCTTATCTTGTGTTTAAATTTCACCCTCATTAATGTTAATTTTGTTATTTCAAATTCATGTTAAAAGTCATGTCAATTTATGTTTGTTACGATCCGTGATCGAATAAATCTTTATGTAAAATCAATTAATATTCTTATTTCCAATAATAGTATGATTCTTATGCATTTTACAAAGATTGAAATTTTTAATAAGAAAATGTTAAAAATAGTTATTTTGGACACAAAATTTTAATTTTATAACTTTACATTGAACAGTAAAAATTACGATAAGATGTTTGATAAACATTGCTTCAATTTTTACTGCGATCATGCTGTATACATTCTTAAATAAGTCATAATTAAATGTACTGAATGTGTGGGTAATTAAACCGTTACAGGCATACTTAGTGTGATATATGAGTAATACAAGTAAAATTTGTGTATTGATATGAGAGAATAAGATAAATTATAAAAAAATAAGGACTATAACTGATTCTAGCATGTGTTTCCTTTCGTAAGTATCATTTTCAATACTGTAATAAAACCTTATCTGATGCTAATGTAGTTGTATTCAAGTTAATTAGTTCAATTAGTCATACAAATGATTATAAAATATTAATTTTTCATTAAAATGTTATACCAATCAACAAAAGTCATTATAACCTAGAATATACTAAGAAGATGTTAATGTCACGATATAGAACTGAATTATTCCTTTTAAATGTGCAAGAACTTACTGCAGAGCTTTCGTTATGTAATTTTGGGCTGCAATGCAAAAAAAATCGATAATGTTAACATACATTCACGAGGTTCCATATTTACCTTTCCGCTGGCAGTGCCACCCGCTACGCCTATTAAAAACGGTGTTTTGCTCTCAAACCCATTGGCAGAAGTATAATCAGCAGATTTCTCTGCCATTTTTTGTGTATAAATAAATCTAAACGATTTTTTCACTACTAACAATCCGCTGCGCACAGACACACGAGTACCCCGCAAGACAGCTGACATTGACATTTGCTTTGCAATACTGAGCAGAGACTCACTACGAATAGATTAAATACAAGGCCTTCGTATTAGGTTTTACCCAATCTTAAAATAATATGTGAATAAATGGAAAACATTTTACCGATTATTAATTTTTAAAATTACGTAAAATGTACATTAAGACTGCATTAAATCATCTTAATAATTATTTTGTTTTATTTACCTAACTTAACGACTGCATTCTTAATTATTGAGAATTTCCTAATTGAATTACCCAATAACATTTGTCAGTTTTTTTTGTCTCGTTAAAAGACTTATTATGCGTTATAAGAACCAGGCCAAGTATTATTAAATTTATGACAAAATTAATGAACGGTTTTATGAAAGGCTCATGGCTTCCTCTACAATAGAGAGAGACGCTCTCACAGCGTTTAGAGACTAGTTTAAACCCGCTGCGTGGTTCCATGAAATTGAATAGGTTGTACTTATTTTAATTCAGAAAACAAAAATTCTGATTTATAGTGATTGTCGACAAAAATAGATAGGTATTATAGCAATTCGTGGCATAGGACAAAACTTTGAATAGTTTAGACATGTAATGTTATGGGAAGTAAATACGGGTAAAAAATATAGTCATTTTTTAATTTTTATTTTGAATATCAGATAGCATTAACATTATATTCGATTAAATCGATTGTAGTAAACATATTGCACCTACTTAAATGGTTGATAGGTAATAATAGGCACATGATAAAACAAAAAGATTTTTTAAACACAAGTTTCAAGATATACTTATCTTCATATAAAACTAGTTGGAAAACACGGGGTAAAAGATTTGGTTTAAATATATTTTTTTGTTTGTGATCTATTCAATAGTTAATGAGAAAATCCACGAATATATTCTTCACAAGCAATATACCTAACATTGATAAAATTACCAGTTAACAATCCCTACAAAACGTGTATGCCTAAATGTAAACTCTTCTTGAATTCAATTACGAGGTTAGATCATTGTTTTATTCGAACTATTTGCTAAAATGTTAACTCACAAGCATTTATTAACTAACAAACACCTAGCATGGTTGCATTACTTGACATAATTGTGGTTCTTGAAATTTTTTTTTTTTTTATTTTTTTTTTATTCTGGCACGGCAAAGTGACTCCACTGTACCTGATGGTAAGCACAGTGGAGTCCAGAAAAATAATACCAACCAGCGAGAAACGATGGTCACCCTCTGGTCGACACAATCATGCCGGCCCGCACAAATGCTTCTTCAATGTTGATTATGATAAGCTATGTATTACATGTATACTCGTACGTTCGAAAACGCACCGCGTTTGTATTGTTGAGTAGGTACATGTCAGTCGCGCTGTTTAGGAGATGCGTAATTTTTACCTTCTTTTTTATCTTTATTTAGTGAAATATTTTAAATCACCATAGATATGTGTTTACATGTGACTATAGACTATAACATACTTAAATATATATTTAAACGTATAAAGTATTTGGAATATTAAGACATAAACATTGATTGTTTATTTTAATATATCGTTTAAATCTTCAGGTTTTGCAATTTGTCGTCGGCGGTTCTGAGGTTTGTGGCCATCTCTAGCTGCTGCACCCTGACGCGAGCCCACACGATGTAGTCCTTGAGGCCAATGATCTGAGCGGCCATAAGCGCAGCACTGTCTGGGTAAATCACTGTAGCACAACCCAACCCGGATGGCACGGATAGAGACGACCAGATATCCTGTAGATACAAAATATCTCTTTAGAAAAAAAAAATTGTCAAGACTGACAGAAATTATTATCTAACGATTTTTATATAATGGCTGGTAGAGACGAGTGAAAAAGATATGAAACATGTAGTAGTATAGTACCTATATAGTAATATAGTATTAGAAATAAAAAAAATTGTTACTGACCTGTACAAGCTTATCGGAGGGTGGGGGGCAGTTAATGACTGGGTAGGAGGTGTTCCCTGAGAGCACAGGTCCCAGGCCGTTGGAGCGCCCCGCCACGGCGATGAACACGAGCGCGTTGTGAGTGTCCTCGTAGTGGCGCATGATGCGCAGCGTGTCTTCCGTGCCCTTGTGGGCTGACGAGATGCGCAGGTCCACGTCCAAGCCCAGGGCACGCGCGGCTGGGAAACGGACGTGATACTCAATACACATTATAAGAAAAAAAAAAGTATGTGTGTACTTATGTACACGCGTTAGAAGTTATACCACACGACTGAAGTAAAACTTATAAATACGCCCAACAGTCACATATGTACATAGTTACATTTCTGAACGCACTTATAAATATTTGACAACTAATAAATATGTCAATCCCTTTTTATTACTGTAACTATTCTACATTTTTAAAATCTAATGCATATAAACTTTTTTTGAAAAATATTCGATCCGAAACATAATAAAACCTTTCTCATCCATTTGACACGTGCATTTAAGAGAGGCCGCGGGTTCGATTCCCGCACCGAGACAAATGTTTGTGCGATCTACAAATATTTGTTTCGGGTCTGGGTGTTTGTGAGACCGAAAAAGTCTCTCGTAGTTACTGATACCCACGACACAAGACTCGTATCTTAATGTGGGGTCAGAACTATATATGTGACTGTTGGATGTATTTATTTATCATCAGCCCATATATGTACGTCCCACTGTCTACCGTCTTTAGGCCTTAGTACACCACATTGGCCTAGTGCAGGTTGGCATGGTCTTCATAGCATAATACAGCTTATCTTAAACTGGAATAGGGGCAGAAAAGCAGCCAGCAGCAATTTCAGTATTGATAATTACCTTTAGCGATCTTCTGACAATGTTCCTGGTCGGATGGCGATCCCATGAAGACAACGACTTTGTGTTGCACTGTGGGCAGCAGGTGGTCAAGCTGGTCTTTTACCCAAACGAAGTTGCGCTTCACTGTGTCCAAGTCAGCGGCTGTCACTGTTGTGAGGTTTCTGTATACCTATGGACAATTGTTTGGTCAAATGTTTGGCCAACATATCTCTATCATATCATACTAATATTACAGTTTGTTTAATTGTTTAAACGCGCTCATCTCAGGAATTATTAGTCCGATTTGAAAAAATCTTTCAGTGTTAGATAGCCTATTTATCTAGGAAGGCTATAAGCTACATATCATGACGCTACGATCAATAGGAGTGGAGCAGCAATAAAAAATACAAAAACGAAAAAAAGTGTAATGTTTTGCATACGGACTTGCGGGCGATAGATAGTTTTATAAAATATCTATAAATAAATATATACATATTCTATTCTTAAATGTTAGGTCACCAGGTGTAACCTTATCTTTCCACCAATTTCTAAATTAGTTTAAAATTTACCTGTTTGTCGACCATCAACCTCTTGTCGCCAGACGGCCACAGACGCCAGGAGTCGGAGTCGATCACATCAGCCAACAGTATATTTCCTATAAGAAATGAAATAATACAATTAAGTGAAAAGGCAATTGGCAATTTACTACAAAATTCTGTGGGGAATTTAAGGAAAATATCTTTTGTAGAATTGTTCACAAAGAAACACGAAAAGAAGTACGAAAATCCCACCAACATATTAGGTATACATACATACATACATAAACTCACGCCTGTATTCCCCGAAGGGGTAGGCAGAGGTGCATTTCTGCACCCACATTTCGCCAGGTATGTATCAGTCCCACGTAATAGGGGGCGAGCCTATTGCCGTTTTTCGGGCACATTTCCAGACTCCGTGCTGTTACCGAGAATTTCCTAATGAAAAAACCCAATAACACTTTGCCCGACCCAGGAATCGAACCCAGGACCTCTAGATCGCACGGCACATACTTGTACCGCGAGACCACGAGGCAGTCACCACCACGACCACGAGATATTAGGTATACTTAACTAAATTTACTTAGTTAAACTAAATGCTGGTATTTCCTTGTATTAAGAAATAACATGACAATGATCATGATGAAAAAATGATTACAGATAAATAAAAAACCATACCTTCAACATCAACGCCAAACTCAATCTTCATATCAATGAGAGCGCAGTCGCGGAGCGCCCAAGCCTTCTCCAGAATCTCGAACACCAGGATTGAAACTCTTCTCATGTAATCAACTTCATCTTGACCTAGACGAAAAATAGACTATTTAAAAGGCAATTCCATATTGAATGTTTTAGGTGTTTAGTAATATTTTTTATATATTAAAAAAAAATTCTCGCGGTCGGTCCTTTGTACACCATGGTATTAATCCCCCAAACTTCTTCACAAGATAGGTGAAGAGGTTTTCGGCCGGCATGATTGCGTCGACCAACGGGAGATCATCATCTCTCGCTGGTCGGCACTTTTTCTGGACTCCATTACACTTACCATCAGGTGCAATTGGGTCACTTTGCCGTGCCAGTATAAAAAAAAAAAAAAATTTTGCATATTTATATTTTATTATGTCATAGACTTGCTCTTGACCGTCGACTCGTCTAGTGTTAAGCGACGTCGCGGCCTGCGTTGGAGCAACATACGATTTCCTAGATTATACACACAAATATAGATAAAACTTCACCATATAAATAATGGTCCATTCGAAGATCGAGCGCACAATGCTTCAAGAATAGAAAGCTAACTTTGACTTTTTTTAAACTAATAATATTTTTTCTTTAAATAATAACGGGATCTCCACTGGATGCAGGTCGCTTCTAACAGAGCGCTCAGGAAGTCTTTGGGGGAGGCCTATATCCAGTAGTAAACGTCTTTCGGCTGATGATGATGAGTATCAGGGTCTACGTGATGTGATGTTTATTGCATGATTTTCGCATAGACTTACCAATAACAAGTCGATTGAACTTGAATTTGGCAGCGATGATTTGCTCCTCAGACCATTGAGGGTCGTGGTTCTCATCGTCTTTGAAGAACGTCTCCTGTTTGGGAGGAGTGAAGCGAAATCCCTCGGGAACGCCGGGATTGCGTTTCAGGAACGAGCCAGTCGCAAGGCGTCTGGTTACCCATTCGATTGGCACCATCTCACACTTCTTCGATAGGAAGGATGACGGAGTGATCATTTTCACGAATGCTGTTTTGATACCTGAATAACAGTAGAAATACTTAAAAAATAGATATAGAGATAGAGCTGTATTCTGACGCACAATTTATTCTGGTTGAATCCATACGAAAGAAAAATGTTCGTATCGTCATATTATGAAACCCAATAATTATTTTTTTCTTTCTTCTTTGTGTGTTCAAGCTAGCATCCTACCAGTAGCGGTACTTCCAAAAAAGCCCAAAAGCCCAGTTTGCCTTTCAAAATTATGGCCTTTAAGCTTTAAATCTTTATTTAACAATAGCAATTTGACATATAAATGACCAGACCCAACAATAAACAATTATAAACTAGACGTTACACAATTAACGTGTAACGCTTTCGGGATTCTATGGAAGTACCGTCACTGCATCCCACAAAGATGAACTTCGAGTTTCTATGCGAGCTATTGTTGATCCTGATGTATAGGAGTTGCAGTGATGGCCTCGAGGTTTAGGCGCGCGGTCGAGAATTTCGGCGGTCGCAGGTTCAAACCCCAGGCACACACCTCTGACTTTTCGAAGTTATGTGTGTATTCATAATGAATTATCACTTGCTTTAACGGTGAAGGAAAACATCGTGATAAAACCTGCACACCTAAAAGTGCTTAGGAATTTCTTAGGTGTGTAGTCCGCCAACCCGCACTAGGCCAGCATGGTGGACTAAGGCCTAAACCCTCGCAATTGTAGAGGAGGCCCGTGCCCAGCAGTGGGACGTATTTGCAGTGATGGCTGCGTAAAGAGATTGTAATTGTAAACTCAATTATATCGTATTAACGCATATTGCATACATACATACATAGCCTCACGTTTATATTCCCCGAAAGAGTAGGCAGAGGTGCATTCCTGCACCTATATTTCGGCAGGTATCAGTCCCACGTAATAGGGGCGAGCCTATTGTCGTTTTTCACATTTCGTTAAACCAATAGGGACCAATAATATTGTATGACTACTTCATTGGTACCGCGACATACATTAATCAGCGAGTGCGATCCAGTGGTCCCGCGTTAGATTCCGGTCGGGAAGTGATATTGGGTGTTATTATATAGGACTTGTACGCCTAAAAATGAGTATAGAAATCTACCTCAGTTAACCCATTTGTAGATACAGGCGTAAGTGAGTAGTAGTCCGCGCGATCAATATTAAACCGCATGCGCGCCATTGCTATGTAACCTTATGATGACTAAATGTGATCATTGCGATCGCCAATTGGTTTTAAAGTTTTAATAACTTATGTAGTAAGTCGTGATGGCCTTGAGGTTTAGGTACGCGGTCGAAAAATTCGACGGTCGCGGGTTCAAACCCCAGGCACACACCTCTGACTTTTCGAAGTTATGTGTGTATTCACAATGAATTATCACGTACTTTAACGGTGAAGGAAAACATCGTGATGAAACCTGCACACCTAAAAAGTTATTAGGAATTTCTTAGGTGTGTAGTCCGCCAACCCGCACTAGGCCAGCATGGTGGACTAAGGCCTAAGCCCTCTCAATGGTAGAGGAGGCCCGTGCCCAGCAGTGGGACGTATATGGGTTGATGATGATGTAGTAATTTAATATTTATCCTTATACATTTTAATGATAATTAAATATAATTTATTATATAATTGAGTTTACAATACATATATGCGTAAGTAGGTGATAAAAAGTCTACATGATAAAAAGTCATGCGATGGAAAAAGTCACGAGGTCAATTCCCGTGTAGTTACGAATATTTGTTGGGTCAAAAAAAATTGGTTTGAATCTGGTTATGTGTGATAGCGAAATGCAAAATGACTCATTAGTCCTGCTGTATGCCGAGCGATAGTGAGGCATCCGATTAAATAACAAAATTAATACGCCCAACAGTCACATGCATAGTTCTGACCCACATTAAGATACGAGTCTTGTGTCGTGAGTATCAGAAACTACGAGAGACTTTTCGGTCTCACAACACCCATACCCAAAACAAATATTTGTGGATCACACAAAAATTTGTCTTGGCGCGGCGATCAAACTCGCGGCCTCTCGTTTTGCAAGCTGGTGTCTAGCCAACTGCACCACGGGGCTGTCAAACGGAGTTGGAGTGTGCTGAAGAGAGAATTCATTGACTACAATTCATTCGCTTCTATTAAGACCCAATTTGCAAATTATTAGAGCAAAATATCGGCCAGAAGTATTTCAATAAATGTACGAAATCCCCTAGATTATTTCTCAGTCCTTTTGACTTTAACAGTGAATGACGTCAGTTGCAATCGTACGGTGGCCCCCAACGCATTATTGGCTATCTGCCGGCTTATTAATGGTCGCGTAACATTTCTTAACTGAACACAGATATCTTGTTTTCGTGATCCTCGCTGACCCCACCACAAGACAAACAGATAATAGCAATTATGAAATATCTTATATTTGTAATGTCATATTGTTGCATTAGATGTTGCCTATCTATAAATAACATTGTTTTTGAGTCGATACGTTTGTGACCTTGTGATAGTATTTGGTCATGAGGACACTGCCCTATGGTAACAGTACTCTAACCAGAGTATTGCTAAGACAGCGGTCACGGGTTACTTACAATGCATGATTTTTTTAAGCTTAAACCCTCTCATCTATAGAGAAAATTGTATATACACTGATATGGTTAAATCTATAGAACTTTTTGCGGCCTTGTTTGTCTCGCCACATACTGCGGGGTGTTGTTGAGAGGTTTTTGGTGCGACTCCTAGATCAGAGATCAGAGAGTCTGGATATGTGCCTTGCCATCATAAGCCACCTTGTCCCAACAAGTTAGACTTATCATCTTAGCATGTAACATCTGCCAATCAAGACCAGCCTCGTGCCTAGCCATGAGAATTTTATTTATTTCATAATTAAATATGTAAAGACGTAATCATGATCAATATTTTTGGAGTATTTATACCTAATCATTTCAAATAATGTCAAAGATCACCTGCGTAATACCGAGCTGTTTGGTTAGAGTTAGAGATTAGATTACGCGACATTGGGAGGGACAATATAAGGTAATGGCACTAGTAGTAGACCATGTACCGGTAGTTGACCACCAATGCACATAAACAGATAAAATAAGAATTCGCGGCATATTTTTAAACTAATTCCATATTGAGTAGTCAGTGCTGTCATGTGGTCTACGAAGCGCGCAAACTACGACTCCATTATTTTCAAATATTAAAAATAGCCTCCAGTTGTTTGTTGATTGACGCACCGTAAATCTATTATTCGATTTTTTGTCATAATTTTCTTAAGGATTGAAAAAGTTTGAAGTTAAATATTAACAACTTTGTCACCTTGTTGATGATAAGTGTTTTGCTTTTCTTATTCGTTAGGGATTAATTGAGGTAACAGGGTATTTAAAATACGAAAATTTGTTTACAAGATTGAGATGTGGGGGTGGTCCACTACTGATTCCGTTTTAGCACGATTTTCTAGTAATTGACCAGGATGGTCAACTTCTGATGAATTTCTGTATCATGTAAATGTACTGTACGGAATAATATATGAAGGGCATCATCAATTAGAATTAACTATTTTATTTACTTTTACAATAACTTAATTTTATTTAGTAGTTGACCACCTTTATTGTAAGTTACGATCAGTTACTAAAACCAAATTTTCACCTTGTAGATGTCTGGGAAAAGGGGTACATTCCTAAATTATACTGAAGCTGCAATGCTCTCAGCAGTAAATGTCGTTCGTCTTCATAAAACACCCATAAGAACGGCTGAAAAAAAAAATCCTCTCACAATAATGATGGTGTTTTGGAAACCACAATGGAACCATCGGCAACTGCGGTACATATTACTGTTGGTGACGAACTAGTGCTAGTGACGATCCCAGGATCACCAGCAATTAGCATTGCTGATGACATATTTGAAACTACTCTAGATCAATTTGACATCATAGGTCCTAACGATATGCTTGAAAATATGCGTAAACTTTCAACTACTGTTGTCTGATTAAGAATCTGACAAAAGCCTCGGCAAAAAGTAAATGTTGAATTTGTCATATTTAAGTACGGCATTGAGGTTTAGGCACGCGGTCGAGAATCTCGACGGTCGCAGGTTCAAACCCCAGGCACACATGACTGACTTTTCGAAGTTGCATATGTGTGTATTGATAAAGAATTATCACGCACTTTAACGGTGAAGGAAAACATCGCGATGAAACCTGCACACCTAAAAGTTCTTAGGAATTTCTTAGGTGTGTAGTCCGCCAACCCGCACTAAGCCAGCGTGATGGACTAAGGCCTAAACCCTCTCAATTGTAGAGTAGGCCCGTGCCCAACAGTGGGACGTATATGGGCTGATGATGATGATGATGATGAAGTACGATAATAACTTTTATCCCGGAAAAGTACTTAAAGCTATAAAAAAAAAACAGCTACAATATCATCGATGAAAGCAAATGGTCGATTGTGGAAATGGCCAGAACATTTATTAACGATCGGGGGATGTTATTGTTATTATATTTCAAATAAAACGCAAAGTTGTCTTAATTTGCCTTCTTATTTAACAAATAATTAAAAAATCTGAATGGTCAACTACTGATGCAAAACATGGTCAACTACTAGTTTTTAGGTGGTCAACTACTAAATCTCTTATATTAAGTTTTATTTTCATTTTTTTACTTGAATGCAACCATTGTACAAGAAAAAATACTAGCTCGTTTCGTTAAAAGACTTGCACAGAGTTAACAAAACAAAACACTCATTGAATTCGAATGATGATTAAAGTTAGGCATTAAAAAAGAAATTTCTGTGTCCTTAAGTGGTCAATTACTAGTGCTATTACCTTAGGTAATAAGAGCGACATCCTGTCACTATCTAAAGATGTGTGTGACAATGCCGTCTGTATACAAGGTTTACTATCCGGAATTAGAAATCTTGATAAGCTATTTGGGGCAATTTAATGGTAAAATATGAATGTTGATACCCCTAAGTCTGGAATATAGGTAAGAGTGTGAATGTAAAAACAAAGTGTTTGGAAACTGTATAACGAGAGGCCATGAGTTCGATTCTCGCGTCGAAACAAATCGTAATTCACCGATACTTGTTTTGGACCTGTGGGTATTTACGTTAGCAAATAATTCTCGTAGTTTTACAGCGCGTAACAGCAAATTATTATGAAAATATCCTATAGTTTTTGCCTAACTCTACAGAGTTGATATATCTGTATGTTTAACAAAAAGGTGTTATAAGAAAAGAAATCGAGTCATAAGGAAATAAATTCTAAAATGAATCTAAAAGTAGTCTCCCAAATCACAATTCAGCCAGAGTAAAGGACCAACATCCAATTGCTCTCAATCCCAAGGAGTTGCTAGCTCCGTAGGACGTCCATTAAAATTAATTCGTGGAAACAAATTTACGTAAAAAAAGAAAACATCTTACCCGCGCTGCTTAGGATGTTCAATACTTTAGCATTGGTCTGGTTGGAGATGGCAGCTTTGCCCTCCATGTCGTGTGCCTTGATGCCATCTCCGGCTGTGATCCTGTCCTTGTTGAGGAGCAGGCAATGGTTTGGCACATCTGGAAGATCGTACACCTGCTTGGTTTTGCCCTCGATGATGAGGTCACCGAGCTTGTATCCCGCAACTGGAAAATCATTTTTATTACGATAGGGAAAAGTTAAAGGCATGAACAAGTTTTTTTAATGAGATTTGATATTAATTAGATCTTTATTGTAAAAATCGGATTATTTTACCATGATGGTGTAAAAATGTGAAGAGACGAATTAAAATAATTGTCAGATTAAATAACAACTTATCTACATCTCATTTTGTTATTCTTTTAAATAAAGGTGGTTTATAAGTGAGTGAATGGGCGAATAAATAATCAAAACGCAACCACAAAATGAGTCAAGAAAGTCTCGGTTATTTCAACCTCAAATATGATTAGCATAGAGGGTAGCATGGGACACTAATTTATCTTCAAAAAACGAAAAGCTAATGCAGTGGGTAATAAAGTGGAAACAAAAATTATATTCATTACTTTTTTCTGGCTAGTACAATCACATACAAATATAACTATAGCATATAGTTTACATGAACGTTAAATTTTGTTCTACAACTTATCCAGCTACACAATGTGCTTTGAATCCCCTATTGTACACTCATAGAATATTTTTAATTGAATGCAAAATTAGTAAAGTATTTAAAACGCAGCTAATTTTTTTTTGTAAAATTGTAAAATCTATGTAGAATATACTTTCTTTCTGTTGCTTTCCCATATTATTTTATATGTAATATTGCTATGGTTATATGAGTCGATATTTGTTCTCGTCCCTACTATCCAAAGACAAAATAAGGTAGGAAATGTCAATATTTTTTTTTAATCTGTACCGTTTTGAATTCGTGTCAAAGCATTTAGAATTAAAAAAAAAATTATTAAATTACAGAAAGTATAATAATTCTATTTTTTTCTTTCATTTGTTCATTTCTAACAGATTTTTTTTTTTTTTTTTTTTTTTTTTTTTTTTTTTTTTTTTCCGGTTCCGGTTGTCAAAGTGCCAACAACGTTGTGATTATACCTCTAGAATATCAAAGATTTAAAAAAGTTCTTCGCTACATCGGGACCAAAACACGGTTAAAAACAACACTACAAGTGCCGTGGTAAATTCGGAATAAACTACCCGTCGAATTCTCATCACATCTGCCCAGTAAAGTGAAATTGAAGATCCACAACAACACTCGAGGTTAGAACATCCATTTTGACATTTCAATCAGTTGACACTTTGATGTCACTTTAACTGTCACTTTGTTCGGATGATATCAACTACAGTGTTGCCAGAACAAGAAAAATCAAAGCTACTAGACACTTTACGTTCCGTTCCACGTAACTTGACCTGACACCATGGAGGAACAATTTGAAATATTATTTGAAAAAATGAAAATAGAAATGAAAAATCAGACAATCGAATTAACAGAATCCTTAACAAAAAATATTATGGATCGGATAGATGAAAAACTAATGCCTATCAAGGAGGAAAACGAAAAACTGAAAGAAAAAATCGACAAATTAGAGAAGGAGATTGAACATCTAAAAAGAGATAAGAAAAGTAATAACCTAATTATTTTTGGATTACAAGAGGACGAAAACTCAACGGCTGAGCTATTCCAGAATATAAAGGAGAACTTCAAAAGAGACTTAAAAATCAATTTAGAAGAACACGAAGTAAACAAATTATACCGCTTAGGAAAACCAAAAGCTGAGAACAAACCGAGACCTGTACTATGTTCCCTTCTAAGCGAATGGAAGAAGAACGAAATAACGAAAAACAAAAAGAAACTTAACGGAATTTATATATCTGAGGATTATTCGAAAGAAGTGTTAGAGAAAAGGAAAGCTCTACAACCGCAATTACTAGAAGAGAGGAAAAAAGGAAACATAGCTTTCCTGATATATGATAAAATCGTAATTAAAGAACCTAACACCAACAATGACAAAAGAAAAAGGGAACAATCTTCCTCACCACAGTCACCGTCAAAAACTCAGCCCAAAAAACAACAAACGCTGAGCTCTCTCAAAAGCAACAGAACAAACGCCTTTGATGCAATGAGAATGAAATCAAACTCTCTAACCAATATTTCAACACGCAAGAACCAATAGCAACCAACATTCAGAACACCGGAAATTCAAACAAATTACGATAATCAACAAAACGTAACACAACCTCCCCCAATCCGACTGGTCCTCGTGGGGGACGAAGACCACAACCCTCCAACATTCCAAAAAAGGAAAGAAAAAATCTATATTGCAGCACTAAATACCCTTACTCTAAAAAATGAAGAAAACTTAACAGAATTAACATACGCATTAGAACATATCAAATGGGACATCGTTGGCCTTAGCGAAGTGAGACGATTGGGAGAAAGAATTGTTTCGTATCAGGATTTCTTATTATATCATATAGGGACCACTCCTGGCCACCATGGGGTTGGCTTTATTGTAAAGAAACACCTGACCGACTGTATAGAAGGGTTTATAGGCATTTCGGAGCGCACAGCAATCATGAATTTAAAGCTACCAGGATACCAAGACTCATGGTCTATTATACAAGTGTACTCACCTACAGAACAGTCAGACCTAGAAACAATAGATACATTTTACCTCGAATTAAATAAAGCCATCCGAGATCACGCTCATAAAAACTTAATAGTAATGGGAGACTTCAATGGCAAAATTGGAGACAAGCGTCCTGGTGAAAACACACTAGGACCATTCACATACTGTAACAAAACCAGAAGCAGGAACGGAGAAAAAATTATGAACCTCACACTAGAAAACAACCTTACTATTTTAAACACTGTATATAGGAAAAACAAGAAAAGAATGTGGACTTGGATCTCACCAGACGGGAAAACAAAAAATGAAATCGATTTCTTCATGACTAACAAAACAAGTTACTTCAGCAACTTTAACGTCATTAACCAATTCAACTTCAACACCAATCATAGGCTGATCAGGGCAGAATTAAAAATAAAACCCCCAAAGAAACCTAGACCAAGACAAGAACCAGTAAATGTAAAGCTCGGAAAACACCAAATGGAACAATTAGCAGCCAGCCTCAGAGACAAATTCTCAAACTTCAAAGAGAACACAAAGAACCTAAACATACAAGAAAAATACAACAGGATAGAGAATATTATTAAAAACGAAACAAAACTCGCTACAAACACCAATAGGGAACACAAGCAATGGCTTACAACTACCACTATAAACTTGCTAGAACAAAGGAGACACCTAATTAACACAAGAGACGCAAAGGACAGAAGAAAACATCTAACAGAAATTAACAAAGAAATTAAGAAGCACATAAGAATAGATAGGAACAGAAATAGAATGGAGACTATCGAAAAACACATAATAAAGACGGGTGGCGTCAAAAAAGCATACAAAGAACTAACGAAATCCATAGACTGGGTAGTAAAAATGAAAAGCAACAGAGGAAAATGGAACCACGACAGAAAAGACATATTAGAAATTGCAACATCCTACTACAAAGAACTGTATGAATACAACAACACCTCGCGAGAAGAAATAAATTTGGTAGAGACCTCAGATATCCCCAAAATCCTCCACGTAGAAATAGAGAAAGCAATTGACACACAACAGAAAGATAAAGCGCCAGGACCCGATGGTATAAACAACGAGATTTTAATGCAAAATAAGCAGGTTATAACACCGATCCTTTCGGAAATGTTTAATGATATCATAGACACAGAAATTATCCCACAGCAATGGACAGAATCAAACATTATCCTACTTTATAAAAAGGGAGACAAACACGACATCGGAAACTACCGTCCAATCAGTCTCATGTCTAACATTTATAAGATATTTGCCAAGATAATTCTAAAACGGATAGAAAGAAAACTAGATGAACATCAACCTATCGAACAGGCAGGTTTTCGGAAAGGCTACTCGGTAATCGATCACATCCATGTTGTCCGCCAGGTCTTAGACAAGTGTAAAGCCTACCAGCGCGAGTACTATATTGCTTTCATAGACTATACCAAAGCATTCGACTCCTTGTACCACGAAAATATATGGAAGTCCCTAAAGGAACAAGGAATCGAACCAAAGTATATCCGCTTAATAAAAAATGTTTATAGTTATAGTACCGCGAGAATCCAACTAGAGAAGAAAGGCAAACCATTTAGAGTAGGAAAGGGTGTCAGACAAGGAGACCCTCTATCTCCAAAATTATTCTCATCGGTTCTCGAAACAATCTTTAGGGGTCTTAACTGGGAAAACCTCGGAATCAATGTCGACGGAACCACCCTAACACACTTGAGGTTCGCAGACGACATAGTGTTATTTGCTGAAACGCCGGAAAACATACAAAAAATGATACATGAACTAGCGGATGAAAGTGAAAAGGTAGGCTTAAAGTTGAACCCAGAGAAAACAAAGGTTATGACAAACGGGAAGAAAACCATCATACATCTAGGAAATAACCAAATCGATTACACCGACGAATACATTTATCTGGGACAGCTCATAACACAAGAGGATCCTATACGCAAAGAAGTTGAAAGAAGAATAACAAATGGCTGGAAGAGATTCTGGAGTTTGAGAGAGGCCATGAAAGACAAAACTCTTCACATTAATGTAAAGAAAAAACTTTTCAACACCTGCATACTACCTGTTTTAATGTACGGAAGCCAAACATGGGCATTAACACAAAATACGACGAGAAAACTGGAAACCTGCCAACATGCCATGGAAAGAAGTATGCTGAATTTGAAAAGGTCGGATCGAATAAAAAACCATGTCATCAGAAAAAAGACGAAGGTCATAGACATAGCATCCAAAATCAAAAGACTCAAATGGCAATGGGCAGGGCACATGATAAGAGGCCAAGAGAAATGGAGCAAAATCGTGACAAGATGGTACCCTAGAGAAGGGAAAAGGAAAAGGGGCAGACCACAGAAAAGGTGGGATGATGACATAAGGCAAGTAGCAGGTGTAACGTGGAATAGAGTGGCCCAAGATAGACAGGAATGGAAAAGGTTGGAGGAGGCCTTTGCCGACTGGCAAACAGACTTACAAAAAATAATTAAATATTAGAATTAAGTATTAGAATAGAATAGATTAAGATTAGTAATGAAAATGTATTTATATGTCCATAGTTATAATTTTTTTCTTAATACTTTGTAAATAGATAATAAGTTCGTCTGAATAAAGGGCTTTATTATTATTATTATTATTAACAGATTTCTTCATAACTTCAAAACCAAACAAGATGACAACAGTTTTTGTTGGTTCAAGGTCATATATATCTAAGAACGCAGGTTTTAAATATTTGTAACTCAATTTACATTATAAACTCCCTCATCCCTCACACTAGATGATAGATTTGAACCTATAATAAAGCAGAAAGATATACTGAATGTCGTTTAATTTACTGAAACAAAATTCAGCAGAAAAACAAAACCTTGAAATATAGTATGTTTTGTATACCCAAATAAAGTAACATTATGAATTACATATGTGTGAATAAGACCATAATTTATTTATATATTATAGTTTCATTAATTAACATGCAGGTAATACGAGAACGAGACGAAGTACAAATATCGAAAAATTGCCGGTTACCGTAATATAGAATCGTATATAATATTAACAATACAGCATGCGTAAAATAATTAAATACAAGGTTAACCGCGAGGCTCAATCCTCATATTGTCTTTTAAAAAAGTCGTCAACATGCTACAATCAAACAAAGTTATAATGTCAATTAACTTCCGCGGTAAGTTACAACTTTTCGCTAATTTAAGTATACCGCTTAAAGTATCACAACAATTACCTTCTTTTGGAGTCGACATATTTTTCGTAAATTAAATATATTATTGAAATGTAATTGTATCGGAAATTTATATCCACATGCTCTCCGCCGAACCACACTTTTATATACTGTCACGATAAACAAGACCAAACATTGATATTATTGGAGGATCTACGTCCGAACCGTCTTGCCATGTGAAATATTCCACGAATATTTATACTTGCCAATGTGTAAATTATCGCTACTATATCTATTTTACTTCCACACGAAAGAATAGTAGCCAACATACTGTTTCTTTCCCTTTCTTACATTTTACCCGGTTTATAATATTGCACCATATAACCATTATTTCTATTGGTATTTTACTGTTTTCAATTATCGATAGACTACGATATAGAACTTTATAATAGACAAATTTAAAAAGTTGTATACATTTCTGTTTATTTTATTACATTTTTATATAAATTTAATTTCCTAAATGAGTAATAATTGCGTGCAACAAAAATTGAAACGTAAAACGCAATATTTGTGGCTGGCCTTCAACGTTAATTCAAAATAATCCATTGATTACTTGATATGTAATTGACTTCGGGCTCGTTGGTCGTCCCGCGACGTTTGCTTCGTGTAAATACTTTAAAACGTGTTTGTTTTTATTTTATGAATATTTATTTGACAAGTGTTTAATCCAAATTAACTGGTGAGTGCATTTTTTATTTTAATTATTTATTTTCACTCAACTTCTAAGATAATATTTAGTTAATAAATTTAATTTAATTCAAAGTTGAATTTGTTACATGCTTGCGATTCATATGGACTCACGTGGTAATGTTTTTTTATTTGCTTGTGTCATTGGAAAGATTGAATTGTAATATTTGTGTTTTTTTTCATTAATATGTGTTGGAAAGTTACTATTCGCTAGTAAATAGGTTATATCATGTTACTTTTATGAATAAAAAACAAATATCTACGGCCTTTGTTTATTTTTTGTAGTGTCAAACTAAACAGACGTGGTCTTTTTTATACAAAATTTTATCTCATGGCCAAACTGTAACCTCTTAAAGGGGCTCTAAGCGCAGTTTTATCTATATATTAGGGAGTTTTTTTGTAGAATGGCACATGAAGCTACGAAAAATAAGTTTTATTTCAATAACATCAGTCTCCATTAACTATCACATTAAAAAAAAAATATAAAAAGTACGAATTATTAATGGTGATATGGACCAATACCCAAATAACATTTTAGTGTTGACTTTTATTAAAAAATCAGATTCAGGTATTATTTAAAAGATATTAATAATAAATAAAAAGATAAATAAATTAATTAAAACATATTCTGTTACTTTTATACCATTAATTTTTCTAAAAAATTGAGCATGGCATTTGTAAGTTGACCTTTTAGCTGCTGTTTTAAATTTTTAATATCAGTAAAGTGTGCATTGATTACTTTAACTGCAGATGTTGTATTATAATAATATTGAACATAATAGATCCTTTATTCATGAAGTATTGGTAGATTTATTCATTCATGTAAATTTTAAAACATTTTTTAAAAATACAAAAGTGAAAGAAATAAATTGTATAAATATTACATAAGTATGAGCCTTTTTATATTTGTACACATACATAACCTCACGCCTGAATTCGCTGAAGGGGTAGGCAGAGGTGCATTTCTGCACCCACATTTCGCCAGGTATGTATCAGTCCCATCTAGTAGGGGGCGAGCCTATTGCCATTTTTCGGGCACACTTCCAGACTCCGTGCTGCTACTGAGAATTTTCTAATGGAAAAACCCAATAACACTTTGCCCGACCTGGGAATCGAACCCAGGACTTCTAGATTGCTCGGCACATGGACGAGACCACATGGCAGTCTTATATATATGCTAGTTTTAATCAAAGTTTAAATTACAGTTTATAATAGCTATACCTTAATAAATAAAATAAATAAATGTAGTGTATAAAGATATAGTATAATATTAGTAAATTAAGGTATGGGCAACATAACAATCAATAAGTAACAATTTTATTATTTTACAATGCTATATGCTATTGAAATGTTGAATCATCAGGTTCTTAATTAAGGTTTATACAGCAACATGTTTATTACAATTATATTCCTAATGCATTAGTGTGTTTTAAATTCAACTTTATTTTGATTGAAATTGTAAAAGAATATGTATGTTTTCATCTTGTTGGAATCAATTCTTTAGATATTGTTATATTATCTCTATGTTAACTTTATATGTGTATGTAGCATTACATTTCTGGAGTGTTACTGTTGTTCTGTTTGATGGGTGTGCCTCCATGATCAGAATACATTAATTGGCACATCAGTGATGCAACATCTCAGTAAAATTAATCATTATGTAATTAAATTTACATACATTCTCATATGCTTGCAGTTAAGGTGTATGTTATGTATTTTTGTAACACATTTTTCACCTATACATATGTATACATAACCTCACGCTTGTATTCCCACAAGGGGTAGGCAGTGGTGCATTTTTTCACCTGCATTTTGCCATTTTTCAGTCCCACATAATAGGCAGTGAGCGTCCTGTTTTGCGGGCACAATTCCAGACTTCATGTTGCTACTGAGAATTTCCTAATGGAAAAACCCAATAAGTTTATTATATTTTCTTACTTATGGATTTGGTTACTTGTGTTGTCATATCTACTGTCTGTCGATAGCTTTATGATGTCTCCTTTGGTGAATGTAACATAATGTGAAGACAGTCAGTTGAACACAAAATACATATTGAGTAGATATGATAGATAAATAAAACACTTTATTGAACATCATTAAACAGAAAATAACAACATAGAAAACAACTTAATATACAATGTACAATTGACAATATATCATTTTTTATATTGAAATTGTGTTACTTTGGGTTTAAAGGTAGCAAATGAATCCTAAATAATTGGGGTAAAATTAAATCCTAAATAAGGAAGTTGCAAAATAAGAACAATTCAGGAAAAATATGTGTAGACTTAAGCACTTGTAGAATATTTTTTTGGAAATCATCTTAGGTACCTACGTTTATCGTATCTCTGCATTTTATTTTACACAAAATTTAATTTTTTACAAAGCACTTTATTACGCCGCAGCTTCAACGCCTAAAACACCAAATCGATTTTACTTTCCGTAATGATTACGTAATTTCACGCGATTGCTATAACTGGCAACTTTTTCACCCCAGTGCCTAAACTAGAACACTCCTAGACCGCCATTTTCAGTATAAATTTGCTCAAACGGTCCAACCAATCTGTACATAGTTGGATGTACCGGAATCATAGGGTGGCCGACTAAAAGGGTTCGAAATTAAATTTTATGGCGACCGGAAATGTGTCCACCACTAGTGTTTTGTATCAATCACTGCCATAAATAGCGGAATAGTCGCGCGATCGACAAATTAAAAATCAGTTTTAGAAATGGACACTTGTCATCTATTACTTTGGCATACCTAGTTGACGTTCCTACGAACTGTAGAAACAGGGAATCTTTAATTGGGTCTTTGTATAAAAGTGTAATGATTAAGGATTGGAGATTGAGATTACAATGTTTGAAATTGATATTAACTCTAGTAAGATCATATTTAAAACCATTAATTATACCTTTTTTGATTTTATCTATAATCATGAACCGTACACTAAACGGTTTACCTATTATAAATATATCTTCACCTCAATTACATCCCAATGCTGGGCATAGAAGTAGTTGGAAGCAATTTGTTTTTCCACAAGTTTTTGAAGACAGAACGTTCATGTCTCGTATTGTCTACGACGCAGTGGTAATACAGGCCCTGATCGATCAAATGCATATCCTGATGCAGTAATCAACCCCTCGCATGACAGTAATCGGTTATGCGCTCCGTAGTCCATGTTTCGAAAGATACACACATAAATAATTTAAAAACAATATTTAGCACCAACTGTTAACGATCTAATACTCAGTGCTTACTCAAGTATAAGATATATAGCCTTTTTTTTCATTTGAATATGGATGTTTTATGTGGCGTTTCAAAATATGATATCGCTTAAGATTCGAATTATACTGTGACTTAAAACTGAAAGCAAACTTCGTGATGAAACTTGCATTTTAAGGCATACCATAGTAAGTCCATCGATCCATCATACTATCATGGTTCAATAAGGCCTCCTTTCGATGAAGAGGGAAAGAGGGACCGGCAAGAAACTACTTAGAAAATTCCTCACCACTTATTTCTCTTCTCCTTAGTTCTTGAACAGTAATCGTAGGTTTTAAAACAAATGAAAATAGTGGCATTATTATTTATGTTACATAGATAAAATCGTCTTAGTTCTTTTCTTTTGCGCTTCGAACGAGCCGACCTATTCGTTTATAAAACAATTTAAAATTAATTCATTGAAAATCAATGAGTTAGCGGCAGGTCCAGTGATCTTTATCTTCTTTTATTTCTTCTGCCTTTTTATTATTTGTTTCTAAATACCGGTAAAAGGTACATTCGACCTTTAAGTGTTTTTGAGATTTGTACGAGGTAAAATGGATAATTAAAATTCATGACCTAAAACATTGTGGTGGTTTATCCTGTGATTGTAATATAGCAGTGTTTTGTGTCAGCAGTGTAGTGATTGAATTGTATTTAATGAATTGGCTACTTTGTCCTCGGCCGATACAATTCTACGGAATTGGCTTGAAAGCAAATTTGAACTGGCTGTTACTGGTATTTGACGCACAAGTTTTATTAAATGCCGGCTTTTACACCTCGTGTCCGGTGATCACCAGCCGAGTGTTTTCGTAACACGTCAATTTATTTAAAAAAGTTGAATCTGTTGGTTCGAAGCTGATTGTGTAACGAGATACCGCGTATTAGATTGTCTATAGTAATGCTAATGATCAGTGGCGTAGCGTGCCTTGGCGGGGCCCTGTATCAGAATTAGCTGGGGGCCCAAATGAAGGGTAACGATTTCACAAAAAAAAAACAATGTTTGCATACGTTACGGGGGCCCCGTCTCATTGATACTGCTGTTACGGCGGTAGCTACGCCCCTGCTTATGACTCATGTCTCGTGGTCTTGCGGCACGAGTATGTGCAGTGCGATCTAGAGGCCCCGGGTTCGATTCCGGATCCGGCAAAGTATTATTAGGTTTTTCTACTAGGAAATTCTTAGCAGCAGCAAGTCTTAAATTGTTCCCGATTGCACATCTGCATAAGGTTATGTTTGTATGTATGTAATGGTAATGTGTTGTACAAATATTTTTTACGGATTTGGGTGTTGTGTAATATAAAGAACTTGTGTACCTAGTAGTTACGCATAAACATGACATAACATTGGCGTCATACCATTTGGTTAGAATTATAAGTATTCGCTGTAATCAGTTTCATTGTATTAGTAATCCTTACTATTAAGGACACACACAGTGTGCTTTTTAAATTGCGGTTATTGTTCTATATTCCAAGTATCAAGATTCTTACACGCCTAGAATCACAATTATGAACATTGAGTGTAAAATTCATTCATCTACAGCTCGATATCTATGTCTGCGCTCCGCGTAGGTCAGTGGTACTTAACCTTTTCTTCTTAAGGGCCGCCAACAAATGTAAGTTAAGGCGCCGCGGGACGCAACAAAAATAGGAAATGATTACTTAGTTCTTCAGAAAAAGAAATTACTTAGTTCTTCTTCTGAAACAGTGATGGCCTCGAGGTTTAGGCGCGCGGTCGGGAATCTCGTCCGTCGCGGGTTCAAACCCCAGGCACACACCTCTGACTTTTCGGAGTTATGTGTGTATTCACAATGAATTATCACTTGCTTTAACGGCGAAGGAAAACATCATAATGAAACCTGCACACCTAAAAAAGTTCTTAGGAATTTCTTAGGTGTGTAGTCCGCCAATCCGCACTAGGCCAGCGTGGTGGACTAATGCCTAAAACCCTCTCATTTGTAGGGGAGGCCCGTGCCCAGCAGTGGGACGTATATGGGCTTAAGATGATGGTGATGATAATTCTTAGTTCTTCACTATTTTTACCATAATTATTCAACCATCAATGGATGCAAAGTAACAACGAATGGGCCAACCACGAATGATAGTATAGCTGGTCTAAGTCGAATGTAAATGTGCCCACATGTACGCACGTTATGCAAATTATTTTTTTGTATGGATTACTTATTCAAACAAGCAGACAATGTGGTCGTAAGCGGTTATCATTATTAGATTCTTGCAACACGGTTTTGAGAGCACGTTGCATGGAGTATTAACAAGTGATATACTCGACGGCTTAGCGTCTGCTGTGGTACTTATTGACCCCTCTGAAAATGATTATTGAAGTCATTTTGGAAGGCATATTTCTATAAGGACGTAAGAAATGCATTGCGCTCCATATAATTTTATCAAGGAAGAAAATAATACTTAAGGGGATAATAGTTATTGCTTTAAAAAAAATACATTTTATTAAAATACAAAATAAAGTCGGTCGAAAACGTCCTAGGCGCACCTATAAACATCTCATAGGTGACTTATTTAAAAAGGGCAACATAAAGAGTCCTAGAAACCGACCTGCATGCATGAAGAGGATAATGTCAGTTAAGGAAGCGAAAGAAGTGTGTTTGGACAATACGAGACAGTCTTGAGTTTATGTATATATATGTAAAATTACCTGATGATCCTTACATCCGTATCCTAGAGTCTTAAACAGTTTGAGAACGCCAAAAAACACCAGGTATTGTGGATGATATGTTTTTCTTTATATCATCAGCCTTTCTTAAGTCCACTGCTGGACATAGGCCTCTCCTATGGCACGCCACTGGGCTCGATCTTCGGCCCTCCTCATCCAACCGCTGCCAGAATATTGTCACCCCACCTAGCCAGAGGGCGCCCTACACTACGTTTGCCGAGTTTTCTTTATATATTAGGTCATTTAAATAGATTAATATATACTTACATATATAGACTATAATATTGAATTCGCGTTTATTCAATATCTAATCCGTTTTGAAATTGACAATAATAATTAACGTAGAGCGTTATTGGCCCAGATACATTTGGCCTGGCTGTCAATAGGTCTCGAATACATAGATATTGTTCGGTAAATAGAAAACATATTGTCTCTTATCATATTGCTGGGAGCAACGTGTGATAATGCTGCTAATACATACAACACCTCTTCGAGAGATCTATAAAAAAATTGCTTGAATTGCTTTTTTCGTTTTTTACAACAAAAAAAGTATACCATAGTTAACAATGGATTATTAAACTGTGCATAGACTATATACTTGGTTTAATCTTACATAAGGTAAATAAAGAGATGGTAAATTCTCCAAAATGAAGTTTGAGTTAAGTATTAAAATATAAATCTATTCAGAAAGGAATATCAAAAAGATTTACGAATAAACAGTGAAAACATTACACTTGTTTATTTTTATTATTCTATTTAACATTTGTGTCTAGTAATTTAGAAACGAAAAGCGTGACTGATACCGCAGAACACAATACTGTAATAATCTTAGTTCCACGCTCAGTGAATTATATCAATGTTTCGCCACTCTAATAAGATGAATGATGTAAATAAATTGCAACACTGACTCGTAATGGAAACCTTATAATTTGATACGGATCACGTTTGGCAACTAATGCCATTTGCGACTTCGGCTACCGAGTGTCGATGTTGTGAATTGAATGCGTAATTACCTAGTGCTAACCTAATTTCAAGGTGCAAATAAAATATATATATATAGATAGACTGCCTCGTGGTCTCGCGGCATAAGTATTCCCGGGTCGGGCAAAGTGTAATTGGGTTTTCCATTAGGGATATATAGATAGATAGATGACTGCCTCGTGGTCTCGCGGTACAAGTATGTGTCGTGCGATCTAGAGGTCCTGGGTTCGATTCCCGGTTTGGGCAGAGTGTTATTGGGTTTATCTATAGGAAATTCTCGGTAACAGCACGGAGTCTGGAATTGTGCCCGAAAAACGGCAATAGGCTCTCCCTCTATTACGTGGGACAAAAAAAATCAATTTGCGAAATGTGGGTGCGTCATTTTGGAGGAATAAACGCGTGAGGTTATGTATATACATATCTATGTAAAGTAGATAATACTTTATTGTACCTATAATTAATAATTATAGGTACAATAAAGTATTATCTACTATTTACTTATAATTATTAATTATACTATAACGTTTAAAAAATGATAATTTACAACACAAATTAAAGCAAATTAAAGAGGTCTTATGGCTTTAAATGATGATCTTCCACAATATATTATAGGCATACAAAGACATGATGGATTATTTGCATAATTATAGATATATTGTAAGGTTTTATAATAATTATAAGTTAACCTTTACTTCAAAATAGCTCTTGTTACTAAGCATGATGTTAAGGATTGCCGCATATTGATCTTAGCTATAATTTTTCCGTAATTTTTACCGTCAATGAATCCATATTCAATTCATATCATTCTCCTTGGCTATGTTAAATTTCGAGCATAAAGCTCTTACTTACTATTTGTTAAATATTAATAATGTGTTCGTTGGATATAGTTGAAAAAGCTCAAAGGGGATTTTTATTATACTTCTACTGGTTACTAGTGGTTTTAAAATCTAAACCTAAAAGACTGAAAAATTCTTTATTGAAATTGCATCAAAATAATTGACATTGACAACCGATAAAAGATTTTCTGTACAAGAGCAAATTCTGTTTCGTCAGTGTGTATCTCGTGCGACACGAATACCTACTTGTTTATATATAGTGTCGCTGTCAATATCCTACAATAACTATTAATTATATCTGTTTAATTTCCAATAAAGTTATCGGACAGTTGTTTATGCACGACCCTTTGTGGAAATGTACTCAGAAGTGGTGTCACGACCCCCCTACCCCTGTCCGCTGATAACTGACCCCCTACGGCTTGGTATGACGACATAACGGTGGCTTATTGCTGTGTTTACATTTTCACTATCGTGCGTATCGAATTTGTGTACATTTTTATAGATACTTTCGTCATGGCTCCCCATTTTGTTTTGCGATCTCAATGCCCCACAGCCCACAGCGATAACAACTCTGTTGTGATCTGGCTAAAATAACAATGTTGTTTTTTTTCAGTTTCGACATTTGGTAAATAGTTATTAACTAATTAAGATTTAAGAGTCAACTTTTACACTTTATCTATTAAGATATTTTTCCCTTAATAACTTGTATCCAATTCTATCGACAAGTAACAGAAAAACCCTGTGTTGCAATCGTTCTTAGAACAATAAATCTCATTCCTTAAGTTAAGCCCGTTAGCCCTCCTATTTGTCCGGTGCATTCCAGTTTATTGTTTTTAATTACTTTTAACTACATGTGCAGACTGACTACGGATTGATCTGTAGAAAGGTTTTATCGTATCAAAAGCAATATTTGTTTTGCAACAATCTATTTTCTTGTTAGAAATCGTTGTACCATGTTTATTAATAAAATTTTACGAATGAATGGAACGAATGAAAAATTACGAATATTGATTATGCGTGCTGCATCAAAATCGTATTTAGCAAAATCGTTATGTATTCGCACTTCTTGCGTATTTATCCACAAATGTGGACTACGTAGGTGTTACTAATTTCAAGGTCTCAATGGAGTTAAGGTGTCAATTCATTCCACTGTAAGTCTTAGATAATATTGTCGAACAAAAAATCCGATTCAAAACATAATAAAACAATGTCAATGACGCGTTAAAGCGTTCTAATTTCAAATAGCGCGTTCACCGTTGGCAAAATACATCCTTCGCGCCATTTTTTTAGTTACTCACATGCACTGGAATAACAGATAAAAAAGCCATTTTTGAAAACTTATTCAATCAATAAATCAACTTAGTATTTAGAGCTTTGAAATGCCACATTATAGTCTTAGCGCACGATTTGTATTTGGACACTTACCTGTCATCATATTTTCGTCTCATTCGTGTGTCACACTTTTATGGTACGCAAAAGTGGCCACCTGTGCATGTTTTTGTGTCCTCTTGTGCGTTGAGAAGCGCAAATATAGACTAGACTTGAAAATGGTGCCACGAGCTTAGTTAGCGCTGCTCTCTTTTTTAATACATTATGTATCTACTATGACAAATTGTGTTGGAACTCACAAGTTGGAGAATTTTCTAATGGATAGAAAAAATAATAGATTAATACATGTAGAGATTCGGGGAGAGTATCTGGAAAAACTATAATTCATTGTATATTGGGAAGGTTGGTGAATTTGTGGAGTAAAGTTTTTGGAACGAAACGAAATAGGCATTCCGCAACATTTTTTGTACTGTTTTTTTTACCCGACGGCTAAGGTTTTTTTTGCTATTATTAATATTGTTAATACGATAGATAGCTAACCAACAATCTTGGCCCAAATTATATATATGTACATTATCGTTGTAACGGAATGACGTCAAATATCTCGCGTAATGTGTTTGTTTTTTTAGCGTCAGTGTTATTTCACAATAAAATATTAATAGGACAATAATATTTATCAATTTATAATGACGCGTTGTTTTTGAATATTTATATCGCAATGCTCTTACTCTAACCCCTTGGGGTTTGTTAGACTTTAAAAACCTGAGATTTTTTGACACGAACTCTGAAACGTGCGATACAGTTATGCATATTCCCTTACGTTGGTTTTCTTTTGGTTGGTTGGTTGACAGCCTCGTGGTCTCGCGGTACAAGTATGTGCCGTGCGATCTAGAGGTTCTGGGTTCGATTCCCGGGTCGGGCAAAGTGTTATTGGGTTTTCCATTAGGAAATTCTCAGTAACAGCACGGAGTCTGGAAGTGTGCCCGAAAAGCGGCAATAGGCTCGCCCCCTATTACGTGGGACTGATACATACTTGGCGAAATGTGGGTGCGTCATCTCGGGGGAATAAAGGCGTGAGGTTACATATATATTTACTAATTATGACCACATTACAGAATTCTTCGTTCCGTTGTAAGTAATTACGTGTAACAGTCTCTAACCACAGTATGTACCTATAGTTGTTAATTATGAATGCATTGAATCTTGTTTTTACAATTTCAAATGAGTAGTTTAAAATTGTTTGACAATATTGGGGTAATAATATTTCTATGCAACGTCAATACATTTTATTTTAGTAGTCTCGGATGTTCAATCGCTTCAATTAAGATCGGATATGTACAGGGCTGCCAGCAAATAAATCGCAGCTATACGGATTAGTATCTGCAATTATACGAAATTTGATCGCATTATACATAACCATTCTGTAATTGAGCTCTTTTTTAAATATTTTTTTTTTAATTTTAGTCAGCTACATAAACGGTCGAAAAGTTGAGACTCCAGAGTAGCTCTTGTTTTTTTTTTAGAATTATACTTATCTAGATAAATGGTCGAAAAGTCGAGATTGAACCGTACCTCTTGCTTTTTTATTTTAGTTATCCTAGCTTAAAGACAGTTTGATTTCATCCCGTATGTTTTTGTATCGTATTATACGAAATGGTCATGGATACAATACACAATCCGATTATACATATTTTGTATCCAATTATACAATCTGGCAGCCCTGGATATGTATGACGTCATCGTTTTGTGTCAGCATTCCCGAAATCGAAACCATAGACCTAACGCGGGTCACATCTCGGCTCACATGTTTATAAACATTTGAAGCGAGTTATATTTTTCGCCAGTTTAGCTGTGAGTGCTCGCGCATCGGTCAGCTAAATGCTATATGTTGTTCCTTTATCAAGCAATTGTCGTGTTATTGGCATTAAAAACTTATTTGTACATTGGATATAACATTGTGAGTTCATAGATAGTGTTTAGTTTTAGTTTAACCTCCAACCGGACATTTTGTCGTGTATCAATATTTTTTTTGTATTAATATTTTCTCAATTTAGTGTCGTTGACATTGTTTTTATTGTGACTTCAATTGAGTGTTTGAAACAAGATATTTGCATCGAGGTATGTCCTTGTAATATCTGTTAGGTTATTTGAGGAATGGACAGTGCTTAATAAATAGCCTATCATAAATTGAAAGGAACAAAAATAGTAATTGTGGCGGTTAATAGTGTTGTGTATTTTTTGTTTCTTTTTACAATTTACGAAACTAATATTTAAATAAAGAATGTGTTCGAGAAAAAAAAACTTTACAAAGGTTGTAGTGCATATTTAAAAAAAATAAAAGTGCGAACCATTACATCCATTACACGTAAACAATAACACACTAATTTAATAAATTTACATCATATATAGCGTAATTACAGATAATATTTAATGGCCAACCCTGCGTAATTAGGCGCAATATTATGTCAGTATTTTAAGTAGTTTCGCACCTAAAGTATTATCATTTATTTGATTTTTTCCTTACAGATATAATATGGATGGTCCCGCAGGACCATCTCCATGTCAGCAGTACAATGAAGACATCGGCAGCAACAACACAGAAACTATGCAAAGGCTACGGATAGATGACACAACACTGAACCGGGCGAACGCAGATGGAGAAGTCAAAATTAGAAGTAAAAGATACGGCAGAGGAGCAGTAGAGACGGGTGCGTGTCTGAACTCATCTATTTTTTAATTATTTAGGTAAATACTAAACAAAGGATCATCAAGAACCACGCTGTAATGTAGCCTCAAAAGGTAGCGTTTTTTTATTTCATCAGCTAAGTATAATTTATCGTGCCTCCATGATATTTATCGAGGTTTCCTCCGTTCTTTCATTTTAAGTAGAATTTCAACGTCCTTAAATATCCCTGAGTCCAGATTAATAGAGATTAATAGATTTTGTCGCCCTTTTGGTGGATCATTGATAAAAACTGTGACAATCCTGTTTTATCTATTATCTACACTTACAGCTTTAGCACGAAACAAATTAGTTGTGGTTTTCACTCCTTCTGACGTGGTTTCTTCCTTAATCGTTTATCTTATGCGTAACTCGGGCTTGTAGTCTTAAACAGATACATATATCTGTCTCGCGCTCAGTCTAGATCGATCTCATGATCTAAGTGATATGTCGTTAGCTTCATAGGGTATAAGACTTTCTGTCTTCTGTAAACAATAGTATATTCTGACGGGGCTCTTAAGCCACTTCTTCTCTGGGCTATCAATCTACTATTATGCCACTTAATCCATATTTAACGTGTAAACATTCCCAAGCCTTGGATGTTCTAAACCGCTTTGCCGGCTTTAAAAACGGGGCTAAGGATTGTTAGACCTTCAGTAATCTGACTCGAACAATCGCATGAGCTGTTTCTTCTTCGTTTTCTTTAGATATTAGTTTCATAATTATTATCGATTCATTTAGAAGCTTCTCAGTTTTCTTTAGGTATTATTTACACATTCGATAATATAATCAATCTTGATCTATTGAAGATTATTACTGAGTTTAACCACACGTCTAAACTCAAGATATGATGAGAAACGTTCATCAAGATACTTACTGTCATGTGTGTTTCTAAGTATTCATTTAGCTAATTCTCAATAATTCGATCGTGTCTTGTAACTGCGCTGTGAGTTTTGAGGCAGTTAAAGTCTTGTGTTTTTTGCAATGTAATTTGAAGTTCAAGCTTTATAAAAACAAATAAGATGGGTTTAAAAAAGTGATTGAATATGATTTTCATACTAGTAAAACGTAAGTAGAAAGCTAGAAAGAAAGAGGAGTATCCGGTGGGGGAAACTAATGTTAATGTTTGCAATGAAAGGAGTGTTACCTACATTGAAATAGGAGAGGTAGTATAGGGCTGGAAGATACAGGACAGAAAGTTGGTGCAGCATTGCAGGGTCAGTTTGAGATTGAGGTAATGAGGCGCAGTGTGATTCGGAGAATAAATTAATTGTGTTTAGGCTCGTGTTATATAATTAATTGATACTGATGATCGCATGTACTCAATTTATCCGTCATCTGCGCGATGTCGGCTGTTGCGGCGGTCATGGTCGCGACATAAGATACACTCGAGGCGACAAAAAGTCTTAAGTCGTATGTTTAATCATTTAAATGATAAGTTACTTCATTAATAATTATGTTATTCACGTCCGAATGTTACACGTGAGCCCCGGCTCCATGTAAAAATGCTATCTATTGGAAACAAACATTAACAATAAGATTGTATTGTTTCATGCAGTATGTCAAGAAAGTTCATAAGAATCTGTGTTTTCATATGTGGCATTAAATTAAATAAAGATAAGTATTTTGTAAAGTAAGTCGTGATGGCCTCGAGGTTTAGGCACGCGATCGAGAATCTCGATGGTTGCGGGTTCGAACCCCAGGCACACACCTCTGACTTTTTGAAGTTATGTGTGTATTCACGAAGAATTGTCGCGTACTTTAACGGTAAAGGAAAACATCGTGATGAAACCTGTACGCCTAAAAGGTTCTTAAGAATTTCTTAGGTGTGTAGTCCGCCAACCCGTATCAGACCAGCGTTGTGGACTAAGGCCTAAACCCTCTCAGTTATAGAGGAGGCCCGTGCCGATGAAAGTAATACAGTTGCAGTTGAATCTCCGCCCCTCTCATGTGCCGATCGAAACATAATTATTTCGGCTGGTGACACGTTTTTCGCTATTGTGGTCATTATGCTATGGTATTTCATACCATTCCCTGACAAACTGCCTCATTAAAATAGCGGATTGTAGTCGCGAAATGAGTCTCAATTATCTCCAATATCAATCTTAAAATTGCTCTTTTAACCCAATTAAAAAATTACCAAATAACGATAAAAATCGATATTTAACTCGAATATTTTTTGTACTTATATGCCTTGGACAAATTACGGCGTAGTCATACTACAGTTTCATTAATCAATTTATTTGTTTCGTACAAGCATTTCGCATGTTGGAATTGCCCAGAGATTATAATGAGGTTTTTTCCTGCATAAGATAGACTATCAAATTGACTGTTATTCTCTCTATACATATTTACTTTTATACCTATATCGTTGAAGGGGTAAAAAGCGGTGTATTTCTTTATCTATGGTTGGCTATTAAATTCCACGTAATTGGGGTTGAGCCTTATCCTTTTAATCAGTATGATTTATAAGATGCAGGCGTGTGTATGTTCTTTGTATCATCATCATCATCAACAGTCTTTGTCACGTCCACTGCTGGACAAAGGCCACTCCTATGGCACGCCATTTTCTTTTCTTCGGCTCGATGAGAAGGGCCGAAGATCGAGCCTATGTGATATGTGATCTTTCTATGTTAATGACCAAATCGAGTCAGCGGTTTTAGTCTAATATTTACCTATAAGTTGCAGAGATATTCCTTCGTTGAGATTTGGTAGTATAATTGTATGATGAGTCTTCAAACTGATAATTTTAATTTCCTGTTTTTAGTAAATTTTCGTAAAATTTATATGCAAAACATTGGTGAGATAATAACACCAAATATTTCCGAAGTGGTAATTAGGGGTTACTCCGCAAAGTCATCGTTGAATCCCCTCTAAGCTTCAAATTACTCTGGAATTTAGAATCTGGAATTGAATCAACAATGAATCTACCATTATGTACGCGCCTTTTCTCAGTCGGCGATTCAATGAGCGCGTCTCAATGGATTTATATAATACTTTATGATACGTTGGAGGTCACTCGGTAGATATAGTGATAAGGAACACGCGTGCTGCGCCTGCGCATGCTTCCAATGTTAGTTTAAACCTAACAGTGTATTTAATGAGGTCAATGTGCCAAAAAAAGTCATCACTAAATAAATAAATGTAGATAATTTTGATTGACAAGTCAAAAATGATAAGTGGGTTGGCAACATAAGTGGGCTTCGATCGGTCGACTTTTGCTTGGACATCACCGGTCGGGTCTCTGCGGTCTCTGTTCTGGGTCTAGATTATCAAAAAATGTACTACTATTTTTTAGGAATTTCTGTGGTGTGTAGTCTGCTACAGTCTCTCAGTTGTACAGGAGGCCCGTGCCCAGCAGTGGGACGTATATGGGCTGATGATGATGATGTAGTCTGCTAATTCGCAGTTAGTCCACCACGTGGCCTTTAGTTTCATAATTAGTATCGATTCAAGTACTAAGTAAATATTGACTGCCTCGCTCGTCGTCTCGCGGCACAAGTATGTGCCGTGCGATCTAGAGTTCCTGGGATGGATTCCCGGGTCTGGCAGTGTTATTGGGTTTTTCCATTAGGGAATTCTCTGTAGCAGCACGGAGTCTGGAATTGTGCCCGAAAAACGGCAATAGGCTCGCCCCCTATTACGTGGGACTGATACATACCTGGCGAAATGTGGTGTGCCTACCCCTTCGGGGAATACAGGCGTGAGGTTATGTATGTATGTATAAAATATGTGGGTTGTCTGGAAGAAATCGCAGCTAGCGATAAGACCGCCTGTTGTAACTATATATCTTTTAAGTTGTATGTCATTTATGTTATTTTTCCTTGTATAGTGTACAAAAAAGTATGTACTTATATTAAATAAAAATAAATAAAATAAAATATTAATTTGAAATTTATTGTTTCAGGATTAACGCACGAGTGTGGTGTGTTTGGTGCGATCAGCACGGGAGAATGGCCGACACAAGTGGACGTGCCACAGGTCATATGTTTAGGATTAGTTGCATTACAGCACAGGTGAGTGTAGATTATTGTCATTAGAAGGTCGGTATTATATAAGTTTAAGAGATATTGTGGTTAAGGGATCCTCAAATCGGTTCAGTTGTTTCTGCCATAAACTGCCTTGGATACATGGAACATAATAAGTTCATCATTATCTGCCAATCTATGTCATACTGCTGGGCACGGGCCTGCTCTTCCGCTGAGAGGGTTTACGTCTTAATCCACCACGCTGACCTAGTGCGGGTTGGCGGACTACACATCTAAGAAATTCCTAAGAACTTTTAGGTGTGCAGGTTTCATTACGATGTTTTCCTTCACCGTTAATAAGTTAATAATTTTGTTTAAAAAAGTAGATTTAAGTTAAAACCTCAACTAATTTACAACTAAACGAAATGAAACAAGAAAATCCAAGATGGCAATTTTCATTAAAAAAAAAATGAGTTACGCAGTTTTCACTTAAAACTGCCTATCGACCATGCGTGGATTGTTTAGCATCAGCATATTTTTTTAATTGCTAATATAATTCACAGAATGTGTTACATTGTATGAATAATAAGTATACATAGCACAATATGATGTTGTTTGTGTTATCGTGTATTTTACTATGAATTTGTATTGCTGTGAATGTGTGCGCCTACTTCCGTCATACTGCTTATATTAATTGCATCTTTTGTTCTGCTACTTTAGGATATTTTTAGTCGTCATTTATAACTACAAATTGTATACAGATTAAAAAAAAATTCTAGCTTTTCACGATGACTTCGCTTTGATATACATATATTTTGTCTATGAATGTTATTAAGTAAATAAACTTACTACCGCATTCAAAGTATAATTTAAATCTATTTAAATATATAATTGTATAATTTAATTCCTGAATAATATAATAGAATAAATGTATAATTTAATGTCTCAATTCATCGGCTCTAACTTAGGCTGATGACTAGCTAGAAGCAAATAAATTAACTTTCGAATTTGTTTTGTTTACAGAGGACAAGAGTCAGCAGGCATAGTGACGTCGGAGGGCAAAAGCGCGCGTACGTTCAACTCACACAAGGGCATGGGGCTCATAAACAACATATTTAACGACGACGCTATGAAGAAACTCAAAGGAAATCTTGGAATAGGACACACAAGGTAATAATCATCTATACTTATTGAAGTTATACTTCTTTAGGCGCGTTATGAGAAAATGATGAGAGTGAAATTTTAAGATGCGCGCGCATCACTGTAACACAAAAGTAAGAGGTTGAAGCTGCCTATGTGCTCCAATATAATTGAGGTTATCTATCCGTATGTATTATTTAATAAATAAAATTGTGATAAAAATTAAAATCGAGCATCAAATGAAAATATTAACTTTTAATATTTATTTAATGATGCTAAAAAGTATAACTTGTCATGAGCGTAAAAAGTACACGCACCCATTTTTTTTTACTAAATATGAAATACCCTCATTCGAAACTATTATGGTCTTTTCGGAATAATTTCTGTTCCAAATTATATTTGCGAAGACTGATTTTGCAACACAATCGCGTGGGTTACTATGACCCGTTCATTTCAACCATCGATAAATTGAGACCTCAGCATGACTTACTGAACTAAATATTTTCATGATAGTACATACATTAGTATCAGCTGATTACGGAGGTTGGGTGAAAAATTATCAGCCCATATACGTTCCACTCCTGGGCACGGGCTCCCTCTACAACTGAGAGGGTTTAGCCCTTAGTTCACCACGCCGTCTTAATACGGGTTGGCGTTCTACACACCCAAGAAATTCCTAAGAACTTTTAGGTCTGCAGACCAATGTTTCCTCACGACGATTTCCTTCATCGTTAAAGTACGTGACAATTCGTTGTGTAAACTGCGAAAAGTCAGAGGTGTCTGCCTGGAGTTTGGACTTGCAACCTTGACCCTACGCCTAAACCTCGAGGTCATCACTCTGGATGAAGTATAAATATGAGCATTTGTTATCAGGTACTCGACGTCCGCGGCGTCCGAGGAAGTGAACTGCCAGCCGTTCGTGGTGCACACGGCCCACGGCGCGCTCGCAGTCGCACACAACGGGGAGCTGGTCAACTGCAGCAGCCTCAGAAAGATGGTATTAATAGTATTCGTATAATATCAGTGACGGAAGTTCCATAGAAGCCCAAAAGCCCAGTTTGCCTTACAAAAATCCGAGTATAATTTTTAAGGTTTTACAAAAGCAATTTTACAAATAAATGAGAATATCCTGACCCCACAATAACTAATAAAACTAGACATTACACAATTAACGTGTAACACTTTTGGGCTTCTATGGAAGTACAGCCACCAAAAAGTTCCAAAAAGTTTGGAAGCACCTATAATTTTTGTAAAAACAAATAGCAAATTGATAATAATAAATTTTATCGATGTTGTAATAAAATATAATATTATTTTAGTAATAAGAATATGGTTTTGTTTCATAGTTTAATTGTTGTTTTAATTAAGTACCTAATCATTCTTCATTAAATAATACTATATCTTTTATTATTTCTAAAGTAATTGGGAGTATTAAAAGTGCTTCCAAACTTTTTGTCGGTAGTGTACATGTTTGTACATATATGGCATGAGCCGCCCAGAGATTAGAGCAGGGCTTATCAAAGTGAGGTAGTGAACCCCTAAGGGTTCGCCAATCGACGCCAAGGGGTTGGCGGCCAGATTTGTCTAAAATTTACTCCGTTTGCGACAAGAAACAAGCACATTCATATTAAAAAGAAATTTGTATGGGCACTTTATTTGTGTTTTTTTTATATTGAAATGAAAACTTTATTTTCTTCAACAGACAATTTTTTAATTTCTTCTTGGGTTAATTATTTACTAAAGGCTTAAGGGGTTCGCTGTCACTTGGATACTTTAACAGGGCTTCGTGAAACCGAAAGTTTGAGACACCATGGGTAAGAGGGCTTACTGAGGTCATACTCACTATGCTGGTTGGTGGATTTCGCACGAGCAAAAAATTTCTTGTGAAGAAATCGCAGGCTAATAATAGGTTTCCTCAAAATGTTTTCCTCCATCATTAAAGTCATAAATGGGCGAGCTGGTTTCCTTATGATGTTTTATTTCACTGTGAAATATTATTAGCAAACGTTTCGTTCTATCGCAATGTCCTTTTATTTGTTTTTTATTTATTTATTTATAAACACTTTATTGTACACTAAGAAATAATGAACAAAACAATATACAAAAAGAATGAAGTACAATTGGCGGTCTTATCGCTCGAGGCGATCTTTTAGAGACAACCATAAGATGGACATAAACAAGTGATAGAAGGGAGGGTAGTTCATGTGTACAATATAATAATTAATAAGATAAATAAATAAATGTGTATATATTTAATTAATTTACATAGCCCATACACAAATATATAAAAAACATGTATACATACATAATACATACATACGTACATACATACATACATACATAAGAATAAGCAGTCGAAGCATTATTTTTTTTCAAATGACTGACAGGAGTAGTGATCTTTCACAAGTCTTTTAAATTGTTTTTTTTTTTTAATCTAGTGCAGGCATTTGACCACCATCTCACCTGGTGTTAAGCGACGATGCGGTCGACGATGGAGCATGCCTGTCTAGTAGCAGCCTATTCACATTAGATTTGAATTTGTCCAGATTGTATCGTACGGGGAACACTTCAGCGGGCAGGGCGTTCCACTCCTTTGCAGTGCGCATTAAAACTTAACTTACATTAGTATGATTATTCTTTGCTCTTTGAATATTAAACACGGCCAACATAAAATTCTCCAGAAATTATTTTTAATTATGCGAAATGTGTTTTGTGCTATTTTTATAATAAAAAACCATAATCATTAGGACATGTAATCAGATATTTTTTGAATTGCAGGTGTTAGCACGTGGTGTGGGTCTGTCCACCCACTCAGACTCGGAGTTGATCACGCAGGCGCTGTGCCTCAACCCGCCAGAGGGAGAGACCAACGGACCTGACTGGCCGGCCAGGATCAACCATCTTATGAAGTAAGCACACATTCTATTTATAACTAGCTATATACTAGATAATATCACTATTACAGCTAGATACTATTTTATTTTATGCTTTAGATTTGGTTCAAGAGAAAAAAAAAGAAAAAAAAATACTATGGAAATACATTTTCATTTCACGCAATAAAATTTATTCAAATTCCAGGTTCCCATTACTCAAAATCTGCTCAGGTTTTAATTAATAAATTATTATATTTAAAAAAATCTCAGACTACGAATCATTATCAATACTTAAAACTAAGATTTAGATTGTTATAAAAATTTGTCATTTATTTTCATATCACATACGAACATTGCAATTGTATTTATTATGTATGTATATACAAAGATAAGCAATCGCTATTGTATGGTCACAAAAAATATTTTAAACCTAAAACATTTGTTATATAATACGAAACGAAATGAATTTGTTTAGCTAATTACTATTTTTTTGCAGATTTTTTGTGTTCCATTGTTTTTAAGATGTTTTTATCTGCATCCAATTACTTCGATAAGTCAAATCATACTATAATTGCGTTCTAAAACTAAATAATTATCATAAAATATAATTAGTTAATAATAAAATATTCAGTTTTTGATCGCCTCGTGGTCTCGCGGCTCAAGTATGTCTTGATCAATATGATCTTGAGGTCCCGGGTTTGAATTCTCAGTAGCAGCACGGAGTCCGCAAAAGTGCCCGAAAAACGGCACTAGGCTCGCCCCCTATTACGTGTGACTAATGCATACTTGGTGAAATGTGGGTGCAGAAATGCACCTCTGCCTACCCATTCGGGGAATACAGGATTGAGTTTATGTATCCAGTATTTTTCTCTATGTTTTTATTTACAAAAATATTTAATCTAGATACATTATATAGTATGTTATGTGTTACCAGACTGGCTCCTCTCAGTTACTCGCTGGTGATAATGCTGAAGGACAAAATATACGCAGTAAGAGATCCCTATGGAAACCGACCGCTGTGCCTCGGCAAGATTTTACCACTGGGATCATCATGTGAGTTACCACCGAATACAATTTCAATTATCTGGAGTTTACATTATACAGGTGTATAAAGACAGTGAACAAAAACTAAGACTGGCAATGGCCACGGTGATTACAAATACCGTGACATTAAAAAAAAACCGACAAAAAATAAAAAAATACGTTTTCCTCCTACATACATTTAATATACTCGTGGTTGTAAGTAAAACGTAAAATGTCGGGATTCTTTTTCCTGTCTTACTTTTTAATCACGGTCTTTTTACACCCTGTATAATAAATAAAAAATAAATAAAATAAAAATATGGAAATTTTGGGTTGAATTAAAAATGTATCAGTAAAATAGGTCAATAAGAATGACTTCGGTAGTCAAATGTGGATTTGTTCCCTGAACTATTGTTTCAATTGATTAATCCACAAATATTTGTCTTGTTATGTTTACTAATATATATATTATGCATGTGACACAATATGGGAAACTTTTGAAATGCAATAACCAACTCTTACATGGGTCTGTTAAATTATATACTTGGGTCATACCACTTCGGGAGACTTTCTGAAAAAACAAAATGCATTTTGCATGCTGAGGTTTATGCACTTTGACAGTGGTATGATAATAATATATTATAATGATGGATATATTTTGATTTGAGTTTTTTTTTTCTATCTAGAAAACAAGCATAAAAATTGTTTCTAATTAAATATAATAAATAAAAATATGAAAAAGCTAACAAAAAATTGTTCCACATGTCTGTCTAGGATGCATGTAAGTAAATGTTTAAAGGACTGCTTTTCTACCTGATTTGGATTAATTTATAGATACGAGCCGATGATAAAATGAAACTGCAGGTTCGAATCCTGCTCAAAATAACCACCAACCAATATCCCTTGGATTTTGCGGTACCGAAATCTCTTATAAATTGTACAACAAGGCTTATGCCTTGTCGTACAATCGAGTCGTATGACTCGATATGAATAATTGTTATTCAACGGGTTGATATCAGGAGCTCTTTTATTTTCCCTACTAATATGCGTTGAATAAATCTGCGTTAACTAAACATTTTTTCCTTTATTTGGCGCAATAGGCCATGAAAGAGAGCAAGATAAAATACTGTTTAGCTAAAGCAGGAAATTTACGTTTAAGTTAGAAAACACTATTGTCTATGTTAAGCAATCTATTGTCTATGGTTAATGTATCGTGCATAAATATCGATTTACAATGTAATGTTGCAGATGTCTACAAACAGTCGTCCGCGCAGCATGCCGCCGGTAACTCGTCTTTCATATGTCATCGGTAATCGCACTGCGTGGTGCGCTCTTATGTACTTGCAATATTAAATATTAACTATAAATTGCCAATCCGTACTAGGCCAGCGAGGTGGACTAAGGCCTAAACCCTCTCAGTTGTAGAAGAGGCCCGTGCCCATATATGGGCTGATGATGAACTATAAATAAGTACAAAAACATTGTGCTTTTAAGTCTAAAACTCAAAAAATAATCCAATTGAAAATTAACTATCGAAATACCAACTTTATAAATGCACAAAAAAATATCAAAATTGGTCTAGCCGTTTACATACACCTCGGTGACAAACACCATTACGAATTGTAAATATCTAAGGATAGTTTAATATTTGCTAAGTACATAACACTGCTCCATCGTGTAAGATTACTGATACCACTATTAACACTCATTTGTTGTGCTCATTTGCTTGCACTATGGCTAGAATAATCTAGATATCCTAACACTGAGATGGCATGATAATACTAAAAATACTATGAAACTAAAGTCAGTTTGGACTGACAGTTTGCCTGACACTCCTTAAAGTAAGCATGCATTGCAAGGAATGTAGTGTCGATGCTTCATGATCGACGTTTCTCGATGATTCAGTCTTAGTATCAACTGCATGGTACATACGATAACGAATAAAGGCAGGTCCTGAATTCGATTTCTGGATGGGCATATGTCAAGCAAGTCTTCTGTGATATGCAAATCTTGGAATACTTTTATCATGTATCCATAAAAGAGTCGTATAAGGTGTAATAATTTATTAATAGACTGAATATTTAAAAGGTCTGCATGAGTAACTTGGTGTAATATGCACGGCATGTGGGTTTTTGGATCGCTCTCGAAAATTTGAGATAAAAATAAAAGTTGTTTTTGTTGTATCGATAAATGTATTATTTATACATAATATAATATGTCAGACTCGGTATGTATTCATATTTAAATAACGCAATGTAACACAAATGAATGAATGATCCGATTTATCGGTTATTGACCCACGTCACGCTACATCTAGCACATACATTGCGGGTTTATTTTATATCAAACTAAAATTATAATTATGAAGTAAATATTAGTTATTTCTCGTTTAGTGTATTTTTACCATTTGAAGATTATTCGGTTATGTCGAGAGCAATCAATTTACACCACGTATTTTAATAAGGAATTTGCTACCTTGTATAACTAACATTGGCACTTAAGGTTTCTTCGCTCAAATAATACCTACCTTTTTATTCACGCTTGCGTTAATTTGTAAGTTGTCCTAATTTTAAATTCAATTTTTCAGTTCTTCTGAATGGCTGTGCGAAGAACGGGATAGACGACAAGCCTGAAGGATGGGTGGTTTCGTCTGAGTCGTGCGGTTTCCTATCAATTGGTAAGAATTATTTAAATAATGTAAATTAGAGGATACGAGATCGAATCAGAAATGAGGAGATCCGTAGGAGAACTAAAGTAACCGACATAGCCCAGTGGGTTAGCAAGTTGAAGTGGCAATGGGCCGGGCACATAGCGCGGAGAACCAATGGCCGATGGGGCCAAAAGGTTCTCGAGTGGAGGCCACGTACCGGAAAGCGCAGCGTAGGACGTCCACCCACAAGATAGTCCGACGACCTGATAAAGGTCGCGGGACGTCGCTGGATGCAGGCTGCCTCCAACAGATCACTATGGAAATCATTGGGGGAGGCCTATGTTCAGCAGTGGACTTCCTTAGGCTGATAATGATGATGATGATGAGAGGATACTGCTATTTGTCCCAAAGCCTATTTATTAATTCCAGGTTTAAAATTCCAAAATTCAAATGATTCTATTCACAGTCCAGGTTGGTGATAAATATAGTTTTTTTAAGTTTAAAAGTTTTTTTAAAAGTCATAAATATATATTTGTTTTCCTTCAAAGTTCGTTATAATTCAATAATTTGATGTTGAATATAGAACATTCGCAAATCCACCGCTAGATGGCGCTATTTAAAAATGCAATGTAAGAGCATGTGTGACAGCGGTGTTTGTGCGCAGGCGCGCGGTACGTGCGCGAGGTGTTGCCGGGTGAGATCGTGGAGATGTCTCGGCACGGGATCCGCACCGTGGACGTGGTGGAGCGGCCGCACGGCAAGCACCAGGCCTTCTGCATCTTCGAGTACGTGTACTTCGCACGGGCGGACAGCATGTTCGAAGGTATGTTGTCTGGACGGCGACGGACATATACTATAGTAGTTAATATATATAGTCACGAAAACAGTAAAGTCTGCCATGGTAACCTGTTAAAATTTTGCTATGGTACGAATACCCTACATGAAACGGGGTGAGTGCTATTGTCTGAGATAAAATCTTTCTAAAGTGAATCTGTTGTGTTTTGTTCGGTATGTGAGAGTATTGGGGATATATTTTATGGTAATATTATTTTGGTGGGTGCAGAAATGCACCTCTGCCTACCCCTTCGGGGAATACAGGCGTGAGGTTATGTATGTATATATGTATGTTAATTTGGTGAAACTTCATACAAGAAGTCGAGTTCTGCTTTCGATTTGTGTATTTGTATCATATAATGAATATATACGTTTTTCGATAATTGGTAGCTATAGTGTTTCTACAATCGGCTCCACTTACAAATAGGTGGTAGTATTTGGTGTAGTGGTGGGTAGAGTGTGAGAGTGTGGTGTGGTGTCGCAGGGCAGATGGTGTACTCTGCGCGCATGCAGTGCGGGCGCATGCTGGCGCGCGAGTCCCCGGTGGACGCGGACATCGTCTCGTCCGTGCCGGAGTCGGGCACCGCCGCCGCGCACGGCTACGCCAGACAGGTGAACTAACTTCAACTTTTTCCTTTGTTGGTCATTTCTGACTACCCGACCCTTTCGGAATTCGCTATACTGTATTTAACTGTTTCCTCCGATTGAAGGTTAGACTCAGTTATACAAATGAGGTGGTGTGTATATCAAATAAATATAACAAACAATTGTGTCAGTAAAGATACATATATGCATGCCAATTTATAGGCAAAACATAAACAAAACAAAATTTCTAAGAAAAAACTATAATTATAAAACAAAACCAAAAAATATATTATACAGAACATCCAGTATTAAGCTATCTGAATAAATAAGCTTACATCCTACATTAATTAACCTTTCCTGAAGTACTTCAGTAGACTCATGTCCCCCATGCCCCCCCCAGTCCGGCATCCCGTTCATGGAGGTGCTGTGCAAGAACCGGTACGTGGGCCGCACGTTCATCCAGCCGTCGACGCGGCTGCGGCAGCTGGGCGTGGCCAAGAAGTTCGGCGCGCTGTCGGAGAACGTGCGCGGCAAGCGCATCGTGCTCATCGACGACTCCATCGTGCGCGGCAACACCATCGGACCCATCATCAAGCTGCTGCGCGACGCCGGCGCCGCTGAGGTATCCCGAATTTCCTATTTTTTTTAAGTATCAAAATCTATATCAGCCCATTGCTAGGCTCCAACCTCCTCTACAACTGAGGGGAATTAGGTCTTATTCCACCATGCTAGCTTAGTGCGTGTTAGCGGACTACACATACCTGAGAAAATCTCAAGAAACTGGTGTTTAACCTGCAGACCTAAATTATGGTCTTCAAATTATTTATTTATTTATTTATGCTTCTGCTTCATATACATAAAAGTATAAAGGCGGACTTAATGCCTAAGGCATTATCTGCCAGTCAACCTCAAGGTGGTGCAGAAAAACACGAATAGGTGCATAAATAACGACAATGCAATATATATATATACATACATAGATAAATAAATATATACACAAACATACATACATAGAAAATATATAATATGAATACATGACTACACATATATATAATATATATATATATATATATACATACTATGATACTTCTGACATACGATTAAAGAAAAGTTGCCGAACCCTTTCTTTAAAAGAAAAACGGCTTGTCAACATCCTGATTTCAGGAGGGGGAGTGCGTTCCAAAGAAGGATAGACTGAATGAAAAAAGAAGAGTGAAATTAGTGTGTGGATAATTAATTCTATTGCCCATGAATATCCGTGGCGTTAGGGCCAACACCTGATGGTATGAGTTCGACAAAATGCTAAAATAATTAACATTACTATATCAATTACATTGGTTATTACCCCTTTCCCTTTAGCGGATTTTTTATATTTTGCATGTATGGACAGTTTAAATAAAGATTATCTTGTATATCGTAGGTCCATATAAGGATAGCGTCGCCGCCGCTCAAGTACCCGTGCTACATGGGTATCAACATTCCCACCCGCGAGGAACTCATCGCCAACAAAATGGACTCCTTCAAACTAGCCGAGCATGTCGGTGAGTACAACGCCCCAACTTAACGTTTTCTTCTCCCCTCCACTTCTTCTTCCTCCTTCCATCCCACTTATATTCTTCGTCTTCTATCCTTTCAAATCCATAAGTAGTCATAAGTATCCATAGTAGTTGATTAATTATTCAACTACTCAAGTCAACTACCATAAATTACAGAATTATAAATTAATACACCCAACAGTCACATACATAGTTCTGACCCCACATTAAGATACGAGTCTTGTGTCGTGGGTATCAGAAACTACGAGAGACTTTTCGGGTCTCACAAACACCTAGACCCGAAACAAATATTTGTGGATCACACAAACATTTGTCTCGATGCGGGGATCGAACCCGCGGCCTCTCGTTTCGCAAGCTGGTGTCTAGCCAACTGCGCCACGGGGCTGTCAATATATTATGTACTAAAGAGATCTTATGTATGTGATACAGGAGCGGACAGCCTAGAGTACCTGTCAGTCGAGGGTCTGGTGAGCGCCGTACATTACAACATGAAGACCACCCCGCCAGACGGAGTGGGGGGGCACTGCACCGCGTGCCTCACCGGGGACTATCCCGGAGGACTCCCCGACGTCGACTGGTGACACTCACCATGCGCGACTGTTGCTCCCAGTTTCATATGGCCACGGAACGACGTGACACCATGTGCCTCGAATTACTTCTTAATATCATAAGACAGTTTTGATTTGTGCATTTCATTAGGAGTAGTTGTATCGGGTAATTTAGTTGTTATGCAAGGTCTAAGGGGAAAACCAAGACTAGGAAAGCATAAAAATCGTGAAAAAATTTAAAATACCATATGTTTTGGATATACTGATTGTTCAGTATCATATTAGATGATAAAATACTATGATTTTTCATTTAAACATTTATTTTAATATTTTTTTTAAATAACGCAATGTATCACTAATAGAACATCAGCCGATTTCAAGGTCAATGAATGATAATATTTCCTATTTCTTATTCGTTTCACATTGCAGAATGATTATATTATCGGCTTTCCCCTTACGCTCTGTGTACATCCGTCTAGCCTTCGTAAGGTTAGCATCCAATATTATATGGATTTATATTTACTGTGACGTGTGAATATTTTGATTTAACTTCGATATATTACGTTTGTGAATCTTGATATTATTTTGTCATGGCTGGCCGTTGTATGTCCGCCAACACGGTTTTTATTAGTGGTGGGCGATTATGAGATATACTAATGAAATCATTCGATTATGAAGATATCTCGAGATATCTCGATTATGACAATTAGTAATTACTAATTGGTAATTCACATAAAAAACACAAGACCCACTGTCGGGCCTCGACTTGTGTAATAATTTCCTAAAAAAAAAAATACAAGACCTACTCCAGTCTCGAACAGATTAGTAGTTCAAATTAGTAACGTCATTCGATTATGAAAGAAAATTAGTTACTAATTTCATAATCGATTATCAACATTAGTATTAGTAACATCATTCGATTATGAAAATCATTCATAATCGCCCACCTCTAGTTTTTATTATTTATCATCATGTAACTATGTTACAAACTATTTGATGAAATGTTTCAAGTGCCTTAATAATTCGAATTACCTAATTCTACATTTAATCGAATTTTACCGTTTATTTATAAAAGAAATTTTTATCGATATACTTTTTTATCAAAATGAGTTCTGGACCTGCTATATGATTCTTATTAATGAGGTATGATCATAGGTCTTTTTTGACTCTTTGGATGGACGTTATACAAGCGGCTAGCCGTTAAAGTAGAACAAATAGAATGTTATATAGTATTTGGATAGCTCCCAAACATAAATAATAAATAAATAGTAAGTACATGTACCTATTTTATAGATTCCGTGGTTTATCATTTTTTGGAGATTAATATTATAATTAATGAGATTGTCATGAATGTAATAAGTTGGTTAAAGTTAAAATTATTTTTCTATTGTCATTTCTATTTTGTCTATGAGAGCTATCCAAATACACATCTTTTTTGATATAAGACAATAATCAATGGAGTGATGTCATATCTTTATAGATTTAACAGGATTTAATTGAAGTACAGAAAGCCTTAATTTATCTCGAATATGAAAATCATGTCTCGAATAATTATCCTGATAGGATCTCAAAGCAACAATAAAATCAACCTTATATACAAATAATATGATTTTATAAGTCTGTGCAATATTATATTTTTTGCATTATTTTTAACACCAATTTTAAAGGTGATTATATAATGAACTTTGAACACAAAAAGTTACATAAATTTTGCGAAAATATGAAGAAAAATGGTAGAATAATTTTAACAGTTATGCTGTGTTAAATTAATTTTTCATTCAGCCTATAATTTAATGCCAGCATTAAATTTATTTATACTAAAAAAAAATATTGAACAGTAATTTGTTTTTTTTACCGTTATGCCCCCTAATGAAAATGGGAAAGCCTGTTTCCATTTGTGGGAATTGATGGGCTTATATAGAAATATTATTATATAATTATTTGTTATTACCAAATTTGGTATTGATTTCTTTGAAGAATAATAAAAGACTTAAAAAAAACGTAAATCTGGCATTCCTAGTTATACCTTTGGCAAAAAATATTATATTAAAGAAATCGTACTTTATGTGATATACATATATTCAATATTCATATATATTGCAAAAATGATACGTCCACAACAAAAAATGCGATTTACTTCCTTGACCTATCGTAATATGAACCATGGAAGTGTGTGTATAACTGGTGTGTAATTTAGCACCTATTTGATATGAATTGTGCCTTTACATTCCTAATTTATAGTATAGTTGAGAATATAGCATATAATTTAATGTAAGGTGTTACCGCAGTGGTGCTGGCGACTACTGCTTCGTTGTGACAAGATTTAAGAATAACTTGTCTGCGTGAACTTTCGCGCGGTATTAGCACTAATAAAGTTTTTCTTTACCTATATGTTATTTTCCTTCATATATTGGGCCTTATAAATAAATATTATTTACATACATACCTAAACTCACGCCTGTATTCCCCGAAGGGGTAGACAGAGGTGAAAATCTGCACCCACATTTCGCCGGTTAAGTATCAGCCCCACGTAATAGGGAGTGAGTGTATTGCCGTTTTTCGGGAACGTGTCCAGACTCCGTGCTGCAACTGAGAATTTCATAATAGAAAAACTCAATAACACTGCCTGACCAGGGAGTGGGATCCGGGACCTCTAGATCGCACGGCTATACTTGAGCCATGAGACCACGAGGCAGTCGGTAATATTATATAACATTTATAACTTAAAAATCTGCTTAGTTTATATTCAAGAGAAAACTACCTAGTCATGTGAAATTGACTGGAGCGCCAGAAACGCAGGCTTATGCTAACGTGTAATCAAAGTTTAGACCTAGGACTCGTAGTGGAGCTTATCTGAAATATTTATTTATATTATTTTTCTTTTCTGTTGATTGTGCAATACTATTATCAATGGTAACTATTTCCACTGCAATCAAGATGTCTACAGCATAGCTGTACTATTTCCGGAATATAAATTTTTGAAAGTAAATTGTTTATAATCAAAGCAAGTATTTTACATACATACATAAACTCACGCCTATATTCCCTGATGGGGTAGGCAGAGGTGCATATCTACACCCACATTTCGCCAGGTATGTATAAGTCCCACGTAATAGGAGGCGAGCCTATTGCCGTTTTTCGGGCACGTTTCCAGACTCCGTGCTGCTATTGGGAATTTCCTAATGGAAAAACCCAATAACACTTTGCCCGACCCGGGAATCGAACCCAGGACCTCTAGATAGCACGCCACATACTTGTACCGCGAGACCACGAGGCAGTCAACAAGTATTTTAAATTCAAAATAAATTTATTTGATATAATTTGATGAATATATCGCCCTATAATCATGTTTTCTAAAAATCGACGAACATTGAATCAGAATTTTATTGTGAATAATTTATTATTAAACAAATCGGTTTCTTTTGGAGTTTGACGTTTATAGGACCGAGCAGATGACAATTAGTTGTCTCTTTTTAATGCCTCGTGGTCTCGCGGTACAAGTATGTGCCGTGGGATCTAGAGGTCCTGGGTTCGATTCCCGGGTCGGGCAAAGTGTTATTGGGTTTTTCCATTAGGAAATTCTCAGTAACAGCACGGAGTCTGGAAATGTGCCCGAAAAACGGCAATAGGCTCGCCCCCTATTACGTGGGACTGATACATACCAGGCGAAATGTGGGTGCAGAAATGCACCTCTGCCTACCCCTTCGGGGAATACAGGCGTGAGTTTATGTATGTATGTATGTTTTTAATGCCCGTCAGACTGTCATTGGAAAAAAGAGGTTGTATGAAAAAAAAACCTATTGATTTCTAAAAATATATTTACAAAATCATTACACTTATTTACAAACAAACGAATGGTAGCTTCATGTTAACAATAACATATCACAAATACTACATACCCTGCTAGATGATCGAAGCATCAATTTCACAGGATCTATTAGTTAATTAGATCTCGCCAATAAAGTATCAATATTTTGGAATCATGTTTTCACCAACCGCAGTTTCATAAGTCTTCTCTGAGGAAAAATATCAAAATATCTGGATCGAAATCATGATTTTTATAACCTCCCAAATAACAATTTTATTATTATTTATTAAGTTGTGTAAGCTAAGTATTGAATTAATAAGTAGATTGAAACTGAGATACCAAAACACATTCCATTGTTATCTAAAACAGAACAGAGTAGTTACGACGTTAAACAATCTCAATAATTTAGTTTTTCTTTGTTCAACCTCATAGTCATGAACAAGTACATATTGTTTCAGAATCAACGGTGCCTAGTTTAGAACAGCCCGGCATAATTATGTCGACTTCCCTCCCTTATGCCAATTAACCCTACAATATCGGCTCTTTATTTATTTGTAACGTCTAATATAACAACCTAGTGCATCAACTTGAAGGCAACTTCAGGTTCGGTAGTTTGGTTTGCAGCAAATTTCAGACTTGTTGTTTTCCGACGATGGCCTCGATGTCGTCGACCTCCTTGGCGCAGGAGTGCGTGAGGACGTAGGGCTGCGCGTCGGTGATGAGCACGTCGTCCTCCACGCGGATGCCGATGCCGCGGAACTCCGCGCGGACCGACGTGTCGTCGGGACGGATGTAGATACCTAAATATTCATATGATACAAATAAAGTTACTGAGAAACACCGTGTTCGTTAACTTTATTGTCTATGAGAAAGATAGACATACTACATAGGTGTTAATTAGAATACCTAGGTCTCTAGGCACCAGTGCTGCCCCTAGCGGATCTTTTAATCTTCCCAGGAAAAAGGCTAACCGTATAAATCATTGGTGCCTAGCAGTGCATACATGGGTATTTTTTTTTGTTGTTGTTAACACGACAAAATGATCGCTTCTGTTGGTAAGCATGTCGGAAATGCAAAAATATCGATATACATTGTATCGATATTTTTTGAAAATATCAATATCGATATTGATATTTTTATTAATAAGTATGATTTGAGTACGTGCTCAAAAATACGCGCGCTTTGACAGTTGTCGACAAAAAAAGGATTCCTTTTTAGGATTATGAATCAGTACCTGGATAACCGAGCTTTGCTCGTTTTTTTTTAATTGTGTTTTTTGGAAATAATATTTAAGTACGAATTACTAATAAAATGATGAAATATGAATAATGTTACTTAACAACGCCATCTGCTGTTGTGTCGTTAAAGCAATTAGTTGCTCACAAAAAATAGTATTATTATTCGCCAATTCGCCAATAGATGTCAGGAAGAGTCTACTCAAACGCCTCCTTTTTGTTATTTTTCTTCCAAATGACATTTTCTAAAAATGATTCCTAGCTAGATCGATTTATCGCCCCCGAAACCCCATATATACTAAATTTTATGAAAATCGTTGGAGCCGATTCCGAGATTCCAATTATATATATACAAGAATTGCTCATTTAAAGATATAAGATAAAAAAATATCGATTATGATACATTTTCGATACTTGGATTTTAAATCGCTACAACGATATCGCTCAAAAATATCGAAAAAATAATATCGATGTATCGATATTTTTTCAACAAACCTGGCTCGACGGTAACGACCATGTTGTTGGCGACGGGCACGTTGCGGCGCACGAGCGGCGAGTCGTGCACGTCCAGCCCCAGGTAGTGCGACACGTGGTGCGGACACAGGCGGTACGCTTTCTGAAACAACATTATATACATAAATTATACTTTTCCAAGGGATTTTCATCGTTTTAGTATTGGTGTAAGTATTCACTATTATATAAAAAAAGGCATACAACCAACTCCAGGTAATCAAGGTGGGACCCTGCCTATATGTATCAGAATCAGTTCAGTGGTTTAGAGTTTGAAAAGTAACTTCTTGTTTTGCAATATTTACGTTTCATATTACTTAGTATTTCTGTCTCACACCAGAATTGCAGAATTTATATTCTATTAATAGAAATAGAATATAAATAATTCAAATATGAATGTACATAAATCATTAATTAAAGATATTGACATAACGAATATAATATACACACTCGATAAATCACTCAAATACATATATACATACCAGTGGCGGTACTTCCATAGAAGCCCAAAACCCACAAAATTCAGAATAATAAGCTTTGATCTTTAAATCTTTATTTTAATTTGACATATAAATGAGAATATCCTGATCCCACAATAAAGAATTACAAACTAGACATTACACAATTACGTGTAACGCTTTTGGGCTTCTATGGAAGTACCGCCACTGATACATACGTACACACTCACGCCTGAATCCCACAGGGATGCCACCAGCATCGTCAGGATCGTAATCCTAACACGTCTCTTTTGCTTCTTCAACATCCATACATCTCATACACATACGTCGGTTATGGATGCTCTTAACTTGGCCTTTAAAACATCACGAATCTGAACTTTATATGTTCTACGCGGGTAGAATCATTAAAGTATTATACAAAATATGGATCAACTCCACAATACTTATCGACATTACAAAATTCTTCATCGTAACAGGTATCTCTATTAAATTTTCAGTCCTCACCCCAATAAGGTCGTGTCCGTCGATGTTCTTGGGCAGGATCCCCTCCTGCTGCAGCTGCGTGCCGAGCAGGCGGCACATGTGGTCGAACAACTGGTCCAGCGGCGGCCGGTGCTCGCCTAGCAACTCGATCAGACGCTTCTAAAATATAATATTAATCGATAAAACTGCAAAAATGAAAAAGTATAAATATAGTAAAAATGAAAAAAAAAACATTGAATACATTTTTGAAAAAATTAAATTGAAAAAGATACATACATACATAAAATCACACCTGTATTCCCCGAAGGGGTAGGCAGAGGTGCATTTCTGCTCCCACATTTCGCCAAGTATGTATCAGTCCCACGTAATAGGGGGCGAGCCTATTGCCGTTTTTCGGGCACATTTCCAGACTCCCTGCTGTTACCGAAAATTTCCTAATGGAAAAACCCAATAACACTTTGCCCGACCCGGGAATCGAACCCAGGACCTCTAGATCGCACGGCACATACCGCGAAACCACAAGACAGTCTCAAGTAGTCAGTTGAGGCAGTAAATTGAAAAAGAATAAGAAAAATTATTAGAATTTAGAATTACTACTGCTCAGTCAGTGTTTAATGTTAATAAACTGGGAATGTTCCTGATTAATGAATGTAATAATGTACTCACCTGTACATTTAACACGAGCTCGTACAGTATCCTGTGGTACTTGGAGAACTTGCCCGACACCGGCCACGTCCGAGAGATGTCCGAGTTGTACAACCATCTCTGGCTGCCTGAACATACATACATATTATTTACTATCATTTGATTGTTTATTGTTTAAATACTTATGCAGGAAGAAATATCGTTATTAAAAGTTGTCACTGAAATTGCGATACTTTCATAAAACGTTCATCGTATCCATTGATAACACCCCCCCCCCCCCCCCCCCCCTCCGCCCCTCCACACACAGACGCACACACACGCACGCACGCACGAATTTAGATTTGTAAGGGTGGATGATAATAATATAACTATTACTACAGGAGGAATGTTTGATTAGCCCTCCTAGTTCTCATTAGAGAAATTAGCTGTACAATTTAATCTGTTATTGTTTTTACAATTTAATTTTAACAAAAAAAAAATACTAAGTAATTGCTAACCCACACTAGGCCAGCGTGGTGGCCTAAACCCTCTCTATTGTTCAGGAGGCCCGTGCCCAGCAGCGATACGAATATGGGCTGACGTCTGACGATGACTAAGAAATCAGTATACCTGAGTCTATAAGCACCATTTCATCGGCGTGCAGTATCTGGTTGTTGGTGACGTAGTGTATATGCGTGGCTCGGGCGCCGCCCGCCACCACCGGCGGGAAGGCCAGGTGCTCCGCCCCCGCCTGCCGACAGCTGAACTCCAGCACCGCGTTGAGAATGTGCTCCGATACTCCTGGGGAATATATGACATTGTTTGTCTCATTTTGGTGAGGGGGGGGGGGATCCAATTTCGGAAAAGGCGGCAATTGGCCAGATTGACCGGAATACAATGGTAACCGAATCTTGGCAGTGTCCATCCATTTCTTACCACTCGCATTACCCATCAGTTAAAGTAAAGAACCCCAACTCACCAGGTCTTGTACAAGCCATGGCCATGTTGACGCTCTGCGATCCGATATAGCAGGTCTCCTTCATTAACTCGACCTCAGCAGGTGACTTGATGACCCTCATGAAGTGTATGGTCCGCTGGGGGTCTGCCAGGGTCACCTGTCCGTCGGACCGGAGCACCGACCGGATAGTCGGATGGATCTCCGGATTGGCCGGCGCGTCGTTGTGGTACCACAGGAGTGAAGGCTTTGATGATGCTGTTATTCTAGGGATTAGGAGGTTATGTGAATGTGAGTGTGGCTTGGTTGTTTTTGATTAGCATATATTTCGTTTAAGTTAACGGTGTTGAGGTCTAATGAAAACATCTCTGGGTTCAAATCAATCATATCATCGAATATTCGATTTTTTGCGTGTGCTCACTGAATTAACACATACTTAAGCGGTTAAGTATAAATTGGTGAGCAAACCCGATTAAAATTTTCAAAAAACATCTGTAAGTGACTTCACAGTACAGCTTTTTTTTTATTTAATGTAATGTTAGTAATTAGTATGTAATGTAATGTTTGTAAAGTAATGTTGTTACTCTTATGGCCTTACTTTTAAGCACAGACCTCTATACTTTATTACTGGGCTGATACTGCGACATTTCACCAACAATGAATATATATTTTCGACATACTTGTTGATAAAACTAGCGAAGGTCTCGACTGGCCTGGCTTCGTCGACAGCGAAGAGTCTAGCGGCGGCGGCGCAGCCCGTGCGTGGTCCCTCCCACAGCTCTGCGTGGGCGTCGCGGTCGTGAACGAACAGTATTGTCTGTAAAAAATACACACTTATGCTTAACATCTGGAGTTTCATCTCATACGGACTTATGGTACTTTATATTTGCCCTGTTTTGATATGTATGGCTGATACTGCTAAGTAGACTAAGATACTAAGTATAAGTTTTTTTTACTTTATATTATTCAGGGTTTTTATCTAACAAAAATATGACAACCCCATTAAAACTTTTACATATTTACAAACTTATAAAAAATATTTATAAAAAGAAAAATTAGTATATAACAATGTCTACTGGTTGAATTTAGTTGCTCAATTTGCATATCCAACCTACATCTAACAAATTCAACTCATATTCATCCAGCAGCAGGTCCCACTCATTTTTGTTCCAGGCACATTCCACCAGCAAATAGTATAACTTGGACAGTAAAAAAATTACAGTAGTCAATTTTCCAGTAGAATCAAATTACATATTATTGACTACAAAAGAAAATGACTGCCTCATAGTCTCGCGGCACAAGTATGTGCCGTGCGATCTAGAGGTCTTGGGTTCGATTCCCGGGTCGGGCAAAGTGTTATTAGGTTTTTCCATTAGAAAATTCTCAGTAACAGCCTGGAGTCTGGAAATGTGCCCGGAAAGCGGCAATAGGCTCGGCCCCAAGTACGTGGGACTGACACATACTGGCGAAATGTGGGTGCAGAAATGCACCTCTGCCTACCCCTTCGGGGAATACAGGCGTGAGTTTATGTATGTAAAAGAAAATGATATTCACCTTAAAACTATCAGTTTGAGCTGGTTTCACCATGACTAGAATTGCTGATGGTTCCAAACATCCAGTTAGATAAAAGAAATCTGAGTTTTGTCTGAACACATATGGAATTTTGTCTGACATGTACTGCTTGCATGCTGCGGGAAATACTATCTGAAACAAAATAATGTATAATGAAAAAATGACAAATAATGGTGAGAAATTGATTTTGTTTCAATAAATTTGGATAAAGTTACAACACAGTTAAATAACTCAATTAGCTTAGATGAGCCAAAGTTTTACAATCTATATTATACATACAATTAATAAAATATCCTCTTCAGAAATAGTTAAATAATATTAGATTATTCAATGCAAAGATTTTCTATGTATCTGCACTAAATGAAAGTTTTGAAGCTTCAATTGTAACAATGTACAATATAAAACCTGTATTTATATATAAAAAAAAACAACAGTCACATACATAGTTCTGACCCAACACTACAAGAGACTTTTTGGTCACACAAACTTTTTTTTTTTGAGAACTAAAGAAAAATCTTACAATGTGAGTTTTGTGCATATTTTCTACTTCAGCTGCCAACCTGCTGACCAATGTCTCTCTTCTTTCTCTGTACTCCATCTGGGTAATCCCACAAGTTAAATGGTCTTGTGGTATAAGGTGGGGATGTGTGTGACATGTCGCCTGACCAAGTATACCTTTGGGTATTGTGAATTCAGGCCTTTGGATCTCTCCAGGAGGCTGGTCTACTGTTGATGCACATCTTGTTTTAACAGAGAGAAATGATTGGAGGAGTTTCCTTTCTTTAGCTGCTAGAAGAAAATAATAAAAAAAATGTTAGTATGAAAATAAATAAAACAATTTGTCTTTTAAGTCAATCTACAATAGCAAATTGTTATAAATAAGGTCACAATTTTATTGTAATTTCTAAGAAGCACTTACAGTCTAATTAATGGTTTATATTAATGAAAAAAGGCTGCTTTCAAAATATCCTTGTGACTGGCTGATGGTTTTATTAGTAACAACAATTTTTTTTAATAAGATTTATAAATAAAATGAAATTAGTTTTTTTTATGTTTTGTTTTGATTTACACACTGTATGTGTTTTGTTACCGTACCGGTTCATACCGGTATGTTCATACATAACACACCTATTTAAAATTAATCAAAGATTAAAAAAAAAACATAAGTCCTAAGTAGGTATATAGGACCTTGTACTTTACATTGAGTTGACCGATATTTGTGTATATTATAACCTATTTACTTACCTACACTTGTTACAAGTTTCCTTAAATTATGCATTTTTCTTCTAAAACGTATTCACTTGATTTATTTTGGTTATGTTGTTAATAAATAATTTCCACAATTTATTTTTCTAAAAAACTCGTCTATAACACACAAATTTTGACAGACTAAATAATGTTGCCAGAAATTACATACATGTCCACAAATTTTCTAATCACAGTTATAAATCAATATCATTGGTAATAGGATTTCAGATAATTACTGAAAACTTTTCATTATAAATATATCATATTGTAGTAACTTTTGTTAGAAAAGAATATGATATGAATTTGTTAGAGAAGAATAAATGATGGGGTTGTACCTACTTTGCCTTTTGTTTTGAATTAATCAAGTTTTCCAGGCAAAACGTAATTACTGTTTTGGCAACATTAGCGTTTCATTTCGCGCAGTATTTTTGGATTATATTTTTATTTCAGTTTAATATTCATATTTTTTCCTAGAGCGATAATAATCTGCACGAAATAAATAAAATTACAAGTAGTTATGTACTATCCAAGGATATGTTACATTGAGCTGTGGTTACGTCTACTGATGAGTTGTTTTTTTTTTGCCACCATAGCAAAAATGTTATCTTTAGCTAGTTAAGGAATTATTAGCCGTCCCCAGCCAACGTCTCTTCGTTGGTCGGGATTCCGAGGTCGTGGCGAGCGATGCTCTCCTTCTGGGAGCACGTCATCTCGCAGAAGGAGAGTGGGGAGCACGATCGCGAGAGAAGTGATCTCGTGGGTCGGCGAGGGACGAGCGAGGCGAGGCGAGGGAGGCGTCGGGTCAACAGAGACAATTAAACGCGGCGCCCTGCCCTGTGGCAAGGGCGCGTAAGAATCCCACCATTGTATCCCCTTTTTTTCCGCGGGGAAAATCCTATTTACGGACCACCACTGTATCCCCTGCCTATCGTAGAAGGCGACTGGAAGGGGCCCTTGGGGCGCTGGGCGCGTTGCAGGGGCAGCCCGTCCTCACTGAAGGTGACCCCGAGCCTGTGTCCGTGGCGGTCGCTCATTTACAACCGGGGTACCCGAACAAAGCTAGTGGGGGTGCAACTGCGTCCGCTAAAACTCCGAGACGGCCGAGGCAGTTAGGTCGGTATGCCGGCATTGAGATTTAGTTTGGGACCAAGCCACGCCTCCTCCACGGCGCGGACGGTCTGGAAGGCCGGTGACCCCGACATACGCTTTATACCCTATACCAAAGTCCCGGTAATTCCAGGCTTAGCTTAATCCGCGAATTGCGATTGATAATTCAGTAATAATAAATAAACAAACAGATTTAAATTCGAATAGTTAAGGATAAGTTCAATTTGATGCATAAATAATACGTAATCCATTTTCCAGTCAAATTAAATTAAAGTTAGTTTTATGTTTTAATCAATGAATGATGCCATTGTAGGCAATGGCGTCATATAATTGCAGCAGAATGTCGTTAGGTGAAGGATAGCCGTGTTGAATATAAAATTATTTTGTCGTAATTATGTCTGGTAACTACATCATGATGTAAAAATATGTATAAGTTTGCATAACAACGAATACCACATTAATCTAAAGCTTGCAGTCTCTCTCATCATCATCATCAGCCCATATATGTAGGTACATGCGACACACTGCTGGGTAGGGGCCTCCTCTACAACTAAGAGGGTTTAGCCGTCAGTCTGACCTTGTGCGGGTTGGCGGAATAACACACCTAAGAAATTCCTAACAGCTTATAGGTGTGCAGGTTTCCTCACTATGTTTTCCGCAGTCTCTTTCATGAAGGAACAATGGTATTTGTCAGTTTTAAAGGTTAAAAATATTCACAACTTTCCACAATAGGACGTGTTTTGTGGTGTTAAATTCTAGAGTCTTATTTATCTTGTTATTTTTTTATATTTGCGCAACAAGGTGACTACACCGCATTTGATTGTTTGTGGACCGATTAGCAAGATACGACTAGATCATCCCTCACTAATCACATTTTTGCCATCCTGATGCTAACCGGATATAAAAGCGGTGTTTAACACTTTAGTAGTAGTCCAAGCAAAAACCAAATAGTCAGCAATCTTACCCATCGAATGAAACACAACAGTAATAATGACAATAAAAAAATGTACATAGGTATATTGTTGATTTTGACAGCCCCGTGGCGCAGTTGGCTAGACACCAGCTTGCGAAACGAGAGGCTGCGGGTTCGATCCCCGCATCTCCGTCTCTCGTAGTTTCTGATACCCACGACACAGGACTTGTATCCTAGTGTGGGGTCAGAACTATATATGTGACTGTTGGGTGTATTTATTTATTTATTTAATTTCTAATGAAAAACAAATGATATACCATGTTGTTGAGGGAGTTTCTTGCAGTTCTCCACAGCGATAACACGTTTCGAAGCGGCAATAGTTTAAAATTGACGATTCAAAAGCACTTCCAAAAGTCTATTTGAATAAAGAATAAAGGTTATTCTGTCTTTGACTTTATCGCTTGATATCAATGAATACAGCAATGCTCTACCACTAAAATCGAGACAAATATTGGTTGGTTAAAAAACACACACGTTCACAATGGGATCCAATCGTGTGTTTGTAATTTTTTTTTTGCTACTGAAGAAAAAAAAGGCTACTGAAACGATGTTTTTCAATAGAGATTTTTCAATTCTATACTTTCCATCAGGTGAGATGGAAGACAAACTCCTATTCCATTTCAACTATAAAAAAAAAAATTAGACATCTTAACTCTATAAAACTCTAAATAATTTTCCAAGTGGGATTTAATTTTCTGTTTATTAAACTGCCTCGTGGTCTAGTGGTACCTATGTGCCGTGTGTGCCGAGAGATTTAGAGGTCGCAGATTAAATTCAATGTTCGTATCATCTGTATGCCGACGACTTGCAATTATATGCTCAGGCCAGGGTGGAGACAATATCTGATGCAATAGCTAAGGTGAACAGAGACTTGGAACATATTCAAAGATGGTCGGAGAGTTTTGGCGTGATTGTTAATCCCAGCAAATGTCAGGCAATCATTGTGGGCAGTCGACGGCAAATAACAAATTTAAGCAATATACTTGTCCCACCAATTGTATACAATGGTACAGCTATCGCACTATGTTCCACTGTAAAGAACCTTGGACTTCATATTGACTCCACCCTGACCTGGCAGGCCCAAGTGGCTTATGTTAGTCAAAAAGTCACTGGTATACTTCGAGTTCTCTACCGTCTCAAAAACTTTCTTCCGTCGCGGACCAAGGCAATGCTTGTACAAACTTTAATATTCCCTATTATCGACTATGGTGATGTATGCTATTTTGACCTGAATGCAGACCAACTCAATAAACTTGACCGACTTCTTAATAACTGCATTCGATTCGTATTTAATCTCCGCAAGTATGACCATGTGTCTTCCTTCCGTTCTCAACTCAAATGGTTGCCCATTCGTCAGCGTCGAAATCTTCGCGCGCTCACTACACTATATTCCTTCTTAACTTCTCCTAATGTCCCTTCCTACATTACCCCCTATTTTCAATTTTTACATGCCAACCATGAGAGAAATCTTCGATCTTCAAATAACCTTCTTCTTCTATGCCCATCGCACACTTCCGATTTCATTCATTCTTCTTTTCCTGTGCAGTCTATACTCCTCTGGAATGCACTTCCCTTGGAAATCAGGACGAGCACGACTCGTTACGCGTTCAAGTTGAAAGTTCGAAAGATGTTAACAACCAGAATGGCAGATTCTTCACAACAATAGTATGTATGTATTTATTGTATTTTAAACCTTATGTATTTATTTATGTATATATATTATAATTTTATTATGTATTTAAGATAATTATGTTTTTTTTCTATTGTATTTATGTATTAGCTTAATATTGTGTGTAGTATATTATAATTTAATTTACACCTACGCTTTTCATCTCTGCACCATGTAAGGTTCGACTGGAAGAGAATGCCTCAGGCATTAAGTCCTCCTTTACATAATTGATGTATAAAGTGTAAATAAAAATAAAAATAAAAAATAAAAAAATTCCCGAGTCGGGCAAATTTATTGGGTATTTGCATTAGGAAGTTTTTAGTGGCAGCTCGTAGTCTAGGAATGAGCCTGTAAAATGGCAATAGACCCGCCCCCTATTACGTGGGACCAAGCCACAATTGGCGAAATTTGGGTGCAGAAATGTACACCTTTCACTGCCCACCCCTTTTAAGGAATACAAAGTGAGTGCGTGTGTATGTATGTATATGTATATCGTGTGTTTATAAAAAGGCAGTGATGGCCTCGAGGTTTAGGCGCGCGGTCGAGAATTTCGGCGGTCGCAGGTTCAAATCCCCGGCACACACCTCTGACTTTTCGAAGTTATGTGTGTATTCACAATGAATTATCACTTGCTTTAACGGTAAAGGAAAACATCGTGATAAAACCTGCACACCTAAAATTTCTTAGGAATTTCTTAGGTGTGTAGTCCGCCAACCCGCATTAGGCCAGCGTGGTGGACTAAGGCCTAAACCCTCTCAGTTGTAGAGGAGGCCCGTGCCCAGCAGTGGGACGTATATGGGCTGATGATGTGTTTATAAAATTACTTACTATGAAATTTATGATACTCAAAAAATTAGGAAAAAATAAGAAATACAACGTGAACAAAACTCTCTCGCAAGTTCTATTGTTTCTTTTCGACTTCGTATAATTCATCATTACTTCTTAATAACAAGAGATGTTATAGTAAATAATAAATATTTCGTGAATTGACTTTCAACAATGATTTTTCTTGAGAGTGTTTCCAAAGGGAATAATCCCAATCATGGTAATGTCAAAAACCCTCACATGCTTAAAGCCTAAAGACACGTACAAATTTAAAAAAAACTGACGTCTCAGAGACCCTATTATATATCTTTAAGTTAGCTACTTATATAGTACAGAAAAATAAATCTATCTACAGCCCCGTGGCGCAGTTGGCTAGATACCAGCTTGCGAAACAAGAGGCCGCGGGTTCGATCCCCGCACCGAGACAAATGTTTGTGTGATCCACAAATATATGTTTCGGGTCTAGGTGTTTGTGAGACCGAAAAGTCTCTCGTAGTTTCTGATACCCACGACACACGACTCGTGTCTTAATGTGGGGTCAGAACTATATATGTGACTGTTGGGTGTATTATTATTTATTATTATTAAAAAAGCAGTGATGGCCTCGAGGTTTAGGCGCGCGGTCGAGAATTTCGACGATCGCAGGTTGAAACCCCAGGCGCACACCTCTGACTTTTCGAAGTTATGTGTGTATTCACAATGAATTATCACTTGCTTTAACGGTGAAGGAAAACATCGTGATAAAACCTGCACACCTAAAAAGTTATTAGGAATTTCTTAGATGTGTAGTCCGCCAACCCGCACTAGGCCAGCGTGGTGGACTAAGGCCTAAACCCTCTCAGTCGTAGAGGAGGCCCGTGCCCAGCAGTGGGACGTATTTGGGGTGATGATGAATGAATGATGATGAAAATTATTAATTCTAGGTAAGCATAGTGGAATAAGCCTTCTCCATCTTATGCATCTACATATTATATACAGTACGATGTATGTCATCGGATAGGCGGACTCTGACAGTTTTTATTCCATTTCACAAAATAAATCCTGTTGCTATGCTAAAGAAAACATGCAAAAATAATGTATAGTTTTTGCTGTCCAAACGCCGCATGTAAATTGTGTCCTGCCGCGGCTTAAACTTGCGAAGGCCGAATAATTCACGCTTTATTGTCATGCCTTGACAACGCCTTTGGCGATAGCATATAAATTTTGTATCCGTTTGTTACACTATAGTATACTAATAGACTTATTGTTGGCAATTTCGTGTAAGTTAGTGCGTGTAGGTAATCGGGACTGAGACCCTGTATTTGATACTTGGGTCGGGCAAATTGTTTCGAAGTTATCCATTAGGAAATTCTCAGTAGCAGCACGGAGTCTGGAATTGTGCTCGAAAAACGGCAATAGGCTTGCCCCCTATTACGTAGGACGAAAACACAATTAACGTAATGTGGGTGCAGAAGTGCATCTTTGCCTACCCCTTCGGGTATATAGGCGTGAGATTATGTACATACTCGTATGCATGATGTATAGAAAGATATAATAATATTGCAGAGATTTCAAGGTGAATACAGTTGCTGTCATCTTATTTGTGGAAGACAAGTATACATATATCATTTTGAATGAAAAAATATTTATTGAATCTATAAAATGCTAATAAATCACTTAGATTCAGTCATTTCAAAATTTAGTGCACCACCCTGTTCGGAATGCAGTCATCACTAAGAATGCATAAGAAACACTAGTGTTGCTCTTTTTCAATCAGGTGATAGTTTTCACTTTACAATATTGGTACAAAGACTAAATTTTCCGAATTACAGCAGCTCATTAATACAATCTCAGACTATTGTTGACAGCCCCTTGGCGCAGTTGGCTAGACACCAGCTTGCGAAACGAGAGGCCGCGGGTTCGATCCCCGCACCGAGACAAATGTTTGTGTGATCCACAAGTATTTGTTTCGGGTCTGGGTGTTTGTGAGACCGAAAAGTCTCTCGTAGTTTCTGATACCCACGACACAAGACTCGTATCTTAATGTGGGGTCAGAAATATGTATGTGACTGTTGGGTGTATTTATTATTTATTTATTTATTGTACTGAATATAAGAATAACATGGAGTATCAGGTCGGAGATCGAACTCGCAGCCTCTCGTTCCACCGGCTGGTGTATAAGTAACGCAGTTGCTGTTGAATTAATTCGATATCTAATTTATCACAATATCAGTTTATCAATCGCTTATCGATATCCCATTCCTGGGGATTCCAGTTGGAAATTCCGCATAGGAAATTAAATTCCACGGGATGAATACAAACGATAAAGATAAATAAGTAACTGATACTGATACTGTTGACCAGGCCCGCCGCTACCTTCTTCAACCCGATTATAACACCCTACACCTTACTTCTAAAAGAAAAGGACGTTACCTACAAAATTCTTGAATCGAAAATGTCATGACCTATTTTTTATACTGATGAAATGACAATGACTAAAATTACATTATGAATCGCTCGATTTGCCGCCCCCCTGGACCTGCCGCCCGCGTGCGGTGCACTCTTTGCACGCCCGCTTGCGGCGGACCTGCTCTTGACACTAAGAAGATATTGTTCGTAGATATCAGAATCTTTGAATGCCTTTTCTGTCTCCCAAACACCCAACAAGCTGAATTGCTTAGCATTAGGCCACCATAATTATGGGAGTCGTGTTTTGTCAATCCAAACTGTATTTTGATTGCATTTCACTTACTATAACTATACTTCATGTGATAGATAAGCTGAAAAGAAACCGTCTGTCGTGGTATGGGCATGTTATGAGGATAGATTAAACATAGTATGTAGGTAGTTAAAAAAGTTATGAGTATAAAAGTTGAAGGATTGACAAACGGAGGAAGGCCAAAAAAAGATGGATGGAGTGCGTAAGAGAATATATGAAAAAAAAATGGCTATAAAGAAAAAAATAGGTACCAGGTAAAGTTATACAAACAGTGAATCTAATGTCAAAACAGTCGTACGGCCGCTAAGAGGGCATAACGGGGCAGATAACCGAGGTCGACGTCTTACCATCTTGGCGCACTCGATTTTAAATGTTTCGAGATTTTAGCAAAGGTCAAAAGAGGTGCAGACGCACCCTTTTCTAACATAGTAATCTACTTGAATTATGTAAAATGTAAGTTATTAAATGCGATGGAATCTTTTATAACTAAAATAGAATCTAGTTCTGCAACTTCCCAAGCCACAGAACAGAAGCTCTATTACTATTATTAAGTGGTATATATTTATGAAGACCTTTTTAATGCATTGTAAATTCTGTAAGGACATCAGTAACCGCAACATTTTATCCAACATCGGGACGATCCTGGTTACCACGTGTAACATAACACTTGCAAAATCCTATGTTCTTGGAAAGTCGTATTTTGGGACAAGTGTCTAAAAGGAAAAAGAGGTTCTATTGCTAGGCTCTGTGGGCAGGAAGGTCAAACGACGTTCACCCGCGAGTGGCGGCAGTCTGCGCGGAACGGCCTGCGCACGCGCACGTCTCTGAGCCGCTGACGCGACGACAACCCGTGTCGTAAATACGTGCCCGTTACGAACAGTGTTTCATAACTGTGATTGTTTATTTTTCTAATTTCCACCATTTCGGACACACACGGCCAACGACTCTGCATAGAGGTTTGTTTGTTTTTTTAATGTTTACTTGTGATGTGGTCTAGCCGATGGCCGATAGTATCGGCCGGACCCACTAGCCTTTCATTTGCATCGTTTTGTACTACCATTGATTAGCTGTTACGGTCGGTTGCAAGGATTACTTAACGCGACCTCGTCTTGCAATGTGTTTGCTTATATTTTACTTACTGGTGTGTTTTAATACCCTTCCTTTTTTACTTAGCTATATTAAAACCTCGTGGAATTACCTAAATGTGTCATTAATTTGCATAAGTAACTACGGCATTTTTGTATTCATGAGTACAGCAATAAAATTATAAATAATACTTGTTCTCAAATTGTGAAGGACAAGACAAGTTTTTCTTTAACTAAACGTATACATATACGGTGACATTACGAATGCCAAAATAAATGCGTTTTTTTTTACGAAAATATTAGCAGCTTCTGCGACCAATCTTTATTTTATTAAATGAACATCTTTAATGAACATTATAGTAATAATTACAACTTATTTTTAATATGTTATCGTGGATATAAAATTTTATACGCGTTCGACTTTGTAGTTTGGCCTTAGGTTATTTGTCATGTTCGGTCACTTAAGTATGATGTCATCAAGGATTTATAAATTTATTATTCAAATACAAGAACATCTCGTCTTCTTCGATGGAATCTATAATATGATTTGCAAGAATTGCATTTATTTATTGGAATTTGCAAATTCTTATTTCTTTTCTAGCAGTCGGGCAAGAAAGAACCAGTTTGGTTATAGATAATCCCATAAAAAACAAAACTTGTAAAAAAAACCAAGTCTCGCAACTCAGTTCTTCTACCGTAAAAAGTTGTGAGATCCATGTGATACCAAGTCGATAAATTTATTCAGTCTCCGTTTAAGGGACCTTTTGTCTTAAGTTATTATGCACTTAGCTTACCAGACAACATCTTATAGTGACCATATCAATATTAAAAATCTTTAATGTTTTAAATAAAAGAGTTGGAATTGGCAATCGCATGAAAACACGATGTATCTCACTTTCGATGTCCGATGAGTGTGCCTAGAGTTTGAACCCGCGACCGCCGGAATTCTTGACTGCACGCCTAAGCCTCAATACCATCACACCTTATCTGTCTACACCTATATTCCATTATCCTATACATATACAGGTACACTGGTTTATTAGCTGCAAATGTAACTTTGTAATCCTATATATTTATATGGGATTACAAAGTTATTTATGCAGTTTGTGAATCTAGACAACTAGACCGAAATGGCAAGATATTTTAATTTTTACTTAAGTTATACACTAAACTCTAATTGTGTTCCAAATTTGAAGCTTCTATGTCGGCTAGAAGTGCCTTAGAGTTTTGATGATCGGTCAGTGAGTGACCAAAACCGCGAAGTTTGACTAGTTATAATTCTTAAACTACTGGTTCAAAATGAATAAATTTTGATATATACAGAGTTTATACTATTCTTGCTTGGTGATTAAAATTTCAGGTTTCTAGGTTTATCCACAACGAAGTTATAGGGTGTCGAAAATGGCCTGAGTTGCTTCGAGAAAAGTATAGTACGGCCGTGCCGCTTTTTCGCTCGACTTGGCGGGGGCACTGCCGTATTTATTTTGATATTATTTTACCTACAATACACGTAATCCAAAGGAGAAATAGTACATTACGTGTATGGAGAAAAGTAGGATATTCTCGCCCTATGAATGTCCTACTTTTCTTCTGTGGTGCATATACGATTTTTTTTCCTTTTGTCCCTCGTACCAGGGACTAAAAGCGAGCTTTCCATCAAGGTAGACAAATAAATGTTTTTGCCAATAGTGTTTCCTGACAATCTTCTTTTATTTCATTATATCACTTAGCAATGGCTTTATCATTTAACTAGCGGTAAAGCCTCGCTCCGCTCGGGCCCAAAATGAAAAAAAAAATTGACATGTTTATACCAAAAATCATTAAAGTCGGTTAAGTAGTTCTTGAATCTAATCTTCACAAAAGTACAAAATTTTCTTCTTTATAATATTACGTAAAGATTATTACGTAAAGATTATTAAGATATAAGTCGTGATGGCCTCGAGGTTTAGGCGCGCGGTCGAGAATCTCGATGGTCGCGGGTTCAAACCCCAGGCACACACCTCTGTCTTTTCGAAGTTATGTGTGTATTCACAATGAATAATCACGTACTTTAACGGTGAAGAAAAACATCGTGATGAAACCTCCACACCTAAAAGTTCTTAGGAATTTCTTAGGTGTGTAGTCCGCCAACCCGCACTAGGCCAGCGTGGTGGACTAAGGCCTAAACCCTCTCAATGGTAGAGAAGGCCCGTGCCCAGCAGTGGGACGTGATGGGCTGATGATGATGAAAGATTATTGTAATCATCAACCACGTTATGTCCAGTGCTGGATATGACATTCCTCTAAGACCTCCATCCAACCAAACAGTGCCTGGCTGCGATGCGACTTACTAAGATACTCACTGCTACCATAACTACGAAAACAGAACAGTAAGAAATAGTAGTATAATAATTATAGGGCCATTTCATAAATTGATTTGGAAGTGCCATTGTTTTGGGTTACAATTTTAATCTATTCTCCACGGTCGGCCATTGAGTCGCGTCGATTGTTGCCTCGCCGATGTGATTGTGCCCGATTCGTGTTCACAGACAAATCATCGTGTGTCATTAAGTTTTGTAATGTTATAGCCCAAGAATTAAATATAGATTCCAGACGGCATTCCTTATATTTAAGAGTAGCTGTGCCCGCGACTTCGTCCGCGCGAAAAATTGTTTTTAATAAGAAAATTTATAAACTAAAAGTAGCCTAAGATACTCCTTATTACATCAGCTATCTGCCAATAAAAGTCCTGTCAAAATTGGTCCAGCCATTTCAGTGATTAGCCGGAACAAACAGACAGACAGACAAAAATTGTAAAAAACGTTATTTTGGTAATGTACCGTGTATACATCCATATACATTTATTAATAAGCGGTTATTTCAATATCACAAACAGACATTCCAATTTTATTTATTTGTATAGATGTATAGATTATTCGTAAAAGAACAAAAATGTGTCGTTTATAAAATGAAACAACCCAATTGCGGATATAATATTTGACGATCACGTTTAAAATGTCTCGGCATGGGTTTCGAATCTGTGACCACTCTCTTTATCGCCTAAAATCAATCAAAAGGTTGATTTTAATTTCAAATTTTGGTAATATTTTTTTTATGATAACGACTCTAGCTCTAATACTTAGCATCTCTTGTTTTTTTTAATCTGATTTTCTGTCTAACTCCCTCAATTTTAATCGTAGGATACCCGAGTTTGGTATCATTGGAACCGGCGTGACGTAAGCTATCGATTGGCCCCATTGGAATCGGGAATTTCGTTCATCCTAATTTTAAGATTAAGTAAAAAACTTATTGAAGTTATTACGATGCGCGCGCACACTGTCATGAAAAACCGACACCATGAAGTTATTAAAATATATTTTTTTTTTTAAATTTCAAAATCGAAGAGCTCTAGAAACAAGTCGTTTAAGCTTTTCCATAATGATGCTTTTTGAGTTATACTTGCGTCATACTTCTCATATCGTCATAATCTTCTAGCCCACGCGTTTCAACGGTTTCTTTACAGTTTGGTTAAACTTAATTACTAGAGTCGATAATGGAAATGATATTAATTATTCTTTATATCGGACTTGGTAAATGGGACTAAAATGATTGCGTAAACTTGTCGGATTAACAGAATATCTCAGAGCATTTAAGGTATTCAATGTAGTGATGGCCTCGGGGCTTAGGCGCGCTGTCGAGAATATCGGCGGTCGCGGGCTCAAACCCCAGGCACACACCTCTGACTTATCAAAGTTATGTGTGTATTCACAATGAATTATCACTTACTTTAACGGTGAAGGAAAACATCGTAAGGAAAACTGCACACTGAAAAAAGTTCTTAGGAATTTCTTAGGTGTTTAGTCCGCCAACCCGCACTAAGCCAACGTGGTGGACTAAGGCCTAAACCCTCTCAGTTGTAGAGGAGGCCCGTGCCCAGCAGTGGGACGTATATGGGCTGATGATGTATTAGAAAATTATAGAAACCTGCACGAGACGCTAATATAAAGTTTAGTATAGGTACTAAACTTATATGTTAACCAGTGGCGGGACTTCCATAGAAGCCCAAAAGCGTTAAACGTTAATTGTGTAATGTCTAGTTTATATTTGCTCATTATGGGGTCTTTATTTAACAAATTGATTTAGTTAAATAAAAATTTCAAGCCGAAAAAATATTATTTGTAATTTTAAAAGGCAAACTGGGCTTTTGGGCTTCTATGGAAGTACTTACCGCCACTGATGTTAACATATATGAACATTAGGATGTTCTGAGTGAGATTGCATTCCTATCTCAATTTATGATGTACCGTGAATTGCGTAACATGGCGCATATCATGTGTGTAATGGCTCCTAGGGTGGGTAACAAGAGGTCGAGGCTCAAGTTCCATTTGTACAACAGTGACTCGCCTTTCAGTTTACGTTTGTGCGTCATTCTTTTCTTTTGCGTTGATTTATGTGTCGTATCATTTGGACTTCCGATTGTACTGAACTAATTGAATGTTATTTTGAAGTTAGAGAAGTAGCTATACTGATGAGTGTGGTCAAAATTTCATTTGTTGACGCCTCTAAAACCTTCTTCATTTCTCATGCTGTGAAATTGAGAGGGGGTTAGGATTAGGGGGCGAGTTGGTAGTATACTTCACACGCCCAAGAAATTATTCGTGTTGGACTTTTATGTATTATGAAATATTTATGTATTTGTCCCTCTTTATTTTTCCTCTTTTATTATCCATCCTAAGGTTGCCTGGAAGAAATTGCCTAGAGCGATAAGGTCGCCTCTTGTTTTATTTTTTAATAGATAAGTTTCTTTATAATTGTTGTACAAGGAAGTGTAAATAAATAAAATAAATAAATAAAAAATGAAGACAAAATGTAAAAAATATCTGCAAAAAACATATACCTAGAAGGGCACATGGTAAAAATTCAACAAAAAACGATGCCCTGATGATGACCTCTGAATACTTTTTTATTTTTCAAAAATATATTTAAAAAAACCTGACCAAAAATAAACCTATATTGTCAATATCGCACCGATTCCTCTCCATTGTAATCGAACACCTCATGCTAAGACTGTTCCGCCTTTACCTCGGGCATTAGAAAAAAACTGGTATAAAGCTAATCGCGTTGTAGCGATAAACAAAGCCGTATTTCACCGATGGGCATCACCACGAAAGGCGGCCCGTTAATGGCGGCCGGCTATTCCAAGTGCGTTTGACGCTGCGTTCACAGGGCCCACGGTATGCGCCTATTACTTGAGTTCCGGATACGTTCGCGTCACCTGGAGAATGGCGGGAATCTCGACACGTGATGTAGGATGGGGCGGGAAATTAATTTAGACCAAATGTACGAGAACTTCTCAGTTCTATGATTGAGTATTTTGTATATAGATTTAACGCTAAAGTTTCCCTTTTGGTCAGTTAAAATGGGCATTTTTACATAGATACGGATTAAAAGCATCTTAATAACAGTGTTATGCATTTTAGCATACGATTTTTTTTTAAAAGCGAAAATACATGGAAATTGGAATACACCTGAGTTAATTTTTAAAAAGACACATGAATATGTACAATGTATGCAATGGTCACAGAAAGGCAATCCGATCTTAATAATGTTCTTCTCTAACAAGCAATACCATTAGTTTTAATAGGCATTTAAATGGAATGTTCGACCGCTGGACGCTCTAAACTTGCGTTATAAGGTAAAACCATAAAAGCCTGACTATCCCCTCATTATGAACCAAGCTAATTCCAAGAGGAGTGAGCCGTTAACCTGAGATGGTAATGAGATTTTTCGGTCCTCTTTTTAACGTGAAATTACTTACAGTAGCTCGTGGTTTTTATAGCCTTTCAGACCGATATCAAAGTTCTTTTATTTTTTTAAATCAACGCACAAATGCCTTTTGTAATTTTATTATGTTTATGTTAAACGGAACGCGGTGGTACACTTACTGCTTGGCCTTCTGTTGCTTTCTTTTTTAAACTATTCCTATAAAGGACGCCGCGGATTTTAATTAATTTAATTTTAATGATTCTTTAAAACGCTTTTAATGTACCTAGTTCTCTGCGTTAGCCTATTTTTGCAAATAAATTTCTGACGGCTGCATATTTTATGATTTAAAAAGCTTTAATTATGTTTTGAATAACAAACGAGAGATTTAGTTTAGGTTTAGCAATTTATTTCTGTTAAAAAAATAAGAATAAGTTTCATACAATAATAGTAATTCGTGGCCATGTTTTTCCTTTTGACAGGATAGACTGAAGAGAAATGGGATTGACATCAAATTAACAATCTCATTTTTTATATTGTCCATCGTAATTATAACGTCATATATCACACTGTCAACAACATTAATAGGGTCCATAAATAATAGAGCGGAATGGCCGCGCGCTCTAATTTTACAAAGCGAGTGCGCTCTCACATAAAAGCGTAAACAAAAATGGAACAAACGGAGTTGGGAGCCAACAAAAACATGTTTATTATTCCTGCGAATATGATAGTTGATGCATCATTAGGCGCTCAAGAGTTATCGAGCGCGCGCCCCGCTGGGAACCATCGATAGCTTTTTTGTCACCTTTTTTTTACCAGCCGCCATTTTTTTTAGATATTTTAATTCATTTGATTTGGTTTGTGCAATAAGAATGCCACCGAAGTCAGATTAATATGCTAACCACTTTCTAGATTCTTTGTATTGTCAATTTTTAGTTAATTCGATTTTTCCCGTAAAACGCAAGAAATTGAGGATTGGTAAAAAGATTTGCAATAAGTTTTTAATTTGATTTATGTTATAAAAAACTATCAATCTGTGATTTTATGGTCTGACAGCTCTTTCTAGCAATTTTTTTCATAATTTGTTAAAAATGAGCGTCTGCTATTTTAGTTACTTTACTTGGCTTGAGTAGGTCCTTTTTAAGCCTTGGTTAGTATCTATGAGAACCTAAGGTAATAATATTTTTTATGGCTTTATGGTAAGTTATGTAATTTATTTAGACCTTAAATTTTGACAGATGGTCAAACTCCAGCCGAAAGGAACGAGTGTGTTAAATTGTTATAACGTAATTTTTAAAACTTAATGCCAGGGTGGGCAGCGGAGCGTGTCGCCGAATTCGTTGTTAGAACAACAAAAAACCGAGTACCTCGCACCTCACTTCCCGCCTTTTTCAATGTCATAGCCAAAGATATTTACAACGTGCGGATTCTGACGGTGCAAGTTTTGAATTTAAAGAAAAAATTGCTTTAGGCGGTCGGGGTCTAAGAAACTATGATTTTATATTTTAATTATTATTATTTGTTTTAAAACATCATAAGTTTCGTAACGTACGTTTTTGCGACTTCAATATTTTTTATTTAAAAGGTTTTGGAACATTTTATAAACAATAAACACATGTTTATGTGCCTACAGCAAAACTGCTTTTCACTTCCCCAAGCGCTTTCATCAAAAACTTTTATAACTACTGCGGTATTGATGATGGCTTTTTATTTCTTGAAACATATCGCCATATTTTTATGTTGGCGTTAAAGGAACAGTTGCAGCTCAAGGGAATTGGCTACGGCAAGAATGGTAGGCAAGGGTTATTAGCACATTATGCGCATTGTTGCATAACAAACAAGGGCCTGACCGGTGATATAAGCGTTTAATTATGGCGCGACTCTGCTATGTAGGCTAGTGAAGGGCGACTGTGTCGTTGTATACAATGCGGAGTGTTAAATGAATGCCTTTGTGTGGGTTATGTTCAAGCATAAAGCAAGAAAACCATTAAAGTACAAAAGACCTTTGATATGCTTTCTTTTGCTGTAAATAAGGGGTTCCGGGTTATTTTTTTTTTTAAATTCAAGCAAAAGAGTTGAAAAGCATATAAAAATGATGTCTTCGACTTTAATATTTGTAATTGCTTGGGAAATCTCGATCATAAAAAATCACCATACATAATATAAGGTGTAAACTTCCGTAGTGAGTCACGTAAGTATTTCGCGTTCCGGGATCAGACTGTGAATATGCGGCAAAAAAGGCGTGAATGTGGACTCGTGAGAGATAGTTGTACACGTTGGTGTCAGTGCGGTCACGGCAGTATAAAAAACATACTTCAATTTAGATTATCGTGGTGATATACCTACATTTTCCATACAGTTTATTAACAATATTTACTACAAAAATTACGATCGAATGGAATGCTTGTCAAAGTTAACAAAAAATTGCGTAGTTGACAATATATAAAAATACTACAACAAAAAAAGAGTATGTTCCATTTTCGATTTTTTTTAGATCTCGTATTTATTCTTCACAATACCATGATTATTTAACCCAATTACGTTGAAAACACGTTACTTTATCTAGAAATTATGCTGTCGTACCTTATCATTTCTTTAATGTTTGCTATTTTCCCCTTATGCGTCGTAATATATATGTAATTTTGTCCACGATTCTTTCTCATTTTGCTAGAAGTTCTCTTTGTCATTATCGGTGCTCAAAGCTTAAGTGAATTTTACTTGCAAGTGCTAATTTTATTTAATAAACTTTTATTACAATGTGTTTGGTTTTGTTATGTCTGCACTTACGGCGTAGGTTATGGCTGAATGTCATAGATTGCCTTTGCCATATTAAAAATTTCCCGCTTTATATTTGTTGACCAATGACCATAGTTACAACACTTACTCCCCGTAGTAAAATTACAAAATCATTAAAAAGATTATAAATAAAAATAATAAAATAAATAAATACACCCAACAGTCACATACATAGTTCTGACCCCACACTAGGATACAAGTCCTGTGTCGTGGGTATCAGAGACTACGAGAGACTTTTCGGTCTCACAAACACCCAGACCCGAAACAAATATTTGTGGATCACACAAACATTTGTCTCGGTGCGGGGATCGAACCCGCGGCCTCTCGTTTCGCAAGCTGGTGTCTAGCCAACTGCGCCACGGGGCTGTCAAATTATGCGAATCATGGTTTAAGTTTAAGATTTATACTTGCAACTAATTTTAATTTAGCCTTAATTTCCTTTTCACATTTATGATAAAAGCTACACAAACTTATCTTTAGCTCTTAGGGCGAAATCAAATCAATGTTTTAGTTTTTAACATCGCTCACACTTGTAAAAATACTGCCACTTAATAAATAAAAATTGAGCTGAACACTCGTATAAAAAATTGCGTAATTTGCATTTTTTTTCTTCACATTGTGTAAACATTTTTGTTTTTATAATATTAATAATATTTGTAAATAATATTATTTATAATTAAGTAAAGATTCCTATTATATTAGTTCTACAACACAAAATAAACCGAAAGAATGTGAAAATCAAAATCAAAATTTAAAAAAAATACACAAAAAGTATCGCAAAAAATATAACGAGCGAAACATTTCGTATACATTTCACTCTCACGTCACTCGTAATTATCTAATCAAGCTTTTTATGATTCCTAGAGACTAAAGCATTATAATGCGAATGTATAATTATAATCGTTTTAAAGTCGGAATGATTGCGGTGGATGGCCTGTGCGCTGGTCGATGGTAATTCGAAGCCGAGATTAGACCACGTTTTCGCTTAGCCCCGAGGTGTCGTGGCGGGGCCCGACAGCCCGTAACCTACGGCCATTGTTCCTAATTTTGCCAGGAATGGAATGAGGAATTTAGCGGGGCTCACTAGCCATTGAATGTGCAGAATATGACTCTGTTATAATGTTGCTAATTACGCTTTTCATAAAAAAAAAATCTAAACGCACTGTTTTTTTTAGAGTAAGTTATTTAAGTATATATTTTAAAAATATCTTTGTTTTTTATTATTATTTCATATCTTAATACCCTTACACACCTTTGTACATGCGCCATTTGTAAATTAGGTTGTCTGGAAGATATCGCAGTTAGTGATAACATCGCTTATTATAGCACTTTGTTTTAAGCATTTTTTAATTTGTACTATTCATTTTGTGTCGTCTAATATGGTGTATCATATTTACAAGAATAGAAATACTCTGTAAATATTGTGAGTATATTTGAATCAGTATGTTATTTCTAACTTGGTTACTAAGTATGTAGGTACGTGTTGTTTCGATAGAAGCTTAAATTCACTGTTTTTTTTGTTCTTATTAAAATTATAAATGTACTCCTAGATGTGCTTACGAATATTCGTAACCGCTTAAAATTTCGCCCGTCGTACAACAATTTATATATTAAGTTCTAATAGAGAACATCGTGCCTCCAGCATAAAGCATGAAATTTAATGCAAAGGTAAATTCCTGGATACGTTCCCGCGCAGGTCATTCTTTCTAACTTATTACCTCGCATCGAACCACTTAGGCAAATAACACCGTGTTGTGAGGTAATGGAGGGCGATGTGTTTAGTGATTTGTGTGGCTCCTAGCCTTTGTTTGTGAGGAATTTGTTGGCGGGCTACATACGCTCTCACGCGTCTCCGTTGTACCAGTGAAAACTATATAAATGCGAGTTGCTTTTTATTATTTCGTTTTATGCACTGGCATATATAATATCGACAAATAAACTTTATGTTATTGTGTTTTATTACGTCACGAACGTATTTGCACACTTTTCCATATGTTTTTTTTTTGTTATGTGAAAGGTAGGTACTAGGCAAGTGGTGGACTAAAGCGTAATCTCACTCATCATACATACATACATAAACTCACGCCTGTGTTCCCCGAAGGGGTAGGCAGAGGTGCATTTCTGCACCCACATTTCGCCAGGTATGTATCAGTCCCACGTAATAGGGGGCGAGCCTATTGCCGTTTTTCGGGCACATTTCCAGACTCCGTGCTGTTACCGAGAATTTCCTAATGGAAAAACCCAATAACACTTTGCCCGACCCGGGAATTGAACCCAGGACCTCTAGATCGCACGGCACATACTTGTACCGCGAGACCACGAGGCAGTCTAATCTCACTCATGATTAGAGGAAGCCCGTGGTTAGCAAAGGGACTATGGGCTGACATAGTGCTGTCCAAGTACAAAAATTGTTTTGCTAATAAAGTTGGGTATGAAAGCCCATTCTAAGTGCCATTTTAAGTAAAAAAAATATAAAAATAAGTGAGCTAAATCCCTCTGCATTATACGAACGCAAGCATACGCGAAACATTGTAAATGTCTTAAATTTAATGCAAGTAGCAGTCGTATGTGGGACAGACTAAATTAGGTAATATCTCCGTCGCCACTTGTGCACACATTGAAACGACTCATACTCGCTTCTCGTAACAATTTACCTTTATACAAACATATTTATAAAAAAACGAGTTTTAGCAAAACATCGATTATAAATGGACTATTATTTCCGTTGTGACTGTGATATACGACCTCAATATCGTCTGTGTTAATCTATGCTCAATTAAAGCTTAGTCTATGGTTGAGTAGCGATGTCGGAAAAAACGTTAGGTATTTTTTGTTTTAAATAAATTTGAGCTATCTTTGGTACTATCTTTAGTTGGGTGATTTTCATTATTTAACCTTACAATTTTATCGGTTTTTCTGTAAAAAATATAGGTATTATATAAGTAGATTTTAATAAATAAATGTAGACTACGTGTAAGTCAATGAAGCCCTATGTGAACCAGATTTTGTGGGATTAAACTATAAATCTAGGATGAACTTTCTTTTTCAAAATAATAACAACTCACAGCGCCATAACAGAACGTATTATCTCATTAACAGCTCAAAACCGTCTATTCACTGCTAAATTGCACACATAACTTGTAATTATAACGAACGAATGAATTATTTATTAGCGGACACAAAAACTGCCGTCTAAAATACAAGGTTGAGCATCATAATCTGATCCGACGGGTTCGTTTAGATTAGAATTCAGAAACGAAGATTTTACACGTGGATACATTTCAACTATTGCATAACTAACTTTTGCCCGCGACTCCGTCCGCGTAGACTACAGGGTTGGGTTCATAAAGAAAATAAGTTGTAGTCTATTTTACTATTATATTATTATTTTACTCATTTTTATTTTAATACCCCCTTGTTTGTATTTTTTTTACAAACTTTGAATGTCATATTTATTTATATGTAATCACCAGCCTAAAAATAAGTTTCAAGCTTCTAGCTTTAAAAATGACAATACTTCCATAACACCTTTCAACCCCTTGAAACCCTTTTTCCGGAATAAAAAGTATAAAAAGTAGCCTATGTCCTTTCTCAGGCTCTAAACTATCTGTGTACCAAATTTCATTTAAATCGGTTCAGTAGTTTTAGCAGGAAAGCGAGACAGACAGACAGTTAGAGTTACTTTCGCATTTATAATATTAGTAAGGAAGAAAGGATTTACATTATAGCTTCATTGATTTGGACGTATGAGTTACGGATGTTGGTGTCACTATAATATATTCCCATTTAATAAATGTAGTAGTAGTGATGGCCTCTAGGTTTGGGAGCGTGGTCGAGAATCTCGGCGGTCGCAGGTTAAAATCCCAGGCACTCACCTCTGACTTTTCGAAGTTATGTGTGTATTCACAATGAGTCATCACTTACTTTAACTGTGAAGGGAAATATCGTGAGGAAAGTTGCACACCTAAAAGTTCTTAGGAATTTCTTAGGTGTGTAGGTTGCCAACCCGCAATAGGTTAGCGTGGTGGACTTAGGCCTTAACCGACTCAGTTGTAGAGGAGGCCCGTGCCCAGCAGTAGGACGTATATGGGCTGATAATGATGATGAAATGTAGTTAACGGAAGACAGTACTCTGGTCGTAAAACTATAAGTCACCGTTTTTACAATAAGAGAGCTAAGAGACTCTACTGGCTCCTGGGGAGAAGTAGTGTCCTTTCAACACTTATCATAATCATGAGAACTTGTTTTGTTCCTCTCTCACGCTACAAACATTTCTAATTTTATTAGTACCTAGTTAGTGTGTATATATATGAAAAATAAGGACATGATTCTTTCCATAGCAAGCCATCGCGTTTCAATCTACATCTCAGTTGCTTTAATTTTCTTTTGCATACAAATTATTTTATACCAACGTACAGCACAGCAAGACTATTCAAAATGTATTCAATAACAAGATGAAATGAAAACAATGAAAATCGGACTACCTCGTGGTCTCGCGGCACAAGTAGGTGCCGTGCGATCTAGAGGTCCTGGGTTCGATTCCCGGGTCAGGCAGTGTTATTGAGTTTCTCCATTAGGAAATTCTCAGTAGCAGCACGGATTCTGGATATGTGCCCGAAAAACGGCAATAGATTACGTGGGACTGATACATACCTGGCGAAATGTGGGTGCAGAAATGCACCTCTGCCTACCCTTTCGGGTAATATAGGCGTGAGATTATGTATAAAAACAAACAAATGGCCAAAACACAGTGTTGTTCCGTAGTGGTAATATTTATTCTTCTCTATTACTCGTGCCTTCTGAGATATTGTTCTATATTCATTTGTGCAGGAACAGTAAATAGTATTGCTAATATTATAATTGGGAGTCATCAATTTATTTTTAAAAACACTTTTTACCATTTGAAATTATATTAAGGAGAATAATTAATGTTTCGGTATTTTAATGCGAAGCGTATCATTTTCCAATTAATCTTGATAAGGTGGTCGCAAAAACTATAATAAAAACACTGTTTGTATTTACATGGGTATCACGCTTATTTGATTGATGGACGTTAATAGTTGTTGTAGTTAAATTTTACGATTTCATGCCGTGTGCTGTTTGAAGTAATGACGGGTGTCGCGTTTAGAAATATATGTTTTGTAAAAAGAAAATTAGTTTGTCCAACAAAATAGAGATATTTCGTGATGTTAGGTATTGCTTAAGTTATGGAATAAATTATGCCAAGCAAGTATTAGGCTTCCGTGTTTTTGTATTCTACATACATACACATACATAACCTCACGCCTATATTCCCCGAAGGGGTAGGCAGAGATGCATTTCTGCACCCACATTTCGCAAAGTACCTATGTATCAGTCCCACGTAGTAGGGGGCGAGCCTATTGCCGTTTTTCGGGCACAATTCCAGACTCCGTGCTGCTACTGAGAATTTCCTAATGGAAAAACCCAATAACATTTTGCCCAACCCGGGAATCGAACCCAGGACCTCTAGATCGCACAGCACATACCTGTGCCGCGAGACCACGAGGCAGTCGTATCCTTCAGGATATAATGCCTTTAATAGATCTACTTTCAACTAGAAACTACCTTCAGCAAGATGACATGCAAATTAAATTTTGTGAAAGAATGATAAGTTAACAAAAATAGAATATAAATTAGCATGATTGTCAAGAAATATGACATTCTATTAAAAGTTTATTAGTTCAATTATTTTTTCCGACTTGAAAATGAAAAATTAAAAGCAAAATTGCGCTGGTGTCAACGTAATCTCGGAGATATAAGCACAACGGATTCGACCAAAAAAGTACATTCGAACTAAAACGTCAACTTGGATAAAATCTTGGTTTGTCATAAAGAGGTTCGAGTTTTTTGGTGAATAAAATATATTTGTAGGAACAGCTATGGGGAGCGATGACCGGGCGATTAGCCGCACCGTTTTTGTACGCGTCGCGTCGCGAGCGCCTCCACGTATCGCAGGATGTTGCGACGTGACTTATTTGTGAACACCCTGGCTACTGCCGTCTCCAACACACAGAGTACCCACTAATGATTTCTAAATGATTTATGGATGATTACGGGCAGGATGCCAGAAATTCTTAGTCGGTCAGCTAATTAATTGACGTCGACAATCTATGGTTCCCACTCCCGGGAGTTAACTAAATGCATTTCATATTTCATTTTTTATGATTTGTTTATTCGAAATTTGAAAATAAGCAGCACGGAGTCTGGAATTGTGCCCGAAAAACGGCAATAGGCTCGCCCCCTATTACGTGGGACTGATACATACCTGGCGAAATGTGGGTGCAGAAATGCACCTCTGCCTACCCTTTCGGGGAATACAGGCGTGAGTTTATGTATGTATACATACATTTATGTATGTATGTATGAAAATAATCCATAGTTATAAATTCTTGTGCAAGACAATGCAGCTTTATAAAAAATACCCTAACATAGGTATGTACTGGCATCAATTTTTAATTTCTTCACAAACAAAACGTTCCGTGTTGTTACAAAATATTAGAACACTTAATGAACAGGACGAACACACCCACTCGCTGAACACCTGCATTACGCAAGCCACGCTGCAAGGTTTTAGCGCGATTCGTGGGCGAATGAGTCGTGGCGACTGCCGAGTGGCGCCCACTTTCAACCTCCATTTTATTTAAATATTGGCGGCAAGTATATCGCTGAGCGGGAATTATTGTGCCATTCCGTTTTACGTACGTCGTAAGCTGTAAAGTCGCGGTTTTATTTGTATTTCGCGTCGATAAAATCATTTTAGTATTCAGAAGCGGAATGGAGACGTCGCGTTGTAAAACTCCAAGTTTTGTTCTATTTTTGTTTGGTTAAACGGAACGTCATATTTCTTATGTCCCATTGTGTTCTTTGTGGGGTTTTGCAAAGATGTGTAATATTGCTTTGTTAACTTGATGTTAGAAATTCGCAAAGAAAGATTTGAGTTGCATTTTTTGCTGAATTTCTGTTCGCCAAACCGCATTAGGACTAAGATGGTGGAATACGATAATGAGTAAGATAACGTATGACGTAATTATTTCGTTCTATTATTATAGAACGTAATTTATTGTTAACTTTATTTGTAATTATAATAATTATAAAGCACAAAAGCTTCAGTCTTCTTCAGCTTCCTCTTACAAAATAGAAAGACATATAGCATTTACGCGAGTGTTAATATTTATTCAAGAAATATTCTTAGTATTTATTATTATGATGTAAATAAACAAATATGTGGTTGTCTAAAGTGTCGCGGACCTTGCCGTTGTAACGATGAATAACAAGTGAATAAATAATACATTCACGAACTTAGTCACATCTGTGTTGTTTGCATGTTGCTCGTGCCGGTCATAGTATCATCTTAGAATTCTCTTTATGTTACTTAGGTATTACTATCTGTTAGTCTTTAACGCTTTACTAATTCTGATGATATTGGGTATAGACTTAGATTCGACTTTCGATAAGATGAAGGCAACTTTTATTTTTGTAATTTGTCAAAGCGCGAAAGTGAATTTCTAGGTTTCCATCTATTTTCGTCTAAAAGTTTGACGTGAAATGAATAAAACCAAGAATCGCACTTTTATCTTTAGAATATTGGTTAGGACTTAGCATTAATACGCACTTAAATAGTAAAGCAAAACCTAAAACAATGTGAAAAGACAGGTTGCATGATTTATGCAATATGCATGCATCATTATCATCATCAGCCCATATACGTCCCATTGGTGGGCACGGGGCTCCTCTACAATTAAGAAGGTTTAGGCTTTAGTCCACTACGCTGGACTAGTGCGGGTTACACACCTAAGAAACTTCTTAGAATTTTTAAGTGTGCAGGTTTCCTCAAAATGTTTTCCTTCACCTTTAAAGTCCGTGGTAATTCATTATCAATACACACACACACACATAACTTCGGAAAAGTCAGAGGTGAAGTGCCTGGGGTTTGAACCCGCGACTACGCGAACCTCAAGGCAATGGCAACTCCATATAAAGTAGTTAAGTTGCATATATAAAGGTAATAAACACCAAAGGAAGTTGATTGCAAACGAGTTAATATCAGCATCACTAACTACTCGTACTTACATCATTTGTAATGCACGTGGGTCACAATACCTACTCACAACTGCATTGTTAACGTATCATTACAACGCTGGCACTACTAATGAATAGCAGGAATTGACCACAGAGATTCCAATCATCTTACTGTACGGCATAAGTTGTCATTTATTCTATCGATAAGAGTTCGTTTCAGCCAACCAGCCCTGTCCGCCAACCTGCACTGGGCCAGCGAGCGCAGGAGGCTTGTGCCCAGCAGTTGGATCTATATGGGCAGATGATGATGATGATGAGTTCGTTTCGCATTGGTAGCATGGGTCTTCTCTTCTTATTGAATTTGTAAGATTGTAAAGACTTGAGAATTAAAATACCTCCACAGAGCTCAGAAAGAGAGAGAGACAGAGAGATATGTGGCCTTTTATAAAGATAAAAGAGACCACTATCTAGAGATGAATCCTGATCTAAGTTATTTGCAGCGATGTAAAACAAGCTTGTTTTCTCGAAGGGTAGGCCTATGCGTGCCTCTTAGGTATATCTATATTTATTTGTTTTTTTTTTAAGTTGTTGGGGTCAAGGCAGTTGTCGTTTTTCGGGAACATTTCCAGATTCCGTGCTTCTCTGTGATAAGACCCAAGAATATTTTACCTGACTTTGGAATTTAATCTGGTTACCTTGTCTCTCTTACAATTATACCTTTACACCAAATAAGCAGGAATATATCATTAACAGCGTTTCTCACGTCCACTGCTAGGCATAAGTCTCTCCTTTGGCATTACACTGGGCTCGATCTTCGGCTCTCGGTTTTATCGAAATATAATCTTCGGCATTAATCGTGCTCAAAAAGTGACATCTCGGTAAGCGAGACAAACGTATATTAAACATAAGAAAAAAACAGCGACGCTAATCTCATGCCAATTTCATAGTTTCGCTATTAATCGTGTTGGAGTTGTCGCAGCCTTGTCCGTTCGGTTGGCATTTGTGGCGGTGACGTCATGTGTGATTCAACGCGAGACTCGGCAACCCAACAATGTACCTATTTTATATGTTTTAGATACGTATTTGTAGGTGTGATTGTCATTTGGTATACTCGTATGTAGGTAGGTACATTCTTAATTCTTATATACTTCGCGGTCGTCAAGGAGTAGGTGTATACCAACATCAACGTTTCGCGATGTATGTTGGAGTTTCATATAATAAGGACGAGCGTTATATTTACTGTACATATTTGCAGACATACAGAAAACCCTAGCTTTCTCAGACCGAATCGTTCCCGGGAACTCTTGTTGGCAATTATTTTTTCTCCGCGATATTAACGATTATTTTATCTAAATATTATGTACAATAAAACATAGCATCTGTCTGTCTGTTTATCGTTTTCGGTTTGCACATGTATTATTTATTTTTGTGAAGCTAAAGTTAAAATCTAAAGACCTAAAAGCTAAAATCTAAAGACAGGCTAGGTATAAATTATCTACGATTTTAAATATTTTACGTAATCTTATTTTTGACAAAGTACTTCATCACCATCATGCTGGACAAAGGCCTCTCCTATGGCACGGCATGGCTCCTATGGTTAGATCTTCGGCCCTCGTCATCCTACCGCTGACAGTCAACTTGCGTATATCGTCACCCCATCTAGCCTGAGTAAACAATACCTAGAGAAAGTACTTACACAGCATTAACTGGTAAGTGCATTGGTGAATGGTATCGACGGGTTTAAGCAGGAACTTTTACGAGCTATTAGTAAATATACTTCTTTTTAAATACACACGAATAAATGATTTTCAATTTACATGACCATTAAAAATGCAATAAGCCTTAATTGGGGGTAATGGTACTCATTTATCGTGCAGCCCACGGTATATGTAATTAAATTGTTAGAGCTGAAAAATAAGCCTGATAAATATATTTTATACAAATAAACGTATCACATTCTTACTGTATGTGTTTTATTTTAAATCTGGTATTTACGATAACAAGGTCTGCGTTTGACACCGGCCATTTTATTTAAGTTTGAATAATACGATACAAGGCTCAAATAAATTCCAGTTTTAAAGAAATATATTTTATCAAAACCTTAACGATATCGTTTCAAAAAATAAATAAATTTGTAGTGGGATGTGAATGAAATTCCACAAAATTTCAAGCGACGTTTTAAACGTCAATAAACTACTTACATAAATAACATTTTTAAATAGTTTTCTAGTGGTGAATAAATACCACGAATAAATACGCAAAGAAAATAGAAACATACAGCCAACATTCTAATAAAAAAGATAACAATCAAATATTTTAAATCTTATTGCATGCGATTTATAATTACTTATACATCTGATAAATGAACCTCAGAGGTGACTGTGCATCTTTCACGCGGTTTATCTATCTGATTGTCTGATCTCATAAGTTGATAATCTTCGGTAGCATAGCTTCCATGAATGTGGCTTTACGACAATGAAAATGATAAAATATATTTTTAATTGTTTCTTGCAGCTGAATAACATTGACAAAATATTCCATAAGAAATAAAAGATACCGTAATAATATTATCCTCGTGTACCTACATTGAAATTAATATTATTTACTCTGGTTTTGGTTGTATTTCGTAGTCAATAATGAATTTTATAGTTATGGATCTGTTTCATACAGATAAAGAAATTGATAGAAGAAAATTAACTACTCCTGGTTAATTTTCGTTTTATCGCAACATTATCATTTTACGTGCGTGATGGCATAGATTTTTTAGTTGCACGTTCGTCAAAACACCATCTACTTAGGCGGTTAAAGTTTTTAAATTCCAGACCTTTGATTTTTTACAATAAACATTGTTCCTTAATTTCTGAATATTTTTTTAGTTTTATTGACTTGAACTTATGCTTAACATTAACATTTAAAAAAGAACTTTTAAATAACTTCTGAATGACTGATTAAATGCAGGTCATGGTTTGTTTCTTTAACATTTGTTTTTTGTTGCGAAGGCGTGGATATCGTGAATCACAGCCTAGGTACATTTCATGATACCTATCTTACTTTTTTCGTTTTAAAACAGTCGTGTGACTATGCAAAAAGAAATAAAAATTTAAGCTGCGCTCGCGCGGGCGTAGGCCAGATACTATTGTATTAATACGATAAACCATTATTAAATGAAAAGGAAAAAATAATGGAGCGCCCGTGAAATGTACGGCGCGTTGCATTCAAGTCAGACTTCTTCAATATTTTATTTTATCACCTCGAGGATTTTATGTACAAAGATTTAAATAAATTATTATCATTACTTTTGTGATATTACTAAATTAAAAAAAAAAAATTGCCATAATAGGCATTGTTTAAACTGCATAATTTATCGAGACATAGTTTTAAAAAATATACTATGAATTTTAGACATATAATTTGGTTTCAAAATTAAATATTATCGGCGCCATAATATCCCTATAAATGTTATATTTTACTAAGAATTACACCGCTACCTAAGCCTTTAAGTATGCATGTTTAAAAAATCTTATGAATCTTCATTATGTGCCACTGCCCTTTCAAATTAAAGTTTTATTCGATAATGACCTCTATGGATATCATTAAATACTGTTGGGTTTAATTTGACTATATTCTTAAGTGTTGTTAGAGCTCCAAACATTCACACAAGAAGCGATTACCCCACAAAACACAAGTCCAAATTCTACGTCATCAGAAGCTAGGTTTTGTAGTCTTACAAAGCCATAACTTGTTGTGGGGTCAGAACTGTGTACTGTTGGTATTATATACGAGTAGACGTTATGTTCTCTGTTTTGTCACGATGTCCCATTTTCCGTGCCGTTGTTATGTTACGGTGATAGGAAACAAGTTTCGCATTATTGGCTGAGAGTGCTACCTAGTTTCTTGGATTTAGTTTGAAAATTTGCTCTTGGGGCCACGATCAATATATTCCAAATTATTCCAAGCATTTATAGCTCGTTTTCTTTTATTTTCAATATGGTAAATTTTCTATTAAAAATCTATATTACCTAATATTATAAAGCTTAAGAGTTTCTTTGTTTGCTTGAACGCGTTAATCTTAAGAACTTGGGGTCCGATTTGAAAAATCTTTCAATGTTAGCTCATTTATCGAGGAAGGCTATAGGCTAATATCATTACGCTACGACCAATAGGAGCAGCAATGGAAAATTTGGCAAAAACGGGAAAGAAAAAATATTCCTTTTGAAATCTAATGTTATCTACGCATACGGAATTTCGGGCAACAACTAGTAATGTATAGAAAGATAGGTAAGGTTAATTTAAGACCTGTCATTCAATTACAATTCATGCCAGCATCACGCATATTTCCCATAGGGGTTGGTGTACTTTCAATTTCCACTTTCTACGGGTTAGCCATACCTACATATTTCAATTAATTAAGTCTAAATAATAATTTTATTTTATAATTCTATCTTTAGTGAGGTACGTGAGGATTTTTTGAGTGTTGGGCAAAAGTTAATTGAACTAACAACTAATAAATTGTTAATTGTTGCCACTGCAATTAACAATTAATTAATTGTTTTCACAATGAAAATTATTTAATAAATTAATTAATTGTTAGTTCAATTAACTTTTGCCCAACACTGGTCGTTACTATAGGTATACTATGTGCACCAAAAATAATTGTATGTATTATATTTTTTACTTCCACTATTGGGCTTACATACAACAGATTCATTGTAAAAACAACAACAACAAAAAATAAATAAATAAATTAGATTTTATGATCTGTTCCAATAAAACACATACATTTGACATGTAATAAAACACGATAAACTGGTACTGTTTGTTTTTAACTGTGCTACAACTATTACATGTATTTATAATTTACTTTACAACACGTTATGTACACTAAGTGGCTTAAACATTTCGGCATTGGCTTCAAAACCAAGAACATCCTAAATGATCATGCACACTCGCATTTTATTGTCGGCCGTGCGAGTCAAGTCAAACAATGTTTGCGGCCTAAGAAACAAATTTAAAGAAACATTTATGTGGCGCTAGTTGTTCCATATATCCATCGCTATTTCTATAAAAGCCATTGGTTTCACCATTTCTCCGACCGCACGTATAAGTTTGCCGAATGAGAAATAGCCTTTGTTACGGTGAAAGCAGGAAGTTATGCAAGTATTAATGCCGGTGTAATTACGTATACATTATACATTTGTCTTTTGTATGCGAAGTTGTGTTAAATAGTTGCCGTCTAGTTCATAGACAAGTAATGACCTACGATAAATTTATCGTATATATAGGTCTTAAGACCTTTTTCGTTATAACGTACCTACCTCCAAATAACGGTTTCTTGTTTTAATTCGTGTTCGAATTATAATATTTAAATATAACGAACCTCTTAACGTTTGAACTCCTTATTATACTATTTAGTATTAACATAGAGCGTAACGTGAAGAAGCCGGCTGTGAAAACAAGTACTCTTTTTCCTACCCTTAAATATTTTGTCGGTATTGTGCAATGTGTAGAACTTTTCGATCCAATAACATGAAAAAATGCCTTATGGATCGTAATGTACTTAATAAGTACAATATGTATCGGCGTCATCGTTTGCCTTTTTCACTGCAAGTTTCTCATTCACTTATTTACAGAGCCTGTCTTACTAAGGTTTTATAGCTAAACAAATAATTATATGTATAAGTTACGCAATATTACTATATAAATTTGAAATATAGGTATGTTTTGCTGCCCATTAAAAATTAAATATCTTTTACTTTTTGTCTAAATTGCAATCGCGGTACAGTGTAAGGGCATATTCCCTCATAAAACTGGCCTTTTTAATTTTTTGTATAAAAGCAAAATGCTCTTGCTATTCATAGCTATTGAAAATCGCGCTCACAATTAGATTGCTTGCAATGCGAACGATCGTGGAGATCGAAAGGTTATTAATGATGCTATTTATGTGAATTTGCTATTTATAAATATGTAATTTATTCGAGTAATTCCTATTAAAGAACATGAACCAGTGTAGTGAATGATGTGACAAGACTGTATACTAAGCTTGGTCGTTTGGTAGAGTCATGTTTAGTGTAAAATGGCACTTATCCAGGTGTTAATTGTTTATTTGGTAGTTTATTGATAACTATTTGTGTTGATTTTAAAAATCGTAATATTTACGAGGCTGAAAACACTTTGTCTTGATTCTGTTAGTATTATTGCAAACAGAATAAAAAATTAGGAAGAATGATGTCAATTTCTGCGTTGACGATCTTCGCCGAGTCAATTTATAAAACATCTTTTTTGGTTTATCAGTTGTCGATTCTTTCGCGTAAAGGCGGCTATTTATTGAAGGCATCGATTTAACTTGACCACAATCGATCATTTCACTCGATCGCGCCTCCCCACATGTTTTTCATCGTGTTTTTATTGATGACATGCCTTGGTGTTTTTTATCCTTGCAATGTCTTGTCATGTGGTCGACTGAAGATTGATTTGTAGGCTTATGCTTTTGTAAAATAAAAAATATCGAGTGCATGTACTCCTTCTTATTTTTTTACGTAATAAGTGTTTGGAGCAACATTGAAATAAAATATAGTAACAGTAATGATTTTTATCTTCCGTCTTATTAACTAAAATGTGTTATAATAGAATTTGAAAAAATCATATACGCCTTTGTTCGAAAGAAGGCAAGAATTTGCGAAACAATATATAAAAGGTCAATGTATGTTTCCTCTCACATTTACGGATATGGTTGCTATGTGGGTGTTTTGTGTAGGACGGTGAAGGTATCAAAGATATGTTTATATTTAAATGTCCTCTTGAAAACATTTATGTTTTTTACTGATAAAATATTATATTTATAATATTTCGTTTTTCTTGTAGTAATGTATTATTACTTGTCAAAAAGATATTTCGTAGAACGGAACGTAGAGTATTATGGCGTTGTCAAATAAACAGCTGAGCGGAAAAAACGTCAAAAAATTGCGGCGAGTCCGAAGAAAACACGTCAGTTTTAACAAGTTTTAATTTGGCAGCGATTAAATAATAATCCCATTTGCATTTAATTATACACCGCGTGTGATTCTAACAAGATTTTAATTCAGTTAAGCGCTGTGTTTCGAGAATTATCGAAGATCGATAGAGGTATATTATGTCGTCAATAATTGATTATTTTTTAGTACAAAACAGCGACGTTATGAAAGAAAAGTGAAGTGCGAGTGTGCTGTAACATTTTTGTTTTATTTTCAGGTATATATAACCATGGGAAGTGATTGTAAAATTGTACTTAAAATTATATTACTATCTGTTGTTTTACCTTCTGCCATAATTAGCGTGCAACCTCCATCTATTAACCCAGGTGTACTGTCACAGTCTAAACAAGTAGGTGACTGTCATGCTTGCAGAATATTTATCGATTCTTTTAAAAAAGGCTTAGAAAGAACAGCCAGAGGCAAATATGAAGGTGGTGATGCTGCCTGGGAAGAAGAAAAGCTAAAGAAAACATACAAACGGAGTGAAATGCGCCTTATAGATATACAGGACGGTTTATGCAAAGAGACCAAGCACTCAAGCCAATGTCATCTTATGGCGGAGAAGGCTGAAGAGTTTATTGAACAATGGTGGGCACAGGACCCTGATGAATCTGACGATTTATTCACTTACATCTGCATCACTAAAATGAAAGTGTGCTGTCCAGAACATCACTACGGCAAGGATTGCACACCATGCCCAGGAGATCATGAGAATCTATGCAATGGTCATGGTAAATGTAGGGGAGATGGAACTCGAAAAGGAAATGGCACATGTCTCTGCGACACAGGCTATACTGGAGAAAATTGTGATCAATGTACTGTTAATTATTATGTTTCAAACAAAGACAATGACAAGGTTACATGCTGGCCGTGCCATGTCTCTTGTTCTGGAGGATGCCGTCAAGGCACACAAAAAGATTGTGTGGCATGCAAGACTGGTTTTGTATTTGATGTTGACGAAGGCTGCTTAGATGTAAATGAATGTGATGATATCAATAGATGTACAAAGGACCAATTTTGTATGAACTCTCTTGGTTCATTTACATGTATGGCTTGTGATAGGTCTTGCGCTGGTTGCCACAGCGATGGCCCTGATGGTTGTCGGAAATGCGCAAAAGGCTATTCAAAGAAAGGAGAATTTTGCATAGAAGATAGAGAAGATGAGTATCACTCTGAAAAACTGGCCACTACAAGGTAAGCATATATTAATTATTTAACTTTTATCTATACATTTTTTTGTTAATATTTTTATGTTTTTTACAGAAATGACGAGTTATAAGGATTAACACAAACGGTCATTGATAGTTGATTAGGTAAATTAGTTTTTATTTTTGGTGATGGGGTACCTACTAATAACATTATTTATATTATGCTATCTTTATGTCACTAAATTAGGGAAAATTTGTTTACTTCAATTTTTAACAAAATTTTAAAACATAATGTATTGTTAATACATTCCTATATGTATTTTAAAAATATAAATATATCATTTTCAGCCAATAGTGAATTTGGTTAGCTTGGGTTTCATAATAGTATTTATTATTTTCCATTGCTTTAAACAATTTTTATTTATTGGAAATATTTTTATTACATGAACTTTTTAATTGTACAATAAATATGTAATACATTTTTAATTGTACTATTTATGTTTATTATTTTAGATATATGTGCTTTGTCTATATGTGCTTATGTTATATGGTGTTGGGTTATAATGACCCTGTTGTGTGTGGTGTTTTAATGATGAATTTCGTTTAAGGTATATGACCTACATAGGCCTTATCATCGCAACCATCATTCTACTACCCAAGTCCACTTCTCTTGGAGGCTTTGTTGGTGCCATGGTGCTGGCATACATCGTTGGAGCTGAGTACTACTGCATGATCAATGGTCACACAGGCCTTGTGGACCTGAAAGAATTTGATATGATGCAGATATTCCGCACATAATAACTTTGTGATTAGTTAATGTATAGAATTAAGGTATTTAAATATTTATTTTGTAAAGTAATAATAGCATGCTCAATTGTCTATTAATAAATATAGCAATGTTTTAGTTCTCATTTTAATTCTTAAGTAATGGGTGATAGTTTATTTGTAAAAAGATTTGTATTAAAAAAATAATTGTTTCCTTGTTTAACATATTGTTGGCTGTTTTAATAATCGAAGTAATTTTTATGTCAAGTGTATACGTTAGAAGCTAGACGTTTATTTAAATAAAATCCATTAATAAATAAAAATAGGAACAGTAGATTAATGGTAAGGCTCTGGAACTTCCCGCTGGGCTGTTCCTAGTCGTTTTCTCCGAACGGTACACAATCTAATTATGCGTGTAAATAAGTATTAATTTATGCCGCATGAATTATAGGAAGGAATGAGGGAACAAGTAACGGTAAAAATGTTGGGTTATAATTATCTGTTTGAATTCAATAATAGACGCGGAAAAATCATTTAAATATTGTTTATTATTGGGTCTAATTGTCAATCATAGATGAAAGTTAAATAATTTTAGTGAATTGCATATTGATTGAAGTAGTAATGGCCTCGTGGTTTAAACGCGCGGTCGAGAATCGGCGGTCGTGAGTTCAAACCCCAGGCACATACCTCTGACTTTTCCAATTTATGTGTGTATTCACAAAGAGTTATAACTTACTTTAATGGTAAAGAAAAACATAGTGATGAAACCTGCACACTTAGGTAAAGTTCTTAGAAATTTCTTAGCTGTGTAGTTCGCCAACCCGCACTAGACCAGCGTGGTGGACTAAGTCTTAAACCCTGGTAGAGGAGGCCTGTGCCCAGCAGTGTGACGTATATGGGCTGATGATTATGATGCATATTCATATTGTTGATTTAATGATATATTACCATTGCATGGATCTTCATGTATATCCCGTTCATAGCGAGTTCTATATTCTACTGGTACTATTAGTAACTATTAGTTACTATTGGTAACTATTAGTTATTAATATGTTTTATTCCAGCAATAGACAGTACGATTTTTCAGTGAAAGATATCTGAATAAGTGTTTAATCCAGGTAATTTGCATTTATATCTTTTGCACTTATCACTCTATAGCCAATTAGGGACAAACTTAAAAAAAGAAAAACAATGGCCATACACGATCATTGTTTGTCTAAATGCCTGTTCTATTTATCTTAAATCATAACGGATAAATATTTTTCTCTAGAAAACATTATAAATTATGTAAAAATAGTCAAGTGTCGACTGAGAATGCATGTAAAATGAACATTTGAATTGGAAACGCACCGAGAACATTAAACTATGTGTGCAGTAATATCACGTTTCAGATCAAAATCACGGCAAGGTTATCTCGGAGCGAAGTAAAAAAAATCGTGATGTTCATGTTTGCTTTCTTATGAGAAGATACATTACAAGATGCGTCGACGTAAACTTGACTTTTTATTTGTTTATTCTTTTTTATTTATCTGTGGAACTCAAAAGGGTAGTTTTACATTTAATTTAAAAAAAATGACTAAAAGTGAAAATCAATATTTTTTTATGCAAGCTAAGTGAAATAGTTTTTTCCTCCTTTGCATGGACTTGAAACGTAGTTAGCAAAATGTGGGACATAATATACGTCTGTCTACACCTTAATGGTTTGAATGTTATGTCTGTGAACGCTTAAATACTACACTTAAGCACAAGATACAAGTGCTCGCTTTATACATGTCTGTAATTTTACCTCATTAAGTTTTTATGATGTTTATTTATTAAGAAAAGTCAGTCAATAATATGCCTTGCAATTAAAGGTATTAAATTTAACTGACATTTTAATATGCTATCATCTCTAGAATGAGACAAAGTCCCTTAGACATAAAGAATTTAATTATAAATAATTATATCTGTAGTGATGAATAAAACGGTAAAACATGTCTTGTATTTATTCAGATTGCAATAAAAATAAGTTTACCAGTTTTAAGCAACGATACCCGTGCGTGTTTCCTTATAAATATGTCTATTTATAGGCAAAGACAATTTTTGTTGCGATCTCAAAATACAACTATTTACGTTTTTTTTACTTTTTAATATTAAATAAAAAAAAATTGTCATGATTAGATATTTTATTATTTTTATCGACAATATAAACTCTATTCTTAACGCTAATATTTTCAAAACCAGTCTTATTAATTACTGTTTTTCTATTTCCCATAGATTTTCTATTACTTTTGAAATTACTATAATGTTAATAACTTCTGTAACGAATAGTCTATTAAGTCAAAGTGGTACGTAATAAAGTCTTAAGTATAATTTAGAATCTTAGACTAAGTATTATATTCAATTAATTTCTGTAAAGTCAAGTGGCCGAGATAACATTTTTTTTTGTATAGTAGGTATCTGTTGATGATTTTTTGTAATAGTTACCGCTAGATAATGTTGAAATGGTTTTGTATATGTATATGTATAATTTAACGTGTTTGTTGTATTGAATTTAATTCCTTTAAAATAAAGCGTTTTTTTTTATTAAACGATTATTTTTTATTTGGTCTTAGTGTCGGAATTATGCCATATTAGTTACAGTACAACTTGTCATTGGTGTTTTTTTTTATTTATTTTTTTATACTGGCGATCTCCGCATCAATACCTACTTATGTTTATTATGTTTATGTTAATATTTTTTCCGAATCTGATTTCAGCAAGAATGAGTCTCTAATATTTTCTGATACTCGCGACAAACATACTCAATACTCAATACTCATACATACATGTACATACTCCTTTATTATTAGATCTCATGTACTTGGCACGAAGCTGTGCATAACTGGAGTAGTCGAAAATCTGCGTGAACCAGTGATGGACACTGACATCGCGTCACAAAGCGCAATTTACATGTAGTCACGCCTATCGACATGATATTATGTATGTGATGACCGTGACACGGTTTTGTGCGCGTTCGTGGTGCACATGATCAAGTTATGAGCGCTTATCCATTAATTTTTATCGAAGATTATTTCAATCGTTATTGCTTGTTTAGTCAAAATAAAAAATAAAAACTTTATTCAATTATATTCTTACTAGTGCTTTTAAATCGTCAGTTTTAAGCTATTGCCACTTCGGAACGTGTTATCGATGTGGATAAGAAACGGCATGAAACTCCCTCAGCAATACGAAATGCCATATTTTCTTATGAAAAATATAGCAATATACTTACATATTTTCATAATTGCTATTATGTCAATTGTTTATCCTAAATGTCATAACTGACTGATCTGATAATTATTTAACATCAATTACTTAAGTAGTATTAAATACCCAATGACTGTTATTCATCAGCGCTAATAAACTTGGCGAGGTACCTATAAAATTTCTAGATTTAATATTAATAGCTCAAACTAACATGAGTATCAATTTCTCACTTCACAAAAATGTGTTCATTTTTGATCGCTTCAGCCCGTGCTTTGCGCTCCGATATGTCAATCACCGCCCACCCGCGTTATGTAAGTACAGATTAGAACATTTTGTTCGGTGTTCAGAAAGTGGAACCGATTCGATGACGGCATCGGCTTTATGTGAACTTTACGCGCCTACTATCAACAGGCTCCAGCCCTCTTTACAGATGAGAAAGGTTATGTGTGTCACTCCACAATGGTTTAGACTTTAGAGGGTTGCTGTAGACACATAACTAAGAAACTGTTACAAAACAAGTACACAAGTAATACACGATCATAAGTAGTGATGGCCTCGAGGTTTAGGCGCACGGTCGAAATCTCGGCGGTCGCGGGTTCAAACCCCAACACACCTGTGACTTTTCGAAGTTATGTGTTTATTCACAATGAAATATCAAGTATATTAACGGTGACGGAAAACATCGTGAGGAAAGTTATAAGTTCTCCAACCCGCACTAGGCCAGCGTAGTAGACTAAGGCCTAAACCCTCTGTTGTAGAGGGGGTGCCCAGCAGTGGGACGTATATGAACTGATGATGATGTACAATGTTTTCCAAAATTAGATTAAAAGCATCGTCCTCTAGAAAACTGACCACATAGAGAAGCGAGATATAAGAACACTTATTTCAAAAAGTGTGATCTTCGATGGTACTAAGGATTGAAGTATTTATCACATGTAATACACGATACCTGGTATTAATGTTTGTCGTGCGTAATAATAGTGTTGTAACAGTACCGAGGTGTAGTAAAATCAACGGTACAGCGCATATTCGCGACTCGACGCCATCGTAAAACGCTACATCAAGCTGTAAGTACTTGTGTTATATGCTATTCCACTTTGTCAATTGGTTCCGAGACCGTTTATTATTAAGGCAATATTATAAATGTAGTTGTAAAGCTGAAGAATGATGATTGTGCGAGGTGTATGTAAATACATCATAATATTTATTTAAAACTGTTTTGTTCACATAAGATTAAAAGTAAGGAATACAGTAAACTACATACATACATAAACTTACGCCTGTATTCCCCGAAGGGGTAGGCAGAGGTGCATTTCCACACCTACATTTTGCCAGGTAGGTATGTATCAGTCCCGCGTAATAGAAGGCGAGCCTATTGCCATTTTTCGGGCACATTTACAGACTCCGTGCTGTTACTTAGAATTTCCTAATGGAAAAACCTAATACCACTTTGCCCGACTCGGAAATCGAACTCAGTACCTCTAGGTCGCACGGCACATACTTGTACGGTTGTACCGCGAGACCATGAGGCAGTCGAGTACAGAAAAATAAATAAGTACAAAAGGCGGCCTTGTCGCACAAGGCGATCTCTTACAGACAACCAAGGATGGAGATGTAGGAAGAGAAATGAAAGTTAGTTATAAGTGTACAATGTTACAAAATAGCGCATTTAAAAAGTTTATCGTCATACAAGATACTGCAGAGCAACGCAATTACAAGTCGCACTTTTTTTTATAAACTAAATCAATAATTGCAATGTAAAATACAGATTGCAAAACGTGTCAGAGTTTTTGTTGGCGAAAATTAATGGCTCAAGACATTTTTTTGATCGCTGACAATATTCTCATTATCACATTGAGGCTAAAATTGTTCCAAAAGACTTTGATAATTGTAATGGACATCTTTATTCGTTTGCGTGATAAATAAATAAATACACCCAACAGTCACATACATAGTTGTGTTGTGTCTACAAACAACAAATAATTGTGGATCACACAAAAAATTGTCTCGATCCCGAAGCCTCTCGTTTCGCAAGCTGGTGTCTAGCTAATAATATAATAACATTATATATTTATCGGGTAAAATAGATGTTTTTTTTTATTTCTATTAAGCCAAGGTTATGAACCGTCTTGAAAAGATCAGAAATAATACAAATTTCCATAATGGAAAAATCAGGCAAAACGCGGGACGCTGTATGGTCGCTGGAACTACGAAGCTAGAATCTATACTGCTAGGGACAACAGTACCGCATAATTAATTCGTAACTTACTCGCAATAGAAATCACTGTAAAAGTAAAAAGTTTAATAACTGTAGGTGTTTTTTCTATAATTTCATTATGAAACAGATTCCCATGCGGCACACAATGGAAATTATGATCACTACTTTCATTTGTACGTTTTGTCTCAGTATTTTTTGTTCTTTTGAAAGCTTTTGCATTTCTAGCGGTTTGCCTCTCTAATTTGTTCATGGTTTATGGATTGTAATTAAGTTTTACAAACGCTTATTTATCCTTACTGCCGTTTTAATGTCTTTAATTGACTGTATCATTGCGGGTCATTTTGTTTAACGAATCACAATTTGCATGAGAGTAAAACTTCTACATTAGAAAAAAGGATAGTATACTGCTAATAAAACATAATAGCCAGGTTTTAATATCTTCATCAGTATGCCCTTTTTTATCCATTTTTTATGAGCGATTTTAAAATTTTACAATCTTACATTACTCAGAACTACAGTTACTCGTTTATAATCTACTAGTGGCTCTTTTATTACCCAGGGTAAAATGTGGAGTAGAACTCTAGAGTACATCCATTTGAATACTTTTTAGTATTTGATTGATTATCTCTTATAAACGTTTCTCGTTACGATATAACTATGTCTACCAATATCCTTTCTTGAAGTTATTGTAAGCGCTTTAACTGTAGTCCATGGTGTCTAATCTATATTTAGGTACATATAAAACGGTGACTTGTTATAATTGACTGCCTCGTGGTGTCATCGCTCAAATATTTCCGTGCGATTTTTAGTCCCGGGTCGGGCAAATTGTTATTGAGTTTTTCCATTAGGAAATTCTGAGTAGCAGCACGGAGTCTGGAAATGTGCTCGAAAGTAGACTCGACCCCTATTCCGTGGGACTGATACATACCTGGCGAAATGTGGGTGCAGAAATGCACCTCTGCCTACTCGACTTTGGGATCCCTCTTGGGAATACAGGCGTGAGGTTATTTTTTTAAAATATAATTGTTATATTTAACTTTTGTTGTAAAAATTAATAATCATAAAGGCGTGTAGTGAAGGTTTTCCTCTCACATCAACTGGTATTTAGCAACAAAGGACTGACGAGCTTTGCAAATACGGATGTGAAAGGCGCTCTGGGAATATAAAGTTCATGTTGGTATTTAAATTGTCAAAAGCTACATAACTCATATTTACAAGCATTTTTGATTCGGAGCAAGAATTCCATGATGACGATATCTTTATGTGATATCTACCATTTTAAGTCATTACAGCATATCACATTTATTTATTTATTTAAAACTTTATTGTACACATAAGATTAAAACTATGGAGTATGGTAGGCTAAATAAGTACAAAAGGCGGTCTTATCGCACAAGGCGGTCTCTTACAGACAACCAAGAATGGAGATGTAGAGGAGAAATGAAAGGTAGTCGTAAGTGTACAAGGCTAAATCAAAAGAAATCAATAAAAATAAAAAAGTAGAAATACAAGTACTTATATCCATATATGTCATCATCATCAGCCCAAATACGTCCCACTGCTGGGGCACGGGCCTCCTCTACAACTGAGAGGGTTTAGGCCTTAGTCCACCACGCTGGCCTAGTGCGGGTGGGCGGACTACACACCAAAGAAATTCTTAATATTTTTTTTAGGTGTGCAGGTTTTATCACGAAGTTTTCCTTCACCGTTAAAGCAAGTGATAATTCATTGTGAATACACACATAACTTCGAAAAGTCAGAGGTGTGTGCCTGGGGTTTGAACCTGCGACCGCCGAAATTCTCGACCGCGTGCCTAAACCTCGAGGCCATCACTGCTATATCCATATATGTATATTATACGATAAATTGTAATTTATTTATTTATTTATTTTATTTATTTAATATAAGAACTTGGTGAAACTTTTCGGTCTCTCAAACACACTGACCCAACGCATAGACTTATTTTCAATGTTTGTAGGAATCTAAAGGTTATTATTATTCAATGGTTTTAATAAACCTTTTTGCTATTTCTACAAGATGGCGACACAGAATATACGTCGGCCATTATTCTTACGTCTGCATCATCGCAAACCTTCCAAACGCTCACAGGTTCCAGGAACAGAGGCGACAAATTAAAAAGATACGATCTCTGTCACATTTCAACACAGTTGAACTAGTGGAAATGAACGGGTGTGCGTTTGTTAAACGTCCACTTAGTGTGGAGATGTTCGCGGAAGGGAAACGAGTTAGACTAGTTCAAGTTATAGTGCTTGTAGCCTCATGTTGGACGCTAGCTGCGTGGAGCGCACCTATTTATTATAATATAATGCTATGTACCGTAAAATATACGCGGTTGGTACTTTTGTGACTAGTGGTGCCATCCAAACAAAACTAATAACTATGCATGACAATGCTTTGAAGAGTCTTACAGTGAAAAGTTAGCGACTGATTTTAAAACTATTTTTTTATTTTCTACTTACTAGCTATTTCATCTGCATATACATCAAACTTGAGACAAGTGGAAAGCGAAAAATGTAATGTACATTGTATGTGTTTTGTCCAAACTATTTCAAAATGTCTTTGCGTGATTATGTAACAATCACTCAAAATCATAGTGTACAAACTTTGATAGTTATAAAATAAATAGAATTTGTCAACATGTATTTCAAGTGTATAGTCCTTTAATATTTGATCTAATTTAATCGTGTTATCATGAAATTGTAAAACGAAAGTACCTAAGTTATACAGCTATTGAAGGAATTTAGATGTTTCAAAACGCATAGGTTCGCCGCAAAATTTATGAAAGAAAAACATACTGAAGGGATAAAAACTAATATTTTTTTTTATGAACAAAAAAGCCAGAATCATATTTATGTCATGTCAATAACATTCTTTTTTCAAAATAAAACGTTCCAATCCATGCATAATTATGTCATGATTAATAAACCCATAACTTCAGACTTGACGCTTCGAAATAATCGCCAAAAGCGCCGACTTGGGCAATCAGGTCCCAAAACCGCACAAACAACTTGACATAATTACGACACACAAGCACAACCTTATAGAGACAGTGGCCATACCGGCCAATGAGTCAGTGCGTAGGCACATTACTCGCCTCTCTGCGATTAGAACGCGGAACTTAGCTTACTGGCTTGCGTGCGTCGAAAGCCGATGATGTTTAGGATATTACTTGAGATTTTGAAAAATATCTAATACTTCACGCTGCTTTAATCGTTGGATGGAAACATAGAGCCTGTGTATACCTCTTTACTTTAAGCCACTGCTGGGCACGGGCCTCATTTTAAAGTGAGTAAGGCTAGTCCTCTGACCACTAAGCTGGCCTAGAGCGGACGATACACCTATGAAATTCCTTGTAGATAACTTTACGCGTGGAGGCTATTTCACGGTGTTTTCCTTCACCGTTAAAGTGGTAGTCCATTGTGAATACATCCATGACTATGAAAGTTATTTGCATGTATGTGTGTGGCTTGGATTTAAACTTGCGACCACCGAGATTTTGCCTCTACAGTGCGGCTAATCCTCGAGGCCATCACGACTTGTGTTAAACCTCCTACGTACGTAAATAACCTTTACCTATTTATAGCATTAGTATAGGCACCAATAGCCGTATATTTTGCGGTGTCTACACGTCGTTTAATTTTATATATTCTGCGTGTAAGTTGATCTAAAACACTGCGATCAATCTTGACCCGATGTAAGTGTCACTGTGCTCGAAGAAGGTTTCTAGGTGCTATTTATTTTGTTCCTATTTTATTCTTCAATGCTGAACTTTATTCCTGTATTTTATCTGAGTAAAAATTTTGGATTTTGGAAAATTGCGGATCAGCTTGTTTCGAACGAGAGGCCTCTATTGATTCTCGTACCTAAATGTTAGTATGAATCACAAATATGTGCTCAGGGTGTTTTTGACTTTTCCGTTATTTGTGATGCTCTTTGCACGCGGGTCAGAGGACGTAGCGAATGATCTGACCTCAAGTGATATTGTAACAATAAAGGTTTTATAGAAGTTGAAACGACTGATATGGTATTTATTGAAATACGAATTACGATTAATGTAAAAACTTCAAATGATTATAACAGAATTGTAAGTATACCAACGTTTAATTAATTGTGCCATTTCTGGGGTTATTGCTCTGTAAGTTAAAATACAAATCGAATGAATCTGTCGCGACTAAAACTATGATTACTAATGTAATGTTTTAGTCGCAGTTTGATCCTCGGATACTAAATCCAAGATTTTAGAGTTCAACATCGAACTGGATTTTACATCAAATTTTAAACGGTGATATTTAATGAGTCGCCTAGACATTTATTATATGAATGATAAAATTGACACGTTTATACAGGGGACTAACCGACTGACGTGTTTCTCAATCCACTTATGGTATTCGCTGTGATTGAAATTTGTTTACCTCGTGGTCTCGCGATCTAGAGGTCCTGGGTTCGATTCCCGGGTCGGGCAAAGTGTTATTGGGTTTTTCCATTAGGAAATTCTCAGTAGTAGCACGGAATCTGGAATTTTGTCCGAAAAACGGCAATAGCCTCGCCCCCTATTACGTGGGACTGATACATACCTGGCGAAATGTGGGTGCAGTAATGCACCTCTGCCTACCCCTGCGGGGAATACAGGCGTGAGGTTATGTATGTAATTTATGGCTTATGGACCAATGCCGATTATCATCAGTCCATAGCGTCCTATTGTTCCATTTATTCCACGATTGAAAGTGATTAAGCCCTAGTCCGCCACGCTGGACTAACACGGGTTGATGTAAACCTGCCACTTGATAATGTATTTAAACTGGATGTTGTTCCTTATTGTTGGGAAATAAAACAGCAATAAAAACTCTAGGGAAAGGTAATGCCATAAAATGTGGCGAGCGCAGTTTGGTAGAAGTCAGGAACATTCTGTATTCTAATGTCTTTGTTTCAACAAATTTAACTAAATATGGACAGCCCCATGCTTGCAGCTGGTTAGATACCAGCTTGCGAAGCGTGCGGCCGCGGATTCGATCCCTGCACCGTAGATAAATATTTGTATCGAGTCTGGGTGTTTGTGAGACCTAAAAGTCTCTCGTAGTTTCTGATACGACACAGGACTTGTATCCTAGTGCGGGGTCAGAACTATGAATGTGACTGTTGGGTGTATTTATTTATGTAGAGCTATTATGTAACAACATCGTAAATAATAAATAATTTAGTTGTTGGCTGGATTTACAAGAGCTCTCGATTTTAAATATAGGTATTTTTTATATGCGAAGATACCAGAAGAATTGTGAATATAAATTAATGAAGTCTAGACAATTATGGAGGATGGAGGCCGAACTCCAATTAATAATACTTTAGCTCAAAGATAGATTTATAAATGTATATGAATTATATTTTCTTTTATGTATGTAAAACAGAGTATTGCAACTCAGTGAAGTATGCATAGAAATAATGTTCTGGACGTAACCATTTCTCGCCAGTCTTCATTATTATGCTCTGGTCGCACAGCAGTAGATCGGAAGCGTTAAGTACTGTTTAATTTATCCATTCTGTGTAAATGTTGAACACGAAAGGTTGTTTATAAGCAGGCTTTTTTGTATGTTACTTTTTGTTGTCTTCCTTCTTTTACTTCTATATTTGTTTTTAAGAGAAATGAAATGAAATGAAATTGCTTTGAAATGAAATTGCTTTATTTAGTCACGTAGGCAATCAAATAGCACTTATGACAAGTCAATACAGAAAAGAAAAATCTTTTATTATTACATTATAATTTAACTATGGTTCATTTTATATAATTTGTACAAAAATATTTACGGTTTTTTTTATAATTTATTTTTAGTTTTCATCAGGAAATACATAATATCTTATTATTATTATTTTAAAGTAAATAACGAGATGGACCTTGTGTATTTCCGAAACGTCACGTATTATTTTAATGGTACCACCGGATCCAAACGCGACCCTGACTGAGAAGACCCGGCGAAACAAACTCAGCGGGCTCACTTTACTACTGGAATTTACGCGGCGCGACCCACACCTGAGTAGATCCAGCGAGTCCAACTCAGTGGGCATGTATTTGGTCCAGTAAGGATAACATAATTATATTATATGACCTGCCAAATAAAAATTGCCTTCTTATTATTTATTTGCTCGAATTATTTACTCGATCGGTCGTCATTTTATTTTTATTTTATTTATTTTGTGCACATTTTATATTAGATATCAATTTGTATATATTTGATGTTTTTATAATGGTTTAAGTTACACTTGGAGCTTTGGGTTAATTTATATTTATTTATGTATTTATTCAAATGATTTGGTTTAAGAAAGAAGAATGTGAAAGGTACTGGGTTCCAAGATGTGGTGATGGCGATGTGCGGGAGAGATCTAATGCCAAATTTCCTTATCCTCTAAATACTGATTTATATTGTAGTATCCCCTTGTCATCAGAACACGTTTAATGTGCACCTTAAATGAATTATCTGATAGGTCAGTTACAGATTTGGGGAGCTTATTGTAAAATTTAACGCAGTTGCCTATAAAGGACTTACTGGTTTTTTCTAATCTTAATGAGGGTATCACAAGTTTATGTCTACCCCTGGTATTTACATTATGTATATCACCAATTTTACTAAAGCTAAATACATTCTTACGTACATACATAATATTTTGATAAATGTATTCAGACGGCACGGTCAGTATATTACAGTCCTTGAAAATGGATCGTAAGGAATCACGGCTACGTAGATCATAGATAGCGCGGACTGCTCTTTTCTGTAGTATGAAAATGCTGTTAATATCAGCCGCCGATCCCCACAATAGAATGCCATAAGACATTATACTGTGAAAGTAAGCAAAGTACACTAACCTAGCCGTTGAAACATCCGTGAGTTTTCTTATTTTACGAATCGCAAAAGCCGCGGCACTCAGTTTACTAGATAATCGCTCTATTTGCGGACCCCACTGCAGTTTACTATCTAGAGTTATTCCTAGGAAAACAGTTGAAGTCACCAAGTCAAGTGTTTCTGCGTTTAATGTAACAGGTGACATTACATTCCTAACATTTGGTAATGTAAATCGAATGCATTTTGTCTTTCCTGCATTGAGTAGAAGATTATTACATGAGAACCAATTCAAAATTAAATTAAGTACATGATTTGGAACAGCTAGATCTTTATCCTTACGATTTATTTTAAATATTAGTGACGTGTCGTCAGCGAACAAAACTATGTCTGTAAATTTCTGTACCATGTAAGGGAGATCATTTATATAAACTAGAAACAAAAAGGGGCCCAGAATGGAGCCCTGTGGAACCCCTATTTTGACTGTTGATCCTACTGAGGTGACGCCGTCCACACATACTTTTTGTTCACGACCCGATAAATAGGACATTATAAGTTGAAGAGAGGAACCACTTATGCCGTAGTAACTCAGCTTCGTAATAAGGGTCTGGTGATCAACGCAGTCGAAAGCCTTCGAGAGGTCACAGAAAACCCCAAGAGCATCTTGTGACGTCTCCCAGGCTTCCAGTACAGATTTCATCAAAGATGTTCCTGCGTCTTGCGTAGACCGACCCTTTGAAAAACCAAATTGGCTACTATGTAATATCCCATTTCTATCAAAATGTTCCTGCATTTGAGTGAGCATGATCTTTTCGAAGACCTTACTAAGAGCTGGTAGTATTGAGATGGGTCTAAAGTTTGATGGATTATTTGGACATCCCGACTTAAATATGGGCACAATTTTACTGATTTTCATTAAGTCGGGAAAAATACCGTCACTTATACAAGAATTGAATATAACCGTCAATATTGGAGCAATATTAAATATAATAGCTTCAATAGCCTTAACCGACAGTCCCCATATATCTTCAGTAGCCTTAATTTTAAGATTTTTAAAAGCTTTTATTATTTCGGAACAAGACACTCTTTCAAAACTGAAAATGGGCATATTTCCAACAACATTTTCTTTTAAAAGTGATTCAGCCAAGACTGCTGATGATTGCAAGCATTTAGTTGTCTCTAAAGGTATATTTGTGAAAAACTTTTCTAGGTAATTAGCAATACTAACTTTGTCTGAAACCAGGTTGTTGTTTATAGCCAAGGTTATCTTGTTGTCAGTAACCTTATTTCTCCCAGTTTCTGTATTTATAATTTGCCAAGTTGTTTTTATTTTATTGCTAGATAATCTCAGCTTTTCACTAATATAAGCTGCTTTAGCTTGCATGCATACTTTTTTAAATATTTTAGAATATTGCCTGACATAGTTTATAAAATTGACATCAGGTGTATAGGACCTTTTGTCATACAAGTTATATAAAATTTCTCTACTACGTCGGATGCCTTTGGTCGCCCAAGTACTAAATTTAATGTTAGAATTAATTTTAATTTTTACAGTTTTAATTTTGCACACTTTGTAGAATTCTTTGCAAATTGTATCAAGTAATGAAGAATATATATCGTTGGGACTGTCAGAATTAGGTTCTAAAATATTAATTTTTGATTTTAGGTTGATATTAAATTTACCTAGGTTATGTCTTGTCAATGGCCTGTACTTAATTATTTTTTTTATGTTTTCAATTCTATGTTTCAATTTGACTAACAAACATTTATGGTCCGATCTAACTCCTATTTGTGTATACTTTTCAACCACTTCGAAATTGGTTATGATATTATCAATGCAGGTTGCTGTTTCAGTAGTTATTCTAGTGGGTTCAGAAAACAAACAAGTATAATTAAATGAACTAAATAATGACACAAATTTACATTTATCAACTGAATTAACCATTAAGTTAATATTAAAATCCCCACATACTAAAACCATCTTATTATTTTTAATTTTTTTAAGAATATCCTCCATTGTGGATAGGAAAATATTAATATTCGACGAAGGAGGCCTATACACACACAATATTATATATAAATCAGTTTCCGCACATGCAACCTCACACACTCGTTCAACAGAGAGGCAGGAGATGTCCTTCCTTTCTTTGAAGGTAATGTGATTTCGGATAAGAATTATCGAACCACCACCTTCCGCCGAGGTTCTATTAAACGAACTAGCGACCCTAAAACCATTCACATTAAAACTCATAAGGTGTGCCTTCAACCAAGTCTCAGTAAAACACAGTATACTTATATTAAATGTATCACTAAAAAGTTCTATTTCTAATATTTTGCCAGAGAAACGGTTTATATTTTGATAAGATAAAACTAAATATTCAGAACCGTTTCCTTTTGTCACATCTAAAAGTTTAAATTATTCACCACATTAATTTTAGTAACATTACTAATTGTGGGGGTACAAAGGGACTTAGTCATACTACTTATGACTGTGTTAATATAGTTAGCTACAGGTGTAGCAATAAGTCTTAAAAATCTAATTGGTAGATACAATGTATCTCTTGTCAATTTACAATATTTTCCAATAAATATATTGGTGTCAAAAAATGAAAATTTGTCACTATAGTGACTCGTTAAAAATTGCATATGTCTATTTAACATATGAATATAATTATTTAATTTATCTGATACATTATTTAGGTATGGGAAGGCACACAATATGATCCTAGGTAAGTTGAGTTTTAACATTTTTTCAAAGGCTTTAGTGACATCATTAGAGATTTTGCTCCATCATTACACGTAGCATAAATTTGTAATTTGTTAAATAATCATCTATCTAAGTAAATACATTCGTTGTGTTATGCTACTTTTTTGTTATATAATTTTATTCTCATGGTTTTTTTTTTATTCCTTTTAAAAACTTAATGTGTTATTAACAAAAAAATATGGATTCTCAAATTGCAGTATTTCGCACACACACGAGAAAAATAATTTAAACAATAATGGAAAAATATTGAAATTACAATAGTCATTCAAAAAATATAATGAAAGTTGAATATAAAAAAACTATTTGTTGCAAATAAGTAAACAAAACGGCAGTACTAAATTCCTTTGCCGTTAATTTCCGAAAAAAGAATGCACTAAGCAAGTCATTATCTCACAAGTATAGGGTAATGGTGGTAATAAAAATATGTTTTCCTCACGTCATTGTAAAAAAATAAAGACGCTCTCTCAAGGTTAAGCGAACACTTTCCATCTCAAAGGTATTGCTTATTTACATATTTTCTAAATGCATCATCCTTGTTGCGAGGCAATAAGGTTTGTTTTTGTTTGTTTAGTTGAGTATTTACTTTAGCGCGTTGGAAACCGGCCGAGTAATGTCAAAAGAGTCACATTGGTGGGACCTTCGAAGCGCTCCTGGGAACACGAGTAAAAAGTTTTGACTTCAAACAATATAATGGGATGTAGGGTGACCAGGCATGTTCTTCTTTTGATTAAGCAGTGTTAATTGCTTCTCTGCAAATTTTAATTTTGATTCATAAATAAAACATATTTTGTTGCCAGTATTATTTTTAATAAAAAGGTATGTCTGTTTCTCAACTGATTTCTTCGAAATCAATTTGATTATTAAGTATCTTTACACTATTTCAATTGTTAATTTTTTCCCGCGATAAAAGTGTGTCCCGTGCGATCGAGATGACCTGAGTTGGATTCATGGGTCTGTTTAGTGATATTGACTTTTCCATTACTAAAATCCTAGTAGCAACTCTGGGTCAGGATACATGCCCAAAAAAAGGCAAGAGACTCCCTATTACGTGCCACTTGAAGATACACATGGCGAAATGTGACTGTAAAGGGCACCTCTTGCAACCTATAATAAATAATTAGTTTTTGTTAAACTTTTTTTGCCATTTAACTCCGTGTCAATCTTAAGCTAAAGTTGATTAAAAACAAATAAAACTGCCTCGTGGTCTCGCGGTGCAAGTATGTGCCGTGCGATCTAGAGGTCCTGGGTTCGATTCCCGGGTCGGGCAAAGTGTTATTGGGTTTTTCCATTAGGAAATTCTCGGTAACAGCACGGAGTCTGGAAATGTGCCCGAAAAACGGCAATAGGCTCGCCCCCTATTACGTGGGACTGATACATACTTGGCGAAATGTGGGTGCAGAAATGCACCTCTGCCTACCTCTTCGGGGAATACAGGCGTGAGTTTATGTATGTAAATAAAATTTTCTATACAAATTTTCGTAAACTTTTTTACGAGACGAATTCCTGCTGCGTATGAAGCCTTGGTACCACATAACTTAAACGTTGAGTATTCAGACTCCGCCCGCTCCATCTGCATTCTGTTGGGTTTACAATTTAGAACCCCTTTTCGGTTCGTAGAATGGTTAGATGTTTCTTATTTTCCGTCCATTATTAAAGATGATCTCATACGCCGAAATATGCAGTTTTCGCGTAACGAGTCTGGAGTTGTTATTAGTGTTTCCAAAAATATTTGAAATTGGTGATGATAAATGATGATTATATTAAATACGATTTACAGCCGAAAGTCTAAAAATAAGGTTTAGAAAAAAAATCTGTCGGCCTAACGTTTGATTCCACCGCCTATTCCTTTAAAAAATTGCCGTTTCAAAAATGAATCCTTTCTTTCCTTTCTATTTTTTATTTTTATTTGATACATTTTTTGTCGACATTTCTAACCGTAATGTATAAAAATAACTTTTTTTGCGATGCAGTGTAGTCACTTGAATACTAGAATATGAAACTTGTAAGGGACAACCCCCATTTGCTCGTACATCAACTGTTTCGATACAATATAATTACTGAAGGCCAGCTGTCAACTCTATTCTTCATTTCACTCAGCCTAAAAGGTTGTCTTTATTTTGTTAAACTATTTTAAATTACCATCGCACGGTGATTTAGGTATTTAGCCAACGTAGACTATGAAAATGTAGACATGTCTACAGAGTAAGGAGTTATGAGACTGAATGAAACGATTTTTTTTATACCAGATTGCTTCAACAAAAATTATTTTTGCAAAACTTGAAATAGTTATTGAGCAGTTAGCCGTAATACTTAATATCAAGCTCAATTTATAGGCACATTTACAGACTCCGTGCTCCTACTGAGAATTTACTAATGGAAAAACCCAATAACACTTTGCCCGACCCGGGAATCGAACCCAAGAACTCTAGATCGCACAGCACATACTTGTACCGCGAGACCACGAGGCAGTCTGGTCTGTCAATTTATGGTATATATGTATATTTATTAGGTATCTATGCTCATTAAAAGTGCATTATTACTGCTTCGACAAATAGACGATTACGAGTTAAAAAAAGGAGAGACGAGGGATTTATTGTTAGCAAATCGGTCATAAGGTTTTATGATAATGCACCTCTGTCTAAACCTTTATGCATTCATAGTCGGCATACATTACCGATACAGTTGAATGACAGAAGAATTAACGTTTTTTTTCTTTATTCCAGATAACGAACGCGAAAGTCTTCAATGCCGCCCTTGTTAGGGCGCGCTGCAACGGAGACGTCAAATAAATCGAGGTGATTGCCATTTTTAAGCCAGTAGTATTTTTCTTCAAACAAATGACCTGCGTATTGATTACGTATTTTTTTTTATATTATAAAGGACTTTGTGGTTGCCTCGCTGTTTTAGCGGCGCAAGAGTAGGTAGGTACACAGTGCGATCTAGAGGCATATTATTGAGTTTTTTCATTCGGAAGTGGAATTATATTTATATTTCGGAAGAAAAATGGCAATAAGATACAGAGGTCATTGTATGTGCACAATTGTAATTGCGTTCGAAAATTTAAAACTACAAAATCGGTTGGCATTTATCGCCTTGTCTTAAATTATTTTATTTTATTGAACAAAGTACATTCTCATTGCTGGACACTGTGATAGAAAGTCCATATAAAATTATATCTTTTGGATAGATGGCAGATTATTTATATGAGTAGGAGGACAAAGACAAGGACTATTAATTAGTCGCACATGGGCTGCAACAAAATCCTTCGGTGTCACCTGCCACGGCGCATAAACGAACATCAGATTAATATAATTTTTAAAAGCATAATTTCGCTTCCACATTGCATCCAATAAAACGGCAGGAGATTAGCTGATTGTCATCTCTATTTACTGAGAAAAACAAAATTATTTTTCAAAACTACACGCTATAATAGTCTTTATAAAAACGACAGTAAAGCTTACAGTGGCTCCTGAGATGTAGTTAGTAGTTACCTACCGAGTAAAAAGAATTTGTGATGTGGCCAGAGACAATATAGAATAGGCGACCATGTTGGTTGTCTATGGCAAGGGATTTATGGTACGAGCGCAGCTGTAATTTCGCGGGCTTTATGTTTTTTTCTCGATTGTACAGACATTTTTTGTTTAAGATTTTAATAAATATTCTTAAATGAATAGGCACTTTGTGCCGTGTAGGTCGGCTCTCTGTACACGAGGAATGTGTGTTGAGCTAAAAATACATGCATATACTAACATACGGTAACATAATGGCTAGTCATTTTTAACTTATTGAAAATATTGTTTTTTAGTCTTTTATCTCATTAATGATGTCCCATAGCCTCCAGAAATAGTCGAGTGTAAAGAGGTTTTTATATTAAACCAAGGCTTATTGATTACCACTTGCAATTTTATATATTTAAAAGAAAATTTTATTTTGAATAGGGATAAAAAAACATTTTTATTTCATAAAATATCTAGTATGATTATTTGACAGCCCCGTGGTGCAATTGGCTAGACACCAGCTTGCGAAACGAGAGGCCGCGGGTTCGATCCCCGCACCGGGACAAATGTTTATGACATCCACAAATATTTGTTTCGGGTCTGGGTGTTAGTGAGACCGAAAAGTCTCTCGTAGTTTGTGATACCCACGACACAAGACTCGTATCTTAATGTGGGGTCAGAACTATGTATGTGACTGTTGGGTGTATTTAATTTTAATTTTTAAGATGACAATTTTTTAAGCCGCAATGTTTTGAACACTTTACGGATTTGAAAGGAGTGTTTAAACTTTATTTTTTCTTCACATATAAGCGTATTATTCTAGGACCTATACATCATTGACAATTTTTTATCAATTTAAATTGATTTTCTCATTTGTCATTAGGTGCAAAGTACAATAAAAAGTTTTTGCGTCAAGAAAAAAGATGGCGCTGTAAAAATAGACATGGGCATTACTTTTCGCAATCCTGCGTCCGTTTAGTTTTTGCCCGCTAATGCCCAGAATGCCCGAGCGTGGTGGAACGCGCGTAAAAACCTTATAATAACATGCAATTTTTGCGCTTGTGCATGTAAAATGACAGTTTTTCTGTGTCCGTTTATTTCTTTGGGTTTTGTAAAAAATTTAATCTAAATGTAGACTAGATTATGGTTAATCTTATGTTGTGTGCAGAATTTGGAATAGGTTTTACAATTGTGGAATTACATGCTAACAATCTACGATATAAATATACCATCAGGAAGAAAGCCGGTTCACCTTCTATCCTTAAAATAAATCTATAGCAATATTCTGTGACCATTGCTAAAGAAAGTTGGTCGGTGCATCGCGTGAGTTGCATCCGAACCGCAGTACCACCCCAAAACATGCGATAATTTGACATAACAACGTGTCATGTTGACCGTAATACGCCGTCATAATATGATTACATTGTAATACCGAAATTACTCGGTAATACGTGTAATAACAGCCAGTGATACGTCGAAGTCATTCTTAGTTTACATTTGAAGGCGATCGGGGAAATATAATTATCAATAATTGCAATGCGTAGTCACGTTTCACGACCGCCAACCGTGTTCTCAGTGAAAATAATTCGATTATTACCCCGGCTGTGCAGTGACATGTGTCATTTTCAAATTAAAAAATGATTTAACTGCCAATAAGCTGGCACAGATAATAAAACATACGGCGGTAGCGGTATACTGAGACTATTTGGTTGGCAACATTGAAATAAGAATAAGACTTTTTTGGCGGGAATAGCAATTACTGTTATTAGCTTTTACGCTTGATTGATTCTAGGGAAAAAGCAATTGAAATGTACAATAAACAATAGTTTTTCATTGTGGGAAACGTGCGATCATAATATGTACCAGATAGATGCAAATTTTAAGATGAAGAATAGTTATAAATGCAACATATTGCCGAATCAGCAGTTTTTATACTAATTTTATACATATTGTAGCTTCAAGAGCATATTAAAGCACATATTCGTAAAATTACTGTATAATAAATTATAACGTTATGCACAAATAGTATAATATATCTATTATTTTGCATATTCATTCGTTGTACACGTCTATGCCATAATGTTGGATGATGACGTCATATATAAATAGACATTGCGTGGTTTGCATAACTGTCATGTGCCATCTTCGGATCATTGAGTTTCTCATTTCGCGTTAGTCCTTGCTTTTTTATACCTGTATGGATGTTGTGTAGGCTTAAGCTGTATATATTTACATTGCGGAAAGTGTAGGTGATGTGTCAAAGCAAGGGCGAATAGAAAAAAGATTACATAAATTAATAATAATACACACACAGAAGAATTGTTTTTGTGCATACTTTTTGCATTTATATAAACTTAACAGCCCCCTGGCGCAGTTGGCTAGATACCAGCTTGTGAAAAATGTTTGTGAGATCCACAAATATTTGTTTCGGGTCTGGGTGCTTGTGAGATCGAAAAGTCTCTCTGATACCCACTTTCTTACGTACTTTCTGATACCCACGACATAGGACTTGTATCCTAGTGTGGGGTCAGAACTATGTATGTGATTGTTGGGTGTATTTATTTATTTATTTATTCTATGTTACGTGCATCTATTTCTATTACGTTATCGCGATTATTAGAGAAAACTTGCGTACGTCACCTTAAAATACCATTGTGAATTTACTTACATACAGTTGAAATTATTTTGCGAATCGTACAAGTAATTAAGGTACATAGGTTTCTCAACGATATTTTCCCTTTTCCTGAATGATCACAGGGAGGTAAAATTTATAGTCCCCTAGACAGGCTCAAATAAATTAGCATATGAAATGAGAATCCATTTTACCTCAACCACTTAATTTCTTAATTGTCACTTTCTTGATTTCTGACAACAAATCGCCTGATGGAACAAAAGTGTAAAACCATACCATTTTTTGTGCAACAATTCGTTTGGGTGGCTGCGCAATACGATCGACGATACATGAAAAAAGTCCTGAGACAAATCTGCGTCAACTACAAGCAATTGAAACATTAAACTTTCAAAACTTGTCTCTTTCTAGTCAGGTCAATGTTCACTCATATAAATACATGAAACTTTATATCTAAAAATAAATTAACACTCAGAAAAACGGACACAAAACAGAATACACCATATTTAGTTATCTAGAACTGGTTGGACTGCATTGGAGTCCCGCTAGAACGATTGTTTGTGACATGATCGTCGCCAAATACGGCGTTGTGTGCGCTATGTGATAACAAAAAACAGAATACCGTCGCTAACTCGTGGAATGAGTTATACGCACTAGTTTTTGCCGGCGCCTCCGCCCGCCGTCCATTGGTAATATATTCCCAGAATTATTATAATGCGATTATGTTTATTTGACACCGAGCTGAGCGGCTTTGAGATTCCTAGAAAGATTATATATATGTATTTGGTATTTTATCGCTACGTAGGAGGAATGGAGTGGAAGAAGTTAACCGTCTTGATTATGAATATATTTCCAAGTGCCATTGATGATGCCAACAGCTATCAGTTATTAAAGGAAATATGTTTTATTTTTATTTGCCATTATAATTAAGTAATTCTGGTCTACAGACTGTACAGAATGTATATAACGTTTAGAAAAAAATATAAACTAAATTTTGCGAAGCTGCTTAATTGATTTTAGTATAATATAAAGTGTAGTCTGAATTAAAAAAAATATATTACCAAATTTGCTATAACAAACGATGCGATTTATTGTAATGGACGTATCAGCGACATATTAAAATTATTATTTTACTTGAAAAACCAGTCACAATTGATAATTCTTCTGGTCCTGTAAATAGTAAATTCTTCAACAGAACCCTATACTTAGAAGTATTTCAAGCTTAACATTTTTATGTTAGTCGACAGAAGAGAGCCAATATTTGCGTTCGATTTGTTGGTTCTACATTGTTGGACGAGTTTGGAATGGTAAAACAAGTAAAGCTGGCATTTCGTAGGAGCGGGCTGCGCGCGCGCATCTTAATGGAAAAGACTTAAACGCGACGCGGTCGTTGAAATCTTTTCCATGCGAGGACTCGAATAGTTTCGTAAATTATTTTTATTCAAGAATCTTGAACAAACAAAGAAAGTGTAGTAGTTATTTAAGTTAATAATATTTATATATAGGTTAAAAAATGTATTCAATAGTAAAATTCTGTTTTGATTTCGAATTAATTTTGTGTGTTAACTTAAAGAATAAGGTCTCATATTTTGGTGTTAAAAGCACCTGAAAACATTTTCATAGATCCTTTATATTGATTTTTTAGACAGGTGTTCATGGTAAGCGGAGTTTTTTGATGCACTAAAAGACTATATAGACACTGTTTTTAAGAATATTTTAAATCAATATTTTTTAACTTTAAAAACCGATTTTCAAAAAAGTTCTATTTACCAACTTCAAAAACAAAACAACGGCAGTGCTGTAAATGTAAAAAAATAATTTCAACACACCGCATTTGACGCTACATTCTTAGTCTCAACACGGCGCAGGCATGTGGCGCAGTTTATTAGCTAATATTGAAAACATTCCTGTTTCCAAACACAATCCCGTGAACACACAATGCTGGTAATCAAATGGCCAGTAATCAACCACAGTGAGTTACAAGGCTCACACGACGCCCGCACGTCGCGGATTGACCCCGAGGTCAAGCGCGTCCGCGTGCGCGCGTCTGTATGCGAATGTTTGTGATGGCTTTATACTCCGCTAGGAATTAGAAATATTTATTGCTCTGCTGATTTATAGTAGCATAAAATTGTATAAAATGGAAACGGGGATAGTTGTATCGTAAAGTCTGGACGTTTTAGTTGGTTGAAGATCAAGGAGTGTTATTGCTGTAATATAGCCATAAATATGCCATTACTAGTAACGGATCACCTTCATAGTTAGTAGAGTTAGTGGACTTCACATTTTTATAGCTCAGTAATTCCTTGTGGAGGTTTTCAATCATACCGCGTACATGTTATAGTTTGGGTCTGGTATTTTTACCAGCAACGGATCACCATCCGTAGCAACACCTTGCTACGGAACTTTTTTTTACCCTACAGTCACATACATAATATGTAGTTCTGACCCCACATTAAGATACGAGTCTTTTATCGTGGGCATCAGAAACAACGAGAAACTTTTTCGGTCTCACGTACACCCAGACCCGAAACAAATACTTGTGGATCACACAAACATTTGTCTCGGTGCAGGGATCGAACCCGCGGCCTCTCGTTTCGCAAGCTGGTGTCTAGCCAATTGCGCCACGAGGCTGTCGTATACACTTACACTTAATGTTCTCCATGATGATGATGAGTAATAAACCACAAAAAAAGAAACTAGTGACCGCAAATTTGATGAAATATTTGTGGGATTCAAGTGTTTTCTTTCGGTTTTGGATGTCTGAAAAATGAAAAGTATTTTATTTTCATGCACATAACAGAAGACCTCTAAGTTATTGAGGTAAGGTTAGGATTGGTTGTGTATTTAAGCTACCTCTTTACTGGCGCGACAGTGTGGTCTTATTTTACCTGACTGTGATTAGAGTACAGTCTGGATGAAATACCGACTAGCAAGACACCATCTCCATACAATTACGCTGGCATACTGAAATAAACCCTCTCTTACTTAGGCAATTGGCGGCGAAATGTGGTTGCAGAAAAGCATATTATGTTGCAGAAATGTGAATGTAATATGTATAATTTTTATTATTTTTCACTTCCCTCATATCCTGAACTTATTAAGAAGCATTGTAATAATTCAAAGAGATTGTATATAAACCGACCTGTTATTATCTTTATTACAGGTAACGCTGCTATTTTTTACGACGTGTCCAAATACGTACACATGTAAAAACATAGATAATAATACCAGTTTGTTAGAAGTATGGGAATAGCCACATCCGGCAGTTAAGGGTACGATACTATTAAACAATATCTAATAAAGTGTTAGACGATATGAAGTTTTAATTTCTACATATTAATTTATCTAAGTCGTGATGACCTCGAAGTTTAGGCACGCGGTCGATAATCTCGACGGTCGCGGGTTCAAACCCCAACACACCTCTGACTTTTCGAAGTAATGTGTGTATTCACAAATAATAATCACGGACTTTAGCGGTGAAGGAAAACATCGTGATGAAACCTGCACACCTAAAAGTTCTTAGAAATTTCTTAGGTGTGTAGTCCGACAACCCGCACTAGGTCAGCGTGTTGGACTATATGGGCTGATGATCATGATGATGATATATCACTTATTTTAGTTATTGTCCAAGTTGTGGTCTTAGGGATTTTTTATCTAATTAGTGTATGGAGAAAGATAAAAGCTAAAAACAGTCCAGTTTAGTTCATTTCGAATAAATTATGAATTAGCTAGCTCGATGGAATATAGAAATAAAATGTGATCCAAAAATGTGATGGAGTTAATATTATCGTGCGACATAATATATTTTTTTGCAATTTAGATTTTGCCACGTAATAATTTAGAAAATAGAAATGAATCTACTATTTTATACAATTTCTTATCAAGAGAATGATGTCAGTTTTAGCCGTTCGATTGCGTTGTCTCTAAACAATGTCTATTTGCAAAGCTATCAATCAATTCCTTTTTTACCTTAATGATCAAGTTATTTTTTCGGCAAATTATCATTAATCAACCAGCACTCTTTGTTATACCTAAGACAGATGTTAATGATTTATTGATTGTTAATTTCATTACTGACAAACCTTTGACATAGTTCGTTTTATCAACATTTCTCTCCTTTGAGTGACCTTGAGTTGTTAAGGAAATCGAGGGATACTATTTAAGAATATTAAGAGGGTAAATTTTCCACAAGAGATTTGTTAGAATATGTGAAGATAATTATTAGACTGATGCAATGTGATGAATTAAACTTAATAGCAATACATATGTACATACATACATAAACTCACGCCTGTATTCCCCGAAGGGTTAAGCAGAGGTGCATTTCTGCACCCACATTTCGCCAGGTATATATGAGTCCCGCGTAATAGGTGGCGAGCCTATTGCAGTTTTTCGGGCACATTTCCAGACTCCGTGCTGTTACTGAGAATTTCCTAATGGAAAAACCCAATAACACTTTGCCCGACCCGGGCATCGAACCCAGGACCTCTAGGTCGCACGGCACATACTTATATCGCGAAACCACAAGGCAGTTAATAGCAATAATATAATAATAAAGCCTTTTATTCCGAAATACATATTACACTTATTCGTTCTACTAATTAAACACTATTAAACGAATCATAATAAGTCCTTAAGTTCTCTTTGCCTTACGGCATAGGCCTCCTCCAACGTTTTCCACAGTTTCCTATAGGTTGCAATTTGCCAAAGAGGAGTCAGTTTCAGATCACCTTCCCATCTTCTCACTTTGCGACCTCGGTTCCTTGACCGTTACCTGCTTAGTTTAGTGATAGATAGTTGATACCAGACCGTTACCTGCTTAGTTAAGTGTAAATGGGCCCCATAGCCATTGATGGGGGTAGGAAAGCTGACGTAGAACATATATTGCCAACATTAAAATATTAGAATAAGTCTATTGTCGACAGCCCCGTGGCGCAGTTGGCTAGAAACCAGCTTGCGAAACGAGAGGCCACGGGTTCAATCCCCGCATCGGGACAAATGGGTGTTAGTGAGAGCGAAAAGTCTCTCGTAGTTTGTGATACCCACGACACAAGACTCTTATCTTAAATGTGGGGTCAGAACTATGTATGTGACTTTTGGGTGTATTTATATTTATTTATTTATAATAATCACTCGGCTAAGTGAATATTAATACGCGAGTTCCGAGGCTTAAGTTAACCGCGATGGGTGATGTTTTTTCCCCAGCAACAAACATGGCGTCACCAAACTGACTCAGTTTCCGGCCAGGCGTTTATTTAAAGACAATCTGCTTGGACTTGTATGTGACCTTCGTCGGTTCTCTTTGTATGCTTCTATATAAGATACATACATTATGATTTATTAATGTATATGTGTACATTTTTCAAATTGAGTTTAATGGCTCTATTTGGACAAAACCAGGATTTATTTGCATTTTTTTGTGTAAGTCTAAAATGTCTCGAATTTTTCGATTTCGAAAATAAAAACATTGTATTGTTTGTCGAGAATCTCGACGGTCGCGGGTTCAAACCCCAGGCACTCACCTCTGACTTTTAAGTTATTTGTGTATTCACTATAAATCACGTACTTTAACGGTGAAAGAAAATATCGTAAGGAAACCTGCACACACAAAAAGTTCTTAGGAATGTTTTAAGTGTGTAGTCCGCCAACCCGCCCTAGGCAAGCGTGGTGGACTATGGCTTTAACCCTTTCCATTGTAGGGGAGGCCCGTGTCCAGCAATGGGACGTATATAGGCTGATGATGATGAACTTTGGGTATTACTGTACCAAGCCTTAGTTTAAACCACTTAAGAATTGTTTACTCGAATTGCGATTTCCTTATACGGTTGCATTTACTGAGCTACAAAAATAACTTAGTGAATAATCCCATTTATATAGTATATAATATATCAGTGGCGGTACTTCCATAGAAGCCCAAAAGCGTTACACATTAATTGTGTAATGTCTAGTTTATAATTGGTTATTGTGAGGTCTTTATTTATCAAATTTATTTTGTTAAATAAAGATTTAAAGCTTAAAGAATATTATTCTAAACTTGAAAAGGCAAACTGGGCTTTCGGGCTTCTATGGAAGTACCGCCACTGTAATATATATGTACGTTTATTATGTACATACGTGTTGAATTATAACTTTCAATTTTATTTATTGTTGAAATATTTTCCTTAAATTCTGAGAGACCAAGATCATTCTCAGTTTCCCTAACATCTAGAAATATTACTGTAGAGGACAACTGTGTATAGGACTATATAAAGCAGATGATATATTCGCGGGAAGTGAATCCGCAACCTTCGTGTCTCGCTGGTTACGAGCCCGTCGCGACACTGAGGTCGTCAGGTGGTTATTGTTCATTCAACTTACTCATATACTAAGGATTTTTAAAAGAAATAATCTTTTTTATAAAACATTTCTTCTTAAAAAAGGGTTTAATTATAATCTAACGTATCATAGATAATAAATAAAAAATAGAAATTTGGATCTAAATAAAATCTAAATTGCTTACATGACTTTTTAATTTAATTCATTAACCCTAATCATCTAATTTTGTATCTCGACGCTCGGCCGTAAATTTTACAGCGTAACACATTTAAATGTACACTTGAATGTAAGCTTAATAACGTTTGATATAAGGAGGTAAATGCCGTGTGGAAGTGGTGGATTAACTTATTTATTTTTGCTCGTGTGGTTGTAATTATGCAATAAATTGGCAGTTACTGCTCTTACAAATAGTGGGACGCGTAGGCATTGGAGTTTGTAAATAGCAAAGAAAAAGTGGAACATAAATTGAGTATTTTCAAGTTTTGAAATCTCTTTTACATTAATTGACTCTTTATTTTAATGGGAATTTTCTGATAATATTTTTATAATAAGTATAAAGCGCGAAGTTTGAGATATAACTTAAACTCATTTGAGTTATTTGATTTTTAATCGACTTCAGAAAAAAGAATAGATTCTCAATTCGCGTATATATTCTTTTAAAGAAATATTAATAAAAAACCTTTGTTTTAAGTATTTCCATTAGATAATAGGTAATATAACCTCAACGATCTTCTTCAGAAATACTTCAGATCTAAACCTTTGTTGCCGTTTTAGGTCTCATGGGATTTTTCAAACAAGGTCAAACCCACGCAAGGGTGTTGTTGCGGGATCAACCTGTTCATATATTGTTTAATTGTGACGACGGTGAAATATAATCGCAATTTCTTTATCCTTACCATATTGATATAATACCGCAATGTACTTAAAAATACTCAAATACTTCAACTACAACGGCCAGAAACACCTGAGCTGGGAGTCATTGTTTACCCGACTTACTGGAGCAAGTGACTCGCGCCAGTGGCCGCTGCGTGACATGCCTCGCAAGCGTCGTAGATGCGGTTGTTGACGTGTTTTTACGTGACGCCGATACCCGATTGTTTCCACTACGGCCTTTGTTCTTATTAGCTATTACCCGTGATTTTACGTACGGTCATGGGTCGTGCATTTCCATCCACGCGCTTCTGTACAATGTAACATCCTTTATAACTTGCTATGTCTAGAAATGTTGAACTTATTTTCTAGAAATGCTGTTTCTAGTTGAGGAGTAGTACACTGTCTAATCTCGCGGCACACGTATGTACTGCGCAATCACGAGGTCCCGGGTCTAATTCTCGATTTTCCATTAGATGTTTCTCAGTAACGGCCCGGAGTCTGTCATGTGGATAATTAGAAAGGGCTCACATGATCTTAATGGAGTGTAACTGATTGTAAGTATTACAATTCAATACAAAGAGCAACAGATAGCAATCCAAGCGGGTGTTGTACTTGGATAACAGCCAACTTCTGACGTTCACGATCAATTTGGTGTCTTGAGGTTACCTTAGCATCGCTCTAACGATATATTATATTCCAAAATTCAACTTTTACAATACTACACCAACAAATAACTCAGCAGACAGATATACGTCAAAAATAAGCCATATCCCACCACACACCCGCCACTGTTACTCCTGTGCTCCAGGATCAACAGCGGCACGCACAGTATTGACGCTGAGCAATGAAGCTCAGCGAATCTAAGGGGACCTAAATTTGTCACAATCTCGCAACGAAGTTAATCAGAAAGACAAATAAAGGAGGAGTTGGAAAACAATATACGTCAAATGAGAGATATAATGCATGGTAAACGCTCTATTTTCCTTCAAGAACATACTACATTGCTGCGTTAGTATAGAAAAAGAATCCAAAAAAGCTTCTAAATAGAACTTGTAAGTTATTGCCACACCGCATACATGAATCGAGTCATGGGTTTGTCGCGACATGTTTTTATGTAACACTGCATGTGAACCTGCGTATGCGCAGTTATTTCCGCGCTGGCCGCGCCGCGTGGTATCACGTGCGTTCTATACAACAGCAACCGCAGATTTTCCTAGAACCAGTAAAGTAAGATTTAATTGAAATGATGAGTGTTTTAAACATGGCGCGAAAAAAACGCGTCAATTTAAAACATATCGCTTTTTTTTTGCTAAAATCAAAAATAAAAAAATCGCTGTTTAGGTTCTTAATAGGGGTTTTAATTGCATCACGTTTTAGTGACGATATAATTTGAATTAAACTAGACAATGTGTCTCGGAAATAGTTTGTTTTTTGTCTTCGTTCGTGGTAGGAGCTTTGGTAGAGGTTTGAACTGTGTTTCGAGACGAATATTCTCTGTGGTCTCGCGGTACAAGTATGTGCCGTGCGATCTAGAGGTCCTGGGTTCGATTCCCGGGTCGGGCAAAGTGTTATTGGGTTTTTCCATTAGGAAATTCTCAGTAACAGCACGGAGTCTGGAAATGTGCCCGAAAACGGCAATAGGCTCGCCCCCTATTACGTGGGACTGATACATACCTGGCGAAATGTGGGTGCAGAAATGCACCTCTGCCTACCCCTTCGGGGAATACAGGCGTGAGTTTATGATGATGATGATATTCGACTATTTTCTGGTAGATTTGCTGGTAGATTCTAAATGTAACAATAAACTTATGTTTTAATTTGGAAACAGAAGTACATAATATGTATTGTTTGATATTTGAATCCCCCCGATGTGAAAAAGGGAAATAGATAATAAAAGAAGTTTGTGGGCTAGATGTACTGCGATCCTTGTATCTAAATCTTGATATTGTAGAACAGGTTCATCATCATCGTCAAATCAGTCCATATATGTCTAGCAACAGGCATTCTCGCCATTTGAGAAGGGTTAGGCCTTAGTCCACCTAGTGTGGGCTAGCTTTTGGAATAATTCTGAAATAATCGAAGTAGGCTCTTGCTAGTTGACGCTCCATTTTGCCAGCTCTGTCCATAACATTAAGTACAAGTGCATTCCACAGCTCAGGACAAACAATATCAGTTAAGATAAAAAGATGATGTTGTTTGATGATGAAACAAGTTTTTTTCGTAATTTCGACACCGTAATTTTGTCCCTAGCGTCCATCGTTCTAATCTAAGATTCACAACAGCAACGTAAAAACTCCGTGCCAAATCGTAATTTGTGTCTGGCCACGTTTCTCCATAGGTGGTCTCGGTTGAATTTTCTTTTACGGCTTCTAAAGTTTTACGTGCGTGTCTTTGAATTTAAAGTTATAGTTTTTATGCTTCGTCAATTGGCGGGAAGTACAAAAATAGAAGCTTACAAAACATCAATAAAAAGCTAAAATGCAAGTGGCTATCTGAAAAAAAAAATACGAATTCTTTTCCATTTTTCAAATTCCCAGCAATTTGAATATTTTCAATTTTACGAATTTAGTAATATAATATGTAATTCATTCGTCTGGAGTATTTTTAACTAAATAATAATTGTAATAATCTACAGCCCCTTTTCTCATCATTGTAACTCAATTCAATTACACAGTTTATAAACATATTTTTTTTTCACATTCATTTGAAAATTAGAATGACTTAAAAAAACAATGAATGTGTAGTTTAGGGCGAAAACACTTCTTTTTTAGCAGGTGTTGCTTAATTGATGTTATAAAGTTTTATTTTCATCCAAAACCTATTTTTGTTTACGAGGTAAAATTAAATTCTAAACAACCTTTTTGTTACTTTGAAACGAGTATAGTATATTGGTTTTGTAATTTATTATAGTATTATGAAAGAGATGCTACTTTTTTCGTATATTGTTTATTGACCGCGAAGCTAAACGCTATATCGCTTTTTTATATGTTTATTACACGTAAAACCAGATGTGAACAAGTTTTTGATTTGGTGAGTTTTATGCTGTTTGTCAAGATTGTCTTTGCGAGAAAAAAATATCTGACGAAAATTTGGCGGGATAATGAAATAATGTGTTATTTTTTTCTTTTTTGAGTAAGGTACACTATTAAATATTTATGATTGTGAATTTGTATGAGAGCGCAAAAATGAAATCGTTGTTCTTTACCTGAATTTAAAAAAAAATATGACAAAGCTGTATGGCCTATGTCCCTTTGCTTTTCCTTTAAAGGTAAAATAAGAAAAAATAATTGTCGGGAAATGTCATGACATTTTTATTAATCCGTTACGTTATTTTTTTATTAATAATGTTAATTTATAGCCCTGGTAATAAAGTTTGTTTTTAAAGTGTTTAGAGAATAAAAAGTGATTACCTATACGTCATAATAATCATTGAACATTAAATGTTAGTCAATTAAATGAAAAAAGGTAAAGTGATATTTGTCGTTTATTGTAATAATATTTTTATGTCGAGAAATGTACGGTAAAGTACCTATATATTTATTATTCAAAGCGCAGAAAGATGTGTTGGCGTATGTACGAGTATGACAAATTGTACGGTGCGTGGACGGAATGATGACACGATTTGACAGAATGATTGACAAGTTTGGTATTTATGTGAATGCAAGCGCCATTGTTTCACAGATTTTATGGTGAATTCGCGATTGTCAGATTTTTGAGAAGTTGTTTTTTCGTGTTCTTCCTTTGTTTTTCGTAGAACGGATGAATAAATTAGACGCGAGTGCTCGACAATTAGAAATTTATGTCGGTAAACGCATTACGTGTTTATGGAGAAATTTAATGTACCAACAAAACATAACACCGGTATCACAAATTATATTAAAATAAATCCACCCTTATTTTATTTTGGCACAATATAATGTTCCGACATAGGCATCTCCTATGGCACGCCACTGGGCTCGATCTTCGGCCCTCCTCATCCAACCGCTGCCAGCCACTCTGCGGAGTGCTAGGAGAGGCCTATGTCCAGCAGTGGACTTGACAAAGGCTGTTGATGATGATGATGATAATGTTCTGATTTCAAAATTTGACAGACATCTCAGTGTGAAGGTGGAGCACTTAGTTATAAATACAAAATAGGTCTAAACTTCCATTCCAAAAATAATTTTCTGTCATCCGTTAAGTACTAATTTCTGTTTTTTATTTTTATTTCATACAACCGGTAGTATTTTTTTCAAATCAATGTTCAATAATAATGTAACAATGATAGGTAGTAAAAAGCGGACCGTTACCTGTTACTGTTGTCTGTATGTGTCGACAAGTAGACAGGGGTACAATGAGATGCGCTACGCCCCCTACTGTCTTTCTTGTTTTTGTATTCAGGTAGACATGTGTATTGATATCAGATCATCTTAATTATGCATCTGTATCAGTGTTTGTTTTTTAGTCTGTGACGTGTTCGAAATTTGAAATGCGGCTGCGATGGCCTGTTCTTGACGTGAATATTCTAAAGAGGTGTCTTTAAAAGATTTCTGTTATCATTCACAAGTACAATATATTTTTATTTTATTTATCGATCACATAACTTTAATGTAATAAATGTACTTTACCTAAAATACCGTCAAATAAAATGCAGTAATGTATGTAAAATTATGTAATTTCGCAGCTACTATAATTTTAAATTGTTAATAAATAACATTATTGTGTGTAATATAGAATATATTCTTTGTTATATGAAACTAGGCATACATAAGCCATACTCGTACAATTCAAGAGATGTTTAAGAGACACGTGTACTTCCGTTTTCGTTGACTCATTCGAGTCATTACTTTAGCATTACTCATGTATGCCTAGTACATTACGTATCTAGTACATTAATTAATAAATACTCTTAACAGTCACCTGTAAAACTCTGTTTCCAACTCTTCGTTTATAATTTTTTTCTAATTTCGTTGCGGGATCATGACAAGTTAAGTTCTCTTAGATACGTTGAGCTTCATTGCTCGGGGTCAATATTGTGCGTGTCCCTGTTGATCCTGGAGCACTGGTGTTGCTGTGGTGGATGTGTGTTGGGATAGGGATAAAAAAGTCATCTGTACAGACCTTGTCCCATTCTACTTGTAAGTCTCGAGACACTCAATTCTCATAGATATTAAATCGTACTAGATTCTTAGGCAAAATAAGCTAGGAACGCATATTAATAGTATTATGTTTTATTGTTGCAGTAACAAGTCGACAATGTGACGAAGTGGCTGCCTACACGGACATTTTCGTAATTTTCCGGCTTCTTGAAAGAGTTTGAAAAATATTTTATCAGGTAAATATTTTGTTATGTGTTTTTTGATTACTCATCATTTAGGTTTAAGTTAAACAAGCTATAAGTTGTATTTCGGGAATTTCTTGTTAAAGTTTTTCTAATGCATTTTTATGTATTACGAAAATCTTCTAATCGTGAAGAAAATTCTGACAAGATTTTTTTGTTCAGTTATTTTCTATAATAATTTATCGCAATTAGGTTCAAATCATTGCGTATGTTAGAAAATGCGTTGAGCACAGTAATGAGCATCCATACAGGGATAATGCGGTCATAGTAATGGTTCTATTACGTGTTTTATTGCGCTAAGATGTTCAAATTGCACCAATCACAGCGCCCGATGACTGATTTATTGACAGGATGTGGTTTCTTTATATCTAATTGCATAACAGTCTTTCATGTCTTTCTATACTATTAATAATAAAATATGTGAGCTGGCGAATCGAAATTAAAGCTAGATAACTAAATTTTCATCATTAGCCCATATACCTACGTTCCACTGCTGGGCACGGGCCTCTTCTACAACTAAGAGGGGTTAGGCCTAAGTCCACCACGCTGGCCTAATTCGGGTTGGTGGAGTACACACCTAAGAAATTCCTAAGAACTATTAGGTGTGCAGGTTTTATCACTATGTTTCCCTTCACCGTTGTACACAATGTTGTATAATATTAACATATTAACAATAGTATGTTGCACACAGAAATATGTTTTGTAACTTTTGTGTTACCAATTAATTATTGATAATAGCTGCGTGGTCTCGCGGCACAGGTATGTGCTGTGCGATCTAGAGGCCCTGGGTTCGATTCCCGGGTCGGGCAAAGTGTTATTGGGTTTTTCCTTTAGGAAATTCTCTGTAGCAGCACGGAGTCTGGAAATGTGCCCGAAAAACGGCAATAGGCTCGCCCCCTAATACGTGGGACTGATACATACCTGGCGCAATGTGGGTGCAGAAATGCATCTCTGCCTACCCCTTCGGGGAATATAGGCGTGAGGTTATATATGTATGTATGTAGAAATGTGATTTTTGTGTGACAATTATTACTTCATTATACGCTTTACTTACATCGCAATGAAATAAACCTCACGATTTCCATTTGTATCTAAATTTGGTATTCTATTGAGTAAATAAGGCGTTTATTCACTGGCGGCATAAAAGATGTTCCTAAATAGCACGACGTCTGTATCGCGCCTATTTCGTTGACAATCCGAACTAAATTGCTTGTACCCCTCGATGTACAGGTTAGGATATAAAATATCCCCAACTCGGATTCACGTTGCCCATCCTCAGCTAACAATGTAAGTGAAGCTATAGGACAGTCTTCGACTTCGGTTTGCTTTTAGTCGGCAAATATTACTATTATTATTATTGGTACTATTTGCCGAAAAGTCATTAATTTATAATAAGTGTGTTTTCGGAACTATCTGATAGAAAGTTAATATTATAAATGCGAAAGTAAATTCGCGTGTCTGTTACGTTTTCTAGTTTAAGCGACTGGACCGATTTGAATGATATTTGGTATGGAGATTGATAGGACCTTTTGAAATGACATAGGGTATTTTTATTTCGGGAATGTGCAATGTTCCTCGGGAATTAGCACCGAGCCCCATAGCTAGAGGTATGTGAAATATCAAATAGCCTTCTTTTAGTTTTAATTTATCTTTGTCCCAAAACTCATTGAAATCGGTTCAGCGATTTAAGCCATAAATCGTTAGAAACAAATTCACTTAAACATTTATAATATTGATTTTTATTATAGTTCCGTTTATAGCATGTATAATAGGCAGAGGATATCAGTTCGCATCCGATTGCCATTAACATCCGATCGACGTTCGATTGCAAGAAACATTTTTTGCTCCTTTTATATTTGCTATTTGTAATTAAATTATATTTATTGAATATTAATTTGATTAGAGTCAGGTATTGGTAGAACGTTCGAAATTGAAACCTATTTTTTTTTGTTTATGAGGTCGTTATTCTGCCTTGTAGGTATTCGCCTAAAACTAGTCTAGACTGTGATGACTGTGTGTGACTGTTCTTCAATTCTAATTTAAAATTATTTGATAATAGCATATAAGAAGAATTAACCTTTTTATTTTTGGTTCTAATTTTTCGTATTTTTTCTACCGTTGAATAGATTGAAAAGTTTCCTCCACTTATTAGTCCGTATATTATCTGTCCCTACGTTATCGTGCCAGCGTCATGCTTCCCTTTGTTCGATCGATACCAAAATAGTTAACAATGTCAAATAATAAACATTGAATGCAGCTACACCATACATTTTAATTACGAGATGCAATCGAGTTCCCTTAATACAGCGTAAACGTCCAGCATTACCTATCTCTAGAATCCGGTGCGAATGGCACGCAATAACCGCCTTTATTTCGAAGCACATACGACACAAGCTCCTCATAGTTTTATATCAAACAGAACTTTTAACAAGCCGTTGGATGCACTCTAGAAATTATCTGGGATCGACTCGTTACGGACGACACTTCAATACAGCTGAGACTTCGTATCAGATATACCACGCTGCCTTTTTTTGTTTAAAAGGTTCTTTACTTGCGTCCAGTTTTGCAACTTGATTTTATGTTGGGCCTTGCGATCGCTTTAATATTGAAAACACTAGTTTTTAGGATAGGATACAATATACTGAGCGCGTTTTACAATAAGCCTGTCACTTGCGTCTGATTTTAAGTACTGGTCTTTTTGGAGACAGCTATCTTCCACCAATAAGTTGATTCATGTACGTGTACAAAGATAATATTTGACAAATACTGTGACAGCCCCGTGACGCAGTTGGCTAGGTACCAACTTGTGAAACGAGAGGCCGCGGATTCGATTCCCGCACCAAGACAAATGTTTGTGTGATCCATAAATATTTGTTTCGGGTCTGGGTGTTTGTGAGACCTAACAGTCTCTCATAGTTTCTGATACCAACGACACAGAACTTGTATCCTAGTGTGGGATCAGAACTATGTATGTGACTGTTGTGTGTATTAATTAAGTCTCTCGATTTAGTTTGAGGTGATTCTGGCTACTATAAACCTTTGTTTGTGAAGTAATTGTCATGTATACCAGTGCAGATATAACGTAAGTCTTCACTTCATGAACAATTGATTATATCTGTTACTTAAAATACACGATGCATCTAAGGAAACTATCGTTCTGTTATATAGAAAACTCTCGAGTGGAACCTCTTGCCGGTAAGCGCAACACTAGACGACCACCCGTAAGGTGGATAGACGTCTTAAGGGTGTTTGTTTTGGCAATTGTTCAGCAATAGACTTTCTGATTCTATTTATATGTATTTAAAAAAAACACGTTTTTGGTGTTATTAGTTCCATAGAATATTCTAGAAAGAAGATATTTATTACATTTCGTTTCAAGCAGTGGCGATACTTCCATTGAAGCCCAAAAGCGTTACACGTTAATTACGTAATGTACATACATACATACATACATAAACTCATGCCTGTATTCCCCGAAGGTGTAGGCAGAGGTGCATTTCTACACCCACATTTCGCCAAGTATGTATGTATCAATCCCACGTAATAGGGGGCGAGCCTATTGCCGTTAAAACCCAATAACACTTTGCCCGACCCGGGAATCGAACCCAGGACGTCTAGATCGCACGGCACATACTTGTACCGCGAGACCACATAAATTATGTAATGTCTAGTTTATAATTGCTTATTGTGGGTTTAGGATATTCTTTATGAGTCAAATTACGTTTGTTTAAATAAAGATTTAAAGATTATATCAATCGGATTTTTGTAAGGGTAGCTGGGCTGTCGGGCTTCCATTGAAGTATCGCCACTGGTTTCAAGGTAACTATTTTTCGATGAACTTGACGTTCTTTATGCTTCAGAGAGTTTAATTAACTCCAGTTATGATCAAAATAATTAAATATACAATTACATAGTGATGGAAGTAGGTCAAAGGGGCATTGCATCATTTGTATGTTGGCGTTTTGGTATGTGTAGCACGATTACCGCTAACCTTAAAATACAATTATAATCAAAAGTTCCTGTACGCATTTGGTTTGATATTATCACTAATTAGCCTTATCGTAAACAAACATGTTAATGGAGTGGATAAAATGGTGTTAATTTCGTAACATAAAATGTGAAGCTTATGAAATTTCTCGCTAATTGTATGGAGATTACAGCAGAGATTGCGGTTCTTATTAAAGATTTTAGCGGGTATACTATGTATGTAAAAACCATCTTAAAATAAAAAAAAGCAATATAACTTTGTATCATCAATTACATATTAACAATTCTACGAAGCGTAAGTTAGTAGCTAATTTATATGTTCACTTTTTGTACTGACTTGCCATAAGTGTTGCTTAATTGCCCACTTGATTAACAAACGATTCGTTTCAATGTAGTTTATAGTTATTTATTTATTACCTTAATTGATTTCATGTATTGAAAAATGGAGATATTGAAAAATACCAGTTTAATGAAAACAATTAGAGTCAACGAGCCATCCCGGGCCAGCTCATTACAATTCATAAATTCACGTTTCGTTTAACGCAGTGTTGTTGCAAAAACCGCATTATTCATAAGGTTGTTATGTCGTGCCGGCACAGTAATCAATTAATACCAGATCGCCACCGTGGAGGTATGGAGATCAGTCTCGGCATGTTGGACTTTTTGTCAAAAAATACTTCTGGTAAAGGCGCCGCTTGCGATAAATTATTGTTTTTACAAAATTTGTCGCCGATTTCTTTGTCGCCATCAAGTGCCGGCAATTTTTTGCTAAAATCAAAAGAACAAGATTGATTCAAAGATGAAGATTCAAGATGAAGATTGATTGATTGACACCTTGGATTTTTTTGTAGAAGTATGCAAATTTGGATAAAATTAAATATTTAAATAAAATTTAAAATCTTGAATCTTCATCTTTGAATCAATCTTGTTCTTTTGATTTTAGCAAAAAATTGCCGGCAATTTTAGAAAAAATATTAAATATTTAATAATATTAAATATTTGGTGTCTTTTTAGCTGCGCAGTAAACACAGGATAAATTGCTGTTGAGTGCAGTGCGCTCCAAATATAGTGTCGGATGACGAGTATAATCACGATGATTCTACGTCAATGACATTATTTGGGGTTATTGATGAGTTAATTTAGAGCCCGTTGGTCATGTCGGTCCAAGACTCAGGTCGGACAAAGCGGTATTGAATTTTTCAATGTGGAAAGTCTTAGAAGCAGCACAGTGTCTGGAAATTTGTCTAAAGAACGGCGATAAAATATTGTGAGAGAATTAAAAAAAAGTTGAAAGTTAGTGTAGAAATGCTCCTCAGCCTTAGAGATACCGGCATCAGTGTATCTGTAGGTACATGCAATTGATGGAAGTCTTCAGGGCTAGAACGTAAACAAATAAAACGGAATTGCTCCTTTAACTTCTTAACATATAGGACTCACAATAGTTAAAAACTTAACAAAAATAGTTAACAGAAACTTGAATCTTCCATCGGCAAAATTTGCTTACTTAATTAAAAAGCGAGCTCGCCAAATTCTAGCACTTGTAATACTCCAGGAGACATTCAACATTTGCTGGTGGAATGTGTCCGGAACAAAAATGAGCGGGATCTGCTGCGGGATGAATTTGAGTTGAATTTGTTAGATGTAGGCTGGATATGCAAATTGAGCAACTAAATTTATCCAGTAGGTACACAGCGTTCCATGCTCGTCTTTATTTATATTTATTAATGTATATGTAAATATGACTATGTGAAAGATACGATGGGGTTGTCATATCTTTTTTTGATAAAAATACCCGAATAAAATAAAGATTAAAAAAACTTGAATCTAAATTTTTTTGGCTCGTAAAATACACTAAACCATCTTTTCAAATTTCACTGCACTCTACACACGCAAAGTTATCCATTAATATGCAACGCGTTCCAATACTCTAATACATTTCGTAAGACAAAACATTAATACCTCCAGAGTGGCGATACATCACAAATATTACAAGTACGGTGCAATTAAAATGCGAATATTCATACAAGCAGAACTAGTTTGCAATACTGTCGAGCTGGTTGCTATCTATCTTGCAGATTGCTTAACGATTACCGATGTTACAGAAATTGTAAGACAATCTACCGTAGGAGATTTCAAAACACTTCATACTTGCAAACATGCACTGACTAATTGTCTTAAGAGGTTATATAAAATTAAAAGTCAGAATATTTGGTTTCATATTTTACAATTATTAATACACACGTTTTTCTTCTTACTAAATACCAAAATAATACCAGTATTATTTGTTGCCCAGGCAACTCTCGTTTACCGGGCACATTTTCAGACTGCACGCTCCTGAGAATTTTTTCTTCTGATTACACTCTTGATTTTACGCTGCGAGACCAATCAAGGTTTGTTTTGTAACTATTATGTTAAAATAGATTTATTTTTTATTACGTTTGTCATTATCCTTTGTTATTAATTAAACATGCGTTAACTTGAAGTTGACGTAAACCTTTTTGCCACTTGACGTCATCGGTCATTTCGTTTGCCAACGAACGGAGAACAAAATGAATTTATATTGAACGTTTGAAAGGATCCAATCGGATTGGGTGTACCGCTAATGAACTCAAACACGTTGACAGCCCGAGGATCCGGACCCTGTTCTTGACCTTGGTGTCCAAATATAGCCCGTGATGGCATAACGAGAAATTTTTATTTTTGTTTTCGACTCCTTGTGGACTTTTTATTTCAAAAGATGCATTTACACTGAGGTCTGTTTGCTTTGTGTGTATTTGTAATCAATTTATGGCGCGAGAATAAGCGTGGTTGTCTATTTTGTTATAATTCATTGTTTAATAAATGGGTACTGTATGTAAAAAAGTAACTATTAACAAATAAAAGCTTTTCAAAACATTATATGTGTCTTGATCCGAGAGTCTTTTCGAAATCCATAGGGACTTAAATATTATTAGTTTGGATGGAGAGAAAGAACGAAGAGAGGCGTTTTATATAATGGTGCCTTAATTTCTTCTAATATTGTTACCATGTACCATACCGTATACGCCCCACTACTGGTCCTACTTCACGGTCGATAGGGTTTAGGCCTTATATTTTTGTTTACACAACATAAATTGCTAAACCATGTACCTAAAGATTATTGCATTTTTAAAAACGTATGCAAATGTTTACCCTACAAACAAAATTGTGTAAATAACAGTATACATATTTGCTTGTCGTTAAAGGGTTATTTTGAGGAGTTTACCTTTTATCCGCATCTATAGATGCCATGTACTTTTCTTCTAAACATTATGTCAGTTTGTTCTCTTTACCCACAGCGCCAGCTTAATTCGTTTATGTTTTATACACATTCGTAGGCAGAGGTGCATTTCTGCACCCACATTTCGCCAGGCCACATAACAGAAAACGTTTTTCGTTCACATTTCCAGACTCCGAGCTGCTACTGAGAATTTCCTAATGAAAGGAAACCAATATCATATGTTATCCGTTTTGATCTACTTAAGCTTAAGTTCTATTCATCTTACGCGTGAAGATGACACCTAATAGTCCATTTTTTTGCTACGGAACAGAGTCGACTAGGATCCCATAGAGATTTGCTGAATTTCACCGCTCTTTGTTATTTCTATGCGTGCCACTGTCGATCCTGGTAGTGTGCAGTGGTCCTGTCCTTGCAATAAATTTAATCTGTCATATAAATTAATTCTCATTTGAATAAACCCACGCTCGGCCCTTGTAAAAGTGAGATTTATCAATTATCTAGTGTTAGTTATTCCAGTAGAGGACACAATAAACAACATAATAATTAGATAACAATGGTTATAACTCGAGTTGTTATCTAAGATCAGGGCAGGCTGTTGCGCGCGTGTGCCTATCTTATCTCTGTAATTATGCATATGTCGAAATTATTCTGTCCTTGCATTATTGTCGGCGCTTATCTGCAGGAGGTAGCTGTGGAGTTATTTCGTCTAGTTCCAACATTTTGTAGTTTTTTGTTCTTCCTATTTGTAAGAATTTATCGTATGTTTTGCATCTATATTTACCGATTTTAATTATATATTGAAATAAAGGTCAGTTCAATTTTATTTTAATTCAGGCACGGAAAATTGACTGCGCTTGCAGCTGTTAGTAAGTATAGTCTCATCTAAATAAATTCTCCAAAAATCGAGCATAAATAATATTGTACAGGAATAGCACAATTGCCTATGCTCGAGAAATATTTCATCATTTTCCTTGATATACTAGGTACATGTTACACATACATACATACATACATAAACTCACGCCTGTATTCCCTTAAGGGTAGGCAGAGGTGCATTTCTGCACCCACATTTCGCCAAGTATGTATCAGTCCCACGTAATAGGTGGCGAGCCTATTGCCGTTTTTCGGGCACATTTCCAGACTCCGTGCTGTTACCGAGAATTTCCTAATGGAAAAACCCAATAACACTTTGCCCGACCCGGGAATCGAACCCAGGACCTCTAGATCGCACGGCACATAGTTGTACCGCGAGACCACGAGGCAGTACATGTTACACATAAATATATATTTCATAAAATTACATATTCATTGCATACATACATAACCTCACGCCTATATTCCTCGAATGGGTAGGCAGAGGTGCATTTCTGCACCCACATTTCGCCAGTATGTATCAGTCCCACGTAATAGGGGGCGAGCCTATTGTCGCTTTTCAGGCACATTTCCAGATTCCGGGCTGTTACTGAGACTTCCTAATACAAAAATTTAATAACGACGACGAATCGAACCCGGAACTTTAAGATCGCACGGCACTTACTTGTGCTGCAAGACCACGAGGCAGTCAGAAAATTAATTGTTAATGTGTATATTGTAAGGGTTTTTTTTAATAGAAACTCTGATGCATTCCTTATCGTGCTTGCGCATTATACCTATTTGGAATGTTACAAGTCCTTTGTAAACTTTTCCTGTATCGTCACAAGTTCACAGAATGGCAGATTTGCGTCAATAGCACATTTATTTTTAATGTATTGACGAAGAGGAGTCATCAAAATTTTGACTCGTGGAAATCTGGAACGGTTGTAATTACAACCAATAATATTAACATTTTGTTGTTAGTTTATCTAATTGACTTGTAGTGGAATATATTAAAGACTAGATTAACGCTTTTTCATTGCCATTAGCCCATAATAATTGGGTTTATTTAATCATCTCAAGTATAGTTCTCAGTGTATTAGCGTGTATTTGTCAAACTAACATGAGTCTTACAGAATTGAACTGCAATAGATTTACACAGAGTTGTCAAATCTTTTTTCACCTCAAAATTGCGGCTTGATGTTTTTGAGACAGAAAAGTCTTTTGTAGTTTCTAGCACTAATTATGGCCATGGTGTCGTGAGTAACATGAACCATCTGAGAGTTTTTAGTCTCACAAATAGCTTCATCACCAGCCCATATAGGTATGGGGCACGGGCCTCCTCTACAACTGAGAGGGTTTAGGCCTTAGTCCACCACGCTGGCCTCATGCGGGTTGGCGGACTACACACCTAAGAATTTCCTAAGAACTTTTAGGTGTGCAGGTGCATCACGTTTTACTTCACCGTTTAAGTACGTGATAATTCTTTGTGAATACACACATAACTTCGAAAAGCCAGAGGTGTGTGCCTCGGGTTTGAACCTGCGACCGTGAAGATTCTCAACCGCGTGCCTAAACCTCGAGGCCATCACGAATTATCTCAAGATTATGTAACAAAAATTCTACTTAACGTCCTTTTTGCTGTAGTTGGTGAGAGACCTGGTTGTGAAACGAGAGTCCATGGGCTCTATTCCTGTAGCGGAATACATAACTTGCGACTTGATGTTTTTGAGACAGAAAAATCTTTCTTAGTTTCTAACAATAATTACTATAGTATCGTGAGTAACATGAACCATCTGAGAGTCTTTAGTCTTACAAATAGCTTAGCGTATCATATTTTAGGAAATCGGACCCTAATTCTTAATGTAATTTCGTCTGCCAAAATCTAAATAAAGTAGTAATTAATGGTTGATGATATTATACATTCGTTGCCATAATGCCAGCATATACATATACATATCCTTACCCAACAAAACACGCAAGTCCAAGCCATTCATTACAAGGGAAGCAAGGAGTGTCTGGTGTTTAGCAATTCGGTGCACAATACGAACCGGATCGTAGAACAATGGACACAAAGCGACGGATGGCGGCTTATTGTGATTGCCAGAATGTGGGCCAGTCGCGCACGCAAGGACACCTCGGTTTGCGCAGATGGATCGCTTAAACGCTATTTTTAATCATTTTAAAATTATTTGTTGGTGCTAATAAACCTTATTCCTAAAAAAATAATCTCATAGGAGTAGGTAAGGGCGTGTTTTACATCTAAATCTATAGCTCTTCATCGGGTACACTTTCCGACTTTGAGCTGCTATAGGGAATTTCTGAATACAATATAAAAAAGCAACAATATTTTTCCCAACTTAGCTAACGAGAACCAAATGAATACTTAGCAGACGAATTTCATACAGTGCGCGAGATTGCCGGAGGAAAAAAAAAATCAGTAAATCTTATATATTCTTTTTGTTTCTTCGCCCCCTGCCCCATTTATTTTAAATGACCAAGGCATTTACGACTTTTAAGTGTAAGTTTTCTTTATTAAGTGTAGTCATAAAATAAACAACATTACTATTTAATTTGTTTTTGAATAACCGCCTTATTTTTAACTCTGTTTTAAACAACATTTACAGATAGTTTTTACAGTAAGTTATTACTAAGTTTTAAATGAGTCCCTACGTTTTGTGGGCAAAGATAAGGTAAGGTTTCCTTGACACTTGCTGTTTATTGGTTACTCTACTGTTCGGTTGAATATCACAATATGGCTCTTTATCTAATATATTTAAGTCTTGTAACGAAAACATTAGAAAGTCCGCGGATATATTAGCCTGATGTACCAATGTCATACAATTTTCATAAGTATAAGAATAAAGTTAATGATATGGGGTATAGATACGTCACCCACATATATTTTGCAGCTCATACCTTTTCCGATGCTGTCTCGAAAACAATTCCTAGAAGAGTTCTTAGGTCAAGGCGAACGTAAAACAGACAGGTGACTGTTTGGTATTGCTAATACCACCCACAGCACAACTGAATCTATTATTGCTTATTATACGTCTGTTACTGATAGCTATCTTTTTAAACAAATACAAAAACAAGCACTGCCAATAAGGGAATCGAACTCGCTTCTGAGTAAATAAACCGACGAACATTGTATCTTGTTACATGGCCCCGCAAAAAGTGAAAGTTGCTGCCAAAAACGGCACACACCTCGTCCAAAGTTACATCACTTTACTTATGTTTATTATGTTCTTATTACTTAGGCAGTAAGGGTGGTTTTGCTATGCTTCTCAACACATATTTAAACGTAATGTATGATTATGTGCGGATTTAGCGTTCTGTGAGCAAACATATTGAATGGTAAATTACTCGGTTTGCTCTGGTTTTTAAATAATGTGTTAGTATTGTGAGTATATGCTGGGTTATGTAAGCAATTCTTTTCTATTAGTCCACCCAGCAGCATTGCAATTCGGTACTCTTCCTCACCGTACAAAAAGTGTATATTTACAAGTATTTTATGGTGTTACTGCTCAAGTTAAGCTTTAATGACGTAGAGCATCTTTACTTGTTATTTAAACTCTTACGAGGAAGGACCCTTTGTTTACTAATTTAGCTCTCGCTTTTAAAATTCTCCAGGAGTACGAGTATACTTTACGATATTTTCCCACAATATCAAAAAAGTAATAGAGTGACCAGTCATATAATCAGGACCCCAAACTAAGACACATTTTGTGACATGGACCTGTGGGTACCAGAAAAAACAAAAAGTTTTGTTTTCTAACAAATAATTGGACTCGAAGAAATGTTTGTAGGTAAACCAATAGCACCAAGGATATGAATAATTTGAAAATTTAAAGTGATATGGGACTTGACGTCGCTATGAACATAATTCGTAGACTAAAGTGAGTATCGTTTGATTTTTTATTCCACATTCGAATCATAGTCAATAATCCACCTCCACACTAAGACAAATATTGGTAATTCACGCCAATGTTTGTTCCAACATGCTGATGACCTTTTGTCCCAAACAAATGAGGTCGATTTTATACAACGGAACCTTGCGATTGCAGAATATATTCGCTTGATTGCTCCGACACTTGACTCGATCGTGCCTACCCTCCATTCCGAGACGAAGGTTGCGTAAATGAAGATGTTTTTAGGGCACTCTTTAATAAAAGAGCAAGAGGTTTCTACCTAGTGTTTCTGTATATTTAAGGTAAGGTTAAATTACTGGATATGGAACATGTGCAATGTTTAAATTATATGATACGTCAACCAGTGGCGATGCTTTCATGGAAGCCCAAAAGGCCTTACAAAATTCCGAATAATAATATTTAAGCTTTAAATGTTTATTTAACAAAAGCAGTTTGGCATATAAATGAGAATATATTGACCCCACAATAAACAATTATAAACTAAACATATAAACACCCTTTTAGGTTTCTATGGAAGTACCGCCACTGAATTCAACGTGATTGCACTAGCATCTAATGGTTAGCACAGGAGCCGTTCAAAGTGTCATCAATTGGGTTAATTATGCTGGTATAATTAGTACCAAATTTAACACAGCCTGCCCTCGAAACGCGACTCGCTTGCGTAGGTCACTATGTAAGATTTAACATGTTATATACATACAGTGGTCACTGTGTAGGCTGATACATATGTATATCCTATCAAATTAATAAATAAATGCTGTGTGCGTATCCCTAAGAAATAATTCTTAGGGATATATTTAGTTTGGGTAAATATGGAGGACGAGCCAGTACTGTAAATTATTCTCGTGTCTTCTCTTACTACGTGCGTGATTAATAAGCATGTCCTATTGATTATGAACGGACATATTATGTGTTATTATAAAAAAACACGATTTTTGTCTATGTTTATAGCAGCTTCGTCTCGTGAGGAGAAAAGTTAGGTGTGAGTCCATTATCATAGTGTACCTGCATTCGAGATACTTGAAAATTTCTTGTAAAAATCTTTCTTATGAAGAATGTTTGATAATGTTTTCTTGTTGTATTTCACAATCATCCACGAATATAAACATAACTTTGGGGGTTCAATTGTATGTTAACTTACGCAGCATTATGTGTCGATTTTGTTCTTCAAAAATCACAATTTTTGATTGTAATATAAATACAAAATCTAAAGAAAAATACAATGTTTTAATGTCTTATTGTTGGTACAAAATTATTAAGATGTCACCTCCCAAACGTGAACATAATACAAGATTTGTAAGTTCTTGTTTGGTTAAAGTTCAATAAAATCATTTATTACCAAAGTAACGCCGTGAGGTCGTAAGAAATAAAACGAACCAAAGGAACATAAAAATTTAATTATTTTTAAATTTACAAATGTCATTTTAAACATACATGTTTGATTTTGAATCGTATTACGGTAAAATAGTGTTGATTTTAGTTTGTTCACATGAGTAATATAATAATATCGAATGACGTGACCATTTGGAAATAAACAATTTGATGGCATTCCGGTTTGAATATTAGATGTGTTTTTGATTTATGCTCGTGGTTCTCTCACGGAGGGACCGTTAATTTCCTCAACATTTCTTTGGATTTAATATTTAAGTAGCCCTAAGCTAAAATGCATAATAGTCGCTGTGTTCGCAACAAAAAAAATTATGTAAGATATCCATCAATAGTTGTGTACCTCTTGTAACAGAATTACTACTAACTTAGTAGTGATGACTTCGTGGTTTAGGCACGCGATCGAGAATCTCAGTGGTCGCGAGTTCGAACTCCAGGAATACTCCTCTGGTTTTTCCAAATTATGTGTGTATTCATAATTAATTAACACGTTCTTACGGTGAAGGCAAACATTGTGAAGAAACCTGCAAGCCTAAAAGTTGTGAGGAATTTCTTAGGTGTGTAGTCCGCCAAAACGCACTAGGCCAGCGTGGTGGATTAAGGTCTAAACCCTCTCAGTTGTAGAGGCTCGTGCTCAGCAGCGGGACGTATATGATCTGATGATGATGATGATAACAGATTTACAGCTTTTAAAAATTTACTGCTATGATAGTGATAAAGTTTATTTCTGTAAAGCATAAACGTAGAACCCAATTTTTGTTTCGTTAAAAATACTTAGAATATGGCACTTTCATTACTCTTTTATGAATATGAAAGTCGAAAGATGGACAAACAGAGGAAGGTCAAAGAAAAGATGGATAGAGTGCGTGAGAGAAGATATGAAAGAAAAAGACGCGACTTAAGACATGACGGCTGATAGGGAGGGACGTATTTAAGAATTACTCAGAGGATGAACTTTTAGAAATACGACGATATTTACATTTTAATGCAGAATCAATTAAGTCAAAAAGTATCCGATGTGGTTGACATTGAGAGCAAACACTAAGACAAAGTCTGGGCGGGTCGACGGTATTAATACAACACACAAACGGAATATTAAGCGTCTGCTATTAACGTACACGACAATCCATCTGTGTAGGAGCAGTGTCAACGCCCACCAGAAGCCGTGGACTGCATGCCAACTCATTGTAGAATTATATGTACAATCCGAGACAAATACCTTTGCAGATAACATCTCCGTTATAGTTGTTGAGATGATTAGATCGATATTTTATTGCTTCTTCTATTTGCCTATAGTTGTTACATGGAAATTATTATCTATTATTTAAATAAAACTATAATAAGGAATGGGCTATCATACCACTATCTACCAACCTTTTCATTAAAATTTCGCGAAATTAAAGAGACTTGGGTGATCTTACTTAGTGTAAAAAATCGATTTGCCATTTATTTTAACCAAGTCATATAATAATAAGTCATACATAATTTAAATTTCCGGAAGAATTTAATGAATAAATGCTTCGTTAAAAATAAATAAGCTACTGAAATAGTGTGGTATAAAACAATATTAACGTAAAAAGGGCAACGATTAGACGGCAACTCGTGACAAACATTTATCATTCATTACAAGTCGGTAAAATAAACGTATCTATTACAATACATAGGCATACAAAATATACGTATATCTACGTAGTTTTAATAACATTACAAATGATTTTATCCCTCTACGATGTACTCGTACATCTATATTTATATTATATAGATTCCGCTGTTGTGCTAAGGACTCCTCTACTATTAATAATAGGTACTCCCAACAGTCACATACATAGTTCTGCTCCTACCTTAAGATACGAGTCTTGTGTCAGAAACTACGAGAGACTTTTCGGTCTCACTAACACCCAGACCCGAAACAAATATTTGTGGACCACACAAACATTTGTCGCGGTGCGGGGATCGAAGCCGTGGCCTCTCGTTTCGCAAGCTACTGTCTAGCCAACTGCGCCACGGGGCTAAATTGGGTGTTAGGTCTCCAACTTTCCAATAGCAATCCTTTGATGGGTGTGGATGTGGATGGTCATGGAAGACGAGTGGTCCCGTTTCTGTCATCAACACTCATCCCATATACTAAACCAGAGCAGGTTTGTAGATTTTATATCCCAAAGAAAATGTCTGAAAAAAACTCTTAGGTATGCAAGTTTCCTCACGACCATGTAATAATAAAAAAATAACAATAAACTTCCGCTCGACAGTACCCACAGCGATGCGTGCGCGAAGCAACACTCAGTGGGAAATGGTGTTTTGTCTACTCACGACGGTAACTTTATAAATGTGTTAATTAAATCAGCCATACCTGTTCGCGAGAGCACGGACCGCCTGTATAACTCAATGTTTATACTGCTTTAATGGCAGACCGGAGGTACTAGTCTGTCGAACGGTTTTTGTCGTGCCGATTGAACACTCAACTTGGATAGAACAATGCTTTACTGCTTTTTATACGATATAAATGTCCTTTCTAATGAAGAAATATTGCGGTGTGTTTGTGATTGAAGTACCCGGCATACGTAAATCTTGAAAATAAGATTTTAAGGGTAAAAAACCAAGATGCTAATAATATGAAAACCCTTCCTTTATTTGTGTACTTATTTGAAGGATATCTTTTAAAGGTTCTTTTATATTTCCATGAACAAATGTTATGACAAACTTGCTTAGCCCCTCATCAATTATGTGAAGTCCGTTTTGTAAATTAACATTTCCAAAACTCGAACCCACCACTCATGATGTCACCAAATCATTTAAAAATGCAAATCGTGAGCCGAAAGACCAAATATCATAAACACAGTGACATAAGAAATTATTTTCTCCAAAAAACAAGTTCTCGTGAAGCTCGTTTTTTAATTCAAACATAAATTTGGAAGTTAATGCATTTGTGAAATAACATTCGGGGGAGTTTTTGTATTGGACCACACTAAGATAGTGAGTTGGTTGCTTAAGTGAGCGATTAGCGTTAATGAAGAGTCCGAAAAAAAAACCAGATATCCAAATTTTCGGTATTTTTTCAAAGTATCTTCGGTGTTTTCCAGTAATTTATGAGTATACTTGTAATTTGAACAGATAGGCATGAAGTTTGAATCCAAGTATGATGTAAGATGGCCTCGAGGTTTAGGCGCGCGGTCGAGAATTTCGGCGGTCGCAGGTTCAAACCCCAGGCACACACCTCTGACTTTTCGAAGTTATGTGTGTATTCACAATGAATTATCACTTGCTTTAACGGTGAAGGAAAACATCGTGATAAAACCTGCACACCTAAAAAGTTCTTAGGAATTTCTTAGGTGTGTAGTCCGCCAACCCGCACTAGGCCAGCGTGGTGGACTAAGGCCTAAACCCTCTCAGTTGTAGAGGAGGCCCGTGCCCAGCAGTGGGACGTATTTGGGCTGATGATGATGATGGCCAGTCACCAGTAGTTTGGCATATGAACTATGTTGACAGACAAGGCAATATGTATCAATATGTAATGCCTATAAAAACGGCAATAGGCTCGCCCCCTATTACGTGGGGCTGATACATACCTGGCGGGATATGGGTGCAGAAAAGCAGCTTTGCCTACTCCTTCGAGGAATATAGATTTGAGGTTAAGTACATATGTACTAATAAGTTTTCCATTTTGAAATGATTTCACAAATATAGGTACAACCTGCAGAGCTGGGTGGTAAAATACAGATATTCCCAGCATAAGGACACACATACATATGTTTTACCTGACGGATTGCATGTGAACGGATTTGACATCGATACAATACAAAAAGACCGGAATGTTAAACTCATCGTGACATATAAATTCAACTTTAATAAAAGGTCATTTTAAGATGAATTAAAGGTTAAGGATATTATATTGAATGTCGACGATATAAAATAAAATACATTTATTTTTTGTATTAATATCATTTTCTGTTATAAATTTTATTGTTATAAATTAATAGCATCAAAGTTATTGTTTCTGAAGTTAGGCAACTCAAATCAATTAAGTTCTTAGTCATTATTCCTATTGAATGATGTTTAAGTCACACAAACGTTTATTTCTGACGCTATATTAAAATATAGATATTCGTTGGGACCCTTTTTATTCCTACAAAACATTGGAATAAATATATTTTAAGCCCAATTTTTTTGTGCCAGGCTGGAAGCACAGTTACCTGTTACAGTCACACTAAAAACTCTATGAAGATTGTTTAATATCTTTCATGTAATACAGAAAGAGGAAGGTAGTGTCGCAATTAATGTATTTTGTCCACAATCTATATTACATTTTTTCTTACCGCCAAAAGCTTCGCTCAACACTAAAATAGCAGTGTTAATACAAAAAGAGAAACGATAATGGCCGAGTCCGATTCAAAACTACACTCGAAGGCGGGGGGCGTTAAGGCGATACGCGGCTTATATTAACCGGTGGCGTAAGAAAAAGCGATAATGTGCATATTTATACATAATTGCGGGTTGCGTACAAGTAATGTATGAGTAATTCGCGATTCTCTGTTTGAGTTTCCTGGATTTATTAAGGGAATTGGGCGACATGAGCATGCGCAATTTATGTTTCCATACGAATGTTGCAGGGAATATCTTATTTCATAAACTTGTTTTATATCTTGGTTTAAAGGGATGTGCTGTCGAGATGCTGGTCACAAGTTTAAACATAATTCATATTTAGTTATTTTTAGTAACATGTTGTTTTAATTTATTTTCACTTGTGTTGTAAAAATACTCTGAGGAAAATATAAAGCATTTCCTCATGAAGTTCACTTATATTTACGTATGAAAGCGTGGCGGAATATCTTTGTTTAACATATCACCTAACCAAGGGGCGGAATCTAGCGTGACGTCACCGTGACGTGTATGGCGCGATTATTAGGTGGTGGTAACCACGGTGGGGAATCTCGGAGGTGGCGGAGGCGCCCGCGGGCATTCCTTGCGTGGTTCTCGGCTCGGTTGGACGTCCCAAACATAGTTCTCTCTAATTTAATATTTATTTTTGATTTATAAATAATTTGATCAGCATTGAACTGGAATTTGTATGTGTAAAATTTATTTGGTCTATTAAAAAAAAAATATATCAAGTATTCGTTCCTAAAAATATAAAGATATCTTTAAATGACAACACCACACCTGATCATTAATGCAATGCGGTCCAAATAAGGTGATATGATCGACTGCGATCATGAAGCCATAACAGTTTTGAGTTATTCCATGTACCGACTCCGACATCGAAGTTTAAAAATCGCAAATACTGCTAACACCGGTCATAAGCATCTTAACGAATAATAAGTCGATATCAGTCCAATCCTCTATTGCTTGCTATTTTTATTAGGGTTGAGCTGATATTAACGCTTTAGGTCATTACTTTAAGATTCTATAAGACTTTATAGGTCAGCCCGTTTATAAGTCTATCTTAATCTGGCAATTTAGCCAAAATTACTTTTAACTAAAGGTCGGCGTGGTGAATTAAGACCTATACCCTCTCAGTTGTAGATGAGGCCCGAGTCCAGCAGTGGGATGTATGTATATGGGCTTATGATGATGATGATGATAACTCCTAACATGCCTCGTAGGTATCTAACGTCAAAATATGAGTCAAAATAATGTTTAGCTACCGTGGTATTCTATACATTACAATACCCAAAAAAGCTAAGCATTCACATTTGTAAAGTAATAGTCTTATAAAGACTCCGCCACATAAAATTACCGCACGATCCCCATTCACGTTTTAAAAATAGCCTCCATTTTCCATGCTCGCATCCATTAACGTTCGCATTGTATGTATTGGGCTATAAATAACGAATAAAAAAGATTTTGTCCTGCTAGATATGAAATTAACAGCAGCCTTGTAACCACCTGGACTGAAGCTTATATATAACCCACCTTATGTAATTGGGATAGAGTATAAAATGTGTTGTTATGCATGTGGTGAAAGGTTAGCCGCGACCGTGCTAGGTTGCTATCCTTGCACAGATATCCAGCGCTCGAAAATGTTTTAATAATTGTAACCGCATTACTTCGTCCGAGTCATTAAGCCCTTGATGTATGTGTTGAAAGATTTATCGCAAGCCAGTTTTTGCTATCGGTTTCGCTCTCATTGAAACCAACCTTGGGTGAGCCTGTTGCATGTAATAATTTGAATGTTAATGACTACTGTAACACTGGTAACTGTACTATTGTCGACAGTTGTTCGATTGTTAATTACATTTTTGCATACAGTTTATGATTAATATAGGTCACAATGCAATGTTATTGGACAGCAGGTACAACAATTAGGTTCGAAAAGTAATATAAAAACCATAACGCACTCATCAAAGCGTTAAGAGATTTAATAGTGGTGTCGACATCAGTAACCAAAAGGAAATAAAGTCATGGAAACTATCATTAAATTGAGCTTTAAGATATTCTAATTTTTATATAGTATCATGCGCAGGATATTATCGATATGAAAGCCAATAAGGAGATTAGAAGTAACGCTCTAGAACATATTTGATGCCAACATATTAAAAACCCGAGCACATCGTAAGCATATTACAGCTTTATCACAGCATGTAAGAATTGATTCTTACTTACTGAAGTAAGAATATTCTTCCTGTTATCCTTGGTCCTTTAAGCGTAATCTGAAGAAGGATCTGAGCAGGTTGGCAAGAGTGTATAAAATGTGACGGAAGACGGGGGTTCCTCGAAACTTTATGATGTGTTTGGATATATACCTTACCATCAAAAAGCTAATGATGTAATAAAAAAATAACAATACCTAATACGCGAAAGACACAGACAGTAAGAATCCTATTATCCACATTTGCGATCTAATCTTGGAAAGTGGATCGACGTCTCGCATTACTCGTGTTTCACTGCGGAAAAGCAGTTTTTACTGCGGCGTCAGTTTCACTCCACTTGCGGCGGATGTGAAAACATCTCGTTTGAGATGAAAAACGGTGTATTAATAATTGTGTGTCGATCTTCTGATATACGCGTAATGAAGACTTTCGTTCAGTTGCTCTAGGTAATATAAATGCAAATCGTAATCGTCCGCGAGGAATATGAATAAAGGCTCTTCCGTTTTGTGAATACTCCTTAGTAATTTCTGGTCATCTGTTAAATTTCTCGTAGTATTTAAAGCCAGATACAATCTCTTTCCTCAATTTATAGATACTATGCGTTATGACTGTAATTTGTGGCGTTGCAGTACTATCAATAATTCTTTGTTGTAGTGTTAATATTAAGTTTTTGTTCATAAAAGTGATTGTTAAATTGTCTTTTGTTTCAGAGTTAAAATGGCGTTATTATGGTGTGTGTTGGCATGCGCGTTGACTGCTGCGCATGCGCAATCCAACTACGGATCTCAAGCAAACGATATCGAGTATCAGGGCGAAGGGCTTCCTGAACAAACTGTACTTGATGGGAAGGTCTGTATTATTTCTTTATGTACATATCATATTCTATTTGACTTGTCTATCTATTGTGCTATAATCGTACCTTAATCTATTTATTTATGTCCAAAAATCTAATTATATTGTTGCTAACAAACTTTTTAGTTCAACGAATTTTGTTTCTAACACTTGCTAGACTATGTCTATTGTTGGTAAAACATCATAATATACTGTATTCCATTTCAGTACTAATCAGACTTGTTATTAAATGGTCAACGCCACCCATAAACACCCACACGCAATGTACTTTATGTTATACTAAAAATAGTACAATATTACTGACTGCCTCGTGGTCTCGCGGTACAAGTATGTGCACCTCTGCCTACCCCTTCGGGGAATACAGGCGTGAGGTTATGTATGTATGGATAAGGAAATATTTCGTTCTCTAGCATGGTTGCAATTTTTTGTTGCTTATACCGAAAAGGCAAAGAAGGTTATTATATATATTATGTATGTATGTAGTACAATATTAAACTCCATTTAGCTTATCAATGACAGTACCCGTATTAGTAGCATAAACTAAATTGATTTCAAAAAGGATTCATCTCCAAAGTACTAATTTATGTACATCATGAATTATTACGTTGAACTATTTAAATTATTATAGTCATTGTGATTATGCAATTAGAGATGAGAATGCGGAACTATTACAGAGTAAACATAGGTTTGCATGGAGTGCTCAGTCATTGGAGTGCTGACAACGGTACCGCTTTCATTTTCAATCGACATTTCTTAATTAAATCATTTCTGAACGCTCCACTCGCTATTATTACTGTACCGTTGTTCCATTCCATCTCATTTATTTCCGAACGCTCTTAATTTTAGTAGCAGTTTAATGCTTTTTTATGGGAATACGATATGATCTGGTTTAAAAGGATATAAATGCTCGTGTGCAGGTGTTTACGATGTTGTACATATACTGTTTATTTTAAGAAGGTCGTAAAAAAGGAGAGAAAGAGTTTCGTCGTGTCTTTGAATACAATAAAACAGTGGCCAACTTGATGATATGTCTTAGTTTTAATATTGATAATGTAGGTACGATGTACTGACGACACATTGAAGAAAATTTTGTTCAATAGAAAATACAAGATTATTTATCGTCTAAGTTAAAGAAATTCGTAGTGATTTATTAAATTATTTTTAATAAATACTCACTAACGAAGATTCGGAAGATGTAGCTTCTCCATAATTAGAACTCTTCATAACTAAACCTTACGTAGAAATGACTCATAACAAAACCAGAGTTTCTTGAAATAAAATTAAACGTTTCGAGTAAATTTCAAACGGCTACCTTTGGCTTATTGTTTTTATTTGACCACGTTACAAATGTAGGTAATGGTTTGGCCGCAATGTACCGTTCCGCGGTTTAAGCTCAGCGTTTACTGACGTAGATAATTCAACCGCGCTCAAACGCGGACCGTCTTAACGCATGGTCTCAGGTCATTCATGAGGATGCAGTGAGTTTCACTTGTTGTCGACTTTATACGACTGTACAAGAAGATTTATTATCGACTTTTTCTATTGCCGTGTTAGAAATTTTATCAGCTGTTCAACATCGTTAACTTTGGGTCAAAATTCTAAGTCGGTATGCTATATTTTGAGGTACTGCTGCTTGACCTGATCTATAGGTTATTTGGGATAGAGTGATCACGTTTATAGCATATTATATATAAACATTACTCGAGATGTTAAAGATTTCGTATTTCTTTATTGATAGTAGTTAAATAAAACCATAAGGTCTTTAAATTGTATATCTACCGCATAATCTTTATTTTCCTAAAGTAAACATCATCATCACCATCGGCCCACTGCTGGGCACGGGCCTCATCTACAATTGAGAGCGTTTAGGCCTTAGTCCACCACGCTGGCCTAGTGCAGGTTGGCACTAGTGCGGACTACACACCTAAGAAATTCCTAAGAACTTTTAGATGTGCAGAGTTCATCACGATGTTTTCCTTCACCGTTAAAGTACGTGATAATTTTCTGTGAATACACACATAACTCCGAAAAGTCAGAGGTGTGTGTCTGGGGTTTGAACCCGCGACCGTTGAGATTCTCGACCGCGTGCCTAAGCCTCGAGGCCATCACGACTTACTTACTTACGAAAGTAAACAGGAAATAATGTATATCATTCCCACGACAAAATAGATTTTCCCTCGCTATCCAGAGAGCTGTTTGTTAGATAAATGTTCCAAAGCCAAACCAAATAAAAAAGTATTACATTTGCTTTTTAAGAGAGTGGTAAATAATGTTATTTGCAAATGTGGCTAAAAATACAGCGGAGAAATAAAAAGGTGACCTGACCAGTCTCGTGTCGCGTAAAAATATATGAGCAGAGCGAAATGTTCAGCTTGTTTAATGTTGCCAACGCAGGCACGAACTATAAGATGTAAATGACCCCCTATCCCTAAGCAGTGTATCCCGTTTGCAGTAAAATATACTACAATTACCACCGATTTATTAATTTTTATACAATCGAAATCACCTTTTTATACGCTTTATATTAGCTGCATACGTATGTTTGGAATCTTTGAACATGATTTTGACGCTCTTCAAAACATCGGATTAACTCGAAATTTGGCATACTTATTAAGGATTTGTCCGCCAACCCGCACTAGGCCAGCGTGGTGGACTAAGGCCTAAACCCTCTCAATTGCAGGGGAGGCCCGTGCCCAGCAGTGGGACGTATATGGGCTGATGATGATGATGATGATGATTAAGGATCGATGACAATTTAATATTTTAAATACTTTGACCCGTTATGCCTACAAGGATAATCAGGATTAGCGATTGTTTGTTTGAGTTTGACCCGGAGTGTCTGCGTCAAGACCAATTTCTCCCATACGTCGATAAAGAAGTTTCACTTACATAAAACAAAAGCTTTTATAGAAAATACAACTAATAAATAGAAAATAAATTTGAATTAAAAATAGTGTAAGCAAATGTATTTCATTGTAAAAAAAAGCCTTGGGTGCTTTTTAAGATATTATCAAAAAAATAATCCTTCTATTTTCCGCTTGGTTTAGCATAGTTCTTAAAGTAGATTTTACACATATTTTTTTTTTGAGTATAACCCGAGATTTTTTGTTTATTTTCAACTAACTTGTTTCGTATACTCGTATAGTGCTGTTAATTCGTCCAGTGAAGTTATCCATCATCATCATCATCATCATCAGCCGGAACACGTTCACTACCAACTTATTTATCTTTTAATTGTTTTTAATATATTTTCTGTTTAACCCAGAGAGACATTAAAAGGAATTCGAGTAAGGGGACTTTTAACTTAATAACTTTATACTCCGATAGTAAATCCAAAAAATAATCTGTGCGAGTAGCATCCCTTTTTATCTTAGTAAATTAATTATTGTGGTTTACGAGACGACTACCCAAGTAATATTACAGGAGAAGCGAACAATATAATTCCCACTGAACGTATTTTATTTGCATTTTGAAGAAATTGTGAATTGTTTGTGGTAATGATAGTCATTTAAGAAACGCAAAGGCGATTCATTGTAATTAGAATACCATAATAACAGCAATCTATTGTTGGAGCAATTACATTCGACTAGACCTTCTGAATATTAGGTTATATTATAAAATGGCGCCTAAGATTTTTGCTTATTTTTTTATAATATAATTATACAGTTGCAGCCTAGAAAATTATTGCAAAAGGTATAATCCGACTTAAAAGTAAAGCGTTTAGGAGTGAAATACTTTTATTTGTTTTGTGATGTGCAAGTTTAAATTAGTAACTCTATACAAGAGAAGTAATGATTGAGTCTGGCTACATCAGACGATGTTTACTACATCAAATATAATACAAAGTAGCCTATGCCTTTCTCCAGAATTTCGTCTGTCAGTAATTTTGACACATTCGTTTCACAGGTTTAGCCTTGAAAATATTAAGGTACTTTTTTATTTATAATTAATAATATGTCTTCGAAATCACGATAACAAAAAGCGTTAAATACTTTATGAAAATATAGTTCGGGTTTTCTTATTAGTCCCTTTTCTAATATTTATGAATAAAAACTAAGATAATTATAGGGGGTCTCGTAAACCGCGTAATAACTGATTTCGTCCCTACGTTGTAATATTGTAGGCTATTTTAATGGGTTCGATGTGGAGAAGGCATTGAATGTGCTATCGTTACCTCGCCGTGAATCCGACTTTATGATGGATTCTTATAGATAGCTCGTAGACTTTGTGTGTCTCCATTATACTATACGATACGTATTTTTAAATTATTTTTTCTTAAATATTCCAGTCAGTATTTATATAGTATTTTCCATCGTGCAGATGGTACGACGAGAGCTGAGACAAAAATTCACAAGTAGTTTACTTCACTAGATCTGTATTTTAGTTTAGGGCTAGAAATATTTATGTTCCACCTACATTATTTATGAATATTACATGTAAAGTATCTTGAAAGGTAATTTTCAGGTGAATTTTTTACTTAATAATAGGAGGTAATTTTTCAAATTTAGCATTTAAACACAAATTTTAATCGAAAAAAACTGTCATGTAGGTACTATGACTACTATGTAAATTGGGTAATCTGTCACAAAAGCCCTATATTATTTCCTAATAAAATATTTAAATCTTCACAAAGGCGTCAATAATAAAATAATTCTGAATCGGGACAAACACACGTAAAAAAGTTTAAAAAACAAATATTTTAGCAAAACATTTTGATACTATGATATTATGAAACATGCAATGTTGCGTGCCGATAATACAAGTGTCAGTCCCCGTTAGGTTGCATAGGTTAGGCTATTATAGGCGCATAATGCCCAATCATGTTCTGTCTATCCCGCTAGTGAATGTGTAAGCAATTTTCTGATGAAATTATACAAACAGCCATTACCCTTACAAATCTTAGATATTTCAATCTTAGAAAGGAAGAGAATATCTACAACTGTTGTAAATATTTTGTACATGAAACATCATATTTTAAGAACACTTAAGCAACGATAAAGTATTCCCTGAGTATTGAAATTGTAAGTAAAATAATGAAACGATGTAATAATTTTTTATCATTCTTTTGTACAATTTTTTTAATTCAAAATGACCGGTGGTAAAAGTGGTGGTGTATTTATTTAATAACTAATTTCTTCCACTGACAACTATAAAAAATAATCTAGGATAACACAGACATTTCATAAACGTAACAATGATTGATAAAATTTATCTGCTTAGAAGAAAGGTTTGTTATAAAAATGACAACTAGAAACAATAACAAAAGATAAAACGATGACTGAGCAATGACATTTCCATTTATAAAATAAATTAAACTTTAAAATAGCTTAGTATAAAATGACTGGCAAATAAATAAGCGAGCATCAACTTTAACATCCCATAACTCACTGATATAATGAAGAGCATGAAGTGTTCTGTAATTTATATCAGGCTTTGACGTGTGTTAATGGAAACGCACGCGAGGCCCCGAGGTAACAATTAGCAATACAGATTTATGTGGACGTTCGGCAACTAAAAGAACTATTGAGATTTATAGTATAGTGCTCCGGATAAATATATGTATTTTTAGAAACTGGTCTGATTGTTTGGGAGCATCGCGGTGAGAAAGCGAAGATGTTTTATTATGTTGTTTTACGTAATAACTTCGCGGTGTTTAAGTGTTCTGCTATTTATTACATCTCACTCACTGGCTGAAAGTTATGTGAATTATTACGGGTAAGAATAAAAGTAAAAAGGGGTTTTGTTTATTTTGCAGTAATTACTTTTAATAGAGTCAGAATGTCTTTTTGAGTCTTAATCTCGGTTTAAAAAGCAATTACCTGGTGCTTTATAGCTTTCGTCCAATGTTCTTTTTACTACTAAATGAGATTGAATTCTGGCTTAGTTCCTAGCTAGGAGTATATTGTGTTCTCAATACCAGCAACTATATAGCACGTGCTATATGAAATTTAGAAGCTCAAGTTACTTCACATCATATTACGGTTTTAGAAAATAAGGTTAAAAAATATGCTTGCGTTGGTTCGTTTGTTTTTCTTACGCTACCATACGAAACTGCAAAGTCTTTGGTGCCTAAGGACTGTTTTCACTAACCAACAAAGCTTCCATATTATATATACTCATATTTTTAGTATTTCTCTATCAAACAACGATCAGTTGCACATTATTAGTTACATTCTACAAGTGGTCGTTATGGCTAACGTTATGCCCATTCCCTTTTGAAGGTTGACAAGTTAATAAATATAATATTGGACTTTAAATTTAGACAACCCAATAGGCTTTTAGGACTTGATTTATTTGTACAAGATAAGCGGCTAGACCTGTTTCACTATAAGATATAAGACTTTGGAATTGAATTGTGCCTACGATAGTAAAAGTGGTATAAAAATTAAGCAAAATTACCCTAATTAAATTAATAAGTTAGCAAAGAAATAAACAAAAGAGGAATTTGTTTTATATTTTTGGAGATTAGTATTAGTGTCGACAAATATAATTAATGAAACCTAGTAAAGTACTGTATTAATCTGTGGTAAAGGGTACGGATGCCACAGTAAATTCACTCCTTATGTACCAATGTTATTTTTATTATGTCAATGTTTTTTAGTAACCAAAGATGGAAAAATGTGTGAATTCACGCTGTGCTCCTAGTTAAAACCTATGTCCTGTACGTTACTAAAATGTAGACTTTTTTATTCCAGGTGACAAAACTAGACGATTTGAGTCCAGTTATCTTCCTGAACAGAACGAAAGCGGCTCTCAACTGCGCTGCTGGCTCTATGCAGGTAAAGCTTTGAGAAATCTCTATTTTATTTTATCCCTTCATGGAATAAATACGTTGGTTAGCGTGAAATGTTTTTGGAGTTTCATTCGTTCATAAAAAAAAAAAGTTGTACCTATAAAGAAATGCCGTCGTTGATTGCCCACGTGGCTTTATGAACCCGAAGTCACCTGCGATATAATATGTCGTGGTTTAGTTTTTCGAGCTACGACAAAAGATTGTGCCTTTACGAATATTTGCTTCGTGTCTAAATGTTGAGACCAAAAATCTCTCGTAGTTCCTTACATCCACTACTTAAGACTTGTCTTAATGAGGTCAGGACTTTGCACGTTGTGTATTGTTTGATCAAAGTTTTACCGTTTTAATATGTTTGCAGATCGAGCTAAAATTCAACGAGAAATTTTACGGTATCGCATACGCGGACTTCGACAGACATTCAGCGTGCCAGATTGTCGGCAAGGGCGCGCTGTCTTATAAACTCGAGTTGCCATTGAAAGGATGTGGCACCAAGCAGGTAAATTAATTTGACACAAGGTTTTTGATATCGCGAAGAAGACAATTTTGTATTGGTATTAAAAGTTCTCAGCCGAGTCTGAGACTCCGTTAAGTATTTTTAAGACCATGAAAAACACACAAGATTTCCATGGCAATCTATAATCCTGATTTAGTATCTCTACAACTAAAGATCTACAACGTTAAATTTCCAAGATTCGTCTGAGGGTTTGCTTAATATCTTTTAGACCATTACATAATACACACAGAATATTTTCGTGCCAATTTATAATTATAGCTTTTGTATGTCCACAGTCAAAGGTCTTCAAAGCATACAATAAATTTGGTGCATTTGTTGTGTTTGTATATAATTTGTTATCACATTTAAAATAAATAAAACAAAAATACTCTATTTTGAGTTGTTCTTGATTCCCTGGAAGAGTTGAAATACAATGCGAAAGCTTACTTCATCTACATATTTTAGACAGGTTGTATTCAGACCGTGATCGGGAACTAAGGCAGGTAATAGCTACGGTGATTAAAAACCTATTGGCGTTAAAAAAAATTCGACAAAAGATAAAAATTTGGTTTTCCTAACAATCATAGATATTAAATGGATGTGGTTAAGTTAAGGAAAAAGTTTTTTTTTTAAAATTGTCGGGATATTTTTAAATGTTACGGTGTTTGTAATCACCGCAGCTATTATCTGCCTTAGTTTCCGATCACGGTCTGAATACAGTATATGTTAGTTTCATTGTTGCCACTGACATGACAAATCAAAGTATCCACAATATTTTATCACTAAACCATTACTTATCCTCTAGGATCCTCTGCGTGTGTTCACGAACAACATAGTGGTGAGGTTCCACCCCGGCTTGGAGATGGACGGAGACGAGGTCATCACCATCGTGTGTCGGTATCCACCCCCCATCGTACCCGTGCCTGTCTTCAAACCCCTCGTTTTTACGTAAGTCATAGAAAGATCTAGAAGAACAAGAGTCCTATTAGTTTAATAGATCGAACTTTGGTGTTAATGTTATGTAATGTCCATTGTTATATTGACACGTATTAATTCATCTGTTGATGTAATTAACTTCATAAGAATACAATGACCTTGAGAAATATGATAAAAAAAATGATCATTAATAGCATCGGATGCAATTTTTTAGTATGTGTAGAACCATCCTAACTGACGGTAGTTCTATTTTTAAATAGAAATATTTTTAAATAGTTAAATTGTTTTAACAATTTCAATTTGGTCGTGGTATTAATTTGTTTCTTTTAAATTTACCAGTTGCAACATATTACGTGAAGTCGTGATGGCCTCGAGGTATAGGCACGCGGTCGAGAATCTCCACGGTCGCGGGTTCTAAACCCAGGCACACACCTCTGACTTTTCGAAGTTATGTGTGTGTTTACAAAGAATTATCACGTACTTTAACGGTGTAGGAAAACATCGTGATGAAACCAGTATACCTAAAAAAACTTAGGAATTTCATAGGTGTGTAGTCCGCCAACCCGTACTAGGCCAGCGTGGTGGACTAAGCCTTAAACCCTCTCAGTTGTAGAGGAAGCCCGTGCCCGGCAGTGGGACGTATATAAGCTGATGATGATGATGATGAACATATTAAATTACTGTAGATATTATATCAAGACTGCTGATTTAATTTCTGTCATGTTTAAATGTTTCATTATTATTCAGTACTTCACGTAGCCTTCACTCTGATGACGTTAACATTTAATGGTGCAAATCTTCTAAGGCATATTGTAATACCCTGCAGGCCAGAAAAAGGACCTCTTCCAGCGAAAGCTCCATTGGCAGGGACACATATTCTGATTATTATCTGTGCGATCATGTTCCTGACACTGCTGCTCCTTGGACTGGGAGTGTCATACCTCTGTCTGCGAAGACGAGCGCTGCCAGTGCCGAGACGACTCATCGATGACTCCTCAGCCTCCATCATCAGTAGGGAGAGCATACAAGGTTAGTTCTAGAACGCGAAAATTGGAGTCTGATGTTTAAATGTCTAGGGTTGAATGGATTGGTATAACTGCTTCATAAAAAAACAATGTTGCTTTGTTTTATTTTGTGGTTGGTATCCCCAAAGAATAATTAAATATATATGCAAGAATTCCAACAGATTATACCAGTGATCGCTTTCGCCTCCTGCTGGTTAATCTAAATATGATTTCTAAATAATTACTTTTGCATGACATGATAATTTTGCGACATTGTCTAGTCTCGTGTTTGAAAGATTTCTTTGCTATATTCGGAAAAATTATTAGCAAGAATTTCCTTAATGAAAATGCTAGCTGCACGGAGCCTAGAAAACTGCCAGGAATTCGCCTAAAGACCTCTCAGCTGCGTAGTACTTAGAACACTGTTGGTAATAGCCTTGTGTCTGTGTCCTTGGGTGCCATATCATCCTCTTGCCTTGTTTCCAACTCTATTTGGGGTCGGCGCAGTATGTTTTACCCTTCCTAACATCCCTATCAGCCGTCATGTCCTCATTCACCCCGTTTTCTTTCATATCTTCTCTTACGCACTCTATCCATCTTTTCTTTTTTCCTCTGCTTGTCTATCCTTGATCTTTCATATTCATTACATAGGCAGGCGTAGTGTAGGACGTCCTGCAGCATGATAGTCCGACGTCATGAGAAAGGTGGCGGGAAACGATTGGATGAGGGTTGCTCAAGAGCGGGATGGCTGGCGTTTACTTAGAGAGGCCTATGTTCAGCAGTGGACGGCGATAGGCTGAGTATACAGGGTGTATTCAGACCGTGATCGGAAACTGAGGCAGATAATAGTTAAGTTCATTACAAACCCCCGGGCGTTAAAGAAAATTCTGACAAGAAATAAAAATTTTGACGTTTTCCATACAAACCGCGTACATTTAATACCGATGGTTGCATGGAAAACGTCAAAATTTTTATTTCTTGTCAGAATTTTCTTTAACGCCCGGGGGTTTGTAATGAACTTAACTATTATCTGCCTCAGTTTCCGATCACGGTCTGAATACACCCTGTATATATATGGATGAATACCCCGAGACTTACTCGGAATTAATAGAAGAATGGCAAAACCGATGGAGTCTGACTATAAAGGGACGTCATCTTTATCAATGGCCTCATGGTCTCGCGGCACAAGTATGTGCCGTGCGATCTAGAGGTCCTGGGTTCGATTCCCGGGTCGGGCAAAGTGTTATTGGGTTTTTTCATTAGGAAATTCTCAGTATCAGCACGGAGTCTGGAATTGTTCCCGAAAAACGGCAATAGGCTCGCCCCCTATTACGTGGGACTGATACATACCTGGCGAAACGTGGGTGCAGAAATGCACCTCTGCCTACCTCTTCGGTGAATACAGGCGTGAGATTATGTATGTATGTGTATGTATCTTTATCAATATTTTTCTTCAGTTAGCGATCGCTTGCCAAATACTTGGCTCGAGATTGATCATTACGTGTCGCAATTTCTAACGGGTCACGGTAATTTTCGCAGCAAATTATTATCATTTAAGTTGGTTGATTCTCCTATGTGCCAATGTTCAACACATGATTGCCAATATGAACAGTCCGCACATCATATCCTTTGGGAGTGAAATCTTTGGTCGGATGAGCGTAACATTATGCTCAATAGTATGTATGTAACGTCTGGTGTTGTTTATTATGCAGACCTCGTTGAATCTATTTAGAATTTCCGTGCTTTTCAGCGTTTTTGCCATGCCTATTATTGGAAATCTACATAACAGCTCGCTCATTAGGTCCAATTTATTCAATAAATCCCATATAGTTATTTACCCATGGTGCGTTAATTGGGTCTAATTTCACTAATTAGAATTGTCTTTCTTTTTATGTGATCGTGAAGCCTCATAGCTCAATGGTTTTTGTCACCCGCTTTGCTGTGGAGGGAAGTGAAAAATTCTTTGTTTCCAACTCCTCCTTTATTTGTCTTTCTGATTAACTTCGTTGCGGGATTATGACAAATTTAGGTCCCCTTAGATTCGCTGAGCTTCATTGCTCGGCGCCAATACTGTGCGTGCCGCTGTTGATCCTGGAGCACAGGAGTTACAGTGGCGGGTGTGTGGTGGGATAGGGACCAATATGGATGAATATGTTGTAAATTACCAACCCACATTAGGCCAGCGTGGTCTTATCCCTCTCAGTTGTAGAGGATTTTCGTGCCCAGCAGTGTGTCGTACGTGAGCTGATGATGCTGCTGATGCTGATGATGATGACGTTATAAATGTCCCACAGAGGTGAAGATCCCGCGCGCGCACCCGGTGTACCCGGTGGGCGGGGAGGCGGGCAGCGTGGCGTCCGACACGATTCCGTCCGACTACCCGTCCGAGACGCCCAGCGAGGCCGACGCCGCGCACACCAACCACGCCTTCATCGACGACAACTACCACAGCGAAGGTACCACCACACAACTACTCTATGCATTCATCTCCTCATACAGCATCTGTTTCTGGTTAGCGAGGCTGCATAACGTATAAAATACGTAATGGGGAATGCAGTGATGGCCTCGAGGTTTAGGCGCGCGGTCGAGAATTTCGGCGGTCGCAGGTTCAAACCCCAGGCACACACCTCTGACTTTTCGGAGTTATGTGTGTATTCACAATGAATTATCACTTGCTATAACGGTGAAGGAAAACATCGTGATAAAACCTGCACACCTAAAAGTTCTTAGGAGTTCCTAAGGTGTGTAGTCCGCCAACCCGCACTAGGCCAGCGTGGTGGACTAAGGCCTTAACCCTCTCAGTTGTAGAGGAGTCCCGTGCCCAGCAGTGGGACGTATTTGGGCTGATGATGATGATGATGATGATGACGTAATGGGGATTCAAGTGATTTGTCTGTTGGGACGAGTCAGAGTATATAGGTATATAGGTGTGTGTAGCCCTGTATAGTTATGACGATAGATGGTAGATATATTTGTTGCTTGCAGTGGCGGTACTTCAATAGAAGCCCAAAAGCGTTACGTTATTGTGTTTAATGTCTAGTTTATAATTGTTTATTGTGGGGTCAAGATATTCTCATTTATATGTCGAATTGCTTTTGTTAAATAAAGAATTGAAGCTATTATATATAGAATATTATTTGGAATATTGTAAAACTAGCTGGGCTTTTAGGCTCCTATGGAAATACCGCCACTGGTTGCTTGCTATATGGTACAATTTCAGATTCGCTAAAGTTTACGTCAGATGTCAAATGCAAATAAAACTAGGACATTATACAGGGTAGTAATAATAATTAGTTACTTAATAAAGGAAAAATCTCCTTTCTGTTATCAATATTTTCATTTAAGTTCGAACACCTGTATGACTAAAGTTTTCATTATTAGCTACATAAGATTCATAAATCCTAAAGTTTACGTCAAGTGTCAAATGCAAATAAAACTAAGACATTATACAGGGTAGTTATAATAATTAGTTACTTAATAAAGGAAAAACCTCCTTTCTGTTATCAATATTATTGTTCGAACACCTGTATGACTAAAGTTGTCATTATTAGCTAAGATTCATAAATCCATAATCATCGGTGATGAATAACACCACATTTATTTCCGGTCCATCACATTTTATATCGTTGACAATAGTGATAACGTCAGTCATATATTCATTAACAAAGGTCTCATTTTGTACAAAAAGAAATCATGTCGTAAACCTGTACTTACTATTGGAATAATTTTGAATTTCATTCAATAGAAAAAAAGTAATTTTTACCTAGTAATTCTGAGAAATCATGAAATTAAGCTGTTTAAAGACTCAGCTTGACAACAGCATTTGTCACAGCGCGCAGCACTAAAAAGCTAAAGACAAAATAATCCTATTGTTCCCCTTTTCTCTAGTTAAAACAAATGCGGCAATTGTTTTCCATTTTGACGTTCATTGTCATCAGCCCATATACGTCCCACTTCTAGGCTTTCCATAAAATGTGCTTTTTATTCATCACACAAAACATGGATCGCTTAGTCTCATCCAATCATAATTAAAACCACATCATTCGCCAGCATGTTCACCCACGTCATGTAACCCAGGGTACGGAGACATGCGTGAGACGAGTGCGTCTAACGGTCGAATGATGGCAGCCGCGCCGCCCGCCTTCGACGTGCGCGTGCGCGTGCAGCGCCCCCCCGCGCCCCCCTCCCCACAGTCCACCATCACCGCCACCGAGACAGATGGCGCCAGCGTCAGGTGAGAGCTTATCTATTGTACAATATTTTTATAGTCTTTCTCTATACTGGGTGTAAAAAGACAAAACAGGTAATAGTTATGATGATTAAAAACACATGCACGCTAAAAAAAAAACTCAAAAAAATAATAGAAGGTTTCCTAATCTTTTATCTTTCTTAATTTTTGATCACGGTCTATTTACTTCTTGTGTAATATTACAAAATATTAAGGTATTTTTTTAGCATCAATGTGTTTTTGTATATGCCCCACTGGGCACAGGACTCCTTTGAAACTAAGAGTAACTGCCTCGTGGTCTCACAGACTGTGCCCGACGATGGTGAAAGAATAAATATGCCTTTGCCTACCCCTTTAGAGAACCACGTGTGAGAGTATATAACTCCTCAAATAACCGACTATCACCCTCAGACACACGCTACTAGAAGAGCAAGCTCGTGGGCAGTCAGTGCGTACAGTATCACCAGTATCGCTACCACTACCAGCTAGAGCCGCTCTCCTCCCACCACCGGAGCGCCCCCCACGCCCCCCACGTCCACCAGCGGTCTACTCACACGTTTCGAGGGACAAACAGGTATGCAAACCCTTGATGAAATCTAGTTTTGTGACTAATACTTTCATGAATTTATTAATTCACAATTTTGAGGGTAGTTAAGGATTTTTGATTTGGTTGGTTTAGCACTTCACTATAATTTTTTAATATAATGCACCGATCATAATTCAGATAGTAAAAAATAATTTACGTTTAATTTTAATAGATTCTCATTTTCAAATTTAGAACAGTTTTTACAAATCTTTATCTAATTGACTATAGATATTTATCATTCTGCCATAAATGATGCATATTTAATAAGAGAAGTAAAGGAATGAGTTATGACTTAAAATTAATGCCATCATACATTGCATGAAAACGTCTCTAATAACCAAGTTTGTGGTTGTTATGAATCAAAAATAACGTGGTAATTATCGCACGGACAATTTTTTTCACACGTTTTCGTACATTTTCATAGGAACGAATTAATAATTAATTACACGATTCACAATAAAACTTTGTGTCATTTTGTAAAATAATCTCTTTTGGATGAAGATTTACATTTTACAAAAAGATGCAAATTGTGTGTTATCATATTGAGACATGACCGTATGTAGAGTGACTTTGTTTCCTTAATCAATGTGATTTTTCTACTACTACCTCCATTTATCTCTTTCTTCTCATGATTATTACCAATGAATCAATATATTTAAATATTATGGTTTCCAAGATTTTACATTTGTTGATTTTTTATATCAAAGTCAAAGTCAAATTATCTTTATTCAAATAGACTTTTACAAGTTCTTTTGAATCGTCAATTTTACACTTTTTAATATTTTTTTAAACTATCAAATATCAAATCGTACTAAAAAAATACTTTTGGAATTATTATAGTAATGACAAAATACAATTTCAATATGTCATAGTAGATTATGACACACTAGGTCTTGGTGACTACTATTAGCCAAATTGTCGATCTCAATGCCACTTAAAACCAAAAGAATGGCCGAAAATTGCACTTCCCCACACCTCTGCATACGGTCACCACCACGAACCCTCACGTCACGGTCACCACTAACCAGGAGTGGTCACGTCGGCCGCGCTCCATCGTGTCGCTCAACACCGAGATGACGGACACGCACTCCGTCACTGAGGTCACCGATGGCTCCCACGCCAGGATGTTCCACCTCAAGGTACCCATCACTAATGTTGTACATCACTATGTCATGTTAAATGTGTGTTTTGGTTTATTATAACTTAGAATCTGTGCTCTTACTACGTGGGCCACACTCCGACTCCAGCAGTTTCAATGTTGAACGGACTCACCGTAAAGATCCAGCTTGTCGATTTATTTCATGACAGTCTTAACGTACTGCTTGCGTCAGCAATCAGCTATGTTAACTTGGCATCAGAATTATTTGTGCAATTTTTTATGTTAAAATTATATTTTAGTGTAAGTAATTTATAAAAAAATTCTTCAAACATTTGATCTAAGCTTAAATTTTTCATTGAGTGCTATTGCGGATCTTAAACAGGCCGTTCTATTTGTGTTAACTGGTAACAATTACGAATCTCCTCGTCAGTCGAAGGGCTTTTTGGTCATTCAATAGGCCGTAGCGGCCTCTTTGTAGGGTACTTCTACTGATGCTAGATTCCTTAGGAATTTCGAGTCCAAATGAAGACTCCTTTAGTTCAGCTGCAGTAGTTGAGCAGCAGAGTGTGAGGCACAACTTTACCTTTTAGTTTTCATCTTGAAGTTCATCTTCTGCTGATGCTAAAGCCAGAGCCGGCTGCTTGTGTTCAATAAAAAATTACGAAAGTATAATTAAACAATTAAATGTCCCACAGAAACCAGCGCCACCGCCGCCGATAATGAGCGAACGTCTGGAGACAGAGGAGCATGAGATGATGATGGAGAGCCTCGAACCCTTGCCTGAGACACCTATCATGCCTGCCAGGTAATGAACGATCACTTCTCATTTCTTCTTTTCGCTATAAATGATACAGTGGTAAATCTTACGAAAGGTATTGAAAGCTTATTAATGAAATTTTAAGATACAATGGTTATTGCAATTTTATACCTTATTTTTATATTCCTATGTATTTTGTAATGTTCTCATTTTTGTCTTTTTTTCTTTCTATATATAATTTTGGAGTTTTATTTTTGTTAAGCCATATTTTTTTATTTCAGAAAACCGGAGATCACATCTCACGTTGTTGACGATGTGTTCCTTCGTACAATCACCGAAAAGAAGACTATTGAAGATATTGAGCGTCATAAGCGTCTTGTCACTGAGTATAAACAGGTATAACTGTTACGAAAGCATATTTCATACTAAAATCTATATCCGGTTCGAAGGATCATTATTACTGTTTTTTTTTGGCAAAAGGATACTACAGAAATTCCCGTTATGTTTCTGAAGCATACACAAATATCTGCTCTTACGTCTGTCTTTTAGTTTTCATAAGTAGAAGCCACATTAATTTATTTGAAAATCTTCAAGAGAAACATAAAATGTTTAGAAGATTCAAGATTGTTTGATGTATTTTGAAATAACCACACTGTGGCACAGTTGGCTAGACACCAGCTTGCGAAACGAGAGGTCGCGAGTACGATCCCCGCACCAAGACAAATGTTTGTGTTATCCACAAATATTTATTTCCGGTTTGGTTGTTTGTGAGACTGAAAAGTCTCTGGAAGTTTCTGATGCCCACGACACATGACTTGTATGTGTGGGGTCAGAACTATGTATATGACTGTTGGGTGTATTTGTTATTGCAGGTGCCAGCGCCGCCGCCGCAGTTCGACGTGACGATCCGCAACCACACGGTGGCGGACGCGCAGTGGGAGAACTTCTCCGACATCAGCAGCGCCTCCGGACTCACGCTCACGCCCAAGATGGAGCGCGTGCCCTTCTCCTTGCCGCCGCAGAACATTATCGGTGAGGGGTTTCAACTTATCATTGATATTTTTTGTTGTACCTGCTTATTTGCCCCTTTAAAAATGTATGCCCTTTGGTATATAATTCAATTTTTAGGTAATTTTGATTCTACATATACGTAGTACATACATATGTCTATAACCACACGCCTGTATTCCCTAAGGGGTAGGTAGAGGTGCATTTCTGTACCCACATTTCGCCAGGTATATATAAGTGCCACGTAATAGGGGGCGAGCCTATTGCCGTTTTTCGGGCACAATTCCAGACTCCGTGCTGCTACTGAGAATTTCTTATTGAAAAAATCCAATAACGCTTTGCTCGATCTGACACATACTAATTTCGATTCTATAATTTTATTAGTTTTCTTTGTCATGGTTTGTTGCTATCTGGTGGTAATATAAATAAATTAATTTTAATCAGCATGCAAATGTATTGCTGCATGGTGAATATTGATACCTTTTAACCTATTTGTTCTATTGCCAAATGTACGAAAGTCGAACAATGTATGTCTTCTGTAGCATGACATTATAAGAAATAAAACATGTGTGCAATTCAGACGTGGTAGATGTGAAACCTTCAAAAATTTTGGCTTCAAGATAAATATATTTTTTATGATTGCGTTCTTTACAATATAAACTATACCATATGTCGTTTTTAATAGCTCTCATATCCCTTGGTGCTCCAGTGTTAAAAATTTAGGGCTTCAAATTGACTCCACTTTTAGCTGGCGAGCTCAGGTTAACTCGGTGTCGCAGAAAGTCACAGGGTCTCTTCGCACTCTCTATCGCTTGAAGAACTTTCTTCCCTCAAAAACCAAAGCGTTGCTTGTGCAAACCTTAATATTCCCTATAATCGACTATGGTGACGTGTGTTATTTCGATCTGAATGCAGAATACCTCAATAAGTATGACCGCCTTCTTAATAACTGCATTCGATTCATTTTTAACTTTCGCAAATATGATCACGTTTCCTTTTTCCGTTCTCAGCTCAACTGGTTACCTATCCGCCAGCGCCGATCGCTGCGCGCGCTCACTACTCTTTTTTCAATTATTAAGTCTTCTACTACGCCCTCCTATCTGTCTCCTCTCTTTCGATACTTAGGAAGTAACCATGACAGGAACCTTCGCTCTTCCAATAATCTTCTCCTTTCATGCCCTTCTCATAGCTCAGACTTTCTTCACTCTTCTTTCTTCATTCAGTCTATCCTTCTTTGGAACGCACTCCCTCTCGAAATCAGGATGTTGACAAGCCGCTTATCGTTTAAATTAAGGGTTCGACAACTATTCTTAAAACGATTGTCAGAAGCTCCATAGTATGTATTATATTTGTATATATGTGTATGTATTTATATTTTATACTTATATAAATAGCATTATAGTATATCTATATGTATTTTATGTAATGGTCTATTTAAATATATTTGTTTATTTTAATTTCTATTATAATTATAATATATTCATATTACTTATATATTTTTAATCATGACAATTTATATTTTATGCACCTATTTATTAATATTTTTTCTCTGCATCACTCCAAGGTTGACTGGTAGATAATGCCTTAGGCATTAAGTCCGCCTTTGTACAATGTATAAAAAGCATAAATAAATAAATATTATATAGTGGCCAAGTATATTAACGGTAAAACCTTTACTAAAGTGTTATTAGTGTTTATTAGCCTCTTATTACTGTCGCTATTTCGTTTCATCGACTTTCAAATCACAACGATGCTAAAGGAGTTTTCACTTCAAAAACAAATTCTCAAATAAAAGATGGTGCCAGATATATTAGAAAAAATAATTGTTTACAATACTCTCTGAGCTTACAAAAATATTTGTCATTACCATAAAAAAAATTACAATTTCAGGAAAAGGCGGTCCGGACCTATTCTCTCCGGAACTAATCAAGCAGACCAGCCACGTGTACCAGCCGCCAGGGTCTCACGGAGACCTGCCCTTGCTGCCGGAGCTGCCTCCCGCCCGCAACCCTCTCTACCGCGAGGAAGACGACGAGGACGTGCCGGAACCCATACCAGCCCCACCAGTCCCTCCCAACTGGAGCGTGCTCACCAGAGTGTTGAAGACTGAGGCGCAGGATGAGGTAAGTTCAATTTAAATACATTTACATACAGGCAATCTGATATATGTATTTACAATAATTAAGCAATAGAGTGACACAAGTAACGATTTAAATTTATTCTTCTGTTTTGTCTACGTATTCTATTTATACATTCACACTGGTTAAAATTAATTCCTTTCGGTAAGTTGTTGGTACTGAATGCATTCTTTTCAATATTACTTTTTCGAAATATATTTCACATTTGCTCTATAACTCTTGAATACATAATACTATTCTCATAGTGTTTTACAATAAGTCCTGCCAGTATAAAAATTGTTCTATTTTTCCTGATCTTAGTGTCTCTGTATTTGAAATCTGTTTCTCTAAACCCACCTCCAGCAGACTTCCCTTGGAACCCAGCATAGTTTGACGAAGTATTTGTATGATCGCACCAGGTTCTCCCGGAGTGGGAGCGCGGCAGCCGGCTGACCCGCGTGGAGCGCGTGCGCTGGCGCGAGGTGCTGTCGCACGAGAGCTCGCTGCGGCGCGAGCTGGCGCGCTGCTCCTCGCGAGAACACTTCTCGCGCCTCGCCGCCGACGCGCGCTTCTCGCACCTCTACGCGCCGCACAAGTGGGACGTCATCATCCGCATCCTTGCGCCGCCCGCGGACAAGCCCAAGGTACCACTACACAAGTTCATCACCATCATCATCATTATCAGCACCATCATCATCATTAATATCACCACCACTATCATCATCATTATCATCATTTATATCATCATCATCATCATCATCATTATCAGCACCATAACCATCATCGTCATTAATATCACTAAAATTAAAGCTCCTAATATTTAATAAGATCATTAACAGCCCCGTGGCGCAGTTGGTTAGCGACCACATTGCGGAAAGAGAGGACATGGATTCCATCACCACACCGAAACTAATATTTGTGTGATCCACAAATAGTTGTTTAGAACCGTTTGGATGTTTGTGAGAGCGAAAAGTCTCTCGTAGTTTCTGATACCCACGACACAGGACTTGTATCCTAGTGTGGGGTCAGAACTACGTATGTGACTGTTGGGTGTATTTATTATTATTTATTTATCATAGTCTGGGGTCAGAACTATGTATGTGACTTTTTCACTACCTAATAGTTCCAAAAGTACAGTGTCGAATGATGACCGTTGTTTTACAGAACCGTTACCGCAAGAAGACGGAGTGGGACTCCCGGTCGCGGCGCAGCTCCCTGCCCACGCTGTACGAGTACGACAGCGACGTGGCGTCACTGCGGGAGCCGCAGCGCTCCCGGCGCTCCTCCTACCGCAGCGACCACGTCGACATGAGGTCAGATACTAGCTTATACTATCATATAGTAGTAAGTATGCGTTGTGTGGCCCTGTTACTAGGTCAAAGAAAGTTTTATTGGGTTTTTTAAGTGAAAAGTCTTTAGCATTGTTGTGATTTGAAAGTCGATGAAAAGGAAATTGCGACAGTAAAAATAGACAGACACATTTTATATAATATTTAGAATATAATATTGTAAACGCAGCTATGAAATTTATTTTTGCCTCGAAGCCAAAAATTTTGAAGGTTTCACTTCTACCACGTGTGAATTGCACACATGTTTTTTTCTGTTAGGAAATTATAATTAGTAGTGGAAGTGCTTGATAAGGCAACAGAATCAACTTTTACGACGGACTAGTAAACATGATTCTGGTGTAGACCCACTGCCCCTCCCCTCGGCGACATAGTCATGAGTAACCAGTAAATTTGACCTCAGCATTAATTTGGTTTATTTATGGCCCATTAAAATGATGGAAAAAGAAAGATAGAAGACTGAAAAAGAATGAAATTGACTGCCTCGTGGTCTCGCGGTAAAAGTATGTGCCGTGCAATCTAGAGGTCCTGGGTTCGATTCCCGGGTCGGGCAGTGTTTCATTGAGTTTGTCCATCATGAAATTCTTAGTAACAGCACGGAGTCTGGAAATGTGCCGGAAAAACAGCAATAGGCTCGCCCTATATTACGTGGGACTGATACATACCTGGCGAAATGTGGGTGCAGAAATGCACCTCTGCCTACCCCTTGGGGTAATACAGGCGTGAGTTTATGTTTGTATGTAGAAGAATGAAGGACATTATTACCCATACGCCAATCCCATTGAGCATGTTATATTTGATCAGATCGATGTCTGAGATGATGGTGGAGTACGCGCGCGAGCAAGCCGACACGCAGTCGGAGGTGTCTGCGGGCACGCAGCTCGGCCGGTACTACGACGACGACAGCGACAACGAACATCCCTTCCACCAGGCACAGTGAGTGAACAAACCTCCTTATAATCTTGACACATAGAGTGAGTTAATGAATGATATGAGTGAATGAAGATGAAGTGGTGGTAGGATATTCGTATCCGCCCGGATAGCGACCACCGTACACAGGGCGTAAAACCCGCCATAGTGGCACATGCAAGTGTGCCGCGTTCCGGGATCAGCCAGTGTATATCCGGTTTTCGGGGGGGGCTTCAATCATGGTGAAAGGATGACCGTGCCGGCATTTTTTGGCCGGTTTGTCGCGGTCGGTCCTTTGATCACCATGGTATTAGTTCCCCAAACTTCTTCACAATAAGGTGAAGAGGTATTCGGCCGGCATGATTGTGTCGACCAACGGGAGACCATCATCTCTCGCTGGTCGGTACTTTTTCTGGACTCCATTGCGCTTACCATCAGGTGCAATGGGGTCACTTTGCCGTGACAGTATAAAAAAAAAAAAAAAAGATATCGTTAAGAAATCTGCAGGGTTCTATAAATAAATTTCTCTAGCATCTTCTACTATTCTGTGGGGTCAGATAAGCACACCACGCTATCTACAGATAGCACGATTTGGTGGTTATCACTACTGACTCGTTGGTCCCGTGGTAGCAATGTGTGGCAGTCGATAATGAAGTTTTTCTATTAGGAGATTCTCAGAAGCAGCGTGGAATCTGGAAATGTGCCCTAAAAACGGCAATAAGCTCGCGACCTACAATATGCTATTGTACCAATAATCCAAGACACTTCTATAATTCTGAACCCAGACTAAGATACAAGACTTAAAAGTATCAGAAACTACGAGAGACTTTTCGCCCTCACAATCATCCAGACCCGTAACAAATATTGTGGATCACACAAACATTTGTCTCAGTGTGGTGATCGAACCCACGGCCTCTCGTTTCGCATGGTACCTTGCCAACTGCATCACAGAGTGTCATAGCTTGTCTGTTGTCTCCGTTGGCTTTTTTTTATTGTAAAATTTAATATGGTGGTGGTTTAGTGTTGTGAGCTGAAGTGTTTCGACGTGCTCGCGAGAGGAAAGCAAATTCGCTATTTGATACGGTCTTGCCTTCCCTCGAGAGCATTACACTATACGATCTAATGTGTAAATGTTGTGTATATGGTGTGCGTGTGAGTGAGTGCTGGTGTTACATATTTATTAAAATTAGCAATTATACAAAATAAGCAAATGAAACTTACACGAGTAATGCAAACATATAGACAATGAGAAAAGCACAAAAAAAGAAGTAAAATTATACAAACCAAAAAAATAATAATAATAATAATAATCTCCGTTGGCTAGTGGCCTTAGTTTAAGCATGTATGTCTGTGTCTCAGGCCGTGGTCTCGTCACTCGCTGCACCGCTCGGTGAGCCAGCCGTCCCTGGCGCGCTCCAACACCGAGGTGGTGGAACAGTGGACGGCGCCCGACGGTGACGTCACGCCCACGCCGGGACGCAGGGTCAGAGGTAGTACCATCTATATTTTTCACCTTGTATATAATGGCGTTGTAAAAAAAATTTCTGTTTTCGAAAACGTTTCTCTAGTTTTCTTTTGTTTATTTGATTTTCACAACTACCTAACTTAATGTAAAAATATATAGAAACAATCAAACATATTCACTCAAACAATAAGCGCTACACAATTCAGTATTTTATTTTATGATTGTTGTTCCATGTTTGTGAGATGATACCAATTTTTTAAATCATCCATATTAGATCTAAGTGGTTTTTATTACACCTAATAAATGATTACTCTATTTAAAAAAAACATTCATAATAATTCCTTAAAATTATATTTATTACAAACAATAACATAATTTGATAGTTAATAAACAGTTTTACTAAACCAAAAGCTACAGCCATAAAATAAAGATTTTATTTTTACCTCTCAATCTCGTAAAATTTGTATTCTATATAAATTCATGTTTTTCTCAGGTCCACAAGGTTTGACAACGTTCACATCATCAGAAGTCCGAACATTCCAAGCTTCTTCTAGGGAGTGGCGTCAATAATGCTTCTAAGGAAATCGCAGCGTTAGCCTGAAATAGTTCAGCCATGTCCCGCGAGATGGCGGTGAACTTAAATGTATGGAATGAAACATACATTTTGGAAATACTTAGAATGCTCAAAATACTATCGAAGTGATATTTTCACTGCCTTTTGATGTAATTTGTCTATTTGTGTCCATTACTTGTTTTAGACGGTGTTTAGGACTTAAAGTGACTAATATTTTTATCAATTTGGATAAAATACATTTTTTTTAAACTTAATCATTTGCTTTGGTTAAAAATACGCCGAATAAAAACTATTGTATGATATATATAATAGAATGAAGAAGGATTTATTTAGTTCAAAATATTGCAATAGAATTAAACAACTAACATTGTGCCAAAATAATTTTCTAAATATCGCTTTTTAACACTGGTTTTTAAATTGTTTCAATTAATTTTTAAGCTTTTTTGTCATCAAGATGCGTAACGGCGTGTAAAGTATAAATAATTCGTTACCACCTCGTATAAAATAGTCGATTTGTATCGATAATCGAATAGTAAGAATGTTTTAACGCTTTTTGGCATCACTTTTCTATTTTTATGGAACACTTTGCGTGATTCCTTTTTAAAAAAATACACTTCATTTTTATATTGACACAGATAAAGTAAAAAAAGTTTTTTTAAACGTTATCTGGATAAAAAGTGTGTTTTTTCAAATGTAGAAGCAATCACGCGAAAGTGTTAAGTTAGTTGTAAATAATTAATATTAGGCGATTGTGTTTTAAAGCCTAGCATTGGAGGCAAGGCTGAATGATTCGGATCCCTTGCCTCTGTTGCTACGTACGAGCGGGATACAAAGGGCAAAGGGATAAGTGCAAATTGTGCTCAACTAATGGTTGTAATTTTAGGATATTTTCTGACTGGAGTTGATGTCACGACTTCGATGATAAATACTTTTATTACATTTACAAATTAAATAGAAAAAAATATAGTCGAATTATTGAATTTTATGTTATGATTCTGACAAATGGAACTCAGTTTTTTACGAAATTAATATGGGAATATCCGCTATTCTTGAAGGACCTGTTTAAAGTTTCAACTCTGGTAAGAAAATGATAATTTCCGAAGCGTTAACGTGGTGCTAAGCGAGAAAATATCTAATATTTCTTCTTTTTATATAAAATTTTGAATTTACATTGTAGATTTAAATGCTGATTGATTGATAATGTATTTTGACATTTGTAATCAATAAACGTACCTTAACAATTTGAGTTTGTTTTATTTTGCGGGTACTTCGAGAAGTGTTTGTTGTTAACGTGTTCTTACCCTCATAAAAATTAAACAGTTCGGCATCATTCAAAGATGGGTTCTTAAATTAACTTAAATATACCGCCATAAGTGAACATTAGGACTGCCAGCGTTTGTCAAAATAGTTTTGCAAGGTTTAAATGATTGTCAATCGTTTTATTGGTTTTTGTATGTTTACATATTGAATGAGTAAGTGATTACAAGTACTAAGATTGTGTAACTTGTAAAGTAATTTATTCCGCATAGTAGGAGAGCGTTACGTACCCCAGGGTAGTGACGTCATCCCTCGGACGTGATGTAAGTTACAAAATGTTAAAAGTACGTGAAGGTTACATGAAGGTTCAATAAAGTTGGCTTAAGGTCCAACGATTATTGTCTCGATTTATGAAAATAATGAATTGTAGACTAAGATGTACGCAAAATCTTTTTATTTAATTTAAGTACGAATTATAAATCAACTAAAAACAATAGGCCAATGGCTCTATAAACACAATCATATATTTGCAATGCGTCTTACGGCAATTGTAACATTCAAAGTGCCAAAAGTATAGACTGTGCATAGTTCTTTACGAAAAAAACATTCGAAGACAAAGCCTGTTCTGGTGTTTTTAATGATTTTATTGAGAATTTTACAACAACGAAAGACAAATCAAACGTGTGATAAAATACGTCGTACACGGGTTGAGTTTAAAATTAATAAATTCGACAGTTATTCCCCATCCAGTATTTAATCTACAAAATTCGTTAATATTTAAAATATGAAGATAATTCGTCGTCTTAGGAACGTAAAAGCATTGATTTAACATGGTTCTCTAATACGTACATATTAATAATAATATTTTCGTATCATAAATATTTGCCTAAAATTGTGCGAATGTATAAATTTAAGCAAATTCCTTAAAGGATAAAATGGGTAAAGATTTATGTTCCAGGAAAATGTACAGCAAGTAGAATGATTTACTGGTATTTTTGGGACAAATTCTAAAAGAGGACCCTACTAGATTTTCCCTGTATGACTACTAAAGTTCGCTAACAATGAACTATTTCGTTACAAAATGTATGCAATCGAAGATTTGTTATAAAATGAGTACTACGATGAGGACTTACACATGGAGCCCAAACTTTCGTTCATAGGTTTGTTAATGGTCTAAAAATGGTCTAAAAACATAAATTGCTAGCTTGGTAAGTCAATGTATGGAGGTTTTCTCTACGGATGAAGAGTATAACACTTGGGTAGAATTTTAGAAATATGAACTTTCGGATTCTATACCATTACAAACTCCCGTTGTTTAAAATACTAAATAGCGTTCATGTTGAAGAGGCAAAACCCGCAAATTTGATAAAAAAGCTCCTAAAAGTTCGGGCGTTGAAATTGAACCAGACGAAATCCAAAAATTCATTTTTCCACGTCAAGTTTGTAAAATACTGGATCTCTAAAGTATACAGATTAGTTTGGCATTACGGTTGTCTTAGTTGATAATGGATCGCCATACATATTCCTGCAACATGCCGACGACAAATGCATTATCACAACAGACGTTAACAAAAACAATATTAATGTAACAGTATTAAAAGAGAGCTAAAACAGTTATAATTTAACAATTTATCTTACACCGAGGCTTAGAAATAAAATCCACTATGATATACTGTACATACTACATTGAGAAACATTAAACCGCTTTCTATATACAGTCAACAATTAATATCTAACAGGCCTTACACAGATGTACATGAATGCGATTAACCTATCAAATTTCTCCATTGGTTCTAGATGCGATATGAATCGAGTCGACAGGTCCCTCTGTGTTATTTGGCATATACATTCAACATTTGGCGATCTGTTGTACTTTCATCATTCACTAACTACACGTACAACACAGTCTAAGTCCATGGTTCACTCATAGATTTCATCTTAGAATTTTTGATCCAAATACATAGATTGGACCGTTTCTAAATATGCAGTCTCTAACGCTAGTCTAAGTTTTTGCAGTGATTCATCTATTTTATGTTGAACACTTTTATGCGATTATTTTTTAATTTGTGTTTTTTCACTCAGTGCTAATTTATATTTGACTGATGGAGCCTAGAGATTGTCGTCTTCTGGTCACTTGTTTCCAAAATCGTTTCTCAAAGTGTTTCTCCTGGAAGAACAGTAATTAAAATATTATACAATGAATCGATACTGCATTTGACTATTGTGTCAAGATGCAATATTGCAAAATCACTTATTAATTATAATTTTTAAGACATTGCAAAAACTATATTGTGTTAATATGAAAAGGACATTAAAACAGGCACAGCAAATGTACAGACGACACAAGTTAATATAAACAAACAAGTGGTGTGAGATATTGCTTGCGAGATAAGATGCAATTCTATGAATTGTATTAGAAAATTGCATTTCAACTAATGTGTTATCTGCAAAAACAGTTCACGGTGTAAAAATGTTAGTAAAAAGTTATACAGACAAAGACTAGTGCGAAGAAGTTGCATTAAACTACAGTTGTAAGGTATAGTATAGTGTCATAGGAGGGATTCAGCTAAAGCTTCAGGATGAAGAATGAAAAGCGCAATGATATTTTAATAAAAAATATATTTTTTCAGAATTTTCGATCCAATCGAAATGGACAGATTCAATTCAACAAAGTAACAAAAACAAGAAATTTAGCATAATCGAAAAGCTGGATTTAAACGTTAATATCTAAATGTTAATTAATATTAAGAACAAGTTGACATGTTTGTTCTGCGTGACCATGACAATAACAATACCAATAGGCAATGTAGTACTTACGACTTAAATGGAGACATTAAAAACATCGTATATTAGGCTAAAAACTTTTACGTCCTATCAGCTTTAACAATATTATTGTAGATTCTAAAAGTTTAAAATTCGAAGGCAATTCGTGGCTGAAATATATCAATACACTTACTACTTGCCCATTCTTCAATACGTTTACTTATTAATTTAATTGAGATTTTGACCACGCGAGACGCCATCAACCCCCTTTCCCATTGAGATTATTACATATAAAAGTTAACAACAATTATTTTAAACCCGAAGTCATTAGAGCCAGCGAAATCTTATATCCGAGTCAATTTTACCATAAGTAGCACTAATTAGTCAATTCCAATTTACCGTTCCGTAAATTTTGTTCAATGTTTTTACTGAATACACTTTTGATGGAAGCTTTTTCACAGTTTGACTGCCTCGTGGTCTCGCGGCACAAGTATGTGCCGTGCGATCTAGAGGTCCTGGGTTCGATTCCCGGGTCGGGCAGTGATATTGGGTTTTTCCATTAGGAAATTCTCGGTAACAGCACGGAGTCTGGAAATGTGCCCGAATATCGGCAATAGGCTCGCCCCCTATTACGTGGGACTGATACATACTTGGCGAAATGTGGATGCAGAAATGCACCTCTGCCTACCCCTTCGGGGAATACAGGCGTGAGTTTATGTAGTTTGCTGTAACATTACCAATGACCACGAAAAATTGTATGAAGATTTCAATAGGGCGGGAACTGCAAATGCTCGTATAGTACTTGTGAGAAAACTTCCACGAAAGTGTTTAAATCCAGGTGATTGGCACAGGCGCGGGCGCTGAGAAGCTGCGGTGCGGGCGGGTTCACACAGAGCCATTCACAAAGCATATCTTGTAATAGCCGTTGGAGCTCACAGTCGGTCGGCGCGGCGAGAAGGGCCGAGCGCCCAACAGCGGCTCGCGGCGGGGGCTATCGGACGACGCGCGGCGCCGGAGGAAACCCATGCTGCGACCACCACAACACGAGCGGAATGTTTTATAAAATACATATTCATCATCATCATCATCATCAGCCCATATACGTCCCACTGCTGGCCACGGGCCTCCTCTACAACTGAGAGGGTTTAGGCCTTAGTCCACCACGCTGGCCTAGTGCAGGTTGGCGGACTACACACCTAAGAAATTCCTACGAACTTTAGGTGTGCAGGTTTTATCACGATGTTTTCCTTCACCGTTAAAGCAAGTGATAATTCTTTGTGAATACACACATAACCTCGAAAAGTCAGAGGTGTGTGCCTGGGGGTTTGAACCTGCGACCGTCGAAATTCTCGACCACGCGCCTAAACCTCGAGGCCATCACTGCTTCATACATATTAGGAAATTTATATGGCTAATGGCCGAATACTGAAACGCCACTTAATCTGAGGGCGACTTATAATTATGTGGCTGTTTTAATTTATGCGGTATATACTTAAAAAAATGTCATGTAAAACAACTTTTTATGGTAATGTTGCCATTTATGGAAATTTAAGAGGGCATTAGTTAATCACAGTCTTAAAACCGATAATTGATGTTTCAGTATACCTACCGCTTAAAATATAACAGCCACTTAAATATAAGTCGCCCTCTGATTAAGTAGCGTTTCAGTATTTAGTCCGGTCATTTTAGACAATTGAAATAAAGAAAATTCCGACAGAGCCAAATCTTCGTAGAGACCTTAGGTTTACCACAAGGAATAAAGTGTCAAAAGTCCCCATCAGTCCCATGTGAGCTTAGGGACTTATTCGGGGCCCAAGGTCAAAATTTTAGGTTTTTTGGATTTTTCTCGAAAACGGTAAGTTTTATCGAAAAAGTACCTTAGAGCAAAGTTGTAGATCTTAAAATTCTCTATAAAAATGATCTCTATGATTTTTTTTCTCTAAGACCCACTATTTCCCAGATATTGCGCTTGTAAGAATCATGTTCTACATAGTATGCACAGATATGCCACGTATATACATATTTAGGTACTCAAGCAAGCAAAAATGCCTACTCGTGTCTCTTTTATGTATACATTATTCTATTCTAAGAAAATTTACTCTAAAATGACCGCCAGTCACTTACCGAATCCCCTCTACTTGAATAACATCTGGCCTTGAAAAACATCTGCCTATTCTTTTGTCCATGTGGTGTCGTTCACGTATACCTGCTTCTTTTAGTGTTGAACGAGCAGTTCGAGTGACTATACGTATTTATTACAAGCGTCTACTATTGTAGTTAGTACTGATTAATATTTTAAAAAAATGTCACAATTTTGCTTTATTTGTAATAAACTTTTGACTGAAGATGAAACTGTTGTGGTCAGTCGTGGAATGCCAACTTTAATCGATGCAAGTGTCGCGAGAAGTGATGAGTTTGCTGATTATTTAAGAAGCCAAAAGTCCGTTACAATTCACGTGGATTGCAGAAAATCATACACCCGGAAAACTTCAATCTCTGCATCAAAAAGACAACGTGAGGAAGAACAGGCCAGTACTTTGGAACCGATACGAACTTTACTGCCCCCTGCTCCAGAAAAACTTCTTAACACTATTTTTTGCAATTGCAAGAAAGGTTGTAGTGCCAAATGTGGCTGTAAAAAAGTAGGGTTGCAGTGTTATCCAGCGTGTAACAATTGCCAAGGTGTCTCTTGCTCAAATGTTCAATTAAATACAAGAGAGAAAGATTCATGTGATTTTGATGAAGAGACAACTGATTCATCTTCATTTGAACAATTTCTAAGCGTTCATCAACAGGAAGGAGAAGAAGAAGAACAAGAAGAAATTGAAGAAAACATGATTGTTGAAGTTGAATATGAAGAGTATGAGTCAGATTAAAGTAATAAAAAAAAGTTAGAACGACAGTTAAACTCTGTAACCCATATCAATAATCTTCATACTATTAAATAATTATTGTTCCTGAAAATAACGTCATAAAGGTTCGTGGAATAGGCCTACCGGGGATACCACGTTAAAAAAAACGCGTCGAGTATACTACCTCAGAGGTGGTGTGGAAATGTGTGCATATTATGTAGAACGTGATTCTTACAAGCGCAATATCTGGGAAATAGTGGGTCTTAGAGAAAAAATCATAGGGACCATTTTTATAGAGAATTTTAAGATCTACAACTTTGCTCTGAGGTACTTTTTCGATAAAACTTACCGTTTTCGAGAAAAATCCAAAAAACCTAGAATTTTGACCTTGGGCCCCGAATAAGTCCCTAAGCTCACATGGGACTGATGGGGACTTTTGACACTTTATTCCTTGTGGTAAACCTAAGGTCTCTACGAAGATTTGGCTTTGTCGGAATTTTCTTTATTTGATCGCTATTTTTATGTCTAAAATGACCGGACTAATTCGGCCATAAGAATTCTAAGAGGAATTTATTTTATGGTATAAAAGTCACATGCGTAAGCTATCATAGATTTTTTACATTTTTCAAACATTAATCTTTGATATTCGACAGCCCCATAGTGCAGTTGGCTAGATAGTAGATACCAGATTGCGAAACTGCTGCGGGTTCGATCCCCGCACCGAGACAAATGTTTGTGTGATCTTCAAATATTTGTTTCGGTTCTGGGTGTTTGTGAGACTGAAAAGTCTCTCGTAGTTTCTGATATCCACGACACGGGACTTGTATTTTAGTGCGGGGTCAGAACTATGTATGCGACTGTTGAGTATATTTATTTTATTACTTATATTATTTTCATCATAGAGAAGGAAGTTTAAGTTCTACTTTACAGTATTTCCTTATCATTGAAGTCAAATAAAATTAGTTTGAACAATGTACTTACATCTTCCCGTTCTGGCATAGAGAGCGCGTCCGCGAACGCATCATCTGAGCTTCCACTCGTGCCAGTTGCTCCATCTCCATAAGTTTCTCGCTTTCTGGAACTATCAAATTCATTGTTTTTATAAAAACTAACTAAACTATGATACTTCGGGCATTATATTTTGTAAAAGTGTCTCGGCTCTACGTACCTATTTAAAAAGTAGCAATGTCTCTCTTGTGTAGGATGTACTAAAATTCATTGAAATTGATTTGGACTATTTAAGTGGTGTCGTGATTGCCTCGAGGTTTAGGTACGCGGTTAAGAACCTCGACGGTCGCGGGTTCAAACCCCAGGCACACACCTCTGACTTTTTGAAGTTATGTGTGTATTCACAAAAAAATATCACATACGTTAACGGTGAAGGAAAAGATCGTGATGAAACCTGCACACCTAAAAGTTCTTAGAAATTTCTTAGGTGTGTTTTCCGCCAACTCGCACTAGGCCAGCGTGGTGGACTAAGGTTTAAGCCCTCTCAGTTGTAGAGTAGACCCGTGTCCAGCAGATTGACGTATATGGGCTGATGATGATTTAAGTGGTTTTACATACGTACGTAACAAAATACTTACAAACATATTCCATTTCTAACACTAGATAAATAAATAATAAAAATTAGAATAAATAATAATAATTATGTTTTTTGTGTATGTATGATTTTAATCGTAACTTATATTCTATATCTATATTCTATATTTTTGTACACACTGCCCTCCAAATTAAATCCCTTCAGTTTGTCCATCCTATGGTTGCCTTGAAAAGATCGCTATGTGCGATAAGGCCGCCATTTGTACCTTTCAATGTATGTTATTTTATGTTTTTGTTTTATGTTTAGTGTACAATAAAGTAAAAAAAAAAAAAAAAAAAAAATATTTAAGCTGAAGTATGTAGACGTAGTTACCCTTCCAGGCATATACAGAATTGCGCGAAGTAGTATGAGGGACGGTGCGGCGCGGCGGCGCGCGGCACAGCGTCACCGCGTCGGCGCTCGCCACGCGCCGCAGCAGGGACCGCTGCCACGCCGCGCGACACGACCAGGGGTCGGACCCGCCACCCTGCACGGGGAAATCACAATTTTAACAGGCCAGACGACCTTTAGTTACTCTCCTCTTAGGCAGCTTATCTCGGAATTACGAGAGATAAAATTCAGTAGTCAATATACAGGGTGTATTCAGACCGTGATCGGAAACCAAGGCAGGTAATAGCTAAGGTGATTACAAACCCCCTGGCGTTAAAGAATATTCTGACAAAAAAATAAAAATTTTGACGTTTTCCATACAAACCGCGTACATTTAATACCGATGGTTGTATTTTAATTTTTTTTTTTGTTAGAATTTTCTTTAACGCCAGGGGGTTTGTAATCACCTTAGCTATTACCTGCCTTGGTTTCCGATCACGGTCTGAATACACCCTGTATAATATTTTTCTTTATTATTTATGTAACATTGACATAATCCCATATTTTTTAGTTATTTTTAAGTAATTAAAATTTGCTTGAGGAGTTAATTGAATGATTTTCGTATCGATGAAGTTCATAATTATGTTATCGTTTAGCTAGCTCCCTCCAGATCATTTTAGTTAAATATTTCAGTAGTCTGAGAATAACGAGAGGTAAAATCGAATTCAATAGTCAATATAATATTTTTCTTTTATGTTAGTTAGTTGTAACATTCAAATTTGCTTGAGGAGATAATTGAATGATTTTCGTATCGATGAAGTTCATATTCATTTCATATTCATATGTCGTTTACCTAGCTCCCTCCAGATCACTTAAGTTTAATAGTCACTGATATAACGGTATACTTACCCAGGATCCCTGTTCCTGTTCTGCTAGCATATCCTTCCCCTGGTCCAAGGCCAGCCTCATCTCCGCTCGAGGACTGAGTCGCTCCTCCGGCGTCGGTGGTCTCAGCGCTTCTTGTGGCTGTGAAAATGCCTCCGGTACTTGTGCTGGCTCCGAGGCTAAGACATTCATGAAAATTAATAAATTAGTGAGATCATTTAATGACTCATATCCATTATCGCTTACACATCCACTAGTCATTAAAAATATGTCTTAAATCTTTTTTCGGTGTTATAGACCGAATATAATTAAAAAAAAAATACGTATACCTTCTAAGCTATGAAACAATAGGTTATAAAAATCATTTTTATTAACTTTCAAACCTGAGTTGATATACGAACCAATTATATTTAAGGCATCTTAAATAGAGATAAGACAGAGGAAGCCCGTGGCAAACAGTGGAACTTATTATATTAGGCTGATCAATGACGGTACTTCCATAGAAGCCCAAAAGCGTTGTACTTTAATTGTGTAATGTCTAGTTTTAAATCGTTTATTGTGGGGTCAGGGTAATCTCATTTCTGCCCTGTGGCAAGGGGGCGTAAGAATCCCACCACGGTCTTGGTCCCTGCCTGTCGTAAGAGGCGACTAATAGGGACCCTACTGAAAGTGACCCCAAGAGGGGCGGCGGCACGGTGGCCTGTGTCCGTCGCGGGCGCCCAATCGTAACACAAGGCTAGTGGGGGGTGCTGTGGGCGGCTGCGGTATCATGGTGGACAATTTCTCGCCCATAGACCGTGGTCGCCCTTCTTCGCTCGATGGTGGCCATCGCGGGGTTTTTAATCGGTATTACGGCGCATATATTTTGGTAGGGACCTGGCCCAGCGGCCGCTCGAGACATCCACGGGCGGTAACATCCATGCTGGGTTGGAAGGCGCTGGTGAGTCCGACGCACCCTCGCCCCTCCGGGGGTGGGATGGTCCATAAATAGGATTTTTCCCGCGAAAAAGAAAAAAAAGGTAATCTCATTTATATGTGAAATCGCTTTTGTTAAATAAAGATTTAAAGCTTAATGATTGCTATTCGGAATTTTATAAGGCAAACTGGGCTTTTCGGCTGCTATGGAAGTACTGCCACTGAAGCTGATGTATCTATAGATAGATAGAGGTTACCTTGTGAGTGTTGTAGATGGGTGACAGGGTTGTGTATAGTGGTGCGGTCGAGTGTGGAGGGCGTGCTGGCCGAGCTGGCCGAGCCCCGGCGGGCGCCAGCACCCGCACCGGCACGCGCCTCCACACACTCTTTTGAAACTGTACACACAAACATTAAAGTTAAAGGATCAAGTTCTTTAGTACACTAAGGACATGTTTGCATCGACATAACTATTCTGTAACCTTAGAATAGGTCCTTAAGTATTTTACCATACATACATAAACTCACGCCTGTATTCCCTAGGGTAGGCAGAGGTACATTTCTAAGTGGCGAGCCTATTGCCGTTTTTCGGGCACATTTCCAGACTCCGTGCTGCTACTGAGAATTTCCTAATGGAAAACCCAATAACACTTTGCCCGACCCGGGTATCGAATCCAGGACCTCTAGATCGCACGGCACAAACTTGTACCGCGAGGTCACGAGGCAGTCTGTATTTTACCATTGACGACAAAAAACCTTCTTGTCATTGAGATTTGGTGAATGACGATCCCACGACATATCACTTCAAAGTTTCAGCTAGTTTCAGTTACAGCTTACATATTAAATGTGGTAGAGCTTTACCAGATAGTAAGGGCGTCGAGGGCGTCTCGTTGGTGGGCGTCCTGTCTGGGCTCAGCTCTGACGCGACGCCACCATCTCCCTCCTCCCCAGCACCGAGTACGCCGCGCGCACCCCCGCCCCCTGCTTCTGCGGACACATCTACCGTAAAGCCACTCTCACGGAACACTCACTTGACAGCCTCGTGGCGCAGTTGGCTAGACACCAGCTTGCGAAACGAGAGGCCGCGGGTTCGATCCCCGCACCGAGACAAATGTTTGTGTGATCCACAAATATTTGTTCCGGGTCTGGGTGTTTGTGAGACCGAAAAGTCTCTCGGAGTTTCTGATACTCACGACACAGGACTTGTATCCTAGTGTGGGGTCAGAACTATGTATGTGACTGTTGGGTGTATTTATTTATTATTTATTTACTTTCAAGACCCATGTGGATAATGTGTGTAAAAAGTATAACAAGAGCTGAGCAATAAAATATGCAATACATTTGAATATGTACGTAAATATCAGTGGAGTGCAACTTCTACTATACCGTGCTGGGGTACGTAAAGGGGAGAATAAATTTTAAAAAACATAAATATCTTCAACTTGATCCCGTGTACCATGAAGTAAATTTAGACTTTTCAACGTGAAAATGCGTTCAAATTTAAAGCAATCTCGTTTCGTGGTAAAGGGATTTCGACAACAGATACGCATGCACTACGTGTAAGTGCTTGTTTGTGTAATTGTTTCTGCGTGTTTGTGTGTGTATCGTAAATGTCCCCTCACCTCTGACTATTTGTCATGCTCGCCTTTTGTCTGTCAAATAGTATTTATTGTTAATTTCGTCATTAACCGACGTGTTTGCTTCAGCAATGCAAGCCAATATTGTAACCCCCTCTGTGTGTAAAGTAAGGTTGTCATCGACAGTTTTTGTACAGTTAAGATATCTTTGAGAATGTATGTTCAGTGTTCCCAACTTGGGGGTTTTCCCCCTAAATTTGGGGGAAAAAATGTGGACTGGGATTTTTTTAGGGGCTTTATATTTTTAGGGATTATTCCATCCCCTAAATGCTAAGTTTATTTAATGTCAATATGTATGATTTTATTTAAAATACTATTTAGTGACTATTTAGTCACAACCAGAATAAAATGAAATAATATTTGACGTATGAAATAATTTATATACAAATAATATTAAACAATATTGCAGAATATTATTTATATTTTTTTTACAAAATGTTATTTAGATAATTATTAAAAAAATGCAAACAGTCGAAAAATTATGATACGAGTGAGATTCGAACCTACGACCTCGGCTTTACGCGCCGTGCTCACATCCAAATTTTTCTAATTCGCAATGCTCATATCTAAGAAAAAGAGAATTGGAATGCCTAACATGAATGTGTGGTATAAAAAAAGATTAGTGTTTTTTTTAGGGGGTTTTCAAATATTTGTGGCGATTTTAGGGGTTTTTGACTTTACATTTAGGGGTAAATATTTTTGGGAGTTGGTAACACTGTGTATGTTATGGTTTCCAGTGGAGGAATGCCTCGGCTCGGTTGATGGTATGGTTGGTTGCCGAGGGGCCTTCGTGGACTCACCTGTTTGTAAAGCAGAGGGCGGCCGGTGCGGCGCGTCGCAGCAGTCGTCAGCATCGAGGCCACACGCGCTGCCCTGCGCCAAGCGCCGCACCAGCGGACCAGTCACAATGTGAGATTTAAACTAGCTACGGTCTACGTTCGCGAGTTACGGATACTGCCAATAGTTAACAAACTAGCCTCAGACATCAAACATCCTCAGGCGTTAGCTTAAGGCTAAAATTACAAAATCTTCGTGAAATTTAGCAACCCTATATCGAAATATTCTACCTATTTTGATAATGTCCTGGTGTTTTAATCCTTCCTGAATCTAAAAATGAATGTTGAATGTAGTATGGGTCATACGGGTTCATGCAGCAAGCATGCGTCGTCCGATCGAAGTAGTTGTAGGAACTTTTATGGACATGCTATCCATTATACAATTATCAATAAAATTCTGTCAAATTTGGGTTAAAATTACGAAAAAAGATTTTACATCCAATGAAAACATTTTTTCAAACCATAAACGCAAATAAAAATTTCAAGTTAATTAATGATATCAAATAATTCATATAACAAATTTAGAAATATGCCTTCTTACATTAGTTTCTTAGTGACAGTATTGTGTTTAGTAAATTAAATTTTCCAAAATATAAGTTTATGTTATAATTATCTTAAGACGATTCAAATTTGACAGACGCAACACATAGCAATCGACTAATGTATACAATATGTACGGGATTATTTAGCTTATAAATGCAGTATACTGTTCAATGTTACAATACTGGTATCTCATACATGGTACAATCGTAAACTATAGTGATATTCACCTGGTCGTCAGAGTTGGTAGGGGTCGCCTTGTTGTCTTCGCTGCCGCTGTCCGAACATTCTTCTTCTAGAAGTGGCTCTAATCTTCTCCTAAATACATCCCTAGACGGCATAATTTATATTAGTTTTATTTCCATAACAGTTTCTGATCATGAATTTCTGAGAATAATATCAAATCTTAATTTAATGACCTAAAATAAAAACTTTAATGAGTGAAGTGGTCGAAAACAAATGTTAAAAATTACTCAGCGAATATTAAAATTGGATGAGAAAAATATAAAATTATTTGAATTCATAGAACCTTCGTGGAGAGTGTTGCAATGTTAAATATTGACCGTGAAAAAAAGTTGTCCAAAAAATAAAGAATAACGAAAAATATACCTAGGCAGTAAAGGCCTTAACGTGGTAGGTCCCGTGATAGTTGGTGCCATTAGTAACTCATCCATCATCAGTTCTGTGTCATCATCTCCCGCGTACGACGAGGACGACTTCGTTGGTGACTGAAAGGTGAAGCATTTTCCGTTCAAAAGGTTTAACATATTTGTTGACACATAACTCTGTACGGTCAATGATATTCGGTACATTATTTTTAACGACTTTGTACATTATTTTTTAAATGTTGAAGAATAACTCCTACCGACAGTGTCCCATGGTCTGAATCTGGTAGATTATCAGAGAGATCTCCGGAAGATGGAGTCCCCCAAGCTTCTTCTCCACTCGCTCCACTTCCTTCTCCAGTCTCGGCTGTGCCTTCTTCAGTACCTACTGTTGACTTCCATTCACTCACACCAAGGCACCTGTGTTGTTAAAGTTATTTAGCAAGTATTTTTATAATCTGAACCATTTTACGGATGTTATCGCAAGAAGCAAAGAAATATATTTGATTTTATTTTAAATTGCAACCAGGATATCAAGATCTGTAATTTTTTTTAGCTCTGTCAAAGCCGTAGTTTATGGCTTGTTTATAGCTTGGCAAAAAAGAAACAGAAAGTCTACATTCCTATCGTCACAACGATTGTACGAACGAGTTAATTCTGAAGTGATATTTCACGACGTATTTAATATTTTATTTTACGACTTAAGAATCCACATCTTTGGAATAGAAAGGTACATAAAAAAGTCTGATTTTAAAGTCATTTACGGATTTAAACGAGTTTCAAATTGAACATTCAAAAGCACTTGTAAAAGACTTTATGAATAAACATTATTTTGATTTTGACTTTAATAAAAAATACGCGTAGACACATATGCACACGTACTACAAATTAGAGTTTCTAAAGTCCACAAACATCAATATACTATATATGTATACCTACTACAAAAATTATGCCTGACTATTATGACTATGATTATGACTGCCTCGTGGTCTCGCGGCACAAGTATGTGCCGTGCGATCTAGAGGTCCTGGGTTCGATTCCCGGGTCGGGCAGAGTGTTATTGGGTTTTTCCATTAGGAAATTCTCGGTAACAGCACGGAGTCTGGAAATGTGCCCGAAAAACGGCAATAGGCACGCCCCCTATTACGTGGGACTGATACATACTTGGCGAAATGTGGGTGCAGAAATGCACCTCTGCCTACCCCTTCGGGGAATACAGGCGTGAGTTTATGTATGTATGTACAAAAATTATAACTACATACAATTATAATTGTTACAGTAGGTATGCGATAACATCCCAAAAATGATCCTCGCGAAGTACCTACATATGTATTATAAAAATGAAAAATGTATGTCAGCCAAACGTATCTAAAAATAAACACAAATGTTTTCTAAAAAATCCAAACTAATAGCTAAATATAATAGGTTTGTCTTCTAATTTTCAATAATTTTATTTCTATACATGTAAATTATTCAAAAAACTATCTAAAACAGAATTTTTTGGAATCATTTTCATATCTAAGTATATTATATTTCCTTCAAGTCTATAATCTAAATCTTTATGTAAATGTTCAAATTTCTACGATTTTGTCATGTTTTGCTTATAATATTTATGAAACTTTTTCTAATATTAAATCTAGCGTTACCACAAATATCTACCATGGTATTAAGTCACCAGTAGTAATATCTATTGAATTTTGAAACGTGAACGAAATTAGCTTTAAGAGCAAAAGTAATTGAAATATTCTGCATCACCACACATACTCAACGCTCCTTTATCTTTCTCCGTAAATGCAGATGACACCTAATAGTTGGAAGAAAAATATTATTTCATCAACTTACCATTCTTAGATATTATATTTAAAAAAAAATAACAAGTAGGTACATCAAAACAATTTTAAAATTAAGCTATGTTGTTTCTCTATGAACAGCACATTATATATCGTTTGTCATATGTTATCTAAATTATTGTACTTTAAAATTTAACTTTAAAATCCCCATATCGAAACCGTTATAGTTGCAGTTTCCAAAATAATTTTCATTAACGGGAATTTCTCAAAACGACATTCAAGTCTAGATGTCGTTGACATTAAGATTTACTCAAGGATAACTTAAAATGAACTGACCTTTCCAAAAACGAAGGCTGCTTATGTGCTACAGAAGTGTTTGGCACGCTCTCCGTGTAACTAAAAATGTTCATTTTTTCTACTACGAAAGAGCCCGCTCTAGCCGTCCAACCCATGATACCGCCGGTCGTGCCTAAAACATGAGGGTATTTTTAGAAGATGCAACATTTTGACATGACATTTATCATGTAAAATTGAAACTGTCTATTGAAAAAAAAATGCGATTTTCTATTAAAAAAATTGACATTTCGTGTTGCTGAGGGAGTTTCTTGCCGTTTCTTCTCCACAGCGATAACACGTTTTAAAGCGGTAATAGTTTAGTTTAAAATAGCTTAAAATTGACGATTCAAAAGAACTTGTAAAAGTCTATTTGAATAAAGATAATTTGACTTTGACTTTGACATTTCTTTGTATCTTCAAACCGAGCTTTTAGTTATGACGCTTACCTTGGTTGTAAGGTTTGGACGTTTCTGGTTCCTGAGCAGTCAGTCTTACATTACCATCGTCAGTCTCATCAGATGGTAGCCTTTCTAGGCTTGACATTGTGCCGTACCTGAAACAAAGTTGCAGAAATTAAAGTAGGGGTATGAAGTCCTATAAAGTTAAGCAAAATATTTTATTGATTGTTAGTAAATTTGGTTGCTACAAGTGAATTTATTAACCTTTTCAACGTTACATACGGTAGATCTTCTGGAACGTCAGGAGAATCTGGTGAATCATCTAGTAGATCATCCTGGAATAGAGAGTTTGGTTATTCATCTGTAGTATTTACTATTTATTTAAATTATTTTGTAACTTACAGTCTTATGGACAGAATTGTAATCTGGTGTCGGTGGAACGATTGCTATATTGGGAACAGGAGATTCAGACTTTATAGAACCCAGACTTCCGGGCCTCGAATTTGCGTTGTGCAAGTTGGTCATCGAGGATCTCTTAAAAGGCTCAACTCTCATCAAATGCGCTGCTGGGTTGATCGCTGATAAGCCCATTAACATAAGGGGTCCTAACTCTAAATCTTCATCAGACCCTGCATCATTCGTATTAGCGTTTACGTCATCAGTCTTTTTGTTAATATCTCCATTCATTTTGCTCACCGCTGATATTCCCATTCTAGGAGATCTCTTTAATCCTCTCTCTATTTTGAAGTCAGGTTCGTCGTGTATTGAATCATCTTCTAAGAAAACTGATGAGGTTTGGAGACAAGTACCAACATTTTCTCTTTTAGTTATTATATTCATACCTAGCACTTTGTTTAATACGTTTTCAGCCTTTTGTCTAGTTAGATGCTCTCTTCGTGCTGATACTGGTGAAGGCTGATTTGACGCTGCTAGTTTGGCTTTAGTCAGTGTTATATTTTCAACGCATTTGACCTCGTTCAGATACTTCTCTTGGGCTATGACACACTGAACCTGATTGGCTATATTAGAATTGGACATTCTTAAATCGTTAGAGCTAGAATTAAATACCATAGAACTACACGTTGTGTGACTAGTGGACAATGGACTATTATTTCTACTGCTAGATGACGGACTAGGCGACCTTATCGATACGTCTTTTCTAAGTTCCAACTGACTCTTTGTATGACTTCTGGAATGAATGCTCGATGTCATGATTGGCGAATCTGTTTTGAGTTCGTAAGATTTTGACTTGAGCATTCTTTGACTTTGTTCTATTGAATCAATAACTTTCATCGCTACTTTTGGAGCATCTTCAGGGCGTAATTTTATAGCACCTTTTCTTTCTAAGTGGCAAATAGGTTTAGGTTTCCTATTACCGCAATTTGCACTACACGTGCTGGTAGAACTTTTGTTCGAGTTTTGCGGGGAGGCTTCGGTTTTGGGTTTGGCAGGAATTACGGGCGGTTCTTTTTGAGATATTAAGGGGCTATTTGGCTTGGATAAGCATTTTTTGTGACACTGTCTGCAAACAGGAATTGTGTCTACGACTACGGGGCTTGTTCGGACCGTTATCTGAAAAATAATATTCTTCATTAAAAATGATTAGTTTTATTAAAGCGTAAAAATAAATATTGACTGCCTCCTTGACGCAATAGCTAATGATCACGGGCTCGATATCCGCACCCTCAGAAATAGTTGAGTCCTCCATAAATATTTGTTTCGTGTCTAGGAGTTTGTGGGACTGTAATTTCTAATATATTGTATTTATTTATTCCAATGTTAATACTTACTTGGCTTCCAGAATTACTACTCTTTGAAGGACTTCTATCATTATCCTTCTTTTCATTCGGCGAAGTACCCTTGATTTCAGCATTTGATACAAGTTCAGCAACCTCAAGGAGATTTAATTCTTTTGACCTCTTCCTCAACTCTTCTACACTCCACATCTGTAATTTGTAATTCTACAGCTATTTATATAAATCTCTAAAAAGATTATTAAGAAAATTCCTAAGACTTTTTGGAGTGAAATATAGTTGGCATGAAATAAAGTCATTATAAAAAAATATACCACCTAGGTCGGGAGGCTAATTTCTGCACAGGAAATAAATTTTAAGTTGATCTCAATCAGAGTAACTACGTTATCAACTCACAAACTAAAGTTGTTGGAGAAACAAGAAGACACAAAGGTTGAAATATGAAAAATAATAAATATGTTAAAACTTTGTAATATTACATTAGAAACGATAAAGTGATCAAGTGATCAGAAAGACGTTCATTATTCTGGAAATAAGACGTTCATGTCTAGCTGCTTAATCAAATTACAATATTCGTAATGGAACCAAATGAAATTAATTACAAATAATTAGTTAAATTATTTTATTCGACGCGGCTACATTTGTTATGTGAGCAATTTTAATAAAATTTATGGTTTTTAAACTCACTTCCATATCGGGCTCCGGTGGGTCAAGTTCTTCAGCCTCAGGCAGTTGTGTCATCCATCTCTGTAGATGTAGCGTGGACCCTCGACTTCTAGTACTTCTGGCTCCTTCTGTAGCGCTGCCACCAGCTCCTGTTTGTGTTTCCGCAGAGCTTCGTCTTGTCTATAAAAATGTCCAACATTGCAAATAAAGATTTAATTAAACATTTAGAAAAAATATGATATTTTCATCGGTACTCCATCAGAAGCTTGCGAGGAAATGTGGATATTTGATAATCAAAGAGTGTACTTACCCGATATTTTTAAAATATTAATTGCACATATACATTTTTATAAGGTAAAAATACAATTTCATTATGCTAATGCGACGAACAAATTTACAGCAAATGTTTGCAAAATCCATTTTAAATTTACGATATAATAAATATAATACATACAGAAAAATGGTAGACGTTTTCGTCGTTCGTTAGCGTCGCAAAATTGTAAGAAAATCAAATAAATCAGTTTTCCATCGACAAAAACCACTTTATTTACGGACAATCAGAAATATACTGCTCCGATCTAAACATAAACATCCAAATGTCATATATTTTAATTCCATTATACTTATGTCACAAAGAATCGAGAACTATCAGTAAAACGTTTTTCTCAAAATTATTTTTTATCCTTTCATACGATCCATAAGTCTATATTAAAATTTACACACAGCCAAAGACATCGAAAATTATTGAGTCTATCTACGAATTTGTAAAAAACAAGTACCACAATATATAGACACACAAAAACCCCGGGGCTGGTTAGGTTATGTGAACATTTTGCGATGCTAGCGGTACACCACGCGACTGTCTAATTCCATCAAACTCTGCATTTACATGGAGGTTAACAACTAAATCATTAAACACACAAATGAGAAGCGATAACCAAATTTTTGTATAACATCGACTACCATTTTTCATAGTTATTATTCGATTACATACTACGCTAATGGAACGTGCTAAACAAGCGTTGTTAGAAACACAAATTGCTATATGTATTGCTACAGTGATTCCAGCATGATCTGTTAGCTCGCGAAGCTGATCGCCAAATATCCACATGACCTGTACAAGTAAGACTATGTATAGATTAAGATTGTCTATACTCTGTACACATATTACAATTATATTTACGTTTGATACAATATAACTAGGTGTTTCTTCACACAAATATGCAAGAAGATCATTGAGTTTAGCAGAAAGTTAAAAATTAATCAGCTGATAAAGACATCACCAAATGTAAGAAGCTTTTTGATTTTCATCTTAGTAGAAGGACGGAAGACATATGAAGCAAACATGTATTCGAAAAGAGTATGTAATTTTACATTTAGTAGCTACTATTGGTACCCTATAGTTACATTTTGACACTGAATTCTAATTTGGTAAAACATTGGCATACACATTTCTATCACTCTAAAGCGAGTTGTATAATAATACCCCTTGTATCGCGGTTTCAGTTCTCTGAAGTTAATAATTTTTACAAGTTCTCCGAATAATCTTTTTAAAATTTCGTTTTTTTTTGCAATTTTAGTACATCATAAGTGGGTATCAGACTTATAATTACATTTTTCTATTGTAATCAAAATACCGAGATTTCTTTTTAATACTGCTAATGTTCGAAAATATGTCTCTCAAAATTTTTGTTACCACAACCTTAATCTCATCTATAAGCAAATTTCATAACTATCCAACAAAGTCGCCCGTGCCGCCAGCCTACACGAAGAAAGCTCTGTCGGTCCGCTATCGCAGATCGCTCTCCTAAACACCAGCTATGAACAACTAGAGAACACACTGTTTCACAGCAAGACCCAGATACTTATCTCCAGCTGTATTCATTAGTCCAGGGGTAGCAGGAGTCTGCCAACTCTGGATCTGACTCCGCGGATCAAAGTTCTAAGTACGCCGGCGGCGTGGGCCGCTCTGGCAGGGCCACTTTTGGCAGCAGAGGATCGTCGTGCAAGAAGATGCGCTCTTCAACAGCGTGTTTATAAGACGGATCTACATCCAAATCAGCCAACGCGAGATCCGCTTCAAAAGATTCCCATCTACAAGGAGACGTTTCGGAATATTCATCTCCAGCTTCAGGAGTCAGTTGAGCACTCGGAGAAGTGGGTCGCTCATCGTTCTTTTCGATACTAGATGTTGATACAAAATGCGAAGAAAATGTTTGAGAGTCAGCTGGAGAAAGATTGGCTGATGGTGTTTCGGGTGTGGCAGCCGTCCTCCAAACAGTGCTGAGAGGTCCTCTGACTGGCTTTGGAGTGGGAGAATCCGAATTGGTCCTAACATCGAAGCTGACTCTGACCTCTTTTTCAGGTCTCTCTTCAACAAGCATATTGAGGTGGGAACGGTAGGAGCTGGCCGGCAAGAGAGCGAGACTCGAGTGTCTCTGTATGCTCGAGGCGGATACCTGGCGTTGCTGCGAGTCTAGTGTCGCGAGGGAGAAGGTAAGCTGAGGGTCCGGCGAGTCCAGCGGCGACCCCAGCGGCGTGCCCGACATCGTGTGCGCTCGGTAACTGAAACAATATTATTCGAATTAATACAATTTATCATCCTACATACATACATAAACTCACGCCTGTATTCCCCGAAGGGGTAGGCAGAGGTGCATTTCTGCACCCACATTTCGCCAAGTATGTATCAGTCCCACGTAATAGGGGGCGAACCTATTGCCGTTTTTCGGGCACATTTCCAGACTCCGTGCTGTTACCGAGAATTTCCTAATGGAAAAACCCAATAACACTTTGCCCGACCCGGGAATCGAACCCAGGACCTCTAGATCGCACGGCACATACTATCGTCCTCTACTATATATATTTAATAAAAACTTTATTGCAGACAAGAAAGATATAAATGGCAGTCTTATCGGACATGACAATCACTTACAGATAACCATAAGATAAAAATGATGTCTAAGAGAAAGAAAATGGTGTTCGGGGTATAAATAAATTAAAAAAAACAATAAAAGATTTCATTAGGGACAACTATTTTTTAAAGATAAAGATGAATCTGTTCCAAAACATTCAAATTCGAAAAAGGATGTATGTACATGGATTACACATAATTCAATTTTTCCATGGCCTAGTTGAAAGTGTGGCGCAGTTGACTAAACACCAGCTTGCGAAACGAGAGGCCGCGGGTTCGATCCCCGCACCGAGACAAATGTTTGTGTGATCCATAAATATTTGTTTCGGGTCTGGGTGTATGTGAAGACCGAAAAGTCTCTCGTAGTTTCTGATACCCACGACACAAGACTTGTATCTTAGTGTGGGATCAGAACTATGTATGCGACTGTTGGGTGTATTTATAAAAAAAAAAAAAAAAAAAAAAAAAAAGGGACAACTATTTTTAAAGATAAAGATGAATCTGTTCCAAAACATTCAAATTCGAAAAAGGATGTATGTACATGGATTACACATAATTCAATTTTTCCATGGCCTAGTTGAAAGTGTGGCGCAGTTGACTAAACACCAGCTTGCGAAACGAGAGGCCGCGGGTTCGATCCCCGCACCGAGACAAATGTTTGTGTGATCCATAAATATTTGTTTCGGGTCTGGGTGTATGTGAAGACCGAAAAGTCTCTCGTAGTTTCTGATACCCACGACACAAGACTTGTATCTTAGTGTGGGATCAGAACTATGTATGCGACTGTTGGGTGTATTTATAAAAAAAAAAAAAAAAAAAAAAAAAAGGGACAACTATTTTTAAAGATAAAGATGAATCTGTTCCAAAACATTCAAATCCGAAAAAGGATGTATGTACATGGATTACACATAATTCAATTTTCCCATGGCCTGTTTAAAATTAGGAAATTTTTATGTATTACCACTAGCAACAGCAATAATGTTGTTAAACTTAAAGAGAAGCATACTCACATCTGCCGCTGCAATAAGCTCTGCCAGACAGCTTTTAGATCTATCGACGGGGCTCGTAGGACTATCGTCCTGGTTCGACCAGGTGTGCGAGGTGCACAGGATACTAGAGGTGAATCACCTCCTACTCGACCCAGGATCAAGCGGAATTCCGTCGCTGGAAATGTAAAAAAACCATATGAAATTTTGTGAAATTAAGAAATATTTTTGAAAGCCATCAGCTCACAAACAACATTTTTAATAACTCGTCGAGATTGTAAAAAGGATTACCTTTCTTCCTGACATTAAACTGAGCTTCAGAAACAGTTGCCAAGGCGACTGGTTCTTCAGTGACGAATAGCACCCGATCTCTGGATACTGTGGCGAAGAGAAGGAGGTCGCTGAATAAGAGAGCCCAGTACGGTCTCACTGCGCGGCCCTCGACCCTGGACAGTTCCCCTCCGAAGATCCATTGACGGCCTGCTGTGCTTAACACAAATGGCTGCAAAAAAATGAACGAAGTCATGATTGTTTTATTAATGAAATTAGTTAATAAATAAATACACCCAACAGTCACATACATAGTTCTGACCCCACATTAAGATACGAGTCTTGTGTCGTGAGTATCAAAAACTACGAGAGACTTTTCGGTCTCACAAACACCCAGACCCGAAACAAATATTTGTGGATCACACAAACATTTGTCTCGGTGCGGGGATCGAACCCGCGGCCTCTCATTTCGCAAGCTGGTGTCTAGCCAACTGCGCCACGGGGCTGTAGTAAGATTCTTACGATCTATTAGTGCGATAAGACTCAATTTAATTTATAGATTGGCTTGTGGTGGTGTTGATGGCAGTCAAATTGGTGTAAAAGGCTAAAAGAAAATCATTTAAAAAGGCCCTGTCTTCGATCACGATATCTGCTGCTTAACTTTGGTACCCTGTAGCGACTTAAGTTACTTAGAATCTACATCATGCCATCCATCTTCAGTATCCTGGTACACTTACACCATCGGACCCTCATAAAGTCAAAGTATTTAATGACTCACCTTCATCATCATCAGCCCAAATACGTCCCACTGCTGGGCACGGGCCTCCTCTACAACTGAGAGGGTTTAAGCCTTAGTCCACCACGCTGGCCTAGTGCGGGTTGGCGGACTACACACCTAAGAAATTCCTAAGAACTTTTTAGGTGTGCAGGTTTTTATCACGATGTTTTCCTTCACCGTTAAAGCAAGTGATAATTCATTGTGAACCTCAAGGTAATGACTCACCTTACACCTAGTGAACACGAGACGGCTCTCTAAGTCCGCCACCGACAGTAGGGGCTTTCCATCGCCAGCGAGACCCATGAGGCCAGACCCAGCAGTCACATCTTGATATCCACTCTGAAAACACATAGATATGTCAACAGTTATTACCAGATGGTAATTTTTTACAATGGTTTAATTACAAGTTTACAAGTATGTGCCGTGCGATCTAGAGGTCCTGGGTTCGATTCCCGGGTCGGGCAAAGTGTTATTGGGTTTTTCCATAAGGAAATTCTCGGCAATAGCACGGAGTCTGGAAATGTGCCCGAAAAACGGCAATAGGCTCGCCACCTATTACGTGGGACTGATACATACTTGGCGAAATGTGGGTGCAGAGAGGCACCTCTGCCTACCCCTTAAGGGAATACAGGCGTGAGTTTATGTATGTATGTATGTGGTTTAATTTGTTATTGTCAATTATAATTAGTAATTTCAACATGGAATAAAACAAGTATTAATCGTTTCAACAAAAGATTCTTAAAAATACATATAGAATTGTTATAATATATTACATTAATAAGGAGACGGCAAGGGTGCGGGGTTCTCAAATCAAACAGAGATTCCGCGCGTAGTGAGCACTCAGTGAGTGCAATTTTTCAATATTGTGCTTGTTGGAAAAATATAAAAATAGATATTGTTTGATACACAAAGATTACGGAATCGAGGCCATAGCGTGTTTTTTACGTTTGCAAACATAGGTCACACGCCATTATCTTTTGATTCCACCCACCTGCAGTTGTTCCACTATGACCTGCAGCTGTTTCTTCTCCAGCTGGTCGTAAGGCCCAGCACCTGTAGACGACGCCGCAGCCCTCATCAATCTCAGCAGCTCTCGGAACTGCTCCAGCGGTTTGTGGACTAATGACGTGATGTCTGGCCTTCGTCGTGGGATCGGAGGGCTCGTACAGAAACGGGAGAACGCTCCGCTTGGGTCCTTTGATTTCTTTACCTAATTAATTTATTAAAAGAAAATTAGATTTGATAAAAAAATATGTCATCAGTGTCTGATGTGTATTTCCGACATTTTGTATTGGAAGTATTTCCTATTTGATTTCGAATTTAGTGTGACTGCCTCGTGGTCTCGCGGTACAAGTATGTGCTGTGCGATCTAGAGGTCCTGGGTTCGATTCCCGGGTCGGGCAGTGTTATTGGGTTTTCCATTAGGAAATTTTCAGTAACAGCACGGAGTCTTTTTTTTTTTTTTTTTTTTTTTTTACCTGCACACCTAAAAAGTTCTTAGGAATTTCTTAGGTGTGTAGTCCGCCAACCCGCACTAGACCAGCGTGGTGGACTAAGGCCTAAAAACCCTGTTAGATTGATTATTCGCTGGTAGTATATTATAGTTTTTCAATCAACAGTTTAACGAAATGAAGGCTATGACACAGGCCAGTAGTCACTAATGCAGCCAAATCGGTTGACTATTTGCGACATGGCCCTGTACAATGGCGGATTTGTTCAATTATTTACGCCACAAGTTTGCATATAGTTATCAACAGCACGGAGTCTGGAAATGTGCCCGAAAAACGGCAATAGGCTCGCCCCCTATTACGTGGGACTGATACATACCTGGCGAAATGTGGGTGCAGTAATGCACTTCTGCTTACCCTTTCGGGGAATACAGGCGTGAGTTTATGTATGTATGTGAAAATGTTGGAATGTTGAAAAATAAATGTTGGAATCACGTAGACCCTTCTGCTCAAAGCATAGTACACACATATTTTTTACCCGGGCTAATATTTATATCAACACTGGGAAATTAATTTTAGAGTAATTCATTCAAATTTTCTTCACACTAAATCAATTTTGCTTCATAAAATATTTTTGGGATAAATTTAAATAACTACTTACAAGAACACAGTCCGCTCTCTTCAATCCTAGGCAATATTTCTTATAGAGGCTAAGGAACACTGGGGTCTTCTGCAGGTAGACGGCCACCACCGTCGACGTCTGTATCTCCCCATCGTCCTGGACCACTTGGTCTAATATTTCTTCTGATAATCTGAATATCTGTAGATATAATATAATGATAAATAAATACACCCAACTTTCACATACATAGTTCTGACCCCCCTTAAGATACAAGTCTCGTGTCGTGGGAATCAGGCACTACGAGAGACTTTGCGGTCTCACAACCCGAAACAAATACTTGTGGATCACACAAACATTTGTCTTGGTGCGGGGATTGAACCCGCGGCCTATCGTTTCGCAAGCTGGTATGTAGCCAACTGCGCCACGGGGCTGTCAAAATGATGTTAAATTATGTGGTTTCAGATATACATATTATTCTTTTATAGTACGAGTAGTACGTTTATTCTTTATTAGTTAAATAACACTGATCAACAAAAAAAAAAAAAAAAATTGCCGCGGTTTGAAACTTGTATTTTTCCATACCTTAACATGAGATTAGTTAAAATACGTTCATAAAAAAAATTGAAACACCCACTTTCTAAGAAAAAAAGAGATTATTTGAAATTTATTTGTAGGCTGAGGTGGTGGACTGTCTTCAGTATAAGGAATCGGTTTAATTACAGAATCCACATCAGGATATGTAATTTTACTTCTTGTTTTATAAGAATATCCCTTCAGTTTCCTTAAACAAAAATAACAATCATTCTCATGATCTTTTGTTCCCTCCAAATTACAGGTTTAGAAAAAGGCATTAATCGGTGAGTACCATTAAACCACCCTCTCAAATAACATACATTTCTTAAACAAAAAAAACTTGGGTGTCCAAGGTTGATTAATACTCTCAGAAATCTTGAAACCAAAATACAAATTGTAAATGTTATATAATAGTAACGGTGTAGAACGTTCTCGATTGGAACTTGAATTAAACTCCCCACAAACAAAATAGAAGAGATCCGATGAATTGAAACACTTTCGATTCATAATGCAAACTATATATGTACATATGTATTTACTATTTCGTACACTTCTTCAATACCGAAACGTATTCAAATTGACAAAAAAAAATTAAACAACAACACTTTGGAATAAACACCAGAAACTGCACGTCGTCGTAGCAATACTCGTATTAGGTAATGGTACGTGTTAAAGTTATATTAAAAAATTAAACATCAATGAACGAACAATAACGAGTTGAAAATATACAGGTTTAAGGATATATGTGTACTACCAACAACAATATTGTCTTTGTAAGTAAGATCAGCTGTTGCAATACTCTTTTTCGATATACCCTCACAAAATTAAGCCAAATATATCGTACATATATGTAATTTTACATATTTAGATATTTCCATGTAATAGATATTTTTTATTATTTTTCCGTTAATATTTATACATGAAAGATACCGAAAAAGTACATTTGGATTAACGGCAAAAAGTCATGTCGACCAGTGTAATTATTTGTGGTTAGTAGTAATTCCATTATTAAAAATCACTGATGTACTATGAACTCAAGTAGATTTTTCTGAAAAATATGGCTAAACCATATTTATTGAAACCATTATGATAAAACAGTTTGCAGCATTTTATGACCGTGAAGAAAAACAGAATAGCGCAAGAAACTCTTTTGGCAATTCAAAGTGTTAATTTAACAAAATTAAACATGAATTCAGATCTACAGCAGAAATTCGCAGGGTCACAATGTTTGGTGGAGAAAATCATAAATAATTTTGTCTTGCTTGGAATTGTGGGAGAGGCCTATGTCCAGCAGTGGACCGTGGAAGTCTTTCGGCTGATGATGATTATTATTTTCGTCTATTAAACGTACCTCCTCAATATTCTGGAATAGTAGCTGATGGTCACACGCGGCTATGAGGTCAGCTCTTTCGGCCAGGGGAGAGACGAACCTCACCAGCCCGAACTGGAGGCAGGTGGCGTAGTGCTGTTCCCTGGCCACCACTGACAGGAGAGCGCGTTTCCTACCGTCACTTGGCAATCCTGGCGTCTGGTGTAGCATGCATCAATGGTTTTGGTTATTTTAATTGTTACTCTTCAGGATTTCATTAAGTACTTTTACATATACAGGGTTATCCTGACATCATGCCATTAAATTGAACCACGTACATAATTAAGCAAAGGAATGTACCTACATTAATACGCACTTTATTCTTTGCTATAGAAGTAAATAAAAATTAAGCAAAATTTAAGTCAATAGATTAACAATAGAATAATTCATTTGAACGTGCCATATACCTATCGAATATAATTTGTCGCGGCCACCTCACATAATCCAAATGGTCACATAGTTTATTATTTACAGAAAAATGCCTAGAGTGCCCCGCAACATGGATAACCGAACGAAAACCCTACGATATTTAATTGAGATTTTTGGCAAAACTGCCAAGTGGTTTTTGCTAAAAAAAATATTTTAATTTAATTTAATATGCTTCATTGAACACTCTTCCAGACAACTCAGAAAATAGTAGATAATAAAAATAAAAAATTGGGTGTTACAAAAAATAGAAAATTTATTAGAAAAAAAAACTGTAGTAACTAAATATACAAATATACTTGTGGATATCAAGATGAATTAAATAGATTTTAGATAGTATGCTTTGAGACTATTTTTAAAAGTAGACAACGATTGAGTGTGTCTTATAGATAAAAGGGAGATTGTTGCACAAGCGAGCAGCATACATTGTGAATGAATTGTCAAGAAAAGAGGTACTATGCATGGAAATTTCCAGCATCAAATTCTCTAGCGATCTAAGACAGCCCCGTGGCGCAGTTGGCTAGACACCAGCTTGCGAAACGAGAGGCCGCGGGTTCGATTCCCGCACCGAGACAAATGTTTGTGTGACCCACAAATATTTGTTTCGGGTCTGGGTGTATGTGAGACCGAAAAGTCTCTCGTAGTTTCTGATACCCACTACACAAGACTTGTATCTTAGTGTGGGATCAGAACTAGGTATGTGACTGTTGGGTGTATTTATTTATTTTTTATTTAAGAGGTCGTGTATGGGTGCCGCTTAGAAAATGAAATTGTTCCTTAAGGTACCTGGTGAAGAAGGAAGGAAAAGAATAGGATAAAGAAGGGAGGGAATACGAGTATTAAAAGAATGGACATTGTATGGGAATACCGTCACGTACGTTAAATCAATTTAAATCAATGTCATGATGTCAGGTTCAACATTGTATGTGAATAAATTAAATTTTAATATCCATTATTTCTCCTACTGACCACACTATTCTTAATGGTAGGTGAAGTGTTTAAAGATGTTATTGAGACATGCGAAACACTACATGTACCTACATTACATGCCGTTTACACTTATCTGGTTTACTGTATTTCTTACTTTTATTGCTAATTTGCTATGTGTACAAAAAAGTTTTCAATAAATAAATACATGCAGATGGTCGATATTTATTTTCCATTGACAGATTAATATTAGTTCAAATATTTACTAATAAGTTCCCCTATGTTTAAATAGATATTGCGTGTGTCAGTGTCTTGCGTGTTAATGCTATCAAGAATAATATCTATATGACTGGTCTCAGTATTGTAGGGATTGGTTTGTAATAGATAACAGAGTATAAAAGAAAACTTGTGCCTTTTCTCTTTACTACAAATGGACGCATAGTTTTGTGTATGTGTGTGTGTTTCTTTATAAAGGGAAATGCCTAAATGACTATGGATCTTAGTATCGGCAAAAATATTTTTGTGCCAAGTTGAAAACTGCTGTATAGTGTTGGAATTAATATACACTATCAATAAAACTAAAAAGGACTATCATAATAAGCGGGGTTCATGGTAACTATGGGGTCAAAGAATAATATAAACACTGCACACTAAGCAGCAGCAATACTAACTATATGGAGTCTCTTACTCAAAATCACTACCTAAATAAACACACTTGTTATTAATAAACACACGAGGAATATGAAAACCATTCATATATATGTTTATGCGAAAAACAAACGCAACTGCAGTTCTTGTATACATATTGGATAACATATGACATTGACAATTGACATGACTATGACATTATCCCGCCCGCCAACCAATTTCAGTGTTGCCAAGTGCATAAGCCGATTTATTATTGATTACATTATAATCGATATTTCTCATGATGATCATGTTGAAAAAATAAATTTTTGTATTGTCATTATATTGTCAGGATGTTCAAAGCATGGTTCCTAAATAATATGCTTCTATCAGAATAGTACCGAACTTGTTAAATCTATTATTAATAATATCTAGAAGTAGAGAGCTATTAATTGATGTAATTGTTGCAAATAAGCACGTCGATGAAACGCAATGTGCGCAAAGACAAAAATCTGTGAAGTGCCTGTTTCGAAAAATGTTTGCCTTTGATAGCAGAAATGAAATACTATGGCAAACATCACCAACCATTGCTTAAGAATGTGTTACTTTTATTTAAATAAGTCTGGCATGAGCTGGTGATAGCTTACAACAATATTGTTATCAGGGTTGGGCAGTATTTGAATTACTTGTAATTGAAATACGTAATTGAAATACAAATACGTATTTTGTATTTGTATTTTAATTACTTTCTTAAAATGTAATTTGTAATTTGTATTTCAAATACGTGAAGCCGAAGTATTTTGTAATTAGTATTTCAAATACTCGAGGCTTCAAAATAAATTTATTAAAATACATTTAGCCTTCATTTAGCATTAAGTTTGTGCTCATCAGGACCTGCAATAACAAAACAAAAACCGCCTCCAAAAAAAAACTATTCCAAAACAAATAAATATGCATTATTTTGTATTTTGTAATTTGTATTTTGTATTTCAATTACAAATAGCTAAAATACTGTATTTTGTATTTTGTATTTCAAATACCTTACTTAAATATATTTTGTATTTCGTATTTTAATTACTTGGGATACAGTATTTTGTAATTTGTATTTCAATTAAAACAAAGCATGTATTTTGCCCAGCCCTGATTGTTATTTCTTTTTAATAGTAAGTGGTCAAATAAATTAAAATCGATTTGATATCCTATTTATCGATAATCTGATATCGCGTGAACAGTTTTTTTGTCATGGCAACATTACTTTATGAACTGACAACAGAAAATGTAGATACTAGGTAAACAAATAGAAAGACTTATTATCTTAATTTATTTTATCCGGCAAATGTAAGATCGACTAATGCGATATAAAATCTTTACAATTAAAACAAGAATTGTTGATATTACTAGCTTGTGGCACAACTTAAGAAAATGCGATACTGCTTTTGGGCATTCTCCTTTGGCTGTATTAGACATTAAAACAAATGCGGTACGTTTAATTGTATAAAATATTTTTAATATTATGAAATTATTATACCCGTAGTACGGACACTAATAAAATTGACAATTGTTACTTTCATTTTAAATACGGAAATTATTTTATTATGTTTATACTATTTAAATTGGGAAATTATTTATTTTATGCGCATTCAAGCGCAAACTACAAATCCGATTTAAGTGAATTTTGGTACAGAAGTTACTGCTTTTCATGAAGTCAAAGGTTAAAATTTATTAGATTTTTTAATTATCGTTACTTAAATATACGAAAAATCATATATGTGTATACCAATGTGTATACCAAACGCGTTGCCCCATTAAACTAATTTCGCAATTTGTATACTTTTATTCCATCTTTAACATGAGCAAATTAGCGCGGGCAAGGAAAATATTGACGTCATAATTCCTTTGTCGTGATGGCCTTGAGGTTTAGGTACGCGGTCGAGAATTTCAAACCCCAGGCACACACCTCTGACTTTTCGAAGTTATGTGTGTATTCACAATGAATTATCGCGTACTTTAACGGTGAAGGAAAACATCGTGATGAAACCTGCACACCTAAAAAGTTCTTAGGAATTTCTTAGGTGTGTAGTCTGCCAACCCGCACTAGGCCAGCGTGGTGGACTAAGGCCTAAACCCTCTCAATGGTAGAGGAGGCCCGTGCCCACAGTGGGACGTAAATGGGCTGATGATGAAAATGAATGAATTCCTTTGTTGATCATCAAATTTGGAGAAAGCAACACATCAACAACACATAGGTGCATTGTATTTGCATTCAGCTGAACAATGTGTTGGATAATTGGCTAAACAATCTCAATTTGTGTTGTTAAAGCAACAAGTTACATTGTTCGGATCCAACACCTGTGTTTGAAATGACCAAAACCCTGGCACACACATCTGGCAGAGTATGGGTGAATTCACAATGAATTTATCACCTACTTTAACGATGGAGGAAAAATCGATTATAATTTATTGGCATAAGGTGTGTGGTGTGTTTGGGTGGATCCAGCAATAATAATTTAAACAATGTTTGAGATAACATCTTATTTCGATCGATGTGTTTCTCCTACATCATCCGGTTTTCGGGGGGGCTTCAATCATGGTGAAAGGATGACCGTGCCGGCATTTTTTGACCGGTTTCTCGCGGTCGGTCCTTTGTTCACCATGGTATTACTTAGTCCCCCAAACTTCTTCACAAGATAGGTGAAGAGGTTTTCGGCCGGCATGATTGCGTCGACCAACGGGAGATCATCATCTCTCGCTGGTCGGCACTTTTTCTGGACTCCATTACACTTACCATCAGGTGCAATGGGGTCATTTTGCCGTGCCAGTATAAAAAAATAATAATAATCTATAGTTACAGATATCAGTATAGATGATTATCCACGATTATAATATTTTCCCTAGTGGTAGATGCAGGTGTTTGGTACTTCAATGACTTGACGCGGACTTGAGTTTAGCTAAAACAAATCTGTGAAGAACTCAGGCATGCAAGCATCTTTACAATTAATAATGTGAACAAAAACAATGATAATTAGGGTTTATGTTTTACGTTTCATGACAATTACGTACTTGGTAGCAGTCAACTTCCATGTGCCTTCAAAACAACTTCGCAAAAAATGAAACGTGAAAAATTCTACTAAAAAAAGAGGGATGATAGGGAGGATGTGGGTAAAAATGATAAATAAACAAAAATAAAAGCAAATAAATTTATTTTGACTTAAATAATTAAACATAAATCAGAAACGAAATAAAAACAACAGGAACCAATTTTTTATGCAATTACAAAGAAAATAGAAACTAAAATTAAATTACCGTACACATAATTTTGTTCGCTTAGTGAACAGAATTATACAAAAAAAGAAAAACATGATGCAGGACTATTCAATGTTGTGAAACACACAAAATTCTAAGACAATCGACAATATAAGAAAAGGAAACATCAACAAAATAAATATTAACAAAAACTTCAAGCTTAAACGTAACGATTTCCCCATACGAATGAATTTAACTTAAACGCTAATAAACAGTTCTCGTCTCGAAACAAATCTAATAATAATGCTTAAAAATAATATAGAGATTTCGAATTTTGTTTTATTCTTGCGTTAAACGCGCATCGAATGTTTGAAAAATACCACGTAAAATAAATTCCTCCAATGACGTAAGACTAAAATATATTAAGAATATCTACGAATAGTTTCATAAGACGAGCACTGCAACACAAAATACCAAATACTACACTAAATACTGGAATGTATTGTGAAGTCTGTACAAATAAATAACGAAAGCAATACACACTATGCTTCATGTACAAAAATAACAGTTGCTTTATAAAACTCCTCGAGAAATAGCATTTCTACCGACCCACGTTATCTTCACATACACGTATCTAATAAACTACACTAAAAATGACTTATATCTCCGATAGAATCAATTTTGATGATTAATAATGTCCAATAGTGCATCTCAATTTTATGTACAAAAATACCTAAAGCAATAATTCGTAAGGTTGCATTATTCGAAAACTTCTTGCTACTTAGCTCTAATACTAGCACCACAATAATTTCAACTGCCAAATATAGAATTCCAAAATTAAAAATTTGAAAACTGATGACTAGTTTTAGATAATAAAAAAATGTTAAGTTAGACTATGATGCCGTTACCGACCTCTTTGGAGAACGTCACTTGAGGTAGGTGTAGTTTACGCCGGTCGAGAGACTGGCTGGTGGAGGAGCAGGCTGTGGGCGGGCGGGCTCCTGTCGCCGGCGATGCTAGTGCGGCACCGCGAGGTGAGCGGGGCGGTGGAGGAGGGGTCGACTCTGGAGGCGGAATGGTCACTTGGGCCAGCCGCGGCCGAATACCGAGTCCATTGGGCGGAACTCTTCTAAATGTTTCTAGGTTCAGCATTTGACCAGCTGATCTGTAAGAAAGAATTAAGCATTATGACTTCGTCTTTAGCGTTAAATCATATTTTTTCCTCAATTCAAGTAAAATACAAAATTTTTATAATTTCCAGTTACTCACTTGACAAGATTTCGGACCTCTTCTTCGGGTGCTGTGACGACATTCTTGGTGCCCACAAACACGATGTAGTCTCCAGCTCTGAGTCCTGCTCGTTCCGCTGAACCTCCCTGAGCAACTCGCTCCACTCTGGGTGGTCGTGTCCAAACCACCGTAAAACCGAATCCACCACCGGCGCCTCGAACCAATCTGTAAAGGATCAAAAATTCGGCTCCGTATTGAAAAATTACTAAATTGCAGCGAGGTAAGGTTGAGATTGAGAATGCTTCTTGGTACTAAAACATTCCTCTAAATGTTTTTTTATAGTAGTGTATGTTTGGTTTACCATTTTAATAAGAGTATCTCACTTAGTGAAATTAGTACTCAAAAATTCAGTCCAGTTTCAGATCAATTGCTTACTTTCTCGTGGTAGTAAAAGGCGTGCGACCATTTCTCTGGGTCCTTCTGGGAGCTGCTGGGTCGTCCGGTGGGTCGAGCTCCAAGTAGCGCAAGAACAAGTGTTCATCTGCCTCACGTTGCAGCGCCGCAGCTACCGCCTGCGCTTGACTTGCGGTTGTCGCCGCCGCTTGGCCGTTTGTGACTCCTGCGAAAAGAGAAATAATTAAAACTTAAATTGATACAGCGGTTGATAGGTCCGTAAAAATTGAATAAGCTAACTAATTCAACTAATTTAATTTAAATTCAACCTAATTTCATTTAAATACGTAATGTAGATGCAGTCTCTATCCGTCATGATATTAATATACTTAAGTGAAAATATCACCCAACCCTTTGTCAATATCTACGTTAGATAAAAGACTTATATAAAAGAACCAACCTTTGTCAGTGTGGTTTTCCTTAGTGCCGTCATTGGTGCTAGTCTCAGTGTTGTCCGTAGCCATGTTGCGTGCGTCCGGTTCAGTCAATTGGTCGGTACACCGGACATTGGCGTTCGCCGGAGCAGCGTTCTGTCCGCGGCCCGTACCCTGCTGCAGGAAGTAAGTGCCACTGATGTCGCACTTAATAGCATCTTTTAGCGGGAACGAAACGCATCCTAAGAACTCGCTCCGACTGTAACAAGAGAAAATGTAAATGTTAGAACTGTAGGAGCCGGAAATGTAAATGAAGGTTATATGTGTATGGTGAATGCAGTGCATGTGTACAATACAATAGGTACGCACAGAGACAACATTTAATTAAATAAAAAGCAAAATATAAATTGTGTATCGCTTTATAAACCTTATATAAAAACATGGTACGAGATATCGATGAAAAATAACGAAAACATAATTGTAAGTTTAATCTTTTTGATGTCCACATTAATTTGAGCAGTTCAGTAGAATAGATCACAATATAATCTAGTTTACAAAGTCTGTATAATGTTGACGTATCGCAAACTAAGTAATGTGGGCCGATTACTGCGTGACTCATCGAAATGACCAGCGACCTTAATGCATCGTGACTATGGAAGTTTTCGACCCACATGTGCGAATATGTACAGTTAAATGACTCCACTTTAGTAATGACATCGAATTGTTCAATTAGAAATTAGCACATCTGTATCCGATTTGAAGATCACCTTTAATAAGTTAAATAAAAGAAAGTAGTATCATCGACGATGCTTAGAAAATCCAACACGGTTTAGTAACAACAATAGTTTGGATATTGTATCCCTATTTTATTCATAAATATTTATTTATTATTTAGGTTCGCCAACAATTGTTTACATCCATATTATACATTTTATAAGACAGAGAAAATGAAAAAAAAAAGAACTTAATGTAACAATTACTGACAGGCAAACACCGCTTGCACCATTAAATCAGTTACAGTATATAGGCTACTAACTAAAAATACACATACACATACATAAACTCACGCCTGTATTCCCCGAAGGGGTAGGCAGAGGTGCATTATTGCACCCACATTTCGCCAGGTATGTATCAGTCCCACGTAATAGGGGGCGAGCCTATTGCCGTTTTTCGGGCACATTTCCAGACTCCGTGCTGTTACTGAGAATTTCCTAATGGAAAAACCCAATAACACTTTGCCCGACCCGGGAATCGAACCCAGGACCTCTAGATCGCACGGCACATACTTGTACCGCGAGACCACGAGGCAGTCAAGATATAAAAAAACATATATAAAAAAAAAAACTAATCAAATCAAAAGAAAAAAATTACAAAAAATATTAATATATCCTTAATATAAAACTAATTTTATACACATAATTTAATTACTTAATTGCTAAATGATAAATGATAATAGTAAATATATATTTTTATATGCGTCAATTGAAAGTAAACAGACTATTCTTTCAATACTGTATGTATCTGTACTATCGCTGAGTTGAATATATTCGTAAAGTAACATTGGACGTGTGCGTGTAAAAAGTTAGTTTGCATGACATATCCAATTTCTAGGAGAACGACCCTTGATGTCGCCTCTGTAATAGGTTGCTTAGTAATTTAGTTGTTGTCTATAATTTGTGTTCTCTTTACTCCCTTAGTACAGTATATTAAATAAGTATCTCTTCGAATCTATTTTCCTCTTGTGTTTCTTGCTTTCTACAACATTCAAATTTTCTGATTCATAACAGTGTTTCCATCACATATATCGAGAAAATTAGTATTTCCATTTTAGATTTCAACTCATTCATCAAAATGTTTCTATTCATCCAAATCATTATCTAAATTTATAAACACTGCCGTATTCATCGTAACTTCTGACCCCAGTGTATTTCTGCTTCTCACATTTAAAATAGAACCCGTACTCGCTCTCTGCGGATCAATATAGACTTCTGCTGCTATGTTTAACGGGAATTTGTAAAGTGAAAGTGATTGCAGTCGCGTGGAGACGTGTAAAAATAGCTTAGCGTGCTTACATTAGCATAGGAGTATATTTAACAGGGGGAAAGTCCAGATGACCTTGCGCAATGGGGTGAGATATGGCCTTGCCAACGCCACTTGGCAACTTTTCGCGTTGTCCATAATTTAATAATGCTTTTATTGAAAATGTTATGGTGTTATTAGGTTTCCTTTTGATGGGTTAAAATGTTAATGGTGTTTTATTGCTGAAAACAACAATACATTTGTAAGTTCTCGTCAAGTGGTGTACACGGTTTTGAAATACTAGGGTGTATTAAAATAAAATATTTCATTGGCGTTTTGAATCTAATGGACTTAGTTCTTAACAATTAAGAGCAGTAAATAAAAGTCTATCTTATTATGTTGTAATTACAACATTAAAATGGCTTCTATCCTAAATGTTTTAATTATACAATGAACAAGAAATATTAATTACTCAGTGTAGAGACAGTAGGTAAATCTAATATTGTAGCCACTGTTATTAAAACATGTAAAATGTAAAAAATGTAAATGTATTTAAGTCAAATTGTTTTAGTTAAATAAATAAATAAAAAATACCTATCAAAAAAATAAATACCTAAATACTTTTATGAACAATAATAAACTACTGATTTTTCTTACGTAATTCAGTATAGGTACCTAATACAGGTCTCAACTAAGCGCTATATAATTATCGTAAGAAAATATATATCTGAGAATAGACTTAATAGCTTTTTTAATACTATTGTAAACATTGAAGAGTTAAAGAAGGCATTAAATTATTTTACGATTGTTGGATCAAATAGATAGAACTAAGGTTATTCTCCAGAGTTAAGATTAGGTTGCTAGTAATATAGTAAATACGAGCTTAACCCTTAAATGCATGATTATTTATTTTTTATTTAAAAAATATTATAGGTAAGGTAATAGCACTAGTAATTGACCACTTAAGGACACAGAAATTTCTTTTTTAATGCCTAACTTTAATCATCATTCGAATTCAATGAGTGTTTTGTTTTGTTAACTCTGTGCAAGTCTTTTAACGAAACGAGCTAGTATTTTTTCTTGTACAATGGTTGCATTCAAGTAAAAAAATGAAAATAAAACTTAATATAAGAGATTTAGTAGTTGACCACCTAAAAACTAGTAGTTGACCATGTTTTGCATCAGTAGTTGACCATTCAGATTTTTTAATTATTTGTTAAATAAGAAGGCAAATTAAGACAACTTTGCGTTTTATTTGAAATATAATAACAATAACATCCCCCGCTCGTTAATAAATGTTCTGGCCATTTCCACAATCGACCATTTGCTTTCATCGATGATATTGTAGCTGTTTTTTTTTTATAGCTTTAAGTACTTTTCCGGGATAAAAGTTATTATCGTACTTCATCATCATCATCAGCCCATATACGTCCCACTGTTGGGCACGGGCCTACTCTACAATTGAGAGGGTTTAGGCCTTAGTCCATCACGCTGGCTTAGTGCGGGTTGGCGGACTACACACCTAAGAAATTCCTAAGAACTTTTAGGTGTGCAGGTTTCATCGCGATGTTTTCCTTCACCGTTAAAGTGCGTGATAATTCTTTATCAATACACACATATGCAACTTCGAAAAGTCAGTCATGTGTGCCTGGGGTTTGAACCTGCGACCGTCGAGATTCTCGACCGCGTGCCTAAACCTCAATGTCGTACTTAAATATGACAAATTCAACATTTACTTTTTGCCGAGGCTTTTGTCAGATTCTTAATCAGACAACAGTAGTTGAAAGTTTACGCATATTTTCAAGCATATCGTTAGGACCTATGATGTCAAATTGATCTAGAGTGGTTTCAAATATGTCATCAGCAATGCTAATTGCTGGTGATCCTGGGATCGTCACTAGCACTAGTTCGTCACCAACAGTAATATGTACCGCAGTTGCCGATGGTTCCATTGTGGTTTCCAAAACACCATCATTATTGTGAGAGGATTTTTTTTTTCAGCCGTTCTTATGGGTGTTTTATGAAGACGAACGACATTTACTGCTGAGAACATTGCAGCTTCAGTATAATTTAGGAATGTACCCCTTTTCCCAGACATCTACAAGGTGAAAATTTGGTTTTAGTAACTGATCGTACCTTACAATAAAGGTGGTCAACTACTAAATAAAATTAAGTTATTGTAAAAGTAAATAAAATAGTTAATTCTAATTGATGATGCCCTTCATATATTATTCCGTACAGTACATTTACATGATACAGAAATTCATCAGAAGTTGACCATCCTGGTCAATTACTAGAAAATCGTGCTAAAACGGAATCAGTAGTGGACCACCCCCACATCTCAATCTTGTAAACAAATTTTCGTATTTTAAATACCCTGTTACCTCAATTAATCCCTAACGAATAAGAAAAGCAAAACACTTATCATCAACAAGGTGACAAAGTTGTTAATATTTAACTTCAAACTTTTTCAATCCTTAAGAAAATTATGACAAAAAAAACGAATAATAGATTTACGGTGCGTCAATCAACAAACAACTGGAGGCTATTTTTAATATTTGAAAATAATGGAGTCGTAGTTTGCGCGCTTCGTAGACCACATGACAGCACTGACTACTCAATATGGAATTAGTTTAAAAATATGCCGCGAATTCTTATTTTATCTGTTTATGTGCATTGGTGGTCAACTACAGGTACATGGTCTACTACTAGTGCCATTACCTTAGTATAAGTAGTAAATAATATACCGAAAAGGTTATAATTTTTTTTTATGTATTGTAGACATTTGGCAACAATATACATTTAAGGGTTAATCGCAGCGTCCATAAAAAGATATACCAATAATGATTAATGGTTGTAATAACTTGATATAATATTAGGTTACCAAATCGACCGGTCTGAAAGTAGAAGCAACATAGGTGTTGCACGTGATAGATTCGCTCGCGTTAATGATAATTTACTCAATTGCTATAAAAAAATAATAATAATATAAGTTACCAAGAAGCCTATAATCCGGGGACTTCATCTATACAAATGAATAAAATTGGAGTGTCCGTTTGTGATATTGAAATAACCGCTTTTTAATAAATGTATATGGATGTATACACGGTACATATAACGGGACTTTCACTAGCAGATAGCTGATGTAAAAAGGAGTAACTTAGGCTACGTACATATAAATAAAATTTGAGTGTCTGTTTGTAATATTGAAATAACCATTTTTTACTGCATGTATATGCATGAATATATATGTATATACGGTACATACACCAAAATAACATTTCTTATAATTTTTGTCTGTCTGTTTGTTCCGGCTAATCTCTGAAACGGGTGGACCAATTTTAACGGGACTTTCACTGGTAGATGTAATAAGGAGTAACTTAGGCTACTTTTAGTTTATAAATTTACTTATTAAAAATTAATTTTCCGCGCGGACGAAGTCGCGGGCACAGCGAGTCAATCACAAAATTAAAATTCACAAACATTTGTTAAGCGGTTTAGGCGTGATAGAGCAACAAACAAAGAGACTTTTGCATTGAAGATTTATAAAGTTTTAAGAGGAATAGTTTTTACACAAATAAGTAAGAGATAAGATATATTATAGTGTATTCTGTGAACTCATCTAATTGAAAGACCATAGACACATATTATTACCGTAATTTCGTTTAATAATACTCTGAGAGTATTATTCGTTGAAGATCCTTAATATATAATAATAAAAAATACGAATTTTGCTAAATTACTCATTATATGAATGAAAAACCCAAGTAATTTAATGTAAAAAAGCTCAATGTATCAATTCACTTGAAATAATTACAAAAAATCCAACAAAATAGGTCAATTTATATAGAATTACATCACTTTTATAATACGCCGTCAATCAACAGCCCCATTTGTTTAAGTAGTGACGGCGGCTCGCTTTAGCAATCATGAGTTGATTATTTATCGATTTGAAATTAACCGTCACAACACAGCAAGCTGAGTAACATGTTATTAAGTTGTATTTGTCTGTATGTTTGTTTATTCGCTTTATAATAACATTCTGTTATTTTAGTAAACAATAAAATACCTTGCTAGTTTTTCTCTAGGCAATGGTATTCTACTTTGAGAAATTATTGAATCTAAAATATTTTTAATTAATTTTAACCTAATAAATGTTATACTTTTTTTAACAATTGGCGATACAATTTACAAAAAAATTGAGAACATGATTATACCTTTTACAACAAAAAGAAACATCAATTTTAGTTTCAAAACATATCATATTCTGGATTTATTTTATCCTTCAATTTCATTATTCAAATAATAAATTAGTTAAATCCAATCGAAGTCGCGTTCACAAAGTAATAAAAAATAAAGTCAAATTAACTAGTTATTTAGCTTGTGACTGTTCGGTTCTATCGTATGAAGTTCTAATCGCCGTAATTTCCTTGCCACCGTTGGTAGGATATTGCTGTAATGGTCCAATAATTGACTTATTTTAGATGATTGCTACCGGATTTGCTGTTTGTTGGCGTTTTTTATCACTAGCTCAAGCTTCCTTTCACAATTTATAGGATTAAGATTTCATTACGGTTGGAGTTTTTGCATCTGGTACTTTGCATTTGATTTGTAAGTATTTTTGATCTTCATCTTGGAAATAATTGGTGGCTTTATGTCTTCCTGGGCTTCTATTTTGCGTGGCCATTTTAATCTTCGGCAGTATTATCATTGGCATTTACATATTTCATACAAAACTGATTTTGCTTAAATTATATTATTTGATTTTGTGGGCTATCGTTGCACCCCTGTCCCCCTTTAAAGTGATCATGTATGAGTTTTTTTCTTTTTAGTTACTTCTTAAATTGCCATCCAACTTAATATCCTCAATTCAACTTAGTGATTATTTATAATTTATATATGGCGTATATCATTGTCAGGGTTACACATTTAGGCAGGATTGAAAGAAATAAATATAAGCTTTCAAAATGTAAGTAATAAAAATCTTTTCTCTTTTTTGTATCTTTGGTTATTTCGATAAATTCATCTACAACAGAATAGGTTGTTACAAATACATTTTTAATCCTCTCAGTTTAATTTAGTTTTCTTTCATTTTTACCATCTGCATTAAATTTCCATTCACTTTATACATATTCTTATTTATAAACATCAAATTATATACACACATCTATAGGGTCGTGCAAGGTCCGCCCTTAGGGTCCACATAAGCTGTCTAAGCATGCAAGGGGGCCTGTTCCACAAAGCCTTTCTTCTCCTGGTGCTAACACTGGTGCAGGTCCATGCGTACTATGTGACGGGGACACCAATCACTTACTGGGTTGGTTGTCATTCTTCGCTCAGAGGCGTGCTGTGGGACTGTTCGGATACTTTGTCGTGGATATCCGCGGGGAGACTGTTTTTTCTCGTCCTCGGCTCTGGCGGGTCCCATTCTGGTAGGCTGTTCTTACGGCAGAGCTGGACGTGCCGATGGGCGTGCTGGTGGGAGCAGTGCTGCCTTGGTGGAGGCTCCTCGCGACGCGTTTGACTCAACCCAGCAACGGTTTGTGACACAAACGACATTTTCTTTTACAGATTTGACAACTGAAATTTATATTGTTTCTCAGTAAAAATTCTCATAGCACATATTGTGTCATTTATACTAGTAGAATTTAATAATGAAACCCAACGTTAATATTGCAGATGGAATGTAAAATGTCAGCGAGCAAAAAATGACAATTCGTTTGCAATATATCTAATGGATTGGACATATACGAGAGAAATATTGTTCGTTGAAATAATTAAATTGAATTGCGCTGGATATTTATATGTGACTTGTAATGGCTTTGTGCAAGTGAATGAAAAAAATATATGGAATGTTAATGTTTCGTGAAATTGAATAAGTCAAATTTGATGTAGATCGAAGTTATCATACATAGTATGTTGTTGATATGGTATCATGGTCTAGAAGAAATTAAGAGACAAATTATTCTAATCTTCACATATAAGTTTAGATTTTATAGTATAGTCAAAGTTAGGTACTGCAAGTCTAACATAATCTTCCCTACTTTATCAATATACCTATTGTAGCGTTTGTCGCGCCTAATCTCCAAACAAATATAAGCAGGATCTTTAAAAGAAGCGACAAAAAAAATTGATTCAGATCTTTGTATGTACTTTTAAAAGAACTCGTCAACTTCAAGCAAAATAGGTCGAGAAACAAAATACAAGTAAAAAGAAAAAGTATAAACTATTCATTACCTCGGCGCCTGGTTGTATTTCTTGGAAATTGCGTGGTTAAGGGTTGGAAAGTAAAAGTGTACAAATAGACGCCGAACACGCGACACGCTACACCAACACCTTGCGCTAATGAATTAACTTTTTTAAATGTATCCTGCATTTTTGAAATTTAATACTAAAAGCCTATATGTAGGCATAGTGTTTTGACTCTGATCCTGCATATCTTGAGACTTCTCCGTACGGAATTTCTTAAACTAAATGTGTCCGCATTAGGCCAGTGTGATGGACTAAGGCTGAACCGTTTTCTGATGTACTTCTTCTACTTGTACTCTACGAATAGGCTCGTACGGGTTTCTACTATTGAAAGGAGTTACCTGTCGTAATCCACTAGGTTTATGACTTCACCGAAGAAATTGGTCGTAAAAGGTAGGTACATTTTTTTGGTAAAATTCTTCCCTACATATTATGCTCCAATTTAGGCAATACGTTCTTCTAAAGTAGGAAGATATTAAAACACAAGCAACATCAAAGTCTCTATATATATGTATGAGGCACACACATTGGGTTTTATATCTCTATACGCCGATGTTTTCATCACGGTTCCTGTGTATGATATTTGGCCGCGAGCCAATAATCTGAGAGCAAACAGCGTAAGTCACTTGAAACATACTTGTAGTAAGTTTGATGCGTACTTTCATGTTTGTACCCTCTATGGATTAGACAGAGATGTATTTTGACAGCCCCGTGGCGCAGTTGGCTAGACACCAGCTTGCGAAACGAGTGGCCGCAGGTTTGATCCCCGCACCGAGACAAATGTTTGTGTGATCCACAAATATGTGTTTCGGGTCTGGGTGTTTGTGAGACCGAAAAGTCTCTCGTAGTTTCTGGTACCCACGACACAGGACTTGTATCCTAGTGTGGGGTCAGAACTATTATATGTGACTGTTGGGTGTATTTATATTTTATATTATTTATATTGAGCTAAGTTAGTCTTAGGCAAGAGTGTTATCGCTTACTAGAAAAAAATTCAGACTCTACTACTAGTACTGCTACCTAATTCTATGAACTACTAAAGGAAATTTGTCAACTCGCAAGACCAACCTATGATCTCTCAATCACATGCGCCATTTCATTTCATTGACTAACGAGGCGCTCAAATCAACTTATTGATCTAAGTAGGTGAACTTTCCCCAGATTGTAGGGTGTGTTACGTGATTTCCGACTACCCGTTACGTTGCATAATCGCTACCCTAGCGTGACGTCATTGTTCATTGACTACCGCGCGACCTTTGGGGTGTGCATGGCCTCATGCAATTTGCTAATGAACGGCTTCAGGCCTACACTTGTGCTTACGACAGCTTAAGTAATTAGTCTCGCCGTATGCCTTCGAGGAATGTCAGTTAATATGAAAATGGAAACAACTTTTGAATTGTGAAACGTACGGATCGGAAAGTAGATTTCATTAGAAAAGAACGGGCAAGAACCTCTAGAGTAGTTCTTTTCGAGGTAGTTCATAATACATTTGTACAGATTTTTATTTGAGGAACATATTTTTCTAAAATATGATTTCCATCAGTTTTTCCATTAGGAAATTCTCAGTAGCAGCACGGAGTCTGGAATTGTACCCGAAAAACGGCAATAGGCTCGCCCTCTATTACGTGGGACTGATACATACGTGGCGAAATGTGTGTGCAGGAATGCACCTCTGTCTACCCCTTCGGGGAATACAGGCGTGAGTTTATGTATGTAGTGATTTCCATCACCATTAAAATCGTATGACACTCTTGGTGACGAACTCACGACTTACGACGAGAAATACTTCGCTGATATCATTTTGCTGCTTCTAGATGCCATTGTGACAGATTGGTTAGATATCTGTTTCAAGTCAAGGTGTTTGTGAAACCGAAACTTCTCTCAGATCAATGTACATATGTAGCTTAGGTGCATTTATTTATTTGTCCAAATGTTTGACTTTAATCAACTACAAAAGATCGTTACAAATATCCAGCTACTTACGTTGGTAGACCTTGCACCAAAATGTACTGTGACAAATCTTTGAGATGAAAAACAGTATATCCGCGACAGTATATACACTTCCAATTTCGAAGTGACACAGATGCTGTATTTACAACGTGCCTGTTCACACGGCCATGTCACAGTTTCTGCAATACTGAATGGTACAATACATGCTTGCAGTTTTTGATTCTTGTCCCTCATTTGCGTCTCTTGACGTCATTCTTATGTTCCTAGGAGAATGATTTGAATGTTTGCAAGCATCATTTGCAGCATTTCAAAATGTAGAGATTTTTAATGTATTTTTTTAATAAAATTATATACATACATAGCCTCACGCCTGTGTTCCCCGAAGGGGTAGGTAGAAGTGCATTTCTGCACCCACATTTTTCCCGGTTTTGTATCAGTCCCACGTAATAGGGGGCGAGCCTATCGCCATGTTCCGGACACAATTCCAGACTCCGTGCTACTACTGAGAATTTTCTAATGGAAAAACCCAATAACACTTTGCCCGACCCGGGAATCTAACCCAGGACCTCCAGATCGCCCGGCACATACTTGTGCCGCGAGACTACGAGGTAGTCTTATAAAATTGTTGTAAAATAACTATTTAATGAATTACTGTTTTTATCTCTTTGCTTAATGCACCAATATGTTTTTTTTCCGTGACGTAATAAATATAAAACAAAGATCAGAAATCATCAAAGAACCATTCTATAAAATAAGCTTCATCTAGTATTACTATTTTAAAAATCTCATAATACATATATTTCCAAGGACGAACTAAACTATATAAAAGATGTGGAATGCTGCCGTCAACATGTCTAGCGCAGACCACGTCGGGGCCATTGTGCTCTCCATCGGAAGCCGTAAATGTAAATTTGAAGAGAAAAATTGTGCAAGCAACTCGGGAAATCGCTGTGCTCACCCCTTGTTTGTATGTGCGGGGACGGTAGGGCTGTGCTCGATACCAGTGTTTGTGGATATTAGGGTTTATTATTTTACTCATCATCAGCCCATATATGTCTGTCTACTGGGCACGGGCCTCCTCTACAACTGAGAGGGTTTAGGCCTTAGTCCACCACGCTGGCCTAGTGCGGGTTGGCGGACTACACACATAAGAAATGCAGGTTTCATCACAGTGTTTTCCTTCACCGTTAAAGTACGTGATAATTCTTTGTGAATACACTCATAACTTCGAAAAGTCAGAGGTGTGTGCCTGGGGTTTGAACCCGCGTCCGTCGAGATTCTCGACCGCGTATCTAAACCTCGAGGCCATCACTATTTTCGGTGTGGATATTATATTAATAATGTTAATCCCTACACAGAGGAGATGTAAGAAACTTAGTGCATCTGAAAGTGACAGTTAATTTCTTTGCCTATCTGCCATACATATGTCAACTTTCCGATAGTGGAAAGTAAAGAGATATTAATTAAAATAACAAGGATAACACAGTAAAATACCATATAAAGACAACATGAATTTTGTTATAAATATTAATAATAATAATCAAAATTATAAATATTAATCAAAATTAATATTACTGGGTAATGATTGACAATTAATTATTAAAGTAATTCTTAAGCATCAAAAATAATAATATTATAAAAATCAAGTTTTAGGCCTTCAAGTTTTGACAGCCCCGTGGCGCAATTGGCTAGAACCAGCTTGCGAAACGAGAGGCCGCGGGTTCGATCCCCGCACCGAGACAAATGTTTGTGTGATTCACAAATATTTGTTTCGGGTCTGGGTGTATGTGAGACCGAAAAGTCTCTCGTAGTTTCTGATACCCCCGACACAAGACTTGTATCCTAGTGTGGGGTCAGAACTATGTATGTGACTGTTGAGTGTGTTTATATTTATTTATATTTATTTAGTAGACAATAGTAAAAGTATGAAAAAAGCTTATATACGTCATAAAATTGAAGACACTTTTCTGACGTCAACTATTATTCTTTATTCATATTTTTTTAATGAAGCAAATAAATACAGCCATTTCGTTTTTACAATTTATTCAAGCAGTGCCAACCCTGAGAGGGGTGAAATTAAGGTTATTTAAAACTCCCCTTTTAAAAGGAGTTATGAAATAGCTTTCGGGTTTCGCTCAACGATTTGATGTTGTGCAAAGAGGGGAATTATGAAGCGAATATCGCAAACCCGCGGATACTTATAAAAGGTAAATGCCCTGAATAGAGCAAACGCAGCACACGACTCAGTTATTTCAATACGGGATTCATTCCAACGCGAATGGATACTTCATATTTAGTTTTTTTAACATAACATAACATAAACTCACGCCTGTATTCCCCGAAGGGGTAGGCAGAGGTGTATTTCTGCACCCACATTTCGCCAGGTATGTATCAGTCCCACGTAATAGGGGGCGAGCCTATTGCCGTTTTTCGGGCACGATTCCAGACTCCGTGCTGTTACTGAGAATTTCCTAATGGAATAACCCAATAACACTTTGCCCGACCCGGGAATCGAACCCAGGACCTCTAGATCCCACGGCACATACTTGTACCGCGAGACCACGAGGCAGTCCAATACATCCTGTATAAGGTATTAATAAACCATAGTAAATGTAAACTTGTACCTTTAACGTAAATACATTTAATGCCTTTTGATGCGTATATATGAGTTTTATTGCAATTCCTTTTCTCCATCATCATCATCATCATCATCAGGCCATATACGTCCCACTGCTGGGCACGGGCCTCCTCTACCATTGAGAGGGTTTAGGCCTTAGTCCACCACGCTGGCCTAGTGCGGGTTGGCAGACTACACACCTAATAAATTTCTAAGAACTTTTAGGTGTGCAGGTTTCATCCTTTTCTCCAAATCTTGTTAATTACAAACATACACTTCGCGTCGTGAGAAGTCCAAGATAAAATCACATGATAATTATGAGTCGTTAGAAACTGATTGGTAATGTGCTTGTTACCAGAGAAATTGTGATAATCTCACTGAGGGCTGCAATAATTCACAAAGGCAAGATAATTTCTTTTCACATTCACATGACAAAAGTGATTGTGTGTGAATTTTATGTTTTCACTTTGATGAAATGGACTTCTTCAATTTCCTTAAAGAGTAAGGAGTAAAGAAATTGGATACACTATTTAAATACACCCAACACACATAGTTCTGACGCTACACTAGGATAGGTACAAGTCCTGTGTCGTGGGTATCAGAAACTACGAGAGACTTTTCGGTCTAAACACCCAGACTCGAAACAAATACGCGATTAAATACGCAATATGTATAATAGGAATGGTATTTCTTTAAAATTTCAATGACTGTTATAATTAAAATTACCTTATTGATAACGATAATACAAACTATTCGGTTTATGCAAAAAAAATCGTGTACGAAAAAGTTTATATCGTATTTTAAAATTTCGCACACAAACTTTAAGGACCTCGAAATATCACTCGAGCCAGCAACGCAATTATACGCTCGAAAAGCCAAACACATCTCAAACACAGGCAGTAAGCGCTGCTATAACTACCGTTCAACAGGCTTAAGTCACAAAGGGGATGTGACGCCCGTTTGTGGTCATTTTACGATCATTTCGACCGGACACGGGGGTTTCACGAGTTCGGCGGACGCCTCTGAGAGAGCAAATAAAGTATTAGACCGGCTTTTACGGGTTTACGCGGGTATTTATTATGTAGGGTTTTGTTTACCGACTTTTCGGGTTGAAAGTAATGGTGGATGTTGGTGATATATCTGTGTGAAAATAGCCTTAGTTTATGTGAAGAACTTTCTCGAAGTATTGATTACTTTGTCTTCCACTTGGCTATGGAAAGAAATAGACCAATATTTGTTTCTAATTGTTTCTTTATATTTTTCTTCTTTTTTTTCGTTGCCGGTAAATCAGAAGCTAGGTCCTATAGAGGCTCGCTAAGCTTCACCTCTCGGTATTAATTATGTGCGTACCACTGTCGATCCGACGATCCTGGTTAACAGCAGTAGGTGGATGTTTGGAAAAGGGCAATAATAAGGTTGGTTAGTAATACTTTAGTGTTTAATTTAGTTAACGGTACGCAAAAAAATATATCGGAACTTTATGTTAATTTACGAGACAATTTACTTCCAAAAGCAACAGGCTTGCTTCACATCGGTTTCATTTGCGACCGTGGTAAGACCCCGGTCAAACCGTTTCCTTGCCGCAGTACTGTCTGTGTTTTCACCAGGTCCTTTCTTTTTAGCACAAGTATTTTTAATACATATTGTCGAGCACTATACAGTTACTCAATTCTAGATGACTCTATGTTATTCAAATATTCAATACAATTGGTTGCGATTGAATTATTATAAACTATTTCTTGATTGAATAACAGCAACACTAGTGTTTCTTGCCCATTCTTGTCTAGTGATGTCTGCCTTCCGAACAGGGTGGTAAACTAAATTAAATAAATAAAATAAAATAAATACACCCAACAGTCACATACATAGTTCTGACCCCACACTAGGATACAAGTCCTGTGTCGTGGGTATCAGAAACTACGAGAGACTTTTCGGTCTCACAAACACCCAGACCCGAAACAAATATTTGTGGATCACACAAACATTTGTCTCGGTGCGGCGATCGAACCCGCGGCCTCTCGTTTCGCAAGCTGGTGTCTAGCCACGGGGCTGTCAAATTGAAATTACTGAATCTAACTTATGTATTTGACATTTTATACATTCAATAAATAGTATTTCATTTCATTACAGACCGCTTCGATCGATCAATTCCTGAAGTAAAGCACGAATAGATACGGGCGTTGAATAATAAAACAGGATTGACGTGCACAGTCTAGTAAGACAGTGAAACATTAATAGCTACTTATTTCTTATAATAGTGATAAGATAATTATATAGGCTGTGTCTTTTATAGGGTGTGTCCGAACCGTGCCCGGCGGCAAGAAAGGTTTTAGTGACTAGTTGAGGCACAAGGACTTATGAGGTTACTGATGATTGCCGTTAGATATAAAACTATAAAAACAATATATAAATACGGTAGATCCCCGGTTATCTGACAAACGTTTTGCAGGGCAGTGTCGGACTATTGAATTTGTTGGATTATAGAGTACATACATACATACATAAACTCACGCCTGTATTCCCCGAAGGGGTAGGCAGAGGTGCATTTCTGCACCCACATTTCGCCAAGTATGTATCAGTCCCACGTAATAGGGGGCGAGCCTATTGCCGTTTTTCGGGCACATTTCCAGACTCCGTGCTGTTACCGAGAATTTCCTAATGGAAAAACCCAATAACACTTTGCCCGACCCGGGAATCGAACCCAGGACCTCTAGATCGCACGGCACATACTTGTACCGCGAGACCACGAGGCAGTCTTACAGATTATAGAGTACTGTAAAATATATTATATAGTCCAGAATTTTTTGAAGAACAGTCTTTTGTAATCCGACAAATTACAGATACAGGGTTTGTTGGCGGAAATAAGTTGCAATCTGTTTAAACATGCATTACATGTCTTAATTGGTGAAGATTTGTCAAGATAGGCATGTTGGATTACAGGGGGCGCTGGATGAGACAGGGGCAAGGTTACCTGGGGTCACCTGTTTATGTACTCGTAACAAACACCCAACAGTCACATACATGCAGGTTTTATCACGATGTTTTGCTTCACCGTTAAAGCAAGTGATACCTACTAGTAGTGCATACCTAAAAAGTTCTTAAGAATTTCTTAGGTGTGTAGTCCGCCAACCCGCACTAGGCCAGCGTGGTGGACTAAGGCCTTAACCCTCTCAGTTGTACAGGAGGCCCGTGCCCAGCAGTGGGACGTATTTGGGCTGATGATGAGTCACATACATAGTTCCGACCCCACACTATGATACAAGTCTTGTTTCGTGGGTATCAGAAACTACGAGAGACTTTTCGGTCTCACAAACACCCAGACCCTAAACAAATATTTGTGGATCAAACAAACATTTGTCTCGGTGCGGGAACTGTACCCGCAGCCTCTCGTTTCACAAGTTGGTGTAAAGCCGACTGCACCACGAACCTGTCTCCCACTTTGATTGGAATATTGTGAGTATTAAAGGCGAAGTGTACAATACAAAGGCTTCTAAAACACTATAATATTTATACACATAATACACTCAGGCATGTATCCTCGAAAAGATAAACGAGGTATATTACTTCACCCACGTCTGATAACTATGTCTTTTTCCCACGTAATAAGGGATTTTTGCCGTTTCATTTTATAACAATTAACTAAAAATATTATTTATAAAATAAAAAAAACAGTGATGGCCTCGAGGCTTAGGCGCGCGGTCGAGAATTTCGGCGGTCGCAGGTTCAAACCCCAGGCACACACCTCTGACTTTTCGAAGTTATGTGTGTATTCACAATGAATTATCACTTGCTTTAACGGTGAAGGAAAACATCGTGATAAAACCTGCACACCTAAAAGGTCTTAGGAATTTCTTAGGTGTGTAGTCCGCCAACCCGCACTAGGCCAGCGTGGTGGACTAAGGCCTAAACCCTCTCAGTTGTAGAGGAGGCCCGTGCCCAGCAGTGGGACGTATTTGGGCTGATGATGATGATGATTATTTATTAATAATTAGCGAAATGTGGGCGCAGAAATGCACCTCTGCCTATTATTCTGTATTCCCTTAGGGGTATACAGGCGTGAGATTATGTATGTATATGTATTTATGTAATAAACTAAGAACATTATTTTTATCAGATCACAAATTTGAAGGTCAGTTTTAAATTATTTCAAGTAACGTGACCAAGTGCTTTTGTTTGTTGGTGAATTAATTGTTTTTGCCTGATTGTGAGTTATTGCTGTGGTATTATTTCATTTCAGATCATATCGCTTGTACTGTAACATTTGATTAGACTGTAAATATTTTTTTACTTTTGTCAAGTAATCGATACTAGACCGCCATTTTAATATTCTTATATTTGAAGTGAGCTACATACGTCAATGACCTATAATGCCAAAATGCGGTTTGTTGGGTAAATTAAATTATTCCTTTAACAGTATACTTTGTAATACCTATTGACAACATGGCTGATTTACAAGTTAATATAGTTGTGCTTGCTGGAAATTGAAACGCCTTCTACAAATTTGACAGCCCCGTGGCGCAGTTGGCTAGACACCAGCTTGCGAAACGAGAGGCCGCGGGTTCGATCCCCGCACCGAGACAAATGTTTGTGTGATCCACAAATATTTGTTTCGGGTCTGGGTGTTTGTGAGACCGAAAAGTCTCTCGTAGTCTCTGATACCCACGACACAGGACTTGTATCCTAGTGTGGGGTCAGAACTATGTATGTGACTGTTGGGTGTATTTATTTATTTTTATTTATAAATCCAAGGTACCTTTAGTTGCTGTTGCTAAATATTAAATATACATACATACATAAACTCACGCCTGTATTCCCCGAAGGGGTAGGCAGAGGTGCATTTCTGCACCCACATTTCGCCAAGTATGTATCAGTCCCACGTAATAGGGGGCGAGCCTACTGCCGTTTTTCGGGCACATTTCCAGACTCCGTGCTGTTACCGAGAATTTCCTAATGGAAAAACCCAATGATATTAAATATCATCGTCATCAACATCATCAGCCCATACACGTCCCATTGTTGGCACGGGCCTCCTCTACAACTGAGAGGGTTTAGGCCTTAGTTCACCACGCTGGCCTAGTGCGGGTTGGTGGACTACAAACCTAAGAAATTCCTAAGAACTTTAAGGTGTGCAGGTTTTCTCACGATGTTTTCCTTCGCCGTTAAAGTAAATGGTAATTGATTAAAAAATTAAAAAATACACACATAACTTCGAAAAGGCAGAGTTGTATTCCTGGTTTAGGGTTCAAGAGCCCTAAACCTAAACGCGCGCCCTAACCTTGAAGCCATCCCTCCAACTAAATAATAAATTTATACGTAATAAAATTTAATGCTTTAAAAAAGAACCTATAACTTAATTATAAACTTCCTCCGTCCATTTCCGTTCCAACGAAACTGTAGTACAAGACTAATCAATTTAATTTGTTACAAATTGTAAGCACTAAAAGTTGAAACACATGCGTCTGGTTGTTAATGAGCGTCCTACTTGCAAAGTGGGTCAAGATTATCCACAACTCGTGTCTTATGTGGGAGTATGTACACGAGTTATTACTGCTTCTTTTTAATTGTTAGTGGGGTAGTTGGATATTTTTATGTTTCATAATTTTAGAGAAACAAGCTAAATATGTCCAGTTATAAAAGATAAATAAGTGAAAAATATTTACATAGTTATAAAAATCTGGTGGCAAATATAATTGCTGAGTAACTAAGAAGGACCAAGACATTTGCTTTGACATCACTGCCATCAAAGTGCGTGAGTTAGAAAGTGATAGAGAAAGATTACCCCACTATATTTCAATTTGTATCTTAGTTGTATTTGATACCGCTAAGTACACTTTTCTTTTGATAGTTCTTTAGACCACACCCCTAAAAATTCAAACTGACACGACGGCATAAATGTGAAGAATAGAGAACTATATACTTGGAGAAACTTCTCCAACTAGTTGGGGATGGTATGGAGCAGGTAAGCTATCAGATTTCCTAATAATGGATTCTCGTCACTCAATAATGAAATACATTGTCTTACAGCTTGATGACATAGCAAACATAATAGTAGTATCAGACAATATTGTTACGATCATCATCATCATCGTCAGACCATGTACTCGTACGTCCCACTGCTGAACCTCTACTACTGAGACGTTACGATCATAAAGAAGTATTTTTGTTATATATGTAGAAGTACATATATAGAACCGTATATATGTAGAAGTATATAACAGGACGAATCCAAATATTTATTGACTTTGTCCCTATATTCCAAATATAAAACATGCAAACCCTATCTCTAAGCCTATGCTGACCGGCCGCTGCAGTCCATACTGACTAGAAGAAGTTATTTATCAGAATCGAAATTAAAGATCATTAATCCCTCCCTGGTGTGCCTTGGTGCAACTGGTGGGAGATCTGACTGTATTCCAGAATAACCGGTTTCTATTCAAAGTCAAAGTCAAAATCATCTTTATTCAATTAGACTTTTACAACTTCTTTTGAATCGTCAATAATAAACTTTTTTTTTTAACTATTACATTACGTTTCTCCGTCTATACTACTACTATTACATTACTGTGCAGAGTCATTATTTGCGTCAACCCCAAATTAATCAATTCTGTTCAGTTTCTTTTTTTTAAATTGAGGTGCTTCTAAAAGTTATTTTAACATCTGGTCAGATTTGTGCTATAGGGTTTCAGATTTTATTCCACGAAAGCAGGAAATAAGTGAGCAAATTACATAAGAGAAAAACATCCTTGCTGAAATTATCATGTTTTCTTCCTCCCAATGTCATGTTTCTTTATGGTCTTGCCTCCTGGAGAGCTTCACAAAAGTAGTTGCTTTTCAAAGAGATGCTGATCATTTAGAAAGATGAGCTTAATAATTATTTGTCATTCATATACCTGCTTTATAAATAGCCCAAATATTTGGAAAGAGAATGAGAGGTTTTAGGAGATAGAGTAGATATGAAAGGGTGAGAATTTTTTCTTCATTTCTCTTGTTCTTAGACCTGCATGCGAAAAGAAATGAGCTCTTTATATTGAAAGCAGAAAAGAAACAGTGTTGCTAAAGAGGAAGTTAAATATTATAGAGCCAAAGAACAGCCCCCGACCTTTCAGATCTTGCCAAGAAAAGTTGTATTTGGTTCAGTCGCCAACTGTCGATCATATATAAAAGTTTCTTTATTGTGTATAATTTCATCTGGAAGTCCCAAGTTTGTAGAGGTACCATTGATACCGTATAAGCGGTCAGGTATCTTGGACCGCGGCCAAGTTTTTCTGCGATTAATGCATACTTCTAATGAACGATTCCCGGAAATACCTTTGGAAAACACTTTAGGTTTGTTGGCTTTGAATAAATTATAGTTAATATGTATATATCAGTGACGGTACTTCCGTAGAAGCCCAAAAGCCCAGCTTGCATTACAAAATTCCGAATTATAATCTTTAAGCCTTTAATCTTTTTTTAACAAAACCAATTAGACATATAAATGAGAATATCCTGACCCCACAATAAACAATTATACACTAGACATTACACAATTAACGTGTAACGCTTTTGGGCTTCTATGGAAGTACCGCCACTGGTCTATATAGTATATAGGTAGTATGAGTGTCTACTCATGTGGATATACCTATATGGATATAGATGTGTAATTAGATGAATTCAGCAGTTTAAGCATAAATAAATTGGATCCCTAGTATACAAATAGTTTAATAAATTAAAAATATAGAATAAAGTTTAAAAATAGTGGAATCCATTGCGCATATTTGTTCAATTTCTACTTATAATATTGCGTTTAAAAAAGGTTCTGTTTCATTCAACATATTATGTAGACCAAACGCTCTTAAATAAAGATAAATATAATCATATTACAAAGCCTTAGATAAGCGAATAAAGCGTATTATAATCGACAAGGAGTGAGCTATGATCGATATAATTCCGCGGCATTCCGAACGGGTTGTGACGGGAGGGATGCAGAAATATTAATCGCGAGCGTATCCACCGCTCCTGCACTCCCATCAATCTTGTTCCCGCCGCGTGGGGAACAGATTTGTTTAACGTGATAAACGAGTTTAATTTTAATAAACAAGCCTACAGCACACAGATATAACAAGTGAGCTAATTAATATGCCGCTAAAAATGTTAGTATGAAAAATTGTTTTTCGAAATTAGAACAGATAAATGGATTAAATTATGAATATGATTCAGAACATGCATTACGAAATCCTTACCCACGCAAAACTCCAAAACTGTGCGTGCACGTGAAATAAAATATGATCAATTCCCACAAATGATGACACAGACACCACACAACACGCCACTGGTACGCTGGGACAAAAAAAATCTATGCGTATTTTCTACAGGATGGACGCGGCAAAATCCGGACCACGGTTCGGCAAGGCCCGTAACGCAACTGCCCAGGGTTAGCGCTGGGCTGCAATCGATCGGACTGCGCATGCGCGCTCGCGCCCCGCGTCACACCAAAGCCCAATATCTTATGTATGAGATTGGTATGGGCCAGAGGAAAAAGTGGAAAACGCTCCACTAGTGCTGCCTCAACAAAATTCAACTACTGTTTGTTCATGACGACGTGACCACGTTTTAATAGCTTCATCGTATTTTGTAGAGTGCTTGCTTACCTTTCACGTTAGTGCCAGTGTATATTACATAACTACACCTATATATTCTCTCAAGGTAACGTGTATTACCTTTAATAAGATTTCTCTCCTCGACTGCCTCGTGGTCTCGCGGTACAAGTATGTGCCGAGCGATCTAGAGGTCCTGGGTTCGATTCCCGGGTCGGGCAAAGTGTTATTGGATTTTTTCCATTAGGAAATTCTCGGTAACAGCACGGAGTCTGGAAATGTGCCCGAAAAACGGAAATACACAAGGTCCATCTCGTTATTTACTTTAAAATAATAATAATAAGATATTATGTATTTCCTGATGAAAACTAAAAATAAATTATAAAAAAAACCGTAAATATTTTTGTACAAATTATATAAAATGAACCATAGTTAAATTATAATGTAATAATAAAAGATTTTTCTTTTCTGTATTGACTTGTCATAAGTGCTATTTGATTGCCTACGTGACTAAATAAAGCAATTTCATTTCATTTCAATAGGCTTGCCCCCTATTACGTGGGACTGATACATACTTGGCGAAATGTGGGTGCAGAAATGCGCCTCTGCCTACCCCTTCGGGGAATGCGGCGTGAGTTTATGTATGTATGTATGTAGATTTCTCTCCTGCGTCATATATTTGTATATTAAAGCACCTGCTTTAGAAAAACATATAAAGGCGAGCACTGGTATTCAACTTTTTTCGTAGTGCCCACTAACCGCGTGGTTTTAATTACCGTTTCCTCACAGTTTATATTTAGAACACATGAAATGAAAGGAAGCGTGCCTACAGCCGTATTTTTGTCTGAAAATTTAATGATAGCCCGTACACGCTCGCATAAGTAACTAGTACAAAGGAAAACGAAAATAAATCAAGGCGGTACACAGAGCAGCGCTTATTTATTCAAGACCCACCTATACCGCCTCTTCTTTGAAACAAATTCGTAGAAAATTATACCATGTTTTTTTTATGAAACCCCAAATATAATCTATAGTAGCGGTGAAACGAAACTTGCGGTACTAAATATTATGAAGAACAACGTTTGGAGAAGGGCAGCGCTATGTGTTTTCTTCGCTTTAAAAAGAGGTTTATTTATGGTACTATATTTAAGCATCAAAGAATCAGACAGAATTTAATAAAAAAATATGTTATCGCTCTAATATAAACGATTTTTTTTAGCGAAATAAGAGCAAAGGCTGACGAAGGAGATTTCCTTATAATTTTCACAGTTTATACAGATTACTTGATCTCTCAAGACACATTTGGAAGCCACTGGCATGAATCCAAGGCACATACCTCTGACTTTTCTAAATCATCTGTATTCAAAGTGAATTATGCACTCAAACTGTAAGGGAAAAGGTTGTAAGGAAATCTGCGTCTAAGTCTTCTTCACAAAGTATTTTTAGGTACACCAACCTCCTTATAGCATGATGGACTTCTTGATCTAATTATATACTTAGCCTATCGCCGTCCACTGCTGAACATAGGCCTTCCCAAGAAGCGCCAACCATCCCGGTCTGGAGCAGCCCTCATCCATACGTTACCCGCCACCTTTCTCAAGTTGTCGGACCATTGTGCTGCAGGATTGCCTCGTGGTCTCGCGGTACAAGTATGTGCCGTGCGATCTAGAGGTCCTGGGTTCGATTTCCGGTTCGGGCAAAGTTTTCCATTAGGAAATTCTCGGTAACAGCACGGAGTCTGGAAATGTGCCCGAAAAACGGCAATAGGCTCGCCCCCTATTACGTGGGACTGATACATACTTGGCGAAATGTGGGTGCAGAAATGCACCTCTGCCTACCCCTTCGGGGAATGCAGGCGTGAGTTTATGTATGTATGTATGTGTGCTGCAGGACGTCCCACACTACGTCTGCTTAAGCGCGGTCTCCACTCCAACATTGGTTTGCTCCACCGGCCGTCCGACCGTTAGCAGACATGGCTTGCCCGCGTCTACTTTTGCGTGCCAAATTTGAGTTAAAGTGGATGAAGTGACGAAGAGTGAAATCTAAAGTGGATCTAATTTACATTACCTTGCCCTTGTTACGTTGTAACAAGTTTTAAAAACATAAAATAAATACAAATAATAACTACATACAAACAAACAAATAACCAGTTGTTACAATTGAATGGAACCCGCGTGCTTTAACTAGTACAATGACCATATAAGGTATTCGTCGGTGCCGGAAATCAAATTCCTTCTAGAACATCGGAAGCAAACGCCACAGCCAGAAATTTCGAGAAAAAATACAATAGCGATCGACGGTTCAACTTCCTGCGAATGATTCCATCTCGTTCGTTTCTATAATTGCTATCTCAGTCCCACAGGGATTTACAAAAATAAAGAGGGTAGTTCTTTTCATATCTCTGTCTCATGTCATACGGAACAATCTAGAATCTGGCAGTACGCATTGTCGCCTCAGGAAGAAAATAGGCCGACCCGATATGTACCTATATAAGAACGAATTCGCGGAGAGAGAATCAGAAACTTCGACGCCAGAGAGTCCGCACGACAACTATATGTGATTCGTATTTGTGATTAATTGTCCGCATATTTGAAAAGTAGTAAAACCAGTGCTATACTAAAATATAAAAAAGAAAAAGAAATTAAAAGCGGATCGCATCATTTCAACCCCCTTGGTAAGTTTAATATAATTAATTCCAATGTTGGCTTGGTTGCTGTTAACTAATTTTTCGTGTCTGGATTAATTTGATTACTATTCAACAAGTGATTTCTTCAACCTTTTAATAGTGTAAAAATTGCTATGGCTATATATAATTTCTAATAGTGGTATAACAACGTAACGAAATGTGACAGCGAGTATCTTAAAATTGGTAAAATATAACCTTATCTATTTAATCTTTCCGATAAGTTTTAAATATGTTTCGCCGCGGTATTTTTCTTCATTAACATTCTATTATACCTAATATTAATTTAGTCCAAATCAATATGGCCGCGAATATAGTGTACTTATACTATAGTGTACTTGTGAATTAATTACCACTGTGTATTCCACGCGTATGTTGTTAAATCGGTGGCTTGTGTGTTATGTTAATAAGAACTTTATACCCTAAAATATATTTTTTTGTTCGTAAAAATTCTAAATTTAAATACATACTTGTAACTAATAAGCTTTTAGTTTGTGTAATCAGTATTCTATTAAAAATTGCCACCGAAAATTTGTATTAGTTTGTTTAGATTTTAAAGCCAGTTAATTTTTATAAATGTTGTAATGTTATACATAAACTATATTTCCTCTTATTAGTTCATATAACGTAATACAAACACATAGCTGTGAGATTTATTTTCTAGATTAGCGTGATGTTAAGATAAGAGAAATTTCTCGATGTACCGGCGAAATAAATTTCAAAGGTCATTGCTTCACTCGTTGTATTCATATGTAAATAATAATAATTAATTATATTGGCATTTGAATTATAATTATATTTCGTTTAAATAAAAAATTTTCAACTGGACCTAAATGTCGCCACTCCATTCCGCTATTTTTTTAATTGCTTCGCGAAAGATGCCGACGCCCATTCCTGGTCTCGTCTAGTGCCTGAGTGTCGGATCTTTCGCGCTACAAGTGTCGTTTCGACGCGTTTCAGGAAACTGGGGGCCCACCGCTCGGATTGAGAACTACGAGCTGCACGTCCACCGTACCGGTTAGGAGCTACGAGCTGCAAGTCACAGTACGTTTTGTGAACGACAGTTGCATGTACTAGTACAGATTGTACCAACAGGCAACGCTTCTGCCCATCGACTCCAGCTGAGACAGGTACTGCAATATCCTAGTACTGTGCTGTACATAAGTACTATGTTGCTAAAGAGAAAGTTAATTCATATCGAGCCGAAGCTAACGTAATAATCGGTCCTGCGGCGAAAACCGATAATGCTCAGCAGGCACAAGCATGAGAAACAAACTAGTACAATCTCGTTATTCTATTAGTACTAAGGTGCTCTTATACTGTGGTATAGCCCTGATAGCGCATGAACGGAAAGTTGGCTATACGCATTACGCATGTCGCTACTTGATAATATGTATGTTTGTATTCGTAATTAAATGTTGTTTTTGCTTTTAGTGTCAAAGAAAACACTGAAGATTCTGTGGCGAAGCCCGTGTCACCTGCTACCTCACCGCCTTATCTCGTCCGCGCTCAGCTGATTATTGTGAACATTTTCGTATCGTCATCTCCTTCTGATACTTCTACTTTTGTTGTGACTATATTGTGTGTTAAATTTATCTTCTTGTGTCTTGTATATACTCTGACTGTGACTATTGCTGTGCTGTGAATAAACGCTTTAAACTGCTTGTGCTTGTTATTGCGCTAACGCCTGCTTCCATATTCATCCGACGCATCATCCACACGCAACACCAGGCGCTGTCGCCACGTGCCCGTATCCGAGCACCCCGACGCCGCCTACAACTAGCCACATACTACGCTAAAATTCTATGTTTAAAAATTCTCTAAGAAGTATTTAGGTATCTTAATTTACCGATGTAGCTAGTGTATTTTTGAGTTGTCCTATAAAACATGCCATCTTCCTTGATCCACCTTAACACCTTGGTCCCATTTTTGTTTAGATTCAGCGCAGTGTTGTGTTTCACGCATACCTATCATTAAGGGTCGACCGAGATCTCGGTCTCGGTCTCGGTCTCGGCATTCTCGGCTACAAATTGAACCGAGAATTTTGTCTCGGTTCTCGGCTAATTACAGCCGAGATTCTCGGTCATGACCGAGATTGTAACGATTTCGAATTCCCTTTACAGATTGGCTGTTCCGCCCTCGTGACTACATAGCGTAACAGAATTGATCATCTAAAATTTATATTGTAGTACGAGCCACCATTCAATACAAAATTCAGGTCAGAACTGCACGTAAGACCGTGTTACGAGCAATGAAAACTGTTTAAATTCACGATTGCCTTTACGCATTAATGGAATTGCTTTCAACCATTTCCTGACACGCCAAAACTCAATGTTATGTAACAAATTTATTAAGAACTCAATAGCGTCCAATACGGCGAAGATCTTCGCTATTATGTGGTAATTTTGTTTTGATATTTTGATGAACATGTGTTGACGATTATTTTATGACGTCATAAGAATGCTTTTTATTGAGCTAGTTTTATTATAAGAAATTGTACATTATTCGCTTTTGGCTGATTTAAAAATATCAGATTATGGTATGAACCTATCTGTTTTTGATTGATATAATTATTAATAAAGCTTTTGACTTTAAAATATTTTTATAATTATATATGTAAAATCTTCACGTAAAGGAAGATATTGTTTAACCTTTAAATGTAATGTTGACTTACCGATATTTCTTGTCTCTGTGCCACACGGAAATATGCAGCATTTGATGATCGTAGATGGCTGTAGGAAGCGGTAATTTCAGATGCCTCTGGAATTCAGGCTCCCTTTTACCGTACAGCACCGACGTTCGCTGGAAGATCGATCTTTGCGACGGCAACGACTGGCTTTCTGTCACACCGCTTATCACTACCTAGATGCGGAATGGGGAAGCATAAACACCATATTAATTAAGAATGCATTAAGAATTAATTAGCCTTAAAAAATAAGTCATAAAATTAGACTTACAAGAAATACTACAAACCTTTGCATAAGCGTTGATGTCATCAATTTTACCCGCAGGCCTTTGAAGATCCTTGCACCTTATTACTGTGAACATTGTTTATCATTAAATTAACCGTAGATGGTACAATAAATAAGTAAAATAAAAAGAGGGTCGATAGTCACCACTCACCGTGCACGTCTATGACGTCATTTCTCGTCATTATTTCCAAGTCTATTGTCCCTTTTAGCGCTTGAAAACGATCGCTGCTACGTTCAAAGCGATTGCTAACAACACTCCTTCTTTTTTCTTCACTGCTAGATATGCTGTATTCCTCTGGAGAGTACGTAAGACACCTTCTTATTGACTTATGTTCTATAATAGGAGTAAATCCATCAGTAGGAAGGCCATCTTCATCAAGTTTGCTGGTTTTATGTGCTCTCTCTTCGCTCAACACTTTTCCAGGTCTTTTTAAGTTGGGCACTGGTGTTATTGGGCTAGGGATGCCGTTTTCAAGTGTTAGACCAAATAATTCCCTCGATCTTTTATTTTGAACTTGATCGTAAGGCATTAAACTACTGTGAGATACATTGGATCTTAACGAATTGTTTATTTGTTGAGGAAACTCATCGCAAGGTTCCATTGGATAACACAATGGAGAATCTAACGGTTCGCATAATGATACATTTGGGAGCTCTAATGCTGGACTTGGTAATCCAACTTCAAGAGTAAGTATTGATGATTTTGGCGCGACATCTCTCTGTTTCCACTGGCTTTCGTTACTAAGCGTTGATTTCTTTCTACGTATGCATCCCTGCCTCTTCAACCGAAGACTGGCACGTTCCTTGCTTGCCGAATATAAATCGGGAGTTGAATCTGATGTGACATTTCTTAAATTGCCTCTCTCGAGGGACGCCGTCATTGAGTGCGATCTGCTGATTGATTTGTTTTCACGTCTGCTACCATTAACTTTTGAAACACATTCAACAACATTATCAGGCGTTCTGACTTCTCTTTCGTTGTATCCGTCTCCGTCATCCAGTATAAAACAACCTATGGGAAGATTTTTTAATAACTTGTCACTTACTTTGTGTACAGGCATTTTCTTGGTCGGTGTGGTTTTTGGAGATACCGAATTTTCTCTAGATAGATTGACATATTTTGCTTCTTTGATCAAATTGGCTTTGTTTTCAGCAAGGGGATTGATAAATACGTCATTCATTGTTTCTGGATTCGGACTTTCATCATCTTTAAATGCTTCGTTTTCTACCATTTTGTTCAATATTCTTCTTTTTGACTTTACAATTTTAGTACTTTTGATGATGTCTTCAATCATTCTCTCCAAAGTAACATCCCCCATTTGAGTGGTTGAAACAGTCGATTCAGTATTACTTGTGTAATCCTTCCCCAAGATGAACTTATTTTCCATTTCGGCAGAAGTTTCTTCGTCTCTTAGTGGAATAGTAAAAGGATTTTCTACTTTAGGAAAATATTCTGTAACATCGTTGTTGAAAGCTACTCTTTGAGATTTGCTGTGCGTACTCATAGTACTGAATCTTAGCGCTGCTAATTTTACTGATAAAGGTGTAATAGAAACAGGAGAACATGCGTCTCTTACTAATGCATGTGCATCTTTTTTATCAACGGACGGAGACTTAAACGAACTTTCAAATTCATTAGATTTCTTTCTTGTCCTTTTTAGAGGTCGTATACTTGTGGGACCTTCATTTTTGTTAAAATATAATGGGTTGTCCATAAAAATATGATGTCCAAATATAGGCAATGTTATTTTGTCAATGCTGGATTTATTAATCTTAACAGGTTTTTCTACACAGTTTATCACCAAATCTTTGTCATATTCAATTTCGACTAAGCCTTCACAAGCTGTTTTTGTTGTGCATATTTTGTTGTTGTTATTTGTTTTGTTATAATGGATTGAATTCTTGCCAATAGAAAGTTTTGGACAAATCCTTTCGGTAAGATCATTCAAAGATGGTTCTGAGGTGCTGTGGCTAAGCCTTGATGTTAAAGAGTTTCTGTCAACACTTTTTATTCGTCTTTCAGATTTGTAAATGGAACTATCTCGGCTAAAGACATCGTTAATAGCGTTAGTCATTTCTAATTTCCTCTTTTTAGCTTCTCTAACCCTTCTGCTGTAGGTTGGCGGAGTCGGAGGTATATCTGAAGAAATGTCATCTCTAGAACCATTCAAATAAAATTTTCTTCTATCAAAATTTTTAACAGGCGTGGTTGTGGGTGTTATGTTGCTAACATCTTTGAGCGCTAGCCCTTCACCTTTCTTAACAAAACCTTCTTTAAAATAATTTGGTGTATTTCCTACATAATTTTCATTTTCTTTATTAATAGTTTTAATATTGTTTTTTCTAACAGCATTCGATCCCAGGGATCTACGTTGGTATCTGCTAGGCTTTTTACTTTTCTTAATGTTTTGAGCATCTAGTGACTTACGTATTTCAGTATTGTATTCATCGTGATAATCTTCACAAGATCCGCCTTCGAACTCATTGGTGATTCTGGTGTCTTGATTTTTCTTAGCATATACGGCCCACTTCAACATTTTTGTACCTGTAATGATGTGAGCTGGGTTAAACACATGAAAACAAAATGGAAACCTAAAACTAATAATATGACTCACGAATTGGTCGTGTTGATTTACCTACGTAATAAAAAAAACAAATCAAATCATTTCGCTAAGATTTTTTTTAAGGGATATGTCCTTGGCAGAATATATTTTTATCGTATGTCATTTGTTTTATATTTAATTTATCATCAGGTAAATAGTGGTAGATCTGGTTATTGTTTCCACGCTGTTTTTTCCTAACAGATCAGTGTTACATATTAACAATAAACTTGTTATTCAATATAAGCTCAGTGTACTATTACAGAAAATACAGCTAACGCTCTTACAGATAAATTGTCATTTGTCATCGTATTACTGACAGCTCCATGATGATCTGTCATGGCCGAGTTTCGTTCACACGGTCAAGTCTTGTATGATTGTATTGAGGTATGTTTGATAAGCTTATGTACTGTTAACATGATTAGTGGTCATATTTATTGCAACCAGTTAGATTTTACAGATGAAATATGACGTTTAAATATTTATTTTCTAGGTCAAAATTCTCTAGAATGGTTAATGGAAAATAGGTCGGTAATTTTGGATACTTTGATACAAATTTGTATCGTTAAAATTCATTCAACTTTTGTGTTGGAAAAGGAATACTGTATTGAAAAAGTAATTTAGGTTAAAATAAAGAAACTATGCTTAGGTTTTATAAATAATTTTCCATAAAAAATTTGAAAATACATATTCCAGAACAAACATATTTGGAATTATTAAAATACAAAATACATCATCCATTGTTTTAGGTCTTAGTTCTTAATTTTTATCAACGGTATTGTTTGTTATTATATTTCAATTTCGATGTAGTTTAGTTATTCTTACAAGTTCGTAGTGAGGTCGTGTTTTGTTTCGTTTTATGGTATATTTTACAAACAACGCGATAGTGTATAAAAGCTATTGATTTTTTTCTTCACGGCAAAGATAGCACACTGAAACTGCCAGTAATATAAATGAGTCAAAAGATATTTTAGTAAGTCTCATGGAAAAAAATTGTACATATTTTTGTTATTGTGCAAGAGCGACTATTGATCTACCATATAATCTGAGACACATTCCGTCATCATTGAAAATGTTTTATTAAGGTAATGATCAAAGAAAATTGTTTTTGCATTCAGCTTGATAACTATATTTTTTTTCTTATTGCGCATAGATATGGTAATAAAATATTAGGAATATATTCGCAGTTGCTACGGTCCGGAATGAATCACTCTTGGCATGCGATAACGGTAGAGCGAAGTCGTGACTCCGATTCGATTCCCGACACGGCCATTCTAACCTCATAACATGGATGTTAGATGTACGATTTTATGTACGCAATTCGTAATAAAAACTATAAAATTATTACTATGCTCTTTCTAAGAAATTAATATTTATTGATTGAAGAGTAGTGAGTGAGTGAAGATATATAAGTGATATTTTTTGTCAAAACAATAATTGGCCTATTTCTTTTCTTTATTTATTATAATGCCAACATGATCAAAAAAGTCTTTGCGCTTTAGTTAAAAAAATAAAATTACAAGGTCTGTTGTTTATTTTTAGGTTTAATACAATATAAAAATTGATCTAGTCTTCTTTTTTTCTTTAACTTTGTCCTCGAGTTTAGTGAACGCGCTTACAATAAAGTTTTTTTAGGTCTTTGTCACATCAATGCTATAGAAATGCTTTATGTATATTTTGAAAAAAAAAAAACGAAAATAAAAAAATATATGCAAAGGAACACTGTAAAATTCTTGTTATAAACGCTCTCCAATTAAAACAGTTTTAAATGGAGCGCTTTGAGCGCTCGCTGCTTCGCTCGAATAAACCAAAAGGCTTGCAACATCGAGTCAACATTGTTAAAAAAATAGTCGTTTTTTTAATTCCCATTAATTACTTCAAATTCTAAATTTAAATTTAATTACGGCGACCGAGTGTGAGGTGATTAAATGCATATTACAGATAATTGTCATTTAATTGTTGACTATCTATAGACATTAAATTATCTAGAATCTGGGTTGGCGGTGTTTTTGATCAGAACACAGAAACATTTTCAAAGTATTAAAGTATTATTAAACTCTGGTAGATTAATTAATGTGATATTTTTAATGTTTATAATTTTATCTATATTGAATTATAAGCATTGAAGCAATAAAAATTGGTTGCTAGCTTAGTAGGAATGTAACTGAAAGCTGCAATTTTGCTTATAAAGTTAAGGACGATGTCACAATGGATTATCACGAACTTTGACGGCAGAGAAAACTTCCTGAGATAGCTTCCATACCTGAGTGTTCTCTAGGAAGAATTTCTTGATTATCTGAAGTTTGCTATAGCGCCCCGCATTATGCTAGCGTGGTTAGTTTTAAATCTAGTATAGTATATAACTATATTAATTAATCATATGTACTGGGTGTATTAATATGTATAATTTCATTTATTACAACCGTGACTTTCCGATTTGGCGAAAAATAAAATATTTTTTGATCATAACCGACATTTTATTTTTATTTTATTTTATTATCTTTGGGAAACATACAATACAATTTTACACACATTAAATAAAATTTTGAAAACCGAATGATAAGTTTAGGTATATGTTTGTGCCTATTTTTCATTTCATCACTGCTGGGCACGGGGCTCCTCTACAACTGAGAGGGTTTAGGCCTTAGTCCACCACGCTGGCCTAGTGCGGGTTGGCGGACTACACACCTAAGAAATTCCTAAGAACTTTTAAGTGTGCAGGTTTTATCACGATGTTTTCCTTCACCGTTAAAGCAAGTGATAATTCATTGTGAATACACACATAACTTCGAAAAGTCAGAGGTGTGTGCCTGGGGTTTGAACATGCGACCGCCGAAATTCTCGACCGCGCGCCTAAGCCTCGAGGCCATCACTGCTCTTATACTTGATTTTGGCAAAACTACGTTTTTTTATATGTATGTCAAAATGACTACTTTTTTTAAGCATAATAGATTTAAACGATCTTATGTTGACATCATTCATCTCAGAAAAAAAAAAACACTTTTTTTATTTCACATTTACAGTGTAATAATATTAGGTAAACCTGTTTAAGTGTATGGCGGCATGTAGGGGACCGTGTTGCTACTCGAGTGAGTACTGTATTGATTGCGATGACTCGCCGTTACTCGGGATGAGACGCATGACGAGGCGAATTTATAACCTTAATGTTATACACTGTTTTCATATAACCACCTCTTGTGTGCTACTTTCCTGGTACTTCAAAGGAGTAGTAGTTCAAAAATTTGGGAGATTTATCAGAAAGTATTTAGTATATACTCGTATGTATATAGATAATCTACGCCGCGTTCATTTAGTGTCGATTAAAATTGCGCCAAATTATACATTTTTTCAGCGACTTTAACAAACGTCGAAACTCTGATATAACTAATATTGCCATTTTATTTATTAAAAAAATTGGCTCTACCTACCAGTTCAGGGATACAGGAATTTTAGTGTTAATAACCATATATTTATCATCATCATCAGCCCATATACGTCCCACTGCTGGGCACGGGCCTCCTCTATAACTGAGAGGGTTTAGGCCTTAGTCCACCACGCTGGCCTAGTGCGGGTTGGCGGACTAAACACCTAAGAAATTCCTAAGAACTTTTAGGTGTGCAGGTTTTATCACGATGTTTTCCTTCACCGTTAAAGCAAGTGATAATTCATTGTGAATACACACATAACTTCGAAAAGTCAGAGGTGTGTGCCTGGGGTTTGAACCTGCGACCGCCGAAATTCTCGACCGCGCGCCTAAACCTCGAGGCTATCACTGCTTTATCACAAAAACCGATTTCTAAACGATGTAGGCGCAGTTGGCTAGACACCAGCTTGCGAAACGAGAGGCCGCGGGTTCGATCCCCGCACCGAGACAAATGTTTGTGTGATCCACAAATATTTGTTTCGGGTCTGGGTGTTTGTAAGACCGAAAAGTCTCTCGTAGTTTCTGATACCCACGACACAAGACTCCTATCTTAATGTGGGGTCATATCTATGTATGTGACTGTTGGGTGTATTTATTTATTCATTGGGAACTCAGGGTTCAGTGGCGGTACTTCCATAAATGCCTAAAGCCCAGCTAGCCTGAATAATTCCGAAAAGTAATCTTAAATCTTTATTTAATAAAATTTGACAATTATATGAGAATATCCTGACCCCACAAAAAACAATTATAAACTACACAATACGAGTAGACAATAATTAACGTGTAACGCTTTTGGTCTTCTAGAGAAGTACCGCCACTGTTAGGGCTTATAGTTTCTAACTACTAGTGCTATGTTCTTTGTAAATCATACCTTCGTGATTAAAGGTTGAGAAAGGTCACCAACGGTATAATTAAAGAAATGAAGGGTCGCGTGGAAAATTAGATTAGGTCTGTTGAATGTCAAAAACAGACAAAAATAATTTGACCTTCATTAAATTTTCAAAGGACATGTTGTTCCGAGGATTATTAAGATAAATGTAACACGATTGAAGTCGTGATGACCTCGAGGTTTAGGCACGCGGTCGAGAATCTCGACGGTCGCGGGTTCAAACCCCAGGCACACACCTCTGACTTTTCGAAGTTATGTGTGTATTCACAATGAATTATCACGTAATTTAACGGTGAAGGAAAACATCGTGATGAAACCTGCACACCTAAAAGTTCTTAGGAATTTCTTAAGAGTGTAGTCCGCCAACCCGCACTAGGCCAGCGTGGTGGACTAAGGCCTAAACCCTCTCAATGGTAGAGGAGGCCCGTGCCCAGCAGTAGGACGTATTTGGGCTGATGATAATAACACGATTATTAGAAACTCGTGATGGTAACTGTAATGTTACGCAGAAGTCTATCATCATTGTTTGTATGATGTAATTTTTAAGATATTTTACAAAAAGATAAGATAAATTTTGCGTACATCATTTATTTTATAATTTCAGTCATTTGCATAAATTGTGACCACCCACTCTATGCTTCCAATGTCTCCAGTCCATCTAACGGTTGCCTGGAAGAAATCACCGACAGCGATAAGGCAGCCATTTGTGACACTACCTTATTTAGAGTTACTTATACCTATGTTGTTTTTATTATATGGTGTACAATAAGGAATAAATAAGATTTGTGCAACATAATGTAATTTATTACGAAAGATATTTCTTTATTATATTCTTATTATCCTTCTTACTTCTCCGTACAGATCCGTTAGAAGGTTAAAAAATAATTTTATAGAAAAGTTTACCTCATAAATGAAATAAAGATAAAAAACACGCGCTCGTAATTTATAAGTTTACTTGAAATAATTAACCCCTGTTTGCCTTGCTGCCAAAAACATTACGTTAAAATTAAATTCACATAATGCTAATACTAAAATAATGCACAAAGTCTTACAAAAGCTAATTTATTTCTAAACTACAATTAATTCTTTAAAATCCCTCCCAGTTTACAGTCATTATGCTTCAATCATGTCGACTAATCACTTGCTAATATAATCGAAATTCGCCTTTTATTATGTTAAATCGTACGACCAACTTTTGATCCATTGTAGGAATTAAAAATGGCCGATTTCATCTCGGTTACGGTACGGGCAATAACTCATATTTCCCGCTTTACCGACCAAATTGACTGTGTAATTAGAAACTCGACGGCAATTCATCCCCGGCTGGCTGTGACAAACTCACGCTGCGTTCAGAAACCAGTGTGTACACAAAAGGTTCCCCCGAAGAAATTCGCGAACTAAATACAACACCGCAAAAACAGGGCGTACATGCATTCAATACCAAATTACTATTGAATTTAAGATTTCTTCTGGAGCATTTTTTAATATCGTATACACGTCTCGACTCGCAAAATATGGGGTCGTCAAACAAAAAACGTTTCTTATTCATCCGCATAGAATTTGGTACGGTTGGTACTTTTTTCAATTTTCGAACGCACATCAATATAAGGTTCAATTTTGGCGGGAATCGTGTTTATGTGCCGTACGGAACGTGCCAAATGTCAACGATGCTGGCTGAATAGAACGGAACCAGTTTTAGCGGACTTCGATTTTTAAATTTTAGAACGTTTCATAGTGGAAGAAAATATGATTGTATGTATTACGGAGGGAGACAAACTTGAAGCTGCAAAACGACATCGGAACAACTCGTGCCAAATGTCGTCTGCATTCGATATTTTAGCTGACGCACATAGAGTTTGTTAAATCCCAGTTAAATTTTGTTAGATCTCACCCGTATTATGTTATAATTGATATGTCTCGAAACGGGAAACTGTGTAAGCTGCCAACAGAAGCTTTTTGTCACGTATATCGTGAACAAATATGTAGAATAATGTCCTTTTTAAGAAAAATTTAAAATGGCATTCGGTCTTCAATTTCACTATTGATAATCTCTACCCATTTTTTAATTGGCTATTTTTTTATAATCTATGGTAATAATAATGTATACTAAGGACCTTTTTTTATGTTATCCTTCTATTATCTGTGGTAATATCATAGCAATAACGTATTTTAAATGTTATAATTTTGTTGTTGCTATGGGAATTCACAAATCCACTATCATTTTATAAACGTGCGTGATTATTTATGTAAATTTTTCCCAAAATTCATATAATGGAAAACAAAAAGATTTTGTCGACATACGTGCGTGCTAGGTACATATTGAAATATTTATTAGTGCGTAATTTAAGTCGACCAAATGTTAGTTTGTCGGTTGGAAGGCAGGTGGCATTCGATCATGAATTATTCACAATACTTTCGGTAGCGCTGTCCCTTCAAACGTGGGGGTTTATGGTGAAATAATGGAATTCCGATTGGGGACAAATTGACGTAAATCATTTAGATGTGAAAAATATTACGTCTTTGCCAATGGTGAAAAAAAAAAGCAAAATAAAATAAAAAAACTACGAAGTAAGATGCGATATTACCTTGATCCTTATATGGATGAAATCACCAGACATTTTGAGCAGTAAAACCAAAACTAATAGATGGATAACATTCTCCTTTTTTGGTATTATTACGGTCATTTATATTCTTGTTTAAATTTTGAAATATTTAAAGAACGCCATATAATGATGAAATCTTAAATTTGTATTAAGTTTAGGAATAGAAAGTGAGGTCACGACTAGACGTTAGAATTTTAGAACTATAAATAGTCTAAATATCACTGAACCGATAAGCAATATTCTGTTTTTAAAGCACGTATATTTAATAATCAAAATTCCTATATGTTTTGCAAGCTTTACATTTATTTCCCAATTTTGGTGACCAAAGATAGAGTTAACAAAAACAGTGATATTATGACTTATCTTAATTTTATTACTACTTCCCGCAACTTAGTTGGCGAAAATTTAGACTTAGAAAATAATAATTTTTCTACATTTTTGCCACATTTTTCATAGCTACTCCGCGCCTATTTGTCGTAGCTTAATGATATATAGCTTTCCCTGATAAATACACAATTAAACACAAAAATAAATTTTCAATCCAAGCCAGCAGTTCCTGGGATAATGGCGGCCAATCCAACAAACAAATAATAAATAATTCTTCAGCTGTTATTTATGTCAATCTTATCCAAAAAACTGTCATATCAAATTCATACATACATAAACTCACGCCTGTATTCCCCGAAGGGGTAGGCAGAGGTGCATTTCTGCACCCACATTTCGCCAGGTATGTATCAGTCCCACGTAATAGGGGGCGAGCCTATTGCCGTTTTTCGGGCACAATTCCAGACTCCGTGCTGATACTGAGAATTTCCTAATGGAAAAACCCAATAACACTTTGCCCGACCCGGGAATCGAACCCAGGACCTCTAGATCGCTCGGCACATACTTGTACCGCGAGACCACGAGGCAGTCAAAAAAGTCAAATTCAGTTAAAAGTAATGTGACTAAGAAATAAAACTTGGTTGCCTTTATATGGTACTTTCTTCAAAAGACTTTTACTGGTATTTACCAGTCAGCTTTTTAAACTTTTCTTCTCCGATTTTATTTTTATCAACAAGACATGAACTATTTTCTTCAACACACTTATTCTTGGAGTTTTCTTCATATTGATTTGTATCACATGTATACGACAATCTGTTACGTGAATCTCCAATTAGATTATCAAGAGTGAAACAAAATAACGTTTCTATTTCACGCCACGTGATTTCGCGTTTGGAGACATTAGGCTGATTGTCTCGGTACCTTTGGCAATACAAAGGAATTCTCTACAAAACTATTTATTTATTACATCATCATCATACATCATCAGCCCATATACGTCCCACTGCTGGGCACGGGCCTCCTCTACAACTGAGAGGGTTTAGGCCTTAGTCCACCACGCTGGCCTAGTGCGGGTTGGCGGACTACACACCTAAGAAATTCCTAAGAACCTTTAGGTGTGCAGGTTTTATCACGATGTTTTCCTTCACCGTTAAAGCAAGTGATAATTCATTGTGAATACACACATAACTTCGAAAAGTCAGAGGTGTGTGCCCGGGGTTTGAACCTGCGACCGCCGAAATTCTCGACCGCGCGCCTAAACCTCGAGGCCATCACTGCTTTTCTTTTTTATTTATTTATTATTTATTTTATTTAAAACTTTATTGTACACACAACATTAAAACTAAGGAGTACAGAGAACTAGAAAGTACAATGGGCGGTCTTATCGCACGAGGCGATCTCTTACAGGCAACCTGGGATGGAGATGCAGGAAGAGAGATGAAAGGTAGCCGAAGTATAGTAACTATATATTTTGTACAATTAATCTATTCAGATTTATCACTGTCTGAGAATTCATGGTTATAATTGGTTCTTAGATTTAGCGCAAAATGTATAAATTGTTAATGTAGGGCGTATGGGTTAACAACTCGAGTTTGATAAATGCGGCCATTCATATCCTTCCTTTCTGCAATTGTAAATCTAAATGAACTCCAGAATTGATTAATCACATAAATTTTCTTACACATGACGTCATCAATATTTAATCTTTATAAGTACTTTACAAGGTTAGTTACTTTACAAAGTTTTCGTCTGTTTATAAGAATATATCATAGGAAATATAGCTTATGTAAAATTAGGTCTATTTTAGTTACAAGTTTATTAAATTAAGATTATAATTAGTTTTAATCAAATATTTTTAGTCAAATTATGATTACTAGTAATTCCTTTATCAGCAAAGTCATTTTCATGTACATGAAGCCTAGAATATGAATTTAGTTTGTCTACTTTATATCTTGACTTTTACAAGTAGGTACGCTAGTTAATATACTTACGTACAACATGCGCACGCGCAGCTGTTTTCGCGTCCACCCTTATTGGCATGCGCGGGCGCCGCGCTAACTGTCTCCTAATTACGATAAAATTACAATAATTGCATCCAATCGACCGGCCTCCTTCGCTTCAAACACAATGACTCCTTGAAACTTTAATTGTATGTTGCTCTGCGATACTTATAGGCGGTGATTTTTGCTTTTCATTTTTAATTTATGGTTTTTGCGTATTCATCACTTTGATTAATTGGTTTTACATTTTTAATTAGTCTCGGACGCAACACTTTTTTATATTTATTTATTAAAAATAGAACTTAGAACTTTCATGATAATGAAATAAACCATCTGATCTTGTTATAAACGCCGTCGGCAACAAATTAAATCGGAAGCTCTTTGCCTTCTTTCCAGCGGATGTTGCGGAGATTTTACTTTTTGCTTTGCTGTTCAACGCAGTAACTTCATTATAATCTAGAATATTGCTACACAATATTATATTCAGTTTCATAGTTACTCCTTTTAGCATTATAAATGTCAAAATTTGTTACTACGTATGTACGAGGGCAGTCCGATAAGTACTTAGCCTACAAAAGAAAAACGAAAATTTTGGAAAAGTGGCGATTTATTTCTCATCACAGTCTTCTTTCAACTCGATTCACTTGACCCAGCGATGCTCCAACTTCTTTAAGCTGTCTGAAAAGAACGTTTTCTGGAGGTCTACAAAGTAGGCCTCCGTGGCGGCGATAACCTCCTCATTCGACTCAAATTTCTGTCCGGCGACGGACTTTTTCAAGTTTGGAAACAAAAAGAAGTCACACGGGGCCTAATCTGGAGAATACGGTAGATGGAGCAGCTGTTCGTAGCCTAATGTGACCAATTTGGCCGTTGCGACGGCGGAGGTGTGAGCCGGTGCGTTGTCATGGTGGAAGAGCACTTTTTTCTTCGCCAAATGGAGCCGTTTTTTTCTACAATTCAGCGTTGAATCGGCCCAATAGTTCGGCATAGTAGAGCCCTGTGACCGTTTTGCCCTTCTCCAGGTAGTCGATGTAAATCACACCTTGTGAAACCTAGAAAACGGTGGCCATCACCTTTTCGGCCGATGGGACAGTGTTCGCCTTCTTCGGAGCACATTCGCCGGGTAAAGTCCACTGTTTCGACTGTTTATTGGTCTCTGGTGTGTACCAGTGAATCCATGTTTCGTCGACGGTCACGAAACGACGCAGAAACCCCTTCGGATTGCACCTAAACAGTGTCAAACACTGCTCTGAAGTTGTGTCACTGATGCGCTTGTCGTCCGAAGTGAGCAAACGCGGCAGCCATCGAGCCGACAGCTTTCTCATGCCCAATATTTCATGCAGGATATGACCCACGCGGTCTTTTAAGATGCCTACTGTCTCAGCTATCTCGCGCACCTTCAATCGGCGGTCTGCCAATACAAGATCGGGACTTTTCTCACGTTATCCTCCGTGGTAGCCGTTTTTGGGGCACCTGGGCGTGGCTCATCAAAAACTGACGTGCGACCACGTTGAAACTCGTTAAACCAATTTTTGACGGTCGCCATTGAAGGAGAAGAGTCACCGTAAACAGCATCCAAGCGCTTTTTGATATCGCTGCGCGATTTCCCTTCCAAAAACAAGAATCAAATCACCGGCCGATATTGCTCTTTTTCCATTTTTCGAAAATCCGCGGACACGTCCGCTTACACACGCGGTCAAAACAAAACTACAAATCCAATTCGGCTGAAATTTTGACAATAGCCGTCTACGAAGATGTGCTACATGATGGTAAATTTATCTTACGATAGTGGTGCCATCGGGCGGTGAGGCTAAGTACTTATCGGACTGCCCTCGTACTTATATGATCTCACGCAAGTTCAGATAAAATTTGCGTTAAGTACAGATAGTTTATCGCCTAAATTAATTTAAAATTTTTTTTTTATCCAGGAATGATATTACGTGTCTGATGGATTCCCAAAAAACAAATACTGTTCGTTTTTTGTTAGAGCCAATTCTTTTATTAAAATTCAATACATTCATAATTTTACGTACATATATAATATAATAAGTCTGGTGACCTTACAAATACGCTACAGATTATGTGACGTCATTTTTTGTTCTCATTTAATTTCCAATTTTGAAGTATAGTTGCTGATTCAAAATAATTGTTCTGAGTTAGCTAAACGGCGAAATAGTAGCAGCTTTTTTCATCTATAGGAGTTTCTGTTGATTCAAGGTGGTTTTGTGCTTAAAGCGAGTTTGATTCAAATACTGGGTTAATAGAGAAGAGGTTACTGTGAGTTTTTGACACTAGATGATTCCACACAAACTTAAAAGTTAGGTATTAGATAATACAAGACGAATCAAAAATAAAAACAAAATTATTGCATCTAAACGTAACTACGACGATGACGCAAATGCAATAAAATTTTATTGATTTTATTAAGGTCAACATGTTTTTAGTGTTATCGAATTTAAAGCTGATATTTTATATACTGCTAAAATAAAATACAAGTGTTACAAAAATTAAACTTTACCTAACGTGGGAATTGTGCCCGGGACCCAAAATACTGAAACAACGAGGCAGCTAAATATTTTTCAACTTATTTTATAAAACGAGAAGTTCAAAATAATATGTCCTTGGTAAGATAGTAATACCTTATTACCAGTGGCGGTACTTCCATAGAAGCCCGAAAGCCCAGCTTGCCTTACAAAATTCCGAATAATAATCTTAAAACTTTAATTTTTTATTTAACAAAAGCAATTTGACATATAAATAAGAATATACTGACCCCACAATAAATAATTACAAACTAGACATTACACAATTTACGTGTGACGCTTTTGGGCTTCTATGGAAGTACCGCTACTGCTTATTACATACTAATATATGAATAAAGCAATACATATGTACATGTAATGCGACACACGTGGTCACCTCCCACAAGCGAACAGTGTTTCTACAAAAGTGTTTGTACGGTCTGAAATTAGGATAATTGCTGTATAAATAAGACTTTATTGGACCTTTATGGAACGTTACTAAAGCATTAGGAAATTGTTTTGCTTTTCTTTATTTTTGTTTCTTTTAAATATAGTATTCAAAAAATCAAGTGCCGGGAAAAACTTTTTCAATTAATTTCGTTTGTCATCTGTGTGGCAGTTGATTTTTAAAATTCATCATCATCATCAGCCCAAGGAGGTCCACTGCTGAACGTAGGCCTCTCCCAATGACTTGCATAGTGACCTGTTGGAGGCATCCAGCGACGACACGCGACCATCACCAGGTCGTCAGACGACCTTGTGTCCTTTTTAAAATTGGAATTACTTTATTTTTTATTACTTTCAGTAGAAGGTCCTTTTAGAATTTCATTTTGTTATCCTATTTAAACACAAAAAAGATCATTAATTGCTTGTGCTATAAGTATGTCGAATTCGATAAAAACTGTATTACATTAAGATAATTTTGTGTCAGACTATTTTATATGCATAACACATTACTCGACAAGAACTATTAAATGGAAAGAATTTTGCCTAAGTCTATATTCATATGAATTCAGGCAACACAACTTAGGGTTCGGTCTTAAACGGAATATTTTTTTAAAATATTTCACATAACTATGACTGTGGAATGTTCATACTTGATCAGCTAGCTACCAGGGTAACAGAGTTTTAAAGAGCAGTGTGCATAACGAACATAAGTATTATGCCTTCTGGTGTCAGCTTATATCCGGTTACGCACAAGCCAGCAAAATTGTGTTGACTGTGAATGATATCTTTAGTGTTTCTCATGTACAAAATAGAAAAACAAAAAACAACATAATCTCACGCCTGTATTCGCCGAAGGGGTAGGCAGAAGTGCATTTCTGCACTCACATTTCGCCAAGTATGTATCAGTCCCACGTAATAGGTGGCGAGCCTATTGCCGTTTTTCGGGCACATTTCCAGACTCCGTGCTGTTACCGACAATTTCCTAATTGAAAAACCCAATAACACTTTGCCCGACCCGGGAATCGAACCCAGGACCTCTAGATGGCACAGCACGTACCTACTTGTACCGCGAGACCACGAGGCAGTCAACAAAAAACAAATAATACAAAAACTGATTACACCACGAAATCCAAAAGTAAAAAAAAAAAACCTCTTAATTTCAAATGCAAAAATAACCGCCATTTTTTTTCCATGAAGGTTATAATAGAAATTTCAAAATTACAAATTTAGAATGTCCCCAATGTCCAATAGACACACCGGACAATACTTAGTTAGCGACAGCACGTTACGAAAATTATATTTTATTAATTTGTTATCTGTGGAATCAGTGGCCATATGGCGCTAGTACCGTTGACCCTATACGGCTAGAGCCGCGCGCTTTTCACAACTAAATATTTTATGTTATAATTGGACGACAGGAATCTGATTAAAACCGCCATTCGCGTAAATATTAAGTAACATTTTTTGTCCAGTGCTGATTCATTTAAAATTATAAGTTTTATCGAAACGATGTTGAGAATTAAAGTACAAATTACATCGAAGAATGTCGAATATGCGTTTTAGATGGAGTGTACTTTAAGAAAATAAACGGTATAAAACCTTTTTTCTTGTATAGAAACTTTACAGTGTAAAAAAATCCGTTAGTTTAAATTAAATTATTATTCGCAAATCAAAAATAATAAGTGTCTCAAAAGCCGTGGGCAGATGTACCGAGGACCCTCAGGGTTGCCAAATCTCAACCATTGTATTCTACCGCTCGAAATCTTATAACAATATAAATTGTCATCCAATATGGAGCAGAAAATCTCCATGCATTGTTACCGCGAACCTTTAGGAAGTGTGCGAAAGAACGATGCACCCTTACATGAAGATTGCGTTTCCTACAACTTATTTTGCGGTTGAGATCGACAATAATCTCCTTATTGTTACCTCAGTAAGGTTTATTTTTCAATACAGGGACAGCAAAAGTGACTTTGTCGATTACCTTCGTTCCGATCTAGTTTTTTTTATACAAAATAACATGTAAATGGTATGATTTATTTGTGACAACAATGGTTCCTTGGCGCACCGTTGTGGGAAATTTACGACGCAATATCAAGGGGCGCGTAACTTCACTTTGATTATATTGATTGTTATAATTTATAACGGGGCAGATGCTTTTAGGTGTGTGAAGATATGTTCGTATAGTCGACCGAAATATATGTACAATTTAAAAATAAAAGGAATTCGCGACACAAAGTTGGAAGTTCGTTTTACTAGAAAAAATGTATTTTTAAAATAACGAAATTTGAAAAATAAAATTACACAATTAAAAAAAAATAAACTCACATAGAGGAAGCAATTAATGCTTAAAAAATATCACTTAATTCACATAAATTAATAAACAACTAAAAAAAATAAAAGTGGTACATGAAACTAGTACAAACTTTATTACAGCCAAAACAGGAGCAACGACGAGGACAGTAAGGAAGTTAATAAAAAACTCCATCAAACCGTAATAGTCACACACTTTTATTACATCATACTCAATAACCCATAACTTGAAGTTTATTAGTGTAACGTTTAAGCTCAGCATCCAGTCAATAATGGAGACATAAAATTTTTATATCTTAATGATAATAATCGTCTTTCAAAAGAGAATAGCTTACCTCCCCTTCATAATTCGATTGTCTAGGCTGTACCTACTGTTGTTATTCCTAAGTCTGTCATCCGCAAAAAAATATTTCGAATTTCGAAACCATTGTCAAATGCTGAAAGAACACGTTTCCTGCGTTTTCAAAATGGCCGTTGCGTATTTTCTAGTGTAGACCGGTTTGATTTTCAACGGTTTGATTATAAAGTAAGCTTGATTAATGTATCATTCTATTGTTAACTGACACACACTTTCACTTTTTATAGAACGCAATGCACTTTTTATATCGCCTTTGGACAGGTGAAAAGGTAATAAGAATAGCAAGTAATAGAAGTTTGGTAAGTAGCAAATTTTGCCTAGACAGCTACTTTAAAATAACACTATAATGAAAATTAAACAATACTGATTTCAATATTATAGGAACTATAATTGAAGACATTAAAGAAGCGTATTTTGACAACTGTAATGTCACAGTTCCTGTCTCACAGAGATTAAAAACTGAAAACATAACTTACCTTGAATCCGCAATCTTAATGACCTACCAAAATTAAGTCTGAGAGTTGATACAAAATAAAGACGGCTTACTTTCATCTAACAGTTCATTCATTTTGGGGTTTAGGCTTCTCAACTGCATACAAATGACGTCATGAAAATGCTAGACTTATAATAATAAAAGCTTTGTACGAAACACCCCCACTTATATCGTGTGAAAATGACTTGACATTGACTCGGAGTTCTCATTAAAAAAACGGTTGTTGATATTTGAGGGTTTTTGTTACTTTTCGAGCTATAAATTAGACTAGTCCCTTAAACCCAGGTGTCCGTTCTTATCAATATAAATCAACCTTGCTTGGCCCCTGACCTCTCGGCTCGGGGTAAGACGGGGTGAATCGCCCTTACTACCACTTGTTATTTTATGATGAATTTTATAAGTACTGCTAATAGTTATGTGGTGAGACCTAATATTGCCTCGTAGTCTCGCCGCACAAGCATGTGCCGTACGATCTAGAAGTCTTGGATTTGATTCACGTGCCTGAAAGTGTAATTGAGTTTTTTCATTGAGATATTCTCAGTAGCAGCACGGAGTCTGGAAATGTGCCCGAAAAACGGCAATAGGCTCGCCCACTATTAAGTAGGACTAATAAATATCTGCCTAAATGTGGGTGCAGCAATGCACCTCTGCCTACCCCTTTGGTGAATACAGGCATAGTAATGTGGTAGGATCTTATAAAGTTCACCTAGCGGCCTATCTCGTTTACTTATTTATTATGGAGTTTCATAGGTAAATATTAAATTTAATTGACTATATGTTTAAAGGGGATAAATCGTAAAACATCGCTTGTCGCAAAAAAATATTGAAATATAATAAAGTAATACACATATGATTAACAAATCACATTAAATTACGTTTAATGTTTTGCCTTTTTGTATCTACGTTAATTAATCTTGATACTTGAAAATGTGTCCTGAAATGATATGTTTATTGTAGCTATCATTTATATATACGAGTACATGTTCATTATGGATGCAAAGTACATGATAATAAAATCGTCTAAAGATACTTTTATTTGAAACTTTTGTTTTAATTAAACTGACGGAACCGTCAATTACATCCCCTTTGAAATCAAAAAGCGCGTCTTAAACTAAGGTACTAATTTAATGCCGCCATAAACTTAAGTATATACGAGGACATATCTTTATTGCAACAAACATTATTAATATAACTTTATCGCCGCCCCAACATTTCAACCCTTTGCAAGTTTTTTGACTTGTCCCTCACACACCTTCATAACTTCGTGAGAACGACTTTAAAGGTTGAAAAAGGTTTGACAAAAAAGGTTTCGAGCCACCTAGCGCATAAACTTGCTAATGGAATGGTTTAGTTCTTTTTTTAAATGTTTTTGACCTGAGAACCTGTTTAAAAGTATATTCGAATATGGATAAAAAAGTTTCGTATCAATGTGATATATAAAAAAAATATTGGGTCTGTGTGGCCTTATAAAGAGATTTTATTCTTAAACCTTTTAGATAGCGCATTAGTGGAAATTTCTTGGTGTTTATTGCAGTTATTCACGACTTGCAGTAAGAATAACGTAATAAAAACAGTTTAGGAGAAAGCATCTAAATGAAAATTATATATTATGATCGGTGGTCGGACGACCTACTCGTAGTAAAGGTCGCGGGACGTCGCTGGCTGCAGGCTGCTTCTAACAGGTCCCTGTGGAAGTCATTGGGAGAGGCCTATGTCCAGCAGTGGACCTCTTTTGGCTGACAATGATGAATGATGATGATGATGTGTTGATTCGTTAAAATAAACAGAAAAATGGTGCCAACAAGCTCCGTTTTTAAACTATTTATGAGCAAATATCGTAGACAAAAATAATAAAGTCTGATTTAATTTAAGTTCATTTGAGAGTGTAGGATAATAATTGATTTGCTTTTAGAAATTCATTTAAAGTAGTAATTACATATGTTCTTCAAAATGCACAAAATGTTAATGAGAAAATAATTAAGACAAGAGTTCTTGAACTTAATAAAAAAACTATCATTGACGAAGGAAAACAATTATCCGATCCTATCGCGCCTTCATTATTCCGACCCCACAAATTCCGACCCTCTCGTAAGATGGTAGAACACGTGATAAAATCAAAACTCTCAATTCTTAATAAATACTTAGTGCAGTACCAATTACTTACTACCTTTAGAAATTAATTTGCATATTTTTTATGAGACGCACATCTTTTTAATCAGATGCACGTTCCTTTTAATTCAAATTTCAATGACAATAAACTTTTTACTGTTTGGCAACACCAGGAAGTGAAATAATTTATAATCTGTGGCAAATGTCTTGTCTTTGTTTTGCAAAGTGGAAGAATTCGTTTATGAATTAGGGGCCCGGGGGCTAAGATGAAATGTTCTTTCTGATTCTAAATGACTAGCTAGCTACTGGGGTAGTTCTATTTAAAAAAATGAAAAAAATATAAATGATTAATGTCTAAAACAAAACTCACAAAATCATTGTCATAGAATGACAAAAAACCAAAGATTTATTAATCAGCCAGATATTCATCATGGTTCAGAAACCTTTACATTTTCTGCAGTTACAACAATCATCGTTTGTTATTTTGCATGTGAGATTACATATCTTACACAACGCCGTGGCATTATGAGCTGTGTTTATATGTGAACTCTATGAACTACAAGCCGCTACAATATAACTGCGCCGAAGCTGCCATGTACAAGCGACCAGAAACAATTCTAGTTGATAAATAGCAACATTATTTATGATAAATATTTAGTTACGTAATCGCTTGTGTTGGTTTCATGTGGCTGTGCAAGCACTGGTATGTTTGCCTGTTGAAAAAATTTAAATGTAGCATTCTAATTCCCGCGCATTCTATTTTTAAAATTTCTATTACCCGGTATTTGATACTATAGATGTTTTGATTTTCATCGATCAAATAGTTTTACACTTAATTATTAATCCTATAGATGAACTTTCGCTACCCTAAAATATATTATATTTAATAGCATTACCAGAATACACAATATTCACGATCTACAAACAAAATTTTAGCCCTTGCAATTTTTTTGCACTGGATCTTTTGTGCAAAGTTATCTATGTTGAGGCTTTGCTTAAAGTAATAATATTTATGATAAATTGCTGACAGGGGTGTTATTAATATTCAATCCGTGACGTTTCTTACAGACTTAGGATTAATGGTTTGTTTTCTTTTGAGATTAGAAAAAAACAACCTAAGACAATATACTTGTATTTTACAATATTCTTATATGTATTATATTTATGTTTAAAAAATGTGAATTACGATAGTAACATACTGACATATTACCTACTCGATTATTCACGTTCTACATTTAAATGGCGGTTAATTGACATTGCTAATTCATAATAAATTGTAAGAAATAATAACTGTCAATAACTTCCTCTGTGTATTTTAATAAACAACATTAATATAATACGACATATAAAAGAATTACAAAAAATTAAATGTATACATAGAATCATTTCAAAAACGGATAAGGCCACTAGTCATTCGATTATGCAATCGATATTTCAAATTCGCATAACGATTATTCCAAATAGATTATAGCGTGTTACATATCCATAAAGCTAACGTCTCATGCACTAGACTGTGAAACATTCTCATCGACCTAAAAAACCTATCGCTGTTTTTAAAATCGCGCAAAAAGTCCCGCACACGGTCCGCTGAGCTGGGGTGCTTTATTTCAATCTGCAATCGTGCGTCTCGTTTTAACTTGTGTTATATGGATATTTCCATCCCTTTCTACCGCTAATTAAGGACACGACTGACCCTTGAAGGTGAGCTGATATTTTAAAGAGCATGAGAAGTGGTTGTTGTGATCCTTTGTTTTATTGTGTTGGCCACGAGTGTGTGAGAGCCTTTCAAGGGGCTTTACGTTCGATTGCTTATTGACTTTACGGGTGAAAAGCGTATTCAGCACGGAGAGAAAAGGATTTAATTCGCCGAGCAAAAATGTGCGTATTTATTGTTGGAAATTATCCGCCAATTATAATTTGTATTTTATTTATAATTGGAAAACTTTTAAATGTGTTTAAGGATGGCGCGAAATTATGATGGCGCAGAACGGAAATAGACAGCGCCTCAAAGATTAGTAACATTCTGTTCTTTTTTTAAATAACAACGGTGGAGTCAGGAAAGATTTTATTGAATAATATATATATTATTACATTGGAGTTTTCTGTGAAGAAATTCTCAGATAGAAAAACAAAGCCTCGTTTTCCGGGTAAGCGGTCCTACCTTACCCTTTTCGGGGATATAAAATTGACAGATAAAAAGAATCAATTACAACTATAAAAGTTACTATTTAAATCGAATAATCGATAAGAAACTGTCACATTTCTTAGTAAACATATGTCTCTCCTTCCGCCCAACAATAACTCATAGGCAGCAATTTTCCCACAAAATTAACATAACATTAATATTTATCGTATATAAATAATTTAACATGTGCATAACAATGACACAACGGGGACGACTGGCAATAGTTTTTACTGCGACAATGCGAAAAAATTAATAACGTGAAGCGAATTGGATTCAGTAGTTAATTAGTTGGAGGAATCTTAACTTTTTACAATATATTATCTACGAATTGATTTAATATCACGTTTCATGACGTTTTTTGTGTGGCGAGCACGTCAGATAGCTGTGAGTGCAGCGGATCAAGATAAAAGCATGAATCACATCACATACATACATACATAAACTCACGCCTGTATTCCCTGAAGGGGTAGGCAGAGGTGCATTTCTGCACCCACATTTTGCCAGGTATGTATCAGTCCCACGTAATAGGGGGCGAGCCTATTGCCGTTTTTCGGGGACATTTCCAGACTCCGGGCTGTTGCTGAGAATTTCCTAATGGAAAAACCCAATAACACTTTGCCCGACCCGGGAATCGAACCCAGGACCTCTAGATCCCACGGCACATACTTGTACCGCGAGACCACGAGGCAGTCATCAGTTCAGAAGCATGAATCATTTATAACAAAAAGACCAACAGCAATAACAGTAGTATAAATAAATACTATAGATGGATGGATGAGGGCTGCTCAAGACCGGGATGGTTGGCGCCTACTTGGGGAGGCCTTCGTTCAGCAGTGGACGGCGATAGGTTGAGAATGAAATAAATACACCCAACAGTCGCAAACATAGTTTTGACCCCACAATAGGATCAGTGGCGGTACTTCCATAGAAGCCCAAAAGCGTTACACGTTAATTGTATAATGTCTAATTTATAATTGTTTATTGTGGGGTCAGAATATTCTCATTTATATGTCCAATTGCTTTTATTAAATAAAGAATTAAAGCGTAAAGATTATAATTATTCGGAATTGTGTAAGGCATTCTGGGCTCTCACAAACACCCAGACCCGAAACAAATATTTGTGGATCGCACGACCATCGGTCTCGGTCGATTGAACCCTCGGCCTCTCGTTTTGCAAACTGGTATTTAGCCAACTGCGCCAAAAACGGCCAATCTTTCAACTTTAGAATTGAAAGTAATGATAGAATTAGCTATTTTGTATATAATAACAGTTGTAAAACCAAGTTTTACAGCCTGAATGAAAAAAATTGTCTTAAATGGAGATCGAACCGGCAGCCTTTTGTATCACAACCGGCTTCCTCCACTGCGCCATGTAAGGTGTCAGTTAGGATTACATCATCTTTGGTATAAAACTCGATTCATGTTTTATTTTTGGACTGTTTTTTGCGCTTATATACTTTTGGTGAAGAACCAGATCGGTCCATAATATTGCTGGACATTGAAATGGGTTCAAAATCGATCTAAATTCTACAAAATCGAAATGGAAGTTTTGCCAATGGTTTTTGAGACGCTCGTAATTTCATTTTATAATAAAAAAAAACTGACAGACCGAACCCGTGATTATTGGTTCGCACGTCATTCAATACTTGAAATGCATACATACATACATAAACTCACGCCTGTATTCCCCGAAGGGGTAGGCAGAGGTGCATTTCTGCACCCACATTTCGCCAGGGTGTATCAGTCCCACGTAATAGGGGGCTAGCCTATTGCCGTTTTTCGGGCACATTTCCAGACTCCGTGCTGTTACTGAGAATTTCCTAATGGAAAAACCCAATAACTCTTTGCCCGACCCGGGAATGGAACCCAGGACCTCTAGATCGCACGGCACATACTTATACCGCGAGACCACGAGGCCGTCTATACTCGAAATGTTATATTCAATGTACCATAAAAGTGTTACGTAAATCTATTTACACGGTCTTTCCCTACAATACACGTCTTAGTCCATTATTTTCGATAAGGGTTAGTAGACTATACCTAAGCTCTTCATTAGTTATAGGAGGACGCTAAAACATACAAATTAAATCGCTACGTTTTCCCTCAATTACCTTCTTATTCATTTTTACCTTTGATCAACTTCAAGGTATGCTATTACTGGATAAAAAATGACTTATCATCAGCTCATATTCCTGACACTGCTGTGCACAGGCCTTAGTCCACCACGCTGGCCTAGGCCTAGTGCGGGTTGGCAAAAAGGACTTATAATCCAGAGATTTTCGTAATAAAACTGGTATTAAATATTTTATGGTAAAATGGAAGTCTAGTCTTTAGTTAATTGGGTTGAAACACGACCGTGGGATAGAGCTTACTACAAACGAAAGCGGTCGAAACCGCAATATCAACACGAAACAACAGCACTCACTATATAAAATAAAATACAAACGAATACTTTCTTCGTTCTTAGAACATTCAACAGTTGGTTGGATGAACAATAAACGTTTCTATGGAATGTACAAACTACTGTTAAATGTAGGTTTTTAAGAAATAAATTTCATTTCATTTTATTTTTACTGAGAAGTCAACAGCAAAAATATTTCTTTATTTATCATAAAAGTTAGAGTAGGAATATGTCGGAAATATGCCATTGCTAATGTTTACTTTCAAGAATTAAGTAAATATAAATATATTTTTAACTATTATAACTGGTGTTGCTAAGGAAATTACTGGCTATAGCCTTATAGGATTTCCCTTACGTTTTTCTGAAACGGTTGTTCTGTCAGATAATGTACTTTTGAAATCTTGTATTTACGCTAGTTACCGAAAAATTTAGTCTATTTTATTTATTTTTAAATTCAAAAATAAATTACCCATGTAATAAAAATAATATAGCAAATATCACAGAAACACGATGAAACTTAACAAACACTACCAAAATTTAAATTAACCCACGAAAAATATCAAATAACGTATGTAAGGCAGAGAGCAGATAATACATAAAGTAGATAATACACACACATACAAATGTATACAAAGTTGCAACGTGAATATATCAATTGAATGGAGACCCGACTCACCGTATCCTTAGCTCCCGGCGCAAGAAAAGAAATCCCTATTGCACAATGACACTACTGACAAAAAACATCCAACTGTCATTTCACTTCACACAGAAAGTACACGTTCCAAAATCAGAAAAATTCTTAAAACACATCTAAAAATACATATTTGATGTGTATTCCATTTTTAAATTCGAATATCGTTCCATTTTCGAATGAAACCGCCGCAGGATGTGTTCGCGCAGACTCGCGTGTTTTCCCGCGCAATGACGGCGTTCGAATAACATAGAATTGTATTTTACCTGGGGTCCGCATGACATTTGCCACATGACAGTGTGTCTCTTTCACTCATGCATGTGAAGAATGCATATGAGGGAGCAACACGTAGTCGCATTCAAGGCGGAACGGTCGCGAAGATGTCGCAGGGGTCTTTTTTGTACCGTTGTATTGTTTTCCCACCTTATCTTCGTGGCGGCGAGGTATCAGTGTCTGCTTGATAAGGCCCATTGATAAAAATCCCATTAAAAGTTTTTGAATGGACAATGTAGCTACTTTCAGTATTTTCGGTAAGTCCGAAGGTTAAGGTTTTGTTAAGTTTAACTTTTCTAGAAATAGTTACAAAATATAACAGGTTTGATAGAAGCAGTTTAAGGAAATTCATGAACAACATACATACTGTCACGCCTGCATCGGTGATTGGGAAGGCAAGTAGAGGTGCAGTTTTGCACCTACGTTTCGCCAAGTGTTTTAATTCTTACATAATGCGAGGTGAGACTATTGCCATTTTTCGGGATATTTAGATATTCCGTAATAGAAAAATTCAATAACACTATCCTCGACCTAGAGATCGAACCCAAGACATCTATGTATACCTATCGCACGGCATACACTTATAATAAAAGACCATAAGACAGTTGATAAAGATGGTTGGATAGGAAGATAACAGATCAAATATTTACGTCCCGTCCCGATATAGACCAGGTAGGCAAGGCCAGGTAGAAGAAGTTATGTAAATATTCCCGATTAAGGTTATTATTGAGCAGACGAGCGATCCAACCATTGGATAGACCCTTGATGGTAAGTGATTATAACACCTCAAGGCATGACATCATATGAGTGCGTAGTCTCAAAGATTTTTGCACTTTTTTTAAATATGTATTTTGTATTTCCTCTGGTATTGTGGGTGTCCATGTGCGGTGTTGACCACTTAACATCAGGTGGCTCACTAGCTCGTTTGCCTCCTTTCCCATAAAAAAAAAACAAATTAATCCAATATTAAGTACGTTCAAGTCGCTCCCCTGAGTATGTATCTCCGTTCTAAGCTCTCTCAATGCTCTGATGGAAACTAACGCGGACTGTGATCTTTTTGCGGATGCATGGCCGCAAGTAAAGTATAATTGTCTAAAATATTTTGAAAGTCTTACTTAGTTTTTTTACGATATTATATTTGTTTTTGTTTTGCTATTGATATGTTTTGTTTGTTTTTATGCGATATATTTTATTTTATTTTTAACTAGCTGTGCCCGCGACTTCGTCCGCGCGTAATGTAATAAGGAGTAACTTAGGCTACTTTTAGTTTAAATTTTCTTATTAAAAATTAATTTTCCGCGCGGACGAAGTCGCGGGCACAGCTAGTATACATATATATTCATATATACATGTAGTAAAAAATGGTTATTTTAATGTTACAAACAGACACTCAAATTTTATTTATATGTACGTAGCCTAAGTTACTCCTAATTACATCAGTTATCTGCCAGTGAAAGTCCCGTTAAAATCGGTCCACCCGTTTCAGAGATTAGCGGGAACAAACAGACAGACAGACAGACAAAAATTGTAAAAAACGTTATTTTGGTATATGTACCATGTATACATCCATATACATTTATTAAAAAGCGGTTATTTCAATATCACAAACAGACACTCCAATTTTATTTATTTGTATAGATTTGTATATGAAGATGTTTTAGGTTTCTTCGATATGTGTAAATTGTATTAAACGTATATATTGAAGTAAAATAAATCTCAACCATGAGAGTGGTCAGCTTAGACACCATCTATGTGCAGTTTAAGTTGCAAATATAAACCTCTGATGTTTCCATTCAATATTATTTATCCCGTAATTTAATGGTAGGGCCAAACGTTGTCAGATTCCACAATGAGTTTCATAAACAAGTATATTCATGTCAGATAATAAATGTTCCCATTTTGCTACTGAAATTTTCTACAACTATGAGGGCAGATGCAGGTTCAAATCTCAGGCACTCACCTCCAAACACAAGAAACTATGTGTGTATTCACAATGAATTATCATTAACTTTACCTCGTGGTCTCGCGGCAGAAGTATGTGCCGTGCGATCTAGTGGTCCCGGGTTCGATTCCCGGGTCAGGCAAAGTGTTATTCGGTGTTTCTTTAGGAAATTCCCAGTAACAGCTCGGAGTCTGGAAATGTGCCCGGGAAGCGGCAACAGGCTCTAATATTACGTGGGACTGACACATACTGGCGAAATGTGGGTGCGGAAATGCACCTCTGCCTACCCCTTCGGGGAATACAGGCGTGAGGTTATGTATGTATGTATCATTAACTTTAACGGTAAAGGAAAACATCGATAGAAAACCTGCACACCTAAAAATTGCAGAAGGGGTGCCTCTGCCTATTTAATTAGGAAATACAGCGTGAATGTGTATGTATGTAAGAATGTTTATTGCGACAAGTGTGAGACAATTGACACCACACTATTCTATTACTGTAAAGTCAACCCTAGAATCTCCAGTTGTCCGTTCATGGAGTGTTTAATTACAGAACGGAATCGAACCCACTGACCAAGTAACGGAGTTCCGCCAGCGTGGTAACGGGGCGGCGGTGACTTGCGTTTGGTGTGGTGACATCTGGTTTGCAAGTGGGCCGTGCGTTTGTGTGTATTCGACTTTCGTTGAAAGCATTATGGGGTAAAAGCGAATATATGTGTGATCCACAAATATTTGTTTCGGGTCTAGGTGTTTGTGAGACCGAAAGTCTCTCGTAGTTTCGGATAACCAAGACAAAGGACATGTATGTATCTTAGTATGGAGTCAGAACTATGTATGTGACTGTTGGGTGTATTTATTATTTATTCTATTTATTCAACCAACAATCCAACTAACCACAAATCATTGTAATCATGCCGATCAGGTTCCAAATACTCTTTTATTTAAGCGATTTCGCACGATACGAACAAGTCATTAAGCTATCGTAGGTGAAACAGAACATGTTCACCTGTCCGCGCAGCGTGTTATTATGTATTAGTAAAAACATTTTGTAATACTACATGAATATAAGTCGATTTAAGTGTCCAGTGGTTCTTAAACTTTTTTCTTAATCTCTTAGTCACAACATGTTATGGCAACAAGCTTGTCTTTATTACGTGTGACATAACGGGAAAACGTATCGAAAAATACCTTTCGGATATATATCCGCAACCATAGGTGTAGTACTCGTGCCTTCAAAAGGTAAGTATTCGGCCGGCATGATTGTGTCGACCAACGGGAGACCATCATCTCTCGCTGGTCGGCACTTTTTCTGGACTCCATTGCGCTTACCATCAGGTGCAATGGGGTCACTTTGCCGTGCCAGCATAAAAAAAAAAAAAAAAAAAAAAAAAAAAAAAGGTAAAGTATTGGCTCGTTACGTCACCAGCAGTCAGGGTAACACGTCCGCTCTCGCCAATGGCTCTCACGAGACTGTCCCCACTACCCGTGTCCCCGAAACAATTATACAGATACGATATTCCCCACTACTCACAAACACTACAATAGGTATAAAATGTATGTGGTTGTTAGGAAAACATTATTTTTTTTATTTTTTGTCGGGATTTTCTTTAACGCCAGGGGGTTTGTAATCACCTTAGCTATTTTTTTTTTTCTCAGCCTATCGCCGTCCACTGCTGAACGAAGGCCTCCCCAAGTAGGCGCCAACCATCCCGGTCTTGAGCTTAGCTATTACCTTAGCTATTACATTATCACCTTAGCTATTACCTGCCTTAATTTCCTATCACGGTCTGAATACACCCATACTCTCGCTTTCATCTATTCGGGACATGCAGAAACTATTAAGTGCTACAAATTACCAAGCCGTCAATGTTGAGAATTGCTGTCAAATTTGACAGCAGGTGTATAACATGCGCACGCGCCGATATACAGACAATATAAACATCATCAAACAATACTCTTTGTTCACAGCGTGTTAATTTCTCGCTTCTGACAGCTTGTTCTAATAACATGTTGATAAATGATGAACAAAAAAGTTTTTAATACGTCTTAAAGTTATCATGATTTTTCTTTTCAAACTACAAATTAAATGAAACGTGGAAGACAGCTTAATATGGTATGGTTTGTCAAGATAAATATCAGTTGCAAAAGTTTGATGAGTAGACACAGTTAAATATACCCAACATGAATAGTTCTGACCCCACACTAGGATACAAGTCCTGTGTCGTAGGTATCAGAAACTACTAGACACTTTTCGGTCTCACAAACACCCGAAACAAATATTTTTGAATCACAAAAACATTTGTCTCGGTGCGGGGATCGAACCCGCGGTCTCTCGTTTAGCAAGCTGGTCTAGCCAACTGCGCCACGGGGCTGTTTTAATTTTGTTATTCTCTTGTAAACATATATTTAGGTATTTTCTCAAAGAGTCTTCAAATACTTGAAATCTAGTAACCAGCAATAAATAAAGGCTAATTACACAGACTAAATGTGTAAACAAATTTTTGCTTGCCACTGACCTTTTACTATTATTTAACAGTGTATATACATACATAAACTCACGCCTGTATTCCCCGAAGGGGTAGGCAGAGGTGCATTTCTGCACCCACATTTCGCCAAGTATGTATCAGTCCCACGTAATAGGGGGCGAGCCTATTGCCGTTTTTCGGGCACATTTCCAGACTCCGTGCTGTTACTGAGAATTTCGTAAAGGAAAAACCCAATAACACTTTGTCCGACCCGGGAATCGAACCCAGGACCTCTAGATCGCACGGCACATACTTGTACCGCGAGACCACGAGGCAGTCTAAGCAGTTTAACAGTGTAAGCAGGCAAATCATTATCGATCTGGACCTCCACGAAAATGGCAGGGATGTGACATAGCTCCAATCTAATAACTTCTAATAGTCTCAAACTAAGGGACTGTTTCAAATCAGGCGTTACACAAATAGACTTTTGTTAAAAAATATCATATCAGATCAAAAAATCCCAATAGATTGTCCCATATAAGTATATTTAATAAACAAATTTATAGCAAAACTTTTTAGACTTTCTATCGAAAAATCAACGGCATTTGTAAATAGCTTCACGGTATAATTTAACAAGGATACAATTTGTCACGGCTCATAAAGTTTCGAGTTTTTAAATATCAAAAAAGTGTGAATAACTCATTGATTTGTGGGCTGTTAGTTTGTCTCCCTGTCTTTCTCAAAACATGTAGGAAACTCGAAGAATTTGCCTATAAAAAAACGCTTCGCAATGCTCTACCTATAGATAATTCTAGCGACATTTTGCAAGTTCTTTTTTGCGCTGCCATATGTTTAAGAAACAGAGTCTCAAAAAACCGTTTCTCTCAATTTTCATTTTAGAAATTCGTATTTTTAAATATATAACGTTTAGAATTTATTTTTACTATTAAAAACAAATATTATTAAAGTAATTGACAGGATATAATAAAATATTAAACAGAAATGAGGAGGGTAAAAACAAGATAAACAATAAATGCCACGTTTTCAATGACAGGAGCGTCTGTAGCATTTTATGACAATAGCATAACCTAAAAAACTAATAACAATATTAATATAAGGAAAAATTGACAAGTACTCAAGACAACGTTACAAAGTTACAATGAACGTTTATTTTTAGTACTTATGTTAATGCAACGCTGTCATAAGGGCGACAAAAATGCCGTTTAATTTATACTTGACAATAAATCGTACTGTAGACTATAACTTAATAAATAGCGCCCTCTATTACAAGAAACATCGTAACTGACATTATGATGTAGATGTAGGAATACGACGTGCATAGGTATATGAGAGTGTAATCTGAATCAAACTTATATTTTGAAAGAACAACTATGAAAAAACAAAATTAAAAATAACATTGCTGGCACCAGTCTATCGAATTAGCTTGCAGTCAATGACGCAGGAAAAGTCGCTAGTTACTTAAGGCTACAAACGTCAAGGTAGATCCATACCACTTCAATCAGAAAATACTCATCACCCATACATTTTATGGCAATCAATTTTTTATATTCTAACGCAGTAATGATCGCCATGATATTTGATAGTAAATGCTGATCGATCCAACAGAGTAGCTAGCGAAAATTGATTACAACTATTTTTTTTTTAAACTGGCACGGCAAAGTGACTCCACTGTACCTGATGGTAAGCACAGTGGAGTCCAAAAAATTTATACCGACCAGCGAGAAACGATATGGTCACCCGCTGGTCGACACAATCATGCCGGCCTGCACAAATGCTTCTTCACGCTTCGCTTAAACGATCCAGGATCATAGGAAGGAGGGAACACGTGAGCCGGCAAACTATTCCACAGCTTGATGGTGCGGCAAAGGTAAGAGTTATGAATTATCTCTTCATCATCAGCCCAAATATGTCCCACTGCTGGGCACGGGCCTCCTCTACAACTGAGAGGGTTTAGGCCTTAGTCCACCACGCTGGCCTAGTGCGGGTTGGCGGACTACACACCTAAGAACTTTTAGGTGTGCAGGTTTTATCACGATGTTTTCCTTCACCGTTAAAGCAAGTGATAATTCATTGTGAATACCCACATAACTTCGAAAAGTTAGAGGTGTGTGCCTGGGGTTTGAACCTGCGACCGCCGAAATTCTCGACCGCGCGCCTAAACCTCGAGGCCATCACTGCTTTTTAATGAATTATGATGATGAAATGATGAATTATCTCTTATGAATCGTAAAATATGTGACGGTTCGTAATCATATACCTACACAAAGATTCCAAAAGGCGACACCCTTGTGAAATTTTCAGTCTCGGTTTTTGCACATTATGTTACGTTATGCTACCCATTATTTTTTTTAGACTGTTTTAAATCTTCCACCTATAGACCAGATAGACTAAGCGACCTCGACTTATGCTCTAGAGTTGAACACATGCGTTGGTCATACAAATAGCAGCTTACAAAACTTTCCCTCCCAAAATTCAAACAACAGGTGTGATTATTACCCAAGATCATATCTGTTAATTAAATTTTGTTTGTTACACGATAAAACTGTACACCACAGGGTCAAATTGGCGCCGGCGGTCGACAAATTAGTAGAATTCTCACGTTAATGGAATAACCACTGCCTACCCACCGTGACAAACCGGTTCGAACGTCCTAAGCGTTCACCCAGAATTACACAAATCTTACTTATCGCTGCTATGAAGGAATGGGGCTGCATATGAACCACAAACTTTAATTTTAGGGTCGATTTTCTTGTAAAGATTTTTTTTTTGTAAATTTCTCCCCATATTAAACTAGAGTAGGTAGTAGTAGTAGTTAACGGTGAAGGAAAACATCGTGATAAAACCTGCACACCTAAACGTTCTTAGGAATTTCTTAGGTGTTTAGTCCGTCAACCCGCACTAGGCCAGCGTGGTGGACTAAGGCGTAAACCCTCTCAGTTGTAGAGGAGGCCCGTGCCCAGCAGTGGGACGTATTTGGGCTGATGATGAAAAACTAGAGTAGGTAAATTAAATCGAATTTCGAACTGTTTCATCGAATATGATAATCTTTAATTAAATTAAAATTTTAAAACATTTTTGTAATATTACATACATACATACATAAACTCACGCCTTTATTCCCTGAAGGGGTAGGCAGAGGTGCATTTCTGCACCCACATTTCGCCAGGTATGTATCAGTTCCACGTAATAGGGGGCGAGCCTATTGCCGTTTTTCGGGCACATTTCCAGACTCCGTGCTGTTACCGAGAATTTCCTAATGGAAAAACCCAATAACACTTTGCCCGACCCGGGAATAGAACCCAGGACCTCTAGATCGCACGGCACATACTTGTACCGCGAGATCACGAGGCAGTCAGTTTTTGTAATATTAAATTTAAAACAATTGTCAACTTTGCAGGTGAACGTCTTGCTTTGCAGAACACGGAATCTACTCGAGAACGTTTGGCCTCATCGACAAATACATTGATGCCTTTTGTATTATTTATGAGTGCTGAATATTAACTAGAAAGAATTGCAAGGTGAGGTCATAAAACATTATTTATATTCATTCATCAGCCCATATACGTCCCACTGATGGGGTCGGGCCTCCTCTACAACGGAGAGGGTATAGGCCTTAGTCCATCACGCTGGCCTAGTGCGGGTTGGCGGACTACGCATCTAAGAAATCCCTAATAACATTTCAGGTGCGCAGGTTTCCTCACGTAGTTTTCTAATTATTTAAATTTGATTATTTATATTACAAGATCAAAAAACATCCTTTTTTTTCAACAGATCACTTAATATTTGCATTAAAAAAACTATATATTTAAAGCCATTTATTATACGTTTCTAAAATGCACGTTGACAATTACCAAAAATGTTACACTTCCAACGAACACTGTCAACACTTGAACCATCGACGGGTGTCAAAGAGACCCATCGATATTATTAATAGCGATGACTGGACATTTTATAAAACGCACAATTTTGAACTTTAAGCCTTTGGAAATAAGGGTGTAAAGAATACATTTGTGATATTATTTTATACACAAGGATGCCTCCCGTGAGGCACAGAACATTGATAAATGATAATCAAATGCAATAATTAAAGTGTGACGGATTTTCGCATGCGCTGCATTTCATGCTTGATTGGCTATTGCTTTGGTTATGATGACGTAGGAGTTTTGAATGTCAAAGTCATACACACAAATATTTAAACGAGTAGATGATAATATCAGTCCCTTATGGGATGGGATGTCCACTCCATATAGCTAGGAACTCCTCCCTTACGATTGAGTGTTACTAAACTTCATGCTAAAGAATTAATTGTGGAAACCTCTTAGGTGTGTAGGTTTTCTTGCGAAGTTTTCCTACACCGTTAAAGTCATGTTTCATCATCATCATCAGCCCATATACGTCCCACTGCTGGGCACGAGCCTCCTCTACCATTGAGAGGGTTTAGGCCTTAGTCCACCACGCTGGCCTAGTGCGGGTTGGCGGACTACACACCTAAGAAATTCCTAAGAACTTTTAGGTGTGCAGGTTTCATCACGATGTTTTCCTTCACCGTTAAAGTACGTGATTATTCATTGTGAATACACACATAACTTGGAAAAGTCATGTTTACGAATAATGTATGAGTTTTGGCATAAAATTTGTCAAGTCCAAGTACCTTTAGATTTTTCAATTGAAGTTATCATTGAGCAAGCGATTAATGAAATCATGAGCATCAGATACGATAGATGATTAATCGATTTCTTTGAAAAAGCAATTTGAGCGAAAATAAGGATAAACTCCTAGGGCATCTATAAAACTTAAGTATCATCATCATCAGCCCATATACGTTCCACTGCTGGGCACGGGCCGTATCGACAACTGATAGGGTTTAGGCCTGAATCCACCACGCTGGCCTAGTGCGGGTTGGCGGACCTAAATGTGAAGAACTTAAGTGTGATTTTGGCTTGGGTAGAAGGTTAAATATTTTTAAGTAGAATATCGATGGGGACTTTGCAATCCTAATACTCTAGACGAGTGGTCATAACTTGGTGATAACTTCAAGCATACACTCACACGAGTAGTCTTGAGGAGGTGAATATTTTCACAACCACGTTTGTCCATATAAGTAATAGAGCGAGGGACTATTGCTGATATTTGGCGCATTTCCAGATACTATGAAACAATTTTCTTATGAAAAGCTCAGTAAACCTTTTGTATATTCATCATCATCAGCCCAAATACGTCCCACTGCTGGGCACGGGACTCCTCTACAACTGAGAGGGTTTACGCCTTAGTCCACCACGCTGGTCTAGTGCGGGTTGGCGGACTACACACCTAAGAAATTCCTAAGAACTTTTAGGTGTGCAGATTTTATCACGATGTTTTCCTTCGCCGTTAAAGCAAGTGATAATTCATTGTGAATACACACATAACTTCGAAAAGCCAGAGGTGTGTGCCTGGGGTTTGAACCTGCGACCGCCGAAATTCTCGACCGCGCGCCTAAACCTCGAGCCATCACTGCTTATATTTGCATTTTTGTATATTATTAAATTATTTTTTAAATAACGCTTGATTCTTCATATTTATTAATAAAAATACATCTATACTTTTGTAATCTCATTGACATGAAAAGAACTTCCCCCATTGTTCCAACTTCAAGCCTCTCGTAAACAACGGTCAAACTTTATATCCTTTTTTCTAACTTCCGCACTCACCGTGGGTTGATTTAATTTTATTTTTATACGTTCACAAGCGATTTGTACAAATTAGATTATCTATCGGGCAACAGATGTTGAAAGTTGAAACAGTTGTGTTTGAACTGTTACTAAATAAATTCGTCGAGAATGATAAACTGCTTACGAGACATGTGTAGGATTAAATCGGGGATATTGTGGTATTTCTATTAAGGTTTATTGTATTTTCGAATAATGACTGAACGATTGACTAAGAGAATCAAATTTTAGGAGATTATACGGAGGGAATTTGCAAGTAATTTGAACGCATTGCTTTGACAATTGGACAGGAATTTATCCATAGATGACTATTAACACGATTAGAAGAGAAAAAAAAAATCAGCCCAAATACGTCCCACTACTGGGCACGGGCCTCCTCTACAACTGAGAGGGTTTAGGCCTTAGTCCACCACGCTGGCCTAGTGCGGGTTGGCGGACTACACACCTTAGAAATTCCTAAGAACTTTTAGGTGTGCAGGTTTTATCACGATGTTTTCCTTCACCGTTATAGCAAGTGATAATTCATTGTGAATACACACGTAACTTCGAAAAGTCAGAGGTGTGTGCCTGGGGTTTGAACCCGCGACCGCCGAAATTCTCGACCGCGCGCCTAAACCTCGAGGCCATCACTGCTTACACGATTAAACAGCGATTAAAATACTTCTTTCGAAAACCTTAGTGTAATATATCATATAGTCGTATTAATAATTCCATTAATATAAATTCTTATATAAATGTGGGTATCAATAAAGAGATGTCTATCTATCTATACTTAACTTACAAAAGAAACAGAAATACTTATGTACACGCGTTAGAAGTTATACTTCATAGATAAATATATATTTTCTTAAATAATATAATAATATATTATAAAATAATATTTTAATAACTTCATGGTGTCGGTTTTTCATGACAGTGTGCGCGCGCATCGTAATAACTTCAAAAATACTACTACTGTCACTATTCTACATTCTTAAAATTTAAAACAAACTTTTTCTGAATAACTTTTTGGTGTCGGTGTGCGCGCGCATCGTAAAAAATCACTCTCATCATTTTTCCCTAACGCGCCAAAAGAAGTATAACTTCAAAAATCTTGGCATAGATCTTAGAATAACTTGCAAGAAACTGTCATTGCCAATCGGTATATGGCGGTATAACTGTATTCACACTCACACATACTGAATTCAAACCGGGACTATATGGAATTCAATGAGACGGGATTTTAACGCGCGTTTGATATCGTGATGTCAGATAGACCCGATATCTAATTTCTCAACCAATTTACTTGCTTTAAACAATATTTTATTCCTTATTATATATAAGAAGTAGTGACGGCCTCGAGGTTTAGGCGCGCGGTCGAGAATCTCGATGGTCGCAGATTCAAACTCCAAGCACAAACCTCCGACTTTTCGAAATTATGTCTGTATTCACAATGAAACATCACGTACTTTAACGGTGAAGGAAAACATTGTTAGGAAACCTGCATACCTAAAAGTTCTTAGGAATTTCTTAGGTGTGTAGTCCGCCAACAAGTACTAGGCCAACGTACTAAGGCCTAACCAATCTCAGTTGCAGAGGAAGCCCGTGCCCAGCAGTGGGACATATGTATATGGGCTGATGGTGATGAAGATACAGGAGGTATAAAAGTGGACTCAATACCTCAGGCATATTCTTTGATATTATTGCGTGACATTTATTTATTAATTCAGACGTCGGTATTTCTTTGGCCCCATCCCACCACACACCCGCCACTGTAACTCCTGTGCTCCCGGATCAACAGCGGCACGCACAGTATCGACGCCGAGCAATGAAGCTCAGCGAATCTTAGGGGACCTAAAGTCAGACACCGGTATATGAAATCCGTATTTTTATCTTGACACTACAAAGTGGCGTGGTGTTGACGAAATAGAGCATCAAGTGGTGAAAGCCTCTCATTTCTCGAAAACTCATTCCGATCTACTAACGCTCATTTATATAAATTAGAATATATTAGTCACCGATGTTACTCATAAATATATATACATACTTATCAAATTAGGGACATGCAAATATATATTATTATGGAATTGCGTTATCTTATTATCAATAGAGGAAGGCCTCTGTTGAATAACCAACAAAGCAGAAGAAGCCATAATCACATAGGTACTATTTTTATCTACATATAAGTGCAAATTCATTTACATCTTTCCTCTAAGTGGATTATACCCTTACGCACATTTCCGTTGCTATATTTATCAATAAAACCAATGTCAATCATTATTTACGGCAATCCTCTAGTAATTGTTTTGTTTGTCACGAACCATTAATCAAAACATTGTTTGGCTATCGCATAACTTCATCTAGAGCCCGCGGCGTGTTTACGCCAGAGGCACAAAAATACGCATTCGCATTATGTAAAGGCGAAATTGTACGTGTCAATTCGACAAAATAGAGTCAGTGTGTTCATTACACGTCGATTCATGCGTCGCCATTGTCCGGCTTTTGTGTGGGGTACAATGCGCCCACACGCTGAGCGCAGTGGGCCGTCCACACCCCCGAGCGTTGCAAAGGGTTAACACGAATGTACATTCGTGATTCTGTACGAATCAGTGTTGCCAGCGCGTGGGGTTCGCCGATTGTATTAAGTTAATGGATAGGTGATTAAAAATTTTTAATTATTTTTTTCGTCGAGATGGACTATGGCCGACTCAGTGTGAATCCGCTTGGTAGGGTACCTTAACAAATATTAATTTGGTAGCGTGATTATTTTTATGTGTGTTATCATATTTTGTGCGTATTGGCATGTAATTAAACAGCATAGAATTCAAATTGCATACAATAAACCATCTTCCTCTCTACCGTTTCAATAGAAAAAACGCGCAAAAAATGATTTATTTATCACACTTTCACAAAAATAAAAATAAAATACATGATTTAAAAATAGAACTAAATACAAAATAAAAATAGAGTGCAACAAATGGCGGGCTTATCGCCGTATGCGATTTCTTCCAGACAACCGTAGAATTGTAAAAAAAATATTTCACTGTACTATTGATTTATGGAATAGTATCGCTCGCTTATTTCCTTTCTGTAGACGGGGCACTTTCAGTAAGCTTCATAAAACACCTCAAGCAACCAGCACGCTCAAAAGACTTCAAGCATGACACGAGGACGGCAGGTCTATTGCAGTATTGTTAAATTATTATCATAACAAAATTACATACATATATACATAAACTCACGCCTGTATTTCCGGATGGGGTAGGCCTCTGCCTACACTATAATGCACCTCTGTGGATTTCTACACCCACATTTCGCCAGGTATGTTGATCTTGATACATACCTGTCAGTCCCACGTAATAGGGGGCGAGCCTATTGCCATTTTTCGGACACATTTCCAGACTCCGTGCTGCTACTGAGAATTTCCTAATGGAAAAACCCAATAACACTTTGCCCGACCCGGGAATCGAACCCAGGACCTCTAGAACACACGGCACATACTTGTACCGCGAGACCACGAGGCAGTCAAGCTTGTGTAAGCTTTATAAAATATCTGAAGCAACTAACAAGATCAAAAGACTTGAAGCACGAGGACAGCGGGTCTATTGCCGTATTGTAAAATTATTATCACAACAAAATTACCTTGTATCATTAACACGTTCTGTCTAAAGTTACTTTATATTTGTATTTGCATATATTTTTAATTGAATGTTATTTGATGACAACTATAGATAACATCAGGGCAGCATAATTATGTCGACTAATGAGGAATTATTTCTTTATCTACCTACTCTTCATACATAGCAGCTAGCAGCGGTACTTCCATAGAAGCCCAAAAGCGTTACACATTAATTGTGTAATGTCTAGTTTATATTTTTATATTGTGAGGTCAGGATATTCTCATTAATATATCAAATTGCTTTTGTTAAATAAAGATTTAAATGCTAAAGATTATTATTCAGAATTTTGAAAGGCAAACCGGGCTTTTGGGCTTCTATGGAAGTACCGCCACTGCTTCATCATCATCATCATCATCAGCCCATATACGTCGCACTGCTGGGCACTACATAATTTAATGTACGATATATTTACCGTAACGAACTTGAAATAAAGACTTTAAAATAGCCTAAAACACATCTGCAGTTGTAATTGCAAATACCCATAATGTTAAATGAGGCAATGTCCGAAGAAAAAATAAAGGTTATAAGAAATATGTAACGTGTTCCTGTGACCTTTAGCTGCGCATGCGCACGATATTTAAACGGATATAGGTCGACATAGAAATTAATGTGTAATGTATACTGGGCAGTTTTTATAGATTCCGGTATTCGAATGTAGTTATTTTAATATAGAACTGTGTATTAAAAGGCTTTCTGGCTAAAATTGTCGTAGTTATCTTTGTGTTATTGCTTTACATACACAGATGTTTGCATGAACAGGTGTTTTTCTACACATACATTTCTCCAGCTGTCTTAAGCACAGAACCGTTGAATAAGACTAGAATAGACTAGAATAAAATGTCAGCATACCGAGCGTGCCGAACGTACGATTAGAATATCATATGTTTGACACGGCCGCTTCTTAGTAATTCGGGTAGCGTGTAGTATCAGGACTTTAATAAATACGAGACAAACAATAGCAGCCCTTTAGTTTTGCTGAAATTAAATCATTGGTCTTGTAATCGTAGTAGAATGAATAGGTGACAGACAAGCGGCGACACTCGTGACCATACAAAATACTGTCTATTTACCTTCTAATCTATTCAGCTGTGCTGAGGTCTTAATAAATAAATAATAAATAAATACACCCAACAGTCACATACATAGTTCTGACCCCACACTAGGATACAAGTCCTGTGTCGTGGGTATCAGAGACTACGAGAGACTTTTCGGTCTCACAAACACCCAGACCCGAAACAAATATTTGTGGATCACACAAACATTTGTCTCGGTGCGGGGATCGAACCCGCGGCCTCACGTTTCGCAAGCTGGTGTCTAACCATCTGCGCCACGGGGCTGTGTTAATATATGACGATTGTTATATACCACCTAAGTAAACTATTACTGTTTTTAGGACATACTTCTATACACCGTGCTGTCATCAGGAGTCACCTAAAAAAATAATCTAATGCCATACCTGGTAAATAATCTCGGGATCTGTCGATCACACTCCGAAAATTATGATCCGGCACCGATGTACAAAATTGTCTGCGTATATAGCTTAGTTGAAGGAATTAGAGTGGTCTTCATCAACTCACAGTAATTTTCATACATTATATCAAAATACTCAATAGTTTACGGTTTTGGATTTAAATATATTTCACTTTTAGGAAATAAACAGAATTGAATCAATCAGCCAAGCCGAGCTTTTCGTACCGCAAGCAGGCTTTGACGTGTCTCTAGCAATTGCAAAAGAGATTTAGGAACCCAAAGTTAAACTAAATAACATACATACATACATAAACTCACGCCTGTGTTCCCCGAAGGGGTAGGCAGAGGTGCATTTCTGCACCCACATTTCGCCAAGTACGTATCAGTCCCACGTAATAGGGGGCGAGCCTATTGCCGTTTTTCGGGCACATTTCCAGACTCCGTGCTGTTACCGCGAATTTCCTAATGGAAAAACCCAATAACACTTTGCCCGACCCGGGAATAGAACCCAGGACCTCTAGATCACACGGCACATACTTGTACCGCGAGACCACGAGGCAGTAAACTAAATAACATAACTTGTTTTGTGTTTCATCATCATCATCAGCCGAAATACGTCCATTGCTGGACATAGCCAAAGACTTCCAAAGCGCTCTGTCGAAAGCGGCCTGCATCCAGGGTCTTCCCGCGATCTTCGTAAGATCATCAGTGCGTTTGTGTTTAATAATAACATGAATGATGTTAATTCGTAACGATAATAATTATTATTCTTGTCTATAAGTCACAAGAATTGTGAAGTAACCCACCCCAAAACTGGCTCAAGTAAATCATTTTGTAAACTAGGTAACAGTAATAATAAGATAAGAAAAAATGTTATACCCCAATCCTTACCCACGTTTTTTCGAACAAAAAACAACTTAGAGGCAGGGGTGATACTCCAAAAAAAATAGAATGAATTAATTTGACAGTTATCTTTTTAGAGCAAAATCTTTTATGTGCAATCTCTGTGAACGCCCTAACGATAATCTCAATAAAGGCGTCTTTGAATTTGCTACTTTATTTATGTGTCTAAACATGCCATTTGCATTAGACTTTCAATCTTATTACGTGAGAATAGAGTATGGTTTAGAAAAACTGAAAAACCTATATAAATTTTAGGGTTGTAATACAATTTCGATATTTATTGGAACGGTAAATTTGAATAAGCACGAATGTAGTTTGCATATGACTTGATAATTGCTACAATGTCACTCACTAATCCAAACTGCCTGTTAAGTAGAACATTATTGGAGCATCGGTTCTCCTGTGAGTTATATCGGATTATGTTATTGTCATCAGTAAATATGCTAAATAGAGCACCTTTCAGTGATATCACCTATGCCATCAGTATAAAAGAGGTCGCATTTAGCGAGAAAATCACTTATTGTAATCATTTCAGTCACATACATAGTTCTGACCCAGTGGCGGTACTTCCATAGAAGCCCAAAAGCCCAGGTTGCCTTACAAAATTCCAAATAATAATCTTTAAGCTTTGAATCTTCATTTAACAAAAGCAATTTGACGTATAAATGAGTATGTTCTGACCCCACAATAAAAAAGTATAAACTAGACATTACAAATTAAAGTCAAATGCTTTTGGGCTTCTTTGGAAGTACCGCCACTGTTCTGACCCCACACTAGGATGCAAGTCTTGTCGTGGGTATCAGAAACTATGAAATACTTTTCGGTCTCACAAACACCCAGACTCGAAACAAATATTTGTGGATCACACAAACATGTGTCTCGGTGCGGGGGGAACCCGCAGCCTCTCGTTTCGCAAGCTGGTGTCTAGCCAACTGCGCCACGGGGCACGGGGCTGAAATAGACGCCAAATTCAGTATTACGAATAAAGTATGCATCGTTGGCGTCGATAGAGTGACAACCATTGAGCTGTAATTAAAACTTGTTTGTTGTTGCTTGTTACGGTACGCCGGGCTAAAACACTCTCACAATTTAAAAAACTTGTCAAAGATCACTATCTCCATAATAACTAGTAACAATATCTTATTTATATATTTATTTATGTATTTATGTATGTATTTATGTGTGTATATTATGTTTTTCGTGTATGTATGATTTTAATCGTAACTTATATTCTATATCTATATTTTTGTACACACTGCCCTCCAAATTAAATCCCTTCAGTTTGTCCATCCTATGGTTGCCTTGAAAAGATCGCCATGTGCGATAAGGCCGCCATTTGTACCTTTCAATGTATGTTATTTTATGTTTTTGTTTTATATTTAGTGTACAATAAAGTGTTAATAAATAAATAAATAAAAATATCACTTACCAGACGCCACAATTATGTTGATACATACATACACACTCACGCTTGAATCCCATAGGGGTGGGAAGAGACTATTGAGTGCCAATTACTATGAGACACTATTGACTAACTATGTTGATATGTACAATAAAGATAGATTGAAATAAGCTGCATTGCATACATACATACATATATAACCTCACGCCTGTATTCCCCGAAGGGGTAGGCAGAGGTGCATTTCTGCACCCACATTTCGCCAGATATATGTATCAGTCCCACGTAAAAGGGAGCGAGCCCATTGCCGTTTTCGGGCACATTTCCAGACTCCGTGCTGTTACTGAGAATTTCCTAATGGAAAAACCCAATAACACTTTGCCCGACCCGGCAATCGAACCCTGGATCTCTAGATCGCACGGCACATACTTGTACCGCGAGGCCACGAGGCATTGCTTAGCTTTTAAATTAAATGGATAGCTTTAGTGTCAGCATCGAATACGCGTTCCTTTGTTTCATAGTCTTGTGGAAAATCTGTGGGTGATATAAAAAAATCTTTATCTTCGTTTTATGTTCGAATAGTTTTTTTTCTGCGTTGTTAATTCACCGGCATAATTGCAGCCAGTGGCGGTACTTCCATAGAAGCCTAAAATGTTTCACGTTAATTGTGTAATGTCTAGTTTATAATTTTTTATTGTGGGGTTAGGATATTCTCATTTATATGTCAAATTGCTTCTGTTAAATAAAGAAAAGATTATTATTCGGAACTTTGTCAGGCAAGCTGGGCTTTTGGGCTTCTATAGACGTAACGGCACTGATTGCGGGGTGTGTGATCGAGAGGTCCTAAGTTCGATTCTTTTCAGAGCAGTTTCAGTATTTTTAATGGGCCATACGTGGGCGCAGCTGCACCTTTCCAACCTCGTTAGAAATTATTATTATTATTTCAATTATGTATATGAGTTACTTTAACGTTTCTTTTAAAGTTAGTAGACATTTAAACTCGAAACACCTATCTGTCTTCGTTAAAACTTTTTCTTCGCAAATACAAGAAATTAAGTTTTTAATGCGCCGTTGCCATTTGCAAAGGTCACAGGCTCGTGCCGGCCCATCTGCCAACGGCTATGTCCTAGCCTGTCTAGATAGGCTTACATATTTTTTACATTACATACCTCCAACATGCGGCAGTTAATAGTCTTTTTTATGTTGGAATTGCTTCATTAGTTTCATAGAATATGCGTATGAAATTTAATTAGTCTGCCTTGTTGGTGTTGCGACATGAGTGCGGCGTGCGATGACGTAGGGATCCGCTAAAAAAGGATTTTGATTAATTCTACCCCCAAGGGGATAAAATAGGGGATGAAAGTTTGTATGAAACTTTGTCAATTTTAAACCGATCGGGCTGAGACTGCATGCAGAAAGCTATGACGTAGGCCAACCCTTTACCCAACCCTGTAGTCTACGCGGACGAAGTCGCGAGCAAAAGCTAGTACTTAATAATGTATGTAGATGAATTAGAAACGTTATATCTTCCTTCTGTGGTTTGACAACCCACATTTTCCATATCTTTAGTGTAGAAAAAGTACACGGAGAGACGTTGTATCTGAGTCTGGTACAAATTATAATTGATTAAATTAAATTACATTAACTAAAATAAAATACCTAGTTTTAATAAACATAAAACATATTTTATTGAATAGTTTAAATTTACCCATGTTATCTTTTAATTTACTTTGTTTTTTCTTATAATATTGACGTGTTATAAATGCTATGCAATGCACAATCATTTCCTTTCATTTCTTTTTTACAACCCCGTGGCGCAGTTGGCTAGACACCAGCTTTTGAAAAGGCCGCGAATTCGACCTCTGCACCGAGGCAAATGTTTGTGTGTTCCACAAATTATAATTGTTTCGGGTCTGGGTGTTTGTGAGACCGAAAAGTCTCTCGTAGTTTCTGATACCCATGGCCACGACACAAGACTTGTATCTTAGTGTGGGGTCAGAACTATGTATATGACTGTTGGGTGTCATCATCATCATCATCATCAGCCCATATTCGTCCCACTGCTGGGCACGGGCCTCCTCTACAACTGAGAATGTTTAGGCTTTACTCCACCACGCTGGCCTAGTGCGGGTTGGCGGACTACACACCTAAGAAATTCCTTAGAACCTTTTAAGTGTGCAGGTTTCCTCACGATATTTCCTTCACCGTTAAAGTACCTGATAATTAATTACGAATACACGCATAACTTGGAAAAGTCAGAGGTGTTTGCCTGGGGTTTGAACCCGCGACCGCCAAGATTCTCTACCGCGCGCCTAAACCTCGAGGCCATCACGACTGTTGGGTGTATTAATATTAATTAATTGTAACTACTACTTCATTCTCGATTACATAAAACGCCACACATATAAGCAACAGTACAACACATAAAACTTTTAATACAAAACCATGATTCTTAATCATTACTACGTTTCGCTTCCCTCTGGTCCGTTCCATACGTATTCATTAGAGGATACAAAGGTACTATTACTTTCTTGTGTAATTACTTGGGTGCCCCTACCCCCCCCCCCACCCCTCCCTCAATCCGCACCCCGACGGACGCCGTCCACGTCTTTAATTTATCTAATTACGTACTTTTCCTTTGGTCTTTCATTCACTGGTTCATTTGTTCAGTGTGTTTCTGATCCTACGTGAAATAATTAGGACTTAACAGGACAGGTCATGGTTGGTGGGATTTAGTAGTATATTGACAGCCCCGTGGCGCAGTTGGCTAGACACCAGCTTGCGAAACGAGAGGCCGCGGGTTCGATCCCCGCACCGAGACAAATGTTTGTGTGATCCACAAATATTTGTTTCGGATCTGGGTGTTTGTGAGACCGTAAAGTGTCTCGTAGTTTCTGATACCCACGACACAAAACTACTTAATGTGGGCTCAGAACTATATATGTGACTGTTGGATGTGTTTATTTATTTATTTATTTTAGAATTTTATAGTGTATGTGTGGTGGTGTAGTTCATCGCTTTAAAGGTGACAAAAACATCGTGACACAAATCTTACTAACATCCGTAATTAATATTATAAATTCGGAAGTATCTATATGTCTGTTACGCTTTCACGCGTAAACTGTTAGACCGATTTGAATGTTTTTTGGTATGAAGGTAGATAGGAACTTGGGAAAGAACATAGAGAACTTAATTTTATAAAAGTTGGTCCCGGGCGGACCTACATCGCCCATCTAGTCTCTGAATAAGAATTTCAAATGTTTGAAGTTTGACTAGATTGTTAGACTAAGAACTACTTGGGCTTAAAACCTTGAGGTTCGCGATTCCACTTCTAAAAGGTAGCTTCGAATGTTTTTAAAAGAAATTGACTTTTTATTCAAAAAGATTTTCCAAATAGGATATAAATCAACGTGCCAACAAATCATGAAATCATTTTTCATCCACACATACTTTTATGTGTGGGAAATTAGAACATTCAATTTGAATACAAATGCCCAAACTTATTTAGTATCGGCGTTGACGTCACCTTGATATCGCACATTGAAATCCGATCTTGAGCAAGAAACCAAAACCAGATTTTGTGCCCTAGCAAGTTCTTAAATATCGCAAAGCTTTTAGCATTGCAAGACAATGATTTTTCGCATGCCCCATGACCCGTTCAGCTAAATATTTTCTTACGAAACAATGCCGACAATGCGTCAAAAATCAAGTTTTCTCGTTGCAAATTTCCCACTTCGTTTGACGTCATTGTTAACATGAAATTTAAAGCGGTACACAAGGCGTATTTCGGGTTACGCCACCCTTACATTCTCAAGTGGTGAGCCCGTAAATTTCCCATGCCGACGATGCATTGTTGACAAAAATAAATCAACATTTACATGAAAGAAAAAAACTAGTTTCGCGCGGACACTAAAAAAAATATAAAGGGCGAAGGAAGGTATTGTTGCGTCTTCGTTTTCGCACACGGAAGTTCCTGTTTGAATGAACTTTGAGATAACAATAGTGTCACAATGCTGTGGATGACAATAGGGCGGTTCAAACGAGAGCAGCCATTGTGTAATAAGCAGCTGATGTCTTGTATTATTGCGACGGAGGATGTGTAACGGTGATTCAATCTCGGCTATTTCTTATTGCTCCAATTTCTGGTGAGTTATGTCCAGCGCTAACACCGGTTGACCTAAGGCGGTCGAGTTCACGCAATTTTAGACCAGGTGTGCGAGAAATAATAAGATTTTGAAGGCGTTGGTTTTGTGCAAAGGATAATAACAATACTCGATATAATATGATAGATATTCATTTCATTCAAAGAGGAAAATTCTAGAACAAGAGACACTCGGTATGGTCAAAGTTAATGAGATGGCGTAATCTGTAGAGGACTACTAGATGAATCATACATATATTATGATGATGTAATATTATCGCTTAATTAGGATAGACTACTTCTCTGGTCACGCGGCAATGATAGCTTTAAACATTCTTCGTTTAGTGTTAAGTTAGTATAAAAATATTAAGCTTGAAGTATTGATATACAGGATGTATTCAGACCGTGATCGGAAACTAAGGCAGATAATAGCTGCGGTCATTACAAACCCCCTGACGTTAACGAAAATCCCGACTTAAAACAAAAATTTCGAAGTTTTCCTAAAAACCATAGGTATATATAATTTTTTGTCGCGATTTTTTAACGCCAGGGGTTTGTAATTACCCTAGATATTACCTGCCTTAGTCTGAATACAACCTGTATATCCTCTTCAAATATCTTTTTGAGAAAGCATCGACAGTACTCGACATAAAAAACGTCTAACTGCCAAATGAATCTCTTAATGATTTCATTTTTAATGTCTAAAAAGTACTTGAGAACATGACATAAATGTATCAGATAATAGGACATAAAAATTTTAATGCATCATCGGAGAGTCGTTAACGTCGTGAGACCACGGCTCGGGGGGCTAATCCCCCAAACCTCCGGGGGTCAGGGGTCAAAACAAAGTTGATTTATTTGTGAACGGACCCAGGAACTAGTATGTTTGATTTACACTGGTTTCACAGTTGGTGAGACGGGTTTCTGTTACCTCGGAATTAACTACTTACGATTATTCAATATGGTTATTATTATTTGTAATTATTGAGGCGTGAAATTAAATTCTTTCACCCTTTGAGTGTAATTTTTAATAAATTTGAAGTTAATATTCATTTTAATGGACGGGACCTAACAATAAAAGGAAAAGAGGAAGACCGAAAGAAAGATGGTTAGATGAAATTATTAATAAAGCTGGAAATAAATGGATATATAAAGCAATAGATCGAGACACGTGGAGAAGAATGGAGGAGGCCTTTACTCGTGAAGAGGTCCTTAATAATAATCTTATTGATTAAAAAATGTAAAAAATAATATAAAAATATATATAAAATAAATTCATAGCTTAAATTTAAAATATATAACAGTTCATGATTAAATACTACTTAAATATTGTATAAGAAAAATTGTGTTTGTTGCTTAAATAAATTGTAGAATGTAACTATTATTAAGGATTAAATAAAGGTTTAAATATATTCATTTTAATTATATAGACATTAATAAATAGGGAACTAAATATAGGTACGTCATATTTAGTTTCAGGTCGAGTAATGAGAAGTGGTCGCCTCTATCAGTTGTTATGTCACTAAATTTATTTAGATAACAAACAACTTACCAATAGATTCACACCTTAACCTTTAATTAACTTTACTATAATATGCCTTCATTTTTTTTATATACAATATAAAATAACTGGTCCTTAAAATAGCATCTCAAATAGTAAGAAAATGAAGAAACGATATAATGTTTACATACATACATACATAAACTCACGCCTGTATTCCCCGAAGGGGTAGGCAGAGGTGCATTTCTGCACCCACATTTCGCCAAGTATGTATCAGTCCCACGTAATAGGGGGCGAGCCTATTGCCGTTTTTCGGGCACATTTCCAGACTACGTGCTGTTACCGAGAATTTCCTTATAGAAAAACCCAATAACACTTTGCCCGACCCGGGAATCGAACCCAGGACCTCTAGATCGCACGGCACATACTTGTACCGCGAGACCACGAGGCAGTCATATCATCATCATCATCATTATCAGCCTAAAGAAGTCCACTGCTGAACATAGGCCTCCCCCAATGACTTCCATAGTGACCTGTTGGAGGCAGCCTGCATCCAGCGACGACCCGCGACCTTCACCAGGTCACAAAGCATGCGGGGGCTTTAGATACATCATAAACTTAAAACTCAAATTTTAATTTTTATACAGAATGTTTCAGACCGTGATCGGAAACTAACTAAAGACGGTTAATATAAAATACAAAAAATATAAAAATGTTGACGTTTTCCTAACAATCATAGATATTAAATGGATGTGGTTGTAAGGACAACGTTTTTATTTTTATTTTTTGTCGGGATGTTTTTTAATGTCACGCTGTTTGTAATCACCGCAGCTATTATCTGCCTTAGTTTCCGATCACGGTCTGAATACACCCTGTATATCATATTTATAAATTCGAATCACATAACTTTTTTGCCCAGACCCAGAACCGAACCCATCATAAACAGGAAGGCAGATAAATGAAGTGTAACAACTATAAACAATTACATAACAAGCTATTATAATATTTCATACATAACGTTGTACAAACAAGACATTCAAAGACAAATTTACATACGATCCGTCTTAAAACGAAGCGACAATGTTCTTTAATTTTTATTGTTACATGTGTTTGTAAAAAATAAATGGGAATCGGGGGTAAGGACCCCTGAGATATGCAAATCAGCGGTTCGCCTACCAATTGCTTTCAGTTTTAAAAGCTGATATTTGACTGCCTCGTCGCCTCGCAGCACAAGAATATGCCGTGCGATTTAGACGACTCGGGTGCGGTTCCCGGGTCGGATAAAGTGTTATTTTTCAATAACGTAAGTTCTCAGTAGCAGCACGGAGTCTGGTATTGTGCCCAAAAAACGGAAACAGGCTCGCCCCCTATTACGTGGCACTGATACATACCTGGCGAAATGTGGGTGCAGATATGCACCTCTGCCTACCCCTTTGGGGATTACTAGAGTGAGTTCATGTATGTATTTTCATTATCCGAGACAGTTTAGTTTCTTAAAGATATAGTTTCCTTCTAGAATATAACGGAATCCTTACATTTATATAAGGTCCTTGATATAAGGTCATTGTAAAATGTACGGCATCTTGTTCAAAATGTTATTTTATACGGACAATAACGTTTGGTAATTATGCCGTCTAAAAATTATAGTTCATATTTATATAAATAAATAAGTATCTACATTTCAGGATTTACCGAGTTATTACTGCTGTAAGATCATAAATTGTTGTTGTTGTTGTCATTTCACAACTAAAGACTGCAAGATCGTATTAACAATCGTTTTTAAAATACCAATAAGATTTAATGCAAATTTTACGTTCTTATTAGAATGTTAGTCGTGATGGCCGCGAGGTTTAGGCACGCGGTTGAGAATCTCGACGGTCGCGGGTTCAAACCCCAGGCACATACCTCTGACTTTTCGAAGTTATGTGTGTATTCTCAATGAATTATCACGTACTTCAACGGTGAAGGAAAACATTGTGATGAAACCTGCACACCTAAAAGTTCTTAAGAATTTCTTAGGTGTGTAGTCTGCCAAACCGTACTAGGCCAGCATTTTGGACTAAGGCCTAACGCCTCAGTTGTAGAGGAGGCCTATGACTGTTGATGATGATTGTCATAATTACTTACAATTTGAGGCAAATAAATCAATATGTTAATACATTCGGCGTATTATACAACATTATAGTAGATGTTTTTTTTATCTAGCAACATTTTAAAGTTCTTATCTACCTTTGTACCAAATTTCATTAAAAGTGGCTTAACAATGAAAGCTTAACAAAGAGAGATATTCAATTTCTCTGCAATAGTTAGAATATCAGAATATCATCTTTTCACGTCGCTTAGACGACAACTTTCCTTGCTTCAAATCAAATAGGTTTTTCATTCACAATCACTACTATAACTATTTGAATGAAAGCAAAAATCTATTTTAAGCACTTTTTTTAAATATTATTATTTTAAATATGAAAAATATAAATTAAAACGGGATCATAAGAGCGGAATTAACTTTAAATGCCGCTCTTCATTGTGACAAAAACAATGTTAATGCTACTATTTAAAATTCACGGTCCAGTGAATACATTTGAGTGTTCAGTACAAAGGGTGCAGGGGTGTACTGTCACCGAACTGACATAGGCTGACAGAACCAACGCCTTTACCGTGTATTTTTTTGCGAGGTTAGTGACCATGAATTAAATAGATGATAAAAGAATTATATAGTTTAAAAAAGAGTAAAATTGACGATTCAAAATAACTTGTAAAAGTCCATTTGAATAAAAATAATTTTACTTTGACTTGAAATCGGGCGATATGTGCCACATTAATATTTTGTGTGATTCTGTGTCGTGTTAGATCGCGTTCGATTGCTGGATCGGAAAAGTATTACTCATTTATTTATTTACTCTTTCTTTTACAATCTTCATTACAAATAAATAAACTGAGTTTAATACTTTATTAAGAGTACAAGTGGCGGCTTTATTGCTCTGGGCAATTTCTTACAGACAGCCTTTGGATGGATAATAGAACAAGAAAAATAAAGGGTAATATAAAGTGAACATAAAAAAAAACACTTTGAGTGAATAAAGTTATCTAAACACATAGGAAGTCATACTTATATACATACACGTATACTTAAATACATAAGTAAACTAAGACAAAACACATATGTACAAAATGTTATAAATAAATATAATATAATGTAGTATTACAGCCTGTACGGATAATATATTATGGTATCTGGAAATGTGCCAGAACTAGGGTGGCATCTCCGCATCACTTGCAATTTTTTTATTTTTTATTGCGGCGTGTGTAAGAAGTATTTCTTATCCTCAGCTCATATACGTCCCTCTGCTGGGCACGGGCCCCTTTTACCATTGATAGGATTTAGGCCTTGGTCCACCACGCTGGCCTAGTGCGGATTGGCGGACTGCACACCTAAGAACGTTTAGTTGTGCAGTTTTCACAACGATGTTTTCCTTCACCGTTAAAGCAAGTGATAATTCATTGTGAATACACACATAACTTCGAAAAGTCAGAAATGCCTGGGGTTTGAACCCGTGACCCTCGAGATTCTCGACTGCGCGCCTAAACCTCGAGGCCATCACCACTACAAATATTTCTACGGACTAAAAATTAACAAGCCTAGTTTTTAGTCAAATAAGTAGTATCTGCTACATTGTGTAGTCAGTTCAATGACTTTTGTTCTTATACCAAACAAGGTCCTTTAATTAATCAATTAAAACCACCCTTTTCCTACTCACACCACTAATTAAACTTAAGCCGATAACTCCTTCAGTTTTTTTAAGGATATTAACACTACATTTAATTCCACAATAATTACAGGACCCCGCGTAACAAGACCTCGAAGTTTTTAACACAAAGTCAAGTAATTTGAGTACTAATTCTCTTTCAATGAACGCGTGTTTTAAAGAAGTACCAACTTACCTTTCCCGTTCACAAAATACATTTAAAACTTTATTACAATGTATTAAGTTTCATATTTAAATGAAAAGTGATACGCAGATGAAAAAATACAAGTTTGAATGAATACGTAAAAATCAGCTGCCCATTTCTATTGAAATACAACATCTCGAAGTATTTTTAAAGGAATTGGCGAGATGAAATGCGGTTGCATAGATGTTAGAATTAATTTTAGTGTGGTGGCCCTATCTTGTTATCGATAAACAATTAAATTATTATATGATCAATTCTTTTAAGATTTTTCTATTTCATTTAAATGTTGCTTGGGTATGTCAAATTAGTGTTTTGTGGAAGTCATTTAAACTTTATTACCAAAAATTTTCAATCGGTCATCCATTTCTCTTTCTCAATAACGATTTTTTGAATTATTGCAAATCACTACTGCCTCGTGGTCTCGCGGTACAAGTATGTATCGTGCGATCTAGAGGTCCTGGGTTCGATTCCCGGGTCGGGCAAAGTGTTATTGGGTTTTTCCATTAGGAAATTCTCGGTAACAGCACGGAGTCTGGAAATGTGCCCGAAAAACGGCAATAGGCTCGCCCCCTATTACGTGGGACTGTATCAGTATACTTGGCGAAATGTGGATGCAGAAATGCACCTCTGCCTACCCCTTCGGGGAATACGGGCGTGAGTTTATGTATGTATGTATATACTATTTGATGTTTGGAATTCCAAATGTAGTGTATGTAGTGTAGATGTAATATTATATTATAAATTGTAAGGTAGATGTGAAAATAAATTATAATATAAGCGCTGTTCCCCACTCGAACCGGTTCACTACTACGCCTGACATCGGACCGAGTTGGTGCGCCAGACGCTATTGAAACTAAGCGTTATTAGTATTATTTATACAAACCACCTCAGACACCAGGACATTACATTGGCGACGAGGACAAAAGTGAGTACAAAATAATAATCATTACAAAAAAAAAGAAGGATAGAATGTATGACATTCAATAACAAGTAATGTTATTCGCAAGTTGCCAGTATTATTGTCGCCCAGTGGTTTTAAACGTTAGTTAATGGTGCCAATACAATTGTATTAAGGTTTACCTAGCGATTGTAGGATATTTCACTATTGAAATTGGATACCTACCTAACTACGCAGATTAAAACTAATCTGTTTCATTAAATTGATACTTATATTGATTCTACTAGACTCTGTATTGTTATTGAATGTCGAGTGTTTATTTACCTGAAGCAGTTGCAATTGAACTGATCATTAAATTGATATTGCATAAAATACATGCATAGCCTCGCGACAATTTAATCGATCATTAAATTGATATTATGAAACCAGTTGTAGTGTTGACAAGCTTCGAATGAATATAATTAGATATTACGAGTATATGAAACATTTAAGTTGAAACATTTTTGACTGTTATAAACAACTAAATATTTTTAATATTTAGTTAATACAGTAGATAAGTGATCTGATCATTAAATTGATACAGCGGATAAAAGGTATCCGATCATTAAATTGATACAGCGGATAATTTATCCGATCATTAAATTGATACAGCAGATAAGTGATCTGATCATTAAATTTATACAGCGGATAAAAGGTATCCGATCATTAAATTGATACAGCGGATAAAAGTTATCCGATCATTAAATTGATACGGCGGATAAAAGTTATCCGATCATTAAATTGATAAGGCGGATAAAAAGTTATCCGATCATTATACATTCCTAATACCTTGGTTTAAGTTTTGCCTGTTAGCCGGCAACGCCTAGCTAAATTAAGGAATATATTCTAGGGGACTTTGTATAACCCAATTATGTTTGAATGAACATCCAGTTGAAGTGAAGTCCAGTCACGTCAAAGATACGTTATGATGGATTAAATGTAAAACATTAACAGTGCTAAATTTTCTGTCTAACAAGACAGATGTGTTCAAACACAGATGTTCGAACCATAGCTCGTTTCTTGCTTATCTATTTGAAATGTGGTTTCTATTGTTTTCACCGGTCGGCGACACCGGCTGTGCGCCGGCCTACCCACAAATTTAAAATATCTCCTGGGTATAACGCTTACGTTATGTAATTAAAGATCAGAATGGCTTACTTCCCCGAAATAAAATCAATTTATTAATTGACATTTAATAACAGACTTGTTTGTTATTTATGAATGTTTTATATTCAACTAGTATAAATCTTGCATTGTTCAAGTTTGTATTATAAAGATATGCCATACATTTTAATTTATTATCGCATGCTTTAATGTCACATCAATGCAGTTAATACTGAATGTAAAGAGTTAGTTTGGTTCGCCAGACGGTATCTAAAATCAAGGATGTTCAAATCCTTATCAAATAGATGAATTTGTTCAACCAGTTTCTCTACCCTGTTGTATAGTTCAAAACCTTTACGAGTCCACAATGAACTCGAAATTTTAAGGACTAAATAATACAGATATTATTGAATTTGAGGGTTCATCTGATAGGATCTCTACTGAAGTAAGTACCTGTTTTAAAAAGCGAACGGAGATGTTAGAATTTACGCATACATGAGGCAAGCTAGCCAAGCTATTATTAAAGAGTAACACCCAAGTCGTGATGGCGTAGAGGTTTGGGCACGCGGTCGAGAATCTCGACGGCCACGGGTTCAAACCCTAGGTACACCTCTGACTTTTGAAGTTGTGTGTGCATTAACATTATTTGACAGCCCCGTGGCGCAGTTGGCTAGACACCAGCTTGCGAAATGAGAGGCCGCAGGTTCGATCCCTGCATCAATGGTTGTGTGATCCACAAATTTGTTTCGGGTCTGGGTGTTTGTGAGACCGAATAGTCTCTCGTAGTTTCTGATACCCACGACACAAGACTCTTATCTTAATGTGGGGTTAGAACTATGTATGTGACTGTTGGGTGTATTTATTATTATTTATTTATTATTCACAAAAGAATTATCACGTGCTTTAACGGCGAAGGAAAACATCGTAATGAAACCTGCACACCTAAAAGTTCTTAGGAATTTCTTAGGTGTGTAGTCCGCCAATCCGCACTAGACTAGCGTGGTGGACTAAGGCCTAAATCCTCTCAGTTGTAGAGGAAGCCGTGTCCAGCAGTGGGATGTATATGGGCTGATGTTGATGATGATGATGAACACCCATTACCTACTATGGAACAGCTAATCCCCAAGTTTCACTTTTCCAAAGTGTTCTCAAAGCTAAATTTAAGCTAATTCTTTTTATTAGTATGTGTTGGGGAAGATAGATTGCAACAACAAAATTACAACTTTCACATGTAGTCAAGGTCTATTCAGGAACAAACATCTCATGTTTGGTATTTCATGCGCTCGTGATTTCTTTCAAAAAAAATAAAAAAAAAATTACAAAATTGAGAGAGAGGCTTATTGCCTTATGAAGGAGTAGTCGATTCTATTGACGATATTGTCTTTGGGGTAACGAGGTTGATGAGGCGAGAAAATTATGCGAAACGTTCAAAGTACGAATATATAATTTCTTGGGCTCCATACGGAGTTAAAACTTTAAAATATATAATATATCGAGTCATTTAGAGAGTCTGTTACTATTGAGAAAGTTCAAAGTTTTCTGGGTTTAGTTAACTACGTATGCAAGTGGACATCTAATTTAGGAACATAATATGTACAGTGAGCCTTTGCGCGAGTTGTTGAAATTAAAGTAAGCCAAAATTGATACTCTGCCTCGTGGTCTCGCGGTACAAGTATGTGCCGAGCGATCTAGAGGTCCTGGGTTCGATTCCCGGGTCGGGCAAAATGTTATTGGGTTTTTCCATTAGGATATTCTCAGTAGCAGCACGGAGTCTGGAATTGTGCCCGAAAAATGGCAATAGGCTCGCCCCTTATTACGTGGGACTAATACATACCTGGCGAAATGTGGGTGCAGAAATGCACCTCTGCCTACCCCTTCGGGGAATACAGGCGTGAGTTTATGTATGTATGTAAATTGATACAGTCGCGGAATGTTATGTAATATTTGTACTCTGGTATTAAATTAGACCAACATCAACTCAGCACCAAAACCTCCTTCCTAACCCTATGCGCAGAAAACATCAACCAGTTAACCATGGATTGGCGTCGATTTTCTTGGACCATTGCCCATAAGTCGTTTTCTTTTAGTAATTAAAGACTGTTTCAGTTGCAATAAAGGAGTTAAGGATCACTTGGACTACAAAATCATCGATGCGGCTGTCAATAACGCAATGTATGGGTAGCTGATATAGGTACATATAATATGCATGCTGGTCAAGTGGTCAACGGAACTGGACAAGAATGGAGGAGAAATATCATACACCTGAGAAAATTGAAGGAGAATGGACTATATATTGTAAACTATTTCTTGATTGGAAAAGAGCAACACTAGAGTTTCTTGCCCGTTCTTCTCTAGTGATAACTGCCTTCCGAACGGTGCGGTAAATTCAATTGTGATATGACTAAATTTAAGTGATGCATTTGACATTTTATAGGAAAAAATATATATTTCATCAAAAACGAGAAAATACAAATAGATTAAACATATGAATATGTTATTAGGTATATATTGTATATGTTAGCGTAACAAATGATTGATTATTTTTATGTGATTATAAAATATATGATTGGTTAGAGATAAAGGATTAAATATCAAATAAAATTATTTTCAAAATTATTAAAAGGGAAGAGATGTAGTGTATGTAGTGTAGATGTAATATTATATTATAAATTGTAAGGTAGATGTGAAAATAAATTATAATATAAGCGCTGTTCCCCACTCGAACCGGTTCACTACTACGCCTGACATCGGACCGAGTTGGTGCGCCAGACGCTATTGAAACTAAGCGTTATTAGTATTATTTATACAAACCACCTCAGACACCAGGACATTACACCAAATACAGCGATCTTAATGAAAGCAACTTTCTGGGTACATCTAATAGAAAATAATGTTTTTATATCCGAATAGTATATTATAAAATCGAATATAAATACAACACATACAGAAATATTTAGCTCCAAATTTAAAAAGGAAAGTTTTATTTTAATATCGATGTTTCTTTGTTAATCTGTCCGCAATTTACAAAATATCTTTTGACGACATTAATTATAAACATATTATAAATACATACTTATTTAATAATTACATTTTTAATAACTAATATCTTTATTTGATTTGAGACTACTCAAATTCGTCTCATATTTCCTTAAGAGAAATTTAGGATTTCCCTTTCTATCTGTAGATGTTTGCAATACTTATGACATACAAATATAAATACAAAATAGAACCGCTTACATAAATAGTCTAGCCAAGACTTCCGGCACCTGACCCAACAAAAGGTCGAGGCCTGGACAAATATTTGTACGGTTTGTTATCGATAAATCGATTACATCACTAGGGTCCAGGTGCGACGCGTGCGAGACCGTGTTTGCTCTCAGGCGGGGCTTTGACGACGGTACACAGAAGCATGACGACTGATTTGTTACAATTGTTCGGGAATTGGACCTGAGACATTTTATTTTAAGAAAAAAAAAATTGTGTAATTCAAATACTATCGTATAATACATGAATCAAAAAGTACTATCAGCTGTTTATAGAATAACTTAATAATAACTCCTCAGGTTGAACTTTATTATTGAGAGAACCTGAGCTGTAACTATAAAAAATCATTTTAAAAATAAAAAACTAAAGAATTTCCTGCAACATGTATTAAAATGTAAACAATTTTGAAAATAATTTAACATTAAAGACTGCATGTAAAGCTGCGTCAGTTAATGCAATAATGGAGAAATATTTATTCTAGTTTTTTACTTCCTGTCTGGTGTGTTTTTTTTATGTTTTGGTGTAGGCAGCACGTGCTAGGACATCTGTTTAGCAGACGTTATTTACTTAAGTTCCAGGAACCTACAAAGAAGGAGTCTTAAAGGTACACGATTAAAACATAAACAACATTAGAAAAAATATTTTGGTAAGAATAAAATTAAATTTACCTAATGATCACCACTGACGATTAACTACAGCTACACGATAGAAGTCTTTTTGACCTTCAAAAACGTACGAGAAATGCTTAAAATAAAGAAGCTAAGATTAGATTGGAAATTTCTGGAATTCCGAAAATTTTAATCTGAAATTTTAATTTAGTCAAGTTTTTACAGTACATATTTAATTTTTATATACCAAAACCGGACATTGTTGCATAATGCATTGTTCTGCAACGTAGCTCTGCAGAAATTAAGACACGTGATATTTTGCACTTCATGATTAGCATTAATGAAATTTGCTCTGCAGAATAGTCTTTAGCAAAATAGCTAGATCTAAACATGCGGTCAACGATCCTATGAGTTTTATCACATGGTCATTGCTATCACTTACACATACATACATAAACTCACGCCTGTATTCCCCGAAGGGGTAGACAGAGGTGCATTTCTGAACCCACATTTCGCCAGGTATGTATCAGTCCCACGTAATAGGGGGCGAGCCTATTGCCGTTTTTCGGGCACATTTCCAGACTCCGTGCTGTTACTGAGAATTTCCTAATGGAAAACCCAATAACACTTTGCAAGAGCCGGGAATCGAACCCAGGACCTCTAGATCCCACGGCACATACTTGTACTGCGAGACCACGAGGTAATCACTTACAACGATACAATTTGTACTGTCGTCCGAAAAAATAATAATAAGAAGTAACAGTTGGTTTTAAAATAAATATCTCGTATTCTACACATTACACTATTTGTACAATTTATAAAACTTTTTTTGCAATAAATCTGTCAACATGCTTTTGTTGAAACTTAATGTAAACTTACAAACTGTCGGTTTAAATCTTACGCTACTTTATCTTTTGCAACAAGATTGTATTTGCTGTTTCGCCACAATCGCCTTCAAGGAAACATAAGACGTTTTTTTATTTTAGAAAACGCAAAAACAACTTTGTATTTTATAGTACGGGTACAAAGTTATCTTTGCGGATATAAACTACCAAGTTTATTAGCATTGAAAGGGAAAAATAATTTAAGCAACTGCAAAAATAAAATTGTTGAGTGCGTGCAACGCGCGTGCGTCGAAAGAAAATAATTTTGTGTTTCAAAGGGATCGGGGGCGGTTTTAAGATTTACAATAGAAAATTGGAGCGATTTTATTTACTTGTGAGGCACGTGGCACAGCTGCAGCCGTTGTAATGTATAGGGAATAATAATACCTATTACGATTGCGTATTGGCGGCGTACCCAAAGGTCATTGAAACAAACAGGGTACAAAACCTAGTAAGTAATATACTTAAATACGGTTCACTACACCCGAATGATAAAAAATCGTAAGATTAAAGACTTCAGCTCTATATATGACTTTTGATTATTCATCATCATCATCAGCTCATTTACGTCCCACTGGTGGTCACGGGCCTCCTTCAACTGAGAGGATTTAGGCCTTAGTCCACCACGCTGGCCAAGTGCTAGTTGGTGGACTACACACCTAAGAAATTCCTAAGAACTTTTAGGCGTGCAGGTTTCATCACGATGTTTTCCTTCACCGTTAAAGTACGTGATAAGTCTTTGTGAATACACACATAACTTCGGAAAGTCAGAGAGGGTTTTTGATCCCGCGACCGTCGAGGTTTTCGACCGCGTGCCTAAATCTCGAGGCCATCTCGACAAATTATTTTGATTATTGTTATTTAAAGTAATACATCGATCGTACTATAGTAAACGCTGTTACGTATTCAAGAAAACACATGTCTTTTTTTATTATTTTAATAGCTTACTGTGGCTTGCCGAAGGAAAATGTGTGTAGCGTTTCGGACCAGCCTGTGTATTCCTGCACAAAGAAATGTTTACCGACTAGCGAAATAAATTTGTAACTGTTTTTCACCATTTGACCCTTTATATAGTACGGAAACTTAGTCGTGCTGTTTATTTAAATATTATGAAACTAAATCTGCCTACCCGCGACGGTCAACATATTTTAATCGAATTCAATCCATCAGCCTAAGAAGGTCCACTGCTGAAAATAGGCCTCCCCCAATGACTTCCACAATGACCTGTTGGAGGCAACCTTCCAGCGTCTAACGTCCAACATATTTTAAGTACACTTCCTAACTACACAGTTGGTAGGCGTATACGGGCCGATACAAGTAATTTTATCTTTTTTTTCCTATTTTCACTGTTTATATCACACTTATACCAAATACTATCGATATTAATGCTTGTTTACGTCCACAGCTAATGCATCAAACAGAGCGCCCGTATGCGGACAGCTACCGAACAATAATTTCGACACCGCGACAAGATAGGGGCGGCAGATGCACACGTTTTATAGCTAGGTGTTGAATGTAATGTTAAAATAGTTTCAATGTTAATGAAGTTACTTTGGCACGAGTAGATCTTACACAAAAATATACAGTTCTTTTAATAATAGCGATATCAGACCCGTATAAACTTAATACATTAAGCCCGAACTCTCTCAGATGGAAAGTTTTTAGTAAAGTATAATTCATTGTCTATCAAGGTGAAATATGGTCCGCTCTGTGGATTGGGGGCGTAAGAATTCCGCGACGGTATCCCCTACTTAGGCAAACGTAGTGTAGGACGACCTGCAGCACGATGGTCCGACGACTTGAGAAAGGTGGCGGGTAGCGGATGGATGAGGGCTGCTCAAGACCGGGATGGTTGGCGCTTTCTTGGGGAGGCCTACGTTCAGCAGTGGACGGCGATAGGCTGAGTACCTATATATATTTATATATCCCCTACTTGTCGCATGAGGCGACTAAAGCAACCCTGAGATGTGCGGCAGAGGGAGTCGCCTCTTGACTGTCGCGGACGTTCACAAATGGCGAGCGTCCAAAATAGCGTAAGACAAGACTGAACAAACTTCGGTGCCGTAATACACCTGTCATCATCATCAGCCCAAATACGTCCCACTGCTGGGCACGGGCCTCCTCTACAACTGAGAGGGTTTAGGCCTTAGTCCACCACGCTGGCCTAGTGCGGGTTGGCGGACTACACACCTAAGAAATTCCTAAGAACTTTTAGGTGTACAGGTTTTATCACGATGTTTTTCTTCACCGTTAAAGCAAGTGATAATTCATTGTGAATACACACATAACTTACTACTACTACACCTGTACTAATTACTTACCTCTTCTTAGATACAGGGATAAGTAATTCTTTTTTATAGCCAGTGTTTTTGCTTCGTAGTCCGATCTTCACACTATGACTCTTCATCCATCAGATCATTACAGGTCTCTCCAAATAGACTTCATATATGTCGCCTTCATTATTTTTAATGAGTGTCGGGTAGATGCACCGCTATCGTAAGTTTTTGAGCTTGTGCTTGGTGCTAAAAATATACTGACGTGGAACTTAAAGTAAATTAAGACTGATATATAAGGCTTAGGCACGCGGTCGAGAATCTCGGCGATCGCGGGTTCAAACCCTAGGCACACACCTCTGGCTTTTCGAAGTTATGTGTGTATTCACACATAAATATCACGTACTTTACCGTTAAAGGAAAACATCGTGAGGAAACCTGCGCACCTAAAAGTTAAAAGGAGTTTCTTACGTGTGTACTCCACCAACCCGCACTAGGCCAGCGTGGTGGACTAAGGCCTAAACCTTTTCAATTGTAGAGGAGGCCCGTGCCCAGCAGTGGGACGTATTTGGGCTGATTATGAATATATAATTTAAAGAGGTTTTATTAAAACAGTTTTATCATCTGTCTATATTAAGTTTAGTCCACCACCAAATGATCAGTGATTGAAAGATTTCCAACAAGGAACCTATATCCTGTCCTGCTGTGATAAGCAGGTGATAGCCTCGAGGTTTAGGCGCGCGATCTAGAATCTCGGCAGTCGCGGGTTCAAACCCTAGGCACACACCTCTGACTTTTCGAAGTTATATGTGTATTCACACATAATTATCACGTACTTTAACGGTAAAGGAAAACATCGTGAGAAAACCTGCGCACCTAAAAGTTAAAAGGAGTTTCTTACGTGTGTAGTCCACCAACCCGCAATAGGCCTGCGTGGCGGGTTAAGGCCTAAAAAGGGAACCTAATTTGCCATGATCCCGCAACAAGTTAATCAGGAAAAACATAATATAAAGGAGGAGTTGGAAACAAAGAGGTGTCCATTTCCAAAGCAAAGCGAGAAACATACATAATATTGAACTATGAGGTATATTTTTCTAGTCTGGAAATGTGCCCGAAAAACGGCAATAGGCTCGCCCCCTATTACGTGGAACTGATACGTACCTGGCGAAATGTGGGTGCAAAAATGCACCTCTGCCTACCCCTTCGGGGAATACAGGCGTGACTTTATGTATGTATGTAGATATTTTTCTTTCCGTGATCAGCACTGCCATTCCATTAACAGTCTAACGATCCTATTAGACACGCCAACAATAGTCGCCATATATAGTATTCTATAGTTACGCGTAGGTGTGGTCTGGGCTACCATTTTAGCCTAAAACACCTGCGTCCGGCCACCTCAGGTCATTACCCCCGTGACATCCGATTCACGATGATTCCAGGAATACGTAAATAACATTATGATATTATGTGTAATGAGATTTGTGACGTAATGGGATTTGGACAATATCATTTAGGCTATGTGTTTATTAAGTGTTATTGGGTTTTTCCATTAGGAAATTCTCAGTAGCAGCACAGAGTCTGGAAATGTGCCTGAAAAATGGCAATAGACTCGCCCCTTATTACGTGGGACTGATACAAACCCGGCGAAATGTGGGTGCAGAAATGCACCTCTGCCTACCCCTTCGGGGAATACAGGCGTGAGTTTATGTATGCATTTAGGCTAATATGATATCGAAGAAAAAATGTGTTTTTGTATGTTTGAAACGAATTAACTCAAAAACTATTTAACCGATTTGAATGATTTTATAACGTGGACACTGACGATGCGGCTTATCCACCAATTTAAGGTCGCTCAGCGAGCTATGGAGAGGGCTATTTTGGGGGTTTCTCTGAAAGATAGGATCAGAAATGATGCCATCCGTCAGAGAACCAAAGTTATCGACATAGCCCAAAGGATTAGCGAGCTGAAGTGGCAGTGGGCTGGTCACATTTGTCGCAGAAGCGACAACCGTTAGGGGAAACGGGATCTGGAGTGGAGACCGCGACTCGGCAAACGTAGTGTAGGGCGCCCTCTGGCTAGGTGGGGTGACGATATTCGCAAGGTGGCTGGCAGCGGTTGGATGAGGAGGCCGAATATCGAGCCCAGTGGCGTGCCATAGAAGAGGCCTATGTCCAGCAGTGGACGTACGAAGGCTGCTGATGATGAATTATTTTTATAACTACTAGTGAATAATAACAGGTTTTATGTCACAGTTGTTATCAGCTGTTATCATAACGCCAATCAAAAAATCAGTAATTAGAAAGTTACAACATACTCAAATCTGGTGGCAACGATAAACAGCAAATAGAAAAACGTTCAAGATATGAATACTGATGTCATTACCAGTGACCCAACAATAAACAATTATAAACTAGACATTACAAAATTAACGTGTAACGCTTTTGGGTTTCTATGGAAGTACCGCCACTGGTCATAACCATTAAGGTTAGGATATTAGAAACACCAATGTTTCGCCAACACGAACTTATAACGATTCTATACATGCCCATTAAAAAAAACTTTTAAAACATATTTCTCACTGATAAAAACCTTATTTTATTTAACATAAAAACTAAGTAGACCTATCACGCACACCAACTTTAGTACCCAATAAAACGCTGTATGACGTAAACGAAATATGTACTTATAATAGGTTTTAATTAATAATTAAGTTAATTATCCTTACCATCCTTACTAATATTATAAATGCGAAAGTAACTCTGTCTGTCTGTCTCGCTTTCCTGCTAAAACTACTGAACCGATTTCAATGAAATTTGGTACACAGATAGTTTAGACCCTGAGAAAGGACATAGGCTACTTTTTATCCCGAAAAAGCTGTTTTAAGGGGTTGAAAGGTTGTATGGAAGTATTGTAATTTTTAAAGCTAGAAGCTTGAAAAATATTTTTAGCTGTTGATTAGATATAAATAAATATGACATTAAAAGTTTGTAAAAAAATTACCTTTAAGGGGGTAAAATAAAAATAGGGGTGAAAGTTTGTGTGGAAATTCGTCATCTTTGAAGCTAGAATGATGAAACGACGTGTAGACGACTGTAACTATGTATATGTAACTATATGTCTGTTATGCTTTCACGCCTAAATCATTTGACCGATGCGATGTAAACGACTTTTGATATGGACATAAATGGGACTCTGTGGAGTAAAATAGACTACAACTTATTTTCTTTCTGAACCCAACCCTGTAGTCTACGCGGACGGAGTCGCGGACAAAAGCTAGTATTGTATATTTATTTAAGATATTCATGTTTTATGTTTTTTTATGTATATTCAATATTATTATAAAATTTATTTATTTATATATAAGTTTAATTACACCTACGCTTTTAATCTCTGCACCGCCAGGTTCGACTGGTAGAGCATGCCTCACCCAGTCCACATTTACAGTTTATGTATAAAGTGTGATAAATATTTAAAGTAAATTAATAGGTTTTAAAGTTAATTATTACTTTAAATAACGTTTATAAAATTAAATAAAACGTTGCATACGACAGCCTCGTGGCGCAGTTGACTAGACCTGCTTGTGAAGCGAGAGACCGCCGGTTCGATCTCCGCACCGAGACAAATGTTTGTACTCGTATATCCTAATAATATTTGTTTCTGGGTGTTTGTGACACCGAAAATCTCTCGTAGTACGGCACAAGGCTTGTATCTTAGTCATCATCAACCCATATACGTCCCACTGCTGGGCACGAGCCTCCTCTACAATTTAGAGGGTTTACGCCTTAGTCCACCACGCTGGCCTAGTGCGGGTTGGCGGACTACACACCTAAGAAATTCCTAAGAACTCTTAGGTGTGCAGGTTTCATCACGATGTTTTCCTTCACCGTTAAAGTACGTGATAATTCATTGTGAATACACACATAACTTCGAAAAGTCAGAGGTGTGTGCCTGGGGTTTGAACCCGCGACCGCCGAGATTCTCGACCGCGTCGAAACCTCGAGGCCATCACGACTTTTTTTTGTATCTTAGTGTGAGGTCAAAACTATATATGTGACTGTTGGGTGTATTTATTTACTTATTCTAAACGTAACCCTTAATAAATTTGTATAAAAATGACCACCCAAAGGAAAAAAATGATTATTAAACATTATACGGTAAATAATTACGAACAAAGCATATGTCACGACCACAAATAAATTGTACAAATGGAATAATTGAGAGTACATGTGTCTGCGTTTAAAAAGCCATCAATGTCGCGCCGCGTGCCTCCAATCATTAGCGTTAGGCATATGTCCACTGTTTATATTGAGTAATTTTATTACTAACAATATATTTAGGGACGACTCAGAGCTAGGGACATGATATCGAATAGAAAGTATCGATACTGTACTCATGAGCAGTATCGAAAAAAAGTAACGTACTCATAAAAGTATCGATACTTCAAGGTATCGAGTACTTTTCATAGGGATGCTGTCTCGTCGTTCTTGAGTTACTAGTGTGCTCTGTGACTTAGAGATTCCGGTTTGATTTCTGTTGCACAAACACTCAGAGCCGAAACAAACATTTGTGGACCGCACAAACATTTGTCTCAGTCCGGGGACCGAACCCGCAGTATCTCGTTTCGCAAGCTGGTGTCTAGCCAACTCACCACGGGGTATATTATTATATCTTGAAATAGAAAAATATAAAACAAAAAATGATTCCGATACCGGGAATCGAACCCGAGCCTCCTGGGTGAGAGCCAGGTATCCTAGCCACTAGACCATATCGGATGCTGCGTATTATGGCGAATTAATTGATATTATTTATAAAATATATATTGTGAGTTCTATTATATATATTTTTTAAAATACTAAATGAGTTTGTAGTTTGTTTTTAGTAAGTTTTCCCATTTAATATAGAATTAAGTAGCAAGAATTAAGCAATTAAGCAGTGATGGCCTCCAGGTTTAGGCGCGCGGTCGAGAATTTCGGCGGTCGCAGGTTCAAACCCCAGGCACACACCTCTGACTTTTCGAAGTTAGGTGCGTATTCACATTGAATTATCACTTGCCTTAACGGTAAAGGAAAACATCGTGGTAAAACCTGCACACCAAAGTTCTTAGGAATTTCTTAGGTGTGTAGTCCGCCAACCCGCACTAGGCCAGCGTGGTGGACTATGGCCTAAACCCTCTCAGTTGTAGAGGAGGCCCGTGCCCAGCAGTGGGACATATTTGGGCTGATGATGATGATGAAGTAGCAAAAGACGCCCATTCCTTCACTACTCATTCATAAGTACATTTTTGGGCCGAATTTTTTAATTTACGCATTTTAGTTTAATATTTACGGAAAATATAATTATTTTATTTGACAAAGCATATGTACTCGTATACTACACGCAAAATATGACCTTTTTTATTACAATAATTTGTTTTTTCTTATGTTTATCCATTAAGAAATTATTATTAGCAGTACGTAGCCTGGAAGTGTGCCCGAAAAACGGCAATAGGCTCGCCCCGTATTACGTGGAACTGATACATATCTCGAATTCACGCATTGTTGCACATATGAGCTCAGGAAAAATCTATTAACCCACAAAGTTTTATCTCAATTTTAATACAGTATGGGCGGCTATCAAAGTACATTGAAAATCTATACCTAGATATGAATAAAACTATATTAGACTAAATTTACTAACTCTTATTGAAGACTGAAAACTTAAAATTATTTTTTAACTATCCTACATGTCCAAAACCATGTCCTTATTATGATCACATTACGCAGCATCCGATATGGTCTAGTGGCTAGGATACCTGGCTCTCACCCAGGAGGCTCGGGTTCGATTCCCGGTATCGGAATTAACTTTTTAATTTTAGAAAATTATTTTTGACCTATATTCCGATTAATGATGGTTGTAAATACATTATCGACTATAATTAACAAATCAGTCTTCAATCACATGCCAGCCTGATACAAAATGCATGACATTAACTGATATCACTGAAGGGTCAATTTCTTATTTCTTCTTCTCAAACTAGGAGCATTTACGAAATATAAATAAAGTCACTTATGTATAATATCTTAACCTACCTTTGAGCTTGTACTTTGAAGGCATAACCAGAGATAATATATTGTTATATTTTCAACTACAAGCTGCTATTAAGAAATCCAACAATTTTTTTCGTCTTTACTAAGCGCCTTAGCCGTTCTACAACAATTCAAAACAATAATATTCGACTTTAAAACTCCACAAATAAACTATGCCCAAATAATTTTATTCAACTAATAAATTCAACTTGATTTAATCTAATTTCTATTTCCATAACTTTGGCTTTACATAAAATTGGCTATTGTTGAGAACTGGTCCCTCACCCTCCATTTCGAATTAAATTTCACTTTCAATAAAAATCAAGAGAAACTTGAATCTAAATGTGCCACACAATTCGGTTAAATATTTCTGCAAATCGGATAAATTGTCTACCGTTTTTTTAATGCCGTGGTCTTGCGGTATTGAAGTCCTGGATTGGATTCCTGATCGAGCAACGCTATGGATTTTTTTGTCCATCAGTTTTCGGTGGCAATGCGAAGTGTGTAAATGTACCCAAAAACAGCTTTAGTCACGCTCCTAATTTTGTGGCACTTAAAAACATAATTGTCAAAAGCTAGATACAGAAATAAATAAATAAATAAATAAATACACCCAACAGTCACATACATAGTTCTGACCCCACACTAGGATACAAGTCCTGTGTCGTGGGTATCAGAAACTACGAGAGACTTTTCGGTCTCACAAACACCCAGACCCGAAACAAATATTTGTGGATCACACAAACATTTGTCTCGGTGCGGGGATCGAACCCGCAGCCTCTCGTTTCGCAAGCTGGTGTCTAGCCTGCACTGAGTATGTGTGAATTAAATTATTACTCCTTTTTCCTATCAAATGAAAGGTACGTTCCAAAAAGTGTTTTCTTAACATCTTGTCATTAACTCTATAAGTTCTATAAGTCAGTTCAAAAGGAGTATTCTAAAAATCGTCCTTAACATTAAAATTAAGGAAGACACTACGGATTGTTACTTCTATAATATTTCAAATTATTATTCGTTTCCGTAATGAGAAAAAAGGTGAATCATGCTATTGACACCCTTGTTAATGTAATTTTTGACGTAAAAATTGTCAACAACATTAAATAACATCTGCCACCCGCATCCGCACTAATATAATCCTCGACTATTGTACAAACACACAATAATTGTAAAATACGTATAAAATCATGAACTGATAGATAAAATAATATCATGGGTCAACGCTCGGCGATCGCGGGCTCAAACCCGCACACATCTCTATTTTTCAAAGTTGTGTGTGTATTTACAATGAATTATCACGTAATTTAACAGTGAAGGAAAACATCGTGAGGATACCCGCACATCTAAAATTACTTAGGAATTTCTTAGTTGTGTAGTCCGCCAACCCGCGCTAGGCAAGCGTGGACTATGGCCTAACCTAACCCTCAGCTGTAGAAGGGACCCGTGTGTGTGTCCACATAACTTCGAAAAGTCAGAGGTTTGGGGTTTGCACCCGCGACCGCCGAGATTCTCGCGAAGCCTAAACCTCGAGGCCATCACTACGATCAGGTCATCATCAGGCCGTCAGAATTCTGTTAACTTTGAGGAATCATCGCAGTTGATTTTGCCAGTCTAGTTTCAGAAAATTTATTTTCTGCCAAAGTGGTCACTCTATGGGTCGCCATAAAAAAAACTATACTTGTTATATCATACGTGAATTTCATAGAAATATCATAGTATCAGAACACATTATACACACATCACGTCATAATATAATTACCCCTGTTCAGTGTGGGGTGGTATTCTGTAGAGTAAATTACATACAATTGTCATGTTTCTATGCTTTATAATGGTCAGTTATTGTGTTATCCAGATGAATAATGTTTACTTAGTTAACGGATTTTTTGTGGGTTGTACTATTTTTTGATAGTCGCGTAGAAAAAATGATATGCTCGTCATCTCAACGGTTTTTATAGGACGTTATTCGATACGATGTAAGACTAGGAAATAAGTCACCCACCCTCTTAAAGTAAACATTTACAGCAGATTAACTTATGTTTTAGATTACTTGACAATATCTAGGAGAGTAAAACCAAGAAGTTTGAAAAAAAGTTGATAGATAAGCCGAAAGGAAAGCGTTTGTCGTGGTATGGGCATGTTATGAGAAGGGATGAAGAAAATGTAGATAAGAAAGTAATGAGTATGAAAGTTGAAGGATGGACAAGCAGAGGAAGGCCAAAGAAGTGATGGATTGAATGCTTGAGGGAAGATATGAAAGAAAAAGGGGTGAATGAAGACATGACGGCTGATAAGGACGTTTGGAAGTTTAAAACATACAGACAGGGCAAGACGATGATGATGATCTAGGAGAGTAAAATGGCAAGTTAAAGCTAGTCCAACATGTTAAATGTATATACGTTAACATAAATATCGATTTGATACTCAGAACTGAAAATTTCCAAGAAAAGTGAGCGTCACAGCTTAAATAAATACGTATAAGTTTTTGACCAGTTGTTATAAAACATCTGCAGTTTACGTACAACTCGAGTCTATATTTTTTAATCTGTGTTCATTGAATCTTCTGTTACTTTATGCGCTCCTAGTACTACGCAATGGTTAACGTTACAGACCTAGAGAGACACAGAGGTGCAATTTATTATTTCGGCTTATTATTATTTTGGCCTTTTGGTAATCGCATATACAGGCTACAAAAAAATGAGTTTTTATTATGGGGACCTATTAGGCATTTTAACCTACCTATTAGACGATCAACTGTTGAAGTTGTCAATTCATTATGAATACACATGACTTCGTGAAGAGAAGTTACCATAGTCGAATTGGCAGTCTAATTAATGTTTAAAAGCTGGCTCCTATGGTTTCTGAAACAGTTGGACTGACTTTCAATTAAAGGCACTCTTCAGATTCTAGTGCGTGATAGCGATCCGTTGAATGAACCTTGAAAACTGTCCTAAATTACTTGTTTCTTACGACATAAAAGACAAAATACATATCAAGGCGATCGAATCCGAAGGAAAAAGATAGTTCAAAATGTTTATAAAAATACTTGACTTCACAGAAATATCGATTTCATTCGCAGAACTGCAAATCTCCAACAAGCGTGAACAGTTGTCACAGCTTAAATACATACTTTAAAAGTAAAGAGTTCTGATGCCACAGCTTAAATACATACGTTTAAATTTTTTAGCAGTTGCTCCACAATATTTACAGTTCACGTATAACTCCACACTATATTTTTTAAACTGTGTCTAGTGAATCCCCTTTTACCTTATGCTCTCCTAGTACTTTCCAATATATAGTGGTGCAGATCTTGCACTCTCGTCGAAGTGCAATTTATTTTTTATTATGTTTTGTATTTCATTTCGATGTCAGTTCTGGCCTCGATTCCCAGGTGGGGCAAACTGTTATTGCGTTTTTCCATTAGGAAATGCTTATTAGCAGCACGGAGTCTGGAAATGTACCCGAAAAATGGCAAAGTGCAGAAATGTAAAGTATGTATGTTTGCCGACCAGTTGTAACCAAGTATATTAAATATCCTGCTGTTCAAATCACTTTTGGTAAAATTTTGTAAGCTTATGGGCTAATAATTGTGTAATATAGATTGTCAAAAATCTATATGACGCAGAAAGAAGCTGCGGGCATAAACTAGTATAACGTGTACACTAGAAACAACAAACATCAACAGAATATCCATTCAATTCGCAAAATTGATAAATTCCAAGAAGAGTGATCGGATGCCACAGCTTAAATATTTGAATAATAATTTTCAGCAGTTGCTGTAAAATATCTGCAGATTGCATACACCTAGACTCTTTATTATTTAAGCTGTGGGCCGTTGAATCTTCTATAACTATATGCACTCCTGGTACTACCCAATACTAAGCGGTCCAGACCGAGTACTCTCACAGAAGCGCAAAAATTATAATAAACGTGTCTTTATATCGACGGTGGAAAGCGGAAACGTCGTAACTCGGATTTTGGGTAAAATCACTTTTTACCATATTGTTATATAAAAAAAAAATCCGCGTCGAATGATCTATATCTCGTCTTTCTACGATAATTTTTTCTAACGATACGACCTCGAATTTTTCCGTGTTTTAGCACAGAGCTTAAGAAAATTTGTCGTAACTATAGCAAAATCTGCAATTTTTAACAATAAAACAGTTACTACTTTGTTAATTATCACGGAGTTCGGTTTGAATAAGATACGACATTTCTATAGCCCAAAAATTTACTTTGACAGAGATACAACAATTCTGCCCGGTGAAAATATTGTGTAATTTTATCGATACAACAAATGTTCCGTACTGGTGCAGGGATATGAAACAATTATTACATTTCAAACACTTATTTTATTGTAAAAATCATACTTACAACAAATGAATACAGTTTTGTTTTGTGTACAGAGATCAGTAACGCCACTTTACCTCCCTCCCGCCGCTTTATAATGCCATCACGTGTTCTCTTCATACGCCGTTTCGACCACGACTTAGTTGAACTAATGAACATGAACTAAGTTAGTTCATGCGTGAGCGTCAATTTGAGAAAACATGTTTGTCGCTGCGTTTCATAACTTTATAAAAGCATATTTACGATTGTGTACAAGTTAAAAATGCTATGAAACAACTCCAGGACCTAAGGTGAGTAATGGAATAGTAATAATTTAGGTTTTTTAATATGTTGAGTTGCAGAGCAGAGTCCAATTAGAAAGGCGTCGCTTGATGAAGTCCACGCTCCAACCTACCTCCTCAACGCCAGAGGTATGGAGCAGGAGCGTGGTGGTAATGTTCTTCAAAAACGGTGATAACACTTTGCTGAAGAATTACAGGCCCATCTCGCTCCTGAGCCATATCTATTTGTTATTATCGAACGTCATCACCAATCGTCTCGAACGCAGGTTTGATGACTTCCAGCCTCCCGAACTAGCCGGTTTTCGAAAAGGCTAAAGGCTTTAGCACCATAGACCACATTCATACGCTTCGGCAAGTTATATAAAAAACCGAGGAATATAACTTGCCGCTTTGTGGACTATGAGAAAGCCTTTGATTCGATCGAGACCTGGGCTGTGCTAGAGTCTCTCCAGCGGTGCTATATCGACTATCGGTACATTGAGGTGTTGAAAAGTATATACAGCAACGCCACCATGTCGGTCCGAGTACAAGATCAGAGCACGAAGGCTATTCCACTACAGAGAGGCGTGAGACAGGGAGATGTCATATTTTCGAAACTGTTCACTGCCGCGCTGGAAAACGCCTTCAAGCTCTTGCAGTGAAAAGGATTCGGCATCAAAATCAACGGCGAGTATATCACACACCTTCGGTTTGCCGACGATATTGTAGTCTTGGCAGAATCGCTGGAAGACCTTAGCACTATGCTCGAAGACCTCAATCAAGTCTCACAACAGGTGGGTCTTAAAATGAGCATGGACAAGACGAAGATCATGTCGAATGTCCATGTTGGGCCTACCCCGATCACAGTTGGGGGCTCGACTCTCGAAGTTGTAGACGAATATGTCTATTTAGGACAAGTGGTACGGTTAGGCAGGTCCAACTTCGAGAGAGAGGTCAATCGTCGAATCCGACTCGGTTGGGCAGCGTTCGGGAAACTACGCGACGTCTTCTCGTCCAAAATACCTCAGTGCCTGAAGACGAAAGTTTTCGATAGTTGTGTGTTACAGTGATGACATACGGCACTGAGACGTGGCCTCTCACTATGGGCCTCATTAGACGGCTCAGAGTCACTCAACGAGCTATGGAGAGGGCTATGCTCAGGGTTTCCCTACGAGATCGAATCAGAAATGAGGAGATCCGTAGGAGAACTAAAGTAACCAATATAGCCCAGCGGATTAGCAAGTTGAAGTGGCAATGGGCCGGGCACATAGCGCGGAGAAGTGATGGCCGATGGGGCCAAAAAGTTCTCCAGTGGAGGCCACGTACCGGAAAACGCAGCGTGGGACGTCCTCCGACAAAATGGTCGGACGACCTAGTAAAGGTCGCGGGACATCGCTGGATGCAAGCTGCTTCCATCAGGTCCCTGTGGAAGTCATTAGGAGAGGCCTATGTCCAGTAGTGGACTACCATTGGCTGACGAATGGATGGATGATTATAATGATCACAAATATGATGATCTTAAAAAAGTAGTGGTAAAACTAATTATTTGCAAACGTTTCGCTTGTATTTGAATCTAAAGCATGACAAAAAAAATTAAAGACGTTTCTGTTGGATCAGAGGAAGAAAAAGAAAGTTGAGATTTAAAAATAATTTGTTAAAAACAAGGTTCTAAAATTTTACAGTAATTTTATATGATCCTAGTAATTTTAGGCAATAACGATATACTTTTTCCCAGTTTATAATGATTATGTTTTTAATCATAACATTATTTTTTACTCATCAAAATATTAAAGTTAAGATACAGCATTTCATTTTAAAAACGTCTGTCGCCAGTTTTGCACTTAAAACAAAACTTTTACGTAATTTTATTAAATGAACGAAATACAGCTAAATGAAATATATATCGGCATTGCCATTTTTAAGATACAGCAGATCCGTCGCTCAAAAAATTATGTCTTTTTAAGTTGGCCATACATTTCAGCTCACAGATACAACATTTCAGCTGCCTGAAATTAAAACATCAATTGGCGTAACTTGTGAAATTAATGATAATAATAACTTTATGATAATTTAGAGAAAGGCATCAAATAGGCCTTTGATAAATATAAATACATTCCAACTTTTAACTTTCTATCACTATAAATATATTAGTTATGAATTTTCAAAATAGTTTTTTGGCTCTAGTGTAAACTTGGGTTTTTCGAGATACGACGTTTCCGCTTTCTTCCGTCGATATGTCACTATCATTCTAATTACCAAAAAAAAAAGAAATTAAAAAATCATTTTTGTGTCGTTGATCAATATACACCCAGTATTTACTACGTATTTAATTGAAATAAGACAATGATACCGCCCCGGTCGAGCCTATGCATTTGTACTTATATTAATTGATTGGGACATGGTTCTTACAAAACAGATGTTAGAAAAGAAGATTATCTTGTCTTGTCTTAATTATTTTTGTAGTATAAGCAACCTATAGTTTTACTTACTTTGTTAATTTAAGACTAAACCCACTTCAATATTATGTTTTTTATGTACCTATGTACATACAACCAACTTCAACAATCTTATAGATTTGATAAATTATCAGTACTGCAAATGTCCAGAAACAGTGAACGAATGCCACGGCTAAAACTTAAGACTTGTCTTTCTTTTCATCAGTTGTTAAAAAATAACTGCGGTTTACGGATATTTTTTAATTGTATCTGTTGAATCTTCTATTGCCTTATGTACGCGACCTAGAGTTTTAATTTTTACGGCTCAGTAATATGCCGGTCTGTTGATTTAAAAAATCATGCAGTTTTTATGATAAGACCCACCACTATGAGGCACTTAAAACTACAACATACTTGAAAATTATTTTGGAGCCCCATTAGATAGGAAAGTTTTCCTCAACTGTAAAAGTGCGTGATAATTTATTGTGACTACACAAAACTTTCAAGACAAAGAATTTACCGTCGTCAAACCAACCAAATTTCTTACCAATGCTAGTTGCTATAACAACAAAACAGCAGAACTTTTCAATTTTTTTATCATTGTTGAGATAAGCTCATTTTGATCCTGTAAAGTGTGATAACGATCGGACAAACTGACCCTATGAATGGTTATAGGATTCTTACTTATTACATTGACAAAATATATGTATATCAACACCGATTAAAATATAATGTATACAAAGGCGAAGCTAAAAGCTAGTTATAAATGTTTACATGACACAACTTGACTCAACAGAAATATCGATAAGATTCGCAGAATTTCAAATTACTTAAAAGAGAGAACACATGTCACAGTTTAAATACATACTTTACAAGTATAGATTTTTGGCAGTTTACGTACTACTCGAGTCTATATTTTTTAAACTGTGTCTTTTGAATCTTCTGTAACTTTATTCACTCCTGGTATGACCCAATAGTTATCGTTCCAGACCTAAATCTCTCACAGAGACGTTATTCATATTTTTGTTCTGTTTTTAAATTTTCCGGCCAATTAAATCTAAATTAACCAAAAATTACTTATCATTTTTTCTAAACTATTTTTGTATAAATATAGATGGCATTTTGAAAACTGTTATTCGCTACGAATTTTGTAGAACGAATTGAAAAAATATATGAAGGCATATAAAGCAGAAGGTAAAGGCTAGTTTAAAATATTTATATCAAGCTACGTGACTTTGCAGAAACATTGATCTCATTCGGAGAAGTGCATTTTAAAAAGAGTGAAATGATGTCACAGCTTACTTAAGTACATAACTTTAAAATTGTCAACAGTTGCAATATCTGCAATTTTCTTACATCTTGATTCTATATCTTTTAAGCTGTGTTTGGTGAATCTCCTTTTACCTTATGTTCTCCTAGTACTTTCCAATACGTAGTAGTGCAGATGTTGCACTCTCGTCGTAGTGCAATTTATTTTTAACAATTGTTAACAATTATGCTGCTGTTCGAGCTGTTTTTGCTATACAGATATCTCGTCCTGCAAACTGTTATAAGCCATAATACTTATTGTGTAACATGGATACGATGAACTTCATATTTTAGCAGAAATATCAATTTGATTCGCAGAACTGATGAATTCCAGGAAGAGTGAACGGATGCCACAGGCTAAATATTTTAATTAAAATATTCAGCAGTTGTTGTAAAATATCTGCAGATTGCATACAAGTTGACTCCAATATTTTTAAACTGTGGCAGTTGAATATTCTGTAACACTATGCACTCCTGGTACTACCCAATAGTAGGTAGTCCAGACCTACTCCTCTCATAGAAGTGTAATAATAAAAAATAACTTTATATTTGTCACCATTATTCGAATCACAGAGAGAAAACTCAAATGAAAAAAATATATATGGGTTTTTATCATATATACACCCAGTATTGCTTCACATTTTTTTACAACTCTGTGTGGGTTCTGAATTTAAGGTGCAATTTTGAGCTCCGAGCTCATAGCTGGTGAATACTTTATTTTCCCTAAATTACCCTATGTCCTTTTACTAGGTCCTATCTTTCACCACACCAGACAGCCCCGTGGCGCAGTTGGCTAGACACCAGCTTGCGAAACGAGAGGCTGCGGGTTCGATCCCCGCACCGAGACAAATGTTTGTGTGATCCACAAATATTTGTTTCGGGTCTGGGTGTTTGTGAGACCGAAAAGTCTCTCGTAGTTTCTGATACCCACGACACAGGACTTGTATCCTAGTGTGGGGTCAGAACTATGTATGTGACTGTTGGGTGTATTTATTTATTTTTTATTTACACTAACATTTAAATATAAGCAGTTAAAGCGCCAAAGCGTAACAGAGAGGCAGAGTGACTTTCGCATTTGCAATATTAGATAAGATAATAAGAGACTATTGGCCGCTTTGTCCGGAAGCTACTTCTAGTCTTAAATCTATATGCCCTGAAAAAATAAAATAAAAGAAATGGAACCTCAACCCTGTCAAAAGTTACTTTGATATGCTCTTTATGTGTTAAGCAACAAAATTCAACAAAAATATAAAACTCCTACTTTTCAATATGAGTGTACAAATGTCACAGCTTAAATACATCCCTAAAACTTTTAACCAGTTGCTATAAATTTTCTGCAGGTTCTTCCAAAACATTCTGCTCTTTGTGTCCGCCGTATCCTTTGTAAGCTTATGCACCCCTAGTCCTACACAATAGTTAGCGGTCCAGACATAGTTGTCTCATAAAAGTTATAAAAAAATTAAGTGTTTTTTTTTTACATTGATGAAATATTGACCATATTTGGTAACAATATTGTTTCACGTCGATTTTCTGTAAGAAAGTAATATTATTTCAGTCTAAATAATCTAAGCCAACTACTTCGAAGTTTTACCTATACAAAAAATAAAAACAAGAAAAGAATCTAGCCCATTTGCGTTAAAGTAAAGAATTATTTTAAATTTACCCGCCCTCTCCAAAAGAAAGTAAACATTATATCAAATTAACTTATTTCCTTGAAGCAGTGATGGCCTCGAGGTTAAAGTGCGCGGTCGAGAATTTCGGCGGTCGCAGGTTCAAACCCCAGGCACACACCTCTGACTTTTCGAAGTAATGTGTGTATTCACAATGAATTATCACTTGCTTTAACGGTGAAGGAAAACATCGTGATAAAACCTGCACACCTAAAAGTTCTTAGGAATTTCCTAGGTGTGTAGTCCGCCAACCCGTACTAGGCCAGCGTGGCGGACTAAGGCCTAAACCCTCTCAGTTGTAAAGGAGGCCCGTGCCCAGCAGTGGGACGTATATGAGCTGATGATGATGATGATGATGAACTTATTTCCTTTACCACAAACACTTCCTCATGTCTCCCCATTTATTCCCTTTAACACGTGGGAAATGGGACATCGTTCGCCTTAAACTTATCGAAAGTGTCTCGAATTGTCCCCGCAAGGACACATCTAAAAGACTTGTGTAAATAGGGTTGGCAAAACACTTGAAATTAATTATTTTGACTTTTAACTCCCCTCTATAAATTTGTAGGTTTGTCCTATAATCTTTGTTTTTTAAGTTAAGCTGAAGAAGAACATGAATAAAAACAAAAACCCGTGATTTTTTGGCAATTTTACACACTTGATAAAAAATTATACCTATCTTGTTAGTCTTGACACGCCATAAGAACAGTACCGAACTTACAGTCATACAAAACTGCATTTACCATCAGAATTTGTGATAAAACTTACGAATATAACCTTAAATAACTTCTTAAAAAGCCCTACTTTTTCAAATACACACCCAAATAAACATACAAAGACATTTAACAAACATTCGGGACACATTTACCGAGTTTTTGCGACCAAAATAATACTAAGGTACGCAGTATTCCCATTGATTACATCAGTAAACAACACAAAAAACTATTACAATAGGTACACAAAGCGAGGCCTAGAAACAATATTATATACGTTCTCAGCAAACCTCGTGGATAAATAATTAATGGAATATGTCTTTCTTGAGGCGTTTACGGCGTGACTTACAGGTCTGAAATTTACCGATCTTTCTTAATGGATCCAACAAACGCATACTTTTTTGTATTGGATAAACTGAAATACCTCCCACTGCTGGGCTGCTTACTCAGCCATTCCGTCACTTTATGTCGTTGATAGGAAATCATCTAACGCATTTTAATGTTGTTTTTTATATAATTGGTAAAAAAATCTTTAAAATTATTTAAAGGGTCAATTTTGTGATATTATGCCTACATTTATTTGGACAAATATTTGTATCTTTAATAGTCAAAATAGTTTGAACGACTGCCTCGTGGTCTCGCGGTACATGTATGTGCCGTGCGATCAAGAGGTCCTGGGTTTTTTTCATTAGGAAATTCTCAATAGCAGCACGGAGTCTGGAAATGTGCCCGAAAAACGGCAATAGGCTCGCCCCTTATTACGTGGGACTGATACATACCTATCGAAATGTGGGTGTAGAAATGCACCTCTGCTTACCCCTTCGGGGAATACAGGCGTGAGTTTATGTATGTACTTATGTAGTGTGAACAGATTTTCGGGCCAACTATAGACTGGATCAACTCGTAATGTTGAGTATTGTTACAACGACCAGATCAGTAGAATTATTTTGTAAGTAAATGCAAGTGAAGCCACGGACAAAAGCGAGTTCAAAAGGCTTTCATTTGACAACGCGCTTCAACGGAAATATCGATGTTATTCTCAGAACTACAATTTCCAGAAAGATTGAACGTCACAGATTAAATATATTCGGTAAAAAAAATCAGCAGTTGTTATAAAATATCTGCAGTTTACGTACAACTTGACTCTATATTTTTTAAGCTGTGTCCGTTGAATCTGCTGTTACTTTATGCAATCCTGGTACGCGCGTTGGGTAGCGGTCCAGACCTAGCGATCTCATAGAGTGTAAATTTATTTTCGGTCATTTTTATCTTCTGGCCTTTTGGTAACTGAAAATATCTAGGCTAGTCCTAGAAACTCTCCTAGAAATCACTGGCATCATATGTCCTATGGTGGTTTACCAGCTATATCTTACCATTAACAAAATCGGCCTAAGGCAATCACTCTCTTACGGAACTTTACTAATATTATAATAAGGAAAGGATTTTTGTAATGAATGAACTCAAAAACTACTTAACCAAATCTGATAAATATGTAGTTTAATGGGACTTTGAAAAAATGTAGTGCTTCTGTGGAATGAGAACTAAATCCAAAATTGCGCCCCTAATTGTGCTATAAATTCTCGTACATATACCATCAAAAACATAACTTGTAAAAAAAAACAAGTCTCGCAACTCAGTTTTTCTACGATAAAAAGTTATGGAACATAATACAATTTTTTTGTACATTTATATAGACTGCCTCGTGGTCTCGCGGTACAAGTATGTGCCGTGCGATCTTGAGGTCCTGGGTTTGATTCCCGGGTCGGGCAAAGTTTTATTGGGTTTTTCCATTAGGAAATTCTCAGTAACAGCACGGAGTCTGGGAATGTGCCCGAAAAACGGCAATAGGCTTGCCCCCTATTACGTGGGACTGATACATACCTGGCGAAATGTGGGTGCAGAAATACACCTCTGCCTACCTCTTCGGGGAATACAGGCGTGAGTTTATGTATGTATGTAAAAAGTTATGGGACCCCTGTAATACCAAGTCGGTTAATTTATTCAGTCCCTACTTAAGAAAACTCCTGTCTTAAATTATTTCGTAATTAGCTAACAAGAACAACATCTAGTGACTATATCAATATTAAAAATCTTTACGTTTTAAAAAAATATATTGACTTGGGCATCGCACTAAACAATCTAATTTAATACAATATGTATGTAAGATACATTTTGTTTTCTTGCGAAGGCCAAGTCAAAATATTTATTTGATTAATTAATTCTGCTCGACATTCTAGACTATTCTATGTCCCCACCCTGTTCAGAGGCAGCCCTGTGATGTCCGCTGACCCGTGACCCACATCTATCCATTAAACTCTATTATTTATATCCAATACCCTACAATTTACTTACAAGCGATTCAAACGTCGATTGTTTTAAATAATACCTTTATTGGCCGAATACTGAAACGCTACTTAATCCGAGGGCGACTTATATTTATGTGACTGTTATAATTTAAGCGGTATACTGAAACATCATTTATCGGTTTTAAGGCTGTGATTAACTAATGCCCACTTAAATTTCCATAAATGGCAACATTACCAAAAAAAGTTCTGTTACATGACATTTTTTAAAATATATACCGCTTAAATTACAACAGCCACATAAATATAAGTCACCCTCATATAAAGTAGCGTCTCAGTATACGGCCATAATATGTCACTTATTACCTTTGTTAAGTGTAATGGCTTACTAAAATTGGTTTACAAACACAGCAATAACAGCCGCGAATTCGTTCCTGAAGCACATTTGTGACTTAACAAGTAATGTATGTAATCAGATAATTAATCACGATTATTATCATTTTGGCCTCGAGGCTTAGGCGCGCGGTAGAGAATTTCGGCGGTCGCAGGTTCAAACCCAAGGCACACACCTCTGACATTTCGAAGTTATGTGTGTATTCACAATGAATTATCACTTGCTTTAACGGTGAAGGAAAACATCGTGATAAAACCTGCACACCTAAAAGTTCTTAGGAATTTCTTAGGTGTGTAGTCCGCCAACCCGCACTAGGCCAGCGTGGTGGACTAAGGCCTAAACCCTCTCAGTTGTAGAGGAGGCCCGTGCCCAGCAGTGGGACGTATATGGGCTGATGACGATTATCATTTTTGTAATCACGCTCATATTTTTCAAATACTTAAAGCTATCAAAAACGAAGTGATATCTATATTCTTAATCATTTGCCGTCTCTGTAGTCTGCTAAAATTCTTATAAATGTCCAGGAAGCCATTTCGAAATAGGAGTAGTATTGATGAGTGATACAAAAAGATAATATTACTTTTTCCTAAATTATGCATATTATCAACGAACTCTAAATTGACCACTCGCATTGGTTTATCTCAGTTTCTGACAAAACTGTCGATGGCAACACCACTTCACTAACTGGTACCTACTACAAATTCAATACAATTATCAGAAAAATAAACACGATTTGTCTATGATAAGCCATTGAAAATCTATGACCAACGAGGTCACAAACATTTATATTTATATTATAAATAAACAAGATTGCATCTGTCCAACCCTTCACTGGAACCGTCCATTTTCATCCCAATCGTAGATTTTCGGGCACGCGCCCATTGTCCACCGTTTTAATTTTATTCACGTAGTTAACAATAAGCAATTGTTCGATGAACGCTTGACCATTTAAGTAGTAGCCGCAAGCTAATTATATTGTTAAAATAATGATATATGCGGTCGTTTAATGACAATGGCGGTCGTGATTTTCAATTTGGCAGCGTAATTATGGTCGGCCGTATTGTTCGGTCAACGGGCGAAAGTTTATCAAGATAACTACTTTAATAATCAGGAGCCCTGCCCTATTCGCGTGTGTGATTGCGACTTGCCATAATAATTTTTGTTGCGATTTCGGCACAGCTGTCGATTTAAAACATGCATTGTGAATATTCATAACTTTTTGATCTGATTACAGTAAATATAATGTTTAAAAATTGTTAATTATATTCCTGTTTCCTTAGTTAATCAGTTATGCATTGATATGATTTGCCTTACATTAGTTTAGTAATGTTGAACTTATGCTTAAAGGTGCAAATGTAGCTTGATCTATTTTGTCCAAATTATATTAAAATTATGTGTAGATAAAAAACATATTTCATAAATATAAAAAACGAGAAAAACCTCATTTGAAATATACATCCTTCCTAACTAAAATATATGTCCTCCTTTTTGCATAACTGACAATCGGAATACGAAGAAAACTTTAAATACATTGCATATGCCACGCATTGCTACGCTCGACCAAAGAACGAAATAAAGTTAATCGTCCGTTGAACGCTAAATGCGTATGACAAACCACGAAACCAATACCATAGCGGCACCGGTGAACGCACGTGAAACAATAATTTCGTATGCAAATACGAAATATCTTAAGTGGGATCGAAATACCCACCGCGCTGTTTACGGTTAGCGCAGTCGGGGACAAAAGTGTTAAGGAAATATTACTTTGACAGTAAAGAAGCATGTGACGTTTAAAAAGAGTGCCCACTGTTGATTTTAAAAGTGTTATAGCTCAGAGCGATCAAGAAGAAAATTTTGAGAATCTTTAAGAGTTCTAGGAATTTATAGTGGACGTTCTAACACAGTGTCGATATCAACATTATTTTTTTTCAACACCTACATAGGTATAATGATTAATGAAAATGTTGGAATAAAAATGTTGAAAATGTTTTTTTTTTGTATTGTTTATCCTATACAATCATGATTTCTTTTTTAAAATCTAATTTCATAATAATACGTATGCCTTTATTTTATATTAAACTCTAGAAACCCTGAGATTTTGTCAATTGGCACTTTTTACTTTAAATTGGGAGTTTTTAGTCAAAAGGTAATCGTTTGTATGTTTATTGCATATTCTGACTCACGCTTGTATCCTCGAAGAGGTAGATAGACCTGTATTTTTGCACCCACATTTCACTAGTATTTTAAGTCTCACTTAATCGGAGGTAGACCTATCATTATTCAGGCACTTTTTGAACTGCTGACCATTTCCCAATAAAAAACCAAATAACGACTATTCCCTAACCCGAGAATCGATTGCGACGATTATGTATCGAAGTGTACAAGAAGAGAACAGATGTTGAAAGTGCACCAACTAATTTACATGGTGCAAGGGTTGGCGACAATGCGCGTGCTTGGGGTGCGTACCGGAACGTGGCCCAAAGCACCCCCGATTGTCTTTTTAGCAATTCTAATGGTGTTTATTTATGGTCATAAGCCACAAATTTATTGGCAACATAAAAACTCATTGTCATCGAGATGCTAAATGATTGTTTATGGCAACGATAAATTTATAAAATGCTGAGTGTACCGTTGGTTGCGATATAAGTGTGCAGCGGCGATCGTCGAGGTATTGGATGCGATTTCTGAGTCAGAAAAGGTGTTATTCCATTAGGAAATTCATATTAAGAAATGCAATTCAGTTAGGAAAATCGACGAAAGATTCACGTGAGAAAACATTTAAGATGCACAAGTGAACCTTTTCGCAAAATTATTCACTTATATCTTCTTTTAACTATTGATAGATGTTTTAATTCTTATATTTCTTTAAAATATATTTAAACATCAACAAACATCCGATGTATTGGGAAATAAAAGGAACTTTGATTGAAGTTCATTGTTTAAAATTACTTCTCAAAATGGATCCTCCAGTAATAACGATGTCACTGCTATTCATAACGATACAGGGCTATCTGACACGTCAGTAATTGTGAAGTTTTTCTAAAGAAAACTCAAAGTATGAGTTATCACCATAAACCAACAGTTGTGACGTCGGCAATGTGACGTCACACATCTTAAAGACACTTCGAAGCCTCTCCTGCTCCGATATATTCTATATTTTTATAAATAATTTAAGTTAATTCCTTGTAGATAACTGCGTGATAATACCTATATCGAAAACAAACATTTCTATATGTGTATGCCTTGGATACGAACGAACAATAGCAAAGATCTTGTCCCGACAGACCTCTCGCCTAATCCTCAAGACTCGGACACGCCTTATAAAATACAAAAAAACGGCCAAATTAAAGTCAATATTCTTGAAGCTATCGCACCATATCAACAACGGTTTAAATTGTTTCTTAATTATCTTTGCAGGTAAGCTAATGGCATTTACCCCATAAAGAACGTATCAAGTGAATTGAACATTTAAAGGGGTGCGACCAATGACATTCTTGGCTATTTGGTGTTACGCAGCGAGCGAGCAACCGAGTGAAACTGTGCAACACCAACTCAGAATGGAAATTGTATGGATAGTTCCAGTTTTAGGTAATAATGTTAAGGTATACCTGATAGGCTTTCATTCTTCTCTTTAAACCATGGAACAGTCTGCAATTATTTTCAGTTAACACGGTTATGCCAACCGGCGTTGAGTTGATATTTATTTTGCACTTTATACGTAAAAAAACATATGTAAAGGTGGATCTTATGAGGCATTTTCTCTCAGTCGAACCTTAGGTGGTGCAGAGATGAAAAGCGTAGATGTGTTAATTAATTTATGATATACTACATATACATGTAATATAGATAGATAAACACTTTATTGTGCACCATTTAAACAAAGATATAATACAATGGACAACTTATAATATAGTGGACAATCGGCGGTCTTATCGCTCAAAGCGATCTCTTCCAGACAACCAGGCATGATGATATATTCAACGAGTGATCATGGAAATGTGGGGGTGTTCAAATGATGTATACCTACATACATACATAAAACATATATACATACCAAATACATATATACTTAAATATAATACATATACACATAGTACATAAAAAACAATATAACAATATAGCTACTAATATTTAGAAAGGTAATATGTCTTTACTTTGTTGTGTAATATATAACACATGAATGTCTTAAATAAAGATACAATATAGATGATCTTATCAATCTTCTTCTATATCACTCTTCTAAGCACTTCCAACATATTTCTCCATTAAAAGTCTTTTATTCGCGCCCTTTAGGAACATAAATTATGTTTTTTAATAAAACAAGAAAAAGCAATAGCGGAGTTTTTCGAAACGTGAGAATTCAGGCATATTGTGTATGATTTGAATACCAAAGCACAAAAGAATCAGTCTTAAAACCGAATCTTATAAACGTAAAAACTTACTTAGACTGCCTCGTGGTCTCGCGGTACAAGTATGTGCTGTGCGACCTAGAGGTCCTGGGTTCGATTCCCGGGTCGAGCAAAGTGTTATTGGGTTTTTCCATTAGGAAATTCTCAGTAACAGCACGGAGTCTGGAAATGTGCCCGAAAAACGGCAATAAGCTCGCCCCCTATTACGTGGGACTGATACTTATCTGGCGAAATGTGGGTGCAGAAATGCACCTCTACCTACCCCTTCGGGGAATACAGGCGTGAGTTTATGTATGTATGTAAAAATTTACATAGGAACTAAAAACAAAGCTGGCGTCTTGGATTGACATAAGTGTACCTATATCATTCATCGTCAGCCCATATAGGTACATAGGTACGTCTCAATGACGGCCACGGGCCTCCTCTACAACTGAGAGGGATTAGGCCTTAGTACACCACGCTGGCCTAGTGTGGGCTGGCGGACTACACACATAAGAATTTACAGGTGGTAGGTTTCATCACGAAGTTTTCCGTCTCCGTTAAAGTTCATAGTTCATTGTGAATACACACATAACTTCGAAAACTCGGAGGCGTGTGCCTGGAGTTAACCTCGAGGCCATCACATCTCAGTATTAAAATAAATACACCCAACAGTCACATACATAGTTCTGACACTAGGATACAAGTTCTGTGTCGTGGCTATCAGAAACTTCGAGAGACTTTTCGGTCTATTACGCGGGACCAAAACAGAAGTGGAGGAATGTAGGTGCACTAATAAATATATAAATAAATACACCCAACAGACACATACATAGTTCTGACCCCACACTAGGATACAAGTTCTGTGTCGTGGCTATCAGAAACTACAAGACACTATTCAGTCTCACAAACATCCAGACCCGAAACAAATATTTGTGGATCACACAAACATTTATCATTCACACAATCACATTGTGTGTTTAAAATGACCTGGCTTAAGCAATATACATGAACAAGCCTAAAATTAACGCACATATAATTCCACGCCCTATCCAAAGTTAGCTCGCTCCGCGGCGCGTTACACGTGCGCTTTAAGGAGTAATGTTGGGCATCCAGTCATTAAGAGAATTACTTGAGTGTAGATAAGGTGTAATTATTACCACTTTGTATGCACGGGGCGGAACACCGCGGTAAAATATCAGTTTGTTTTGTCTAGGTTTTCTCCCACAGTGAAATTATACAAAATGTTTTTTGTGACATAATTTGGCGTTTTAGTTTCTTTTGTCTCTCTTGGTCCTGCTGCGTGAAATGACAAGTGGTATTTATCAGTAGCGGTACTTCCATAGAAACGCAAAAGCCCAGCCTCTCTTACAAATTCCGAATAAAAATGTTAAAGCTTTAAATGTTTACTTATCAAAAGCAATTAGACATATCAATGAGAATATCCCGACCCCACAATAAACAATTATAAACTAGACATTACATAATTAACGTGTAACGCGTTTTTGGTATTTTATGGTAATACAGCCACTGTATTTATAAGTATAAGTAGTGATGGCCTCGAGGATTAGGCGCGCGGTCAAGAATCTCGGCGGTCGCGGTTTCAAACCCCAGCCCAGGCACAAACTTAGGACCGGGCATTAATCTATTAAAACTCCTACTTATATTCGGGTACCTATACTCAAAGGCGTTGGGATCATGCAAGCTCGATATATGTAAGGGAGATGTCATTTCGTCAGTACCTACTCGTACAATGTACATCATTATTGGGCTATCTTCAGAGTTCGCTCAACAGCGATGAAATGGGCAAGACAATGGGAACATTGGTTAGTTTGGAAAGGGGAGAAACATTATTAAATAATTGTATGCCTAATAAGCCTTACTTAGAGATTGCAAAAAGCTTAATTAATTGCAATAAGTTTAAACCTAACACTAAATTAATTATATTAATTGGTAATAGGGGTAATCTAAACAAAAATAAATTAATAGAATTCTATGAACAGCTTTGTTTATTAAATCTGAAGGAGATAGTCATGTTTACATTACCCTACAGTGAAAAATTGTCAGCGGAAGAAAATAATATTAGATATGTAAGGTTTCCTAATAATTATCCAAAATATAAAGTAGCTTTACCGGTAAATTTATTTAATTTAATAATTTAATTTCTTTCATAAACTGGTCACACTGGTGGCCGCTTGGTGGGGCGTGGCATTCAAAATGTTGGTTGGAAGCTAACGCTCGAAGTGTACGGATGTATGGAAGTTACCTACTTGTATTTGAAGAAATATAGTCTTTGTTAGTTTGATATTTGAGTTTAATTAAATATAACCTTCGTCGACACGTGCAGTGATATAAGGGGAAATTTTACATCTCAGAAGCCAGGGATAAACCAATAAAAATGTAAGTACACGCCTACAACTTAATTATGACCTATAAATAAGTTCGATTGTTAAACTTTGTAGTTTGTTCATGATTAGAAGTATATAATAGTGATCCGAACCTGACGCTAAAGCAGAAAATGTTGAAGCCGTCTTGTTAAATAGACTACCTACATTGAACGCACGATATTCACGAAATGTCACTTACCTTCGAAGTTCAAGCTGATGTTATATCTCCCATGTAATTTTTAATAGTTTTATCGTATAAACTGAGAAAAGTATAAATTGAGGGTAAAAATAAATAAATAATAATAATTAAAAATATATATATATATATAATAATGGGTATTCGAATTGTTGCGTCTAGGGGTTATAAGGGGGATAAACATTTCGTTATTTTTGCGTAGGAAAAATACTTTTCAAGATATTAGGGATTTTGTGTTTTCAACAAAAATCACGTTGCCCGATTTTATATCTAATGCACACAATTTCCGGCTACGAGTTTCAGATGATGGAATCAAACGATGTTGGACGGAGCGCAGAAACTCCCCGACGCAGCCGATCGCGCTCCAGGCGCAGCCTCACTCGCGGGCGTGATCGCGACTCCAGTCGACGCAGCCGCAGCTACTGCCGCCGGCTGCAGGATCGCGAAGAGGCGCTGAGAAAAGAACGGAGGCGGGTTCACCAACTGGAGCTCGAGCTGCAACGAGAACGAGACGTGGAGCAACGTCGTCAGCGGAGCGTACACCGCGAGTCGCTACAAAGGGCGACGCGGGAGAGCCGTAACCGCAGCCGTAGTCGCAGCCGTGGCCACGCACGCAGCCAACACCGCAGCAACAGTCGCGTGCCCGAGGGGGACCGAGGAGATTTAAAAAGGTCACGTAGCCCATCCTTTTCTTGTAAAGACATAACTAACATAATTAAGTCTATAAAAGATATCTTCCCGTCACAGCCTAGCCATAGTACACATAATGATAGTAAAAACATTATACCGGAGTTTAACCCTTCGGAGAAAAACCAGCGTATGGATATTTGGCTAAAAAAGGTGAATGAATGTGCGATGGTCTACGGCTGGGACGAGAAGAGCACTGTACATTTTGCTATGCAAAAATTGTCTGGGTTAGCTAAAATATGGTACGAAAGTCAGAGCTCAATTTTGTACAGCTGGTCGGAATGGCAAACTAAATTGTTAAACGCCTTTCCCTGCGAACAAAATTATGGGCAGTTACTTGAAGACATGTTAAAGCGCAAAAGTAGAATTAACGAACCCATCCAAAACTATTTTTACGAAAAACTTTCACTACTTAACCAATGCGATATAAGCGGCAGGCGTGCAGTCGACTGCGTTATTCATGGCATTAGCGATAGGACCACAAGGTCTAGCGCTTTAGCGCTACGGTGCGATGAACCTGACGATCTATTGAAGTTCTTAATTAGCAATAATAGAGATCCTTATACACCTCAACCATTATTTTTGAAGGATCGTAATTTCAATACGAATGACGATAAAGTAAATAACCGCTCTAATATGAAAACCAATCCTGGGTTGTTTTGTTACAATTGCAAAGAGAAAGGGCACCCGTTTTCAAGATGCCCAAAACCTCTGGTGAAATGCAGTAGTTGTGACAAAGTGGGACATAAAGCTGAACTTTGTCGTTCCAAACAAGAGACGGTATCGAGCAAAGCCGACGGGGTGGCGAAAACCATGCTCATAAGTAGTTCAAAGCCTAACAATAAATTTACGAAGGAAGTAATTGTAGAAAACATGCCATACCAAGCGTACATTGATCTGGGCAGTGAGGTGACCTTAATCGCACAGTCGTGTTTGGCAAAACTCGGGTTGTCTCACGACCAGATGCCATCCACTATGAAAGGTTTCGGCAACAACCTTGTGAGTTCATTGGGCTCTGTAAAACTAAACATGTCTATAGATAGTGTGGGGGCGACCGTCTGTTGCCGCGTAGTAGAGGACCAGTTCTTAGAGAAGGACTTGCTTATAGGACAAACCTTCACTGAACAACCTCACGTAGTTGTTTTTAAAGACGTGAATAGACTACAATTTATACACGTTGATTCAGAACTACCTAATTTTATTCAAAATGATGACAATGAACGGCTTCAGAAGGTCAGTATTGTAGCACGCTGTAACCTTCAAGGAACTGCTAGCGTCAAGGTCAGAACTGGAACGCTATTTACCGGCAGTATGATAGTTGATACGAAGGTAGTGGGCAAGGTAGGTGCGCAATACATTATTTACGGCGGGGTTTACGAAGTCAAAAACGGTTCATTCTACGTCACAGTGCAACCCTGCGCCGTCCCATGTCAGCTTCAGGAAAACTCGGTGGTCGCCAGGGCCGAAAGAGTAGAATCAGTTTATAGACTTGTGAGCGGGGAGATTTCTACAGCTATGGACACTCGCACCGAGTCTACCTCAGCTAAGAAATTCGACGAAAGTCTAATACAAGTAGACGAGATAGTTTCCGATGAAGCCAGGACCAAGCTTCTAGACGTGCTGCGGCGCCATGAACAATGTTTTGCGCATGGCTTGGCAGACCTTGGATGTACTAACGCGGTAGAAATGAACATAGAGCTGAGCAGCCAGCGCCCTGTAGTTTATAGACCGTATCGCCTCTCTCACCACGAGAGAGAGAAGGTTCGTGAAATGGTTGACGAGATGTTAGAAGCGGGTATAATTCGAGAGTCAACTTCCAACTACGCTAGCCCAATAATACTCGTGCGGAAAAAGAACGGTGGCGTACGACTATGCGTAGATTACAGGCTGCTCAATTCCCTGACCATAAAAGAGAGATACCCCATCCCGATAATAGAAGACGAAGTGGCGAGGTTATCGGGACAGGCGTGGTTCATTACCCTTGATCTCATGTCAGGTTATTATCAAGTACCGATATCGGAGGACAGCAAGCATTTGACTGCTTTTGTGACCCCCGACGGTCACTACGAATATAATCGTATGCCGTTCGGACTGGCAAATGCTCCAGCTGTCTTCCAAAGGATGATGAACCACGTTCTGGGACAGGCTCGATTTAATAAAGCCACAGTGTATTTAGATGACTTGTTGATTTTTGGTGAAACCCCGTTTGAATGTATAACTCGTTTAGAAGAAGTCTTAATATTATTAGAAAAGGCGCAGTTGAAACTGAATTTATCTAAATGCAGTTTCTTGCAAACCAAGATCGACTACTTGGGGTACGAAATTAGCGCGGCTGGCATGCGCCCAGGTTCTACCAAAATTCAGAGCGTAGCGGATTTTCCCTTGCCACAAAATTTGCACAACGTGCGCCAGTTTTTAGGACTTGTGAGTTATTTCCGGAAATTTATACAGTCATTTGCTCAGATAGCATACCCACTCACTAAGTTGTTAAAGAAAAATGCAACGTGGGAGTGGACGACTGAGCAGAAAGACTCATTCGATGTCCTGAAGTCCAAATTGATAGAAAGGCCTGTCTTGGCATTGTATGATCCTACAGCCGAGACAGAACTCCATACGGATGCGAGCAAAGTAGGTATTGGCGGGATATTGCTCCAGCGTCCAATGGAAAGTCAAGACGCATTTCATCCCGTGGCGTATTACAGCCGCCAGACGACCCCAGAAGAAAGGAACTTCCACTCGTATGAGTTAGAAACTCTTGCAGTTATATGCGCACTGAAGAAGTTCCGGGTTTACCTCTTAGGGAAGCCATTCAAAGTGGTTACCGATTGCAGCGCGCTGCGCTCTACGTTTGAAAAACGTGACCTGATACCCCGGATTGCCCGCTGGTGGATTGCCTTGCAAGAGTTTGACTGTCATATCGAGTATAGACCAGGTACAAGAATGGGTCATGTGGACGCCCTTTCCCGGAATCCTACATATGATATGGACACTACAGACCACGTAAGATATCCACCAGTACTGGCAATTTCCGACGAGGATTGGCTGCTGACTTTACAACTAGGAGACCCTGAATTGTGTAGGATTAGGGATATTGTCAGTAGTAAATTAGATCCCAAAGGATTAGCTTACATAAGAGACAATTATGTGTTAAAGGCGAACAAGTTATTTAGGTGCCTTGGGGGCAATAAAGAGAACGTCAGATGGGTGGTTCCGAAGGGTGCAAGGTGGCAGCTGTGTAAGATGAATCACGATGATATAGGTCACGTTGGTTATGAAAAAACCTTGGAACGCATGAAGAAAAGTTACTGGTTTTCAAAAATGAAACGGTTTACGAAAAAGTATGTTAGTGCATGTATAGATTGTGCCTATGCTAAGAAGGCTGCCAATGGGCGAGAGGGATTGTTACACCCCATAGAAAAAGTTGCGATTCCATTTCACACGTTGCACGTCGACCACCTTGGACCCTTTGTGAAGTCGAAAAGAGGGTTTACACATACGCTAAATGTCGTGGACTCCTTCACTAAGTTCTTGTTTATCAAGCCTGTACGGAGTACTAGTACTGCAAATGTTATAAAAGCGTTGCAAGACATTTTCGACATATTTCGAGCACCTGATAGATTGATTAGCGATCGAGGTTCTTGCTTCACTGCTCATGCATTCCGAAGGTTCTGTCTTGAGCGAGGCATAAAACACGTGTTGAACGCAGTGGCAAGTCCTAGGGCCAACGGTCAAATAGAGCGCTACAACAGGACCATACTTGACTGTTTGACAGCCCAAAATCTACGCGACAATGAGAAGGATTGGGACAATAAAATTGGGAAAATACAATGGGGCTTGAACAACACCATACAAAAAACTACAGGAAAGACACCAGCTGAAATCATGTTCGGTACGGCAATGTATAGTGAAGTCAAGCCAGCCTTAAACGCGGTCGCGAACAATACTCGCGAGGTCATTAACTTATCTGATCTCCGCACTGAAGTCAAGGAAAAGATCGATGAAGCCCAAGCTGCGCAAAAGGAGCGGTACGATCGGAATAGGCATGCTGCTCGTACATATAGCAAGGGTGATCTAGTTAAAATAACAAAGGTTGCGTTTCATGGTAAAGGTCAAAGCACAAAGCTAATGCCTTCTTACGAGGGGCCTTTTAGGGTCATTAAGGTTATAGGGAACGATCGTTACAGGGTTGCTCCAATCGCGGGTTTTGAGGGTATGATAGGGAAACGCAAGACCACGGTTGCCGCCGATAGAATGAAACCATGGGTTCATGTAGCTTCGTTACGTTTAGATGAAACAGACAACGAACAAAGCGATACTGAATCAATTGAATGATTATGCTCCCATGTCTTAAAGTCCCTTCCGACAAGCTTCAAACTATACAGAACATAAATGCAATTTTAGTTAATGTATGTACGTTGTGATTTAAATGAAATATAATGCGAGGACGTTGTTTTGTGGTGTTTCAAGTCGGGCGCGAGCTACAGACACATTCGCGCATGGCCTGGTGCCCCGCAAAACATTCGCAAGAATTTATATTTAGAAATTAGATAGCAGGATATTGTGATTTAGCCCTGTCTAACTGTTGTCTAAATCCATGTCAATGAATTTGAGATAAAATGTATAAATATCACCTTGAGTTTTGCTAAACAACTTAATATTGTGCTATTGTTTATAGCGATATTGTGATTTTATCCCAGTCTAACTGTTGTTAAATCCATATTCATGAATTTGATTTAAATTGTGTAAATATCACTTCAAATTTTGCTAAATAATTTATGCTATATATAGTGATTGCAATAAATGGTTCCGATTATAAGATGATTTACGATTATAAAGTTACATAGTTAAAAATGGTTACAAGGTTTCAAGGATAGTTATAAGTGATTACAAGGTTACAAGGATAGTTATAAGTGGTTACAAGGTTACAAGGATAGTTATAAGTGGTTACAAGGTTACAAGGATTGTTATAAGTGGTTACAAGGTTACAAGGATAGTTATAAGTGGTTATAAGGTTACAAGGATAGTAAAGTTATAAGTGTCTATTTGGTTACAAAGATGAAAATAAGTTTTTGTTAAATTATATAGCGAAATGATTAGTTGATCTACACGCATTATGTCTCTTGTTAATTTGTTGATGATGAATAAATTTTAATTAACGGTTTGCTTATGCAACAAAAATACTGTCATTATTATAACGAGTACTATAAAATCGAATATTGTATAATGTATTATTTGAATGCCTCGTTCTGCCAAGTGTAAGGTTTTATTTGGTTTCACCTGGTGCATGCATGAGGACATGCATGTCATCAGGATGGTCGAGTGTAAGGTTTCCTAATAATTATCCAAAATATAAAGTAGCTTTACCGGTAAATTTATTTAATTTAATAATTTAATTTCTTTCATAAACTGGTCACACTGGTGGCCGCTTGGTGGGGCGTGGCATTCAAAATGTTGGTTGGAAGCTAACGCTCGAAGTGTACGGATGTATGGAAGTTACCTACTTGTATTTGAAGAAATATAGTCTTTGTTAGTTTGATATTTGAGTTTAATTAAATATAACCTTCGTCGACACGTGCAGTGATATAAGGGGAAATTTTACAGATATAAGTTAAATTTAACAATGCACATGTTGTGCAATAACAATAAATCATTCCATGTTATTGACACTAACAAGTATGTTAGTAAATTTTATTCTAGGACAAGAGATAATTTTTATCTCCCTTTGTTTATTAAGAGACAGATAGCAGATGTGCTATCATATTATATTAGGGTATCAGCCAATAACTTGGCTAATAGACTATGCTCTATTGAGCAGATTGATATAAATTCAGATTATAGAAATCTGAACATTAAGACATTGCATTTAAATTAGGTTATAAGACAATAGAGACAAACTCTGGCTATGTTAGTGAATTAGATATAAATTGTAGCAAAAATAAGCAGGCTATTAACTTGGTTCATCAAAATATACAAGGTTTAAACAATAAAGAATTGGAAGTAGAACTTTTTCTAAATTCAAATAATATTGATATTTTGTGCTTAACTGAACATTGGCTGAAGTCCCATCAGTTGATGTTTAACTTTAATAACCATCATGTTGTTAGCACATTCAACAGAACAAATATGATACATGGGGGCTCCTTAATAATTATGAATAAATTAATAAAGTATAAAGAAAGAATTGATATAGTGAGACTTTCTGTTGAACGTGTTACAGAAATAGCTTGTATTGAATCTGATCAGTTTATTGTTCTAAGTGTATACAGGCCACCATGTGCATTGCTTTTATCATTCATGGAAATCATGGAAGATGCTTTGCACAAAATATGTAATTCGAATAAAGGGGTGATTATTTGCGGAGACTTTAATATAAATATTCTAGAAAACTCTCAGGCAACCAGTAACATAATAAATCTTTTTAAATCATATAATATGAATAATGTTTTCTTTGAACCAACAAGAATCACTGCCACAAGTGCAACATGTCTTGATAATATTTTTACAAATGTTAAAGTAATTTCAAGTGTTATTATTAATAATTTTGATTCTGATCACTGTGGCCAGTTGGTGTCTTTACCTTTGCATACATGTAAAGTAACAAGCAAAAGTATTACATTTGTTCCTATTACTGCTAACCGCTTAAATAATTTTAAAACAAATATGGAACAAAATCTACCCAAGTTGTCCTCTCATCAAGATGCCAACAAAATGTATGCATCCTTATTTGGTCATATAAATATGGAACACAATAAGGTTTTTAAATCAAAAACTATTAATTTGAAGAACAGTTTGACATTTAGTGAGTGGGCAACTACTGGTATATTTAAAAGCCGAAATAAATTGTATGATTTATATAATGAAAGAATGTATAACCAAAATCCGGAATTTATTGCCTATGTAAAATTATATTCTAAGGTTTTTAAACGAGTTTGTTCCGCTGCCAAATCAATGTACCTTAAAAATAAAATAAAATCAGCCCCAAATATAATACAAGCCACTTGGAACATTATCAATTCTGAATCGGGAAGGCACATAGCACACCACAATGAATTTAGGATTCAAGTTAATAATAATATTGTTTCAAAAGACACTGAAGTGGCCTCTGAATTTGAAAGATTTTTTACAAATATTCCCATAGTAACTACTCAACATCTTCAGTCGTCTTCTAGGTCTGCTGTGTTACTTCTTGAAGATAATGTTCCTCAATGTGATGCATCGTTTGAATTTACAGCAATTAGTCATTATGATATTTTAAAAGCCTTTAAAGAAATTAGTAAAAAAAAGACTAAAGACTTGTGGGGAATATCAGTAGTTACTATATCCTCTATTATCAATATTATAGCACCTCACATGGCAGCTGTGTTCAATCGTTGCGTCGCATCTGGAGTATTTCCTGACCTGATGAAGCTTAGTAAGGTAATACCACTTTTTAAATCTGGTGATACCTCAGACCCTTCAAATTTTCGACCTGTTTCTGTTTTACCAACTCTTAGTAAGTTATTTGAAAAAATTATACTTAATCAATTACTGAACTTTTTCAATAAAAATAACTTACTTCATCGGAAACAGTTCGGATTTACTAAGGGTAGATCAACTATCGATGCAGGAGTTGAACTTTTAAAAACTGTGTTCAGGGCATGGGAAGAGTCGCGGGATGCTATTGGCATTTTCTGCGACTTGTCCAAAGCCTTTGACTGCGTCAAACATGACATTCTTGTCAGGAAGCTTCATTATTATGGCATTAGAAACGGAGCTCTCAATCTTCTGACTTCGTATTTGAATAATAGAGTCCAGAGGGTTGACGTTAATGGAAAACTTTCTCCAGGATCGTCGGTTACCATGGGAGTCCCACAGGGTTCAATTCTTGGGCCGTTTCTGTTTCTCGTGTACATTAATGACTTGCCTTACTACGTAGGGGATAAAAACGATATAGTGCTGTTTGCGGATGATACATCTCTTATATTTAATGTAAAAAGACGTCTTGATAATTTTGACGAAGTAAACAATGCACTTCGTAAAGTTGTTCAGTGGTTTGATAATAATAATTTACTTTTAAATGCAAAAAAAACTAAATGTGTAAAATTCACAATGCCCAATGTTAAGCAATTAAAAACCACTGTACAAATTAACGGTGAAGAACTGGATCCTGTTGCGTCTACTACATTTCTGGGCATTACGGTAGACGCAAAACTCCAATGGGGACCGCACATTCTACGATTGGCAAGCAAATTAAGTTCAGCGGCATATGCAGTTAAAAAGATCAGACGTCTGACTGACGAGGAAACGGCAAGAATGGTTTATTTTAGCTATTTCCATAGCCTTATGTCGTATGGTATTCTTTTGTGGGGAGCTGCTGCGGATATTAACACTATTTTTGTTTTGCAAAAAAGAGCCATTAGGGCTATTTATAATTTAGGTCCCAGGGCTTCACTTAGAGAAAAATTTAAGGAAATAAATATTCTTACCGTCACTTGTCAGTTTATATACGAAAACTTAATGTACGTCCAAAAGAATCTTGATAAATTTAATAAAATTTGTAATGTACACAATAAAAATACTAGGAACAAATGTAATCTTGTACAACACGTAACTCGTCTCCGGAAAGTTAATAACACTTTTATGGGGCAATGTATACGCTTCTATAACAAACTTCCGAAGGCTATTAGGGAGCTTCCCCTGAATAAGTTTAAGGAATCAATTAAAGATAAACTTTGCAAAAATGCTTACTATAAAATTTCAGATTTTATTGAAGATAAGCCTTGGGAGTAAGTAAATTGATCGGAGTTGTATCGTGTTGCTACAGTTTGTATCGCTATGACATGTATCGCTATGACATGTATCGCTATGACATGTATAGTTATGACATTTATTATGTAAAAATGAAACAATGTGAATTAAAAAATAATAATAATATTGCTGTTTTTAAGAAAAAAAAATGACAAGTCGTGTTGCTGAGGGAGTTTCTTGCCGTTTCTTCTCCACAGCTATAACACGTTTCGAAGCGGCAATAGTTAAAAAAAAATAAGAAGTGTAAAATTGACGATTCAAAAGAGCTTGTAAAAGTCTATTTGAATAAAGATAATTTGATTTGATTTGATTTGATTATACCTTTATGCATAAACTCAATTTATGAACTAACTCCCGAGTTATATTTACGGAATAAGTTTTACCCTCACAAGACATGCTCATACCCGTGTCCCCAAAAATGTAGGCGGCGATGCATTTCTATTTCCTACATCCACTTTTCGCCACCTGTGTTTAAGTCTTACGTGTAGGGAGCGAGCTCTTTACCATTTTGGACACTTTTCCAGACTCCCTGCTACTACTGAGAATCTCCTAATAGAAGCAGATACACTTAACCCAAAAAGCAGTGATGGCCTCGAGGTTTAGGTGCGCGGTCGAGAATTTCGGCAGTCGCAGGTTCAAACCCCAGGTACACACCTCTGACTTTTCGAAGTTATGTGTTAATTCACAATGAATTATCACTTGCTTTAACGGTGAAGGAAAACATCGTGGTAAAACCTGCACACCAAAGTTCTTAGGAATTTCTTAGGTGTGTAGTCCGCCAACCCGCACTAGGCCAGCGTGGTGGACTAAGGCCTAAACCCTCTCAGTTGTAGAGGAGGCCCGTGCCCAGTAGTGGGACGTATTTGGGCTGATGACGACACTTAACCCGACCGAAGAATTGTACCCTAAACTTTTGGCACGCGCCTATCTAAACCCTAAGAACAACGTTAATAGTTTATTAATGTTTACATGATTTATCACTCCATAGCCCACAGCGGTCAATCACAATGCATTACTATTTAATTGTATTGCATATTGATACATAATATGTGGGCACATTTATCCGAAAAACAGATGTAGACGGACGACGGGTGTGCCTAGTGATGCGTAACGATTTCGACTGTTGTTTTTTCAACGATACTTCGATACAGCTTATAAACAATTTTGCTCGCGACTTCGTCCGCGTAGACTACAGGGTTGGGTACAGGGTTGGCCTACGTCATAGTAGCTTTATGCATGCAAAGTCTGAGCCCGATCGGTTTAAAATTGACAAAGTTTCATACAAACTTTCATCTCCTATTTTATGCCCTTGAGGGTAGAATTAATCAAATTCCTTTATAAGTGGATGCCTACGTCATAACATCTACCTGCATGCCAAATTTCAGCCCGATCCGTCCAGTGGTTTGGGCTGTGCGTTGATAGATCACTATGTCAGTCAGTCAACCTTTGAGTTATATATACAATATAGTAGATATAGATCAGGTTTGAATTTTTATATACTGGTAAAGTGACAATAAATTAAGTACAGTCTAATGAAGTGTCAATTGTCGAAAAACTACTGTTTTCAACGCGGTCGCGGTTTTTTAATACTTCTTTACTATAACGATAAAACTATTGTTTAAAATAAAAAAAAGGAATTGCTAGATGTGTTAACCGCAAAATTGTAGAACTACTATACTGGCTATTTTTTAAATTCTTTTAATACGACGAAGGTTGTTAAAGAAGAAACACTAAGAAAAATTCTCAGAAAAATGTACAATCCTCATTTTTCTAATATAAAATGTTCCTAACTGTCGTCATAAATTTTTTGCCACCAAGTGTTAAGTCAAATTCGGTATGTAGTGAAATACATTTCTGTCTTCTCTTTCCAGGATACAAGCATGGATTATGTAAAAACAAATATTTGTGAATCAGAAATATACGTCCCAATGCCGGGATGAAAACAAAACCCTCGTTTCACAGTGTTATTTGACAATCAAAAGTTCTACTACATTTTTTGCTAGGATATTCTAATACCTTATCAGTCCGATCGGTCTATTATAGCCACCCTTTGACACACCGTGTTTTGTATACAATATTCATTTAAACCAACCGGTAATGACGAGGTCCTTTGTTACCCCATTTATAGCCTGGAGCTCCCTCTATGCATGGTCACGTAAAAAAAATAAAGCGTTGTCTATGGGATAAGGTTCGTCATTATCTGTTTACACTGCGCTTCGTCTATGCGTGTCTATTGTTGACGACGGGTAGGTGAACATTTGTCCTTATTGACTGGGTTCTGACGGAATATTATGTTTAAAAACTTATTACAAAATTTTTGTTACAGAAAAATTTAATTTTGAAATATTTTTAATATTGGTGATGCTGTTTTTTTGGACTTAAAATTGTTTCTTTTATTAATCCATTCCGTTTTTCACTGTATTTTTTCAAAGATATTTAAATGATTGTGGTATTTCTGCCCAAATATTGATATCTTATCTGAGAGCTGTATTGCAAGAGGACTATTCAAAATATAAGTCGACTTCTAATTAAATATAACGAAAAACAGATAACGAATATACACAACGATTTATAAAGCATCACTACATAAACAAAACACAACGCATGGATAGCAATAACTTTATTTATTTGTAAATAATTACGATAAATTAACAAATTGAATTAAAATAACAAATAAAATAGAAACCAAATTAAAAATGAAGGGCCAATTTTTTTTCCAACATGATTTTTCTATTCGATAGTCTCGTCACGGAACCCTAATGCGAGTAATAAACAATGATTAGTATGAAATATTCTAAACGGGGGAGCATTATTGATACGTAAGGATTAAAGTTAATCTGCGTCAAGCGTTTAGCAAATCTATTTTTTGTGAGCCATTATAAAAATATTAAAAGTCGCTCTAAGTACTCCCAATCTGCAATTATTGTTTAAAGTGATATTATACTTAATTTTTTTTTATCTCTAAAAGGGCATTGAGATTTTTAATTGTAGTTCCACCAAGTTCGTAAATAGGTCAATAATTCTAGTCTGGCTACTTTCCCAGGCGTAAATTTATCTAAATTTGGGAATGTTCTTATCATATCTTTCTCTACACCGAAATTCATCAATATTGATCTAGTAATTTGACGTAAAAACAGTACGACAGAGTAACACTACTTCTTACGAGTTCATAATATTTGTTGTTATTGCTTTATTGTTGTTGGTGGCGGAGTAGGTTGTTGCTTCCATCAGTCACTAATATTGAACATGCCAAAAAAAGTATATCGAGTTATGAAAGGTAGTCTTAACTCAATCCAATCTTATTAAAACGCAATCAATCATTAGATACCACTGCAATTTTTTTCGTGCCTAATAAAAAACTTGGGTTGCTTATTTTATGAAATTAAATTAGAACAGACAATACACATTGAAATATGGTTATGTATCGTTCATTATTTTAAAATGCGTACAGTTATCATAAACTTTTTACTCTTTAGCATATATTGACAATATGAAGTGAATAAAAAACACTTTTAAATTATGAATAATATGTTTTGTATCGTAAAAAATGAATCAAGTATGACGAGCGAAAATAACTAGTTCAAAAGTGCTATTCAATAGTTTATGAATGCTCTGCAATGATATGCAAGTTCGACCCTCGTTTGAAGTTGTGACAGAGGATTTAAAACTAGATGGCGTTGTTAGGCTTTTTGCTGCAAAACACGCACTTTTGACTAATCGACTTTGGTAACTCCATCGCAAAGCTGGTGTCTGCTTTGGAAACGAGGGATCGCTGGTTCGGTTTGTACGATCCACAAACATTTACTTCAGGTCTGGGTGTTTGTGAGTAGGAAAAATACTACAATATACATACCAAGCATCACAGTTGTAGAGGAGGCCCGTGCCCAGCAGTGGGACGTATATGGGCTGATGATGATGATTAACGCTGATGAATGATGAATACGAGAATCCTATCTTGGCTGACACCGCCTCCAAGAATAACAATAATTAAAACTACATTATATTGTCGTAATAATTGGATTGACTTTTAAGAAGTCTAGTCTAATCTATGATCGTACCTAGGTATATATTGATGAAGAGAAATAGTAAGTTGATTATTAAGTTATAGGAGAATACGCAATATTTTTTTTACTTTTTAGTGCATTTAATTTTTTTTTGGAATAGCTTTTTTTTTAAAGGCGGTTTTTGATACTCTCAGTGTGAGATCAGGCGTATGTGTGTCTTGTTTCATTCATCACTTCAACAGTGTAGTGAAATGTGTCTTATTATTTAGAATTAGTTGAGCAAAGAAGAAAGCTAAAAATGTAAGGAAACTCTGGTTTTACTGATTAATTAATCTTGTTTTTCTCTAATTTTCAGCCCGTGCTAGTCTAGATTACTTATTTTGTATTTCAATTAAAAATAGCTAAAATACTGTATTTTGTATTTTATATTTCAAATACGTTACTTAAATGTATTTTGTATTTCGTATTTTAATTACTTGCGATACAGTATTTTGTAATTTGTATTTCAATTAAAGCAAAGCGTGTATTTTGCCCAGCCCTGGTCACGTCAATGTTCTTAAAGGAGTAGGCAGTAGCGCATTAGTCATTCTAACTTTCACTAGGTGATATAAGCATATCACCCATAAGTAGTAATAGTTTAAGGTTCCACGTAATAGGGAGCAAAGTATCTAATACCGATTTGCCGTCTCATTTTCAGAATTCGTGATATTACTGAACATTTCCTAATTGAAAATCCATTAACACTGCACGACTTGGGGTCGAACCCGGGTCCACTAGATCGCACGGCACACGCTTGTGCCGCGAACCACGAGTCCACGAGTCACTCACTACCAAAATTGCACATTATTAATAAGTCGCACACTCTTTATACATGTTCCATCTCCTGCAGGACATAATTATTTTATTGATGCTGGCAACTTCTTCCTGTACGCGCCATGATTTCAATTCACTTGGGTATAAACAGTTAACGCTCCATGAGCCAGTAAGTAACATCATCATCATCATCATCAGCCCAAATACGTCCCACTGCTGGGCACGGGCCTCCTCTACAACTGAGAGGGTTTAGGCCTTAGTCCACCACGCTGGCCTAGTGCGGGTTGGCGGACTACACACCTAAGAAATTCCTAAGAAATTTTAGGTGTGCAGGTTTTATCACGATGTTTTCCTTCACCGTTAAAGCAAGTGATAATTCATTGTGAATACACACATAACTTCGAAAAGTCAGAGGTGTGTGCCTGGGGTTTGAACCTGCGACCGCCGAAATTCTCGACCGCGCGCCTTAACCTCGAGGCCATCACTGCTTTTTTGTAAGTAACAACCACTTTTTTCTATTTTGTTATTAAGTAATAGTAAACTTATGATAACGCCATCTTTAATTTTGAAGCGAAAACAAATAATTTTAATTGCGACATTTATGTTGTATTAGACACACTAATCTGAAAACTTTAAAGAGCTTGACCAAAAAGTGTACATGTAATTCGCTAGATGGCGCTATAAATACTATTCAACACAAATTTTACAAATAATATTAGAAGTCATAAACACCATCAGTGGCCTGTAGTCGTTTAAGGCATGCATAGAGCTGCTCTACATTTAAGCGTACCTTATTCCACAACGCTACTTAAATACGGATATTACTATACTCTTTGATACGGATTTTTGAGTGCATTATGTCCACAAATTACAAAAAAAAACGGTAATAATTTTCTTATAATAAATTCGACGCAACTATTGCCAGTAGTATATATTTAAAACGATATCTATATTTAGGTACATTAACAATTTAAAACGTGTGTAGTGCTTGATTTTCTCCCCAAAAAACGGTAATAGGTTCACCCCATATTACTTGGAAAGAAGCGCTATTGGGGAAATGTAAAGAAACTCTCTTCAATTCCACCACAAACCTCCTCCTTTGCTGACACCGGCTGGTAAAATTAGTTGTGGAGAAATCTCAAGCATGCAGGTTTTCTCGTGGTATTTACTTTCACCATTTTTAATGCGTAATATTTAAATATATACACACTTAACTTCTAAAAATACGTAGTGTTAGCCAGGCATTTGAACCTACGACCATCACGATGGTGTTTTGTCGAATGCGACCTTAATCCTCTATCTAAACGTTCCAGACACATTATTAGTACCAATCATTGTGTATTTAATATGTCATCGTACTTGTCTTTTGTAATATCGGTGTCGCACAGTGCTGTACTTAGGAATATTAGCTGGGACATTCATTTTCCAAATCGAAGTTGAAAACTAAAACTGGGTAGAAAAAATGTTCATCATCATCATCATCATCAGCCCATACACGTCCCACTACTGCTAAACCCTCTCAATGGTAGAGGAGGCCCGTGCCCAGCAGTGGGACGTATATGGGATGATGATGATGATGATGATTGAGTGACCATTGTGATTTTATCTTATGGAGTTTACAAGCAAATGTCAGTGCTGTCATTTTCAAACGTCTCTCCAAATCAAAACAAAAATAATAAAACAATAAATACCTGTTTTTAAATTCGCTTTCATATCCTCAAACCTTGTATAATCATCCTATTAAAGTTCTACACAAATCTATCTATACAAATAAATAAAATTGGAGTGTCTGTTTGTGATATTGAAATAACCGCTTTTTAATAAATGTATATGGATGTATACACGGTACATATACCAAAATAACGTTTTTTACTATTTTTGTCTGTCTGTCTGTCTGTTTGTCCCCGCTAATCTTTGAAACGGGTGGACCGATTTTAACGGGACTTTCACTGGCAGATAGCTGATGTAATAAGAAGTAACTTAGGCTAAAAAATTAGAATGGACTGTTAGGTAAAAAAAAATTAATAAAAAAAAATCGACTGTTAGGCGGAACGGAGTTCGCCGGGTCAGCTAGTATTAAATAAAATATCAAGTATTTAAGACCCCACACAAAGGTCTGACTACGCCCTCAATCACGGCGGACATTAAACACGCAAGCCGTGGGAATCGGCCCCACGCCAGCATGGTACTGCTAATTCGTGTACTCATACCTTACTGACATTTTATAAATGACATTTTGAAGCTTGTCTAGGCTTTTTCAGAACAAAATTACATTTCACGCCTGTATTTTCCGAGGGGATAGGTAGAGGTGCATTACTGACAGCCCCGTGGCGAAGTTGACTAGACACCAGCTTGCGAAACGCGAGGCCACACGTTCGATCCCCGCACCGAGACAAATGTTTGATCCACAAGTATTTGTTTCGGGTTTGGGTGTATGTGAGACCGAAAAGTCTCTCGTAGTTTCTGATACCCACGACACAAGACTTGTATCTTAATGTGGGGTCAGAACTATGTATGTGACTGTTGGGTGTATTTATTTATTTATTTATTAGTGCACCTACATTCCTCCACTTGTGTTTTCGTCCTACGTTATAGGGGGTTTATTGCCATTTTTCGGGCAAATTTTCAGACTCCGTGCGAATGAGAATTTTCTAATGGAAAAAACTAATAGCACTTTTGCCCACGCGATTTTTACCTAACCTGAAACTTTTAGAACGCACGCCAAATATTTATACTTTCTACGTAATTTATTTTTTCTAAGGCGATTTGTGTGTGCTTTGCGCCTATCTACGCTATTAGATGACTCCATAACCTCAGGGTAAATTTCATCAACAAACCCGCAGGTGTAAAAGAAGGGTAATTTAATTTTGGTGTATAATTTTTTTTCCTATTCTTGTGCCTTCGGTATTTTTAAGGAATGTACATTAGAGTCATGTCAGGGAGATAATATGTCATCATCATAAAACATAATGCGTGGTTACACGGTACGATTTCATTATAGACTTTTTTCTGTATTTATATTGCGTACCTATTATATGAAATTGAATATAATTAGGCGATGCGTGGATTTAGGAATACACTTCTACCTATCCCTCAGTTCACGATGAAGTATATATTCGGTAGTACCTAAAATGTTACCAACAGATAAGAAAATATAACGTAAAAGGTCTTAGGAATTTCTTAAGTGTGTAGTCCGCCAACCCGCACTAGGCCAGCGTGGTGGACTTAAGGCGTAAACTCTCTCAGTTGTAGAGGAGGCCCGTGCCCAGCAGTGGGACGTATATAGGCTGATGATGATGAAAAAATATAAAAACGCCGTAAAAATAAATTGCTATTCTACGAGAGCGCTAGATCTGGACCGCTAACCAATGCGTAGTACCAGGAGCGCATAAAGTAACAGAAGATTCAACGGACACAGTTTAAAAAATGTAGACTCGAGTTGTAGGTAAACTGCAGATGTTTTTAGCTACTGGTGACAACTTTAAGGGCACGTATTTAAGCTGTGACATCTGTTTGCTTATCCTGGCAACGCAGTTCTGAGAATCAAATCGATATTATCCGCTAACGTTCGGTTATGCACGTCGACATTATGAAATTGCTTTAGCTGGCAGCTTCCCCCACTTTCAAGTAGATAAAAAAACACAAAATTGGTATAAAAATACTGAGTTATTTTATACATTAAATAAAATATTTTACGCTAACTATATCTATGTTTTAACAACCTGTAAACATCAATTATAATTCATTACTTTAGCCTTCTGACTTTCACAGGGACCTGTTGGAAGCAGCCTGCAACCAGCGACGTCCCGCCACCTTAACTAGGTGGTCCGACCATCTTGTCGGAGGACGTCCCATGCTGCGCTTTCCGGTATGTCCCTGTGAAAGTCATTGGGAGAGGCCTATGTCCAGCAGTGGACTTCCATTGGCTGATGGATTGGACTTTAGCCTTAAATTTTGGTAATTATTAATAATATTCAATTAATCACACTTACAGTGACATTTATACTTTTATATAAATATTACTAGTATAAAGAGGAAAGGTTTCAATTTTTGTAAGTTTTATTTTTGTGCGTTTGTAACAAATAAATCCGGACGGATTTGAACGATTTTTAGTATGTTAATAGAAGGAAACTTCCGAAGTAAAATACGCTAAAAAATTTTATAAAATTACGACCGGGCAGCGAGGGGCTCTAAATGAAATGAAGCACAGTTACGAAAAATATTGCTAAGAATGTTATAACAGGCGTTTTGTAGTGAGTGAGATTAGTACTCACCGCTAGTAGATAAATAAACACAAAATTAGTATAGAAATGTCTGAATCATTTTATACATTAAATATAATGCTTTACGTTCACTTATCATGTAAAATGGTCAAGAATATATCTATTCATATTGTAATAGGTCGGCTCTACCAGGGTAGTATGAATGTGCCACAGAATACCAACGTAGCTCAATAGCTCAAACACATTTTGGCATTATGGAAAGTTTTCGTAACGTGTTTTTTGTAATCTGAACCACAGTCCTTTTCAACACGATTAAATAAATAATAGTATTTTAGCGTCTCACGCCAATTTCCATCGCCATCGGAGCGTACGCAAACATATAAAGTATCAAAAAGTTTACGAAAACCTGTTCTAAAACTGCCTCTTCGCACTCCATTAAACAAACCGTGTTTAACATATTTTCTCTATCTTTACCTTACTAAATTCAACTCTGTATTTATAAAAATACGGTTTAAAATCTATTGCTAGTGGACGCCGAAAGAAATTCCCACATTATCCCCATGCATGATCAAATTTGTAGTGAGACAATCGATTTTTTCCACGCAATTTGACCGATTAATGGCAGAATGCGGCGTAACGGTGGCAAAGTAGGCTAAACAAACTACTCATTAATATGCTTTTTGTCATAGTTTTTTTCTTTAATTCTCGACCGAGACAAACTTTTGTGTGGTCCACGAATACTTTTTTGGTTTTAAGTGAACAGACTATTGTTGATGTCCACATTACGAGACTTCTAAGTGTTTAAAAATATATATGTATGTACATATTAACGCTTTTTTACTAAAGGGATAGGCAGAGATTATTGGGTGCCACAAGCTATGACCTTGACCCACTTTTGTCGGTTGAGCGTACTTGTAACACTACCCTTACGCCCTTGAAGCCATTGAAAAAGAACACAAGTCTAATCAACATGACACAGAACAGACCTAAATCTTAGTGGGAGAATTGACCTGGATGTTGTCCACAGAACCGCTCAATATAGTAACCTGAAATCCCCACTTTACTAGGGAGATTTTGTCTATGAATGGGATCACGAAAGGTCCAATAGCTGGCGAAACTGGGTCGTAGGGCGGACTGCGAATGCGTAACGATGTTTATTACTTTTACGTTATCATCCAATAGGGTTGGCGAAGTACTTGTCACAAATAACTATGAACGGTTACTCGAATCTTTAGCCATGGTGTTAAGCACCAAGATACCTACGAAAGTATTCTCTTGAAGCTCCATCGTTGTATAAATTCTAGTTCTACATCTTTTTTCGATTCAAGTCTGTACTTTCTCAGAAGCCGTACACTTGAACAGGACCAACGAGACAGTAACTATATTATATTGGCATTGAATTGTTACGATAACATTTTTGCTTAGATATTTTCCTGATATTTTTTGAACCATAAATGATTTGAAAGAACTCCTACCATACTGTTTAATCCATCCATCCATCAGCCAATGGAAGTCCACTACTGGACATAGGCCTCTCCTAATGACTTCGACAGGGACCTGTTGGAAGCAGCTTGCATCCAGCGACGTCCCGCGACCTTTACTAGGTCGTCCGACCATCTTGTCGGAGGACGTCCCACGCTGCGCTTTCCGGTACTGATGATGATACTGTTTAATAGTTTATTTCTATTATTACAGTCCTCAACATCAAAGTAAATGTTTTTGGTGTTTTTCCCATATGGGGATCTCGTTGTGTAATGACTAGGCGCTTAGAAATAGTTCGTAAATGTCAGTGTTTTAGGATGGATATTTTTCGAAAAATTATCTACTATTTACATCTTTACAGAAATTGGTTAAATAAAGCTATATTAGATAAAGTTTAAGCAAAATACTTTTATTATAATAGACATGGATACAAAAAAACTCGACGCAACCCGCGTTGTTTATTGAACTTTGATAAACAAAAATATACTAACACACGTTAAATGCTCAAATACAAGCTAGAATAAAACAGTGTACAATATACATACACACCGACATTTGCTCTCTCGCTCTGGCTCAATAATTGTTGTATTTGTATCTCTCTTACCTGTCGTTTTTTCCGTTGCATCCGGTTTGAAATCACAATGATTCTAATTCTAAAAACTCTATTTCAATATATTTTTCTGTGGCGGCAGAATTACAAAAAAAACTTTTGCTAATATTAATTCAAACAAGAGATTTATCAAATAATAGGGCAACCCTATCGTGAACTCTGCTCCATGGGCTAGTTTACTTCATAATTGTTGCAAGTGGCGATACAAGGGCTCGGTTGTAGGGAACTGTTATCTGATCTGCTTAAAAGTCATGCTGCTCTGGTGAAATAAAGCGTGAAACATTGTCTGAGCATGTAGAATTACTATTTTCCGGTGGCGCAGTTGGCTAGACACCAGCTTGCGAAACGAAAGGCCGCGGGCTCGATATTCGAACCGAAAAAAATGTTTGTGCGATCCACAAATATTTGTTTCGGGTCTGGATGTATGTGAGACTGAAAAGTCCATCGTAGTTTCTGATACCCACTACCCAAGACTTATATCTTAGTGTGGGGTTAGAGCTATGTATGTGACTGTTGGGTGTATTTAATAATTTACGTAAAATCTTTGATTTTTTTATTTCTTTCTAGAAGTTATCTGCCTTGGCACTTTCATTAATAATGTCGCTAGTTCTTATTTTAGACAAACGAAAATATTATCTAAACGTTACCCTGAAAATATAGTATATGTATGTATGTATGTGCATTATATGTTTGTATTTTGTCATAGTATTGTTTTAATATTTTACACGCCTGCCTCATCTCATCTCTGCATCACCCTAGTTTCCACTGGTGGAGAATGCCTTAGGCATTAAGTCCACCTCTACAAACTTAGGATAAAGTGTAAATAAATAAAAGGCAACGATAATATGAACGTACTTTAGATTCAACTGAGAGGGTTTAGGCCTTAGTCCACCACGCTGGCCTAGTGCGGGTTGGCGGACTACACACCTAAGAAATTCCTAAGAACTTTTTAGGTGTACCCTCTCAGTTGTAGAGGAGCCCCGTACCCAGCAGTGGGACGTAGTTGGGCTGATGATGATGATGATGACTTTAGATTCAAATCGAATGCCTTACCATACAGTTATTTTATCGCTAGCACTAGTTTCATAATTAAACAACAAATATGAAAAGTAATCATCTGCTAATAGCTTTGATTTGATTATCACAATTAAAATTCGACCTAATGTCGTAGCCCTTGGCCCAATAGCATTATTAGAAATTTACACGTCCCTTACAAAGTACAGCTAATTAGTGTTCTAATCTGTGAAGGATGTAATGCTATATTATGCAATTTAACGGTGAAGGAAAACAGTAAAGAAATTTCTGTGTTTTTGACTGGCAAGGCTAAATGAAGTTATTAGATATATTTCATTGCACTCTAAGTGAATTCACAAGGATAGTTGCATGGACAAAATCTATACAAATAAATAAAATTGGAGTGTCTGTTGGTGATATTGAAATAACCGCTTTTTAATAAATTTATATGGATGTATACACGGTACATATAACGAAATAACGTTTTTTACAATTTTTGTCTGTCTGTCTGTTTGTTCCCGCTACAGCCCCGTGGCGCAGTTGGCTAGACACTAGCTTGCGAAACGAGAGGCTGCGGGTTCGATTCCCGCACCGAGACAAATGTTTATGTGATCCACAAATATTTGTTTCGGGTCTGGGTGTTTGTGAGACCGAAAAGTCTCTCGTAGTGTCTGATACCCACGACACAGGACTTGTATCCTAGTGTGGGGTCAGAACTATGTATGTGACTGTTGGGTGTATTTATTATTTATTATTTATCTCTGAAACGGGTGGACCGATTTTAACGGGACTTTCACTGGCAGATAGCTGATGTAATAAGGAGTAACTTAGGCTACGTACATATAAATAAAATTGGAGTGTCTCTTTGTAATATTAAAATAACCATTTTTTACTACATGTATATATAAATATATATACGGTACATACACCAAAATATCATTTTTTACAATTTTTGTCTGTCTGTTTGCTCCGGCTAATCTCTGAAATGGTTGGACCGATTTTGACGGGACTTTTATTGGCAGGTAGCTGATGTAATAAGGAGTAACTTAGGCTACTTTTAGTTATAAATTTTCTTATTAAAAATTAATTTTCCGCGCGGACGAATTCGCGGGCACAGCTAGTCGTATATAAATTAGATTATATAATAAGGTAAATGATTTGCTACACTATTGTATAATTATATATTGGGATAACAATCCCGTAAAAATGTTGGTTAAAAAATAAATAAATATTATTTGTTTAAAAAGACCAAGGCAGACAACGTGTAACACCCGACAAAAGACATTCAGCAATTGTGTCGCGTTTATGAATTGACCGGTATATTATAAGTTTCTAGCTGGACATTGTTGCAAATGACGAGAGTATTCTGACCCTAGACTCAGTGGCGGTACTTCCATAAAAAAGCCCAAAAGCGTTAAACGTTAATTTTATAATGTCTGCTTTATAATTGTTTATTTTGGGGTCAGTATATTCTCATTTATATGTCGAATTGCTTTAGTTAAATAAATATTTGAAACTTAAACACTATTATTCGGAATGTTGTAAGGCAATCTGTGCTTTTGGGCTTCTATGGGAGTACCGCCACTGCCTAGACTAAAATATAAGTTGTCAGTCATGAATATCAGAAACTACGAAAGACTTTTCACGTGGATCACGCAAACGTGTGTCTCGGTGGAGTCGAACCACTGCCTTTTGTATGGAGACTAGTATCTAAGAAACTGCAAAAGACACAATTTAACTATTTACATACATACATAAACTCACACCTGTCTCCCGCTGGGGTAGGCAGAGACTATAAAGCGCCAAATGCCACGGTCCAAACACACCTCTTTCGCTTTCTCCACTGACATTATCCTCTTCATGCATGCACGTCGGTTTCGAGGACTCTTAATTTATCATTTTTAAATAAATTACCGATGTGTTCTTTATAGGTTCGCCTGGGCCATCCTCGACCGACTTCACCACTAAATTTAACTATTTAAAATCCACTGTGCTTACCATCAGGTACAGTGGAGTCACTTTGCCGTGCCAGAAAAAAAAAAAAAAAAAAATCTATCATCATCATCATCATCATCACCAGCCCAAATACGTCCCACTGCTGGGCACGGGCCTCCTCTACTACTGAGAGGGTTTAGGCCTTAGTCCACCACGCTGGCCTAGTGCGGGTTGGCGGACTACACACCTAAGAAATTCCTAAGAACTTTTTAGGTGTGCAGGTTTTTTCACGATGTTTTCCTTCACCGTTAAAGCAAGTGATAATTCATTGTGAATACACACATAACTTCGAAAAGTCAGAGGTGTGTGCCTGGGGTTTGAACTTGCGTCCGTCGGAATTCTCGACCGCGCGCCTAAACCTCGAGGCTATCACTGCTGCAATATTTCTATACTTAAGTCTTAAATTATAAATTTGAAAGTAACTCTGTGTAACGTTTCACGCCTAAACCGACTGGACTGATTTGTATGATTGTCTGTATCGTGATAGATAGGACTTTGGGGAAACATATGGTACTTTTTGTCCCGGAAAAATGGAGGGTTCTCGTGGGATTACGACGGAATTCCTAATTGCACCCAGGCGAAGCTGAGTCCCACAGCTAGCTAACACAGTATCATAAGTCAAATCTTTCAAAGACTCGCAATGTAATCTTCATTTTCCAAGCAAAAGTAATAAACAAAAATAATAAATAAATACACCCAACAGTCACATACATAGTTCTGATCCCACACTAAGAGATACAAGTCTTGTGTCGTGGGTATCAGAAGCTACGAGAGACTTTTCGGTCTCACATACACCTAGACCCGAAACAAATATTTGTGGATCACACAAACATTTGTCTCGGTGCGGGGATCGAACCCGCGGCCTCTCGTTTCGCAAGCTGGTGTCTAGCCAACTGCGCCACGGGGCTGTCAAAAAATATATTATAAGCTTAAATTAAAGAAAATAGTTAAGTATGGTAATAGTTTTTTTCCCAAGACTTGTTACTTACGGTCTCGCGAAATTACTATGAAGACAATAAATTCTCCTATACAATGAGTATTAGATAAATATTTACAGGTATGTATTGAGAAGCCGAATGTAAGGTATTCATTAGAATAAGTGAATGTGTGTGACAAGTGAGCTTTAAATCAAATAAGAACGGCTGAATGGATCGTGATAAAAATTTGCAAATAAACAGATTATAGTTGGGAACAGCACGTGTTGGACTTTTTAATCTAGAAATACGGGCGATGAACGGGGAAATAGAAATATTAAAGAGATCATAAAAATATAACAGCTTCATCGAGATACCAGCTGAAAACGAGAAACGTGAAACAAGAGGCGGTGGGTTCGATCCCGGCACCGAGACTAATTTTTATGTGATCCACAAATATCTCTTGTGATTTTGTGCGACTGAAAAGTCTTTCGTAGTTCGCGACACAAGACTTGTAACTTAGTGTTGGGTTAGAACTAAGTATGCATGTAGCTTTTCGGCGTATTAATTTTTATTGTTTTTAAGTAATCACAACTTTGAAGTTGAACTTTTCAACTCGAAGTCGAAATCAGTAGGTGGATTTTCTAAGTTAGTGAATCGACCAACAGAATACAGAACCTATTATATTATCTGATTCCAAGCCTGTATACTCGTATAACTATTGTAAGTGTACAATCATAACTAAGTACGGCGTGGGAACACGCATGCGCCGAAAGGTATGCATCTTTCGTCCCTCTCTAACATATAATTACGCGCTACACCCGTCCTTGTCATCAAAAATTCGTGACTGCAGCATTTCGCCTTTGTGAGTCGGTACTTTGTTTTTGATTGACGATAATTTAAATGAATATACATTTTGGATTATTTTATTCGTCACTTGTATTTTAAAGTGCGCTAGATTTGATTTGTTAAGTGATTAACATCATCATCAGCCCAAATACGTCCCACTGCTGGGCACGGGCCTCCTCTACAACTGAGAGGGTTTAGGCCTTGGTCCACCACGCTGGCCTAGTGCGGGTTGGCGGACTACACACCTAAGAACTTTTAGGTGTGCAGGTTTTATCACGATGTTTTCCTTCACCGTTAAAGCAAGTGATAATTCATTGTGAATACACACATAACTTCGGAAAGTCAGAGTTTGAACCTGCGACCACCGAAATTCTCGACCGCGCGCCTAAACCTCGAGGCCATCGAACCTCGAAGTGATGAACATAGGTTGAAAATATTGTTTGGGTACCTCAGTTTTTTTTCGCTTAATCAAAATACCTATGTATTTTCTTAACCTTCAACTACTAGAAACTATATTACGCGGAGTTAATCTCTATACAGGAAACAAAAAAAGACAGTTGCTCCTAATATGAATTTGAAAGTAACAGCCTGCTAGCGCTTTTGAACGTAAAATCTAGGATTTGATTTCCAGGTTGATTAGTAAAAAACTCTTAAAATACCTTCCAAATTCTGCCAAATAATGTAATAAATCATTATCAAGTCATAAAAATATTCCTATTAGGTATTGTAATTTTAAAGTATCCGTGGGCGTAAAGTTGAACGTGCAACAATACATTTAGAAAAGCGACATCTATTATCAGAAAATGTAAGCTCGGAATTATGAGTTCACAATATTGTGATATTGTAAATTTTATGGCGTTAAGATGATCATAATTTAAAGTATTTTGTGGCAGAAGTATGCGTTTAAAAACGCCTACACCTTATAAATGAGGCTTTTTAAGTATGCACGAAACGGAGATTGTTTCGGAAGTGTTTCGTACTTTCTTTTACCTACAGACTCGCTTGCGTTACTATATTTATTAATAATTTTACAAAAATGCCTTTGAGGTATTAAATAGTCCAGAAAGCTTGTTAAAATATACTAGGTACTGATAAAATCCTTTTGTATTTAAATTTACGAAAAAAATAATTTTTGAATTTACAAAAAAATAATAAAAAATAGTAAAGTGTACCATACACTGTGCTGCTTGGTATTTGTAATTGGCCTAACTAGACCTAACAACCCAAACGGTCTAGGACCATGAACAATGTCGAAAGATTAGGGCCTTAGGGACGATAATCATCATCATCATCATCATTTCTGAATTCTGAATGTTACCGTAGCAGTAACAGAACGGACATAATAACTTTATCATACCAATATAATTTATTGTTCTGTGTGGGTCGATAAGGAATGCTATTGACGTAGAGCTTATTAAATACTTTTTAAATAAAGGAATTTGAAATGTGTGTCTAATTTTTCCTTTTACTGTTTTTCTAAGTTTAATAAAATAGAAACGAAAAAATCTAACATGTAGAGTTATTATTGCTCAAACAAGCCTTTTGGTCATACGTAATAGAATTTACCGGGGCGAGAATCCAACTTGCATCCTCTCGTTTTTCTAGTTATTGTCAAATAATACACATATTAATTGTGTACTTACTACTATTACTACTCACTAAAGAACAAAATTAAGTAAGAATAAAATTAAATCAGGAGAGATGTTTTGCGTGGAAAGTTTTACGTAATACGAGTTTATACCTAAACGATTGTAAATGAAATAACATAAAATAAAAAATATATATGTAATAACCAATCTACTTCCCACCATATTTTTTATTTTTCACATTTTATCAGGCTCAGTTCAAGTGAATGATTTCTCATTGATGTACCCTTAAAAGTTGATTGACCCAATAGCACTGGCCATTTTATAATTAAAATAATTTCTAACAAAAAAAATCATCTTATAACCAGTATTTATATGCTTTATAAAATATGCGCCCATTATAGGTATATGGTATAGATGTCACTGGATGATACCAAGGTAGCCTACATGAACAAATAAAAAAAAATCTAACAAAAAAACTACTAATATCTAATGTTGTTACAGGTGTCACTTGCCTCCTTCAACCAATTAAAAAAAATAGCACTGGCCACTTATATGATTAAAATATCTACCAAAAAAAAACTTGCAACCAATCTCTATATGGTCGCTTACAAAACATGGCTCCGTTATAGGTGTCATTGGATGTTGTGGTCGGCTCGGCAGTCGGCCTGGTTCGGCGCCCATTCTGACGCTCAGCAGACCGCCCGTTTCATCCCACCGACATTGTTTACGAGTTACCAACTTACGACTGAAGCCCGCGTACTTTTGTACTTTTAGGGTGTGGTTTCTCTACTATTTCGAAGGACATTCCTAATAAAACGAGGACGCTTAAGGGCATAAACGTTTAAGAAAAATATTTAAATATTAAATGATTCAAAATAACGCAATTCTCCACTAAGAAATATAAGTTTTATAAGTACACTTTTTTAATACTAATAACTGGTCAGTAAGTCAGGATTGTCTATGGTTGGGTGCTAAAGTGACATACGTTGTTTTCGAATTTTAAAATTTAAATTTGTTTTTTACTGTATTTTCAAGTGTTGATTATGTGTAAATGTAATTAGAAGTTACAGTACCTGCCAGTGAGTGTTTCCTGATATCACACTTAACCACACAACGAACTTTTCCACTGTGTTTTATACACCACCACCGCACATCACACGAATATGGAGGCTATCGTTTCACAATCCATGAATCAAATCGTCCAGTTCTTTAATGAGCAAATGGAAGCTTTTATGGAGCAGTTGCCGAAAACAACATCGTATTGTAATACTCCAGCCGATACCTTAGCAAGTAGCTTCAATACGTTCCGAGAACATTCTCCAAAGTCAAATTGAACTTCTCGCAAAACAAGTTGACCACTTGGAAATGCAGCGGCGCCGCAAGATCCTCCTGCTGCATGGTCTGCCTGAAGTACAGAACGAAGACACTGCAACAGCTGTTGTCAAATGCGTCACGGAGACTCTTCGATTATCTGGATTCACGGCAGACAAACTCACTCGTTGTCACAGATTGGGCCGTAGCACTGCGAGCCAACCACGTCCAATCTTATTCAAATTAAATGACTTGCTTCTTCGAGACAAATTGTGGTCTTCCAAAACCAATCTCAAAGGTTCAGGAATAACATTATCTGAATTCCTCACAATAACTCGACATGACATTTTTATGTCGGCGAGGAAAATGTTTGGAGTCACCAAATGTTGGACGCATGAGGGCAAATTTATGTTCTCGGGCCTGACATTGTGCGACATCGCGTCAACACTGTGAAGGAGCTCGATGCTATTGTGCCCGTGAAGACGACAACCGCAACCAAGGAAGCAGCAGGTGGTCGTAATACAGCTCCAATGAACACCAGACGAGGTGCAATAGTTAAAAAATAGTTGCGTAGTGTTAATTTTAAATTTTATCTGTTGTTAAAATACTTGCGATACCTTGTACTGACTTATCACGTTACTGGCGAATCTGACACTTCTTGTTGATATCAACAAATTAATTTTTATGTTACCCTCAGTTATGTTTGTATTAAATAGTGTTTCGTTTCCAATATTAGTGAATGTAAGATTGTTAGCATTCGTTATTTGTTTTTTTTTCTCTCTTTTTAAGTAGTCAGTATGAAAGCATTTTTCTTTTATGATTTTTTCTTTTTTTATTTTTATTATCATTTTTGTGTAGTTTTGTTATATTTTTTTAATTTTAAATATTTAAATGTTAAACACAACTGGCAGGTGAATAAGCTTGAATAATCCTTACTATCCTTACTAATATTATAAATGCGATTGTAACTCTGTCTGTCTGTCTGTCTGTCTCGCTTTCCTGCTAAAACTACTGAACCGATTTAAATGAAATTTGGTACACAGATAGGTTGGAGCCTGGGAAAGAACATAGGATACTTTTTATCCCGGAAAATGTAGTATTCCCGTGGGAATGGGTATAAGTAGCTCTGTCAATATTCTGCTTTTACGCCTAAACCGTTTGACCGATATGAATGAAGTCTTTTACAGACATAAATGTGATCCTATGAAGTAACATAGACTATATTTTATCCCAAGAATATGTAGGGTTCCCGTGGGATAAGCATATAATGTAATGCAAAAGTAACACTGCCTATGCTATGCTTTCACGCCTAAACCATTTGACCGATTTAGATGATTTTTAATATGGGGGTAGATGGGACCCACCCAAGAAACATAGGATACTTTATATCCCGGAAAATGTAGTATTCCCGTGGGAATGGGCTTTCACGCCTAAAATATTCGCCCGATTTATATGAATTTTGCTATGGACTTAAATAGAACCCTATGAAGTAACATAGACTATATTCTATCCCGGGAATATGTAGGGTTCCCGTGGGATGAGCATATAATGTAATGCAAAAGTAACGCTGCCTGTGTTATGCTTTCTCGCCTAAACCATTTGACGATTTAGATGAGTTTTAGTATGGGGGTAGATAGGACCCACTGAAGCAACATAGGATACTTTTTATCCCGGAAAATGTAGTATTCCCGTGGGAATGGGCTTTCACGTCTATACTATTCGCCCGATTTATATGCTTTTTGGTATGAATATAAATGGGACACTATGAAGTAACATAACCTACGTTTTATCCGAGGAATATGAAGGGTTCCCGTGGGATGAGCATATATTGTAATACGAAAGTAGCACTGCCTGTTATGCTTTCACACCTAAACCATTTTGACTGATTTGGATGATTTTTGGTATGGACAAAAATGAGACCTTAAAAAAGGACATAGGCTATTTTTTTAAATCCTTATCCTTACTAATATTATAAATGCGAAACTAACTCTGTCTGTCTGTCTGTCTGTCTCGCTTTCCTGCTAAAATTTCTGAACCGATTTAAATGAAATTTGGTACACAGATAGTTAAGACTTTGAGAAAGGACATAGGCTACTTTTTATCAAGGAAAAGGGGTTTTAAGGGGGGATGAAAAGTTGTATGGAAGTATTGTCATTTTTAAAGCTAGAAGCTTGAAACTTATTTTTGTTGATTAGATATAAATAAATATGACATTTAAAGTTTGTAAAAAAAATGTACCTTTAAGGGGGTAAAATAAAAATAGGGGTGAAAGTTTGTGTGGAAATTCGTCATTTTTGAAGCTAGAATGATGAAACGACGTGTAGACGACTGTAACTATACGAGTATTTCTGTTACGCTTTCACGATTAAATCATTTGACCGATGTAAACGATTTTTGATATGGACATAAATGGGACTCTGTGGAGTAAAATAGACTACAACTTATTTTCATTCTGAACTGATCCTGTAGTCTACGCGGACGGAGTCGCGGGCAAAAGCTAGTTTTAAAATATTTATATGTTAATTTATTTATAAGAACGTAAAAATTATTTAAATTTATATGTTACATAGCAGCAATTTAAATCACAGCAATGAATATTTGTCCTCATCAATTGCCTCAGATGAAATCACTGATAGTCTTGTGCTGTTTCTTACCATGGGATGGCGCGAAATTCGCACAGATTTTTCTCGACTTAATCCTTCAGCGATACCTCGACTGTCCTACTTGCCGACGTCCGTTCGGAAGTCCCAAGTGGACCGGTTTGGTAGCTCGATCGACTCCCATTCTATTACGTGGCCGAGTCAACAAAGTCATTACAGTATTATCAAATCACTCCAAATAAATCCTTAAAAAACTACCAATGGACTTTTCTATTCACCCAAGCATATCTAAAAGCCAATTAATAATGCTAACGATAAGGGCACATTATTCCAATTAGAATATCCCATCTCGATAGCCCTGCGTGGTCACCGCGCTGGACACCCACCGACGTAACCCGATCCGGTTCTTAAAGAACAGCCGTAGACCTCAAAATTTATTGAACGAACAATAAATAGTAAATTGGATCTTAAATTATTGCTTTATAGAATAGGTTTTGTTGTTCGAGTTAATTAAATGTCGAGTTAGGTGACTTTTTTATTTTACGGAATATTCTTAACATTATTTGAAGTTAGCATTGGGTTGGCATGTAAAATAAAGACAACCAAAGTTTGACTTCCAGGATGGGCTAAGTTTTAAAGGACTTTTTCATCAGAAAAAAATTTAGCAGCAACAAAGTTATGCAAGTGTGCCCAGTGCCGGAACTTGATACATGGCTGAAGAAATGAGGAGCATTAATATACCTTTACCTACCCTTTCGTGGGTAATAGCGAGAATGTACGTATCTAACAATAGATGTATGTTACGAATTTTAAAACTTAAAATTTAGAACTAGTGGAAAGACGCTGTTTTCACTTTAAAAAATATATTTGGTTCTATGAATGAAATTTCCGGAAGCTCTATAGATTTTCATATTCTCATTCATTTCTTTCTCTTTTCCGTTACGTTTCAATAGGCCAGCAATTCACTAGATTGTAAATATATTTACGCAAAAAATTTAAAGAACCAAAAGATTACATAATAATTAAATTTTCTTTGCTAGACAAATGAATAAACTAGTAACCGAGTACTAAAATAGGTCGTGTCTAGAAGCTTCTTAACGACATTGAGAGCGGTTTTCCGGGCCATCCGCGGAAGGAATCCACGCTTGTCGATACCCACAATTACTGTTAGGGTCCCGCTGAATCATTGAAATATGGAACAGACCAACTTATACTAAACTCTTAAAGATGGCTGTATCCCTTAAAAAATATTAAGAATAAATGAAACAGAATTTTAAGCAATAAAGTAGCCTTTTTAAATTAATACGTCATGATTATATCGCGAACTAAATAAACAATTGCCGGAGATGTATCTCCTTTATTGTGTTGTAACATAAGGTTGTACTCTTTATGTATGATTAAGGACAATAAGTTTTGCTAAAAGAAATAGCCTATTTATAACCTATTTATTAACAAAATAGTATAAACATAAAAACATATTTCTATGCATTATTCACGTTTGTCCTATATTATTGAAAGTTGGATGTGAAATGGTAGCCATAATGAATATAAAGTAAACCATATACCACGTTGAGTATGTCTACTGTTTCTGCAACAAAATTCATATGCAATACTAGACAAAAGAAAGTCTATGCAAATATTCCAAATACGGAACCTCTCGTAGTTTTTAACATTTGACCGCGTTATTTTACCGGCAAGCAGTGATGGCGCCAAAACAGCAGTCGGTGTGAGACCGGTGCGCAGTACGCATGCGCGCTCGGCCATATTGCGGTTGCTATGGTGACGTGATTCCCACCAAAACATTACATTACACGGAGTATTTGTACACAAATAACTTTTATAACTTTACATTGTTTTGTTTTGTGTTGTGTTAAATGAAATGTGGTGAGTATGTTATACTAACTAGACTAGGAAGTGAAAAAATAGATTTAAGTATTTGCGTATCGAATTGTTGTTTTAAAAATAACTGCGCATATTCTTTGGCTGTTCGTTTAAATTTCCTTCGTAAGCGCTAATTTCTAATTAAAAATACGAGACTGTACTCATTATTTTAAAATTTAATTTCTACTTTGTATTTTATTCGTTTTAACTATTATTAGATAGTTGTTGATATTTATACATATGTATGTGTTGTAAGGAGATAATTTAAAAACTTAAGGGTTCATATATTATTGAATTTCAACTATATTTATTTTTAATTATACATAAATGTAATATAAGTCCTAATCCAAATTAAGTCTATTTGTGAAATTCGTTGATATTTCTTAGAGTTTTTAGAGTTTATTCTTACTTTATTTTTATTTTTAATTATAATAAATACATATATGCAGAAGTTTAACCCCGATCAAGTGGTCATTATTTAGTTTTAAATTTTGAGAAATATTTGCATACTAATAGGGATGTTGACATAAATAGCGAATGTATGAAAAGTTATTTTTTTGCCATAGCAGGGAATATTAGAATGCTGAAAATCATATTTTGTAAATGTAAATATGAGTAATAAATTAATTAAAAATAATTAAAAATGTTTAAAATAATTCCAAATATCACGTGACTGCAAACGCCAATCGGAGCGCGTTACGTCACAATGTATGAAGAATCACAGACAAGTTGTCTAACCTAGGGGTGTCCACTGTCCACTTTGAAAAAACATCGATGTTTTTTCGATTCGATAAATCGGAACTTTACACTTTTTACAAGCTTTTATTTAACTTGCAATGTATGTATGTATGTTTATTTGGATGAAATCTTGCAACTTAATTTTGAAGCAGCAGATATTTTTAACCGATTTGTGTCGTGGGTATAAGAAACTACGAGAGACTTTTCGGTCTCCCAAACAACCCGAGCCGAATCAAATATTTGCGAATCACACAAACATTTGTCTCGGTGCGGGGATCGAACACACAAACTTTTATCTTATGAAATATTTTTTTAGGATATTTTTTATACAACGCTGCATGACTTAATTTCCTAAGCCTAATCTTAATTTCAATTAGAGAAAGCACGTTACTATTCACTCAAGAAAAAAATATAACGATAACAATATCTCTGAAATTCTCGGAATTTATTACTTAATAGATAAGATGTACGTGTCAAAACTACGAAATCAAATTACTGGCAGACATTCGCATTATCTCCTAGATGTTTTTCCCACAAGAGCTCAGTCACGCTGACGGCTGTTACATAATGTGTTTATTGACGGTGCCATCTCAGGCTTTACGTTGTGCGATGACTCACACCATAGAGGTTTATGCGAAAAAGTATTGATCGATACTGCGTAAATAAATGCGGTGAATGGAGAATGTATTTAGTTCGAACTCGAAGTTAAATGAAATGAAATGAAATTGCTTTATTTGGTCGCGTGGGCAATCAAATAGCACTTGTGACAAGTCAATACAGAAAAGAAAAATCTTTTATTATTACATTATAATTAAACTATGGTTCATTTTATATAATTTGTACAAAAATATTTACGGTTTTTTTTATAATTTATTTTTAGTTTTCATCAGGAAATACATAATATCTTAATTGTCTTAATTCAATTTGAATGTGATAACTTTTTTCGTTTTATATTAAAGGGACTTTTTGTATCTAAAAATTAGTTTTTTCTACAAGCTTCTATAAGGTAAATGCGTAGTTGTGCCTATTGGTTCAAAAGCGTGCTTCAGTTAAGTTTTTCCTTGTCAAGTAGTTTATTTTATAGGGTATAATAAAAACCAGTCAACGCAGTTTACTGTTTACGTTCAAGGCGATATTTTATTTTGATTGTTTTCTTTTTACCGTGACTTAAAAGAACAATGATATTAAAAAGGTACATACACGCTCACGGCAAAGTTTTTTTTTCTGCACCCATATTTGCCATTGGTATTTTCTTATATCTTATATATAATAGGAGGCGAGCCAAGGTAAGAATAACCTTTATTCGGGCACAGTTTCTACCTCGGAGCTGCTACTAAATGATTTCCTAATGGAATGGTTCTGGGCTCGATTCCCGGACTAGGCAATATGTTGAGTTTTTTCATTAGGAAACTCTCAATAGCAGCCCGGGGTCTGCAATTGTGCCATGCCAAAAAACGGCATTAGCTCCGCCATCTATTACATGGGACGAAATAAAATTCGTGAAATATGGGTACAGAAATGCACCTCCACTTACTTCTTAGGGGAATACGCACCTAAGTGTATGTTTATCTAGGAAAAAAAGGCAGACCTTAGCAACTAAATAACCATAAAATCATCATAAAATTTAAAAGGAATAATATATATAGTTTGACAGCCCCGTGGCGCAGTTGGCTAGACACCAGCTTGCGAAACGAGAGGCAGCGGGTTCGATCCCCGCACCGAGACAAATGTTTGTGTGATCCACAAATATTTGTTTCGGGTCTGTGTGTTTGTGAGACCGAAAAGTCTCTCGTAGTTTCTGATACCCACGACACAAGACTCGTATCTTAATGTGGGGTCAGAACTATGATTGTGACTGTTGGGTGTATTTATATAGTACACACTTATAATCACCCCGCAAACTCAAACTAAGTCTATAAAACACAATTAAACCATACAAATGGCGCATTTTATCGCCTTTAACGGTACAATAACACACATTGACAGCGCTCTGTGGTTAACTCATTTAGCTCACCGCAAACACTGGCAATGTGCAACGAAATTAACAATAGTTAGCATTTAATACTCTTTGCGAAGTGAAAGTGTTTATTAATAAGTACTTGTTGCCTGTGTGCGTAAAATTAGACTTTTTTTTTTTTTAATTTTTTTTTCAAAGAGAACATTCAAAAGCGGGAAAAATTTGCCACATTTTCCGTTGCTGCTCCGCTCCTATTGTTCTTAGCGTGACGATACATACATACATACATAACCTCACGCCTGTATTCCCCGAAGGGGTAGGCAGAGGTGCATTTCTGCACCCACATTTCGCCAAGTATTTATCAGTCCCACGTAATAGGGGGCGAGCCTATTGCCGTTTTTTGGGCACAATTCCAGACTCCGTGCTGTTACCAAGAATTTCCTAATAGAAAAACCCAATAACACTCTGCCCGACCCGGGAATCGAACCCAGGACCTCTAGATCGCACGGCACATACATGTACCGCGAGACCACGAGGCACGAGTGATGATTTATAGCCTATAGCCTTCCTCGTTGCGGATTCATGACAAATTAGGTTCCCTTAGATTCGCTGAGCTTCAGCGCTCGGCGTCATTACTGTGCGTGCCGCTGCTGATCTTGGAGCACAGGAGTTAGCGGGTGTGTGGTGGGATAGGACAAAACTCATCCCCTAATAACGTAGGACTTAGCATACTACAGCCTACTCGTTCGGGAAAATTAGCGTGAGTGTTTTTACAAATTAGAATTATTAATTAAATTTAGTTAACCAGTTCAGTCGTGTTGGCCTCGAGGTTTAGGCACGCGGTCGAGAACCTCGACGGTCGTGGGTTCAAACCCCAGGCACACACCTTTGACTTTTCGAAGTTATGTGTGTATTCGCAATGAATTATCACGTACTTTAACGGTGAAGGAAAACATCGTGATGAAACCTGCACACTTAAAACTTCTTAGGAATTTCTTAGGTGTGTAGTCCGCCAACCCGCACTAGGCCAGCGTGGTGGACTAAGACCTAAACCCTCTCAGTTGTAGAGGAGGCTCGTGCCCAGCAGGGGGACGGATATGGGCTGATGATGATAACCAGTTCATATATTTTGTTACGAACAAAATTTGAACAATAATCTACACATACAAACTTCTCTATCTATTCAAATGAACTTGTTTATATCTGGAAATACCATGAAGATAGTATCACACGACGGCGTTCTTTTACATATCCATATGTTGTGAAAAGGCACCGAATGACGCATGCCATGGGCGCCATTTGCAATCGTAATGTCGATTGTACGTTTTGCTGAGTACGAGTCTTAATTTAAGGAAAAAGTACCTATTTAAATATTTAAAGTGACATTGAATATACTTATGTTGATGTAATGCAGGTTAGGTATGTACCTGATTCCCTAATACATACATATCACCACGCCTGTATTCCCCGAAGGGGTAGGCAGAGGTGCATTTCTGAAAACACATTTCGCCAGGTATGTATCAGTCCCACGTAATAGAGGGCGAGCCTATTGCCGTTTTTCGGGCACATTTCTAGACTCCGTGCTGCTACTGAGACTTCCCTAATGGAAAAGCCCAATAACACTTTGCCCGACCCGGGAATCGAACCCAGGACCTCTAGATCGCACTACACATACTTGTACCGCGAGACCACGAGGCAGTCTAGGCAATATAACTGACATTGAATATACTTAGGTTGATTTAACGGAGGTTAAGTAAGTACAGGCTCCTAATACCTAGTAGATTTACAAATACAATTACAAAATATTACAATATTTACAAAAACCTATATAGGTAATATTATTCGGCACAGGATTTCTCACTCGAGAGGAACTAAACCTTATTCAACCATGGTGGTCTAGTAAAACAACTGCATCTCCTTTAATATTCTCATCAATAACACTATACAGGTGTAAACAGACCGTCATCGAAAACCCAGACAAGTAATAGTTACGGTTACAAAGACATTGGCGCTAAAATAATACAAAAAATAAAATAAAAAAATTTACGTTTTCCTAACCACGATGAGTATTACCTGTCTTTAAAGTCTAATCATAAATAAGTGTATTATTTTATACGAACCCATTTCATCATCATCAGCCCAAACACGTCGCACTGCTGGGCACGGGCCTCCTCTACAACTGAGATGGTAGGCCTTAGTCCACCACGCTGGCCTAGTGCGGGTTGGCGGACTACACACCTAAGAAATTCCTAAGAACTTTTAGGTGTGCAGATTTTATCACGATGTTTTCCTTCACCGTTAAAGCAAGTGATAATTCATTGTGAATACACACATAACTTCGAAAAGTCAGAGGTGTGTGCCTGGGGTTTGAACCTGCGACCGCCGAAATTCTCGACTGCGCCCCTAAACCTCGAGGCCATCACTGCTGAACCCATTTACGTCATAAAATTTTGTACTAACTTATACAATTTCTAGACCTATTCGATTACGCTGGCCTACATTAACAGGTATGAAGGAATATGCAATTTAAAAAAATACAAAAAAATCACTGTTAAGAATCAACACTACACAATCTTTTAATCAAAGAAACGCAATTATAACATTAAACTTTTGATACCATAAAATCTCCAAGAAAATTAATCCGTCGCATCCCTGGTGGGGATCGAACCCACGACCTTTGGATTAGAAGTCCAACGCGCTATCCTCTGCGCCACAGGGACGATATATGTACAACGTTAAGTTAAAAACTGCTTGCAAAACATCCTCCTTAAAGTCGCAATGAATAAAAATACCACACATTGTTATGTCGGCGCTGCGGTCAGTATTCATCAGAGCTGCCAGATTGTATAATTGGATACAAAATGTGTATAATCGGATGGTGTATTGTATCCATGACCATTTCGTATAATACGATACAAAAACATACGGGATGAAATCAAACTGTCTAAAAGCTAGGGTAACTAAAATTAAAAAATAAACAAGGGCTACTGTCCAGTTTCGAGTTTTCTAGCATTTATCTAGGTAGGGTAACTGATATTCAAAAAAATCTCTCGAATCTCGACTTTTCGACCATTTATGTAGCTAACTAAAATTCTAAAAGAAAAAAAACAAGGGCTAAATTACAGAATGGTTATGTATAAGGCGATCAAATTTCGTATAATTGCAGATACTAAACCGTATAGCTGAAATTTATTTGCTGGCAGCCCTGGTATTCATTCAAATGTTATAACTTGTAATCAATTAAACCACAGTTTAATAATAGAGGACTGTGACAACCGCTTCATTTTCATTTGTTAATCGAGTACTATAACCACGAATCGATTTACTTTGCACAAACAAGTTACACAAAGGTTAACAAACACATTAATACTTTTCTATTAAATACAATTAATTATACAATATCTAAATAGTGTATAGGCACATTTGGGAGTGCATGTTACTATTAAAATATTCGTGACTTCGAAATTAAAGCAAAGTTTTATGGCACCTTATGGGCAGAGGGGAGTTGTCGGCCAGTCATTCTATTACCTATTCATTGTTACTATAGCTTTACAAGTTTTATTTTTCAAAGCTGACACATATCTACAATGTATAGTAATTTTAATATGATCTACTCTTAGTAGTTATAGCCAGAAAACACTTCCATTGATTAACTGAATTTTCCTACTAAGAAAATATTAATCTTAAAAATATATTAAGGAATATTACTTAATGACAGCCCCGTGGCGTAAAAAGTATCTCTATTCCCAATTTCCCATATTTCTCTATGACAAAAATCATCAGAATTGATCTAGTCATTTATTAATTTGGACGTGAAATAACATAACAGTCAGATAAAGCTTCTTTCGCATTTACAATATTAGTACAGATTTGAGGTACACGCGAGCCACTTGATTTACTTCTACAGCATAAAACTAAGTCATCTCGTATATATTACTATACTCTTTGCTTAGTCACTACGCCAAGCTAGGATAAAAATATCCCGCCAATATAAAAAGTGCAATTAGGAGAAATATTCAGAGCCATCTATGAATAAAGAATAAGAATAGAATAAAAACTTTATTTCACATTCATATTTTTACATAGAAATGCAAAGAATGCATTTAATGAAGGACTGCCTCGTGGTCCCGCGGCACAAATATGTGCCGTGCGATCTACGGGTCCTGGGTTCGATTCCCGGGTCGGGCAAAGTGTTATTGGGTTTTTCCATTAGGAAATTCTCAGTAGCAGCACGGAGTCTGGAATGGTGCCCAAAAAACGGCAATAGGCTCGCCACCTATTACGTGGGACTGATACATACCTGGCGAAATGTGGGTGCACAAATGCACCTCTGCCTACCCCTTCGGGGAATACAGGCGTGAGGTTATGTATGTATGTAAATGCAAAGAAAAAACTGCGATAGTTCAAAAACTGTGTTGCAGTTATTCGCTCCTCCACAGTACACTAAAATAAATGTGAATTAAAACTAAATTTAAGTAACTTACAATAAAATTAGAAATGTATCTTTGTGTTTGTGTGTGTGTATTTGTGTTTGTGTGTGTAATCTATAATACATATAGCAACAATAAACAGGTGTGTGTGTTTGCACAAATGGTACCGTGCACGTGTTAAATTATTGGGTCACACTTGACTTACGAAATTTAGAGTAAATAATAGCGTAGACATATATAATAACCTCAATAGTATTGATCTCTAAAGTAATACGCTCAACTCGATAATTTAGCTTATTAAATTTTGAAAGTGAGACATTTTTTCTACACTGAGTTATTTGCTCAGAGACAAATAAAGTATATTATTATTTTTATGTGTATTACCGAGCTTTTTTCTGGTTTTGGCCTTTTTTTATTGAAATTATGGTTATTAACATTAAAATTAATAATGATTATAATTTTTCAACTGGCAGTGTGAAATAATACAATTCTGGGAAAAATCGTTGTCCAAAATTGGTAATGTTGGATTCCCTAAACTGGCAATACTAGGTATAATTTTTATTTAATTATTTAATGTTCTTTTTCGTCAACTTTGAATATCTGAACAGTCGGTTACCTGATCCAAAAACTTATTAATAGATTAAATTTTAAATATAAAATGTATGTAATTATCATTTAAAAAACATATTACATATTATGATACTACAAATATACAAATAAATTAATATTATTCAAACCATAAATTCTTATTTTAATTGATAAACGTAATTTAGAATAAATTTAGGATTCAGGTTCCCAATATTAATTTAAGCATTTGACTCTACTATTAACTTTTACGTCAAAAACCATTATCGATTTTCGAAAAATGTTAGGCTTTTTATTTCCTCCCAAAAAACAATTTAACAACGCGTGACTAAGGCTTTTCAAACTTGAATATGTCTGTACATTGATAATTGTGTACTATAGTGTCGTATCGTATGATATTATTGTCAAATTGCAGCGAAGGCATCTTGTTAGAGTCTATGTGTCGATTATCTTGCTTCTTCAGTAAAGTTTTTTAATCATGTGTCCTGAAAATCTTGTTTCGTACTTTTTTAGCCTCGTTTTTTGTGGTAGTTTAATTTTAGTTTTCATGTACAAGTAACGTCCTTTCCAATGATATCAAACACGGCATAATTATCACAAATTTATTTTCAACACAGTACTTTATGGCCGCTAGAGGGCGCCATATTAGATTCAGTATCACGTCATATAGCCTATAACTAGCGGATAATCAAAACGCTTCTAACGATTTGTCCAGTAAATCAATTAATTACCAATTTTTATCATAAAACTGAAATTATCTTTAAATATTCAATGTTCGCATGATTTAAAAATTAATACCACTACAGGAGATAAGAAATTGAAGTCACATTATAACAAAAAATATTAAAATCTTTTTATACATTTTCATTTTGGCAATATTACAAAATACTAAAATAAAATAGAGAATGAATAATAGCATCGGTAAAGTAACTTATAATTTCGACATTGTAGACATAGTCCCTGTGGCGCAGAGGATAGCGCGTTGGACTTCTAATCCAAAGGTCGTGGGTTCGATCCCCACCAGGGATGCACAAGGATTATCACTTTTTGCATTATATAATTTTTGTTAGTACTACTTGGAACAGTATAAATGAAATAAATAATAAAGTATGTACCTACATCACTAGAAAACTTTTTTGCGATTTTTTTTACATTGATTGAAAAACCCGATAAAATATTTCACGGCAAAGTACAAAATCATTTTTTATTTTTTATTAGAAAATACCTATTGTATAATTTATGGTCAGTAACTTTCGCGCCGTTCTTGACATTATGGTTTTTTAAACAGCCATCCGGTTTGAAAATCGAAGCCGCCTGTTTACGTCCAACTAGTTCGGTCAGTCGGTCAATAAGTCCATTCGTCCGTCGATATGAGGATAAAAATATCGTAGAATCTGTGTTCGGTCAATTCCGAAAGTAGAAATAAATACTTCCTAGTCTGTTTTATACGTAAATGTAGGTTTACAGTTCAAACGATTCGTATCGATTGATTTTTTCCGGCTCACCTATGTGTATATTGAAGCATATACACAAGAAATATATTCCATATTCACGTTGTATATTTCGGGCAGTTTTTGTTTTTTTTTTTTTTACTCGCACGGCAAAGTGACCCCATTGCACCTGATGGTAAATGTAATGGAGTCCAGAAAAAGTGCCGACCAGCGAGAGATGAAGATCTCTCGGCCAAAAAATGCCGGCACGGTCATCCTTTCACCACGATTGAAGCCCCCCCGAAAACCGGATATGCACTGGCTGATCCCGGAACGCGGCACACTTGCATGTGCCACTATGGCGGGTTTTACGCCCTGTGTATAATAAATTGAAATTTCGTAACTATTTTTAACTTTCTGTAATAATAACTATGACTGTGACATAAGGAGATATGATATACAAGACCAATGCTCCTCAAATCTACTTATATGTTTTTTTTGTATACCTAAATAAATTGGTATTACGTAGATCTTGTTAGACGCATGTCTAAGTCTAGAAAAGATAAATTTTTGTTTCATAATAATAAATAGTAGGTATTCACTCGATTCCATCATCGAATCGATAAGTAGGATTTCAATTCAATTACTGTTCGCACATATTTTATTAATAGAGCTAAATTCAATTGAATGAATCAACATCTTGATTAAAATGACCCGATTCGTAAGTTCTTATTCATACAAGTATTAACTTTGCTCAATAATTTTAAACTACACAGATAAATTATTTTAATACCGTGTGAAGTCCACAAACAGTTCAAGGCCGCCATTGTTACGCACATATTACTAAACAAAAAACTGTTGGTAATAATAATACGATAATGATCAGCCTCGAGGCGTTTCGCGAGTGCGCTCTATGGCCGAGACTTTTTTAAATATACGCTACGTCTAGTTCAAAATTATTGAATTCTAAATTTAATTTTATAATTTCGCTGCTTGAATTATGTGTTTTCAAAAAATTGTATGAATTTAAAAGAAAAAAAAAACAGTAATGGCATGGAACATTAATTAAAAAGGGCTAGGCATTATACATAAAGAGAACATATTAACAAAACTTTTGCTTTGTTTTGCTTGAAACCACAGACAACCTAATATAGGTTGTCTGTGCTTGAAACAATCCATAACCACTGTTGCAATAAGATAAATAAATATTCAATATAATTTGGCAAAAACAAACATTCTTACAACTTCACCGCACGGCAATAAGCACACATATATTATTACACATTACCCAGTGTTGGACACAATTCCCCATTCACACGTTCGCTAAGTTAATCTTGCTTTCATCCACACGGTGGTCTGTGGAGCCAACGGAGCGTGTCCCAATCGTTCCAATGGCGAACTCTCCACGCCAGGCCATTCTATCTGTGATTGCGTTTTAGTTCCGCCAGAAGGGTCTACTCTCCAACATTCGCTTTTAGTGAAACGCTGGCATGAATTTTGGCGAGCATTTTTTTAAATTGCTACTTTCCGGACATTTTCGTGATAACCTATTCCCCAAATTCTATAAACTTTTTGAATCGAAATATAACATTTTCCTATGTAGATGTGGAATATTGTACAGGATAGGTTAGATTATACTTTTAGACCACTATTAATAAGAATAATTCAAAGAATGCAATCTAAAGGCAATTTTTATTGAGAGTCGCATAAAGTTATACTGCTCCGACCCTACATCGTCTTGGTTCAAGGGCACTTAGTGAATTAAAATCCTACAAATCTATAGCGCCTTATTTGCAGTTTCAAGAATCTCCCTACAAACTTAATATAGGGCATATACAAACTAATATAAATCAAAACAATGCCCTACAAACTCGGATATATAATATACGGCTTAAAACTTAATTAAATTCCCTTCTAGGTCACAGTTTAAAATCCACTCGATATTCAATCAAAATGCTAAGAAGGAGCATGCAAGGATGATCCGTCTATTCAGCAGTCATGTACCGTCCGCACACAGCGAATTGTTTTCTTAAGGTCGCCTTTATTGATTCGACCTCCGTGTTACGGCACTACGTAGGGGCCAGGGCGGTCTCTCACGAGGCCGTTTATGTTATAAATTGTTCGCAAACTATTTTGGAAGCGAAGTCTTGACCATACATATATTTATACGCTTTAAAAATCTTCGATATAAAAATAACATGAACTACTTTGTAGTAAATCATTTGGGCGCCTCTGTAACATATTCGAGTAATGATTAAAGGCTAGTGAACCCGCAACCCGCACTAGGCCAGCCTGGTGGACTAAGGCCTAAACCCTCTCAGTTGCAGATGAGGCCCGTGCCCAGATGTTGATGATGAAATGAGATGTCTTAGGTACGGTCTCCGCACCGTATCAAATTTTTGTTTATGGTGCGAGAGCTTTGTAGGGATACTCTTTACCTATCACATAATATTTGAATATTAATTTGGGCTCCAATGTGTGTATTATATTATTTAATTTATTATATTATTTTTTTAAAATAAAGTTATTATTGGTTAAAATCAGATGGAAAAAGAAAGCTGTGACAGCAAGGTAATTTAAATTTGAAAAACCGAAAATGATATTATTAAAAAATTATAAGCAAATTGAACATATATTTTTTACTTACCGTTTAATAACTTATTTCCAACGTATCAATTGACAGAAACAGGATAATAATAATTATAGTATTGCAAACTAGTTTGGAATAGACAGGATAGGCAACACATCCGCCGATTAAAACGATTCTAGACGAGAGCAATCGAGTAGGCTGTATCGATAATTTGTCTCAAAACTATTTGCAAGTCAATATAAAATATATTATGTACATACACACGACCATATTCCCGAAAAGGGAGGCAGAGCCCAGAGAAGCATTTCTGGATTCTCCTTTCGTGGCTGATGTTTTTCTTGGCCCCATAGTATTATCTTATAAAAATAACTTATGTTACCGTTACAAAACATTACAAATACTATCAATGCGGAAGTGAATTTATAACCGAGAATCGCTGATATAGTTAATTTTTTTTAACACTTACGTACATAGTTCTGACCCCATACAGACTTCGGTCTCACAAACACCCAGACCCGAAACAAATATTCATGGACCAAACAAACAGTTGTCTCGGTTCGGGAATCGAACCCGCGATCGCATGTTTCGCAAGCTGGTGACTAGCCAACTGTGTCACGAGACTGGAAACAATTTTAGCCTACTTTTATCGTGGAAAAATAATTGATTTATAAAGATTTTATAAACAATCCGAGTTTTGGTGAAAAATGCTAGAATAAAAAAATATACTTCTCTATTTCATATAGAAAAGGCACGCGGTGATATTTATAAATAGCTTAATAATTAATGCATTCTTAAAACAAGTTATATTATCTTGCAAGGTTGTAAATTTCGCAAATATGTGCGAAAAATAAATAAGTCTTATTTTGAAACCGTATTTGACGTAGGTATTTGGGTAATCATCATCATCATCAGCCCAAATACGTCCCACTGCTGGGCACGGGCCTCCTCTACAACTGAGAGGGTTTAGGCCTTAGTCCACCACGCTGGCCTAGTGCGGGTTGGCGGACTACACACGTAAGAAATTCCTAAGAACTTTTAGGTGTGCAAGTTTTATCACGATGTTTTCCTTCACCGTTAAAGGAAGTGACAATTCATTGTGAATACACACATAACTTCGAAAAGTCAGAGGTGTGTGCCTGGGGTTTGAACCTGCGACCGCTGAAATTCTCGACCGCGCGCCTAAACCTCGAGGCCATCACTGCTTGGGTAATATGGAAGTCAAAGCAAGGACATTAATTCTTTTTTTCGTAAATATGTCATATATGCTCGACATATTGTCGTGGTGTTATGTTGTGAATCACCCAGTACTTTTTTTTGATCTGGTTACATCATTAAATTTTAATTATTTAGTAGTAGCAAATCGAGAAAACTGTCTATAACAAATTTGAACCTTTGAACCATTATTATTCTTCTGTCCTTAACCCAACTCTCATACTTACCTATCTATATTTCACCGACATCTTAAAAAAACAACTCCATGAATTTTATGTTGCTTGCCAAAAAATACATATAATTATTAGGTAGTAGAAAAAAAGTAAAAAGGATCATTTAAAAATTACGTTACAACTTTCACTGGTCGCCATTTTGTTTTTATTTTACGACGCCATGATGGTTGCAAGCATCAGCAACAACGAAAAGGTGATTTTTGTGACAATAAATTTCAGCCTGACGGTCATAGGTGCATTGCAGATGCATATATTTTAATTAATGCCTTTAGATTCACTCGCATTCAAAGAGTTACTTCGTCATTTATGAAAATTTTATATTAAAAATATAGGTATTAAGTACTGAGAATGAGTCCTTCAATATCGTCTTGGCTTTCTTTAATCAATTTGATTGACAAATATACAGATAATACCAAAACCTTCGTGTACTTTTAGCAAATTATAGTCACAGAACCGGTATTCGGCACGGTGGCGTCATGTGCAGTGAAAACAAGGAACTGAGTTGTCGCGAGATGCAAGGTCAGTGCAGGCGTCACGGCATGCGGTCGCATCTGTATCATGTGTCTGTATGGGGTGGGCAGACAAAGATTTACTCGTGAGAGCTATGTAGTGTATAAGAACGTTGGATCTGAGGTTTTCCTGTTACGAGCAGTTCTTTTCTTCTCGATTTTTGTTTTTGTTCTGCATCCACAATTAGTTTTAATTCCCATGACACATAACCGCACGCCTTATTCCCCGAAGAGGTAGGCAGAGGTGCATTTGTGCACCCACATTTCGCCAGTCCCACGTAATAGGGGGCGAGCCTATTACCGCTTTTTCGGCACATTTCCAGACTCCGGACTGTTACTGAGAATTTCCTAATGGAAAAACCTAATAACAATTTGCCCGATCCGGGAATCGAACCCGAGACATCTAGATCGCATGGCACATTGTACTGTGAGACCACGAGGCACTCTAAATAAATTATAATAAAGCATTACCAATAATACATACGTACGAATTTATGACGCGGAACCAACTAGGTTGTAAACAATCAAAATTGATAAAAAGAGCCTTTGATTAACTTATTATTGCCAAACATTTGCATGTCATTCTTTACCTAAAAACACACTTAGGTATGTGAAATATGAAAAAAACACAAGTGGTAATTATAAATAACTTCATGGCCACTGCCTCAAAGCAAAAAAATCGCGAGATCATATTTCTTCCGAACAATCAAGTTGCAAAATTTTGCCGCGGTATGTTTCGTACCCCTAAATCTCGCTTAAAATATAGAATTCTTAAAGTGAAACTTGAAGATGCAGGTGAGCTGGCTAGATTAATAGTGTCGTCTGATTAGTGGCAATGACATCTTCTATGGTGCGGAGGTTTTGACACCAGCTTGTCAAACAAAAGGCTTTAGGTTCAATCGCCATACCGACACAATTATTAATGTGAACCACGGTTTTTTTTCCGGGTATTGGTTAATATAAGACCAAAATGTTGGTAATAGTTCAAGATACAGACACCATAAGACTTGTGTTGAGTTAAAAGGCGTAGCTCAGGTTTAAATCACTATTTATTACTTTATCACAAAAATTAACAGTGTAATATACCGGTCGCTTGATGTCACAGAGTAGAGAGAGCCAACTAGGGATGGCCGTAGATTAACTATACAAATAGGCGCGAAATTCAAATAAAGAACATTATGTTCAACACCCTACCTGAATTTAAGCCTCGATGACAAAAATATATTACTATTTAAATTAAACAGTATAGTAATTCACAAGCTGACAAAAATAACTGAAATACATACACATTATTCATCAACATAATAGTAATCTTGTTTTACAATAACATTTTACACTATAACTTTAAATTAAGTTATAAATCTAAACAGTATAGTAATTCACAAGTTGACAAAAAAATAACACACAATATTCATCAACACAAAAGTGAATTTTACAATAACATTTTCAACTATAACTTAAATCAAGTTCTAAATCAACAGAAAACTATGTTATGTAATACATATCATTCCAAGCTTTGATCTTAAATGTTGGAATTTATCTTTAGACAATGCTTTTGTAAATATATCTGCAAACTGAAAATCACTACTAACAAACTTTAATACAATTATCTTTTGATGATATTTTTCTTTAATAAAGTGATATTTGATTTCAATATGCTTACATCTCTTATGGAAATTAATATTTTTAATGACACTAATTGTACTTTGATTATCTAAATTAAGACACATAGAGTCTTGTTTATATTCACTTATATCACTTAAAAACTGTTTGATCCACATTGTCTCTTTGGTAGCAGCACAGGCTGCCATAAATTCAGCCTCTGTAGTAGACAGAGCAACTGTCTGTTGTCTTTGGCTGGACCAGGTCACAGCCGCTCCATTCTTGATGAATACATAGCCAGTGACTGAACGGCGTGTATCCATGTCGTTTGCATAGTCTGCGTCACAGTAGCCTGTGACGTCTGATGTTTGTGAGGATTGTGTATAGCACAACCCATACTCTTTTGTATCTTTCAAGTACTTGAAAATTCGTTTTACTGCATTCCAATGGGTCTGATTGTAACAATTAAGGAATCGACTCACCAGGCTGACGGCAAACATTATATCTGGTCGACTTACAATGGCTAGATGCATCAGAGAGCCCACAGCTTCTCTGTAAGGTACATCCTTCTCATCTTCTCCATTTCCTCTTTGCAATTTCATGTGGGGATCAACTGGAACACTATTAGGATTAGCATTAGTCATGTTAAATTTGGCTAACATTTGTTCTACATATTTAGTCTGATGGATAAATATGCCTTTACTAAATTGTTCAATCTGCATTCCCACAAAGTTTCCAGGTTTAGTTATTTTAATTTCAAATATGGTTTTCAGTTCCTTCGTTATCTCCTGTAAGACCCATTCATCTGAACAAAATAACAATCCATCATCTACATATAAGCATAGAAAGCATTTCTTATTGTTGACTTCACCTACATACACACATTGGTCTGCTTTGCTGTTGACAAAGCCAAACTTCTTGAGAACAGAATCAAATTTACTGTTCCAGCATCGCGGCGCCTGCTTTAGGCCATATAAGGATTTATTTAATTTACATACCAGACCGTCTTCATGGTGTAGGCCCTCAGGTGGTTTCATGAATATGGTCTCCACAAGTTCTCCATAAAGAAATGCTGTTTTGACATCTAATTGTATAATTTTTAAATTATTTTGTGCTGCAACTGAAAGAAGCAAACGTATAGAATCATACCTGACTGTCGGAGCATAAGTTTCATGGTAATCAATACCCTTAGTCTGTGAATACCCTTTTGCACACAGTCTTGATTTATATCTTGGACCTGTTGGTTCATCCTTAATTCGGAATACCCATCTACATGGTATAACTTTTGCATTCAGAGGTTTTTCAACCAATGTCCAGGTGTTATTTTTCTGGTGAGCTTCCAGTTCTTCAGAAATGGACTTAATCCATTTATCTTTATCAACTGAGTTCACAGCTTCCTTATATGTTAGTGGAGTATATGTATGGATGTCTTCACTTTGACACAGGTAAGTACTTTCTTCAGAATCATCTTGTTTTACTTTATTTTTCTTGTTCCGAGGTCTCAATGTTATGTTACTAACTATGGAAGAATCTAAACTGATGTCAGGTGAATAATCACTGTCTGAAGTTGTTTTATTTTCACATACAGTATCATATGAACTTGTTGAAGATTCTATATCTGTTTCAGTGGTATTATTTTCTTCACTAACATCAATTTTTGTTACAGGATTCTTTTCTGACAGTTGTACTGGTACATAATCTCTTTTGACAGTAGATTCAAGAAATGTAGCATCCCTGCTTTTAATTACTTTTCTAGAGTTTGGTATTATGAATCTATAGCTTTTACTGTGATCACAATAGCCGATGAATATCATTTTCTGTGCCTTAGGGTCCCACTTTTTACGCTTCTCTTGGGGCAAGTGTACCATGGCTTCACAACCAAATACACGCATGTGTTTTACATTTGGTTTCCGTCCCGACCACAGCTCTTCTGGTGTCTTGAATGACAGGGATTTAGTTGGAGAACGATTGATTATATAAGCTGCTGTGTGTACTGCATCAGCCCAATGTTGCTTTGGTAGATTTGCATTAAGCAGCATACATTTTGCTCTTTCAATGAGAGTCCTGTTCATTCTTTCTGCAGTCCCATTTTGTTCCGGAGTATATGGTGTGGTAGTCTGGTGTATAATGCCAGCATTCTTTAAGTAGTCACAGAATTCCTTATTGACATACTCTAGACCATTATCCGTTCTGAGAATCTTTATGTGGCTATTTAATTGATTTTCAACTTCATTTTTAAACTCTTTGAATTTTTCTAGTGTGTCACTCTTTTTGCTAAGAAAATACACATAAACCTTCTTAGTATAATCATCAGTGAAGGTCAGGAAATATTTAGCACCTCCCATTGTTTGTGTTTCCATGGGGCCACATATATCAGAGTGCACCAGCTGAAGAGGAACCATTGATCTGTTTCCTTCACTTTTAAAAGGTAGCCGGGTTTGCTTACCTTCTTTACAGGTGACACATGTCAGACTTTCTGTATTTGCTGAGAAAGTTACATGGTCAGCATTTTCAGGCATTTTCTTTAAACTGTTGAAATTAAGGTGTCCCATTCTTTGATGCCACAGGAAAATATCTTGCTCTTCAACATCAGACATGCATGCATAACCTCCTCCTGGAGTGTTCAGCCGGTACATGTTGTTGATTATACTAGCTGTTGCTACTATCTGATTTTTACTATTGATAATAACACATCCAGTTTTGTCAAATTTTACTTGGCCTCCACTTTGAATAATCTGACTCACGGATAGCAGATTAGTCGCCAGTTCGGGAACATATAAAACATTATTAAACAGGACCTTCTTTTCATGACCTTTATCATTATAAGTGTCCAAACTTACTTGCCCGGAGGATTGCACAGATAGCTCCTTATTGTCTGCAACTCTTATTTTCTTAATAGAAGAGGTTGATTCATTCTGAAGCAAATCCTTGTGTTTGGTCATGTGCGAGGTTGCACCGGAGTCCACATACCAGGCATCATTTTGTGAGTATGATGCTACAAATACAGCAGCATAAGATGAGCTACTAGGTTTTTGCATATCTTTAGCTTTAGATTTGCATTGTGGACTTTTATGACCATATTTATTGCAAGTATAGCATCTTGGTCCTTTTGATGGCTTCTTGTTGTTTTTCTGAGACTTTTTGTTTGCTAAAAATGCCTTGGAGTCATTTTCAGACAATCTTATATCTTGTAGCAACTTTGCCTTAACAGAGTCTGAGGTAATTTTCATTCCGGAGCTCTCTATGGCTATTATCATAGGCTGATATGTATCAGGAAGACCGGAGAGTAACAATGTTCCTAGCCACTCGTCATCTACCTTAAAGCCTATGTTCCTGAGCTTATGAGCAGTACCCATTATCTTGCTTACATACTCCTCTACATTTTTACATTCACTAAGCGATGTATTACACAGATCACGCAGCAGACCAACTCGGCGTGTTAACCCAGAGTCGTCGAACGCTGAAGACAATTTTTCCCATACCTCTTTGGCGGTGCCAGCCTCTTGAATGTGCACGTAATTTGTTGGATCGACTGAGAGTATTATTTTGGTCTTAGCTTTAATGTCCCGTTTACTATCTACACTATCTGAGTTGTTTTCTATGCAATCCCAGAGTTCCTCATGTTGCAAGTAGGTCTGCATTGCAAAACGCCAGGTTGCATAATTGTCACGGCCAGACAGCTTTTCGATGAACGCGGTAGTATTATTTGATGCCATTTTTAACCAAATTCAGTTCAAATACGTAAACACTGCACAAAAAAGTTACTAAAAGTCAAGCAGGAAACACGTTGACACAAGACACGTTTCGATTTAGAGGTTAAGTTCAGTTCAATGTCTTTGATCACTGATATTACGATTAGATTTTGCACTGTCTTTATTTCTGAGCTTTTCTGGGCCCATAACCTGTTGAGTTAAAAGGCGTAGCTCAGGTTTAAATCACTATTTATTACTTTATCACAAAAATTAACAGTGTAATATACCGGTCGCTTGATGTCACAGAGTAGAGAGAGCCAACTAGGGATGGCCGTAGATTAACTATACAAATAGGCGCGAAATTCAAATAAAGAACATTATGTTCAACAACTTGGTTTCTCAATGTGGAGTCAGAACTGCAAATAGTTCAGTTGTGAAAGTTAGGTGTATCATTTTTTTTCTATCTGCTATGTTAAATGTGCTACAGTCAAGAAGACACCTATTTTTCAGAGAAAATCGAAGAAACGGTACTCCAAATACATTTTGCCTCACGAAAACTTAATAGTTTAGACCTTGGAAGCATGGTAGACCTAAATTGCAGCTCACGTACTCGTTAAATTTCCTTAAAACGATTCAAAGACATTGTAATCGAAAGGAAGTCTATAGGGATTCCCGTCGCGTGAACACGTAATGGAAACCTTGAACTAGAAATTAGAATTCTTATAAGTGCCAACCGCCATCTTGATTACATAACTTTACGTTGGGGTGAATCATGGTTAATTAAATTTGCGAAATAAAAATGATGTGATAAAAATAATGTACCAAACTAATTCATTAATTAATAGCACAAAAACACTTAGTACTAACTCCTGACCTCTTATTAAGATAACTCGTAATGTAACAGGAATTACCAATTCAACATAAAATCATTTGGCTGTCTATTCTATATATCTAATATTGCAAAAAGTATAAACAGTATACAACACATACTTTCTGGATTAAGTAAGTCACGTTTAATTTAATTATTTTCATTGTAAAAAACAGGTATTTTATGAGTCTTTAAATTACGGAAAATCAATCTGTTATTACATTAACCAGCAATGTAAAGCGAAAGATGCAAGCGTAAAAAGTTCATGGCAACGCGAGTGGTTGAACATTGGTTCGCATCAGCTGGCATGTTATTATACATGCTTTATTTTAAAAAGTATTGTTATTGTACTAATTATATTTTATTCATCGGAACTAAAAATCCATATTGAATATTTTTTTAACATTTTATATTCAACGTTTTTATATTTATATTCAAATAGAATATATTTTTATCAACTAGTATTCAGTTTTCAACATTCATATGAATAATTTAATTTAATGAAGCAGTGATGGCCTCGAGGTTTAGGCGCGCGGTCGAGAATTTCAGCGGTCGCAGGTTCAAACCCCAGGCACACACCTCCGACTTTTCGAAGTTATGTGTGTATTCACAATGAATTATCACTTGCTATAACGTTGAAGGAAAACATCGTGATAAAAACTGCACACCTAAAAACTTCTTAGGAATTTCTTAGGTCAGTAGTCCACCAACCCGCACTAGGCCAGCGTGGTGGACTAAGGCCTAAACCCTCTCAGTTGTAGAGGAGGCCCTTGCCCAGCAGTGGGACGTATTTGGGCTGATGATGAATATGTTATTACGTTAACTAGCAATGTAAAGCGAAAGATGCAAGCGTAAAAAGTTCATGGCAACGCGAGTGGTTGAACATTGGTTCGCATCAGCTGGCATGTTATTATACATTGCTTTATTTTAAAAAGTATTGTTATTGTACTAATTATATTTTCTTCATCGGAACTAAAAATCCATATTGAATAATTTTTCAACATTTTATATTTATATTCAAATAGAATATATTTTTCAAATCGTCTTCCCATCTTTTTATGTTGTCTTCCTTTTTTTTTTTTTTTTTTTTTCTGTTTCCATCTCTAGGGTACCAGTCTGTGACTATTTTGCTCCATTTGTCTTGCAATTAACAGTGGGACCACACTGGAGAAGGGTTGCTAGAGACAGGGACCAATGGAAAATGTTAGAGGAGGCCTATGCCAACCGGCACACTGAGCTCAGAGACATACTATAAGAAAATAGAATCAACATAAAAAAGAGCTCAGGATAAAAGGCTAAATGAAATGAAATGAAATGAAGAATATATTTTTATCCACTAGTATTCAGTTTTCAACATTCATATGAATCATTTAATTTAATATCGCTACGAATATAAACGACGGATTTTTTGTCCATAATTTAGATAACTTTTCACCCGTCTATCATAATTATTTCACCACCTACAAACTGCCCATAACTTTTTTAGTAAATATTACGCTATACATAATCTTTTGACCACGTTGTTCCACCTCCAATAGAAATAAAACCTCCTTATCTATAAGCCGTTTCTAATCGCCAATACCGCGATACTCTTAGGTCAAGTCCGATAAGTAATCGTTCCACCGAGATACATATTGTTCAGTATTGGACTCATACACTTCATTGTGTCACTTCCGTTTCCTGATCCCGTTTTGCGATCATGCTGTTCTCATTTGACATGATAAATGTTTATTGCAATTAACTTGTTGATATTTAAAACTGTGACTGATATTTTTCAATAAAGGATTATTTTGAGAAATAAATAAGACGAACAATGAGGTTAATTTAGTCCCAATAATTGTGTTTTTTTTTATTATTATTATTTTCATTCCTAATCTGAAAAGGTGTTATAAAGGCAAAGGTCAATTGCGCTCCTAACTATCCAATACAAAACATATTAATATAGTCATAATAGAACTATGCAAAGACAAATAACTTAATCATCCAGTTACACCTTCGAGTACTTCCTTCAATTTTTTTCCGATGAATCAATTTATCAACGAATCCACGCTCTTTATATCCTATATTATTGCGAAATTTGAAAATATTTCCAATAAACAAACAAAAGTATGCAAACCTTATCTGTAGATGTTGATATAGAGCCAGTATTCGTTTGATCGCGGCGAGAGTAGCGCGCGCTGACCGCTCCGAAATGTGTTCCGTTGACGAAAGATAACGTGTTTGTGAATCGGATTTAAACAATTTATCGTGAAAGTGATTTTTTAAAAATTCCAGTCAGTGTTTTTAACTCCGTCAGCACGAAAAAAGGTTTAATATTTTATTATTTTTAATGAAAAGTGATGTCTGGCCGAATGAGTAATCGATTTTTTATCGCAATAACAATCGATTATATCTAATTCCTTTTAAGTGAATTGTAATTGTTTACGTCACTTTACTATATTGTAACAGTGTTCGAGATTCTTTATGAAACGAAAAGTTGTTGTGAACATGCAAACCACGAAGTTTTTTTTTTTGCGAAGACGTAATAGGTTTTATTCTGCATTTAAAAAGGAGTCATTTTAACGTTTGCCTGTGAGTTAAATTCCCGCATGAGATTTTTTATATGGTATACAGTTTCTCGTATTATGCATTATTATCGGACCCCAAAAATCTCCTGTACAAATACAATTCAATTCAAAGAATGTTTTTTGCAGACACAAAACAAAACGAAGGAAAAAATGTGTTTTATATTCAAAACATTATTTAACACACGTCGTCAAAGTTAATGAGTAGGTAATGTCCTTTTGTTTCGTACAATAGCAAGGTTATTTTTTCTTTGGTCAGAATCTAGTAATTGGTTGGCTAATGACTGGATTTCCCAATCAAATATTAGATCGACAGAAATAACTTCAAGGCTGTAGAACTGTAGGGTCAATTTTTCTATGAATTTTCTATGAGTTATCGAAAAACATTCGCGCTTAATCATTAAGAGACTTACTATACAGATTTCCACAAGGAATTTGTTAAGTACGTCAATTCACTGTCCCTTAGTAAAGTTAGGACTTAGTGCCCCTATTTAGCGTTGGATCTAACCCCAGTGGGATGAAATTATTTGATACAAATAGATCAATGTATTCACAATGAATTATCACGTATTTTAACGGTAAAGAAAAAGTTTAACCTCAAAGTTGTAAGGAATTTCTTAGGTGTGTAGTCCGCCAACCAGCTTTAGGCCAGCGTGGTGGACTAAGGACTAAACCTCTCAATGGTAGAGGAGACCCGTGCCCAGCAGTGTGACGTATATGGGCTGATGATGAAATAAATAAAGACAAGAATAAAAGTGAATTACACTTATTAATCACAAGACTGCCTCGTGGTCTCACGGCACAAGTATGTGCCGTGCGATCTAAAGGTCCTGGGTTCGATTCCCGGGTCGGGCAAAGTGTTATTAGGTTTTTCCATTAGGAAATTCTCAGTAGCAGCACGGAGTCTGGAAATGTGCCCGAAAAACGGCAATAGGCTCGCCCCCATTACGTGGGACTGATACATACCTGGCGAAATGTGGGTGCAGAAATGCGCCTCTGCCTACCCCTTCGGGGAATATAGGCGTGAGTTTATGTATGTATGTAATCACAAGATTCTTGTAAATGACATTAAATCAGCGGCGCTTCATCCTTAGCTCCCTCAAACAATTTAACAATACATCCTGCCTCAATGTTCACTTAAAATTATAATTAATTGTTGTTATTATTATTGTCTTATTATTATTATTTTTTGGTTTGTATAATTTTACTTCTTTCTTTGTGCTTTTCTCATTGTCTATATGTTTGCATTACTTGTGTAAGTTTCATTTGCTTATTTTGTATAACTGCTAATTTTAATAAATATGTAACACCAGCACTCACTCACACGCACACCATATACACAACATTTACACATTAGATCGTATAGTGTAATGCTCTCGAGGGAAGGTAAGACCGTATCAAATAGCGAATTTGCTTTCCTCTCGCGAGCACGTCGAAACACTTCAGCTCACAACACTAAACCACCACAATTTTAAATTAAAAAAAAAAAAAAATCAGCGGCGGTACTTCCATAGAAGCCCAAAAGCGTAACACGTTAACTGTGTAATGTCTAGTTTTTAACTGTTTATTGTGGGGTCAGGATATTCTCATTTATATGTCAAATTGCTTTTGTTAAATAAAGATTTAAAGCTTAAAGATTATTATTCGGAATTTTGTAAGGCAAGCGGGGTTTTTGGGCTTCCATGGAAGAACCGCCACAGATTTGAGTGTTATAAACGGAGTGATATAATGCATTGATAGCAATTGCTAATGCAACTATAAAAAAGCATAATTGAGCGAAAATGTCAAGTTTGCATGGTCTAAGCGATCAACCTAAATACATACTTGTTGATGTATCAATTAGAATTAATTCACTTGAATTTAAATTAGTTACTATATTTTATAGCTTTACTAACATTTGGCCGTATTTCTTTCGTAATAATAGATTAATGGCCGAATACTGAAACGCTACTTAATCTGGGGGCGACTTATATTTAAGTGGCTGTTATAATTTAAGCGGTATATACTTAAAAAATGTCATGTTAAAGAACTTTTTGTGGTAATGTTACCGTTTATGGAAATTTAAGTGGGCATTAGTTAATCACAATCTTAAAACCGATAAATGATGTTTCAGTATACCGCTTAAATTATAACAGCCACTTCGCCATCACAATCAGATTAAGTAGCGTTTCAGGCCATAAGTCAACCAATTCAAGCGATCAAATCAAATACGAGAGACATTTCGATCTCACAAACACCCAGAACCGAAACAAATACTTGTGGATAACACAAACATTTGTCTCGGTGCGGGGATCGAACCCGCAGCCTCTCGTTTCGCAAGCTGGTGTCTAGCCAACTGCGCCACGGGGCTGTCAATTGCATTGGAACGTATATAGACAAAATAATCTATATCCTGTAGCTATTATTATACGCTATTTATATACCAATAAAGTACTGTCATCATATTATGAGGTGTCACAGTGATTCAGTGTTGTGATGACTCATCGTCATTGAAATGCTGAACAATACGCTGCCCATTCGAGTAAATATTTGCTGTTGGACTTGACAACTGGATTCGAGAAGGTTTCATACATACATCACGCTTGTATCGCAATGGGATGGGTTGAAATCTCTTCAACACCAACAATTATTGAACTCTTTTAATTGGAAATGATTTATATAGTAATAAAACGGATGAAAAAAATAAATATATTTTTTTTATAAAAAAGAAATTAAAATTTAACAGCCCCGTGGCGCAGTTGGCTAGACACCAGCTTGCGAAACGAGAGGCCGCGGGTTCGATTCCCGCACCGAAATAAATGTTTGTGTGATCCACAAATATTTGTTTCGAGTCTGGGTGTTTATGAAACCGAAAAGTCTCTCATAGTTTCTGACACCCACGACACAAGACTCGTATCTTAGTGTGGGGTCAGAACTATGTATGTGACTGTTGGGTGTATTTATTTATTAAAACGAAACCATAGTGGCCCATGTAGGGTATTTTGAATGAAGTTTCGTTGATGAAAAGTTACCTTTTTAATTTATGCTTAATATGGTATTTATATTGATATGCGCAAGGATATTTACTATACAAATTATAATATCCGACACATTTAGGTACTCATGCAAACGTGTTCGTTTCTGGCATTAGTCCTTTTTTAACTTATTTTACGTTTAATTGAAACCTGAGACCAGTCGATCGTACGCCATACACGCTGGTCCGTAATGTTGTATGATACATACATACATATGCACTGACGCCTGTATTCCCAAAAGAGGTAGACAGAGGTGCATTTGCGTGCGCAACTTCGACAATTTTATTTCTTCCTACATAATGGGAACCCAGCCTAATGCCGTTTTTAGGTCGTCTTTCATGACTTCGGGCTGCTACTGAGACTTTCCTAATGGAAATACCAAATACCATTTTACCCGACCCAGGAGTCGAACCAATACATGTGAGGCAGTCAATTATAAAAATATATTAACACTTCGTTACATCACGCCCGTTAACAGTAAATGTTGGAGCATAACCATTAATTGGCGATAAGAATTGCGTTGCAAAACAACAAATTTGACTGTGAAATGTCTGACCGAATTTTGTACTTTCTAAAAATTGTTCACGCTATCTACTACGAGAGAGTGACAGTGGATGTAACGCTACACTCGCGAGACACGCAGATGCATTGCAAGTTACATCCTATATAGTAATCGATATTATATTTCTAGACACAAACTTTCAGACGGACATGAATCAAATATTATGGCATCAGATACGTAAAAAGTTTTCACTTATATAGTCAACTTCTTGTAATTAGGGATTCGGAAACCACGAGATTTTTTCCGTCCCACAAAGATTTAGGCCCAAAATTAATACTTTGTATTTAAACCTTCTTACTGGTTTAAAATTCCATGTAGGTATATTGGATCGTTAATTTGTCACAGATTATAAATTTAAATAAAGAACAAAAAATAACATTGCAAATTTTATCTATGACAAACATTTATTTATCTTCGTTCACTGATTTGACATCTTTACATTCCCATCATTCAATCTTCGTTCTCACTCTAATCAATTAACCTATTCACTTCCTATTTAGTATTACGACAATAGATTCTAATCACCGATTGGCTACTAATCAGCGTAAGATCGCATTGATCCAATTGCTGGCAAGTCAACGAACTTGCAATAATTAATTGGCTTGTGTCCATTTAAACCAGGTCCCATAGGGCACGTCACGCTTGCTACGTGCGCACAATGAGTGCAACCGGACCCCCCACTCAGACCCCACTTGTTCTACTCGATGGGCACTCATACCGTCACAAGCCACAGTTAGGTAGGTGGGAAAAATCAAAAGATTTTTGCAGTTGTTTTTTTGCAGTTGTTATATCTTTATTTTATCTCACGTTCTTTCGATTTTAGCTAATAATCTGATCATTTACGTGTGTTTAAACATCTAATAGATGATTTATTACAAAAACTCAATATAAATAGTCATCTTAACCTTCGTGCACGTATGAAGAGGATAATGTCAGTGGAGGAAGCGAATGAAGTGTGTCTGGACCGTGGCATTTGCCACTCTTTAGTCTCTGCCTAAACGGGAGATAGGTTACAGTTTATGTATGTATGTAAGTGTTTTTTTATTGACCGCGAGAAACGCTGGATACACGTCGTTTTTAATAGGACTCACACGACATTATTGAATTCTCGAGAATCATATCATCAAATTTATAATGTTCTTAGACAAGGTTCTACTACAATACCTATCAAATACGAGGATTTTTGTCCTACGGGATCCTATTAACCTTATTTAAGTATATTCAATGTTTTATACAACCAAATTCTTACGTTAAGTTAAAACTGAAGGATTTTTCATTAATTATGCGCATCGCTGAACGAGCTGACGTCAGCGCCCTCATAAATTAAAGCAGGGGAAACACTAAGCATTTATTTTGTTTTTTCTACTTTTTTAATATATTGTATAGTAAAGTATCCTTGAAATTAACAGTTTCGAATTACTTTTTGGCCTATATGATTTAAGTAATAATTTTTTAATGACCGAAAGATACCTATAAGCCATTTCCAAGTACTTCAAGAAGATACTTTTAAAAAGGGGTTACATCCCAATTGTTAATAGTTTATCTTATTCAATTAAAATCGTACGTAAGTCAATTAGGCCAGATTTAGATAGCGAACAACGGTTTACGATATAGAAAATTACTAATGACGCTGGTGAATCTTTAATACTAAAGTGTTGCCTCTGCCTATCCTTTAGGAAATAGAAGCGTGAATATATGTAGATAAATTAGACTGCTCGATTTCACACGTGCAGCCACCGACGCATATTCAAAACACTTCCGTCTTTCTGTTCGTTTACCAAGGGCGTCTGTCTTTTGTTTTCCCCTTAGTTCATTTAAAACACCTAAGGCCGTTCATCAATAAAATAAATTTGTATTGGAGTTGTATGAATGCCGTAGATTGTAGAAAGCATGAATTGTGGTAGCATGGCTCCACTAGGCCGGTACCAGAGTTTCAAGAAAAAAACAGAAATATTATTGTATGTATAAATATTATTATCGCCAAATTTAGTTCGGTAAATGCATACATACATACATAAACTCACGCCTGTATTTCCCGAAGGGGTAGGCAGAGGTGCATTTCTGCACCCACATTTCGCCAGGTATGTATCAGTCCCACGTAATAGGGGGCGAGCCTATTGCCGTTTTTCGAAAACAATTCCAGACTCCGTGCTGCTACTGAGAAATTTATAATGGAATAACCCAATAACGCTTTGCCCGAGCCGGGAATCGAAACCAGAACCTCTAGATCGCTCGGCACATACTTGTATCGCGAGACCGTGAGGCATTTATAAAACTATACTGGTATTATACCTACATACATTCCTCCTCCTTCTTTTTTTACCTTTTATTTAATTTATTTAATATACTTTTTTGTACACTATACAAGGAAAAATAACATAAATACAACATACAACTTAAAAGATATATAGTTACAACAGGCGGTCTTATCGCTAGCTGCGGTTTCTTCCAAACAACCCACCCGACCCAAACCCACCTTTGTGATATGATCAACTGGAATTGCGCCATCTGTTGAGGTTTGCTCGAACCAAATTTCAAATAATATTGTTACAGTAATTTCGATATGAAACGAAACAGGTGTAATATCCATCCAACTAAATCTTTGGAGTTTAAGGTACAATGACGTAAGTTTTTATCCGCGGCGTGCCGTGAAGATGCGCACGCGCAGCGTATCGGCTGTCACGATCTATCATTACGAATAGTGTTTATATCAGCCGATCTCGGATTAGTCGAGTTGCGTAAGCTTTTACACAAGAATCTCTTTGTGCTTACTTTTGTCACTTGCTGTGGCAAGTATATCCGACTTAATTTTACTTAGACTCATCATACTTAATTGCCATGACAATACGCTAGCATAACGTAAAGTTACTTAATGTAATCCTATACTTTGCTGGTGGTAGGATATTCGTATCCGCCCGGATAGCGACCACCGTACACAGGGCGTAAAACCCGCCATAGTGGCACATGCAAGTGTGCCGCGTTCCGGGATCAGCTAGTGTATATCCGGTTGTCGGGGGGGGCTTCAATCATGGTGAAAGGATGACCGTGCCGGCATTTTTTGGCCGGTTTCTCGCGGTCGGTCCTTTGTTCACCATGGTATTAGTCCCCCAAACTTCTTCACAAGATAGGTGAAGAGGTTTTCGGCCGGCATGATTGCGTCGACCAACGGGAGATCATCATCTCTCGCTGGTCGGCACTTTTTCTGGACTACATTACACTTACCATCAGGTGCAATGGGGTCACTTTGCCGTGCCAGTATAAAAAAAAAAAAACTTAATTTTAACATACACGATGTACATATACTTAAGCCTTCGTAAATATGAACTTCTAAAACGAAAGTGTCTGGAAAGTAAAACCGTATCAAAATTGCGTGGTTTAAAAGATGTAAGCGGATAAACCGCCAGGGATACTGTAGGTAAACCTTGATATATAAAAAAAAGTCTGAAATATCTTTTATATTTTTCACTAACATTTATATGCACGAGGATCAAACTCATGACATCTCGTATTGCTCATATAACATTTTAAATCATTTCATTATAAAAAATAAAAATAAAAAATACTGGTGAACTTTGCTCTAACCGAAAATCGCACTTAGGACTTATATGCCTCGAATACCTCAAAACAAACGAGGCAGTGCTTCGAACACAATTAAGGAATATTAATATGACGATTTTGCATTAATCTACGTAAAATGGCTATTTTGTGTTGTAGTTTGTACCTATCTAAAAACCAATATTTAATGTTTCGGGACAAAGTTGTAGTGTGAAGGGTAAGGTTAAAGTGTAACAACTAAATATTTTATTTTAGTATTGTCTACTACAAACAATGACATTCACGGATAAATGAATTTACTCGGTAAAAAGTCAACGTTAAAATATAAACATCATTATTTTCATTCAACTTATAATAATATCTAGTCTCCTGCCTTTATGTTAAATTAAGTTCATAAGGGGTGTAAAAAACCCGTGTTTAAAAAACCCGTGTAATAGTTACGAGTTAGAAACACATTGACGTTAAAAAAACCGAAAGAAAAATAAAAAAAATTAAGGCGACTATTACTTGTGATGGCCTCGAGGTTTAGGCGCGCGGTCGAGTACTTCGGCGGTCGGGTTCAAACCCCAGGCACACACCTCTGACTTTTCGAAGTTATGTGTGTATTCACAATGAATTATCACTTGCTTTAACGGTGAAGGAAAACATCGTGATAAAACCTGCACACCTAAAAAGTTCTTAGGAATTTCTTAGGCGTGTAGTCCGCCACCCCGCACTAGGCCAGCGTGGTGGACTAAGGCCTAAACCCTCTCAGTTGTAGGGGAGGCCCGTGCCTGATGCTGAATTACTTGTCTTAGTAGCCCCGTATTGGTAATCTTGATCAAAAATTTGTGCTACTTTAAAAAAAATGCAAACCAGACCGCTTTCCCTTTCGATGTTCTCAGTACAACAATGTGCATTAAATGCAGAATACATGTTCACGTTTGCGCAATTACGAGTGACGCAACTTGCTCGGGATTTTTTAACATCACGATTCAAGGCTCTCTGTGTTTGTTCAAATGTTGGCGACAAACATTGGAAGTACATCAGTCCATACCGCTTTTGTAAATAGTAGTGACATAATTATATTGACAACTGACTTTAATATTCAGTAATTAGAGGCCTAGTTTAAACGCATAGAATTGGATTAAATTTGTGAATATGTGTGTAGGTAAACTAAACCAAAAAATAAATTTGTGTTTCTTATGGTATTAAATATGCCTAAAAGTATGAAAAACCTGATACACAATGTCTTTTCATGAATGTCTTAGTCATAAAATAATTTAAAGTTCTTTAAAAATATCCAAAGTTAATGATTAGAACAAGAATTTTATCAAATAAATCGTATGCTTCTCTTCAACACCTCATACGATCCAAAATATAAACATAAATAAATATTAATGGAGTCTAGTGCTGCCATCTATTAGGTCACGATGTATGAAACGCTATGCCTGAGTATCATAGCATAGGTACTAGAGATTGCAACCCGGTATGTTTCCCAACCCGGCCGGGCCCGGTTGCATCCGTCGCCAACCCGGCCGGGTTTGTTAGCGATGAAACATTTAACGTATTTTATGAAAATTTTCTATATATAAATGGAAAAAGACAATGATTCAAGGTTAATATTCATTTCAAACTGGCTTATGGACAATAATCACTATAATTAGTCTCAAAAAAATGATAACTTTGACTTATGGACAGAAAAGTAACATTAGTACCTATTAGTGATTATTCATTTTTTAAGTTTAACCAAGCAAGTCTTTCTCTTTACTCCTTATCGTGTCTATTTGAAAACATAGTATTATAATAAGAAACTAATAACGCAGCTTGAAGTACTAAACGTGTCATAACAACTTAAATTAGATAGATCAATAAAGTATGGTAGCTTTGGTATAAACAAAACAAATTCTTATTTGCTAAAAGTAAAGTACCTATGTATAATGTTTTTTTCTTAAACTTTGGCCATTAATGTTATTATTACTAATTGAGCAAATAGCGAAATCTTATTGGCTAGGCTGTACCTACTGTAACGACAAACAACCAAAATTGTTTAGTCCCAACTAACAAGATGTAACGTAAAATTGGTTGCGATACGTAGGCTTCATAAGTATAATATAACAAAACAAAAAGTAACAATTATTATTCAGTCTGAAAGAATGATTAATACGAGTATTTTACAACAGTAACTACTACGAGTAGGCGCTCCCGCGCCGCGATTTACTTATCGGGTCCGCTGACCGGGCCCGGTGACCGGGCCCGGTAAGAATGGCCGGGCCCGGTGGGTGCGTAAAAGGGCACCGGGCCCGGACGGGCCCGGCCCGGCCGGGCCCGGTTTGCAATCTCTAATAGGTACCTGTTATTAACCTTTATTGGATAAGTAATTAAAATTGGATAAAATGTCACTTAGTAACAGTCATCATCATCATCATCATCATCAGCCCATATACGTCCCACTGCTGGGCACGGGCCTCCTCTACCATTGAGAGGGTTTAGGCCTTAGTCCACCACTCTGGCCTAGTGCGGGTTGGCGGACTACACACCTAAGAAATTCCTAAGAACTTTTTTAGGTGTGCAGGTTTCATCACGATGTTTTCCTTCACCGTTAAAGTACGCGATAATTCATTGTGAATACACACATAACTTCGAAAAGTCAGAGGTGTTTGCCTGGGGTTTGAATCCGCGACCGTCGAGATTCTCGACCGCGCGCCCAAACCTCGAGGCCATCACGAGTTAGTAATTAATGCCAATCAATCATGAATATAATAAAAATATAAGGCAAAATAAAATATAATATGATGAAACCTTACAAAATAACAGCTAATTTCGCTGAACGCTACACTGGCCGGCGTGAGAAATTGATTTCGACCACCAGAGCGTAACAGTTATGACGGAAAATATTCTCGGTCTAAATACTTACCTACTGCCTGATTAAGGTACAATTTTACTGAACTGAAAATTCTCATGAACAATTGAGATTGAAAGTATTATCCTGTCCAAAGTATGTATCAAACGTGGTGAGATCCATCTATCATCACTCCTTACAATCTTGAGGTCCTGCCTTTTCTCCTTTAACAGCCTTCGGGCTTAGTGGTTTTGCGACAACCTTGCAAAACTAGAGACCTCGGTTTAAACCCAGCGCCAAGACAGACATAGGTAGGTACGTCATAATATTTTTAATGAAATGAAATTGCTTTATTTGGTCACGTAGGCAATCAAATAGCACTTATGACAAGTCAATGCAGAAAAGAAAAATCTTTTATTATTACATTATAATTCAACTATGGTTCATTTTATATAATTTGTACAACAATATTTTTTTTATAATTTATTTTTAGTTTTCATCAGGAAATACATAATATCTTATTATTATTTTAAAGTAAATAATGAGATGGACCTTGTGTATTTCCGAAACGTCACGTATTATTTTAATGGTACCACCGGATCCAAACGCGACCATGACTGAGAAGACCCGGCGAAACAAACTCAGCGGGCTCACTTTACTACTGGAATTTACGCGGCGCGACCCACACCTGAGTAGATCCAGCGAGTCCAACTCAGTGGGCATGTATTTGGTCCAGTAAGGATAACATAATTATATTATATGACCTGCCAAATAAAAATTGCCTTCTTATTATTTATTTGCTCGAATTATTTACTCGATCAGTCGTCATTTTATTTTTATTTTATTTTTAGCGAGGAATCCAAACATCTTATTATCATGGTTTTTGCATACGATATAGGACTATCTATGTGAAGATCGGGACCACCGAGGAACAGGATCGCGAGACTCATGGTCTCGCGGCACAAGTATGTGCCGTGCGATCTAGAGGTCCTGGGTTCGATTCCCGGGTCGGGCATTTTCCATTAGGAAATTCTCAGTAGCAGAACGGAGTCTGAAAATGTGCCCGAGAAACGGCAATAGGCTCGCCCCCTATTACGTGGGACTGATGAAATGTGGCGAAATGTGGGTGCAGAAATGCACCTCTGCCTTCCCCTTCAGGGAATACAGGCGTGAGGTTATGTATGTATGTATGTAGATCGGGACCATATGTTAATCTTCATGATTGTGTATTCTGATAGCAAAATGATGTGAACAGATGACTCCAGAGAATCTATGTTTATCAGTAATAATCATCTAAATTGTACAAAGCAGTCTATTGTATATTTTCCCATCAATAAGTGCTTATACGCATTACAATGTAATTTGCGTTCGAGCCCCGCTTACAAGATAAGCATCTTGTAATGTATATTTAGGAGGTATCCCGTGGGACCGAGGTTTTGTGATTGGTGTCTTATAAAAGTTGAATTGGTCTTTCAACAGCCATTAGTACTTGGTGGTATGATATGGTGCCCACCGCACATAAGGTACATAGTTCTAAATGGTAGAGCCGCGCGAATGGTAGACTAGTAGACTAGTAGCGACCATTTTACAAATTTGTTAAAATTATAAGTGTTAAACAGCAGTGATGGCCTCGAGGTTCAGGCGCGCGGTGATGAATTTCGGCGGTCGCAGGTTCAAACCCCAGGCACACACTTCTGACTTTTCGAAGTTATGTGTGTATTCACAATGAATTATCACTTGCTTTAACGGTGAAGGAAAACATCGTGATGAAACCTGCACACCTAAAAGTTCTTAGGAATTTCTTAGGTGTGTAGTCCGCCAACCCGCACTAAGCCAGCGTGGCGGACTAAGGCCTAAACCCTCTCAATTGTAGAGGAGGCCCGGGCCCAGCAGTGGGACGTATTTGGGCTGATGACGATGATGATGATAATGATAAGTGTCTAATTCCGTTTGGATGCACGAGTGTTTTCCACTTGTTGTCTGACCGGCATTATTGTGTCGACTGGGCAGAAATTATTGTAGTTGTTGTTTGCTAGTCATCATTATATTTCAACCGCACAGCATTTACTGTCGGTTGCTGTGTTGTCACGTCATGCGTGTGTAAAAAACAACCAAAAAGTTTTGCTTACAAAATTCTCATAAAACAGTACTCTTTCTGAGGAATTAAAAAAATATATATTTATTGTAACTCGACTAGAGAAATGATCCTATGAAGTAACGGTAAAGGAAAACATCGTGATGAAACCTATACACCTAAAAGTTCTTAGGAATTTCTTAGATGTGCAGTCCACCAACCCGCACTAGGCCAGCGTGGTGGACTTAGGCCTAAACCCTCTCAATGGTAGAAGAGGCCTGTAGTAGGACGTATATGGGAGGATGATGATGATGATGATGTAACCTGACTATTGATCGCAGGAAATTTATTAATAATGTCTTTATATCAAAATCATAGGCAAAGCATACGCCTGAAATACTTCAGTTTTGCATAGGCCATAGAAACAAATTTTGTTCTTAGGTAACTGTTCTAACAACGCTTTACAGAATCAGAAGAATAAGAAAGTTTGTATTGCGTGATTCGAGTTGCTTTATTCTTTTATTGGTAATTTAATACTAAGGAAGTTTTACACGGGTCAGTTAAAATGTCTGTTTCCTCTATAAAAAAAATATGGGAAGAAGTTTAATGAAAACAAATAGTTTTTATGTAAATAGATACAGATTTTTAAACATATACTTTATTAAATATGTGTATATGTTATATTAATAATAATCTACTCGTATGTATAATAGTAATTCAAGTTTTTATATATTATACAATTTAAAACAAGAACGAATGTACCGATGTTCAAGATCTTTGATTTGTTAAGTTTGATCTCGTTTCGATTAGTCGGATAAACTCACGAAAAAAAGTAAATCCATTATCTCAAACAATGTTTAATCGGAAGTTTTTTTATTACAATTCAATTAATTAGCCTTCCAAAAAAAGAATCTACATATTTCTGAAACTGTTTTCCCATAGTCTACTAGATGTCGCTGTTAACAATTACCATACATTCAGACGCTTACTGTATTTCTATTAAAATTTTGAGCACATTCTTAAACACTTTGAACTAAGTAGTCATCTCAGATTGGATATCCAAAACATTTGTAAATTTAAAAAAATGTGTAAATTTCGATAATGTAATTAATAAAAGGTAATTAGTAAATTAGATTTTTGGGGATTGGCACATATTGAAAAGGCACTTAGAATTCTAACTTAATAATACCCTCTTCAGAATAAAAAAGGGTGTATTTTCCTTCTATTCTTTCCGGGAGGAAATTTTTCACACAAAGACCATAAGACATACCTAGAAATATTTACTGTATATATACATTGTAAATCAATACGCAAGAAATTACATACAAAGTTTAAATGAATGAACCTACTAGTAACAAAAATAGTTCTACGCGCCATAAACGCTAGTACACACAGACAAATAAACTAGATTATATTTCAGTTTCCTCGAGGTTTAGGCACGCGGTCGAGAATCTCGACGTTCGCGGGTTCAAACCCCAGGCACACACCTCTGACTTTTCGAAGTTGTGTGTGTATTCACAATGAATAATCACGTACTTTAACGGTGAAGGAAAACATCGTGATGAAACCTGCACACCTAAAACTTCTTAGGAATTTCTTAGGTGTGTAGTCCGCCAACCCGCACTAGGCCAGCGTGGTGGACTAAGGCCTAAACCCTCTCAATGGTAGAGGAGGCCCGTGCCCAGCAGTGGGACGTATATGGGCTGATGATGAATATTTCAGTTATCCCCACTACTGGCGCTTCATCTCGTGACTGCGAACTTTTCCTATCACACTTAATTAATCATTGGAGACGAGATAAAATTATCTTATCTGCACCGAGCCGTGTAATTATATTGAATCTTTTTTGTTTTAGACGTCGGTTCGTGCGTATCTCCCCGGACTCCCGGTTGGTAGCCGTTGCAGATACCCAGCTGTACGTGGCGTAGTCCCACGGCGTACTCTCGGCAGCACGCGTAGTCCCAGGCGTAGCGGGCGTAGTCCCAGTTGTAGCAGGCGTAGTCCCGTGCCCACCGTCATACTGTGATCACGCGATGGCCGGATGGCAGTTGATTTTCCTGGCCCTCGTAGGTCTGGCTGTCGCACAGGGCCCTGAAAAACGTGAGTAACTTTATTTTAATAACAAAATTGAATTTGTTTAGTTAAAGTAAATAATATTGCTAGGCAACTTGTGATGTGAATTTTCTAGAAATATGTAAAGTGTTTTTCCGCACAAGTTTATCTAAAACATGTAATAGAAAGGTGGAAGTACTCTAATAGATTAATTTGTTTTCCCACGCAACTTAACAAAGGAACCGCCTAGTTCCTTATTTCGCTTAACCATTAGGTATACTTAGATGGAAATTGGTTTCTGTTTAAACAAACATTACATAAAGCTTTCGTAATAATTATCTAATTGATCGATATCTAATTGATTGATTAATTGATCTTTAAATAAAATTATAATATTTTAATTAAGTTTCTACATGCATGATACTTACTTGGTGATTCTTCAGTAGCCTTTTTTTTCATTATCGATAGATATACAAACTAATAATAGTTTGGTATGAACCAGGTGATAGTTGTTAATGAATCAAATCCCACAAAATGCATATAAATCTCGCAAACCCACCCAAATGTAGGATAAAGAACGTGCAAGAGACCGTAAATTATTATTTCCCAGTAATCAATCTTTCTACACACTCAGTTTTATCTTATCTTTAATTTTAAAACGTTAAGTACACAATTTCGAAATCTCAAGTACTTATGTGGTCGCAACTGTAGCTTAAAATCGTGAGGTGTTTGTTGGACAATATTCCACATATTAAAAAAGTAGGGTAGGCTACCCAAAGCCAGGCTGGGGATAGACGAAGGTTGATCGAGTGCAGGTTCCTATCAACATATACTTAACATGTTGAAAATATTCTTTACACTAATTAATTATACTTTACTATGCTATAATTAGTATGTAGAAAGATTAACATATTTAGCAAACTAAAATAATATTATAATACATCGTAAAAGTCGTGATGGCCTCGAGGTTTAGCGACGCGGTCGAGAACTTCGGCGGTCGCGGGTTCACACCCGAGGCACACACCTCTGACTTTTCGAAGTTATGTGTGTATTCACAATGAATTATCACTTACTTTAACGGTGAAGGAAAACATCGTGATGAAACCTGCAAACCTAAAAGTTATTAGGAATTTCTTAGGTGTGTAGTCCGCCAACCCGCACTAGGCCAGCATGGTGGACTAAGGCCTAAACCCTCTCAATTGTAGAGGAGGTCCGTGCCCAGCAGTGGGACGTATTTGGGCTGATGATGATGATGATGAAAAAATATCCAGTAGATTACGACATTTTTCGTCGACATTAAATTGTTCATCGATTATGGCCCTGGTTCGCTTCACTGAGCTGTCGCTAACTTCGAGCAAACATAGATTTTTTAAATCGTTCTTATCCAATCCCGATTCAAACAACGAAACCCATCACAAACATTTTTTTGGTAATTCATTGGATTCCATAAAAAAACATTAAGCACACGAACTCAGAATAGAGCGTGTCAAGTCTCGTCCCCGATGTGTTAATACATGACACTCGTACAGTAATCGCTCACGTTCTTCATGTCACTTATCGCTCAACAAACTGACAGTTTAAGGCATGTTTTTCTCTGAAGTTTTAGAGACTTCATTTTTGGTGTACCTATGTCATTACGTCATTAGTTTTCAAGCCATCATGCGTGTGGACTAACAGAGGGATAATCTCGATTTCAAATTTAAATTAATATATAAATCAAATGGCCTCGAGGTTTAGGCGCGCGGTCGAGAATCTCGGCGGTCGCGGGTTCAAACCCCAGGCACACACCTCTGACTTTTCCAAGTTATGTGTGTATTCACAATGAATTATCACTTACTTTAACGGTGAAGGAAAACATCGTGATGAAACCTGCACACCTAAAAGTTCTTAGGAATTTCTTAGGTGTGTAATCCGCCAACTAACACTAGGGCAGTGTGATGGACTAAGGCCTAAACCCTCTCAATGGTAGAGGATGCCCGTGCAAAGCAATGGGACGTATATGGGCTGATGATGAAGAGACTTTTTGGACTTATGTAAACTTAACAGCCCCGTGGCGCAGTTGGTTAAAAAATGTTATCCTAAATTTGACCCAAATTTATTTGTGATGAATTAAAATGCAAAAATAAAGTCGCGTAGGTTTATATTTGAAAATATTTTTTCATACAGATACACAGCGGTTCATTAACCATTAATCCGAGAAAGCTGTTAAAACACGCTATCAGAGATAAGTTGTTGAAACCGTAATAAAACTAATCTTTTCTGCTAACAGATTTTTGTTTGCAAATACTCGTGTATTCGTAACACTATTTTGTTTTCTAATTTGCATTAAAATTTATTAAAATAATTATTTCTGAATATGTTTACAAGAAACAATTTCAGTAATTAGGTACTGGTTTATTAAAGAATGTTCTTTATTCCAGCAGGGAGTTTATGAAATTCTACCGTGCAAAAAAACTAAATTTGAAGTAATAAAAATAAACAAGTATAACCTCAATAATGCCTACTATCACAATACGTCGTTCTGAATTTAACTCAGTTTTATTTATCTCACATTTTTGTGAATGCGGATCGTTTCCAATAAATCGCACATTACTTAGCAGAGGCGCAAGACTAGCATAGAACAAGTTTTGTTTCTGACGATCAGTCAAAACTTTATTTTGACATCTCTGTACTTATCCGAATCGAAGCGATCATTTGCCATGGCCGTGTAAAAGCAGAGAACCGATGTCTTTACGTGCCGAGTCACAAGGTGAGCCTCAACGCAAATCCATAGCATTTCGTCCGCGAACGAAAGTTTATTCCCGTTGTCGAAATGATCCATAACAACCGTTAGACGATTGTTCATCTGCTTTGACGAAACGTAAATCGGACAGTAATGTTGCCGTCGAACTTATATAACCACGAATAAAATAAAGTTTCTAAAGATGAAAGTATGTTGATTTTTAAGTCTATGACCGTAGCCTTCCTTTGTCTTATCCAGGGTCCATAAATATACTAGAAGATTTTTAGATAAAGTTTTAAAAGTAATTTTGTTCTCTAGTTAGTGTTCTGATAGTTAAGTATTCACATTTCTACATACTGGATTCAAAAAAATGGTTTATATTTAGAATACTACATAGAAATTGATATGCGTGGTCGTAGAATTCAAACGATTCATATAAGGAACCGTAATCTATTAAGTGATATTTGTTAACCAAGTGATAAAAGCGATTAGATCGTCAAACGTAGTGTAGAGCGCCCTCTGGCTAGGTGGGGTGACGATATACGCAAGGTGACTGGCAGCGGTTGGATGACGATATGCCGAAAACTCAACCCAGTGGTAAACTGTGGCGACCATGGCAGTGGCGTGCCACAGAAGAGGCCTTTGTTCAACAGTGGACGTGAGAAAAGCTGTTGATGATGATGGTGATGATAATGTTTAGACCTATTTCGTGTAGTCTAAAGTAGCGTTCTCCGATCGTTTCAGGTTTAATGATTTTATAGATGAATAAGAGGCATAAATATACATACATACATACATAAACTCACGCCTGTATTCCCCGAAGGGGTAGGCAGAGGTGCATTTCTGCACCCACATTTCGCCAGGTATGTATCAGTCCCACGTAATAGGGGGCGAGCCTATTGCCGTTTTTCGGGCACATTTCCAGACTCCGTGCTGTTACTGAGAATCCTAATGGAAAAACCCAATAACACTTTGCCCGACCCGGGAATCGAACCCAGGACCTCTAGATCGCACGGCACATACTTGTACCGCAAGACCACGAGGCAGAAATATATAGACAAAATTTTTCAAGCGAAAATATGCATATGCTGACGTTTTCTAAAAGACATTAGACGCAAAAAAACAAGTCTAAGAAAGTATGTTAATGTTTTGCAAGTGACGATTCCTGTTTAGAAATTCAAGCTAAAGTAACATTAACAGAAATCGAGATGTTTTATACAAACTCGTTTTAGATATTACGGCTTTAATATTATTGCATCTCCATTTTCGCCAGTCACATCGCTAACATTGTGAATTCTCGATAGTACATCTTATGAATAACTCAAAGATCAGGAATAACGAGCTCCGACGAGATCCATGAAAAGAAATGGATAATAATGCTATTTTGGGATCGTGTTAAGTGTGAATCCCAACCCTTGGAGCTACAATATAAGCAACAATACAATTCAAGGAAATATTTTATTATTCTCCGCTGCCTTTGTAAACAAATCAAAGAAATAGTCATTGGTATTTGCGATACAGACTAAAAGCCTAGTAGATACAGGAATCGCCAGTACACGATTTATACCTATGTCAAATTATTGTATATGCTAAATCTTATATTTTTTTTAACAAATTGTATTTTTTTGCAAATAAATAAATAGGTATGATGTGGTAGGATGTAGTGGTGGCCTCGAGGTTTAGGTGCGCGGTCGAGAATCTCGGCGGTCACGGGTTGAAACCCCAGGCACACACCTCTGACTTTTCGAAGTTATGTGTGTATTCACAATGAATTACCACTAACTTTAACAGTGAAGGAAAACATCGTGATGAAACCTGCACACCTAAAAGTTCTTAGGAATTTCTTAGGTGTGTAGTTCGCCAACCCGCACTAGGCCAGTGTAGTGGACTAAGGCTAAGGCTCTCAATGGTAGAGGAGGCCCGTGCAAAGCAATGGGACGTATATGGGCTGATGATGATGATGATGATGATGATGAAATAAATAGGTATCATAACATGATCAAATAATAACATATGTGATATAGTCTTTGTTATATTACTAGTGGTCCAATATGAACACAATACATCAACGGGAATTGGAAGTGTATTTGCATACGGTAAACGTATCGAAGCAGTAAATAGATATCTACGATGATGACATCCATCACAGCCAAATAGACTTAAAAACATTTATATTATACGTACAATAGACTTCCTTTCGTTCAAAGCTTGTAAGAAATAAATCAATATTAGTTTAGTACATACATACATAAACTCACGCCTGTATTCCCCGAAGAGGTAGGCAGAGGTGCATTTCTGCACCCACATTTCGCCAAGTATGTATCAGTCCCACGTAATAGGGGGCGAGCCTATTGCCGTTTTTCGGGCACATTTCCAGACTCCGTGCTGTTACCGAGAATTTTCTAATTGAAAAACCCAATAACACTTTGCCCGACCCGGGAATCGAACCCAGGACCTCTAGATCGCACGGCACATACTTGTACCGCGAGACCACGAGGCAGTCTATTAGTTTAGTTTGGAAAGTCTATTCGAAACTATTGCGTTAGTCTCGTGACATGAGCGCTAGGTGCACACAGGGTCTTCTGTCATTTTCGCATTTATCCAAATATCTTTTTAGGGATATTGCAGTTATTGTTCAAAATAACAGTTTTCCTGGGCTTTAAATCCAATCTTCTTCAAGCTGTGGAATGGTTTGCCGGCTCACGTGTTCCCTCCTTCCTATGATCCTGGATCCTTTAAGCGAAGCGTGAAGAAGCATTTGTGCAGGCCGGCATGATTGTGTCGACCAGCGGGAGACCATTATCGTTTCTCGCTGGTCGGTATTATTTTTTTGGACTCCACTGTGCTTACCATCAGGTACAGTGGAGTCACTCTGCCGTGCCAGAATTAAAAAAAAACTAGGGAAGCCCTGGGTCAATCGCACGACGCACGATGCAGTCATCTTTAAAAATACTCTCAAAAAGTCTAGCAACTTAAACTTTTTATTGGACAGTGGAACTCTAAATGACAATACAAAGTTCTAATTTATTTTTTATCTGGCTGCCATATTGCACCAATAGTTTTTGTGAGGCTTGCTCGATGTAAATGATTACGGTACGGTTGAGAAAGCGTCATGATCGGTTCATAATGTTGCAAATGTCTTAATGTTCATGTCCGTTTGATCGTGAATCTAGTGGCTTCGGCGTTCTATTTATAACTTAACGGCACTTTCCAGGATGCCATTATTCAGTTATTCATATTATTAAATCCATATTCGATCAATTATCCTTGCTAAACCGCCCTTGTAGATACAATATGAGATTGAGTTTTTTATGTTCAGACTGACAGCCATTCCTGAAAGGCTATGTTTTATTACATTATAGTAAATAAATATCGAAACAAAAGATGAACACATACATATGTGTTTTTAAGTCCTTACTAGGAAAACACCCAGTCCCGAATACAGTAGGAATAAAATTTTGGCTTATTCAGTAATCAAATACACATTCTATTATTCCCCAGTTCTTTATTTAACAAACTGGGATATCCTTCGTTAAAAAATTACGTATATCTACATCATCATTCTACTTTATAAAACACTAGCTTTTGCCCGCGACTCCGTCCGCGTAGACTACAGGGTTGGGTTCAGAAAGAAAATAAGTTGTAGTCTATTTTAATCCACAGAGTCCCATTTATGTCCATACCAAAAATTGTTCACATCGGTCAAATGGTTAAGGCGTGAAAGCGTAACAGACATATAGTTATTTTCTCATTTTTAACATATTATCATAATTTTTTAAAAATACTTTTAATATAATTCTTATATTGTGTATATTATATATATCATATATATGATGTAATGATGTAATAAAAGCCATATTATAAAAAAGTTTCATCATTCTAGTTTAAAAAATGACGAATTTCCATACAAACTTTCATCCCCTATTTTTATTTTACTCCCTTAAAGGTAATTTTTTACATACTTTGAATGTCATATTTATTTATATCTAATCAACAGCCTAAAAAATAAGTTTCAAGTGTCTAGCTTTAAAAATGACAATACTTCCATACAACCTTTCATCCCCCCTTTCAACCCCTTTTCCGCAATAAAAAGTAGCCTACGTTCTTTCTCAGGCTCCAAACTATCTGTGTACCAAATTTCATTTAAATCGGTTCAGTAGTTTTAGCAGGAAAGCGAGACAGCCAGACAGACAGAGTTACAATCGCATTTATAATATTAAGTAAGGATAAGGATAATCTAAAATATTCACAAGAAATCAACCATATAATAATTCATAAAGTGAGCACTCAGTTGACAAAGCCGAACCTTGAAAAGTACTAAAAGGCGTAACCTTCGTTGATAGTCACATAGTTGAGACGTGTTGTAAAATCGACAAACACTAGAGATTACTTGTCTGCCAACAATGTTATCTCTAGTGAAATAATTATAATCTGCTGTACGTTGATGGAGCTGAGTTTAGTTGGTGTTTTAACTAATATATTATTCAACTGGGCACGGTATCCAAAGATATAAAGAGATGAGGATTTAATTTATTTGGTCTGAGATGTAAAATTAGTCATATTTTAGAAATTCCTTGTTCATATAGATGGAGTGCATAGAATAATTCTAGAATGCGATACACTAGCATGTGTTTTTATGAGTTTGGCAGATCTGGGCTTAAACATAAATCAATTTTTTTAGGTACTGACAACGGCGCCATATCACTGTATTGAATAAAAAAATATAAACAAGTTCAAGGTTCGTTGAGGTTTTAAATGTCTTGTCATATATCCAAAAATATTTTAACTAAATTAAGATCTTGAAGCTATATTAGCAGTGTTGTGATTTTGTTACATTTCAATGACCAGCACTGGCAACACACTGTCCTTGATGAAGTAGTACAATAATTGAAACTGAAATACTCAATTATAAACTCCAAACATTATAATAGATACACATTGTACCTTACAAGAAGTATAAAGGACAATTTGATATTACAAGAGCATAATACGTAAATATTTTCAGGTCACAGAAAAAATCTTTAAGTATATTGATCGAGGCTAGTAAATAATGATGGTTTTTCATTTTAGCCACTAGCAGACAACGATTCGGCAAAATCAGTGGATCTAGGGGCAAGAAATTTGCACAGAAATGCAACTCATAAAGAATTAAGTAGAGGATGAAAACTTGTAAAAAATTCCTCAATACTTAAACTCACAAACACTACATATATTAACTATTTATATTGGATAAATTAGATATTACATAAGCAAAAAGCCACAGGTACTCGTATGTACGCCTCTACAACAATAGGAAATCTCATCGAGTAGCTATCAGTAATTGTTTTTGAAAAAACATTTTTAATTCACAATTATTTGCAATAAGATTAGTGTGTCTGATTCTTTATCAGTGTTTACTTGTGATTCTGTGGGATGTGTTGTTGAGGGCGATAGCCTGTTTCTAAATGGAATTGTAAGTATATCACATTCAACAGATGAAAATGAAGGCATTAATGCGAAAAAATCTTATTATTATCAAGACCTTTTTAAAGTTTGTTAGGTTTGTGGATTTGTTAGTTTCCAAAGCTATCGTACCGGCTAACCGCCTGATGTAGAATTGTCGAATGGAATCAAAATAGTAATAGTCGTCGACTGAGACTGTTTATGCCCCCGGAGTCACTACGTACACTCCAGGGTGCAAATGCCCCCACGGTTAGAGCTATTCACTTGCTGAATCGTTTTGTCGCTGGGGTCCAAGATGTCGACCTATTTGTTCCTTTAAATATTCATCATCATCATCATCAGCCCGAATACGTCCCAAATATTATTTTAGTTATATTTGTTTTGTATTTTTTTTTGTGTGTTTCGTGTATTATTAATCAACTAAGCGGTTTGGTGCCATACTGTAAGCTTATGTTGTATTTTAATGTAAATAAATAAATAAATAGTCTTCAGATGAAAAATGCATTGCTCGTTATCTCTCGAAATAAACACGTTTAAAATTTACAACAAATGTTACAATAATAGTAAATATCACTGTAATCCGGAATCAGGAAATATTTTTTTTTTCTTAAAAAAAGTGCTTCCAAAATGAATCAACCCTATTTGCATTACACCACGCTAATTGGACGGCACTCTCCGTTCCATCAACTGTCGATGATGTCACTTTAAGTGAAGAATTTACGTCTAATTTATTTGTTTTTAATGTTCTAGGAAGGACCGGCAATGTGTGCAGCGTGGACATGGATTGTCCGGACAACGCGTTTTGCCGGCTCAACAGCTACTGCGTGTGCAAGGACGGCTTCGTATACGCTGCCGTCAACAGCACGCATAAGGGCTGCTTGAAAGGTATGCTCATCATAACACAATATAGTTACATACATATTTAGTAGTACTCGTGGTCTCGCGGTACAAGTATGTGCCGTGGGATCTAGAGGTCCTGGGTTCGATTCCCGGGTCGGGCAAAGTGTTATTGGATTTTTCCATTAGGAAATTCTCAGTAACAGCACGGAGTCTGGAAATGTGCCCGAAAAACGGCAAAAGGCTCGCCCCCTATTACGTGGGACTGATACATACCTGGCGAAATGTGGGTGCAGAAATGCACCTATGCCTACCCCTTCGGGGAATACAGGCGTGAGTTTATGTATGTAGGTACATATTTAGTATAATATTCGTATCCGTCTAGGGATTCTGAAATAAATCAATCAGGTTCATTTGTGTAGGAAAGAAGATTTAGTTTGTGTCACTAATCGGTATTGTATCTAGTCATTTTATTTTCATTATTATAAAGCCTACTTTGCTTCAAGCCAAGTTCTCTTAGGATTTTTGATGTGTGCGATCAAAAAAATAGTAGAGCCAAATTTTTCGGGGTCAGCTAAACCTTATATACAGTAGAACCTCGTTAGGTGCAACCTCGATAAGTTGAAAACCTCTAAATTTCGAAAAAAAAATTGTTCCCTTCACTTCAAACACCAAAATCTGCTTAGCAATGGAGGATTTCGAGTACGAAATCTCAACCCCCTATTAGTCGAAATAATCAGTGAATCCCATTTTGGTACATATTTTCCCTCCGTAACTCGAAAAAATTATCTGGACCTTTATATCTCGAACATAACAATATATCTAACTCAAATTGTAAATGAATTAAACTCAGCTTCTTTACGTCGAATAAAAAACCGCCTAAGTCAAAATCCTCCATAAGTCGAAAACTGTATTACTCGGTTTTTTTGGTCTCCCTCGATGATCGCCTTATAGAGGTTCTCCTGTATAATAAATGATTTTATGTTTGTCTGATTCCAGAGGCCCGTATAGGAGAAGAGTGTGTGCAGCACATACAGTGCCACTCGACAATGGGCGTGCATTCCGAGTGCACGAACAATGCGTGTACGTGCGCCCCCACAGCACACTTAGAAGACGACAGATGTTATGAAACCGCTGGCAAGTATTTTAACAAATTTTTTGATCATTTTTTTTATGGGAAAGGAGGTAAACGAGCTAGTGAGCCACCTGATGTTAAGTGGTCAACACCGCCCATGAATACAAGAACCACACCCACAATACAAGAAGAATATCGGTGCGTTACCGGCCTTTGAGGGAAATATAGACTCATTTCTTGAATGTCCCTAAATCGTATCCATTTGGAAATACCGCAGAGGAAAGCTGATTCCACAAAGATGTTGTGCGAGGAAGGAAACACCGTTTGAATCGCACCGTTGAAGAACGCCATTTATCCAGATGGTAGGGATGGAACTTTAATTTCTGGCGTAATCATGGTAAAATGAAGTTAAGACCTCAAGAAATTTTGCTTTTAAAGCTTTTAAGGCTGCTTTTTGAATAGTGGAACTAAGTGTACGTGGTCTCATTTGATGAAATGGAGCTGATTCATCGTTTCCATAAACACTCCCTAGGTTATTAGATTGAATTCAGGAACTTTGAAAAAGGATACATGAAAGACAAAAATTAATAGGTTTAAAAAGTAGATTTACATCTATCAGGATTTACACCTAGACTTCGATTCGATTTCGTAACTGTCTAGTACTCAAATGAACTAATTCATTTTCTTAAGGATATCGCATTAACTGCTCAATTTCCGACATCACCATACCGATTTCAGAGCGACAAATCTACATGGAATGGCGTTTTAATTGGTTGCTTCCATTTTCGTCTTGGTTTCCGACAACTTGATGCAATAGTTGACTAGACTTAATGAAGGAAATAAAGAAATATACGCCTAAGCTATTACATAACATTCAATGCTTGTGCTTTTAGGAGATAGCTGCTCACTTTGTGTTGAGAGGTAGTGGGTTCTACAATTTTCACTTTAATTTTTGTCATACTATGGCAACAATTTTTTTAATAATTATTAGAGAAGTACGTCGCATTAAAAGGCATAGGTCTAGTTCTCAGGTTAGTCTTTAGTCCATCATGTCAAGTATAGTTGATTGACTTACAACAAATCTTTTGGTGATTCATAAAATAAGCCTCCCGATTTTTTCACGTAACGGAAACGTAAAAATACAAGTGAGGTATTCCTTAAGTCGTGATGGCCTCGAGGTTTGGGCACGCGGTCGAGAATCTCGACGGTCGCGGGTTCAAACCCCAGGCACACACCTCTGACTTTTCGAAGTTATGTGTGTATTCACAATGAATTATCACGTACTTTAACGGTGAAGGAAAACATCGTGATGAAACCTGCACACCTAAAAGTTCTTAGAAATTTATTAGGTGTGTAGTCTGCCAACCCGCACTAGGCCAGCGTGGTGGACTAAGGCCTAAACCCTCTCAATGATAGAGGAGGCCCGTGCCCAGCAGTGGGACGTATATGGGCTGATGATGATGATGATGATTCCTTAAATACAAGTCCGCAGTCCATCTACTCATAATCCTAATCTAATTACTTCAAACGTATCACAATAAGTTTTTCTTAATTCGTTTTAGTGATCGGTGAGCGCTGCGTGGTGGACCAGAACTGCTACCTGGGCCAGCGAGGACCTGAAAGAGAAGCGTACTGCGTGCGTGGATATTGCACTTGCCAGCTCCAGTTCAGCCCTCGAGACAACGGCACCAGGTAAGTGCATCATGCATGATTATTAGTCATTTGTCGTTCATCGCGTTTTTTCTTCTACTCTAACGTCAGGAGCCAGCTATTTACAACTCTATGTTCCTTTACTCCAACATTATAAAGAATCGAAAACAAAATTGTACCTATATTAGACAGTCGCTGTACTTTCATAGAAGCCCAAAAGGCCATCTTGCCTTACAAAATTCCGAATCTTTAAGCTTCAATTCTTTATTTAACAAAAGCACTTTGGCATATAATAACCTAACCACACCAGAAACAATTATAAACTAGACATTATAAACGCAACACAATAAACGTGTAACGCTTTTGGGTTTCTATGGAAGTACCACCACTGGTATTAGAAACATTAATGTGAACAGAGATGAGAGTTTTTCGCCACTGTTAATTGGAGCAGTCTGTGGTGCACATCAGCTGTGACGTGATGGCATAAAAAATATCTTTATTTATGTGTCACAAAATGTTGATTAATCACATTATTCCTTATTGCATACCTATAGCTTTTTATACCTAGAGCTGTATATTTTAGACAATCTTTAGATGAAAAGAAATAACTCTTGACACAACCATTACAAGTTCATTGATTTATATATTACGGTAGTGCCAATTAATTACAACTCTGTTACTTTCACCGTCAAAGATGCACAAGCAGCTAGTTATAACCAAATCCAAATACCCTAATAGGGGCCATCCATAAATTACGTCACACATTAAGGAGGAGGGAGGGGATCGACGGAGTGTGACATTGTGTGACAAGGGGGTGGGAGGGAACCTAAATATCGTGACGTCACCAAAAAAAAAAACAAGAGGTACTCTTGAGCCTCGACTTTTCTACCATTTATCTGGCTGGGGTAATTTTTAGTTGTAAAAATGCAAAATATGTGACGTCACATTAGGGAGGGGGGGAGTCTTACAAAGACTGACATGCTGTGACAAGGACAATTTCGTGTGACGTAATTTATGGATGTCCCCATACGACGAAAATCTATAATAATAGAATGACATTTCTCCAGATGCGTTCGTGACGCGGTGTTGGGAGAGGAGTGCGAGGACCAGTTGCAGTGCGCGGGGCCCGGGCTCGAGTGCCGCGGGACGTGTCGCTGCCGAGACAACTGGGTCGCCAACAACCTCACCAACTCTTGTGTTGAATGTAAGTATAAATATTTGTAAATAAAAATATTTCTAGCATGGAACCAAAAATTTTGTTTATGTAAATGGTAGCACGAGCAATTTTGTTTTTTGTAATTCATAAAGGCAACCCTCTCGATAAACTTTTATTTTACAAGTAATGCACTTAACCCTCTTGCCTAAACCCTCTTAGTTGTAGAGGAGGCCCGTGCTTAGCAGTGGGACGTACATATATGGGCTGATAATGAAATGTACTTAGTTATCCTTACTAATATTATAAATGCGAAAGTAACTCTGTCTGTCTGTCTATCTCGCTTTCCTGCTAAAACTACTAAACCAATTTAAATGAAATTTGGTACACAGATAGTTTAGACCCTGAGAAAGAACATAGGCTACTTTTTATTCCGGAAAAGGGATTTTTAGGGGTTGAAAGGAGGGATGAAAGACTTTATGGAAGTATTGTCATTTTTAAAGCTAGAAGCTTGAAACTTATTTTTTAGGCTGTTGATTAGATATAAATAAATATGACATTAAAAGTTTGTAAAAAAATGTACCTTTAAGGGGGTAAAATAAAAATACGGGTGAAAGTTTGTGTGGAAATTAGTCATTTTGAAGCTAAAATAATGAAACGACGAATAGACAACTGTAACTCTGTATATGTAACTATATGTCTGTTATGCTTTCGCGCCTAAATCATTTGACCGATATAAACGATTTTTGATATGGACATAAATGGGACTCTGTGGAGTAAAATAGACTACAACTTATTTTCTTTCTGAACCCAACCCTGTATTCTACGCGGACGGAGTCGCGGGCAAAAGCTGGTTATAAATATGTATGTAAATTTTATCGCTTTTTAATATCCAGCTGTAAAAGCGCTGAACGAGCCGTGTGAGTTCGACGTGCAGTGCGAGGGCCTGGCGGGCGTGCCCGACGCGCGCTCCCCGGGCGCGGCGCTGTGCCTCGGCGGGACGTGCGCCTGCGGGTACAACGCGCGCCCCGTCGGCAACCCGCCGCGCTGCTGGCACCGCCGCCGGCCCGGACAGGAGTGCAAGCGAGACGAGGTACCAAATACCTTTTACTAACGGATTTTAAAAATATAATTTTAGGATTAACGGTCGAAAATGTTTGAATTTTTGAAGTATGAGCGCGCGATATAGAGGTCCCGGGTTCGATTCCCAGGTCGGGCATTTTAGTGGGGCTTTCCCATTAGGAAATTCTCAGTATCAGCACGGAGTGCTGGCCCCCTTTATGGGGTAAAAACACAATTGGAAATGTTGCAAAAATCAGCTCGGCCTACATACATAATGTATGTATGTAAATGTTTGAATGTGGAAGGGGATGCAGAAGTGTCATGAGTCTGCGTACCCGTATGTCATTAAGACATCCGATTCGAATGCAATATAGCCTAGAGATAGAATAAACAAATAATTGTTTAATTTTTCATTATATTTAATTATTAGTAAAAAGTTAACGGCTATATAAAAAGGAAATCCAACTATAAGCTACATACATCTTCCTTGACGTTGAAAAAATATCTCTTCCAGGAATGCGTGTCCGAAGAAGACGAGCAAGGCTACTGCCTGTCCGGTCGCTGCACGTGCAAGACTTGCTCCCCGGACGCTAAAGATTTTGCCGGCGACGCGAGCACACTTTCCCGCCCACCGCTCGTAGCCGCCATCATCCTATCTGTTGCCGCCATGTTGCGATACTAAACTTTTAGTATACGCAAAATATACAATAAACAGAACATATCAGTCAATTACAGTAATACTAGATGTAGATACCTATGAAATAATGTTCAAAACACAAATATCAAAACAAAATAAAACACAGATAATAAAAAAAATCCGTTCCGTTTTACGGAATATTTTTACAAGTGATGTCTATAAAATTAATATATTGCACAAAATTAGTTTAGGTTGTTATATCGTTCGTAGTTTATTACAGTTATGTTTAAGGATGTAAATAATTGTTGTTTGTTATTAATAAACTAGATGTTTATGATGAAATCGTTGGACATCGTAGCAAACAGTATTTCGCGAGTGCAATCTATAAGACGGGAACAATTGTAACGTGTAGTGTTCATGCCAAAGAAGTGTACACAAAATGTTATTTACTTATGTGTAAATAAATATTATTTATTGTAATTACGGACATTTTATTTATTACGCTGTAAATCTATGACGAAAAACTTAGTTGTGAATAATTTAGTACATAGATAAAACTGATGGATGACTCAGAAAACTACAGAATTATTTGTTCAATTTAATCGTCCAGTAGAAATAGACCTCAAAAGATTTCTGATTGTTAGGGTCAGGATCCAATGAAGTTGAAGAAACCCACGCTCTCCGACCTATTAGGTTTCGGTTAGTGTCTCAGAATATCAGACCCCCATTAACGTGTGCGTGCGTGCGTGCATGCGTGCGTGCGTTCAATAAAAAGGCTGTCAATCGTAAATAGTATTTTATTCTTTTTAATGTCCTTAAAAAAACACAGTAATAATAAATGTTTTTATACATAGTCAGGCAGTTCAGTTTTCTTTTGGGCTATCTCACATTTTTTTCATAATACCTACATATTTCTTCATATTTCTAGAGCATAGGTCAGTTTTGTTTCTATTGATTACAACCATTTATACGCACACATTTATCCGATTAAATTACAAAACAAAGAAACCAAGGTCATGAAAGAGAAAATAGGAAAAAGGTGAAAGAAATATAGCATAGCATATAGAAGAGAATGGTAAAATAATAGTTAAAAAAAACACTAGACCAGACGACAGACTATAAAGTAAACAGACCTGCAGCGCTTGCCACCACAATGGGCCGAACAGGTAGTTTTTTCTTGTGTTTCTTACTTTGAAAACATTACGTTATAGCTAATGAGACTGTATTTATCCATAGGTATGCCTTTATTTTGGTGCTCATACTTTTTTTAAGAAATCAAGAGACGATGACGGCGGAGCAACGCGACGCGTCGCGTCACGACTAGGGGCACAGGAGAGCAACTCAATAGTGATTATTTTTTAAAAGACAGTGAAGAATTGCAATAAATAACCTTTGTACATCTAGAATCCTATACGCGAACTACCCTAGCCACACCAGCCTATTTACACTGCCGCGCCATCGGCCACGTCCGAGCAACTCGCTCATTCTAAGACAAATGTCGTCGCTTAGCAAACCTATTGGTGTAACGGTGATACTGACTTGCGCGGTATCGTGTCTAGGGTTGGAGATCAGCGCCTCCTGTGCTGCGGCGTGAGCGGCAAGTCGTCGGACCTGGTGGTGCTGGTGAGCGAGGCGTGCAGCGCGCGGCCCACGGCGGGGGAGGCGGCCGCGTACACCAGCGGGTTCAGCGCCGAGTTTGTGTAGCCCAGCCACGTGCACCACTGCCACACGCCGTCATGGACGCACGAGCACACAGAATCTGGAACATTGCATTTGCCTCGTGGTATCATTGACCATTGTGCGATCATGAACTCCAGGGTTTCGGATCGGGCTAGGTGTTGTAAGGTATTTCCATTAGGAAAAAATACCTACAATGTGTCCGAAAGGAGTAATAAGCTCACCTCTATGTGAAACCCAAAAAACCTTTTGGCGAAATATAGTTGCAGAAATACACCTACACCTACAGGTTACAGTGCAGTGGCGGCACTTCCATAGAAGCCCAAAATGTTACACGTTAATTGTGTAATATATAGTTTATAATTGTTTATTGTGGGGTCAGGATATTCTCGTTTATATGTCAAATTGCTTTTATTAAATAAAGATTTAAAGCTTAATGATTAGTACCTATTCGGAATTTTGTAAGCCAAGCTTGGATTTTGGGCTTCTATGGAGGTAGGTACTGCCACCGGTATTAAAGTGCAAGTGCTGTGCGACCTTAGGGTACAGGGTTTCGAATCGAGATAGTGTTAATGGGTATTTCTATGAAAAATCAATAACCTATCTAAAATCTAATCTAAATCTGGAAATGTGTCCGAAAACCAGTAATAAGCTCATGTCTATATGAAACTCAAAAATACCTTTGGTGAAATATAGGTACAGAAATACACCTACAGTGATACTTTTATAAAGATTATCAAAAAAATACACAATCGTTTTGCTTTTAACTGGGAATACTCCTTTTTAAGACATACCTATGTACATAAGTTCAATCCTGCATTATTATAGCTATAGGTAGATATTTATTTCTGCCCCCACTTTTCGCCTTATGTGGTGGCATTTAATAAAGGGCAAGCCCATTACCCTGCTTCGACAACATATCCAGACTGAGATGCTATTAAGAATTTCCTATGGGAAAACCCAGCACTTCGCCAGAGCCTCTAGATCGCACTCAATACAAAAATAAGAAAACCAAGATCAATTTACCAACATGTTAAATGTGGTATTGAAATGTGTGATCGCGACAGCAACAACAGTAACTAACTCACCCACGAGTGGATGGGTTAATGTTGTCTCTACTCTCCTGTTCTGGAGTGGAGACCACGGCTCGGCAAACGTAGTATAGGATTCCCTCCGGCTAGGTGGGGTGACGATATCTGCAAGGTGGCTGGCAGCGGTTGGATGAGGAGGGACGAAGATCGTTCCCAGTGGCGTGCCATAGGAGAGGCCTATGTCCAGCAGTGGACGTGAAAAAAATCTGTTGATGATGAACTCACCCACAGGCAACATGACGAAGAACGGCGTCCAGCAGAACAGGAACAGCGCCATCAGCATCACGATGGTGCGCGTCGCACGACGCTGCCGGGATATTATGCCGCCACTGGAAATACCAGATACTAAATAAATACATCATCATCAGCCCATATACGTCCTACTGCTGGGCACGGGCCTCCTCTACAACTGAGAGGGTTTAGACCTTAGTCCACCACGCTGACCAGTGCGGGTTGGCGGATAAATACATAGATACTATTACATATTCCTGCGTGTTTATTTTATTTCATTACAATACACGATAATTACAATTATACCTGCATCCCGGAAAAGTAATCATTATCGTTGTCATCATCATGGGCCTCCTCTACAACTGAGATGGTTTTAGGCCTTAGTCCACCACGCTGGCCTAGTGCAGGTTGGCGGACTACGCATCTAAGAAATTCCTAAGAACTTTTAGGTGTGCAGGTTTCATCACGATGTTTTCCTTCACCGTTAAAGTACATGATGATTCATTGTGAATACACACAAACTTGGAAATGTGTGCTACTTTAAAAAGTACTTACGCTGATCCACAATTCTTATTCGGCGACTCCTGGAAGACTTTAGGCGTTGATGACGGCAGGCGGAGAGTGTTAGTGTTTGACGACGGGAACCTAAAAAACAATATAACGTTACTATTAAACATTCAACTTTTGAATTGCATTTGAAACGAGAGTTCGCGGGATGATTCCTGCACCAAAACAAATGTTTGTCTGATCCACTAATATTTGCCCGGGTCTGGATGCTTGCGAGACCGAAAATACGCTCGTAGTATCCTATGACCACGGCACAAGACTCATATCTTAAACGATGCATGAAATATGAAGGGACGACAGATTCCCACCTCCCGTTAGTCAATGCTCTCATGCCAGCATGAAGAATGATAACATTGTCTGCACCCACATTTCGCCAGGTATATACCTATACGTAAAAGGAGGCGAGCTTATTGCAGTTTTTCAGGCACATTTCCAGGCCCCGTACTGCTACTGAAAATTTCCCGATTGTAAACCCAGTAATACTGCCCGACCCGAGACCTCTAGATCTAGACCACTCGGCACATATTTGATATTTGTACCGTGAGACCACAAAGCAGTCTGATAATGTTGTACATATCTATAGTTGAGAAAATTATATACTTACAATTTGTGTGGCGAGCGTAGTCCATTGTTAGATTCAGCTGAAGGACAGCTGCAGATCGCAGTACTCAACGCCGCAGTAGCTGCCTGGAAATGTTTCAATTAGGTACATTAGTTTCTAATAAAATTGTGTAGAAATGAAACATTTCAAACAAGAAATATCATAAATGGTTATACGTAAGCGAAACATTTTCATTTATTACATACATACATACATAACCTCACGCCTGTATTCCCCGAAAGGGTAGGCAGAGATGCATTCCTGCACCCACATTTCGCCAGGTGTGTACCAGTCCACTCCGAGACGGCCGAGACATTTTCGTCTCGGAGGCGCATCGGGTGGCTGCGGCATCATTGTGGGTGCCTCTCGCCCACACACCGTGGTCGCCCCATTCGGCGCGAAGATGGCCACAGGGGGTTTTGGTCGGTATGCCGGTATAGGGATTTTTGTTAGGGACCTAGCCCGGCATTATCATCTACGCGGACGTGACGTCACCGCGCGCCGGGCTGGAAGGCCGGTGACCCCGACATACGCTTCTCGTCCGCCTCCCCCAGGGATGACGGGAAGTAGAGCCATAACGAGCTTTCCCCTCGAGAAAAGGTGCTTGAGAAGTAAATGATAATCTAGATAATTTGAATTTTAGAGATAGAGGCCAATCAAATATTACCTAATTCATACTATTAATTAGGTGAACGACAACACAATAACCATTCTTAGCTATAACAATCCTATCTTCAAAGTGTATTAAATAAACTTTCCGGTTTTATATAAGCTTATGTGGTTAATTAATCATTTCGGACTTGACTGTTTTTGTTAGGGCGAAAAATCTCATGTATTTTCTTATTAGGTATATATTAGTTCTGACCCCACACTAGGATATTAGTCCTGAGTCGTGGGTATCATAAAAAACACACAAACTCACAAACACCTAGACCCGAAACAAATATTTTTGTGGATCACACAAACATTTGTCTCGGGGCGGGGATCGAACCCGCGGTCTCTCGTTTCGCCAGCTGGTCTCTAGCCAACTGCGCCATGGGGCTGTCAAACTAAACTAAATGACTGTTGGGTTAAGACAAAATATAATACCGTTTTGACGGTGTTTTTGCAAGGCGAGCGGCCGAGATGCGCGCGAATCTGCGGGACGGATGCTAGCGCACGCAGAATACGGGCGTAAAGAAATACCATCACGCTTGCAGGCAAATAGAATGATAATGTTACACTGAAGAACACGTAGCTGGAACAATTACAAACAAAAAAGTATAATAGGTATAATTTGTCATCTCTTTCGACATATAAATAACTAGCTTTTGCTCGCGACTCCGTCCGCGTAGACTTCAGGGTTGGTTTCAGAAAGAAAATAGTAGTCTATTTTACTCCACAGAGTCCCATTTATGTCCATACCAAAAAATCATTCAAATCGGTTAAATAGACGTGAAACGTGTGCCGCCGCGCACTGGCCGGCCGGCGCCTTATACTCGTACATCATAATTGCGCGCTTGATATTTTTTTCGCTGCGGTGTTTTTTCTGTATTTTTTAAAACTGCAATATCTTCTAAGATACTCATTGAAATCAAATGATGTAAAGTGCAAATTTCTTTTAAATTAAATACTTGTGATGAATAACGTATTTATTTGGATAAGGATTAATATCATCTTTATGAAAACACCTTCACAAATAATGCCTTATTTTAGAACAAATTTGGTTAGCATAAAAAAGGTTATAGTGAGCCAACCTTAAAAGATAGACATAATATGCTGTCGTGGACTTTTTTACATTATTTTAGCGAAACTTTAACCGTTTCCGCAGCGCACGCAGCGGAAGTTCTCAAAAGGAAAAAAACCCCGATTTTGAAACATTATTTATTGGCGCTCTGCTCCTATTGGTCGTAGCGTGATGTTATATAGCCTATAGCCTTCCTCGATAAATGGGCTTTCTAACGCTGAAAGAATTTTTCAAATCGGACCAGTAGTTCCTGAGATTAGCGCGTTCAACCAAACAAACAAACAAACAAACTCTTCAGCTTTATATATTAGTATAGATAAAGAACCACTCATCTACTCTCATTACTTGAGGTAGACTTTAAGTAAGTTAGTAAAGTTATTTTCTCCGGTGCGATCGGACCTAGGATTTTCATATTTTGGCCAGAGATAAGTTAATTGCACTACGGAAATTATCATAGTGTGCACAACAATCATTATAGGGATTTATAAAATACTAGCTTTTGCTCGCGACTCCGTCCGCGTAGACTACAGGGTTTGGTTCAGAAAGAAAATAGTAGTCTATTTTACTCCACAGCGTCCCATTTATGTCCATACCAAAAAATCATTCAAATCGGTTAAATAGACGTGAAACGTGCGCCGCCGCGTACCGGCCGGCCGGCGCCTTGTACATCATTGCGCGCTTTATCATTTTTTCGCCGCGGTGTTATTTTAAAACTGCGATATCTTCTAAGATACTTATTGAAATCAAATGATGTAAAGGGCAAATTTCTTTTAAATTAAATACTTGTGATGAATAACGTATTTATTTGGATAAGGATTAATATCGTCTTTATGAAAACACCATTTACAAATAATGCTTTATTTCAGAACAAATTTGGTTAGCATAAAAAAGGTTATAGTGAACCAACCTTAAAAGATAGACATATGCTGTCGCGGACTTTTTTTTAGAACTTTTAAAGGGGAACAATTCTGTCATACATTATTTTAGCAAAACTTTAACCGTTTCCGCATCGCACGCAGCGGAAGATCTCAAAAGAAAATAATACCCCCGATTTTAAAACATTATTTATTGGTGCTCCGCTCCTATTGGTCGTAGCGTGATGTTATATAGCCTATAGCCTTCTTCGATAAATGGGCTTTCTAACGCTGAAAGAATTAATCCAATTGGATCAGTAGTTCCTGAGATTAGCACGTTCAACCAAACAAACAAACAAACAAACAAACAAACTCTTCAGCTTTATATATTAGTATAGATAGATAAAAGATACTAATGTCAAAGAGACTGACAAAAACGTCTCTTTAATAGCAAAATGTGAATTTTATTACAATTAAACCATTCACATTTATTTAAACAAATAAACTTACCCAACGTTAGTATTAACTGAGCACGCCTTAGGTATTTCTCCGGGGAAGAAGTGTTTCGGCGACGGTATGAACGCCGTCGGTAGTGCCACACACACAGACACAGGCCAGACTAGAGCAGCGAGCAGCCTGGCCCGGCGAGCGCGCCTAGCCCGGGCCAGGGGGTTGGTGATCCCGCACCACCGCTCCCAGCCCAGGGTACACAGGGACAAGATGGACGCTGTGCAGCAGAGGACGTCCATGGCGCTCCAGAATGAGCAGACGGCCCAGTCTGAGACAAATAATCAATAAATAATAAATAAATACACCCAACAGTCACATACATAGTTCTGACCCCACACTAAGACTCAAGTCTTGTGTCGTGGATATCATAAACTACGAGAGACTTTTCGGTCTCACAAACACCCAGACCCGAAGCAAATATTTGTGGATCACACAAACTTTTGTCTCGGTGTGGGGATTGAACCTGCGGCCTCTTGTTTCGCAAGCTGATGTTTAGCCAACTGCGCTACTTGGTTAAAAAATACTTGCTACAGTGTTATTGCCATTTGTTTTTATTTACTCAAAAGGCAAAGCAATACCATTCGGCCAAATAAAAGTATAGTGAGGGCTGTGGCATATCATCACAAGTTTCTGCTGTGTTGGCACAATTCTCAATGATTTTTTGTTAAAATGATAATTTGTACGATTGGTTCTCGGTGGTTTTACACATATGTATTACAATTTATATGTCGGAGGGTCTTGGGCGTTATTTTTTTTCTTTAAATAGTGACAGTAAAACTTCTGGGGGGAGCTCCGTTCGGTCCGGCGTTCCGAGCGAGAATGAATCATTCTCGATCGAGCGGCTGTATTTATACCCTACGTTGGGCACAGTGGGGATGCGCCGACGCTTCGACATATAGTTTCATCATTTTAATTAAACATTACATTATTGTTAACAAACCACTCTCGTTTGTAATAATCAGATGTGAATTATTGATTTTAAAATTAAAAGTTATTGTTCGTTCTCACTATCGTGTATAGACGTAAGTTATAAAATGTATTTACGCATTCCCAGCCATGACATTCACATTTTGCACATGCGCATGTTGATAAAGCAACCTTAATTTACTCAAAAACAAAAGAATAAAAAATCACTTACTCAAATGAAAGACGAACAGATCCCTAGCCGCTGCTATGGGCAACACCAGCACTCCAAGCATGAAGTCCGCACTCGCAAGACTAGCTAGCGGGTAATGAGTAGGGGCGCGTCTCACCCGCCTCAAAGCAGTAAGCACGGCCAGGTTACCAAATACAGTGCCTACTGTTATCACAGACATAGCCAGAGCCATAACCCACCATTCTGTGGAGAACTCCCCGCGAGGTCGAAGCATCATGACTTTGTACATAGTACCTGTGATACAGTAAAGTTAAAATAGAAAAATTCAAAGGATACGATTTCCGAGCAGTTACTAGATTTTCATTAGAAAATTGTTTAAAGCACAGTATGCCCTCGACTATTGGCTCGCCTTCGGTTACGAAGATTTCTTTCCTTCCCCGTTATGGGGTATAGGCTTGTATGTGCATATAAATTTGAATTTAAAAGTAAACAGTAGCAGTAGTCTTAAAAATCATACGTAACTAACATTACTATTTGAAGTGTGCAAATAACAAGAAATTACTTACGTTATTGTGCTTGATTCAAATGTATTTCTTTTACGTATATCATTAAACTGTTTTTTAAATTTTCTATTCTCACTTCGATATAGCAACGCATCATAAGCAAATATTATTGTTAAAATTGAAGCGATTCGAACGTTTTTAACAATTTGTCAACTTTTTGTACTGTAATCTCAATAAATGTAGGTAGCAGGAAAATGTTTTGACTTTTGAATAATGGTCGTTAGTGAAGCAAAGGTACGCAAATATACAGCTAAATATTATTTATATTCAACAATATTATACATACATATTTTTTTGTATCTGAAATTCATAACCCAAATTATTTTTTAATATAATTTGGCATAAGTTAAATACATACATCCGGTAAAAACGAAGTACTGATAAAATAATCGATTTAAATAATTATTGAAAATCGTATGATTAAAAAACAGGCTTAAATCAAAACAGTAGTCAACATATTATTGGCGAAATATGAATTTCATTGTGTAGTATTAATAACAATCAACACAGCGTTCAATCAGAATTTATTACTGACCAATTTTATATTTGTTTAGTTTAAATATTTCTGGGATTGTTTTGACAAAAAGAAACACAAAACATTTATTTTATTTCTTTATTACGGGGAAAATATTTAAAAATTTCATTCTCCTCAAAAAAAGTTTTTAGATTCTTACAAAGAAATGCATTTCATAAACATAATGATAAAATGTATTTACAAAACTTAGAATTAATTATTCTAAACTAAATGTAATAGTTTGAATTACAAAGGAGCCTAACTTACAGCTATGTTTAAAGGCACAGGATTTGAAATTCACTTTCAAACATGAATTATGGTGCCTTATTTTTACAAGCATTACAAAAAGCTACTGAAAATAACTGTGCCAAATTTGTTTGCCTTCAAAAAGGTTTTTTTTTTCATCAAGTCGAATTTATAAATACTATGAAAATCACTACATTTTGTACTTAGTCCACGTTAAATTCATAAAAGACGTACAATATAAAACTGCATTTAAAGGAAGCACGCGTTTCGCTACACAGAACTTTAATAATCCCTTAAACACTAAAATACACAATACTACACTCCATATTTAATCTGTTACAGAACTTTTAAATCTGTGGAAATCACATCTGATTTGTATTCGCTCATTGGCACATCGCGATGACACAGAAAAAATATTAAAATTAAAAAACCTGACCACAAAAATAAAAAATATGTATAAATCTATAAAAAAATCTTTTCCTAATCGACAACTGGAACATTTTTATTTTTCTGGTCAAAGTCAACAAATTACGTACTACCGTAAAACTAACGAAGATCATTGTCTGTCAAAATTAAATATTACATTAAAAAAATGAAATATTTACAATATAACGTAGGCGTTCTCGTATCGGCAGCAGTTTCATAAACTCACTTATATGATACTTATATAAAAAATATATTACAAATAGTACTGAATTGTAAAGTTTAACAATATTGAGCACGAAATGGTCCCAAGAGTAACAACATTTTCGACAGTTTAAAGCGAAATATGGAATGATGAGATCTTATTAACGATTACACTTACATGGGAATGTGGCCTTATGCAACAGAGGTGATATTGTTCATTTGTACATAGTTTTGCGATAAATTACCAAACAATTATCGTCTAGACATATTAGTCACTAATATAGCCAGCAAATATTCTTTATATTTGAAAAAATCTATTAACCCATTACTTTCCCAAGCATCAAAAACATTGGATTTTTTTATGAAATGTATAAATTAAGTTCTTAGTACATTAAAAAATATATATTAGTTTTTTTTCGGGATATATGAAGTCGGATCACAATGCTCTTCCTTAGTCGACAAAAATTATTAATTTGAAAAAAAAAAAACATTAAAATCGCATTAACATTTTTATAGCGAAAAAAAATTTAATATAGTGTGTTGAATATGAGATAGTGGGGAGGAATGGGTTAAGATCTCAGGACGCAAAATTTATTAAGGATATAGAAAGAGTAATATAATATAATATAATTTTTATATAATATACTGTAACACAGTATATTATATAAAAATATTTAAACCAAAATATTGGTTTAGAAAATAATATCCGATATTTTTTTCAATAATACCTGCTTTATCACCCCTTAACAAATAACAGGCCAAGATTGGAAGCAATCATGGAATGATTTGTATTAACCGGAAGATATGTTGAGTACTTAAATATCGGTTGAAATTGATGCCTGTTTCACAATTGTTTTCAAACAACAGCCATCAATGTCACACCAACTTACATTATAACAATTTGCCATTTGAGCCGAGGTGAATTTAAATGGAGCACCGATCACGTACTTTAAACCTTAATTGCTGATAAATTCCTTATTTGTACATGATATGGAGTTGATAATATAATATTATTGTCTTATTCACTTATTTTTTTATATGATGGCGTTCACATTTTTAATTGACCTTGGCTTAATGAGCATCCGATATATCTATACACTAAAATACATAAAAAACTGAAAGCTACTGAATCACACATAAATAATTTCTATTCACGTTTGTACAGTCGGGATAGCGTCATGTTACTTACAGATGAAATTATAATATTTCCTAATGGTCTGGTTTGTTTCGACAAATATTGTCTATCTGAAAATGGTCCACAACTTTGACAAAGATTGAGATGACAATTTCAATTATTTCCAAAAAATATTGACCTTTATACATACAGAAATTATTGGAAGCCTTTGTTTTACTTTAGGGCAATAAGAATAATGAAATAAAAAATATTATTGCCCTCTCTGCATTAATGCACATTAATGAATGAAAACAAAATGGAATCCCACATCTCCTTTGCTCCACAAAAGTTATAACTTTTAAAACATCACGAAAGAGTACTACAATTTTTTTTTTTGTTAAAAACCATTTGATGTGGGGCCAAATTTCTTCAAATACATGTACAAAATCACCGACTGCACTCAAAACAATCTCATATGCATAAAAACACATTTGTTTAAAATTACTGATACAAAACACGTACTTATACAAACAAGTTAATAAGAAAAGTTTAACAACGAAACAATTCATTACTTACATAGCGCTTGAAATTCACAATATCAGATTATTACTCACAAATGCTCCATTTTAAAATATATAGAAAAACAATAAGTTAAGCTGTTGACATTTGAAATTCATCAAAAGTAAAAAATATATAAAAACACAAGGTTTTATCGCGCAGTGAGTTTGTCCTGACGTCATTACGCTACATTACTTTAATATACATCGAGTCATGGCTGTACAAATCAGTCTATATCGGCACTATAGCACCTCTAACTTAACCGAAAAACAATTTAGACACATATCCGAACGAGTCCGCTGCGCTGCGTTCAAAAATAATTTACACGGTGCTTTAATATCATTATTTTCTGTACAATTCAATCAGCTATCCGAACGCGTATTCGCTGCTGTTTTCGACGTAACAACTATGACGAGTCAACGTAAAATATACCTTAATAGCCATGGCTATTATTGAGTATGTAATGCAGCTACCCTGTGTGGGTGTTGCAGTAAAGAGTACCGTATGTGGTTGTGGATAAGGTCGACATTTATATGTAGATGGCCTCTGTGGCGGCCTTGTTGGATTGTTGCAGGTCGTTGGGCGAGAGCGCGGCGCGGTCGGACCAGTCGGAGTGCGGCGACTGCGTGAGCGGCGTCTGCGGGGAGGGCGAGGACCAGTGGTCCGGGGACTCGGGCGACGGCGTCGGGAACGTGTCGCCGATGCCCCAGCTGCCGTACAGACCTGCAAATATATATTTACTATAGAACATACTATAAAGTCCGGCAAGCGCAGCGTTGGACGTCCCCCACAAGGTGGACCGACGATTTGGTAAAAACCACGGGATGCAGGCCGCTTCCGACAGAACACTCTGGAGCCTATGTCCAGCAGTGGACGTCTTTAGACTGATGATGATGATAGAACATACACTTTTTACTTTATCGAATTTCTACAGTGGAAGAATATATTTTCTCCTGGTATAAAATTGCATATTCCAGCCGATGTAAAATTCGTTTTATGGTGAAGTAAAACCATAAATTGATTAAGTAACTCCACCGGTTGCCTTCATTTATGTTTTACAGGTTTACTAGGCAGTAAGAAAGAATGGACACGTACCTGACATGATGTTGGTGATGGCGGGATGCTGCGCGCCCTGCACCTGTCCGAGCGCGGTGGCGTGCGTCATCATCGCCTGCAGCTGCGCGCCGTGCTGGGCCGACCCACCTGTGTAGAAACAAAACACATTATTAATATTAGTTCTATATTTTTGTGTGTATGTGTATGAAAAATTTACTATAATTTATAGATCTTGATACTTTTATAGCCTGTTATTAACATATTTATGCAAAGTTTAGTAAGTAATAGGCGACTGCTACTACTACTTTTACTCTCAAGAACAACTCGAATGCAATTTATGTAATCTACAAATATTTGCTTCGAGTCGGAGTATTTGTGAGAGTGATAAATCTAATCTATCATTATTTGTAATTTCCACAACACCAGCGAAATATGTTAAAGTGGGGTGATAGATAAGTGCTAATATGGGTTGTGAGGTGGTGAAGCAAGGCTACTGACTGAGGTGCGCCAGCGTGGAGTATGCGTCGAGCTGGTGCTGGTGCGAGTGGCGCAGCGCCGCCATGTGCGCCGGCGACGTCGGCAGCGACGGACGAGACTTGCCCGGAGACGGAGAACCTGCACGGAACATACACCTTCGTTATATCTATTATTTAATAGCTTTTAGTTTTGGCTAAATTTTGATCGCCTTTGAATTGGGTGTAGAAATGATTAAAAAATGATTTTTCTATATTAAAGCTACTCAGAAACTTGATAAATAAATAAAAAAAAACAGTAGATTATCACGCATAAAAGTAGCCATTTATTTATGAAATGAAAATGATTAAAAAATGTTACACACTTTACTTTCAGACCATTTTATTAACCCGGACACATATTCTATTTAATAATCCAAGTAATAAACTTACTGCTAGACAGTAGTAAAAACATCATAAGAGTCAAATTGTCAGAAAGTCTTTGTATATCGCGTAATCCAGTATTACTTATATGATTTTTACTTATATATAGATGAAATGTAGGTAATATTTGGCGTGTACAGACCGATGTAGGCGTGCGGCGATGCGGTGTGGTTGCTGTGCGTGGGCGAGTGGTTGGAGTGTCCCGAGTGGTTGGAGTAGGGCGGCGACAGCGACGCGCCCAGCCCGCCGCCGCCGTACGACTGCTGCAGCGTCTGACCCGTCTGCAACACAAACTTATTATTTATATGTTCACTTATAAAATAATTCCAACATTAGCTAATTATGAAATAAAATGACACATCTAGTAGGTGATTTATATAAAAATTGCAATATGAAGAGTCCTCGAAACCGACGTGCATGCAAGAAGAGGATAATGTCAGATGAGGAAGCGAAAAAAGTGGTTTGGACCGTAGCATTTGGCGCTCTAGTCTCTGGCTATCCCAACGGGAGACAGGTGTTAGTTTATTTGTGTATGTAAAATTACAAAATACAACAATTTGTTATAAACCGATTCGAAAATAGAAACACTAGGATTTTTTATAATGCACTGGTTCAAAAAATTACTGATTAATGATGTGATTTTACCAAACAATAAATTACTTTCATTTGGTTTAGCCGTATTGGGCTAGTTTAAAATGAATCTTTAAGTGTATATATTATAATGAATAATTAAGTGCAACAAGAATTAATATCAGCGATAACATGTTTATTTACAAATTTTGAAAACCTACAGTGATAAATATATGTTTGTGTATATAAATGGTGTACCTTGACGCAGTCCTCATAGCTGGGCGGCTGCTTGTGCTGCATGAGCTGCTCCATGCCGACGAACTGCGCCATCGCGTTCGAGTACAATGACGTTGCGTCGTACGGCGACGGCAAGTCCTGACAAACATTACTTATTATATTAACATCCCCTCACAAAAAAACTTCTATAATGGTCTTAACATTCCCTCACAAAAAAGCTTCTAAAATGGTCATAACATCCCCTCACAAAAAAACTTCTATATGGTCATAAGATCCCCTCACAAAAAAAACTTCTATAATGGTCATAACATCCCCTCACAAAAAACTTCAATAATGGTCATAACATCCCCTCACAAAAAACTTCAATAATGGTCATAACATCCCCTCACAAAAAAATTCACTTCTATAATAGTCATAACATCCTCTCACAAAAAAAAAACTTCTAAATTAATCATAACATCCTCTCACAAAAAAAAATATTCTATAATGGACATAAGATCCCGTAACAAAAAACTTCTATAATCTGCGGATGCATATCAAGAATCTGCGTAAATAAGTTATTATTTTAAATGTATAGCTAAGAATAATCGAAGCACTTTCCATTTTTGCCATACTTTGAAAACATTAGAAGTGTGAAGAACAAATAATCCTCCTCTTTTGAATTGTAATATTAAATAAAGATATGGAATCACAATAGACATACTATATGTGGTATTTGGTATTTCCAAACAATGATATTTTACCTGTAAATTTTGGAGCGGTGATTCAACAGGGCTAAGGCTGGAGCCCAGGCTCTCAACGCTCTGTGGCACCTCTTGCGCCACTTTCTTATTGCTCTTTTTTACGCTTGGCTTCCTGCAAATATACAAAACCATAGGTTAATTTATCATTCCATATATTTGCTTTTTTTTGTCATAGAAAATTTTAAATTAACAGTACATTATACAATGATGAGTATATGTAAAAGTAACATGATAGTACTCTTTGTTTCAATATTATCCACATTTTTTAATCAGAATAATGAAATAAAGTTTCACTATCCTTTTTTTAAATATAATAAAGTATGTTAGAAATTTAGAAAATCAACTACCATTAAGCTAGAGCAACACTGTCTACTAAGTTCATACCGTCTGATTTGCGTTTGTTGCATGTTGTTGTTGTCGAAGACGTGGTCCTGCGGGCTGTCGGGGCCGGCTTTCGCGCGCGCCTTCTTCGGCTTGCCCTTAGCCGCGGACGCGCTGATCACCGTCGGCTGGTTTATCAGCTGCGGGTGCGGGTTTGGCGACGCTATTGGGAAACATAATATTTATTAACCTGAAGAGCATTAGATTCATAATATATTCTATTATGTATGGTTTACATGTAATATCTAAATCATCGCGTATACAACGCCCTAGTGGGTTCGGGCGTCCTTTACTTTTTTTATTCGAATACAAAGAATTAGTATTTGTATTATGATTTAACATTTTTTTAAACTGACAATAATAAGTGACACCGCACCCTAGGGTAAGCTCTTTGTCCCCAAATATGGAGACAGTTGTATGTCTCGTCAGCCGATGCACTCATGCTACGATCACAGAAGCCAGGATGATAATCATCATCATCTTCATCAGCCCATATACGTCTCACTGCTGGGCGCGGGCCTCCTCTACAACTGAGAGTGTTTAGGCCTTAGTCCACGACGCTGGCCTAGTGCGGGTTGGCGTTTTTAGCTAATTTTTAGGTTGTGCAGGTTTCATTACGATGTTTTCCTTCACCGTTAAGGTACGTGATAATTTATTGTGAATACACACATTACTTGGAAAGTCAGAGGTGTGTGCCTGGGGTTCGAACCCGCGACCGTCGAGATTCTCGACTGCGCGCCTGAACCTGAGGCCATCACGAGTTCCAGGATGGTAATAAGGAAGGTGTGTCGGCATACCCATGAGGTGGTGGTGGATGGCGGGCGGGCGCGGGCAGTGGTCGTCGAGCAGGCGCACGATGTCGTCGTGCATGCGCTCCTGCGCCACGTCGCGCGGCAGCCGGTCCATGTGGTCCGTGATCTCGCGGTTGGCGAGCGCGTCCAGCAGCGCGCGGCACGCGCCGTACGAGCCCTCGCGCGCGCCCAGGAACAGCGGCGTCTCGTCCTGCCACACACTCCATATCAGAACTATCCTTCACTCTAACATCATCAGTTTCACTGCAACTCCTGTGCTCCAGGATCAACAGCACGCACAGTATTGACGCCGAGCAATGAAGCTCAGCGAATCTAATTCAACCTAATTTGTCATGATCCCGCTACGAAGTTAATCAGAAAGACATTAAGGAGGAGTTGGAAAACAAAGAGTTGTCCACTCCCCTCCACAACAAAGCGGGTGACAAAACGTTGAACTATGAAGATTCACCCTCACATTAAAAAGAAAGGCAATTAAATTAATGAAATTAGGCAGAACATAATAGTTTATAGGGAGATCTAACACTCTATAGGAACTGCGTAATATTCGTCGTTTGATGACAGCCGACATTATTATCACAAGTTGAGCGTACCAAATTAGTTTCTATAAAGTATTTTCGACTAGCCCTCTAATAATGTATGTCCAATTAATAATGGTGATCATCTAAAAATATGTGCCGAACCAATAATGTAAGCTTACTTTACACCAGCTTTAAGTTTTAAACAGTTTTAAATTCCTACTTACTCACTAACACTGCGAAACATTTTCATTACTTCTCTCTACTGATGTTTAGTAAAATAACAGTGGCTTATGCCTACAGCTCATCCAATATTCAACATAATGATGATGATGATGATAATAATGATGATGGTGATAATGATAATGATGATGATGATGCCGTACCTTGTCGTCCTGCGCGTCTCTATTGGCCCCGTGCGCGAGCAGCACGTTGACGGCGTCCACGTTGTTGACTGCGGCGGCCCAGTGCAGCGCCGTCTTGCCACTGTTGTCCGCCGCGTTTATATCCGCGTCTGCGTTGATCAGGTCCTCCACCATGCCTTCTATGGCCAGCCTGGGAAACAGAGAGACCATGTTATCTTAACCGAAACAAATTAAAAAAATATATAGTGTAAGTATTAGTTTAGTTTATATTGTACTACTTAATCCTTTTTTTTTTTGGATAATTTATCTCATTATTTTCAGATTAGTCGTTCATTACTTCAATTTTTGTGTTTTAACTATTAATGGAAATTGTTTTGGATTGTGTACTATATTTTTACATTATATTTCGAATTGTGATTGTTCTGTATATTACCCAAATAAATTAAAATTAAATAAATAAATGAATAATACAAAATACCTAACACTGTTAACCTTAAACATTTAGAGATTGTTAATAATTAATTTCAATGTACGTACACATTTTTATTGTATTTCATATATCAAATATGTGATTTAGATAGAAACATATTTTTTTGCATCTTTATCTATTAGAAATCCCGACGAAATCCTCCGGCTTTACATTCAGCCAACAATACCTGTCTTAGATATGCCACACCTAATGTGTAACTTAACTCACCTAGCTGCCAATATGAGCGGCGTGGTTCCATCATGCATTCTAGCGTTGAGGTTGGTCGCCCTGTTCCTCAGCAGGATCTGGAAGACTCCCAGGGCGTCGGCAGCCACGGCCGCGTGTAACGGCGTCCTACCAGTGTTGTCTTGTGAGTTTGCGTCAGCGCCAGCGTCCAGGAGTCGTTTCGCTGCGTCTGCTCTCGCGTACCTAATGGAGAAATATTAATTTGAGTTTTATTAAATGTATGTATAATGTATTAACAAATTAAGCACAGATGCAAAAACACAGTTATTTTTGTTTGTTTGAAACGACCTATTAATATTTTGCTCAACTCAGGTATTGAACTAACTAGTCTTGATCATTAACAATAAAAACAATCCCATTAAGCTTTTGTGGTTCGATGAACCTCATCTAATAAAAATATGTTATTTCTTCGCCACATGCCACATTAAACGTAACTTATTTTTAAAAAATCTCGATTATAGTCTAAGTACCGATTATAAGAGATTATAATCGATTGTGGTGAATAATATCGAATGGTAAAACGTGGCGTTATTTGAAACATCTCGATTATATTCCAAGCATCGATAGTAATCGATATAATCGATTATTATTATCGATTGTAGTGGTTAGAGGTGTGTGTGCGCGGTTACCTGGCGGCGAGGTGCAGACTGGTCTCGCCCGTCTTGTCCATGGCGGCGTCGAGCTGCGCGCCCTGCGCCACGAGGTCGGAGATGGCGTGCGCGGCCGCCTCGTCCTCCGCGTCCGAGCCCGCGTCCAGCCCGCCGCCGCGCACCGCCGCCACCATCAGCGGCGTCATGCCCAGCGGCCCGCGCGCGTCCACCTCCACGTGCCCGTCGTGCTGCCGAACGACCACCGTCACAAACCATATAGCGATACTATTTATAATCAGATAAACCGCTTTCTCGCGTGTTACTTGCGTCACTAATGTTATCAACATATCTCCCAAAAGACTACCGACGATGTCAATAAACGATACAAATAAAAATAATACTCACGATAGCCGGCGGCGTCATCATACTCGGCGGCACTCTGATATCAGCCGCATCCAGATGTTGTTGGGTCCAGACTCTGGAGTCGTGACCCGCTTCTTCATAATCCGTGATAGCCGTGTGATCAGACGCGTATCCCCCAGGAGCGCCGTTGGCATCGCCCGGCCCTCGAGCCCTCTTCGCCCTTGGAGGAGCTGACCCATCGTCATCCTCGTCAGACCAGTGCGGAGGTCCCATATGCCCTCCGTTTATGTCCACGTCCATACAACCCATCGACCCCTTGTTCAAATTCCTCATCTCCTGGCCATCAGGACCTCGGCGACGCGAACGTCTTCTCGTCGAGGAGTTGTTACGCATGAAGCCTTCAGGGAACCACGTGATGCCCGCAGCACGCTTTCTATTCGCAGTCACTAGGACTCCGATCAAAAGACCGGCCAGAAGAACGAGTATCACTCCAATGAACACATACTTATAGTTGGTCTCACCGCCTTCTACTACAGGTGTGTTTACACCTTTTACTTGGAAAATAGGGAAGTCCGGAGACAAGGAATGCTTGGAAGCGGTAGCAGCTAAGAAATCAGCGGCTTCTCTTGCTGAGAAGAAGCATTCAGAGCTGGACATAGTCGTGCACTTTCTGTTGTCGATTTCTAGATACACCAACACTCCCGACTGCGCCTTTTCTGTGAAGACGATGTTATGCTTCTTGCCAAACTCCGTATCTTGGAGGCCAACATCCGTAGATCCTTTCCACGGGAAGACCATGTCGTTGCCCAAATGGTCTTTCTTTATCAACACAGTTGTCCGCAGTTGGTGTCCTAGATCACGGAGGAACGCCACAGAGTTCTCCTTGAAGGTTCTCATATCCATAAGCAGGACAACAGACATAACGCCTTCAGCCAAATGCGGCGGTTCGTTTTCGCAATCCAATCCGTCCCAGTTACACTCGGCGTTGTTGCAGCCGTAGTCGCAATGTCCGTTGGCGTAGTGTTTCTGGCAGTACGCGTCGTAAATAGGGTTGCACCGCTGCAAGGATTTCTGGCAATCCCTTCCGTCGAACAGGCAGGCTTGCGTGTTGCACACTTCGTTGCACTCGCCATCCATGAACACTTCCCAGCACTTTATGGGTGCAGTGCAGTTTGCCCAAGGGTTGATGCCTAAAGAGCAATCGTTCCCATCGAAATCACAGGCATAGGTGTTGCATTCCTCATCGCAGTGGTGGTCGCCTTGCTTCTCTTTGCACCCTAGTTTGACGCATTGTTCTCTTTGGTAGGCCAGGTCGAGTTCTTGAATAGTCAGTACTGGGTTATTGCTGTTGAATCCGCCATTTACTGGGCTCCCGTATCCTCCCCTTGAATGCGGGTCGTGGATGTCGCAGTTCTTGCCGGTCCACTGTCTCGGACAGTAGCAGAGGTAGTCGCCGGGCTTGTCGATACAGCGCGCCTCTGGATGTTTGCACGGGTTACTGAGACACTCGTTCATCGAGTCCACTTCGCAGTTGATTCCGGACAATCCCGAAGGACATTCGCACACGTATCCTCCTATTTCGGATGTGTGACAGTACCCGCCGTTTTGACATGGGTTAGAGTCGCACGCATACCCTGAGTATTCACAGTTCTTGCCGTAGAAACCATCGTTGCATAAGCACTCGTGACCACTTTGTAACGCTGTGCATATACCGCCGTTCTGGCAGGGAGAGTTTGCGCAGAAGTTCACTTTGGCGTCGCAATGCCTTCCCATAAACCCAGGTTTGCAGTTGCAGTGGTAATCGTTGACGAGTTGGACGCAATCTTGAGTGCCTGGCACCGAGCATGGATTCGACAGACACTCGTTGATGTCTCCTTCGCACCTTGGGCCAACGAAACCAGGCGGGCATTTGCACTCAAACCCTCCAACTTTGTCGATACACGTGCCGTTGTTATGACAGGCGTCTTGTTTGCAATCGTTTACATTGATTTCGCAGATCTTTCCGAGAGTACCAAAGGGACAAGAACAAGAGAAGTTGTTGATCAAATCGTGGCACGTTCCTCCGTTCTGGCACGGGTTTGGCAGGCAGTCGTTGACGTTGAGTTCGCAGTTCTGGCCTTGGAAGCCTTTCGCACATTGGCACTGGTATGTGCCCACGAGGTCTTTGCACACGGCTCCGTTCTGGCAGGGGGCGGAGTCGCACTCGTTGATCTCCTTCTGGCAGTAGGAGCCGGTGTACCCGTCGAGGCAGTGGCAGCGGTGAGAGTTGCCGATGTCTTCGCATGACCCGTTGTTGCACAGCTGTTTTAGCTTCACGCCTGTAGGAACAAAAACCATGTTAATATTTACATTGAATTTACCATACTTCATTTTGACATATTTTTCTTTACAGAGAAATATCTGATAATTGAGAATTAAATGCAACCCGCCACTTTAAAATAGTAGTTTAAAATGACAAACCTTTACGTATAGCAGCATCTTTGCAGGACACCATCTCGACGTCGCAGAGTTTCCCAGACCAGCCCGGCGCACAGGTGCAAGTGTACTGCGGCCCTTTCTGGGAACACGTGGCGCCGTTCTCGCACGGATTGCCTTCACACCTGATGACAATTTTTAATTAAATCTTTGAAACTGTTGCCAAACTATTCAATTTTTTATAACAAATTTGTTTCTGGAAGTTGTAGGACAGAATTTTTTGATGATATTACGTTCCGAGGGAGTGGTAGCATAACTCTAATTGTCTAATAAATCGCACTAATCAATCAATCTAATAATTCTGACTATCTACCTAGCTTTGAATAAAGCCCGCCTAGTCATACTGCAGTCCTAACTACTGTTCCTATACGATGTGGCTCATCCACATTAAACTTTGCTTTAATTTCGAACCCGAGAAAATTTAATAGTAACATGCGGTCCAAAATGTTCATTTTGATTATATCTTAAAAGTCTATCTTGTGGATCGAAGTCGTAACTTGTAGATGGTAGTACCAGGAGCTGATAAAAGTGCAATAGGTTACCAGTCGACGTAAGCGTCGCAGTGCTTGCCGGTGTATCCGTAGGGGCAGTGGCAGGTGTAGTGCGTGACGTGGTCGTGGCAGGTGGCGCCGTTGTCGCACGGGGAACTGTCGCACATGTTTATACGGAACTGACAGTTCGAGCCCGTGTACCTGAAACAATACACATACAATTACAATCTAATCAATTTTGAAGCAACACTTAAAAAATGGAGCATACATATCGGCGAGGAATCAGCAACACCACCGAGCCCGATTTTTTACAAAATGAGTTATTGGTATTATTGGCTTCGTATTTTCAATTTTATAAATTCTAATTTTACATACAATTTTTCTTTGAGAAAACATATTCATCATAGATATCAAGAAAAACTTCAGTCAATTAGGCTTTGAGTGACGAAAAAAATCTGTTTTTTCTCTCTCCTGAAAAGTTGTGAAAAACGAACATGGTGGTGTTGCTGATTCCTCGATGATATGGTAAATTAACGGTGGGGCTCAATTTCGCTCTGACGCAATCTTGTAAAATGAAGTAGCCTATATCCTTTCAAAATGTCCTATAACTTATGTACTTATGTGGTGCACAATCAAGCATATTAAATAAATAAATAAATATAACTATTGCAACCAACATTTCGGCATGAAAGCCTAACAGATAGATAAACAAAGTTACATTCACATTTATACGGTTAGTATTGATCATATTACAATTGAAAGGAGATTGAGCTTACGCTTAAAGAACCCAGGATAAAAGGGAGTAAAAATTTATTTAGGCAAATAATTATTTTACAAATATATATACAAACTTGCGAAACACAATAATTATAAATACACACAACTTTGAAAATTCTGATGTGCCCTATTCCCAAAATGAACTAATTAGATCATGAAAAGAGTTGAAGAGTGAACTGACCCAGGCGGACAGGAGCAGTTGTAAGAGTTGATTCCGTCGATGCAGGTGCCGCCGTTCATGCAGCTGGACTCGGTGCAGTCCTCGTCGTTGGTCTGGCAGTTGATCCCGGAGAAACCCAGCGGGCATGTGCACGTATATGACGCCACATACTGTGGAATGCAATAAGAAACGTTAAACGATGTTGAGAGGCAGCTTAAGTATATAAAAGGTATGTCTAATAATTGACACAAAAATACAAGATCACAAAATTTGCAAGGATTCATTGCTAAATCCTTGCACTGTTAAGTATGGTTACTTTAGCTATTTTTACCACATCCTAAACTACAATTAATGGGCAACATATTTCACAATAGGAATTTGACATATAAATGAGAGTATCCTGGCCCCACAATAAACAATTAAGACCATATATAATCTAGACATTACACAATTAATGTGTGACGCTTCAGGGCTTCTATGAAAGTATCGTCTCTGGTATAAAAATAAGATACATAAAATAGCCTCTCCTAAACATTACTAGTGACGGCTATAGTCCACTGTTTTAACCATCATCCACGATTCATTCGATATAATATATCCATCCTCTCCTTTATAATTTTAGTAACTATGAATGTGACCTTTTTGAACGTTGCCTGGGTCCTGGTTTTTTTTTTGTAATTGTATTTTTTTGTGATGATGACGTGTGTACCTGGTTGCAGGTGGCGCCGTTCAGGCAGGGTCGCGACTGGCACTCGTCGATGTCGACCTCGCAGTGCTTGCCCGCGAACCCGCTCGCGCACACGCAGTTGTAGTCGCCGATGCTGTCCAGGCACGTCGCGCCGTTCTGGCACGGGACTGCGCCGACATTCAATACAATATTAATGACATGTTTTTATTTATTGTGGTCATGATAGAAGCACTTATTAGTTCACAATATACCTGCCTACGGTTTCAACGTCAAATACATTTGCAATTGTTTGCCATAGTCGAGTAAAAATTATTGATGTGAATTTCTTCAAGAGTTGAAAACTTTACTTTTCAGTTCACTTAGTTACACAAGCATGAGTTGGTAGACTTTATATACACGTTTACTTGACGATAATTATTTTCATGGTTAAAAAACACATTTTCTGGATAACTGTTTTTAAGCTCTTAATAAAAAGAAATCGTTAGATTACCTCTCATTTTTAACATACAACTCAATATTGCTTGCCTTCATCATCAGACCATATACGGGCTGCTAGGCATGGACGCCCTCTACAACTGAGAGGGTTTAGGCCTTCGTCCATCACACTGGCCTAGTGCGGGTTAGCAGACTACACACCTAAGGAATTGCTTGCCTACTTGACTATAAACAAATACTCACACGAGGCGCAGTCATCAGTGTTGACAGCGCAGTCCTTGCCCTCGTACCCGCGGGCGCAGAGGCAGGCGTAGGAGCCGTCGGTGTTGAGGCACGTGGCGTGGTTGTGGCACGGCTGCGTGACGGCGCACTCGTCCACGTCGCGCTCGCACAGCGCGCCCGCCCACCCCACGCCGCACGCGCACGTGAACTCCGCGTACGACGCCTCCGCCACGCACCGACCGCCGTGACGACATCTAGCGGCACAAGTCACAATTAATATAGGTAACCTAAACGTGGATATGATTCAATTAAATTGCATGTGAAAAACAAATAGAAATTGATTAGCAAATTATAACAACATATTAACAAAACATTTGATCGTGTAAATAGTTATGAGTATTTTAAATATACTACTGAGAAAACAAAAAAAAACGCTGGTTAAATATATTTTGCCTTTCTTTTACACATGTACTATAATATGATACCTTAAGGTATATAGAGTAAATTCATGACAATTATTACTCTTAATTCATTAAATAATTCATCATTATAATCATAATGAAAATCATATACACATAGAATAATGCAGAAACATGACACATTCGATAACCATCACATCAAGTTTTACATATTATATATCCTACCAGTAATGTTGAAATAAGTGTTAAGCCAGTACAGAAAGGCACTCACTGGTTGGGCGTGCAAGGGTCGAGCGTGTTCTCGCAGTTCCGTCCGGAGTGCGGGGGTGCGCACACGCAGCGGTAGCCGTTGACCAGGTCGATGCACGAGCCGCCGTGCAGGCACGGGTTGCCGGCGCAGTCGTCGATGTTCGTCTCGCAGTTCACACCTAGAGAATACAGGCAAATGTTTAATAGGAAAAGGAGAAATTGGGGATTCGATACCCGTATTATTTTAATTAATTGAGGTGCTGAATTTTATCCATACTACGTAGAAGTAGGGTCTAACCAATGGTGTTACTTCCATAGAAGCCCAAAAACCCAAATCCAAATAATAATTTTTAAGCTTGAAATCTTTATTTGCCTAAAGCAATTTGTTAAATAAAGACCCCATAATAAGCAAATATAAACTAGACATTACACAATTTACGTTTAAAGCTTTTGGGCTTCTATGGAAATCCCGCCACTGGGCCTAACAGTAGTAGGTTGGATTTAAAAACAGTTGGTTTAGAATTAGATATTTTTGTTACAATTTCAGGAACAAAAAATATAAGATGTAAATTAATGCATTGAAGAAATTTTGACAGCCATTATATATGATCCGACGCCTCCAAACACGCCAGACAGAATAAAATTAGGAAAATACGTCATGGCATCACAATTTATCATAGCCAAAAAAACGAAACATACCAGTAAATCCAAGTACGCAGTCGCATTTATAGGCGTTGAGTCGATCATGGCACGTGCCGCCATGCTGACAAGGGTTGGAACTGCACTCATCGATATCACGCTCACAACGCTGGCCTGCAAAACAATCACGATTAAAAATTATTTCTGAATATGTCTACATTTAATATACGGCATCATTATATGGTAGCCGTGGCCATATTTCAAAAATACTTTCTATAAGACTACGAAATCATCATATCTGCCATTACTCAACACGGATTAACACAAACGAATCGCCACATATTTGAAGTCAGGTTACAGCTGATTGAACATTTACAATAAGTATCTAGATGAATGAGGATAGCCAACAATAATCAAGTACTATTAATTAAATAGGAAGGAAAATTCCAGAAGGTTGGTATAGAAAATTACCTCCATAACCAGGTAGGCAGTGGCAGATGAACTGGTTGACGCCATCTTCGCAGGAGCCGCCGTTGATGCACGGATTCGACGCGCACTCGTTCACGTCAGACAAACATCTGTAGACAAGCACATTAAAAATTATTATTATATATTAAAAAATGATCATATTTGTTCTAAGTTGCATATTTCAAACTTCGTTTTCATTACTCTTTTTATAGCTTAGTTGTTTGCAGTCGAAGTATTCAATCCAACGAGTATCGTTTCGGCAAATTGATGGATTTTTTTTAACAAAAGACACTGTCAAATAATTGCATCTGATAAAAATTATATAGTGATTCAAATCCAGTATTGAAATCAAATCCTGTTCCGAGTCACAAATATCATAAATCATTAATCATTAAATAACCACCAATGAATAAATTACCTATAACCGTTTTTAGGGCACATCACCGGTGTTGCTGCAGAAAATTTTCTAATGGAAAAACCCAGTAACACTGCCCAACCAGGGAATCGAACCCGGGACTTTAGATCGCACGGCATATACTTGTGCCGCGAGACCACGAGTCAGCCCCATAGCATCTGCTATCATACCTAGCGTCGTAGTATCCGCGGGGACACTCGCAGCGGAAGCCGTTGATCCTGTCGATGCACTTGCCGCCGTTGGCGCACGGGTTGGACAGGCACTCGTTGATGTTGGTCTCGCAGTGCTGCCCGGTGAAGCCGGGGATACACTCGCACGTGTATCTGCAACGGGGAGACGGTTAGGGGTCAAGTATTTATATATAGTGCATCATCAAAATTTATGCACCTATTCGTTTATCTCTGCATCACCCTAAGGTTGACTGGTAGATAATGTCTTAGGCATTAAGTCCACCCTTAATTAAAAGCATAAATAAATAAATATCACTGGAAGGATTTTTTGATTGCAATATTTATGTTAACGCTTAGAACGCTTCAAAATACTTATAGATAGATTTTTTGATCCATTAAACTCACATTGTAAAACGATTAAAACTAAAACAAAGCATCAGCTGAACGTTTCATAAAAATATATATTAAAAACATTCTTCAATTTTGACTGGAGATTTTTTTTTGTGGTTTTATCTTAGAAGCAGTCTCTTTATATTCTGTATTTATAAATGAAAAGCAATAACACCATACAAATAAAATTCCACCAATAAAAAACCAAAGAGCGAAGCAACGTGACAGAAATAAATGTATAACTAAAAGCGAAAACAAAAAACGAATTTACAAAATAAACTTACTCAAAATACGTATTGCTGCGTGTAAAAGAAAAATGAATAAATTAGGAAAGACAATAATAATGAGAAGCAAGAAGAAATCAAAGCAATAGCTATTTCAAAGGCGTGAGAAAGTAATAGTTTCATTATAGTACTTATAAAGTGCGTAGTGAGAGTTAATATTGATGTTAATAGTGATGATATAAATGGGAAAGTACCTGTTGATGCCGTCGATGCAAGTGGCTCCATTTCTGCAAGGGTTGGAGTAGCATTCGTTGACGTTGATCTCGCAGTTCCGTCCAGATGTGCCCGGCTTGCAGCGACATTGGTAGCCTCCGATCAAGTCTTCGCAATGACCTAGAAGGTAACGTAAGTAATAAAGAATATTATAATTATCTGGTTAGACTAACAGCAGAAAGGGTAGACATAAAAATGTTAAATTAACCTTAATCCCTTTATTACACTGTATTCTACAAGTATTAATATTTCACCACAACCTTAACAATTCTAAGTTAGTATTTTATTGCTTCCTTTCACGTAAAGCAAATCTTATTTAGTTTTGAATTAAGGACGATAATGTATATGGTATAGAGATTAATCACTTACATAATTTAGTGTTCAAACATCATGACAATCGTAATCCTTTTCACCTATTATAGTTAATACTTACCTCCAAACTGACAAGGGTTGGACTCGCACTCGTTGATTTGCGTCTGACACACGCGGCCCGTGTAGCCGGGGTGGCAGTTGCAGGTGAAGCTGTTGTCGCCGTCAATGCATTCTCCGCGATGGCACGGCGCTGACAGACAGTCGTTGATGTTTGTCTCACACGACATACCTAAAAAATATACGAATTTCGTTTACATAGGGAAAAAACAGCTGTGATTGAAAACATATGTAATTTTGCTCAATATTAATGTATATAGTCCCGTGGCCAGCAGTGGGACGTATTTGGGCTGATGACGATAATGATGATGATTACATAACGAAAAAGAAGTGAAAAATCGAGAAGCATAATTATTAAACCTTGATAAAATTATATTAACTTCAAATGGTTTAAGAGCCAAAAAAAATCATGGACATAAAATTTATTTATTTTGACCATTAAATCTGAATATCAAGAAGATTGAAAAGATAGTATCAACATTTCTTCACTTACCGGTATAACCAGGTGGACATTCGCAAGTGTATCCCGCGATAGAGTCGTGACAAGTGCCACCATTGCGACAAGGACTCGACGCGCAGTCATCGATGTTCACTTGACAACGAGCGCCGGTAAACCTTCAACCAAACGAAAACATGTTCAAAATTATTTATTCACATAAGAATCATAAAGCAAGACAGACTCTTTCTCTTTTTTCAAGACGTCTAGTATTACAATTGCCTAGAATGCTTAAAACAACAACTGCAAATGATTGGTGAGAAATTCTTATGTATTAGATACATCTGATAATGTTAAATTGAAAAGGGTGAAAGTATATCCTACATATGGAGCAACAAAATTAAGAAATGAAATAGCAAATATCATACCCAATAACACAGGTACATCGGAATGCGTTGATGAGGTCGTGACAGACCCCGCCGTTCAGACAGGGGTTGTTGGCGCATTCGTCAATCTCCACTTCGCATTGAGTTCCAGTAAAACCTATAAAAAAACGCAAATTAAATTAGCAAATAAAAACAAAAGAATTCGTTTCAGTAAACTTAAAATTACTGATAAATAATAGGAGTAACTTGCTAAATAAATATTTTTAACGACTTTCTCGAAGATTCGACGACTAAGACTGATTTTAAATCGTTTCTATCCAATGGAATATAACCTAAATTGTATTTGTTATAAGTTATGTATGTTATGTATGTATGGTTCACTTATTTATTAATCATTACTGACTTCATAATAAATGATTTCTGATCTCGTTCACATTTTTATCACAACTATATTAATTTATAAACATACCGCCGTCCATCACCGGGAAATACAGATTGATGATACATAAACTAATTAAGATACAAAAAGATTGTCATTCCAAGATGTTTAAAAGCGATATAACTTTTGAATTGAAAACGTTAATGTAGTTATTTGTACAACACCCACGCGTCTCTATAATCTGATAGTTCCATTATAAAATACCATAATTTATATTATTAATTATTTGTTATATATCTTGATAATACGGATTATCTTATTAAAATGGTTTTATTAAACTCTTCCTTTAAGACATGAAGCACCGTCTAGATCATGATTATCTATTTTAATCTTGTAAAAACTATTTTTCACACAATTTCTTGGTTGAAAAAGATAAGCATAGTTTCGCAAGTTTACATCAAGAAAATGCAACACTAAACAAAGGGCTCTTAACTTCAAAAAGGGACTCATAGACAGACCCATTTCAAATTCAAAAATGCGTTTGCCACATAACATGTCCATGTGACATTCGACGCAGTAAACTCGCGTTGTGTTGTCAAAACGCAACAATTATTCCCCCGGTTGAAATATAGGTTTTAGTTTGCACCGTCGTAAAATGCCGACATAATGGACGCAACAATGTCGACGCAAGCAAACCTTTGTAGATCTGCTCGTAAAGTGGGAGAGTTTAAGGAACTCAAATGAACGCTGTGAAAGATTTCAGAACGAGTCTTGAACTGTGATAAAGCTAAGAGAACCGCTTTTGTAATCTTTAAAGAAGGATCGCTTGGCCTATCTGGTAGCAATAAAATTGTTCTAGTTTTTGACGAGAATGATAGGCCACTTACGGGAAGACATTTTGTAATATTATTAGAAAACTTTACATACTAGGTAGGTAAGTAGGACAAGTATTGTAAATAAAAAAAATGAATAGGTAGCAATAATTTACAGACGATCGCGGATCGCTAGAATAAAAGCATTAGATAAAGTAGTTTTGAAAAACCTCTAATTTATAATCACGACCTAAACGCAACACATCTGCGATCAATGTTTGAATCGCTTTAAGCGATTTAAGTTTTAAATTAGAAATGTAAATGAAATAAAGGAATGACAGCAGTAACACCTCTTTTTGAACTTATTATACGTAAATAAACAAATATGCTAAATCGAAAATAGAAGTCGTTACATCACACTACAAGTAGTCGCGAACAAATTCCTAACACTACTACTGATATTTATAAAGTGTCAATAAATGTAAGGCTTAAAACATCAAAAATATCCAAATTTGTGATAGAACAACCGTTAACTGTGATGGCATTTGCGTCATCGCGCGGACGCTTGGGACCGAAACGTGTGGCATTCCATTTGAATATGAATGCAATTATAGTTTTTCGAGTTGATTATACTTTTATGACTATGCAAAATAACCCGTCTCAAACCGTAGGTAATGGTTAATTGAAGAGAAAAGGAAAACAAATACGTCGTGGAAATTTGAACCATGTGAATGAACAGCGCAAACAACTGATTGTGCAAGGTTTGATCAATTCATTCCTAGAATCGGTACGTATGTATGGGTCCATATAGCAACTGCTAGAAAAGACAACTGTCAATTGTTTCTTCGGTTTGTGGAATAACCATTAATCTACGTACATACAGCTAGCATAGTCACTGAACTAAGGTAGTAATTACTAAATGTTGATGACTTAATTATGAACGTAACATCGCCAGATACATGTGACAAAGTAATATAATTGTCTTAAATTACTTATTTAGCATTTTTTAGTTTTACATAAATGCATAATGAAAAAAAATACTATCTCTGCATAAAGATGTTTAACAATCATAATCATTACAATTACATCTTTGTGCGCATTTTATTCATTTGCTTTCCCATGAATCTCCAAGGATTTCACTTTATGATGGGCTAAAGGGATTTTATGTTTATGCCATAGCAGACCCGTCTCCATAGAGGAATGCTAATTGGCGACAGCGTTCCAGACGCATCAAATTCATGCGATACTGTCTGCTAAACAATAAATATTCTTATCACGCGAAACATAACGATCATAATTCTGTGCGATGAGGAAGTTTGATCCGGGACTGGAAGTTATTGTTAATATAATTGAAAACCAACTTTATAACAATGAATCAGAGATCAAAGTCGAATATGATGTTATACGAACATCCGAGCAGGACAATCCAGCTCGGGCCGGTATCCACGGTGCCCATTTAAAGATGCGAAATATTGTTGCGTCCATTTCGACTTTATTACTAACAACATAAAACCTTTTATAGCTTGACACATGGACTTTGACAACAATTTTCTTCGGAAATCACTGTCCAGCCGAATTAGGTATGTTGTTTGGCGAGTGTAAAAACATTGGTTGCATTATTTGCGATATGTTTACGTAAATACTGTAACATGTCTGTGAGTTATGTCGGTGTATAAAGAACATATTGTGGTCCCATGATCCCACGACTTTGTATCGCAAAATGTCTCGCAGGTCAACACAGATCTCTGGGAGCCAAGCCCACAAATACGCAATGTAATCGACGTTCGTTATTTAGTTAATTTGGTAAAGCAATATTCTAATGCAATGTGGAAACGACTGGGTCCTAGTTTATAAATAGCTTTATTAAAATCTTGTGCTATAATAATTGCTTATCCTATCATAACCGCTTCTATAAATAGATGAATCGCCAGAGATGCAATTCTGAGAGTATTAATCATGAGCTTCTTAGACGACAATAAATAGACCCCATTAGTCTTCTTGCGGTGCATTTAGTTAATGTAAAATGAAGTTTTGGTTTCAATACTCAGGACAACTTATTGATTAACTATATATTTGTATTTGTCGAAGAACAAGGAAGATTAGTTGGATTAAGGCCTTGTTCTAAAACTATTGATTTAAAAATTAAGGATGGTAATATAAAGTTATATCTTCTACGAAGAGTGTACGTAAATTTTGTAAAGTAGTTTGTTTGATTCAACAACTCCTAATGGACAGCCTTTTAAGGGCAACCATTGTTGACACTAATAACATATAGATAATGTGTGTTACAACCTTAACTTTTTTTAAATCGATGTTCAAAGACAAAAGAACACAAAGGCCGGCGTGAACTATACATCTGAACGAGTTCGAACGTTTGGCACAATGAAGTTAGGACAATGCCAATAAAGCGTTATTGCGCAAGAGCACTCGTATTTCTATAACCGACATGGTCTATTCAACGTTTACGGCTCCAAAATGGTAGTCGGGGTGGGGAGGGCCCCGCCCCTGTGCGCAGGCGCATGATATGGATTCGGATGGTACAAGTTAGTTCTCTTTAGCGGGTTAACTAATGTTATTAAAAGGTTCTTCCTAAGTTCATACTTTGTAAAGAATTTCATTTGATATTTCAATCGTATATTAACTTTTTGTTTTAGAATAGGTTTAAAAGTTATAAGATGTTAATAGCATTATATATTATCTTAAGTAAAGAGCAGTCAACCATAAACCAAATAACCATAACGAAACCTCTCACGGTTCAATGCACAAGATAGTGAACTTAAACTTAATTATTAAAAAACTACGACTACTTATCATTTAAATACTAAAATAACACTTTTTAAAAGGTATTTTACTTACTTCATTCTTATGAAATAAGCGTAATATAAAGGAAGAAAAAACATCTCTTACTCTATACAACTTAAAACCAATGTTGTACATATATACAGTTCTATCTGTAAATTGAAGACCAATGCTGAACTCCGACCGAACTATAATATTATCTGTTAAACAAACAAATTTGGTCCTTCGAGCCGGACTTTCATAATTTAAAAGGCGTTATGCTCATGGCATGTACCGCGGGTGCAATCGTCACGATTTCGGATCACAAGCCACAATGGGAATGGCCGGCGCATGCTAATGTCGCCTTTATGCGCATATTTGAATGGTTAATGCCGGCTTAAGACACACATGACCAGCTGCCCGAGGATTGTTTAAATTATAACATGCCATGAGATGACCGCAGCTAATATTTTTATAAACGCCGTCTGGAGGCTACAATCGAGATGTTGAATGCTACAAAAGGAATAGATGATGGTACCACTATGATAGCTACGAGCTCAAAGAATTTTAACTACAAAATTACAAATAACATTTAAATGTTTGTTTAGAATTAATAGATCCTGTGTAGATTTTTACGTTATAACATGTACATCATATTAGTTTCGATTAATAACGAAAGATTCACGGTAGTTCCATACACACAGTTAAAAATCCATAATTAGTCATAATAAATCCCATAATGTCAAAAATACTTGGCACGGAGTAGAATGCTTTCACTGCAAAATAATTTGGGTCACAGCTTAACGACCTGATGCCTATCTCGTGTCAACTCTTGCGCCATATGGGCCCCTGGTCCCAGATATTTGTGCACGAAACAGTGTAAAGCCCAATTATAAGCAAAAATACCAAGTATTATTTGTCATAGTCAATTAAATTAGTTTACTGCAGGGCGGTACTGATCCGTTCGCAGATTAGACAAGTTCCGTGACCTAGCAATACGAAATCGATTGCAAAACTATAGGTGCGGTTACTATTGCTAAGCTGATCTTACAAGTGCACGTCTCGGAGTTCGACCTCTAATATGGATATTTGATCTTATCGCTCAATTTCATGTATGTACATGCAGGTCACTCTGGTTCAGCTGTTTCAAACATAAAGTTTTCAAATTCTAATTCTTGGGAATATCATTTAGTGTTAGCTAATAAGAGATACTTTAAATAAATATAAAAACACAATTTTTTTTTATTGTTTATAAATTCAAAATAGACTGAAGTAAGAAAAAAAGGAATAATGAAATCATTCTACGCGTAAAGGACCAAGAGGGCAAGAAGAAATACACCGTCACTTCCCTAATAATGCAAAGTACATTTTTTAATAAAATATACAAGTGCGTCATGTTCTGGTTACTAATGTATTTCGAAAAGGCATACTTGTATGAGAAGTAACAGTTAACAACTTTGCTGTTAAAACAAAGGCATATTATTTCGTTTAAATAAAATCTTTTTGCATAAGTTAATTACATCATACTATGTGCAAATAATATCTGATTATGACATCGAATGGAAGAGTGAGTCAAACCGCAAAGTGGACTACGCGACTGTGGCTCAGAATGGCTAAAAAAGGGAGCAGTGTGTGCGGTTCCATTTTACGCCAGTTTAGATGGAATGCTAAATGCGTGACTGAGAAGTATCTGTAGGTACTAAGATCATGCTTATCCCTTTTATGTGCAGCGTATATATAGAAGAAAAGTTTAGACTATGATTATACAGCAATAAAATGGCGATGAGCTGGTTTCATACGGTATAACCTTCGTCTGTCAATACAGATTTAATCAAATAACTGACAGCAATGAGATGCACAACTGAGAAATTAAATAGATTCGATGGTTGTACACCCTTTTTTACGGCACTTAAAAATGCACAATATTATATCTCTCAAAATCGAATTGATTTAAGATACCATCGCTGGACGGGGAGCAGAAAAAAATAGCAAATTACACGAAGGCAATAAATTGTGAATGCAATGTATCTTCCTTCAAAGATCACGCAACGGTTGCGCACACAAAAACTAAAGAGCAAAGACCTAAAGGACATATTCCATAAAAAAATTATAATGCTGTCATAGCGAGTTCCCTTGCATGCCCTTATTGGAACACTAGCCGGACCGCTCTGGGCGCACTCGAGCGTGCTGTTAACCCAACCAAACGTAAACACGTCCCCAGCCGTACACATTCTCACGACGTCTAGTGTATACAATTTGGTGGGGTAATAACTTATGTGACGACTGCGGTTATACGGATAAATCTGGGTGGTGGTGATCGAGGATTGCTCTGTACTGGTGGTTGTTGTTTTTGATTTAGCCGGGTTATACCCGAGGTCGTTCGGATGAGTAGTTCTGTACGCACTATTGCGCCTGTGACATGTTTAATGCACTTGACAATGTATTTTATGTGATAATATGCAGTAAAGGGTAATGGTAGGCTACATATGTGAATGAATATTCGTTCATATTTGAAATAACTTAGAAACGTCTTTATGCAACCCGTTATCGCGCAGACAAACCTATTTATTTATATTTTGTTAAAATATAGAAGATATCAATATCAACTACACACATTTAGAAATTTTGACTTCAGTATCTTAACCGTAACGATTTTGTGATGCTTGCCGCATATTTTCCGATATATCGATCTAGTTGTCGATTCATTTCCCAGTTCACATGTCCATTGTTTGCGATCCAAAGATCTTCATTTGAACGATATAAAATGCAGTTTCGAGTGACGAAAGCCACATTTATTTTGCAGTCAATACCAAATTTAGACGGATTTGCACTCGCCATTAGATGAAGCATACTCTAGCTGTGAAGTTTAAAAAAATATAATTAAATGCTTTACAACAAGCTTGTCTACTCAATCGCGAACAATGCATTAAATATTTTACTACTTAAATTCAACGATGCGTTTATACGCCAATAAAATCATTGTACGAACAACTTGAGTGCTTCGTGCAATTATAAATAATCGCGTAAAGTTAACAAAGTTACTTCAATATTAACCGGTAGATGGCGGTGGAATTAATCTTTACAGTTGTCGTAAAACTACACGAGGGTGCTGTTGTAAATCAATTTCTAACAATATCTTAATAGTAGTTTGTAAGGAACATGAAGTTAACGATTTTAAGTTTGTACCAGAGTACACAAAATCTGCACTATGTAATTGTGTTATTTCTTAATACGAATGAAGGAGCGCATACATTTGACAGCCCCGTGGCGCAGTTGGCTAGACACCAGCTTGCGAAACGAGAGGCTGCGGATTCGATCCCCGCACCGAGACAATTTTTTGTTTGAATCACAAAAAATATTCGGGTCTGGGTGTTTGTGCGACCGAAAAGTATCTCGTAGTTTCTGATACCCACGACATAAGACTAGTATCTTAATGTGGGGTCAGAAATATGTATGTGACTGTTGGGTGTATTTATTTATTCCTACGGGCCGACATAGATGATAGAAGTAGTCTTTCAAAAATAGTGCCCAAAAGTACTACTCGTTTCATCGAATACTTCATCCCTACATCCTCCATTAATTTTATCGCCACGAAGTATTCTTATCATTACAAACTCAAATTTCCTTTAAATATCTAGTTCAACTGCCCGGATAGGTCTTAGTAATAAATTTAATCTTCAACTACCAAATGCGTCCCGTTTCCACCATTACGGTAATAGCACAAAGTAAAACAATCAAGACGAGCCTTATCAATTTAGCGGTGTGCGATTATGTAAAGCTATCTTGGTATCGTGGCGAGGAGGCGTGCGCGGACGTTTCCGCCTCGAAGACAATGCGCGGGCGCCGCTCTGGTCTGCCGTCGCCATGGGAGTACCCGGCTAGGGCTGACATTTTATTCAATAATAGTTTCGACAACTTTCGAGAGCCTTCGAGGACCTACGATAACTCTATCGGTCTTTGTCTTACAAAAACATGAACCAGGAGTGTTTTACAACTTGATTGCTAAAAGACTTTTGACTTTTATGAGTTATATGGCTTGTAAGAAGCTACTTATAATTCAATTAAACATCGCGAGGATACTTGCGTGCCTGAGAATTCTGCACAAGAATTCCAAGATTTTGTACATTGGCGCAATTTAAATGGCGAGTCCATAGTGAGTCCTAGGCATGTGAACTACGTATTGTATCTGAATTAGTTACAGATAAATCCTCCTATGGTCTATTTTGAATTTGAAAATTATTGGAGCCGGTCACAAATCAGAGAAAAGCGACTATAAAATATCCAAAACATGAAATTCTATTTTTACTTTGGCATTTACAGCTTCATCTTTGTAATGTAGTAATAAATGATGGAAACGATAAATATGCCATAACAGTAAGACAAGGCAGCCATCGGCCCTACTGTCTCGGCCGCTGCGACCCAACAAATGATACTTATCGCGGGTCAGAGCTGTCAAGTCCGGAGCAAATTGTAACTTCGCCATGTCAGGAGTTCCGACGCCATTTAAGGCATCACCTACCTACGATGTTTCCGAGGGTTTGTGTGGCATATTAATAAATCTATCTGTGATGAGGAACATATCTATGACAGCTCATATGTCTTGCAATATGGACGAAGATTAAAACTCAAGCAAAAATATCAGGTTTAGGTTCGAACGTATCAGTTTTTTTTTATAAACGGTTTCAAGTCTATTAGGTATACGACAATTATTTTTTCTCTTTTTGTTCCCTTTTCACCACTATTTTAAAAACGGCACAGTTTCATTTATAAATCACATTACACGTTATTATGAGTGAATGTAATCACATTTATCAGGTCAGCTATTGTCTTCTTGATGCTGAAATAACCGGCAATCAACTATCCTAAATCAACATCAAGCTAAGCATATCTTTGTAATAAGATTGCATTGTACAAACACAATGAAGCTTACTAGGAAACGATAGTGGCAACCCGTGTCTATCACCGTCCCTCTTGCCCACAACCTGTCCCGCTCTAATACTAATGATAATCATCAGGCAGTGCGCCGTCAAGAAGGCAAATTGTATCTTCGCAACGTCAACCATTGCGCCATTTAGATACAGTTTTGTGGGGAAACGTCGTAAACAAAGCGAATTCACAGTTGACTTTATGTAAAGGACATTTCTACCGTTATTTGTAACAATTTTGATTCGAACGAGCTTTCATATTTATTGAATAAAACCAACTTTTTTATCATTCTATGTCACTATAACTTGCTAATTCGTTTCAGAGTAGCTGCCAATTCTCATAATGTTTTTAGATACCTACCCCATAGCCGTATCCCAATACTCCTGGACTCCTTAACAACGAAAACATCATACTTAACTTAAACTACACTAAAACTATGACTTACCAGGCATGCACACGCAGCGGAAGGTGCCAGGATCGTCGAGACAGGAGCCATCGTTCCTGCAGGGATGGCTCTCGCACTCATTCACGTTGGTCTCACAACGAGGGCCGGTGAAGCCCACGGAACAGTTGCAAGCGAAGGACCCAGGGGTGTTGACGCAAATACCATCGTGCTCGCATGGTGAACCTTTACAACAAAAACAAAAGTTGCAACACATCATTTTAGGATAGAAGGAATGCTTATACTTGAATTGCAGAGTTGGTAGTCACAGGAAAAATTCTGCAGAGATGTTACGCGACTTGTGTCTTATGTCATACGTAATAAGGTGTCAGTTTATTGCCGTTTTTAACCGGTTATCAAACCTCTAAATATCACGAAACATACTCGTACCGCAAGACTACGAGGCAGTCGCCCTAAAAAATAGTAATAATGATCTGAAGATAAGCACTAACCTTGTTCGCATTCGTTGATGTCTTCAGAACAATCCAGACCCTTGTAGCCAGAAGCGCAAGAGCAGGTGTAGGAGCCGTTGATGGGGCTGGTGTCGCAGATGGCATCAGCGTGGCACGGGTTGGAGGTGCACGCATCATCCAGATGGCATAGGAGACCTAAAAAAATTATAATATTAAATTTGAAGTCCTACTTCAAGCCTTGTAATGAAGATTGGTAAAATATATGAAACATAAGTTTAAAAAAAAACTCATTTATGTTCGTCAAAACTTTTTGTGAATGTACAAATGTGTCGGCATATTTTCAACTTGAGGTAGTCTGTAGAAGAGTAAGAGTACGAGTAATCTCTTCGTGTCAACATGTACCTCCAAAACTTGTTTATCAATATGAAACCCTGATTTCGCGATGTAATTACTACATGATTGTGTAGCCTCCTGTGACCTTGTTATCGCAGTTTATTAAAAAACTATTCCAATAAAATAATATTATTATTGCCATCATCCTTGTCATATATTCTCCTTTCTTTAACTAACCCCCGGGTCAAGTTTATTAAAGGATGATGGTAATCATAGACTCCATTTAAAATTCTCAAGCTAATAACTACAGAATCTGAAGCGCACGGTGTGGTCGTTCACATATTGATAACTTATTAAGCACAGGAAATTGGAGTAAAATAATAAAACGTAAACACATTGTCGATGCGAATGAGCGTTAGTATCGATGCGTCATTAATCACGATCGATGTAGGAGCTAGACGCGACACACGACCTAGTGTGACGCGTATAAATCGATTTATGGGGAATTAATCAAATTGATATCCATAGACATTGAGGAGGCTTAATGTGTCGTATTTATAAACACAGTTACTGATAAGCATGCGGTATTCCACCAGTCCGCCCTAAGCCAGTGTGGTAGACTAAACTACGACTTTCAACGGAGGAGGAAAACCGTTTTCTGTTTACGTATAGATACAGATACGGGATTAAAATTTAAGCTTTATTAAATTAAATCTATAAAGTATGAGGCGTGAACGCATATTTAACATCTACACTATTTATAGGACGCATTAATGAAGTTATTTTCCCCAAAATAGTACATAGATTTCTTCACTCGATCACGCGTAAAACAACGTATTTTTTTTTTACTACTTTGACAGAACACTGGGAAAAAATTATGCAAAGTATCTCTTACAAAGACACAATTATAACATCCCATGTTATTATCGAGACGTATCTAATTCGCAAACGTCTTGATCTTGTGTTTACGTAAAGCAATCGTATTATTTCCACGTCTTGTGCAACGGCGTGTGACAAGTATGACATTATGTGCCGTGTAAAAACTCGGAGGCGCTCGAAGCTATTCGTATTACTTTGGCACTGTTTAATCCAGTTTTTGTGCGAATTGTATAACTGTTCGATTGAACTTTGGCATTTAGTTTAGCCTAATCAGTACCTATGTCGAAAATCCATTGACAATATTTAACTAACAGATATTATAGATAAGTCTTCGACAAACTTTTATAGTTTCAAAATCGGCGTAGAGAAAGTACATTAAAATCTATTTACTTAGATCTAGTCAAGCTTTAAAAATAAGTAACATAAAATATGGTCATCTACCTGTCTTCCCCGGTGTACACTTGCAGTAGAAAGCTCCAACCCTGTCGATGCACGTGGCGCCGTTGAAGCAAGCTGCGCCGGCGCAGTCGTCGATGTTGACGGAGCACTCGGGTCCAGTCCAACCGTTCACGCAAATGCATGAGAATCCGCCCACTGAGTTGGTACAGGTGGCCCCGTTCTGGCATACTAATGGTCTGTGAACAAAAGATAACATTCAAAAAGTGATCCCTAAAAACCGTAGTAGACATACATATACATATAAATTGATCTATAAATTGTTTTATTTATCAGTTTTACTTATTAATGTTCATCGAAAGCGACCATAACGCACTCGGAATGTCTATAAACGTCAGTTACGACCGCGTAGATTGGTAACATCTCAATCTACTACGAAGCTGGTAATGGAATTTGATAATACCAACGCTTAGTTAAATACAATGACAAAATTTCCAATTAAGCGGCGCGGGCCACAGTCGCCGGCCACGCATCACGTGCAGTTTTATAGGATTTTAAAAACTTTAATGCCGCCTATTAACGCATTTAGTGAATGTTTATGTGAAAGCATAATGTCCGGTGAAGAATTCTCAGACAAAAGGATCGGCGGTAGCTTAAATGAATTTTCCTTTACTCTAATGTGGCGTTTTTAATTCGTTACACACTAAAGACGGTTAATTATGAAATACTTATTTTACTTTTTGGGATTTTTCTTGGTAAATTCGAGCTAAAACAAGAAAAAAGTATGTTATGACCCTTACTGCAGATAATGAGCAGTGAACACACGACGTATACTTTAAGGCGGTAGTCACAAATAAGCACGAAACTTAATCAAGACAATGTTGTAGCCATATTTCATTGCGCGGTAACGTCGAGTACGGATAAATTAAAAGAAGCATTAATTCTCATCGGGAGAGTTGATACATAATTCTATTTAATTACTATAAATTATAATAATAAGACGTAAAATGATTTTCCATTGAACGTTAAATGTTTAATCACGTCCCCATTTCATAAGATTTATGCGGTTGGCGCGGCGGTGCAATCGGGCGCGGATCGGGCGCGGGCGCGGCACGAGCGGAACCCTTATCTGATCAAATTTGAAGTCCACCTTGTATTAACAAGCCATTTGGATAGGAAATCTGCGAAATTGTGGATATCGGAGCCGTGTTAGGGAATTTTAGTTTGAGCAATAGTATTCTCATTGTTATAGGTACAATTTGGTAGAGTTTTATGAGGATAGTAAAGATAAATGTTTAAAGAAAATCAGCTAGGAATCAGAAGTTTCTAGCTGCTTAACGATCCTCAATTGCTACAGACACCGTTAGAGCTGTAGAACAAATGTGAATTCATTTTTATGAGGTACCAAGCTTTGTGTGATACTAAGAGAAAATTTAAAGCATTTGTCGAATTGTCGATCAAATAAATATTTGATTCAGTGAGAAAATCGACTCCGCGGTCTTTCTTATCGCAGTCTGGCGTCCACTAAAGCCGCAAAACAAGGCTATTGCTCTTTTCGCCTCTATTTTTCCAAGCTTTAGCCCTACGTAGAGAAGGAACTACAGCAAACATAACAAAATAGACCGCGACAAAAGCATTACCATCAATTCACATGGAGAAAAACAACGCATATAGTAAATGGTGGACGATCATGCAATTTATAACAGTAAGACCGGTGGCATTGAACCCGCGTGCACACGGAAGGCGTGCCCCGTACGAGATGATTGCCCACTCGGTCATCATCATTAATCATTATTCGCTTTGTACGATAACCGGCGGCCAGGGCGGTGAAAGCAACCACTCCGAAACAAGCGGAGCGCCTTTTTCGTGTTGTTTTAGAAGAGGGCAATCAATCTAGGCTTCATTAAGCAGATGGACTCGGGGACGGTCATCGCGGTGCGCTTTAATTTATTCGCTCGGGTTTTATAAGAAATCACTTGGACTAGGCGGGACTGCGTGAGGAGATTGATTGGCTTGTTTTATTGGTGTGGTACAAAGATGTTTAGGAAGCACTGTGCATGTTGATCTATGACGTTATATAAATACTGAATTTGGTATATAATATTTTTTTTTTTTTTTTTTTTTTTTTTTTTTATTCTGGCACGGCAAAGTGACCCCATTGCACCTGATGGTAAGCGCAATGGAGTCCAGAAAAAGTGCCGACCAGCGAGAGATGATGGTCTCCCGTTGGTCGACACAATCATGCCGGCCGAATACCTCTTCACCTTATTGTGAAGAAGTTTGGGGGACTATCAATCATGGCGATCAAAGGACCGACCGCGACAAACCGGCCAAAAAAATTGCCGGCACGGTCATCCTTTCACCATGATTGAAGCCCCCCCGAAAACCGGATATACACTGGCTGATCCCGGAACGCGGCACACTTGCATGTGCCACTATGGCGGGTTTTACGCCCTGTGTACGGTGGTCGCCATCCGGGCGGATACGAATATCCTACCACCAGCAATAATATCAAGCTGTTTTTGAAAAACTGCCTTAAGCGACCGATTAAGTACAGTGAGTTTTATTTTTTTGTATGAATAACTAGGCTTTGACCCTACTTAATTCCTTTGGAAGACTTAGCAAAGAGAAAAAGTAGCCGGTTTTTTAATTCGAATTTAATTTTTAATTGGAAATTAATTTCAATATCTCATAGTTGAATGCTAGCTCAATTGTGACATATTTGTAAGTAAGCCGTGTAATTATTTTGTACTGATATGCTAGAGAAACAAAAACGAAAAGATTTAATAACTTATTTGCGAAGTATGCCAGGCCTTGCTTCCGCTACATCTCACCACTTACGTTGCACAAAGCGCGGTACCCGGTAGCGTAGACATGCGCATGCGCAGCTTTTGTTAATGATGCGACGTAGCTCTGCTCGCGAATTTATGAGACATGCAATTTTGTCGTAAAAAAATACAGCGTATGATATTAAAACAAAGAATTTCAAGTTAAAATTAAAATGTTATTTACTTATTGCAATTTATTGGATATTTTATAGAAAAATGCTGAGTGGTAGGATTTAACAACCTTCGATAAACCAACGTGTTTCAATAAAAATCTAAATCTTCCCAAGCGTAGAATAGTTCAGTGAGACAAATATGAGCAACATATTATGTTCCACAAAAAGTTATCTTTCGACGCCGTATATACAGGTGCAGAACCTAATAAATCCCACAATCTAAGTATCCTAACTTTTCACTTAAAACCGCTCCCAAAACCCTTATCTATATCGCTGGGCCCGTTACAAATATATATACAATTAGAAGTACACGTAACTCGTTTAACGGCGTCGTATCAAACACGGCCCAGTTAGAAACTATTAAAATATCAAATTTCATCCAAATTAGTGGACATTATCGCCACCGAATGCCCCGGGAGTCACCTCGGTAACTGCTTTCCTTATCTTTCGCATTTCTATTCGGGTAAAAGGTCAAAATTAGAATTTAAAATTAAAACCATAAACTACAGGTCAAGACCATTAAGCTACCACATTTCATCGGTCTATCACGGCGGCGTCACAAACATCAGAGCAAAACCATCGATCCTCATAATTGATGCATTTTGTATTTTCTTTCAATCGCTTACAGATCCAAAACTGTAGACACCTTGAAATATACAAGTGTTCACGAGCCACAGGTCAATCGTTTCTGGACGTTGTCAGTTACAAATGGCAGGTAGGAAGATCTTGATAGTCAAGGTAATAATGAAGACTTTCGTTTTTTACACTCCACTATTTATCATGTATGCAAATTAGTTTGTTTTGCGTTAAATAACGGTTGGTTATTGGTAGTCTCGTATTTGGGTACCGGCTTCTTTGCTTTCGTGCAATATGTGATTTATTTTATATTTTAACACCTGTAATTTATCATCCGTCTATTCTTAAACGGATTGTAAAATGAGCCAAGTTCGCAACGATCTATGTAATATATAGTATTTTTGACTTAAATTTCGTTGCAGAAAAAAGACAAGTTTCTCAGCGTACTTTCTGGGCGAACCGCGACTATTGAAAGTAAATGATAAATTCAGAGTGAAACAAAGAATTCGTTAAGCTAACCCAGAAAGTAACAAAAAATACCATGAAATTAACTATTTTATTGGCAACTCAACCAGTTACCTTAAAAAAGAGGAGTCAAGTTATAAGTTAAGTAAAAAATTAAGTCCGCATTTATATGTACATCTTCATATGAAGTTTAAATATATACATAAAAGTATAGTTTCCATAGTATTTATGTAAATTATTTTGATAATGGATGTAGATACCAATAGCAATGTATGGAGCTCAAATGTAGTTGTATTTCAACTATTCTCCTACGACAAACATTCAGAGACCACGCGCCGCTCGCACGACTCTTAAATCCAGCACAGAAGTCAAAACAATAATGTTAAAACCAACAAGAAGCCTAATTACAATGCAGCCAGGTCCAAAAGGTCTTACAACGCGTACATATCTCATCTACAATAAGACATTTACTTAACGCACCTACCACATCTCGGCGTGCTAAGAAACCGGCTTCCGTCGTCAAAAAGAGATGCAACATCATCAACTCATACAGCATTATCAATTGACGAAGGTAAGAGGGAGACAGAGACATCGACACGGTAATTAAAACTCACACGTATAAGTAATTAATAAACAATCCGAGTATTTAAGGCTCCGAAGCGCCTGATAAATATACATGTGAATGTGGGTATTCAAATTATGTACCGTTGGAATTTCTAAACGTTTGTAAGAAGTATTTTAATTGTAATAAATTTTGATTAAATATCAACTGATTGGTAATTTGTTGGTATTTTTAAGTAGGAAATCGTTGACATTTCATTCATGTACGAGTCGGATCTCGGATGAATGTGTAGATACGACAGAGACATCGGCCACGCTCCATGTTTAATACGACTTGGAGTTAAATTATGTTATTTCATATGGACGAGTGGAACATGCTTGTTTATTTACGAAAAACGGAAATGATAAACTTAATATTACGACACTACGACATGGTAAAGACTCTATCGTGGAAACTGGCAATTTAAATACTCTCAAGTTAAAGTACCAGATTGATAATGATGGTTGAAATTATGACGACATATACATAACAAACTATTAAATATCAAAGAAAATTATCGATATATTTTGAGATATTGTGACATAAAAAAATACTTGTGTTGGTAGTGGTTATTCAAGTCAATGATGAAGTACAAATAGATGCAATCCAACATTAATTTTAGTAATAAATTTTTACGTTAGAAAACATAACGTTGCAATTGACCTGACAAATTGTGTTCAAATTGTGTTTAATGACCACCTCCGCCTATAACTAATTAGTAACGAGGAAAAAGATATTGAAAAATTCTTACGAATAAGGTGCGAAATTTATAATCTCCGTTTACTTTGGAAAGTAACCGCCTTTAACAACTGTTTTTGGTTTTCTTAGAATGTCTAAATTACATGTAAGCCACGAATGGAGAAAGCAATTAGCCAACGGTATTCCAATACGTACAGAGAATATCCCTTTTGCGGCAACGACCAAGCAACTTTTGTTTTTCTCCATTTATGAATGCAATCAATGGTACAATGAACTGAATCGAGTATAGTATTACATATTCATTTATTAATATTTACCCTATCCGTCTTGGAATTCGTTAAAAAAACATCCAAAACCGTAGAAAAATTCCAATCGGAGCAAAAACAGCTTTCAAATCTGAAATCCCCTTTCTCTGAAGCTTCGCGCCATCATTACAGCAAAAGCAAAAAGAAGTACACACCCAAAGGCGTAATACGATATCGGACACGCATTTATCTGTTTCGTTTCATGAGCCAACGACTCGGATAGTATGACACTATCCCATGAGGTCCCTTGCCAAGCCGGAAACAATCTTAAACCCACTGGATAGTGTTCAATGTCGAAAAGCAAATCAAGAGCTTTTAGAACGCAATGCATGAAAATAAGAAATAAGGGACCACGCTAAGCGGTTAAGACATAAACCCAATACGTACACAGATATTATATTTATTAATTTCATAGAGGATTTTATCGCGGATACAATCTATAAATTCTCAGCTCCTGGATGCAACTTCTTAGAATCAAGTTGTTATTTGCAGGATAGGATTATTTCCTGACATGGCCTTGGGGTTATCGCTTTATACATTACGTATAAGAACTTAAAAAAGAGTTATGGTCGACTAAAAGTAAAATGTTGTGATTTTATCTATATTTGTTATTTTTAGGCGCTAATTAAAGCCTCTCTTATTAAATTGAGACAAATCCCTCATCATTAGTATATATAGCATTATACATATATTATGTTCCTATAGGAGACTTAATCTATGACTGAAAGCTAAATAGAGATGATGTAAATAGCAAAAAAAAACAAAGCAATTCTTTATTTCCAAAACCAACTTTAACATCTCTTAATAATAGCTATTACGAAATAAATAGATATTAGTATTGTTCCGTAATGGTCGTTTACAGCAGGGGTCCAAAATAAAAGTTAGACGGTCAAAATTATTGATAGTTTGATACGAGGACAATAAATATCACTGTTTGAATAATGATAATAGCATTATGACAATTAATTTCAACATATCTTATGCCTACATGACGGGCTTACATATGAGTTGGGTTTTGTTTTGATCACATCCATCTGATAACATTAAGTTTAAAATACGATAGATATGTCTATGACTAGGATAGTGATAGGGAAATAAATTTTGATGCGAGTCATAATAATGTAAGCCCGGTTAAATGATTAAAGGTTGTATTTGGACTGCAACTCTTCTTTTCACTCTCAAATACCTAGGCTCATCATCATCAGCCCATATAGGTCCCACTGCTGGCCACGGGCCTCCTCTACAACTAAGGGGGTTTAGGCCATAGTCCACCACGCTGGCCTAGCGCGGGTTGGCGGACTACACACCTAAGAAATTCCTAAGAACCTGATAGTATTTTTATTTAAACCAATTGTAACCTTTAGTGTGATTATATATACATACATAAACTCACGCCTGTCTGCCTACTCTGAGACTATAGAACGCCACATGTTATGGTCCAAACCCACTTCTTGGCCTTCCTCAACTGACATTATCCTCTTCATGCATGCTCGTCGATAATGTGGTTATGTGGTTGATAAAAGACTAAGTCAATGACATCTTACTGCAGAATTAACTATGAATACAATATTAGCACGGCTGGTGTGTATGTTCGTTTTCTGACAAGTCGAAATCGTGAGAGTTCCGGCACACTGAAACCCGACAAGATCCGCTAAAACTAAGGATGTGTTGCAAAATTGGAAACAATTTGCTAACATTTTTATGGATTCGAGTTCACAAGATATGTTATGATTAAGTGATTATTTTATATAGAAAGGAGTGAGTTTTAATACGTGGTCTACATAAAACTGAGCCTTTAATGTTTTTGCCTACGATACCCTAATAATTATCGTTTAGAAAAAAACTAATATAACATATATTTAGCTTCTAATGTTTTTTTTCATTCATTCTCAGCCTATCGCCGTCCACTGCTGAACGAAGGCCTCCCCAAGTAGGAGGAGGGTAGGAGTAGGAGGCCTTCTAATGTATTTTATACAAAAAGCAGTGACGTCATTATTATCAAAACTTATTAATCCAAATACTACTATGTTTGTATGTTTTTTTTTTGCTACACATATAAAGACTCCAAACACTTAATTATTGGTGTCTGAAAGTTCTGGTAGTTGTTACGCAAATACCTAAACGTATAATATATTTTTTTCCCGTCCAAGTGAGTGGTGGCACAAAGCGTGTCTCGGCATAGCCGTGCGAACATCACAAGAGTTTTTATACTCTATCATTAGCTAACAATTAATGAAGCAGCGGCGGCGCACAGCGTTGTGACGTACTACATTGATACATCTATAAAGCATTAACTCATAGCGAACATATTAATATTTGAGATTATTTATTTAAATATATAAACAAAAAGGTTTAATTGATAGTAATAATATTTGCGGTGATGGCCTCGAGGTTTAGGGGCACGGTCGAGAATTTCGGCGGTCGCTGTTTCAAACCCCAGGCACACACCTCTGACTTTTCGGAGTTATGTGTGTATTCACAATGAATTATCACTTGCTTTAACGGTGAAGGAAAATATCGTGATAAAACCTGCACACCTAAAAAAAAGTTCTTAGGAATTTCTTAGGTGTGTAGTCCGCCAACCCGCACTAGGCCAGCGTAGTGGACTAAGGCCTAAACCCTCTCAGTTGTAGAGGAGGCCCGTGCCCAGCAGTGGGACGTATTTGGGCTGATGATGTGATGATGATGAATAATATTTGTAAACTTTGTCAGAAATCCCTATAGGCAGATTAGAGCAAACAGAAACAGACAACTAGAGGCAGCGCAAAAGTTTCATTTCAGGCAACGCTGATATTGAGCCATGTGAGAATAAGTTATATGTGTTTACTACCCGGAAAGCATGTATGATTTGAAGGTGAAACAAACAATAGAAAAATTGTTTATTTGCAAATGATTGGAAATTTCAATGAAAATAGGGAATAATTATTTCATTTCTTAATTATTGCATGAAATATAATTTTATATATAAATTTAGGCATTCACCAAACATTTTTGGATTCTCATTAAAACGACCCACGCTTCAGTTACGAATAAATAAATTTGTTATAGTATGTAGAATTGAAAATAAACATAAAAATAATTTCCCCGCCTTTCCGTCATCACTTGAACACGTGAGGCCATTGACTTGGAGTCGTTTTGTAATTAACGCCCGATACATCGCCGCTCGTCGTGATGATATTGCATCGAAACACACAATACAAATGTAGATATTATTAGCTTATTACTCCCATATCAGTTAATTATCACGTACATTCGACAAACTTTTTCTGACGACAAAATGGCGGAAGGTATTTTGACGCAAAATGGCGGCTTTCAGTTATTTATAAATTAAGACCTTATGTGCTTGCCAAAAGGTTTGGTTTTAAATGACAAGATTACTGTTAAATCGATTGATCGGCTACAAGTTTTAGTGCCCCGGGACGCCGGGCTAATTGGTCCGTCCATATTTTGACAAACGAATTATATTCGACGGGTTCGAGACAACCAATTAAAACTTACACATTAACACAATTATGGTACAAATTTATTAACATTATTACATACAATTTATATCTTAATGTTGTGAACTTGTGAGAGAGAAAGTATTGATAAAATGAAATATTGCCCGGATGTTTTATGGAAATTAAGTGCAAGTGAAAAAAGGTGCCGCTGCGTTGTTCGCCAGAATGTCTGTTAAGCGGTTCGATTTATAGAAAATGATAAATTTTCATTAACACTCACAACACGTTGCCAATGCTAATTAAAAGCTTTTATACTCTTTGAAAAAAGGAGGTAGAAGATGAGCAACGGCGAATTAGACAAAGATTTAGTTATACATTTTCTGCAATTCCATTGACGGTACAAATCGCGTAAGTAAAGTTGCATATACATGTCAGCTTTAATAAGTCTTACTTCATAAATAGTGCAATGGACTCACCTCAATGCGCATTCGTCGACATCGGTCTCGCAGAGCGTGCCGGTGAAGGTGGGAGGGCACTCGCAAGTGTAGGAGTTGAGGCCGTCCACACACGTGGCGCCGTTCTGACACAGGTGGCCGGGACAGTCGTCGATATCAATCTCGCAGTTCTGGCCTCGGTATCCTGAACACAAAAAATATGTTAATAATATCTAGAATCAGAAATTAAATCTGCTAAAAAAGCTTACAAAATTACCATATTAGAACAGAAAATTTATGAAGAAAATCATGATGATAAGAAATTCTTAAACATAAAACGATTAAACGCTTCCATGGAGGCGATAATTTCTTACTACTTAAAACAATAATTATACTGTTTATAAGTATGTAACTATATAGTATATTACCTATTTATTTAAACTTTATAGAAAGCAGGAAATGCGAAATTAGAGGAACCAGAGTTTATCGCAAAACCCGTTTTATACCACCGTCGGATATTATTTAACAAGAAGTCATTATACCATTATACGCTAGAATATTTAATTAGCTCACACGTTGAGATTGGCAAAAAACTGTTCCGAATAAAAGTACTAATTATATATTCGTATGATTCATCACTGTGAGAGATTGTTAGTTTGATAGTTCCCAAACTAATTAATGTTTTGAACACTTCAAAAAATACTATATTGTTGACAACGCGCCATCTGGAAACTATTTGCTACCCGCGAACCAGACTGTCAAAATATGGCTATTTCGAGGGTCATTAAACGGCACAGAAGCTTATTATTAAATGGTTGTTTTTGCTCTACTGTATGTCTTTACTGTCTTCGAATGTAAATTTGACGACTGCCTCGTGGTCTCGCGGCACAAGGATGTGCCGTGCGATCTAGAGTCCTGGGTTCGATTCCCGGGTCGGGCAAAGTGTTATTGGGTTTTTGCATTAGGAAATTCTCAGTAGCAGCACGGAGTCTGGAATTGTGCCCGAAAAACGGCAATAGGCTCGCCCCCTATTACGTGGGACTAATACATACCTGGCGAAATGTGGGTGCAGAAATGCACCTCTGCCTACCCCTTCGGGGAATATAGGCGTGAGTTTATGTATGTATGTATGAATGTAAATTTAGAACCGATATCAGACAACTTATTAAAGTCAGTATAATTAAATAGGACGGTGATAAATTTTCTAGATCAATCTTTGATGTTGATAAATTTGGCAATTATTTATGATGTTTCAAGAGCATTAAACTGGTTTGAAACTTTAAATTATTCAATGTCTTAGTATCAAAAAGCTGTTGCTACAGTATTACAAACTTGCATAAGGAGTGGTATCAAAAGTTATTGGTTCGATTCTCGAACTTGACAAAGTGTTATTGGGTTTTACTGGCGGGAGATTCTCAATACCAACACCGAATTTGCTACAAAATATTAAAAAATGACAATTGAATTACAAAGCCCAATAGTCAACTAAGTAACATTTTCATCAATGAAATCTGAAAATATACTCCAACCCCACAAACACCCATTCACAATTACTCATTATCAACAACTAATCCAATTGTCTTCGCTGCGGCGAGCAAACACAACGGACAAACGCCGACAAACAGCGTATCTGAGTGTCGAGCAACTCACACGGCCAGCACACTGAGATCTGTTCGCGATCGATTAGCAAGTCAGAACGTCCATTACCTTCATTAACCGTATGCGGAGTTCCCACGGGCACATGTGCTCGTGTTTACGTACGGTTTTAATCTTTCGTCAGTTTTTTTGCGAGGCATAAACATGGGATGTGTTGGAGGTTTTATGGTATCATATGTTGCATGGGTTTAACGGCCTTTTGAATTTAGGAACATATCTTGTATATTTGAAAAGTATTTAAAAATATGTTTTGGAACTCAGAATATGAGTCATACATACATACATGTATGTAGATATGATACAAACCATTGCTAGGCTACCGCTATTTTATGATTAAGAGTTAAGCTCTAGTCGACCATGCTAGCCTAGTATAATCATCATCATCAGCCCAAATACGTCCCACTGCTGGGCACGGGCCTCCTCTACAACTGAGAGGGTTTAGGCCTTAGTCTACCACACAGCCTAGTGCGGGTTGGTGGACTACACACCTAAGAAATTCCTAAGAACTTTTAGGTGTGCACTGTGCAGGTGTCATCACGATGTTTCCCTTCACCGTTAAAGCAAGTGATAATTCATTGTGAATACACACATAACTTCGAAAAGTCAGAGATGTGTGCCTGGGGTTTGAACCTGCGACCGCCGAGATTCTCGACCGCGCGCCTAAACCTTGAGGCCATCACTGCTTATGCCTAGTATAATGAATAATCATATCTCCTATTAGTAAAAATATCTCCAGTACCTCATCAAGACTCCTCACAATACAATACGAGATAATAAATCACAATTATTACTAACTTTCGAAAATTCAAACTCACTTTAAAGAAAACCATTAATTACATCCAGCTTTTTGTTTCTTTACAGACATTTTATTCAAATTACGTTTAATATAATTTTACGCATAAATTATGAAAACAGGCATCGACACATAAATTATAGCACAATATAAAACATCCATGTGGAATAATTATAGGAAATACGTCAAACATGAAATGACGGCATTCATAAATATGTCACGTAGATTTGTGGCTCGAACTTTATCACCAATTAATATCTAACGAGAGATCTATGGGAACGTGTAACAAACACTCCACAATCAAAGTTAACCAACCAGAACACTAAATTGGATATTTGTGTATTTGTTGGGCGAGAACAATGTGAATTGAAGCAAAAACCTATTCTTTATTAGCAGGATATATTTTACTGCTGCATATTATATTTTTTTGTAGAACTTAGGGGTAAGTGTATATCAACTACCGATACGCTAATTATTATGAATTTGCTTCATTAGCCGAAATTATTAAAACATTGACTATAAAATCGGGTCAACATAGGCTCATCCCGAAATACCAGACATATGACAGGTTATATATACTAAATTGTGTTTAATTTCTAACAATGCCCTGTACAATAAAAATATAGATATGGCTTGTAATAACCTTTTTTAAACACTCCATTTGGAATACTAAACCCTCGTATAATCTTGCTATTAAGCAACCACGATAAAAACATTCCGTTTGTTTTAATCCAAAATTATGCTGAGCAAATTATGTAGGGAGTCATGTTTACCCATGAATAGTCGATTGGATTCGTACAAACAGTTTCAACTGGCAGTCTTGGAATTTAAATTAACAATATTGACAGCAAGTGTGAGAGTCCCATCTCCCTCCTTTCCCATTGGCAGGGAATATTAATTATCGTAAAGATAAATCTTCATTAGGCCGGGGAGCGACGGAAACGCATGAAAATTATTCAAATATATTCCTAACGCGACTTCGTATATCACTTATTTAATGTTACGTAGTAGTTAGTAATTGTTTTTTACAAATACAAAATAACTGAATTGTAATAGAAAGCTGAAGTAAGTAAAAATTCACACTCACATAAGGAATAATATATTGTATAAGCTTTTATTAAATGGGCCGCATTGCAATAACCGCCATGCTCGGTGTTTTCACAGTATAAATAACAAAAACGTGTCAAAAAGATTTTTCGCATTTCTATAAAGTTTTGTAGATACATATTTCACGGGATTGTATTAAATGTTTATTGATTTTTACACACAATTATCAGTGTTATAAAATATGGTTTTTATGGTTTCTCTTATATTTGCACATATAAGCAAAAATTACTTAATACTAGATTTTAAACGGAAAGATGCTCATTAACGTATACATACTAATAAAATAAAATAAGTGGGACAATATCTCAATAAACGTGTATCCGTTTATTAACTATGGTTTATTTCGTGCTTCTAAGGAAGTTTCTTTCATCACTTCTTCTCCTAAGTTACAACTGTAGGTATAACCTCTATTGTCGAAGATTAAATCTAAACGGGAAGAAACATTAATTAAACCTTTCCACCTATGTCAATCGCCTAATTTTCCGTCATTACTTTTCAATTAAAGAGACATATCCTAATCCTCCTCTAACGCATGCCCTACACGCATTCCCCTACACGGAAGCAATTAAAGCCATTTAACCATAGAGCTCTGGAATACATGTCAAGTTAATGTCCCCATGCGATCAGCCAAACCCGTATTGAAAGGCGGGGAATCATATTCATTAGGGGGTCTAAAATGTATAACAACTTGTTTAAAGTTCGGAAATGATGCGTCCCAAGCTCATTAATTAATGGAATGCAATAACCATAGTGATTCGACTTGATTTACCAATGACTTTATCAAGTTATCTCACTAATCACTATATGGGATCTATGATTTCACAACACTTTCCCACATACATCCATAAATAGATTATCTGCTGATTAATAACGATTTAAAGATACGTCTTCATAATTCGAGGGTCAGTAGAAGAGCGAAACAAGTCACGCTTATTAAAAATGCAGTGATGTTTAATTTCTATCGTACGAGTACATACATTTCACTCATGCCTGTATTCCCAAAGGGGTATCTGTACAAGGTAATACATTTACAATACTTTCCTGACGCATATAAGGAGACGAGCCTATTGCCGTATTCCAGGAACATTTACTCCGGGCTGCCACATAGAATTTTCGACCGGAAAACCCGTTGATAATTTGCAGCCCAACTCAGAAATTAAATTCGTGACCCTTCAATCGTTCTTATCAACGAGACATTTGTCATTAATAAAAAAAGTGAAAAGAATTATTTTTGGACGTTCATCAGTATGCTAGTCACTCGCGATGATTTCCTTCATCGTTCTATAATAGTTAGCTAAAAAGAACTAACACAGTCACGTATAACTTCGTAAAGTTGTATTAGATATACGATTAGTAATTAGTCTACAAAGTACTTTAAACTTGAGTACAATCTAATTACGTGTAACATTAAGTTGTACCAATAAACAAATATGTCCACGCCGCTTGTTAATTAAGTGGCCTTAACAGTTCCCACACTTGGGAGAGAGCGTGACGTCACCAGTCTATTTTAAGTGCCGTCTGACTGATCGATATGTCCCCACGTTCGGAGTATTGGCGGATAATTCTCAGGGTTGTCGCTGCTAATTGAATTGCCGTGAGTTATTTTAGGCGTTTCTAGTTCTTTGGGAACAGAGGGTGAACGGTTGGAAAAGTACTTGAGTTGGTGTGAAATATTTCTTAATTTAGTCGTACGATCATTGGTCATTCAAGTGTGAGTACGAGTAAGAAATTTTAACAATTTTACTTACTTAAATAGTTCACATGATATTAATAAAAACATACTTATTCATTCCACGTAGTCACTTTACTTAGAAATTACATAGACATTTTTTCTTAATAAATTACCTAAATTTTCAACACTCAGAAAGCTTCTAGAAATTTACGTTCAAAATCCGACACACAGCGGAAACAATCACCTTAAAATACCATTAAACCTCAATTTCTAAGCATAATCTGTTCAATTTAAGTTTTTTCAAGTCAACTAGTTATTTCGCCGAGCCGGCAGCGCGATTACGGAGCGATTACCTCGACAGAAGCTAAAGCAAACAATTTCCCAGTACTTTCAACTGGCGGCACATTTCTCACTAACTTTCGCAACAGTTCACCACCGTGTTGCAACGGCGCAATGAAGCTAATGAATCCTAGGCAGCGGTGGACTACATAAAAATTATTATGTAATACATTTCGACACATCGAATTAAGAACAAAGTGCTGTGTGACTTTTTATTACGTGTTTGAATTACCTATTAGTGTAATGTTTTAATATCCGTAACGCATCCGAGTGGCATGAGAAACATTGCGGATTCATTTTTATACAGATTTTAGAACTGATGGAAAAACTGAAATAATCTTAGGCAAAAATGATAAACTGAAACGTCTGATATATCAAGATAAATCTTGACATTATAATATAACGGGTTATTCATTATTATTTTATTTTAGCATAAGAAGTCATTTTTAAATCAAGAAAACAAGTTTTAAATTATGTTTATCTGCGGTTGGGCTGGTTTAACAAATTAGCTATGTCACCAGCAATGATGTTGCTACACAACTAAAAATATTTATTATTATCAATACGGAAGTTGCTATCAAATAATCTTATTCGATCTGATTAAGTCAATGATTAAATGCAGTGGGTCCGATAGTTAATTAAAATAAAATCATAGCATTATAACCCTTCTGCAGTTAAAATCATGTTTGTGCAAGTAAGTAAATTCATCTAATAGCATCAATATAATAAACATTTAGATAATATTAGATTTCATACCTCCTATTATTAATACTTTCTTGTTGAGGTAAAAATCAGCGTGTCTATAATTATTATTTTGCTAAAACAAATAGAATATAAAATACAAGCAGTCATTAAGCACTAAACCCGTGCATGCTTCACAATGGCCGCGAGTGACCATTAAACCTACGCGCCAACATGTTAGCGCAGATTCCGATAGATTTACAGACGCGATCTACATCGTTACTCAAACTAATGTTGTTTATTTGTATACGTATGTATAAATACAACGGGGCCATTTTAATGCAATGTTGACTCAACTATAAATATGGATATAAACATTAACAACGTCGAGCCTAAGCGCAGCTTTCGAACTGGCTGGTCGTGGTCGCCCCGGGCCACGGACGACTTTCAGAGCCCAGACTATGAAATAAATCAGATATGAAACGCCACTATTAATACCTCCATATCTACACGCTCTGAGGGGAATGCGGTCCACACTTTCGCACTATGCAAACGATGAGAGGTTTCCATCAATTGTAAACTATTTTATTGCAGTGGGAAAGTTATTTCCTATGTCGTTTTACAGCAATACAAATTTTAAACGACACTAGCAGATAAAATAATTATTTATTTAATGTATGTGCATTTCAAATCTTGTATCTGATTCATGCGGTCCAGATAACGGAGTACTGTTAAACGAATTTATGTCGGGCCTTTTCCGCTTGTTTATAAGGGACTAATAAAATTCTAACTAGCATTTCAACCGCCATCAGACTTATAAAATATTCATATTCTTAACGTTTCTAATATATTTGCATGGCTAATGTTGTAGCAGATTTTTAAAATAGCTATGTAGGTATTATTGCACACCCGTCCAGGTTGTAGTGTCTGTAATATATTTAATCACTGTAAGACTCATACTAACGTTAGTAAACTATTAAAGTATATTGAGTTTGTTTCTAGATTTAACAATAGATACGGATTGCAGCCAATTTGAAGTAATACAAACCCGAGAATATGTTTGTTTATAAACCTGACGAGAGTACGTCGACTTCGTACCTACTTTATATTTTAAAAAATATTTTATAAATTACTTTTTACAATTTTCCTACAATGGGGATTAAAATATAGTTTTTTTTTTCGGATATAGGCATTGCAGGAAAGCTACACTAAGCTTTCCTCGAGATCACTATCTCGAGACTGGGCTTCAGATATGGTAATTAATGTTTTCAAACACTAAGCATATATTTCTGCCTTATTACAATAAATTCTAACACACTTACAATGAAAAACTATTATGAGAAAACCTGAATCAAGTAAGGAAATAATTTCTTCGTTCCATCCCTTCAGTCCTGGTGGACTCAGTCCAAACATCTCTCAATATTTTTACAGACAGGTTTAGATAGCATTAAGCCTGGTGGACGACCAAGCAAAGTAAGGGTGACTAGTTATATTGAATATTAGACCTCCGGCTAAATTGGTGTTCGTAAAATTATTTATGCAAGATGATTGTGTATGATTGTTTGCGAACCAATGCTGGGCTATATTTATTATTGATATTTATGTGCAATTGACCATCACATTTTAAAATCAATAGTTGGATCTAACGCGTAACAATATATTTGAGTAATTTTCCTTCTCATATAAAGTAAGCTATACTTTTAAATCATCATCATCATCATCATCATCAGCCCATATACGTCCCACTGCTGGGCACGGGCCTCCTCTACAACTGAGAGGGTTTAGGCCTTAGTCCACCACGCTGGCCTAGTGCGGGTTGGCGGACTACACACCCAAGAAATTCCTAAGAACTTTTAGATGTGCCGGTTTTATCACGATGTTTTCCTTCACCGTTAAAGTACGTGATAATTCAATGTGAATACACACATAACTTCGAAAAGTCAGAGGTGTGTGCCTGGGGTTTGAACCCGCGACCGTCGAGATTTTCGACCGCGTGCCCAAACCTCGAGGCCATCACGACTTTTAAATGTAATTCATAAATTACAGTTATGATTACAAAGTAAAAGTTTGTATTCCCGTTTCATCATGTCAAGTCTTTCACATCTAGGATTACATACTAAGACTTAATTGTGCGAGTCTAAGAAAATATTTGCAAACCATGTTCATTAATACTGCAAAACCTTGCTCTATATAAAATGACGACACGACATACGCAGTAACCAAACAAACCATTAGCAGGCCGTGCACTACGAGTATGGTAACTTGAAGCTATATAACCATATAAATATGAAATCGGTTACTCAGCTTTAGCACTTAATAACCTTTATCCGGTAAGATGGACGTAACGAGGTGCGAACGACCCACGCAGCGGATTTAGGAACAAAAGCGTGATATTGTTAATAGACTATTAATCATTAATGTATTTTGATAGTGAATTGTCCTTGATTACGTCGGGCGGTTTGAAGATATATTGTTCTCATTATTCAACAACTGAGTATAATTTAGTTTCGCGATAAAGCGCCAATAATACAATAAAACATATTAATATCATAATTAAACAACTGGTATGGTAACTACGAGAGCATTTTGATCCTTTTTTTTGATTTTTTTTGTCGAGGGGAAAGCTGTTTATGGCATGTGTAACTTCGAAACCAATATTTGTGGATCACTAATTTATCTCTAAGATCAACCACTCTACATCTGGTTTTACTGACGAGCCTCCACTATCCGCATTTCGGAGACTATCAAAGTTTAGACCATCTAAATCCTGATCGGTGATCAATTTGTAAGCTAAAAATAAATTTATTAAATTTATGACCTAACGAACTTAGCACCAAACATAAGAGAAACGACTTACCAGGAGGACAGTCGCATTCGTATCGCAGAGGGTCCAGGGGCGTGCACCTCCCATCATGAAGACACGGAGACGGTTCACAGGGCACATACTCGGCGTCACAATCCCGGCCCGTGTACCCAGGCTCACACACACACGTGTACGAGCCGTGAGTGTTGAAGCACCGGCCGTGATGACAAGGCCCTGAGCCGCTGGAGCACTCCACCACATCCTCAGTGCACCGCGAGCCCGTGAACCCAGGCGGACAGGCGCAAGAGTAGCCAGCGGTCGTGGTGTTGTCGGCTACACAACGTCCGCCATTACGGCATGGCTGTGATGCGCAGTGGTCTTCGTGAGAGCATTCGTCGCCTGTTGACAGTGGAAGAGATAAGTTTGTGAATTGTTTTGCCTGAAAAATATCCAGTATGGGATTTGTAATCAAAGTTAAATGCAATGAAAGGATAGATAGATTTAAAAAACAAAATACACTGCACTTATTCGACATGATAGTATGTTCAGTTTTGTATAGATACTATATTATTTAATTACTCTTAAATCGCTTTACAACGTGTGAGAAAATCAAGGTTTAGTGGTATACAAAGCCTTTAGAAATAATATACTTGCTTGTAAATCAAAATCATCTCTAAAAAGAAAGCCCAATTTCTCTTCCATACTACAACAAAGTATGATGCAAATAATACCATATACATAGATATGTAGCGCACAGGTCAGAGACCCCATCGTCCATATAAGTTATAGAAACAGGAATCGATGTGAAACAACGAACAGTATTAACATGTTTTTGCATATACAACCTAATAAAACAGTTCTCAAACTTGTTTTAATGGCTCATCTCCGTATATGTTGTGATAACGTGTGTGTCTTTCGATACAACGGATATTTCTTATTGTTTTAGTGCGGTCTATAATAGTTTCGTTTGATTTTCATTATTTTTTATGTTGTACATAATATAATGAATTATATTATCATAAATTTATCCATCCATGCATCCATCAGCCAATAGAACCACTGCTGGACATAGGCCTCTCCTAATGACTTCCACAGGCTGCTTCCAACAGGTCCCTACCTGTTGGAAGCAGCCTGCAACCATTACATTATCATCATAAATAATAAGGTAATAATGACAACGCTAAATAAAAACTCAGAAAAGTAATTCCGATACCGGGAATCGAACCCGAGCCTCCTGGGTGAGAGCCAGGTATCCTAGCCACTAGACCATATCGGATGCTAACATTTTGCCCCAAATTTTCAAGACATATGCCATTACCAACTGCAAAGTCTATTTAAGAATTACATAACTTCTTTCCTACTCGCTATCATATAATCGTTAACTTTTTATTAAAAATATTAAATAGATGTTCCCTTAATAATATAATATATGCATTGAGCAAATACGAGTAAAAAGCAGTGCATTAAACACACGCGTTGTTAGATCATTTACAAGCAGAATCTCGCCATGAAAGTTTAAGCAATGCTAATTCTTCACTACAATTCTTTAGGTATAATAGGACTGTCAAGGACATATCGCATTTTTAAGGAACTTTAAGTTTATTAATTTATAATTATCAACTCCTCATATTATCAACTTGAAACAAACGAAGTTGCGAGCGGAACTATGTATACTTATAAAAAAACAAAGTTATTTACATAATCGGCCGTTATCAAACCATAATGAATACGGCGGAGCGGGCGCGTGATGTAGACGCCTACTTTTCGTTTGATTTCCCACAGTAAATCCAATTTTATTGCCATCTGCGGTGTTTTCCATACCTACTTTGTATTATACACGTGTTTTTACAAAATTCTAGAAATACAACTTTTCAAATGGAAGGTCAAAGTTGGAAACAAACTTTCGGAGACTCTTCGAAACTAGGCCTGTATTAGTAGTAAAGCTTACTTCATAGACGAAGGAAAATTAATTCACAAAAGGGGTGAATTGTCCCCAAAAAAATCCAAATCTAAGTGAGGACTAATAGCTCGAATAGGGTCAACAAGGACTAGTTAGGCTGTTACTGTAAAATAGGTTTTCACCCAGGAGCAGTGTATAAATTGATTATGGAAGCAACAAATGTACAACATTCGCAATACTTAGGGAATTGTAGGCAGGAATAAAGAATATAAAGAATTGGTCCACTAATAATCGAATCAAGCAAACGAAACGCGATAGCATAGCTGTTACGCTGCACTAACAAATCATAATAAATTAATGTTTGTGAAGTGGACAACAATTATGAACAACTATAAACAGCGTGTCAAATAAGAATTTGTCGCGTACAAACGATGAGTAATAGTCCAAAAACTCGCAATGATTGGACGAAACTAGCTCAATTGGTGTTGTCACCACGTCTTCGATAGTATGCAAGCTTACAGTTCGTTGTTCACGTTTCATTCATTCGGGTATTGCACTCTGTTGTATAAGAGTTGATCCACAGCCCGTAGATTAACAATCGCAGAACCTTTACTCGAATCCTTCGTAGTAGACAAAGTCAAAGTCCGTCCATTTCCATTTTGTTTAAAAAATTCCAACTTAATTAGAAAGACCCATCAGGTTTTAATACTAAAGTTGCTAAACCGTATTGGAATAAAATATTTTATTAAATATACCCGCTTCGAAGAATTTAGTCAAGCTGATACTCTGATTCAATAAGAGAATGTTAAAATAATTGTGATTAATATGCTTCTTACTTCAAACGTCGGTATGTTAGATGAAATATTAGTTAATGTACTTGAAAATATTGTTATGAATGGTTTATAACTGTGCCATTGTATCCTAGTTAGCACCTTCACCGACAATTAGCGTGAAGACGGTTGAAACGTATGAAATTACGAAATGTGCAACAAATCCGATGAGTTATACGTTCTATTTGAAATAATGATGTTAAACATGAATTCAAAATAACCAGTATTATAAGGGGGATGTTGGTGACTAAAAAGAAGTGACCGATAATAATGATAATGAGTTGAAACATAGTTACCAATATCATACATAGTAAAATGTTTCGTAGCTTTCATCTAAAAAGAAGAATATTTGTTAGAAATATAAGCTATACTCATTCTGGTGCAATTTTTAAATATTCTTTCAAATAAAATCATCAGAAAAGATTTCATGATGGCGGACGGTATACGATGGAGGACGCCATTGAGCGGGAAAATAGGGTAAAATTCTGGTAACAGTTGAGATAAACCAAGGAAGAATGTTATCTTAATAATTTTTCTTCTATAAATACAATACGTGCGTTTAGTAATCCGCCAACAAAACCAGTGGATAATAGCAAACAAATTCGTCACATTCACACGGCAATTTGTTGAATTACACGCTTCTTGTGTGGAATTTGTTAAAAAGTATTACGCGAACGGCCCGCTGGCCCGTCGCCCGCCGCCCGGCGCCCTGCCCACTCTTGTACAGGAAACACACAAATTGTTACTTTCTACGTACTTTCACAGGCTCCCGTGTGATGCTAATGATCGTTGATAATTTGTACCACTTTATGATTAATTAATCGAAGACAAAGCATTAAAACATTCTTTGTACTCGCACGCAATCGGTAAATATCAAAGAGTTGAAAGTCGCGACGCCATTTTGATACGTTATGGAATAATTGCACAATGTAATTGATTTATTCTGGTAAAGATATTTATTGCCCCTCTGACATGTTTTGGAAATTCGTGGTCTATCCCGTGAACTCATCTTATGCTCATACTTTTTACTTAATTGAAAGGGCGGCGACGTAGACAGTAGAATTAAAATGAATGGAAACGGAAAAAAAACTAACATACTCGTAAGCCATGAATCATAACTACATCTATTTTCCGCAGAGACGAAAATGAGTGACAAGGCATATGAATGTAGAAAGTGTGTCAGAATCGTAACTTGGGGCTCTGTTGCGTTTCTGTCTAGACTTATAAAATAAGTACATACTGCATATACATATATCTATTTATAGGACTTTTGTAGGTATGTGTGTACGAGTACTAAACCTTATTACTATCTAGTAAGATTTTTTTATGAAACTACTACTACTATATTTAAGCACTACATGTGCCCAAAACGGTTATAAGTGACTCTTGCGCAAATTGGGATGCATCATACTTAACTCGGATCTCCATAGACATGTTAAATTGCATATAAAGAATGCGTAAGCGCTCAAAATGGTGGTGTTTGCGAAACTTTGGTTGGTTGCGAGCGTGTTTTTTCAACAAAACCGCTCTTTATGGAAGTGTCTGGTTGCAGTTAACATGGTACAAGATTTATGATAGAGCGAGTTACACAGATTAGGTGCGGGAATTCCAATTGATTACAACATGGATGGTTCAGTCAAATTAGGATGGTATCACTACTATACCTAAAAACATTATACTGCCACACTTCAAATCCTTACTGTCAATATTCCTATAAAAAGGTGAGAAAGGCGGCGAGGTGTTCTACTCAATTTTTAATTTTTAACCCCCGACGCAAAAAGAGGTGTGACACAGTGGCGGTACTTCCATAGAAGCCCAAAAGCGTTACTCGTTATTTTGTAATGTCTAATTTACAATTGTTTATTGTGGGGTGAAGATATTCTCATTTATATGTCAAATTGTTTTTGTTAAATAAAGATTTAAAGCTTAAAAATTATTATTCGAAATTTTAAAAGGCAAACTGGGCTTTTGGGCTTCTATGGACGTACCGCCACTGGTGTGACATAAGTTTGACGTCGATATCTGTGTCTGTGTATCAATGTGTGTGTGTGTCTGTCTGTGGCATTGTAGCTCTCAAACGGATGGACCGATTTCGATTGCAGTTTTTCCGTTTGAAAGCCAGTTTCCTTGTAATAATATTGAACATAACAAATAACGCGGCCAGTACGTCTCTATATATCTACGTAGTTTTGAAACGAAACGCTTTGCACTTTAACGCGGTTCACACTGTTCGCTTTCTAAGGCAGTAAACTAAATGACAACTGGCTCATAACTTACTCCGGCCGCTTAAGGAGTGTCCGACGCGCGGCCACACAAACTGCCGTGATGCAACCACAATTATCCAGTTTATTCGCACCACTTACTTGTATGCTTCCGTCCGAGAGAAGTAGTGTCTTTAGATTATCAGCCATTTTTAGTAGTATCACTTAAAAGTTGACGTTCCCAGTCTATCTGTCTATACAATTACCAAAAGGTTATCGTAAACAGGGTGTAAAAAATCCGTGAACGAAAACCAAGATAATAGTAATAATAAGCCCCTCAGAAACCTAACGTCACGTCCGGCACGACCATCTGTTGCCACGTGAGGGGCGGACATTGGCAGTCACTGACTAAACACTTACCAATGACCAACGATGCTCTAGTATACCATTTCATACATGCGATGCGCCTAAGAAACAGGACAATACCCCAGGCGGGTACCGGAGCAAATTGCGATGGAGAATCCCGCCCCGAGTCCTCGGGCTCGGGCTGCCCTACGTATTCTGGGGAGGGCACCGTATCGCACCTGCAAGCTGCCCAGGTTACAACTGTTGCAGCCCAACATGATCCGACATCATCATGTGCATCACCAACTTCATCTTTATTTTCATCAATACCATCATCACCCCCCTCATACGCAGATAATCATAACTCATCATATTCATCATCATCTACCGCTCGTTCTTCTGAGGATGTTATACAGGAGGCAATACCCGCCAATATCCCTGTATCCGCCCCAAGAGGACCAAGGACGCGCAAAAAGTGGTCCGAAGAAATGAATACTTTTATCTTGCGCACCTATTACATTATCACATCCTTAGAAACAAATGTTAAAAATTACCTAACACCCCTGTATATATAGTTCACTGAAAAATACCCACAAATGCAAGTTAGTAAACAGCGAATAGGAGACCAGCGTAGAGCCATAGTCCAAAAAGAATTACTTTCAAATGATAAAATTATACAAATTAGATCTGAAGTAGAAACCTACCTTAAACACAACCCTGCGATAGGCAATCAATCATCCACAGTAACCAATAACGAAAGACTCAGGTGGACTAATGAGATTAACGAAGCTATCATTAAAATATATTACCGTGTAACAAATCTTGAAAGTAATGTAACAGCCTACCGCCAACAATTGCATAGTGAGGTTATAGCGTTATATCCAGACATAGCACATGTATCAGCACAGCGGGTGGCTGATCAACGTAGAGCCATTATTAATAATAGGTACATATCAGCTGAAAGATTAGCAGAAATAAAACAGGAAGTCAGTAATGAATTAAACACATATAATAATACTAATCCACCTTCCACAATATTACTAAATGAGTCGCGAGATAGTTACACAGACACCATAGCATCACAAAGAGAAACAGTTGAATATTCTATCCTAAACGAAGTAGTAGAAACAGATAAAGAAGAGGCAGTACTACCATTAGACTTACAGTTAGAAATAGAAAATAATTTTAAAGAAATACTTGTTGAGTTAAGAAACAGTGATCCTACCCAAAGAGCTCCAATCCCTAGACAGAAACCGTCCAAAAAATTTGCTGGCATTGTTAATTTTTTTAATTCAACCGTCATACCGAAAGTTATTAGTAATAATTCTAATTTTGAAACCATTCAACTTATTATTTACTCTGCTGCATATACGGCAGCGAAGCAGAACGGAACTAAATTTATAACCGCAAAATTAAAACCCAAAGACCAGATACCGAAATGGCAAAAAAACCTACAAATAAGAATAGAAAAAATCAGATCTAACATAGGAAGATTAACAGAGTACATTAAAGGAAACCAAAGTCCACGATTAAAAAGAAAAGTAGATGATATAATAAATAGATACAAAATACATTCGCAACATGAAAACCCTAATTCAGATTTGACTCATTTCCTGGATACGTTGAAGCAAAAGCTAAGCGTGTTATCGAGTAGGCTCCGAAGATATAAACAAACAACCCTACGAAAATCTCAAAATCGATTATTTATTAAAAATGAAAAGGTTTTTTATCGCACACTAGTTTACAACAATATTAGTAATTCTTCCCCTCAAAACAACCTAAGCAGATTACCAACTAAAGAAGCATTACAAGAATACTGGTCAGGTATTTGGTCTAAGCCAGTCAATCATAATAATAGCCCATGGATTGAAGAGGATAAAGACAGACTCAAAAACCTACCTGAAATGGATTTTAATAATATTAGTCTAGATCTGTTAAAGCGCGTCATAAATAGAACACATAACTGGAAGGCTACCGGGTCAGATAAACTACATAACTATTGGTATAAAAAATTCACAAGTATACATACAGTCCTATTAAAACATATTAACACATTCATTCAAGAACCGAACACAATACCACATTACATAACCGAAGGAATCACTTATATGCTCCCTAAAGATCCGACAGATACAATAAACCCAGCCAAATACCGCCCAATAACCTGCCTCCAAACTATATATAAAATAATAACAGCTTGCATTAGTGAACTTATATACCACCACGTTAACAACAACAATGTTTTAGCTGAAGAGCAAAAAGGTTGTCGGAGAAATAGCCAAGGTTGCAAAGAGCAACTCACAATAGACGCTGTTGCATATAATCAAGCTCGTGTTACAAATAGGAGTATATATAATATATTTATTGATTATAAAAAAGCTTTCGATTCTGTCCCACACAGTTGGTTGTTATATATTCTAAAACATTATAATATTCACCCAAACATAATATCATTTTTAGAATCAGCGATGAGAGGCTGGAAAACTATGTTAAAACTTCACTCCCATAATAATGCCATAGAAACTGAATACATAAACATAAAAAGAGGAATATTCCAAGGAGACGCCCTCAGCCCTCTTTGGTTCTGTCTCTCTCTTAACCCCTTGTCAGCTCTCTTAAACGAAACTAAAACTGGATTTCAAATAAAATTCGAAGACACTCACTACACACTCTCACATTTACTGTATATGGACGACATTAAACTGTTCGGTACCACTCTTGCAGAAATACACACTCTCGCAGACACCACACAATCTTTTTCATCCGATATCTGCATGGAATTTGGAATTGACAAATGTAAAATATTTTCTCTTAGACAGGGCCAAATAGAAAATAACTCATACAAATTAAATGACACCGAGTATATAGAACCCGTTGATGAAACAGAAGGGTACAAATATTTTGGATTTCTTCAATCTGGACAAATACACCATAAACAAACTAAGAACGTAATTTCCGATAAATTTAAGTCACGACTTCATAAAATTCTAAACACTCATCTGAATGCACGCAATACAATTAAAGCCATCAATACGTTTGCAATTCCAATCCTCACTTACTCTTTTGGCGTCATTAGATGGTCACAGACTGATATACAGAACCTACAAAGAAGCATCAATACACTCATGACGAAGTACCGTAAACACCATCCAAGAGCTTGCGTACAGCGACAGACGTTACCCAGAGCTGAAGGTGGGCGAGGACTAATCGATCTACAAAACCTACGCAACAAACAGATTAAAACACTCCATTCCTTTTTTCATTCTAAATCATTGGTATCAAACCTACATAAAGCCATAACTCTAGCTGACCGCAAATACACACCCCTCAACCTTTCAGACGTAACTATGGAATTAGCCCAGGTTACTAATAAACATAAGATGGATGACTGGGCACGTAAATCTCTCCACGGGAGACATCGCCTCGACTTAAGCAATCCCATTGTTGACAAAATAGCGTCAAACGCGTGGCTTAAGCGAGGGGAAATGTTCCCTGAAACGGAGGGATTCATGATTGCCATACAGGACCAAACTATAGACACTAAAAATTACAGAAGATATATTATCAAAGACCCTAATGCTCGCAATGACTTATGTCGGCACTGTCATAGTAGTCCTGAAACGATCCAACACATTACCGGAGCTTGTAAATCCATTGCCCAAAGTGACTACAGGCATAGACACGACCAAGTAGCTGCAATAGTACATCAATATCTTGCTTATAAATATAAATTAATACCCGATAAAATGGCGTACTACAAATATTCACCCCAGATTATTTTAGAATCCGAAGAGTACAAACTTTATTGGGACAGGACTATTATGACAGACAAGACAATTCATCACAATAGACCTGACATCACTTTACATGATAAGAAGAATAGAGCTGTTTCCCTAATCGACGTCGCCATTCCCAATACACATAATTTACAGAACACATACACCGAAAAAATAGCGAAATATACTGATCTAACCATAGAATTAAAGACACAGTGGCGGGTAGATTCTGTGCGCACTGTGCCTATTGCTTTATCCACCACGGGTGTCATTCCAAAGCACCTCCATAAAAGCCTAAAAACACTCCAAATTCATCCACTTACTTACACTTTAATGCAAAAAGCTGTCATCCTAAACACCTGCCGAATAGTGCGAAAATTTCTCTCCATAGAGACTTGACATTGTCACATCCCTATTCCGTTTCACCATTATGTCATTAATTTTCAACATCAGTTGCGTTTTGGCCACAAGCCTGCGCAACTGGTAATTCCGCCAGAAATGGTAGAAAAGTTAACATAAAGTTATAAATAATAATAATAGTAGGTAACGGTGATAACAAACACATAGACGCTAAAATAAATCTTTTCTTTAGTTAATTTTTCTTTCTCTTAATTACTTGTTTTAATAATGAAATAGTCGTAAATTTATTATTCTGGCGTGATGTGCTTTACGAAAATAGAATTATGCCATAAATACCGAATTAGTAAAAATTTATTTAATATTTTCTTTAAAGTATTCGTTCACTATTATAGGAATCAAGTAGTCGGTTAAAAAGCACCAATTACCACAGCCAGAATTATATCCTTTGGTTTACACTTATTGCACGACTTAGTAAGTGAACCAAATCGAATTATTCGCTAGTCTAATAAAAACAATACAGATTAAACCTGCTTCACTGCAAACATTCAAAAACTTTTCGAAAGAAGCTTTTATTACTCGGCTATATTTATAGGGGCGATATAAATCATTTGTAATGATATTAACTAGTCGCGCCTTGGGCGTCGGCCATTACATTTCGCTTGTCTATGGCCTTCTTTTCACGTGTGTAAATGTCAGCATTTCAGAACTAACTTTATGACTGTTATTCGAGTCTTATCTATTATTTATTGATCGGAAATCTAGCTTGGTCTATAATTAAAAGCGCAGTGACGTAACACTAACCTGGAAACAGTTCCTAAAAATTCATGCGCTGTTATGGAGAACTGAAATCATTGCTTGTATTAGTCATCCCTTGAGGAAAATGTTAAAATTGTCCGTAGTTGATCAAACATCCATCTTCGTGTAGTTAAACTTAAAGCTCACACCTCGATTTCCGATGTTGCATATATTAATAATAAATTATCACGCACTAGTAATATTGTAAGGGAACCCGTATAGGTACTTGAGAATTCTAAAGGAATTTTAAAAGCGTATAAAATCTACCAACCTAATCAGACCCAGCACACCCCTCTTAGCCGTCGAGGAGGCCCGTTCCCTGAGATGACGGCTGCATATAAGTTTTATACTCATAGTGTGCATTATAACGTACGTATTAACTTCCTTAATACCTTGTATAGTAAAGCACTGTCATCTTTTTAAGCCTATTGAGCTACCGGTAATCATAACACATGAGTCACACCACAACGCTAAGATTGCGGACATCCTTAAACGCAATTCTAAATGTAGAAAAACAATATATCATACAAAGTTTCATCGGACGATGAATAATTTATATGCATCGAACAAAGCGATATTATAAATAAACGTTTATACACGTTTATTGGCCGTAATGCTGTAATGCGTTTAAGTCCCCATCACACCTGCCGGGGTTACTCATCAGAATGCAAACGAGATGAACGGACGCGCTTTAACAATTAACTGAGAATATTGATATACTCGTACATTTGATGATATCATTCAGGTATAATAAACAGAATTGAGTTCTAGTTCTATGATACTATCTTTTAGCTGCCGTTTTTTAATTAAAAGAGGCCTCAGCGAGGTAAAAAGGCTGCTAATGCAACCTATACCACGCTGTGGACAGGAGAAAGGTCTATTCTCTCAAAAACTTATAGTAGAAGGAGAAGAGTTATTAGAAGGCACATGAGCACATCACTATAAAAAAGTGATGGTAATTTTTAAACTGGTCTCTCTGCTCTGGTACGTTGCTCTTGGTTTTATAATTTTAGTAAGAAATTTTAAACAATTCATTCACCTGTATACCCAGGCGGGCAGTCGCACTCATAAGTGTCGAGCGAGGTGAGGCGACACGTGGCGCCGTTGAGGCAAGGCGCGGAGTCGCAAGCGGCCGGCTCGCGGATCTCGCACAGGGAGGCGCTGTAACCCAGCGGACAGTCGCACGCGAAGGAGGGGGGGCCGCCGCCGGCACCGGGCCGGACGCGACACGTGCCCCCGTTCTGGCACCGCGGGCTCGACTCGCTGTGGCATGGGTTCAGGTACTGGCAAAACTCGCCCGCGTACCTTGATGTGCAGCTGAAAAAAAGAAACAATATTAAGATTTGTGATTGTAAAAAATTAGGGCATAGAATGCCCTAGGGTTCCTAAAACAACCCAACGTCAACAAAATAGCTTGAAATAAATTTCTTGTGCAGAGAAAAAAATATTGAGCACGTTTTATTATTGAAAAAGGCATCGCTAGCAATCATTTATAATATTATAGCAATATACTACAGTGGCGTGCCATAGGAGAGGCCTATGTCCAGCAGTGGACGTAAGAAAGGCTGCTGATGATGATGATGATGATGATGATACTACAGTCATCATCCACTTTATGTATACCCTAACATGGCCAGTATGACCTGTTAGAATTAGTCTGCATTAATACATATACTTCCAGTGAACTCAATGAATTAAATCTTTGACCTTTAACCTATGCTTAGCAAGAAATAATCTAAATAGAATTCCCTTAATAACATTTCAAGCTATTAACCAAGGCTCAATCGAAGGTCCACGAATGTAAAATAAATAATCCCATCCCACGATAAATAACAATAACATGATAACCAAAGCACAGACAAGTAAATCATTGTCCACAAATGATTTACACTCATTTCCAAACTGAAAATGGACGTTGTCTGTCAGCAACAAGATGCATGTATGTTAAAATCAGAGAAAAGTAATGTTCCGGACGTGATGAGGGCACCACCTGCCACCAGGACGAAGATACATGAGCATCAGATAAACTAAAAACGACGTTTAAAAAGTTAAAATCAAAGTAAATAAAGTCTATAAAGTGTACAGACAGTTTTTATTCAAAAGATTTCTTCTACTCGTAGTACAGGGTTAAATATGGAACAATTTCGAAATACAATGTAATTTAACGAAGATCTTATTTATGAATTACCTGAATATTAACCAATGAAATCTATTTTGTCTTATATGATATCATCATTATGATAGTGAAATTCATTATGAAATTATCACAATTTCTAATTATTTTTTTTGTTTTGTAGAATTCGAAAATTCCTTTGATACCAAACGTAGAGAGAAAAATATTGGACCTCACAACCTTCTACTAGGTCCCATTTTCATCAGTTGTATACTGGCTTATAAATACTATAGAAAACAAAAGAACAAGAAATAAAGAAAGTCTTACAGAGCCATACAGAGACCGCATTGAGTACCCCATTAGATTTAATTTACAATGAATCAAATAGAAAACTCAGCTACTAACAGTTATACGTTGAGCAATCAAGATAAAGTGGATTTAAATGAACTTTAAATATGGGTATAAATTATCATGACCCGTCGCGTCGGGAACAGCCAGGCTCGGTGCTAACTATCTTCATAAACGGGAAACCACACTAAAGCAAGTTAGTTGTGAGCAGGACGAGGAAAACTGGACAAGCGACAATTGACTGTTTGAGTACTGATAAGTAATTCTTGAAGCGTTTTATGTGAATAAAATAATTCAAATAATAAATAACAAGTCATCTAAAATTCCTTAAAATAATGAAAGATGAAAGTAAAAATGAAAATTTAGTTGTTTTTACATGTGAAGTTTGAGTTTATAAATACATCCACGATAAAGAAGAGTCCATGAAGTAGGAAACAGATGAATACGAATGACAAATACTTTTGATACTATTATTATGACTATAATTTTCTACGTGAATTGCACTCGACACTATACCTAAATAAGCAGGTTATATAGTAAAATGATGATTTAAAATTTCAATTCATTTTAGTAAAGTTAAAAACACCCAAAATGTTAATGCAAGCGGCAACCCTACCGGTAGACGCCGAACCAAATGCTACACCCCACCTACATGTATGCAAATGATCTTTTATTAATGAAGTAAATCTCATTTATTACCGCACGCCGATAACAACACTATAGGTGTCTATGGGAAAATTGTTGCCAGCTCACATATTATCTTTGATACGCTGGACACTATTATAATCATATTGGTTTCTCCGTTTGTAAGTTAATGAGTGTTTAGTTTGAATGTATCGTATGACGTCTGCGTTGATCTCTATCTCCACTTTACTCAGTAGCTGGGATGGGATTTTAATTAATTCTGGGGTAATTATAAGTTTGTTAATGTTTGTCTTTCAAGTAGTTATTTGAATATTTCTGGAATTATTGTGACACAGAAAATAATTACTCATTTTTTTTTTAATCCATTATACAAGTTAAAGATCTTCGAAATCAGTTTTTGTTTCTATTTTACATTTACTACTAAACCATAAAATCTTAGGATGACTTATGACATTCATGTTTCAATTTTGATCCTTCTATCATGATAGCGATCGGAAACCACAAAATTCCCACAAGATGTATTCAAAAAACTCTCAATGCCTTACAAAATATTTTAAATCGTTTATATAAATTTCCGAAGCAAACTCCGACATGAGTCTGTGTCGAGATGCATCTATTGTACGCTAACATTAAACTTGAAGGGAGCGCGTGGGCGGCGCACGGAGTACTTCGAGCTTGCGCCCACGCATCTACCGCTGACCTGGCCAAGGGTGGATGCACCCGGCCGCCTATGCCAATGTTGCGAATGCTGAGTTTTGTTGCCTTCTTTATGGTTAAACCTCTCCTTGGATGAAGGATGGATTCCCGATATTCAAATACTTGGTAAATATATGAGAAAATGCTGTTTATAGATATGCATGAAACTGAAATAGGATAAAAAATTATTTGACAAGACTTTTATGTCAAATGCTAAGTAATAAATTACGTAATTTAAAAAAAGGCAAACATGCAATAGAAGACGAAGAAGAGAAATATACCTCCTCGATAATAAAATCATAACAACAAACAATAAAGCGTTAGTCGACAACACTCAAGCGATTACAGAACAGCATAAATCAGATTAACGTCCAACATAGCGAACATTCAATGAAATAGAAACTGGCTTAATTGCCGCGGCGATGGCTAGAACAATGGCGCCTCCGGGACGCTGCAAAAAGATGACACGGCTACCTCAGTCAGAGATTATCTCTCAAAATTATAACCGCCGGCGAAAATAAGCTTTTTGTGAGAGAAAATATTTTCTAAGAGGTAAATCTTCATTAGAGCGCGCTCCATAAATCGTGAGCAACTATCGCCGATCTAATTACAGCGATTGGTGACACCGTACTCAATTGTAGGGTTTCAGTGATAAAAGTACACGCGAAGGAGCTACGCATGATTTCAACGAGTGGATAAATTTCATTTACAATCCCCCGCGGTTCAGCATAATAAATAATCATTCATGAGTTGTAAATGGTCAGTGAACATGTGTGTTCCAAGTTTCAACGTTTAGCTTTACAGAAAAACAACAAGTTTAAATCAAGGATGCTGCGAGTGAGACAAACAAAATAAGAATACCATTTTTTTAATGAGACCTCTCAAGAACCTATTTAAACCTATCCGTGAATGTTGCAGATATAGAGCTCATATCTCCATAATAAATTATAAACAAATATCATTTAGATATTAATAATTCTTTCCTCAAATAAAACGATTATAAAATAAGCTTTTAATACCCATCGCTTACGATTATGTGGATCATTACGAAAATGAGTGGCGATCAGGTCCACTGATGGAAAACATGTTTAAATAAATTGGTATAATAAAGTAACTGCCGCGGCACAACTTCAAGAAGCCAAAAGTGAGTGTACCGTTTTTAAGGAAATAGAAACAATATAATGCAAACATACGTTTTATTATTTTCATTTCATGCATGATTTTTTCGATGCAAAACAACGTCAAATGAAGGAACATAATAATAATCTAGATATTCATAAAACTATGTATAAACACATTTTCAAAATACGTATACATACATAACAGTTATTGATAGAATTGAAGAAGCTTTAGGAAGGATTTTTGTCCTACCATTTTTCCTCTCCGATGCATTCTGAAAGAACGAAAGATAATCAGGTCAAGCTCCAGCCTTGTAATCGAAACCTGGTACAAAGCCCATCGATGCGCGAACACAGTGTAGGCCGTGTAGTTGGAAAACGGTTTGATCGCAGGGCAATAATTTACCGTGAGGTGACAGGAGACGCCGTGTCGCTGTGTCGCCAAGCGGCTGCGCGCGCAACGTTCCACGACAAAATAAACTATTGCGTGCTCGGAGACTACGTGCGGTTATACGATAGCCCCGTGTCGAACTTTCAACGATACTACAATGAGAATTGTTTTGTTAGCGAAATCTCTTATCTGTTCTGAATAACCCTAGGTTAAAAAAGTGCTCTATAAATTTCACATTGACTATAAAAATACTAGATTGATTTTAAACTGATCTTAATTAACGTGCAAAAAGTACAACAGTAGGTATACTTAAAAACCGCAACAAATGACACAGACGAAATATCAAACAGGGGCATTTTACACAAATATAGCGACATTACCTCAACCCGTATAACCCATACAGTCCAGTTAACAGTACTTGGATATAAAAGCGGACAGCATTTCATAACACCAATTCCTACACGAAGCCATATACATAGCGACAAGGAGCGAATGCTTGTATAGTACGTCACACGACAAATATTCGGGGCCGAGTGGTGGACAGCGGGCAGTGTTCGTGGAAGCGCGCGCCGCGTGCCCCGACCTATCAACTATGGCGCATGTCAGATGCAAGTCTACGGCAGGCTTGTGCGCTTACGCTGCACATGCCACCCAACAATTTAAAACATAAATTGAATGTAAATTCCTTTTTTATTATTAAGACAACTTATTAAAGCTAATATTTTTTTTGACATGGATAAACGCCGGTGTGTTTTGGCTCGACATCTGTGTTCGAAAAAGTCAGTCATATGGGTGGATTTGATTGGTTAGCATAAGATACACTCTAGGAAACACAATAACTATAAGCCTCTTAATAAGAGTGTTTAGTAAATATGAGCCAAATATACAGCAAAATTTGAAACAATTAATCACTGCACAAACGGCGAATTATCCAAAACCGATGCACATTAACATTCCGTTCCCAGGGCATCGGATACCACCCAGCATTTACCTTATTTCGAGTGGCACTACCTCACACTACCTCAGTCACAGTTAGCTGGAGAAAAAGTGTTTTAACACGACATACCTTGTTTTTTCGCCTCTGAGAAAAGCTAGTCCAGTACCTGTCGTCATTAAGTGCAAGCTCGTGTACGGCAGGCAGCAGTTACGCAGCCCTTAAGAGGCGGCGGATAAAAATTCAATGTACTTGTTTGAGCGATTGATGGTACGATAGCTGTTGCCTCGATAATGTGGATGGATGTAACGTTCGCGTTTGCCGTTTGTGATGTAATTACATCGAACGCTTGTTATTTTGTTGAATTAACTTTTATTGGTAATGAGTGCTTAAATATACCCAATTATTACGTGTTAAAGTAACAATATGTTTTGAATATTTAAGATATTAAAATTTAACCTTTTATATTATTAATAATTAATAAGCATTTATGTAACTTGTAGTGGAACAAAAAACATACTCATTGAAAAGAAAATTAAATGACAACATCGTGCACTTGATGAAACACACGAATCATGCAAAATGGCTAAAACTGTAGCACCACAGTGACTACAGCCACACTCGTTATAGTTAGCGTAACTGGATAATTAAACGAGAAAGCAAATAATGGTGGGCAAGTAATAAATCTGGTACGATCATAAAACGCAAAGCACGGTAGCGCGCGGTCGTAGCTCATCGTTTGCGAGGTGCGCGGGCGCAGCGGCGCGGCTCACCTCGTGCGCAATAAATTTGTCTTCTTTTCTTCCCTTTGCAACCACTCTTTGTATGCAAATATGTGATGTCTCATTTGTTTTGTGGGGGATTTCTTTTTCTACGTATTTTGCGGTTGTAACTTCATGAATGTTTTCAGTTAGCGTGCGGTCATTGAGAGATAAATGTTGTTTTTGCGGTTGTATTCAGCAAAATGCGCAACTAAATCATTGGTATTTTTGAATTTCAACGATGTTGAAATATAAGCGTAGTATGAAAATGGAAAGAATTGGCATTATATTACCTAAATAGAAAATGACTTGCGCTGTATGTAGGTACTAAAAGCAACTATATACCTGGAAACCCAAACAAGATCACAAACAAATTATCTAGATCTATGAACAAATAAGCAGCTTCATTCCAAGCCTGCTTAGAACTCGTAATAAAAAACGATAACAATCAACAACAATTTAGCAAACTTATTTCATTTATATTCAACATTTTACAACATTATTTTACATAAAAATTGCAGCTGATTTATCAGCAGTAATAAAAGATTGTAGTCAAAAAGTATTCTTATAGACATAAATCCCCAAGGCAAAATGTGGAAAAACCTCTACACAATCGTTGTCGCGGGAGATGGTCGTAAAGTTTGTCTAGTGTTTCTGTACCCGAGATACCCCTGGCTTTTCTTATTACGTCAATTACGAGGGTCGTGGGCTCCTTATCTGCCGGTGTCGACGGAGCATTATCGACAAGATTTACACCGAGCGGGAAGTCCGGCTCGGAGGACCATGATAGCCGTCGCGGACTTTTACGCTTCGCGATGTTATTCTTGTTGCGGTAGGTACCTATAATAGATTGATGATATGTGAAATATTATTAGCATATGCCTATGATTTCTAGTCTTATAAAAATCTAGTATTAATTTTCATTCCATCTACTTGAATTACACATATTCCCACCGATTCCAATGGATTTAATTTACGATAAACATGGACAGCCCCGTGGCGCAGTTGGCTAGACACCAGCTTGCGAAACGAGAGGCCGCGGGTTCGATCCCCGCACCGAGACAAATGTTTGTGTGATCCACAAATATTTGTTTCGGGTCTTGGTGTTTGTGAGGCCGAAAAGTCTCTCGTAGTTTCTGATACCCACGACACAAGACTCGTATCTTAATGTGGGGTCAGAACTGTGTGTGATTGTTGGTTGTATTTATTTATAATAAACAAAAAAGCATTTGCGATCGGAATCTCTAAGACTCTTAGCTTACCGTTAGACTATTATATAGAGTCTGAAAACTCATGTGTACATTGACGTGGCGTGTTACTATTCAGCAGGTCCAAGCCGAGTGTAAAATTCAGGTACATGTTGGCCGGTGATTGGGCGAGTGAGCGGCGCGGGCGCTTCGGCGGACGCAATTTGCCGAGAGGCGTGGCCTGCAGTAGCCCGGGAGGGGACGAACGCTATGGTTGTCAGCGACGTGCACCGGAAATATCCGGGATTGCGTTTCTTGTACTACTCATTGATGACGAAGGCATGCGATTAATCTGTAGACATTTGAGCCGAAAAGACAACTAAATCTTTGTTTAAAACTCTAACACGGTAAAATTATTCTACTGGTATTTTATATTAAGCGCAATGTGGTAACAATAAGATTTCATTTGCGTTTGAAGATAAGCATAGTTAAGCAGATCATTTCCTAATAGTACCTACATTTGAGCTTTTGTGGAATTAAACTACAACATCAATAATATAGTTTTGTCGTTGATTGATTGATTGATTGCATTTATCGCACTAGCTTAGTGTGTCTCAATTAGCCTTTATTGATCAAAATATTGTTGAGGCATTGTGAGCACGGTAAATATTATTTAAAAAATATATATTATTAATTTTACAACACTGGTATTAATCTATTTCGATCTTTGAATTTCTAATTCATTTCACAAGGTTGGCAGCCCTGACAGCGCAACATCACTCTTTAATACTTGCAACTTTTTTCCACAATAGACCACACGAGGAGCTATCCATTTGCGATTATAATTGTAATAGCCGGGTTTATTACACGTCTGGACGTCCAACGTTAGACTCTTTAATGACTCGTGATTTGTGTTGATAGCCGATAGTTGAAAAAAAACAACAATTACCGGGCTGTTTAGACTATTTATTATTCTTGAAGCGCCTTCTCAATACCAAGAAATATTAAATAAATCAGAATTTTGAACATCGGGACAATGCGAGTCTTCGGTCAAGCGCAAGCCTATCTCATAATAAAAAAAAGATTGGTAACATAGTTAAATGTTCGGGGTTATCAAGTTTCTACTTCAAATTATAAAATACTAGATACTAGTAAAGTATCTTTTACATTGCGCAAATAAACCACACCCTAGTTACTATCAATATTCAATATAAATCCTTTAAATGTATCTTTCAAATATTTAATATACAACCCAACGCATACGAAACATCTGACAGATCACAACACGAAGCCCTCAGGCTTATCAATAAAATACATCGCACCATTAATAAACACATAAAGCCAATTATTTACGTACATAAGGATCGCTGGCATCCAAATGGCACGGGCGACCGTAGCCCGAGGACACACAATAACCACGCTGTGAACCGAGCAGTATCAGCAGATATTTATTGATATTATACCTTTGGAGTAGAGCAGGGTTCCTCAAAGTTTAGGAACAGGCCCTTTTGTGTGAGATAAAAAATTCAAGAGGGGTGTGGTAAGGTCTGAGTATATTTAGAGCATCAAATGAAAGGACAAATATTCATTGACGTGACACACGTTAAAACCTCATCAGAATGTAGTGTTATTAGTAAAACACTTACACTTCACGCAAACATGTTATATTACGTGTTAAGTAATTCTGAACATTTTATATAATTTAATTAGCGCATAATTTATCCACATAATACAGAGAGATCTATTTACGTTTTTCATTTATGGTTTGGTTTCATTTAAACCATAAAAAATATTTCATAACTTTATAAACGTTACAAAATCATTGCCAAGTTAAACTGGCATGTATTAAACAGACGTGAAAATTATAACAATAACCATCCAGCCAACGTATAAAGATCTCATGGAAATTCCTCACGTAGAACCAAAAGGTCGTAACTCACCGATGACGCGAGTCCAAACTGTGTCCATTTAAAAAATAAATAATGCACAATACATATCCGCCAGTGTGCGCACGCGTCCGCCGCGCCCGTTCCCACGCGCACACACACACACACAGGCACACGCGCGCCGGCTGTGTGTGTCCGTGTGGGCCAGTGTGCGCGTGCGCGTGTGTGCGTGAGGCGCGCGCGCAGCCTGCTCGCACAACGCAGATTTATCTCGAGCTTTGTGGACACTATCTTTACAACCTTTATTGCGAGGGTAGACGTATGGAGATCAGGTTTTGTTGCCGTTTTGATATTGCCATTATAACTTATCTAAAGATTTTAGATACGTCATGAATAATTTGTTTATGTCCAAAACTATTTAGATACAAAATTGCAAATGCCAACTGTGATATTCATATTTGTAAGAACGACACGTCGTCTGCTAATAGGTCCCATCACTGATCGCAAATGTTGTACAAACTAACTACGCAAATCGAACTTATTTCTCATCTTGACGTCAATTTCTGGACGTAAAGCAATTCATAGTTAGAGTTTACTTCATTAAAAATTCTTATGCCATACGTTAAGACTTACTGGAGAACCAGAATTTGTGGCTCTTTTCGGACGTTTCGTGTGAGCATCCACTACGTTATAAAATAGCTCCATGCAAAAAATAATCTTATCATCCCCACACTGACGTTTAGTAACTACAAGAGCTTGCAAGTGCATCTGAAAGTTCTCATGTTACGTGTATTTTTAGCGAGATAATCAGGGATCAATGATGTGCGGGATGGGGGGCGCCGGTGGGGGGTGCGCGGGGAACCCGTCCGCGCAAGGACGCCTACCACCGCCGCTACCTGCAGATGGTGCACGTAAGACATCGCATCTGCTCTTTTCACACCTAACGGCTCCTTACCATTCAATTTGTTGAATGGACATTGATTGCAAATGAATGAATTGCAACCTTGATTGGATTTTTATAGTTTGACGGTTGGTTATTTAAATTGAACGAAATATTCCAAAATAACATTTTTGCATTTAAATGCTATTAAATTAATAATACCAATAAACATATTTATAATAACAATTTCTAATTAGGTACGTATTATGCTAACGAACCGGAATCTGGCAGAATCCTAAAAAGGTAAATTCACATTGTAATTTTGCATTTTTGGCCTTTACTCGCTTTGTGGGCTTCCTAACCCAGATGATGATGACTTCGGTTTGGATTTCAAGACTTCCAATAGAATCATAAAGACGTCAGAATGGCAACCAATTGTTACATCATGGACCAAATGAATGGAAAAATGATCTGTTACTCTGACCTCAAGTCTTTGACGAGAAGGAAAATATATTCAATAGAAATAGATCGTTTATTATTTTCTTAATATGACGTCACCGCGACAGCTAAGTAATGTAATTGATAACGCGCATACATATGCTACTATTCCGGGGTAGAGATTGAAAGGTGCAACGCATTTGAAATCAGTTTTATTGTGTTCTGCTGATGCGAGTGGGTGTTGAGGCAAACGGCTATTGTTAAATACAGCTTGAGCACCACATGACAGATGGATATAAATTGCACATCTTAAATATAACTTGTATTGTTTAACTCTAAGGTGTTCAGTAGTGTCATATTCAGTAGTGTATTTTTAAAGTATGGATGTAAATGATCCGAAACAAAGGTTTTATTATTATTATATCACATACATATGTTGTTAATTGTAAGTAAGGCTTCCAAAGACAACGTCAATAGCGAGGACTCGCAATATCTCAAATATTTGTGAAGTTATTCGTCAAATTCATCCAATAGCAATATATACATATGAGCTGGAATAGATTAAACATAGAAAATATTTTTTTAATTACCATTATTATCAACCAAAGACTGTGTTTAGTGTGTCCACTGGGTTTAGGTTGGTCTGATTTCAGACATTATTTTTGGGTAGTCCTCCAACATCACTCTTTTCCGTTTAAATTTATAAATATTTTCCTCTCTTCGTAGACAAATTAGCTTGCTTTAATCAAGTTAGTTAAATCACTTTCTTACGAGGCTAATTGAAGTGAAAGACCGGTATAGTTGCTGAGCAAGTCTAGCTTAAACATTCAGTCTAATTGCAAATTGATTAAGACTCAACATAATTTGTCGTTTTATAACGAGACGGAATCGAACACCGCGGTTCTGGTAAATAAATAAAGCGATAGATATGCTTGTTAAGTTATAAATAAGATGATACAGTTGAATATTGCCAACGTGCGCTCATCATGCAAAACTTCAGTAGGTACTAGTTGGAATTAACTTTGTTTAAACTTTTCAATACTAATAAAATCCGTTTATAATGTAGACTGTCCTACCATATATTTTAAACGTTTAAACTGCAGGGGAGAATATATTAAAAGGTCACGTGTCATCGGTAAACATCGTCTGTATGAAGTATTATAGGGTAGAGGAGACAAAGCATGAATGAAATGGTGAAGGGATCAATGTCATTGATTAAATCGATTTTTTTAGAGCTGAGAGAATCAGCGAAGGGTTACAAAACAGACACTAGCTAACGCCAACACTAGAATATTTACAACGTAAGTAAACAAAAAGCCGTATATAAGAAAACGCGGACAACACCAAATATTGACACCGGAACAAACAAGTATATCTCCGCGCGTTTACTTTAGAGGAAAAATTAACGAGACATAAAAGTCTGGCTGAACAATGTGCATTCATCCCCACCCGGCATTTTGTGTGGGGTACGCTGAGGGTCGGCTGTAGAATTATCTCCAAGCGAGCTCAAGTTACAATCACACGTGCATGCGCTTGCGTCTCTGTAGGTACGCGACGCTGTCTCAGAAAATATATCCGATACTTTTTGTTATTTTTGTTACAATGTTTTGTAGTAATTTTTGCTTTCGTTTTAATATTCCATGGCTTAACTGTGGAGCAATAATTGGAATACCAATAGTAATATCCCACCCAATAAATAATTATGAGAAACTTATCATGACTTTTTACGTTTATACGTGTATAAGAATTATATAAATCGTGATGGCCTCGAGGTTTAGGCACGCGGTCGAGAATCTCGACGGTCGCAGGTTCGAACCCCAGGCACACACCTCTGACCTTTCGAAGTTATGAGTGTATTCACAAAGAATTATCGCGTACTTTAACGGTGAAGGAAAACATCGTCATGAAACTGGCACACCTAAAAGTTTCTTAGGAATTTCTTAGGTGTGTAGTCCGCCAACCCGCACTAGGCCGGCGTAGTGGCCTAAGGCCTACACCCTCTGAGTCCTGAGGTCCGTGCCCAGCAGTGGGACGTATGTGGGCTGATGATGATGTAGAATTGTATGTTTTTAATCGTAAATGACGCGAATAATCAGATTACACTCATATTATTTGAATTGGCATGTATTGTAGCACCTAAAAAAAATGCTTAATAAAAATTGAGGCAGCGAACGTAACAATGATGTTCATATTTTTAAAGCACTGAGCTGTACAGCAACTCTAGTCATCGTTCTAAACATCAAAGCACGGAACGGACATAAAGATTCAATTTCACAGTCGATATTAAACATTACCGCTCAAAATGGACAGCATGTATCCACTTTCCCATGAGGTCACTTCAAGTTATAGTTCTGTTACGTCATCTACACAAATCACTTGGCGTTATCATGTTTATTTGTATAAAATGCATGTTTTGATTGAAAAACACACTTTTATAACACTATTACCAATACATGTCGTGTTTTTAGACATTTTAATATTCTATGTGATATTTAACCCTGTGAAAAGGTATCAAGTTTGTTAGGATAGAATGTTTTAGGGCCGTTCACGGTCAAGAGTGTATCGGATTCCCAAACGAAAATGTGTGTTCAATAAATGGACACACTCAAAGTTCTGCTCGTCTATTGTTTCATAACTTTTTTTAAATTTGTAGTCATTTAGATTACTTTGTAAACATTATCCAATGAAATAAAGCATTACAATTATGATAAAAACGCTTTCGTATTTGTACTGACTAATCTGGTTTCTAATTTAAATGCTTTCACGGTATACAAAAGTTATGCTCTATTTATGTTATTTTTTTTAAATAAACACACCCAAATGTCATACTTAGTCACATAAACACAAATATCAGAAACTACAAGTTGTATTTTATTAGTTCGGGATCTAGCTCTTCTAACATGCAAAATAACATACTAAGTCTCACTCAAGTACTAAGCCATCAATTTGCACAAACCCATGCGTCATTGAAAGCGCCGTAGCACGTTGCAGCACCCCGCTCTGTTTGGCGCAAACCACGCGTATAATGATATTAATAATCACGTCTCATTTAGCAGTCTCAGCGGGGCTTGCAGCGCCCGGTGGGTCCCACCGTTAAATTAAGATAACATCTGAACTAACACTCGGCCTCTGATTGCATCTCTACGTCGGCGGAGATATAAATCTGGAATCTATGCGCCGATAAACGCTACGTCATGATTTTTTTTATGTTCACTTAAGTCATGAACACTTATTTTCCAAATTCTGCGGACAACATTCAAATAAGTTTAGAAAAAATATGTACTCTAAATTATTCAAATGTGATTTAATTATATTAATCTTTTGCGATAAGATTAAAATATTCCGATGATTCTCTATCTAAACACTCGATCGGCATAAATTTGTACGTGGATGTGATCAGCGGCGATGCACTCGGAAGATTAACGCATTTGGCCTTTTTCACGAGCATTATGGTTATATTTTTAAAAGGCGGCGCATGTAAGCAATTACCGCAAAGTCAATAGGACGCGAGCATTTGATCGTGATAATGGTGTGACAAACGCACGGGCCTCGCGCCGACCGCGCCGAGTGTGCCGCCGTGCAGCTCCGCCGACTCCCCGCCATCGCTATAAATCTAAAAGCCGGGCCGAAAGGACGCGCACAACCCTTTATTATAGCGAGACATGATTGCCCTCGGGCGCTCACCGAACAAAACGAATGCCCAGTAACGAGCGAGCCTCGGTATCTCTGCGACTTCACTTTTCGAAGTGGTCGCGTTATTTTTTACTTTTTAAGGGCGGCGCGTGATTAATAGGCGGGAGTTCAACGCTTCGACGGCACCAAGGTCACATTCTAACACAATAGATGGACTCTGGCAACATAATTGTTAGTTGGGCACCGCGACGTGCGACACACGGATTGTAAACAAGCCGTGCGGGCCCTGCGCGCGCAGAATACTAATCGCAGGGGAAACACGCGTCGTCAACATTGTCACACTTTTTTGTCGATATTGAATTCCATAGAATTGGCAGGCGGGGCGTTCGCCGGAGCGTCGGGATGGGCGTGCAGTGCGCGGGCGAGAAGCAGTGCGGACACTGCCGGCCGAGCGGCCGTCAATCACCAGCCCGCTAGTAAATATCTCGAGAGCACGATCTCTATTGAATGCGCCAACGAGAGTACTAAATGTAAATCGGACATGACATCCGGGTGCGGGTTCACGGCGGAGCATCATACGAATTCGAAATGGAAACGTCTACGGCCGCCGCTTAATCTCACGGCGGATCGCCGATGGCAGTCGCGAGCGCAACGGCTCGACCCGCTAAACCGCCGCACAACACCAATAACCAACAGACAAAAAGTGAAATACGTGGGTACACATTACAACGGTCGCGACCTCGCGGCCCGTTCTCGCCGGACCGAGCGGCGTTCGTGTATCATTCGTGGTTATTTGCTCCGGTCTTTGTCGCGTCATTATACAGATTATTTCTAAGTGTTAATATCAATATGAGGTTGATATGTTTGTATTTGCAAAATAAGCAGTCGAGCATCTTAATAGGCAAATATTTGCTTATAAATGTGTAGTGTATGTGTTGTAACTTGTAGGTAAAGAGACGTGAAATTGAATCGTAGCAATCAGCAAGTCAGATGTTAGTAGTTGGCGCGAGTGGGCTCAGTCGCTCAGTCGCACGCCTCGCCTCCGATCGGTGCTCCAGATCTGGCGTCGTGGTCGCAACATTCGAGCATTATATGCAAATACAAAGCCGTTCTCTGGATCAAAGCTTTGAATGTCGATACCATTAATATCGGTCTGGAAGTAACGAGTTGCCAAAATTGGACCATTACTTAATAAACACAGATATTAATAAACCTTTTTAATTTTATAAGTGAATACAAACTCAATTCTCGACCAAAACTGATTATAATTTTAATCAATGGAAATCTAAACAATTTCACAAGTTCTAACGTTTCAAAATAGAATGTTAATGCACTTAGTGTAGTTAAAGTCACACGTTTCAAAACGCTTATCTCAACGAAACAAACCATCCACGGTGACCATCATACATTAAACAAGTCGTAAAACGACAATACGCGAGGCATTCAAGTGGCTAACTTAAATTGTATCACAAAAGTTCCCAATATAAATAACATATGAGGCAACGCCACCCGGAGAACAAACGTGATGGAGCCGAGGTGACGAAATGAGACGTCTTGTTAAATTTGTCCACGTTTGTGCAATGTTAATGCACGCCACGAAGTAAGAAAAGTTGAGTTTATGTTGTCATTCTCGAAAACAGTTTTATTTCCAACAATTTCAATAAATTTTGATGTTTACTTAATTTTGAGACATTGTTAATCCACGAGAAAATCATTATAAACTAGCATTCTAAGCATTCAAATAAAAATAGCAGTCACTACTGAATTCCCGTATGAAGATCAAACCGTTTGGTTTTTTTTTTTCACATTATATTTTTAATACTACACATAATCCAATATCCTTATAATTATATAAGGCATTCTAAAAGAATCGTTGCCGTCTACCTTGTTTACCTTAGTAAACCCCTCCAAAATTCTCACGTGCAAACTAAGCGATCTACGATCTAAATTATATTCGAGTTGAATGTGTACTTATCCTACGCAACTGAGCTTCAACTTAACAAATAGAGATATTCAACAACTCAAATGGGATCGGCGGAGAACCCCGTTATCTTCATATGTACGTTTGTTTATTAATACTGCGGGGCGAAAGCTGCACTCATTAACTTAATGGAGTCGGTTCTTGTGCAAATGACACGAATGTTATTGAAAACTCGCAAACTGTCGCAGTTTCCTCTCAATTTACATGCGTAATTTTGTTATGAATATGCATTGATCTGTATATTTATAGTTTAATCAGGTTTAGTTATTATTATTGAAGTTAGAAAGTCGAGATAACATTTATTCTATATCTACTTCTTGCTACCTCTACTTCATACAACCGATAATTTTAAAACTAATTATTAGATTAAAACTAATCTAAGTCATCCATCGTAAATCAATCGAAACTGGACCTCGTGTTAGTCACCACCGTTCCATCGAAACACAAACCAATAAGTCTCAACATTTTGAAGAACAAAATCAAATTACAACAGAAACAAAATATCTAAAATAATACGGTGTTTGAGAAACAGCTATTTCTATCTGGAAATAATTTAGAACGGTACCGGCGCAATCCCGTAGCGTTACGTCAGGGTTTGTGGGAAACAGGCGCGGCATGAGAGGCCTCCAGGCAGGACACCGTTGCCATACAGCCGCAGCGCCCGAGGGCCGCCAGCCCGATTGGACTCGCATTGGATGTAATGGCGATGGAATTTCGCGAAATAGCGGACAATTGCCGAGGAAATTGTTGGATTAGGAACAGATCTCGTTCGGGTAACCTGCGGCGGTTGGGGCTTGGGTTGTGCAATGATTGAAAACGCTTGTACAAATGCTTTTGGACCGCATATTGCTGATAAATTATATAGTATACGGTCAAGAAGATTCGTGGTCAATTCCCAATTCCGTTAGGACTCTCAGTAACAGCACAATATCAGGGGCTGTGTTCGGTTGATGATAATATGACCCTTATTAGATGGAATTTCACAGCTGGCGACACATTGTGTACAAGTACAGTTCAGCCTTTAGATATACTGGTGTTAGAAATTATTTACATAACGTAATGAAAAATATTTATCCTTCAACTAACAAAACGTCAAATAACTTATTTAAACGTACGTTTCATTGATGGTATTCACCGATAGCTAATATTGCATAACATAAATCCGTATTCACAAACGGTTATACAACGGAAGGTATCAAAAAGCGCATGGCTCATCGCAAGGCATCCTCGCCTGCGCCGAGGTCGCTATGCACGTGTTGATCTGGCAGATAATGCGCTTGTGACAGCCGATCTCCTGTTAAATACCACGTAGTTAACGATAGACGCAGTATTTACGATGTTATTTGCAACTAGATAAATTGAACACTGTAGAATATATTACAAGTATGTTTTGCGAGTAAATTAATAATGTTCCTGATCAATTATAGCGTGCGAAAGCAGCAGGATTGTTAAGTACGTTTATCTCTAGAACCTTCGTACAACAAAAATAAATTCTAATTAAGACTAACAGCCATAAACAGACATAAAAATATCACGAAGCACTAAAAAAACAGTATTCTAAATCACAAAACCGATCCACAAATCAACCCTTTCAATCAGGCTACAGGTAAACCAACACTAAAACTCGAAATCAAACATGCACAAAAGATGAAGACAACACAAAAAACGACACAAAGCGAGGGGATTAATGCCGAGATGGAAATCGGTAGCACATCAAAGCCTCGTCGACATTGAACTTTATCTCGGCGGGCGCATTACGAATCGATTCGGCGGAGAGCCAATAGCGTCGGCTGCCGGTGATGCTGAACAAACAACACGGTCGATGACCCCGCTCTCCGGCCCAACAATTTGCATACCTACTCGTTGCATCACAAATCATCTTTGACCACAGCTATATATGATTTCTATTCCTATTCATGTGTTGATTTTTTGCTGTATCCAATGAACTGTCCACAGCCTTTGATTTGATATCCACTACGATGTTCGATGATTAATAATTTATTTATTTTAGTAAATCAAACTATGATATAGAGTCAATTCTTGCGAAACAAGATAAGCAGTGCGACAATGACGATACCTGACATATTTCTACCATCTCTGCTAAACATCAAATTGGTCAACATATTAGATAGACATAACCAAAAAAATTAGAAACACAAGACTAGGATGGATACAAATATTTATAATTTCATCATCATCATCATCAGCCCATATACGTGCCACTGCTGGGCACAGGCCTCCTCTACAACTGAGAGGGTTGAGGTCTTAGTCCACCACGCTGACCTATTGCGGGTTGGCGGACTTCCTAAGAACTTTTAGGTGTGCAGGTTTCATCACGATGTTTTCCTTCACCGTTAAAGTACGTGATGATTCTTTCTAAATACACTTTAATACTGTATACTCGTTAAAATGTAAAGTCGAGCAAAAATACTTACAGTAACATTTAACTTTGTGCACCGTCACAGGGACTGTATAATCACGGGTAACGTCTCACAGGCCATAAAATAAAAACTGAGCTGAGATGACGCTTCGCCCGCCCACGCTTCAACCTGTCATAATTACAACCATTCAGCGCCGGGGTGGTAATTAGCGGGGTTTTGAGCCTCGTAACCCAAATAACGGTTAATACGTATCATTTGACACACGCAAATATTCGATCGCAACAAGAAGATTTCAATTTTGAAATCTGACCGGTGCTACTTCGTAACTTTTAAGTACCTAAATGTGTGTGCGGTATTTTGGATATAAGCTGAAATAAACGAGAAATTAAATTCAGCAGTCCTAATAGCATAGGATACTTTTTGTCCCGGGAACACGTACGAGCAATCAAATTTGATGCATAATGTCTTTACAAATAAACATCATGGCAGCCGGCAAAAAAATGGATATATTTCATGAAAAAGACACATGAACAATTTGTTTGTGATAGATTTTAGCCGTATATCGGTGATCTTCGTATAATTATTAGGATTTTCAATAGCGCACCCCCTTTCACAAGCAATACAATTAGCCTAATACGCATAATCACGACGTAGCCACACAAATGAAGAGTTATGAAATAGGCACAATCATAAAACGTGTAACATCACACACCAATAAAGTCCACAGCTTCATTTATCTCCTAAGAGGGGGCAATTTGTGCACCAAACCGGTTCCATTGGGCTATAAAATCTTTTAATGGATCGAAATTAATAAAAGCGGCTTACAAAAAAGCGATGTTCGGTTTACAGCCAACGAGGATAAGTCACCATGAATCTGTATATCGTAATAACAATCAGTGGGGAATAAAGTTTTACAACGGCTTTGTATCGCAACACGCCGTATGTTGATTTGAGATGTCAGTTTATAAACTCAAGAATTTAAGACGAAGTATACACTTCCAATTTTGCGTGAGGAGAACAGAAGATATGGTTTAATAAATACATTGAAATTATACGCGTAGCCTAGTAATAAATTCAAATATGGATCGCACGTTAATAAAATATTTTCTTAACAGGATATTATTGTGGGCCACCGGCCAAGTGCAAACCGTACCACCCACGCAAGTGTTGCGTTCTGAAATGAGCCTGCTAACATTCTAATCGTAATTGTTGTTTTACAGATAATACTACATTTAGACCACACAGCTTTATCCACAGGTGCTTGCGCGGTCTCTTTGCGAAAAAACTCATGTGATTTTCCAATATTATAATCTACTTACATTTATCTGGTTTATAATTTTCTAATGTTCTTATTCGTGTAGATTAAGGGTAGTTCTACAGACGGGCTAACAGGCCACACAAATGCCTAATTAATTATTACAAGTAAATCGTTTTTACCTTGATTAACTATAATGACATTAACATAAAATAAAAAATACGCATGCTGTTAGGTATAATAATTATATTTTATGTTTAATGCGATCTGATTTTTAAATAAAATTCGCAGCAATACGAATGGCGAATATGTATGTTAATAGGCAGATATTAGAAAAGAGCTCAGCTATCGCTGTCTATTTTAATAAATCCTTATCTTGCTACACTTCAACCACTGGCACCAAATTATATCAGTAATAGTTAACAGAAACTCATTTTAATGTTATTAATATTCAAGAAATGCGGTGGTTTTAGACGAGTACGTTATATTGAATACGTAATAACCCATTGACGTACGCACCAATTTAGATTTCAATGTAATAATTCTTCATAATCGGTTAACGATTTGAAACATGTGTTCTGACATTTTAACGTATAATTGGTTGTATGTATTACAGCGGAGTAAAGTTTGAATGACTAAGAAACACTACACTAGCTAATTTTGTGCCATTATTTTTCAGAATAGTACAAGCCGTGTTAAAAGTGCTAAGTGATATGATATAGAATGTAACAAAAAGCATAAACGTGAAAGCAAGACTGACTGAGTGAACCCTATTGCAGATGATACGGCGAGATGTTCAAAACAAGTCGATGTTTCAACGCTTTGTTAAACATATCGAGAATCGACAGCACCGTGGCGCAGTTGGCTAGACACCAGCTTGCGAACGAGAGGCTGCGGGTTCGATCCCCGCACCGAGACAAATGTTTGTGTGATCCACAAATATTTGTTTCGGCTCTGGGTGTTTGTGAGACCGAAAAGTCTCTCGTAGTTTCTGATACCCACGACACAGGACTTGTATCCTAGTGTGGGGTCAGAACTATGTATGTGACTGTTGGGTGTATTTATTTATTTATTTAATTAAGGTGCCATGATGGGTTAATACAAATAAAGATCATTTTTCAACGAATTAAGCTTGAATTTTAATTTTGCTTCCCATGTGGGTAATATTCCTAAAGTTTACCAAATTAATAAAGAGGCCCTAAGTTATTATATTAAAGACGTTTTGTTTTCAGTCACACCATTTAGTGTAATTAAATTATACTCGATAGGAATTGAACAATGAAAAGGGCCATTCAAATGTTAAAGGTCTCTAACTAAAACTTTAATGATACTCGATATTACCATTTGAAAAGAAAACTTTGAAGTAAATAAATTAATACGACCAAAAAGCAGAAGTCACTAATGGCACCAGACTGACAGACAAATGAGTACAAACACTAAGTAATTAATGATGCTACAGCCCACTTCTGTCTTTGCTATCATTACTCAAACCGTGGAACAAATAGGCAACTATTGCCTAGAACTAACGGTAGTACGTTTCGGACAAATTCAATTTCTGGTCAGCTTTAAATTCTCCGATTTCAGTCTTGCTGAAGCGCAAATAACCATCAATCATCCTTTGAATGCCCTTATCCCGCCTTGAATCTGGCTTAAACGTTGGAAATCATATTCAATCAATCGCAACAGGTTCTGTTGTATAGTGGGCGAGATTGGTTGTGAAACGAAAGGATGTGGGTTCCGTTTACGAACTGAAAGGCACATTTATTTTTATTATAAAAAATCTAGAGTTGCGAAAGTCGAAAAGTTTATATATGTTTTGAATGTTGTAACTACACTTATACAATAATAATTATTTCCTAGAATACAAAACGTTATTGGAAGTTTCTGCATAAATGAGACACATTATGTTTACGAGATTTTGACTAAAGAAGCCATGCTATATAATATGTTGATTGCTTAATAACCTCTCCAAAAAATATATCTCAAATAAATTAAAAATATGAATAAAATATCATGGAGGATAATCGTGAGCCAGCCGCCATCGACGTCACATTCAATATCCGGCGAGTCCGGCGACTTACGAGCCCGATGAACTCCAGCCAACCGGCCAAACACACCGTGAACAATTATTTTTTCTAAATAATCAACACTCATCGGCGACGCTTGAGAATTCATCTCTCGCTGTTTACTTAGTAACACTCCGTGTTGAATGAATCGATTTCTGACACAGAAGCAACAAAACAAATCTTTATCTTCATCGCACAAAGTTTAAATTTCTCTGCATGAGATAAATTCAAATCAAAACAATCCGTCATCAGCAAAGGAGATTTTATTTACACAACATTAAGATGCATTTTTGTTTGTTGATGTTGCTAGTGTTGTTAAATTTGTGACATCCGCCGTGTCAAGTTGGACGTGGAATTTTGGACCAGTGTAACATGAAAACGATAACACAAGCTCGTCCGCAACAGGAAACTAAAACAATTCCACTTTCACATCAACCTTGTGCCTTGAGAAAGCAATATTAAAAAAGCTCTTATAGATTGATTTATTTGGAGACAAATTATCGAACTCAAAGAAGTAATTATATACGATAAACGTAGTTTAAGACTTTTATGGCATAATAACAGCAAACTTATAGTGAAAAGAACATCTTCGCGTTTGAACATTATTCTCACACACCGTGGCCATTGTGAATAAAGGATGAAAAACAATTATATATCAATGTATTTAGACGATGATTTCTAGTGTCACTTAACATTTTCTTTTAAAATAGGCGACTTTGGTGACCAAACCATTATTTAATACTAGCTACGAGTAAAGGTGCGTTTCAAAATGAACTCCCATTCGTTTACTAATACCCTTTAATGATTCGAGATTCAAAAGATAACATATTCTAATTACTACAAGTTACCAACATAACGGAATGCAAAACACAGGAACATTTCACATGAGTGCGCGGCTCGGCGCATGCGCGCATGAGCCCAGGCTCCGTGGGCGTGCGTCCGCGCACCTACGTTCAAACATTAAAGATAATGGCCGGTTGAAAGCCATTCAGTCGCCGAACGATATATTACCGAGTTTACGACCGGCTTGTACTTCACAAATGCATATCGCAGTGTTCCACTGAAATTACTAGGTGCGCGCCTATTGTCTTCATGTTCAGAGAACTTTACCATCTATTTGATGATGAAGTCTTTATCGGTATAACAAATATACATAGATATATTTCTTGAAATACATAGTTTTTGGCTGAAAGTTGTAAAAGGTATTTTTTAAAGTAACTACGATTTTTTGTATATTTTAAAATCAATATTAACAAAATTTTATAAATTTAGTTTCTATAAGGTGATACTGATATAGTACGATATGTGTCTAAATTAAATAAGAACTCTGAACACTCATCAAAAAACCACTAACGTAATAAAAACACCAATTCCCGAGATGACGAAATAAAAAGTTTACGATCTATCACATACCACGCTGACTAATATATCACTAATTATAACAACACCAGCTGGACTCCAATGCGTCCATTTAACTGACATCGAGTTAACTGCCACTAAGTGTGACACCACACATTGGTTGCGACGTCACAAGTCACAACGTTTCCTTTCAACCCATGTTACCCCAGTACTGTTAATTGATATCACTTACCGTCCTGCTGTTAATACGTTCCCTTCCGCTGCTCCGAGGTCCCGATCTAATTTCATATTTGTTTGAGCAACTTTCTCATCAATCTGAACGTTTCTATTTAACCGTCAATTAAGTATCTCGTACCAAATCCTAAAATTTAATATCTTGGAAAATTTGAAAAAGAAAAGATTTTATTACAAAATATTTGTTCATTTTGCAACTAGTATAAGTAAGTATCCTGTACCATAACAATATTGACAAAGAGAACATTTTTCACAGACACGATAAAGGCTCGTAACTTCCTGCTAGCAACAACAAAAGTATCTAACGAGGCGGTAGGATTTATGGACTCAAAGCTAACAGAAGCGATGGATATTTATAAAGGCCATAATTTAATCCGACTAGATCTCAACACTTGAAAGCAATCAGTGTCGGACGCTGCTCCGCCGAGGAAATGCATTCGCCATTAAGCGGCTACTTTATTGATGCAAATATTTCCTGAACGCCCACAGACGTTGCAAATCGTAAAGTATCCACTGTGACAATGTTCTTTACTGAAGCCGGACTATTTTTCTCATATCACATTACCGACGTGGCCACTTTTAAATAGTCGTAAATATTTTTAATTGCCCACAGGCTACTAAATTTGTTCAAGTTTATAGTTGTTGCGTACTAATGCGGTTGACCGAGTAGAGCATCCTGTCCTCTTCAGTTTTTGCTAGCATTATTCTTTATCAGGTCCACATATCAAAGTTAATTGGGGATTATAGTGCTGCAAACTGATTGGGTACAGTGAATTATGGTATCAGAACGCTGAGTTAAATCACTCAGTCGTCGACGGACAGTAAAATTGGTAGCAAAGCGCGCACGCACATTTTGATTGCGACCCTGTGTAGTGGGATCCAATTTGATGTGAGATTAATTCTTTTGATGGCCTGAAGATTTGTTATCGATTTATGTCTATGAACTGCTTAACGTTAACAAGCAAGTTATTCACCCTCAGTATTGAGTCAATTTAATGATATACGATAATACATAAAAACAACTGTATGTAGTTTATTACATGAATAGACCTTAAGTTCCTGTGTTGGCGACAAATTTAAATTAATAAATAGTATAAATCGATAGCGACAACAACCACGAATTCTGTCACAGATCGTGCGTAAATAAACGGAGGCGCTGTGTAAACAGTGCACAAGAGGTTTTGTTACGCTTAAAGCGTTGTAATTTAAATCCTAAATTAGTTTGTTTTTTGTCGCGGGCCCGAGATGCTGAGAGGAATGCGCCGCGGTCACGTCGCGCGTTCAATAAAACATTGGAAACGCAAGAGCTGCCATCGACGCTATGGTTTTTAGATCGAACCTTTGAAAAATGTGAGGTCAATGCCCATAATGTCATGCAATTTATGTAAATTGTGCCTTCATACGGTGACTGACAAATGACGAAATGTGAAGACTTGAAGTTTCTATTGCGGGTCAGGGTTCAAGCATTTTATTGAGTGTATAGATGTAAAATGGCCGCCGGGCCACAATAGATCTAACACCGTTCACATTTTTTGTGAATCATCGTGATGTGTTGACACATGACGTCCGTGCTATACAAATTTTGATGTAATTGTTCGAGTTCGTGTTAATATTTTTATTTGCAAAGCCTTTACTCAAAACTATTCCAAACTCTTTGTATAAAAAATACCTCTAAACAATGATGAACAATCACACTAATTAAAACACGTCAAGAAAATCACGATACCTAACAGACATCTTATTATTACCGCAATAATAGAAGTCAAAACAGGTAATTAACGGATTAATTACGTAAGGCAACCCAAATACAGTCGCGTAGATCTAAGAGGTTCGACCTTCCGACCGATGGCGCAAATCTGGGCCCATTGTTCTGCATCTTATGAGTAAGTTATTGCGCTGGCTAGTGCTAATTGCAGGGAAAGTGGGCAAACAACACGTCTAATTAGGAAGGTACACGAAAATGGAACATTACAATAGAATAGCTGACGATTCTTAGATTGTTTCATTTGGTGCTGTCAGCGTTTTAGAAATGTTTAATACATTTCTGAGATTACTGATTATAGTGGAAATCTATCCTTATCTCTTGGCTTAAACAAATAAGGAAGGTTATGGACCAAATTATCTTCGTTCATTTTGATAGAACAATAGTAAGTACTAAGCCGTTAGAAATTTAGGTTGATCAAATAATGTCTAATCTTTTCCCACAATACCTTCTTCCATTCATAATATATAAGTTTTTTCATTTATTTGAAAAGCTTTTAGTATTTGATAAAATTTATGATTTACTACCGGATCTATAGGATCTTACACCTTATATTAATTCTGGTGTTATATAATTTCCATACAAAATATTTCATGCATAATTCTCTACATGTCCAAACTGATGAACTCGTAATCACGTTCCTTTCATCCATTCATGCGTGAATTAATGATCTTTTAAAGTCTTTTATTGTACCAACAATGTGAGTAAAGGTTAAAGTTGCAAAACCTTTATTGTTTTAATTTTTTAGAAGGTCCATTTGTATCGTTACATAAGCAACTTGATTGTTGGAGAGAATTCTCACGAGGAACTTAACAATAACAACAGACAAGACCAAATTAAGAACAGTAATAGTTGTTTTACGAAAATTTCCTACGCAATGTAGATTGCAAACGCAAATTTAAATCAGATTAACCTTCATGTCCAAACTAAGTCATAGATAAAGCTGTTATAGAGCATATCAATAATTGAGATTGTACGAGTAATAACGGTTTTAATTTTGCTACGAATGAACTTTTTAATTACACACCATCCATATATTTGTTAAGTAACTCAAACAGTTACGATTGACTACATACGACTCGATGTGTGTATGTATTTGAAAACAACTTAAAAATATCATCTATCCCCAATTTATATTTACGAATTGCTTCTCTAAAAATATGACCACATATAGATAGATTTACGCAATTTTAAAATATCCCCTTATTCTATCAAAGCATTCATGACATTCGAGTGATATGATTTTTGCGAGTCCATAATTACTCATCAATATCATTTGAAATTTACAAAAAATCTACTAGTCAAGAATTGTCCTACGAAACCTTGACTCATAAACTCCGCCCAAAGACGCAAACTAATGACAAAGAAACGCACATGAATAGGTAACAGTGACGGGTATATCACGACTCGCTCCAGAAACGCCGGCACAATATTAACAAGACGTGCGCCAAGTCTCACAGATCCGTCATACACATCGTGATGGTGCGCCGCTATTATTTCATTAGACGAATAATTGATAGTTTCTTATGTTGTAACATTTAGATTGATAGCTCGTGTTACGCTTCAGTTCGGAACACCGTACACGTATAGTGGGTGGCGGGCGAAACATGTTCCTCTACTCCGATGAATTACGAGCCAACCGATAGCGTGTTGCGTTCTTCTCAATGAGTGATTAAAACTATCAATTCATCATTTTGTAATAATCATATATTGTTGGGGAGCTCAAGAGGGCCATTAATGTTTGCCTGACGATGATCGACCGTTAGTATTACACATTTATGATCGTGTTTCATTAGGATTTATATTGCAGAGGAGTTAAAGGGCAAGGTCATTTTTTGGTAAGTGAGAGTCGTTGTCTCTTTACTTAAAATTATGGTTCATAAAAATTATCATTTTCAATTTGAAACATTTTTTTAACAAATCGATGAATCTATCGAGATTGCCAGATCATAAGGATAAAAATATAATATCAATCAATATATAAAAGCGAATACATATCCACTTGCATCTAAAGCACTATCATCAGTATGTATTTCAAAACTATATTCAGCGAGACTCAATTAACACGTATTATATGCCATCTATTGATATACCGAACCATAAAACCGTAGTAAATCACATTACAAGAAGCATCAGAACTGGTCTGAAACGGAAATTTTGGTTAATTAACAAACTTTCTTTAATTAAGCGTAAAACAGAGAATCGTCATAGAGCACAGTTTGACGACATAAAAACCAGTCGATGTAGAATGTATACAACGATGGCCCGAATGCGTGCGATCGGAATGCATCGGTCACTCTTAACTGCGTGGTTAATTATTCATCAGCGTTTTTACATTCGCGTTCGGAAGTTTTGATCGTCAGTAAATTTATGGAACTTCGGAGAAAAATTGGATACCGCTAAGTGACGTGATTTATCTTCTTTTCGATAATAGTAGTTTAAACATAACGTATTACAGTATCGAGCTAATGGCAATATATCGAACTGGTTTAAAAACTTTTATTTTCTTCTATGAAAATAAGAAATATTTAAAATTGGGAATTTCGAAACGGCTACACAAAATCCAGAAATATCAACGATTTGGCCAGAAAAGTTCGATGGCTTATTGACCATAAAACAGGCGAAACAAGCATGTTAATAATTGTTATCACAATTAATTAAACAACAGAAACTAACAATAAATGTATAAATTGAGTTGGCAAATGGAAGTTTCAGATGATGGAAATGAAATTGAATGCAGATACAACTTTGAATGTAGGAAATATTAACCAACGTAACAGCATCTTGGAGATACATAAATAATTTGTGCTCGTTAGCCATTTTCCATCCAGGTTCCATACAAAATGCACCTCACAATTCCCATTAGAACATCTCAAATACATTCCATAACCGACACTCGTGTGTCTGCTGACGAGCGAAATGAGCCATCACAGGAAACACGTGTTCTAGTTAACCCTTCGTGCACAAACCCATGTGGTCTGTGGGACCATTAGGCTTCGAGATAACACTGCCTGAAGAATGAGACGTGCTCCACGGTATCATGATACGAGTGACTGCAGGATGGGACAAACGTCCAACTAACCCTTATTGTGATGTGGTAAGGGTTATTTCGGCGCATCGTCAAAACGTCGGTGCGATAATGTTGAAGCTCTTTATTACTCCGTATTGTCATCAAGATTTGTAATGCGATATCGTACATGTAAAACAAAGGTATGACGCGGGTTCACGGACACATGCTTTTTGTTACTTAGAATCGTCAGTTTTGTGATTTTCCTAGAATTTGATAGCTGGTTTTGGAAGATGCTGTCTGTAATGAACGTTGTAAAACAAGAAATGTAATGGATGCTGCGTAATTTGAAAACTCGTTATGCTCAACTATGAGACTTGAAGTAATGTTATCTCATCCACCAAAACTTGCATTGAATACTTAGAATTTTGGTTGGTTGCATTACAATAGAGAACTTAAAATTGGCAGCAACATTACAGACATGAACTAAATTCTTATACTTTGTACTAAATTTCTCTGTAGATAACTATCAAATCTTGTCAACCGACACACTTTTATTAGTAGCTTCATTTCATCCTAACAAACGCACATACTAAAAATCAGATGAACACTCGTGGATCAGCATTTCGAATGCAGAATAGCGAACATACCGAATCAGATTCCCAGTGCCACGAAACGGATCATGAGTTTTTCCTATATTTAGACTGCGACCATTAAGAAGGGCAGTGCATAATCTGAATAACAGAGCATCGTTAGCGACAGTGATATTTGATACAGATACGTTGCTCCGGCCGATCGGACCGCGCCGCAGAACAAACGAACTCCATATACGGCGCACTCAACTGTTCATTAAGTGAGCGTTGCGAGCGATGAGAGCGCTGCGAGCGCTGTCCGCGACGTCGCTCTTGATCTATGGATATTTAAATTTTATTTCCCTTAGCTTTCATTGATTTGGTAGTACGACGTTGAATGTCGTAAATGTTTTCCCATTTCCTGGCCTTTTATTTTTCGATCATGTTTATACCATCGCTATCTAATTAATTTACTTCAGCAATCTGCACGCAATATTAATATTAACATTGGAACAGCGATACCTTTCTTAATCTCTATCGCTTTTAAAATTACTTCGACGATTTGAAACAATCAAGGATCACTTGATGGATCTTAAAGAAGAGCTAGGACTTAATGTTTGTCTAGGTGAAAGCCATAATTATAAATAAGCGTCTTAAAAATTAAGCAATAAAATGATAAGACACTATCATACAGCTATTTTCAATTATCAAGCGTATCAACCAAAGTGCTATCACAATTTAGTAAGTGTACAGCGTGCACTAGTTACTGGTTAAAGGACAAGGGAACGTGGAGCTATTGCTTATAGCGCGGACACAACAGATTAATTCACTTACTGAACAATCTATTGAAATTAAACTAGGTTGCGCAAACGTTGAAACATTGCGAACGTGTTTTGTTGGTGATTTTGTACGGTTACCGGCGTGACAAAATCTACAAATACCTAAAGTACAAGCAAGCATTAAGGATACACTCGTAAATATTTGCAATTGCAATACCTTTCGAATTTTTGGCATAATATAGTTAATAGTTTAGTATAAAATTTTAAACTGGTAAAAGTTTCTTGATTGAAAGTGTAGAACTGGATATCTACCCACATTTGTGGATAGACGATTCATAAAACTCAGAAGAGGTTGCAAAATGTAAGCCGGTTGAAACTATTCACATTGGAAGTGTTCGAAGTTCCTTTGTTCACTATTGAACGTTCTTTCATGATAATGATGATGAGGAAAACTCTCTTGCCTCTATCGATGGAATGCGTTTGTAATATTATATGATATATGAGAGGTTGTTGGTCCTTCCCCTAGACTCTAAAGGAAAGGGTCACCTATAGTCACTTTGCACCAAAAAGGTTCAATTATTTGGGTTCTTTAAAAACCTTCAATCGTGTTCTCTGGTTAAGGATGGCATCATCTGAAATTTTATACAAGATATTTGGGTCAAACCTCACAAGATGCTCACTAACTTTGCTAACTAGAAAAATTACAAAATTCATTCTGTATTACGTAAAGTGAGGTGAGTGATAATCACTGCTAATCAATGCCACTCAATAAAGAGGAATTCTGTTCGGTAAGCTCAAATATGCATTTGAATTACTTGATAAAGTTTGAATTATTTTGAATAATCGTTACAGACAATGTATACGTAGCGGTCTTCTATATGTATACTAGTATAGTGAATATATTGATAGTAGTGTCTACATCCTTGGAATTCTTCTGTGTAAAAAGTACAAAACGATGTAAGTCAGTTGGCACATGAAAAATAAATTTCAAATTTGACAATAAAATAGAACCCAATCCAACCAGTTATCAGTATCTAACCAATGAACCATCATGCCGTGATGATGCCTACCTATGTCACATTTTTTACATCGACCATCTGCCAATATTAAGGCTAACAAAGGATCCATTAGCCGGTGTGCCAATCGAAAAGGTGAGCGCAAAAAATTGGGTCTGCGGCACGCCCGCTTTCCTACTCCTATATAGTATACCAGCGGAATGCTGAGCATTCTGATTTAAAATATTGGCTAACTTTTGATAGATTTTTACTTCAGATGAAGTAAACGCATTGCATTTAGCTTAGATCTCGAAATAAGAAATTATCAAATATGATACTGTTACTTCCACATTCCATAAATACCCAATGTACTTGGATATGGGCAAGAAAATGCTAATTTATAATTTAAATAACATAAAAAAGCAGTAGACAAAGCACTCACTACAGCTAGTCTAAAAAATCGTGTAAATTTCTTGTTTTCTAACTAATACGTGATATTCAATTTATTAACCATTTTGCCGATTGAATTTACAGCCTTTAATGACTATATAAAAATTCTCCTCACACATACAAAGATACGGTGTAAAAACTATATCGCTGCTAAACATCTTAATCTATTTAACGAAGATCTTACGCTCCACGGCTCAATGCGATCTAAATGGCGATAATAAGATGCGTGCTGATGACCCTGTCAATACTAAAGATATGCATTTATATCTTGTTAAATGTTTATTCGATTGATATTAACAGTCTCTTTCAAGTAATCAAATATTTAGAATATGTCTTAGATTATGTTTTAAGAATGGCTCGTGCCTAGAATGCCTCAGCTTATAATTATAGGTATGTCATCTAAATATATTTACTTTTTTTTGACAAAACTTACACGATGATATCTAAACTGGGTAAAAGTGCATCTAGTTTTAGGATGAAAAAGTTACATATTATGTCTTTCCATGCTATTACGCACGGTTCCAATGCATAGTAATCAGTAAAGATCTCTTTTGAAATTGATCTTCCGTTTTTATTTCAATACATTCACATGTTTTTGTTATTTCTCTGATTCTATAAGCCTTATTACCTTTGAAAGGAATAGAGTCCATACCAAATTTTGGTATAGGCATCATTCCATTACCTTCGCTCAGTCTTTTTCCCCAATGTAACCACCAGCTTGATTAGCAAAATAGTTAATTTCATTAACAATAGCCAATCGATCAGTGTTGAAGAATAAACCAGAGAAATTGGCACTACAATGCAAACATACACAGGGCAAGTATCATTGGTAAAGTCATAACCGAGAGCAGATCGTATCGTGTTATTTATTGCATGGAGTCATGGTTCAATACCTTTGAGCTTATTATTATTCATTGGAGCCGCATAGGAAATGTTTAGCCCGGTGGAGCGCTGTGTAATGACAAATCAACTTATATGAATCAAAATATTCATACACTCTTGTGGGTGAACGGTTTTCAAGTTATGATGTTGGAACTCTTTGTCGCTTTAACAATAAAAAATAAAATAAAAATATAACCCATTTTCAAAATAGACTACTAACTTACTCCCGAAATTATTAAGAAATAGTAATAATCATCTAAAGCATATTTTTCCAAAGTTTGAGGTGTATCCCCAAAATTCACACCTTTAGCCTTGCAAATATTGCAAAAATCTTTTTTTTTTTTTTTTTTAAATAAATAAATAATAAATACACCCAACAGTCACATACATAGTTCTGACCCCACACTAGGATACAAGTCCTGTGTCGTGGGTATCAGAAACTACGAGAGACTTTTCGGTCTCACAAACACCCAGACCCGAAACAAATATTTGTGGATCACACAAACATTTGTCTCGGTGCGGGGATTGAACCCGCAGCCTCTCGTTTCGCAAGCTGGTGTCTAGCCAACTGCGCCACGGGGCTGTCATTTTAAAATGTATGTTTAATATAATATTTATTAATGCTAATATTTTTTTTTTAATTTTAACAAGTTAAGTAAGTCCATATTTTGTTTATTGCCTTGGAATTCTTCGTATGATTTTTTTATTCTATAAACTTTCTAACAACTTGTCAAACGGGTGTCGTAGAATCTTAGCTTAGATCTATCTATAAAAAACTTACCTAAAATGACTTTTAAACAAGTTTTTTTTTCCCAATTAGCAACATTTGGATACATATCCACTTAATACGGACTTTGGTTAATAAAATATTTGCATTAATTTATCAAAACATTCGATGTTACGTAAACCTTTTTCAAAATAACAAAATGCTTGATGTATTGTTCCGGAACAATGCGCGTTGGAGGCGTGTGTGCGCTCCATTGTTCCGACAGCGCCGCCCAAACGAACCGGTCGCGAGTCGCCAGTCGCGATTGTAGTGCCTCGATCGCACATACGAGAGCAAAACATCTACAAATATAAATTTCACGTGTATAATAAATTGCGAATATCTGATCACTTCAACCATATTTTATATACGTAGGTATAAGCATTATCAATGAAGGTACAACATCATAATTAGAATTAGAATACATTCACATATTTAATTTTAAAAAATCAAAAATACTTTTAATTCTTGAATAATTAAATAAAAGTATGTTTCAAAACGAGGTACAATTAGTCTCTGTTTAACATCCAGCGGTTGTAGCTGACGGTATAACGGGTACAAATGATATCGTGCATGTGCCCCGACGCTGATTAAACTTGCCGATTTTGGTTCAGATATACCTTAGCTAATAAGGCCTTGGGGGCAAAAAGAAGACTTGTGCTTTTTCGACTGCCAGTCCGCGCTCGAATTTCTAAAGCAACACATTTACATTACGCGCAATTTTGAGTTCTAAATCAAAGTAATAAAGTATGAAATAGAGGTGCAGTTAGAAATTAATTCTCGCTCCGGGTGCAAGCTGGAACTTTATCGCGAGATCCGTGAAAAGATTCCTTTCATATTTTTTTTATATAACGAGCACGTACTCGTATAACATAAATGTGTGTTACGATGGAGCTAGATTGCAAGAGACATTCATTTTATAAAAAAACAGAGCAGTTCTACAGTTTTTTAATATTTTTTGGACTGTTTTTGCGAGATGTTAGATTTAGTAGTCCAATTAATACGAGTTACAACTTTTAATTTATATTTAATTCTTAAGCAGACTTTTTATTTTAATTTTAAATTCGTTACTCATATTTTCATTCCTTAGGAACTTAGGCTTAATGTTTAGAAGTTAGCGTTAAAGTAGATCCTAGGATAAAAAGTATATATATAGACTTGACTATCTTGAACAGTAGAAAATTATCATTGGCAATTTTTTAAGGCTGGTGATTTACATTAGGTACATATTTTAATTTATTTGCAAGCTTATATTAAATTGAAATATAAAAGTTAGAAAAGTCAGTTTACGGGAAAAAAGACACCTATGTATGAAAAAAGTTACTCAGCACTACAAAAGGAGACTTACATAATGACATTTTTAGTCAAAAGTATCTGGTTCGGAAATCATTTTTATAACCAATTCCGACAAAAGTTTTAGAAGAAATTTAAATAGAAAATTTCACTTACAAACAGCTTGCGTCGTCGCGTCTCTTTATCCCGAGAACATCATTTTATTTCTCACGCTCGCCGCCGAGTCATCTCGAAACGAATTTGAGGAACTGACCGCGATTATCTTCTTTTTATAAAAGTCAAACAAAATGTACTTTTTAGAGTTCGGTAACTCTTTATTACAATGCTGTGACAACTGTCTTATCTTAGACACTGTTTATCTAAAACTTTAAGGCTACCCTATTTTTTTATTAGGTCCTCTTAACTTACTAGTTACATAGTTTCACAAAAAATAAATTTTCTAATCTTGTAGGTTACTTCCTTTAAAAAAATATTATTTTAGTTGTAGTTAAAATTTTGCATTCGAAAATTTAAATAATCTTAATCGAGTCAAAAACACATATTAAATTATCACGCTATACACACAGCTTTTCATAACAATTTTTTTTTTTAATTGAGGTGAATTGAGAACCTCTTCTATTGTCGAAGTCTTAAGCATATACAGAACCCTCACTAACAACACTGAGTGCATTATTTCCCCCTGTCGATCCAGTTACGTGATCAGCGTAACGAGGCAGCCCCACCGGTGTACGATTAGACTAATGCATTTCTTACAAGACACGTCCTTTTATTATAAATCCATTTTGTGAAGGCGCCGCGCTGACATATTTGACGACAGACAAAAAAATCCATCAGGATATGTATCGCGTTGGATTAATAACTTTCTGTTTGTATATATGTTTGCTAACAGGAGATTTGAAGTCGTGATGGCCTTGTGGTTTTGGCATGCGGTCGAGAATCTCGACGGTCGCGGGTTCAAACCCCAGGCACACACCTGTGACTTTTCGAAGTTATGTGTGTATTCACAATGAATTATCACGTACTTTAACGGTGAAGGAAAACATCGTGATGAAACCTGCACACCTAAGTGTTCTTAGGAATTTCTTAGGTGAGTAGTCCGCCAACCCGCACTAGGCCAGCGTGGTGGACTAAGGCCTAAATCCTCTAAGTTGTAGAGGGGGCCCGTGCTCAGCAGTGGGACGTATATCGGCTGATGATGATGATGACGAACAGGACTTTTTTGAGTTTTGAACTCACACAAATAAATTGATACCATGTGAATGCACAATTATTGTCACGACTCACACCCCTTCGTCATATAGGTTATAGTGTTGATTATTTCCTTTTAAGAAAATGTTTGTCTCATTCTATTGAATAACTCGTGACTTAAGAGAAAGCAAGACAAGATATTGCTTCATGCGTTTTAAAAAATAAACATCGTCTTGACTTCTCATTACAACTATTTGACCAAACTCTTACCAACATTACAAAGAGCACATCGCGCAACATTTCCTTATACATCCAAGCGCTGTTAACCGACATTTAAGTAGTAAGAAAGAACAAAACTTGAGCAATTGTCCTTGCTACACATGTTTTTAATTTCGTAACGCGTGAAGCTCCGTCCTTTGCTACCTTGTTGAGTAATCGTCACTTAAAATCTAATTAAGACTTATCGTCGTGCCAAAAATGTTTGTGCTTATTTGTAGTAATAGTAAAGAGTGACTAATTCCAAATTGTACTATTAAAAGAAATACAATGCGAGTAATGTAAAAAAAATATCATCAAAACTTATTCCTAAAACATTAAAAATGGTTGACACATCTCTGTATCATGCTTTTACTATAGAAAATATTAAAACTACTGCTTAAATAAATACACCCAACCACCAGATACATATTTCTAACCCCACATTAAGATACAATTCTTGTGTCGTGGGTATCAGAAACTACGAGAGACTTTTCGTGCTCACAAACACCCAGACCCGAAACAAATGCTTGTGCCTCACACAAACATTTGTCAACGAGCATGAGCGAAACAATGGCAGAAAGTTCTTACAGATTCCTTCGAAAACTTGAGCCCACGACCACCTGGCACTCTACATCCATCTCACCCAGCACAGCTATAACTCAAAACAAAGACTTGTTAAATAAAGTTTTCAATAAAGCCTTCATGTCGGAGAGCAGTGATGGCGGGAAACGTATGTACGCTCATGTTTCATCACAATCATCTTACAAATAACATTTTCGTGAGTGCTGAGCCGTGTACGGGCGGCCGCGGGTCGCGGGTTCATGCCCGTGCGCATAATTCTCGGAATCTGAAGCACTTTCGGTATAAAACATAGCGGAGCTTTTGTTAAATTGCCCGATTTGTTTTCGTTGTGTACTTAATGTTTAATACGTGACGTGCTGTATTTGTTATTGAAATTAATGAGTGTTGTTGAAAATTGACATTGTTTTACAGTAACCCATACATTATATTGTATTACACAGAACAGCTGAATAAGATTAGAAGGGAAATAGACAGTATTTTGTATCGGGACGATTGTCGCCGCTTGTCTGTCACCTGTTCACGCTGTCACGACCAATAATAAAAATTTCAAAGAAAAATGAAGGGCTGCTATTAGTTGTCACACATTTATAAAAGTCTTGATATTAAACGCAACCCGAATTACCAAAAAGCGGCCTTGTCAAACATGATAGTATTATCGTAGGTTCGGCATGCTCGGCATGCTGACATTTCCTTTCTAGTTTTATTCAACTGTTCTGTGTTGTATTACACTGTTGAAATTGACTTAACACAAGAATTTCTAGGGAGGCTGAAATATGAATGTTAATATTTGATGTTTACTTACAACGACGGTAAAGTGATTAATGCTTTTGATTACAACAAAAGCTATTCTAAAATCTTAATTCTCATACTACACTCCCAATTCTCTAACTCAAAGCCAATCAGAGGAAAAATGATAAAGATCACGATTCAAAGTATTGCGAGTGCTTGCAATAGTATCGTTGAATAGAAACATTCATAAAATAGCAGGAACAATAGTCGAGGTCCAGTCAGGCAATAAACCAAATCAACAGAGCCAGATAAACGAGAGAAAGCCACTCCACACGTCAAACACATTCTGTGGCGGCTTAAAACGCGCATTTAATTACAAACGCTACGAATGTTAGCATTCACAGCCAGGTATTTAAAATAATTATACACATTAAATTGAAACTAGACAATCGATTAATAGGCTAGGTTAAATATATGTTCAATTGTGCTCTTGTAATCTTTGAAGCAGCTTTGATAGATTTATTAGTATTGTGTATTTACAATATACTGGCATTTATAACTTACGAAACTGAAAAGAAAAATTAAGGTAAAAATTCTTAGATATAGTATGTTAAGCGCACCAACAGAAGATGCGTACGATGTACGGCCCGAATGCATTAATCCTGTTATAATTAAATAATACCAAGCATTTCCCAAGCAAGAAAATTAATAAATTCATTACAATCAAACGAAAAAGTGAGCAAAACGAACTGGGTTGGAGGCACAATCACTCCCTACTTGAGTCGGTATACTTTCTTCGCTTTCAACCGGGAGGGATATTGGAATAATACCATTTAGCGCAGATGGTAAAAAACAATCAAACACGCCGTCAATGCTGTTCATACGGCCGACATGAATAGAGCACGGGCAATCGTTCCATTTTTTACCTCGAACGCTTTTGTGGGCGGAGCTATACCGATGATTGTACGATTTCAAAATCGTTCCTCAAAGCAATGAGAACTCGCATAGAAATCGTTTCGTAGCCGCAATGACCACGAAATGTATGATTATTGCCGAAATTGAAATAATAGATACATTTATGGAAACACATCGGAATTTTATAGTGACACACATTTTATAATCGAGAATCTAAAATATCGATTATTACATTGTATGCGACTAATCGATACTATTGTATTAATTTACAACGGACAAGCCCATGATGTTACGGACAACAAATTTTGTAAAGAGATATCCGTAACACGTGTTGCAATAGACCCCTACAAGAGGGGCAGCAAATTGTTATTTTTATTTGAGCGTTGATCGCGACCCTTTGTGGAAATAATAATAATCTAAGTTTATACCCATTCAGAATGTTCATTTGGCGGAAAAATAATTGTGTTAGGGCCTCGTGAACAGTTCGTATATTCTTAGATAGATGGCGCTGTTAGGCGTATCTGAATATCAGGAGTATAATTTTTAAGAGCTGTTATTCAATATACCTATTCAATTTTGAAATCATAAGAATATAATTCTTATGAGTTTTTGTTCCAAAACTACTTTTTCTTACGCCTAAATGAAGCATAACACAAGAAATTTTATCTTAAATCGAATTGTCCAAAGCAATTTTTCATCGTTTCGTAAGATCTAATAAAACTTTCAACTGCAGTACATAACACAAAACTAAGTTAACATCCCAAGCACCGCTATCATCTGTCCGGCGAACCGCACATTACTCATAGAGCTAGTGAATCCTGCTTCCCTGGTACAATAGCATGACGTCAGCAGAATGTGGACCACCGCCCACCTCCATTAGCGCTGCGGTGACCGACCACCACGTCTAGACAAGTATAGTATTGTAGCATAGAACTAGGTAAAGTGGGCTACAGATTTTGCCAGAAGTTATTGTATCGCAATCTGAGATGTCATGTGTTTTTATAGAAAAAAATACGCACATTTTTAATTTGCCTCGCTTAATTCTGTAACTATTCTCAGCCATTATGATATAGACTCAGAAAGAATTAAGCTTCGTTAAAAATATAAATAGTTATACAAAAAAATATATAACTCGAATACTGCATTCGAGAAGTGCAGTTTAGATTGGAGCGAAAAAAAAACCTAAATTATCTATGCGATCATGTAAAAATAACGGTTTGATTAGGTGACCTAAAATTGAATACATGTTCCATCACATTCCTACATTACCTGAGAATCGAACTCAGGTTCAAGTTTCCCATCTACCCAGTCAACAGAGCCGATACGCAGATAATCCGGTGTCTAGGCGGTGCGTGGCGCACGTCCCGCCGCGCGCTTGACAAGCCCTCACGTCCTCGCCGCCGGACAATTTGTTAGAAATAACAGCGCCACGGTTTAACGTCACTTCATTTACACATCAACTGTTCTCGTTGTTGCTATATGTCATTCGGTTCTAACAGATATTCGAAGAAATTAAATAATTATGTCGAACTGTCGATAGCTTATTTGGTCGGCATTGTACTTCGTAACAAATTACAAAGAACCACTGTTAATATGATTAACACTTGCATTGTTATAATAATCATGGCTTCACTCAACAAAATATACATTCAATGATACAGGAGAGCTACCGTAATGGTTGAATTATTGGTCTACAGAATCAACATAAAATAAGTTGCCGTAATTCTTCACATGCTTCCGTTAACATAAAACAAATGATACATGTCAAATGTGACACTGGACCTATAAAAACCGCCATTACTTAACTCCAGAAAAACGAGGCATATTTTTATAATACATGTAATTCAAAGTTACAAAGCTGATTAACTAATACAACAAAGTATTCTCAACACTTCCCATGAGTAAGCATAGTAAATATTTAATTGCGCTAACATTTCCTATGCAGTAACAACATGGAACAATGTAATGCACAAAACGCTCTCCATATTGTCTGTTTGAGTACTTATAAAGCAAATCGAACCTTACACAGCGAGAGCAAATATTTCAGTACAATTTCCTCGTGGCAGTACAAGCGTCTTCGCGCCCTTCCTATCTGCTCCCTCCATAAAGGGCTAGTTGTTTTAATGAGCACCACAAATGAGGAAAACAAAGGGACCCGCCGTAACGTGGCCACTACCACTTGTGCCTGAGTACTCGTGAGAATTGTTCGATGTGAACTCGATTTTTCCACGCAACAAAATATATTGTGATGCACATTTATATCAATAAACCCATAGATACGAAGAAAAACCCCATCAATCCCATATATTTCGAAATCCTCGCAAGGATTATCAGAGAATTATTCCTAGAGATATCTGTAGGAGGATCTGTAAGAAATGTACATATGTACATTTCAGCAACTATAGGCGGCAGGAAACAGAAGGCTCGCTATTGCCGTTTACCGTGCACATGTCTAAATCCCTTCTACTGGAAATTCCCCACAAAGTAGACATATTGATCGCACCCGCCTTTATCTTATAACTGTATAACGAATGATATATTCATAAGTCAGTGTATTTATGTGTCCGTTTAAATGGTGCAAGTGGTAGTGGTGTGGCACACATTCTACCCGATGACATATAAGGAGATCTGATAGAGGTTTAAAATACATTATGGTTACACAATCGTCTCAACAAGTAAGAATTTCCGTTGATAATGCAAAAAATATACTAGGAATTGTACATGTAAACGCGGACGCAGATATAACATTCAAATATGAACAATCTTGCAGCGCATAGCTCCAATTTCATACTACTAACATTTGTGGAATTTTACAGAGCAAAGGTTTCAAATGCTTAATTATTGTAAGCAAGTCTGTATTATTGGAATTGATAAATGTCGAAAGGTGATGCATTTGTTTTTGTTAAAAGTTGTGCCGATGAAATAAATAAATAACAGAAAAAAAAAGTTCATAGTGTCACTGTCACTAGCCTTCGCGTACAGAGAGAAATTGGCCAATTTCAAACGCAAAGATTTACGGGCATATCAAAAACGACCGCGGTATTCCAGATGACTTAAGACAATTACTAAACTATTATTAAAAGAAACATTGAAGAGAAGATATATTTGTCAGACCGATCTGATAGATCGCAACTTTTGCCTTCTTAATAGCATAATCAAATTAAAGCATCGTCAACCCTATTCACAAGTGGTTCGTTACCATGCAAAACATCAACACAAGTAAACTTAATGACATATTTTGAATAAGTTTAGGGTTCCGCTCTACTAACAGACCGTCTGATTTCACTGGGGTAATACAATTTTATATAAACTATGTTACTCAGGATTACAGCTTATTTTAGCCAAAGAACTTTTAAATTGGTTGATCAGACATTACTCTACTCATGTTTATTACTAAGGTTAAAACTATTTATCTGGAACCAAAACCAAATTGCAGAAATGCACTTACTTTGTAATATCAACATAGCTCTACGACAACTATGCAAAAACAGGAGCTGCGACAAACAGGGGTCCGTAACAGATTTTTTGCTATTATGTTATGACTTACAACAATGCTGTTTTTCAATGAAGAGAAATTTAATATTCTAAATACATATATTTCTCACGTCGCATAAATCTTAACAAAGCGCGAACGAACATCAAACCGGCACTTAAGTCGTCATATCCGCGTGTCTACCCACTCATTTGTTGGAAATGTGATGGACATGATAACATTTCTTCTATGTAACAGATTGCGCATCTCGTGTCGTTGACCAAATTTTTCTAAGAATCCTTCGCAGTAAATATAAAACAATTTCTTATTTTAGAATGCTTATTTGATAAATGTTTGTTTTAAATACCTCATTATTTAGTTTGGTTTATTTTATTAGTGGTTTATCTTATTAACCTAAATAATAATAAATTGGATGAAATTTCACTACGAAATATTTAAGGTATAAATTATTTTTTATCTTATTCTGCAATCTTGACAATGATGTCATATGGCCGCTGCTGCCCAAAATGTTTTTGTCACCTACTGACCTACAACTATTGACAGGCAAGATTTTGTCGAAAAATGGTCGTTAATCGCCACTTATAATTTTTGATAGGTATGTACATCTATCATTCCATGCTATATCGCCACTTGGGAATATTAACATCCTACTAATAATATATTTAGTCCTACTAATAAAAGTTTAGTTTAAAATAGATTAAAATTGACGATTCAAAAGAGCTTGTAAAAGTATATTTGAATAAAGATAATTTGACTTTGACTTTGAAATATAAATGCTAAATTTTCTTATTCAATCACGCCATAATAGATCTGAATAAAATTTGACACATCATTTAGTATGGAATATTACGTTTCATTACGGAAAATCAAGCTCAACGCGGGCAAAATCGCGGGGCACATCTAAAATAATAAAAATACTTATTATACGGAACCATGGCTTACAAACACCGGCGTAACGTCTCGTACAGGGGTCGTCGCACATCTGTCCAACAGGGGCGGACGATATGGGTAGGGAAGGGCGCGACGCAAACACTCGCCTAACGGTTTGTGACATGTGGATGATACTTCAACGTAATTAATATTGAAAAAGATTTTTTTGTCGGATTATTTTGTGGTAGTTCAACCCATATGCCAGATGGATTTGATTATCCATTCAATCTGTGGTAAATAAAAGTAATATCGTTTGTAGTTCTTTATAGTCTAAATAAGAATAGTAAATGCTTAACAAAACAGTAGGTACTTAAGAATAGCCCAGAAACAGCTAACATAAGAAGATTAGTTAATCAATAGTCTCTTACGCAAATCCAGTCTGAAATTATTTAATGGCAAGTAAATGAATGCAATCGTGAAGAAAAAATGAGTAGGTTGTATATCCATACAACCTAAATTAGAATTAAAGCACGCAGTTTAGATGTAGACACATATTTTAGTTTTAAGAAAAAAAGAAAAATAATTTAAAATGTAGTTTAGTTTATAACTGTAGGTCATATGACGGAATAAATTGCTGCATTCTGAATGTCCTTATATAAATATGATGGATAGATATCAAGATTACGTTAAACTAGTTCTCACAAATTTTTGACTAAATTGAATTACTGCAATAGTACGGCCTTGTCCATAAACACATTGGGTTTATTACGTCATTTATTATTAGCTACGGCTACGACACTGGATCAAGTCTAAAGCTTTCCAAAAATGCATTTGTAATATGGAAAAAACGAAGACACAAAATATCGGCTTAAACTACAACTCAGTTTTCTGTAAAATTTTGCTATAATGTAAGAAATTTAGAAATAAGTTATTAAAACATAACCGAATCAAATGGATAGGAAACTTAATTGAGTTGACACATCAACATGAGTTTAAGAAATAGACGCAAAAAATGAAAGCTTCCGTTATTTCGATAGCTATTTTTCGGTAGTCATAATGACTATCACCATAAAACACAGTGCACATAAACTCGGTCAATACAGTTCCTGACCTTTTAGCGGCTTCTTTTAATTTGTATAGTTTCCACAAAAAGCTCATAAATACATCAAAAGGTCAAAAGCTCCTCCAATAGATCATAACTACTACCGCCAGGTGGCGCTCATCGGTCACGCGTCAATATTATCATGTAACTTTACATGCATACTGTATATCCCTTAATGGGATAGGATAAGCTGTATTTATACACTAACGTTTTGACATCAATGTAATAAGTCCAACGTTAGTAACTGGAGGCGAGCATAGCACTACCTGTTCTAGTAAATTTCCAGATTCTGTACTTATTCTCGAACTGCCCACCCAAGGAATCGAACCCAGGAGTTCTCGATCACGCAGCATTTACGTAGGGGGACTGACAGTGGAACATACAACTTGAATGCAACAAAACATGCAACTTACTTGCAAAAGTATTCGCCTTTCGGTGTGGAGAGACATGTACCGCCGTTCTTGCATGGCGACGGCGAACACGACACGAAACCTGCAACCAACGCAAAAACATTCATTAGCGTTTAATGAAACGAGGTGTACGGCCATTGTTGGCTCGGGGAAAAATAATTGCAATTTACTATGCTGTTTGGGAGGTGGACGGTCGCGGCTCAGGCGTCACGCTGACTGGACGTTTCTATACACACAGTTTGAAGAATAATTAAGCATATTTATTTACATATTAATTCGATTCAAATTTAATAAGAGTCGATACGACTTACATATTATCGACACTCTCAATTTTTCCATTGCGAATTACAAAAATCCGGGTTTTAAAACAATAAATAAATCAACATCAATACGACATACGACATGTTGATATCGACCGCACATTCTGAACTGCATACCCGTACATTCTTACTAATTTATTATTCCGTTTATTTCACAGTATGAAAATCTCTTTTCCTCTTACTCCCGTCCTTTAAAAGGTTAGCATCCCATAGTGACAAATGTGTATATCAACAATACGATGGCCTAAATAAAAAATCTTACACTCTAAACTGCACCTTACACACATATTCACCGCCAACCGGAGCGAGCAAATATTGGGAGCGTAAAAGTGCCATACATTACATCTGTATAAGGATATTCAGGTCAAAATAACAATTAAACACGCAATAAAAACAACGAGCGCTCAAGAAGTTTGCCTTAAATAGTAAATTGCTAATACGGCACCCGTATACCGCAATAATAAATGTACTAGCCAGAGGAAATCCTTAACACGGCAAAATAAGATACCATTAAGTTAGTTTAATGCTGTAAAAACACTAATTTATTAATTAATGTATAATTGATTAATATTGAAGTTAGCTACAGCTACAACTTGGAATTGAATCAGACTGCCTGACTGGTCGCGAGTGGTAGACCAGACCACATGACTTGAAACGAAGCTATTGTTTCTGATGATATCAGGTATTTATTATAGTTATAAAAACGTTTTTTTTTTAATTTACAACTTAATTTAGGGAGCAACTTCCAAGCAAAGGTAAATTATAAATATACAACTATTCGGAAAACAAAACCAAAAAGCAACCCGAAGTATTATTGACACTACAGACCACGTACACAGATATAATCTGAAAACACCAATCACTCAGCATCTGGACCACCCAGGCGCGATCGATTGTGCCGGCAAAAGGAAATAATTAAATCACCATACATAGTGGCCGCAAAAACTCCAATCGATTTAATTGTCGACGCAGGGCCGCCTTTGATTTCATACTTGCATTAGTCATTAGGTAAAAAAAACACGACCAATATACTTTATTAGTTGCAAATGATCTACAATTGTTACATTATTCGCACACATAACACGTTTTTAGATAAGTGAGAATAATTTATCAATTTTATTAAATGGGCGGGTTTGACAAGAAATTGGTTACTGGAGAAATTATACAAAGTGGGATTTGTAATTGCTTCGTAAACTGATTGCATACACCTGGTATACAAAATAAAGTTTCACACCTAATAGTTCAATACTAGCGAGCTTTACCAAATTGAAGACTTATTAACCTTTGATAAATGTAATGAATATGGAGCAAATCAATTGACTTTACTTATTAAAAAATCAAAATAGGTTATAAATCAAGTTATATTTATCCAAGGTGATTTAAACCTCGCACCACTTATTTACATGGCGCTCGTACAAATGCAAATGTGCCAATCATTCCAATATACCAAGATAAGGAGTGCCGGTAACGACCTGCGCTATATTCTGTAAACAAATTTATAGCCCGCATTTGATTATTGGGTGATATATTAAAAGGCAATAACTCACATAAAGATAAAGATAGATAATATAAAGATGAACAAAAGCTGAAGGATAGGAGGTAGAATATCAGTGGCGCTACTTCTATAGAAGCCCAAAAGCCCAGTTCTCCTTTTTTTTTTACGAGAGGAAAGCTAGCCCAGTAGCCCAGTTCTCCTTACAAAATTTCGAATCTTTAAGCTTTAAATTAACAATTTAACATAAAAATGAAAATATCCTGACACCACAGTAAACAATTATAAACTAGACATTACACAATAATTTAGCGTCTAACGCTTTTGGGCTTCTATGGAAGTAGTGGCACTGTAGATTATAAATGAACGAATATTAAAAGTGCTAAAGAGAAAGACATCTATTTCTCGTCATTTTGAACAAACATGTTTTTGCACGCAATAAATTTTTTGGCATACATTTCCTTGAAGTAGTCTTGTGCGAGAGATAGAATTTAAAATTTAAATACACATATTGGTTCAACGTAAGTCGATAATCTTGTCAGTTGATACTGCCTTTTATTTAGAAAAATAAAGAGTGGTCGGTATTAAGGTGTTGCAAAGAGTATGCGAAAAAAGACTACTAAAGAAGACTTGACTTAATGAAGTAGAAATTTATATATTTTCATTAACCTTGAAGTTTATATATATGTACCTCATAAGACTTATGTCTTTATTGCCGCAATATGCAATACTTAGGGCAAAATCACAAATCATTGGAGAATAGCCCAATAAGGATGCGCGATAAACTTATCAAAGTTTAGGTGTTATAATTCTCGAGATTTGATGGATCGTGGGAACATTTACTTATTTACATAACGATAACGATAAACGCGCCTAAATTTTCATTAATATTTACTTTAAAAATTTTACATGACAAACATTTTCTCTAAACACTTCAAAAAAAATATTTCATACGTACATACGAGTATACCTACTTCGATTAATTTAATATAAGCTAACCTCAAATAAATATCACCATATTTCAGGCTTATGGGAAGATTTGACAAAAGTAAACAAGTATAAAAGAATTTGTCTCTTTTTCGTTTCACTCGATTTCTGGTTTCCACATTGCGTGTTTGAACAAAAAGCGAGCCAGCCATGTGGGATCACCTTATAAGGTCAGCCATTGTTTTTGCAAAGTTCGGCACTGGACCCATAGCTTGGTATTTAAGGGGACAACACAATGGATCTTGATTTAGGACCTGCAGTTCACCTAATACGACCATGCTTTGCATTAACAACCTGTTTTGACCTTATTAATGGATAAGTATTATTCCCTATCAACTTGGCAAACGTTTATATGTTTGCCATAGTCTTTATAGACTATGGATTTTGAACACAATCGAACAAACCGTTTTTTTTTTATTATTAAAAAATCTAGTGCAGGCATTTGACCACGATCTCACCTGGTGTTAAGCGACGATGCGGTCGACGATAGAGCATGCCTGTCTAGTAGCAGCCTATTCACATTAGATTTGAATATGTCCAGATTGTATTGTACGGGAAACACTTCAGCGGGCAGGGCGTTCCACTCCTGTGCAGTGCGCATTAAAAAAGTAGACCCAAATCGGTGTGTGCGGCAAGATGATATTAACAACAAAGGAATGGCATGACCGCCCGCTTCTTGTTTCCCGATGGCGGAAAGTGCTCGGCGGAACTAGTTCGTGCAGTTCCTTCGCACACTCCCCGAAATATATCCTATAGAAGACCGACAGACGAGCTACCCTACGCCGATGATCGAGAGACTGCAGCTTAGCGTCTACCAGCGCGGGGTCACCTATAAGTCTCTTAGCTCGCTTTTCAATCGAGTCCAAAGTTGCCAGTTGGTATTTGGCTGAACCATCCCAAAGGTGGCAGCAGTACTCCATACAGGATCGAACCTGTGCGTGGTATAGTTGAAGCAGCTGTTCTGGAGTAAAATACCGTCTAACCTTTGAGAGGATTCCAAGTTTTTTTGGCTGCGATATTTGCTTTGGACTCAATGTATTGGCCAAAGTTGAGATCTGACGATAGCTCAACTCCTAGGAGCTGGAGGCTGTCAGTCATAACTTCAGGAATATTCCGGAAAGTCGGAGCCAGGTGGAAAGGGCTCCGTTTATATTTTAAGTTAATTTTGTTTGGATTTTTCGCGGGTTTGTAGAGTAAAATACCTCATGAATATTAGATATCAACAATTAAAATAAATCAAACGTAAATGACAAAGAGACGTTGTAGATATTTTTGTATACTACGAGTACCTATATCGATTTTATCGTAAATAGTAGATATTAACTTAATTATAAAGGACATTTGGAAGCACCCTTCATCGATAAGTATTCATAAAAAAAAGTATTTAACTCGCATTTTCATATCGCGACATTGAAAGTCATAGAATGATTAAGCCGTAATATTTAATTTGAAAACTACAACACTACTAGCAAAACCAACTGAAACTAATAACTAATTGTTTTACAGCAATATTTATTGTTTTTAATGAATTTATAACGTGCGGAGTATTTGTCGTTTTGCAATACAGTATAGCCATATGCTTTCGTGACATGCATTTTATTGTTTAGTTTATGATAGTAAAATAACTATTGAAATAATTTATGTTAATTATAAATAAAAAAGACATATTACTGATCTTAAATATAAGTAGTGAATTTTTTAAGGTGAAAAATATTTCTTTAAGCCTACAATATTCAAATATTCCATATGCTGATAATTCCAGAATGTCCATCATGCCTTCTACTTCATATCAATGCACTCTTTGATTGAAATAAAAGAGACCTTGTCATTTGAGTTCGGCTGGTGACTGATAGCCGTCCGTCAATCGTAGGAGACAGCTTCCTCGCTTGTGCCGTGTAAGGTATTGGGACAGGTAACGTCATCAATTCCATTTTTACGCTCTGACAAATGCGCCGGGAATTTTCCGAATATATTTTTTTTGCAACATTGTAGCCCCACTATATTGTTAAGAATCGTTAACATATAAATACCTTCCCTTATATAAACACAAATAATTTTGAATATTTTTATAATTACATTTCCTCTGCCATTGTAAATAAACGAGTTCTATTTCCGTTTAAAAACCGCAGTCTTTGATACACTCGGCGACTATGTCACAATTTAAATAAAATAAAAAAAACATTGCACCACCAAAACAATCATATTTTCGAGTCAGAGGAAGCACGGATAGGGTTATCTATCGACCGTGGGAACGTAACCGTAACGTAACCGATAACGGGTACAAAAATAATTTATAAAAAAAAATGAGATATGTACATGTAATTCGCCTACGAATGGCCATTTCCGCAAACAGCCGTGAGAAGGGTACAATCAGTGTTTGTGTATGATAGTGGAGAGCGGACGCCGGTGCCTGCCAAGACGATAACGAGCCGTGAAACCACCGCGAAGGACGTTGGGCACACATTGAGCTTGCATGTTTCAACGTGCTAAGCGCACAAAATACATCGTACATTGCGGTTATATATCAAAAGATAAAATATAAAAAGAGTAAATGAGTATAATGAATAATAAAATGATTGAAATTAAAATCAGAAAAAGAATATAAATTTACATGTTTAGCGATAACCAAATTTATATATTTATATAAATTTATACTATGAAGAAGATATGTTAATGCAAAAAGATTACTAAATTACATATCAATAAGTCTTAAAACTGAATAAAGGGTTTAAATATTTTAAACCGTTTGTAGCAATCAAAGCGTAACTAAAATTTAGAATGCGTTATAAAATCTATTTTTATTCACACAAAAACTCAAATTGATTCGATAAAAAACACGGCACAAACATGCTAAAATCATCAAGAATCCGAAGAATTAGCATAAAGAACGTTACACAATTTTTTTTTCTCACATTATATAAAATAGCGTGCGACATTAACGTCCAAGTCAAATCATAATCTTTTTAATTTCACTTACGCCAATCGATTTACGAAATGTAATCAATTTATTATTTATTTACAACCGAACCAAGTATAATTAATGTTTTGACAGCATTATGAGGTGTCGTGCTGGTTTCCATATGAATATTAGATGCACACACTTATTGCTTTAGATCATGCGACAACTTGAGCGCAGGTGCAACGGAATGAAATTCATATTGCTTTCAAAGCAATGATATCTTCTATACGCCTACAATGGTTCATCGATACTTACTCGAGAGTGTTCAAGAGGGTCTGAGTGCGCAGGCTTCACTGGTCTCTCGAATGTTATGTCACTGCCTGGCAACTATTATGATTTGTGAAGTAAGAGCAATTGACCGATGGATTAATATTATATCTGGTTTATTCAATAATGATTCATCATCAGCCCATATACGTCCCACTGCTGGGCACGGGCCTCCTCTACCATTGAGAGGGTTTAGGCCTTAGTCCACCACGCTGGCCTAGTGCGGGTTGGCGGACTACACACCTAAGAAATTCCTAAGAACTTTTTATGTGTGCAGGTTTCATCACGATGTTTTCCTTCACCGTTAAAGCAAGTGATAATTCATTGTGAATACACACATAACTCCGAAAAGTCAGAGGTGTGTGCCTGGGGTTTGAACCCGCGACCGTCGAAATTCTCGACCGCGTACCTAAACCTCAAGGCCATCACGACTTTAATGATTATTGAAGATATTTTTTTAGTATAAATATTTTAATAATTAATGAAATCCAATTTATCCAAGAGCGAAGTCTATATTTGTCGCTTATAAAACTTTGATAGTCCATCACTCCGCCAGTTCGTCGAACGAAACACCACACAAAGTCCTTAGCTAATCGAAAAAAAAACAATCGGCGATCGGACACATCGCGTGATCGACCAACATCGATGCGAACGCTACGTATAAACTAAACAATTAAAAATTTCACGGTGGATGTAAATTGTTTGACAAAAGATACTCGCTTGTCAGCCGCCTATAATTCAGGTGTGCGGTGGAATTTAGCGCGCGGCAGTTACAAGTTTTCTCGTGGAAAATTCATTCGGCGCTTTGTGACTTTGTGAGTGATGACAAAATTGGATATAAACATATCATACAATTGATTGCTTCCAAAGACTGTTGGGTGCTGAGATACAAAGGTTTAAATGTAAAAATTGAAAAAATAACGGAAAAAATGCAGTAAAATAATAATTGTGTTGTAATAGAAGAAGAAAAAGGAATGATTCGTATGTTATTACAGACTGAGATAAACAATGCTTTGAATTTGATGAAAGTTAATTATGGAGCCGAAATAAGAGGTCCGGTTTGACAGCAGCATATGATCTTCATCTACCCAAACGTTACACAATGACCGCGGACCAATAGTAAATATTCTCCATGCAGCCTCAATCAGATCGAGTACAATTAAAAAACGTAATAAATTACTTTATTTGTCCGCTCTTAAAAAAAACGTATACACCGTCATAATAATTACCTATCTACTCGGCCATAACTCATTGTCATCAATTTATAACCCGACCGAAATTAAAGTGCCATTAATTGTTAAACTTAATTACTATGGAGGAACGTAAGTTTTTTCGAGCGCGTTACAAGTGGTTGCTGCAACGCCTACGATAAGTAACAGTGGTCGGTGTCACTAATAAAACTGTGTAACGGTAAACACGGCTGTGGTCGGTGGAAGACTGGCTGTTTGTTTTTATTACCTCGGTCGGATGACGTAAAAAAAACATTAATTAGTGAGATTTGCTTTGGCCGTGATTGGTTTTAGTGTTTGTTGGTAGTACAGTAGCTTTTTGGAATTCATTCGCTATTTGGAAACTGTTTATAGAAATTTTTACTACGTGAATAGTCAGATTCTTATCGGAAGGAAACTGTGTAATATGCTAACGAAATAAACGCCTTTACTGTAAATTGAAAGTATTTACTATCTTTCTAAAAAAGATTGATTAATTATTGTGGAGATATTAAAGGTTTTCGATCAATAGTCTTAATACATTTATCCCGCAATCTCTCTTTATCATGTCAGCATTTGCCTGCTGCAAAGCTAATATCACTGAATTTTAAAAAGTCTACCTTTTTAGCACTAGCATGTCTAAGTGCTTTCACAACCGTTATATCAAACACCGCCATCTAGCGGTAATCAGCTTAATGACAGCTAATCGACTTCAAACAAAAACTTCAATGAACAGCTATTAGCGAAGAGAGTCAAGGGAATCATTAGGCGTGTGCATTAAAATGTATTTAGTTTTTGATACTAGATCTCTGTTAATTAGCTATATTAGATATCTCTGTGCTCGTTTTCTTATCTTAGTTGTCGGTAATTAGATTACAATGTATTTAAGATACGCTTTTACGACTTTTGTAACGGAAGCGTAGGTTAAAAGCTTTTCTGGTGAATGGGGATAAAATTTGTTATTTTGTTTGTTTATCATAGAAATTTCATATTAATTTTGTAAGCAAGCCGACAAAACTACATATCAAAAAAATCATAACAACAAAAAGTCGTCGTCAAGTTTCTGAGGACAAATTGCTGGAATGACACTTCGCGCTAAATAATGAATGAAACACCAGAGGCTTTGAAATCCTCAGCTTGAATAGAAACGTAATATACTCCTAAGAAAATTTCGAGTTCACAAATAAATCAATTTCGTACAGCACTCAGCTTCCGTCGTCTCACTTAGCGCCGTCCAATCGTCAGATATGCTGTCATTCAGATAATATTATGAGTTATGTATTCAAATCTATGATTGCTGGAAATAAGCCCCATATACAAAACATCGATATTTATTTATTGTAACATAAACTAACTGGATAAAATTTATGACATATCTACATTCCTAAACAGTATTCAGAACACATTTCTTAATTTAAGCAATGGGGTAACATCGTATTAAAATTATTATTAACGTCCCAAATGTGTATTGCGTAAAATAAAACTTAGGGTCGTGTGCACCCTCCGTGGCGGCGCGCGCGCGCTTTGTACGTGGAACATTCCCGATCATTTCTACCGTTACTGTTATGAATTGAACTAGAAATCGATTTTCGAACGCCAATATAGGTATGAAGGAATTTTGTAACTAATTTAATTCAATAATATTAATAAAATATTTGTGTCTAACTACATCTCAACAATTATACACCGACTAGTGGCAGCATGTAGCCATATGCGATACAATCTTGTTATCATACCAAGACATTTACATATTCACCTTAAGATTTTAGTTAATCACCTTAATCCCACCAATTAAAAGATATCTAAAGCAAAAGACCAAAGAGTTATATGTATATGCAAGAATTTTATTTCAACAAGTAGTAGTAGCTTTGGTGACCCCTGATAAAAATTCAGAACGCACATGAAAAACAATCATTTATTTAAATAATGCAATTAATATTCAATGTATAAACAGCATTAAAACTAAAAACTGGACGATTGCACAATCACAGCAGCCTCGCGAGAATGGAGCAATCTTTAATTTCATTAGCTATAAGTGGCTTAATTTGCATCCGAGCAACACGAGGCACCCAGTACTCTGACACCGCTCTAATTAGAAACATTGTGACCACCTAACTTAAGGTCAGGGATGCAAAATAGTTCTGCAATGTAGGAATATACGATAGAAAATACCAGCAATTTTTGAACGAAAAATTGCAAAAAATAATTGTTAATTTGTTATTACGTAAGTTTTATTTCCTTTTCTCCATTAATCGTTATTTAAAAGATTTTATACATATCATCTCAATTATTCCCAGGTGCATATTATACATTTTGGAACTATTAGGTAAACATATTTCAAACTTTACTTCTACAAAGTACGCATTACTCTTATCGTATTCCTTTACCGAATAAAGCAGAGATGGACCATTATTTGCAATTCTAATAAAATGTATCAATACATTTAACCTGTTTTTACTACCCCATTGCAGTTGATATCAAAAATCACTATACACGAAAAAATATGAGCCAAGTATTGCCACAATCGATTTGACAATCATAGAGTACTTTTTCATCGCCACTATAATTCGTTCCGTCACCTTCCAAAAGTCCCTAACCAAGGTCAGAGAGCATCACACGCTCAACGCAGCTCAGTAGGTAACCGGGCCCTCGAATCAACGCAATTGAGGATCCCCCACTAGATCTCACATCCGCTACACTAAATATTGCCGCTATCTCGATTCGACAACTCGATTTCACTACAACTTTTGTCAATTCGTTTGATACGAACTGGTTCTCGATTTGGTTCTGTGATGGGTGTCATCGGGTCAGGTTTATGTAATAATTTAATTGAGACCACCTACCTACCGGCCACCATAAAATATGCCTCGTTTGTAAAACAAAATACATATTTAGAAGCGAAACATGATACACTGATTTATGTCAAATGAATTTAAAATTACAACGATTACCACGAAGAACGGTGATTTTGAGACAGTTTTGGTGTATTTTTATGACACAAAGTAAAAGAAGAAGCAAAGTTATTTAAAAGCACATTTTCTTTAAATCTTTAAGTACCTATGGCACAACATGGATTCATTAAAGATGCATCCGAATGGCTTTAGAAAGAAATTTCAATAATTTATCTCAGGACAACGACAAAAAAAATGAAAAGGTGTATAAGGCCTGGAGGTGACATATCTGAATACATGAATAAAGGCGGTTATGACCTCATCTGAACCTGCGTTCACAAGACTTTTTCATCATCAATCTCTCAGCACACATTGTTAACTTAATTACGGCTCGGTTGTCGTGTGACAAAGCGTGTAGCGGTATTGTGCCGTGATGAATTGATGGACAATACATTGATGAGCAGGCCGACACAATGCATAACAACCACGCCACATATGTAGACGGATCGCTGGCTGTCGGAGTCGTTTGAGCCTTGATTGGCCTTCTCTTTGTTATGTTTGTTGTAGGGTTATTAATCAGCGCAATGTAATGAACTAGTTTTTTAAGAATGTTTTGGAAATAATGATCTTAAGACAAACACCAAACATAAATGTAATATCACGGATGTAGTTGATAGGGATAGTAAAGCTATAATAATAACGTTAATGCCAACCTCTATAGTCTGTGTGGCAGAAAAAACTAAAGGCATACAAATCAAAACAATGCTGAGTGTAAATGCGATTAGAGAACTCCATAGAGAAACAGATCACGCCACGTTTCGGACCACAATCAGCGCTAAGCCACAGATGCAAAGGATTATGGTACATAAGGAGTGAAATGATCTGGCCATTGTTGTCGAGATAATGAGCGCGCTCGTTCACTCACACAAACGGAATTGCCTTTTCAGGTTTTAACCTATTTACATAAATATATCTCCTCTCGATATAAACCCACCTTATTGTCTCCCTACTTTATGCTGGCTGCGGAGCACGGCTCTTGTCAAATACTAGCTTTTAGTAACACAATTGGTGTTCTATCTTCGTGACTACAGAAAGAACGAGTTACGTAAACACATATCTATGGGTTTGATATTTATACTACCTTTTTAAAGCAGAAATATCCGTGGGAAAAGTTAATCACAAAATCTTCGTCACGTAGCTTGCTAAAAATAATGCTTTCGTAGTAAGTAAAGCCATAAAATTAATGAGGAAGTAATTACTCACTTAACTATCACAACGATTGGGTAAGAGCAAAAAGTATCAAAGTATAAAGTAAAAAATCTTTTCGAACCGGATCCAGTCTCGGAATTAAGATCTCATCAATAAAATAAACTGGTTCCAATAAAACCGCTAAATACATTTTTCAATTGCACTCACGAACAGGTAGCCGCCACATAATACACGAACGATATTCAGCCTTTTTTTTCTTTAAAACGTATAAAATCTGTGATAAAATTACTTGTTAAAAAATCCCTTGCGCTAAAAATTGCGCTATGACTATATGTAACTCATTTTAATTACAAGTATAAGTCGAATCGACATATAAACACTGAAATGACACCTTTAAGAAAAAAATATAAGACGTACTTAATACTAAGAAACAACAAACGAAATGGAAATCTTAAAAGAAGAATCACCTATGCATAAAATCCTAGGCATAGTCCATAAGAAGATAACGTTGTCTGTACATTGCTGGCTATTCACAGCAACTAGCCTAATCAACTACGGCATAACACGCAATTAAACAAACTATGAATTGAACATTAGAATATAATAACTGAACTTGAGTATTAAATGGCACAAAGCGAGCGTGCAAACAGCCACGCCGCGAGTAAACCAGTTGGGAGACATTTTAATTTTAATTGCCCAGTGAAATCTCACGGACCGCTTCATATTATATCACCTTAAAAGGCGCGGCGCACTGCGTTCATACATTCGACTGGATGAAAGTTCAATACGTGGTGCGACGCCTTGTTAGACCCACAGACGCGTGGAATCCCGCCAGCCTGTTAATAAGTTGATTTGCTGCCATACCAATGTTGATAAAGATGCTGTGTGAGCTTGTTTAGAAATTGGCATGAAAGCACTTGTAATTGGTCTGCTTGAAACATAAAAATTGTTTGCAAGAAGTTGCATCCGTGTTATATCTGGGTCTTAGAAAGGAAATCAAAATTTAAAAGATTTTTGGTTACTGTAAAAAATGCAATTAAGCGTTTATTTTCCTTAACGAGATTAAGCGATAAGAGGAATGCATAAAATGTTATTTTTATTAACGTATTCATTTGTATTCAAATGTATACGGACCTCCCTCACCTTTACAACATTTGTGTGTCATTAAAAACGACTTTATTTAGAAAACGTTTTTAATAGCTTCATGTATGTAATAATTGCATTCGCAACGTTAAACACTGCACTAATGCACAAGCTTCATCACATCGCAGAGACGTTGCTCGGAGACGATTAAATAAATTGCCCCCAATCATCCATCCGCGTTTTTCTACACCAACACCTCACTCGTAATAGCTAGAGAACCTGTTATTTATCTCAAAACGTCCCGTCCAGTATCAAGATAACGCCGAACAATTATTTCGAAAATTAAGACCATTAAATGAATTTCTAATTGGGTGAACGTGACTAATGTTATGTCGTAAGATAGTCCTTCCAGCCGGATAGTTATTAAATTGGCGCCAAAATTTAGGAGTGAGTCATTTCAGCTCTAGCAACAGTCTAGAAACATTACAATTGTCCCAATTGACCGACTTACCAGGCAAATCTCAATGAACAGTGCTAATAAAACATTTCCTGATTAGAGATGATTGCATGACATTTCAAAAAAACTTGACCAATCCATTTACAATATCAATTGTTAGCTATTGTATTAATATCTATGAATACTTATGTACATTAGAGTAAAGTGGCTTATCGATTGGTCCAAACCAGACGACGCTGGACCGAAACGCGTGGGCTCGCCAGATAAATAGTTGAAGCAATTTACAACACTTGCAGCTCTGACTAATGCTGCTCTAATGAACTGGTGACATTTGTACGAGCGGTACCGCGCCGCAGGTACTCCGTAATGACGCCAGACGCGAATGATATACCGTACCGAATACAATATGAATATATAAACGGTCCACACAATTTATGGATGCAAACAATATTCCGCGAATGGTGCGGAGAGTGCGGTCTGTTAAGAAATCGCCGTAATCCCTTAACGAGCTCCTAATTCTAATAGTTGCTATAATATAAATGGATCAGGCTTTCGGAATATTAGATACGCATAAATTGTATTTATGTAAGGCACATACGAATAGGAATAATTCAGATTCGTTATCGTAGGACGGCAACAATAAATCCAGAGTTTCATTGCAACACAGAAATGTTTCAAAAATTTATGACGGTAATATACGAAGAAGCAATACACAGACGACTAAGACGGACACAAAGCACACGGTTCCCTAACTAAAAACGCAACCGACAAGGAAATGTAAATTCGCACGTATCGCAAATGTATTCCGTTGAGGTCCAGCCGTGTTCAACCCATTTTATGAAACACTATGGAGATATAGTGAATTTATCGTTTGACCAGCACGATACTTGTGACAAATCGTTATGGCGGTCCACGCGGCCCTCACATAAAGTATCGGTAGATAGCTCCCGGGGCGAAACACGACAACGCGATTACCGGTACATGAGGCCCGACGGATCCACTGCGTGCCGTGTAATGATTCCACTTGATTGAGCCCCGACATGGGGTTCTCTCACTACTTTTGTTCATATGCGTATATTACATTCGTTTTATGAATGCTTATAGTAATCTTTTACTCTTTATGGACCGATGAATCTTTGAGAAACAAATGACTGTGTGGTCGAATCAGGGATTTCAACGCTTAAAGTCCTGCGTAATTACTGATACCTCATACTTGAGACGCATCAATAACTTTTGTAATAATTTTATAAAACATTACAGTTTAAATTCACTCTATCTTTTGCATGTGAGATGTACGTACTCATTTGGCGTATCATGTCGTAAATTCATTATTATTTAACATGGTTAATTAACTGCTCATTAATAGTGTATTAAATTATTTAATATAATTAATCATATATAACAATTACAAAGTATTTTACAGGCAATTATCAATTAATTCAACGGAAATAATTTGTGGCGTTACTGGCCCTAAGCTAAGTGTCCAATATCTAATACCAGTTGTTAAACTATCTCAGTGATAAAATGCGAATAAACAAACTATATTTTTTTATTCTAATGTGCTAATGACCCAACAATACGACAATTTTCAATTTGTATTTATTTATTGTTTGGCAATTCGCAAATTAATCATGCAAACCTTTTCTATTTTCGACAAAGACCTTTTTAGAACTTTTGAATCTAGCTTCTAATCTAGGTTCAAAACAACTCTCATAAGATTGTTAGTAGGTATATCCAGAATTCAATTAGACCCCATCAAATTAGTCCTGTGATTGGAAGCGCAGGACACATGAATGGCCGCCTGTCGCCGTGCCTTGAACCATAATGGTTGTTTAATAAGGCCCGTTAAATCGACGCATAAATCGATTGCAAGCAGAATAGACCTATTAATCAGATGCGCCCAGTCCACACAGCTTTGATCTACTGAACTGATCTTATCCAGGAATACCCACGGTAAAAATGTAACGCTTAATGCTAAAAAGTAATTCCATACACGAAATTCTACCAACCGGTGAAAAATAATGTTAAGACAAAAAATATTGTATGGCACAACCGTTATCTCTTCTGTTAATTTATAGACGTAGCACTACCCTGGAAAGAAAGTTTCGTTTAATTTTTTCGATAACTTTTATGCGGTCTTTCCTTTTGTTAACATTATCCTATTCCCGCCTTAAAAACATTTTCTTTTGCTTTGAGATGACAGTACATCTCTATTTTTCTTTGATTCCATATTCAATAACTGTATTTACTTACAAGATGCACTTGTTTCACCACTTGACCGCTAAAGAAGCAACAAGTTACTCAACCACTTAACTAAAAGTGTCGAACGAAAACACAGAACTTTCTCACAAAAGTTACAAAAAGCTTAAAAGGCCACCCGGTTTCCGCCATCGCAAATACGATACCAATCGGCCCCAAAGTACGAACGCAGCAAACAACACTACAATCACTCCGACGGACTAATTAATGAAACTCAATCGAGTTTTGCTTAATTAAACACAAATTGGACTGTAGAGAGGCTCAACAGAGATAGCTTCATACAAGTATGTACATCAGAGACGCAATCAGAACATAGTGCTTTTAGTTCGATTGGACGTGATTTAAGCCGGTAAGGAATAAGATAAGAAACGAAGTAAATTTAAGATTGTTTGTATTTAATATTCCTTGTCTAAATCGAGAGAGCAAAATTTAAACTGACTTTAAATTATACACAGAAAATAAGATCTTAAACATATCTACGTTATCTACGTACGAAGCATACAAACCCGAAGAATGGAGCGATTTAACTATAAGCTCCTTGGATGCAAGACGACTTAAGTCTTAGCAAAACTTTCATTGATTTATTTCATCGTGACTAGCAAAATTGTATGGGCAACAGTGGGTGTTTTGGCGCTAGAGTCTTATTCTAAATACGTCCGCCCCCGCACGTAATGGATGTCGTTAATTGGTACAGAAGCGATCAAAGGCGCCGCATCACAAAAACCAGTATGAAACAAAGTGATTGAAATTCGTCATGCCATGAAACCAGAAAATGTTCGGAATCGAACAGTAGGTGATTACACAATAAAATTAAATGCACCGTTATGCACGGGCACTGAGATGAATCGTATGCCTTTTATACTCGATTGCGTAATATCACATCCTGTTTCCCATAAGAGAGAGAAGAAGAAAGCCGAGGGCTCTTATTACGAAAGTTGTTAGAAGACAAACTTAGTTGTAAAGCGAAATCTATCGCTGTTATAGAGCGCCAAAGTTTGTGACTTCGTGAGTGTAAAGTTTGTTCTTAGAGCTAATCTCGTAACTATCCAACTGATTTAGGCTTTCACTTGCAAGTGATAACCTATGTAACTTGAATGTTAACTATTCTCACGGTATTACATCTCAAATACACTAGTGTTTGTTTAATAATCGCTATTTAGGATTCAGATAAAATACAATACCTACACTTAACTTTTTACATAACTTGCAGTATATTTCCTTGCATTTTATGTTATGTAAATGAAGTACTTTATATTAATTACAACTATATATTTTAACATTATTACACATGCAACTTGAAACATGGAAACTCATGGAAACACAAATGACATTATTCACATAAGTGCCGGAATTAAAACCAGATCGACCTTCGGTACGAAACCGATTATTATCGGCCATAATAGCTGCTATGTGACTATGACGGAGGCTGTCGGTCATAATGACCTTGGTACTAATAGACGGGCATGCAGCACGTTTCCAATGTGGCTGTTTTAAACCCAAATGCACAATGTTGCATGTTTTTATGCTGCCATAGAAAGGTGACTTCACCTTATGGAATACTCCCTATGACACTGATGACGCTTCTCCAGATGGAAAGAAGTGCCGTAAACAAAGGTAGTATAATCGACTAATCGAACACAAATATTTGAAGAATTAGGTAATTCTAATATCAGTTTAGAAAAATCAGCTTGAAGCTTCGTCAAAATATATCAACGTTATAGAGGTCGGAAGAGGTTTTAGTTTTAGGAAATATAGCTTATGCGTGAAATCAGTGACTTGCTTCTTCGGCAAAGTTTTACGATTTTAAGTCAACATAAGCTGTGAAACCACCTTATAACACTTGCATGAGCCGTATCAATTAATTATACATTCGAAATCCAAATTCCTTCAAGCTTCTAAATCCAAGCCAGCACGATTGATCCCTCAAATCCCGAAGCCATCCTATTCATCTTATGATATACACAGCCGCACCGCATGACCGCGGGAAGCCTTTATGGCCGGGCATAAAAATTTATTCCAAACTAAGCCGCTTATAAAATTCTAATATAATTGAATACGGCGTCCTCCGAGTATTTGAGATTGGAAAAATTGGTAATTTATTATAAATTTGTTGGTACTAAACCAATATTGTCGCTTTGATTTAGGAGTCATTTGTGGTCTTAATCCGTAATGGCTATGGAAATGTATGACGCATGCTGTTTTAGAGTTTTTCTTAGAATATTATCATGTAGTTATTCCTTTATTTTATGTAAATAACGTTATCTAACTTACAAAATAGTAAAGTAGACACTAATTAACGATAATATATTTTAATAGGAATATTTATATGAAATTAAGCAAGAATTCTTTAGTTTTATTTTTGGAACTAGTTACAAGCTTGTTAAGAAAAACTTGAATTGTACACGTGGAATATCACAGATATCGTGTGAAATTTATCTAAAAAAAATACTACCACACCCACGAAGACGTTTTGAAATTGTATCTTACCCCTGGCAAACAAGTTCATAGGACAAAGGTTGTATACTAGTTTCTTGAAGTCAGTAGTAGGAGTACCTCGGTCAAGCTTGTCCAATAATTGTTCAATATGGCCAAAATACGTATTTCTACCATAAAAAAATATCACCCTCCTAAACCATAAGACTGCCGCTGTTGGGTATAGTCCTTCATAAGAAAAGCCTACACGTCCAGTGACGTTTACTACCTGGTAAACGTAGTAAATAGTAAAACATATTATAGTATTGAACTTCTTGTGATTGATGATGACTATCCAATTCCTGTTACCCCTTCACCACTAGCGAAACAGTTCCCAATGACATCATACACTAGGTGATGTTTTTTAACAGTTTCAGGGTAAAGTAATGACTCGGCCGCCACCGGCTCCCGAGCACATGTGATGGTGATCGGAACATCTCGCCAGATGTGGCGCACTTGAATGTTTTTATTGGAGGGCGCCGGTGGGAACTGGCGTACGCATGTGTTTTGTCGGTACTCCGCCGCGGCTTAGCCGTACTATAACCTTATTGTTATATTAACAAATAAATCTGTATATAAAAAACACAAGAGTTACTGACTGACTGATCCATTATATAAAATCAGTATACAGCTAACAGTATTGAATGATTGCACTAAAATTCGGCATGCAGATAGTTATTATAACTTATAATAATAAGGGCATTTAAAAAAGCCAAAATAACAACCACACAAAAAAAATCAAATAAACGCAACATAAAAATAACCCTTTCATTTACTACAAGTCATTGTAAACACGGCATTATAATTTGAACTATTAAAATTAATAAAACTATTTACATACATAATGCATAGATATTAAACGTACAATCTTTAATTATTGTTTTAATGAACAAGGCGCGGTATTCTCACGGCGACGTTAAAAATAACCAAACTAATTAACGTTGCCTCTTACGGGTTAGGAATTAACAATTTCGTTATTAATTTATATGATGTTTACTGTTCGTCCGAATACATGCGCGTGCGCAGCAAGACGTCTACGAGGAAAGTTACAAAAAATACTATGGATAGTTCGAAAACGGCTAAATGTTTTTGTGAACCTAACTTAAGAGGTAAAAACGGGTCATTAAAGGAAGATGTAATTAATATTTGAAGACAATTTCTCTTAACAACGATTTAAATATGAATTACCAAAAAATTGCCTTACTTAAACCCAAAAATAGGCAGAAATACAAGGGAAATAAAAACCTGGTCCCGATAGCAATCACTGTAACCTATCGCATTTAAAAATAAACAAAGAAGTACACTTCAATTCCCGCTGCAGCGATTGAGTCACAAAGTTGATTCACATATTGATGTACATTAAAACGTCATTATGTTGTTAAGTAAGCGCTTAACACGTTAAGTAGCGCTCTTCCGTTAGGCACAGGTGACGATGGTTCCTTGCCCCCGCGCATGTCCTTTACAAAGCCGACACAAACAATGGACAGGCAATTGGAAAAGTTCATTTCGTCCTTACATCAACGGGCTCAATCATTAAGGTAAGGTAAGTAAGGTAAGGTAAGGTAAGGTAACATGCTTGTAATCGCTTGAAGTTGTGGGAATTTTTGTGGATGACTGTGTTGAGGACAGACATTGTTCTTTGTAAACATTACACGAAGATTTAAATTGTGAAGATAAATGAGGATTTTTAATTCCAAAATACCTAATATAAATTCGAATATATCCTTAGTTGTGTCATGCCTAAACCGCTGAATGAATTTCGGTTAGTTTTTGCATAGATATACGAGACATTGAAGAACAAGCTTGTATATCATTTGGAAAAATTAAACATGAAGTATGACTTCACCACGCTGCTTTATGTGAGTGGTATATTAAACATAGTATTATTAATCCAATCAACAAAATTTGCATCAAGCTTCAGTTTCAAAAATAAGCCTGCACTGAACATCGTTTATATGACGTACCATTGTTTTGATCACGAAATTTGTACATGTAAAACATAGTTATGATTTCTTGTGATACATTTCATGTAGGCTTGTATAAAAACTCACAAAAGGAAGGGTGTACAAAAAAATATACGATTACAAAAAGTCGGGATGGGGAACACGTGGCCCGAATCTCTCCCTACACCATAAGGTGCATTCAATTGGTTGAAGCTGCATTTTTAAAAGACAAAATATTGGAATTTATTAACTTGCCAGGGATTACGAAAGTAGGTAAGGTGTTATAATTGAAAAAGAGGGTTATATGCTTGCTCTCTTGTAAATTTTAGGTTTTATTACAATTTTGTAATAGTAATTTTAATTTCAAAACAATATCATATTTCAGATCGTCCTAAAACATGTCTATTGCTCTTTATGAAGATAATTTACTGATTCATGTTACATACATATGCATAAATATTTAAAACATTCAATATGAAATAATTGTTGAGCCCATTCAATCAAGTCTTATCAGTTGGAAAAAAACATGATATTGGACATATATATCTTTCCTCATGTAGACAACAAAAAAGAATTTATCTCTACATTTGGGAGATTTTTTTGCATGCACTACAAAAATAGAATCTAGCACTTGAGATATAACGTTTATTTTCATATATATTTGGTTAAACCTAGAGAATAAATAAAAATGCATGTATGTAGGTGCAACTAATAAAAAAGCTTATACAGTTAAAATACAATAAGAGACACAAATCGATACAGCACCCGATGAACACAACACTAAGCTGACCGGATGACAGATATGCATTGGCAAGACAAGGACGGAGGATGCGTGTCCACGTGCCAGAGAGGGACGGCTATAGAATACGTTAGTTGCAGCTGCCGTTTACGTCACCACGACTCTAGGGAATTATTGGACCCGTTCGAGCGTAGGAGACCAAAAAAGTTGTGTTGTCTATGAAAATTATACTTTTTTTAGAAGCTTTTATGCTTTCTCAAAAGGCTTTTTCATTTTGTCGCACATTTACTGGTTAGAAAATGAATTAAATTTACGGGTAAAGTAATTAACCAACTTCTGGCCAAAGGTCAAGTTTGCAGTATCGTTCTTATGTATATCGAGCAGGTCATGTAACACTAAAGGGTCACGGCAGCTGAGGAGCACAAGCGCAGAGATCTCAGATAGATTGATAGAAATTGAATTGATACGTCAGTTCTAAGTTTGGGTATACAAAATTTGTTGGATCATAAACAAGTACAGCGAGATAATCGGTGAATAGCGAAATTCTAACGCATAAGTGCCTACTACTTTTGATTAGAAGCTTATCTTCAGGAAGTACTGAATCAATGTTTCGTGCAAACGTTTCATTATGGTAATTGATTCTACAAGGCCCATACAAACTGCGCTACAAACCACAAACAAACAAAACACATACGAATAAATAATGAGACATGCATTTTTAAATCCATATAACAAGAACAGAATAAAGGCTAGCCCGAGACAATTGGCTGGCCCGCGGTCGCTCGTGCAACTTTTGTAGATAAGGTAGCACAATAAATAAACTCTAATTACTTCCCTTGTTCGCTCCGCTCTTAGAATTTTCAAATGCCAATTAAATTGTGGCTGAACAATGCACTTTCCGCGCCGGTGTCATCTTCGGTGCACGAATATCGGCGCAAGCATAAATTATGCACGGCTCAATGTGTCACCAGACTTGTTAGTGAAGAGAGCAAATTAGAGTTCCCATTGCAACGCCTTGCTAACATGTCAAAAGACCAAAAGCTAACTAGGAACATGCATGCACGCATGGGCACAACCCGACAATATGCTACTAATCCCAAGACACAAAAATCTTTGATTTCAGACGATGAGTTACTAATGAAAAAAAAACACACTTCGTTTAAGAAGGATGTCTAATATCCTACATATATTTGGATTAACGCGGTCTTGAAACAATTAAATAAACAAAAAAAATACAATGTGAGTTTTAAATTTGTAATTAGACTTGAACCATTACAAAACAAGACATATTTCATATTTCTAACCATCTCCCTCTACGTCAAAGAATTTTCTTTATGAAAGTCAACATTCTCTCTATCATACTTGTTACGTGTCTGCTCTTTAGACACATTTGGCTCGCTAAACATACAACGGAAATACCTGAACCAATATGGCTAGCACCTATGACAAGGCATTTGCCAGCAGCGAAGTAATTTAAAAGGACAATAGTATTGACGCGTCATAGTCGGCGTCTTGCATAGCGTTCGCGATACATTCCTATTCGTCTGTATCATTTGATCCACAATTACATTCCTTTGTGCGTTTCTGTCTAGCTTTTCTACTCCTTGTTCATCAAATTGTGTGGTTACTTTACTTAGTTTACGTCACTTAGTTAAATGCTGTTAAATTCAAAAAAAACAAAACTTGTAAAAAAAAACAAGTCTCGCAACTCAGTTCTTCTACCGTAAAAAGTTGTGAGATCCATGTGATACCAAGTCGATAAATATATTCAGTCTCCGTTTAAGGGACCTTTTGTCTTAAGTTATTATGCACTTAGCTTACCAGACAACATCTTATAGTGACCATATCAATATTAAAAGTCTTTTATGTTTTAAATAAAAGAGTTGGATTTGGCAATCGCATGAAAACACGATGTATCTCACTTTTAGAGCGATTGCCAAGTCAAACTATTTTATTTAAAACATAAAAGATTTTTAATATTGATATGGTCACTATAAGATGTTGTCTGGTAAGCTAAGTGCATAATAACTTAAGGCAAAAGGTCCCTTAAACGGAGACTGAATATATTTGTCGACTTGGTATCACATGGATCTCACAACTTTTTACGGTAGAAGAACTGAGTTGCGAGACTTGGTTTTTTTTACAAGTTTTGTTTTTTATGGGATCTCATTTCTTTTTGTAGAAAGTCCTACTTTTTTCCTTTTCGGTACCTTCTACTTCTTGAGTACTAACAACGGATATTCTTAAAACCCACGCTCTGTCTTATGAGCTTTGCTTACTTTTGTAGGTAGTCTTCCTCTTCTACATACGAGACGAGACATGTTCTTTATTTTAAAATATTAATTACTTTTTGCGTTAGTTAGAAAAATTTAGGGCCGCACGTCAAACGTCAGTTAAAGTTAATCCTTTTGTAAAATTGTTATCTCTCTTTCAATATAAATTGGTACTGTCAATGTACCAAACAGAAAATTACAACATCAAGCTTAACAGAGGTAAGTATAGCTTGAATTGATTTACGGCACCAAATGCCGCACTCAATTTTTTTTAATGAATCAATTACTTGACCCTGTATGAAGATTTCCTCACGATGTTTTCCTTCACCGTTAAAGTACGTGATAATTCATTGCTAATACACACATAACTTCGAAAAGTCCGATGAGTGTGCCTAGAGTTTGAACCCGCGACCGCCGGAATTCTTGACCGCACGCCTAAGCCTCAATACCATCACACCTTATCTGTCTACACCTATATTCCATTATCTTATACATATACATGTACACTGGTTTATTAGCTGCAAATGTAACTTTGTAATCCTATATATTTATATGGGATTACAAAGTTATTTATGCAGTTTGTGAATCTAGACAACTAGACCGAAATTGCAAGATATTTTAATTTTTCCTTAAGTTATACACTAAACTCTAATTGTGTTCCAAATTTGAAGCTTCTATGTCGGCTAGAAGTGCCTTAGAGTTTTGATGATCGGTCAGTGAGTGACCAAAACCGCGAAGTTTGACTAGTTATAATTCTTAAACTACTGGTTCAAAATGAATAAATTTTGATATATACAGAGTTTATACTATTCTTGCTTGGTGATTAAAATTTCAGGTTTCTAGGTTTATCCACAACGAAGTTATAGGGTGTCGAAAATGGCCTGAGTTGCTTCGAGAAAAGTATAGTACGGCCGTGCCGCTTTTTCGCTCGACTTGGCGGGGGCACTGCCGTGCCCCCAGATAACTATTTATAAATGATAAATTTCAATCAAAATCACTTCCATGTTGTGTTTTAGCAAATTTGTTGTAACATAAAAATACTACGCAGATTTCAATAACAAACTAACCAAAAACGTACTTATACTCAACTTATTCCAAGTTTCTATTATTCAAGCAATCAAATCTAATACGCGAAATTCAATGGTGAATAACAAACGGCTCGGAACTTCTCCGATAGCATTATGTCTAAATTGTTCCTTCAGTCATTACTTACCCTACAATGGTGTCTATCAACTCAGAGATGAGGAAAGCCGTTATCGACGGCTCGCGGTTCAATATCTAGACAATATTTATTGCTTTCTCAACAGATTTGTGAAACTTCCTTAATAATAAGTGAAAATAATTTATGTTCACAAAATGGCAATATTTCCAAACAAATGATTGACGACAAACATGAAAAGTCATTACATCACTTTATTGTAATATCACATCTATCTTGTTTAGTTAAGTAGTAACTACGTAAAATAAAAAAATGCAATCATCTATCATACGAAAAAATATCACACAAACTTGTAACAGAACAATAGTGCCGTCACGTAAAAATCAATTATTAGAAAACAACAGAACGTAAAAGCCATCATACAAAAAACCTTTGTACGAACAAAAACGTCTGTGAGACGAGGTCCAGATTACTGGGTACCACTGTGAGCCGGCTACAGATCCATATAATTGCACACGCTCTTGCAAATAACGCAATCAAATATTTGTAACGTCTGTGTTTGGATTCGAGTTTATTGTTCATTTTGAAACGTGTAATTTGCCCTCGAATGTATTTACAAATGATATATTTTAACAGCAAACACAATCTAAATAACTATCAGTCTTGTGGTACTTTAGTTACTGTTTATAGCCATTGTCAGACTTGTTCTGTATTTAAAGAGCGCATGACGATCGGATTTATGAGGACTCCGGTCTGGTTTTGGAAATGTTGATAAGTCACTAATGACATAGAATTTACATTAAATATATATGGCGTGGAGTTACTTTTGTATCGTAGGTGCAAGATAGAGGAGTATCAGGACTTATTGAATACAGTTTAGTAAAAACATGATTAAAAGTCATAAACTAAATAATGGCATTGGCATCTGATTTTTTATGTGGGTGTAGAAATGTGAGTTGCAGTCATAACTTTTAAAGCTACCGATTGTTATGACATTACATATCAGGTTTTTAGTAGATGAAAACGTACAGGATGAATCGTCTAGGAATGGAAATACCTTCAAACTTTGACCTTAATTTTACGGCCCATCTTAACGCCAATTCATAATCCTAAATACCCCATTAACACATTAAAAATAACGTTCAAATATGTGACTGTGGCACGGCTAAATGGTACACTCAGTTTAATTGTCCCATTAATTACGGGCACATGTTAATTTACGACGGCGGATAAAGACGGAGTGCGTTCGGAACGGTTTAGTATGCGCCACCGAGATAACTACTAATCGGTTAACATTTATCCACGTCGAGCTTGTTCCTTACATGCGCATGCGCTGAATACGATACGCTCTTGTTTGCACGCTCAGCCCTCCTTCAGGCATATATATCGCTCACTGATATTTCCCTGGTGTAAATCTTATTGTTGTACTAGGATTTCGTCGAGAATCTACTACATGTCATTGCTATGTAACAGATCCAAAAGTGTTGATAATAAATCCGTGAAACATTAAATTTTTATTAATAAGAAAAGATAGGGTAATATCATCATTGACAGCTGTGTTAAAGGACCACGGCTAGACACATGCCTCCCCCAATATATCCATCAATCTTTGATGTAGCTAATAAAATATTCAAGAAAGTGGTAATTAAAAGTGATATAGATTGATTGAGAGCCAAAATTCCCAGGCAACACGATAGGTCGTAAGTATATCTCATGGTGTATTTAATTATTAAAAACTTCAGTGAGAAAAAGCAGTAAATTGGAAAGCAGCAACACTTACCTACACGCGGCGGTACGGACGGTGCATTATTGATTACTTCTGGAATAACACCCGAATCGGATTATTACTGCCGCAGGCCAATAAATACTCGGTGGCCTGTACTCGCTTAGACGTCATCACTCATACATTTGTGGAAAGGCTTATTATTCTTCTCACCTGCTTAGGAACATCAGTTCCGATAAAGGGTCTTAACCGTGCCATGAGATTAACCTTTCCCCGAACATTAGATTATTGTGTTCGTATTTCATTACTTAATTTATCAAATCGTTTCAAATCCATCTTTTTATAATTTACCAAAAAAAGTTACAAATAAAATTGCTAAAAATGCGGTATTTCTTTAATTCAGGAAAAGGCACAACACATCGCCAACTATTTTATTACTGGATTACTGTCATTCAAATTGAGTACGCTTACAACAAAATCCTTAATCAATATAAGGATTCTAGTTCAGAATTACTAAACTAGAAAAGAGATCTGTTTATTTGAATTAAGAGTAGAATATTTGCTATATTTAAACTTAGCATTTGATTGACCAAATTAATTAGATATATCTAGAATCTTATTTATGTTCCGTCAACATTGGTTTCTGCTTTCGTCAAAAAATTCAACAGAGTATTTGTCGAGACAATGGAAAACCGTCGCAATGCGAATAAGGCTACTGCCATTGAGACACCACCCTCATCATTAAAGTCCAGTCCACTCAACCCAATATGGGATCTAAAATAATTATAAATGAACTCAAAACGCGAGCCTCATCGGCCTATTATCCGAGGAATCCTTTATCCGTAGCTGTATTATCGCCATTTACGGTGTACGATGCACACAGTTCAGAACAAAAGCCCAATTTGATTATTCAATGGTCAGGTCCAATTTTCTTCAAAAGGTCTCGGAACGGTTCACGATAGCTGAACATCATTTGGAGGGATCGTTTAGGTTAAATATCCCTTATATGTATTCGCATAACTTGTTTACGACGTAATAGAAACTTTTAAGTGAAACAGTTATGGAAAATAGACAGCGGATTGTAATTGAATTACCAATAGGTACTCTTGACCAATGCTGTTTTGGCTAAGTTCATCTCTAGGTTTACAACAATAGTCTCATATACAAATCCTTAGATGGCTTGGCGACAATCTTTACCGCTTAAGTAATAAAAAACAGAACATAAATTCAAAATGTTTTGATGTAATTGGCTACACGAGATACAAAATAATTAGAATTATAATGGCTTCGTCACTATCACATTCCAATGTTAAACAAACAAATCTGCACGATTCGCTGTCAATTCAATACTGGCACATAATTTGATAGTAATACTGAATTTATTACAGTTGCAACACTTAAACCATCATTAGCTCGTCACTCCGATCCCTACCAAAACAGTTGACCATCAAGCTTGGTGAATTTTAACAAATAAAATTTGCGAGTAGTTTTAACAGGTAATTATTAGGTAGACCAAATTTGCTTTTCGAGAGACGCGTTGCGAAATTTATAAGGCCTCGAAAATTAATGACCGTCTGTTTAAAATTACATAGGCTGCGATTACTAAAACAACAATTTCCAGATTCAAACTATACTTTGCGTGTCGTACTCACCACAAAATATTGGTATAAATCAGCTTCGACAAAATGATTTTAATATGTATGACGAGGATATAACGGTCACTTAATGAAAGAAACAAAATGGTAACAACCGACGAACACGAATTTCCGTTTCGAATCTACCTGAATAACACACGTACAAAAATAGGAAGTTGCACCAATCAACAGTTTAAAGAAGATTTCCAAATGGAACCGGTCCAAAACCGAGTGCCGTACTAGTCAATCATTATAACGATAAAAGCTTGTAGAGGTGTGATCGCAGCTACTTACAAACTAGGTCATGCAAATTGACAACATCCTGTCATATCTTACTCCAACAACATATTTGACTAGACCAATTTGTAATTAAACAATCTTCGTAGATATTTAACACCTATAATTTAAATTTACTATGATGACGGATCTTGTGTATCATTATTTTTTACTTGTGAAATGCTAGCTCGTTATCCCCGCTTATTTAATCCCTTAAATAATCCACGTTCACATGTCGGCTGGTCGGTTTCTCTAACATCGTTAAACTATTACATTCATTATCTTAAGCATTCCGTGACTTATGCCAGTGAAAGCTTACTAAATGATAAATTTTAACGCCCTTTATGAACATTTAGCCGATCCCGAAAAGGCCACCATGTATTATTAAAGATGAATATTAAAAATCGTGTTTTTAATCGCATAAAACATTCGAGTTTGACCGCAAACAATAATCCACGTATAAATCATAGAGCGAGCTCTCACGCGAGGTGAATCACTGTGTTCCGAGAAAGCGGAAACTGCCGAAATTCTCCGTTGGTTTTTATGGTACAAGCCGGCTGAGTTAAGTAGGACTCTGTCGGCGTAGCACCCGAGGACTTTTGTTGTTTATACAAAATAGTCGGTTGGTGCGGTGGTCGTGCGTCGCGCACCTGCGCGTGCACACCCGGCGCAAATCTCGGAGGGTGCCGCGCCTTAGGGATCGCAGGGGAGCAGGTAAACGGTCCCCAGACAACTTCTAACAAATAAAAGAGTGTCATATTTGAACGTTACTAAAACTGGTTTTTGTTACTAACTGAGTCGCAAGCTTATCGTTTTTGGAGCATGTGGATTTTACAAACTGTTGATGTTACGAAAGTTCAAGCATCGCATGTCGGCGTGGAGGGCGCGCGGCGGGCCACGCTCGGGATGGCTGCATCGGCGTTCTCAACACAAATCATATACGAGACATACAAAAAACGAGCTGTGGAATAAGTCAGAGTATTAATTAAGGCGGCGACCCGACACGATAGCCGCGCACTTATGTAATTATCTATTGCTCACAACAAATCCGACACTGTCGAAATCACATTTGGTGGGCATTTTTCTTTTACCTGACATTATGTAACTTTCAAATTATATGAGCAAATAATAAAGCATCTAAAATAATACCGTTAGACACATTATAATGAAACAGCAAAGGCCATAATCCACACCGGTTTTTTCTTAAATCGCAAAGATATTTCGGAACGGATTAATCTCTTTTTTGCATGTTCGCGATCATTGAATAGCCACAAATTAACTCAAAAACATCAACGGATCCATAAAATTTGCATTTATCAAATAAAAATTGATTTGATTAGATCATAACCACTACTGCAAATGCAGAGAGACAAAATGGCAACCGAACACGCGATATCATGTTTCGAATTTCAAACAGAGTGTGCAAACCGATCTCACGCTGAACTGTCCGGCGAAAGAGAGCGGCCTTCTGAATTCAGTAGCTTTATAATAATGTTTAAGTAATTACGATCAAAGTGGGCCCGAGTACCAGATGTCAGCGTTTCAAGCTCCGTTATTACCACGACATGCAAGTCTGCGCAAATCAAAAAAGGGTGTAATCATTGCAATTAAAATTGCTTTATTCACATAGAACGAGATTTAAATGTTTGCTTGTGTTTATCACTAAAGACGTTGGAGCTAAAACGGTCCCGATTCAGCCGAACCGGTTTTTAAATGCGACATAGAAACGGAGCTTGAGACATATAAATGAACAAAACGGCGGTTAAATACACTAATATCATGGAGAAATTATGGAGCTTTCGCAATTTTTTTTACTATGAAAACACAACTACGTTACGAAAATATACACCCAGAAATATATTTTATTGCTAATTAAGTAATTTTATTTCGTTTTCTTATTTGTATAAAATTCATTTCACAATAATTCACTAACTGAAACGATGTATAAGAAACTTGATGTCTCTATCATCTTCTATAGGTACGAGTACTATGCCTGCATAGACCGACAACGCCGACAGATCTTGTTAAGGCGTAGCCTATCTGTCACAGGTATACATGTTTCAGATAAAGACCATAAAATCTAACACCATTTGTATGAACCTAACGCCTAGCCGCTTAAAAAATGCAAAAAAAAATCTTTTTTACGCCATTAATGACCACGCGTTCAAAATCCTTCAACAGGTAGATGCTCAAAACAAGTGCAAAGTTTTACAACATTCTTTGTTCGGCCACATTTATGGAAACGGGCCGAGGCTCAACAGTTTCCGGTTGTTTTGTTTTACCGCCAATCAAGTGCGCACTTGTCTCTGAGATGTAATTGTTTTGATGCAGTTAACACGTGGTATAACTCTTAAAATCTTAGAGGGCGTAATGAAACAGATTAGTGTGGGTAAGACTTTTTTTTTACTTGTCGGTTAATTTTGTTTTTCTTTAGAAAACATGCTTTGGTTTTAACACCTACATGCGATTGACGTATAGCAGACGAATTGAGTTTTAGTGATAATAAGTTTAGATGTAGGCATTCCCGATCACTATGGAAATCTTTAGAGAATGCACATGTCACATGTCATGCTTCATATAAATGGTTTTTCATTAATATTCAAACGTTGCCTATTTATCCAATATCTAAATTTAAAACAAGGTAACTGTTCTTGTTAATGTCAATTATAAATAAAGCCCAGACCTATGTTTACTGCTTATTTACGATACAATTATATTGAACATTTATAAGCAGATAAATCACTCTCTCTAAAATATAAAGCTTTACATGCATACTTTTGGTCTATCCAAGATATGCTATTCAGGTTCGTCATAAAATAAAATAATTCGAACGTTAAAATAAATATAATATATTTACAAGCTTCAGTAACGTATATATATTATGTATTATTAAACAAAAGCTTGTTAGTTAAATGCTTTATTTAATAATAATTCAAGAAGATTTTCCAAAACACTTCACCAAAACTATTGTTATCGCCATTGCAACTCTAAAATCGGTGAGTACAAAAATAGATTGATCTAGCTCAAAGTCACCTCTGTGCGCAGCTGGAATCATTCTCAAGGGTCAATTTCCTCTAGACTAATCAAACGCTTGCATGTACTTGGTACAGGAGTCCCAATGGGTAATAAAACAAACGACAATCGCACATACACGTAACAATATTATCTCTATATAAAGTTATTACAAAACAGGCAGCTGACAAAAATAATTTTACAGTTTTTAGACCCCCTTGAACTAAGCCTAATTGCAATGATACACACAACCTACAGGATTTGTAGAAACAAATTGTTTAAAGGAACTTTCATCAAAATGAATATTAAATACTGCACTCTTATATTTAGTTCGTACAACATTTATTTCTGTCCACTTACTGCCGAAATTTGAAATCAGCAATTTATAATAGAGTAAAAAATGACACATTTATGGCTATTGTAGATTAAAATATTTCTAAATAGAAATTTCTTCAAAATGGTTGGTAACAGAAAAAATAAGTTACACTTTAAGTTGGATTCCTGAAATGTAAGATACATTAATTCTACTCAAAGTAACTCCTATCGATAATAATTATAAAATGCGGTCGCCATTGATATTATTTGGTACATTACTAGTTAATCGTGACTTGCGACGAATATTTACCAACCACACCTCGGTACCCACGACCCAATCCGGAACCATTCACTCGCATTAACAGAAAAACAAAAAACTGAACTTTACGACGGCGTCGCCGCTCTGGGCCGAGGTCACTGTAACAATGTGATACAGGGCTGCCATCAATATGTTAATTTATGTATTTATTACACAATTTCGGATTTAATTTTATTACAGAATTTAAATGAGTTTCATCAAATAAGTCCATTACGCTATGAACTGCATTAATTTGCGAAGCTTAAGAATGACAGCCTCATTATAAATAGATGCTTGAATTAAAATTGTCATCCGTATAGTGACTAACTGACTATTAATTAACCATATTTTCCACTGATAATCCTGTATTTTTTTTGTAGTGTTGTCTGACGAAAAGATATTAAGATTTGCCTACTGAGCATACATAATATATACATAGCCCGAACGCCCATACTTCCAAAGTATTTAATTACAACCAATACAACTGGTACATTTATTCTGTTAACATATCAGCAATCGTAAATTTGGATATTAGGCATATTTTTGGCTTGTTTTAGCAATGTGCAAACAAAAATCAATCAAATCAACAGTGGCAGCTAACTTACAATAGGTCAGTAAAGAGGCGGGGCGTTAATTGCTGATGTAGGTATTATGAACTCGATAAACCCAAATCATCGTAAAACCCGATGATGGTTACCCCGCAGCCCTGCATACAAGCGATAGGCGGCCGGCCGATAACTCGGTTCACACGGTGATGGCTCGCGCGAGCTTCCGAGAGCGCCTTCCGCCGCGCTTCGACTTGTCGCGACCTGCCCGCAGTCCGCGCCCTATCACCACGCCACTTCCGCCGGACACCGCAAACTTGTTGTATGTCGCCCCAGTGATAATGTCTCGTTGTCGCCACGATAACAACGGATCACCTACGCAGTGCCTGTATCTATTGTTTATAGAAGACAGCTACGCAGCAAAGTAGATAGGTAATAGGGTTGCTTTGGCACGTCAAGAGAAAAAAATATTAACATTTACAAAACATTCCGATGTAGTTATTCTTTTTATTTAAAAGGTAATTTTAACTACTTATTGATGCTTTGATCCCATTTGATTTGTGAAGCTATTTCCGTTCATACAAAATTCAAACCACAAACATTTGAGATAAGTCGAGCAGGCGACATATCCATAAGACGCCTCTTGTAGTCTGCTTTATGTTATATTTACTTGATTTATTGGATACCTACTTATTCCCTACGTGAATAAATAATAAATACAAAATTACCACACTCCGAGTGCCAGTAATTATTTATAAACAATGTGGTGTGAAAATTGCGCCAATATCTTGTGGGCATTTCCAATCGCCTGTAACCGAGTATGATAAAAATGGTTCACAAGGGAACGGAACAGAACAGTGCGCGAGTCAGTCTTGCAACCGCTTCCAAACAATCTCACGAAGATTGCCTCGGATTAACATCGTTCACATGAATTACACGTTTGTGAAATCACTTAAATAATATTAACTAGCGGTATGTCAAAATATTTATACGACCACTTTGATATAGCACTTCATAAGAGAGTGAGCAAATCATCGAACCAACTGCGAGACCCCTAACTCAGTAGACTTCACCAGCAATTTCGAATCCTGTTACTTATACAATGTGAGTGGCTATGTTTGGAAAACGTATTCAGCACCTTATTCCGTTGCACCTACTACTAAGAATTGACAATGACCGCAACACATCGCTCAGGCAAAAAAAAACTAGTTAACATTTACTTTAGCCAGACATAACGCTTCACTTGAACCCAATCATTTCATAATCCAATTACGGCCAGACGGACAGACAGAAACCTTGTCACACCTGCATACAAGTACCAGGGCGACAGATTGACATGGAGATTATAGAGATACGCTTAACATTTACTTAGAGTTAATAAGTGCAACCTAGTTGGAATATTCCACGTTGGATTAGTTAATAATCGTGTTTATATTATATATTTGATATGCTGTTATTAGTCATTGATTTAGTCGAGTAAATATGCGACAGTTATTCAGTGCAAGGTTTTAAAAGAGAATATAGACTAGCCTAAGAATAAATTTATATGGCCATTCGACAATTATATCGGTCTGCGTTGGTATACTTCTCCAACCTTATTTTACTGCTAGTTAACAAAAAAAAATTTGATCAGAGGTTTTCTGAAATTCGCTGGTAATGTAGGATATTTAGCTTCGTTCATTAGATTTTTGAATACACTTTTTAATATTTGTCATTAATTAATTATTCGTTTTTTAAAGCGACATATGACAATTAATGGCCTAAACGAATATCTTTGTGTTAGCACCTTATACCAACTCAATAACGCCAACAAATTTACTTTCAAAAACCACATAGATACGAACCACATCGGACGATTAAAGGTCACCACAAAAAGGTCAATTTCCTATTATGCTTTGAAAGGTCCAATACTTACAGACCAACATTTCACACAGCGTACATACAATAAACAAGCCTTATCACTTACCAGAGTGATAAGAAAGCTAAGACACGCCATAAAACGTCCAAGCGGCGGTGTTAAATAGAAACGAATTGGTGTTAAACTCATATCTGTCAATCCAACAAGCATTTGTTACGAGTTGTTCTGATAAAGTTTGGTTAATGTAGTTCCGTGGGAATATTGTATATAGAATAAATTATGTAAATACATATGTAGGTAAACAAGAATTATTCATTCCGACATTGAAATGGTCATAACCAACGTTTTACGTCCTCCGTAGTGCGTGACTTCTAGAAATTAATATGGACGAGCAATAACCATTTACATAGTCAATCTTTTTTTACTTGGACTTATTCTATATTTACGTGGGATCGATAAATTTTGCTTCATAAAAGTTGCAATAATTTCACAAAAACCAGTGCGCTTTTAAAACACTTTTATGAACAGAATCTAGATTTTCACGGTTCCATTTATACTGCAACTAAGTTTAGTTAATAGGCATTAAAATTTGTTCCACTCTCGACAGTTTCCTATTCGTGTCTGAAGCACTTAAACAAAATTGGCATCGTAAAAAATTCAAATAGCACTTTCATTATGATTGTTTTTGTAATTTTCCCCGGAGCGACATCACGAGCCATCACGAGCGATTGCAGTCGAGTTGTTGACCGTTACACCGATTCTAATTTCGACTGGCTCAACAAAAACAATGAAAGGTCACTCCATAATCCATCACACAATAGACGTTTGATTGTTATCTGATTTTAATTCATTATTCATTAATGTATTTGTTTTGGGTTTGTTCAATAAAACACTTTCAGTGCGGCCGTGATACTCTTGCATTGTTCAAATCATTATGATTATGAGATAAATATTATACCTACATCAACTAAGGCCCAACCTTTAAATAGTTAATTACGCATGTAATTATAAAGTAATGATTATTTTTTCTTCTGCTAACGACATAGGAAATTTACAAAAGATTTTTTTTATCAGTAAGTAAATGAAGGATTCTACTGCATTAAAGATTTATTACTATTTCACAAATCACCGTTACTCAAAGTTCTGTTCTATATGAAACAATAACAAAAACAATTCCGAACACTTCAACTCTAATTCACACATAACAATTTAATGGTATAGCTTCAGGCAAACAAACAGGTTGAAACATGAATCATTTCATTCCAATAGTCTCAAAGGTAACAGCTAAAGGCCGTAGAGCTTTGAGTATTCCGAGAAATAGCCCAGTATTTAATCTCGGATAAGATGTAAAAAGATAATGATGGCAAGAGCATTGTTCTAGTAATTTCAATGGAAGATTTAATCTTAGGCATAGAACCCGATGGAAGATCGGCACTCCACAATAGAGAGCGACATCATAGAGACTGCATTAAAATGATTAATGATTGTACAGACAACTAATAATGCACAAAGCATTCATACTTTCACGTTAATGATTCTTAACAAAAATGAGCAGACAGACGGATAAATGAACGTGCTTGATGATATAGAACGGCGAAGCGGTTTACTAATGAACCAGTAATACGTAACAAGGCATAGTAATGTCCCCTCTTGTTACCAAGACATAGTAGCTATTTGCGGTAAGAAGATAAACCAGACCTCACAAATATTAGAAGGGATGCTTTTAAATCCTTTGCAAACTATTATGCGTCCTGTCGAAGTTCTTTCGCCCTATCCCACCACACACCCGATGCTGTGACCCCTGTGCTTAAGGATTAACAGCAGCACGCAGTGTTGTCGCCGAGCACTAAAGCTCAGCGAATCTATGGGAACCTAATTTGTCATGATCCCGCAACGAAGATACAAAGCATGAAGTCAGAAAGTCTACAAATCAAACTACTGACCAGATTCCATGTCACTACAATAGCGCTCTCAAACTCCATTAACCGGCGGCACTAAGGAATTTCGAGCCAGACCTAATTGATTTTAAATTATTCGATAACGCATTGTAACATGTCGATATACGTGAAAAGCATTCGGATGATCTCAGATAACCGGTGGGTGTAATCCAGGCCCGTTTCTTTTTTATGGTGACCGTAATATCGCGGCGCACATTGTCCCGCCCAAATCTTGGAATATTTATGATATTACCCCAACACGGCAACCTCTATTGAAAGTCTGATGCGTTTCTTAAAGGCATACGGTCAAGCATAACTTGTGAACTCTTAGCAGCTTAATGCCATTTAGATCGCAGACATTGATTGCTATAAATCTAGATACAGATAGAGTTTGCTGTCTCGATATGCGGGCAAGTGGTTCGAATCTTCGATCGACTGATCGGAATTAGGAGGTATAACATGTAGAAAAATATTATTAAACCAATAAATAAAATGATATTTTTGGGTAATAATGACATCATAGTTCATATTGTTGTATTATAAAGCAGTAACATTCCTAATTGTAATCAGTCAATAGAATGCAACAATTTTGTCCTATTATTTCCCGTTATTCACCAAGTTGAAAATGAGAATATAAAGAACAAAGATTTAAAATACAAATTAGATATAATTACCATTCACCGTCTCGTAAGCAGTTAGCAATCATGAATACGCACTCTGCAGACGTCTAACAATAGCCACAGACAATTACCATATCATGGAGACAATACCAACATAATACATCCCGAGAAACCGTTATCGAATCTGTTTCAAAGAAATATATCAATTGTAAATATAATTAATTTATCAATAGTATACATTCAACTAACGTACGACTAATAAAATGCTCTAATAGGTTATCGTTTTGATATTCATTCCCATTCAGAAAGTATGAACGCTACACTAGCGTTGAATAGAAATTTGGCTTTTTACACCATGGACTGTAACAGTTTTACTACAAATATGGACTTTAAACATTAACGCTATGGTTCATGTTTGAATGTCCAATACCGGTGTTTTTTAAAAAACATTTGTCGGACTGTGCGGTGTGTGGGAGACTATTGAGACATCCGATACTAGGAAATCGAATCCTTAAAAACCCTTCAAGTTAAAATTTTAAAAGCCCAACAAAGATATATTTATTCTGTTAGTTTGATATATTCATTTCACTTCACACATATTACGTATAGGATTCCTGACGGAAATATTCATACATAACAGTGTATCTACAGGTAAGATCATTATAAAGGACCGTTAATGTCCAATGACTTGTGACAGAGCCACTCCGTAGTCGGCTTGAACTGCTATTTGCCAGTTGCTTTACCACTGTCTTAAAGTATTGCTTGTGCCGTGCCTTTACAAGAGAAATAATGTTATAATATTTATTAACATAGACACCATACAGTGGCTTAAGTCAACCACAACCTAGGTCATTTTATCCTGTTAAAAATCATATTACACCACAAACCCTTAGAAGACAACATCGAAGAGCTTACACAAAAATATTATTTACCAAGATGATCTCCGGTGTGTTTTTTACCATGGGCACTGAGAGGTTTTAACACTTTTTCATTTTTGTAACCTCATACCGGCCGCTTAGCCCGTAAATGTTTGGAGTTCGTGACACCGGCGCAAGCGCAGGCTTATTATTAAAGCAAACGGACGGACGGACCGACGGGCTGATAACCACTTGCGTATATGTAAAGTGTGTAAACACTAGACGCCGGTGCTCACATTTCTCCGGATCGATGGATGAAGTGCAGGAAGCCGAGGCAGTTGCGCAACAATTGTTCGTCTCTACAATGATTTTATACCATTATCTTTAAAAGGTTAGTATTGTGTAACTCAGGAATACTCTAAATTAAGATACAATTAATCGTCTTTCTCTTTGTCAATAATCATAGCATACAATTTTTAGCGCGTACATTAGCAAACACGTTGGTTAGTAAACATTTTGATGTAGCTTTATCTCAAGACTTTTTAGAACTGTAAAAAGAACATTTAAAAAATCTATTCGTTTACACCGTAATCACACAAGTCATACTCGGCTTCAGAAGCTTGTCATTTTTAGTTTTGTCCAAAGTTATTGCTTTAGACTTTTGATGCGGCATCAGAAAATACTGTATACATCTATGGAATCTTTAGTTTCGTTGATGACGTCTCACAAAGTCGAAGTACGTTATCTTGAGGTCCGATTGTTTACCGACAAAATATCGACGGGACCTGCACAAACACATAGACCCCACAGACCCGAGACAGGTTTGTCAACGTGCTATTGTGCGGTGTAAACGGATCACAATTTAGAAAGCTCAAACGCATTTTAAAATAATATTATTCATTTTTTTTTCGTGTTCGGTTCGTGTAATAACTTTAACTGAATATATAAACAATATTGTACATAATACAATACATAAATACAATTGCAATAAAATTGTATAGGTAAAGCAGGACGTCCTAATGTATTTAATAAAATAATTAATGCAAAATAATTTAATTATTACATTCACCTTTATTACAAGGGTTGTACTTAAGTCTTTTTTCCGTCAGGTAATGTCACGCTAAATTAATTTCCCTAACAAGACTTCACCCGTTCTAAATACTTAATTTAACTTAATATACACAATATTGTGTAGTGCGGAGTCGGAAAAAAATAAACAATGGTAGACTTTCGCATGAGAAACTAAAATTTCCCATACAATACTGTGGTGAATGAGCAATAAAAACATCATAACCTCATTGGTGATGTAAAAACCTCAAAACAATTATTTTACATAATGCTCCCGCATGCTTGACAAACATGTTACCATCTCCTGGCGACAACAAATAAAAACATTACAAATAGTACATACATACATACATAAACTCACGCCTGTATTCCCCGAAGGGGTAGGCAGAGGTGCATTTCTGCACCCACATTTCGCCAGGTATGTATCAGTCCCACGTAATAGGGGGCGAGCCTATTGCCGTTTTTCGGGCACAATTCCAGACTCCGTGCTGCTACTGAGAATTTCCTAATGAAAAAACCCAATAACACTTTGCCCGACCCGGGAATCGAACCCAGGACCTCTAGATCGCTCGGCACATACTTGTACCGCGAGACCACGAGGCAGACGTCACAAATAGTCTTGCCAACATTATCAAGTTCACAAGAAAATTTCCAATAATATCTACATAGTTTTACCACAAACCATTTTTTTCTTTAGAACGTTTTTATAGCTAAATTTCTAAATCTAGTCATGATTGCAATGCCTGCATGAACGTTGAACCGATATTGATGACTAAACAGAGACTCACGGAATTCTCAAGACGGTTATTGCAATTTTTATAACACCTATTGACAGTATTATTCTCGAGAGCGAAGCCTCAAGCAATAATTCCAACTTAACCCTGCAATCTACATGTGCGAAATTATATTCTCGAACACCTAGCCAGAGTTGCCATTACAGACTATCCCTGTAAACGATCGCCGCAAGCGCACTTTATGTACCTACCTCATTAAGTTAATAAAATTACGGAAGTACACATGCGGTTAACGACACAATTATGAGTCGTTAAAATGATGTCAATCACTGCTGAAGTTACGGGGACGTTGCATCGTAAACTGCAAACGAGGACCACTTTTTAACTACCCAATTATGTTTTAGTTTTATTCTCATATATGCAATTGCATTCTATTGAACTATTGCTTTGGCCTCCTGCTCACGATACATCGAATGGGCTTGAAATATAGCAAATTTTTACTAACGTACTAATGCCCGGTAGAAACCAATTACTCTTGGCCGAGCTGTGAGCATTAAGATGTTAAAGATTCTGTTTTGAAAAAATTAAATAGTCACTATCTCAAAACTGTGTTTGACAGAACATCAGGTCATCGAGACAAAGGATTAAAACTTTTGGCGCTCATGTGCTCACTCATGTATACCTTAACTAATTTTAAAAACAATAACAGGCATTATACAAATTATGAGGATATCAATAATTAGTGTAATGCTGAAAAATAATACGCTTAATTGAGTCCTCAAATGTAATGAGGAAAACGAATATTTTTTTTGTGTTGAAATGCCAATACTTGCGATTCTAAACGCTGCCGATAAATTTACCAATCAATAATTTATTAATAAACAATCACGAGTTTTATCGCTAAACAATTTTCATAGATTAATTAATTTTAACATTTTGTGCATTATGTCAGCTTCTAATTACACGTTACATAAAAAATCTATACAGGTTTACGTGAAAGATTTTAAAGGGTAAGTATGAAGATTTTTTTTAGAAAGATTATGTTATTACCAGTTTATATTGACTGAGATCGTTTATATGAAATTAAAACCTCATAATGAATTTTGACACGATATCAAGTTGAAATTGTCTGCATTCTAAATTGTTAGCAATCATGCCCGAAAGCAATTGATTGTAGCACTTGAAATGCCAAGGCAAACGGAGCATAAACTACATTTTGATACATTAAAAATCGTCTATGCAATATATCTCACTCGAAGCTACGAATTGATATATATTTTCGACCTTATGAATACCTAATGCAATCCAGCTGACCTTTTGGAAGAACAATAAATACTGTTATTCTATATTAAACACTTAAAAATTGCATACTATTTATCTATTTTTGGTCAAGCTAATGTTATGAATCAAGAGATATTTTTGCTAACAAAAAGTCCGCCAGGCAGATATGAACGAAATGGTTTCTAAGGATTGTGTGGTCCAAATACTAAAGCTATATATGGAAGCTTGCTCTTAAATCAATGTGGTAAACGCCATTTAATCGGTTATCGATATGTGACAAAAAATCTTAGAAATATTTTCGAAATTATATGTCATATTACGGTTTTAAACTAGTACTTTATTTTCCTATAAATGTAAACAGTATTTCTATCTTTGATTTCTATCAAGAATTGCTGCTGTCAAGTTATACTCAATGTCTTAGATATTGATACAAAAATTTATAAAAAAAATTGTCATTGCAAACCGTCTGTCGTTTTTCGCAAGGAGTTCCGGTGTAAAGATATAAAAAAATACTAAAGCCTTAAGTGGCCACTTAGTGTTCAGCGTACGTCATATGGGACAAGCAATAAAGCAACATTTGACATGGCGATCGTCGCGTCTTAAAATTCATGCACCCGAGCGCGTAACTGATGGAACTGTTCAAATATTCAGTGTTTCTCAGACGGTCGACGTTACAAATAAGTAAAGGCGATTCCGAGAACAATTTCTTGTCGTCGACTCGATTTAGCGAAACACGTTAAGATGTTACGAGTTATGCAAATGTGGTACGCGTACAGATATAGTCTATGGAGTCGACTCGTATCAAAAAAAAGCACGGCGATATTATTCAAATTTGGAACACAAACCTTTCTTACTCCATAAGTACCACCACAAACATTTTGAATACATGCTATCTCAGGCAAAATCACGAAATCTACAGTCTAAAATAACATTTGCATACTACTAGGCACAATTGGAGCCGATTGCAAATGGAGATTCATACAGGGTCCGTGGTCCGTTTAGTTGAGATTTATAAGTGACGGCGAATGTGCGCGCTCGGACGGGAGTCGGGGCAGTTGGGGCCGATCGTCTCGCCGCTCACAATTGACCATTAATTGCTTATGTTTATACAATTGGAACGATGTCCGCGTTTGTTCAACACGCTCGCATGTGTCGTCTATTTCAATACAATTGGTGCGAGGCGTTACAAAGAAATCATGTAATATCACTTGTCTTGTCACATTATCTGTGTTCATACTTACGAAGGAAGTTGGCAAATTCACGAATTAGGTGCATACATTTTAACTGAAGCTGATCGCAATAAGTTGTTTTATTCACATAATTTAATTGAGTTAATTTTTGCAACATAACTACTTTAACCGTCATCATAGATCAAAGACCGATTTCTATCAATTTTATTGCGATCAATAATTAAAATACAAATGTCAACGCATACTAATAGCGTTTAGTAGATTAACTTACTGATACTCCACTTTATAAAGAAAATAGGTACGTCCAGAATTGTCTCGCGAATAGATAATTCAACTAACTTATTCCAGAAAAGTGGCAATGCAAACTTAAAACTACAGCTTTCTGACAAACATGAGACGCCAGCCAGACTCATTCCACGTCCATACCTCAACGTACTTTGCATAGAAAACATTTTTTATGGCATTAACAACAAATTTATGCTGAATAGCCATAATATCGATGCAGCAGGCATACAAAACTTGTAATTTAACATATATTTTGTGAGGTATATAAAAAACTTTCCCTAAAAATGGTGTTTTTTAACCAACATTATCCCTTTCTCTAAGCTAAATATAACGCAGCGGTTGATCAATATTCAAAAAGTCCCATCATGGTCCCGACCACAGAAATCGTGTGTAGGCGCAACGAATACAAAATGTATACTTGACGCATTTGTATTCACACGGCTAGGTTTAGACGAACACGCAGTGGGATATGTAGAGAATAAAACTGTTCTTTCTTATCTTGCACAGATCTGGGATACTTTAATGTTTTCATTTGAACATTGTTCTGAGAAGGGTGCCTTAATCGACATTAATGTGCGAAATTATGATTTAATTAACGACATTTTACACCATAAAAGGATTATAACGGATATAAACGAGGCTTATATAAATGTGTGTATAAATCATAGCAACTGTGGTTACTCGGTTAATTAATTATAGTTTTGTTAACTTCTTTTTTGAATAAAACTGAATGGTAAAAGGAAAAAAAGATATCAGAAAACGCGGCAATAAGACCGGTAGAATATACTAACTTTTATGTAAAATTATAATTGTTTTATTTTTATCTAAGTACTTGCAAATAATATTTGGGTATAATACTTTGACCAGTGTCATATGGGCATTATGTACGAATTCCCTTTGCATATTATCAACAAAAAAAGGACTTCAATAAAATGGCGGCAAACTTAATTATACTTCAATTAACGGTTTTCGTATTACTTCTGCCGATATAAAAAGAAAATATGCCGTTTTCACATTATTTGGATTACCTAAGTAGGTACATATGTATGTAAAACAACTTTGACCGTTTAGTCTTATAATTCTTTTTTGTCGTAATTAATAGCTAAGTGTACACCAGTTGCCAAAATGTTAACGTTGGGCGAGAATCGCATTATGTCAGATACGAACTACAATTATATTTTTCTACTATGGGTTGAAGTTTACATGGCATCTGCTAGAGACATTTGATACATAAACGTTACTAGCAATGTGCTGGCTGCTGCGATAGAGATGCGAAATTGTTTGCAAAAGTGCTCATGGAACAACAATGCGCGTAAACAACGTCCACCTCCAAGAAATTATTAAATGCACACGAAGCTGAGCGCATGCCGGTGTCACAATACAATCCAGACAATTCGAGCCAACATCAACAAACGCGGTACAATTAAAAAACATTAAAAAACGCGATGCGTTGAATTCACTCCAGTTTTTAAAACGACTCGTTTCACAAGTCTGTAGTGTGAGAACCGAGAGGTAACCCGGCCGCTTGCGCACGACACCGCCGCGGCGCGAGCCTCGAGCGGCGCAGCACCACTCCACCGCGACCGGGTTCTCGCCTCGACCGCGCTTTCTTAAGCTCGCCAACAACTTAACTATCGCAACTGGCACTTACCTTCGACCCCTTGTATCCTGGTGGCCAGCGTCGCCACCACTATGATGAAGGACAGCAGTTTAATCCCATAATCCGGTATAAAGTTCCTCGACCACATTTTGTAGCACAACATTCACACATGGATCACACACATTTGTTTTACTCCTTCTGTCGTTTAAACACTATACAATCAACACTCACGGAACTAAATGTAAAAACTGACACTTCATTTTGTTTTTGAACTGTTGTTACGTCGAAAACATTTGTTTATTGGACATTTTAGCGGTAAAACACGTTCGAAAATAACGTATAGCCCGGTAGAAACATGCGCAGCCGCGTCCTGCTCGCATCTGACGGCTTTGTCTGTAAATACACAGCGTACGGTAAATCAAAATGGCCGCCGTTGCGCCTGTGTGCGTTGGGACTTCTTGTAACTTTACGTATTTTTAAATATGATTATTTAAACTAAACAAAAATATTAGACATTGTTAATATAAAACAATTCACACGTTATTTAAGTCATAAATACTTATGTATGAGGATAAAACACCGTGAGAACATAGTCACACACACATACAAAAATACGCGGAGGAATGTTGATTCAATGGAGAAATCAAACGAGACTACAGTGCTGTGTGCGCGCAACCAGTTGGAAGCTTTTGAACTTTGTCGTTCAACAACCACACCAAAGATGGCGTTATAGTTGAATTACAAGGGGGATGAATTTATGGTAGCTCAGGCATATTTCGAAATATTTGAATAAAAATCCACATTTATTACAGTTAAAATACAAACAATCAAACAAATATGTTTTTATTTCATTTTGTACGCTGAAGTACGTGACATAATTATAACATTAATGAAAAGCATTATTTTATATGATAGGTACATTGTTTTATTTTACGTTTTATAAATATATTTAGAGTTTTAATATTCATGACGTCACCAAATGGCGTCAATATGTACCAAATTTAAAAAACAAAATGTTTAATCGATATCCGGTTGCTAAAGCCGACAAGCGGAGTCAAAGATTTTGTTTTAAAATTGTATAACAATAATTAAGGCACAATGGCGATGTGTTATGAAAAACATCCATTTGAAATCGAAACAGACGACCGGCTGACCACTATAAACACGAAAATATTTGAAATCAAGAAGAAGATACAACTCTCAGGTTTGCTTTTTATGTGATCATGGGATTATTTGTTTTGTACCTTTATGCTACATGTCCTTCGTATGTTTACCTAGACTGACATGTATTAGTTTTAATTTTTTTAATCTCGTCACTATAACTATTATTTTAGGTATTTTTTTTAAATTTCCTATTAATATTTGAAAGATATTGACTTCGGATTCAAATGTCATTGAGCAAAATTCATAGAATAAAATTACCTACTGCTATAAATTATTTTTTGTATCATACTTTCATTGTAAATTTTAACTAGAACGTACTAGCCTGAAGACTTCATACGTGGTTTATCAAGACCTCATTTCAATTTTCGCGGGCTAATTCCAACGCAAACTACTCTGAATTTTCTTAGCTATGCGTGTTTTTATGCTGAAATAAGTACCTATTTATTTTATTAAACATAGGTACTTTATAAATCAAACTTTCTTGAAAAACCTGAATGCATTTCATGCGTAAATTTACTAATACATGTGGAATAATGTAGTGTTCCTGTGGGCTGAGTAGAGAATTCTAGATTCCGCTTGGATGAAGCTAGGTCCCAATGTACTAACATTACGGTCTGGCATAACCATGGGCATTAAATTATGTGGAAGTTGGACCATTAGTCATTACTCAATGGTTTTATTTACTACTTTTTAATTGCATATTGCAATTATAAATTGCATGTCTACAAAGCTATGAGCCGACGACAAAAAAATATAATTTAAATTACAGAAGGTCAAAGGAAGTCCCATTACGAAGAGAACGAAGCAGAGAAGCAGCAGAACAATGACCTAATAGACACGCTGAAGAAAGAGATCAAACTCAGATTGACAGAGTTAGCAGAAGCTAGGGCTGTGATTGGTGAAGAGGAGATCCAAGTCAAAAAGTATTTGAACAGCGTATGCCCTATTGGCAATAAAAACGCTGAACAGGTCAAATTCTCTTGCCTCTAATGCCAAATCTGTATTCAAAATGGCCGTCTCGGGTTCGATATTGAGATTAAACAAAGTGCTGTCTTTACTCACGTTTTGCCAAATTCTACGTAGCAAATTATAATAGTACCTAGTAGTTTCAGTAGCGGCACAAGGATTGAAAATGTTCCATAAAACAGCAATATTTTCACTGCAAAACCTTACTTCCAGATAGTCCACAACCTCGACCTAAAAGTTATCGAGCAAAGAAAAATACTCGACCTGTTGAAATATGAAAGACGGAGCAAGAAGAAAAAACTAACGGACTTGGAGAAGGAGTACGAATGCTTGCTCATAGAAAGCAGTAAGAGCGAACTTGTCAAATCGAAAATCACCAGCAGAGCACGGAAGGTGAGGACCCTGGCTTGTGTTATATTAGTTTATAGATAATTTCTGCTTATTAATGTTGACTCAAGTAGTGATGGCCTCGAGGCTAAGGCGCGCGGTCGAGATTCTCAGCGGGCGCAGGCTCAAACCCAAGGCACACACCTCTGACTTTTCTAAGTCAGTTCACAATAAATTATCACTTACTTTAATGGTGAAGGAAAACATCGAAACCTGCACACTTAAAAGTTCTTAGGAATTTCTTAAGTGTGTAGTCCGCACTTCAATAATAGTACAATCGATAATAGTAACAGCTCCACCACTTGCATCAAATGTATAGTCTAATCCAAATATTACCAACCCGTATTAGGCCAGAGTAGTGGACTAAGGCCTAAAGCCTCTCAGTTGTTGAGGAGACCCGTGCTTAGCAGTGGGACGTATATGGGCTGATGATGATGATAACGTATGTTGACTCATCAATTTATCTTTCTCCTGCGGTAGAAATTTGTGTGCCGTGCGTTTGTAAGGTTCTAATTTCGATATCCGGGTCAAACAGTCACCTCAAAAATAATTCTAACTTTGAGTTTTTTGTAAAAATCTGGATTGGACTATATAATATGCATTCAAAATTAACTTTCAGCATGTTTCTCACTTGGAGAATGAAATCCATAAGGTGCTTATACAATGGACGGAGGCGGAGTTGGTCAAAAAGAAATACTTTTCTATCAGGTAATGAAAATAGGTCATTAAGAGTATATTAAGATAATAATGCTTAATGTTTAAGCAGCTTCAAGAAATTTTGTTTCTTTTGTAACTGTTACTCTAAGCTATTTAAAATACAGAATAAAACAGTTGCGTGTTACTGAGAAATTCTTTACTTATAAGTTTATCACATACATAATCTCACGCCCGTATTCCCCGAAAGGGTAGGCAGAGGTGCATTACTGCACCCACATTTCGCCACGTATGTATCAGTCCCACGTAATAGGGGGCGAGCCTATTGCCGTTTCTCGGGCACATTTAAAGATTCCGGGCTGCTACTGAGAATTTCCTAACGGAAAAACCCAATAACACTTTGCCCGACCCGGGAATCGAACCCGGGACCTCTAGATCGCACGGCACATACTAGTACCGCGAGACCACGAGGCAGTCTATCATAAAACAATAAATAAATTATGATAAAAATGTATATGCAACGTTTTCATATCTTCACAATATTTTTATACAATAATTATGTTTAGTATGTCACAGACAGGCGCTGATTGACGATTCGGTGAAATTTGAGAGTTCGCTGTCTCGCATCGAAGATTTACTGAAGAAACAGAGAGATGAAATATCAAAACTTGAGGTAAATATTATATCATGTATAACAAGAAGCATCTTTGTCGGCCATTTATTTATTTATTTTTATTTATTTATTTATCACACTTTATTGTACACCACAACACATACAGAAACATGAATTAGGAATAAAATAGGTATGAAAAAGAGTGGAACAAATGGCGGTCTTATCGCTGAATGCGATTTCTTCCAGACAACCGTAGGATGGACTGGAAAGTATAAGAAAAACAGAGCGGGTAATAATAATATCTACTTATATATAAAATAATATATGTGACGTACAATTTTAATACGAATAAACTAAACACGAACTACATACGAATAATATAAAAAGAAAACAACAATACAAATACATATGAAATATACTACTATGTACATACATAAATACATATATCACAAAACAAATAACCATTTACAATGACTGTGACAAGTAATGTTCCTTTACAAGCTTTTTAAAAATAGGAAGTGATTTTGCTTCTCTCACTGACTCCGGTAGTTCATTCCATAACCGAGCAGCATTAACAGTGAAAGATTTACTGAGGAACGAACTGTTATGTTTCGGAATTCCATTTCGACGTATTTTATAGATAAACAGTATAACAACGAATGAAGAACTTTTAAGCATACGAGTTTCTAAATTACAGAAATAACACAATTTGCCACAAATACCTACATATGCCATTTAAAAAGAATTGTATAAAACAAATCAGATGTTAGACAACTACAAAATGCGACTTTTTTATTTTTTCACGGCACTGTGACACCACTAGCTCATGATTGTTAGTGCAGTGCGGACCAGTCCAAATAATTATTACGGCTTATTTGTTACGAGATATACCAGAACTAATATTTCTCCACTCTTTTTCTTGAGTTTGTAAAATTGACCAATCCGCACGAGGCCAGCGTATTGGTGTAACTTCTAACCCCTCTCAGCTATGGACGAGGCCTATGGTAAATACAGGGTGTATTCAGACCGCGATCGGAAACTAAGGCAGGTAATAGCTACGGTGATTACGAATACAACCATAGGTATTAAATGTATGTAGTTTTAGAAAAACGTCCAATAATGGTTTCATAATTACCGTAGCTATTACATACATACATACACATACTTAAACTCACGCCTGTATTCCCTGAAGGGGTAGGCAGAGGTGCATTTCTGCACCCACATTTCGCCAGGTATGTATCAGTCCCACGTAATAGGGGGCGAGCCCATTGCCGTTTTTCGGGCTCAATTCCAGACTCCGTGCTGCTACTGAGAATTTCCTAATGGAAAAACCCAATGACACTTTTCCCGACCCTTGAATCGAACCCAGGAGCAGGACCTCTAGATCGCACGGCACAGACTTGTGCCGCGAGACCACGAGGCAGTCGTAGCTATTACCTGCCTTAGTATCCGATCACGCTCCGAATGCACCCGGGTTTTGAGTAGTTGGTCCGTGAAGAAGCCGCGGAGATGCGAGTGCGCGCGAGCTGCCTGGCGGCGGGCGAGGCGACGCGCGCGCACCACGCCGAGCACGCGCGGGCCTCCGAGCGCGCCCACATCGCACAACGGTTCGCGGACAGGAAGCGGGAACTGGAGAAACTGGAGAAGAGGGTTTTCCCGCCACAAGGTACTTTATCTCCCTTTTATTGTAGAGGAGAAAGCTTTTAAGGCCCTTCTAGAAACTTTCTCAGTCTTACAAAAGCCTAAACCAAAAACAATATTGACGAATCACCCGAATTTTGTCTTGGTGTGCGGTTTGAACCCTGTCGTTCTACAACTTTTTATGTCTAACCAACTTCGACACAAAAGCTTACAAAGTTTATGTAAAAAAAGTTCAGAGGCAATCATAAAACTGCATTTACTATTTATTTTTGGGAATTCTTGACTACTGCTTATGTTACCATAGCAAACCTGTATAAGGTCTACAGTACATAGACAGGCCTATGAATTCATATGTACTTTTACAGCAAGGTTAGTAGTTCGCCAAGAGTCTACCGGGTCAACTGAAGCAGAGGCCGTTGTGGAAGAAGCGTCAGCGGCCGCGCAAATGGAAGAAGTCTTCCAGAGGCTCATGAAATTAACAGGTTCCTACTCCTATCATATCATACAACACGTCACATCTCCTCGTTTCAAAGCATATCCCAGGAAATTATTTTTGCTTGTCATAGTCTTTTTATTGAGTTGGTAAATTGGATACTTATTCATTTATTATCATTTTTTATAATTTGTAAAATTGGACTAAGGCATTCTAATTATCATCAACCATTACCATTCAGCCGCTTGAAAAACACCGCAGTATACAGACAAATACGAATTACGAATAATTACAACGTTTTTCAAACAGTCGATCCAACTCCCCTTTTCATGGTACACTTCTAATTCTGTATTTCTAGTATCTATCAATATCAGCCCATATACTTAAATACCGCGAGCTTTTACATCTGACACTAGGCAGACTTTGATTCTACATACTGGTCTAGTGCAGTTTGATGGACTATACTCCTAAGTCCTAAGAAATTTCTCATGTACTTTAAGGTATACCAGAATTTTTAACACAATAACATGTATTTGTTCCAAGGTGTGACAGAACCCGAGGAGGTGTTCGACAGATTCCGCGCCCAACGAGAGACCTGTAAACGGTTGAACTACCTGCAGCAGACCACGGAAGAAGAGAAATTGGACTTGGAGCAGAACCAGACCAGCCTTATGGCGGAATTGGAGGCCTTCAAATACGCTTCGGTTAAGGATAAGGACGAGTAAGAACTTCTTTACACATATGCACATCACATTTACCTATTCGCACCCTCACAGTTGTAGAGGAGGCTTGTGCCCAGGGGATGTATGTATATGTATGGGCTGATGATGATTATGCACATAATCTTGAACTTGTGATGATGATGTATGATCGAATGGATCCACGTTCGGATCCTAGGTCACGTGGCTAAGCATGTATGCAGAAATGGACTTCCACGCTCCTCTTTTGAGAATAGTGCTTATGTGTATATATGTAGAACAGAATTTGTTGTGATAGCAGTGGTATTGGTATTAAAAAAATTTTTACTACCATAACTGTTTTTATACGATTATTCCGCAATATAGCCTCATATTTCGCGGTTAATAGGGGCTAGAATTGCATGGCGTGCAAAGCCTACGTTGTTAAAAATAATTTTATATAAAAAGTAACTCTTTATTTTTCACCATCATTGAAATTACAAAAGACAATTAAAATAATTTATATGTTATGTTTTAATACTTCAGAGGGCAAGATCAAATAAACGAGTTGAAAGAAGACATAAAGAATGAAGAAGAGATTCATGGAGAATTGTTGAAGAAGATAGAGGAACTCGAGAACTTTCTACTTGAGATCAAACGATTACTTTACGACTTGTGCAAACTTCTAGATGTAAGTTAAATATATTTTGTTTTATACCTTTACTTTGTCATGTTTTTATGTACCTCTTTGGTAATAGAAAACAACATCTAAAGGCGTGAGCTTTTCTAATTAAAACGTTTCTAATCCCATAACTCTTATTTAAATATGATAGTAGCGACATCTGTTATTTCTGGCTATAAACTAACGTTTCTGAATCTATGGCGGGACCATAGATTCCTGGGTCGACCAAAGTGTTATTAGCTCTGTCTATAAGGAAATTTTCAATGACAGCATGGAGCATGGGATGGAAATATGTTAAAAATACGTGGAACTTAAACATATTTAGTGATGCATGGTATAAGCAACATACCCAGGCCTAACTCCTCGGAGATGCAGGTTTCAATGTGTGAGAAATTTGTATATATTTTTCCAGATAACACCCGACCCATCAATGCCGGAATGGACGACAGAAGCGCGCGACGTACAAGAACTCGTGATGGTGTTAACCGCCAGATACGAAAAAGCGCGCGCACGATCCGATGATGTCAAGGAACGAACAAAAGATGTCACTACTATCTTCGTTCCGTCGAATGTGAGTTAATATGGCCACATAACATAATATTTGCATGCGGACGCGACGGCATTGTATAATGCAACCATATCTTTGATGATTCTTTTCAAAGTAGCAACACAGAGTTATTAATCGATGCCGTTGTGTCGCTAGCGTCACTAGAAAAAAATCGCAGTACGATTTCTCAATAACTACAACTTCAAGCATACATTGCAAAAAATAACAACTGTAAATTAATTACAAGAATCAGGAATCATTCTTTTAAATATGTATGTTGAAATGAGTTAATATAAATTCCAGTTTATCCATTGATTGAATTTAGTTCCGAAAAACCTTAGTAGATGGCGCGATTTCTTTGTTAGCCTTTTAAGAAACTACAATGTCCTCACTCACTTGATATCATTCGTTTTACTTTGCAAAAACCAGATAGAGTGTAAAGTTTGTTATGTAAACCGTGACGTCGAAATAATTTATCCAAAAAAATGATTTTTTTATTATTCTGGTATGACAAAAATTACCTGTGGTAAACACGATGTTGTCCAAATAGAACAAGTGACGAGAGACTGTCACCTCTACCACCTACATAATACGAGTATAATGAAACCAAAAATACATGATTAATTTGAAGCCGACGAGCGCAGCGGCTTCAGTGGCCGGCATGAGCGTGCACAGCCACAGCACGCCCAAGGAATCAGAGAAACCGCTCCCCACGTACAAGGAACTGGTGGAAAAAGAACCGGTGAAGGCGCCGCGTGAGTATTTCTTTGCAAAATATCACTTAAACACTATTGATATTAAATATTACTGTATTCTATCCATTCTAAAACATGACTCGCTTATCTGAGTATTTTTACAAGGTATTATGTCAAGTTAATGGACTATGAATGTTAAGAGTGTGAGAAGATACTCTCGTATTGCTCTCATCATCATCATCATTATCAGCCTAAGGAAGTCCACTGCTGAACATAGGCATCCCCCAATGACTTCCATAGTGACCAGTTGGAGGCAGCCTGCATCCAGCGACGACCCGCAACCTTCACCAGGTCGTCGGACCATCTTGTGGGTGGTGTGGTAACTATTGCTGTAGACCAAGCAAAATATGAGTCAAGATAATAATTTGTGGCATTCAATGGTCCCTGCTTATCCCCGTGCATGGAATGGAAAGGAAGCGTGGAATTCTTAAAGAGCGTGCGCAAAAAATGTGGTTATTTCTAAATTTATGATTACTTTACAGCATCCGACGAAGAAGAAGATATACCTTCAAGGTGTTATCTGAAGAGGCAGGCACAAGTCATCGTGGACACCAAGTGCAGGAGGAAGGGATTCCGCGCCTACCCGAGGAGATAATTTCATTGACAATTTTATATTTTGCAAACGAAATAAATAAATAAAAACTATTTTCGTTTTTCTTATTAAAAAAATCTTAGCTAAACATTATAATAAGAATAACTCAGAGCCTTAGGTTTTTATAAAATAAATCCTATAACCTTATCATAAAATCGGCAAAGTTATTAAGACGTAAAACAAACATGCTTTCGTATTTATATGTAGTGGATTATGCGCTAAACTTACACTGAATTGTCAATTATTTCCTATCATTATGAAGTGAGGGAATTATTATATGTTTTAAATACCTTTATATTCCATTTGAAACACATAGGAGCACAAATGCAACAATACCCTACAAGATACCTATACTTAAAGGTTCAAAATAGTTTGCACAAAAAATGTTTACAACCGTTTTATAACTTTGTTATTAAAACAAAAATCTTTATACGATTTTCGATACTCACTCAAGACCATAACATTTCCTTTATAACGTGACTTTATTTCCTTTTTCACAGTTTGAAAACTTATCAAAATCATGTCATTGAGAGCTGTCAAATCATTTTATAACATAAATTATACACAGATGTTTAGAAAAATATTTTATTTAATAATCATTTAGAAAATATCTTTAAAAATGTTTTGTTCACACAAAAATTCATATCTTCAACTCGTATGCTCTGTAAATCCAAAAGTTATCAACAAAGCAGTAGATCGGGCGATGCAGAGGAAATACTTTGACCCTCACATAGGTAAATATTGTCTGTTAAAGTATTATTTCACCAACGTTATCATCAGTACGTCGACTTCTGAACATGCTTAAACTACCCACAAAGATTTCCATCGTCACTAATGGACTCAATTATGCTTCTAACGATTTAGGTTGTTTACTAGGATTTGTTTTCATTTGATCTGTTTTCTCCTGCGCCATGTAAGTCGTTCTAATCCATTGGGAATGCCTCTACCTAAATGTTGTAAAGCGTGAAGAAGTATTTTTTAATACAGGCATTATTTTGCCGACAAGTCGAATAGAGACGTTAGATGCAGAGCAATCACCGTGCCATTATAACTCAGTTGGATATCCTGTTTCATCTACAGAGATGCCTCCAGCACAAAGACTGGAATCTATGCAGCCGTCGCTATACGCCCCGAAGGTGGATATTACAAGAGCGAATATTGGTTTTGGTCGCATCGGCCTCAGAATCCTCAACCGAGAACTGCACTCCCCAGACTATCTCGTGCAACTTCAAGCGCTCCATAGCATCATGGATCAGGTCTATACTATTCCGTTGCTTTAACATACATCCGAATGAAGAAGCTTACCTGGTGGTGAGAGATTACTGCTATTAATAAATACCACTAATGCCTCGATATTAAAATCCGTTCAAAATGACAAAGGGCGAGAAACAGGTGGAAGTGGGATAATAATTAGGTCTCAGATGAATTTGTTCGTGGACAATAAAAATAGTTTCACTAAATGAATAAAAGTTTACATTTAAATTCATATAGAAAAGGTTAATTTCTGTCGTCCATTAAATTCAGGACATCATGACGCCTAAAACACACCATAGTTGTCCACGCAAATGTGACGCATGTCTATGCAGATATGTGGGATATTCCTTGGTGATCAATACCCAATCTGGTACTGAAAAATTAAAAAATAAACCTTTAATTCGAACTTCACCCTTATTTTTTGTAACAGGTCCAGATATCAGAAAACGCAATGTTCCTCATCAAGTTGCAAATCGTGTATCGTCTAATAGACCTGATGCTTGACAAAGATCCCATCATAAAAGAGAAGGTCTGCATCATACTCAGCCACCTTTGCAACTACTACCAAGGCAGAGTCAGGATAATGTCCCGACCAGTCGTCATTGAAAACCTCATGAGATTATTCCTTAGGGACCGCAAAGAGATACGATACGCAGCCGCATATACGCTCAGAACTTTAGCAAGGGACAGATGCGCGTGCGAAATGATAATGGGCAATGACAGCATCATAGAAAACCTGTTAAAAATGATTAAAAACGACCATGCTGGTATAGTTTTGCTTCATTTGAAAACAATAACCAATTTATCAGAGTGGGATCCAGAACGCCCCCTAAAAGCGAACGCTTTTCAAGTGATGCTGACGTTGTTTAAAAATTCTGATCCGAGATTGGTATCTGGCGCGATGGATTGCATGGCGCAACTTTGCAAGCATCAAGTTGGCAAGAAATTGGCTGACAATTACGATTTGACGTTTGTATTAAGACCGTTTTTAGTATCGCGGCATATAGAAGTGGTTATAAGCGCTGTAGGGCTGATGGCTTATACAACATTGACGACGAGGTCCAAATGGCGCGCGAAAGAATGCTGCGTGGAGGTAACTAAACGGCTTGTCAATTTATGCCATACGCCAAATCGTCCTCTCTTACAATTGAGATGCATGCAGGTTTTGATAAACCTTTGCGACTGTCCCGACATCAGGAACCACTTGAAAACTCAGTGGGAGGACAGAGTTGTTAACATCAGGATACGGACTCATGAAGAATGGGACGGGACATCTGAGACCACCACGTATGGACTCGAAACGGGTCATAACTACAGAACTATGTGCATAGAACAAGTGGAAACAATTAAAAATGATGAAGGAGACAATGCTGAGGTTGTAAATGTGCACAGCTATTTGCGAAGACTGCAAGACATTAAGAAACGGTTGATACATGCTATTAACTTCAAAAGTTATAGAGATTAATCGAATCTATATTAGAATTTCCAATTAAAGATTTGATTACTACTTAATTATGATGCATTCTTACTGTTTCTATGTCAGTGACTTGATGTTAGTCAACCAAGCGTACCGAGAATGGTTTTAGTATTTGCTTAATTAATAATTATTCAACATTGCCAGCAATCAGACAATATTAACAGCTCCACCACTTGCATCAAATTTATAGTTTTTTTTTTTTTATGGGAAAGGAGGCAAACGAGCTGGTGAGCCACCTGATGTTAAGTGGTCAACACCGCCCATGGACACCCACAATACCAGAGGAATCATCGGTGCGTTGCCGGCCTTTGAGGAAAATATAGGCTCTTTTCTTGAAGGTCCCTAAGTCATATCCATTCGGAAATACCGCCGAGGGAAGCTGATTCCACAAAGATGTTGTGCGAGGAAGGAAGCACCGTTTAAACCGCACTGTTGAGGAACGCCATTCATCCAGATGGTAGGGATGGAACTTCAATTTAACCAAATATTACCAACCCGCAATAGGCCAGCGTGGTGGACTAAGGCCTAACCCCTCTCAGTTGTAAAGAAGGCCCCTGCCCAGCAATGGGACGTATAAGGACTGATGATGAGTGATGAATCCAAATATTGTACTTCTTACCAATGTATCATCATTATGCCTCAAAATCTTGTCAGTGCTGGACATACAAAACCCTGGAACCTTCCGATATCAAATTTTCATATTATGAAGTTAATATTAAATCCCAAGAAAGCGTGACAGGCTTGTTATAAATAAAACATCCAATTAATATTCAAGCATTTATTCCATACGTTATAATATCAATAAATTGTATGACATTTGAGCTACACATTTGGTATGTATTTAATCGGAGACGTTGTCTCCGCTACCTTAAAGCTACGTTTTCAGTCGATCAGACTATTCTATATCTATGGTACATGTTAGCAACATGCGTTCGAGACGTGAAGCGGGATTCCCGTCGTTCCGACAAAACGCAGTATAATTATCTTAATATTTAACATAACACTCATACCGCCGTACGAAATTTTTATTAGTTATTATTAAAGTCTACATTAATACATTTTTGTAAATCGACAAAGAAATTTAAAATTTCTTAAACAAAATCGTTATGCGAAATCTGCACATTTATACACATTGAAACGAACTTTTCGATAAAATTTAAATACATTTTTCAAATAGCTCGAAATAACAAAACATATAAGTACAAAGAATATTATTTTTACTGCACTGGGTGATATCCAATTAGTAATTAATCTCTATAATCACTAGAAACAACTAAAAGCTTCTGTCAAACCCCAGTACACCTTATTAACTTCGGTAAACATCGGAACAACACCTAGAGTACACCAACAAAATGGCAGCCGTACCAAACGCAGCAAGATATGTACATAAAATATGAGAATTAACATCAATTTATTAATTAATGCATCATGGCACCTAATACTAATACTTCGTCGATTATTTTGTTCTTTGTCATCGATTATCACAATTTGTTTAAACTCTACGGGCAAAATAAATAGTTTACGAGAGATGAAAAAGTATCGACAAATTTATATATTTATCGAATTTAATAACAATTTTAATAGACTAGCTATTGTACATGTCGGCGATACGCCAGAATTATCGTGTCCAGACTCCATAGTAACAGAAACACACACACAATATAGCTTGGTTTATTTTCAGACAATTTCTAGTATAGAACTGAATTCAATGTGAGCTGCAATGGCCGTTTTATATAAAACCAACTGTCACTTAACATTTAACAATTGCAACTTCCTTTACATCATGTAATTGAAATTACTGTACAATTAATTATGAAATATAGTTCAAAAATCAACATTAATATTATAATGAATTTTACATAAATCCAAATAATTTATTTTACACATATTACAAATTTATTTTAATAATCAAACACTACTTTACAAATGGCGCTATTAACAATATGTAAATATCATCACATGTTATTTATTACATAAAACATAAAAATAAGTATCAGAATAATGTTATTTAATTCTTATTGATTTTACTTTGAAAGTTTCTGGAGTAATAGAAATAATTAAACATTAAATTAAATATCTCATGTTTTTAAAACAGATAGCAGTCAATACAGTGTCTGATAATTTTTAGACTGTTTAAATTCTCAGTTTTGTGATCACAAATAGCTATTTAAATATTAATCTTAAATATTAATTATATTTATGTAACAATATAATCATTATTTATTAGTTTGCGCCCATACGGCCATACTGACTCCAGCGCGTCCCCTGCGCTGTTTTAACAAGGCGTCACTCATTTCGAGATCTAGCCAACCCACAAGGCATCACTCATTCCGAGATCTAGCCAACACACAAGGCATCACCCATCCTGGGCTCTAGCCAACACTTAAGGCATCACCCATCCTGGGCTCTAGCCAACAAGACCAGGATCAAGGATACGCATGGTGGCCAGCCAGCGTTTTGGGAAGGATATTGGATAGGAAAAACAAAATTTGTCTCATAAACACATCAATGCATATACATAAAATAATCATCTTAATTCATCATGATTAGTTGTATCAATGCAATGCAATTACATAGATCCAACAACGTCAGTAGAGGAGGTGGAGGCCTCCCCGCGTAAATCGTTCGACAAATCCTGTGCCCATACGGTCAATTCATCTGAGTTGCTAGATTCATCCAAAGGGTCTGATTGAGCTATGGGAGCGGGACGTAAGGCATCGTGACTAGCAACCTTTTCTGAACAGCCGCGAAGGTTAACATGCTTAAGCCGATATCGGTCATTCGGTAATACTTGTAAAATTTCCATTGGGCCTTCAAATTTAGAGCCTAACTTAGTAGTGTGGCGTTCGTGGGCCCGCATTAGGACAAAATCACCAACCTTAAAAGGGTGGATTGTGGCTTTACCTTTATCAAAACGTGATTTATCACTAAGGGACCGCTCGTCCATCCGCTTTTTAGCAAGGAATCTAACTTCATTCAAGTCGTCTGTCGGTTCATCATCGTCAATTTGCAGTATTTTAATGGCAGGTGGAGAACATCTTTTTCCTAATAATAATTCCATGGGACTTTTACCTGTACTTTTTGAAACTGTGCAGTTTATTGCTAATTGTAATTCTTGTAAGGCTGTGTGCCAAGGCCTATTAATTTCTATAACAGACATGTTATCCTTTATAACTTTCATCAATCGCTCGACCTGCCCGTTGGCCCTACTAGCTCCTTTTGCTACAACATGGTGTTGAATCCCATATTGTTCGCAAAAGTTTTTAAAATCTGTGGAAGTCATGCTTTTATCTTGATCAGTAATTAATCGCGTTGGAGTGCCGAATATCGTAATTAGATTTAAAAAACATTTGATTGCCGTATCGCTCGTGCGATCGTTAGTATAGATCATATGGACATACTTAGTGAAACCATCGATAAATACAAAAGCATATTCGGATTCATTGCGTTTGCCGTTCATTCTGCCAGTTATATCTGCATGCACAGTATGGAAAGGTATTGCTATTTTGTCAATAGGATGTAAGGCAACCTGTCTAGCACCCGATACACCTTTTCTAACTCTACACATAACACAGTTTTCTACAAATTTTCTAACTAGCCTGGACATATTAGGAAACCAATACTGCTCTCGTAATTTTGCAAGGACTTTTTCCCATCCAAAGTGTTGGAGGTTATCATGGTAATGGGAAATAAGATTCCATCTATAATTACGTGGGACTATGATTAATTTATGCGTTTTGTTATTTATTTGTACTTTTCGCCTAAGTAATTTATCCTGTAGTATGACGTAAGTATCTGCAATAGTTTTAGGGATCGAATCGCCTTTTAACTGTTCAACAATATTAGCTAAAGTGGAATCGCGTTTTTGTTCGATAAGCAGCCAGTTATGATCAAGGGTAGCTGTATTAACGGACCATATTAATGAGCTAGATTTATTAATTTTGGCACACTGGTTTAAATGACATACATTACAACTTTTAACTGGGTTACGACTGAAAAAGTCAGCATGGGCAAGTTTATCGCCCTTGCGGTATTCGATTTCAAATTGAAAGTTCTGTAAGAATGCCCACCATCTGTGTACTCTCGGAGTTAAATCGCGCTTATGACTTGAAGCTTTTAAAGAGTTACAGTCTGTGACTACTTTAAATGACCGGCCATGAAGGAAATGCCGAAAATGTTTTATAGCCTTTACCACAGCGAGAGTCTCCAGTTCATACGAGTGATATTTACTCTCTGTATTTGAAGTTCTCATACTGAAATAGGCTATAACTAAAGGATTTCTGTTTTCTCTCTGAATCAGTACAGCACCATACCCAATAGAGCTGGCGTCTGTATGCAACTCTGTCGGCAGGTTGGGATCGAATATAGTTAATACAGGGGAAGATGTGAGTATGTTAATTACTTTCCGTCGAGCAATGTCATGATCTTCAGTCCAATTAAAATTAATATTGGTTTTAGTCAAGTTGTAGAGAGGGGCCATGATTTTAGAAAAATTAGGTACAAATTTTCTAAAATAGCCAGCTAAGCCGTTGAATTGTCTAACTTCTTTTATATTTTTAGGTACCGAGGAGTCAGTTAAAGCCTTGATTTTTCTTGGGCTTGGTCTGACAGTACCATTTTCTATAAGGTTACCAAGATATTCAATTTTAGTCTTAAGAAAAGAACATTTGGAAATATTCAAAGAAAATCCTGCACGAGTTAATCTAGTCAAAATAAGTTTTAAATTGATCAAACCTTGCTGTACAGATTCAGATATTACCAAAATATCATCAATATAAACTAATGCTATATTATCTTTATAATCACCTAAGGCAACATTTATGGCACGTTGATACACAGATGGAGCATTGCAGAGACCGAAAGGCATGCGTAAATATTCAAACTGTCCATCTGGCGTCACGAAAGCAGTTTTTTCGATAGAGTCTTCTGCTATAGGAATACCGTGAAAACCAGAGGCCATATCTAGGCAACTGTAATAACGGGCTTTGCCTAATCTATCAATTTGGTCTGCTATTAAAGGTAAAGGATAATTATCTCTAATCGTATTTGAATTCAACTCGCGAAAATCAACGCAAAGTCGGTCCGTGCCGTTCTTTTTCTTGACTAATAAAATTGGGCTGCTGAATGGGGAAGAGCTATCTCTTATTATGCCATTTTCTTTTAAATCCTGAATCATTTCCCTGACTTTCTCGCGTTCTACAGGAGACAAACGATACGGTCGACGCTGTACAATTTTATCTGGATTTTTTAATCTAATTTTTAGCTCACCGGTTGTCACCCGTGAGACATGATTTCTAGACGTAAAATTATCTTTGAACTCATTGATAATATTATAGATTTCATTAATTTGTTTTGGGTCAGTTAGGTCGGTATCTATTTCGATAGGGGGAGTCTTTGAACACTCATTGACAATAAACTTACGATTAACAGATATATCGTTTTCGCTGAGAGTAACGCTAAGGCCGGGTATTTTTAGAAGATTAAACCCTATTAAAATATCAAATTGAGTTTCATTGTCACCTACTACGTAAAACTCTAGCTCTAAAGTGACATTATCGATTTCTACCACAGTTATAATGCTTTGTTTTGAGATAACCTTTTGACCCCCTATGCCCATAAACTGCACTTCAACTTGTTTACGTTTACCAGGAATTGAACCAGCAATGCTCTCTCGAATTAAGGAGCAATCCGCACCAGTATCAAAAAGACAGTTATACTGTTTGTCAGCGATAATTACATTTGTTGTACTACGTTTAACAGATGAACAATAGTTAATAGATTTATTTTGGGCGCTACGTTCGTCATTTTGACGGCGGTAGCAATTTTTCTCTAAATGACCCTTACGATGGCAGTAATCACACTCAACAACCTTAGTATTATTGAAAGTGCCACGAGAACTGTAATTATTGTTACTGGAATGTGACGAAATATCGTTAGGCTTAGAGGGATTTCTCTCTTTGCAGTCCCGGGACAAATGACCGGGTTTATTGCAACTGAAACAAACTACTTGATCTTTTGAAGGTCCCGTAACACGTGATTTTTTAACATCATTATATTTACTCTCTCTATTCTCGATTTTACGTTTCCGAAACGTTTTAAGAACTGATACTAATTTAGGAAGTGAATCGGGGGTATTTCTCAGCAACTCAGATCGAATAAACTCAGGGTAAATACCTGTAATCAGCGCTTCCACCACCTCTGCGTCGGCAGCTTCAGGTCGAATCCTCTTAAAAAGCGTCCACGCCGTTGTAGCGTACTCTGCGTAGCAGCTCGCTTGGTCCGAAGTGTAGTTGCGCCATTTCTGCACGTCATCCGCATACCGGAACTCCTTGCCAAACGTATGAATCAGCTCCTCCTTCACTTGTTCCCACGTGGTTGAATGCAGGGACCAGCTGTCGGCCCATGTCTTGGCTCGTCCTCTTAACTGTAGAATGGCCTTCATTCGAGCTTCATGTGGAGGGACCATCAGCTTCGAGATAGTTTCGTCCACGTTAGCGCACCAGTCCCTGATGTCGTGCGATCTCTCATCAGGGTTGAATGGTGGTAGGTAGAAGTCATGGTGCCGCCGAAGGGGTGCACCTTCCGCCGATAACGTTGCTTTCACAGCGCTTGTTGCAGCAGTCTTCGTAATGGAGGTCAAGAGACCCATCACTTGTTCCATAGTGAAGGTCGTGCCATTCGAAGATTCCGATGTCTCATGGGGCTGTGATCCCACCGCTGCTGTCGGCGATACGCCAGAATTATCGTGTCCAGACTCCATAGTAACAGAAACACACACACAATATAGCTTGGTTTATTTTCAGACAATTTCTAGTATAGAACTGAATTCAATGTGAGCTGCAATGGCCGTTTTATATAAAACCAACTGTCACTTAACATTTAACAATTGCAACTTCCTTTACATCATGTAATTGAAATTACTGTACAATTAATTATGAAATATAGTTCAAAAATCAACATTAATATTATAATGAATTTTACATAAATCCAAATAATTTATTTTACACATATTACAAATTTATTTTAATAATCAAACACTACTTTACAAATGGCGCTATTAACAATATGTAAATATCATCACATGTTATTTATTACATAAAACATAAAAATAAGTATCAGAATAATGTTATTTAATTCTTATTGATTTTACTTTGAAAGTTTCTGGAGTAATAGAAATAATTAAACATTAAATTAAATATCTCATGTTTTTAAAACAGATAGCAGTCAATACAGTGTCTGATAATTTTTAGACTGTTTAAATTCTCAGTTTTGTGATCACAAATAGCTATTTAAATATTAATCTTAAATATTAATTATATTTATGTAACAATATAATCATTATTTATTAGTTTGCGCCCATATACACAACGTCGCCCGGGCAATATTTACACTCGTAAAAGATGATAGGTTCTCCAACAAATATCTCTAACAAGTAATATTTTCATGACAAAAATTCGGAAATGTCCCTCTCCAAAATTCCGAAATTAATATAAATCAATTCGATGGTGCATCAAATTTTCTGGTTTATTGTGTGGATTTTACGTGAACATTAATTAAAATGTATATTTACGTACATTTATCGATACTTCTATGTTGATTATAGTTACAATAGAGACGCCTGTTTTATCGATATTAAGCTGCACTATTATATAGCAGCTTTGAAGTGTTACAATAATTGCCTTTTATATTTAAATAATTATTTTTTTATAATAGTAGAGTGTAAAAGCGATAACACCGCAACTGGCATAAGTAGGTACCCTACAAAGTCAAAAAATAATAATTGAAGTAGCTACAGATTTTCATCTCTCTTCACAACTGTGCCGGCCTATTATGATGCTTGTTAAAACTATACTTTAAATTTTGGATTGTCTTATTTCTGCCATAAACACGATCACGATCTGACTTATTATATATCTTCAGAGTAACAATAATATACTAAATTATATTGCATATATACAGGGTGTATTCAGACCGTGATCGGAAACTAAGTCAGGTAATAGCTAAGGTGATTACAAACCCCCTGGCGTTAAAGAAAATTCTGACAAAAAATAAAAAAAAATACGTTTTCCATACAAATCGCGTACATTTAATACCGATGGTTGTATGGAAAAAGTCAAAATTTTTATTTTTTGTGAGAATTTTCTTTAACGCCAGGGGGTTTGTAATCACCTTAGCTATTACCTGACTTAGTTTCCGATCACGGTCTGAATACATCCTGTATAATAAATAAAATATCACTAAAATTCAACTAAGAATAATGCTATAGAAAATTTAGCTTGCTTTATTTAAGATACGTGTCATATTATCATGAAAATTTAAATTTTGGAATGTCGATGTCGAGTTATGAATAAAAATCATTTTCATACCATTAACATAACCGAAGAAGCCATATAAATTTATACTTTCACGATAATTTGCGAAAATAGCATTATTCATAGTTTATTACTTATGTTTCCATTAGATATAATAGGAAAATTATGTTTACCTAAACGGTGCAGAGAATAAGTAAAGTTTTGATCAGTAGTGACAATTTTATACATTTGAGTGAAATAAAATTATAAGTTACTGTTTGTGCTATTAAAATAAACATGTTTATACTGTAAATAGAGCCCCATATGTTGTTGCATTTCAATACTTCATTAGACTAATATAATTCAAAAACTATTTACACAACGAATACAAACAGCATTGTCATTACTGATCCCATTATTTTCACAAACATAATTACAGAATTATAAGACAATTTGCCTGGAATTAATATGGAACTTGTCTGACCAAACAACTGTTTTGATTGTCCACACAAATTCAGTAACTAGTGACATTAACAATTATAGAATACATGTCTACATTATCGAACAACTCGAGTCGGTTATATTGAGATTTAAGTCGATTATATTGTGCCACGACGTGGTGACTTAACACCATTAGTCAATCTTCCTCCAACCAATATTGGAAGGTCTATAAACCAGTATAAGAAGACCCTTTGGCGGCGCTCTCAGTCGTCACTCTGGGCGTACTGGTACAGCGCTTTGCAAAGGTCATACAAAGTCGGATCTCATCTACTCCCCCCGCGTTTGTTCAGTGGATCATACACCTCGGCTTCTGAATCTACTTCATCCTCTGACAAGGACAGAGAACCTCCCACGCGCCTCGCTCGTATACCCTCCTGTAATTGGGAGAAAATATATTTAAGCCTTTTCAATAATGGGTAAAAGACACCTAAAATGTTAATCGATAATAAGCGTTGCCCAATGGTCTAAAATTGTGATAAAAAAGCATAGGAGGCATGGTAATTCATTTAATTGAGAAAAATAATCTTTTTGCAATAATCTTGCGTTAGTTTGTAAGCGTTGAATAGTACTTGAAGGAACATTTTGAAGAAAAAATATTCTTTAAAGTTTTTGAAAGGTCGATAAATTAATAAATTCCGTCTTTTGTAATTACATATAGTCATTTTAACATCATACTTTTGAGTTCATATAATTTATTTGGAACCTGTATTAATAGTATTATAGATTGTAAACGTAGCACCACTGAGCAGCACAATTTTTACCGAACTTTCAAATACGTTTTCAATAACCAGTATGTGTAAAAATCGATACATTAGTGAACATGCACAACAAACGAACGGCACTATACTAATGAACCCCAAGCTCCGTGGACATCACTAAAGGCCTGTGCGCCCATACATAAAAATAAAGAGTAAAATAATAAAAAAATATCTAAACCAAACTACAGTACGTGTGCAGCTCAATATTTGCCCACCAATTCCGTGTCACTGATCCACGCCGCGCCCTCCTCTAAACTCGAAGACATCTGAAGCGACAGAGTGTCACGGCATATGTAAATCTACGCTCGATTTTTAAAATCGATAAATTTCTAAGTAAACACAACGTGAATTCAACCGTAGCATATTGATATTACAGTTGAATTCAAAATAGCAAAACCCATTTGAACACGTTGAATTTTGTTATCTAAACGCAATTGACTATGACTGTTTAATCGACAACATTTATTAAATACCAATATCAAGAATTTTACAGTAAAGGGACGTGCTAAATTCTCTATTACCAAACTACATACATGGCTCAACACACTGAATACCTCGATATTATTACAAAAACAATCGATAAATAAGTTAGATTGGTCACAACACTAGTTTTGTTGAATAGTTTGGTGTAGCAGCGACTGACCTCGAGTATCCCGGCGCTGGGCTCGGAGGCGTATCCCTCGAAGTGTCGCTGGTCCTCCTCGTAGTCGGAGGAGGAGGACGAGTCGTTGTCCACGTCACGACCGGTGCGCACAGAGCATACCATTTGCGCCAGGTCCGTGAATGTGTAGCTGTCGACGTCAAAATATGTTATGAAGGCTGTCATTGAATCCCCAAGCATAGTAAATAAAAAAATGCACATTTTTTTGATAATTAGTTATTTAAATTGTGGCGTTAATCTAACTACAGAATTATTTAGACTTATATTGTGTTATTAAATCATATCGTTAGGGACATCATCCAATGTCAACAATTTTTTATTTATTTTTTTCACTTCTATTGCACTGCTGATTATTTTTATACGACTCTACTATGTATGTGGCTGTTGGGTGTATTTATATTATATTTTATTTATTATTTACTCACAAATAGAGTGTACAGGTGACACGAAATATATACTCGACTTTTCGTGTACAGATCGCATAAGAATTGTATGGCAACTATGAGCAAGGAACCAGGTTATGTTCAATATGTGCCGCTTGTCAGTTAGGGCTTAATAACTTTAAGTTTTATTTTTACTGTCTCGTGGTCTCGCGGCACAAGTATGTGCCGTGCGATCTTAAGGTCCTGGGTTCGATTCCCGGGTCGGGCAAAATGTTATTGGGTTTTTCCATTAGGAAATTCTCAGTAGCAGCACGGAGTCTGGAAATGTGCCCGAAAAACGGCAACAGGCTCGCCCCCTATTACGTGGGACTGCTACATACCTAGCGAAATGTGTGTGCAGAAATGCACCTCTGCCTACCCCTTCGGGGAATACGGGCGTGAGGTTATGTATGTATGTATGTTATATGGGAGCAGGCGGTGTGTGCGGTGTGTGTGCGGTACGTACTCGGTGAGCGAGGGCGCGGCGTCGGGCTTGCGCCGGTCGGCCGCCGCCCCGCTGACGCCGCCGCCGCCGCCGCGCCGCTGCCCCTCGAAGTACGCGGCGCCGTGCCGGTACCCCACCTCGCGGATCTCGTCGAACGAGCCGAACTGCAGCGTCTTGTACGCGTCGATCGGCGGCCGGATGTACTCGCAATAGTCCGACTTCTTCACCTCCTGAATGCAACATACACGTACCCTTGTCAATACAGTCGTACAACAAAGACAATTATAAACAAAGGGAATGTTGTGACTCTTATTTCAATACTGCGGTCCAAATAGAACGTTATAAACTTGGAAAAACTATCACGATATCGGTCCATATTATATCGGCTATTCTCAGTGGGACGTATATGGACTGATGATGGTGATGGTGATGATGATAATGATGACGATGATGATAATCAGTTAACAGTTGACAAAATATTGTTATTATGTTTGTGTGTCTTTTACGAAATCGTGCTATGTATGGTCAATGCACAATTTAAAAATTTGGGACGAATAATAGGTACATTCGTATAGGTACCTGGAATGTAAGAGGGCTTCTGAGCCCGGGAAAACTGGAAGTCGTAGAGAGAGAGATGTCCAGGTGCAATATTGATATATTGGGAGTCAGTGAGGTGCATAGACGAGGTAGTGGTCATTTTTCTACGAACTATGGCAATACTATGTACTTCGCTGGTGCCGAAGACCATAGTCACAATGGAGTAGCTTTCATAGTACCAGGAAAGTTGCGTAGCAGCGTTAAGGGATATGTTGTTCCTAATGACAGAATGATCGCTATAAAACTTGATGCTAATCCCGCGCCGATCAACATTATCCAAGTGTATGCGCCTACGTCATAGTCAGATGAAGAAGTTTCAGACAAATTCTATGCTGATCTTGACAACCTGTTACGCTCTATACCATCCAAAGAGGTTATTATTGTTCAAGGTGATTGGAACGCTAAGATTGGCTGCACTGTAGATGATCCACTCCAGGGCAAAGTAGTCGGTGGATATGGCCTGGGGATACGAAATGACAGAGGTGAAAAGTTTCTTCAATACTGCGTGGAAAATCAGCTTACTGTCATGAATACATGGTTCCAAAACCACCCAAGACGATTATACACGTGGGTTTCTCCTCAGGGCCATAGAAATCAGATAGACTTTATAACTATTAAGTCTAGATGGCGATCATCAATCACTAACGCTAAGACTCTCCCGGGCGCTGACTGTGGAAGTGATCATCAATTAGTCAAAGCTGATTTCAGACTCCGGCTAAAAAGCATTAGACCAAAATCCCAAAACACTCTGACACTTCACAAATCGGCTCTAGATTACTTTCATAAAACTATTGACACCAAAATTAGTCAACGTGAATGGGATCCTTTTGACTCTAGCGAAGCAGACTGGAACACTTTGAAAGAGACTGTTCTAGATACAGCGAAGGAGAGTAAGGATCTACACAAACCTTTAAAAAGAACAGAAGAGTGGATTAGTCAAGCGTCGTGGGCCTTAATTGAGGAAAGGAAAATGCTGAAGCGTGGAGGTCTTACGACAGAAACTGAGTTAAGACTTTATAACCAGCTTCATGCCCGGGTGCAAAGATCAACGCGGAGAGACAGAGAAGAGCATATTAACAACATTTTCAAAGAAATTGAGAGCCATGCTAACAGAGTACAATCTAAAGACCTGTTCTGGAAAGTGAAACAGCTTACTGGGACCTTCAAGCCAAGAACCTGCATAATCGAAGACAGTAGAGGTAACACCTTGACCGATATGGAAAATATTCTGGAAAGATGGAGAACCTACTGCCAAGAACTGTATCGGGATGATAAGGGGAGGAGTAAGGAGCGGAGATGGTACGAGCACCCCAGGGAACCGGATATACTGCTTTCAGAGGTTCAAGATGCCATCAAAAGATTGAAACATAAAGCTGTGGGTCCGGATGGTGTGACAGCGGCTATGCTTCAACATTTAGGGCCTGAAGGAATTAAGATCATCCATCTGATTTGCAACAAGATATGGAGAACAGGACAGTGGCCAGTTGACTGGACACAATCAGCTGTTGTCCCACTTCATAAAAAAGGTTCCACAAGAAAATGTGAAAACTATCGGACACTGTCACTCATGTCACATGCCAGTAAAATTCTGCTACGCATTATCAACACTAGACTTGCAGCTTTTATAGATCACCAGATACCGAGTGAACAAGCTGGTTTTATAGCTGGAAAAGGCACTCGTGAACAGATATTGAATATTCGCATACTTATAGAAAAATGTCGGGAATTCAATAAGCCACTAGTCTTGTGTTTCATAGACTACGCTAAGGCGTTTGATTGCGTGCAGTGGATGACGATGCTGGATGTGCTTGTGGAAATGGGGGTGCCTCAACACCTTGCCTTCCTTATACAGAATCTGTACCTTGACGGCTCTAGCTATGTGAAACTGGAGAACCAGAAATCAAAAGTTTTCCACCAGGAACGTGGCATCCGTCAGGGATGTATTCTATCTCCTAAGCTTTTCAACCTGTACGGAGAATTTATTATGAGGAAAGCGCTAGACGGCTGGAATGGCGGTATTACAATGGGTGGTCGTAGAATCAGTAACCTAAGATATGCTGACGATACGACTATAGTTGCGTCGGATGAAAGGGAGATGGCATCACTTCTGAAGAAAGTTGAAGAAGAAAGTGTCGCACTCGGTCTTAAGATCAACCATTCTAAAACAAAAATAATGGTGGTGGATAGAGCTGAAATACTACCAGAAACCGACGCACTTAACGGATACGAGAAAGTCGACAAATTTGTATATCTTGGGTCATTGATTACCAGTGACGGTAACTGTAATCAAGAAATTCGCCGCAGGGCAGCTATGGCTAAAAGTGCTATGGCCAATCTCGATAACATCTGGAGAAACAGAGGTATTCGACGTGCAACTAAAGGGCGTTTGACTCGAGCTCTGGTCTTCTCCATATTCCTATATGGTGCGGAGACGTGGACGATGAGAAGCCGGGATTCTAATAACATCGATGCCTTCGAAATGTGGTGTTGGCGACGACTGCTTCGTATTCCGTGGACCGCTATGAGAACCAACGAGTCCATACTTAAAGAGCTAAATATCAACATACGACTCTCTGCGGTCTGTCAACAAAGAACCCTTCGTTTCTTTGGGCACATAATGCGATCTCCAATGCACCAGTTGGAGAAGGAAATTATCTTGGGCAAAATTGACGGCAGGCGTGCACGTGGGAGGGCACCTACAAGATGGTCTGATGCAGTGAGAGAGGTGGTGGGAGGCAGCATGCACCGTGCGGTCCACTCCGCCTATGACCGCACACAGTGGAAACTGATCCTGCGTGGTCGCGATCCTCAGCAGTGAGGGAACGAGGAAGAAGAAGAATAGGTACAATAAATATAACTGAAATGATTATAATACTCTTTGGCACTGACCTCCAACTGTCGATTACACGACACGTACGCAAGTCGACTTTGAATATCGGGCAAGTTGGGAACTTTCACGGGGGTCGTGAATGGGTTCCATCTGAAATGTAACAACACCTTTTATTAGACAAAGACTTTATGCTTATATTGTTCAGATAAAAAATATAGTACGAGTTAGGCATTTTCACGGAATGTCTATGAATATTTACAGGGCCCAAATGTATATACATTTGCAACTGAATATGACTTGTATTCTAGTGTGGGGTCAGAACTATGTATGTGACTGTTGGGTGTATTTATTATTATTTTATTACCTCTTCCAAAGTAGCCACCAGCCCGACAGATCGTCTCCGTAGTTGGTGAGGTCTGTGTCGTCCTGCGAGCCCACGTCGATCGCGAGAATGTGTTTCGCGCCCTGGGACCTCATCACGTCCGCTGTAATTTCGTTTAAGGATAGATAAAACAAAACGCCTGGCTTACGCAGGCACGATATGAATCGAAATCCGGTAATGATTTCCTTTATCCCATTTATTAAAAGTACGACACTATTGCAAGTGCAATTAAATTTAATAGAGAATTTTAAAAATATGACGTACGCGATTTAGAGCATGCGTTCTCATCCCTTTTACATTTATGTTGTATTGTACCAGACCATACACTTCCCATTGCTGAGCACAGACCTCTTCCACAATCGACAGTTTGTTATGCTAGCTTCAAACCATCATTTTTAAACAATAGGCAGTAAAAAAAAATAACATTATTTTCTGTGTATTAATTAACAGTTCATTTGTTTTAGATACATTACTTTATAACCCTTACAGCGTGCTAATATCCCCTTGTGTCACAGTCTTATATTCATACATATTTATCCTCATTTCTGCACAAGTCATCATCATCAGCCCATATTTTTCTCACTGCTGGGCACGGGCCTCCTCTACTACTGAAAGGGTTTAGGCCTTAGTCCACCACGCTGGTCTACTGCGGATTGGCAGGTATGTATCAGTCCCCCGTAATAGTGGTCGAGCCTATTGCCGTGTTTCGGGCACATTTCCAGACTCTGTGCTGCTACTGAGAATTTCCGAGGAAAAACCCAATAACACTGCCCGGGACCTATAAATCGCACGGCACTTACTTGAACCGCGAGACCATGGAGTCAGTCTTCAGAAAATACTGACCTAATAATCATCATCATCAGCCCAAATACGTCCCACTGCTGAGCACGGGCCTCCTCTACAACTGAGAGGGTTTAGGCCTTAGTCCACCACACTGGCCTAGTGCGGGTTGGCGGACTACACCTAATAAATTCCTAAGAACTTTTAGGTGTGCAGGTTTCATCACGATGTTTTCCTTCACCGTTAAAGTACGTGATAATTCATTGTGAATACACACATAACTTCGAAAAGTCAGAGGTGTGTGCCTGGGGTTTGAACCCGCGACCATCGAGATTCTCGATCGCGTGCCAAAACCTCGTGGCCATCACGACTTACCTAGCTAATAATAGCTCCATAATAAAATGCAAACATTACCAGGCACGTTGTTGACATAGCACCCGTCGAGCAACAGATGTCCGTCGGCGGTGTCGCAAACCGGCGGGAATATGCCGGCGATGCTCATGGACGCGCGGCAGTACCTCCACAGTACACCTGGCCGATGCGCGCCGTTGTCACAGTGCCAACCAGCCCGCAGTGTTGCCAGTACTTACCTCAAAGGCTGAGTGTAAATGTTGCACACTACTCTTTGTTTATGGTATAGTGATTGGAGAGGTCAGTGTCGATAAATTTATCGAATGTTTAATGGTGCTTGTATAGAGTTGTGTGGTTGTGTCGATAATTTGCCAAAACATTAATATCTACTCTTCTATATTGTTAAACTATTAACCAATCTATCTGCGTTAATAACTAGTGTTCCATAACAGTATATTAAACTCGATACTTACTTTGTTTTATGACAAGTATAATCGACTAATACGTAAGAAAAGATATGTCTAACTACTGAAGATTAGCGTCGTAATTGTATCGATTTTGCTTTATCGACAATTGAAAATTAAAAGCTCGATTGAATGATATCGATTCAGATAATAAAGGGAATTAAATAAATGAGAATAAAAATGATTTTAAACACAAAATAACCTCAACCAGTTTGAACAATTTCAATGGGCGTGTGAGATGAATTTGTGACTCGTGTGAACAAAGTGCATTTACACTCAGCCATACGCGTAGTAGAACGAGTGTCGGGTACACAGACACAGTGTAGACACAGTGTTCCGCGCCCTGTGATTGGTTTACCTGGTAGGTTGTTGACGTAACCGCCGTCCAATAGGAGGTGGCCGTCTACAGGGTCGCACAGCGGGGGCATGTACCCGCTCAGCGACATCGAAGCGCGAATGTAACGCCAAAGCGAACCTGTGCGCGCACGTGCGTCAGATCTCGTGTGTGTTCACACCTGTCAGTTACTTTTTTCGAAACAGCGCAAAGAGGAAAAACCATACAGCCACCGCGAGACATATCGATAGGCCTTCGATAAGTATCTGTGTGTTTTAAGCTAATCAACACAATCCATGGAGAGGAAAACGATGATGAAGTCGAAGCCATCCCACAGGTTATAAAAATAAAGAGAGTGCAAAATGTGCCTCGGTAGAGACTTTATTTTTACCAACCCAAAAGAAAGCGATTTGCGTGGGGGAGTAATTAAGAGGAAATTTTGTCGTCCATGTTGTTTTTTTTTTTGGCATTTCTTACGATGAGTCGTTGCTACAGTATTGTTACATGCATTACATGCTACGGATGAGACTAATGCGCAACAGAAACGCAACTGGCATGCCCGAGTGACATATCGGCATTGACAGTTGCGTTTTAGGTACGCGATACACGAACAAGGGTCTCAACTGATACAGCAATGGTCATGACACTACATTGTAAATTAAAATTTAAAATAAAATGTACTAAGAACCACACTCATGCATATACATGAAGACATGATGAAGAGAGCAGGTGTATGAAGAGTACGGTGAACATTTAAATACATCCAACCCGACATTAGACGCAGCTATGCTTTACTTAACATATATGTAACCCAAATACATTAAGCGTTATAGGTAAACCAATCACTGGCGCATGTAATTTATTTATTTATTTACAGGTAAGTAATGGCAACACCCCAAAGCAAATGTCGGATTCGTATACATTGAGAATTAAATAAAAATTTCGAACTATACACAGTCATTTATGGAAAAAAATCCAGCAAACAAAATGTAATAACACATTTTTTTTTTATTTAGTGACGAACAACGATACACATCGATAAACACATAAATGCAGGTGAGTGTGGTTGTTTAGGGTAACACATAAAACACTGTAGCGGACGAGTTGATTAAAAAAAATAAAAATAAAAAAACCACATCTGGCTAGCGAGGCAAGTGTGACGTAATGGATGCAGTAACCCGGTGACGTCATCGTCGCCATAGATATCGATTATCTTATGGCGGCTCTGACTGTCCGCACATCGAAATACTGTATCACACACCGGCCGACACAACAATTAGCGACAATTAGACAAACTACGAAACATCTGGTCGGCAGATTATTTCTCGTATACCACATATATACTTCGACATGCAACAATAAAATACATATAGAAATTAGTAAGTTAATTCTTATAAAATCGCCATTTATTAAACCGTTTTGAATCGCCAAAATTGTATTTAACGTCCAAAAAATAATCTTTGGGTTAGTAAAAGTGCAAATGAAGCTGTATATTATTATATCGAACGTAATATAAAACAAAATATATATTTTTTCCTGTCCATGAATGTGTTGTGTTATTGCTAAACTACGCTTGTATGTTACTGTGGATACTGTGGTAGTTTAATAACATTTGTGAGACATTATGTTTGCTTTTCTTATTTATTAATATTCAGTGAGCGATAGAAGATAATAAACAATTTTTGGGCGTGAATTATTCATTTAAAATATCTAGTTTTTTAACAATTACAATACAAATTATTATCGACTTTAATAACACAAATTTATATACTGATAGTCCAAAAATTGTTTAAACTTATACTAAACATCTAACGAAGAATTAGATAACTATTATATGGCGTTATGTTGCCAACAAGAAAAAAAGTCCCTATTCCAATAAAACCTTACCACCAGACTTTTAATTTTATGTCTATTTTTCTTTCTAATACATACAATATAAATGGAAACATACCATGTCGATGAACTCTCATACAACTGGAGCTGATGTCAGTGGTGACTGTGAAGTACGGAAGCCACAGGTCCTCAATATGCACATCGCCGAATGTGGCGCGAATTGTCGCGTTGAATTGCCGACCGGAGAACATGGATGTCGCTGGGTACGTCAGGTCGAGTAGCTGACGACCCCATTGAGTCATTTTCTGGAAAAAATAAAATCATATTGTAAGTTCCTTCCGAAATTAGTAACAATTACATCATGAGATATTTTGAAAAAAATATATTTTACGATTAAATAAATAAATACACCCAACAGTCACATACATTCTGAACCCACATTAAGATACAAGTTCTGTGTCGTGGGCATCAGAAACTACGAGAGATTTTTTCGGTTTCACAAACACCCAGACCCGAATCAAATATTTGTGGATCCCACAAACATTTGTCTCGGTGCGGGGATCAAACCCGCGGCCTCTACTATCGCAAGCTGGTATCTAGCCAACTGCGCCACGAGGCTGTCAAATTGTGTTGTACAGTAATTTTGTTTTACAAAACTTATAGCAAATGTAAATGTGTTATAGAATTAGGAGAAAAATTACGGCTTGATGGATCCGCAGTAAATTTATTAACCAAAGAAAAAAAAATAAAAAATCAGGAGCAATATAACAGTGATCTATAATAAGTCCGTAGAACTTATTAAAAAAAGTCCTGGTCTTTAGTAACTTACTTGCGACCATTCCCTGGCCTTTTGTGTGACCGTAGTTATGTTCCTTTCCATGCACCACAGTGCACCCATGAAAGCGCCGATGCTCACACCTCCCACCATGTCTATTGGAATGCCGGCTTCCTGAAATCAGAAATATATATTTTTCTTATAGAAGCATAAAGTAAATTTAAATATTTATCGATTTCAATAACCTCAAGTTAAAATCAGACATAGACTCGCCAGCAACATACTCGCCTTTTATTAAGTGCAATTAAAAAAAAAGTACCTATTCATTTTATTACCTCACGTCAGTATTCCCCGAATTTTTTCATCCACATTGCGAAAGGTACGCATCAGTCCCACGCAATAGGGGACGAGCCTATTTCCGTTTGTCCCACCATGGAATCGAATCCGGGACCTCTACATCGCACGACACATACTTGTACCGTGTGACCACGAGACAGTAAAAAAAAAGTATCTATTGACATACAATAGCAGAGTAGGGGGATTTTGCCCTACTTGGATAATATACTTTTGATGGATTTGGACGGAGGGCCGTTGGAGCAGACAAGTGTGGGAGTGGAGACCACGCTTAGGTAGACTTAGCGTAGGACCTCCTGCAGCACGATGGTCCGACGACTTGAGAAAGGTGGCGGGTAGCGGATGGATGAGGGCTGCTCAAGACCGGGATGGTTGGCGCCTACTTGGGGAGGCCTTCGTACAGCAGTGGATGGCGATAGGCTGAGAAGAATAGCCACCTGCCTGTCGTAAGAGGCGACTTATAGGGGTTATCGGAATTGTTAGGCGTGCTACGGGGGATGTGCGCACTTACTTGAGATTTACGATCTCGAGATGTGCGGCAGAGCACATGGCCACGTGACTGCCGCGGACGCTCACATCTATGAGCGTCCAAATTAGCATCTATGAGCTAAGTGGGGGACACATTCCTCTATCACAGATGAGTTCACATTTGGACTAGGGATGGGTAAAAAATATCGATATATCAAAATATCGATATTGTTTTCTAAATATCAAATTCGATATTTTTTGAGAGCTTTTTGAAAATTTTACTTTCATCAAGCTAAAATATAGAATTAAATTAATTAAAAAAAAAAACAAGAGCTACTCTCGAGTCTCGAGTGTTCGACTATTTATGAAGCTAGGGAAACTCAAACTCTAAAAAAAAGAAGAGTTACGTGAGGTAATCGCGTAGTCAGTAATAATATCGATTTATCGAAATATTGATATTGTTTAAAGATATTGATACGATATATATCGTTTTTTTTTTTCATTTGCCCATCCCTAATTTGGACAGAGCGCTGGGCGGCAATGGGGAACAATTAAGGACGCTCGCCCTGGATTTAAGAAGAGTATATAATGTAGTACCTGTATGGCGCGGATCATGCCGACGTGCGCGGCGCCGCGGGCCCCGCCGCCGCCCAGCACCAGCCCCACCGACGTGCCCGTCACCCACCGCGCCAGCCGACTGAAGTCCGAGTGCACGTTCGCCTCCGACATCAGCACCTGCAGTAACCACATCATCGATAATCGACATCGATTCTATCTAATCGATCGTTTATTTAATCGACATTAAAGATAAGTGTTATCAATGTTGGAATTAATGACAAAACCACCTGTTTTAGTTAACAAGCTTTAGGGCCTGGCTCCCTCTGGGCGCAATTTTATAAAATTACTAGCGACCCGCCCCAGCTTCGCACGGGTGCAATGCTGATATTAAATAAACTACAGAATGTTTTTATATATAACGTTCACAGCTTTTAGCCCTTTTTAAGGTGTACAATGCTATTAGCGTGGTGGACTAAGGCCTAAACCCTCTCAGTTGTAGAGGAGTGGAGGGGTGGTACCTTGGAGTATAGCTCCGCGATGCGGTACTGGCTCTTGCGCGTGAACATGCGGTGCGGGCAGCGCACGTGGTGGTGGTGCGACACCCACGAGCGCATGTTGAGCGCGTGCACCGTGCCCGCCGGCGCCGCGCCGCCCTCGCGGTGCAGCACCACCAGCTCTTTCTGCGTGCGGATCGCCAGCCGCTCGATCTCCTTCTCGATCTGCAACGCCACCGCACAGACACTAGCGACATCTAGTGCAACGCAACAAACACTAGCACCAGTAGCACGCATCGCCGACACTCACTAGCGACATCTGTTGTAACGCAACAAACACTAGCACCATTAGCACACGTCACCGGCAGACACTAGCGACATCTGTTGTATCGCAACAAACACTAGCTTTGATAGAAACATGTAAAAGCGATATGAAGGATTCTAGAAACTTCTCGATCAGTCTAAACGTATTGAAATATTGACATAAATAGACTGGTTTTTTTTCTTTCTTATGGCAAATGCATAGACAGTGTTTGTAAAAGTGTTGCATGTGTTTTATTACTGAAAGATGAAAGCAATTCCATGAAGCGATTCACCTGCAATCTAACACTTAAATACTTCCATTCAAGTGTTATAAATGCCCAATAAGTCGACTATACAGGTAAGAAGCAAACTTATTTACCTTTCCAATGCTTGGCTGTTTGTCACCAAGTGCGACTATGAGAATGCAGTCGGCTTGACGGATGCACCGCTGAGTCCACTGCGTCAAGCTGGGGTCGCACTGGTACAGCGCCACCTGGTGAACGTTAAACAATTATTTTATAGTTTTCTTTAAATTTAATGGTTTATTTTCCTGGATGCCTTGAAGGCATAATTGTGGAGGTCAATTAAAATTATTACATTTTATTAGTCGTTACTCTGACCATTGCACTTTCCGTCTGATGCTGTGTATGTGCCATCAATTTACATACATCAAAATAAAGTAATATTTTCTTCAAAAAATTTACAATAACATAGAACTATTTTGGTGCTGTTATTTAATATTTAGATGTTCACATTGTCTGTGTCCATTCTCCATTTTTCTGTGTCCTATTACAGCTATCTCAATAAAGAAATATTAGCTCATTACACAATAGACAATAAAAGCATAAATTGTCTATTCATATGTGAGTATAAGGCCTAAACCCTCTAAGTTGAAGAGGAGGCCCGTGCCCAGCAGTGGGACGTATAAGGACTGATGATGATGGTGATGATGATGATGATGATGATGATGTAAGTATACAATTAAACATACTTTATGTTTGTCTTCCTGCTGAGCTAGCCACGAGCTGAGGCGGTACTCGTTGTTCGGGTCCATGATGGTCAAGCCTAGAAGTTTCCTTATCACATCGGAGGTGAGGCGAACAGTCGGCCCTGAAATACATATATCAAATTCACATCAATGTGACGTTAAGCATAAAGCTAGAATAGAATATAGATGTTTGTAGTGCCATCTAGTGGTGCGAAACGGAGTTGTCAAATTGAAGGTTATATAGGTATACAATTTGGAAAAGACTGAGTGGTGGCGAAGAAATAAGAATTTACCTAAATAATATATTAAGGATTGCGATCGGTGTTTAGTCAATAATGGAAAACGATACAAGCGTCGAAAATAATTCATGTTTTACAAAATGACTTCAGCGTATTATGTATGCAATATTTTTTTATGAAACTGCTGGGCACGAGCCTCCTCTACAACTGAGAGGGTTTAGGCCTTAGTCCACCACGCTGGCCTACTGCGGGTTGGCGGACTACACACCTAAGAAATTCCTAAGAGCTTTTAGGTGTGCAGGTAACCTCACGATGTTTTCCTTCACCGTTAAAGTAAGTAATCATTCATTGTGAATTCACACGTAACTTAGACAAGTCAGTGGTGTATGTATATTATGTAAAGCATAAATATTTTTATTTGGAATTTAGTAAGGTAAGTTGGGCTTATGGGCTTCTATGGAAGTACAGCCCCTGTATTAAGTGTAGTGTAGTTACCGATGGCTGCGAGCGAGTGGTAGAGTTCGTATGTGAAGGCGGTGAGCGGCACGTCGTCGCTGACGGGCACGACGGCCACGGTGGAGAAGTTGTGCTGCGACGGACGAGACTCCATCGCCGCCGCGCCGCCCAGACCTGCCGTCGGCTTCTGCCACGACCCTGATACACACACATTATCATCATCATCACCATCATCATCATAACCATCATCATGATCATGGAATTTTCCCTGCTAAATTCAAGACTAAGTTAATTTCATATTTATTAAATATTCAATATGATATAAATCAAGTATACGGGTTACGGTATATTGTCCGACAAGGGAATCGAACTCGTCCTGGACACCGTAAAGCCGTTCATACTATGTTATATTGCGTACGTAAGCACATTGTAAGTCCTTAAACAATTTTATTTGTGCTTTAATGTAATAATTTACTCTGGACTTAAGCTAACTATAAAATTTTAAGAGTCATAAATTTTAAGTGGCCTTTATGCAATATCTATTATTTTTTTAAGGACAATGAGTAAATCGAACTAAAATGAAATACCTATAAAATGTAACTTAAATTAAAGTCTTGGACTAACAGGCTCCAAAGTTTTTATTTCAGGAGATTTTAATCCTTGGCGCAATGCAGAATCATCAAACCTAACAAAAACTTTATTAACTTGTTGGACATCACTTTAAATAATACTTATTTAGTGGTCAATAATATAATAAGTAATCTTTTTACCTAAAATTCTGTGTCCCAGCAAGTTGATAAGCCTAGTGACCACAACCGGGAATCGAAGCTTGATCGCGTTGAACAAGCCCTCCGGCAGCTTGGCCAGTTCAGAGTCCCTCACAGCCATCACTGTGGTGCTGCGACGAGTCTGGGTGACCATCTCCACCTGAGGAAAAGTCGATAATCTTTTGTTATACATATGACCTTAGGGTCCGTCCGTTAATCACGTGATGTTTTTTTAGCAGTATAACCCCCCCGCCCCTGGTGATACAGATTACACATGTATTCTTAGTAGGTACCTACAAATAATTTCTAGAATATTATCTTTAAATACAGGTATAAAGTATAATCCAATTTTATTCTGAAATGAAGGACTATGATAAAAATGTCTAGACAGACAGCTTGCAGATTGTTTGTGACTGGCTTTCCGGTTTAGAAAGATATTTCGTAATTTTTCCCTACCCCCCTCCCCCCTTTCGATCCTCACGTGATTAATGGACGGCCCCGTATCGAATACTTTGAATTTTTTAAACAAAAAATAAATAAAATACGCTTTCCTACAACTACATACATTTAATACTCGTGGTTGTAAAGAAAACGTTTTTTTTTGTCGGGATTTTTTTAATGTAACGTTGTTTGTAATCACTGTGGCTATTGCCTGTCTTAGTTTTCGATCACGCTCTTTATACATCCTGTATACGCTGATAAAAATATAATATTTTTTTTGACTTACAATGCCCACCAAATCGCCCTTGCCGTACTCCCCGACCAGTTCCTTCTTGCCGTTTGGATGAGTGATGACGGATCGCAAACGACCGCTGAGCACTATGAACGTCGATCCTGACTCTTCATCTTGGCGGTACACCGCGCGTCCAGACTCCAAGAACACCTGGAATAAAAAAAAAGCATTAGATGAAAGACATTTATGAGGGTCTAACCCACCATCATTAATATAATATTTTTTTAGAGGTATATCAAATCTACAGGTTTTGTTAGCTATGTTTTTATACATATTGGAGTTGATTGGTTGATTGGAGGGCGAGATCATTGGTGTTGATTTGCATACATATTTCCAGAATCCTTGCTACTACTTTGAATTTCCCAATGGAAATACCCAGAAAACAAATATGAAGGATGTTATATGTCACAAAATCGTGGAATCCCATTTTAAATGTAACAATATAAACACAACTGTAATAAGTAATGATGATAAACAAAGCAATTAAAATAACGATATGTGGAAACACCAAATAAGTTGTTTTTGTAAACAATATGCCCTTTATTGATATTTAAACGATTATAATTAGCGTATTACGAGTAGCTATGATTAATATAGAAGGACGATAACTTTATTAGAACTGAAGATCTTGGAGACTCTATAATTTTGTAGAAATTATATGTGATTAAAATATTACTCAACAAAGAAATATGTTATTATATATATAAATATGTTAATATATAGAAGCGTACACACACACAAGCAGTGATGGCCTCGAGGTTTAGGCGTGCGGTCGATAATTTCGGCGGTCGCAGGTTCAAACCCCAGGCACACACCTCTGACTTTTCGAAGTTATGTGTGTATTCACAATGAATTATCACTTGCTTTAACGGTGAAGGAAAACATCGTGATAAAACCTGCACACCTAAAAGTTCTTAGGGATTTCTTAGGTGTGTAGTCCGCCAACCCGCACTAGGCCAGCGTGGTGGACTAAGGCCTAAACCCTCTCTGTTGTAGAGGAGGCCCGTGCCCAGCAGTGGGGCGTATTTGGGCTGATGATGAACAATTTCCAAAATCTTTGTAAACACTGAAACATTAGAATACTTTTGCAAATATTATCAAAATAGCTTGGCAACATAGGAGATTGTGTAGCGACTAGCGACTCACAATCTATCTAATTACGGCTGGCCTTTAACATTACACTAAATTTTTTGGAATGTATCACAAAAGTATAATTTAACCAAGTAAAGAGAAAATCATATCCGTCATCTCTCTTGATAAGGGCGCGTTCACATAGGACGTCCGATTTACAGGATCCGTTTTAACGGATCCGTCCCTACTGGAGGTAAAATTCACACAGCATTTACAGAACCGATTTTAACGGATCCGTCGCTACTGGAGGCAATATTCACGCAGCATTTATAGGACCGATTTTAACAGAACCGACGCTACTGGACTTTCGTTCTTCAGTGTATCTACATTTTTACTTACTTCCAAATAACAACGTCTACTTTTGATGACCTTCTTAAACGATTACGAACCCCGCGCACGACCTTTGCCAAGCCTGGCGCGGTTTCGATCCGATAAAACGGATCAGTATTTCCGTTGTGTGTGGGATTTTTTACTGGATCCGCAATACTGTATTCTGTGTGAACTCGCTCATACAACTACATACACTAATAACATATCTGTTTAAACGGACCAGTAAAACGGACAGTCTATGTGTACGCGCCCTAAGCTAGTAGTCTTAATTCCATAAACTATCTAAACATTGGTATCCTCAATACTTGCATATTGACACCAATAATGGAAGAATATTGAACTCGATAACAATGAATCATACCGGTCGGAGGTCAAGCCAACTGATAACATAATTCAACACTCGATGCTCACTTTCTTACGGATTCTATAAATATAAGACGTGTTTGGTTCGCATTGTGTGTTAAAAATATTTAAAATGAATTATTTGAAAATATATTTTGTATTATCGATATTAATAACGGAACATCAATGTGGACTTGTCGATAGTATGTTCGGTTCTATAAAAAACACGACAAATGAAGTGAAAAGTGGTGTTGGTGATTTGTTTTCGTTTGGAAAAGGTCTAGTTTTCGGTGGAAACAAACAACCAAATGGAAACGCAGTAGTTGAAGAAAAGAAAAGTATTATTGGTGGTTTTATCGACTCTGTACATCAAACAGTACATAATGTACACCAGAAAGTACACAACACAATCTGGGGTGACAACAAAAGTGGCACAAAAGGATTACTCGGTAACATAGTTGATCGAATACAATACAAAGTTGCGAAAGTAAAAGAATTTGTAACGGGAGACGGAGAGAAACGTAAACAGATGATAAGTGACACACACAGCAAAATCATCAGCGAAAGTAAAATTGGTAGAGAGACCGTACATAAATTCTTCTTTGGTAACAGCACCAGCCAACACGGTACTAAATTGAGGAAACTAATAAAGAGTATGAAGGGCAAAATTCAATCTATTATTGGTAATGACACTACTGTTAGACCTATAATAGAGACTACAACTGTTGATAACGAGAACACAGATGGAAGTAACCTTATAGACATAAGAATGGCATCAGACAACCTGGCAAGAAATCTGAACGAAGATATAACGAGAACCAAAAACCGATTCAACAAGGGAATTGACGAATTGAACAAAAATGTAGCGATGAACAAGAATTATATTGACAATAGCGTGAAAGATAATTTGAACAAACAAAAAGAGGCCATCGAAGGTGAAGTTAAGAAAATTAATGAAGAAGCTATAGTATTCAGAGATTAATTAACCATACATTATGCACATTAAAATGTAAATGTCAGTGTACACATTTCAATTAAAATAAATACTCTTTTAATTCTAATTTTAATGTGTTTATGAACGTCGAATTTAATTGTATCTTAATAAACTACGATGCAATTCTAAATTTGCACTAAAGTGTAAGGGTAGTGTCGTAAAAAGGGATTAAGATCATCATTAATTAGTCGATATAATTATGCAGGCCGGAAACTGTATACACTAGTGTACTTGTAGCAGTGGCGGTACTTCCATAGAAGCCCAAAATTCCAGTTTGCCTGACAAAATTGCAAAAAGTAATCTTTAAGCTTTAAATCTTTATTTAACAAAATCGTTTTTACATATAAATGTGAATATCCTGACGTCATAAAAAACAATTATAAACTAGACATTACAAATTAACTTGTAACTCTTTTGGACTTCTATGGAAGTACCGTCACTGTAGGTACCGAGGTCTTGGGATACGAATATCCTTTAAGATATAACATAATATGAATCCAAGTCCAGTCTAATGTCTTTGCGGTTAAATACAGCCTAGTTCGCTGAGCTTCGCCGCTCAGTGCCATTTCTATGTTTGACAATATCGATTTCTGTGTACAAGAGACACAGTGGTAGTGTATGGTGGGAGAGTATCTAAACATGTACTCGTATATCATGGGTCTGTCTAAAAACTTTTGAGTAACTAACGATGCATAACAATATAATCTCCAGTGCCGAATGTGTTTTTTTAAATTTATAAAGGACAGTGCACTTCATATCTACGTATGCTGTTAAAGATTACTATCAATTTTGCGCCGCTTCGCTTGTTTACAAATCTTTTCTAAGGCGCCATGTATTTCCATTCCAAAAATCATCGAAACACTTCCAGCGGTTTAGGCGTGAAAGGTAACAGATAGCCAAAATTACGGATACTAGCAATAGATAGCCATTTATAATCATATGTAAATATAGGTTTGCTGTATTCCGCAATTATATTATTTGTTTTTCCCAAAACATCAGTACTATCAACTGTGGTAAGGAGACTTCATTAAAGTACGGTACGCTTTAGGCGTTTTCCTCTCGTTATATATTAAAAAAAACATACATACACACATATACAACCTCACGCCTGTATTTCCCGAAAGGGTAGGCAGAGGTGCATTTCGCCAGGCAGTATATACCTGTATCAATATCAGTAACACACTGTATCAGTCCTACGTAATAGGGGACGAGTCTATTCCCATTTTAGAGCACATTTCAAGACTCAATGCTGTTATCGAGAACACACTGCCCAAAAAAAAAACTTTTACTCACCCAGTCAAGTGCGAAGTCGACCTGTCTGACGAAGGGTGAGAGTCTGCGCACCACGGTGTTGGCGATGTGCAGCACCACGGCGGGGCGCTCGCGCATGATGTTGTACACCGTGGTCTTCGACAGCAGCCCGATGCGCGAGAAGTGCTTCGCGCGGATGGAGAAGAAACTCGGCTCGCCTGTCAGCACTGCTAGACCGCCTTCCACTTCACCTGGGTGGGGGAACATTACGGTGTGTTAGCCAGATATAGGAGTCAAATATGCTGATTACATGATGATTAAGAGATAAGAGCCTTTTTTTTTTTCTTTACGAGAGGAAAGCTCTTTAAGCTCCCCTGTTCGGTACCTCGGGGGAGGCCTAAAGGGGTATGTCGGGGTCTCTGGCCTTCCAACTCGGCGCGCAGAAAAGAGATAAGGGCCTCCTTTAGTATTGAGAAGGTTCCAGGGTCCAGTATCCTGGCCTAGTGTGGTTTGATGGACTTCTATTGCTTAAGAAAATTCCTTTAGAAAACTCTCAATTATTCTCAATCTGATATTTTCACATTGTTTTCACAAGCCAATAGACGCCTTATTTCTAAACCATAAAGGGTGGGTTCCTGTGATTGGAATTATTAGACATGTGAGCAAAATAAGCAGAGAAAGTGATACTTATAATTACCTGGGTAAGCAGTAAACATATGCACTTCTCCGTCACCCTCAGCAACTTTTTGTGAAACCAACAGAGCTCCGGACAGCAAGTATACCAAGGCCACATCCTGCAAAGTCATACAGCTGTTTATGTATCATAATATAAATTGTATTAACAAATATAATCACACAACTAATGACTCGAATAAAAATTACAATGAATTGAATCTCAATGAGTTTACCGTCACACATATGATGAAAAATATATTCATAATGGAATTTATGTTTCATTTGTAATACAAATATGGACTAAAGCCTAAAACCTCTCAATGGAAGAGGAAGCCCGTACCCAGCAGTGGGTATATGGGCTGATGATGTAATACGATAATTATAATTAAACTATACAGGGTGTATTCAGACCGTGATCGGAAACTAAGGCAGGTAATAGCTAAGGTGATTACAAACCCCCTGGCGTTAAAGAAAATACTGACAAAAAATAAAAATTTTGACGTTTTCATACAACCATCGGTATTAAATGTACGCGGTTTGTATGGAAAACGTCAAAATTTTTATTTTTTGTCAGTATTTTCTTTAACGCCAGGGGGTTTGTAATCACCTTAGCTATTACCTGCCTTAGTTTCCGATCACGGTCTGAATACACCCTGTATATTATTTTAACAAATTCTTAAATAGCTAAATCATTTAATTATATTTTTATTGTCACAGTCTTAACTTGTGGACTACACATTTTAATATATAAAATCTTAAATATTTAACAGCCTATTAAACACCTCCATGGGGGAACAAATATATTCTTTACCAGTGGCGGGCCTTCCATAGAAGCCCAAAAGCGTTTAACGTGATTTGTGTAATATCTAAGTTATACTAGCTTATTATAGGGCCTTTATTTAACAAAATACTTTAGTTAAATAAAGATTTTAAGCCTAAAAATTATTATTTGGAATTTTAAAAGGCAAACTGGGCTTTTGGGCTTCTATGGAAGTACCGCCACTGTTCTTTACCAATATAATCAATTTAAAATTATTTTCTACTAAACAGTGATGAATAACACAACAAAAGTCACAAGAACACATCACACTTAGTACCTGAACGATTTCTGGTTCACCCTTGATACTATAATAGAGCTTAAGGGAAGAAATTAACACTACATTAGTAGATAATATAGAATATAATACATATACATAAGTGCTAAACCAGGCTAGCAAAATTGTGGACCCAAAACATTTTATCAAATATATAAGGCATGCAGCAATAAAATAATTCAGAAGGATAGGGTAGTTGCATAATATGTGTGAGCAATTAAACAAAGGTAATTTAAAAAATATATATATTTATGTTTTGTGAAAAAAAGGTTTAAATTGGTTTCAAATTAATGTAAAAATATATAAAACAAAATTAATACAGGTATATTGGAAACATAACTCTATCTCTGTCACACGCCCAGTTAGTGTTAGCGGTTACATCACTGGACATGTAGTGCATCTCTTTTATGGTAAGTTATAATCTATTTTGAGTTAATAGTATTTTTGTCAGAATCGGAATTCGGTAAAATTATAATTTAAAATTAATAAACGTTAAGAATTACTTAAGAACCTTATTAACACTCCTAACACCTTTCTACCATAACAGATTTTTTTTCTCTCTTCTATTGGCACAGAATAATCAAAACAAAACATTTTTAGAAGATAAAGACTTCAGCAATTTTTCTTTACGTTCACATCACGGAAAATATTAACGATAGCAAAATAATCGTTTATCACTGAATATTAATTATTGATTTCGATTTGGCCGATTTCTAGTTTTTACTTTTTAAATAAAAACATAAATCAACTACCCCATTCTTATTTTAACATCGAAAGCCCACACAAATTTAGCAGCGACTTTGAAGCTAGATGATAATTGTTTATGGATTTACCTTATGGCTTTCCTCCTTCATGATATATGTTCCTGCTGGCAAATCCCTCACTTGGACGTTGCCTTTCAGTATATTTTCATTATCCAGTCCTAACTCTTTCACAAACGCCTCTGTGGCTATTTGAACGAGCGCCTGGAAAAAAATTTAGGTCAGTCAGAGGTAAAAGTTATCTAACAAATATAGATTAAAAACAAAAATATAGAAACATTCCATAAGCTACTATTGAAATATGTTGAAACATAAGTAACAATAGGTTTAGTTGTTTTATATCTTACCAAAAAAATATTTTTGAATATTTCATTAATTAATAAAAAAAAAAGACAAAAGTATAAGCTCAACATTCTGTTTCTATTTTTGGAAGATCATTACAAAAACTTGAATCCTGATTTAAATTGCTGGACTCAATCAAATAATAACATAAAGATACCTAAATTATAAATACATTTTATTGTGTTTTTAAACGTATTACGATTATATTTAAGAAAAAATATACCTGTTCGTCAAGGTTGTCAGTGTTGTGTTTCTTAAACGATGATCCCTCTTTGTTTCTGTGAAAAGAGGACGTCGGCTGTACGTCAGGTTGCTGCTGTGATAAAAAAAGATGATTTAATTTAAATATGTACCTAATAAGGATATAGGAAATTTTATAACTATAAAACTTTAATGAATAGGCATATATAGATTCTTCATCATAAATAACCAATGTTACGTTTTTTTTATTTACATCTGTTTCTGAGTTTACAATAAAGATTTATAAATAAACAAAAAAAATTACTAAAAATACACGTAAATTTCATAAATTACACTCAAACATTTTTCAAACAGTTGTATACCTTAATAATATGTATGGTTATGTATGGTACATAATACATTTAGTACCTGTGGCGTGTTGGTGGTGACGTCAGGCACCATGTCGGGTCGCTGTCGCCGGCCCTGTATGTGTATGGGCGAGGACACCTGGTGCCCCCCCTCCTACATTATCACGCCGCAAACAGAACCAGTTAGTCACACTTCACGCGCATTCAACGGGACAATATGACAGGTTTGTGTCAGTGGCGGTACTTCCATAAAGGCCCAAAAGCCCAGCTTGCCTTACAAAATTCCGAATCTTTATTTAACAAAAGCAGTTTGACATATAAATTATAAATGAGAATATGACTAATAAACAATTATAAACTAGACATTACACAATTAACGTGTAACGCTTTTAGGCTTCTATGGAAGGACCGTCACTGGTTGGTATATACGTTTAGTGGTTGACACTCAAAACTCAAAGGAGTAGGCAGTGATATATTTCTAGTATGCATACGTTTCAAACGTCTTTTTATGTCCCACTCAATATACTGCTAGGTTATTTCCATTAGCAGCGTAAAGTTTTTGTGCCATACCGGATAATTTCATTTAAAAAACATTAACTTTCCTAGACCCGGGATTCGAGCCCGAGAACATTCAAACATGTTCCATTCTATGAAGATATTTACAATGTATTTTCGAGCCTGGGATTGATTTTTTCATTTTGCATGCAAGACAAAAAATGTGATACTCACCAAATGTTCTGAGGAACTCCTTTCGTGGTGAGGCGAGTGCGAGGCCACATTGTCGCTGGCGACCTTCGCAGACTTGCCCGGCGACGACGACACTGTCGTTGGGCGACGCTTGTCGCGACCCTGGAACATTTCGCATTTTTGAAGTGAAATCTTCTTTTGCGGCGCTGTGCACTTTTTTTGGGATGGGTAAAAATGCTGAACTCGCGTCAGATCACGTGACCCTGATCGAAAATGCGTAAGACGCATTATGTAATATAAAATGTCATGTTTGTGTACGATAGCGCAATAAATATTGTATTTTGCCATGTAAATGATAGTACTTTTATACTGATAAATAAAGCAATTCGTGCGAAATGATTCCCTAACAATTCAAAAATATTCAAAAATGCACAACTTTAATGTTGAAGTTTCCACTTCTGCCGAGACTCTCGGGAGTGCCATCCGTATTTTTTTGTAATGTCACGACAAAGTGACTACACTCTACTTTATGGTAAGCAAATGTTGTCTTATTCTATTGCAAGAGGCTCCCATCGGAGTACCAATAATATTAAAATGTGGCAAAAACGGGAAAAAAATATTTCTTTTCAAGTATAAAATTTCTAATTCAGCTTTTGGTATATGTGAAGTCACTCACCGGATTGACCAACTCTGCGCTGAGTCCAAGATACTGATGCAGAGCTGTGAACGTGACTCGCTGTAGCCTCACCATGATGATCTGATACAACAACATACAGAAATATACAGGGTGTCTACAGACCGTGATCAAATACTAAGACAGGTAAAAGTTACGATGATTATAAAGACATTGACGCCAAAAAACTCTTAAAAAAGAAATCAAAATTTTGACGATTTCCTAATCACCACTTCCATTTAATACCTATAGTGGTTAGGAAAACGTTATTTTTTTATATATTTTTTCCCTGAATAGGTAGAAAGCAGTGGCGGTACTTCCATAGAAGCCCAAAAACGTGACGTTGATTGTGTAATGTCTAGTTTATATTGTTTTTGTGGGGCCAGAATATTTTTATTTGTATGTCAATTTGCATTGTTAAATAAAGATTTAACGCTTAAAGATTATTATTCGGAATTTTGTAAGGCAAGCTGGGCTTTTGGGCTTCTACAAAATACCACCAATGGTAGAAATATGTATTTATACGTTCACGTTTTGGCAGGTTTTTTTACTGATATGGTGAAGTAACAACACCACATGTTATGGTAAGATTGGTGCTGTCTTTAGAGAGCATCAAGAAGTGAGAGATTCCATTAAGCATTGCAGTTCAATAGAAATTATTCAGACGGACAGACAGCCTAAGGATCCTAAAATGGGGGAACCTAAATAAAATGTGCATATTGTCCAGTTTACACTCACCTGTATAACCCGCACGAATATGTCTGGATACTCCTTGAACACCTCTTGGAACGCCCTCATCGGCAACTTGATCACTTGGGAGTCTTCCAGAGCTTTCGCGTTCACGGTCTTGTACGGTTGCGAGTGGCCCTGCGAACGGAGAAGTCACGCGATTTAGTTTACTTTTACAACCGATAGTCTGTCGTGTTGTTTGTTTGTGGGGCCGTTCAAGTATTACGTAAGCAGATTTATTACAATTATTTACCCCCCATCCCCCTTATCTGCAAAAGTAAGCAAAGCTCATACCCCCTCCCCCCATGCTTACATAAACATTTTTCAATTAATGTATTGTTTTTTTTAATATTATAATTATAATTAAAAAAAAAATAGATTTAATAGATAATCATCATCTAGACTCCCCTACCCCCCATGACATCCTCCGCCCCACATAGTGCTTACGTATTACTTGAACGGCCCCTGTAGAGTAATATTGTTTGTGTGTATGTCTGTTTACACGAAATTTTATGTTGCGATCCACAATGCCAAAAGCAGGAACAGTGGCGCCGCATAGTCAGAACAAAGACTACTCCATGTTCAAAGTCAAAGTCAAAATCACCTTTATTCAAATAGACTTTTACAAGTGCTTTTGAATCGTCAATTAAGTTTTTTTAAACTATATTCAGAGGATCACGACCCTCAGCAATAAGGAAAACGATGCGAGGAGGATGTCTGTTTATGTGTAAGTAGTGCTGGCCTCGAGGTTTAGGCTGCGGCCGACTTTCTCGGCGGTCGCGAGTTCAAACCCCAGGCACACATCTCTGATTTTTCAAAGTTGTGTGTGTATTCATAATGAATTATCGCGTACTTTAACGGTGAAGGAAAATATCGTGAGAAAACCTGCACACCTTAAATTTCATAGGAATTTCTTAGGTATGTAGACTGCCAACACGCGCTAGGTCAGCGTGGCGGACTAAGGCCTAAACCAACAAGCAGAGGACGGCCAAGGAAGAGATGGATGAGGTAAGTGAGAAAAGATATGCAAGAAAAAGGGGTGAATGAAGACATGACGGCGGATAGGGTTGTTTGGAAAGATAAAACATACTGCGTTCCCAAATAGAATTGGAAACAGGGTAAGAGGATTATGATGATTGGCGATATCATATACAGTCAATGTTTTAACACGCTATGCTTGTTCGTGTGCGTGTTTAGGTTCGTGTTCATGTTCGTGTATATGTTCTTGTTCAAGTTCGTGTTCGTGCGCGTGTTACCGTGAGCACGTCGGTGAAGCTGAGCAGCGAGGTGACGCTCTCTCCGGCGCGCACCACCTTCAGCGACAGCCCGCTGCCGTCCTGGTTGGTGATGTACACGTTCACGCGGCCCGTCTGCACCACGTACACGTTCTCGTCGGTGTCGCCTGCAACATGCAACATGCAACGTACAACCCACAGTCACACATATTGTAACCCCAAACTGAGATACCTTTGTGCCGTGGGTATAACAAAGCATGAGAGATTTTTTCCGACTTACAAACATCCAAAACAGACTTGCAACATTCAGCATGTTTACGTGAAAACTACAAGGGATAGTCAACAAAACTTTTTGAACACTAACTATGTACGTAATGAATTTTTTTTTAAATATACATTCATGCTTGTATACAAAATGGGCCGTTTATTAATTACGTAACAATCGAAAGGGAGGAGGGGGGGTTGGTAAAAAATCACGAAATATCACAAAGGGAGAGGGGGTTGTAGTAAGATGTCACGTGTATTTATTTTTTCGTCAAACGTGCGATTTGTAAACCGAAAAGCCAGTCAAAAACAATCTTTCAAGAAATTTTTATCATGATTATCATAATAAAGGTAATATTCTGAAACTTTTAACATTCTTTGTAGACACAAAAAAATACACGTGATTTTGGGTGGGGATGGGGGGTTAGTCTCAAACCTAACCACGTATCACCAAGGGGGACGGGAGGGTTAAAAAATGCAAAAAAAAAACTACACGTGATTAATGGATGGTTCCAAAGTGTAAACAGGAAAATCGACTCCGAAAACTATAGGTCACATTCCTGTTTTCAGACTATTAGTAAAAAAATGACGTCAACATACTGACCGACTTTAAACAGAAAAGCGCCTGCGGGTAGGTTGAGTATTTCGGTGTGCTTGCACAGCATGAGGAACACCGGCTTCTCGAAGTGTCCGAACACCCTGATGCTGTGCAGCATGTACAGCGCGTCGGGGGGGACGCGGTCGTCGCTAGTCAGGTCCTCCTCCAAGTACTCCGCCGGAGGTTCTAGAACCTGCGAGGTGAACAAAAATTGAAAGTGAGAACATACAATCCTCATCAGCCCATACAGATTACACTGCTGAGCATGGGCCTCCACTACAGCTGCGAGGGTTTAGCCTTAGTCCACGACGCTGGCCTAGTGCGGGTTGGCGGACTACACACTAAGAAATTCATAAAAACATTTAGGTGTGCAGGTGTCCTCACGATGTTTTCCTTCGCCGTTAAAGTACTTGATAATTCATTGTGAATACACATATAAGGTCTAAAAGTCAGGGGTGTGTGCCTGGGGTTTGAACCTGTGACCGCCGAGATTCTCGACCGCACGCTCAAGCCTCTCAAGAAGGCAGCATCCTCTCGTGGATGAAATGAGCAATTTTGATTCGTTTTTATTTTAAAGTTTATCCTTACATAAATTTAATAAATATTTTATTTGATAAATATTATGTTACTCTCCGTGGATCGTTGCCTGGAGGCTTTAAAGGTCGCATTTAGCGATCAGGTCATCAATTTGTCTACCTTTTTTTACTTTGTCTATTTTTATTAAGTTTCAATCGCGGAGACGTAAAAACAATTACTTTTTATATTACTTAGTTGCAAATACTATTAATATCGCGACTTTTGTCAGCGCGTAAATATTATTGATATATTTGTTTCATTAAATATGACGTCAGGATCAAAATAAACAGCACTTGTATTTCTTAAAGTTAACATAACAGAGTAGATAAGGCAAAATGTTGCTTCACTAAATTGAATTATAATGATCATGCGGTCCTAATAGTTTACTTTCCTTCTGTTTAAGAAAAGTATTCTATAGACACGGTTCTTTTTTCATTTATACATATATTCCTGGGATTTCATCATCATCATGATCGACCCATATACGTCCCACTGCTGGGCAGGGCCCTCCTCTATAACTGAGAGGGTATAGGTCGTAGTCCACCGCGCTGGCCTAGTGCGGGTTGGCCGACTACACACCTTAGAAATTCCTGAGAGCTTTTAGGTGTGCAGGTTTCATCACGATGTTTTCCTTCACCGTTAAAGTACGTGATAATTCTTTGTGAATACACACATAACTTCGTAGAGTCAGAGGTTGTGAGTTTGAACCCGCGACCGTCGAAATTCTCGACCGCGTGCCTAACCCTCGAGGCCATCACGACTTGGTAAATTTTATTTTCTATTAACCATAAAACACCTTAGGACCTAACGAAGTTTTTTTTTATTAAGTAATCAAAATTGTCGAGAAACTTACAAGTAAGATATTGATGACATTGTTCACATAATTCATAATAGGTACTTTTACTCGAATTTAGTGTCATCATATTTATGAATGACTCGAATAATTCCTGACAAGTACAATTCAACGATGTTTCAGCTTAAATACTTAAAAGGAAAACAGTAGCGCAATTGCCAAAGTGGGCTAGTGAATATGTCATCCCAAAGCTGTATTATTGGATCCACACTTTGGACAAAAGGCAAAGATTGGTCACAAACCTTTAGCTGCTCCGGGGCGGATTCCTTCTTCAACTGAAGTAGTTTCCTCGCGAATCGCATAACCGCACGCCGCTTCTTTCCTTGGCCGGAGTTGGAGATCGATTTGACTTTCCTCAGCATCCTTCTGCCGTAAAAGAGCATTTTGTCCCGCTTGCGGAATCGTTTTGCCGGCTCGCCAGCCGCGCCAGACGCTCCTGGTCCGCCCAGCAACTCTGGCAAATTATTAAATAACATTTTTAATCATCATCAGCCCATATACACGTCCCACTGCTGGGCACGGTCCTCCTCTACAACTGTGAGGGTTTAGACCTTAGTCCATCACACTGGCCGAGTGTGGGTTGACGGACTACACACCTAAGAATTAAGAAATTCCTAAGAACTCTTAGGTGTGCAGGTTTCCTCACGATGTTTTCCTTCAGCGCTAAAGTAAGTGATAATTCAATGTGAATACACACATAACTTCAAAGAGTAAGAAGTGTGTGCCTGGGGTTTGAACCCGCGACCGCCAATATTCTCGACCGCGCGCCAAAACCTCGAGGTCATCACTACTCGAACTAACTAACTAACGTACTACTTTTTTGTGTTATACTGATTAATTTTTGCCAATAAAAATTAATGTGTCGAACAGCACTTGACATAATATATTCAACAAAGAAATTCACATAAATAGCCCAGATAGACATAAGACTTCACCTCCATACCGTGTGGGTATGGAGTTCTATGTCCGGCTTCTCAGGATAATAAATATCTATATTAAAAAAAATGGACTTTACAAAATTATTAAACATAATACAAGCTCACCTTTGGACCGCCATCTTCTGTAGTAATAGAAAAACACCACTAGCAAGGAAACCAACAAACAGCCACAGAAGGACCACAGCAACTGTAACAAAAGAATTAATTATTTCGGAGGACCTAGATTATCATTCGGGTATTTTATTTACATATCTATCAGCATCATCAGCCGAAACATATATAGATAGTATATGAAAATACATACACATACTTATATGGCCGAATACTGAAACGCTACTTAATCTGAGGGCGACTTATATTTAAGTGGCTGTTATAATTTAAGCGGTATACTGAAACATCATTTATCGGTCTTAAGACTGTGATTAACTAATGCCCACTTAAATTTCCATAAATGGCAACATTACCACAAAAAGTTATTTTAAATTATAACAGCCACATAAATACAAGTCGCCCTCAGATTAAGTAGCGTTTCAGTATTCGGCCATTAGTCTCTTTAAATCTTGAAACATCAGTACGACGCAACTCGTCAAGAATGTACGTGGTGGGTGCGTGATGGACAAAGCTTTCTTTAATATTGGTTGAGTTTATTAATATTTTAAAACAAATTACAATTATCATTTCAAATATAAAAAATAACTATAGCTTCTGGAAAATTTAATCATTCAACGATTAAAAAAGCAAACTTAATACTGGTATAACAATTTTTTCCGTTGCCTTTAATGTAGAAACAATTGCTTCCAAATTGCACAATTCATGTATGCAACGTTATCTAAATAATGAGATCTTTCGTACGTGACCTGACTGCTTTTGAATAGTCGTGATAATAATTTACGTTCCGCGTAGAAACACTATGCACATTCTTTGTTTTTATTTAATGGTATAAAAATCATATAAATAAAGATTAACTGTGTCAAAACACGCAATTCCCGATCTTTAATTCAACCACCTATTTATCTACGATGTAAATTTTGTATAACTATGTTTTTGTATTATATTATATAAAGAAAAACTACTAACTTAATATCGTTTTGCGAGTTTATGTCATAACTACATTGAACAGACACACATTCATTGCTGCGCCCCTAGTACACCGGAATTGACAGACAGACGCTAAAAGTGACATCCAGCAAGCTTAACTAATTTTTATCAAGTCTTAACTTGTCTTTATTCCGTAATAAAAAATCACAAAGAAATCTACGTTACACATAAATCTAAATTAAATGTTTATTTAAAATCACATACCCATATAATTGCATCGAAATTTATATACATTTTTTGAACAAGTAGGTGTGTATATAAAAAACCGGATCACCGACCGAGATCAACATTTACATTGCAAAAAAACGCGTCCGCGAACGTAATACAGGGTGTCCCAGCAGTCGACGATAACCCGGAAACGGGGAATAGCCCAAGTCGTAAGGGTTATCAGAAAAATATTAAAAAAAATATAAGTTATGTATTTAGAAAAATATAGGGATTTCAAAAAAATCTAGAAAATCTACACCCTGTGACGGTTTTTTCACTACTGTTGCTGCAAATCTCTACTTTTTTAAATTATTATTTTTGTTATGTAATCCTGAATAATACCTCTGCAAACTGTTATCCAAAATTTAGAGCCACCTTGCTATACTTCGGAAGAAAATGACATTGTTTACCAAACCGCATATTTAAAATTTATCATACGCCCAAATTTAACTGACTGTCCTGAAAAAAAAATGTACTACGAGAGTTTGGCAAGTAACTTTAAAAGTTGGCGCATTTAATAAGGAATCTAAAATGGTATAACACTTGCTACATTATTTTTTAAATGTGGCACAATAATTTTTATTTTGCGAAGAAACCCATTTGATCAAATTTTCTTATTAACTAAAGATGACATGATGATGAACTGATAAGTGAGATGGAGAGAATTGTTTTACGATGTGTGAGTGAGACAGATACTCCATTGTCAGGTAGTCCATGGGCACCACGCATCGGAGCAATGATCACTTTTTTATTTTAAATTTAGGCTTTTTTTTTATTTGGATATCTTAGATTTATTAAGTAATTGCTTAACATCAAAAAAAACTGTAGTAAAATTTACAATACATGTTCAAACTGCCTTCCTTCAGCCGCAATACACGCTCGTCATCTTCTTAAAAAAGATCGGGTTATCAGGGGCGAAAATCTTCTATTCCTAACAAATTCAGCTACTTTCATTTATTTTTTGCCGTAGCTCAGGTAAATTTTCAATTGGCTTTAAACAAAAAAATTCTTTCACCGTTCCCCAGTAAAAAATAGCCTAAAGGATTTAAGTCAGGTGAACGGGCTGGCCATTGGATTGTGCCAGCTCGTCCTATCCATCTACTCCGGTATTCCTAATCGAAATATTCTCTAACTGAACTAGCGTCACTATCTGTCTCGCTCACACGTCGTAAAACGATTCTCTCCATCTCACTCAAATAGTATCTTAAAATTGCTGTCTCGAAGAGCCGAATAGAAACGATAATAATAAGAAGATGACGAGCGTGTATTGCGGCTTAAGGAAGGCAGTTTGAACATGTATTGTAAATTTTACTAAAGAAATATTTGATGTTAAGCAATTACTTAATAAACCTAGATATCCAAATAAAAAAAGTCTAAATTTAAAATAAAAAAGTGATCATTGCTCCGATGCGTGGTGCCCATGGACTACCTGACAATGGAGTATCTGTCTCACTCACACATCGTAAAACAATTCTCTCCATCTCACTTATAAGTTCACCATCATGTCATCTTTAGTTAATAAGAAAATTTCATCAAATGGGTTTCTTCGCAAAATAAAAAAATATTGTGCCACATTTAAAAAATAATGTAACAAGTGTTATACCATTTTAGATTCCTTATTAAATGCGCCAACTTTTAAAGCTACTTGCCAAACTCGCGTAGTACATTTTTTTTTCAGGGCAGTCAGTTAAATTTGGGCGTATGATTAATTTTAAATATGCGGTTTGGTAAACAATATCATTTTCTTCCGAAGTATAGCAAGGTGGCTCTAAATGTTGGATAACAGTTTGCAGAGGCATTATTCAGGATTACATAACAAAAATAATAATTTAAAAAAGTAGAGATTTGCAGCAACAGTAGTGAAAAAACCGTCACAGGGTGTAGATTTTCTAGATTTTTTTGTAATCCCTATATTTTTCTAAATACATAACTTATATTTTTTTAAATATTTTTCTGATAACTCTTACGACTTGGGCTATTCCCCGTTTCCGGGTTATCGTCGACTGCTGGGACACCCTGTATATTCCGAAACAACTGTGAAATAGTAAACAAGCGTGGAGAACGCTCGGACACATTTGATAACAAATGGCCAAAGATAATATCTAGACGAAAATCGTGTTAGATAAATTTATTAGGACGCGTGTTTTCCTACTATGCCGCACGTGTCCTTGGCCGCGTGTAAAATTTAAGAAATAAATTCCACACTTCGCAACAGTACATAGAGGGGAGGGGGTGGGGTGTGCATAAACGACAGCCCAGCTTGCGAAACGAGAGGCCGCGGGTTCGATCCCCGCACCGACACAAATGTTTGTGTGAGCCACAAACATTTGTTTCGGGTCTGGGTGTTTGTGGGACCGAAAAGTTACTCGTAGTTTCTGATACCCACGACACAAGGCCCGTATCTTAATTCTTAATGTGGGATCAGGATTATGTATGTAACTGTTGCGTGTATTTATTTATTTATATTTATAAACAGAGAACCATCACAAATATGTCCCAAGTTAGTTTATAGTTATATTTATATGGTAATGACAATATGACAACGCCACGTCCGAAGAATACGAGTACAAGGAAGACTGCATTTGATGGTAACTATGGTTAAAATAGAGTTTCTATTGAAAATACTTGATATATGCATTTATATGTAGTATTGTTATTGTAATGCTCTCGATATGGTTCACTAAATACATTTACATGCAAAACGTAGGCGCGATAATCACTTTTACTTTTGTGGGAGACTAAATAGATTCTGGTGGAATTAACACCTCATGCATGGTGGAAAGTGAATCTTATCACCATAAAATCTGGTGAATGCATCATGTTGAACGCTTCCTTTCTTTCTTTTAAGCCCTAAGTGTTTCAAACTTTTAATACATCATTTTTGTTTTATTGGTGGTAATAGCTAGACATTTAAAAATGAATTGATCTCTTTTTCTATTACCCATTGGTATGAGATTTCCAAAAAAAATAAAGTAATGCCTGATGTGGAAATATCAATCTGAGAATAGCAATACCAAAAACCATAACTACAAATCATCATAAAACTATTTTTTTGTACAACATCCTAACAATGGTAATTAAATTAAGGTATGACAATTTCACACATCCTATATTCTTTTGTCTTTGTTAACAGTAAGATATTGTTGACATATTATATGATCATTTCTCAGTATTTGACGATCTATCTACAGCCAACCCTGTTCTTCTATGAGATGCAATGCAGCCATTTTGTTGTGCCAGAATAGGCAAATAAAAAATTTACAAACAGACTGCTACATAATTCAATGGTGATCATACTATTGCACTGCAAGAGCTATCAAGTGCACAGCACTCCTAATATTATGTAATATGTAAAACTTTTTTGTTTAATTTTCTTACTTGTAGTGACTTACAACATTTTTGAAATTGATATTTTTTTATGTACACAAAATGACTAAAATTTCGTTGCAATCTAGATAGATTGCAACGAAATTTTAGTCATTTTGTGACTAAAACATGCAGATGCATGTTTTCTAATAAATTGAGTATTATAAAAATATAATTGCTTTTAGTTTTATTGAATTTTTCCTAGATTTATTAATTATATATACATAAGTGGTTGTTAATGATAACAAAAAATATCTAAAGGGTACCCAATTCCCAGTATTGGAAAGAAGGTTGAAGGTCAAAGTCGAAATCAAAAAAGTTGTTATTCAATTAAGACTTTTACAAGTACTTTTAGATTGTCAATTTAAACAGGTTCCCTGTCCCCATACAATCGAGTATTTGGCATTGTAAATGTCCCGGACTTTTTTTGCAAATACACATTTTTAAATATTCTTAGGGGTTAGTAATATATATTTATACTCATACGTCCATAAAAAAAAATGCAGTCAAAGTTGCTTCTATATTTGATCATATGTGATTCATGAACGTAGTAAGATTGGTACAAAATATGTCCTATGAATCATATATGATTCATTGGACAGGGAACCTGTAAATAAGCTACTACCACTTTAGATTAAATATCAGTCACCTATAATTTATCTGCTTTGAAAGATGTAAAGGGCTTTTATAATTTTTCATATCTTGATGAAATGAAAATTAAGACAGTTTTATTATCATATCTTTAAAAAAAAAGGATTTTAAATATCATTAAACGCAAGATAATATTGCTATTGAAACATTCTTCAATACAGAAATGTATAATAACTATGTAAGGAATGTAATAAAATATTAAAACTAAAATGAAAAACTTCTGTGTGGCTTAAAATATCTTTGTTGTCATTGATTTTAAATTACAACAACTATGAATGAATGGATAATATCATCTGGACAGCCCCGTGGCGCAGTTGGCTAGACACCAGCTTGCGAAACGAGAGGCTGCGGGTTCGATCCCCGCACCGAGACAAATGTTTGTGTGATCCACAAATATTTGTTTCGGGTCTGGGTGTTTGTGAGACCGAAAAGTCTCTCGTAGTTTCTGATACTCACGACACAGGACTTGTACCTAGTGTGGGGTCAGAACTATGTATGTGACTGTTGGGTGTATTTATTTATTTATTTATTTATTTATCTTTAATATCAACTTTGATGAACACTCTTGACTTTTTTAATACACGCAACTGGAAATATTAAAAGTTCGTCGATTTATCTATTAATAATGTTAATGTTAACACATTATGGCAATGTGAAAATATAATCGCGATTAAGTCACAGTTGAGGAGATTGCAAAATAAAAAATAACCTTTTGAAGTCAGACGCGAATTCGCGTCTAATCAAACAAAACATTGAACTCAAGGATGCAAAGTTTCTAATTATAAATCGGTATGTTACCTATATTATCTAATAAACCAATGTTTTCTCGTTATCAATTCTAACTCCGCTTTAAACCAATATCACATCTGTGTGGAATATAATTGAAACATTTTAATAAAACGTAAAAATCAATATCCAGTTACTCACTTGATTCTCTTGAAAATTATTCGACCATTCGGCTGTCCACGTTGTGACCGCGAACATGTTTGTTTTATCATTTATATTATTCAATAGGCCAACCACGTCCATTTTCATATATTTATATTGCAGAGTTTATAAAATAATTTCGAGAAAACCATCACGTCTCGCCCAGAAAGTCAGCTGTTTGACAAGTAAATAATAAACCACAAAGGCATTAGTAAAAAGCAGCTAGAAATGAGTCAGTGCCATCTGTTGTGTAATTGGTGCATTACGACCAGTACCACAGATAATAATTGTTTTCACTGCTGCTTATGGAGGGTAAAGGTAAGGAGTGTTATCTTGTACACGCAAAAGTGTCCGTTAAAATGTATAAAATTGGGGGCGCCACATTAGCATCAGCATCATAAATATTTAAAGGAAGCGGAAATCAATAAACTACTATTCACAGTTCAGGATATAAAATCACTCTAGCTACACGCGTTTTCTCATAATAACTCTTTAAATTTATATTAACTACATTATTTTGTACTACGCAAGTAGTTGACATTTTCAATAAACTACTTTAGTCAACAATAATATTAAATTCATACCATGTCCTTTGTCTACACCAGCGCCATTCTGGAAGGTTTTTGAACTGTTATTTACACCTGACAACTGGACACTTTTTTCTACTATAGGAGATGACATGACACTCCTTACCTTTACCCTCCATACTACTGCTGCCATGAAAATTTCTGGCCTCAATTTAATGAGACAAGCAGACTATAGACAATTTCCAAATGAAAAAAGTTATAGGTAGGTACCTAACATGAGAAATAAAGGGAGGAGGACTTTATAGGACGTACTGTGGCTAGTGTAATACATATTCTGTAAAATTTTCATATTTAACTAGAAAATATATAGGTATTTTCTGGTCAAATTATTTGTTTTTGATTTTTTTTAATAAATGTATTCCCATTCCAAAACCAAATGGTACCTATCTAATTAATTAATGGACTTTTGAAGTTTTAAAAGACTTTTCAGAGGAAGTTCAGGTATGTATTTTTATTTATTTTTAAAGAAATGTAAACCATAGACAAGTTCTACTACGATCCACCGCTAGGCTACTCTATGGTTTCGTTCATTTCGACTAAGACCATTCATTCAACCCTATCAAAAATTAATCAATACGAAACGTATTATCATTCATTCTATACTGAATAGTAGAAGTGAAAGCACGTTGTGGTGTCCGTCATAAATTTACATTACTAAAAATATATACTTAAAGCTTACTTTTAATTGTTGCTTTTATTTTTGAAACGTAAGTGTATTTAATACCAGTAACAGTTGTAACTATTTTTTTAACAAGTTTTACTTGTCAAAATGGCGTCGGCTTACACGTTGTATTTTTTTTTAGATGTCTCGTTATCGCGAGTGGGATTTATCATGCAAGGTGTATGTAGGAAATCTCGGCACAAATGCATCGAAATATGAAATTGAAAAAGTATTTTCAAAATACGGTAACATCAGAAATGTCTGGGTTGCAAGAAATCCGCCTGGTTTTGCATTTGTCGAATTTGAGGATCCGCGTGACGCTGAAGACTCCGTTCGTGGTTTAGATGGAACGTAAGTATTTATACCTATATCAATTTCACAGCTCTGTATGCTTTATCGATCGATTTGTCGAAGCCCGTGTATGTGACGCACTATCGCTAGGCGCCATCTTGATTTTACTTGACCCATTTTACCGTGTTTATTTTTAGGGTTTATTAATTAAAAATCATAAATTTTAATATGATTTTGTGTTTATTGAAATGGCATAAAATTCGCGACAAGAAACTGTTTTTCTTTTGCTCTTTTATAAATTTTCATAATTAATTTTCTGTATTTGCAGTCTTGAAATGTAGTAACGACCTATTTTTGTTAAATCTGTTGATTATTACTAATTAACAAGTCTTCTATACAACCCTTAACCAGTCAACTCATGATTAGATACGGGTTTCTCTGTCATGATAAAGTTATAAATATAACCTCTAAAACAAATAAATACACCTGTAGTCGCATACATCGGTCTGACCTCAGTCTAAGATACAAGTCTTGGGTCTTTGGTATCAGTAACTACTATCTCATAAATAAGCTGGTTTTGCTAACTGTACCACTAATAATAATGTATTTGTAATATTTACGAAACTAACAGTAATCCTAATATCTTAATCTATAAAGATTTATTACTTATTTCGTAAAAAGCAATGAAACTATTAAGAAAAAATATTTAATCATTAAATTATAATATTAATCTATCGTTGCTGAGATAAAATGTGAAATTTGTTGAATATTAAGTGAGTAATAAAATCAATAATGCACATTATTAGTTTAGTAACCACTTATACAATTCGATTGCATAAGTATACGAAATTTGTGATAGGAAAACTGAACACACAAAGCTTGATGACCTAAATATTTCTTCTAGGTGTTTGTCGCATAACTATACAGTGAATCTTATATTAAATAATTTTAATAATATTGCACGCTCCTTAGATCCGTTTCATTTTTAATATGAAACGCTTGAGTCATAAGTGTGCTAGATCACGATACCTCCATTCTGAGACGTAGTTGTGCTTTGTTTTGTATCAGAGCACCAGTTTTGGAGTGGGGAACAAACAATTTTACCTCAACAGATATTGATTCATAACATTTTGCTATTTTAAAATACTTTAAACAATATGCCCTTTCACGCAGACGATGCTGTGGAACGCGGATTCGCGTTGAAATGTCAAATGGCCGCACACGAAGAGATCGCAGATACTCGAGGTATGTAAATAAACTAGCAATCTTGTCATGTTTGTTTTTGCAAATATGTTCACACGTTCGGCTTTTATGCTGTATAGGGTAATGCTTCAAATATTCTCCAAAATAATTTTCCAACCAAAGTTATCAGCCATATTAAAATTGAAATTGACCTCTTCTGATCCATATTATATGCGCTTAATCAAATTGTTGTCAAATTGTAAACATAAAAATAATGACAGTTTATTTGGCATATAATTGAACAGTAAATGATAATGGTATCTTTAGAATGTTGTAAACAATTAAGTAATGTGACATTGAGATAATAAACGTGGTGGGTGTTGGAACGTTTACAGGTCCATTTTATCAACCAACCACCAACACACCAACGACCTCACCACATCTCTTCACAACAACTACGGCTCGTTTGCCAATATGCCATCCGCGAACGCCGCTCGCAACAACATCCCGCTCAACTTCTGCGGTCGGCTCTCCAAACTTCTGCGCGCTGCCGAAGTCTCCAACAACTGCGTTCCTATAACTATACTCCTTACAGCTGTTACCTAATCCTTGACCATATCCGAATTTGGAACGACACAAACCGTTGAGAGCCGCACAGTTTAGGAACCGACAACCATCCTGAATCATTGCAAACTCCTGATGCTTCACCGACTGCACACACTCGTCGTCATCGTGGCACCAAGCTACACTAACGGCGAACGACTCTCCCGTGTTACCGCAATTTTTCTCAAAACTTCCGATTCACCGTTCAACGGAAGATAACACTGAAACTCGCCTCCGCCTCGGTTAAATCCCTTCAGCTTCACAGCAGCCGCACGATGGTCAACCTTCTACGCAGGCTCACCATGTCTCGGTACTTTTTGAATCCTATACTTAGAACCTTACCTTTTACCTTTAGATTAGTAAATATCGTGTTGGTGTTAAAGGTGTAATACAGGATTTGTGTAATGTAATACATTTGGGAGCCTCTACATAAGTAACTGATAATTCGATTTAATTGGGCTAATAAATTTTTAAGTCATAAAATATGTCCCCCCGTACCAGGCGACATTATGCATTAGAGAAATCGGTCGAATGCGGCGCGAATAAAGTTCGTTTGCCATGTATGTAATGTTTTGACGTGATGGGTGTGACCGCTGACAGTGGTAATAAGTTGGTTGGTGGTGCCTGCAGGTCTCGCAGCCGCAGCCCGCGCCGGCGCTCGTACTCGCGCGGGCGCTCGCTGTCCCCGCGCCGCTCGCCGTCCGTGCGCCGCCGCTCGCCCTCCATCCGCCGGTCCAGGTCCCGCGACAGGCGCAGCAGATCCGACAGCAAGACCAGGTTGGTACTGTTTCTTCCTTTTTTTATTATATCTGAGCAATTCATACAATTGCTGTTTTTTTTTTTAATATCGAGTAGTTTTGTATTAAGTGCCCTTTTTTCTCTTTCAGATACTAGACTCGACACAACCGCGTGAAGACAACGCTAAAGACATTGTACAAAATGAGTAAACGTTATTGTTGAAATGTGAAGTGTAAGTGAATTGTGTGCGTGATTTTACTGAATACGAGTTCATGTAATATTATTTTTTTAAATGTTTCAACTTTTAGCAGCTTTATCCATTTTTCATAGGTACCTAAAAGTAACTTCATCTGTAGGTATATTGTATAAATTGGTATAAATATCACTTGAATGTAACTAAGATAATATAAAGAAATTAAACGCATATACTTATTACTTATTGTAGTAGATTTTAAGATGACTTTTAATATAACAAAAGATAATAATTGTATTTGTTTTATTTCACCATTTAACATAAATATATTACTTGTTTTATATGAATCTTGTAAAGTCTATAATATTAATATAAAAATAATTTTCACGGCCACACGCAGGAGGCAATTAATTTAGAACTAATGTGCAATTAGGCATATTTTGAAATCTATCAGATTACGAGTGCATAACGAATAAAAAAATTCAGCTAAAGATAGTCCACCATTCCAAATATTCAACTACAAAACCAAATCATAAATTTTAGAGATTATAAACATCACTTTTTGTAACAACCATTTGGTACCTTTTCTAAATATTAGATTAAAAATAAGTACAATAATTTGACTAATTTCATTTTTCATACACGAAGCAGACATGTTAAGAACACAACTTATAACCAAATACAATATTTCTTTAGTATTTATACTGTTTCATGTATCAGTTATTTCTAAGCCTATTTGAACATAAGAAAATATATATTTGTAATAACATTTGAAAGAATATGAATACCAAGGCTGTTTCTTTCACAACAAATAAAAAAAAAATATTTTAACACGATTTTTAATGTCGTTAATTGACCAGCGTTTGCTGATAAGTTGCGAAATACTAATAAGCCTCATTTGTAATTTTGCTTCTATTAGTGTGACCTTCAATTTAATAAAAAGAGATTCAAAAGATTTATCACAACCAATTTGCACCAAATTGTCATATTTAAGAATTGGCACCATATGATTACAACTACTTCCATCTCGGATACATAATGAATCAGTTCATAATAAGTTAACTCTTATATTACGAGTTACATTAAGAAGAAAAAAGAAGTTCCAAAAAGTTTCTAAGTCTGATTCAATTATTAGAATCTTCATCAAGATGGAAAAAATACAAGTAATTCTACATGTACTAGTACAACAAACAGAAAAATGGCAAGTACTTCCTCCGGCGTATTTACTTATTTGTCTGTCGGCGATAACGAAGATTTTTTTTTTATCTTGTCTGTAGATATGCTGAATACAAACATACGCCTGCGCAATAGACTTCAAATCAAGTACGCCAGGACTTTTGTCTCGAGGATGGTTAGTGAATAAAAAGTAGCTCTTTGACTCAACGACTTGAAATTGTATTGGCAATCGCTATTTAGCACCGACTTCCATTGTGCAAGAAATACTAAGTTTAACTTGTATGTATCACTGAAAAACATTAAGAATAAATCAACAGAAACACCTGTTTAAATTCCATCATAAACATTGCCTTGGCTTTTGAGCTACGTACTTTATTTTTATTACCAACTCATCAAAAATAAATATTTTTGTGAAAATAACTTATGAAGTTAAAAACTAACGAGATTATACCTAATAACTAACCCAGCACTAACGTATTCATCTAATAATATTCATATACTTATTATAAATGCGAAAGTAACTCTTTAAATTGCGGCCCCACTATTAGGTACTACTTTTCTAATAAATAACCATTATAAGATGGAAGTAGGTATATGTAACGGGACGGGTTCCTTCTTTATTATAACTTATTACTTAATTACTAGAATGTTTTAGAATATCGTCATTTATCCTTCATGCTGACGGGTTTTTGCCGATTTCCCGTAAAATAATCAAAGTACACATACGTGCCAACAGCTACGAATATAGTACCTACAATATGATAAATTGTCAAATTGTTTTTAAAAACTATAGAAGATACCATGAGGGACAAGAACTTTCTTAAAGTTAGTATAAATGTTACAGTAACTGTAGTCTCCTTGGTTGCGAGGTTATAAACTGAATGGGTGCAGTAGTACTGGGATAATATATTTACCAAAATACACAACCATAAGTTCCAAGTCAATTTTTGACTAGCGCTTAACAAATCTGGATAGATTCCCAAGAACAATGGCATTGGAATTGCGTGGGTGTAGAACAACATCTGAAAAAAAAAGATTTTGTATTTTATTTACAGTTATGACAAATGAAATAGACTTTTAAATACTATTTGTTATGGAAATAACTGTAGTTGCTAAAACGAAGATAGGCAATTATCTCATGTCACCTACTTGTATGTGTAAATACCTCATTAGGATGTTTTCCATATTTTGCATACAACATCTCTTGTTGAAGACCCGTAAAGGCTCCAGTTATCAAGGTGGTGAGCAATATGGTGACTCCTATACACCAATTTAAAAATATTCCTTTTTGCTCCGAGGGTGGTGCCCCACCATACATGGCGAGAGCTACGCCCACACTTATCAATACTGATCCCACAGCATTATTTAGCTTCGGTAGTTGCTTCTTCACAAAACAATAGACCAGCATACTTGCTGGTGATGACGCGGATCTGAAAAACATGCAAACAGGTGTTTACAAAATTCCAAAGTACGATAGCAAGACCGAAACAATCCGATATATTCAAATCTGACTTAGTACAGGGATTGAGCCTGTCGTACTCATTCATATCTGTATTTCAGAAAGGCAGAAATGATTCTAGTTCCATTTACATCTAACAATGACCGAGTTTATTGCCGCTTATTCGGGGACATTTATTTTGCAGAAATAGACCCGCCGCACTATGGAAAACGGTAGAACAAGGCGATCAAAAATAGTTTTTCATAAAGTTACTTATTACCGGTTTTAATGATTTTGTTTTATATTTAGGATGTTTTTTTATCGAAATGAATTGGATTAATACCTTTTGGAATCACGATCTTACTTGATTCTTCTGGAAGTTTTTGCTTATATTCACTTTGACCAGATGAGCCATCACACCCCCATTTACTGGATAATATTGTTTTAAACCAGCTTTGTGTACAGAATCTATCTTCAAAATTCTAGCCGTTGTATGATCCAACAAATCCTGTAAGGACAACAGTTTGGCAGTTACATTGGTTATTTCCATTGATGAAGAAGGTAGATTACAACTCCTCTTGAATTTTTGTATTTTAGAATATGGAGGAAACAAAAAACAATTGTTATCATTTGCAAAATTCCTCAAGTACAGGTATTGTGCTTTAGTAAGATCTAACACACTAAGTGCTCTCTCGTCAGATAATGTCCTGGTAGTCGGAGTTAGATCAACTAAAAACTTGAGAAGCAACTCTAGTTTTGTATTATGAGTAGCTGAGCAGATACTGACTTTATTGTTTCGATAAGATTTGCTACAACTCCTTTGCCAGTAGATCTTCGTGCTTGTATGTATGCATATATTCTGTTATAAGCGTGGTATTTTTACGTTTTTTGTGGACACCGAAGCATTTTCATAAGAGACACTAGGCCTTCCACAGTTTCCAGTGGAGGTGGATGGCGTCAAAAGGGCTTCTTCGACTATTGATGCCGGTAAAATGACAGTATAATTTTGATTCAATCAAGCACTGTTGTACTTTAAAATATATCTTTTGTTCGTGACCTTTCAGCCCAACGTTTGTTGAATTGAGGAAGGAGATATTTTCGAAAATCCTTAATTATGAAATTTATGTTGTCCCCGGATATTTGTTTCTCACGTTAAAATAAATCTAAACTGGATACATTTTTTGGTTGTTGATGTAATATAGTAATATTTCTCGCTTTGAACAGGTAAAACTGGCCATTTTCACTGGTATTTAACGAGTCTTTTTAAACAATTTCCACATGAAATTTGACACTGAACCTACGAAAATTACCGTAACAAATTTACTTAAAAATAAATGTGAGTTTTGCAAAGCTCATCGAGAGGTATTTGCCAATACTCGCTGGATGCAAGCTGCTTCCAACAGGTCCCTGTGGAAATCATTGGGAGAGGCCTATGTCCAGCAGTGGACTTCGATTGGCTGATGGATTGGATTGGATTGGATTTGCAAAGCTGTTTATCAAGTAAATTCGTGATTCCAAATGGTAATAATCTAATTCGTTTCGATAATAAACATTTTAAATATAAAACAAAATCATTAAAACAGGTAATAACTTTATGAAAAACTATTTTTGATATGGCCTTGTTCTGGCGTTTTTCATAGTGCGCCTGGGTAATGAATGAATGAAGTCGTGATGGCCTCGATGTTTACACGCGATGTCGAGTCAAAATATCGGTGGTAGCGGGTTCAAACCCCACACACCTGTGAGTTTTCGAAGTATATGTGTATTCATAATGAATCATCACGTACTTTAACGATAAAGGTAAACATCGTGGGGAAACATGCACATACATATTCTTTTTGGTTGTGCAGCCTGCCAGCCTGCACTAGCCCAGCCTGGTGTACTAAAGCCCAAACCCTCTCAGTTATGGATTGATGATGATGATGATAGGCCTGTCTATGCGTTTGGGTGAACAGGCGAGGGTGTGTTACACTATTAAAGAATATTATCAGTAAACAAAATACCTTATAATCATATGCAATGTTGAAGGCACATGCAAAGCGTAAACATAATTATTCGCCACACTCGTTAAGAAAAATAAAATCACAAGTAGAGTATACTGCTTAACAGGTATTTTTGGGCCTACCTGAAAATAAAAGCTAAAATAAGGCTAGATAATACTGTTTTTTTTTATGGTAAAGCTTCACCATGCAGAGATTAAGAGGACACCAAATGGACAAGTTCAACTGAGTTAGTGGCACTGCCTCAGAAACTAACACAAAGCATTTACATATATATTTTATTAAATGATGAGATTGTCAAAGGCAGAATTTGTTGATGATTAACCGTTTGTCTTCAACTGGGAAGTGAATACTACATATTTACTAAATGGCAGAATCAGGTGATATTTTGACGACTGGTGACAGCTGATCATGGCCATTTCTTGCCAGTTGCCACAAGTATTCTAAAAAAAATAGACTTATGATGACTTATCATTTATCACTATACAAAGCAGCATAAAAAATCAAAAAAATAAATCACAAGACTCACAAATTGAACTGAATGACTTTTTGTGTTTTCCTTGAAATTACACTACTTTCATTTTTAATTACTTCAAATTGGTTACAGTTTAAAATACAGGTTTACAGTTTTATTTACTTCTTAGCCTTGAATTTAAAAATGTTTATATTAGCCAAAAGTGGTTTGATAACCATTGTTTGTAACTGATAAAGAAGGATAAGTTTGTGGAATAATCTCACTAATTACATGGGTGTTGATGTAAAAATATACTAATTAACATTGTTTAATATTAAATTTAAGTAAAAATATAAATGATAAGGTAATTACATAATAATCAAGCTTATGTCTCTGAAGTGGTAGGCAGAAGTGTTCTACAGCCATGTCACCAATTGTTCGGTCTCAATTAAAAAGAGTTGAACAGACAGTAAAGAAAAAGCATTCATTGACTGACAGCCCCATGGCGCAGTTGGCTAGACACCAGCTTGCGAAACGAGAGGCCGCGGGTTCGATCCCCGCACCGAAACAAATGTTTGTGTGATCCACAAATATTTGTTTCGGGTCTGGGTGTATGTGAGACCGAAAAGTCTCTCGTAGTTTCTGATACCCACGACACAAGACTTGTATCTTAGTGTGGGATCAGAACTATGTATGTGACTGTTGGGTGTATTTATTTATTTATTTTATTTATTTATTTATTGCATTCCAAAGTACTCATGCTAAATGGTTGGAATCTCTATCCCTTACAGGTCTATCAAAGGATAAAGATACATACATACATACATGACCTCACGCCTGTATTCCCCGATGGGGTAGGCAGAGGTGCATTACTGCACCCACATTTCGCCAGGTATGATCAATCCCACGTAATAAGAGGTGAGCCTATTGCCGTTTTTCGGGCACATTCCCTGACTCTGTACTGCTACTGAGAATTGCCTAACGGAAAAACCCAATAACACTTTGCCCAAACCGGGAATCGGACCCAGGACCTCTAGATCGCACAGCACATACTTGTGCCGCGAGACCATGAGGCAGGATAAAGATAAGGATATAATTTCTGTGTCTATGTATGGAAATGCTGATGCGAGGGCATCAGAAACTTGTGATACAAAATCTGAATTTATTTTTATTATGAATCCAATTTCACATCTAGCAGTCACCATAAATCAAAGTTTTATATTTAATATAGTGTGTAATCTTGTTTGATATCTTGAATAATATTTGAGAAAGTTTTGTAAATTACATACATAAACTCACGCCTGTATTCCCGAAGGGGTAGGCAGAGGTGCATTTCTGCACCCACATTTCGCCAGGTATGTATCAGTCCCACGTAATAGGGGGCGAGCCTATTGCCGTTTTTCAGGCACAATTCCAGACTCCGTGCTGCTACTGAGAATTTCCTAATGGAAAAACCCAATAACACTTTGCCCGACCCGGGAATCGAACCCAGGACCTCTAGATCGCTCGGCACATACTTGTACCGCGAGACCACGAGGCAGTTTTGTAAATTAATATAAATCTAAGAACCTATTAGAACAATAGATATTTCTCAAAGCATTTATGCTGTTTTTCCACCTGTTTAATTAATATTAATCTTTATATCTTAAACTGAACCAACAAGTCTTTACAATTTATTAAAATCATTGATTTGGTCCTCTTTTTTCCCTCGGTCAACAGTGATGTCAGGTAGCTAATTTAATGTGTCAATAAATAAGCTTCATCATGCTAAAAATGTCTCAAATCAGAATGATAGCACATGAAATTCAACAAACAAAATAAAAGACAAACACACACACAAATTTAAAAAGAAATCTAATTGGAAAATAGCAAAATTAAAGGCAGAAAATCCTTACTTTTGTTTAATACTTTTTTTGGGAAGTTAATAAACAATGTACAAATAATGCAGAATTTCTTCTATTATTAAAAATATCTTTAATTAAAAAAAAAACAAACAAACAATATTACCAGATTTAAGAATATTTTGTCTTTAATAAAAAAAATATAATTCAATCCATTTACAGTAAATTTTGATACAACTTTTGCCACATCACACTAAATTAATTAATGGGAAATAAATTTTCTACTGTAGGTACTGTGTACATACAACCATCAGATAATAAATTAATTAAAGATTTACATACCAAGCCAAACTTTGCTGTAGTCACAAATCCATGCAGTGTAATAAATAAGAATTGTAAAAATGTAATCAGATTTGCACTTTCTGGCGCATTTGCCATTAATATTTCCATAAGAAAAGCACTCAAACAACATCCTAGAAAGACGTTGCCTACAGTTTTTGTAGACTTCATTTTGTTTTAATTAAGTAAATGCCTTCTAACAAAATTTATTAAGTTCTAAGTACAAATTAATGTAGTAGACATTTTATAATCTACTTGCCGGCGCAAGCGCTGCCGACAGCCGACCTGAATACCACAGCTGACAGCACCACAGAACACTATACTCCTAACGGAGAAGAATGCCAACTCCATACAAAAAAGTGAAAATGAATTTTACTAGCGCCATCTAAACTCTGCCCCTAGGCACCTTCGTATGACGTCACGCTGCTCGCCACTACGGCGGGAAATTTAAATCAAGGGTTTAGGAATATAGGGGCCTATAAATTATAACCAAAATTTTATTTTAGTATGGGAACTTTCACTTGTAAGAAAACATGAGTATAAATTATAATCGCTCATGAATTTCTTACAAGTAAAAGTTCCCATATCATTTCCCAGGGAAAACAATATTCAAATAAAACAATATAAATACAATAATTATAGTAACTTTATTGAATACAGAAATATGGAGTAAATTAGATTTTTGCAATATGTTTACAAAGTCATATATTTATTATTATATTTCAACATTATACAATTCGTCCGCATGTAAATCTGGTAGTGGATTAGTATGACGAAATGACTTCCTATCAAAATCCTCCACTGATATAAAATTTCTAAATAGCTTTTGATCTAGCTGGCCAACATGGACTATTAGCTCTTACAGCTCGACATTGACTGCAGTATGAATATTATTTTACATAATTTCAGCACAACACTTTCCTTAGCAATAAAATGATTTAGATTTGCAGCTATATTTTTGTGGCTTGACAACTAGAGCAAAGTGTTTGCGCCATAAAATGTTAGAATTTGTGTTTTAAAAGTGAAGAAAGCAGATTACAGTCTTACAGAGTAGTTACCTTCAATAGGCTATTATTTACTTTTTTGTCTATTTGCTTTAACAACATTAGTTTATGTAGGCACTGCACTTATCAGTAATTACATACATTACAACAGTAATGTAACAGTAACAGTAAGAGAGCAAATGCTGGAGAGATCTTAGAACACAATTTTTTGACAGCCATGTCTTCATTAATTGCTTTTAAAACTTCTTGGGACTTCAAATTTTTGACACGATGGCGCAGTTGGCAAATTGATTTCAAATATTTGCAACACTTGGCATACAAGGTTTTCTCCTTGTCTGTTTTTTCTTTTTGTATTCCAGCAATAGGCTCAGTGCTCTGTATAGTGGAAACATTTGTTAAATCCCTAAAAATTCTTTGTGAAGGTCCAGCTTGAGGTTCAGCAGAAATTATGGGTAAAGGCAACTCATGTTCAGTCTGGAAAAATAAAAACTTAATTTACAATCGACTGACTGGCCTGTTGCCATAGTATCTAGTGACTGTGACTGCTAAACCGGAGGTCATGTGTTTGATTCCCACCCAGGACAAACCTTTGTGTGAATAGCATAATTATTTGTTCTGTGTCTGAGTGTAATTTATCCATAACATCTATGCATTTAGAATTAGAAATACATAATATAGGCTCTGCCTAGTTTGAAATCAGATGGCTGTGTGTGAGTTGTCCCAATATTTTATTATTTTTTGTTTAATAGTGTTTACAATTACCATCAATTTTAATCAAAATATGGACAACAAAATTGAAGTACACAAGTCAACATCACTGATAACTACATTTATCATAATGATATAAATGAGATCAATATGATACATAAACATTTAATATCCTATTTAGAATAGTATTTAACTAATGTTTTTTTTAAGGCTGGTTACTGTTAATATTTTTGGATTAATTTTGTACTTACATCACATGGTACAGCTGTTGTAAATAGCTTGCTTTTAGACTCATCAGTAAAATCAGCATCAATAAAATGTTTCTGACAAAGCATCCTGTGCTCACTGTATAGCTTCATCTGCAATGCTTTTGAAGAGTAATCTCTTTCTGGGAAAATATATCTCGCCCATAATTCACAGCTGAAAATAAAAATATATGTAAGCTTGGAGTCCAGGCGTACATTGCTTATGATCATGATATCGTACGGAATATGCAATAATAAGTTGGATTGTAATGACCTCACTAACGGGATAATACAAAATATGACAAGCTTTGTTTGTATGTATGTAGAACCTAATGTACACATAAGGTTCAGTGGACTTAATGTTTTGGCATTCTCTATCAGTCCTTGAGTAAGGTTTTATATGTTTAATTTTTAGTAAGTAAGCGCCTACTTGGGGAGGCCTTCGTTCAGCAGTGGACGGCGATAGGCTGAGAATGGGAATGGGAAGTATTTTTTTGTGAGATGGACCCAAACTAATTTGTTCAAAATAATTTGGTTAACTACAGAAAGGTATTTCTATGACTATCGTTATATACATACCGGACTAGATTCCGTATTGCAGGTTTAGGAAATCGAAACAATTTAATGTTGTCTTCAGCTGGTGAACACCCACATTTAAAACATTTCCTTTTGTTTTCTTTTTCCGCCATAGTTTATAGTATAGTAAAAGAGTCCTATCTCACACAAAAGCTCCTGATACCCAAATCAAAAAAGAGTCACTTTCTCGAAAACCACGAAACACTGCACTTTTAACACTTTAACGGAGGAACAGAAGCTCAACTCGACGTTTTAGTGAAATTAAAATTGCAGAGAAACACGAACGAAATGACAACAATGGCCGCTGAAGCACTGAGGCTGAAGCATTGAAAAAAAAAAACTATAAACCAACATGGCTTCTTAGTGTTACCATAGATATGAAATAAATATTTACATTCATTTTTACAATGGCAACACACAAAACTTTGCCCCCGTAGGTATCTTTTCGCCCCGAACAAAGTTGACCAGGCCTGGACAGCACACTGCACGTGCACAGGTCCACAGACCACTTGTCATTGTCATTATTTGATAACTGCAAAATATTGCAGTGTTGCTTGATACAAATAAACGTTTCTTAATAGTATAATATTCAGTTTATAATACGGTGTCGGTTACATGTTTCAGTTTCTATGATCAAACAGTTAATTCCGACGCTTAATATTAAATTACCGTCCAAAATTTTCAGGCCTCTTTTTAAACAAAAGTTTTGGAATAAACCCATAAGTCTCACTTATTAAGGTTGTTTGGGTTAGATAATGCATTATATGGTTCTCCTTAAAAAACCTCTTAATATACGGGGGATCCCCTGAACATGATATCACTTGCTAATCGCAGAGTTGTCATGTAGCACGAATTAACATTTCAGACAAAACATCATGTAGTTTTAGTATCAAAAAATTATATTTTTTATGGATATAATTAAAAAAAAGAATGTTATCGTATGTGATAAGATTATGTTCACTTTTTATTGGATAGCTAATCGTACGGTCAGACTTTGAGTACGTAACGTTATGAACAACATTTTATTTTAGACGCTCAGATTTACAGTCCCTATTTGCTCGCGGATGCTTGGTCCTATCTCTACTACACAATTTGAACTTAACCTTAACCGCTAGCAGACTTTAAAATGATTGTGTTGTATATCCGATACAAACTTTTACGTTTAATAGGTATAACTCTGATAAGAAACTTTAAAGATAATATCTATAAGTATATTGATTGGATTTGATTTCTATCTCCATAACTACTGCTTATCTATAGATAGTAAGTTCAAAAAACTGCATTTAATATCATTTGTCAGGACCAAAGGAAGCGACACAATGATCACATGAGCGAGTATATGTGAACTGAAATCAAACACATTATCCTTGACTCAGTCCCAGAACTATCTCTTTCTTTAGCACTAAACAACTCTCAGATGGCCGTGAGCCACCGCGGTGGTCTAGTGCAGGTTGGCAGACTACACTCCTAAGAAATTCTAGAAGTGATGGTATTTTTAGGATGTTTTCATTCACAGCTAAAATACTTGATAATTTAACGTTAAAACACACATAATTTAAAAAGTCACGAGATTTGGACCAGTGATCGCCAATTGAGCGCCTGAACCTCGAACATTCACGATTTTCATCTAGAAAATACACTAATAACTTTATAAAGCGCTTGTTTTATAAATTTATAGCTTCGAAACAAAACAATCATAAGGAAACTGAATTTAAGCACCGTCTGTAAGAAAGTTCAATATATGTGGTAGACACACTGACCTAGTAGTGTGGTTAAAGCCGTTACCAGTTCAAAGTTTCGTTTTCGTTAAATGTATTTTCTCGATTAATATGTTATAGAAAATCTTTGATGAACTAAAATTCATAAATTATAATTATATATCTAACGAATTATCTTTAATCGTCTACCTTCTCACACAAATCACTAAAATCGGTGCAGCGGTTTAGGAGTAAAAACGTATGAAACTTAATTTAGTACCATTAAAAACTTTTCACCACCTACCATGCGATACAAATACAATATAATCACGGATAATAATCACTCTCCAAGTCGTGTTACGCCCTCGCAAAAATTATAATTGCAATAAGGTGTTGGGCTGTACTCTACTCTATTCGAAGATCTTTTTCGCACACCTGTCTTCCCGAAGTGGCAGGCACATTCGTATAATTAAAAATAGCAAATAAGAAAAGTGAATAATATATAAATATTAATGTCGATTATAATGTTAACAATATTATTATTAATCGGATTCTTCCATTTTGGTTGTGACAGTTACTCGACGAGGTCTTTTGTTGCTGTACCGGCGCCTTTTTCTCTGGAAATATGATTGCATTCCGGGTTTAAATTCTTTGCACATTTTTTGTAAATGTCCTTTTTGTCCACAAATATTACAGTGAAACTGCAAATAAGGACAATCATCAGAATGAGATCTTCCACACCTGTGGCATCTGGAGCCTGTTGCCATAAATTTTCTGTTCTCGTTTATTTCATTCTGATTATAATTCTCGGGCTCTTCTAAAACACGAGTAGTTTTCGCCGCTGCTTCCATCGTCACCGCAATATTTCTAGCACGAGTAAAATCTAAATCAATTTCTTCAAATAACCTCTGTCTAATTTGAACACTGGAAACTCCTGCTGCGAGTTGATCTCTCAAATTTTCTTCTAATTTATCTTCAAAATCGCAGCTTTGCGCGAGTTTGCGTAATTCATCCAAATAATTTATTATGTCTTCTCCGGGCTTCTGAGTTCTTGTACGAAAATAATATCGTTCCGCAACAACAGATTTTGTTGGTTCCAGATGTTTTGGAGGATTTCTACTATTGCATTGAACTCCTTGTCATCTAGTCCGCTTGGACTGCAAAGATTACGAATTAGTTCATATGTTTCATCTCCTACTGAAGATAGCAGCGTGGTTTTGTAAAGATCTGGTTCAATTTTTGCACTCTTCATATGGTGTATGAATCTCTCGATGTAAATTGTCCATTTTCTAGAGCTTAAGTCGAAATGTTCGAACTTAATAGATGCCATTTTAACAATTAATAGAATGGAAAATTTATTTTTATCTATTACCACTTGAACGACAGTATTTGTCGCCGACAATACACCCACTGATATATTAAGCGTGCAAATGTGTGTTATCAATTATTATCTTCGTAAATTCATTAGAGTAAAAGTTTCAATTATAAATTCTTATTATCTGAATGTATTTTGTTCTTGTATGCCCTTTTATAGAGATATTTTTGCGTTAACAGTACTTATATGGTTCATTTAATATCTTGACTCTAATTATACTGTTAAGAATGATATAATTTGTGTCATAGACTACTTAAAATGTTGTATTGTACTGGCAACATCTAGGTGTGGTAACGTTTAGTTTTGTTTACTTTATGATAATATAATGTTTTCCTGCTCTTTTATGTAGAAAATTGCAGACATATTTTACCAACAACAGAATACGAAATACAAGTATACAACATTCTGGAATTAATATTTAAAGTGCATTTTGTTTATTATTGTAATGTCAATTTTAATAAACCTTTTTTTTAAAGAGACACACATGCTTTTTAATAAATGATATAATATATTTTTTAAATATAAAAATTGAATTAACTAGACTTTTTGACCAACTTACACTGGTCATAAATAAAATATAAAACGTAGCTAATATATTTAGCAAGAATGGGGCGCCTTAACTGGGCGAGTAGCAAATCTTATATATAAAAATGAATCGCAAAATGTGTTGGTAAGCGCATAACTCAACAACGCCTGGACCGATTTCGCTAATTCTTTTTTTGTTGTGTTTGCTATTGTTAGGAGAAGGTTCTTATGAAAGAAAAAGTTAAGAAAATTGCGAGGAATATGGTAAAAACAACAATTTAATTTTCTCATATAAACTGTTCTACCTAACATTCTGTCAAACATTTTATGTTTATCCCGTCAATATGGTTAATGGTCCCCTCAAATTAAAGAACGTAGTTAAATAAAGGTTTTGAATCGACAACATATATCCAGAATATTCGAATAATTGCGTATTTTAGATTTTAAAAATGTAGAATAATGTCAGTAATAAAAAGGGATTGACATATTTATTGGTTGTCAAATATTTATGCGTGCGTTCAGAAATGTATTTTTAAACTCCTTGGTTGTACCTGATTTACAAACGAAGGCAGGTTCGGTAGTCATCACGCTTCGAAATCTAAAACACCCACAACTATGCAATGGAATGCGCTTGGTGTTAAGAAAATTGTTGAGTATTGTTATTCACGTGACGATACTGAAAAGACAACTTAGAGATGAATTGGTGCTTGAGAATTCATCAATTAGATTGATCTAAGATTTCATTGATCCTAACGGGTATGACCATTGAGTTCAAACGAATTCAGTTCCCGATTCGTCATGCCTTTGCAATGACGATTAACAAAAGATGTTTGTGATCTTTTAGACAATTAAAAAATATATTAAAAATGTATATCACAAGGTGCATCATCATCATCATCATCAGCCCATATATGTACGTCCCACTGCTTGGCACAGGCCTTCTCTGACACTGAGAGGGTTTAGGCTTCAGTCCACCACACTGATGCTTCAATGAAGAGAATTGAAACCGACTGCATCCCATCCCATATGTACATGTTTAATTATATCATGACTTGCGGAGACACGATTGATGCATTTAATTTTCGTACTTATTTATTTCTGTACTTTTATCTCAATAAAGTGCTGATCTTAATATTTATTTCCATACAATCAAAAATAAAATTCAGGTAATATGTAACATTCAATGACTGTTAGGGGATACGAAGTTTTCCGGGTCAGCTATTATAAATGTTAATGTTTTGTTTGTTACGCTTTCACGCCAAAACTACTTAACCGATTATCATGAAAATTTGTACACATAGTTTTCGAGATATAAAAAAGGACATAGGATTATTCTTATTAAAAAAAAAATACGGAGGATAAAAGAATTGAAAAATGATTGAAAAAAGATTTGAATTACCTACTTTTGGTATGCAGATAGGTGGGACCCACCGAAGTCACATAGGTGGGAATGGTTATCCCTACTATTATATAAATGTGAATGTAGGGATGTTTGTTACGCTTTCACGCAAAAACAAAAATTTTGGTATGACCATAAATGAGACCCTGTGAAGTAACATAGGCTATGTTTTATCCCGGGAAAATGTAATGTTCCCATTGGGATAAACATGTTATTAAAAATACGAAAATAACTGTCAGAGTTTTACTTTTAGGTGAAAATTTAAGGGTGAAAATTTATGATTATAATAATTTATCAATGCTGAATCATAAAAAATAAAGAAAATAAAGTCAATAGAAAAAAAACATACCCCTAAATGTTAAACCCTTAAATGTTGACCGATTCTCAGACCTACCTACAATATACACACAATATTTCATAAAAATCAGTCGAGCCGTTTCGGAGGAGTTTGCCAAAAAACACCACGACACGAGAATTTTTTATATAAAGATGTATATGTATATCTCACTCTCTATACAATTTTGACCATTTTTTTTTTGTTTAATTAGTATATCGATCAAAGCAGTGTCGGTTATACGTATCATTTGAATTTTTCAGTGCTATTATCATTTATTAACATTTTATAAAAAAATTAAAATTAAAATGGTAAATATTTCATAAAAATCAGTCGAGCCGTTTCGGAGGAGTTTGCCAAAAAACACCGCGACCCGAGAATTTTATATATATGGCAAAACAACGTTTGCCGGGTCAGCTAGTTCTAGAATAAAGACGTGAACCAACGACTTTGCTATGACATTCTGTAAGTTATTAAGATAACTGGAGAATGCTGGAGGCCCTGGAGGCCATAATCCATTTCTGTTGCCTCTTTTCCTCATAACTTTTATAGATCAGCAGTCCACCTACGATACTTATAGTCTATGGGAGGTGACGATCATATTTTATACTTTTTGAAACGGCTTTCGTGTTTGTCAAACGAAATATTGAATAAGAAACTGTCGTTATACCTACTGTGGAAAAGTAATGTAAAAACATTGCATACTGTAAGCACGAGAGGTTCTGGGGTCACTTCTCCGGTCAGACAATTTGTTATTGGGTTTTTTCATTAGGAAATTCTCAGTAGCAGCTCGGAGTCTGAAAATGTGCCTGAAAAACAGCAATAGTTTCGCTTCCTGTTACGTAGGACAAAAGTGGTTGTAAAAGTCTATTTGGACTTTATTTTCAATTTAAGAGCTTTGCTTCATCCACAGTCATTATTTCTAGCCAAGTGTCGCACAAGTTCCATAACCCTAAACCCCAACATCGTAATTTTTCGTTTATTTTTTAACCAAGGTCGTTCCATTTATCTTATTCTATTCGTATATTATACACAATTGCTTTATCGCCTGCGCTACGGCATCTCACGACGTTATTAACTGCCAGAAAAACTGCTCGTAAATACGCGATTCTAGGCATTTTGCATATTTTTTTTTGTACTCTTTTAACCTCCTGAGTACTTATGTCCTCAATTTAGAACATCTAACAAAAAAAAAATCTGTGACAGATAATAAGAGATCAATCCAATCAATGCATTTTTTTTCTCCATAAAACAAAACATACCTATATAAGGGTTTAAAAAAAAATACTCCTCAATTGTGTATCATATCTAGAAGTACTTAGCAAAAGAAAATCCAGAAAAATTGTACTCTGGAACTCAGGAGGTTAAGAAAGGGCAATTGACCCAATACATATATTATTCAGCTCTAAGGTTTCGTTGCCTATGGCTTAATTTAATAAAATACAATAAGGCAAAGACAATAGATACCATATTTTTTTTCACAGGCCGCAGCGCTCCACCCCTCGCCATGACAGAATAGATACCATCTGCCATAATCTTAAAAATAGTCAGAAATAGTTATTACACTGCCAAATAAGTATCAAAATTATGTGACTTTATGGGTCGCGAATAAGTCGTGATGGCCTCGAGGTTTAGACACGCGGTCGAGAATCTCGACGGTCGCGGGTTGAAACCTCAGGCACACACTTCTGACTTTTCGAAGTTATGTGTTTATCACGTACTTTAACGGTGAAGGAAAACATCGTGATAAAACCTGCACACCTAAAAGTTCTTAGGACTTTCTTAGGTGTGTAGTCCGCCAACCCGCACTAGGCCAGCAGCGTGGTGGACTAAGGTAAGGCCTAAACCCTCCCAATTGTAGAGGAGGCCCGTGCCCAGCAGTGGGACGTATATATGGGCTGATAATGATGATGATGGGTCGCGAAGCTATGAGGGAAGGCAATGTCGATTTACATTACTTTAGAGGTCGAGAATCTCCAGGTTCAATTCTTAGGTTGCTTCAAGGGTTATTAGGATTAACGTCAATACATTTTTAGCACCAGGACGAAGTTTACTTATCGCCATTAAGTAGGACTTCAGCTAGCGAAACTGGGTGAAAAAGGACAACCTAATACTATTAAAGAATAAATAGCGATAAATAACGAGAATATAAAACAATGAATATGCCTTAATATGACCAGTAACGAATAAATTAAAAACAATTGTGGAATTAATTACTGGGTGGTTAGAAAGAGTGAAAAAGAGGTTCTTAAAAGAGCTATTTTCACCGCGTCCCAACAATATTCTGTTGTTCAAGTGTTGCTCATTCTAAAAATAAAAAAATATTGCAACGCGGCTTCTAATATATGGCACAAAACAAGAATGGTTGTCATAAAAATAAAATAGAATTAAAGCCTCGGAAAAGTGTAAAAAAATAATTCTAGAATAGAAAATATTAAGTACTAATTGTATTTTTTTATAAATCTTTTAGGTACTTCCGACTGCTGAGCAATTACTTACAGTCTAATTATCGTTTTAAATACACATGATAACATCCAAAAGTCACAGGAGTCTGGTATTCAAACCGGTAATTGCCGAAATGTCTCGGTTGACCGCGGTCAACGCACCTGATTCTCCAATCCATCCCGCGCTTATTCTGGATCGTAATCCACTTAATTTTTTTATGAAAATAAAAATATCGCTCAATTTCAGGGCGTGTTGTATTGTGCGTAGGAAGGGAAGTAAAGATTATGAATGTTGAACGGCGATCGTTTGCCGCCTGGCGGCCGACCGAATGAAACGAACCTTTCCTGGCGCGAGTAGCCAAGACGCGTTCGCCGTTCGCGTCAACCGCCAACAGCCGAGTCCGCTTTGCCGTCTCGAAGCGTGCAGTCGTGTTGTCGCGCCAAAAATGTGTAGAACTCGAAATTCGAACGTGCTTCGTGTTGTTATGGTTTATTCTCGACTTGTTATTTAACTGTTACTTTTTCTTTGAATAAAATACAACAGTTTTTCGCGTGTACAGTGCCAAAAACCGTGCTATGTGTTGCTAACTTATTATTTTTTTACAATGCAAATGATTGTGTATTTTATGTATTTAGTGTGCGAATTTGTACGACTTGAAAAATGTTGAAAGGGTGCTTTGTGGTTGTTCTCTTAGTTATAAATACAATCCCATTGGGTAAGTAAATTATTGATATTAAAATACTGGAATAATACACGCAATTACTGTTCTGTGAACAATTCTAGGAGGCGAGAATTTCTAAAAATTTGATGCTAAATGTTAAAATATTAATCTCTATTTTTTAATGGAATTTCATAGAAGTCAACTGGCCTAAGAAAAAAACAGAAACGTTTTTTTTTAACATTTGTAACATGTTAGACTTAAGAAAAGTACCTAGGTATTTTGTTTTATACACCTACCTTGTACACATATGTAATTGTTTTGACCATATCTACATACATAAACACCCTCAAGCCTATATTCCCTAGAAGGGGCAAGCAGATCTGCTTCTCTGCACCCACATTTCGCCAGATATTATGAGTCTCACGTAATAGGAAGCGCGCCTATTGCCGTTTTTCGGGCACATTCTGAAACTCCGTGCTGCTTCTGATAATTTACTAATGGAAAAACCCAATAACACTTTGCCTGACACGGGAATCAAAGCCGAGACCTCTAAATCGCACGGTACATACTTGTGCCGCGTGACCATGAGGTTCTATACCACAATCTCGCCACTGCAACTCCTATGCTCTAGGATCGACAGCGGCACGCACAGTATTGTCACCGAGCACTAAAGCTTAGCGATTCTAAGTGAACTTAATTTGTCTTGAGCCCCGACGAAAAAAATAATAATACCTATATGTATGAAAAGTATACGGAAAAAAAATTAAAAGAAGTAATTTTGGGAGGATTCGTCAAATATCTTTAAGATTATCTCTTAGTCTGTAATGTAATAGTCATTCTTGTGGGACCGCGCAGCATGATTTCATATAGGTATCGTGCCGAACAATTTGGCTTTTAATTTAAAGAATTGCTTAAATTTTTCTAAGAAATATTTTTCAGACCCATTTAAAATTGGTTGGTAGACTTATATTTTCCTAAGTTACCGATGAAGCGACTTGTAATTATGTTACGGAACTGAAAGCACATTCAGTTGGTTAATAATAGGATTTTTTATTTTAAATTTTCATAATTTTATTTTAACATAATTTTTTTTAATTGCATTGTTTATTGAGATGTTTAATCATAATGAAAACCCTCTCGTGATAAGAGTTCTTTATGCCAGTAATTTACCATCATACACAGACGGCCGCAAGCGTAGGCAGTGGTTCTTCTACACTCACGTTTTGACAACCATGTTTGTATCACATAATAAATGGCGAATTTAGTGCCGCTTAAAGTGCACATTTACAGACTCTGTGCTGCCACTGGGATTTAAGTAAGGACATAAATAACAATGGTATTTTGTGCGGTCAAAAATTGAATTCGGAACTCACGATCGCACGTGTCACATCCTGCGGAGGCACCTTCGATTCAATAAATTTATATTACATACACCTGTATAGAATTATCAAGTTCCTTACATATCGCTTTGTTGAGTAAGGTTCTAGAATTTTAAAACAATTATGTTTTGACGCGGTGGTATTACGTGGCGAAAAATGTTATTTGAAGGACAATTAAATGTAGATTGTGATATAATTGTAAATATTATAAATATGAATATTAAATTAGACAATAACGGCTAATTAGTTAAGTTGTTTCAACACGCATGTATTTTGTGTATGTATCATCAATTAAAAAGAACACTGGGGTACACTTATATCATATATCAAATTTTCTAAAGGGCGAGACAGCAGCTAGCCTTACAAAATTCCAAATAATAATCTTTAAGCTTTAAATCAACGAGCTAAATGTAGGATATTTTCACCACATCTTGTCCGAGCCATTATCTGACCAGGCCTTTTTATTATTTAAATTTGTATATGATAGTTTAGTTAAAATAGTTTAGTTATAGTTTTTAGTATAAGGTACGATGGGACTGACATGTATGTTGTTATATAAAATTCCCCTTTTTCTTTTTATTGAATAAAAAAAAACCTTTAAATCTTTATTTAACCAAAGCAATTAGATGTATAAATGAGAATATCCTGACCCCAAAATGAGCATTTATAAACAATTAACGTGTTACGCTTTTGGACTACTATGGAAGTACCGCCGCTGCTAGACAGAGGTACATATATATGTATATTGTTGCACTCATCGCCAGCTATTATGATCCAAACAAGAGCGAGTCTATTAACCAGCCTATTACTTATTCAGGCGTCATGATGTTTCTGACAATTTCCTAATGGAAAAACCCAATAACAGTCGGCCCGGGAAACGAAACTAAGACCTCACGATCGCCGGTCCAATACTAATAAAGTGTAATTACGGGGCAGCCTAAACATTATATTACAATTTTTTGTGTTCGTTTCCATTTTTTTGTTTTTTAAAGATGAGATTCCAAAGGGAAGCTTTACTAAAAGATACATGTTGTTTTCTGCAAAGGCCATATTAGTAGCCCCATAATCGACGAGTGAAAAAAGCAGTGATGGCCTCGAGGTTTAGGCGCGCGGTCGAAAATTTCGGCGGTCGCAGGTTCAAACCCCAGGCACACACCTACTGACTTTTCGAAGTTATGTGTGTATTCACAATGAATTATCACTTGCTTTAACGGTGAAGGAAAACATCGTGATAAAACCTGCACACCTAAAAAGTTCTTAGGAATTTCTTAGGTGGGTAGTCCGCCAACCCGCACTAGGCCAGCGTGGTGGACTAAGGCCTAAACCCTCTCAGTTGTAGAGGAGGCCCGTGCCCAGCAGTGGGACGTATTTGGGCTGATGATGAATCGACGAAAGAGTATAAGATGGACGTGGAAGAAGTAAATGATGAGTGTTAGGATCATAGCTTTGTAGCACATGTATCGTCTCTGCCTACGCCGCGCTAGGAAGCAACAGACGTGAGTGTGCATGTAACCATAGATTACGTAGAATATACAATTCTTCGTGTTATGAGTTAGTACTGGCGATGTAAAATAAACGATGATGTTATTTTGCGTTTTTAGCGAGTGTCCATATTTGGATTATGGAGGTGTTAGCCTTAAAAATTTATGTTGACACGTATGTGTATAGTAAGTGGATATTTTTTTCGTTATAAAAATAACTTTGTAGAAAATATAATAGTGTGTAGATTCTGTTTAAAAATATTTAAAAATCCAGCAAAATATAATTAGCTTCATATTCATGTAAAGTTTGCAATAGACAAAAGAAAACTATTCACATTTAAACAACGAAACCTAGAATACGCTTCGATTACTGTCGTAAAAGATTTGATTCGGAATATCGAATGGCTTAAAAGTTGTTCGTCTACTAAGAAAAATTATAAGCTCAAAAATCTATCTAAATAACTAATAAAGTACTGTAACAAGATTAGCATAGACCTATAGTTATAACTCTTGTCGAGCTATCAACGCGAAGAAAACCCGGTGCCCGTCGGCGACGTCGCCTTACTCTGATGTAATATTAAAAAGTTAGAAATGAAGGAACCGGCCAGACGGACCGGTTTCGTTAACGGCTCCAAATGCTCGTAGGTAAATGTGGCTTGTTTCATAATAATACCCACCTACACCTTACCTGTACTGCTCATTTAGTCATTAAGGTACATCATTAAGTCTATTTATGTATCGTCTTATAATACTATACAGCAGAAAGCTGCTCAGATTATTATCAGTAGATTTTCCTTGTTTACCTTCTGGGTACAATGCCGCATGACATTTATCGATTTAATTTAATTACTGTGGGGAAAATTGTAATTCTGCTGTATACATAATTTAAAAGTTGCTTCACCTGGGTACAGCTGCATTAAAAGCTTATGTAAAATATTTTTAAGTCTCCACCTACCATTATAGCAAGTGTCATCCAAATATGTTAGACGTAAAAAGGAAAAATGACTCTGGGGGATAGACAAAATTACCTCGAATATAATAGAGAAAATTCTAGAAGTAAAGTCAAAAAAGTCAAGTAAAAGTCAAGGCAGCCAAGAGTTAATCTTAAAAGACAAGTTGCAACAGAATATATTGAAAATGCACCACGGTCAGGGCCAATTAATTCACCTACGTCAGATTTCATTTAAATAGAAACGATTTGGCAAAGCGGTATGATCGCTCACATGTAAACACAAGTTTAATGTTTGAATAAGTATTAAACATTTCCAAAATACAATTAGGTACTAAAAACTGTAATCTTATCGCTGTATATTCGTACCTTTACAATTTCTTTTTTTAGATTATTTTCATTTGAAGAATCATATCTGCCCAAAACTTATTATATCGTCATTTACACTAGGCATCATTCACTTTCATTCACTTTGTAACATTGTTTCAATTTTATCAAAATTGGCTTCAACTTTTTATCTATGACCGTGAGTATCTAAACAGAAATACGTTTCAGTAATTTAATGGTTGTGCGTAAAAACTCTGGCAACCGTCTATTTTTATCGTAACATGTGTATTTGTGTGATCTGCCAATTCTGACAACAAACAATGAAGCGCCCATATGCCCGTGTAGACCGGTTGTCTGACCACGTCGCCATTAATCAGCTTGCAACTATTGCCAAGCGACTAATGACTTTTCTTTTGACTATTGTTATTTATAGCTTACACTTACAATAGGTGTGACGTGTAATTTGTCACTTTTGCTTCTATCCGGGTGTTTGATGCTTTCAATTTGTTGATTTCTAAAATTGTATACAGAATGTTAATTGCAAACTAAATTTTGTATGTTTTCTGTGTACAAAAGATGATCGCGCACATCGTCATATTTTCATTGACTCGTGACGCAATTTGATCAAACATTTGACGTTTACAAATATCTACGGAAGGCGGTGATGTTGCAATATGCAACCTAATTTGGAAGTGATGTTAAATTGTTTTAATTTTTATATTTAATTTTTTTATGTTATATTATTTGCAATTATATCAGTAGGTATATTGTTAAGGACAAAAAGTAAGTAATCAAACTTCTGTGTTGTTGGGTTAGATATTTATCTATTGCTAATTCTGATCGTTTATTTCTATTTTAAGAATGAAATAGGAACCAGTTTACGAATAATCAAAAACTGAATTATTGATATAAAAACTCTCGCAAATAAAGTCACTATAGTCGACCACGCTGGCCTAGTGTGAGTTATCGGAACATACTCGTACATTACCTTTACGTAAGTCAAATCTTAAAAGGAAATTTGGTAGTCAACAGTTGTCTCTGATCATATTAATCCATCTTGTGATATAATTTTCCAATGAAGGTCAAAACACTCCATATTCTCGGTGCTATCAAATTTGTCCACAAACTTAGTTACTGTCAGTTATCTAACACTCGATATTGTTTGATTGTTTTTCACAGTTTTTTACTTCCTGTTCAAATCTTTTTACATAACTGCTTATGTATAGATGAAGGATATTTTAATGACCATTGATAATTATGAACTTAACGCAATTCCAATCTAAAGGTTTAAAAAGTATCTTTGCCATACCGTGAAACTGTCAGAATAGTACGCCAGTTCATGTGTTCCTTCCTTTTTATTGTCCTAGGTCGTATAAGCGTAGTATGAAGAAGAGTTTCACCAGGCTAGCATGAGTGTTCTGAGTGTCGAGATGGGTGTCTCTTGTCACTTTATGCTCATTTTAGCATCACTGTGCTTACCATCAGGTGCTCTGTTATCACTTCGACGGGCTTGTATTAAAAATGTGCCAAGAAAAGTCTTTAAGTCATTGGCAACCAGTCAATTAGCCGGCAGTCTTTAACTAAAATAAAAACAGTTGTAGGTTGTTTAAAAATTCTCGCACAATTTTTTTTGGACATTTGTCCATCCGACTCCGAGTTCATTCTTAGTGCGAGAGGAGACCAGGCGTAATTATGCATTTTCAACTTGAGACGAATGTCGTGTAAATATAATTGTTTACTTCCACCAATAGTGTCGTGTAATTTAGACAATTACTCGCCGACCTCATCCCGTTTGCTGTTTTGACGTTTGACAGTTTTTGGTCCAATTGACACCTTTATTCATGGGGTCAATTGTAAAGGCTATGATTTACGACAATTGTCGTATAGTCATTGAGCAAAGACGTGTTATTGACTTTGAATTTTGTGGAAAAAAAACATTAATAATGCAGAATTATATCAATTTGCTATCTGGTTGTTATTCATTAATTAATTATAGACACTATTCAATTTATCTGCGGATAAAAATTGTAGCATCTTGTAATTTAATTCAATAAATATTCTTAAAGAGTTTTGTTTATTATTTTTTACTTATTTAGATCTAATGTAATAATTAATTTATTTGCCAATCCAACAAAAAAAACTGATAATCTTGATTTTTTAAATATTTATAGATAAATTATATTTATAGAATTAAATCCATTAATGATACGAACTTTAAATTGTCGCGATATGGATAACTTATTGTGTAACGATAACCTAACAAACCAAGTCTAGACATCACGTAAGTGTAAAATAGAGGTACAATGTCACCAAGGACACTTAAATCTTATTATATCAGATTTCTCAAAATTAATTAATAAATAAAATAAAATAAATACACCCAACAGTCACATACATAGTTCTGACCCCACACTAGGACACAAGTCCTGTGTCGTGGGCATTAGAGACTACGAGAGACTTTTCGGTCTCACAAACACCCAGACCCAAAACAAATATTTGTGGATCACACAAACATTTGTCTCGGTGCGGGGATCGAACCCGCGGCCTCTCGTTTCGTAAGCTGGTGTCTAACCATCTGCGCCACGGGGCTGTCTAATAATAATATTAATATTAATTATATTAATAATAATAATCCAGACATGTAAGAAAACCTAAACAAATGATGCAAAATGGCTTTTCTGATTTCATTAAATCTACTGAGTCCCTTTCCAACGCCTTTTTGAAATTAATTTAGCAAAAACTTTTATTCGCGACGCAACATCATAGTTATTCTCATACTTAAAACCACTTTTTTGTATTTTTCAATACTGTCCACTCATTACTTATGAATGGTAAAGAAAACACATTAAAGATCCATCACAAAGTTATAAAGGCTTCTTAGAAATGTAAGTTAGTTGGTTTGTGAACCGGGCTCGCTCCCATGAGAATGGTCTCAGATTCTGTAGTGCCGAGGCCGCCGGGGACAACCGTTTGTTGGCACACTTGCCCACCGCGGATGCGAATGCTCTGTAATGACATACGCTGTGGTTGTGTTAAGTCGATCATTCGGATTATGTCGCAAGACTGTGGTCTATTTTTCTATTGCTCACGATTCCGAAGCGGCGATAGCTTCTGTAAACTGACGATTCAAAAGTACTAGTAAAAATCTACTTGAATAAAGATTATTTTGATTTTTTCTTTGACCAGGAATACACAGTAAGAATCATACGAAAAGAGTTAGTAGATACAAATGGTGGTATAAACGCTCGGGGTAATTACAGGAGATGGATGTGCAAGAGGAGAGAGTGGGAAGTTTAGTGTGTACCTAAAATCTAAGTTCTACCTACTTTAAATGTAGGTAGTTGTAATCAGCAGTGGCGGTACTTCCATAGAAGCCCAAAAGCCCTTACAAAACTCCGAATGAGCTTTAAATCTTTATTTAACAATAGCAATTTGACATATAAATGAAAATCCTGACCCCACAATAAACAATTATAAACTAGACATTACACAATTAACGTGTAACGCTTTTGGGCTTCTATGGAAGTACCGCCACTGGTAATCAGTTGTATTTTTTATCAAAAATAAATAAAAAAATATCAAAATAAAAATAAATTCAACCAAGAATCTATCGAATCGAACGAAGTCCTTTGCTCGAAGTATAGGTTTTCTGGAAGGCATTAATAATAGCTTAGTAGTTTAATCTGGTTATATAGTACAATTATCCTCAGTTAGGTCAGCTTGGTTCAACGACTGCTTATGTTCTGTTGATTAAAAACATTTTTTTTTGGCATAAGTGTACATTATAAAGCCAACAAATTGAGATCCCATACACGATGCATTATGTGATTGATGGCAATTACCCTATCTCTGGATATAAATAATCTTGTTTGATTGTCATGATTGATTTGTAAAATCGCGTCGAGGATTTGTGACGTAGAGATAATTTAGACTGCCATTTAGACTGGAAATTTAAGCTGCTATGCCAAAGAGATTATCTTACACGTGATGTTAAAATATATCGAGACTGTCAAATATCTTATAAGTAATATTCGACTTTCTTCAATGCAGAGCGGTCCATTAAAAAAAAATGCACGCATAGAGTTGAAAGCAGTATTATGTTAATTTAAGTGCATTAAAGTCTGCTTAGTGCCTCGATGTCTGCTTTGGTCTAGAGTTCTCTTTAATTTTTAAATTATGAAATTCCCAGTAGCTCCATGGAGTCTTGAAAGTGCCCGAAAAACGGCAACAAACTCGTACCTTATTACGTTGGACTTAAAATAGTTGACGACAAGTGGGTGTAAAAATATTTTTCTATCTATCATTTCGAGGATAAAGTTTACATTGAATAAATGTATGTCATTTTTATTGTATTACTCGTATTGAAATTGGGATAATTACGTCATATTGAGGCATTATAAAGTATTTTTAGGTATCTACTTGATATTCTTATGATAATATTTAATATTCTTGTCGATTTTGTTTACTTAGTAAGTAGTCACTTTTGCATGCTAATAACAGAACAGTAAACGGTAAATATTCACCGTCGTCAATTATTTTAAAAAGTGAGTCGAACAGTAGGTTAATGGTTCGGCTATAACTCACTAAGCACTTTCACCTAATGGCTACAGATATGATATGAAAGTGTTCTTGTTAGTAAGTATCGTTGTCAGTTTTAGGTCGGTAAATATGTCATCATCAGCAGCCTTTCTTACGTCCACTGCTGGACATAGGCCTCTCCTATGGCACGCCACTGGGCTCGATCTTCGGCCCTCCTCATCCAACCGCTGCCAGCCACCTTGCGAATATCGTCACCCCACCTAGCCAGAGCGCGCCCTACACTACGTTTGCCGAGTCGCGGTCTCCACTCCAGAACCCGTTTCCCGTCGGTTCTGCGACAAATGTGACCTGCCCACTGCCACTTCAGCTCGCTAATCCTTTGGGCTATGTCGATAACTTTGGTTCTCTGACGGATGGTATCATTTCTGATCCTATCTTTCAGAGAAACCCCCAACATAGCCCTCTCCATAGCTCGCTGAGCGACCTTAAAATGGTGGATAAGCCGCACTGTCAGTGTCCACGTCTCGGCTCCGTATGTCATGACTGGAAGGACGCACTCGTTGAAGACTTTTGTCTTTAGGCTTTGAGGTATGGGTGACGAAAAGACTCGACGAAGTTTTTTAAATATAAATGTAAATATGTGCAGTATTTGTTTTTACCATGTGACGTATCCACGGCGTACTTTGGGAATCAGATATCCATTTTTTGCCAATAGATGAAGCTGTGAACGAGATACCATCGCGTCACTTTTTATATGGCTCGGTGAGGTTCTTGACCATTAGGTCAAAAAAGTTTACAATAAGTTCTTTGACCTCTTTTAATGAATATACGTATGTGAATGGGAATAATATGAATGTTATGAAAAGTTTTTACAGTAAAAGTTATTGGTGATGGTGATGATGATGATGATGATCCATAAACACATACGTTTAATTCGGACAGCAAGTACCTTTTTAAATGTCTAATAAGGTGGAAAAATTAGAGAGATAAGAAGAAATGGGCTGTCATCATTGATACAGCTTCCGTGACGCAGTTGTTTGTGAGACCGATAGTTTTCGATACTCATGACGCGAGACTTGTTTCTTAGAGAGGAGTTAGAGCTATGTTTGTGACTGAGACATAATTTCAACGGTCGCGTGTTTAAATCACGCTAAAAATATTACGAACTAACTTAGTTTGCAAATAACAGATAATCAAGTTATTTCATATTCAACATATCTTGACAAAACTGTTGTATTATTAGTGCGATGTTGTATAAATGTAAACTAAACGTTTCTTTATAACTTTATATCCGAAGACACAATTAATTGAAATGATGGCCTCGAGGTTTAGGCGCGCGGTCGAGAATCTCGGCGGTCGCGGATTAAAACCCCAGGCACACACCTCTGACTTTTCGAAGCTATGTGTGTATTCAAATCAACATGCACATTTAAAAGTTCTTAGGAATTTCTTTGGTGTGCAGTCCGCCAATCAGCACTAGGCCAGCGTGGTGAACTAAGGTCTTAACCCTCTCAGTTATAGAGGAGGCCCGTGCTCAGCAGTGGGACGTAAAAAAGGCTGATAATGAAAATGAGTAATTAAAATTAATTATTTATTTATTTATTTACCCTTTATACAATTAAACACATAATTGTAAAGGTGGACTTAATGCCTAAGGCATTCTCTGCCAGTCGAACCTTGGGTGATGCAGAGATTAATAAAGATAATAGAGATAATTACTCATTTTGGTAAATACCAATTTAATAAGACCTTCATTTGTAAAGCAATCATCATATAAGCGCAAAACGTTTTCCATATAAAATTACATTACGTTATTTTAGCTGTAGGTATTTTTCCGCGATTTTTCAATGTGTCCTTCACTGTCACGAAGCTAATTGTAAATACTGTAAGTATTTTTACGGCCTCAAAGCGAATCTTTTATATATATGTAAATGCATAAGTACATGCATTGTACACGTAACAATATTTTTTACAGTGTGCATAAAATGATAATTATTTACGGAGCTTGTGCAATAAACATTGTGCTAAGCAATTGTTACTTGCCACCTGGTTAAATAAAAACTAACGTACCTGCCTATCTCGTGTTGTGTGTAAAAGTTTATTTTTCTTGTAATATTCTGCGTTTAGAAACTACAAGTCTATTATGACAATAATAAATAGGTATTAATTATTTATTTATTTACACTTTATACAATGATATAATTGTAAAGGTGGACTTAATGCCTAAGGCATTCTCTACCAGTCGAACCTTGGGTGATGCAGAGATGTGAACAGCAGGTGTGCAAATAAAATAATTTATGAAGATACATACATACATATATATATAATATATATATGTACATACACAAACTTATATATTTTTGGCAAAGAAAAGAAGTAATGAATTATGAATATAGGTTTAATAGTAAATATATAAATATAATAAGTATACAAATATATATATATAAATAAATATATATAAATATAATAAATATAAAAATACTATCATAGAGATTCTGAGATTCTCTTTAACTCACGAACTTTTGATTTAAACGACTGACGAGTCTTGCACATCCTCATCTCTAGGGGAAGTGCATTCCATAAAAGACTAGACTGTACGGGGAAAGAGCTTATTATTATCTATTTTTTTAGGTATTTTTATGTTTAACCCTTTATTTTATTCTCCTTTTAATTTAACGAACTTTCATTCACATAGATACATTAATCACTTCAAACTTTGTCTCCAAATAATATTTTAGTTCTAAAAGAGAATGACTTAGAGTCATTAGTTCGAATTCATAATTTGCCTTAGCATATCAGATACTGTTAATATAAAAATACAATGACTTAAGATCCGTACCTTTTGCAGTAATTGCTAAAAAGAATCTAACCTCGGTCGGCAGCCACATGTGTTACAATCTATTGGACATAGCTTTATTTACTTGAACGTAACGAGAAGTAAACAACTACGATTTTTTATTGATAAGGGAGTGCGTTCACTATGCGTGTGCTTTTTCTATGATTTACACTACCTACATTGTTCCAAAAAGTTTTTAGCGAATTTCTTTAATTCGAACGGCTGTATCACAGTGAAAGTAAATAATTGTTCTAAGCTATCCCTTTTATTTTGTCTCGCGAATAGTTTCACAACCAACCACCAAGAGAACCAAGAGAAGTCCAATGAAAAGATTTGAAAAATGAAAAAAAGTCTGAGCACTGTGAGAGGAAATCCAAAAAGTGTTTAATCATTTGTTATTTATAAAAATAGACAAGGAACAAAAAGAAGGAACCTAAATAGAGCCGCTGGATTTGGATAGCACCGTACCTACTTAGTAAACAGCAAGACTAGTTTCTTGTTCGTTATTCTATAGTGAAATCTGTCTCCGAACTAGGTGACTACAAGTAAAAAATACTGAATCTAAATCATTTATTTATTTGAAGAAAAAACAGAACAATTACAATCAAAAATATAATGTAATAAATAGTTCAATATCCAAAACAGCCTGTACCTATAACCCACTACAAGTTAACACACTTGACTCCTTGCAGTGGCGTGCATTTCGCATCGTCGATGATCCCAATCTCACGGACAAAGTGGAGTCGTTAGGACTGCGGAGAGACTTCGGGTCTCTCTGTGTGTTCTATCGACTCTTCCATGGGGAATGTTCTGAGGAACTGTTTAGCATGGTACCGTCGTCACCTTTTTACCATCGCACTACCAGACATCGCAGTGGAGTTCATCCATACCACCTGGAGACAATCCGTAGTAGTACGGTGCGTTTCCAGCGTTCTTTTTTACCACGCACGTGCAAGCTCTGGAATGAACTCCCTGCCTCGGTGTTCCCTGAGCGCTATGACTTGTCCTTCTTTAAACGAGGCTTAAAAAGAGTGTTAACCACACGGTAGGCAGCGGCTGGGTTGTGCCCCGGCATTACTTTAGTCCATGGGCGGCGGTAACCGCTTACCATCAGGCGGACCGCTTGCTCGTCTGCCTACTGAGGCAATAAAAAAAAAAAAAAACATACATAGAAGATGTGAACAACAAAACAGAAGAAAATGTTATGATAATTAAAACCATTAGTTATAAAGATAATAATAATACAAAAAAATTAAGAAATAAAATCAATTTACATTTATTCATATTCATCAGCCCATATACGTCCCACTGCTGGGCAAGGGCCTCCTCTACAACTGAGAGGATTAGGGCCTTAGTCCACCACGCTTCATGTTCTATCGCAATTGCAATGGAAATACCTTAAAGGCCAAGCGGGACAACGTACTTTATTGCATCCGATATTAATACGCGTTATTTTTAACAGCAACTCTTTATTATGCAAAACGTATAATGTTTACTATGGCTGATTGAACGTCGCTTATCTACGAGTAAACAAGTGATGTGCAAGGTGATTTGTAATGTATTACTGCATAATACACGTAATTGGGCTTGGAATATATATTTTTTGGGTTTTTAAGACCACACCCACAATAACAACAAATTAGTTAAAAATATTCATCATCTTCATCATCTCATATTCTTCTCTTGCTGGGCAAGCCCCGACCCTACGATTTGTTTTATATTAAAATATGCGTAAAAGTATCTTTTCATGCATTCCCTTTGGATTACTTTTTATTACAAATAAACGCCTTATTTCTACAATATTGTATGCTAGCTTCAGATTTTGGTATAGACCCAGGCCAGCTATAACATAATATGAGTGCGCTTTGACTTAGTCAGTCACATTCACCCTATAACATAGAATATAAAACACACACCGACGATGTCTTCTTCCATCCCCAGCCCAGCCCCGTGGCGCAGTTGGCTATACACCAGCTTGCGAAACGAGAGGCCGCGGGTTCGATCGCCGCACCGAGACAAAATGTTTGTGTGATCCACAAATATTTATTTCGGGTCTGGGTGTATGTGAGACCAAAATGTCTCTCGTAAGTAGTTACTGATACCCACGACACAGGACTTGTATCTTAGTGTGGGATCAGAACTATGTATGTGACTGTTGGGTGTATTTATTATTATTTATTTATTATTATTATCTTGTTACGTCTGTCTTTTATTTGGGATTACTACAACATACTTTTTGATTATTAATAAATGGTTTATTATGTCTACACCTGGTGCCTTTTCTTAACCCTGTGCTCCAATCCAACAAGCTAATAAATGGCCGTTTAGTAAAATTCACAAACCCTCGGGATATTTGGTGCGTTATTTTAGGTACATAGGTTTCTTAAGGATTTGATTTCTCGTTTTTCAATTTAAGTGTAATGTACTTCTGAATAATTTTATTTATAATACATAATTTTCATTTTCATTAAGGTTTGCGTTAGAAGTCCTTTTAAATCCGTTATTACATTATTGTTTACGAAATATCAAATTATAACAATACCAATTCATTAAAGTTATTCGTTTACATCTATACAGACAGAATCGTATCAGACAGACCTCGCGTTAATTGTATCGTTAATGATCTTTGATAGACACAACCTGTCCACAATAGGAAAGTTATTTGTATGCGGTAAGTTAGTATTGTGGTCAGGATCATTAGACCGGCGTAATCACTTTATCTGATCTATAACAATAGCAAATTAACATAATGACTCGTACTATGCCACGCTTAATTCCTGAGTTACGTCGACCTTGGTTAACGCGTTCGGATGTCTTCGCACTTTGTTTGTGGTAACGATTTCTATAGGCTAATATTTTTTACTTTCCCTTCTCACTTTAACATCTTTTTTTTAAGCATTACTATGTATGTTACTGATTAATGACTGAATCTATATGATGTATTTGACATTGTACAGATTCAATAATTATATTTTCATTTAAGTTCCTTACATTTCATTTATAAGTGTCTGTTTTAGTTCGGGGTGGGGATTCTAATCTCTGGTAAGTTGCTTGGTCGTAACATTTGAAGAATAAGCATTCAATATCCATCAAAAGAGTTACATAAGGAATATTAAATGGAATTTGACCTCTAGAAGTGTTAATTGCTATTAATGTGTGACTTCATAGTTATATGGTTAGTCCACGTGTCAAGAGTTAATATACCATTCATAGAAATCGGATATTTATTCTGGTTGAAACTTAGTTATCCTGGGTGGTGCTATCGGGACATATTTTCCTTTGTTGGCTACATTGCTCACATCCTAGGAAGACTATCGACCCATTTTGATGTTTATTTTTTTGTTTTTCATTCTTTACGCTCAATGATTACATTAACTTATTTAATGACTATTATTTGGATAATGTTGGCATTTTATCCCTAATAACGGACGGAATGGACGTAGAAGAAGGGTAGTACACACTTTCTATTGGAAACATCACATTATTATCAATGTCGAAATGTCAACGTCAAAATTCGTTCGACTCAAAATGTAGAAAAAAAAACTCTATTTTCATACATCTTGAGTTTCTATTTTATTATTTACTTGCTCACAGGACATGTTACTTGGTGCAGACAAGCTGTACATCCGAGGAGTAACTAATTGCCCCCACTTGTCTTGATGGAGGAGCGCATAATTTTTTTATGTCCTCGTTGATTTACGCAGTTGATATTCGCTCATTGAGAATTATTATGTCCATACGTTGCATTGTTTTCTAGGAGACTGTCGATTCTTGCCACGTAAGTTGATGTTAAAATAGAATTTTCAATTTGTTGTTCAATATTTATAACAGCCAGTAATTACTTGACAGATTACTAACAATTATCTTAATTGGTGTGTCTAATATAGTCATTTAGTTATAATTACTTTTTTAACTGTCAGAGATAAGTGGAAGTTTCTAGTTTATAGAACAACGGTTGTAACGTATTATTCGAATTGCTTTTAATTAATTATGATAGCGTTGTTGTTACGTCGACGGAAGTGTGTGGTAAAAAGGTTCTGAGTTCGATGCCTCGACTCTTGTATCGGATATAAAGACAATGATTGAGGAAAATTATATACACAGTAAAATACTATATTAATCTGTAGCATTTGATTATAATATGGAATGTATAATTAATATCAAGCCAAAAACTTCCATCGTAACTTGTTGGAAGCGACCTGCTTTGAGAAGCGACCAGCTCATGGTGGACGTACAATGTTATGTTCACCAATTTGCAGCCTCAACACATCGTTTTCTCGTCTTAAATAAGTATGTAACAAGAAAGGGTTTCTAGGGGCTTATCCTTACAGTATGGGTGAAACACATAAATTGTAAACAAACTTAGCTGGAATTAATTTAAAAAAGAATGTAGCACATGCTAATTTTCAAACAAGGAAGATAAAAAATGTAACTGAACAAAAGTACCTTAAGAATGAAATCCTTACTAATATTATAAATGCGAAAGTAACTCTGTCTGTCTGTCCGTCTGTCTGTCTGTCTGTCTGTCTGTCTCGCTTTCCTGCTAAAACTACTGAACCGATTTAAATGAAATTTGGTACAGTTAGTTTAGACCCTGAGAAAGGGCATAGGCTACTTTTTATCCCGGAAAAGGGGTTCTAAGGGATTGAAAGGGGGGATGAAAGGTTGTATGTTGTGTAGACGACTAAAACTATGTATATGTAACTATATGTCTGTTATGCTTTCACGCCTAAATCATTTGACCGATATAAACGATTTTTGATATGGACATAAATGGGACTCTGTGGAGTAAAATAGACTACAACTTATTTTCTTTCTGAACCCAACCCTGTAGTCTACGCGGACGGAGTCGCGGGCAAAAGCTAGTTAACAAATAAAATGTAAATTGTAGCGCAGATAAGTATAATGAAACTTAAACCACAAACTAAATAGAAATGGAAATTAAAACAAAGAGATAAAAACAACGACTGTGCTTGTTCTCATTAATTCTATTTAAGCACTCAGTTTCTAAATTAAAGGAGAAATTAGGTAAAATATTTCTTAAAACGGTAAACCGCTTGGTTTCGTTGTTTTCGTTTTACAATTAAATTCGTGTTTTGGTTTGATACATGGTTATTGAACATAAAGTTAATACAGATTATACGCTTACAAAATTGTAGATGTTTTTGTCGCTTGGCTAGGTAATTTTCGGGAATAATTATTTTATACACACAAACATACATAAACTCACGCTTGTATTCCCTGATGGGGTAGGCAGAGGAGCAATTATACACCCACATTTCGCCAGGTACGTATCAGTCCCACGTAATAGGGGGCGAGCCTATTGCCGTTTTTCGGGCACATTTCCAGACTCCGTGCTGCTACTGAGAATTTCCCAATAACACTGTCCGACCCGGGAATCGAACCCAGGACCTGTAGATCGCACGGCACATATTATTTTATATTTCTTTGATTAAATTTAAAGACTTTACTTTATGTTCAATATACAGGGTGTCCCAGCAGTCGACGATAACCCGGAAACGGGGAATAGCCCAAGTCGTAAGAGTTATCAGAAAAATATTTAAAAAAATATAAGTTATGTATTTAGAAAAATATAGGGATTTCAAAAAAATCTAGAAAATCTACACCCTGTGACGGTTTTTTCACTATTGTTGCTGCAAATCTCTACTTTTTTAAATTATTATATTTGTTATGTAATCCTGAATAATGCCTCTGCAAACTGTTATCCAACATTTAGAGACACCTTGCTATACTTCGGAAGAAAATGACATTGTTTACCAAACCGCATATTTAAAATTTATTATACGCCCAAATTTAACTGACTGTCCTGAAAAAAAAATGTACTACGCGAGTTTGGCAAGTAACTTTAAAAGTTGGCGCATTTAATAAGGAATCTAAAATGGTATAACACTTTCTACATTATTTTTTAAATGTGGCACAATATTTTTTATTTTGCGAAGAAACCCATTTGATCAAATTTTCTTATTAACTAAAGATGACATAATGATGAACTTATAAGTGAGATGGAGAGAATTGTTTTACGATGTGTGAGTGAGACAGATACTCCATTGTCAGGTAGTCCATGGGCATCACGCATCGGAGCAATGATCACTTTTTTATTTTAAATTTAGGCTTTTTTATTTGGATATCTTAGATTTATTAAGTAATTGCTTAACATCAAATATTTCTTTAGTAAAATTTACAATACAGTCATGTTCAAACTGCCTTCCTTCAGCCGCAATACACGCTCGTCATCTTCTTAAAAAAGATCGGGTTATCAGGGGCGAAAATCTTCTATTCCTAAAAAATTCAGCTACTTCCATTTATTTTTTGCCGTAGCTCAGGTAAATTTTCAATTGGCTTTAAAGAAAAATTTCTTTCACCGTTCCCCAGTAAAAATAGCCTAAAGGATTTAAGTCAGGTGAACGGGCTGGCCATTGGATTGTGCCAGCTCGTCCTATCCATCTACTCCGGTATTCCTAATCGAAATATTCTCTAACTGAACTAGCCTCACTATCTGTCTCGCTCACACATCGTAAAACGATTCTCTCCATCTCACTCAATTAGTATCTTAAAATTGCTGTCTCGAAGAGCCGAATAGAAACATCTTTAGTTAATAAGAAAATTTGATCAAATGGGTTTCTTCGCAAAATAAAAAAATATTGTGCCACATTTAAAAAATAATGTAGCAAGTGTTATACCATTTTAGATTCCTTATTAAATGCGCCAACTTTTAAAGTTACTTGCCAAACTCTCGTAGTACATTTTTTTTTCAGCACAGTCAGTTAAATTTGGGCGTATGATTCATTTTAAATATGCGGTTTGGTAAACAATGTCATTTTCTTCCGAAGTATAGCAAGGTGGCTCTAAATGTTTGATAACAGTTTGCAGAGGCATTATTCAGGATTACATAACAAATATAATAATTTAAAAAAGTAGAGATTTGCAGCAACAGTAGTGAAAAAACCGTCACAGGGTGTAGATTTTCTAGATTTTTTTGAAATCCCTATATTTTTCTAAATACATAACTTATATTTTTTTAAATATTTTTCTGATAACTCTTACGACTTGGGCTATTCCCCGTTTCCGGGTTATCGTCGACTGCTGGGACACCCTGTATAACTGTTTCAACATAATCATAAAGCGGCCAAGCCCTGCAAATACCATATAAAAAGCCCTACATAAAATCATATTTATTTCCACGCTTTATATAATTAACCACATTACAGTACTCGAAGTGTAAAAGATAAAGTTACCACACACGGCAAAAAGTAATGCGTGCACACAAGGTTTTCTTATAGCAGAAATAGCACTATGATACATAATGCAAACATTGTCTTGATACGTGAACCAACTCGGCAGCAGTTTTCACTGCATTTGTTGACTTGCGCAAGGCGTTCCTATAAATAGACTTTGCGTTTATATTCTATTATTACACTTTTTAGAGGCTGTTTGAAGTTAATATGACTAGAGCCTTCTTTTTTTGAATTGACTCTCAATGTCGTTTCTTCCTGTCGGAAGACAAGTTGAAAAATAAAAATTACCGTTTACTGAATCAAAAATAACGTTTCATTATATAAGTATTAGTTTTGTTTATAAATTAGCATAACATCTTCTAGTTTAATAATTAATAGTATAATATATAGTAGTTAATAAGTTAATAATTTTAATTAATGTTAAGGTTAAATTAGTAACTCTTGTAATTTTAACTAAGTTCAACAATAAAGGCTTTTTTTTTTTTTTTTTTTTATTGTCGTTTCATCAACATCATCAAAGTCAAAGTCAAAGTCAAAATATCTTTATTCAAATAGACTTTTACAAGTTCTTTTGAATCGTCAATTTTACACATCTTAATTTTTTAAACTATTGCCGCTTCGAAACGTGTTATAGCTGTGGAGAAGAAACGGCAAGAAACTCCCTCAGCAACACGACATGTCATTTTTTTCTTTAAAAAACAGCAATATAATTATGTCTTTTTTTCATTACATTATTTAAATTTTACATTATAAATGTCATAACGATACAAACTGTAGCAACAAAACAAAACTCCGATCAATTTACTTACTCCCAGGGCTTATTATCTTCAATAAAATCTGAAACTTTATAGTATGCTTTTTTGTAAAGCTTATCTTTAATTGATTTCTTAAACATTGTCAAGGGAAGCTCTCTAATAGCCTTCGGAAGTTTGTTATAGAAGCGTATACATTGCCCCATAAAAGAGTTATTAACTTTCCGGAGACGAGTTACGTGTTGAACGAGATTACATTTGTTCCTAGTATTTTTATTGTGTACATTACAAATTTTATTAAATTTATCAAGATTCTTTTGGACGTACATTAAGTTTTCGTATATAAACTGACAAGTGAGGGTAAGAATATTTATTTCCTTAAATTTTTCTCTAAGTGAAGCCCTGGGACCTAAATTATAAATAGCCCTAATGGCTCTTTTTTGCAAAACAAAAATAGTGTTAATATCCGCAGCGGCTCCCCACAAAAGAATACCATACGACATAAGGCTATGGAAATAGCTGAAATAAACCATTCTTGCCGTTTCCTCGTCAGTCAGACGTCTGATCTTTTTCACTGCATATGCCGCTGAACTTAATTTGCTTGCCAGTTGTTGAATGTGCGGTCCCCACTGGAGTTTTGCGTCCACCGTAATGCCCAGAAATGTAGTAGACGCAACAGGATCCAGTTCTTCACCGTTAATTTGTACAGTGGTTTTTAATTGCTTAACATTGGGCATTGTGAATTTAACACATTTAGTTTTTTTCGCATTTAAAAGTAAATTATTATTATCAAACCACTGAACAACTTTACGAAGTGCATTGTTTACTTCGTCAAAATTATCGAGACGTCTTTTTACGTTAAATATAAGAGATGTATCATCCGCAAACAGCACTATATCGTTTTTATCCCCTACGTAGTAAGGCAAGTCATTAATGTACACAAGAAACAGAAACGGCCCCAGAATTGAACCCTGTGGGACTCCCATGGTAACCGACGATCCTGGAGAAAGTTCTCCATTAACGTCAACCCTCTGAACTCTGTTATTCAAATACGAAGTCAGAAGATTGAGAGCTCCGTTTCTAATGCCATAATGGTTAAGTTTCCTGACGAGAATGTCATGTTTGACACAGTCAAAGGCTTTGGACAAATCGCAGAAAATGCCAATAGCATCCCGCGAATCTTCCCATGCCTTAAACACAGTTTTCAAAAGTTCGGCCCCTGCATCGATAGTTGATCTACCCTTAGTAAATCCGAACTGTTTCCGATGAAGTAAGTTATTTTTATTATCATCAGCCCATATATGTCCCACTTCTTGGCACGGACGTCCTCTACAGCTGAGAGGGTTTAGGCCTTAGTCCACCACGCTGGCCTAGTGCAGGTTGGCGGACTACACACCTAAGAAAATCCTAAGAACTTTTAGGTGTGCAGGTTTCAACACGATGTTTTCATTCACTGTTAAAGTAAGTGATCATTCATTGTGAATACACACATAACTTCGCAAAGTCAGAGGTGTGTTCCTGGAGTTTGAACGCGAACGCCAAGATTCATGACCGCGCGCCTACATCTCGAGGCCATCACCACTTAATTTAATAATGTCATTTGGTAATTGTGACTTTTGGAGTCCTCATCATACCATTTCCAAAAGCTGATTCACCCAAATGTCTTAATGTCTCAAAATGATCTGGTAGGTGATATCTTTTTATTGAGTAAGTGGTTTGTTTACAGCGTAAAAATGCGTTTGAACATTTTTGCAAGTATTTGAAGAATGGGTTCATTAAATTGTGCCATCGTACTTACGAGTAAATTAAAGATCAATTATCTTCCTGTGTCTCTGAAAGTGTCGGGCCTTACATATATCTGAAAAAGTTATTCAGGATACACACTCTTCTAGTTTTTATGTACTGGGAGAAAGAAAAACAGTTTACAGTAAAAGTAAAAACAACTGTGCGAATACTACGGCTTCCGAGGTTACATAATATTCAAAGCCAGTTTAATGCGAAGACTTCTAACTTACACTGCACGAGGCTCGCCGCAAGCCGACGTGAAAAGCGTGCACTAGGGATAACGGAAAACCAAAAAAAAATATCGTTATATCGGTATGATTTGAGTAAGTACTCAAGAAAAGCCGCATTGTTATCAACCAAAAAAATATATAATTAACAGTATAATATTAATAGTTACAAAGAAAAATGTTAATATAAAAAAGGATACCTTTTCGATAGTTGGAATTTTATATCCATATATCGAAAAAAATAATATCGATATTTTTTCAACAAGCCTAACGTGCACCGCACGCGGGCGGCACGTCCAGGGCGGCGGAAAATCGAGCGATGCATAATTATATGCATTAAGTTAAATGTAGAATGTATGTAAAAACAATAAACTTTTACATCCCCAACATATACTCAATTTTAAACCAATATAAATTGTCCTGGAGCTGGAATCGAACACACGGCTTATCTCTTAGCTCAGCTTTGAGCCACTGCGCTATAGAAACTGTCCAGTCACTCATAACATTATAGCCTCCTATAACTGAAGTCATAAATGCGACGATTTATAGTAATGCCGTCATATGTTGTTCTTCAAGGTGTGAATTGGAAACATACGAGTGCGAATGAACTGTTTGGGCGATTCCAAGCTAATTTCTCAGTAGCTGACAGATCTGGTGTACCGAACTGTTATTTAACTACCCGCAGTGCGATGACAGATTTATTGCGTTTAGATCGCTGTCGATGATTCAATACATTATCATTCATTCATATTTATGTCACTTTATTTATTGTACTTTCCACGTGTCTGAGAAACGTTAATATAATTTACATTTTATAGGTTTTTATTTTCAATGTCTAGGCAGAATATGTTATGTCCTTAGCTTCAGTATTTATGACACGAATATAAAGTTATTTGTCAGATGGAACGTGTATGTATTGGTAACGACTGGCCATTAAAATTTGAACTTGGAATTTAGTTTAAAAAAAAAACATTTTTTGGCGGGGAATGGTGGATATTTTTGAGTGTGTGACGAAATTTCGCTAATCCCATAGCTGTGTAATTTTTTTTAAGGTTTATTTTTATTTGTTCGCAGGATACTGTTCTAGTCTACTATGTGGTCGCACTAATAAGAAAGAGCTTGGACTGAATTCTGCGGCGGGGACGGCCCTGGCGCTGGCGCTAGTGCGTCCTGCTACTGCTCCAAAGACACCTTGTCAGCTCAGTCTGTCCTCTCCTAATGCCTCGGCTTTCGCTGTCCGACTTATTGATGTTAAGGTAAATTGAACTGTTTGTTTATTTAATATTTTATGTGATAGTATCACATTTGTGAAAACATGTCTTAATTTTAACCTATTATGATAATTTGACATTATATCCGTTGTAATAAGTATAGAAAAGTATACGAGGCAAGTTTCACCCACAAATATATATAATGTAAGTAATTACTTATTTGCAGTAATTTCTATGGTTTTTTTTTAGTGTCATTAAAGGCTACGTTGTCCAGCTTAGCGGTCATATTTTATAAAAAGAGGAATCACTATACCCCTAACAAAAGAGATCTTAATTAAGCTTGAGAATTAATTTTCATTTTAATTTTTTGCTTTTGTTCAATTACTAGCTGATAAAAGACCTGCGCCTACAACACATTGTGTTAGGTATGCAAGGAAGCATTTTAAAACTCCTTGACACACATTGAAACAGCGATAATTCTGCGCAATCGAATACTATGACTTCTTAGTTACTAAAATTTCAAACATTATATTTCCTTGAAATGTGTATCGCCAATCGATAAAATTAAAATTATTATGATGTAATTGCTTAGGACTCATAATGACTCTCATTCTGTTGTCAACGTTGTCCTTTGATTTCTTCTTTTTCATTCTTCTGCCAATAAGAATAACTCTTTTCAAGCAAGAATCAAACTTTGGTGTTACGTCTGTATTTTACGTTATGTCTTTCTTCACTTTCCACTTTTGGGGCTGGCAGGATTGGTCTGAACGACTTCTTGTACCTTTATATAATTGGTAATCACTTTTCATGGTAGTGGAGCAAAACGCTGGATTAGATATTAAAGGGTCACATCAGTGTTTCTGAGTATTGGGTCTATTTATTTATCCATAACTCAATAACATAACTCAAAAGGCTACCAAGTTAATTCATAGATACGATTAAATCCGTCCAAGTTCGTAAGAGAAAATATCCAAACTGCCTAATCGCCTAAATGGATAATCAATATAATTACAACTATACGAAGCGATTAATTATATTACCAAGCGCTCGGCCAAACAATCAATTAGTAAGTAATCGACAGTACAGCACAATTTTTCCACGAGACCACAAATTAATTTGCAGCCGTAGCAAGGTCACGCCGCACTTCCGCTGTCTACGATCTGTATTGTGTTTTTCTCAACTTCACTGATTTGTAAAGGTCGTAGTTGCAGAGAATTTAATTGTTGATGCAAATTCTGCTTTTTTGCTCACACGCCACAGATTGTTCGGTTGAATATCCGAGACAAACAGTGTTATACTCGTATGGTATAGAGCAGGTTTTCTCAAACTTTCGGTTTCACGAACCCCTGTTTAAGTTGTCCCCTGTCTGTTGAAGAAAATAAGGTTTTCATTCAATAAAAGAACACAAACAAAATATTAATGTGAATGTGCTTGTTTATCGTAGGAAAAAAATTGGACAAATCTGGTCGCGAACCCCTTGCCGTCGAATGGCGAACCCCTAAGGGATTAGGGTAATGTGCTCGACAAGCGGCAGTAGGCTCTCACAGGTTATTTGGGAATTAATAAGCTGTCCTTATACTATGATATTTGAAATGTTTCACAAAGTAACAAAATTATTTTTATCGTGTAACTTTGGTTCTGGTAGTCCAATAATTGTCTGTTGATTTTATACAAACATAGTTTAGTCCATTGACCATAGCAGACACAAATGGCTATTTAAATTTATAATATTCTAAGGAAATTCGATCAGAAGTGACTTATTTTAAAGGAAAATACTTTACACGTTTTTACAATTTCATTAATTACATTTACTCAAAATCAAAGCAACTTAACATTCAACAATTCCGACACAAAACTTACGCTAAGTAATCCAGGTTACAATTTACAATAATAGAGCAAAAACCAACAGAACGACCATTATCCTAACCAACGACAATTGTGTCCGACTGACGCGACGGACGGAGCGCAACCAAAGGAGGTCCGCCAACACTCGACACCGGCCTATACAGGGTGTATTCAGACCGTGATCGGAAACTAAGGCAGGTAATAGCTAAGGTGAATACAAACCCCCTGGCGTTAAAGAAAATTCTGACAAAAAATAAAAAAATTGACTTTTACCATACAACCATCGGTATTAAATGTACGCGGTTTGTATGGAAAACGTATTTATATTTTATTTTTTGTCAGAATTTTCTTTAACGCCAGGGGGTTTGTAATAACCTTAGCTATTACCTGCCTTAGTTTCCGATCACGGTCTGAATACACCCTGTATAGAGTTACTCCTCCACTACCCTTATGTATTCTAACAATATTGTAAATTGGTTGACTTTATCTGAAGATCCATATCAAAAATCAATATTGTAAAGCAATATTAACCTGCAAAATGGCTTATAAAAACATCCACGTGACGAATTATTAGTATTTACTGAAACAATTATGTATAATGAAGAAAAAGTAAATATTGAAAATGTCTAAGCCGATAACGTTTATTTCCATATGCTTTGTTCTATTTCAATTTTAATGGCTTCATTATTATAATGATGCATTCAGTCGGTTTCTTCGATTCTAGTGTGACTCTTCTATATATATGCGTGAATTGTGTAAGCAAAAATAAAATAGTTATACATATAAATCCGACTCCACACGTAGATAAAAATCTTGTGTTCAAAGTAAATATTACAAATTATGAGGTATTTTTGGTCACACAACATCCAAATATAAAACTAATATCTGAAAATGGTTTCTCAAACTAGACTTTAAAGACAGTTTCGAGAATATAAATCAATATGAATAACATTATGACCTTTGAGATTCAATAATTACCCTCTGGTTCAATTCGACCTACGTGACTATTGCCGTCAATGCCTAGCTCTGGTGCCACAGTTTTTATGTATAGAACATACAGATGCAGGTTCATTTTATCCATGAAGAGAAGTTCGTGCGATCGTTGAATTATTATTTCTCGTTTGGGTTCTTCGGAGTCCTATAAAGGTTTCTAATTTTTAGTGATAAACTTGAGTATAAATTCGGTGTCAGGGATTTTGACAACATCAACCACTGATCTTATAATTTTAGATTTAGTCTCAACTTGTGTTGGAAATTGTACATGTATGTATAATAATGATAAAACAAAAACTTTTTTAATAATTTTGGTACTGTTTGTTCTAAGAACGAGTTCAATATATTTAGCAGTTCGTTGAAATTCACAGAATTGTGATAATTTGAGAGCCACGTTCGTTGACCAGAGGTGTAGTAGTTTAAAAACAGGCCGTGGGTTCCATTCTCGCAAAAAAAAAAAACATTTTGTTGGGAACAAACATTTCTTTGTTTTCGATTGCCTCGTGGTCTCGCGACACAAGCATGTGCCGTGCGATCTATAGGTCCTGGGCGCGATTTCCGGGTCGGGCAAGGTGTTATTGGGTTTTTCTATTACGAAATTCTCAGTAGCAGCATGGAGTCTAGAAATGTGCCCGAAAACGGCAATAAGCTCGCCCCCTATTACGGATTGATACATACCTGGCGAAATGTGGGTGCAGTAATGCACCTATGCCTACCCCTTCGGGGAGTGCAGGCGTGAGGTTATGTATATATATATGTAAATATTTGTTTGTTTGTAAAGTTCGTAGAACGAGTGCAAATAAGAGGTCACGTGAAAGGTTATCAAAATAATTGTGGTTGTTGTGTCTGTTCATTTAATAATGAAAAAAATACCAAGCATTATTAATGTATATTTGCGGTTTTAAGACGAACACTATAACATACTATTATCCTGATTCAATATAAACTGAAACTGAACTGTAAACTATCTCTTGATTGGAAAAGAGCAACACTAGAGTTTCTTGCCCGTTCTTCTCTAGTGATGACTGCCTTCCGAACAGGGTGGTAAACCAAATTTTGAAATGACTGAATCTAAGTGATGTATTTGACATTTTACAGATTCAATAAATAATTTCATTTCATTTCATTTCATTTCATTTCATTTCATTTCATTATATTTATTTATTAAACTTCATATACAAAACGGACTTAAAGCCTACGGAATTTTCTAACATGAATTGAATTTGAAAACCTTGCCCTAGTCCCTAGGTTATATCTGTATATCCTCGGAAAATCAATGTTTTGAAAATATCAATTAAAGAAAAGATGTTTATACAACTTCTGATCTAATAATCAAGAAAATTCTTAGCTTCTTAAACATCTAAGGTGACAAGGCAACACTGACAATGCAACACGTCGCTGAAAATAAAAATAAAATGTATCTTTGTGTGCATAGTTAATTCACGTGAAAGCATATTCTTTTGTATTTGATGTATTAACTAATATAGTCCTCCTCATCGATTTCGGTGACGGCAACTCTAACTACAATACGATCATGGGGACCAATGTGGCTTGCTAAGCCGAATTTGGTTTTAAACAGCCGGTCACAATTTGAACAGTAGAGTAATCTTCTGAAGCCAACTGTATGGACTTCCATAATCGTTGTTATACGAGTAATCCTTGATTGACATTTGTCGATGTTTACCTGTGTTTGTTTGCTTAACGTACGGAGTGTTGTGCTGATGAATGTTATTTGCATTGGCATAAAAAGATTTAAGGATTTTAGGTAAGGTCTAACATCTAATTGAAGCCTTATATATTAATAGCTCCTCATATGTAAAAATTAAAACATGTAACAGTTTAACGCTATAACATATAAAATATAATTGGCTTCCTAAGCTAAATTGCTTTCATAAATTTTCACACACGGTTTTGTTTCATTGTCGTTGATGTTCTATAAGAGTAAAATAGAACAATAAAAGCTTTATCTAACATCATCATCATCATCATCAGCCCAAATACGGCCCACTGCTGAGCACGGGCCTCCTCTACAACTGAGAGGGTTTAGGCCTTAGTCCACCACGCTGGCCGAGTGCGGGTTGGCGGACTACACACCTAAGAAATTTCTAAGAAATTTTTAGGTATGCAGGTTTTATCACGATGTTTTCCTTCACCTTTAAAGCATGTGATAATTCATTGTGAATACACACATAACTTCGAAAAGTCAGAGGTGTGTGCCTGGGGTTTGAACCTGCGACCGCCGAAATTCTCGACCGCGCGCCTAAACCTCGAGGCCATCACTGCTACATCTAACATAGCACTAGTATACTAGTAAGGATGTCACAATACCGTAAATCTTCATATGTTCATAATCATCATCAACATGGTCTAAGACTAAGACTGTCAGATCAACCTGTTGTATGTGGCCTACATCCAGTGATCTAGACTTCAAGACCTAGCTAACCGATACCTGTCCTCCATTGAGGTATAGGCACAGCTATAACAGTAATATTGTACATCTGTTGGTATTCTTTGAATGTTTTAGGGTCACCACTCCAATACACAATATTTCTTATACCGACAATTTCCTTCCCTAAATGTAATAAAATACATCGACATCAAAGCTGTTGACTCTCATTAATTCTATATGAATTTCTACTTCTCTGACTCACATTCATTAAAGTCACATGCAATTGTAATCGAGTATCGCGGTCACGCTAAATTTTCTATACTTACTGACGGTACCAGGTGTTATCGAAGTTTTGAATCGATTTCAACGCTATTATTGCACGTGCGATGAATCATACGTGGAACAATTGAATTTTAAATTCAACTTCTTCAGTCCTTATATGTTACTAGTTTTTCCGGGATGTCGGGATTCTCCCGTTTTCAGGTATTTGTCGTGTGCTTTTGTTAAGGAAAATAATTTTCGAAAGACTATGAAATCCATCATCATTAATGTGTCTCATAAATGGCAATAGGCTTGTCTCCTCTGAGTGGGACTTAGAACACAATTTGAGAAATGTGGATACAGTAATGGACCTCAACCAAGCAGTTTTTCGATGCCAACTTCAAAGAAAGAGAAGGTTTCAATTCTAAAGGTTCCTCTTCAGAAATGAATTTTAAAGTATCAATATACAATTGCCTAATCAACTCTGCTTTTAAGCCTTACTTTTTAAATTAATATTTAAGTAATTTATTTCAGCCAGATACATATTAATCCTACGTATTTACATTAAAATTAGGCTTAATAGTGTACATATTGTATTCCCATTTTATTATCTCGAGTACCTACACACGTTAATTTTAAAGACATGCTAATTTTATGAAAATTGTATAATCCTCGTTTTTATAATGCATTTATGTAACACATTCAATATTCATATTTGTCACTCAATTTACTTTATAGATTCGTAATGCAATTGAGTTTTGCTGATGTCTTGAACGCAAACATGCACTAGGCCAGCGTGGTGGACTGTGGTTTAAACCCTCTCAGTTTTAGAGAATTCCCGTGCCCAACAATGGGACGTATATGGGCTGATGGGCTAATGATGACGATGATACTATTACGATGTATGCCCGTAAAAGCGCTAATGTTGTTTGTACGTATATATTAGAGGCGAGTGTATGCTCATACAAATAATTTGCAATTTTCGACAGAGTACTTTATTGTAGTAGCGCAACGGATAATATACTCTTATCCGAAGTACTATACATTTAACCTTTCACCCGAACCGAGGAAGCTGTAGACGATAAAAGTCCTCATAACAGTTTCCATCGACCAGAAATGATTTAAATAAATTAAGTAGATTTTACCTTTGTTTCAAACCGCAATTAGCATTTTTACAAGGCTTCGTTGCCGCTGCTTTATTAATTACTGTTTTGTTGTTTTTTTTTTATATAATTCTTTACCAACATTGTGTATTGTTGGTAGTTGCGTAACCTCACCCATTTTTTTATCTACGTCATTAATGCACTTGCAAACGAACATCATAGAAGGAAATCCCGCAGCTTGTGTGACGAATCGATTTGTTAACGCAACTGCACTACATATTTACATAATATAGGAACGTCGTTCACCAGGAAAGCGCATTAAAATCACATGAGCATACACAATCGAGCCGTAGAGAACATGAAAACAACATCTACGCGGTGAAATGTTGTGCTAGTTTTCTTTTTGTCCGATTGTTGCATCTAACACTGTCCCCCAACCCGCACCGTCCGCCAACTCGCATTAGGCTAGCGTCGTGGACTAAGGCCTAAAACCTCTCAGTAGTATAGGAGGCCTGTGCCCAGCAGTAGTACTTACTATATGGGCTGATGATGTTGCATCAAAAAACTTTTTTGCTTTTCTGATGTGTTGTTCGTATATGTACAGTCCTCTGCTAGACACTGATCTTTTTTTGGCAATTAAAGACTGTTGGAATTTAGTCATTCTGACCAAATGCTGTTGTTTAGCAAGATTAGCAAGGACAAATCTTGCTAAATATACTCGTATTGCTCGTATAACAATCTATATTACTTTGTAATTTAATAATTAATGACTCACTTGCGTCACTGTTATTTCTTCCTGGCAAGTGACGGTAATATGAGACCCAGCAACAAATTTATCCGTAATTTGGAGTGGATGGATATTTTTATACGGCCACAACAACCTTGCCGGCTTATGATTGAGCCTAAAGATTATTATTAATAGTCCTCATCAGTCGATTTTGTTGTTGCAATTTATTAGAACACATCAAAAATGGATCGGATAGCTGATGTGGAATTATTACCTAGTAGACAACCGACCCGATATTTTGACCAGAAATTGACTTATTTCGTTCAATGAGATTAGACGCTTAAAAATGAATTAAAAATATATAGAATAAAGACAAAATATAAAAAAAATCTTTTAATTTATGATATTAAGGTAATATCACCAGTAGTTGACCACTTAAGGACACAGAAATTTCTTTTTTAATGCCTAACTTTAATCATCATTCGAATTCAATGAGTGTTTTGTTTTGTTAACTCTGTGCAAGTCTTTTAACGAAACGAGCTAGTATTTTTTCTTGTACAATGGCGGCATTCAAGTAAAAAAATGAAAATAAAACTTAATATAAGAGATTTAGTAGTTGACCACCTAAAAACTAGTAGTTGACCATGTTTTGCATCAGTAGTTGACCATTCAGATTTTTTAATTATTTGTTAAATAAGAAGGCAAATTAAGACAACTTTGCGTTTTATTTGAAATATAATAACAATAACATCCCCCGCTCGTTAATAAATGTTCTGGCCATTTCCACAATCGACCATTTGCTTTCATCGATGATATTGTAGCTGTTTTTTTTTTATAGCTTTTAAGTACTTTTCCGGGATAAAAGTTATTATCGTACTTCATCATCATCATCATCATCAGCCCATATACGTCCCACTGTTGGGCACGGGCCTACTCTACAATTGAGAGGGTTTAGGCCTTAGTCCATCACGCTGGCTTAGTGCGGGTTGGCGGACTACACACCTAAGAAATTCCTAAGAACTTTTAGGTGTGCAGGTTTCATCGCGATGTTTTCCTTCACCGTTAAAGTGCGTGATAATTCTTTATCAATATACACATATGCAACTTCGAAAAGTCAGTCATGTGTGCCTGGGGTTTGAACCTGCGACCGTCGAGATTCTCGACCGCGTGCCTAAGCCTCAAGGCCGTACTTAAATATGACAAATTCACCATTTACTTTTTGCCGAGGCTTTTGTCAGATTCTTAATCAGACAACAGTAGTTGAAAGTTTACGCATATTTTCAAGCATATCGTTAGGACCTATGATGTCAAATTGATCTAGAGTGGTTTCAAATATGTCATCAGCAATGCTAATTGCTGGTGATCCTGGGATCGTCACTAGCACTAGTTCGTCACCAACAGTAATATGTACCGCAGTTGCTGATGGTTCCATTGTGGTTTCCAAAACACCATCATTATTGTGAGAGGATTTTTTTTTCAGCCGTTCTTATGGGTGTTTTATGAAGACGAACGACATTTACTGCTGAGAGCATTGCAGCTTCAGTATAATTTAGGAATGTACCCCTTTTCCCAGACATCTACAAGGTGAAAATTTGGTTTTAGTAACTAATCGTACCTTACAATAAAGGTGGTCAACTACTAAATAAAATTAAGTTAGTGTAAAAGTAAATAAAATAGTTAATTCTAATTGATGATGCCCTTCATATATTATTCCGTACAGTACATTTACATGATACAGAAATTCATCAGAAGTTGACCATCCTGGTCAATTACTAGAAAATCATGCTAAAACGGAATCAGTAGTGGACCACCCCCACATCTCAATCTTGTAAACAAATTTTCGTATTTTAAATACCCTGTTACCTCAATTAATCCCTAACTAATAAGAAAAGCAAAACACTTATCATCAACAAGGTGACAAAGTTGTTAATATTTAACTTCAAACTTTTTCAATCCTTAAGAAAATTATGACAAAAAAACGAATAATAGATTTACGGTGCGTCAATCAACAAACAACTGGAGGCTATTTTTAATATTTGAAAATAATGGGGTCGTAGTTTGCGCGCTTCGTAGACCACATGACAGCACTGACTACTCAATATGGAATTAGTTTAAAAATATGCCGCGAATTCTTATTTTATCAGTTTATGTGCATTGGTGGTCAACTACAGGTACATGGTCAACTACTAGTGCCATTACCTTATGCCATATTTTAAAAGACCAATATCAAAGAGAATCAATTTTAAAAGAGTACAGAAGATTATTAAGACGCGTGTTACAAATGATTATCCTAATTAATTATTGAGTATTTTAGTATCGGTTTAATTGTTTTAGTAATTATGACGTTTAAAGCAAGTAATGACGTATCTTTATTGCTAATTAATTGATGGAACGGGACCATTTGATGTGTCATACATTTTGTTCTGAACTTGGCTTCTAGGGTGAGTCATTGTTACGGATTTTACGTCTCATTTACTGGCTGTCACTTTAGGGATTTTTATGAATATCCTAACACCAAGAATAAGAAAAAAATCATATCTTTATGACAGTTGTACGTATTCCAGGATAACAGAAGTTTAGTTTCAAGTTTCAATTTTTTTTTTGAGTTTGTAGTTGTCACTGGAGTATATAAATTACAAAGTACCATTTGTTGTTAGTCTAAGATTATTCATACAATCAGTTTTCATTTCTTTCTCATCTATACTAATAATATAAATAAAAAATATTTTTTTGTTCATAAAATTGCTAAATTAATAACCAACAGGCACATACATACTCGTAGTTCTGACCCCACATTAAGATACAAGTCCTGTGTTGTGGGTATCAGAAACTACGAGAGACTTTTCGGTGTCATAAACACCAAGCTTGTTACAGATAATTTAAAAAATATTTTACTAATTTATATGATTTGGAAAAAACATAGCCTTCGATTTTAAAATAAAGCTTAACCTAACTGTGCGTGAAGAAATAAAACAACATGCAAAATTACTCTGAATTTTTTTTATGTATCATAATACCTACCTATTATTAAAAAAACTACATCGATGAGCCTTGAACATGTGTTTTTTGTCCATAGGTAAGTAATGGAGCCTAAGGGCGTTGTCTCCCATACAGCTTGGGGTCATTCACCGGGGTGCCATGCGCCCATATGGTCACTCACCTGGCACAACTGTGGCCGGTCATTGTCTACTCAGGTTTGAATTCTTTTATAAATTAGTAGGTATTGAATTTGATTCATACGGTAAATAACGTGGACACGAACTAAAGGCAATATTTGTCCCTAGTTGGGCAATTGATAGTTTGTAATGTTATGAAATCTTTTTGGCAATTTTTCTCTTTAACTGTGCTGCTTATTGATATGATCAATTTATCTATGAAGTACATTAACTTGCTTTACAAAGGCCAAAACTACAAAAAAATTGTTTGAGGTCATTTCTCAATATACGCAGACTTTGTAGCTATATACAATTAGGACAATATGCTAAGCAATCATAGTAAAATAATCGGAAATTAAGTATTCAATCCTCTTGAATATCTCAATTGTTTCTTTAGAAAAAAATAATTTGACTCGAGGTCGTATGACTTTACATCGTCTGGCAGACAGTTTGAAGTAGCCATCGTTTGTCCTTCACGATCAATAAATCTATAACCCGACCGACTTATAACTCTTTTGCGTCTTTTCTCGACCATTGTTCTCAATGGGCACTAGCGAGTTTCTTGAAGAGGCTTGTAGAATACTTAGTATCACATTTTTTACGCGTTTTGTGCTTTAAACTTATGCATACTTTCAAAAGTAGCTTTTAAACGTAGGGCTTGGTTGGTTAAGAAGATTCTTCGTGTTTTGGAAAATATTAGGATTAATATTCACTCCACTACATTTAAGTCGGTAGGAAAGTCGATACACATAATATGTTACGCAGCCTTTATTAAATGCCAAAAGAAATGTGTCTCCTTCGCCTGCTATTAAAAAAATATAGTATATATAAACTCCAGTAGGTACATATATTAGCTATACCTACATCATACTCTGCTTAATGACCAATGTTGAACTCTTTCTAAATTCAATACATTCGAGCAAAAGGAAATTTCATGGTAGATCCTTAAATAAATCGTTTTATATCCGTGCTTGGTAAATACCGTTGTTTCTAAGGAAATACTTTTAATACAAGCATCGGTTACCGCATGTCTAGGTCAGAAGTGATTACTATCAAGGAGTTTGATTTTGTTTTTTACGTAATTATCGCTTAGCGGTCGCCCACCTCTTCCAATGACGTCTTTTTATTATTAAGCGGTTTACCGCGAGAGCAAGCTTTGTTAAAAAAAAAATGGCTAAGTAATTTGTATTTCCTCTTCTCTGGACAAAAATATCACTATTTTATAAAATGATGGAATGGAAAATTTATTGTTTTATATGTACCTACTAGAAAAATCGTTTATTAGTTAAGGACTAAAAATTAACTTCAATTCAAAAATATATATTGAAAGTTATTCGCTTAAATTAAAATTCAAGAAAAGAGCCTATATTTTCCTCAAAGGCCGGCAACGCACCGATGATTCCTCTGGTATTGTGGGTGTCCATGGGCGGTGTTGACCACTTAACATCAGGTGGCTCACTAGCTCGTTTGCCTCCTTTCCCATAAAAAAAAAAAAAAAAAAAAAAAATTGTATCGTTGAAACATAACAGCTTTCCTTAAAGAATGTTTCGAGGCGGTCTCGTTGCTATGCAGCCGTTGAAACATTACAGAATGCAAATTATATAAGGATAAAAAATAACAGTGCTGGCTCGATGGAGGCTCTCATGTCTGGTGTCTGCAGAACCGGTTTGGCAACAAAAAAACCAAGGACGTTCAAGTGGAATGGTATATAGATTTGGACGACAAAGAGGCCCAATATTATGGAAATATTGATTTTCGAAGGCGTAATCCACCGTCTCATAACATTCTATAACTAATTGAACGACTCAACATTTATTCCAGTTATCTCATTGTATCACCCTTCAACATATTTTTATGTAAGTTTGTAAAAATTCTAGAATATCGTGTCAACGACCTTTTTTTCAATCCGTTGATTTTAAATACAAGTTGTAAAGATTAAAGTGCTGTGCAAAATGTGTAAAGCGGTGCTCTTTTTTAAATATAACAGGACCCCAACATGCGATCGAGAAGAGGAAATCTTTAAACTAAATCGAATTCAAATCACGTGTCCATTGTAAATTATAACGGCCTGTGGAATTCTTAACGGTCTTTTGGGAGTTTATCATAACCTTTGTTAAAGAATGATATCCTTTGGCACATTTCGTTTTACAAAAGAGGTTCAGGCATCTATCTGTTCCCGTAAGAAGTGCTATCGGGTTTGGATATAATTTAGAATATTGGATGGAGCAGATGAAGTATTGACTCCTGAGGTGAGATGGGAAGGGTATACCTGCTCCCAAATACATAATATTTAGAGTGAAGACTAATCGGGTCGTTGCCAAACTGGTCGCATTCTACGCCTAAAGTAATCAAGTTGATCCCTTGAAATAAAATATTTTGCAAACTAGGTATTTCATGCAGAGCTGTCCCTCTCAGTTGTAAAGGAGGCCCGTGCCCAGCAGTGGAACGTGTAGGGGCTGATGATGATGTGTATTGTTTGCTAACGTGCACATTGTAAATTTGTTTTTGTAGGTAAATGAACTCACAATACAGAAATCATTCCGTTTGTCCTTCGAAAGAGTTCAAGGTGTTTTTTAAATATCAATGACATTAATATCTCAACAAAAGTATAAACTGAAAATAGAAAGTTTTATGATCCAAGTAAAAAAACGTAAACATTTGATTGTGGCTACATCCAAAATAACACGAAAGAAATACGACAAAATGGCGCCGCTCGTGACGTAAACAGCGCAAAAATAACACTACGCTAATTGCCGTAATATAAACGTTATCACGATAAGGAAAAGTGCATAATCGTGGGAAACAGAAACATTCCACTGATTGAGTGCCCTTTCCTCGTGATTGGTAAAATCACGCGACATCACGAGAGTACCGCACTCCTCAGAGATGAATGCGCGCGTGACTTTGCCTGTGATTTCATTAATTGCTCGCGACTGTTTGATGTAAAACAAGTAGTGTTTATGCTGCAAGTGTGGACAGCTAATGGCTCAGATAACTTGCATTAGGTTACGCAAATACCTACAGCAAATACTCGCGCCTCGTCGGATGAACCTCTACGTGGTTCGACTAAGTAAGAAAATAAGTAAACTTCATTTAAAACTACTAAATTTGATCAAAAAAATCTGGCTTGAAAAATCCATCGAACGCTTGCTTTTAACTTTCAAGGAATTTTACGTAAATGTCAATACGTCATTATAATTTTGTCACATGAAGACTAGTATTGTTTACCAATAAGGATTTTAGACACTCTTGATCATTCATATTGGAGCGATGTCCTAGAGAATTATTCTACGAGTATTATTATTTCAGCCAACCCTGCCCATTTGACGTGAATGTCCTTGTAGAGTCACAATCGTAACGTAATATTTTGTTACGTTTACATTTCTTTGACGCTTATTGAAAAGACTGCGCGTCAGGCCTTCAAGTGCATTATTTGAAATTGTTAGAAATTTAATACGGGTACACACATACACATACATAAACTCACGCCTGTATTCCCCGAAGGGGTAGGCAGAGGTGCATTTCTGCACCCACATTTCGCCAAGTATGTATCAGTCCCACGTAATAGGGGGCGAGCCTATTACCGTTTTTCGGGCACATTTCCAGACTCCGTGCTGTTACGGAGAAATTCCTAATGGAAAAACCCAATAACACTTTGCCCGACCCGGGAATCGAACCCAGGACCTCTAGATCGCACGGCACATACTTGTACCGCGAGACCACGAGGCAGTTAATACGGGTATTGTTGCTCTATCACCCACTTATCCTATTAATCCATCACACTATCACACTTTCTACCTAAGTCTCTTAAATCATTTGTAGATTCTATTAAAAAATTACTTATTGTTTACGTAAACTTCAAGTGATAGGTAAATCAAGCATACTGTACATTGTACAATGTACCTACATGCCTACAAAAACAGGACCGTTTAAGCAATTTAACGTGAAGGTGTTGTTATATGTTAGTCTGTTACTTATTCAATGATATTTTTTATTAATTTCCTTGCAATTATTTCGACGATTTTTTCGACGCTTTTTTCTATAGAACCTATAAACTTTGATTAGGTCGCAATTTCATTCATTTCTCTGTTTAGATACATTAGGATACATTTCTAGAATCTCGACAGCGCATAACTCTAACTGATAATAAATTTAATTGTCTTTGTCGTCGTTGATTTATTGTGCTCCCAATGGAGATGTATTGCAGCGGCCACGTGATGCCCCGATGCACTGAGGTTAACTAACCTGTGACCAATAAATCGCTCCTATGTAATGTTCTACTTGTAAATTTTATGTGTAATATTTTTCCACACACACTGTAGCGATTTGTTATATGGCTTCGTGACGAATGGCTGATTGTTTGTATATGTTAGTGCAAACAAATCATACACGTATACGATTATTTTAGGTACACCGTATTTAAAAAATGTGATGAGATTTAATAAATTTTCTAGAGGTTTTAATTTTATCTAATAATATACAGGTTGTATCCAGACCATGATCGGAAACTTACCATTGGCGTTAAAAAAATATTAATTACTAGCTTTTGCCCGCGACTCCGTCTGCGTAGACTTCAGGGTTGGGTGCAGAAACTAACTAAGTGAATCTATAAATCAAAAATTACACTAATTGTTGCAGTAGTTCACCACCGGTCATTTCTATTTTTGAGAATCGTCTCAAGTGACATTATGACATTTTTCATAACCTCAGATCGTCTCATAAATTTATCGCGAAAATGTATCTAATGTCATCTAGGTGCGTATAATGGCACTTAACATCGCATAATGACACTGAGCCCCATAAAAATGCACATGATAAATTTTACTGTACCGGTACCAGTCACCACTACTCCACAGTGCTAAATGGCATTTAACGTGAATTCAAGTCATCCAGGATACTGACTTCAAATAATGGTGCCTTTCGCAATTTCAGTTCCAAAAATGGCACCTAAATTCATAAAACGGAAAAATAGCTCTTCTATTCCTTAAGTTCCACTAAAATTCTTCTAAAATTGCCATAAGTGCCAATTATGGCACCTGTCGTCGCGTGATTTCCAATAACGGCACTTGTAGCCTTATGGATTCGACTAATGGAATCTGATTCATCCGATAATGGCACCTGACGTCACTCACCATCCACTAATAGCACCTAACGTCACTTAACATACACTAATAAAACTTATCGTCACTTAATTGTACATAACCGCACATAATCTTCCTTAAAGTTACTTATGGGTAAACTCTTCAAAATCACATATCACATAAGAGAACTTAAAACCACCCAGTAGCAATACCAATCTAATAATGGCAAGTAAGTAACCTAAGTGCGTTTAACGTCACCTAAGTAAACTTAAGACCACCTTATGACACTTAACCGCACTTAACTATATTCAACGTAACTTAATGAATCCTTAGAATCTTAAATGGTCTAATGCCACCTATCGTCTTCTAAGTGCCCGATATGGCACTTATTGAATTATTTAAAAAAATAGCCTATGTCCCTTAAAGGTCTCATTTATGTCCATACCAAAATTCATTCAAATCGGACAAATGGTTTAGGCGTGAAAGCATAACACAGGCAGTGTTACTTTCGCATTACAATATATGCTCATCCCACGGGAACCCTACATATTCCCGGGATAAAATGTAGCTTATGTTACTTCATAGTGTCCCATTTGTATTCAAACCAAAAATCATATAAATCGGGTGAATAGTATAGGCGTGAAAGCCCATTCCCACGGGAATACTACATTTTCCGGGATAAAAAATATCCTATGTTGCGTCGGTGGGTCCTATCTAGCCCCATATTAAAAATCATCTAAATCAGTCCAATGGTTTAGGCCAGAAAGTATAACACAGGCAGCGTTACAGTCGCATTACAATATATGTGCATCCCACGGGAACCCTACATACTCCCGGGATAAAATATAGTCTATGTTACTTCATAGGGTTCCATTTATATCCATACCAAAATTCATTCACGTCGGTCAAACGGTTTAGGCGTAAAAGCAGAATATTGACAGAGCTACTTATACCCATTCCCACGGGAATACTACATTTTCCGGGATAAAAAGTATCCTATGTTGCTTTGGTGAGTTCCATCTACTCCCATACTAAAAATCATCGAAATCGGTCAAATGATTTAGGCGAGAAAGCATAACACAGGCAGTTACTTTCGCATTACATTATATGCTCATCCCTCGGGAACCCTACATATTCCCGGGATAAAATGTATTTTATGTTACTTTATAGGATCACATTTATGTCTGTAAAAGAATTCATTCATATCGGTCAAATGGTTTAGGCGTAAAAGCAGAATATTGACAGAGCTACTTATTCCCATTCCCACGGGAATACTACATTTTCCGGGATAAAAAGTATCCTATGTTTTTTCCCAGGCTCCAACCTATCTGTGTACCAAATTTCATTTAAATCGGTTCAGTAGTTTTAGCAGGAAAGCGAGACAGACAGACAGACAGACAGACAGACAGACAGACAGACAGACAGACAGAGTTACAATCGCATTTATAATATTAGTAAGGATTATTGTTTGAGTAATATTATTCCCGGGAAGACATTATTGTCATTTAGGTAGTACCTTCGAGTTCGTTGCACCAGCAACTGTCACAATGTGGTTAAGTACAGTTAGAGCTTCGCAATGCCGTTTGAGGTTTCCTCCAACTGTGTTCACTGGTGGGCAACATTCCAAATTTTCCTTTTTTTATAACCTTACTCTATTACCGTTAATGTAATCGATTTAAAAGATGGCTTGTTTGATGTTATCGAAAAAGGAATTGTTACAATTGAAATTATAATGCCTATCAAAATCAACTCATCAACTTTATCTATGTACAATCCGAGGAAATCTACTAATAATGTTTGTTTTTATCTATAAATGTTTTCATTATTAAAGCTCTCAAAAGACTGCGATAACTATCACTGATAGCCTTGAATGAATATAGTGAATGGCTTATTTTTTCTACAAAAGTGGTGTTTTGGAGAGACAGGAGGCGTCAGATTTAGTTCTCATGATTATGCATGCTGTAATACGGAAAACTGCGAATTTTTACGATCAATTTAACACGTAAAGTTGCCATAGATACTGCGATCCAAACAAAGCCAATTCGTGATGATACAACGTTAATTAATCTCTATTCCAGCAAAAATAAAGTCTAAAATACTGTGCAAGCGACACAAGGACATTTCAATATAAATTTGTTTGTGATAAGCCTTTTTGAAACATGCCCGTTGGGATGATGATTCAGAATATTATGAGTGAACCAAGTTTGGTAACGATCCGATGGCGGTGGTAATAGTAGGAAGTTTGATGCTTTGACATTTTGCTGTACAATTATTTGGAAGATATTTAAAGCAATTCGCTGGCTGCCTTTACAAGGTAAGATGTGATGGCAGCTGTCGTAAGACGCAGCGTGAATCCAAATCCAGTAATCGTGTTGTTTGACGCAATTTAAACATGCACTATCTAGTATGTTGCCACGTTCGGGAAGTTTACTGGTTGTTGTACCAATAGTTTCATCATGTTTGCAGACGAAACAATATCTATAAGTGTTGTATTTCGTTTATTTTGAATCAACATACATACATACATACATACATAAACTCACGCCTGTGTTCCCCGAAGGGGTAGGCAGAGGCGCATTTCTGCACCCACATTTCGCCAAGTATGTATCAGTCCCACGTAATAGGGGGCGAGCCTATTGCCGTTTTTCGGGCACATTTCCAGACTCCGTGCTGTTACCGAGAATTTCCTAATGGAAAAACCCAATAACACTTTGCCCGACCCGGGAATCGAACCCAGGACCTCTAGATCGCTCGGCACATACTTGTACCGCGAGACCACGATGCAGTCTTTTGTATTTTGAATCAACTTCAACTCTGTTTGTGGTAAACCCAGACTCCCACGGTTCATATATTGGTTTTGCTAATATTTTCAGAGTTTTGTGCACATTGATGCCCAAAATTTTGGGAAGTGTATTTTAGACTTGAAATTACATTATGGAAATAGTATTTTAAATCTCAATCGTTTGGAACTAGTAATAGCTCTCTTTGGTATCGGAACTCAAACTATTAACATATCTTATCTAGATTTAGCCAGTTAATGGTATTAAAATGTAATACAAGTACATAAAATTAATAAACAATCGTCCTAAACTTGTAGTAATCCATACAAAAAAATAACCTTATACACGTGGAAAGGAGAATTCAAATATAAAGTCCTTCAAACAGGCTTTGTGCTCGCTTTGTAACGAAAATAGCCCAGACTGACACGCGATATGGCTATAGGATGAATGAAATCACCAATTGTGGTGACAATGTACATCGTGCGCAAGTTCAGACAAGATCGAAATATTTATTTTCGAGAATACAAAGAGATAACGAGTCAACATTTAAATGATTTCAAGGATGCAGACGTAATCTAGAAGCTAAATTAGGAATGGAAAAATAAACCATTAAATAAATTACGACAGAGATTTGAAAGATCTTAGATATAAACGTTCAACGTATTGTTAAAAGCACGAAAGGCCGTGATAACAATTCATTTAAAAGATTCTTATAAAACGATTATAAATAATCATTGCGTAATTAAATGTATTATTTTGTTACACTGCAGATTTAAAAACTTATGCAGTTTACGCAATAACGTTACACGGTCTCAAATTTTCCTTCAATTTTATCTAACAATCACAATTAAGTGGATTATGCAAGGGACATTCTCTTAGGTGCCATAAATATGTATGTAAACACGAATTTATATAACTAACACAGTAAATGACATCCCATAAATGACGAGGAAACAAATCGAATTACGCATTTCTGGGGAATGTGCTAATTTTCGTATACAATTACCTACACTTTCCAAAAAACGCATTACCTATACTGTAAAAAGAGTATTATACCCTAGCAGTTACAGCTTTATATATATTTCCTTAATTATTTGTAGTAAGATGTATCGAACTTTTTTTAACGTCAATAAATGCAATTTGATATACAAAAAACGTTCAACAGCAAATGTGGCAAATGCTACACATACGAGTACATATGTAGACACTATTTTATATTATATGATCACGGTTGATGGCCATTGTTGCTCTAATGGCATTTTGTTTTTGTTTCTCGTTTGTTATGCTGCTATATTTTGTTATTAATAGTCGGTTTTATCACAATAAGCAAGTTAATTTCTCGCCTTTGTGGTCTTTCGTTATCGGTAACGTAAATACTGACAAATACTATGACTAGTTTTTTCACTATTTACTTTTAACATACTATGACCATACAGATGTAGCATATTTCGCGTTAAAAAATATATATTCTATGTGCACCTCCTCTACCAGACCATTTTCTCTGTCTTCATTTTACTAATGAACTTGAGCTTTCTTCTACGGTTGAGAGAACAAAAAAGAGACTTTTTTCTTCTTCAGCTGTATCTAAAGACGTAGTTATTTGAATCCCTTGCTGGCAAGTGTGAATATTTCTACCTACTAAACTCTCTGATGAATCCGTGGTATGACAAATTTACTAACGTGTTCCATTATTGTGGTTGACTATCGGCCAAAATTAATAAACTACCCTAATCCCTATCAACGGATTGAGCGCAACAATTGACCAATCAGGTAAAACTTTGTTAGACTCGCTCACAGATTACTCGTTGTTATTGGTCTATTTTTGTATTGGACTGCAGAAAGAAACAAGGATTATTTTAATTTTGTCCGTAAGACCTAACCCGTTTTATCCTTCGAGAAAGTCCGTGTCTGGTATTGGGACGTATAAGGTCCAAGTATAAAACAAGTCATAACTGTTATTTAAAAAAAATCCGGTCAGCCATTATTCACGTTTAACATTCGTATGAAATGCAATAAATTCGTACATTTTTGTTTTTTAATGGAGAAATCTTAAGCGAGTGAAATGTTTCGAACGTTTATGATGATTTTATTACCTACTAGCTGACCCGGCAAACGTTGTTTTGCCATATATATAAAATTCTCGTGTCGCGGTGTTTTTTGGCAAACTCCTCCGAAACGGCTCGACTGATTTTTATGAAATATTGTGTGTATATTGTAGGTATGTCTGAGAATCGGTCAACATTTAAGGGTTTAACATTTAGGGGTGTGTTTTTTTCCTATTGACTTAATTTCTTTATTTTTTATGATTCAGCATTGATAAATTATTATAATCATAAATTTTCACCCTTCTACGAACAACACCTGTTTTGTAATCGCAATTTTTATATTTTTATAGCTTTTGCCGGCGACTCCGTCCGCGTAGACTTCAGGGTTGGGCGCAGAAAGATAATAAGTGAATCTATAAATCGTCCCTCAAGTGCCCAAAATGGCACTTACTGAATTTAAAAAAAGGTCAAATCAATTCAAATGGTTGAGGCGTAAAAGTAAAACTCTGACAGTTATTTTCATATTTTTAATAATATGTTTATCCCAATGGGAACATTACATTTTCCCGGGATAAAACATAGCCTATGTTACTTCACAGGGTCTCATTTATGGTCATACCAAAATTTTTGTTTTTGCGTGAAAGCGTAACAAACATCCCTACATTCACATTTATATAATAGTAAGGATAACCATTCCCACCTACGTTACTTCGGTGGGTCCCACCTATCTGCATACCAAAAGTCATTCAAATCTTTTTTCAATTCTTTTATCCTCTGTATTTTTTTTTTAATAAGAAGAATCCTATGTCCTTTTTTATATCTCGAAGACTAAGTATGTGTACAAATTTTCATGATAATCGGTTAAGTAGTTTTGGCGTGAAAGCTTAACAAACAAAACATTAACATTTATAATAGCTGACCCGGAAAACTTCGTATCCCCTAACAGTCATTGAATGTTACATATTTACATATTACCTGAATTTTATTTTTGATTGTATGGAAATAAATATTAAGTTCAGTACTTTATTGAGATAAAAATACAGAAATAAATAAGTACGAAAATTAAATGCATCAATCGTGTCTCCGCAAGTCATGATTTAATTAAACATGTACATATGGGATGGGATGTAGTCGGTTTTAATTCTCTTCATTGAAGCATCAATGTGGTGGACTGAAGCCTAAACCCTCTCAGTTGCAGAGATGGCCTATGCGAAGCAGTGGGACGTACATATATGGGTTGATGATGATGATGCACCTTGTGATATACATTTTTAATATATTTTTTAATTGTCTAAAAGATCACAAACATCTTTTGTTAATCGTCATTGGGAAGGCATGACGAATCGGGAACTAAATTCGTTTGAACTCAATGGTCATACCCGTTAGGATCAATGTAATCTTAGATCAATCTAATTGATGAATTCTCAAGCACCAATTCATCTCTAATTCATGTTTTTTCAGTATCGTCACGTGAATAACATTACTCAACAATTTTCTTAACACCAAGCGCATTCCATTGCATAGTTGTGGGTGTTTTAGATTTCAAAGCGTGATGACTACCGAACCTGCCTTCGTTTGTAAATAAGGTACAACCAAGGAGTTTAAAAATACATTTCTGAACGCACGCATAAATATTTGACAACCAATAAATATGTCAATCCCTTTTTATTACTGACATTATTCTACATTTTTAAAATCTAAAATACGCAATTATTCGAATATTCTGGATATATGTTGTCGATTCAAAACCTTTATTTAAATACGTTCTTTAATTTGAGGGGACCCTTAACCATATTGACGGGATAAACATAAAATGTTTGACAGAATATTAGGTAGAACAGTTTATATGAGAAAATTAAATTGTTGTTTTTACCATATTCCTCGCAATTTTCTTAACTTTTTCTTTCATAAGATCCTTCTCCTAACGATAGCGAACACAACAAAAAAAGAATTAGCGAAATCGGTCCAGGCGTTGTTGAGTTATGCGCTTACCAACACATTTTGCGATTCATTTTTATATATAAGATGTATGACATTACAAATTTTACTCGACAGTGATTCAGCAAATTAATGTTTGCCATGAATGTATTGAGGTCAGTTTCTTCTCAGAACTTATTGAATGAGGGCTTAGGCATTTTGGTTTAAACGAATGCCGATTTTTTATTATTTAATGTAGGCCGTTATAAAAGGTTTGGTTCTTCTTGTCCGGACGGTTCTTGTATGCGATTAAATTAATTATAGTCTAAACAAGTTCTTCGATCGAAAAAATATCGTATTGCAAAGAAACTTTAATTTCAATGAAACAGGCTGTATTTTTGATTATATTTGCCACAGGTAATAAAGCAAAGCCTTATGACTCAGACGCTGGTAACAATAAACAAGTTTAACGACCAAATCAGGCAGCAAGCTAAACGATCTATGCAAGTCTAAAATTGGCTGTGGTTGGAACGGCAGAGAAGGCAGAACCCGACTGGTCAGGCAGGTTGTAGGGTCCAAAAATAGCCTCCGCCGCTTAACGGTCGCACGCGCAAGTACGCACGTACACATTTCTCCTTTCACTGGCAAAGAATACTCGCAATGAACATTTATAAATAAATGATAAACATGAATATTAACATTATTCTATTACTTATTTTTACAAAGTCGATATTGAAATAAGAAAAAACGTAGATACTTGGAAAATGGAAGTTAAATATTAGGATACGGATAAAAAATAAATATAAAGAGTAAATGATAATAGCACGAATACAGCTGAAAATACCAATTGAATAAGTAAACATTACGAACAGGAAAGTGTAAATTTTACGAAATTCGATAGCTGATATTCGCAAAGGGTTATCAAAAGTAACGGGGTTTTAATGTCCAGCGGTTACGCAATATTCGGAGAAACACACGACTCTGAAGGTTTTGAGAATCGACGATGAGTAATTGGAAATCTTCACAAATATGCAGAAAAATATAAAGCTTAATATTCTTGTGTGACGCAATCTATTTGCAATATCTGATTTTCAATGTTTGCGATGCAACTGGCTTTGATTACCAACTCAAAATCGTCACGGTTTCATCACTGAAATAATTTGTTAAGTTATATCACAGAAAACCATTTGGGAACATCTGAAATAGTGAGTTCTCGTCTTGAGCACATCTAATTGATTTATTATAAAACTTACCAGCAACGAGCAACAATCCAATGTTTTGAAAGTCACATTGGATTATAAAAATAACTTCAGGGTAGTTAAATTAGTATTGAAATGTTATATTCAATGCAAATTAATTAACATGGTTATAAGCGTCGGATTTCGTCTTACACGGCCGGAAATTAATTAAAACATAAAAACAATAATTATCGGAGATAATTTTAATGTTTTACTCACGTAGACTTACCAAGACTTTGTTTTAGTGAACATATGCTATAAAAATGTCATTAAGGCTCATTGACTAGGATTTACAAAAAAGCGAGATTATATCATAATAAAAGGACATATCAATCAATGCAAGGCATCATTTTCCCATAAAATGTTCTGACTCGATGAAAAATAAGACAGAAAAGAAATAAAAATCACGTTTCTTCATCTGTAAATAGCTTAATTATATTGCCCCTGTGTTCCATTATTACGGGTCTTCAACCGATTAAGATTTGCGTAACCTAATGAAATCATGTCCGTTGATATTCCGCCCACAAGCCACCATCGTTCGTATTCAGGCCTCATCGTGTTGCATGGTGGTTACATAATTGTCAGTAATTATGTCATTATGGGACCTTCAAACCTGTCATACATGGTACGTCCAACTAGGAAACGTGTTATCGTATTATTCTCGATTTTTTATGTTGAGTGTTGATTGTTATGACGAACGGAGGCGCGGCGAGCGGGACTTGAATAAGAAATACGTTGCAGAGTTTTCAAACCTCTTAACATTGCGTAGTGATCTCTACGCGTTGTTTATAAGATCAGTTACATTGTAAATTATTGTTAAAAATTTAGTTAGATCCTGCCGGCTTCAAAATTGACTGCCGCAGCACGATATTTTGTTAACATATTATGTCTTATTTACTATATTTATCCGCCTTATTCATAATTGCCAAAAACTGTCAAGATAAAAAAAATCGCGAATTTTAAAAATTATATATTCAATTAAACGTAATAATATAATCTAATGGTGAATTAATTTATAACTTTTCACAACCATAGATAATAATTGCCATGCATTGCATTAAGATTAATATAGGGTGATAAAGACAGCAATTGATTTAGCACCGCAATTGATGGATACTGTAAGAGGAAAAATCATTGTAAATATCTTTTAGAACACATGTTTAACAGTGGAAACCCTGGTATGGGGGCAACGGCAAAAACTATGACGTGTATATGAGTAAGTTTTTTATATGTTATGAAGTACATATAATATGATATAACTAGAGTAGGCGTATAGCGGCCCGAGTCACTGATTGCGAGCAATTATGTCGTTAATATTTTAATGGCAATGGTGTGGTTGCTGCCATGACATATTTTGCTCGCATGACATTTATTATGCATTATTCATATACATATGTATATAATTCAATTCATATCGTAAAAAAACAAGAATTATCTACCTCTAACTCATTAAATGTGGGGTTTTTATTATTATTGTGAACGGCAAATAACCACGTGAACCTTGAAGTACATCTATTTGTGTTGGATGCAATACGTCCACAATTTTGTTATGGTGGGTCCACACGATACAGACTTGTCAGTTGTACAGATATTTGTACAAACTTAAAGTCTGAATAAAAATCTAAAGTCTGAGTGAAAATCTAAAGTCTGCGTAAAAATATGATGGCAAAATATTTGTGCAGACTTATTATTGACTCATTGATTTTTTAATTTATTTTGTCATTTTCATAATCCGCAGACATACGTAAAAACATCCAACGTCTGTGCTCAGACTTTGGTACTCGGACTTTTTTCACTCAGACTTTTTTATTACACAGAGTTTTGTATGCACCGAGTTGTTGCGCAGACCAAATTATATGGAAGTCTGCGTGCAGTTGGTATCGTGTGGACCCACCTTTAGGTATTGAAGTAGTGACAAATGAGTTTCATAGCAGACTGTCCTCTGACAATTAAATTTAACACAAGTGTGGGAGTGTTGGACTAGTGGTGGCAAGGTTTGCTAAGACTCTTCTCTTCAATAAAGTAAATGATAAAAGAGTTAGGCAATATGATTACATAACTAAAAGTAGTTATAAATTAGAGACTAACAAAAATTATGATTGAATATTTTTTCTGCTCAAATAATAAGTTTCCACGACTGCCTCGTGGTCTCGCGGTACAGGTATATGCCGTGCCATCTAGAGGTCCTGGGTTCGATGCCCAGGTCGGGCAAAGTGTTATTTGTGTTTTTCCATTAGGAAATTCTCAATAACTGCACGGAGTCTGGAAATGTGCCCGAAAAACGGCAATACGTGGGACTGATACATACCTGGCGAAATGTGGGTGCAGAAATGCACCTCTGCCTACCCCTTCGGGGAATACAGGCGTGAGTTTATGTGTGTATGTAAATAGTAAGTTTAAAAACGTGATTTAGTTTATCTTCTGGCTCTTCCCGATATAAATTTGATTTTGATGTCTATAATATGTATTGAATACAGAACAAGCACGCTAATACGTAAAAATATAAAGAAAAGAATTTAATACTTTATGTTTTTTGCAAACCTCTAAAAGGCAAGAACCGGTAGAGTACCTACCTATAGTATGTTGTAGGCATAATACATATATGACGTATTAATAAATCTATATTAGGGCATATAGCACATGATAATTTTCGTTATTTGTACAAATCATTCAAAAGTGTTAATTCCATATGATAATAACGTTTTATATTTTATGAAGTTTCATTTAATTTGGTACTGCGGTAATATCTTTACTTTAATATCATTTTCTTTATTTATTCACACGATAAAGGAACTATTCTTAGAATTTAGTAAGCCTATCATCTTAGAATTTAAATCAATTTTTCGGAGAAATCAAATGACCGTAATTTTTCATGATTATGCCGGTCTCCTCAATTATTGTATTCGCGAAGCTTTCAAAGTGAGGCTACAGGCAAATACGAGTATTAGTTATTTTGTAATAGTATCCAAATTTATTTTGTTTATACATTCACCATCAGCCCATATACGTCCCGCTGCTGGGCACGGGCCTCCTCTACAACTGAGAGGCTTTGGGCCTAAGTGTTTATACAATGTATGTTTCTCTCTAAGTATCCTCGTTATCAGGTATTACGTGCTACATTGGCCACGGTCCTACGCGACGTTATGTAAGGGCTTTGGCCTTAGTCTTCGCTGGCCAAATGCGGGCTGGTGGGCGTACAAATATTAATAGAACCTTATTCAGACTAATCAGTGTTCTTGTCCCTTAGTAACTGTTACCATGGTAACTATTAGAGTTACTAGAACAAATTTGTATATGCACTGCATCTGATAATAAATTGTGACGTCTGATCAAATATCATTATGGCGCACAATTGCGCTCAATTGCTTCTTCACGTTTTGCTTAAAGAGTGGTTGGTTGTTGACGTGCACGTGGCACACTTTGTACAACCAGATATTGCTAGAATTGGCTGGCGTTGGCTATTTCTTGATTTGTATCGAAGCTGCACTCACCATGAAGTTCGCGATTCGTTTATTATCTCTATTATGGAAGTGAGACGTCAGCATAAGAAAGAACAGATTCATAGAGCTTGGAAAGTGTCGTATGCAATAATGTCTTGGTATCGATATAAATATTTTTTTAATCATTTTTCATACATAATTATTTCCCACAATAAGATAAAAAACTAAGAGAGACTTTTCGGTCCCACGAACACATAGATGCGAAACAAATATTTGTGGCTCACTCAAGCATTGGTCAGTGCGGGGATCAAACCCGCAGCCCCTCGTTTCGCAAGCTGGTGTTTACCCAACTATGCCACGTACGCTATCTTCTACCACATATTTAAAAGTAAAATGCTCAATAAATATTAGCCTAATACCACAGTCCTTCAAAATGATGTTACTCGTGTCCAAACCGCGACTATGACCCTATTCTAAATAAGCCATGAGCATTAAACAATAAGCTCCGTATACACTTCAACTTCTACCTTATACTGAAGTGCGAAAGGTTTATTTTACATTAAAATATCTCGATAACCGGGTAAGATAAGTCCCATATTACATGCACCTGTTGAAACAATGTACAAAATATATTTCACCATTGTATGTACGTTTACCATACATTAGTAGAGATTTGGATAAGAAACTAATAGTCTGGCGTTTTTAGAGAAGACTTTTGTACAGGAATGTACTTCATGTCACCGATGATGATGACAATAGATAGAGCTTTAGACCTCAAGGAGAATATGAATATTCTTATAATATTTTTTCGTCCTATGGCTATACTAATAATAATTCTATATCAGTCCGTCGCCTTTTATCGTATTTATTAATAGTAGCGTCATTATTAAGCTTATGTGGACAACTTGGATGAGACAAAGAAAAAATATATAAATAATTATATAAAATTTGTTATCCCCAGGAATCGAACCAAAGTCAACACGGTTAACAACACCTGCGCTTTGGCAATAGACCAATGTATTCTTAGTTTTCAATGAGATATTTTTGTAACAACGCGGATATTTTCAAATATATTTTCGGATATTTTCAAATACCCGCGTAGAAATTTACGAGGCAAACAATCCGTGCGTGATAGTAAATTGTAGTCACTTCAGTGCGGAACACTGGTATTGTTTAGTTAGTAAAAATTTAGTTCAGCACTCGCATATTGACTGACTTATTGTTATTAATAAGTGTAGTGGAACAAATTTCAGTTATGAACTAAAAAAATAACGTAATGTTTAGGTGTTCAGCCACCTAAACACATATTTGTCACCTGTGTTATATTATACAACACATATTATACATATGTCACCCGTAAAATATTATTATACATTGTTATATATGTACATATTACCTTGCAAAGAGATACGCAATAGCTGTAATTAAACAATAATTACCAAAACATATAATGATAAAATAAATAAAAATGAATGAAACGTGTAATATTCACAAATATGGTTTTAAATTTATACTCAGTAACGTAAATAGCCTTCACAGCTTCGATCAAATATATACTTCACAGCATCAGATTTCGGAAGCATATCTTATATATAAAAATGAATCGCAAAATGTGTTGGTAAGCGCATAACTCAACAACGCCTGGACCGATTTCGCTAATTCTTTTTTTGTTGTGTTTGCTATTGTTAGGAGAAGGATCTTATGAAAGAAAAAGTTAAGAAAATTGCGAGGAATATGGTAAAAACAACAATTTAATTTTCTCATATAAACTGTTCTACCTAATATTCTGTCAAACATTTTATGTTTATCCCGTCAATATGGTTGATGGTCCCCTCAAATTAAAGAACGTATTTAAATAAAGGTTTTGAATCGACAACATATATCCAGAATATTCGAATAATTGCGTATTTTAGATTTTAAAAATGTAGAATAATGTCAGTAATAAAAAGGGATTGACATATTTATTGGTTGTCAAATATTTATGCGTGCGTTCAGAAATGTATTTTTAAACTCCTTGGTGTACAATTTGCAAACGAAGGCGGGCTCGGTCAAGTCATCACGCTTTGAAATCTAAAGCACCCACAACTATGCAAGGGAATGCGCTTGGTGTTTAAAAAAAAAAGAGTTATTCACGTGAGAATACTCAAAAGACAACTTAGAGATGAATACTTAAATGGTGCTTGAGAATTCATCAATTATATTGATCAAAGGATTTCATTGATCCCAACGGGTATGACCATTGAGTTCAAACGAATTAAGTTCCCGATTCGTCTTGCGTTCGCCATGACGATTAACAAAAGACTGTTGGTGATCTAAATTTAGACAATTAAAAAATATATTAAAAATGTATATCACAAGGTATATACGCCCATAATACGTCCCACTGCTTGGCATAGGCCTTCTCTGCAACTGAGAGGGTTTAGGCTTCAGTCCACCACGCTGGTGCTTCAATGAAGAGAATTGAAACCGACTGCATCCCATGCTGCACAATATGTACATGTTTAATTTAATCATGACTTGCGGACACACGATGGATACATTAAATTTTTGTACTTTTTTATTTCTGTATTTTTATCTCAATAAAGTGCAGAACTTAATATTTATTTCCATACAATAAAAAATAAAATTCAGGTAATATGTAACATGACATTCAATGACTGTTAGGCGGTACGAAGTTTGCCGGGTCAGCTATTATAATATTATCAATGTTAATGTAAATTTGTTTGTTACGCTTTCACGCCAAAACTACTTAACCGATTATCATGAAAATTTGTACACATAGTCTTCGAGATATAAGATAGGACATTGGATACTTCTTTTTAAAAAAAAATACGGAGGATAAAAGAATTGAACAATGATTGAAAAAAGATTTGAATGACTTTTGGTATGCAGTTAGGTGGGACCCCCCGAAGTAACATAGGTGGGAATGGTTATCCTTACTATTATATAAATGTGAATGTAGGGATGTTTGTTACGCTTTCACGCAAAAACAAAAATTTTGGTATAAACATATATATGAGACCCTGTGAAGTAACATAGGCTATGTTTTATCCCGGGAAAACGTAATGTTCCCATTGGGATAAACATATTAAAAATACGAAAATAACTGTCAGAGTTTTACTTTTACGCCTCAACCATTTAATCGATTTGGGTGATTTGATGTGATGGATAAAAACGGGACCTTAAAAATGGACATAGGCACCTTTTTTTAAATTCAGTAAGTGCCATTTTGGGCACTTGAGGGACGATTTATAGATTCACTTATTATCTTTCTGCGCCCAACCCTGAAGTCTACGCGGACGGAGTCGCGGGTAAAAGCTATAAAAATATACATACATACATAACCTCACGCCTGTATTCCCCGAAGGGGTAGGCAGAGGTGCATTTCTGCACCCACATTTCGCCAAGTATGTATCAGTCCCACGGGGGCGAGATTATTGCCGTTTTTCGGGCACAATTCCCGACTTCGTACACACAATATTTCATAAAAATCAGTCGAGCCGTTTCGGAGGAGTTTGCCAAAAAACACCGCGACACGAGAATTTTATATATATGGCAAAACAACGTTTGCCGGGTCAGCTAGTTATTTATAAAAATTTCCATGAACAAAGTTATTAAACTTTTATTAAATAAATCATCATCACCATCATCAGCCCAAATACGTCCTACTGCTGGGCTCGGGCCTCCTCTACAACTGAGAGGGTTTAGGCCTTAGTCCACCACGCTGGCCTAGTGCGGGTTGGCGGACTACACACTTAAGAAATTTCTAAGAACTTTTAGGTGTGCAGGTTTTATCAAGATGTTTTCCTTCACCGTTAAAGTAAGTGATAATTCATTGTGAATACACACATAACTTCGAAAAGTTAGAGGTGTGTGCCTAGGGTCTGAACCTGCGAGCGCCGAAATTCTCGACCGCGCGCCTAAACCTCGAGGCCATCACTGCTTTTTGAGCATATAAATGAGAATATAAATAAAGTTATTAAAACCATGACCCGTTGGAAGAATGAGGTCGAAAAGGACCTACGGGATCTCCAGGTCGAGGATTCGCGGCAGATGGCACAGAACAGATCGAACCTTATTGTCGGAGGCCAAGACTCACTTCGGGTTGGGCGCCATTGCAGCAGTACTAGTAGTATTAAACGTGCATATCGCAAATACAACAGTAGGTACTTTATACACCGCGACACACATAAATCATTCTAATCTCCATTGCGAGTTCATTCATATGTAGTTCAAATGCTAGACAAGGCACATCGAGAAAGCGGCGCCAGTGGCCGACGCAGCCGGAGGCGCATTTTGACGGTGAAATCTCATGACGTGCGCTTATCTACCGCACTTTGTGGGAATTTTGATCGAACAATTACTTAAATTTACTGTGTGAGTGTTCTGATTTAAACAATGTAATTTTATAGGGCAAAAACAAACTGTCTAGTATAAAAATTCTTTTTATTTCCTTAGAAATTATTATATTATTCCTTATCTTTAATTTCGTATCTATACATATACGATTTGGAAGGCCAGAAACCCCGACATACCCCTATTGGTCTACCCCGAGGTACCGACAGGGGAGCTTAAGGCGCTTTTCTCTCGTAAAAAAAAGATGCGTATGCGACGCGTCAAGTCGTTCAACGTTTTATTTACCATCTCGTGAGCATAATTCCAGGTATAAGGATTGGCTGTTCTTTGCTTGATTATTATTTGGAAACTTTTCAAGGTTATTTTAATCGTGAGCACAAATTTCGAGAACTATCAATTTCAATTTTTTTGTGGTGGTCCGTTACAAACAAAAATCATATTATGATCATGATAAACATGCAAGTCATGTGATCTTTGACTTTTTACATTGTAACTTGCGTACAACGGATTATTAAATTGAAGGGGTTAGGGAAAACGCATATGACTGAGCAGTAAGAACTCCGCCAGATATCTCCCACCTAAATATAAACTACATATAAATTATAAATCACTGTTATTAGCAAAAACTTTGATTAAAAATTCACTTTATTTAGCCTACAGCCTGTTTTCCAGTTGCTGAGCACGATCTTCAGCATTTCTCAATTAAATCTAATAAGGTCCACCACATACGTAAGTTAATAATAAGACGTAATAACTTTTTTGATGAAAAAATTTACACGAAAGAAGCGAAGTCTTCAAATGAATTAAATATTGCAATAGAAGTGAATGTTGTTGTCACAACTGGTTTTTTGCAGTCTAATCTAAGTATCGCAAAGAATAATCGAATAAGTAAACACGAGAAATATCTACGTATTGAAACCGTTAAGACGATGTTCACGACTCGAAGTCGTGTGCCTCTAATTTGTCTGCTACAGATATTTACTTATCGATGATGTATATAGCTATATAATTAAGCAACTACATCCTCATCACAACATTAAGCCGGTTTCTGTGTGACGCAAAATCAAATATTACCAAAATCTTGTGTGTTTTTTGATTATAAATGAGTATAGATTTCAAAGTAAAAATGGATAATGAATGTTCCTGCATTAATCGTCTGAATCTACTTGCGTTTGCAGTTGATTTTGTTGGATCGCAACACAAAACACAAAAGAATCATCATACATTTTTATTTGCATTACAGCGTTTTGTTTTAATTCAAATGTACTCGAACACTCGTTGCGGAAGGTTTCATTGTGTAGTAACGACAACGCTGCCAAATTAGAATATGATGGTGATGGCAAAAACTTTTTAATATCCTATTCTTTGACAATTGTTTGCTTAATAGTGTTCTTCGGTTCTTCCATCTTGCAAGTCTGAAGTTGCATATGAAATGGTCTTTTGTTTCTGTACACATCGTTTGCATAGTTTAAGAGTATCAGATAGCAGGAATACATGGGCTAATACTTCAAACTTATTCATCGGAATAGGTATAAAATGGATGTTTTTTTAATTTAGATTTATTACATGTTTGCCACTATTGCAACAAGTTTTATTACTCAATTATTAATTTTAAGATGCCCTGTTTTTAATCAAGTAAAACTGGGTCGTACATTGATGATCACAATTTGCAGTGCTTGTGATAATATTCCACGAGGCAGCCTCCTTATTTGCGGTTGCATATTCGACCTCTTCAATCAATAACTACAATCAACTGATGCAGAATCGCCATCACTGAAATCACACGTCCACTTGATGCATCATTTTCGATCCTTGACCCGTATTCACAATGCGAGTAAATGTTTGCAACAACGGTATCGAGTTAAGCGTAATTGGAGGGGCTTCTTTGCACGGCAATGTTAATTGAATGGACCTTGAGGGTGGAAAGTTCACTGCGGTCAATACATCTTGATCTTTTTAGTACTCGGCATAATCAACCTATATGTGAGATGAGCCTCGTGGAGAGCTGCGCTTAAGTCAATTCAAAACTAAAAAAAGAGGTTTTTTTACGTGTCAACGATCTAGGGTAAGGTTGCTTAAGTCGTACCCCCTAAGGAAATTCCACTGTAATATTCACTGCAATTGAAATAAAACAAAATCTTCTACATTTACTGGATCTTTATTTAATTGGCTTTTAAGTAACAATCATAGAAACTTGGATATTTTAAATTAAAATAGGTATTTTATCGTTTTTGAAAAACATACCTTCGGTACGACTAAGGCACCTAGTCGCCTAATTCGTACCACCTATAGCCTTAGTCGTACTTAGAAAACAAATGTGAGTAAACATATTATTTTTTTTAAAGAAAAATACTTAAATATTCAAAGATCACATGCACAACTAAAAACTACAAACAATTTAGTCCGAGATAAAAAAAAGGGTTATTGGGTATAAAGTCGAAGCTAAAAATACTAAATTATACTTAACAGTAAATAAAAATAGGTCAAATTATAAAATCTCTTCAAAAAAAGTAGGTAATGTTTATTTAGAACATTATTGAGATACACAGATATCACAAATATATTTTTTTATTTTGCTTTCAACGCCAGTACATAGGTCATAGCCAAGGTAATCAAGGCCAAAGCTCTGTTGCTTTAAAACCATTTAGCGCTATATCCATACGAACCGACCTATGGTACGCTTTTCTAAGCAGCTCTGCAACATTGGCTTGTTTTATGACACTGCCAGGATTTGAGTGGAGCCAAGATGGGGCATCATTATAACCGCGTTTCAATGATTTGAAGAACGATCTGTCCAACTGTTGTAGGTGATCGGTCATGTGAGCAGGGAAAGATAGATATTATTATGCCATACCTACTCGCGAGCCGATTGGCTTACTTTTAAATTTCTAGTAAAAGCAAAATTTGTTTTTGATCACTTTTTTCTAATCTTGTACATTTGATGAAATGTTGGATCCATCATCATCATCATCATCATCAGCCCATATACGTCCCACTGCTGGGCATGGGCCTCCTCTACAACTGAGAGGGTTTAGGCCTGGATGATTCAATGTTGGATCCATTGAAAAAAAAGTTCTGATGTGATCCATCCATTTTTTGAGCAACCGAATGGTGCTCCACCAGAATTACCTGATAAACAATAACGTAAATTGTAAAACAATTTTCTTAATACCTAAGTCGTACCGGTACGAGTAAGGAATTTTGTACAGGTACGACTTAAGCAGTGGGGACTTGCGAGTTTAAAACTAAAATATAGACATAACCTCATAAAGTTCGACCGTTTGAATACGCCTAAACGATCGCCAAATAAGTGATACAAATTGATGTAAATAAAGAAAAAAGATCGATATCACAGTCCTGCCATAAAAAAACTTAGAAATGTATCATACAATTTAATGAAAACTGTATAAAAAACTTACTTTTTCAATATTTTTGCTTCACGGAGGCAGTCGACGGTGTATTAGGTAACGTTTGCTTACTCGACTGAAATGTTCATTTTGACAATACTAGCTGACGCTACTTATAAGTATCAGACGAGATATTGCCGGGGTACGACTTAAGCCATGGTACGTCTTAAGCAACCTTACCCTATTTATATTTACGAGTATGTATTAGCAAATTGCACTGCAAACTCTCTAGTTTGTTCTCTAACTCCCAGTCCTCTAACTGGGCCGGTTCCACCTGATTCTATTTCATATAATTAATACAATGAAAGCAGTATCAAAATACCTCGCGCGTTTTAAAATATCAATCTAATTTATAAATCAGTATGGCAGCTTTAGGAGAATATACGAGTATGACTCATTGTGGATTAAAGAATAAAGATTTGGTAATGAACGGGGTGTTAACTATTTGAGGCAAGTTTAATACTGTTTTATTATTTATTTTATTACTTTTATGGATCAATGGTCACAACAAAATATTTCAATAAGATATAGGTTATTTGTTTGTTTTTTTACTTGTTTATTATGTGGTTTTTGCTCAGTAGAGCATCTGTACATAAATTATTTGACATTATTCGGAATTCCGTTGCTAGTAATTATGAAAATGTCGAATGTCACCATATAAGCTCATTGAGAATTCAATATCAATGAATTTTATTGAACTTCAAGGCGTTCTTGCGGAAAACGGTAAATTTACTAGTTTTGGTGCATATTCTATCCATATTATGATTAATATTTTAACAATCTATTTTTTTTGAAAATTACATTTCACATTACAATCTTGCTTACAGATACATACATAAGTATAAATAAAAAACCTTGTATTAAAACTGGACCAAAAAAAACATGTTTTTTTATTTTAATTAGGTTTAACTAAAAGGTTGCTTGTTTTTAATAATATATGTGAAAAATATTTAAATATCATATTTTTAGATCCGGGTTTTTTTGTAACCATTTAAATTTTCTGTTGATTTTAATTTTTATTGCTTATTCGACAAAATTAAGAGTAGTGATACGAATAAAATAATATTCTGTAAGATGGCTAGTATATTATGTTTGATTGCTACTTCCATACCATTGAATATGCATTTATGTCATGCGAAATCTATAACCATCTTGTTCAGGATTAGATGTAATAAATAAATACACCCAACAGTCACAGTTCTGACCCCACATTAAGATACCAAGTCCTGTGTCGTGGGTATCAGAAACTTCGAGAGACTTTTCGGTCTCACAAACACCCAGACCCGAAACAAATACTTGTGGATCAAACAGACATTAAACAGTAAATTTTCTAAAAAAATCTCTTTGAATCTTAAATCGTAGTGTCGGATAAATCGGTTATACTTAATTAGCTATTTAATCAACTTCAAAGCAAAAAAAATGTAATATTTAAAACATAACGTTTCTGGAATCTGTTATTTCATAGGTATTTTTTATTTAACCGTGCCTATGTACTTTTTAACTAAAAGAAAACAATCTTTGTAGGAAGTTTTTACGCCATTGATATTATCAATATTTACTTAGTAATATTAGCTGAAATCTTGCACGCATGAGTGACCTCTTTGCCAGTGGGTCTTCCCCGTCATTTTATATCGATTTCACCAATCACTCCAACTGTTATGACTAAGTCGATTGACTAGTTGTTTATGATGTCGAATGTTCCTCTCTCTGTCATAGTAATTGCTATTCAGGTCACGTTTCTGATCTTTAGGTAGCACTATATAACTATGAAAGACGAAATAATATTTAAGGGACATTTTTTTATATTGCACGATATTTGGACTTATGTTTCTTTATTAATAAATTTTGTGTCCAAAACATTATAGAACAGAAACAAATGCACTTTGTCATAAAACAATGGTGTGTATAGGACGTCGGTGACTAACCTTGGTTGTAACTTTTTGTCATCATCATCATCATTATCAGCCTAAGGAAGTCAACTGCTGAACATAGGCCTCCCCCAATGAAACTTTTCGTGCAGAAAATAATTGCTATTATTCCGCCCCCGTCAATCGTTAAAGCATGGGAGGATCCTGACTCCACATTACGAGATTTCTCATTCGGAACCTCTTATTTAATAACAGTCTTCTTACCAACTTCATTTCGTATACTTTGAAACTGATTAATATACTTTTTATTTGTATACTAATTTTCGTTCATGTTTCTAAGAAACAGGACGAAATAACAGGAAAATATTTTTAATATGGTTTTATAGATGCTTAGCTTCGTTTTGAGGAACCTGCAAACAACTTTCGTCATGGACGGTGATAATAAGTCAATACATGCATACAATAATTGTTAGGGGAAGAGGCGAAAAATAGGGATGGAAAGGAGTATGGCTGAAGATTTGTTGGCAGTTCAACTTTCATATTATATAGAACAGTAGCACCACCCAATTCGAGCGGTCATAATGTAATCTTGGCTAAAAAGTAGTTATTTCATACAATTTTGACATACTTGGATAACTCCTTAAGGTTACACAACAAAAGCTAATATTAGTTAAGTCAAGCATGTGCTCTTAATACTTAGAAAAACATTTTCGTTGTGTTAAAAAAATATCAATTAAAGTCGTGATGGCCTCGAGGTTTAGGCACGCGGTCGAGAATCTCGACAGTGGCGGGTTCAAACCCCAGGCACACACCTCTAACTTTTCAAAGTTATGTGTGTTCACAATGAATTATTACTAATTACAGTACTTTAACGGTGAAGGAAAACATCGTGATGAAACCTGCACAACTAAAAGTTCTTAGGAATTTCTTAGGTGTGTAGTCCGCCAACCCGCACTAGGCCAGCGTGGTGGACTACGGCCTAAACCCTCTCAGTTGTAGAGAAGGCCCGTGCCCAGCAGTGGGACGTACATATATGGGCTGATGATGATGATAAAAAATTATGTTTAAAAAAGCAATTACCAGTACGAATTATCGGTAATGTCCGTTGAAATCTGATTGAAATACTGAGTAAATTTTCCCATATGTAAATCAATATTGAAGTGCAAATATTTTGTCCGAATCATTGTCACTCCGATGACATTTACAACCGGTTTGAGTTCATGAATTCGGAGGTGTTAGGTGCTAGCTAGAGGTGCGGTTAAAGTCCACAGTTTTGCCCCTGGATATAACTGTGACGTCATTCTTTATCCGAAACAGTACAATGATGTCAAAATGTGAATATTACTAAGAAAATCAATTGAGAAACCTACACATACTTATCGAGGTGCAACCTTTAGATCGCTCCAATATAAATGTTGAATAAATTCTTGTTCATCGTGTAAACAGGTTTAAAGTTAACAAAATGGTTTTTTTTAAGCAAATTGACTTTTTGGATGTCGTGATGTTTCTAGAAATGCCTTCTTTTAAATGCTTCTGACAATTCATCATCACAAGAGGATATCAATTTTCTTTTTACATTGCACGTCAAGCCTGATATCACTAATATTTCCCAACGCCAATATGTTTTGTGACGTAACAGATAAGCTATTATCGCATTAGGCACAGAGTACACGCGTGTTTGTTATTACGTAATTGCTTTTGCGTAGATTTGTTTTACTAGCTTTTCTCCCAGCACCGCTCGATTGATTTTTAAGTACTTTTTGTGTTTGTGGCACGGATTATATATTAAACAAAAGTTTTATGTAGCGATTGGGTTATTCCATATTAGATTCCGGTTTACGGACTATAAGTATAAATTCATCATCAGCCCATATACGTCCCACTGCTGGGCACGGGCCTCCTCTACAACTGAGAGGGTTTAGGCCTTAGTCCACCACGCTGGCCTAGTGCGTGTTGACGGACTACATACCTAAGAAATTCCGAAGAACTTTTAGGTTTGCAGGTTTCATCACGATGTTTTCCTTCACCGTTAAAGCAAGTGATAATTCAATGAGAATACACACATAACTTCGAAAAGTCAGAGGTGTGTGCCTGGGGTTTAAACCCACGACCGCCGAGATTCTCGACCGCGCGCTTAAACCTCGAGGCCATCACTGCTATAAATATAAAGAATGAAAATATACAAAAACTCCGCGATGAGATAATACTTGTTACACAAATTTAGTCATTTTGTAAAAAATAGGTTGTGACTTTACGACGTCGAGGTGGGCATTATTGTTCCAACTCAAAATTATTGTTTGTGACTTTATACCGTGTCTAAAACGTGATGCAATCACTATGCGGCGGCTGTAAAATGAAATATAATATGTCATTTGTTAACAGTAAGATTCCTTTGCTTTGCTTTTGAAAAACGATTATGGTATTAGCGACATATTCTTTGAATGTTTATGAGAACAATCATTGCTTACGAATACTTTGCTTGACAGCAAGCACATAACTATGTAGATGAGTCTGGAGAATAATAATTGAAGTCTAGTATATGGCAGAGTTCACAGAATGGTCTTTGGTTTGAAGCCAGATGGCGGGTACCAAGAACGAAATTGTATGTATTTTCTTCATATCTGGACTGCCTCGTGGTCTCGCGGCACAAGTATGTGCCGTGCGATCTGGAGGTCCTGGGTTCGATTCCCGGGTCGGGCAAGGTGTTATTGGGTTTTTCCATTAGGAAATTCTCAATAGCAGCACGGAGTTTGGAAGTTGTGCCCGAAAAACGGCCATAGGCTCGCCCCCTATTACGTGGGACTGATACATACCTTCTGTGACTACAGGCGTGAGGTTATGTATGTATAATGTATGTGTCTTCATATCTGTATAATTGAGACTAAAAACTCTGTTTTCTCTGAGCTAGGACTTGCGTAATTGTTAGGTAAACGTGTTAGTAAAAGAAGACTTCGATCGCAAGTATTTGCACAGTTGCAAAGGTCTTACTAGCAACAATGCAAGACCAAGTGCGTAAAAAGGTAAACATTAGTCCGTCAATGAGCTATGTATAAGATAAAATAATTACTATATTGCATCATCGGTGACATAGAATGGTCCATCCTTGACACAAAACAAACAATAGTTACGCAAAAAAACATAGTAATCTTTGTTGGGATGGAAACCCAATATATTGTATAACAATAAATATATGTATGTATGTTACACCATTGCCTTGCCCTGATCCCAATTTCTTTTGGGGTCGGCGCAGTATGTTTTATCCTTCCAAACATCCCTATCAGCCGTCGTGTCCTCATTCCCCCTTTTTTCTTTCATATCTTCATTCACGCACTCCATCCATGTTTTCTTTGGCCTTCCTCTGCTTGTCCATCCTTCAACTTTCATATTCATCACCTTTTTACCTACATCATGCAGTATGGGCATATGTATGTATGTTACATGATTCACAAAGAAGAATGATGGTAAGGCGGAGGGTAATACATTCTTATTACGTGGAGTGCTATCGGTATTTCTGAGAAATTCTGCGGGATGTCATCAATTAATGTCTCAGGAATTAAATGAATACACCCTGTGCGGTCCGGACAGGAAAAACATCATTTAATAAATAGAGCTTCTGAGAAAACAACAGACATGTGGACATAAGAGGTTACTTACCCTTGTGGTTTTGATTTAATGTAAGATAAGTGTTAATAATATTTTGACTTTCATCTAAAAATTCGGTTTATATTATATGTTTTTGTTTTTTTTTTCCCTTTCCTTTACTTTTTTTATTTTTCCTGTTCTATTATCCATCCAAATGTTGTCTGGAAGATATTGCCTGGAGCGATAGGACCGCCTCTTGTTTTTTTTTCTTCATATATTTTTGTTTAAGCAAGAAAGTGTAAATAAATAAATAATTTTGTAGGTTATCTGCGTCTGTAGCCAAGCGGCGGTGATCAGGCGCATAAAAACGTTAAGCTCAACAGTATAAGGTTGTAATATTAAATTACTCGAGTATCCACGTAGGTACTGACAAGAGCAGTTTTAGGCGATCACCACAAATTTGAAAGGGGGCCTCGGAACAGCTGTGGGACTTGGTTGGACCCAGGAGGGAGTTCAAACTACCGGAAAATTATTAAAATATATCCACACGCTCAAATACTTAAACTTGTGATTCAGAAAATTTATCTAAAATTTAAAGTGCCAATTATGGAATAAACGACAAATCAAATATGACTATATGGTTCGTCATAATTATCATGTACTTGAGAAATAGTTAATTTCTTATGATGACGTGAGGATACGCTGTCCGCATCACGTAAGCCAATAGCAAACGCGAAGGTGAGTTAGTAACCTTAAACTTGCAAAAAAAACGTAGTGAAAGAGCCAACGTGGACGAGGTTTTGTTGTTATTGTTTTGTTTTTGTTATTAAGACGGAAAATAAAACTTTGCGGCAGAGAGTTTTTTCTTTTCCTTGAATTCCTTGGTTTCAATGTGCAATCACGTAACTTCTATTTGATTACTTGGTTTGTTTGTTTGGGCTTGTTTAAGTTTTAAAACGGTGAAGCAAAACATCGTAATAAAACCTGCACACCTAAAAGTTCTTAGGAATTTCTTAGGTGTGTAGTCCGCCAACCCGCGCTAGGCCAGCGTGGTGGACTAAGGCCTAAACCCTCTCAGTTGTAGAGGAGGCCCGTGCCCAGCAGTTAATTTTTTTTATTGACATTAACATAATATTCATTAAAATACATATATTATACGTGCCAAAATTTGTTTCTGCAGGACTGTGCTCTTTTGAATTTGAGATAGAAATTGTTCTTTTATATAAAATACTAGCTGTGCCCGCGACTTCGTCCGCGCGGAAAAAATATTTTTAATAAGAAAATTTATAAACTAAAAGTAGCCTAAGTTACTCCTTAAAATGGTCCACCCGTTTTCTGAAACGGTATCTAATAATCTCTGGATTATCCGGAACAAACAGAGACATACAGACAAAAATTGTAAAAAACGTTATTTTGATATATGTATGTACCTTGTATACATCCATATGCATTTTTATAGCTGATCCGGCGAACTTCATTCCGCCTAACAGCCGATTCTTTAATTTATTTTTTAGCCTAAGTTATTCCTTATTACATCAGGTATCTGCCAGTGAAAATTTAAATTGGTCAACCCGTTTCAGAGATTAGCCGGAACAAACAGACAGACAGACAAAACAGACACTCCAATTTTATTTATTAGTATAGATGAATGAAATACAGTTAATAAATTGGTCCATCATTATGTTGGTAGATGTTATTTCCAACCTTTTTTACCTACACAGAAAATATACTTAACATAATATGTAGTACACATACTCGACAAAGTAATCGCCTATCCTAATCTCATGTGGCGTAACTTATTGTCGGCATTACCTTTATTTCACAGTTTAGTTATAGCACATTTCATAAGCAACATTATAAACGCCATTTAGTGCGGCTATTTCAAAAATTCGTGCATCCGTAGCACCATTTAAATTCAAATCATCTTAAACAATGGCGCAATTCCTTTCGCAACTCGACCTGTGCAACAGTGCCAAGTTTTCAATGAAGGTTGAGCATTGTAACAAGTATTTAAATAAGTCGGATTATACATTGATGGTATGGAAAGGTTGTCGGTAAACGCTTGGAGGCATAGGATTGTGTACACAAACCAGTTCTTGTTTACTCCAAAGTACAATGAGACTGGTTATACTTAACTATAAGGGCTTAATGCTTCGTGTAGGTTATTATCGTGAGGAGCTATAATTGGATAAAGGCAAGGCATAACTGATGAGAATTTTTAAATAAAATATTACGAAAAAAAAACTGACTGCCTCGTGGTCTCGCGGCACAAGTATGTGCCGTGCGATCTAGAGGTCCTGGGTTCGATTCCCGGGTCGGGCAGTGATATTGGGTTTTTCCATTAGGAAATTCTCGGTAGCGGTACGGAGTCTGGAAATGTGCCCGAAAATCGGCAATAGGCTCGCCCCCTATTACGTGGGACTGATACATACTTGGCGAAATGTGGATGCAGAAATGCACCTCTGCCTACCCCTTCGGGGAATACAGGCGTGAGTTTATGTATGTATGTATGAAAAAAAAACAATATTTTTCATTGTTTTTGAATAGGAATAATACTTATGACAATTACTTCAAAGAGGCCACAACTATTCATCAATTTGTATTTTTATTATAATTGAAATCGCCGAGTAAAACAATTGTAAATGTCATCTTACAACATCCGCTTAGTAATCTGAAAATCTTTATTATTTTTATCTCAGTTTATTCTTAGAGCTTAAGTATGTGAGTAATTTTTATCCATATATATTCTTCGTGATGTGGTACATTGTGTACATTTCTTTGTAAATACTTTGCGTCAGTAAATCTCTAGGAAATCTCATGAATACACTCGTTAACAAATATGCAATTAAAGCGTGTGTTTTGTAACAATAAAAGTGTTGTAAACTTGAAAATTTGCATAATATAGGAAGAGGTATTTAATTATCTAAATTTGTATTAAAGCTAAGGAAAAAATTATTAATTACTACAGCAATTTATTTTGCTTGAAAGGATATGCTTTAAAGATGATGTTACCTTGTGAATTATTCATTGAGATAGAATTAGCATAGTTTCAAAGACTTCTTTGATTTCTTTTCCTACCTTTTCTCCGTGTTGTACCAGGAATCGCGTACGTCATTCCCGGTATCCCAGTATTATCTGAATTTTATGGTCGAGGTTTTGATTTTGAATGTACAATTTCGGAAATTTATGGTACCAATACCCGCACTAGGCCAGCGTGGTGGACTAAGGCTTAAACCCCTCTCAGTAGTAGAGGAGGCCCGTGCCCAGCAGTGGGACGTATATGGGCTGATGATGATGATGGTTGATTCGTACATGTTACACAAAAACATATTGCACCATATCAAACTCCAAGATTTCAAAGGCAAATTACAAAGAATTACGCATTAGAAGTGAGTAAGTTAAAGCAAGAACGGAAGGTTTTTTGGAAAGAAAGTTGCAAATGACAAGAGGAGTTAATAGCAAACAATATTACGTAGAAATATATACACAAATGTGGTTTTTACCAACAATACCATTTGGATGGAAAAGGAAAATATGTATATTAAGGATTATCAAGCTAGAAGCTGCATATTTCAATAAATAAAGTTACGTTATAGGCTTGACCTTAGCCGAGATTTATCGGAATCCGCATTCTAAGCGGAATAAGGCACATAAATACATATACATAGAAACGCGCGTCAAATGCAAATTTAATAGTTGAACAGGGAAAGATATCAGATCATTCTAAAGACAATTAAATTCTTGTTGATCTGTGTAAAGCCTTAGGTTTTCCTTAATTAAGAATATAAATCATGTCGCTAAACTTGTTCATAGAATTCTAGTTTTTTCTGTCGTCGGGGTACCTATCTTTTTTCTTTTAAATTACGAGTCAAATAAATATTCACATCCAATTATTTTTTAAATTTAACTTAAAATATTATGGTAATTTTGAATACATAACCTAGTTAAATAACAGCTAGTTCCTTTTTCAATTGTGTTAAGAATTTTGTTTCCATCTATTATCATCCATCCATCAGCCATAGGAAGTCCACTGCTGAACACAGGCCTCTCCCAATGATTTCCACAGGGACCTGTTAGAGGTAGACTGCATCCAGCGACGTCCTGAATTGAATTTTATTTAAAAGTAAATAAATAATTCCAACAGTCACATACACTACCGACAAAAAGTTTGGAAGCACCTATAATTTTTGTAAAAACAAATAGCAAATTGATAATAACAAATTTTATCGATGTTGTAATAAAATATAATATTATTTTAGTAATAAGAATATGGTTTTGTTTCATAGTTTAATTGTTGTTTTAATTAAGTATCTAATCATTCTTAATTAACTACTACTAAGTATATCTTATATAATTTCTAAAGTAATTGAGAGTATTAAAAGTGCTTCCAAACTTTTTGTCGGTAGTGTCCATAGTTCTGTGTGGGGTACACTAGGATATAAGTCCTGTGTCATGGGTATCAGACACTACGGTCATACAAACACCCACCGGGAACAAATATTTGTGCATCACACAAACATTTGCCTGGGGGCAGGGATCGAACCCGCGGCATCTCGTTTCGCAAGCTGGTATCTAATTAAATCTATTGAAAAAAAAACTCAGTCTCGAAGGTCTCTTCTCGAACGTTGTATCTGTTTTTTCTAATAAATCAAACACAATGCATTCGCTTCGGTAATTGGCTATAAATAATGGAATTCCCGATGAGTTTTTACTGTGATAGTTGGCACACCTGTAAATGTAGTGCACTTTTCTCTAGTAATTTGATTGTATTTGTTGACGTCACGGAGATATATCATGTGATAGATTGCATAGTATCTTGCAAGGCTACGTGGGTGTGTCACGGCGTCACTGATTATACTGGTTCTATGTGCGTACATAATTACAGATTGTATTGCTGAGAGAATAAGATTAAACGATTCTCTTGACGTTCGTTTTAAACGCCTACTGAATTTTGAGTTTAACATTTATAAATTTCAGGATCATCATAAGCCTATATACCAGTGGCGGTACTTCCATAGAAGCCCAAAAGCCCAGGTTGCCTTACAAAATTCCTAAAAATTATCTTTCAGCATTAAATTTTTATTTAACAAAAGTAATTTGACATATAAATGAAAATATCCTGACCCCACAATAATAAACAATTATAAACTAGACATTACAAATTAACGAGTAACGCTTTTGGGCTTCTATGGAAGTACCGCCACTGCTATATACATACATCCCACTGCTGGGCACAGGCCTCCTGTGCAATTAAGTGAAGTTAAGCCTTAGTCCACGGCGTTGGCCTAATGCGTTGGCGAACTACACACTTAAGAAATTCCTATGAATTTTTAGCTGTGTTATCCTCACGATATTTTACTACAAAAATACAAAGATGACTTAGCATACAATCCATTCATTGAAGTGTTCGCGGTATAAATGACACATGTTGTGAGTAACTTACCTGTAATAATATATATAACAAAATCACTATGTATGTATAACCTTCCTCGATTGTTCACTAGCTACGTTGACTTCCAGTTGTGATTACTCAAGCCCACTTAAACGAGTCTATATTTTTCCTTGCTTCTGATAAACGGATTTAAGTGTGCAATATTCTTTTTTTATATATTATTTGACGATCGCCGGTATATCTTCTATTAAAACCTCACTTAAATCAGGCCTGCATGAGTTAGTTTCGTGAAAAGAGACTGGTGTCTCTCAACACCTGGAACTTTCTTTAAACAGTTTTTTCTTTTCCGTGCTATACCTAAAGTATAAAAAATGGGAATAATTAGTGCCAGGGTCTTATGAATTCGTCATTAAACTCCTTGTTTGACCAAAAGTTGGTTCATAGCCTCGAATCAAACTATTTCAAAATTAGTATAATGTGGTTCCATTTCACATAAAACATTATTTCAACCATACGTGATGGTTTTTTTTCCAGTGGAGTATTTTTATGTTTATGGGAAAAGATTCAAACGAGCAAGTGAGCTACCTTATGTTAAGTGGTCAACATCGCCCATGAATTCCCACAACACCAGGCCGAAATCGGTGCGTTGCTGGCCTTTGAGGAATTTTCATTATTCTTGTTAAGTGAGATCACGCTAATGTTTTCATAACAAAGAACGCAAAAAAAATATGTATCTCGTTACTATTTTGGATCTTCAATGGACAAGTAAGTCAAATTAATTCAAATTTATGTACATTATGTCGCCTACTATGCCTGTTTTGAGTGTGTACATTGTTGAAATATGGTCGCTATATTCAAATAGGGCGTGACTCATATCTATTTTTGGTTTTTGTTATTCATTTTTTATAATTATTATGTACTAGTAGAATATTCGTATCTGCTCAGGCTTAGAAAATAAAGTGTTAGAGCTATAGGGCACAAAGTCATATTCACACAGGTCGAACAATGGATGTTTTCAAATTAAGTGTCCACTTAATTATGTACATTTTGAAGCAGTGATGGCCTTAAGGTGTAGGCGCGCGGTCGAGAATCTCGACGGTCGCAGGTTCAAACCCCAGGCACACACCTCTGACTTTTCGAAGTTATGTGTGTATTCACAATGAATTATCACTTGCTTTAACGGTGAAGGAAAACATTGTGAGGAAACCTGCACACCTAAAAGTTCTTAGAAATTTCTTAGGTGTGTTGTCCGCCAACCCGCACTAGGCCAGCGTGGTGGACTAAGGCCTAAACCCTTTCAAAGTTAGAGGAGGCCCGTGCTCAGCAGTGGGACGTATATGGGCTGATGATGATGATATGTACATTTGGTTTCTCCGGCAACCTTTCGTTTGATAACCTTATTATGTGACAAGAATAGTGCCTTTACTCTAGTTAAGATACGCTACGTTCTGAATTCTGATGTAGCCTTCACCTGAGAAATCTTTAATTTGGTCTTTAGCAGCTGAAGTATGTTACTGGTGAAAAACTTAAGGAGATTTCCAAACGTAACACAACTTGGAGGGAGATCTTGATTGGCTTACAAAATCATCATCATCACTTATTCATCATCAGCCCAAATACGTTCCACTGCTGGGCACGGGCCTCCTCTACAACTGAGAGGGTTTAGACCTTAGTCCACCACGCTGGCCTAGTGCGGGTTGGCGGACTACACACCTATGAAATTCCTAAGAACTTTTAGGTGTGCAGGTTTTATCACGATGTTTTCCTTCACCGTTAAAGCAAGTGATAATTCATTGTGAATACACACATAACTTCGAAAAGTCAGAGGTGTGTGCCTGGGATTTGAACCTGCGACCGCCGAAATTCTCAACCGCGCGCCTAAACCTAGAGGCCATCACTGCTTTTAAAACAATAACATTATTTTAATGTTAATATCGAAGGTTTCATAAAAATCGAAGAATTTTGTCATAAACTTCTTTAAGTTAGCAACAATTCTGTCAAGATTACTATTACATGGCCATTATGCTAATAGTAATTATATCATACACGTGGTCGTTTCTTATCATGCCATTCCAACAACAGGTTTGGCTGCCTACTAGGAAATATTTTCGAGAGCTAAAATGTAGCGTGCAAACGAGTAGGTCAAATGGCAGCAAACAGCTTATCTACTCAGATTTATTTTAGATGAATTATTCAAAAGTAACGATAATCCTTTGCCGTCATATGTTACACTAGCTCTCTTCTTGATGTATGTCTTTCAATACATAATCATCATTATCGTCATCAGCCGAAAGACGTTCACTCCCCTCCCCCAAAGACTTCTAAAGCGCTCTGTCGGAAGCGGCCTGCTACCAGGGGCTTCCCGATTTTTGTTATATCGTTAGTCCACTTTGTGGTTGGACGTCCAACTCTGTGCTTGCCGGTACGCGGCCTCCATTCGAGAACCTTTCTTCCCCACCGGCCGTCAGTTCTACGAGCTATATGCCCTGCCCATTGTCTCTTCAGCTTGCTAGTCCTTTCAATATATCATCGTTTATTTATACTTGCATATACCAAAAGTTATTACTACTAATGTATACACCACTTAGGTTTTTTTGATTAAAATAAGTTATTTTAACATTGCGAAACGAGAGGCTGCGGGCTCGATCCCCGCACCGAGACAAATGTTTGTTTCGGGCCTGGGTGTATGTGAGACCGAAAAGTCTCTCGTACTTTCTGATACCCACGACACAAGACTTGTATCGTAGTGTGGGATCAGAACTATGTATAGGTATGTGACTGTTGGGTGTATTTATTTATTTAACCAATTAAGAAATACTGTTCATAACCATGTCGTTTGAAAGTTCTAAAATCTGCTTATAACGTCCTATATGCGCATTTTTTTTCTTTGTAAGATACTACTTGACATATCAATTGAGTAATGTTATGTGTACATGGTTTCATAATACTGATAATACGCGTTTGCGTTCTTAATCTGTACGAGATAACGTGCTTAGCAACGCTATAAATTGTTTCTATGTTAATGAAGACAGGTAACTTAATTGGGGACCTTTCGTGAATCTCATAAAATTGTGTGTGTTGGCCCCGACGTAATAAAAATCCTATGTCCAAATTAGGACACGAAAAAATCGATGGTGAATTGACGGACACTAACTTCTTTCTATTCTCATCGATGTGTCTAATTAAAAGAAAAATACGAAAATTAGATTGATAAATAAAATTTGTAAAGGAGAATTTTAATTTGGTTAAATTATGTTACTCTAATATACAACTTGATTAATTTACTTAGATATTTTTCAAGAATATGGCAGTTTATTTTTGCTTTTGCGTGTTCAATGCTCAACACATTGTTCCATAATACATAATTATTAAGTAATCTTCAGTATTAAGCATTTACCGCGGGCAGTAGATATTTATGACTCGTAATTTCATAATTAGATGAGCGTAAGAAACAGAAAAAACAATGTACGTGTCCATTATTTTTTGGCAAACATTTATTTTGAATACTTTGTTACAAGTGACGTTGAAAGTACGTGACTTTTGCGTGTTTAAAATTGTATTAAACAATATTATTTTTCATATCATATCTTCTGTTATTATACAGTTAGTCGCACTTACAGAATGTATATTTCTGTGTTTACGCATGAGTTATTGAATATATCTAATATATAATATTCAATAACTCATGCGCATTTTATGATGCTTATGCTCAAATAACGATTTTTGAACATTACAATGTGCGAATCTTAACAGAAATCTCCAAGTCGCGCCTAATAGTTTAAATTCAACTGCCATTTTATCATCGTGGATGGAGGCTGTCGTGTGACGCGAGCAGAGCTATTTTTAGCTGACCAGTTCCACCACCGGTCACATTATTACTCCTGAGAGAAAACCGCTTGTCCGCCGCTTGATGGATGTCTCGACCCGTTCCGACTGAACGTTTTATATCCAGTTTCAAAAGGATTGCGGTAAAAACTGTCATTATATTTTTTTGCCAGACCCTTGATCGAGCGGGCTTGGTTTTGATATTCAGTTGTCATAAATAATGTTTTGTAAGTTTTAAAGTGAGTGAAGGGTTAATGCCTTAGGGGAGGGTTGTCAAGCCATAATCAAACTTGTGCATACAATCTGTGGATACGAATACATTTAAATTTTGTCTGTTGGTTTAACATACGCAACTAAACTTTCTATTCCATCTAATTTCGGGATTCTCGTTTGGAACAGATTTATACAGTGCTTTCAGTAACGTAAAGATAATTTAAAGGAAGAAACTTAAGGTTTAAGATTTAAACGATTCGATACGATATGAAGGACGGCAGCTAGGAATATATATGTACATATGTGCGTATTATTATTTTATTTTTTTTTTTTATTCTGGCACGGCAAAGTGACTCCACTGTACCTGATGGTAAGCACAGTGGAGTCCAAAAAATTACTACCGACCAGCGAGAAACGATATGGTCACCCGCTGGTCGACATAATCATGCCGGCCTGCACAAATGCTTCTTCACGCTTCGCTTAAAGGATCCAGGATCATAGGAAGGAGGGAACACGTGAGCTGGCAAACTATTCCACAGCCTGATGGTGCGGCAAAGGTAAGAGTTGGCGAACTTTTTGGTTCGAGCCGCGGATGTTGTAACCACAAAGCTGTGGCTTCGCATGCCAGCACGCGTGGTTCTGGTAAGGAAAGGAGAGGATGGGACAAGCTTAAACAATTCTTCAGAGCATTCACCATGATACAGACGGTAGAACACGCTAAGTGCGGCAATGTCCCTGCGCAACTGTAGCGGCTCCAGGTTGGCTGTAACGTCTGCATCATTCACAATGCGGATGGCACGCCGCTGCAATCCATCCAAGGCATCGAGAAGGTATTTGGCGGAACCGTCCCAGAGGTGCGAGCAGTATTCCATGCCCGGCCGAACCTGCGCTTTGTATAAGCGGAAAAGCTGACCGGGCGTGAAAAACCGGCGCACCCTGTTCAGGATTCCGACCCTACGTGATGTGGCGGATATAATGCCCTCGATGTGGGTCCTTGGATTAAGATCGTAGCGGATATCCACGCCTAGGATATTAAGGCCGTTCCGCATTGCGAGTGGAATGCCCTGAAAATTGGGGAGAGGAGAAAACGGGGATTTTTTGCACGAAAACGCACAGACCTGGGTTTTCTTGGCATTGAACTCAACCAGATTCCGGGTACCCCATGTAGAAATGAGCTCCAGGGTCCGATTGAGCTCAATGACAAGCTCCTCGGGTCTACTCTCAGTATCCGCCCGGCAACCTGGTGGCTTACTGCAGTACCGCCCATGGACCGTGCTGTCATCTGCATAGCAATGAATGTTGCCAAGCGGCAGCATATCATTGATATGCAGAAGAAACAGGGTGGGCGATAGCACAGAGCCTTGTGGAACCCCGGCACTAACTGACATGAGCTGTGAAGCGTGCCCGTCGACGAGGACACGCATTCTACGCCCATGCAGAAAGCTCGAAATCCACAAACACAAGTTGCCGGGAAGACCGTATGCCGGAAGCTTGGAGAGAAGGCCACGGTGCCAGACCCTATCAAATGCCTTGGCTATGTCGAGACTCACGGCAAGAGCCTCGCCATGCCGATCAATCGCCTCCCCCCAGTGATGCAAGGCAAACGCTAGAAGATCACCCGTTGACCGGTTACGGCGGAAGCCGTATTGCCTATCACTGATCAACGAGTGATCCTCCAGGTAGCGGACCAATTGGATGTTAATGATCCGCTCCATCACCTTGCAGATCACTGAGGTTATGGCGATTGGGCGATAATTAACAGGGTCTGACCGATCACCTTTCTTAGGGATCGGTTGCACATTAGCCTCTCTCCAAGATTGAGGCACCACACCTGAAAGATAAGACGCGCGGTACAGGCGTGTCAGTGCAGGAGACAACTCGGCTGCGCACTTTTTAAGAACAACCGCCGGGATACCATCAGGACCACTGGCTTTTCGGACGTCGAGAGACTGCAGTTCACGCCTCACATCACAATGCCTGATACGGATATCAGACATTGTGTGGCCACAGCTGGGCAGCGTAGGTGGCTGAGAACCGCAGTCATCGAGCCGAGAATTGGCCGCAAAGAGGCGCGCCAGTAGACTGTCTTTCTCCTCCGGCCCATGGGCCAGTGATCCGTCCGGATATCTCAGCGGGGGCAGCGAAGGACGACAGAAATTGGATTGGACAGCCTTAGCAAGACTCCAATAAGCACGGCTGCTCGTCGGATGGTCTGCCAAGGCACGTCCAATCTTGGAGACGCGCTGAGCATCCGCTCTCACATAAGCCTTCTTGCAGGCCTTGACGGCACGGTTATAGGCTGCCTTGAGTAAACTTAAATTGGGATCCTTCATTGCGCGACCCCTGATCCAAGCGCGGTACGCCGCCTGTTTATTACCAACAGCGTCGGCGCACTCGCGATTGAACCAGGAGCGTCCGCGTCCTTTGCCGGCGATCTCAGAGGAAGGAATATAGTATTCCATTCCTAATCTGATCTCGTCGGCAATGGCGTCGGCACTCGCTGAAGGATCCAAGCCCTCAAAGCAGCGCTGCCGCCAAGGGATGGATGCGAAGTATTCTCGCATACCATCCCAATCTGCTGACGAGTAGTGCCAGACTTTGCGCTTAACCTTCACGGGTAGTGGAGGTGCAGCGCGCGGAACTGACGTCCCAACCAGGCAATGGTCGGAGGAACCCAGAGGGGCACCAACCGTCACCTGATACCCGGCTGGGTGACTCGTCAACAGAAGGTCCAGCAGAGAAGGCACATGACTCGACACATCTGGGATCCTGGTAGGCTGGTTCACCAGTTGCGCCAAATCATGAGTAAGAGCGAACGCGTGGGCAGCCCTTCCAGCATGGTCAGTCTTGGAGGAACCCAACCACAACTCATGATGTGCGTTGAAGTCCCCCAAAACTACCAATTCCGCTGTGGGGAACTGCTCCTGCGCGGCGTCTGTCGCCTGGCCAAGGTAGTTGAATAACCGGGTTGTCTCATCATCCCCGTTATGAGATCTGTAGAGGCACACGTAGACACGACTTTGACAGCCGAGGTCAACGTGTACCCACAGAGTGGAGAAGGAAGGATCCTCCATGCAGCGCAGACGGCGACAACAGACATCCGACCGAGCATACAAACACACCCCGGCCTTAGGCTTGAAGTTCTCTTCAAGCGAATAGCCGGGGTAGTGCAAGTACGATAGATCGGCCGGACAACGAATCTGCGTCTCCGTCAGGAAGAGCAAAGCAGGCCGGGCCGTCTCTAGATGGTGGTGGACGGCATTAATGTTCGAATGGAGCCCGCGGATGTTGGCGAACTCCATCGTGAACGCGGTGGTGGGGTTGTGCACCGCTGTACAACCTGCTTTATTATATTGCACTGTCATGGGTGTGTAAGGAATGTGTGAAGAAGCTAGGGGGACTTATGTCGTGGTAGTAAGAAGACCGCGATGGGAACTTAGCCACAAAAGTGCTGAATGGAGGCAGACTGATCCATCGGACGGAAGGGCCCCCGTACCCTCCCGGAATAGGCCGCCGGGACCCCACATCCGGTCACCAACCGGCACGACGACCTACCCCAAGATTATGCGCGGCATGGTGGGGCAGCCTCTCGAGGTGGTTAGCAACGATTGGGCCCCTGTACTATACCGCGGGCGGCCAGCGGAACAACCGTTTCTACAGGTCTCCCTGGCCGATGGGTCAATACACCTCCAACCAGTCGAGGAAAAAATACCCGCACGGTCATCCCCCTACCACGACTGAAGTCCCCCGAAAAACCGGATGTACACTGACTGATCCCGGAACGCGACACATTTGCATGTGTCACTATGGCGGGTTTTACGCCCGTTACGTATGTAGATCTTAAGTCTTTGGGAGCATGATGCAGGCTGCTTCCTATATAGTGTAGACTGTGGTCTGTCTGTGATGTAATAATGATGGCGATAATATTAATCTTCGTTCATTTAATAATTTTTGTCACGTCTGACTGGGTTTGCGACATATTAAAATGTGTTCCTGATAAGATTTAATTTGGTAGGACCGTATTATCTTTTTTTAAAGTGTATTTTTCTTTTTTTGTTAATTAATACATCGTCACAGAATCTGGAAAATGTACCATCTACTTGACCAATGGAATCCAATAACAACTAAAGGTAGAAAACTTGAGTAAAATAAGACACTTCTTGTCAGCCTTGCATAAATCGGTTTATTCAGGTAAGCGAATTATTCCGTTGACATAGCGTTTCAAAAGACTCACGTAGCAATCAGAGTTTATTCATAAAAACTTGAATGGAAGCAATTCATGGAACATTTTATGCACAGCCTTCATTACGTCAATTCTTGGTTTTTCTCTCCGGGACTAATTTTGTTTACCATGCATGCTATTATTTCCGTGTGTTTTCAATTTTTGATTTGCTCTTCTCTATTAACATAAAACAAAAAATGTGCGTTCCACATAAATATTGGTTTTGCTCGATACGAATATCGAAATAAAAGCCTCTTGTTACCCATAAGGCTCTTAACGCAAAGCTAGCCATGCGGGTGTGTATATGTTGAATATTGAAAAACAAAAAAAATTGCAGTCTCTAGAACATAACCTTGACCGAAAATTGTTGCAATAAAGATAAGAAAATTGTTTAACGATGTCGTCCTTTATATGTCCGATCGTGAGTCTAAATATAGAATTAGCAGACATAATGTGCTTAGGAAATCATTTTTTGTCTTAAAAATATCTCATAAACAAATCAGTGGTTCGCTTTATGGTTCGCTTATTATATTATTTCTGTTTATCGCGATAACGCCCTTATAGCATTCGGCCTTTAAAATAGCTAGAAATTAACAATTCATGTTGATAATGCTACCTAATATCTTGTGGGTACATTCAAATGTGCAAAAAGAAGTGTAACAATAAGTGATACGTTTTTTTTTTTATGCACAAAATGATTAAATATCAAGTTATTCACTCAAAATAAAAAGTTATATAATTAGTAATACTTATACTTAAAAAGTTATTTTATCTTACAAAAAATTAAGTACAAAATATAATTATAAACTATTTTATTGCCTTTCCATTAAGTTTAACTTGTACTTGTTTTTTGTTATGGCATACGGCTGCCAGGAAAAAGATTATATTTTTCTAGCACCACCAAAAGTTCTTACTAGGTTCTTTCGGGGTACAAATATATGAGATTTATATCTAGAGCCGTTTAGCATATTAAACGAGGCTAGATAGGTTCTTAGAAATAAGGAAAAATATTAAATAAACGCTAATATAAGTACCTACTTACCCATACTAATATTCTAAATGCGGAATAACTACACCATTGCCTAAGTTTTTGTATAATTATATACGGGACGTTGGATATTTCAAAAATAATTGCCAGGAGCAATCCTCCAAAATGTGATATAACACTTTCAAGTAAATAATATTTCCAATAATTCTCTACATTCACCTAATCCACTCAACATTACCCCAAGATGACTAGTATACTGTTCAACTAAGCTTTAAAAAAAGTAGATCATCATCAGCCCATATACGTCCCACTGCTGGGCACGGGCGTCCTCTACAACTGAGACGGTTTAAGCCTTAGTCCACCACGCTGGCCTCGTGCGTGCTGGCGGACTAATAAATTTCTAAGAGCTTAAAAAAGTAGATGTACTTGATCAAAATGTCGTCGATTTTAGCACACGGCCAAGTGATTACAACTAATAGTTTTATGTGAAAATGGTTCAACGCGAACGTTCAGCTCAAGGTCCTCACGAGCACGTTGAGATTGTATCAGACCTTGTATTTGCCTCGCTCCCAACAGTTAGGCTTTACACACTAGGACCTATTCCTTAGGTACATTGTTCAAATAAAAAACTAAAAAGTTAAAACAATTACAAATATAGCTATTAAAATTGTGCCTTTACCTTCAAATTTTAAATTTCCGTCAGCTAACTAAACAATGTATTCCATGGTCGCGCTCTCATTGCTTTATTCAAAGACTATATTAACGATAAATTTATTCTGGTTAAAAAATTATGTGATTAATTCTATCACAATTAGAAATTAATTCTACGCTGAGTTTTTATCGTATAAATTTTAAAAAGTACGTTACTGCGGTCTCTAATATGTTTTGTGTTAAAAAAATAATAATATCCAACAACGAAACAATTCTGAATCTAAAAATTTTTGAAGTACTCCATAACAGTCTTCAGACCCAACTTAAACCTTTCTTCTAATATGGCAATAATTTTACATGGATTCTTGTGAGAATTTTATGTATTTTGTAACATTCTAAATCTGTTTTTTCCAATCAGTACTGAAACATTCTAAATTCCTTTCTTCTTCTTCCTCGTTTCCTCATTGCTGAGAATTCCACTGCCTCTCTCACTGCGTCAGACAATCTTGTAGACGCCCTTCCACTTTCCTTCCTTCCTTTACTTACTTTACGTAAATAAAAATATGTTTCTATTAACTGTCCTAGCAATTCTAAGAACAATCGCAGGTGTGCGAAGGGCGTGCGGAAGAATAACAATAACACATGTGATATTATTGACCTAAGAAATAATTGATACCTTCTAACACACGGTCCACTTCCTAGTGGTTGGTGCAATCGTGATCGGACGTATTTTGCGGTATGATAAGGCTACTCACCTAATTAGTACCATATGTGCCCGGTTGCCTCCAATAACAAGCAAGTGTAATTCACTATTGTTTTTTTTATAGAATTTCTATGTGTGTAGGGTAAATAGGGTTTAGTTGATATTTATGGCACTGCTCACGTTTTGTTATCGAAATTGATAAATTGTCATTGACAATTCGAAAAGCTAAATCTCTTTCCACTTTTAAAAAGCTTCTCAGATCTCACAACTCCGTATGTATAGAGGGTGAAAAGTGAGACAGGTAACATTTACGAAGATTATAAACACATTGACGCTAAAATAAATCCCGAAAAAAAATATTAAAATTTTGATGTTTTTCTGTTAAGAAAACGTATTTATTTTTTATTTGTTGTCTGGATTTTTTAAATATCAATGTGTTTGTAATTACCGTAATTATTGCCTGTCTTAGTTTTTGATCACGGTCTTTTCCACCCTGAATATATTATTTATTATTTTTTTAAATTTTTGAAGACAACTGCCTTAACTACAACTTTTCATTCCAGTCCCGTAGGTTGTCTGGAAGTCATCGCAGCTAGCGATAAGACTGCCTGTTGTAGCTATTTATTATTTTCATAGTTGTTTATCCAATTTATGTTGTATTTTTATCGTGTACAAAAAATATATTAAACTAGCTGACCCGGCGAACTTCGTTGCGCCTAACAATCGATCCTTTTTTTAGCCTAAGTTACTCCTTATTACATCAGCTATCTGCCAGTGAAAGTCCCGTTAAAATTGGTCGACCCTTTTCAGAGATTAGCTGGAACAAACAGACAGACGGACAAAAATTGTAAAAAACGTTATTTTGGTATATATACCGTGTATACATCCATATTATGCATTTATTAAAAAACGGTTATTTCAATATTACAAACAGACACTCCAATTTTATTTATATGTAGTAATACTAAGAATACTGTGATCAAAAAATACACCGTAAACATGCTGGTTAAGCTACTTAGAGATGCATAGAGAGAATCTTTTCATCCAAAGGCGTCAGTACAGAACCGGCGATGTAGATCGTTCCACGACAAGAACCCCTCACATCGAAACGTGATGCAACCGGTTGCCAACGAACAATGTGTTAATTAGGTAAGAGCATTGTTGCTTTTTCATAATATACCATTGTTCGGTTTTTATCGGTGAACCATTAATTGGGCCGTTTGCATATTCGCCAACAGGTGTTTGATGCAATGAAAAAAATTAGAATCACGAAATAATATGCAAAAGTGATACACATCATCTTGACTTAGTTTTTGTGTCTTGGATACTTTACTTGATGTGATATTTTTGTCTGATAAAACAGCTGAATCTAGAAGAGGAAAATCAAAGTCAAATTACCTTTATAAAAAAAGACTGTTACAAGTCATTTTGAATCGTCAATTTTAAACTATAATAATAGTATGTATGATAAGTAATTCTTCGTTGAATTCTAAATGTCATCATGTTTGTTTCCATGATCTGCCATCATTCATAGAGGGACATAGACTTCGGTTTTTAATATTTATTGTTGTAATTTTGATTTTCCGGTAAAGTGCAGCGTAGGACGTCCACCCACAAGATGGTCCGACGACCTGGTGAAGATCGCGGGTCGTCGCTGGATGCAGGCTGCCTCCAACAGGTCACTATGGAAGTCATTGGGGGAGGCCTATGTTCAGCAGTGGACTTCCTTAGGCTGATAATGATGATGATGATGAATTTTGATTTTTAAGCAGTTATTATAAGTTTACGATGCTGAGACGAGATTTAGAGATCAAAGAGGTAGTCTCTATCCAAAAATGGAATATTAGATACTATGGTATCGACCATATTTAAAAATATCGTACCTACCAAACATGGATTTCCTTTTACTTAGTCCACATTAACCGGTCGCAGGTTCAAACCCCAGGCACACACATCTGACTTTTCTGAGGAACGCTGATTACCTAGAATGTTCTTAGGAATTTCTTAGGTGTGTAGTCCGCCAATCCGCATAAGGCCAGCGTGGTGGACTAGGCCTAAACCCCCTCAGTTGTTGAGGAAGCCCGTGCCCAGCTATGGGCTGATGAGGATATATGTATAATCCACAAAATAGCTCAAACGTTTGCTAGACTAATGCTGGACATTACATGACTTTGTGATTATTTTGGCTAATTCACCGCTGCGCGTAGAATACAAAGATGCGTGACCTTTATATCTGTATAATGTGCAATTTATTAACGATTTAAAGAATCATGCGACGTCAATTAAAAATGGTATGTTCGTGGACAATTACATACGGTTTAATGAGTAGCGCAGACATATTAACAAGGAAATGTGAAATCAATATGTTTACGTTCAATCACATCAAGGAAACCAAGAGCCTTATCGATATAAATTTACAATGGACTTAACACGAAAATATTACAAAGCAAATTCTTGCATATAAAGGCTCGCAATGTGTGAGGAATACCAAAAAGATGTGAATGTTATAACCACGGGACCTCGTGTGATTGTCACTTTTCTATATCAGTGCATATGTTGGACACGGGTATCTTTCTTCTGGAAATCAAGGTAGATGTGAGTTTGATCCTCTGGTGATGTGGCTTGGGAGACTTACTCGAGAATACCTTTTTGAAGTTATACTTCTTTTGGCGCGTTAGGGAAAAATGATGAGAGTGATTTTTTACGATGCGCGCGCACACCGACACCAAAAAGTTATTCAGAAAAAGTTTGTTTTAAATTTTAACAATGTAGAATAGTGACAGTAGTAGTTTTTTTGAAGTTATTACGATGCGCGCGCACACTGTCATGAAAAACCGACACCATGAAGTTATTAAAATATTATTTTATAATATATTATTATATTATTTAAGAAAATATATATTTATCTATGAAGTATAACTTCTAACGCGTGTACATAAGTACACACACACACTTTTTTTTTTTTTTAAACTGGCACGGCAAAGTGACTCCACTGTACCTGATGGTAAGCAAAGTGGAGTCCAAAAAATTAATACCGACCAGCGAGAAACGATATGGTCACCCGCTGGTCGACACAATCATGCCGGCCTGCACAAATGCTTCTTCTCGATATGGTAACATAATACGTCCCACTGCTAGGCACGGGCCTCTTCTAAAACTAAGGCCTAACTTAGTCCACCACGCTGGTCTAATGCGAGTTGGTGGAATACACAAGATAGAAATTCCTAAGACCTTTTAGGTGGGCAGGTTTCATCACGATGTTTTCCTTCACTGATAAAGTAAGTGATAATTCATTATGAATACACACATAACTTCGAAAAGTCAGAGGTGTGCCTGGGGTTTGAACCCTCGACCGCTGTGATTCTCGACCGCTTGCCAAAACCTCGAGACCATCACTACTTATCTGGTACATATATCGATATCTGGTATATGAAGTTGTTTTCCTTAATAAATTAGCTATAAGTTCATATGTACTTGTATTTATGTAACAAAAATCGATATGAGTCCCGGGCTTGAACCCACGTACTCGGCTTTTTGACCTGTTTTCAACTGCGCCATCGCTCACTTAATGTTTTAGATTGTAAAATATAATTTCGTAATTACCAAAGTTAAGTAACCATCTAGCTTAATAAGTGCAATTGCTCCATCATATAACCTTGTAAAATGTGGACGCAAAATGTTATTTATTTGATGTGGAATAGATATACCGAAAGATACCATTAACAGTTCACGCCACCGCGTTGTCACTCACTTTTTTTTTTAAATTGATAGGAAACATTGTAGGATAGAATTTTGTATCGTAGGATAGGATAGAATATTTATTTATTTAACACTTTATTGTACACTAAACATAAAACAAAAACATAAAATAACATACATTGAAAGGTACAAATGGCGGCCTTATCGCACATGGCGATCTTTTCAAGGCAACCATAGGATGGACAAACTGAAGGGATTTAATTTGGAGGGCAGAGTGTACAAAAATATAGAATATAGATATAGAATATTTGTTACGATAAAAATCATACATACACGAAAAACATAATATACACACATAAATACATACACAAATACATAAATAAATATATAAATAAGATATTGTTAGTAATTATTATGGAGATAGTGATCTTTGACAAGTTTTTTAAATTGCGAGAGTGTTTTAGCCCGGCGTACCGTAACAGGAAGAGCATTCCACAAACGGACAGCCTTGATGAACGTAGTGGTATGCACGGGCATTTTCAGCTTTAGATTGATATTGTTTCTTCCAATCACTTATCTAGGGCACATTTTGAGCCCATTTTAATCTTCAATTACATTATGTTCTACTATCAAACTCTACATAAAATTAAAGATGTTTTAAGGCATTCAATTAAAGACTACCTTTATTGATGGGAGCTTCATCATCATCAGCCCAAATACGTCCCACTGCTGGGCACGGGCCTCCTCTACAACTGAGAGGGTTTATGCCTTAGACCACCACGCAGATGGACTAAGGCTTAAACCCTCTCAGTTGTAGAGGAGGCTCGTCCGTCCGGCTGGGAGCTTAAGCGTCTGTAATTCAACACTTATATTGATAAGTTAATAGCGTTATAAATCTTTTCAACATTACGGTTTCTATATTTGTAGTGGTTTATAGACTCCAATTCGTTAAGAAAACTAATTGAATTTAAAATGTCATTAGCGTAGTACTCAACTGAACATCGATAACAAAAGAATTAACTTAATATCCCACGTAGCAGAAACAATGGTCGTATTATCAATTCGAACAACGTTTGGCAGATATAAATATTAAAGTTTTAGACCATAATTCAACGTGGAATTCTTTGCGTAGATCGGCTGTACGCAGCTGATGAGAATTATATTTGCATAACTTATATATTTTTATTCATGTTGTACATAGATATATTAGTGTCGTTTGATTTAAAATATCATTCGGGTATTGTTGTGCTATTAGCTTATTCGTGAAATAAGTCATTATTTTTTAAAATTTCTTCTACCTAATCGTTTTAATTACTGAGGGTCGTGACCACCATGCGTGTGGCTCTCCTGTACAATTCGCACCACCTTCCTCCAGGCATTCCTATTCTGTGCCATTCGTAGGCAAGCCTGGGCACTGGCTCCAGTATACGCCTTTACTGTGTCTATCCACCGAGACGGCGCTCTTCCTCTACTTCTCTTCCCCTCCACGTGGCCAACCATTATAAGTTTTTCCAGGCTGTCCTCCTGCCTAGCCACATGGCCAAAGAAACGAAGTACGCGTTGAGCAATAATGGTGGAGAGACGTGTCTTAATCATTAGCTGGTTCAGGATTGATACGTTTGTGCGGCGAGCAATATAGAATTTATTTCGATGCAAATAATTTACTTTCAATTCAAGAACAATTTTTACCATCTAACCGTAATTTCTGATTTGAATTATTATGAAATACAGTGTTAATTCATTTGAAACGCTTACACTTTACAAAAGGTACATAATTTTTTATTTAATTATTCATTATCATGTTTATTGTTCCTGCTTGTTTTACAGTTTACATCTAGTCTACTAAAGCCATATGAAAACCCGGATGTTTATTATAGACTCACCAATTCACCATGTTATCTTTAAACAAATTTTGACAGCCCCGTAGCGCAGTTGGCTAGACACCAGCTTGCGAAACGAGAGGTTGCGGGTTCGATCCCCGCACCGAGACAAATGTTTGTGTGATCCACATATATTTGTTTCGGGTCTGGGTGTTTGTGAGACCGAAAAGTCTCTCGTAGTTTGTGATACCCACGACACAGGACTTGTATCCTAGTGTGGGGTCAGAACTATGTATGTGACTGTTGGGTGTATTTATTTATTTAAATTTAGATAAATATGATCTTAATCTCTTATAGCGAGCAATAAGATGATAGTCTTTTAATGCCAATATTATATCTATGCGCCTTTTAGCATTTAGGGATCTCGGATTAAAACACTTTGAACACATTATAGATAAGATATATCTCAACTAAATTTTCAACTGTATTTAAATTAAACTTGGTATTAAAAGCTCACAGTAATAAATGCCTAAAATTGTTCAAAGGTAGAAAAAAAACTTTTAAAGAGTCCACACACATTGTAACGCAAGCATTGATTCGCCAATGTTGGCACACAGCCTTATCGAGGGTCATTGTGATGCAAAGTAATGGGGACAATGCACCGGCCACTTTACTATGGCACGTGACATCACTGTGCTAGCCGGTCACACAATAACCGTATACAAGTGTTACATCTTCAATCTGTTTATTGGAGGATAAATTCTAACACCTCAATAGGAAATTGACACACTTGACATCCTTCCATCACTTAAAGCAATAACGTTCTATAAAGGATTTTAATGAATAGTACATTTGTAACCTATCTCATAAACGAAGAGAAGAATCTTAAGCATGGCAGTCCAAATATATTCACTAGATGATCTCATTATTACAGCTAAAAAGTGTTTGGCTGTAGTCCATCGCGCATTCCATTAATAAAATCTCTCTTCTATTGCAGGAGTCATTGTCAGACTGGGAGCGAGGATTCACTGATGCCCAAGCTTCGCCTTCAGGAGCTGGTCGCAAATGGAGTGCCAGGTCTGCTACTCACGCCCAAGATACAGCTACAGACCAAAACGCTCCGGTCAACAACAGCAGCGATGCGTGCAAACTTCTCGTTGTAAGTATTATTATTAATATTGTATGTACTTCTTAAAGTGTTTTACATGCTTTTACACTTAAACCTCTGGAAGTACCCTTTGTAGAGACCTTTTTACTTTTTAGAGCTACTTTTTACCCAATTTGTATAAGTTTTTATAAACGTGAACAAAAACAGCTGCTTCTACAATATAATGAAAACCCCTTTTAAAGAAAAGGGGGTTGTCTACTTCCGATTATTATCAGATTAACTGTCCCAAACATGTAAAATATCTATACCCACCAAGACAAAATATATAAGATTGTAAACAAAATAAATTACAGTATCGCTTAAACTGTTATAGTTCTATTTTAATAAATTATATTTATCGTAAAGTAAACACAATGCATGTTTACGCTTATTAAGATCGCCCTTGACATTCACAACACATCGACTGTTTAATTACGTTATCTTTTTTATATTCTACTTAATTACTAAACTAGAACTATTTACTGTGAGTTAGATATGCTCTGCAACAAATACAATATTTCATTCATCGTGTATTGTCATAATAAGTCAATTATCCAGAAGGATCTGTCTGACGAAATTGAATGAGTCACGATTAATTAAAGACATTTGTATGAACTTTGAAGAGTTAGTTAAAAGGAGTGACGTATGCTGTCTTTACCACGTTTAGTTAGCAAGTTTTTCTGTTCTGAACTAGATGTTTCTTCTCTCTGCTTTTACAGCTACATCTGTATTGGATGTGATTAGTATCAGTGTATCATCCGGTCATCCACCTTTAATTTTCCCTTTATTTGTGGTAAATTCCCCTGTTTATTAAGAATTCACTATGATTGTGGAGACTTGAACAATTAGTATTATAACTTAAAGCATCATAATTGCTATCACTAGAACTCTTGAAATTGCTAACAATTGATTAGAGATTAATAGGTTCTAACGGGTCTAGTAGGTGCTTATAACTTATGAGTAGAGCTGCTTACCTCACGAGATCTATGGAACATAAATGTCTACTAATGACTTGTTTATAATTTTATCAGAGGTCAAATGTAATTTACAAATAAATTGTGCCAAGTGAAACATAAAACTTGTAAGATAAAACGGTCGAGCACGTCGATGGGGTTACGACGGTCGGGTTAATTAATGTTAAGCGGTTAAATGAACTTAATGTAATGTTTATCTGGAGCACATTTAGTGTAATAACTTTGAGTAGTTTGTAGGTCAGTTATGTAAGAATTATTAATAGTGCGCTCGAGTGCAATATTTAGGCATAAAGCAACACTACGAATTTCATTCTATTTCATTGACTATCGCATACACTCGCGAAAGATTAGGCAGAGCAGCAATTCTCACCCACATCTTTTTAGTAGTGTTTTTAAGTATAACCTAAAGCAATACACACTTTTATGTATGGAAACAATCATGAAACATCACACCGCACACTTTACACATGAATGACACTGCAGTCCGGAAAAGGCAGATCGTATCCAATAGCGTGATCCTGTCTTTTGCCAGCCCCTTTCAACAAGAACACATCACTTACTAGGGACACACATCAGACAAAAACCTATTACAGACAGACTCACACCCTAGGTTGAGCCTTTGCCAGACGATTATAATCGAACCAGAAAGTCTAAATACTACTAATATACCTCAAGATCTAAATCTTTACATCAATAGAATGAAAAACAATTCAATGTTCAATTTCAGTATGTGGTGGATACCAAAACCTTAGTATGGAGGTTGTCTCTGTGCGGCGGCAATGCTGCAGGAATAGCGGCACGCGCTGGTACGCGGCTGCTGCCCTCCAAGATCAAGATAGTATGGAACCCGCCCACTTCACCATACCAACACACAGAGAAACTGAGGCTTGTCGTCACCGCTGTTTATAGTGGTAAGACCTGTTGTTTTATTTGTACCTCATTGTAGATAACATTCAGGATATACTAAAATTCTGTTAATGTCTCCTAAGATGTTTATAACATCTCGAAATAGCGATTGACATAAATACAGTTGCTGATCCTGGTATGCCACAGTTAGCTAACAATAGCACATACATGCAGCGTAATGAAGTTTGCGCAGAAGATACGGGCCCACGAGCGAAAATTACTGAGATGAACAATAAAAATGGTCACCCTAAAAAGACACTGCTTTTGTCCATCTGTCCCTACTTTTACTTGCCGCAATCGGCCAGAACACGACGAAAAAGGTTTTCTTTGAACTAAAAAGGATAGTTGCAGTCAACCTTTGTCAAGTCGTGATGGCCTCGAGGTTTGGGCACGCGGTCGAGAATCTCGACGGTTGCGGGTTCAAACCCAGGCACACACCTGAGACTTATCGAAGTTATGTGTGTATTCAAAATGAATTATCACTTGCTTTAACGATGAAGGAAAACATCGTGAGGAAACCTGCACACCTAGAATTTCTTAGGAATTTCTTAGCTGTGTAGTCCGCCAACCCGCACTAGGCCAGCGTGGTGGACTAAGGCCTAAACCTTCTCAGTTGTAGAGGAGGCCCGCGCTTCTACGTATAACTCACATATTACTAACTTTATCTTTCAAGCGTTCAATTTCCTTAGCATCAAAATTGTCAAGTGCATCCCTTGCCATATTGGTCTGAGACACGTTGTTTGTTTCAGGCACAATATGCAACGAGGAGTCGCTGTTCACGTGCGGCAGCACGAGCATGTGCGTGTCGTCGTACCTGGTGTGCGACGGCGTGCGGCACTGCCCGGGCGGCGAGGACGAGGACGCGGCCGCGTGCGCGCACCGCCGGGACCCGCCGCTGCTCGAGCTGCTGCGACGGTTCGCCGCCAGGAACCAGGAGCTGCTCGGCCTCGACCAGCCGGACGGCATCACCAAGCCCTCCGTCATCAGTGAGTCTTTCATTATACTTTTTATACCTAAACATTTTCTCAAGAACAGTTCATCATCATCATCATCAGCCCATATACGCCCCTACTGCTGGGCACTGGCCTCCTCTACAACTGTGAGGGTTTAGGCCTTAGTCCACCACGCTGGACTAGTGCGGGTTGGCGGACTACACACCTAAGAAACTTTAGGTGTGCAGATTTCATTACGATGTTTTCCTTCGCCGTTAAAGTGCGTGATAATTCTTTGTGAGTGTGTGTACACATAACTTCTAAAAGTCAGAGGTGTGTGCCTGAGGTTTGAACCCGCGACCATCGAGATTCTTGACCGCGTGCCTAAACCTCGAGGCCATCACGACTTTATATTAATACTAGACTAAACCTAGTAATTAAAGAACAAAATATTGTTTTAATCGCCACTTTACATGTTTACATAAAAAGCGTTATTGAAAAATTCCGTACTTCCCAATTAAGATGTCAGTCGCGATACGCCGCGCTTATCGTCTGCAATTCATTAATCTCACACATGTTATATCAGTGGCAGCATACCTCTGACAGTATAATTAATTGTGATATTTAAATCGTACCTATGTATTGTTTCATTATCTGTAGCGCATATTTACCAGGACAATGAGGGTGTTTTGGATCTCGCTGTAACTTTCATTTTTGGCCATATTTCTAGACTCTGCTACTGAGAATTTCCTAAAGTAAAAATCAAATAACAGTTTGAAATTAAATGAAATAAAATAATATTTATTGAATCTATAAAATGTCAAATACAACACTTAGATTCATGGCCGAATACTGAAACGCTACTGAATCTGAGGGCGACTTGTATTTAAGTGGCTGTTATAATTCAAGCGGTATACTGAAACATCATTTATCGGTTTTAAGACTGATTAACTAATGCCCACTTAAATTTCCAAAAATGGCAACATTACCACATTTTATATGACATTTTTTTATGGTATACCGCTTAAATTATAACAGCCACTTAAGTATAAGTTGCCCTCAGATTAAGTAGCGTTTCAGTATTCGGCCATCAGTCATTCAAAATTAAGTTTACCTCCACCCTGTTCGGAAGGCAGTCAGAACTAGAGAAGAACGGGCAAGAAACTTTAGTGTTGCTCTTTTTCATGTGAGCGTCCAAATTAGGGCCAAGTGGGGGATATCTGAAATCCCCCTATCGCAGAGGAGTCCACATTTGGACAGAGCGCTGGGCGGCAACGGGAAACAATTAAGGGAACGTTCGCCCTGTATTTACCGTACCGCCCAAAATGCGCAAGACGGCCATCGAGAGGTTTTAGTCGGTATGCCGTCGTAGGATTTTGGTTAGGGACCCAACTCAACCAAGCGAACAATAGTTCCACGCGTTGGGTTGGAAGGCCGGTGACCCCGACATACCCTTTTTGGGCCTCCCCCGAGGTACCGAGCAGGGAGCTTAAGGCGCTTTCCTCTCGTAAAAAAAAATGACATACCTAATTGCTTGAAAAGTACTAAAATTATAAGTAAATATGTACATACAGCTATGTCCATCGAGGAAGACCCAGTCAGACTTGGGATTAAAATAATTGTTAAATATACCCAGGCTTCCTTATCCTCCATGTATTCTGCTATTGTGTGTGGGCCTTGCTACATAACTTTCGCTTAGTAATTTCCTTAAATTTATGGTACTTTAAGGCCTTAACGTTTGTCTGAAGTCTGACGTCACGTTCATTTGCACTTTCCTACCTCATTTTATTAAGAACTAGCTGACCCGGCAAACGTTGTTTTGCCATATACTTATATAAAATTCTCGTGTCGTGGTGTATTTGGCAAACTCCTCCGAAACGGCTCGACTGATTTTTATGAAATATTGTGTATATTGTAGGTAGGTCTGAGAATCGGTCAACATTTAAGGGTTTAACATTTAGGGGTATGTTTTTTTTCTATTGACTTTATTTTCTTTATTTTTTATGATTCAGCATTGATAAATTATTATAATCATAAATTTTCACACTTCTACGATCAACCTCTATCTTATACTGACCATTTTAATTTGTTTTTTTTTTATTAAAATGTAAATAAATGATAATAGCACTGAAAAATTATAATGATACGTATAACAGTCATTGCTTTGATCGATATACAAATTAAATAAAAAAATATGGTCAAAATTGTATAGAGTGAGATATACATATACATACATACATATACATACTGAGAATAGGTTATCTATTTTTTATACCCCTAGGGTGGTCCAACCCGAAAAGTTTTTATTTTTTATTTTGTGGACATTTTTTGTTTTTATTTTTTTATGATTCAGCATTAAAAAATACATATAACTCCAAATTTTCACCCTTCTACGAACAACACCTGTTTTGTTATCGCAATTTTTATATTTTTATAGCTTTTGCCCGCGACTCCATCCGCGTAGACTTCCGGGTTGGGCGCAGAAAGATAATAAGTTAATCTATAAATCGTCCCTCAAGTGCCCAAAATGGCACTTACTGAATTTAAAAAAAGGTGAAATCAATTCAAATGGTTGAGGCGTAAAAGTAAAGCTCTGACAGTTATTTTCGTATTTTTAATAATATGTTTATCCCAATGGGAACATTACATTTTCCCGGGATAAAACATAGCCTATGTTACTTCACAGGGTCTCATTTATGGTCATACCAAAATTTTTGTTTTTGCGTGAAAGTGTAACAAACATCTCTACATTCATATTTATATAATAGTAAGGATAACCATTCCCACCTATGTTACTTCGGTGGGTCCCACCTATCTGCTAACCAAAAGTCATTCAAATCTTTTTTCAATCATTTTTCTATTCTTTCATCCTCCGTATTTTTTTAATAAGAAGAATCCTATGTCCTTTTTTATATCTCGAAGACTATGTGTACAAATTTTCATGATAATCGGTAAAGTAGTTTTGGCGTGAAAGCGTAACAAACAAAACATTAACATTTATAATAGCTGACCCGGAAAACTTCGTATCCCCTAACAGTCATTGAATGTTACATATTTACATATTACCTGAATTTTATTTTTGATTGTATGGAAATAAATATTAAGTTCAGCACTTTATTGAGATAAAAATACAGAAATAAATAAGTACAAAAATTAAATGCATCAATCGTGTCTCCGCAAGTCATGATTTAATTAAACATGTACATATGGGATGGGATGCAGTCGGTTTCAATTCTTTTCATTGAAGCATCAGTGTGGTGGACTGAAGCCTAAACCCTCTCAGTTGCAGAGAAGGCCTATGCCAAGCAGTGGGACGTACATATATGGGCTGATGATGATGATGCACCTTGTGATATACATTTTTAATATATTTTTTAATTGTCTAAATTTAGATCACAAACAGTCTTTTGTTAATCGTCATGGCGAAGGCAAGACGAATCGGGAACTGAATTCGTTTGAACTCAATGGTCATACCCGTTGGGATCAATGAAATCTTTAGATCAATATAATTGATGAATTCTCAAGCACCAATTCATCTCTAAGTTGTCTTTTCAGTATCGTCACGTGAATAACATTACTCAACAGTTTTCTTAACACCAAGCGCATTCCATTGCATAGTTGTGGGTGTTTTAGATTTCAAAGCGTGATGACTACCGAACCTGCCTTCGTTTGTGAATCAGGTACAACCAAGGAGTTTAAAAATACATTTCTGAACGCACGCATAAATATTTGACAACCAATAAATATGTCAATCCCTTTTTATTACTGACATTATTCTAGATTTTTAAAATCTAAAATACGCAATTATTCGAATATTCTGGATATATGTTGTCGATTCAAAACCTTTATTTAAATACGTTCTTTAATTTGAGGGGACCCTTAACCATATTGACGGGATAAACATAAAATGTTTGACAGAATATTAGGTAGAACAGTTTATATGAGAAAATTAAATTGTTGTTTTTACCATATTCCTCGCAATTTTCTTAACTTTTTCTTTCATAAGATCCTTCTCCTAACGATAGCGAACACAACAAAAAAAGAATTAGCGAAATCGGTCCAGGCGTTGTTGAGTTATGCGCTTACCAACACATTTTGCGATTCATTTTTATATATAAGATATGCAAGGAGTTAATGCAAAATTACAACTTGCAGTGAAGATCAGCGAAGGCGAGAAGTCGTCGAACGCGTTCATGGAGTTCGCGGCGGCGCTCAAGCCGTACGGGCCGTGGAGCTACCTGGTGGTGGGCATGCTCGTGTGCGCCACCATACTCATGTTCTGTCTCGCTTGGGGTGAGTACACCACTAATCCCACTCATTCATAATCTTTAGTTTCCCAACTCCTCATTTATTTGTATTTCTGATTAACTTCGTTGCGGGATTATGACAAATATAGATCCCCTTAGATTCGGTGAGCTTCATTGCCCAGCGTCAATACTGTGCGTGCCGCTGTTGATTCTGGAGCACAGGAGTTACAGTGGCGGATGTGTGGTGGGATAGGAATAAAAACAATCCAAGCCGAACTTATCGTGACATCTTATAATTTCTCCTATGTATGTGAAGAAATGTTTGATTACAACCGCTAACAAGTGGTAACAGTCACCGCGGCTGCCTTTGGGACTAGTACAAATGTAATTAAAGCCGTGACCTTCTTAGTCCTTGCGTCAAAGTTATATCATGGCTACTGATGGAAACTGTTATCTCAATTATCGGCATCATCATATAAGTTTATTGGTAGCTAACTACTTTATAAATGTCGTAATTCTTTACAAATCCATACATATTGCCAAAACAAAATCATTTTGCTTTCAGAATGCTGCTGCAAGCGGTCTAAGCCATCAGACACCCCTGTAGACATTCCATCGTCGTGCATCGGCATGTCGCCATCGGTGACAGTGACCGCAGCCTCGCAGCAACTGTTCACGCAGCCGCTTCCCTCCTCCCCCCCGGACTACGAGCCCCCGCCCTCCTACTCCTCCCTCTTCCCGAGGAACAAGCCGTCCCCTCCAGCGATACCTCACTGCTCGCACCAGGAGCCCCCGGACTGAATATAAACTCGCACTCAATCGATTTTAATCTACGGTGATTTGGTGTTACTGTGAAAGGAATTTGTTTATGCCAAAAATTATATTATTGATAGGTGCATGTCTACAGTCCCTCGTTTACCGTAGTAAAATTAACATATTTTGTTAATGACGCACTCATTTAATAATGCACTTTTTGTAATTTGTCGTAGTTTCAATCAATGGTGATAGATGTCGCTATTATTAATGTTTTGACAAACGGTAATTGAGGGATTAAAAAAGTCAATACTGTAGAACATTTGGCAAAGTGTTTATTAAAACACGAACTAATTTCACAATTATATATTCTAGTACTTTATGACATGCGCTTATTGAATTCCCCATACGCTTAGATTAATATACAATGTAATCAACGTTGTAAACAAAAACAATTGTAGTATTCGTATATTTTAGATTATTTTTCAAGAAAGACATAACAGTAAGTAATGTTGCATTATACGGCAACAAAATGCAGACACGTATAGTCGCATTAATTTATCTTCGAATCCAATAAAAACTTTTGACTTATATCTTGAAAATAATTTCAATTCGTAACAGAGCCAAATTATATTTAAAATAAACAAAGTCCTTTGTAAATTATAAAACTTAATTCCAAGGATCGTATGTTCTGTTTGCTGCAAGCTATTATTAAAATTAAATCTAATTAAATTAATAAAGTCACTGCCTGGATACTTTCCATACGAAAAATAAAACCAAAAGCCAAATATAACCAATTTAACATTAAAAAAACTGCCAATGTTGTCAAATACGTACAAGTTTACGCGATGATACCCATTTAATAGTAAATGTATACAAAGTTAAAATTGTAGAATTTTAACAACGCCATCTAAGAAGTACAATACTTATTGAACAACGAAATAGTTTCGCGTTTACTGGCTCTGTAATCGAAATACATGTTTAATTTTTGGGACCAAATATGAGATTTATTATTAAATCTTATTAATATTTGTAATTAATCTCAATAATAAAGCGAAATAAACGATGATTAACCCTACACGTGAAATGACGTGAGGGTATTTACCGAATAAAGGTGACTTTTTGCGATTCAAGGCGTCCTTTATAAAAATACACGAATATTTGAAACTATTCTAATTTGTCGTTGTAACTGAAACTTTAAGAAAAGAAAGACAAATAATACTTTTCAAGACCAAAATAATCCTTTTGAACCTACATTTAAAAAATATCAACTTTCTCTCAGTATTTGTCAGAAACGCCATCTCTTATTAAAATTCGGAAACTGATCCGCTGTATTATTGAGAATGTTTATGAAATAAATCCACTATAAGTGTGTCTGAGAAATGTGCCTTCTGAGCCTGTATATAGATTTAATTATATTATTTTGTATTAATAGTGTGAGGTATGGTAAAGTTCTTGCTATAATATAACTGGTATTCTTAGAAAGCGAAAATGTGCAATTTTGTCTAAGTGTGTGTATCTTAATAATATACAGGTAAATGGAACGTTCTCGAAGTTAGAAGTTAATTTACAGGTTACATACATGCAGATAAACGAAACAGACCTTTTTTGTTTTTGTTTTTTTAAATGGTAATTTATGGATCCCTGTCTCTAATTCTATCATTTTTGAGAACAGTTCATATATAACTGTATATTTTATTGGTAAAACGATTGTTTCTGCTTTTTAAAAGTAAGGAATTATTTTATTATGTCCTTTCATGTAATATGGTCATTTTTTTTTGTTTTAACGTTACTCAGATTTAGTGCAATAAATATAAAATATAACTCAATATATCCATTATAACCAATGCATAATATAATGTATGCATGTTCATAAAAAAAAGGCAAAAATAATGATGTAGCTGGTCAGAGTTCATAATAAAAACTTGTAATAATAATATTTTTTCGCAACAATCAAGTGATTATAGTGCATAATATTTAACTTTTTTATTATATAATAATAGGGAGAAGTGCTAATTGGCCTTAATTTTAGTATTTATACATAATATATAACTGTGATGTAAAATATTATATATTTTTGTTCTTGTAATCTTAAAACCTTACTGTTTAAAAAGTAAATTGTCGGTATGGTTATGTTTGTTTGCATCTATTGTTATTACTAGTCTTCGTACTTTTTTAAAAGGAAAATATTTCCTTTGATAATATTTTTACTATAATGCTACACTTTTTCATTATTTGTGTAAGACTAGTATAAAACATTAGAAAACTTGAAAAATAATACATATTGTATTATAGTGAATTACGGAAAATAAATAATTAGGTATTTATTTATTATTTGTGTTTTATTTTATCTTTATATTTAAAAAAGCATTGAAGCACCTAAGTAGCCCGGCATAAATGAGTTAATTGATGACAAAAGTAGTCTCATATTATGCAGTTCTAACTAAACCATGCAAAATTTTGAATATTTCGCAGTTAAAACATTAAGAAGAAAAATATATTATATTGGACGAGTATATAAGGTAATGGCACTAGTAGTAGACCATGTACCGGTAGTTGACCACCAATGCACATAAACAGATAAAATAAGAATTCGCGGCATATTTTTAAACTAATTCCATATTGAGTAGTCAGTGCTGTCATGTGGTCTACGAAGCGCGCAAACTACGACTCCATTATTTTCAAATATTAAAAATAGCCTCCAGTTGTTTGTTGATTGACGCACCGTAAATCTATTATTCGATTTTTTGTCATAATTTTCTTAAGGATTGAAAAAGTTTGAAGTTAAATATTAACAACTTTGTCACCTTGTTGATGATAAGTGTTTTGCTTTTCTTATTCGTTAGGAATTGATGGAGGTAACAGGGTATTTAAAATACGAAAATTTGTTTACAAGATTGAGATGTGGGGGTGGTCCACTACTGATTCCGTTTTAGCACGATTTTCTAGTAATTGACCAGGATGGTCAACTTCTGATGAATTTCTGTATCATGTAAATGTTCTGTACGGAATAATATATGAAGGGCATCATCAATTAGAATTAACTATTTTATTTACTTTTACAATAACTTAATTTTATTTAGTAGTTGACCACCTTTATTGTAAGTTACGATCAGTTACTAAAACCAAATTTTCACCTTGTAGATGTCTGGGAAAAGGGGTACATTCCTAAATTATACTGAAGCTGCAATGCTCTCAGCAGTAAATGTCGTTCGTCTTCATAAAACACCCATAAGAACGGCTGAAAAAAAAATCCTCTCACAATAATGATGGTGTTTTGGAAACCACAATGGAACCATCGGCAACTGCGGTACATATTACTGTTGGTGACGAACTAGTGCTAGTGACGATCCCAGGATCACCAGCAATTAGCATTGCTGATGACATATTTGAAACCACTCTAGATCAATTTGACATCATAGGTCCTAACGATATGCTTGAAAATATGCGTAAACTTTCAACTACTGTTGTCTGATTAAGAATCTGACAAAAGCCTCGACAAAAAGTAAATGTTGAATTTGTCATATTTAAGTACGGCATTGAGGTTTAGGCACGCGGTCGAGAATCTCGACGGTCGCAGGTTCAAACCCCAGGCACACATGACTGACTTTTCGAAGTTGCATATGTGTGTATTGATAAAGAATTATCACGCACTTTAACGGTGAAGGAAAACATCGCGATGAAACCTGCACACCTAAAAGTTCTTAGGAATTTCTTAGGTGTGTAGTCCGCCAACCCGCACTAAGCCAGCGTGATGGACTAAGGCCTAAACCCTCTCAATTGTAGAGTAGGCCCGTGCCCAACAGTGGGACGTATATGGGCTGATGATGATGATGATGATGAAGTACGATAATAACTTTTATCCCGGAAAAGTACTTAAAGCTATAAAAAAAAACAGCTACAATATCATCGATGAAAGCAAATGGTCGATTGTGGAAATGGCCAGAACATTTATTAACGAGCGGGGGATGTTATTGTTATTATATTTCAAATAAAACGCAAAGTTGTCTTAATTTGCCTTCTTATTTAACAAATAATTAAAAAATCTGAATGGTCAACTACTGATGCAAAACATGGTCAACTACTAGTTTTTAGGTGGTCAACTACTAAATCTCTTATATTAAGTTTTATTTTCATTTTTTTACTTGAATGCAACCATTGTACAAGAAAAAATACTAGCTCGTTTCGTTAAAAGACTTGCACAGAGTTAACAAAACAAAACACTCATTGAATTCGAATGATGACACTGGTCAACAAAATTGTAACTTTTTTTTGTCACACGAATACTTGTATCAAATTTTGAATGTATTAGGGCCACTAAACACTAATATATAATTGAAAATAAATGTACACATCAGGTTTTCTTGTGACATTGATACATATGTTTTCGTAAAAAATGCGAAAATCAGCTATTCTTAGAGACATTTTATTGCTTAATTTACAATAAACTTATGATATTCGTCAATATTTAGCATTGAGTAGGTCCCTTCTAAGTCTCCAACAATAATGTGCTAGCATTCTCGGACTCCATTTCCCTTGATAGGTTTTCCATTAAGGAAATGTCTTGATGGAACTTTTCACCTTGTACGTCACTCACGGCACCCAAATTGGCCGGAAAAAAAACAAATGAGAGTCCAGTATAGGCACTTTTAAAGACATATTACATTTACATGCCAAAGCTTTATATGATATTATAAGTTCATTTATTAATTCTTGGTAGTTTTTCTCATTATGGTTTCAAAGAAAATTTTAGACAACATTCACAAAACATTGCCAAGCGAGTTTTTCCTCATCATTCATCATATTTTAAAAAACTCTTTATTATTCATTAGTTGCAGCAATTGTAAACCTACAAATATTCTGGATAGAGTATTTGGACAAAGCTGTAATACCTTTTGTTTGAGTTAAACAAAACCGACAAACGCTAATATGATTCTTTGATTCCGTCCAATTCATTGGCATAGCAAACGGTAAATCTTAGGCATTTTTGTATAACCCAGTCTTATAGCAGTCTCACACACGTTACACAACATTTATGAGCAACTCAGGATTTATTTTGATACCTCATTGGAAAGAAAATAGTCTAAGTAGCACTGTTCAATTAAGAATGTGAAATTTCGACGTTGAGGTGTAAAAGTTAAGTCTCCACTCTCGTAACAGAAACTGTTTGGGTTGTTAGAATACTTCTATGGCATATTTACGATGCAACTAAAGTAAATATAACGTAAATTATTGGAATGCAATAGTTATAGAGTCGCCTAAAGAAAGTTATGCAAACAAGGTAATGTATGGGAGGCGAGATATGAATATGTAGCTGTCACAAAAAAACTGGATGTGATTGAAAGGAAATGAATATATATTTTTAATTAGGGTACACTAACATAACCAAAAATCATCACAAAGTTCGTGTGACAAAAACAGTGTTGACCAGTGTGATTAAAGTTAGGCATTAAAAAAGAAATTTCTGTGTCCTTAAGTGGTCAATTACTAGTGCTATTACCTTACCCAAGCAAGAGTTTTTTCTTCATTTGCTTATCTGCGAGTACTTAACCAAATTTATTATGACTTGAGAGGGTGGGAAAAAAGGTAGAATTTTTCAGCTGTTTGTGTATTAAAATATGAGCCAATTTCATATTTTTATAAATTGTTTTTTATTTTTTATTTTGATTAGGTAAATTTATTAAATAAGTAAGCGTAAAAATAAGATAGGTATATCTTGTGTTTCATTTTCTACTCGTTGTTAACTAAATAATTCAATGTTATGCTCTGGTATTGTCTTAACATCTAAGATAAACCAAAGTTTTTACCCAGCGAAAATAAAAAAATTGCAATTTCACATAACATAAAACTTGATAGTGTTAATAATTTTTCTCTGTTGTTACTAAAGTTATTATTAAGATCTACAAAATTCAAAATACGAAAATATAGGTACGTCTTTTTTGGTAAAATAGCATAAGGTTTATTTCCGAACGAAAGATATTTTGAAATAAGTTATATAATAGTGGCAACACTGCGTCTTATGTCTAAATTATTTTATTTTGTTTTGTTTTTGATTGCCTAAAATTTATTTATAGTATTTTCTTCCATTTATGCTATACTGTAGGTAATTTAGAATAGATATGGATGAAAACAAAAGCGATGTGGTTTGTCGTATTTGCCTACGTTGTGACATCAATAAATTTCTCTCACTATTTGAGACATACAACGATTGCCTAATAGCTGAGAAGATTAACTCTATTTCCAATGTTCAAATAAAGCAACACGATGGACTTCCAGACAGAATTTGTCCCGACTGTCTGCTAGAATTAGAAGATGCTATTAAGTTTAAGGAAAAGTGTGAGAGTTCTAATGTTATTTTACGCTCGGGTGCAATCACCAAAACAGAAATTGCTCTAATTCCGAAAGAAGAAAATTCCCCAGATTTTGTTTCTATAGAAGATTATTACGATACAGATATATTTGAAATCGACATAAAACCAGAAGATCTCGTCATAGAAGAAGTAAAACAAAGTCGAGCAGTTGATTTGAAATTAGAATGCCACGATTGCGGCGGTTTCTTTAAGAGTAAATGCAAATTACGTGTTCATTGGAAGAGGACTCATCAACAAACGCATCTCGTGTGTGATACATGTAAAAGACAGTTCAAAAGTTACAAAGCATACCATTTGCATAAGAAAAGAAAATCTAAGGCATGCACTGCTGCAGCTCTTACTCGTATCGAAGGTCAGGGTAAATCTCGAATATTCCACTGCAAGGAATGCAATTACCAATCTAAGCGTATTAAAGATATGTCATCTCATTCCGTGCTGCACACTGGCTTGAGACCTTATATTTGTAATGTCTGTCATAAAGGATTTACACAGCAGAGTTCACTTCAGACTCATCAAGAATGTGCTCACAAAGACTACAAGGTTGAAGCAACATGTGAATTCTGTGGCATACATGTTAAAGGGCGCACAAAATTGTATAGACACTTAAAGTTACACACTAGTAAACGAGTACAGTGTGAAATTTGCAAGAAAATGCTAAAAACAAGACAATATTTAAAACAACATATGAAAAGGCATGGCAATATCAAATCATATGCTTGTGAAGTGTGTCCATCCACATTCTTTACTTCAGCTGATCTTTCCAACCACAAAAGAACTTTACACAACAAAATTAAGAAATATAAATGTGATATATGTAATTATGCAGCATACAGGGCTTACACTATTAAAAAGCATAAAGCAAAACACACAGCAACAAACATACCGTGTTTAGTCTGTGGAGTTTTCGTTGATAGTAATGAGGATTTTATTTCGCATCAAAAAAGGCATTTTGACAAGAAATATCCATGTCCTCATTGTGATTTAAAGTTTTATGGCAAAAAGAATCTCAGCCGTCATGTAAGAGTCAAGCATAATTGTACAATGCTTGTTAACAAAGTCAGTGGGAAATCAGTAAGTGTGAAAGAAGAAAGTCCAAATAGCGGACAATTTGATGATGTCACATCATTGTCACCAAAAATAATTGAGCAGACAGCTCATACCTGAAAAAGTGCAATATCATTTATGTACATCCCATTAGACTGATATTCTTCCTTATACATAGTCCAATTTATGTGGGGCCCGAGTAGGTAATCTGTTGTATAAAATAAATTTCAGTACATATTAGTTTTAGGACATTTATTTTCTCAATTTAGACTGATTTATAATTTATGTGATATTTGCATTGAGAAACCAATATAATTTTTTCGTACTTCCATGGCAATGTAAATATTAAATAATGATAGATATGTACAGGAGTTTATAAGGAATTCAGAGAATTATGTCAAATCTCTTCATCATCCTCTACAACTGATAGGGTTTAGGCCTTAGTCCATCACACTGGCCCAGTGCGGGTTGGCGGACTATACACCTAATAAATTCCTAAGAACTTTTAGATGTGCAGGTTTCCTTACAATGTTTTCCTTCACTGTTTAAGAAGATGATTCATGGTAAATACACACATAACTAAAATGATATATTGTTGGAAATATTACTCTAAATTGTAACTAAAAAACAGGAATTTTATATTATTGTGTATTGGAAAGGTTGTACAAAGATAATTTTAATTATTCAGGTCCCACCATATATGCAATAGTTTAAGTCAATGTAATACTTCCATGAATATCCTTTATTTATTGTTATTAGATAAGAAATATATACCTACTGTATTTTATACAAACTGCAAAGTGAAATATAAGTGAATATTAAAAAGTTTATTCCAAGTATTTATTTATTTCTTTTCAACAACTCCCACTTTTTCACATAATATATAAGTTACTTATTTAAGAAATACTTGATATAAAATTCATCATCATGTTTATTACCTGCCTTAGTGTCTGATCACAGTCTGAATCCAACCTGTATAAATTGCATTAAGCCAATCAAAAATTTAAATAGGGAATGCTTTAGTTCACCTTGTAGGCTTAGTAATAATTGTAGAGTTCATATATTTAAGAAATTCGTTGTGAAGCTCTTGAATTTCTCCTTACTTCAATCCGATATTATTTATAAGGGTTACACAAACATTAAGAGCTCAAACAGACTTCGATAGTCCGCGCGATTCGTATTATTGTACATTAATGTACGTTGAATAATAAAGAGTATTTTACTAACTTTGAAAACTAATCTTACAAATAAATAAATAAATACACCCAACAGTCACATACATGTAGTTCTGATGCCACACTAAGATACAAGTCTTGTGTCGTGGGTATCAGAAATTACGAGAGACTTTTCGGTCTCATACACCCAGACCCGAAATAAATAGTTGTGGATCACGCAAACATTTGTCTCGGTGCGGGGATCGAACCCGCGGCCTCTCGTTTCGCAAGCTGGTGTCTAGCCAACTGCGCCACGGGGCTGTCAATAGCTGCAGTCCGTTAAACAAATCCAACCTATACGATTACGTAAAGCAACAAAAGAAGCCAGAGAAAGTGCCAGATGTCCGTATTTAATAAAATGTGAATATAAAACCGCAAACAAAATGAAATCAAAATTTTTCGGTAATCCGCGCCCACCAGACCGTGACCGAGCTAACAATATCGACAAGAATAAAAATAAACCATTTATCGAAACAGTATTACCGGGTATCGGTTTTGTTGCGCGGTGACAAAACTCGCGCGTCTCTCATCAATCATTCGCAATCAAATTGGTAACATCAAATTGACAAATCGTCCTATAAACTGTACTTTAAAATTGAGATTTACTTTATTACCAAATAGCTTTAATGTTTAGATACTATGTAGGCTGTATTTGCTCGCACGGCACCGATGCTTTATATGTGGGTGTCAGCGCATAAGTGTCTGGAATCTCGATATCAATTACCTTTTATGTGGCAATCATGTTTTGTCAGTATTTCAATATTTTAAACTTTTCTATGCCCACATATATATCGTATATATCATATCTATAATTTTATGAAGTGATAAATAAGTAGATACTCATAGTAGTGATGGCCTTGAGGCTTAGGCGCGCGGTCGAGAATCTCGGCGGTCGCGAGTTCAAACCCCAGGCACACACCTCTGACTTTTCGAAGTTATGTGTGTTTTCACAAAGAATTATCACGTAATTTAATGGTGAAGGAAAATATCGTGAGGAAACCGGCACCGCCAAAATTCTTAGGAATTTCTTAGGTGTGTAGCCCGCCAAATCGAATTGGCCAGCATGGTGGACTAAGGCCTAAGCTGTGGGACGTATATAGGCTGATGATGATGACGAATATGTTACTAAAATAAACAACGAAAATTAATCACAGTTCTAGTTTTTGAGTCTTATTGTTTCTTATTAATATTCGTATTTTTATATTTCCGTGATTCTCTTTGCAAAACATTTTTATTGTTCGCACCAATTCCCGCTCCCACATTTTTTAATTTATGCCAGAACGTTAGAATTCGTATCCTTTTGATAACACTGTCGGTTAAAGCTGAGGTCACATTTGGTGTTTCTTCTTTATTATTAAATACACATTTACGCCTGTATCCTTAAAAAGGTAGGCGGACTCTGCCTGGCAGAGCCTCTACATTTCACCTATACCTACTGTTTTAAACTTCCAAGTTTCAGTATACTAACCGATTTTTGGGCACAATTTCCAGTTCCGTGCTGATTCTCAATTTCCTAACAGAAAAACCTAATAACACTTTACTCGACCTGGAAATCTGGGACCCTAAGATCGTACAACACACGCTTGTGCTGCGAGAATACGAGGCAGTTTAAAAAAAAAAAAAAAAAAAAAAACTCCCAACAGTCACATACATAGTTCTGACCTCACACTAAGATACAAGTCCTGTGTCGTGAGTATCAGAAACTACGAGAGACTTTTCGGTCTCACAAACACCCAGACCCGAAACAAATATTTGTGGATCACACAAACATTTGTCTCGGTGCGGGGATCGAACCCGCGGCCTCTCGTTTCGCAAGCTGGTGTTTAGCCAACTGCGCCACGGGGCTGTTTATTATCAATAAACAACGTATGTTCGAAATTTAATAATCTAGCCTTAAGTTCTTTGGTTGGTTTATGCAGCGCTCTCATACACATAATTTTATTCGCATACAAAAAACTAGTAAGTAAGTGGTAGAGCCAAAGTCGTGATCGCCTCGAACCAGTACACCTAAATTTTTCAGGAATTTCTTAAGTATGTATTCCGCCAACCCGCATTAGGCCAGCGCGCGTGGTGGATTAAGGCCCAAAACCCTCTCAGTTGTAGAAAAGGCCCATTCCTAGTAGTGGGACATATATGATGGTGGAGCCACTGACTTAGGACGTTATTGTTTCCTGCCTGTCGACTGCAAGTCTACAGTCTACCGCTAAGCGATAGTAAAGATTCTCTTGTCTGAATATTTTTGTTCGTGGGCATAGATTTTTGATTAACGCAACCGTTATGAACCCTTAACTTCAATGGGTCAGTATTCTGTGGCTTTGATGATTACTCGTAACCGCACTCTCATTACCCTCCCACTTCAACAGGCTTATCATGTCAGTTATGACTGCCTCTCATCTGATAAAGGCTGGAATCTTGAAATGTGAATTTAAAAGTTTATTCATTCAAAGAATGTAGTTTGCATAATCACATTCAAACGAGCTGTTCTTAATAACACTATTAGAAGTTCAGAAAATCACCGAAGTTATTCCTAGTTGCTATTGATTACACGGCGGTATGTGAACGTGCCTTCAAACTTGTGCAATGAAGCGAGCTCCTTCGTTCCAGATTAATACGATGCCTATCGATTCTCGTCCTTTATTAAAATATGAAACTATCTTACGAGTTCTTTGACTTCGTTATGAGCTTGATTAATTAGTTTCAAACTGAAATTAAACGGCTTTTGAATGCATTGGTATAATGGCAGTAAAATGAAAGTGCAATGGCGAGTAAAGAAAACAAAAGGGTAGCTCTAAATAGTCATTTTGTCATGACATGAGGTCGTTTCCGTTCCCCTTTTTTTTATTAATATTGAAACGTTGCGATTGCGATACACAAGTAATATTACTATCGATAATCACTTACACTAGGGTGACCCTATTGCCCGAAACGATGGGGTAGGCTAAGCTTGTACTCTTTAGAATTTCTTGAAAGAAAATTTAATAACAGTGCTGATCTTGGATACTCACGCACACGTCGATTTTGTCTCCGTTACAACTGAATATTTTAGGGTTAAATAGAATAAGGGCGACTAGTGCCCGTGCCGGGGTCGAAGACCCGTGACATACCGCTCCATTCATTGTGGGTAAATGCTAAAAAGCTGGCGGAATATGGGCCATATATAGCTTTGCCCTCTAAAAAAATTTATAAGTCTGAGTTTTTGTATTGAGGTATGTTTCATAGAAAGGAAAACATTATGTTTCATAGTAATATCTTAACTTATTGCCCAATTTTGATTAATAGCTTGTCCATTGATTTATTGTTCTTGTTCGGGTAACATAGGATCCATTTAATACATGAAAAATAAAAGGGCCAATGTTATTGTAAAAAGCGCGAGGGTATTTTCATGTAATAAAATTTCAGTATATTTAATATTTAACAATATTTTTATACATAACCATTGCCTAATATAAACGTAAACTTGTCAAGTAACTTGCACTGGGTCAACATATTTAGCTATGGCCCAATCTCTATGACATTATGTTATGCATATTATTATGTAATTTATGGACCCGTTACAATTTCTTTAACTTTTTCTGGTACATAAGCCAGTGAATATATGTTGCTCTTCTTATTCTAGAGATGTGTCCTATGAGTGAAAAGATGGCAAAGATCGTCTTTAAATAAAGGTCATCTTTGTACCTTTATTAGTCACAGATAAAAGATAAGTAAAAAACCTTCATTTAAATAGTCTTACCATAGATCTTTCGGCTTCAAGTGAAGTTACTTCCGCTGTTTCATAAACTTTTGTGGATTTGAAAATGAATGGTTTCTGTAAGACAATGGATTTTCTTGTTATTCATGAAATCCTAGGTACGATATTATGATGTCTCTTTATTAATTTGTGAAGTGCAGTAATAAGAACAGAACAAAACAGTACAAAGCAATTGTTTTTAAAGTCTAGGACATCAAATAAGCCACATTTTAAACCCATACCCATTCCATAAGCAGAAAATAATGCTCACACAAATAATAGGTACTACATGTTCAGTTGGAGTATATGTGACAGTCTGCTGTGACTTCACAGAACAGCTGAATAAGATTAGAAGGGAAATAGACAGTATTTTGTTTGACAGCCCCGTGGCGCAGTTGGCTAGACACCAGCTTGCGAAACGAGAGGCTGCGGGTTCGATCCCCGCACCAAGACAAATGTTTGTGTGATCCACAAATATTTATTTCGGGTCTGGGTGTTTGTGAGACCGAAAAGTCTCTCGTGATACCCCACGACACAGGACTTATATCCTAGTGTGGGGTCAGAACTATGTATGTGACTGTTGGGTGTATTTATTTATTTGTATAGGGACGAGTGTCGCCGCTTGTCTGTCACCTACTACGATTCTGTCATTCTACTACGATTAGACGACCAATGATAAAAATTTCAAACAAAAATGAAGGGCTGCTATTGGTTGTCACACATTTATAAAAGTCTTGATATACACGTTACCCAAATTACTAAGAAGCGGCCGTGTCAAACATATTATGATAGTCTAATCTTAGTTTCGGCATGCGCGGCATGCTGACATTTCCTTTCTAGCCTTATTCAACTGTTATGTGTTCGACTTTCATGTTATCATAATACTTCTTACGAAAAAATTGCCGACGCGTGATCGAAATGAGCTTCATTTTATTGTTATAGATATTTAACTTTAAAAAATTGACGGTAAGATTGTGGGATTTGGAAATTTGCCCGAAAAGTGGGAATGAGATCGCCCTAAGATTAAATTAACGGCCGCTTCTTAGTAATTTGGGTAACTTGTAATATCAACATACATACATAAACTCACGCCTGTAGTCCCCGAAGGGGTAGGCAGAGGTGCATTAATGCACCCACGTTTCGCCAGGTATGTATAAGTCCCACGTAATAGGGGGCGAGCCTATTGCCGTTTTTCGGGCACAATTCCAGACTCCGTGCTGCTACTGAAAATTTCCTAATGGAAAAACTCAATAACACTTTGCCTGACCCGGGAATCGAACCCAGGGCCCCTAGATCGCACGGCACATAATTGTGCCGCGAGACCACGAGGCGTCATCATGTAATATCAAGACTTTAGTAAATATGTGATAACTAATAGCAGCCCTTCATTTTTGTTTAAATTTTTTATCATGGGTCGAGTGTACCTAATCGTAGTAAGTAGAATGAATAGGTGACAGACAAGCGGCGAAACTCATCCCCATACAAAATATTGTCTATTTCCCTTCTAATCTTATTTAGCTGTTTTGTGAAATTAACATCTTTCTGATGTACAGTAAATTTGTTAAGTTTTATTATTTATATAATAGATACCAATACAAATGACAACGAAAGGTCTATCTTCTCTTGTGCTCTCTCATCAAGCGTAAAATCACAGAAATTTAAATTCTAAAGCGAAATCTTCAGGTTTAATTTATTTTGATTAGGTTCTGTAATTAAGACTATTCCTTTTATAGGTACTTACTGTTGCACTTTTGTCAAGAAATTGCCCTTAATCAGATATTAAAAAACAAATATTTGTATTTTATTTCTTAAACTTATTTTAATAATTTTACAAAGTACTCGTACCTATATTGGGGATAAGCCTTTACCTTCTTTAATTCGACAGTCTTTTTAAGTTTATTTGTACGATCTAAGGCTCGACCGAGATCTCGGTCTCGGTCTCGGTCTCGGCATTCTCGGCCACAAATCCAACCGAGAATTTTGTCTCGGTTCTCGGCTAATTACAGCCGAGATTCTCGGTCATGACCGAGATTGTAACTTTGTTCGGATCGGCATTCACATTTTACCGCGCGTGGCCACGCGCCGCAGCGCGAAGTCGATCGGTGTAAGTGCGTGAGAGGCTGAATTGTGATTCGTTGAAGTCCCGTCTGGCGAACTGCGGCCGGCCGCCTTCGCCCCGTTCGAGTCTTTCGAGGTCCGAGTTCGAGTCTGCGCCGCCTACTAGCGTAGCAAGTGAACAACTCGACGGTCCCCAAGAACAAAATCTTATCTGCAAATTGCTCTACTACAGTAGGTATCGAGTTTTTAAATTAAGTGAAAATATAAATTACTCACTCACCTCAAAAAAATATATTTGAGAAAAAGAAACTTATTTCTTAAAAAAAATATTTTTGATGTGAGTAATTTATATTTATATTTTCACTTAATTTAAAACAGATTAATTTAATTTAGAACAGATAAGATTTTGTTCTTGGGGATCGTCTAACTGTTTGGACAATTGTATGACGAGAGGCGACACTCTTTGAAGGGCGAAAATGCCGAAAAATTGTTTTTTTTATGTTATAATATAATGTTATTTAACTTTGATTATTAAAACAGTTAATTTTGTTAAACAATTAGTAGTGTATTAAAAAGTTAACAGTATTAAAAATCAAAAATTCACGCTTTGTCTATTCTCGGTCTCGGCTCTCGGTCTCGGCCGAGATATCATTTTATTCTCGGTCTCGGTCTCGGTCTCGGCCGAGAACGAAAAACCCATCTCGGTCGAGCCTTAGTACGATCATCACAGCCCACGATCACATTTTTTTAATATCTTGTGAGGGGTCCTAGAAAAAATACTCGATAAAATCTACCTAAGTATTATAGTATACTGAAAAATCTACGTCCATTGTCATGGATATTATATCAAGATTTTACTAACTAACGAGAAGTATAGAGGAAAGTAACCAAATATGGAATACCAATTTCATTTTTAGGCATAACTTGTACAAATGTTACAAATAAACAACTTTTTGTGGTAATTATTAACAATCATATATTTGCACTTATGTTTGCAACAATTTTTGGTTATAATAAGTAGTACAAGATAAGAAAATTTTTCAAAAACTAAATAACGATGAAGAATATATGGAATAGATACCCCAAATATGGCTTAGTATCAATATTACCAAAAATAAACCTTATCTTTTAAGAGTCTTGGAAAACTTTGGTTAAATATAGAAAGGAACACAAATTATTTATAAAAATCGCAAATCCAGGTATTAAACTCTGGCCCAGCGGAGTCATTATGTGCCTAGAGGGCTCTGGGTACACATGAGACACTTGGCACCGAATCTTAAGAGTCTGAAACTGTAAATTCTATCAAGGTGTCGGGTTCACTGTCTGTATTGAACAGCATCACCTCCTCCTCCTTGTGTGAGTTTGCATTTCAGAGAAATGGGGGAATCCCATATTAGGAGACTACTTATTCCATATTTGGTTACTTTCCTCTACTGCACGGTATTAAGGGTTTAAAAATAAAAAGAAATCGAAACATGAACGTACAAAAATAAAGACGAAGCAGTCTTAAGTGTAAATAATAGATTACATGGTAAAATATCCAGACACGCGATCGATGTCGGATAATACGTGTAAGTTAATGCGACATGATAAAGTTACTTTCTAGCAAGGCAGTTTAATATTAGAGCTGTATTTAAACGTAGAAAAAAGAAATACCTAACCAATTTCACTAACAAAAATATTTTCATATTTTGTAATTCCAAACCGTTCCGTCATATCGAAAGACTGAATTAATGGTCAATAATAAAATAGAACCGTTGAAGAAATAAACTTTAACGATATGGCTATCGCATATCTAAGTTACAAATTTTACCTTGTGTGGGTGATAGAATTTTATGTCAATATTTAAATGTTTACGTAACGTGTTGTTCCTAAATAAGTATCTACTTGCATTTTGCGGCCATTTTTTTTAAACCGGTTTTCCGCGGCCCGGTAGCGTTGCACTGTTGGCCGTAACATAGAATAAATATATCTAGCGCTCTAGAGATAGGCATTACGTTGAAATAATCAAAACGTAATATCTTACATCACTTTATTTCTTTACTATTTCGCAGAATGAAAAGTATATACAAATTAATAATACTTTTACAACTGAATTCTGCGAATCAACTTTCGGAACAAATATGATTAATTTGTCTAAATTAGCATGAGGAATGAAATTTACAATTCGCCAATAAATGCTTAATAATAACAGACAAAAGCACCAAAAGTTATAAATTTTAAGCAATAATATAAAATTTTAGTATGATTTTAGGAGTATAAAATGTTTTTGATCGGGTTAATATATTTTTACTACCTTAATAACAGTTAATTACTTCCTAAACGGAATGACTTAAATAAAATTATTTTTTGTTTTTAGTTATATTTTATTGTTCTCAGTTATACTGTATTCATGGTTGCGCATCCTAACTTACAAAAAGCAGACGTGGGATAGACGTATAACATTTATACAATTATCATTTAATACCCAATTTGGGTATATTTTTTATTATAAAGCCTATGGTTCCCCATTTCCTCTCTCACCTGGTCAATTTACACGCATGATCTTTGACCGGTCGGCGCCGTTCGTCGCTCGCCAACACCGCCATTTTTACTTTAGTCCAGTTAGAACCGCCCTGCGTGTTGCGCGTGTCGACTTCCACGCGCCGGTTGAAACGATCGTAACAAAAATCATGGGACCGTTTCTGTGCCCAATTTTATACATTTTAGTATTTAAACATGTGTAAAATTGCTTAAAATTCCGGTCTACATAGTGTTTCCATTGTTGTATCGTGATAAAAAAAAGTTTATTGCTATTTCGTTCGTCAAAAAGTTAGTTAAGATTTGCTTGAGGCCAAGTCTTGGAAACAGTTAGTGATGTAAACAGTGTTTTTTTTCTCTCATTATTTGTTTCGAATTGGATTCTTATTGGACATTGGATTGATCTGGTGTTTTCAATTTTGCACACTACCGGGTGCAGTGCTTAAATTTTTAAGGTAAGTTATATTTATTTATGTTATACCCACCTGTAAATATTAGGAGGAAACACACAAAATTGAATGGATATGTGAACAAAAAAGTATGGGTAGTGAATTATTTTTGTCTCTAAACGGATATAAGCATTTTCTTTCATCGTATAATCATTGTTTTTACATACCTAGCATAAGGCATTTTTTGGGATTTCTGCATAGTAAACGGTCACTATAATGACTAATAAATGCATGTTGATTGTATAGGTTCGTGTGGGCATAATAATTCGAGGATTGGGGTAAAAGTATTCGCGAAATTTGTGCACGATAATATTTAAAGCAAGCAAATCCTGCTAAATTGGCTATTAAATAATGTATTTCAAAAACCGCCAGTAGGATTTAGAATTGCTAAATATAAGGCTCTTTTGGATCATATGTAGTAAAACTTTTTTTGAACCCCGCATGATCGGTTTTTTATCGCTGCATCTTTTGGAAGTATTCCTACGACTGTCTCCTCGTTTTTCTTTCGTAAGGCCGATTTAAGCCCTTATGTAGTTTTTTAGCCAGTCTATAATCAACTCTTACCAACGGAGTTCCTTTAGCGCTCATAAAGTGGCGTAATCGTCCAATAAAAAACTCCAGGTTGAGTGAAATATTTGTTCGCCATAACTATTACGAAAATAGGCATATAGGTATATTATAGTTCATATATTTTTACTGCAACAGGTAATTAGTTAAAAAGAATACTAATAATATGTAGACGTCTAAAACACACAAGCTTTTCTAGCAAATATTAATATCTACGATTATTATTTCCCAAAGGCTTTTTCTTTTCCTTGAATTCCTTGGTTTCAATGTGCAATCTAGTAACATCTATTTGATTACTTGGTTTGTTTGTTTGGGCTTGTTTAAGTTTTAAAACGGTGAAGGAAAACATCGTAATAAAACCTGCACACCTAAAAGTTCTTAGGAATTTCTTAGGTGTGTAGTCCGCCAACCCGCACTAGGCCAGCGTGGTGGACTAAGGCCTAAACCCTCTCAGTTGTAGAGGAGGCCCGTGCCCAGCAGTGGGACGTATTTGGGCTGATGATCATGATCACTAATTAATAGGAATATTATTGCTAAATATAGAGACGTTGGTTTACCCAATTTTTATCATGTGTAGCATAGACGCAACACATTATGTCTAGCAAATGTTATACCCAAACAGGAAACGAACTCGGAACCCCTTGTTACGCTTATCACTTTTAAACATTTAAGGGGTCTTTTGAACAGGATACATCAATCTCATTCATAACACATTGTATAATAAATACAAAACCTTGAAATTAATTAAGTTTTTAGCGCAAATTTTACCATAGAACTGTGTTGATTAAAGTCCGGTGCGTCCTTAAAATATAAAATAAAGTGTAATAAAAAATAATTCTAACATACAAAATCCTAAGTACCGTAAATGTTTATTTTTATATAATTAACTCAGCCTTTGTATTGAAATAAGTGTTATAAAATTGTAATTGTCAAAGTCGAGAAATAAAGTCAAACTGCTCAATCAAGGGACATTAAATTATGTTACATTGATAAGAGGAAAGTTAAAGAACGACATAGTCTTTTTGGGAAAAATAAACCGTGAAAGGGTTAAATAAGTAATGATATATTACATAAGCAGTGATGGCCTCGAGGTTTAGGCGCGCGGTCGAGAATTTCGGCGGTCGCAGGTTCAAACCCCAGGCACACACCTCTGACTTTTCGAAGTTATGTGTGTATTCACAATGAATTATCACTTGCTTTAACGGTGAAGGAAAACATCGTGATAAAACCTGCACACCTAAAAAATTTCTTAGGTGTGTAGCCCGTAAAACCGCACTAGGCCAGCGTGGTGGACTAAGGCCTAAGCCCTCTCAGTTGTAGAGGAGGCCCGGCAGTGGGACGTATATGGGCTGATGATAATGGTTTGACGTGGAGAGCTCTTGATTTATTTCGTGACTGTTATAAAAATTATAACGTGTTCATACACATAAACTTAAATTATAAATATAAACTTCTGTATCGTAGCCTCTTTTAACATTTTAATCTATAATGCCAACGACGAACGCAAACAAAATTGTTTTTGCAGCAAAAGGTTTGTAAATGCAAAGGACGTTGAAATATCAGTGTGCAGGCTATATTTGTCCCCGAAATAACATTGTAGACGACTTGTTAAGTAGTAGTACCGACGAGTAGAGTGGGAGGGACTCGTCTAATTAACGGGACTATCTTCGTAAAATTGCTCCCAAAAGTTACTACGCAAGGGGAGAAAATGCTAGCAATTATTCTACTGTTATTCATAAACATGACTTCGCTGATATTTTTATAGGACGTAGAAATAACTAAAGAGTTCTCCAGATTGGTTGATGGCTGTTTTTAAAACTTCATTTTGTCAAAGACAACTTTACAAGGAAGTCTTATTGTTCAAGTAAGAGATTTCTTACGAACAGGTAATTATGAGAGAATATCAATTAATAATAGCTCTTAGAGTTAAATAAATTTAAAGAATGACATATTTGATATTATCTTACTAATATTATAAACGCGAAAGTTTGTATGTATGGATGTCTGGATGTCTGGATGTTTGTTGCTCTTTCACGCAAAAACTACCGAATAGATTTCAATGAAAGTTTACAATAATATAGCTTATATATCAGAATAACACATAGGCTATATATTTTTAAGATAGTGTGTGAATTGTCCAAAATATAACGATAATTGTCAAGTAAGTCGGGAAAAACTGCATCTGCGAGCTATTCTTGCGTACGCTGCAAAAACTGTAGAGTTTACACGTATATAATGTATAAGAGAAATGTTTATCTTAATAAGTCCTACAAAAAAGTCCGCGACAGCATATAACTATCTTTAAAATTACGAGG